>OY728136.1:2025280424-2030280424 GCA_963277665.1 Viscum album
GGAACTTTAAATTTTAATCATTCATGGTAAACAAAACAGTTAACACCCAAAAGTAAATTCTAATGTAGAATTGTTAATAAATAATTCATTAGAAATATGTTAGAATGAAATATTGTAATATATGTATCAATATGTTTTTAGTGAATATTTATAACCAATATAAATTTATTATACATTATCTAAATAGCTCTTATAAAGAAATTCGGAACACGATGGGTTTATGGTTCCATATCATTCTAAATCACGATTTATCCAATTTAAATTTCTATTTAGGAAATATTATAATCTATCTCTATATTACAAAAATTCCATCAATTTTATTGTCTTTAATTTATTTATTTTATTTCCATTTTTTCCTTTAATTCTCCTATCTCTTGTACTTAAAATGATCAATAATTCATTTTTTATAAAACCAAAACTTATTTCCTCCATTTAAAAGGAATAATTATAATATATATCTATGATAATAAAATAGTTTTATTAAATTTTGAATCTATACATAAATATTTTAAAATGGTTATTTTCAACAATCATTGAATTATTTAAAAATTATTAAAAATAATCATTTCCGTTTTTTTAAACAATGCACTTTTGAAATTTTATAAATGTATATAAATAATGATTTCAATTTAAAATATACAACATGAACACATTTTCACTCCATAATCTAATTAATTTTCAATGAAATGTATTAAAGGTTTTACGAATAAATCAAATCCTTTTTTTGATTTATTGCATTTTCAAGTGGCAAAAACAAAAGGTATGTATTCTATTTATCTTAAAATAATTTTTAAAATTATTATTTAAAAGTAACTTTTAAAAAATTTTAACATACATAAATAAATTTTATGATTATGTGGGATTTTAGTTTTTTAATAACATCATGTTTCCTACTCATGTTTTTTATAGTGACATTATTTTAAGGATTAATTCATGAATCCTACTTCATTCCAACATGACAATTACGTAGTGATGAAATAATTAATGATTTTATGATATTACATGACAATTATTTATGGTTATCATTATGCAGTAGGTGATCCAATTATTTTTTGTCCTTTAATGAATTGGATAAGGATTTTTATTTCATGAGATAATATGATCTAGAATGGGGGAGAACCGAGTACTGTAAGTGTTAGTCTATACTATGAAAGTCCATGTAGTGAGCATTGACTATTGAATAGATGGGAATAATGAGCGGGATTTATCCAAAGTGAGAATTTTATTAAAATTATAGTTGGGTTTAAAAACTATAGTATGAAAATTATTTTATATTCATATTTATATTCTGTAATCTTATATACTATTCATATGATATGATCTATTAGGTCAGGTTTGAAAATTGATAAGTCCACACACTTATGAATCCTCAGATTTGCTATGAAAAATATTTCTTCCATTACACATGATTTTGGTAAAAGAAATTTTGATATTGAATTCATAATTTATTATCATGTTTTTAGAAACATATGTTTATCTTATTCTAACTAAGAAATGTTTACTAATATCTACCATGTTTACACTTAAAAATCAACTACTCTCCCTTTTTTAGAATTCCTTTTCCATAGGATATGAAGATTGATTTTATGTAGGGGCTATAATAAGTTTTTAATATAAGAGGATGTTTATTAGATATATTTAATATCATTTATGAAATAAACTTATTATGTATATATTCTCAAAATACACTAAAACATTATGGTTCAAGGGCATTTTTTAATGTGATATTTGTTAAATATTCTTGTGAAATGATGTAATATTATTTATGAAATACATAGGTCACCTCAGTACGTATCAAACACTGTTTTAGATATTCTTAATGATGGTATTATGGGTAAAATGGGGATAAAACCTAATAAAACCTATGATTAAATAAACATAATATTGGTAATAATGTTTAACAGGTTGATAATAAGGTTTCATAATTTAATACTTCAATGGTATAATTTTTATGATTAAATGAGTGATCCATATGATTAATAATTCTCGATGGTCACAATTTGATTTTTTGGGATTAGTATGTGGATAAAAATATAATGAATCTTATTGAAAATGAATGTGAATGATTGTAAAATGACTATATTTAAGAAAAAATGAGCATAGTTAGTGCTAGAATGAAAAACCATGTTACTATTCTAATAAAACACACTCAATCAACAAATTATGTTGAGCATCCAAATAACCAACAGAAGGGGGAATACCCAACTGTGGTTTTCATGAGGAAATATCTATATTCCTTTAGTGAGTCATAAAATACATTAATTACCTAAAAAATATTAGTACCACTGATAATATATTATCCTTTCTCTAATGCGTGAAGAATATAAATGTTTTAATGACAATTTATCTTTTGGACATTGAAACATATCAACGATTGACTATTATTAGGAATAAAAAGAATGTGTAAGATATTGAAAACATGAAATGGGATGATTTATAGAGTGTATTTTTCAAAATTTACTTCTCCACAATATTTTTAAATTATGTTTGATATGTAATTATTGATCTTAGGTTGATGCATGATGAATCCATTTGTACTTATAAGGAACATGTCATCTGAATTTGAAGGAATGAATATGGTTTTGTGATCAAACCTAAAATTAAAGTTAGCAGATTCTTTAATTGAATAACATATATATATATTTAATTCATTATCCATATGTGAAATTAGTATCTATGAATATATAATTTTATGTGAATTTAATTTAAAACTGAAGAAAATAGACTACAATTATTTTCATTGTTTTGTGGATTAGAAATGAAAATGTCTCTTAAAGTGTATTCAAATAATAAAAATAATGAATAAACTGAATTTAATTGTTATTTATAATGAATGAGTTTAAAGAATAATGTGGAAATTAACATAATGGAATGGGTATGTTTTTTTAGTGTATAAAATAAGGCCATTGAGAAATTTATTGTCAATGTTATGTGAAGAAGATAAATAATGAAATGAACAAAGTCAAATGTAATCTAAATTCACCTTACATTCGTTAATTCTATAATTTCATGTCATATGGAAATAATTATAATAAATTCGTAACACAACGGGATATTGATGACAATATACCTCTTCAAAAAATTAATCCAATAGGAAAAGGGAATGATCTTTCAATCGTAGTCATTAATATGGGTCACAAGGCTGAATTGGTGAAAGACACACTTATCATACTATTTAACACAAAAAAAAAAGTTTAAAAGGAATAATATTATACACATTATTTTATGAATGATTAATTTGATTGTGGTATCATAAAACCACATCAATTATAAGATGTTAAATTATTTTTCAATACTACTAATGGTTATATGATCACATCTTAAATTTGTAGCTCCCCTTTGATAATTGTTTGTAGGAATTTTCTCCCTGAATAATAAGTTATTATCCCTCTATTTGGATTTGATTTGATATTGGGAACAGATTAAATATAATCATATAGAGCACATATTAATTAATGTAGAAGGGAAGTCAAATTTTATATTCAGAATCATAATTTTATTATCTATTTAAACAATTACAATCATGAATATATAGTCGAAATTACTTGCAATATATGGGTGTTAATACATATTCAAGTTTAAAACATATCTAAAATGGTTAGGGGAAGCTCCCTTTGATGATATTTATATTTTTTGTTAATATGTTGATACATTTACTGAAGATTTCCCATGATTTCTTATGATTTTGAAAATTGAGTTTTTAATAGATCTAAAACTTGATGGTATTCCATTTTCAATGACTCCTCATTGAATGACTGAAGTTGAGTTATAGGAAAATATTAAATTACTCAACTGAAATAATGAAAATGGATTCACACAGTAGAGTGAGTCCCCATAGGGTGAAATTATTCTTTTATAATAATAGATAAGAGTAAATGTGACATTATGTTTATAATAAAAAATATAACAATATCCCTATCACGAAAAAGTATCATGTACTCTATATTGACAAATTATTTGATCAAATATGTGGAGATAAATACTTGAAAATATAAATTAATTCTAAATATTCAAAATATAATGTCAATAATGAGAATATACTAATTCATCTTTCCATATAAATTATGTTAAATATAATGTTATAGTAATTTAATTCATACTTACCAATTCCACTTCTTTATTCATTGATCTAATAGGTATAGTTTAAAGAGATTACCATGATCAATTTTCGGATGTCCTTATAGATGATATTATCAAATAATCTAAGATAATTTAATATAATTAATATTATTATTGTATTGTATTGAATACACTGAGGAAAGAGAAACTATTTAAAAAATATTGAATTTTTGATTTATTTCTACAGAAAATGTCATTATTTGATGATGTGATCACAATAGAATGTATATATGTGGATCCTTTTATGATAGATGTTTTCAAAATATTTCCTATAATATACAAGGTGACTAAGATTCATTGTTTGCATGGGTTTTTTGGGTACTACTGATGGTTTTGGGGGACTTTATTATGGATATTAAATATAATAACTTTGTTTATGTGTAATAGAGAGAATTTCCTTTAGAATGAAGAATATGATGAAAATTTCAAATGGGGTAGTGAGAAAGTTTATAAGGAACAAAACATATAATTTACATAATTTAGTGTCTTTAGACTGTAATTTAATATTATTAATTCTAAGGAATCATTTATGTTTAGTGTTTTAGATAATTAGGTGACATATCTTACATAATAACTCATTCATTAAAATGAGGACAAATCCACACATTTTTAATTTTTCTGACAATATAAAACTGTGTAAATGAATCATGTTTTATATTCATGAAAATGTTTCATGAAATTAAACATGAATTATTATTTGTTCTTCCACATCCTTAAACCATATGGAAATCATTCCAAAAAAATGTGAAAATAATAAAAATATCAATATAGAAAATAAAAGTACAATAACTATTAGTATTGTCAATAGAAATACATTTAGAAAACATAGAGAATTATATTCATTAACCTTGTTAAACTAATGTTAGATATAAATAAATATTTGTAAAATCCATATGAGAAACATCTTTGGTTATCTTCGTATTTATTTCCATCCAATATATAGAACATTACCAAATAAATTAGATTTTTATATCAGGAACACTCTTTATATTTGTTTTATATAGATCACATGTTCATAAATGTTGGGTCAATCATTCCTATTCAAATAAGAAACATTGGGATAACACATCAAAATATTAAATTATCATTTACCATATCATAAGTAAAATGATTTATTCTTGGAAAAATTCCCATCAACACCCCATAAAACACATTTGATACCATATGCAAAAAACATATGCCTATCAAAATATGCATTCTTTAAAAAACATTTTCAAAACAAAAATTTCATGAATTAAGGAGGGTAGGGTTCTTATTTGAATAAAAAATATAATATTTTAAGTTAAATAAAAAATAAAATATTGGTTGTGGTATTTTGTAATTTCTTATATTATGTATACATTTAAATAGAATATTTCTTTTTTACTGCTTTAATAAAAGTCAATGTGTTCCCTAAAAAATACATAAAACTATCCCTTTTGAAAACTTTGTATGAAATTTTAAAATGTACAAAATATTAATTATAATATATTATTTTCCATATCAATACATCCCTTAAATAATTTCAAGAATATGGACATGGAAGATAAATATTAAAAAAATAATCAAATAATTTAAATTAGGATTTTTTTGGTAAAGTTTCCACTAAACTGAATCCAAATGGTCACATAAATTCGGTTAATTAATTAATAAAAAAACTAATGTTAGTTTTTTAATTTATTAAGATGATTTTCATGTTTTATTATTAATTTTAGTTTATATATTAACATGAAATATTCAATTACTTACTAAATTAATTTTATTTATGATTTTTTGACAATATTTGTCTAATATATACAAAATAAATATGGTTTGCTGGATATGGTAGATGGTATAAATTTTAAATTATCTCAGGAATAATCATCATCCATTAATTAAAATTTTTAATGTTTAATTATAATTTAAAAAACCCCCCATTAATAAGTTAGGAAAAATGAACCACGTTACAATCATGGAGAGGATAATACAATTTTACACATGAGTAATGTATCTATTTTCAACGATCATAATATAACGAAGGTAAGTATTACTTTTTTATTAAAAAATTATTATTATTTAATAAATTTCATAATATATATATTTAAATAAACTTATATATATAATCCATTTTATTTGGTCATGAAAAATGAATGACATTGCACATGAAGGTGATAGTCGACATGTATACAATAATGACGTTATCATTTTTCGATGGATGAATAATCAAGATATATGACGACAAATTATACTACCATAACAATAATTAAATCATAAATGTCATATATATTAAGTTAATACATAATAATAAAAAACCATGATCATTGGTGATGGAAAATGAAATAGTTCTCTTCTGGAGGTGGTATTCCATACATCTACTTGAGAAATATTTTGATTTCCCATTGGATGGAAGAAAAAAAACATGGTTACACAATAATCATAAAAACAACATAGTGAAAGGAATATTATTTTTATATTATTTCATTATTATTAAATAATTTTTTGAGGTGGTGGAAGAAGAAATAAAATATAAATTGGCCAGTAATGACTTATAAAATCACTTCATAAAAATTTATTAGAATACACTATAAGCCTCAAAAGAATAGTCATTTGGTGATACTTGGAACATTAACATGTGAGGTTTGATGTTTTTTTGAGACTTTGGTAAGCGGTTTCTGAAATGTAGTGATCAATCCATGTGAGAAAGGAAGGAGATGTAGTATCTTTTTATATGTCTAGGGAGTGAAAATTGAGGAATTACAAAACATATTTAATTATTATAAATTAATCTTCATTTATAAATGGTTCCAAATTAAAATAATTTGAATTTAATATGTAGATTGTACGAAATTATAAAATATAATATTGTTTGGATGATTTTGTATTTTTTACCCTTACCTCTTTTTTCTACGCCCTATTAACACTTTTGACGATTATGAAAATATCTATTTTTTGTACTCTTAAGTGTCAATGATAGGTATGACAAAATAAAGATAAATTATAAATGGATTAAAATTTTTATTTTCAACCATATATCATTAAAATGTTTAAATATTGTTTTTTAGTAATCTTAAATCATTTAATGAAATATGTTTTGTTATAAAATAACATTAATGACCTATTTTGAACTATTAATTTAATTTGACATTAAATGACTCAATATATTAATATAATTCAAATATAAACCATTAAAACATTCATAATATGTTATTTAAATATATATAATTTGTGGGAGATAAAAAATTCCAAAATATTAATTTTAGATTTTTTAAAAACTATTTACATTATTTGTCTCTAGATTTCACATGCACTATGCATGTGTTTACTAATCATTTAATGCCAACATATCATCTGAAAAAATAGAAATGAATTAAAATAATAAGAATTTAATTACCCTTACAATAAAATTTCACAAATTATTTGTATCCATAAGAAAAAATAAAATAGAAATTTAAAATCAATAGTGACATTTTATCTTTTCCATAAATGAATTATTATAAATGGAATATCAAGGATAAATGGTAAGTAAAGGTAATTTTTCTACTTTGTAGATAATTATGAATGAAATATATTTATCCAATAAAATAAATTAAGTATTTTAATGATTTATAAGACTTATCCCTTTAATTTTAACAATAATTAACCCATTTTACATTTACTAATGTGACATAAATATACTCTTGTTACAGTTATTATTAAATAGATATAAAAAGGGACATATATATGAAATTTTGAAATCATTATTCCAAATTTTGAATCCATTTTTTTGTATTCTAATTATATCAATTGTAAACATTTATTTATGACTAAAACACAAATCAACCAGAAAATCTGTTTTCAAAAAAATGTCATTTTAAAGAAAAGAAAATTATAACAAAATAATTTATTATTATTATTATCATCATATTATTTGGATTATTTATAGTTAAAGGATACTTATGTAACATTTTTATGTAACATAATTTTATATTACATTATTTTATGAAAATAATTGATAGTTATACAAATTTTATGTATTTTTCACAATTTATTAAAAATTAAAACTTTTCATAAAAATACATAAAATTAAGCATAAGATTATATTATAATTTCAGAAATGAAGTTATTTTTAAAAAAATGAAATTCTAAAATTTATAATTTAAACATATAAATAGATTCATATAATCTTAAAAATGAATTTAGTAATAATAAAACTATTATTATTTTTAAATATTACTTATTAACATTATGTTAATTATATAAAATCAAATTCATGAACACTAATAAGACACAAAATTGACTTAATATTAAATTTATCTTAGTTTTTAATGTTTTTTCAATGAACATATGGTTACACTAACCTTTAATGGATATGGGATTTTGAAATATAGTAAGGCATCAATAAAAGACTATGATGTGTTCTCATGTTCAATGGCATGGTGATTGAACGTTCCTCATGAAAATTAATGGTTCATGAGAAAAATGACCCGACTCATGATTTAGAGTTGTTAGTTGTAACTTTGAAAATGTAAATATGTAGAAATTATGTATATGATAACGATATTGATATATATATATATATATCAATCATTAAAGAATGAAATATAAATTCAAATTGAAATAATGGAATATGTACCAAAAGATATCGTTAGATATACATTTGGATTATGACCTATCAATACATTACCACCATAGAAAGGGGAAAACGTTTTTCATTTGTCAATGTAAAAAAGGTACATGCTAGTTAGTATATGATGACTATTAAAAGATGTAAATAAATTTTGTATTTAATGAGGATATACCTTGAAATTATAAGAAAAGGGGAATAGGCTTTCCTTTATTATGTAATTTTTAACCATGACTCCATTTTAAAAATAATTAGGAGTAATTAGAATTTGTGGAGTTGTAAAAGAAGGTAGGAATTTCCCTAGGGTTTAACCTTGGGCATGATAGAATAATAAAATTTAGAAATCTTTTACTTCTCCCTTTAATAATCGGATTAAATATATAGCTTTTAGATGAAACTCATGACTCATTTTTCTCTATTCATAATGGAATCATGAAGATGTATAAATATCTCAACATTTATTTCTAGAGGTATAACATGTAATAGGATACTGTAATATTTGTATCTTAATATATCAAGAATTCCTGGCTGAAAATTAGGAGTACAAGGGGAGGTTATTTCCATTACCCATATTGAAATGGAAATTCTGAAACATCACTATAAATTGAATTTTAAGACTCTTAAAGAGATCTTAAGGTCATTATTATAATTGGGTTGTAGTTTATTTCCATTTTAAACAATTATATTAAATTACTATTAAATAATATTTATCTATTGATCATCATGATAGGATTTATAGTATTGATGTCCAAATGTTTCAATTAATACAACATTCTCCACTTTTTTATTGATAAAAATATATTATCTCAATGTTTTTGAAAAGTATTTAATATGATTTGAATACAATGTAGATATTTAGTACTTCCTAAAATAATCATGCATATATTCAGTCTAAGGGGACCGTTAAAACCTTATAAGATATGTTTAGAGAATGATCTTTGTATTTTAAAGGTATTGGGATCAAAATTTTCTTTTAGTTGAATTTTATTAAACTATTTTTACACTTTTTCATTCTAAGATATTCTTATAAATTCTTATATATAAAAATGATAAAACTGTAAAATAGTGGGACGAATTTATGGTATAAAATATATTGTGACTAGATAGAGTTAAAGAAATTGCAGATAAGTTTAGGGATATTCAAAACCATCGCAGTTAGCTCAGCGTAGAAAATAAGTTATACTAGAAATAATCATTGATATTTAGTTTTAATGGTAGGTGGAATAGTTTTCCTTGGAATATATCCTTGGTAGAATGTTGAAATATTTGAATGGAAGGGAAATATCTGAGTCTCATTGACAATATTAATCATATATAGATAATATCTAATAGATCGAAGCTTCCACCTAACCAATCCAATGATCATTATGCCTTCCATGTATCACTTTTTATATTTATATTCCCAGTCCTTAAAATCTACTAATAAATGAATTCATTCAACTAGATCATGATATTTCTAATGAGGAACAACCAGTAAAGATTTTGGATAGAAGAGATAATGAGATGCAGAAAAATATCACTCACCTAGTCATCGTATAATGGAAAAAATATAAATTTGAGTAATCCACAAGGGAATCCATGGATATGATAAAGTTATGCATTCTTCTTTTTCATTCGAGTAATGAGATTTTTACTGTGAAATTCTTTTCAGTGGAGTAAAATGTATCACCCCAAAATTTTAAAACATTTTCCCCTTAAATAAATGTAATTTTCTATATAGGATTGGATAAATGTAACACCGAACTAAATTGAATAATAATTTTTGATAACTAAAAATAAAATATATAGTGATACTATTAAATAAAACATCATTAGTGAAATAAATTATAATAATTTATTTTCAAATGATTCATAGCTAAAAAAAGTTTTTAAAAATAATTTATTATCTCATATTATTTATGTTTTAAGTGAAAGTAAAATTTAAATATTTTATATTTTATTTAATAATTGAACTATATTTTCTAATTTATCTTGAAAATTAATATTCTTATAATTTTTTGATATTTTTCTTCCAATATTGATTGTTTTTGTCGAATTTTAACATAATACCACTTTTATGAATACCATAAATATGATTAAATCAATATGATATAAGAATTAGAAGAAATATTTAAACTTTTATGTTGACAAAAAATATTTTTATGAAGTTAAATAAGGAAATAAAAATAGAAATGTTTCATTTTGAATGATAGGATAGAATTTTTGTAACCAAAGTTATGTTTTATTGGAATAAAAAAACAGTTTTGACTTTTTAAATATAACGAGGTTGTTAAATTACTACACTATGTTTTTTCATAGTTATAATATGTGAAAAATTTATTTTTGTTGTAATAAACCAAAAAATTTAAGGAATTCATCACCGCTCAAGAATATTTTTCCAAAATAACTAAAAATTAATTTTTACAAATAAATAAACATTTTTTTCTAAAAATGTGTATTTTGATATTACTTTAGAAATTATTTTTTCCATATTTAGAAATATAATCCTTATAAATTGATTCAAAATTATTAATTACAATTATCAACATTAATTAATATGGTAAACTTATTATTTATCCTAATTAATAGTTATCATGGTAAAAATCTTGTTTCTATGATATGGGTTAAAATAGTTAAAAGAGAGACAATGTAAGATATAAGGATTCAAATAACAGAAAAAATCAGATTAAACTTCATTATATTATTTTCTTTTTAAATTAGAAATATTATATATTATAATCATAAATTTTTTGGACACTTTACCTAAGTAAACCATATATTATATTATATTTTTTTGGTATTTAAAAGTTATCCACCAACCATACTTATAAATGGGAAACTCCTCTTCCAAATTCATTAATAAAATTGAGAAATATAGTTATTTAAATACCAACCCAAATAACTTAAAGGAATTTCCTCCCAATTCATAGAGGTCCTAATCATAATATAGGACCATCTCAAGAAGGCTCTATGTGTCTGATAATTGATGATTACAGAAGAAGACATAATGGTATTTACATATCCATATAAAGACTATTTCCTGCATTGGAACCTAAAAATCATGAATAACCTTATTAATAGGTTGAAATATTTATATTTATAATAAATATGTTTTTTATAATAATTTTACCAAAAATTTTCTATATTCTGCATATTTTATAAAAAATAAAAGCATTTTTCAAGTGTATGTTCAGACAACCATATCAATGTAGCGATGTATTTTATTTTTCACAAATGTCTATCATGTATGGTTAAATTTATGGATTTAATAGAAATATATTAATTTAATAACATAATTATAATTCATTAAATATTATATATCATCTAACTATATACCATCCCATCAGTTGAAAAATGATAACAAAACTCATGGATATGTATTGACTACCAACTCCACAAAGAAGTTAAATTCATTTTTCATTTCTTATTAAAATGGATAGTGATAAAGATATATTAAATAAATATATATGATATTTATGATATTATTATGAATATATAAAGACATATTATTATGTACCTTCATTTTTTTCCTTTCATTGAAATATGAAAAAATTATTTTTACATACATAATTACTTTCATCACCATATTGAAATAAAATTAAATTTTCACCAACAATTTAACAGAATTTTTTTGATTTTATATATAACTAATATATAATATACTTATTGAAATAATAATGTTCATGATATTATGAAACGATGAACAAGGTTTAATGATCATATTCATTGTAGTAAAAACTTCTTGAGGAACTGAATAATTAACAAGAAAACTTGGATTCCCCAATGATTTTTTAATAAATAGTTAAATTGATGTTAAATGTGAATTATATATAGAAATATTGGTATGGATAAATTTTTATTGATGTTTAATATATATATATATATATATATTAATTTTACTAGATCTCAACAACACAAATAAATAGTTTAAATAAATTAGTTAAGGATATATATTGAAATATCATTTTTATTTATAATTATTAGGGTATAATAATCTTACTGTTGAAATAATATTATATATAGATGTATAATAAATCCAAAAATTTACTAATCATATAGTTAGTTTATGATTTAAATTAATTATCTTCTCTTCAGTTAATAGTTGTGTTGAGTAAATATTTTTAGTAAAATCAAAATTTTATTTATTCTCTTCATCCAGGAATGTTTTTATATCATATCCATGTTATGAAAATTTATTTGTAAATGTTTTCCCAATACCAAAAATTTATAAAAAATTCAATTTCACTAACTTAAACATCTTTTAGAAATGACTAAAAATGTTTTCAATTTTTTTCATATGAATTACATTAGAAATTATAAAAAAGTGTGAAAATAATATTCTATTTTAATGTATAATGCCTAAATTTATTTTCCATTCATCACATCACTACATTTTCATGAAATTAATTTTTAAGATTTAAAAGGTTTTCAATGAAAATATCATTGCAATTTCACCATGAATTTAGCTTTTTAAATTTTACCCAAGGAAAATGGATATTGATCTTGATTTTTGAAGCATTATTGAAATTCTTTTATAAAAGAAATTTTTTATTTATGTCAACACACTTTATGTATAGATATTATCTATTACGAATAAAATCATATGGTATCATCATCATTCATTCTCTGGATGGATTATGGTGACATAATTTAATGAATGATTTTATAAAACAAGTTACTTTCACATGAGTTACTTATGAGATACTAAAAAAATGGATGTTTTTTATATTCGTATGGAACACTATTTAATATTTTTATTATTTGAATGTTGGGACCATAATTATAAATTATTCTATTAAATTAGGTAAATATTTATGTCTCATGAATAATTTTTACTATAATGGGGAGTGATTCCATTAAAATGAGGGATTATTTTGGAAATTTTTGTAATGGTATTGAGGATTTAAGATGGAAATAATTAGAATGGGGAGTAAAAGTAGTACTGTCACACTTGATATTTAATTTTAATCCTTTACCGTAGATTATTTTTGGATATCATTTTTTCTCTCTAATTTTGTGTATAACAATCTTGAATTATAAGGAATCTATTTTTTATTTTTTGTAGATACTTTTCCCTTCTGGATTTCCTTGTGTTTTTAGTATCAATGGTGAATTTTAGGCACACATCCAATGGTGTGTGGTTGGAACCCAATTAGGGGAAACTGGGAGCCCCTATCCAGGTTATAAATGTGGTAGGTGGGGGTTTTTGGGAAGTATCTATGACACAGATTGGAAATTGTTTTTCAAGAAGTTAATGTTAACCATGTGGTGGGTTCCTCTTAAATAGATATGGGTGAAAGGATTCAATACTATTTGGAATACCATGTGGGAAAATTGTGTGCGATGTCCATGTAAAAAGAATTTTTAAACCCCTAGTGTGTTCAATCATGCTTTTGGCCCCAACTCCCCCTTCTCTCAGCCCATTTGGCCTCCATATCCCTAGATTCCTCCGTCTCATAATCTTGGATCCCTTCTGTAAAGACCTGTAAAATTCAAGGGTAATTTTTTTTAATTTTCTTTAGGATTTTACAAGAATTTAGTTTCTTACGGCGCCTGATTCTGAGGCCCGGTGTGCCCGAAATCAATTTCCGAAGTTAGGCTCGGGTACGTTCAGTGAATGAATGAGCGAGATTTTCTAAATTTTGAACTGGTGCACGGAATTGAAATCCAAGGGCACCGATGAACTCACAGTGCCGATAATTGCTTAAGAAGACCCCATTCTGGAGTTGTGTTTTCTCGTGATGTGTTGTTTAAATAAGTGAGGGATAATAATATAATTGTGTTACAATTATATTTTTCTTTTCTTGTTAAGTGGATTAAGTGTTGTGTCACAAAACTTTTCCCCAATCTTATGTGGTTATAACCTAAGTAAGGTAGTTGGGGGTGGGACCCACTTGTAGTTAACTACCTGTGTGAGGATTAAGGTGGGGTGGGGCCCATACGAGCCCCAACCCTCACCTTCTTCTAACGTTCATATCATTTTTCCCTCTTATTTTTGTAACACTCAAAGAAAATCCCCTCTTTTAATTAGGTAACGCACTCACACCCCCTTTAATTGAAAATCCAACCCTTTAATTGTGTAGGTTTTTCAAATAATTAATTCTTGTATTCTTTTGAATTTCAAATGAATTCCTTTGGATTCTGTGTTAATTAAATAAGACTAAGGCTTTATTTCGTGGGAGGATAGGTGATGGTGCGAAAGGATTTTGGGAGGAAAGATCTACGTTCCAAAGGATGTTCTTCCTCCTTGAAGAATGCGATGAATGCACTGTCACTGACGAAGAACGCCGACCTCCGACGAAGGATGATGGCGAGAGACGTCTCCCTCGGATATCGACGATGCGACGCAGTGTACCGTGACGCCAACGACCCTCTCCTTCCGCGACGCCTTCTTCCGTGACGAAACTTCGTTCAACGATTACATCAGGTGGGGGAATTATTTTGAGAATGGTATTATTCCCTTGGTTGTTCCTTCTAAAACAACGAACCCGGATCAACTCATCATTAAGTTGATCCGATAATGTTTTATTTTGCGGGTTGGAATATTTGTATGATTATTTTTATTTAAGAGGTTGTAGGGGTTTATTTATTTTGTTTGTTCTTGATTACTTCATCGTTGGTTTATCGTCTATTTTGAACTGCCAGTTATCGCAATAATGGGAGGAGGTCGGACCGCACAAACACGGCTGACCCTCCTCCCCCTTGATGGTTGATTTTTTTTGCGGATCGTGTAAGGCGGCGCGGTGCCGAAGCACCGCAAAAAAAATGTTAAAGAAAGGGCGGAGAAACGCAGCGCCGTCGTGCCATGCCGTTGGAAACAAACTAATCTGCGGCACCGTCGCGCCGCGCCAATGAACCTTGAAGGAACCTTCAAGCACCGCGGCCAGAGTGGGGTCGCGGCACAGAAGGGGAACCGGCGGCCGGTTCCAGGCCAACGGTGTCGGAGAAGGGGGACCGGCCTTGCCTGTCCCGTGTCGGCAGCAGTTGTTCGGCCTGTGCGGGCCGACCGGTCAGGGGAAGAGTCGGGGGTTACAAAACCCCGACAGCCAGCTGGAGCGGCCCCCCATTATGGGGGACGCGGTTACGAAAACAGGGGGGCAGGAACCCCCCCCCCCCACACTCATTGGCTCGACCGTTCGGTCGAGCCCCCTGGCCAGCGCGCCGAGCCGCCAGCGCGCCGGACTGGGTCGTGCCCTGACGGGCCGGACCCGGGTCGGGTTGACCAAGGGGGGGTTGGGCCGGGCCGGGCTGGGCCAAGACCCCCCCATTTCGGATTGTTTCCGTTCGAATGCCCATAACATGGGTTAAGGACCTCTGATCGACGCACCGTTATTTGAGATGTGATACTTGGATCGAGATGGTTGTTTGGGTATATTACACTCAAGGTTTTGGAGAACTTTGGGTTCAGCCGGGTTGGATCGGATACGAAACCAACCGGGCCCTCGGAGGGGAAAAACTAATATCTTGAGCTCCGGACGTCTGATTGATGTGCCGTCGACTTTGTTGGATTCCTATTATTAAGACAGAACTTTTGACATAGTCCTATTGAGTTTTGGATGCAGTTGGATAGTGGCTGGGTTGGATTGTACCCGAAATCCAACCGGGCCCTTGGAATGGAAAAGCTGATAACTTTCAGACTGGACATCCATTTGACGAACTGTCAGCGGTGTTGGAAATCACGTGGAGAAATAGTCCCTATGATTATACCATATGATAGTTCGGGGTATAGTTGAGTTATGGCCGAGTTGTTTCACACACGAAACCAACCGGGCCCCGGGGACGAAAAGGCTAATAACTCAGAGACCGGGCCCCCGATTGACGCGAAGTCTGTTGCATTGAGACTCCTATGATGAGGCGGTCCTTTGAGATACTTCTTCATGGGAATTTGAGATACTTGGAGTATCGACCTATAGCTCGTGGAGCAGACCCTCCTAGAGACGAGCGTGCGGAGTACGGAGATAGTGTAGCTGACTAAGACCTGATGACTGCTTGACCGACTCGGCTTGGAGTGAGTTGACTAGCCCAGTGGATGGAGCACTACTTGTTTGGGTGAAGAACCATGGAGGATGGATCACTACCTGTGTGATAGTGAAGACCTACGGTACTCGTCCGGAGAGTACCTCTGCAGTCTATTAGGGGGTGTGCACTACTGTGTTTGGGTGGCATACCTCGGAAGGAAGCACTACTGTGTTTGGGTGGCTAGCCCGCGGTACTCGACAGGAGGAGTAGCTAAACAGTCTTAGGTTAGTGAGCAGTACCTCAGAGTCGTGACATAACCACTGTACACTCCAGTTACGGGGCTCTTCAGCAGTTACAGTTTCGATAATGAATATCCTGGTTTGAGATGAGTCTATGACCTTTGTGTTTACCTCATGATTGTGATGGGTCACTTGATAACGTAGGTATATGTATGGGCATATACCTGGGTAGTGGTTTTCCGTTGATTTCATAATATTTGTGTTTCCTCATGATTGAGATGGGTTACTTGATAACTTAGGTATATGTATGGACATGTACCTAAGTAGAGGTTATCTATTGAGATCTTCTTTGTGGTTATACTTATTGATTTTAGTGAGACCTTGAGGGTCTTGGGGTCCCTACTGAGTATCATATACTCACCCCTGCACGGGCTATGCCCGCACCTCATTGTGTTGGTCTAGACGATGGGCATCGCTGACAGAGGGAGAGTATTCGAGGACTAGACGGTACCCGGAGGTGGACCACACGACGAGTCAATATCCGGAGGTGGACTTCACGGCGAGACGACACTCAGAGGAGGTTGACGGGCGAGGGAATTGTGGAGGCTATCTGTACCTACCCTTCAGGTAGGATCTGTGGTGGATGATCTAGGAGCTGCGCTATCTGTACCTACTGTTCAGGTAGGATCCGAGGAGGATGACCCAGGAGCTGCTTCCTTTCTTCCAGCTGTTTGTCTTTTTCAGTTGTACATTAATTCAGTTGTAGCTGTACTTTCAGATGGGTTTCTATTCTGGCCCATTTACTTTTCAACACTTTCTTTTGTACGTAGTGTTTTACTTCCACTTGTACTCTGTCGTGTTTTGTTTACTTTCATAAAGGCAATGCCTTCCCAATTATCGGGATTTACGCCTTTGGTGCTAGTCACCAACCCCTGGCCTATGGAAGGCGGGCATGGGGTAGTCACGACACAGGCCCCAAGGACGGGTCGTGACAAATTGGTATCAGAGGAGTTCGGTTCTACCACAGAACTCAGGACTCTGATCCTTTTTCTATGTGAAGAAATAGTGTTAAGGGTACAGACTGTGGTCTTCAGTTTAGGGAGTCCAGTGTTGGTGTGGGCGACCGACGTATCCATACACCAAGACCATGACAACTGATTTCCGACTTTGTGCACGAAAAACACTGATTGTGTGTGTGTTTTCAATGGTTTTCCCTTAAAACATCTCAAACTAGGTCAGCTCACCAGGTATAAACATTTGACCATGTCAAGTTGTTTCTTTCAGGATGCCTTTTCACGAATGACCAGCTAGAGCCCAAAGGGATGTGCATACTGACAGCCTGCCGAGCGACGAGGCTTCGGTATAGGGCCCTCTTGCAGTTTAGGAACTAGCGGAGGCACCAGTGGTACTACCACACGTTGGGCCACTGATACCACCAGCCCCAGCAGTAGGCGATGCACGCCAATTGAGTGTGCTGCACGAGTTCCAGCGCCATAGGCCACCCAGGTTCCGGGGAGAGATGGACCCGCAGGCGGTTGAGGATTGGCTAGAGGCTGTGGTGAGAGTCTTCCGGCTAGTGGGGACGCCAGCAGACTTCATGGTGATCTTTTCTTCCAGCCTTCTTCAGGCAGTATCAGACAGGTGGTAGAGACACTTGTTCCAGTTTTGCGACGGGATGACCTTCACATGGGGAGACATAGAGACCTCCTTCAGGGTGGAGTTTTTACTAGTTGCTCTGCACCCCGAGCGTGTTCAGGATCTGATGCCTTTGCTGCATGTTTTTCGATCAGTAGCCAAGTCATCTGTAGGCAGTAGACAGATGATGAAGAGGTCCAGGGGGACCACACCAGTATTTGGGCGATCTCGGGTTTTAGGATCGGTGGTGCGGGGCACCCGGGGTGGGTCAGAGCCAGGTGTGCCAGAAACAGATAGTGTTTCTCCTACGGAAGGAAGGGTCACCTGGCACATGACTATCCGACTCCTCACATAGCTGATCTGAAGGCGTCGGAGGAGCCACCGAGACAGAAGCAGTGGCAGGTTCCTGAGCAACACCCGAGCAGTGGACAAGGCAGTAGAGCTCTGGGAGCAGGTGGATAGGAGTGGAACTAGTGGATACGTCCCTTGTACTTCTAGTTCCATGTTCTTGTTGTATTCATGTCTTTGTACTATGAGCTGCAATAATAAAAGGACACTTATCTTTGTGATGTTTTCTTTCCTGTCCTTTTGTTTGGTTGATACTGAGTGGTCCCGGTTAGGACTGTTGACTTGACCCTCACTTTCAAGATTTCTACTAGAGGAGACCCAGTGACCTCACACTGATGCCAATAGTGTTACTCGACCCTTGGAGGTGAGAGTGACAGTTGGATCTCTTGGTAGTAACGTCGAGGCCTTACGACATCATCCATTGCATGAATAAATCATTCATGTCAGGATTGATGGTATTAGGAAATGGGCGTGGATCATACAGGAGATGAGACCGAGTTTATATTTTTAGCAAAGGAGAAATCTTAGCAGCTCTTACAGATCGTAGGGAAAGACGGTGGAGATCATCCATGAGCAGATGAAGACTGCACAATGCAGTAAGAAATAGGAAACCAGCGCCATTTTTAGAGACATGGGCGTGTTAAATGTTTCAAGAAGAAGAAGCTTTAAATAGAGATGAGTTTGCGAAGCAGCAGACGTGGAGGCAGATCTAGGAGAGCAGCATGAGGTGGTGTACGATTTAACATGCTACAACTTACCGCCTTAGTTGTCCCCGTCGGGCTCAGGGTGCTGGAGGGCAGAGGAATAGAGTAGCTGCATGAGGTCCGGGAGAGTGACCCAATGGCTCTAAGAATGATTCAAGGGACAGTCTATGTCCACTACTAGCTACTGTAGTAACATACGTTGATATGAATCATTCATTACTTCCACGAATCTTGTCCCAGACCTAGAGTTTCCGGTAAGCCGTGGACTTGCCCCTCACGTCTGGAGATACCTTGGGAGGAGACTCGATAATCACACTTACGCCGACTGTGTGGTCAGACCCTCGAGGCGAGAGTTTCAGTTGGAATCTCTTGGTGGCAGCGTCATGGCCTTATGACGTTGGTTTGAGTATAGACTGGGCAATGAAAGTTTATAAACAAATTGACGGTATTATGTGAAAAGGGTGTGGTTTAACTACGACGTCGGGATGGGTTTCCCTTGGTCGGAGAAAAGGAAACCCCAGGGAGTACAGCATAAACTCATGCATAGGAGGGTGCGAACAATCACTCTTGAGTCGGTCAACCTTATCCTCGTGGCAGCAATTGTTTTGAGTTTCAGTTCAAACAAGAATTAGAGACCTCTAGAGTTCGAGGATGATGATCACGTCCTTATACGGGTCTCACCTCGACGAGGTTTACGGAGATGTGGCCAAGGTGGAAAGTTATCTCCGAGGTTCAGTGGACCTTCTTAGGTCCTCAGCTGGGTAGGCGTGGTGGTTTACCGCTTGACCCATCCACCCTAGTTTCACCTAGTGCAGGATGATTTCCACGTATCTCAACTGAGGAGATACGTGCTCGACCCTTCACATATCATCGACCATGAGGAGATGGACTATGGCGATGGGGTGACATTCACAGAGGTTCCAGTGGGTATCGAGGATCGACAGGAGCGGATCCTACGAGGATGGTCAATTCCTCGGGTGCTCTTTCATTAATAGTACGAGAACCTCTAGGTAAGCGCATGGGAGCGGAAGGCTCAGATGCGTGCTCAATACCGCTTTTGTATCCCTAGTTTATGTTAAAGCTTTACGAGGACGTAAATCCCTGAGGTGGGAGTAATTTAAAGACTCGTAAAATTGAAGGGAAATTTTTTCTTAATTTTCTTTGGGATTTTACAAGAACGCAGTTTCTGACGGTGCTTGATTCCGAGGCCCGGTGTGCCCGGAATCAATTTCCGAAGTTAGGCTCGGGTACGTTCAGTGAACGAAGGAGTGGGATTTTCTATCTTTTGAACCGATGATCGGAATTAAAATCCGAGGGCACCGATGAACACGCAACACCGGTAATTGCTTAAGAAGACCCCTTTCTGGAGTTGTATTTTCTCGGGATGTGTTGTTTAAATATATGAGGGATAATAATATAATTGTTTTACAATTATATTTTTCTTTTCTTGTTATGTGGATTAAGTGTTGTGTCACAACACTTTTCCCCTCTCTTATGTGGTTATAACCTATGTAAGGGAGTTGGGGGTGGGACCCACTTGTAGTTAACTACCTGTGTGAGGATTAAGGTGGGGTGGGGCCCACACGAGCCCAACCCGTCACCTTCTTCTAACATTCATAACCTTTTCCATCTTATTTTTGTAACTCTCAAAGAAGAACCCCCTCTTTTAATTACGTAACGCACCCGCAACCCCCTTTAATTGAAAATTCAACTCTTTAATTGTGTAGGTTTTTCGAGTAATTAATTCATGGATTCGTTTGAAATTCAAATGAATTCCTTTGGCTTGTGTGTTAATTAAATAAGACTGAGGCTTATTTCGTGGGAGGATAGATGATGTTTCGAAAGGATTTGGGGAGGAAAGCTCTAAGTTTCGAAGGTCGTTCTTCCTCCTTGAAGAATGCGAAGAACGCACTGTCACCGACGAAGAATGAAGACCTCCGACGAAGGACGACGGTGAGAGACATCGTCCTCGGAGATCGACGACGCGATGCCGTGTACCGCGACGCCAACAACCCTCTCCTTCTGCGATGACTTCTTCCACGAAAAACCTTCGTTCAATGATTACATCTGGTAGGGGGATTATTTTGAGAATGGTATTATTCCCTTGGTTGTTCCATCTAAAACAAAGAACCCGGATCAACTCATCATTAAGTTAATCCATGAATGTTTTATTTTGTGGGTTGGAATATTGGTATGATTACTTTTATTTAAGAGGATGTATGGGTTTATTTATTTTGTTTGTTCTTGATTACATCATCATTGGTTTATCGTCTATTTTGAACCTCCTGTTATCACAATAACAGGAGGAGGTCGGACCGCACAAACACGGCCGACCCTCCTCCACCTTGTTGATTGATTTTTTTGCGGCTCGTGTAAGGCGGCGTGGTGCCGAAGTACCGTGGGGAAAATGTTAAGGAAAGGGCGGAGAAACGTGGCGCCGTCGCGCTACAACGTTGGAAACAAACTAATCTGCGACGCCGTTGCGCCGTTCCAAAGAACCTTGAAGGAAACTCGAAGAACTGCGGTCAGAGAGGGGCTGCGGCGGAGGGGCGCGACGCCGTCGCGCCGTGCCGGACGGACCAAGGCCGCGGCCAGTTCCGGGCTGCGGCGAAGTAGGGGAACCGGCTGCCGGTTCCGGGCCACCGGTGTCGGAGCAGGGGGACCGGCCTTGACGATACTGTGTCGGCAGCAGCCGGCCGGTCGGTGCGGGCCGGCTGGTCAGGGGAAGAGCTGGGGGTTACAAAACCCCGACGACCAGCTCGAGCGGCCCCCCATTATGGGGGCCGAGGTTACGAAAACAGGGGGCAGGCGCCCCCCCCCCCCCCCCCCCCCCCCCCCCCGCCCCCACCTCATCGGCTCGACCGTTCGGCCGAGCCACCTGGCTAGCGCGTTGGGCCGCCGAGCCGGGCCAACTGCCCCAAACGGGCCGGCCCACACCCAACCAGGCCGGACCCGGACACGGGTCGGGTCGACCAGGTTCTGGCCGACCCAGGGGGGTTGTGCCGGGCCGGACCCAGACCCCCCCATTTCGGATTATTTCCGTTAGAACTCCCATAACATGGGCTAAGAACCTCTGATCGATGCACCATCAGTTGCAATGCAATCCTTGGATCGAGACGGTCGTTTCGGTATATTACACACAAGGTTTTGGAGAAGTTTGGGTTCTTCCGGGATTGTTCGGATACGAAACCAATCGGGCCCTCGGAGCGGAAACGCTTATATCATTAGCTTCGGACGTCCGATTGATGTGCCGTCGACTTTGATGGATTCCTATTGTTGAGACGGAACTTTTGGAATATTCCCCTCAATTTTTGGATGCAGTTGGATAGTGGCCGGTTTGGATTGTACCCAAAATCCAACCGGGCCGATGGAACGGAAAAGCTGATAACTTTCAGACTGGACATCCGTTTGACGAACCGTCAGCGGCGTTGGCAATCACGTGGAGAAACGGTCCCTAGGAGTATACCCTATGAGAGTTCTGGGTACAGTTGAGATATGTCTGGGTTGGTTTGCACACGAAACTAACCGGGCCCCATGGATGATAATGCTAATAACTCACAGACCAGACATCCGATTGACGCACCATCTGTTGCATTGAGACCCCAATGAAGAGGCAGTCCTTTGAGATACTTTTTCCTGGGACTTTGAGATACTTGGAGTATCAAACTGTAGCTCATGGAGCAGACCCTCCCAGAGATGGGCATGCGGAGTACGGAGACCGTGTAGCCGACTGAGACCTGACGAATGCTTGGCCAACTCGACTTGGAGTGATTCGACTAGACCAGTGGACAACGCACTACTTGTTTGGGTGCAGACCCATGGCGGATGGAGCAGTACCTATGTGATAGTACAGACCCGCGGTACTCGTCCGGAGAGTACCTCTGCAGGCTATTAGGGGGTGTTCACTACTGTGTTTTGGTGGCATACCCCGGCGGGATGCACTACTGTGTTTGGGTGGCTGGCTTGCGTTACTCGACATGAGGAGTACCTCATCAGTCTTAGGTTAGTGAGAAGTACCTCGGAGTCGTGATAGGACCACTGTACCCTCCAGAGACGGGGCTCTTTAGCAGTTACGGTTTTGATAATGAAAATCCTGGTTTGAGCTGAGTCTATGACCTTTGTGTTAACCTCATGATTGAGATGGGTCACTTGATAACTTAGGTATATGTATGGGAATATACCTGGGTAGCGGTTATCCGTTGATTTCATAATCATTGTGTTTCTTCATGATTGAGATGGGTTACTTGATAACTTAGGTATATGTATGGGCATATACCTAAGTAGAGGTCATCTGTTGAGATCTTCTTTGTGGTTATCCTTGTTGGTTTTAGTGAGACCTTGAGGGTCTCAGGGTCCCTACTAAGTATTGTATACTCACCCATGCACATGCTATGCCCACACCTCCTTGTGTTGGTTGCTGACGATGGGCAGCGCTGATAGAGGCCAAGTATTCGAGGACTGGACGGTACCCGGAGGTGGACCACACGACGAGTCAGTATTCGGAGGTGGAATTCATGGCGAGACGACATTCAGAGGAGGTTGATGGTCGAGAGCGTTGTGGAGGCTATATGTACCTACCCTTTAGGTAGGATCCGTGGTGGAAGATCCATGAGTTGCGCTCTTTGTACCTACCCTTCAGGTAGGATTCGTGGTGGATGATCTAGGAGCTGCGCTATCTGTACCTACACTATAGGTAGGATCCAAGGAGGACAACCCAGGAGTTGCTTCCTTTCTTCCAGTTGATTTTCTTTTTCGGTTGTACTTTCGTTCAGTTGTAGTTGTACTTTCAGCTGGATTTGTATTCTGGCCCATTTACTTTTCAGCACATTCTTTTGTACTTAGTGTTTTACTTCCGCTTGTACTCTGTGGTGTTTTGATTACTTTTATAAAGGCAATGCCTTCCCAGTTATAGAGATTTATGCCTTTGGTGCTAGTCGCCAGCCCCTGGCCTATTAAAGGCGGGCTTAGGGTAGTCATGACACGGGCCCCGATGACGGGTCATGACACCTTGCTCTCCACTCCTTTTTTGGATTTGGGGAAACATCTCTAATAAATTTTAATGTATGTGGAACTCCTCTATGTTCCCCCCTATTTTTTAAAGTTTCTCTACTTCTTCCATGGGGTTTTATATCTCTAATGTGTTGGGTGGTATTTTGAGGTTTAATATTATTATATAGTGTTTGATATTCATTTTTTCGTGTTCAATCAAGTATTTATAGGTTCTTGTGGTGATTTATTTTGGGTTTCTCATTATTTTCCATAAATTTCTACACGTGAGGTAGGTAGTTTCATGATTTTTCTTTTTTTATATGAATCTAGATTTCGTGATTATATTTATAAATATTTTCTTTGATTGATTTTGGTGACGAGAAATATGTTTTGAGAGTTTTTCTAATTGCATATATGATGAATATGAATTTTTTTAATGGTAATGGTTATGTTTTCTTATATGGCATATTTTGACGCTCCATGAGATTGTTTTATGAATTGTTTGAAGGATAAAAATGTGTTTTCAAAGTCGCATGAGGTGAGAATGTATTTCCATGTGATTTTTTCAATGTAAACAGATGTTTATGTATAGATATGTTCATTTTTTCGTTTTTTTAAACTGAATTATATAAATTTTTAATGATAGGAGGTGTGTTAGAAGTATAATTACTTTATGTGTGGATTTTAAAGGGGATTGGACCATGGAAATGGTTAAGTTAATTATGTGTCTTTCATTGAATTTTTCAAAATGGGTTTCCTGGAATGTTAAAGTAGTGTGAAATGTGTTCTTAAACTATTTTGGCATGTGTTAAATGGAAAGTGGAATGTTTATGAAAAATTCTTCTCTCCATATAATGATTTTTAATATTGGTGATTTCCTTATTTATCTAAAATGTTTTGAATTGATTTGTGAATGTGATGGTTTGTGATATAGTGGAAATAATGGATTTATCATAAGGGAATTTTGGGTAACTAGATGGGATGACTAGATCAAGTAGGTTAGTGATACTGAACTTGAAAAAACTAGTTTCACTTATCATGATTAATGATTAAAACACTAAGTAAACAAGTATTATGATTGGAGACCACTAGGCCCCCGGGGTGTCCCCAATTAGTGGATAGTGCAATAGAAATCTATTTTTCATGATTTATAAACAAATTTTACATATAGGTATGAGGTTATATAGTCTAAATCGAGATAGATTACCCCTAGGGATTTACAGACGGTGCTCTTTTGTGACATGCGACTTATGCGTTGTGGTTCCATCTATCATAATACAGTGGAAATTTTGTATATTTCATTTACCTTAAATCAGTTTTATATTAGAAAATGATCCATTTTAAATGTTACCTTTTAAATCATTTTTTTAATGAGTTTCCATTAGAGTCATTTTTCTATTAAAGTGTCTCCATGAGAATGTTATTTCTTAAAATGATTTCATTAAATTATTTTTAATTATTATATATAATATGCTTACAGTTTTTTATTTAAATGTTATAATATTGAATCCATTATTTTTGGGTGATATCTGTCATAGATTTTGATCACACCCAACATACATAGTTGGGTATATGTGTATTTTGTTATATATGACCCAGGTGAAGGAAATATGTGACATAGTAGATATGCGTTTCTAGTGTTCCACTTGTTTCGTGTGTTGGTGTTGGTAGTTTGGGGGTGATGATCCTCAGGATGAACATTGGACTTTGGGATGTTTTGTGTTTTCTTTTCCGTTTTAGTATTTTGGATTTAAGTTAAAATTTTAAAATGATGAATCTATAAATTGTTGTACCTTTTTTAGTAATTTTTATTCAGGTGTGTCTTGTTTATTTTTGTTTCTTAATCATTTTTTTTGAAATGGGATAAATAATGACCAAAGTAGGATTTTTAATCCCTTGCACTAGCTTTTCATCTACTGAGGATCATGAATGAACTTCAGGCCCTCCCATAGACTAGATTGGGTGTCGGATGAATGACACATTGGCTAGGTTTGTGAAAAGTCTTCTATAAGACTCTATCCCAAATTAAATCCTTATCAATGAGCCTCAAAAATTCAAATGATTTTATTTTCATATGTGTGTGAAATAAAAATAAATTTTAATCTTATTATATTTTCTCATGGATCATGATTGATTATTGATGATTCTATACTATTATGAGTCATGAATTTATTTTTGATAAATCTTTATTCTATGAATCATTATTTTTGGTTTATGAAATATTGTGTATGTTTTTGTATGTTATGATCATGTTCTCACAATATTATCCATAACATAATCAAACTTATGTTCATTGATTGAAATATACCATATTAATCAATAATAAGTATCTATGTTCATTATTTATTATGTTTCATTTTCCGAATGTTATGAATCATTGTATTATCTAGTGTATGTATTTGAAGGATTATATGTGAGGAGGGATTTTGATGATACATCGAATATATTTCATGAAATAAGTTCATTTTTCATCAAGTATTCACAAAAGCTAAAACACCAGGATGCTTAACATGAATTATTATAAGTGTATAATGAAATTCTTATAAAATAAGGTAATATTTTTGGATATAAATATTAGAAATCAACTATTTAAAGTAAATTTGATTGATTTATATATGAAAAGTAAATGATAACAAATGATATATGAATTAACAACAATATAACCAAGAGAAAAAAAAATCAACTACAAAACTAGAAATCAAAAACAAATATGGTTCTTAACCCCACTAGAGTAACCTTATTAAGTAATAACATACTAAAATAATATGTTATTATTTAATATATTGATTAATAATTCACCACATGATATTTACCAAACATTAAATTTATAATGAATTTGTGAAGAAAAACAATAAATTAACTGTAGAATGTAATCCATTATATAGAATAATATAATTTTCACTATGAGTAATTTTAGTAATTTATATTCCTTAATTTTTATGTTTTCACAATACATCTAATAATAATCACACTATTAATCAATATTCCTTAAATTAGAGTTTAGGAATTGGGTTTCCACCATTGGTATACAATTAGTACCCTTACATTATCTAGTCAATGACAAATCCGGTAAGCATTAATAATAAATAAAAAGAACAAACAAACATCGATAGAACTCATTTAATAATAAAGATTAATAAAAAATAAATATAGACTCATATTTTACATTAAAACAAGCCCAAAAAAAAATTGTGATATTCCGATTAAAAAGAAAGGGAGAATGAATTATTAGGGAATAAATGTATCCAAATCCATTTGAATGCATTATCTTGGTCATCGTAGAATACTTTCCTCACATTGTTTTTTCCCATCGAATAGGTTTATTTGATCTATAGTATCTTCCTTTCACATCCTCCTTGTATTCTTTTTCGATGACTCAATGTAATCCCCTTGAACCCTTTTATGAATCTATATATTCCTAGAATCATCAAATTCATGTTTTATGTAGAGACTCTGACCACATTTTCATGGATTAGTTCCTATATTCATTACACTATCACAAGATACAAGGAATCACATTCTAAAGTGAAAACTATTTTATGGGTCTTGGTAAACTATATATATTCATGGCTTTTTCATTATATTTGAATATAAAAATATCAACACATTTTTTGGAATAACATTATTCCATATAAAATATCCTTGAATATCACTCACAGAAAACTTTTGGGATTTCTATAAAATTGGAAAATATATGTGATCTCAAATCCTCTCTAATGGTTAATGAAAATTTAAAATCAATAATGAGTTAATATGCATAATACATAGAGAAATTTAAATAACTGAACAAAAATGACATGTAATCAACAAACTTAGAGGAAATTGAATCCATAGATAATGTCAATGAGAAAATATATTGTATATACATAAACATATAAATTAATATATCTAAAAACACATTACATGTAATCAATACATTAATATCATAACATTATAAGTAATAACAAATATGAAAGTAAAATAACAGAAATACAAGCAATTTAATCTAAAAAAATGTGATTGAAATGCATCCAAAAATAATATCAATATGGAAATATCAGTGATAGTATTAACAATCTTATTAATGAAGAAAACAATTAATTATTATACTCTATGATCTCATGAATCATGATAACTCTACCATTCATACATTTCCTAAGATAGTTTATACTATAATTTAAAACCATTTAGTTAAATCTTACATATTTGCCTTATAAGACTAGAAATACATTGAATGGTAGTTTAATATCAGGTCCCACCCATAATAATAGGTCTAAATAATTTCTCATATATATATAATCAATTATTTAATTCTTGAAGCAATATTTCATTTCAAGAGATACCCATATCGTGTAAATAACAAAAATTTATCAATTTTTTCCCAAATAAACAATTATATATTGAAAGGATATATGGTTTGGGAAATAAAATTATTCATGATAAATAATATGTATATGTATAAAAAATTTAATATCCAATGATCAACGGAAATTTAGTTATTAATGGTGATGTTATTGCCTGTAAATATAAAACAAATATGTGAATGTCAATATAGTCTCCGGTCAAAATAAACATAATCCATCTAAAAGAAGAATAAAGACGGTATCAGTAAAACATATTCAATTTCATTATAAGTTAAATAAGGGGTTGTTTTATTTTTGAATAGAAAACCCATAAAATATATTTAACCGAGTTTTATATGAAGATATCATTTTTATTTTAAAAATCACAATTTAAATCCAAAAAAATTTGTAAAATAATTTTATTTAAAAATAACTTTTAAATATTAATAATTTCTATAAATTTATTGAAAAATATTTCTTTAAAAATATCCTTCTAAATATGGAATGAAATCTCCAATGATTTGGTGGTCATAGCAGTCAGAAACTCATTTCATTCATTACATGTTTAAAGAACATTTATTTTTCACTATAAAATGGTTCAAAAGTTGAAATACTTAGAAAACAAAAGGAAAAATAATTTTTTTTAAATTAAATATGTGAAAAAATTTCATGAATAATTATTTTTGAGTTTAATATGTTTTTTTAAAAAACATTTCTGGAACATTGTTTGGGAATAAAATGTATTTCTAACTGAAGAGAGAAATGGTGTATGATTATAACAAAAGATTTTTATCAATCATTTTAATTACCAAAGGGTGGAAAATGATTATATTACATGAAAATGAATTGAATTAATATACTATGTGGGAATTATTTGGTTTTATTGGACAATTATCAAATAATTTAGTTAAATTTAAATACATGTATATATAATCTCGATTAAAATGAGTTTGTGAAATAAACTGTCAACAAAAACATAACATTGTATAGAGAGTTAATCATTAAAATCATTATCAGTATAAAACATAAATAAAAATATAAAAATTTTATATACAACATATTATGATAAAAATTAATTACCCATGTTATATTAGAATATCAAAGGGAATGAATAAATAATATAACACCATGAAAAAAATAAGATATGAAATTCATTACAACAGAGTATATTTTAATAAAAATCCCCTTTAATTAGATAATTGAAAATGAAACATAAAAGGACATGAATAATGATATATTAATAATATTAAATTAAAAATTGGCTTTATATACACTACATTCGATAATTAGTTTCATAATATTACAATACACAACAATGAAATGAAATTGAGATGAAATCCTTTATATTACGCTTTATTTTGGTTGAACATGATTAAGCCTCATATATAGTAGTTTTATGAATTCTATTTAATTATTATAGAACTATACTAATATTTATAATATCATAAATTTTCCTTTTATAACATATTATTAACCATTCATTAATAATATTTCATTATTTTAATTGTTTCGAGTTTTAATTTGCTTGTTTTTTCATGCGGGTATTGTCAAGAAAGATCTGGTTCTCGGGTATATTATTTAGTTTAGTCATATCAATAATAATAATCAAGAAATAATTATAATATTTATACATCCTTTATATTTTTAACACTCATCATCAATGATGGTTTGGATAAATGATGTATGTTACGATCATGGGGATGGCAGTCCGTATGTATGCATGAGTAACAATTCCATTTTCATATGATCATTATGGAAAAAAGAAATATAATATATTATCCATAGATAATGAAAATAATATCATAAATTCCATATTACATAAATACATACATATATCATCCATGTGGTATGGAGAAGAAAATAGAGTCACATCGCTTCTTGAAGGTCGTAGTCCACACAAACAAGAATGATATTTTCATCTTTATGTGAGTGAAAAGGTATGAAATATAATTATATATTATCTATTAAGAATGATATATATGTCATTAATATCAAAATATTTATTTATATAATATATTATCATTAAATTTTTCATTGTAACCTTCTACATAACGAATTAGGGAATGGCGAATCACATCGATTTGTGAGGCGGTAGTCTACCAAACACACAAGTGACATTATTGTATCCCATATAGAACAGAAAGTAAAAAATGGAGATATATTATATAACTACAAAATAGTTATAATAATTAAATAAATATCATATATATGTATATACATTTTATCCATCATCACATCTTTCCTTGAGTAGTGGTAATAGAAACAATTGGAATCAATTTGCGAGGCAGTGGTCCGTTGAATACAAGAATGATGATTTCATAACCCATTTATTTCATGTAATGATTTTATTAGGTATAATTTATAACACAAAAACATAATAATATTAATATTAATAATTATATTATATAATTATTGTTTAATAAGGTTTTTTTGTTACTGGAGGATGAAATAAAATAATGAAGCTCATTGAATAATGTTACATATTATATGGGTATTCTTCATCAGTTGGAACCAAAAACTCCTCAATGTTTGATTTTTACCAAAAATAAGGAATATAGGATTATTGGAGAGATGTTGGGATGTGATTTGGGATGTTTTTTATGATCAAAAGAGGTCTAAATGTGGGAATAATAGAGGTTAGATGTTGTAATTTATAACTGAGATGTGTGGAAATCTTATTATAATTTGAAAAGATTCAATAATACAATTGTTTTATCAATCTAAAAGAATCCAAAATGAGAAATTCAAGATCCTATAAGCATTAATAGTAGAATATTTCCAAGAAATAGCTATTGGAAATATATTTAGGTCATTTTAACCCTTGTCTTCTTTGTTTAACAAGTTGGAAAATCAATTTTTACCTTAACCATGATAAATAATTTTTATTATTTTCCTTATTAAGTTTGATCTAAATAATGATGACCATATTATAAATTTTGTATAATTATTATTTAAAATATTTAATCAATTTTTCTAAATTCAATACATATATGTGAAAAAATTTAATTAAAAATTCATCTCGTAGATGCGGTGAGAAATTGAGTTTTCAAATAAAACATGTTCCAACGTTTGTGTTTATATTAAAATTAAATATGAACATTATTCCAAAGAAATATATTGGTTTATTTAATATAATATTTAACTAATTTTTCTTTGAAAAAAATTCAAATTATAATTTAATATTTTAAATTTCATAACTGATTAAGGATTTTTAAATTAAAATTCAATAATTTTCAGCAGTAATAAAAAAAATAAAATATTTTAGTAAAATCCCAAAAATTAACCATAAGTAAATTTTGAAAATTTTATTTAAAAAATGAATTTTATTTTATAATATAAATTCACTAAATTTGGAAATAATTAATTTGAAATATGTGTCTAAAGTGCAACTACATCGTCTTTTAGAAAAAATAACAGTTTTTCAGAAATTAATTGTTTTCATTTGAATGATTTTCATTATATTAATATTAATTATATAACCAATGATTTTTAGAAGTTTAAACTATGTAATTTTAATATTGTTTTGTTACTATTCATTCCCTCCAATTTAATGGCTATTTTATATGGGTATACCATATTATAATATATTTATATGAAGGATTCCATGTTTTGAAATCTATCAGATAGCTTGAAATTTATGTAATATATTTCTTGTATTATTTAATATTGGTGTTTCATGTAATGTAAAATAAAGAATAGAATGAAATTATTTTAGGATTTCATGTTATTACATTCCCACCACCATAAATAAATTGCTTCTTCACAATTTATACATGATATTGCTAATATTGGGTTTGATATTTGAAATTTGTTTTACGGGAAACCTACATCGAAAAAAAATTCCCACATAATAAGAGGGAATCGTAGTTAACAATTTCGTATGTAATAACACATAACTATGTTTATAATTATCATAATATTAATGTAAATTGAGGTTATGGAGAAGGAAAAAATGCTCAAATAATTATAGAGAGGGATTTAGGTCATTGATCAAAAGAAGGTGACTAATCAATGGAATGTTAAGGGCCTCAAAAGCATAAATATATGTTGATTTAAAATACCATATGATTATTCATTCATGAAATTAATATGATAATATATTTTTTCATGTTACATTCCCTAATGTTTAGTAATTCTTTTACTGTCTAAAAAGACAAGAATTATACTTGAAATATTTCAATTTCATAAGAAAATATTCATCCATTGGTTGTGCTCTGACAAATTTAAAATAAATAGTTTAGAATAAAAAATTAATAATGAAAAATTAATTTTTATTCATGAAGCACAATAATTAACATTTTATGGATTGTAAGTCCCACAAAATAGTGCCATGTATTTCCATCTCTCTATACCTATTACAAAAAAATGGTTTTAACATGTTATACAATATTTTTAATTAATATATAAACCTAAAAAAGTAACACCACAAGTTCATTATTAATATTTATATTTAAATATTTTAAACAAAATATAATGAAATGTGTTTCAGAACATCTTGTAGGACAATGTTTAGTGTTAACCCCTTATCATCCTTCAGTCATGGGTTTAAATCGCTTGGCCTTTCTAGATGTGATGAGTTTTTGTAAATAATTTTTATTATCCTATTTTAAAACAATATTTGTATAATTCCTATACAATTACCAGAAAAATAAAATTTTCATCATTGAAATAATGTTATTAATTAAATAAAATTTTTGATACTGTTTTCAAAATAATTATTTTTTCAATTGTTCTAATATTCATATTTTAATATCATCATAATATAATTTATTATCATATTAACCCTAAAGGGTATCAATAACTTCAAACGTAGGTCTATAAATTTTAAATGCATTATTCCTCAAATAAAAGTTTCAATAAAACAAAACATTCCAAAAAATTCACTAAAATGACATTAGTCATGGTATACTCCCATAACATAAAAACTAAAAAGACTTTTTTAAGTTATTGAAATTATGATAAATCATAATCATAAACCTAATATGGTGTCCATAAATATTATTTTAATAATGTTATATATATTCTTCTAAAACATAACACATTCATTAGATGTTTCATGATTATTTAAGAAAAATACCAATAGTAAAAATACTTCTACAATTTAATTCTTGAATAAAATTAATAAATACTTTATCCTTTTAATTTGAAAAATGCCATTTATTATTATCAGAGTAAACCTTTATATGATTGAATTTACTCACACAATGACAATGTCATCCATATTTAAGGCAAAGAACTATAAATGGATACTATGTATGATATTTACTTACATCTATCAAAATCCCATTTTCCCTGAAAATTCATTTGATGACCTACTTTTATAAAAATAGAACATTATTTTAATCTATAGAGACACATTATTCTCAATATAACACACCATAGGTTTATTTTAGGTTATTTCTTCATCATGTATTGAAATAACACATAATTTTTTTTGTAATGAAAATGTGATTTATCATTAGAATATTCCCAAGAGTATCAAACTAGGTGCGCAGTTAGGCCTATGGTTTTTCACAATGTAATGATTGATTCAATCTTAATGCACAATTTTCATGTTATTACCCCAAAATAAATCTTTTAATGAACCACATCCACTTTCAGCATATAAAAAGAGATACATTATAAATAAAACATCCTTATTTATACCTTAATAAAATTATGATGTTCTTTTATACATATCATAAAACACTATCGTAGGGTTTGGAACAATAATAAATATTTTACTAAATCAAGTTCCCAAGGGTTCTAGAAAAATTATTCTAATAAGAACTATAGCACCCCCACGTCAGTATCCCAGAGCCAGTGTATTCTTTATTAAATTGTCTCAATGAACAATGTGTCACATCCAGATGGACTGAATAGTTTAGTAGTCTTTATAATACACAAACATTCCTAAGACTTTAATTTCATTCAAATAAAACAATTTCAATACGAATTTTTCAATAATAAATTTTTTCCCTCAAGTATATCTTTCTTATCAATGATAGTAATTTTCATGGACTAATCGGAAAGGAAAACAAATATGGTTCAACTAAAAGGTTATGTAATGTCTAAATACATCAGAATCAAGAATGGATTCAATAATCATAATATATATGGAAAGGGAAACTATTGAACTCAGATTTCATGAAATGAATAAATTGAGATTGAATTTCATCCATAGATAATATCATAGAAACATTATATTAGATAAAAACAACTGTGTAATGGAAAAAACTAAAAACACATGCTATTTAATCAATACATGACTATCATAACTCGATGAGGCATAATCAATATAGAAATTTAAATAACAAAAAACACATGACATTTAATAAATAAATTGAGAATGTAATCCATCTTGAGATAATATCATTGTAAAAATTTATTTTATAATAATAAAATAATTCTCAATGAATGAAATTATTAATTATTGGACACCATGATCATAGAGATCATGATATCGCTTTCATAAAGACCTTTCACAAGCCATTTTAAACTAGAGGTAAAAAAATGTTTAACGATAACTTACTTATTCAGAGCATGAGACTATCGATGCATAGAGTGGTTATATAATAATGGCTCCCACAAAACACTATAGTTGTAATGAATTCCCCAAAGATTGAATAATTTATTTTATTTTCGAATTGTGATTCCTATTCGATAAATATCACTATTGTTTTAAGAATAGATATTTATCAATTTTTTCTATATTAAAAAATACCTTCAATGTATAATACTATGTGTAGAAATGAGATATGATTTATGAAAAAACATATCAATAATAAATAATATTGAAATTTAGGGGATATTTAATTACTAATGATTAAAGAAAAGTAGATAATTCAATTAAATAAACGTAGTGTAATATAAGTTAAATAAAGTGTTCTTCTCATTTATGAATCAAAAAAATAATAATAATAAATCATGAAATCAATTTTTGAAGAAAATAACCTTTTAAATTTAGAAATCAATATTTAAATCAAATTCATTATGAAAATATTTTAATTTTAAATTCACTATTAAAAAAATAAGTTTATATATTTTACAGGAAAAAATTATTTAATTTTAATATATTCTAGTGACATTGAAAAGGAATTTCCAATGATATTATATGCATGATGATTCGTAATTCCATACATGTTATACTTGTTAAAAGCACATTAGTTTTGCACTATAAAACATTTAGAAAGTTTCATTGTTCAGAAAACAACAAGAAGCATACATTGAAAAATAATTAGAAAAGTAAAAATGAGTAATAATTTCTTTAATATTTCATTTAGAATAATTTAAAAAATTTAATAAAAAAAATATCAGAAAACATGGTTTTGTAAGAAAACCAATTTTAGACCGAAGAGATAAATGATGTTTGATTCTATTAAAATAAATTTACAAATAATGTTTAATACCAAAGATTTGAAAAATGGTACTATTACATAAAAATATAATGAATATATATATTAGCCAAAAATGAAATGTTTTTAATATAAAATTCTCAAATAATTTCCATTAATGGAAATATGAGTATCAATAATCTTGGTTTGAATTATATTCTGAAATAAACCCACATGAAGGTCATAATGTTGTAGTGATAATTAATTAAAGAAACTATTACATGAATCAAATAAAAATCGACATAAAATATGTGTAAATAAAATATTAAGTGATCAAAATTCGTTTAAAAATTAATTTTGTAATATCATAGACAAAACAATTTAATGTAACCAAAATAAATGAAATTTAGTTAAGAAATTCTTTACTATTGGAAAAATTTTATGTGAAAAACCAGTAGATTGAATAATTCAAAACAGTAGATGAAATTCAATGAAGAATGAATTATTCATGAGAGGAAATGGAAAAAGTGATGTATATATACATTATAAATGAAATTAGGTTCCTAACATTACAATATGACATAGTGAAATGAAAGTTTTATGAAATCTCTTACATCGTTCATCCCTTTGGTTGAACATAATTTAACCTCTTGTATAGTGGTTTTAAAAATTTTATTAACTTATTAAAAACAATATTATTATTATTAATGTCATATAATATCATTTTAAAATATCATATTATGCATTTGTTAATAATCATTCATTATCACCCTTTTTTTGGGTAAAATTACCAAGTATTCTAATATATGTTTTTACAGGAAGATCATATTATTTGTCATATTATATAGTTTCCTCATATATATACTAATAAGAATGAAATAATTTTCATATTTATATATAATCTATACTTGTACGACCAATATTTAAAGATGATTTTGATAAATAAAGTACATTATGATGATGGAGAAAGTATGGAATACTTATACATGAGAAATGTTTTCATTTATCAATTATATTATAGAAAAAATCAAGTAATATAATATCTTATAATAATGAAAATAATATCATAAATACCATGTTATATAATTATATATATCATCCATGTGGTTTGATTATAAAAATAGTGAAACATCTATTAATAAAGGTGGTACTCCACACATACACCAATAATGTTATCATATTATGTGAGTTTTAATTTATGAAATAAAGTGATATATTATGATACCAAAATTTTTAATATCTCCTTAATATAAGATTTATGTCATATATATCACATATTATCTATAAATGTATCCTCATTACCTTCCATTTAAAACATTAGTGAATGAAGAATCACATCACTTCATAAGGCGATAGTCAGCCATTCAAAGGATAAATGTTATCATATCCCCTATAAAATGGAATGTTAAGAATATATATAAATATATATATATGAAATAATTATTATAGAAGTATAATACATTTTTATATATCACACATAATCATTGAATTCATTATCATACCCAACCGTGATAGGTGGCAATGGAAAAGCGAATGACATTTGTACATGAGGCTGGAGACCTATATACACAAAAATAATTATCTTGTAACCCATTTAATGGAATTATAGGTGGTTTTTATCATGAATATTCCTAACATAGAATTTTAAATTTCTATACCAATCCCAAATGAAATATTTCAGTTGTTTGAAACAAGCATCATGAATGAATATAACACATATATGTGGCTTAAGTCTAATGTACACACACACACAAACAAATAAATCTCCAAGACAATAAAATTCTAGAATGTAAAAAAAAATAACATTGTATGGATATATGTATTATTCCACCATATGATTATGAAAAAATATACTTGAATGAAAAAGTTTCCTAATATAATCCCCCTACAATGATACCGAAATCAAATTCATCTTGTAACGTCGGTGATGAATTCTATCAATGAAACAATAGGAACACACCTTGGTATATCTGTATTAAAAATATATACATGGTCTTGGTACCTATTAGACTTTGAAAAATTGGTTTTCATCTTTGTAAGACACAAAATGTGTAGGAAAATACCATACAGGTTTGAGTGTCACAATACATAGTTGGAATCCCAAAAATCACCAAGCATATAGAAAAATAATAATAATGGTCATCTCATCAAAGGTATATGTTGATGGCATATATAACAAGAATATATATATATATATATATACACTCAAACTAGACACACCATCTCATGTAAATGTAATAAATGTAAATCCATCCTAGGATTTCTTCTCAGAGGCTCGACATACCACTCTTCCAGGAGAACACACTCCACGATTGAGATACCACTGATAACATCTATATGAGATGTCATTCTCAATGAGTCTCACTCTATAAGGTAAAAACATGCTATTTTAATTGAAGAATACATATATGGGGATCATACCCAAGTCCATGGGGTTTATAGACAATCTAATTGGTATAAAACCTCTATGAAGGGGATAAACCCACGCGTAGTGTTAATCAGGAATATACGAAGAACAATACATAATAAAAAAGTAATAATTGAGGATCTCACTCCATGCCTCACATAAGAATTCCAATATCTATATCAAAGACTAATGTCCCTCTAAATGGATCACCATACATTGTATAATACATGATTTTATATTATCCCCTAGGGTATGGATCAAAGAAACACAGCCTATTGAACAGTCATAGTTGAAGAGGATATGGGCTCCATTAGTTATTTGAGGAAGGATATTTCATGTACTAGTATTACATGGTGTGTACTGTTATCCCATGGTCCTAATCATGTATCACATCCCATTTATGTATTTTTGTGTGAGTACATGATGTGCCTAAGCCCTTGTAGTCATGGGCGAGTCCATTTCTAGCTAGTTATACGTGTGTCTGACTATCCATTACTATGTCCATGAACACCCTTAGGTACATTCCAAGATTCTATGAAAGGTACACATGTCGTGTGATAGTTTTCACATGCCCTTTGATATTAATCTTCTCCTCATAACAATAGTCCCGCCAAGGGGGTCCCACATGGTGTGTGATTCTATATGGTACACCCTATAAGCTTGAATTTTCTAGAATTTCATATTCTTCCTCTATGTCATTGTTCAATCATATAGCCTCTGATCCAACAAAGAATAATGATGGATAGTGTATATCGTTCCCATCTGAGAATCACCATTACCGCATGCTGGAATTTAGCTTCTACAGTTCATGGAAACCCCATATATAAAATCACATAACCATTGTATGCAAAAACCACATGAGGAACTCTAATCAATTCTTATGATATCATCATCATATTTATAGCATTAATTTTTAATCGATTCGAACTTGGATATGAGATAGTAATATATTCCATCAGGAAATAGGTTTATAACCATTGTTTATTGGATATTTGTCAAACTACTGACCAAAATGCATGTCAGTGATGTAAAAATGAATAATGGTGAGGGAAATCGAGAAGCATTCAAAATAGGAACTATCCATATCTATTTTTAGGTTGGCCTTGATTCAATTCTATTAGAACGACAAATAAATATTCATAAAAAAATAATCTTCTCCCAATAATTCCCAATGAATAATCATGAACCATTAATAGAGTCGAACCACTAATCAATCAATTGGACAATTTATTTTTATTCATCATATAATAATTAAATAAGGATAAATACACAAAATAAAAATTCCCATCCATGCGATGAATCAGTCACTGATGAAGAACGATTCTATGGCATTGACTTTGGTGAGATCCAGACAATCCTTTAGAACATCAATTATCAAACCTAATATGATATAATGTCATCCAACAAGATATCATTCAACACTATGTATCAATATTTATTTATATATCTATAACATATAAAATTAAAAAGATTTGTGTTTTATAGAATGATATTAGATCTTTGTTTCATTTTAATAAATATAATTACTTTAATTAAAATTTTTATTGATTCACTATTTTAGGATCTTTATACAAACACATTATCCGAATAATGGTTATTTCGTGAAAAGGGTAAATCCCATACATTGAACTTAGTGATAGATTAAGATTCTCAATTTGAGCCTTTATTTATGAGTAATTCACTATTTTATGGAAATATTTTCATATAATATTGAATATATTTAATATATTTCAAAAATTAATTCTGAGTACATCTGGCCATGGAATCTCACAACGTCTCAGCACCTAGATCTGATAAGAATTCATACAATATTAAAAAATAAATATATTGAAAAATAGGATATGTTGCATTTTCCCCACCTAGAGAATTTATTGAATTTTTATCATAAACAATATAACTGATACTCATAGACCATATGGATTATCTTCATAAGATTTACAATTAAGAGTTAAATTTCATCATGCCAATAATTTCCTCATATGAAACATTCAAAATTTTCCCTAATTTTATATAGGTTCCATAATAGAACCAAAACAAAAAGCATAGGTTAAGAAACACTTATTGTTGGAGAAAACCACATAATCGTGAAAAATTACTCATATGATGTCTAAATAATGACACCTATAAATTTAATATATGAAATTTTAAATTTATATTAGGTTATTAATAATATTATTCTATTTAAATCCTTTATAATGGATTTTAATGAGTTTTTCAATTCCCAAATCTTATCCCCCTTGAGTGTCAAACCGGGTGTGTAGTAAGGCCCATTTTCAGGTATAAGGTTACACTTTAGTTAGGCTCAATACACCATTTAAAATTTGTTATACTTAGATACATGTGTACTAGAAATAGGTCTACTGGTAACATCTAGAATGGGATGTATTTCTAAGAAACTGGTCAATAGGTCCTTTAAGAAAATTCCAGTATATTTCCCAATACTTTTCCATATCCTTAGACATATCATTAGAGACAACCGAAGAAATAACTATTAGATAATCCCTAGGGTTCTCACTTAAGAATTCTTATCCTAGTTTCCAAAGGGAGAGTAATCATTTCCTTTTAAAAAAAGTATAGGGACCAATGATTAACAAACAAATATATTACATCAATTTAAATGAGTGTTCATCACATTAAAAAGGTACATACTTGAGGACCATAATTTTTTAATTTCATTGAATACATATAACACAATATTATAACTTGTTGGAATATCTTAAATGTCTCTATTAAATAACAACCAATTTATTACTCCTACATAAAAAAATTCTTAATAACATTGGGAAAGAAAACATAAAAAAGGGGTGAAATCAAATTCCCAATAAGGGTTAATATTGAAGATATGTATGCATAAACACGAGAAAGAGGGTATGAGAATGTGATCATGACATTATAAGATCATAATCTATATAACAATGATCATAAATGTGAATCATGGTATAATTATTAGAAGTTCATAAGACATGAATCATAATATAATTGAGAAAATAATTCATGAAGGCATAACATAGTAATAAAACATGGAATTTGTTTCATACACCTACATATATAAATTCTTCTGTCAAGGATACAAACCAATACCTTCATATCATGTTAATCTTGGGATAATCACCAATGTACATGATTAATGCATGGGAAAACAACATGTCTACCCTCTTGTTTGTAGGTATGGGATACAACTTGTACACCCTTTTATATTTATTCTTAGTCTACAACATGTATACCTACTTTTTTCATTCTTGAGACACAACCCCTATACTTTCTTGTTTTCGGGCTTGGGATACAACCCATGTACCCAATGAGGTTATATAAAATTTATCATTACCCAAATGCATTATAATGACATATAGGTTCCTATACATAATATTACTAAATTATGTATACATGCGTCCGAAGATAATACAACCAGCATCCTATCAGGACCCATAAAAGTTGATTGTTTCATAAACAACATATCATAACCCATTAAATGAAATAGGAATCATAAAAATTTAATCATTTCATTCCCTTGGGAAAATAGATAGGTTTTATAATAATTTTGTCAAAGGATAACACTTGAAGGTAAGTGGACTTCTAGAGCATATGAATTATGGAATAGAAATAGGATTGATAAAAAATCATTTCATCAAGGCATAAACCATTCTATAAATAATACGAATGATAATAATAAAATATAACAATGTATGTCCTAATAGATGGGGATGTATTTTAAAATATCACATGGAATATTTCATTAAAAAAATTTCCTTCATTGAAAATTAATTTCATAAAACAATTTCAAAAATATATTTCTTATAATGACTAATGTTCAATTTCATTTAAAAAATTTCTTCAAGAAAAATATTTTTCTTTCCATAGGAAATCATTTTTAAAATATAATGAATTTTGAAAACCATTTACCTTTAAATCATATAAAATAATCTAGAAAATTTTTGAAAACCTGTTTCATTTAATTTTTCACACCTTATAATGAATTCATAAAATCAATGGAATCATTTTCATTGAAAATAATATTTTGAAATTTTATAATGTAATATTTTCAAATCATTTAAAACAAAATCTAATCATAATAATTTTTAGAAAATATTTTTCCAGTTAAAACCATTTTAAATTCAAAAAAATTAAAAAATATAATATGAAAAAAAAAAATTAGAAAATAAATTTTTTATTTATAAATTAATATTCATTTAAATAATGATCATGATGGCGGGAAATTCCATAAATCCTGAACATTTATTTTTCACCTTAAAGATTTAGAATAATGTTTGGGTGAATAATGACCAGATTATTCCTTAAAACCCATTTTTTAAAAAAATTATAAAATCTATAAAAAGATTAGTTAAAAATCGTTGAAAAATAGTCAACAATTTATGAAATTATTTTTTAAAACATTTTTTTTCGAAAGAATTGATATTTTAGACTGAAAGTTGAAATAAAGTCAAATCATGTTAAAAAACATTCTTAAAAATAATAAGTACCAAATAGTGGAAAATTGGTAAAAACTCATGAATATATGACGAATGATCCTATGAGAATAATTTTATTGAGTTTTATTGATAATTGGATCATAATATTTCATTAATGGAAGCTGAATAATTTACAATATTGATAAATGATGTGATTGTTTCAATTAGATCATATAACATGGTAACATGGAATTAAACTCCACATTAAACAAAATGAAATTAAATGACGCTAAAATTTTTATAAAAAATGAGTTTCATTATATATTATTGCAAATAGAAGTAGATACTCCTTGTAAAATAATATATGTTGATAACAAGGAACGTGTCTTAGAGAAAGATAATTGAGACAAAATTACTTCCCAAATTTGGTAAACTTTTAAAACATGAAAAATATAAAAGAGAGATCCTAAAATGGACTTTTAAATACAACTAAATTCAATTATAATAATCATATAATACATCCATGGGTATAATAAACACCACATATATGAAATTGGAGGTGAACATGGCTTGTGTATCAAGGAAAATAAATGTAAGGTGAGAAAACCCCTTACCACATCAGTAACATTAGAATCATCATCCCCATAAATAAATAAAATAAATTAACATTTTAATAGAATAAAATAATGCGAATTAATGATAGATAATTTCGTAGATCATTATATACACTGCAAAAAATAATCTAATGGTGAATATGGCTTGTATCTCACAAAAGAAAAATGTGAGATGAAATTATCTTACCTTAAGTCTTGACTTTCATTTTCCTTGTTCAAAAAGTGGTATAATATAGATGTTTATTATAAATCTATAAAATACTCAAATTATTATGTCTAATACCATATATTATTCATTTATGACATTAAATTATCTGTTTTTTAACAATTTAATTTTAAAGTAATTTTTGGGTACTTACTCTTTTATTTATCATACATGTTTTGACATATTATTCTTGATCCTCTTACATAGATCATGACTTACATATTTCCATAATGTAATAAATTATCTACAAAAAAAATATATTCAGTATATAAATATTTATAGTAAACATTAAAAGATATAAATATTAATCAAAATACATTGTTCATGGAGACGGAAGGTCGTACGTATGTATGAAGGCACCTTCCTTTGTATTAACAAATTGAAGAAAGAAAGTGAATGATATATATATATAATTCCCAATAAATTATAATGTAATATATATCATATTTTTTTACTAAAAGAATCCTTAATTCATTCCAAGTTAAGTGTGAATGAATCATGTCAATTTGAAGAGGCCGTAGTCCACACTTATACAAACAAAGTTATCGTAGTTACACAAAATTTAAATCATGACGATATATTTTATATAATTTTTCCATAATACTTATGACATAATAAATGTAATATATATCATTAAAAAATATTTTCCATCATTATTCCAAACCTTGATACGAGGTAATGGAAAGAAACGACATCGTTTCATGACGTGGAACTTCTTCATACACAAGAATGAGAAGTTTTTTACCCATTAGATGGATGTGTGTGTAAGGGAATATAAAAATCATATAATTAAAAAAAATTAAGAATATTTTTTATACTAATTTTTCTATGTAGTCATGGTATAAAAAAATTTAAGGGGTTGGAGAATGGAAACAAGACAAAAGAGCATTAGGAATGATGTTACCTCTTATTTGGGTAACTCCTTTTGGTTTGCACCGAATGACTTCCTTGGATGGATTTATTTCCAAAATGATGATAATAAGACAACGGGAGGTATTTCATTAGATAATTTGATTATATTTTTGGCATTAAATGGGATCTATATGTGTGAATAAGGGGGAGGGTGAATGACTTTTTATAGTTGATGTGGAGTGGCATTCTTGAAAATTTTGGGGAAGGAAATTACACCCATTTTTTCCTATGACATGTGGATACAATAATGTACCATTTACAATAAAGTGGATGATATGGTATAAAAATGCAAGTCCAATGGCTTTTTTATAATATTCAAGGTCATTTTAACCACTACGTGCAACGTTTAGGTCTTTATTAAGCTAATATTTCTCTAAATTGTTTCATTAATTATAATTACTTACAAAAGTTTTTCTTCAAATCATTTTGAAATAATATGATATTATATATTATGATGATTAAAAATATGGAATATATTTATCCATATTAAAATCATTTAAGTGGATGAAATTAATTAAAATTTAATCCCACCAATAGGATAAAAAAGCATGTTTTTAAAGTAAAATGTTCAAATGTATGGAATGTTTTTATATCAAAAATAAATGTGAAACCAATTATAATAACCAAAATTGTATTAATTTATATAATATTGATATAAATAAACATTAATGTAAATAAAATATTTAATATTTTCAGATAAATAAATTATATGAAAAAATATGATTTAATTTAAAATTTAGTAATTTTCAATATTAATCCAAAAAATGAATTCTCCCAAAAAAAATAGAAAAAATTCAACCGAACCTAATTTTGATGCCCTTATTTCAATATAATGTTTATTTTCACATATTCTATTTATAGAAGTTCTATATAGTTTATTTAAAATATGTTCTCTATTAAAATTTGGTAAAACTATCTTTACAATAGTACACATTTGTTTGTATAAAAAAATATTTTTCTAATCTTATAGATTTATAATACATTGTATGAAATTAAAAAAATTATTTAATGTATATATATATATCTTTAATATCATTCTCTAATTGTTATTATATTATTTTATTAAGACAATATTCTATTAGGTGCACAAAAATATGTCCTCTTTATTCAATTTGTTTATATTCTAAATTTGTGTTTGTAACTAACGAATTCATATTATATTTTTATGGACCATATATTTTTATATTATAATTAATATTATTCATAGCCAATAATCTAATGGTATGTTTATATCTTATTATTCCAAATAATAATGTTTTAATAATATTTGTTTTGTAAATCTATGTCTTTCCTGTTACGCAAGACATTGAGGTAAGTTAGTCCTACATGTAATGGATGCTAACCCATTTATTCTAAGAAGAGGAATATAAAATATATACATCATGTATTAAATGATTAAATTTGTTTTTTATATAATGCATTCCAAAACTAATAAAAAAATCAATGTTGTATAGAATGAAAAATATCAAACAGATTATGTTATTTCGAATAAAACATTTTATTCACAAAATCTCAAGGTATTATAGTGAATTTCTTGGTTATGAAAATTATTTTTAGAAGCTCAATGTTTAATATGAAATATAAAATATTTATGAGTATTCATAAAAGAATTAGTTTGATCAATTTAATTTATATGTACATTTCTAATATTTTTGATCTTGAAACAAATTTTAAAATGTTTTCATACAGTTTTAATGATGAGTTGGGATAATTATGAGTTCAAGATGAATATTGGGAAGATATTGTAGGAAAATAAAGCTTATTTATTTATTATATGTATTTTATCTTTTGAAATATTTATACTCATTGGATGTATCCACTTTTTGATGTAATATATATTTATATAGTGGTGATGTTCTAATTCTAAAAACCTGTAAACAAAAAATATCTATAGGAATGTATGATAAAGAATTACTATACAAATGATAAATTTTATAGATTATTTGTGGTTGGGTTCTTAAATTTAAATCCTAAGGTGGCATTGAGTCTTTGATTTGGGATACGATGATAGAAGACATATAACTCTTTGGAACAGAAATTGATGAATATTGAGAGATTTGTATCATGTTCTAGAAAATCTTATTATTAAAGAAAATATTAATTGTTAAGATATTTAAAAAATTTGAATTGTTATGTATGGAAAATCCTTGTGAAATTTGATATTTTTTATCCTTTGTTTACTAACTTCGATGTTTGGGTAATGTTTAGGATTTTTTTAGATGAATTTTGGATTTTTTGTGCCATTCTAGTCATGTATGGTTAGGACACAAGAATATTTTAAGTGTTATGTCATTCTTCGGTGACCATGTAGCATATACATGGTTACCCTACATGGTTTATTTAGGTGTGTAGCCTTTTCAAACCAACCATACTGCCTATAGATGGTAATGGTACACTTTTTGTTTAAGTGTGCATCCTTTTCCAAGTATCCATGTGACCAATTCATGGTACAACCACAATATGTGTTAAATTTTTTAGCTTTTCTTATAAATAATGTTGGAAGTGTTAGAGGTAATGGCATGATTGGTGAACAGTTTTAAAAACCATGTTATCTAACAGTGTACAAGTATATTTATTTATATTATCACTTATTTAAGGTCAGAAAACCCCACTATTTTCTCCCATTATTTTCTCTAAACCTAGGGATATCAAACCCTTTAACTATCATTAATTTAACAGGTAAATCAAACCTCTTATTTATTCAATTTTTATGGATCTAGAATGATTAGGTTGTGATATTTACATATTGATGATCATTTAAATCATGTTTTTCATTTTCTTCTCAGATATCCTCTTCTTCCTTGGATCATTTCATTAGACATGTACTATGGTTGAAAAATATGTTGAGTTGTTCTCAAATTGGTGTTAGATTAACAAAAAATTAAGAATTGTTGGGAAAACTAAGTGGTATCCTTCATTATTCATCAATATTCATCTTCATCATCTACATGTGGTGATGGATCATTGTTTTATTCATCCATAATGATCCTCTTGTTATGTCGTATAACATATTATCATTTATGTCTCAAATATTTATGAATCATATTCACTTAGTTACCATGATCATTGATTAATCATAAGATAGATGTTGATTAAATAATTTGATGAAAATTACACTACTTCTTGGTGGAATTATTTGAGAATGGTGTGGTTTGTTATTATCATGACTAGAGGATTTATTGGGTATATGAATGAATGTCATTGATGGGTATTGAAAATAAAATACATCACATGGTTTCATTCAAATGTGGATCAAATTGAAAAATTTATAATTGGACCTTTTCTTATATCCATATAAAGGGATTCTACAATGAATGTCATAACATGATACAAACCATCCTTGGCTAGTTGGTCATAGACTCGGATAGAAGATAAAATTCATTATGTCCATGGATAGGTACTCATTTCACCATGGATTATATGTTTTCTTATATACATATAATTACTTATATTTAATTATTTTTAATGCTTAGTCTTTTGTAGAACCTTTTTGGGATCTATGAATTCTAAATGGACATGAATGACGTAGAAAAGTCTTTGGGATTTAATTCATTCATAATTACCTATGCTTGAGGTTTGTGGTCCTATGAACTAAAAAATATGGTATTAAAAATATTTATGTAATTTGGTGAGAGGTTCATCACCATGGGTAAAAAAATTAAATTCATAATATTTTATGAAAATTATTAACTCTTATTTAATTACAGATCCTTGTATCTTAATTAACTAAAGTAATCATTCCAAATTAAGTTGGACAATAAAAAAAGGTCCATGATAGTTCCTCGTGCATTGTCTTGATGTTGGCCACTGATGGATGCTGCTTGACAACTATTGTGTTCATAGACTATGTATACCCTCTTGATGTGTCATTATGAAACATGAGACATTGAGCCTCTAGGAATATATTTGATGCTTCAGATCAAAAGTGTTAACATTCATAGCTAATGGTTTTATGTATGATGAAATATTATATGTGTATGTATTGTGGCCCAATAGACAATGTTTGACCTTAATCACATGTGTAGCTACTATTAATCGTGATGATATTCCATGCTCATCTTATATGATTATTGTTTTCATGGGTGTTCAAATATATCTTGTGAGACCATGTATTATGATGGTCACATGATATTTTTGATTCTACATGTATTTCAGGACGACATGCTTTCACTTATTTTATATTTTCTACCCAATTAAATATATTACAGACATTAGGAAAACTTACATGGGACTCATATCATGTAAACAACAATGATATGGTTTCTTACGATATAAGGGGGTCACAATACTTTTCGTAATAATTATATTTAAAATAACCACAAGGAAGGGGAATTACAGCTCTGATTCCAAACCCATGACACTAACTCTAGAGTGATTGCAACATCATGGATGTAATGTGGCATGTATAGTAAATGCCTTCTTGATAATGTGGTACCTGGTGTCTTTTTGTTGTATGGATTCTATGTGTCATGTTCCTTCAATACATAATGAATTACTTTACTATGCTCACTCAATTCCACGAGGACACTGAGTAGTGAGTTCACTTGATGCCTAATGGATACTGAGAATTATGTTCACATGATGACTAGAGAATACTAATAGAGATGATCACATGATTTCTTATAAATGTCACGTTGCATGTTCACTAGAATTATTATGTATAGTAAATGCCTTCTTGAAAATGTGGTACCTGGTATCTTGATGTTGTATGGATTCTATGTGTCATGTTCCTTCAATACATAATGAATTAATTTACCTTGCTCACTCAATTCCATGAGGACACTGAGTAGTGAGTTCACTTGATGCCTAGTGGATACTGAGAAGCATGTTCACATGATGACTAGAGAATACTAATAGAGATGATCACATTATTTATTATAAATGTCATGTTCCATGTTCACTAGAATTATATGAATACAATGTAGGTACATTTGACTGTTCTCAGATGATTGTTAGGTAAATGTATGCTTAACATTTGGATATGGTTTTCATGTTTGTTATGGGTCAATATATCAAATTATTTTGTAGTTTTAAATTTATTTTTTACTTTTTTACGAGATGGTGACATGAATATACACTATATTTTAAAAGTTGAGTACATTACCATGTGATTGTTACCCTTCAGAGTTGTACATGCACCATACTTGGATAACCGTACAAATTTTGGGTTGATGCAGCCCTCACAAATTGTAGGTTTAGTTTTGGACAATTCTTATGTTGATTATTGAGATTGATAGATTGCTAAGAGTCTTGAGACTAGGATATGGAGACATTCTGTGTTTCTGATCCTCTTTCTACATTTGTTCTTATATATGTTTTATCATTGATAAAATATAAGGGATACTAGGGGGTTTTATTTCAATTGTGACGATTTTAGTTTTATTTCGAGATTCATTTGTTACTGGGGAAATTTATTATTTTTCTATATACTCTAATGGTTTATTTTAGAGTTGTTTATGTATTTGTTGTTATGAAAATTGATGGAGGGTATAGTCTCACAATTACCCACCTTAGACATTCCATATTATTTGGTATCCTTATACATAAATTTTGGTTTATCTAGTGTCATATGGAATTTGGTTTTACACACAGTGATTCAGGTCAAGATTTTATAGTAGAATACTCACCCACTCTCATTGAGTTTTCCTCTTACAATTTTCTATGTTTAGGTAAGGTTATACATTCCAAATCATATTTCTTTTCATGTTTTGTTTCTCAATTTTCAATATTTGATTATTTATCTTGTCTAAATTTTTTTATAATTATTCCTTATATCATTTAATATATTATTGATGTAATATTATCTTGTTACCTATTTTAATATTTAATGAGTCTCCCCTACTCATTTCAGATTTTTTGTGACTATGCTATCTATTAATTAGGTTCCTTCTCTTGACTTCATATTTTTGTTCCTTGTGCATATTATTTATCTCATAGATATACTTTATATATTATTATATATTTCTATAAATTTAACTATATTCATTTTACGTTATATGGTATGAACACACTATATTTCATAATTCTTATTGAAGAGTATTTACCCATAAATTAATGAAAATACTTTCAATGGTGAAATATTGAGAATAAATAATAACATTATCTCTATATGAATAATATTTAATAATATTGATGATTTTATGTAATAGATTCCATAAGGATAATTATTTATTGTATCATTTATCCATTTATTCTATTTTTATGATGATTTTTTTAGACATACGATGTGACATGTGTAACCTGAAATTTGATTGCATATCGATTAATTGGTAGATATCATGAGACAAACTAACTTGGGAATTTGGTGTATACTTACACATTTATATATAATTTCTTGGATGAGGCCATAATATTTTTGGTTGTTATGATTGATATTAATAATTTCGTCATAATGATATTATATATTTTTTATCTATATGACACTTATTTCCATGGATTTAAAATCCTCATAGTGTCACATATATGAATTTATTTAATTGTTTATTCCATCCTTGCTATATAATTATTATTGTTATGATAACATTCAAAATATTCCACCTATTACTAAGCATATTATCTCACTCATATTATATTTTTTCCCTCTTGAATTAAGAAACCATATATATTACTATGGAATATAAATGGATAAAAAATTATAGAATAATAATATTTCATGTATTGTAATGATGTTTCAAAAGTAATTTATTAGTGATATATGTATCTAGTCTCCCAAGAGTAATAAACATGAGATATTATATCTTATAATATATGAATTCAGTACCATTAAAATTATCATTCAAAGAATATTTATATCTATAGTTAGTGTTCATATAATTGGTATCATAAAATGTTTAGATGAAAAATTAGGGTCTACATTTTTAAGAAAATAGTTAGAGAATACGATGTTATGATGAATGTATAAGACATTCTGGATATATTTTTAAAATTTATTGAATAATATATATTAATATAACGTGATTAATTATTAAATATATAGTATGATTCATACTTAATAATATTATTCACGATCTGACTAATTATATTCCCTTAAATATAAATGAAACCTAATGAGTGGATAAAAAATGTGCCAACATCTAAGACTAGTGTAGGGATTTACATATTGATCATGTCAATGAATCTAGTTGTAGATATTAGTAAATTATTTCATTATTTGGGATATTGACTAATTTTATGATGAATAAAAATTTATATTAGTGACATCAAACTTATTTTCATGAATATGTGACAATGTTAGAACATTTTTCGAGCAAAATACCCATAACAGTTAATGGAAAAATCCATTAGTGTTATATAAATGAATAAATTGTTTATATATTATATGTGAATATTTTCTATGTGTTAAAATATAGAAGGATATCATAGGGAATATGTCATCTTAAGGGATATAGTAATAAATTTAGATCATTTATTCAAGACAAAAAAAATGAGTAAGGGATAAAAGTCATGGTATAAAATGTGTTTATCGTAATATTCCATAAAAAATATTTCTTGACAAGAAAGTGATAACATGGAAATAAACATATATATTTTATGAAATATAGAATTATATTTTTCTACTATATATAAGAAGTACAATATACGGTTTTCCATATATTTCCGAGACATCATATACCATATATACAGAAATTTTGACCCCTTTTAGTTATGATACATCCAATCCTATACCAAAATCTTTCATTGATGAGAAGATAATGGTAAATTATATATATAATGAGAAATATAATCTGATCATTTTAATTTTAGATAAAAATTTTAGAAGATGTGGATGACAAAGAAAATAAATTTTTCAAATAAAAATATGTTACGTGTAAATTTTTTAAGTTATAAAAATTGTGAAAGGAAACCCCCTTGGACTTGATTTGAGGTGTGGAAAGATTATTTAAATTATAGAGACAATGGAAAATAATCCCATTAGATTAAAGTTGATAAAAATGTAATTAATTTGAAGTGAATCATGTATAAATATATACGAGATCTATTCTAATCAATTCCCCTAGACAAAAGGGAATCAATCCTTGAAGAGGAAATTGGAGAAAATTTTTCTATTACTAATATAGAAATTGATACTTATAATTATTTGATTATAATAGATTTCATCATCAATTAATTTTATCTAACATAATATTTGATTCTGGATCTATGAAGTATTTTATATTAGATATGTTTTCTTATAAAACCTAACCATCCCTTGGATCACTAAGGAAAGATATTTAATTATAACTCATAGAGGATATATTTTTGCAATGGAAATATTTTTGGGATTTCTTTTTTATATTTTATGGATATTTTTTTTTGTTTTAAAACTGCTTATTATATTAATTATTGACTGTGATATACAACATGGTATGAATTGACTCTCAAATTACAATGAGATATTTATTTTGTGAGAGACGGATGTTGCAATTTATGACACTGTCATAGAATCCATTTTTTATAAAGGAGTGATTTTAATCAAAACATTCCTAGAACCACATCTAGTGGATCATCTTAATGAAATTATTAGAGAATAATAAGATTAAGTGTAATAAATTAATGTTAATGGTATCCTATATATGTTTTATTTATCTATTATAGATGTAATATTATTCTCTTTCCTAAGGAAATACCTAAAAATCCACGTGATGATGAATATGAATTCACTACTACTATTATCCCTAATGTAAATATCACATCCAAGGTACGATATAAAATAGATGCAGTTGAATAGGGAATTTAAAGATATAACTTACTTATTTGGGTGATAAAGGATTCATATTCCCTAGTTTATCACCAAGTTTATAACTTATCCAAATTTTAATGAATAGTGATTGGTGTATGATGTTCTGAATAAATTATAGGGAAATCAATGTGATAAGTCTGAAGAATATGTATCCATTTCAGCACGATGATGAATTATTTGATTAACTTTAATTGGATCAATAATTCAAAATTACTAACAAACAATCTGCTAAATAAATAATTAAATCGTTATAAAGATAACATAATAAAGGTGAATTTTTATAATTTTTTTTGATAATTGTGAGTTCACAATAATACAATTGGTATTAGAAATTTCACCATCTATTTATATGGATATGATGAATATATTAATCAAGTAATCTCTTGAAAAAATAAATTATCATATTTATTGAGGATATCATGATGTAATTTAATGTCTACAAAGACCATGAGAACAATTTATAGATTTTTATTGAGTGTTTAAGAATGAATGGTTTATATATGAAATTTTATAATAGTGAATTTTTTATTATTAACATGTTTCTTTTTATCGTACACATTTTCTCTTAAAAGGGAATATATGTAGACCCTTAGAGGATACAATTGGTTAATGTGTGGAAAATACTTATAAATATATATTACATTTGCAGTGTTCTTGTCTTAACTAATTACTATTACTAACTTATTGAAATATTTTCCAATTATATAAACCATTTACCAAGTTGATATAAAACGGGAGCAAATTCATATGATCAATGAAGAGTGAATAAACTTTTGAGGAACAAAATAAGATTTTAATCAATGAATATATATGAGACATACCCTTGGGTGTAGAATAATTTGTGGTGTTCAATAATTCTTCAAGGAACGGAATATGGAGTGTACTTGTAGACAATTATAAGGTTTTTTCTTATTAATCAAGGGAATTAAATAACCAAAAACAATATTTTCATTGTCATGATCTTGAACTGGTCTATATAATCATTCCTTGAAGATATGTAGATAGTACATTTGTAGGGAACTATGTTCCATATATATAGATCAAAAGATTTTGATGTATATATTCACCCACAATGAGTGTAAAATTAGGTAATAGATATGGTTTTAACTACATATAAAGTATTACGAAATAATAAAATACTAACATAGTGTGGAAAAAAATATGAAAGATTCATTAAGAATTAAGGATCATGGAGTTTTATCTGTAATAAGTGTGTAAAAGAATCCAATAATCTTGGATTTAGTAGTATTGTACAGGGAAATAATTAGGTAAGTAGGAAAATCATTCTCTTCTAAGTAATTTTACAACCATCTTTTCTGTAGAAAATAAATTAAACTCGACATAATGAAAAGGGTATTAAAAGAATTGTTAATTTGAATAAAAGTTAGATATTGGTGAAACTAAACAATGAAAATGTATTTTAGAAATTATGGAAGAAGTTATGTCTACCTTCCTTACCTGCTCAGAAGATAAATTTACAAGATGAAGCTTGTAGCACAAATTTTACTAAACACTCTAGTAGAAAAAAAAATTCAGATGTTAATAAGATATTTATGTTGGGACAATATTAGGTGGGAAATTACTATCTTTGAATCATGTTTCAATGTAATCGAAACATTAAAGGACAATAGAGAACATCCAAAATATTTCACAAAATTTCTTGTTGGGAGAATTTTTAAATGGAACAATATCAAAAAAATATTTTTTATTGGGATTCATAAGATATCTAAAAAAATGATGTAATATGTGATATTCTAGAACACATTACGAATCCAAAATAGTTCCTACAAATAAGGGATTATCTAACAATTATTAATCTTATATAACTCTAAAGAAAGGATGTTATAATGATTTATGGTTTAACTCTATCTATTTTTTTGAGCATGGACCTCATTTCACATAAAATGTATTGTTTATTTAAAAGGGTTGGAAAAAAGAGATACATATATAAGAACCAATAACCCTCAAACTCTTTGGTAATCTAAAATCACTATATAATCATTTGAGGACATTATTTGGCCATACTCACTCGAAATGTTAGGAAATTAGGACAATTATCTACCTCATGTATAATTTCCATTATATAAGAACACTAATTTAGGAATTCATATGTAACAACAAGATGTATTGAATTGAAATGGATTTATTACATGAAATTTACTAGAAAAGTCCATTGAAATTGATAATTTTTCAACAAATCCTTGAAAAATCATTGAAAAAGTTCAATGTATCTATAACCATTTTTTGAATGCTTAGTATAGAAAAAGTCATTACAAAAAATATCTAAAATGACATGTAATTTCGTGTTTCAGAACCTATAAAATGAATTTTTCTAAATTAAAATGAGTTATATGGTATGGTATGTAGGGGGAGATAATTCCCTGAAACATTGACCCTATTGACATTTTGGAAATAACTAGGGAATGTAATAAATTTTGGTTATACCACCAATCCTCTATAATGTGAATGAGGTTCTTCGTGTCTTACTATTAAAAAGATACATCCCTAACATAATTAATATAATCAGCATTGAAATCATGATCTAGATTTTTATTTTTACTAAATATTGATCCTATTTTGATTCTTGATACATTAGTGAAATTGTTACATAATCTGACAATATAGACGTTGAATGCAATTTGGAGAAATCAAAATTTGAATGTAGAAAATGGTATCCTATGAAAGCTGGGATAATTAATTACTTGTATTTTTTGATGATTGATGTATACCACAACATTATAGGATAACATTATTTAATGGAGTAGGATGAAATAACATAGATTATACTATTGAAATTTCATTACAGAACACAAACTTTTATTTTATCATAGTAGTACAACACAAATATATAGTTAAATTCACTAAAACGACCTTGAATAGTAATAAAAACCAATTATATAAAATTATTAAATGTAATAAATAAAATTTAATATAATATAATGGTTTAATAAATGAAATTAAATTATAAAACTATAAGTTTACATTTGGGGTAGTATAGTCCCATAAAACGATCATAGGTTATAAAAATGATATAAAATGAAAATAAAATATTTAAAAAAAATATTGAAATTTTATAAATGAAATAAAAATAACATTCAAAAAATGATTACTATAGAAATAAAGATAAAAATAAAAATAATATATAGGATACATGAAATTATTTGGCTATTAGAAATATAAATTTTCAAATAGAACCATATTTTTGAAATAATAAACTGACAGTTAGAAAAGTAAAAATGACTGTTATAGTAATTGATAAACTAAACATATAAATAATGTTTACCATTAATTAAATATGTAAATATATGTGTCCAAATACAATGTAATAATTACTGAATCAATGTATTATAGTTTAAAAAGAAAATAATATTTATTTAATAAATGATATATTTCATTATTTAATAAAATGTTAATTTTTATATTATAATTAAACATTTATATTAAAAAATATAAAAATTTATTTGGGATAAATGGATTAATTTTTGGAATTATTCTGTAATAATTTGGTAAGGTTGTTGTTTTGATAGTTTTATTAATAGTAAAATATATACGTGACTGGTAGGATGTTATATAAATTCCATATTTGTTTTATAGTCTATATATATGAATTTTGGAGGACTTTATAATTTATATTAATATTTTCATGTCCCATTTACTATTGGTTTAGTAGCCCCATAATATTGAATCCTAAATTTTATAATTATTTAGATTAATAAAATTTTATTATAAAGCCCCCTATTCCACATATAAATACCACACCTCACCGTAAAACATATCATAACACCTTAGTCATCTTATATTCACTATGTTCACCAAATTCTTCCCTAAAAATCTCCTATCAGTGATCAGGTTGTTTTGGTCACCACAAAGACAATTCCTTAGGGTAAATATTCCCAAACTAACTCTTTTAAATTTTATTATTGTTATTACTCTATTAAATATTTTCTATACATCATCAAATAGATAAATTACAATAATAATTATACAGAAATGTGATTAAATTATGGAAACAACCATTATCAAACCCCTACAATTAATTATAGAATGAAATGAAACCTATATTATGGTTGCCTCAATACATCAATGAATGGTGTACTTCATTTTTCATAATCATTTCCATGGACTATTTTAGAAATTAATTTAATTATAATTTCATTATAAATGGATAAATTTTAAAAATATAAAATTTTACAAGGAAATAATGAATTTATAATTACAAATAATACAAATACACTATCATAGACGATATAAAATATTAAAAGATGTTATTTTATAAAAAATATTTACACTATCATGTATGGTTATAATAATTTATTTTATGTATAAATATGAGTATAAAAATGGTAATATATTAAAATTCATATTTTTTTACAAAATCCTAAAATAAAATAAAAAATTTGACTTCATCATTGCCAATAAATCATCCTAAATGAAAATTTCATTTCATGATACCATTTATACTCAATTAAACATGATTAACTAAAACCATTTTAAATATTTAGAATCATCTAATTATTTAAAATGACATTAAATAAAAATAGAAAAATTATATATAATTTTTATACACTTTACAGAGACCTCGATAGTTATATTTATGCTACAATGTTATTAGAATTTTGAATGGAACAATTACAAAAAAACAATGTGGAAAAACACATGTAATAAATGAATGATATAAAGCAAAAAAATCAGACGTAATATTTTTAAAAATATTTTATAATTTAATGAATAATCAATTGACATATTTAATTTAACTATTTATTTGGAATGGGGGGCATCCATGTGCCAACGAGCCCATAACCGAGTGGTAAGGGATCTTTCTTGGAATCCAAGAGACCTGGGTTCAAAACTGGGTGGAGGTGAATTTCTGGGTACTGTAGCATTACTGTTGCATTTACTGTAGCAGTAACTGTTCGGTTCTGTGGAGCCGGAACTATTCACCTGATTTGGGCCTTCGGGCCACCGGTTTGGGATTTCATGTCTCCAGTGCCTTTGGGTCATCAAAGGAATTCAGGCCACAGGGCCTTCGGGTCACATAGACCATGGAGTAGCCCAGTTCAAACAGAACATGCCCCAGAAGAGGATCAGAGCAGCATGAGTAGCAGCCACCAGATGCAGAGCTAACCGGATTAGAGGAATGAGAGGGTATGGAAGCCGTCATCTGGACCAGGAACCATGCAACTTTGTATAGGGAAATACTAGCTGATCAGCAATGAATGGTGGGGAGATAAGGCGATTAATGATGAAAGACGCTGGGGAGGGGCCGTTCTAGTTGGCTGGGCCTATGGGTCATGTATGGGCATAGTTTGCCTCTGGGCCTTTGGGTCATTTACTGAGGGTCATGTCGGGCCTTATGCCTTAGGACTACAAGTCATGTACGGGTCCCCCTTCAACCCTTAAAATGGGGGATTACCTATAATAAAATAAAAAGAAGGCCTTCGGGCCATTCGGAGGGAGAATCCATGTGATTTTTTACTTGAGGTTAATGTTCCCAATATGTCACCTTTCATTTAATTTTTTAAAAGATATCATTTCAAAAAAATATTTATATTCTACCACACAACAACATTATTTTTACTCATATCCTTTGGATGTATTTTTTATGAAAATATTTCTAATCCCCTCTCATTGAACATATTTTCTCATTACTATGTTAGTGCCAGGGTTTTTCTTCGAAATCATTTCATTTCATGTAATGATTTTTTATTATATATACTTCATTTGAATTCATGTCACAAATGAATTGAAATAATTCTATAATAGTTTTACTGAAACATCACAAGTATGTAATTAATAATAGATATTTGTATCTATGTCTATTTATGAATTATATTGTGTTTTAGAGGCTAAAATGAGAATAAATCCAATCTTAAGCATGGAATACACTAATATTTTTAAAATTATGTTTTACTGCCTTTTGATGGCAAACCATTTTTAAATCAAAATTTTGACAATTTTATAATCTCTATTTTTCAGAATAAACATATTTTTTATGATTGGGACACTGAAATTTTCATTGGATAAATTTTTGTTATTTTTCTGACAATGTTCATTTTTTAATGAATAGTGAAAAAAACTGCATTTTAAATCAAAACTGATTTTTCATCTAATTTAATTATATGGTTAGATTATCTTTTTAATTGGTATTAAATTAAAATCTGAATATATTTTTACCATTTAATCCAATGTTGGTAATTAGGAATAATTTCACTTTGGAGTTCGGCATAAACTAATGCCAAACTTTTCATAGATATTGTTTCAAAAAACCCGCTATTTGTTTTGACAACAGGAATTAATTTTAAATAAATTATTGCAATTTCTGTGTTTGGAATTTGGTAAAATGGATTATATATTTGTAATCAGATGATCCAAATTATGTAATCAAGACTCTTTTATTTTTGACATTATGAATAGTAACGACGGTAATTATCTTTAATTATCTTGATTAATGAGTAATCTGGTAGTTAAGGATAATAAAATAATATCATAATAACCAAAAATGACACCAACATGTGTCATAATGTTACTGTTTGTCTCATGGCCGACCATGGGATGTCTTGTTCCAATCTTGGGGACTCCATGGAATCACTTTTGTGTGAAAGTGACTTTTTATATTTTTATTTTTAAAGAAAGTTAAATATAAAAAAGAATGTATCACCTGAGTAAAACATTTTTAAATATTGTCTACGTAAATGATATTTTGGGATATAAATATTCATTGGAAATCTAAAAAGATTTCCTACATCATAGTATTTTTTTAATAATTTTGAGACAGTATATAAATTAAATTATTTATGACATCATGATAACGCATCGATTACCTCATTATTTAATGATTTAAATAAAATAAAAAGATAATGTAAAATCTAAAACCTGCACTTGTCAAAGACCTAATGGATGAGTATATTTAGAACCCTTATCACCTTATCCTCAAAATAAATCAATGTGGGACCTTTAAAATCCGAAACTCATTTGAAAATAAAGTAACATTTTGTAACATTCCATGAGTGCCCCTCCTCTCCTCTTATAAAAGGCCCCCACCTCTACCTCTTTACCCACACCATTCAAGCCATTGTCTCAGAAAACCCTGATCATTTTGTCTCTCCAAATCCCTCTATTACTCCTAGAAGCCTCACTTTGTGTATAAGTCTTCCCAAGGAAGCCTTTGAGATCAAATCAAAAAGAGTTACCTGATTTTAAGGTAATGTCTTCTCTTGTGTTCTTATGTTTTATTTTGCTTCTCCCACCCCATAAACTCTTTTTATTCATTTATTTTGTAAAAAATCCAGTATATTCAATATACTAGGATGTTGTTATAAGAAGCATTCGAGCTACACTCACAAACACCTACATCTAATGGTTAAAAAATATATTGTTTCTGTGGATGGTGAATTTCTGCCTCACGAAACGATGATTGTTCAATATTCTTCTAACACCTTCAAAGGTGTCCATTAAGATGTCACTATATTTTTATATGATATATAATATTTTTATGTTTTCCTTAATCTTATGTATTTTTCATTTATGGTATACCTTTATGGCCTCCATTATGGGTATATGCGATATCTTCATTTTAGGAAGTGCGGACTACCGCCCCTCAAAGTGATTTGATTCGTTAATACCATATGTGGTACGTATAAAGGATAGATTTAATGATATTATATATGATACCATACTGGAATTATAATACTATTATGTATCATTATGTTTTAATTCCATTAAAGTATGAGATAGAAATGAATGTAGCGTTCATGCGTACGTACGACTTACCGTCTCCATGAACGGTGCATTTCATTTCTTATCCCCAAATGTAATGTACTATTATAAGTACATATATATAATGGATATATATGATTTATGTTACATCTAAATGATTAATATAATTCTAGAATTAAAATATACATATCTATCATTTAGTTTTAATTCCATTAATATGACATAGAAATGAAAGTAGCTTTCATGCGTATGTACGGCTTACCGTGTCCATGAACGGTGCATTTCATTTCTTACCTCTAAATGATTATGTAATATTATAAATGCATGTATATACTGGATATATATGATATATATGGAATCTACATCATGAATATCATTCATGAGATAATGGATATTTGACTACATGAACAACTTGTAAATATAAGAAGTTTATTTTTGACTGAAGTACCAATGATCATTAAAACGTTTGTTATAAACTTAAATAATAACATAGTGTTCATGAAATGGTAATAAATTATATAAAAGGAATAATGAACTTGAAAAATTTTCTTAAGCAAGTAGAAATTAACTCAAGTTTATTATTCAGGAGATTAACGAACGATCAAGTAAAGTCGGATACGAGGTAAGAGAACTTCATAACCCAATTTTCAATCTTTGGGTTAATCTCCTACTTTCAAATTATGTCATGATATTATTATGTACTATATTGTATTTTTAATTTCTTTATGTGTACTGATAGTGAATACACATAATAGATCTATTTTATTTAAAAATGATCTTTGTAAGGGACTTCGTCTCAATCTCCATTCATTCAGGCATATTTTGTTTTGTACACAACTTTCTTTTATACGGTGTATAAACCCCTTTGACTTTTATGCTTATTCAAAAGGAATATTTTTTTTATACGAAGCGTTTTACTAAATGAAAAAAGGAATGTTTTTTGTTTTTTTTTGTCGTACATATGTGGCGACAATGACTTCTTCGCCACCGTGACCATTATTTGAGTTTCGGCTTCCTCTACAAGAGATTACCTTTTTTGAATGAAAAATAAATACCATGTTTTAGTTTTCTTTTATTTTGGTATTGAAAATGGTTTTCTTAATGTCTTTATATCAATGTGTTATATTGATATCTTGTGATTGAAAAGTGGAAATGTTATGTTTCCCTTATGCATGTTATATGTGATACGATTATGTTCTGGTTCTTGGGCATTGTTATGAAGACGGGTGGTTCCGTGATAAACTAAGGGCGGGTGAGCCCGATATAGCTCTCCAATGCATTGGGTAACATGAAGGAGTTAAACTTTAAGGTTTCTCCGAATAGATTTAGGGAATATTCTGTGAAGGGTATTCCAAACGCAACCAAGAGGGTTACTCCCTACGTAAGAATGTTATGAATGCCTCAAATTACCTTTATGTCTTCTGATTTCTATGATTTATTCATGATTTGACTTGGAATGTTAATGTGCTTATGTTTTATGAGTAAAGTATGATTTCATTGATTCTTATGTATACATGTACTCATGTTTCCTTTCTATATTTTTATATCCCTTACTGAGCTTTTTATTCTCATCCCATGTTTTTGAAATGATTTTCATAGGTCAAGGGATAGGTACATGATCTGATGATAGTGTCATGGAAGTGTCAAGAATGAGTCCATGTATTATTTTAAATATTATTCCATTGATGGGAAAAATTAATACTATCTTTTATTGTAACCACTTTGATTAAATGTGGGATTTAATGCATGATTTATGATCTAATTATCTAAAACTCTAAACCTAAAAATATCATCAAGGTGTATTCTTGTAATAACTCATGATTAAGTAAGGTTTAAGGCTGGGGCCTTATAGTTGGTATCATAGGTCGGTTTAGATAACTTTAGGAGTTGGAAAATTGTTAAATTATAAATTAATTTATGGTATGATTGAAATGATATAGCATTTGAAGATTACCTTATTGCTTCTCCTAATATATTTCTATATTACGAATGCTTTTTCATAGAGGAAACAGAACAGATTTATTGGGAAGGAATACAGAGGAAAATGACCTTTCAAATCAGTATACTAAGATGGTCAGAATAAGAACTAAACAGTTTGTTGCAGTGATGGCTTAGTTGACTCAGGTGAAAAATGTTGGTTGTTTTTATTGATGATATTTTTGTGTTTTATAAAAGTAAAGAGGAGCATGAAAGTCATTTAAGGGTCATTTTTCAAACCTTAAAAGAAAATAATTTGTATGGGAAATTCAGAAAGTGTGAGTTCTGTTTTCAAAAAAATTCTTTCCTTGGTCACATTGTTTCTAATTATGGGATAATTGTTGATCATGCAAAAACAAAAGTTGTTGTAGAATGGCCAAGACCCACAAATGTAACTGAGATTCATAGCTTCCTTGGTTTGGTAGGATATTACTGAAGGTTTTTTTGAAATTTTTCCTGTTTATCTAGTCCAATGACTATGCTAACTCAGAAGGGTGTTAAGTTTATCTGGACAAAAAAATATGATGATTGTTTTCAAGAACTGAAAAGAAGATTGGTGAATGCTCCGATTTTGGCACTACCTTCTAGGAATGTGGAGTTGGTTATCTACAGTGATGCTTCATTGAAAGGACTTGGTTGTGTCCTAATACAGAATAATCAGGTAATTGCATATGCTTCACATCAGTTGAAAACTCATGAGGTAAATTACCCTACAAATGATTTGGAAATAGCTGCTGTTATTTTTTATTTAAAAATTTATAGGCATCATTTGTATGGAGTAAAGTGTGAAATATATACTGATCACAAAAGCATAAAGTATATATTCACCCAGAAAGAATTGAACATGATACAGAGGATATGGCTAGAATTAATCAAGGATTATGATTGTACAATTCATTACCATCCGGGAAAAGCATATAAAGTGGCTGATGTTTTGAGTCGAAAAATTAATGCTTCATTAAAAATTTTGCGTTTGGAACGTAATCCTTTGGTTAAGGATTTGATGAAATTTGGCATAGAAGTTGTTGGTGCAGGATTTCCTTCTATTTTGTTTCAGGTATCAGTGAAATCTTCTATATCAGACAGAATTAAGCAAGCACAGAAGCAAGACAATGAGTTGCAGAAAAGTGTAGAGCTGGTTCAGAAGGGTATGTTTCCTGAATCCAACATTGATAATGATTTAATTTTGAGATTTGGGATGTGATTGTGTGTGCCTTGCGATTCATAGTTGAAGAGAGATTTGTTATGTGAGGCTCATAGTTCCCCATTTTCAGTTCATCGAGGTACTACTAAGATGTACAGAGATCTGTGGGAGTATTATTGGTGATATGGAATGAGAATAGATATTGCTGATTTTACTGTGAAGTGTTTGACTTGTAAACATGTAAAAGCAGAGTGGCAGTTACCGAACGGGATTCTTCATCCTTTACCAGTACTAGAGTGGAAATGGGAGAATATGTCCATGGACTTTGTTGTGGGATTTCCGAAGACACCTCGAGGTAATAATGCAATCTTGGTTATTGTTGATAGCTTGACTAAATCTGCTCATTTCCTTTCTATACGAGATACTTTTTCCATAGATCAACTTTCTTGTTTGTATCTTAAAGAGATAGTCAGGTTACATGGAGTTCCTCTCTCCATAGTATCTGACCGTGATCCCAGGTTCACTTCTAACTTTTGGAAAGGCCTTAAGAAGTTGTTGGGTACTGAATTAAATTTTAATACAGCTTTTTATCCTCAATCAGATGGGCAGTCAGAAAGTACGATTCAGACATTGGAGGATATGCTACATGCTTTTTCTATGGATTATCAGGGAAGTTGGGACCAAAATCATTCTTGGGTTGAATTTTCATATAATAACAGTTTTCATTCTAGTATACAGATGGAACTGTTTGAGGCATTATATGGGAAGCATTGTCGAACACCAGCTTTTTGGGATGAAGTGGGTGAAAGGAAGTTGATGGGACCGAAATTGGTAGAAAAGTTGGAAGAAAAAGTACAGATGATACAGAGACATATGAGAACGGCTCAGAGCAGTCAGAAGAGTTATGTAGATAATCGGAGGAAGGATCTATCTTTCGAGGTAGGTGATCATGTTTTTCTCAAAGTTTCACCATGGAAAAGTGTGATGCGATTTGGTAAGAAAGGAAATATGAGTCCAAGGTTCATTGGACCATATGAAATTCTAGAGAGATTTGGATCAGTTTCATACCGAGTGGATTTACCTCCGAGTTTATCTCAGGTACACAATGATTTTCATGTTTCAATGTTAAGGAAGTACATGCCAGATCCATCTCATGTTTTGAGTCCAGAGGTAGTTCAGCTGGAAGAGAACCTATCATATGAGGAACAATCGGTCCAGATTCTTGACCACAGGGAGCAGGTGTTACGGAATAAGGTGATTCATCAGGTAAAGGTTTTGTGGAAAAACCACATGTTTGAAGAGGCAACATGGGAATCTGAAAATTCAATGAGGGATAAATACCCCCACTTATTCGATAAATAAATAAATTGCAGGGACACAATTTCCTAAAGGGGGGAAATATGTAACATCCCAATTAAGTAATTAATAATAGATATTTTTATCTATGTCTATTTATTAATTAGATAGTGTTTTAGAGGCTTAAAATGAGAACAAATCCAATCTTAAGCATTGAATACACTAATATTTTTAAAAGATTGTTTTACTGCCTTTTGATGGCAAACCATTTTTAAAATCAAACTTTTGACAATTTTATAATCTATATTTGTCAAAAGATACATATTCTTTTTTATTGGGACATTGAAATTTACATTGGATAAATTTTTGGTATTTTTCTGACAATGTTCATTTTTTAATGATTAGTGAAAAATACTGCATTTTACATCAAAAATTCTTTTTTATCTAACTTAATTATATGGTTATATTATCTTATTAATTGGTCTTAAAGTGTAATCTGAATATATTTTTACCATTTAATCCAATGGTGGTCATTAGGATTAATTTCACTTTGTAATTGGGCATAAACTATTGCTAAACTTTTCATATATATTGTTTCAAAAAAACCCGCTATTTGTTTTGACAACGGGAATTATTTTTAATAATTTATTGCAATTTCTGTGTTTGGAATTTGGTATAATGGATTACATATTTGGAATTAGAACATCCAAAATATGTAATCGAGATTCTTTTGTTTTTGGACATTATGAATAGTAACGACGATAATTATCTTTAATTATCTTGATTAATGAGTAATCAGGTAGTTAAGGATAATAACATAATATCATAATAATAAAAAATGACACCAACATGTGTCCTAATACTACTGGTTGTCTCATGGATGACCATGGTATGCCTTGTTCCAAACTTGGGGACCCCATGGAATCAATTTTTTGTGAAAGTGACTTTTTATCTTTTTATTGTTAAAGAAAGTTAAATATAACAAAGAATGTATAACCTGAGTAAAACATGTTTAATTTTGTCTACATAAATTATATTTTGGACTATAAATATTCCTTGAAAATCTAAAAATATTTCATACATCATAGTATTTTTTTTCATAATTTTTGGACATTAAATAAATAAATTATTTATGACATCAGGATGATGCAGCGATTGCCTCATTATTTATGGATATAAATAAAATAAAAACATAATGTAAAATATATGACCTACACAAGTCAAAGACCAATTGGATGAGTATATTTAGAACCCTTATCACCTTATCCTCTAAATAAATAAATTTTGGACCTTTAAAATCCGAAACTCATTTGAAAATAATGTAACATTTTGTAACATTCCCAGAGTGCCCCTCCTCTCCTCTTATAAAAGGCCCCCACCTCTACCTCTTTACCCACACCTCTCAAGCCTTTGGCTCGGCAAAACCCTGCTCATTTTGTCTCTCCAAATCCCTCTCTTACTCCTAGAAGCATCACTTTCGGCAGAAGTATTCCCAAGGAAGATTTTGAGCTCAAATCAAAAAGAGTTAACTGATTTTAAGGTAATGTATTCTCTTGTGTTCTTATGTTTTATTTTGCTTTTCCAACACCATAAACTCTTTTTATTCATTTATTTTTTAACAAATCCAGTATCTCAAGTATAAAAATATGTTTTTATAAGAAGCATTCGAAATACACTCACACACACCTACATCTAATGGTTAAAGAACATACTGTTTCTCTGGATGGTGAATTTCTGCCTCACGAAAAGATGATTGTTCAATATTCTTCTAACACCTTCAATGGTGGCCATTAAGATGTCACTATAATTATATATGATATATAATATGTTTATTTTTTCCTTAAGCTTCTGTATTTTTCATTTATGTCATACCTTTATGGCTTCCATTATGGGTATATGCGATATCTTCATTTTAGGAAGTGCGGACTACCGCCCCCTCAATGTGATTTGATTCGTTAATACCATATGTGGTACATATAAAGGATATATTTAATGATATTATATATTATACCATACTGGAATTATAATACTATTATGTTTCATTATGTTTTAATTCCATTAAAGTATGAGATGGAAATGAAAGTAGTGTTCATGCGTACATACGGCTTACCGTCTCCATGAACGGTGCATTTCATTTCTTATCCACAAATGTAATGTACTATTATAAGTACATATATATAATGGATATATATTATTTAGGTTATATCTAAATGATTAATATAATTATGGAATTAAAATATACATATCTCTCATTTAGTTTTAATTCCATTAATATGACATAGAAATGAAAGTATCGTTCATGCGTACGTACGACTTACCATCTCCAAGAACAGTGCATTTCATTTCTTACCTACAAATGATTATGTAATATTATAATTGAATTTATATACTGGATATATATGATATTTATGGAATCTACATCATGAATATCATTCTTTAGATAATTGATATTTGACTGCGTGAACAACTTGTAAATATAAGAAGTTCTTTTTTGACTCAAGTACCAATGATCTTTAAAACGACCGTTATATACTTAAATAATAACATAGTGTTCATGACATGGTAATAAATGATATAAAAGGAATAATGAACTTGAAAAATGTTCTTAATCATGTATAAATTAACTCAAGTTTATTATTCAGGAGATTAATGAACGATCAAGTCAAGTCCGATACGAGGTAAGGGAACTTCTTAACCCAATTTTCGTTCTTTGGGTTAATCTTCTACTTTCAAATTATGTCATCATATTATTATGTCCTCTCTTGTATTTGTACTTTTTTATGTTTACTGATAGGGAATAAACATAATAGATCTATTTTATTTAAAAATGATCTTTGTAAGGGACTTCGTCTCAATCTCCATTCATTAAGGCATATTTTGTTTTATACACAACTTTCTATTATACGGTGTATAAACCCCTTTGACTTTTATGCTTATTCAAAAGGAATCTTTTTTTATATGAAGCATTTTACTAAACAAGAAAAGAAAAGTTTTTTTGTTTTTTTTTGTCGTACGAATGTGACGACAATGACTTCTCCATTGTCGTGACCATTATTTGAGTTTCGGTTTCCTCTACAAGCCATAACATTTTTTGAATGAAAAATAAATACCATGTTTTAGTTTTCTTCTATTTTGGTATTGAAAATGGTTTTCATAATATTTTTATATCAATGTGTTGTATTGATATCTTGTGATTGAAATGTGGAAATGTTATGTTTCCTTTATGCATGTTTTAAGTGATACAATTATTTTATGGTTCATGGGAAATGTTATGAAGATGGGTGGTTCCATGATTAACTAATAGCGGGTGATCCCGATATAGCTCTCCAATGCATTGGGTAATGTGAAGGAGTTAAACGTTAAGTTTTCTCTAAAGATATTTGGGGAATATACTGTGATGGGTATTCCAAACGTAACCAAGAGGGTTACTCCCTACGTAAGAATGTTATGAATGCCTCAACTTACCTTTATGTCTTATGATTTCTATGATTTATTCATGATTTGATGAGGTATGTTAAAGTGCTTATGTTATATGAGTAAAGTATGATTTCATTTATTCTTATGTATACATGTACTCATGTTTCCTTTCCATATTTTTATATCCCCTACTGATCTTTTTATGCTCATCCCATGTTTTTGAAATGATTTTGACAAGTCAAGGGAAAGGTAAATGATGTGATGATAGTGTCAAGGAAGTGTCAAGAAATAATCCATATTTTATTTTAAATATGTTTCCATTGATGGGGGAAAATGGATACTATATTTTATTGTAACCACTTTGTTTAAATTTGGGATGTAATGCATGTTTTATGATATAATTTTGTAAAACTATAAACCTGAAAATATCCTCAAGGTTTATTCTTGTAATAACTCAAGATTATATAAGTTTTAAGGTTGGGGCCTTATATTTACTATATTTTTTAGTTATTAATTTTTATCTCTCTTGTTGATTTAAAGACTCTCTCATAATCTATTTTTTCGATTCTTGTTATTATGTTCACTTTTAGTCTCTATATCTCACAATTGACATCATATTTTTCTTATATAAAATTATTAATTATCTGATAGATGTTTCTAATATATTATTAAACATTTCTATAAACTTACTATATAAGTTTTACTCTATATGGTGTGAAAACTATATGTTTGAAAATTATAATTTAAGTGTTTCACGTAGAATTTTATACCAATTATTTGATGTTAGAAATATTTGAAATCATTATAAACATCACATTAAAATGGATTTTTTAAATCCTTTATCCATATTTATTTTTTAGGATCCTTTGGGAACATTATTTATTCTATGGTTTAACTATTTATTCTCAGTATATCAAGAATTCATTAAACATTGTAAGAGACATATGTGTCTATAATATAAATATATATCGCTTTAATTTATATGTATGTCTCTTGAAAAAATAGGCTATTTATTTAGTGTATTATAATAAATTAATGTTGGATGTCTCAGTAGAGCTCTTGAAATTTTTCCAATTTTATTTTTAATAAGTTATTTTTTCACTATAGTATTGTTTATTGGGATTAATTTTAATATATATTTACATTTTTATGTCATCCATGAATATATTATGTTAATACTGATATTTAGAAGAAACTATTTAATTATTTAATCTTAATATGTTATGTGTTTAATATTATCGTTATGATAGTTTTCATGATATGACACCCTTATTGAATATTCCAGTTCACTTATTATATTATTTCCTATTTTTCATATTATATTAAAAATATTTGTATAATTAATCTAAGGATAAAAATTAAGGACTCATAACATTTCATATAGTGTAGTAATTTTTATCTAATAATTTATTAATGGAATATGTATCTATTCATCTGAGAGTGTTAAACGTCAGATCTATTATATTTTGATTTCTATATTATATACAATTGTAATAAATAACCAGTGTCTACGGGGGAAATATTTGGGGTTGTTACTGTATGGGTTTTGTAGTTTAAATATATTCATAATTAGTGATTGTAACATAGATACCATATCATTATTGATCATAGTATAGAGACTAGATTTTCATTTGAGGTCACTAAGGAGAAATTATCATGGATAGATGCTTCATTTTTTTGGTCACAAGTATTTCCAAAATGAAATATAGAAAGTATAGAATATAGAGAGACTGTTTTATTAAATGAATCACCAAACCATATTGTGTATTATGACTAGTGGAGGTGAATTAATGGTTAAAAGGGATACCAACACCAACTAATGTAACACCCAACAACAATGATTAGGGAAAAATAAATATATGAGAAAAAAAATGGAAGAAGGATCCCCCTTTCACTCCAATGACTTATCCCAAATTAGTTATTCGGTTTATAAATTGAATTATCAAGGATGGGTTATTTGGATAATTAATTGTACCAAGAAGTATAAATAGGGAACCAATGTTTTCCTTAAAATTAAAAGATATATATGGAATACATGTTGCATATTATTGGCATGATGGATATTTATATACTATTAGACTAGTTCCAATATAATGAAAATCTGTATGGAGGTGGATCATTAATCATTTCCCTGTAAAGGAATTAAAATGTTTCAATATGAAATATATAATGAAAAAATATTATTTGAACAACTAGTCATAATACACTAAACATATTATTTGACCAGCTAAATGAACACACAACAATAAAGAGTTATCTATTTTAAATAACATGTTGTGGAAAAAATAATAGGTGTATAGAGTTTTTATTAAGTAGTGATGAACCATCTATGTTAAATAATCTACTAATTTCCAAAAAAAAACTATATGTGAACTTCAGAAAATACCAATGTGTTTTCTATTTCATCTACATGTTGATTCTAAGTGAGTAATTTTAATAATTGATAATAAAAAATGACATAGAACAATCATTAAAGTGGTTAGTTATTTTATTTATAATTGTAACATCCTGGGTAAATAATGAATAATATATTTTTCATATTTATTAATATTTCTTAATTAAATATAAAATTTACTTTAAAGTGGTTTCTATGTTTGATAGCGTACCTGATACACAACAACGGGTTTCTTTGAAATCTTACGTTGGACACTAATAATATAATATTTTTATTATAAATTGTAGTTAAATCTTATTAGTCTTATTGTTGTAAATGAACAAAACTAACTATAATATGGTTATATAATATTGTTAAATGTATTTACAATTATTCAATAAGTTACAGGCTTAAAATGTGAATGAATCTAATTATACGCATAATTTACATTAAAAGGTCGATTTACAGCCTTTCAATGGTGAAACCTCTTTAAATATAATTTGGGTAAGTTTAATGAATTCTATTTGACCAAATAAAATCCTTCTTTAGAACGGGGACATCAAAATTTACATTGTGTATAGTTTTGGGATTTTTCTGATAATGTTCATTTTTAAATGAATAGTAAAAATATTGTATTTTATTTCAAAAGTGAATTTTAATCTAATTTATTTATATGGATAGATTTTATTTTAATGTATTTTAAAGTGTAATTAGAATAAATTTTTACCATTTAATCCAATGTTGGTCATTGGAATTATTTTCAATTTTAAATTGGACATAAATAAGTATTAATATTTTGATAGTTATTGTTTCTTAAAAACACAGAATTTGTTTTGACAAAAGGAAATTAGTTTTAAAATTAATTAATTCCACTTTTATGTTATGAATTTGGAAAAAATAGACATGATTATTGAATTAATAACATCAAATATAGCATAGGCTGAATTTGTGGGTTTTTCTGAAAAACATCAATTTTTAAGGAATACTGAAACCACTTAGTAGTAGGTAAAATAAATGACTTTTTCATTTAAATAAAATTTTACCACTTCTGAGAATTTAATTTCAAAAATACGACATTCATGGTTTTTATTATTAAGTAAAATGTGGTTCAATAAGATGAAAATAATTTTTGGCGAATAGTAACGTTTGAATTTTTTAACCGTGGTTAAAGGTAAATAAAGTAATTCAAGGTAAAAAGAATATTATAATAATTCAAAATTAACATACCACATGTCCTAACCTTATTATATGAGTAATGGCAGACCATGGACATCTTTGGGTCTATTTTGGGACCCTATGGAGCCCGTTATGAATGATAATGACACTTTAGATTAATTAATTTAATGTAAAAAAAATGACAAAAAAAATATCTTAGTAAATTAATTTTTATATGTAGTTATATAAGGAATATTTTTGATTATAAATATTCATTGGAAATATAAAATGATAGTATTTTTTTAATTTTTAGACATCGAATAAATTAAATTATTCATGACACAATATTGATGTAGTATTTATCTCATTAATAAATGATTCAAATAAATAAGATTATAATGATTAATATGTTATCCAAAACATGTCCAATTCTGATTGGATGATTTTATTTTGACCATGAGTCATATTATCTTTTACTATAATGAGTTTTGGACCATTAGAAACGAATATCATTATATAATAAAATAATAGTTTAACACTTTCCAAAAGAGCCCATCCTCCCCCTTATAAAAGGAGACCACTTCTAACCCATTCCACACACATATAAAGCCCTTTGGATCATCCAACCTATACCTAATTAAGATCACTACATCCCTATCCTCCTACTAGAATCCTTACCTTAGGCAGAAGGCACTTCAAGAAGTCTTTTTGGTTCAAACCAAAGGATGTTACCCAAATTTATGGTAATGATTTCTCGTAAACTGTATTATTTTATTTTACTTCCCCAACCCCTAAACACTTTTTATCACTTTATTTTGTAAAAAAACCAATATACTCAATATTCGAGGATGTTATTATGATAATTATTCCAACAAAAATTACTCACACCTCCATCTAATAGATGAAGAACACAATGTTTCTGTGGATGGAAAACTAACGCCTCACAAAACGATGATTGTTCAAATATCTTCAACCGCCTCTAATGGTTTCCATTATGATGACACTGTGTTTATATAATATATATATTATTTTTATTATTTCTGTATGATTCTGTAATTTTAATTTATAGTATTCTTTTATGGTTTCCAATATGGGTAAATGTGATAATTTTATTTGAGGAAGTGCGGACTACCGCCCCCTCAAAGGGATATGACTCGTTCATACCATATGTGGTAAGTATAAAGGATAGATTTAATGGTATTATATATGATATAATAATTTTATTATAACACTACTATATATCATTATGTTTTAATTCAATTAAATATGAAATAGAAATTGAAGTAGCATTCTTGCGTACGTACGACTTACCGTCTCCATGAACCGTGCAGTTCATTTCTCACATATAAATGTTTTGTACTATTATAAATACATTTACATGATGAATATATATGACATATATGATATCCAAACCCTGAATACAATTTTGGATATAATGAACCTTTTACCACATGGACAACTTGTAAATATAAGGTCTTCATTTTTGACTCAAGTACCCAATATCGACGAAACGAACATTATTAACTTAAATAATTACATAATGTTTATAACATGGTAATAAGAGATATTAAAGGAATAATAAACCTGAAAAGGTTCTTAAGAAATTATAAATTAACTTTAGTTTGTTATTCAAGAGATTAAAGATCGATAGAGTCAAGTCGGACACGAGGTAAGGGAACTTCTTAACCCAATTCCATTCTTTGGGGTAATCTACTAATTTCAAATTATGTCACTCATTGATTATGTGATATCTTATAATTATAGTTTCTTTATGTGTACTTATAGTGAATTCACATAATATATCTATTTTAATTACAAAATGATCTTTTCAAGGTACTTCATCTCAATCTCCTTTCATTGAGGCATATTTTCATTTATACACAACATTCTTTTCTACGGTGTACAAACCCCTTTGACTTTTAATTTTATTCAAAAGGAATCATTTCTCTATGAAGAATTTTACTAAATGACAAAAAGTATGTTTCTTTTTAACATATGCAGTGACAACGACGTTTCTACCACCGTGAGTATTATTTGATCTTTGGCTTCCACAACAAGTGGTAATGTTTTTAAACGAAAATAAATACCATTTAATCTTTTATGTAATTTGGTATTGAAAATGGTTTTGATAATGGATTTGTTATGTCAATATATTTAAGTGATATATTTTGATTAAAATGTGGGAATGATTTCTTTTCTTTATTTTTGATTTATGTCTTAAGATTTTATAATAGTACTTGGACATTTGATAGGTGGTTACGTGATAAACCAAATGACGGGTGGTGCCGTGAATACCAGGACGGGTGGTTACATTGTAAACTCCAAATCATTGGGTATGGAAGTCGTCCAGATGGCTATTCCATTTAGTGATATTTGTGGAATTCAATCGTATGGTTATTCCATTTAAGTATGTTAATGTCCCAAGATACATTTATATGTTATGTGGTATTTATATGGATTTTATGGTAATATTTTGGTTACAAAATGGTATGTAATGAACTATTATTTAGTGAAGAGTATTTAATTCTTCATAAAGGTGAAAATTATTACTTATGTTAAAATATTCATGGTTTACTTGTTGTTTTGAAAAGACTAACAGTTTTCCTTCTTTGTGTATCCCTTACAAAGAATTTTATGCTCATCCCAAGTTTTTGAAATGAATTTCACAGAACATAATGTGGATTAGGGTCAACGATGAGATCTAGGAAAATTCAGGCTGTCTTAAACATGGATCTATACATGAATATTTTTTTCAATAGTTTTTATTTTATGAAAAAATGGATACTGGGGAGAAGTGTCTACATTGTAATCTTTTGAGATGTAATAGTTATGTCCTAATTATCTAATACTCTAAACCTAAAAAGATCCTCAATGTGAATTATTCATTTAATTCAATATTATGTAATGTTTAAGGCCGGGTCATTATAGTTGGTATAAGAGGTCTGTTTAGACAACTTTAGGAGTTAGAGTATTGTTAAATTAATATCCATAAAGTAATTTATGTTAATATTGAAATCATATAGCATTTAGAGATTACCATGTTTCTTCATCTAATATATTTCTTTTTTAAGAAGTATTTTTTTGTAATGGAATCTTAGAAGCTTTTCTGGGAAGGCATATAGAGGAGAATGACCTTCCGAATCAGCAACCCGAGATGGTTGGAATCAAAATTGAGCAGTTTACTATAGTGATGGCTCAGTTGAATCAGGTGAAAAATGGTGATTGTGTTTATTGATTATATTTGGGTTTATTCTTTAATTAAAGAGGATCATGAAAGTCATTTATGGGTTGTCTTGCAAACCTTGAAAGAAAAGAAGCTATTTTGGAAATTCAGAAAGTGTGAGTATTGGTTAAAACAATCTTCTTTCCTTGTTCACATTGTTTCAAGAAATGGCATATTTGTTTATCCTATAAAAACAAAGGTTGTTGAAGAATGGCCGAGACCCACAAATATAACCGAGATTCATAGTTTTTTTGGTTTGGCAGGTTATTACCAGAGGTTTGTTGAATATGTTTCACAGTTATCTAGTCCAATGACTATGGTAACTTGAAATGGTGTTAAGTTCATCTGGAAAAAAGACTGTGATGATTGTTTTCAGGAATTAAAAAGGAGATTAATGAATTCTCTAGATTTGGAACTGCCTTCCAGAAATGGTGAGTTAGTTATCTACAGTGATGCTTCCATGAAAGGACTTGGATGTGTCATTATAAATAATGATCAAGTAATTTCTTATGCTTCACATCAGTTGAAACCTCATGAGTTAAATTACCCTACACTTGATTTTGAATTTTCTAATGTTGTTTTTTCTTTAAAAATTAAGAGGCATCATTTGTATGGATTTAAATGTGAAATGTATACTTCACACAGAAGTTTAAAGTATATATTCACTCAGAAAGAAATGAACATGAGATAGAGGTGATGGCTAGAATTAATCAAGGATTATGATTTCATGATCCTTTACCATCCGGGAAATGCAAATAAAGTTTCTCATGCTTTCAGTAGAAAAAGTAATTCTTCATTAATTATGTTACGTTTGAAATAAGATCCTTTGGTTTTTGATTTGATGAACTTTTGAATAGAAGTTGTTGGTGAAATAAATTTTTTTTGTATCCGGTATCAGTGAGATCATCTCTATCAGACAGAATAGAGCAATCGCAAAAAGAAGATAGTGAGTTGTAGAAAAAGGTATAGTTGGTTCAGAAGGGTAAGTTGCCGGATTTTAACATTGATAATGATTTTTTTTAGATTTAGAAAGAGATTATGTGTTCCTTGAGATTCACAGTTGAAGAATGAGTTGTTATGTGAAGCTCATAGTTCTCCATTTGCAGTTCGTCCTGGTAGTACTAAGATGTACATAGATCTTTGTGAGTATTATTGGTGGGATGGAATGAAAAGTGATATTGCTGATTTTACTATGAAGTGTTTGACTTGTTAGCAGGTTAAAGTAGAGTGGTAGTTACCAAAAGGAATGTTTCAGCCTCTATCGGTGACAGAGTGGAAATGGGAAAATATATCCATGGACCTCGTTGTGGGATTACGAAAAACATGTCGATCTAATAATGCAATCTAGGTTTCTGTTGATCGATTGACTAAATCTTCTCATTTCCTTCCGATTCGAGATACTTTGTCTATAGATCAACTTTCTCTGTTGTATGTTAAAGAGATAGTCAGGTTGCAGAGTTACCCTCTCAATTGTATCTGATCATGATCCCTGATTTACTTAAAACTTTTGGAAGGGCCTTTAGAAATCATTGGGTACTGAATTAAATTTTAGTACATATTGTAACAGCCCAAGATTTTATGAAAAATGTTCTTTTTAATTTCACTAATGTCTTGTGTTTTACGCAACACAAAAAGGAGATTGTACAACACGCATCCTTGACTTGCCTTGCATTACACGCAATCGCAACCTTCCTCGATAGCGTGTGTAGTACGTAATACTGAGTTTCACGAAACAACGATATGCTATTAAAATATTATTAAAACTAGCCGTTATGAATAGTAATAACCACTTTTTAAATTTTAGAAATTTTATCTCTCAAAATGGACTTCATTTTTGGATTCAGAGTATCGAATTTAGCCTAAGGTGAAATTTTGGTACTTTTCGGATAACATTCATATTCTGATGAATAGTGAAAATTACTAAATTATAATTAAAAACAACTTTTTTAATCGAAATAATTAATAGTGATGAATCATTAATTTGAGTGGTTTTAAAGTATATTTAGAATATATTTTTACAATTTAATACAATTTTGGTCATTGGATGTAATTTCACATTTAAACCATACATAAACAACTGTCAATCTTTTGATAGATATTGTTTCTTAAAAACACGCTATTTGTTTTAACAGCGGGATTTAATTATGAAATTAATTAATGCAACTTCTATGTTATTAATTTGGTAAAATAGACTTCAATTTTTGAATTCGTAAAATGAAATATAGCTTAGGATGAAATTTTGGTATTTTTCTGAAAACTTTCAATTTTTGATGAATTGTGAAACCACTAAGTGGTAGGTTAAAAACTGAATTTTGCATAAAACTTAATTTTACCGCTTCTGTGAATGGAATTTCGAAAATCCGACAGACACGCTTAATATCAAGGACTAAAATGTAGTTCAATGAGATGAAAATAATTTTTGGTGAATAGTAACTTTTTACTTTTTTTTACCACGGTTAATACTAAATAGGGCAACTAAGGGTAAATATGATATTACTATTACCCTAAAACATGTCCTAATTCTATTGGATAAATGTAATTCGACAAAAAACAACCTTATGAATATAATATGACCATTTAGGTCCACTTGGATTAGATTATGACATTTAATATTATTTTATTTAATGAATAGTTAAAATAGTTAAAATCAAAGTTTAATAACTAAAACATTTTTAATATGGGGTTATACATAATATAAATTCAACTATAAATATTCATTAGAAAGATAAAAAGATTTCCTACATAATGATATTTTATTTATAATTTTTAGACTTTAAATAAATTAATTTATTTATGACACAACGATGATGCAGTAATTACCCTTTTAAGGAAATATTAACATAATTGATGTTATAAATGATCAAATGAATGTAATTTGAGACTTTTTATGAATTAAACTAATTTTATAGTTTACTATGATATATTAGTGTTGATTTAATCAACTTGGTTCGAACATATAATTCTGTTATGACTTTCACAAAAATCATATATCAAATAGTGTCAAAATTGACACAAAATAGTTTTTAAATCAAATATTATATTATTAATTGTTATTTTATTCCTAAAAATCTAAAGTTCGGCCATATGACTTAGATAAGGATATATATATTAATAATAAACAATTTGGGGTTCGTTTGGCATGTTATAGTAAGTGTATTAACCATATAGTGAAGGAAAACAAAAAGACACGGTAAAAGTTAAATTATTTAACTTAGAGTTAAATCTAATTGATAAGGTTAAAATAAGACCCTAAACTTGTCTAAATCCTATTGTATGATAGGATTTCGACCCATCCCCACTTTAGCTTCTAAATAAGACCCTTTGGAACCATTATAAACCGATTTTGACTTTAATATAAAATAATATTTTGAGATATTCTTAAGGTGCCCCTCTCCTCCCTTATAAAAGGACACCTCCTCCCCCTCCTCCTCACACCAATTTGAGCACTCAAGCTCGTCCAACCCCTGAAAAAATCTCTTCTCCACTTCCCTAGAAACATCCTAGAGGTTCTGGTCTTCCTCAAAGACCAATTTTAGTTCCCTAAGAGGAGGTCTCAAAGAGGCGCTTCAAAGAAGAGGTAATTTCTGTTACCAATTCTTTCATCTTTATTTCTTCTTCCTCTTAGGTTGTTTCATTATGAAGTAATAACATCAGTATCACTCATATACTGATATGTTATTATAAGTATGAAACAACCCTATTTCACCATCTATCCATCCTACGGAAAAAGAAATCACCGCGCGTGCGTACGTACGGAATACCGTCTCCACGCCGTGGTGTAATCTATTTTCCACCACCACCTTACATGGATGGGTATAATGGTGTAAAGAATAACTATACATAGTTATTACAACATCATATTGATTCTGATATATTGTATAATCCACTCCAATTCAATTCAATATTTATGGAAATGATATCATCGCTCGTGCGTACGTACAGACTACCGTCTCCACGACGCGATGAGATTCATTCTCCATGTTAACCATTTAAGAATGATTATAAAGTATATATAAGAAATAATAATGAAATATATGACATTATAAAGCTACTGGATTTATGTATATATATATATGTATTTCATCTACTTACTTCCATTCAAGACAATAAGGAAAGGAAAACAGCGTTCATGCGTACGTACGGACTACCGTCTCCATGAACGGTGTTTTTCATTTCATTTATCTATCTATTATATATACATATACTCAATATATATGATATATAAATCACATGTTATATTCTGGAAGTAAGTAAATCATGATATAAGTAATAATAATGTCAAGAACAACAAGTCAAAACACCTACGATAAATGAAACGATTTTACCCAAAACGCTTCTTTAACATGGAATTTACAAAAGAACGGGTAATATAATGTCATAAGTGAACCATATATGATATCATAACAATGAATATGATTATGAAATAAGTCAATGAAATTATTTAAATCATTATACAGGAGGTTCGGACACATACGAAGCAAATCAGACCTAAGGTAAGGGAATATCACAATCTCATTTTTATCCGAGATTGTTTATTCGTAAGTATTTACTGGGGTGTATTTTATCATCCACATCCATGTTACCTCAATATTTAATATTGTTTCCATCAACTTAAAATAGTTTAAATCAAATTTTACCCTTCGGTGAGTTTTTAGTAAAGAATATGAAAGGAATCTTTTGTCTTTTTTCGTACGAGGTACTTTTTGACTTTTCCGACAAAAGTACGAAGAATGTTTTTTTAACTTATACGGCATGAATGGATTTTTAAAACATTATTTCCAAGAAACTTCCTTTACAAGTTTTCAAGTTTATTTTTAATCAACTTCTTTTATTTTAAAGTCGTATGACATGTTATGAAAGGAAAAATGTTTTTGAAGTAGAATGGATATTTTCCTCATGAATGGAGTTCAAGTATTTTATCAAAATTATTTTCCATCTAAGATAATAAAAGGGTTCTGTTTTTATCCCTATTATTACATTGGTTTGATTATGTTGTGATGGAAATATTTTTATGAATTCCTTTATCTTATATGAATTGTTTTATGATGTCATGTTGTTTAAGAATCCAATTTTTATTACATGGGTTACGCTATGATGTATGGTTTATGATTATGTGGCACACATAAGAAATGATTCATTATAAGATGGGTGGGACCTATATCTCCCTCCAATGCATTGGGTAGAGATTTTATATCTCATGAGATAGACAGGGCTGGAACGGTAGGTTATACCGGTTCAGTGAAACAGGACTGAAACGAGGGTTACTCGATTCAGAAAGGGACTTTGTCCACTAAGATAGTCTTGGAAATGAGTCTTGATTAACAAGAAAATATTTTCTATGATTATGTTTGTATTCCACAAAGTTTCATGTTTTATGTTATGATTATTTGGATTTCATTTCACTACTATGATTTATCCCATGTTATGAAATTATTCTCTCTTTTGCAGGTTAAGATTTCCAAAAGTTATGTTCTTATGAATATGATGTGATTGATTTTTCTTTTGTATACCCTTACTGAGCATTTGAGCTCACCCTTTTATGTTTTCTTTTCCCCAGGATATAAAGAAAGGTTTTAGGTAAAAAAAGAGGGAAGATCTTTATGGGAGATATTGAATATCTTTCACCACGATTAGAAGATTACGTTCCGAGTTTCCAAAGACACTAAACTATTACGATCCTTGTGTGTGTGTTTTTGTTATGTACTAAGTTTTCCGCAAATATAATGTAATGTCCATGTACGTTAAGCTTCGGGTCTCTACAGTTGGTATCAGAGGAAAGGTTTACTCAACCTTTGAAACTAGGATGCGAAAACGTTAGTGAGATCCCTAGAGATATTTCTACGGTATGTCTAGGGATGTCTCTAAGGTTAAGTATACGTATTGGTTATAGTCCTAGAATTGCGCTAACGATCTTAGAATTAAACCTAAGTTGTTAGATATTGAATGTACTCCACCTTTATTATGTTGTTTTCCCTAGAATGGTTTTTGCCTCTCACACTATTCTTTTTGGGTTTTAGACGATGGATGGAACCCGAAAGAACCGTGTTGATCAATGCAATGGACAATGCAATGATTGTCCTCTTGAACAAACAAATGTTATGGGAGATGGAGTGCAAAATATTATTGCTATACTTACACAAGCTATGAATCATTCTGGACTTCCAAATGAGCAGAGAAGGGAACAATATTCTATTGAGTCCTTCATGAGGCAACGTCCACCTTCTTTCAGTGGGTCTTCTGATCCACTTTTTTCTGAACAATGGATCAGTACCACTGAAAAGATATTTTCAGTTCTTCAATGTTATGAACATGATAAAGTCATCTTAGCAGTATATCGTTTGGAAGGTGAAGCTGATCAATGGTGGAATCTTATCAAGAATACAAGGCAAAGAGATGAAATTGAGTCCATGGAATGGGACGAGTTCAAGAACTTGTTTTTCAGTAAGTACTTCCCTCGTATTCTTCGAACAAAGATGGAGAAGGAGTTTCTTGAACTAAAGCAAAAGGATGATTAATCTGTTGGTATATACGAAGCGAATTTTACAAGACTTGCAAGGTATGCATCTGGCATTATCATCCAACCTGAAAGTAAAGTTGATCGATTTTTCAGTGGCTTAAAACCAAGTCTTCGAAGGGCATTAGCTATAAGAGACGTCAATAGCTATGAAGAAATGGTGCGTTGTGCTATCAAGGTAGAAATGGAAGTTGGTGTTACATATCCATCTTATGGTTTTGAAATGAAACGAAAGATGGAGTTAAAGGAGAAATCTCAGAATAATGGTGAAAAAAATGGATGTTTCCTTATGCTCAAAGTGTGGAAAGAAGCATGGTGGAGATTGTCTTAAATGGAATAGAAAATGTTTTAAGTGTGGAAAAGAAGGTCATCGAGTAGCTGAGTGTCGAAGTAATGGAAAAAGGGTTTCTAATGATGTGAACAAAGCAAACACTGCAGAGAACGCACCACCAACACTTCAATGCTTCAAGTGCAAGGAAATGGGGAATTATGCTAATAAATGCCCTAATCCAAGGGTTAGTGATGATCAACATGAGCAACCACTGAAGGCAAAGGACAAAGGGAAGTCACATGCGATCACTATGGGCAATGTTGAATATGACAACGATGTGGTGGAATGATTAAGTGTTTATGTAATGGGATTCCAAAATAATGTTGTATCATTGAGTATTGCAATATTTATTGATGTGGTATTCAAAGTGATTGAGATATTTTTTGGAAATAAGATGATATGTGCATAATGAAGGGAAAACGAGAAAATGAAATGTTTAATAGTATTCATGAGCACATGATTGATATAAGGACTAAGTGATATCTTGGTTTGAGTATATAGAATTTTGAGGATTTTGGTATGTGGAAAGTGTTAACTTTAAACTGAATTCATGTTTTAACTAAGGTATTCAAGAGAATACATGATTACGGACTTTGAATGTTTGGAATGTGACCAACAAAACATATCTTATGATATATGGGGATCAACGATGGTATTAAATCTCTGGTAATCATTTTCACTATGTTATGAGAGTGGACTGCAGTATTATGGATAAGCCTAAAGATTGAAATGGATTATGCTGGACATAAGTGAGTATTGTTTAAGGATAGAAGTTTTTTTTCGATATTATTGATTGGATGTTATAGTAGAAAAAGGACAACCTGCAGGACGGGCGACAACCCATCGCTTCAGACAAGGGTGTGAGAATCGAACCCACAACCGAAGTGCGATTGGCCTTTATCGCCTACCACTGGCCTATAGGAAGTCCCTGTTTAGTAGAAACTAGTTTTATTATATTAAGCAGTATGATATATGAAGTATAAGTCCATTTTAGGAACCATATGTGATTAATATCACTATAGATCGACTTATGTATATAATTTTTGCTAACCTTTTGTTTGAGACAGATGGAATGACCCGTCATTCTATCACATGATCTGCTAACACTTCACGAATAACAAATTCAACATCATTTATTTAAGAGATGAAGTGGAAATTGTTCAAGGCATGAACAACAGTGAGATTGTACCAAAATAAAGAAAGTATTTATTCTAATTCAAATTTTCAACTTTAGGGAAATGATCTTGAAAAAAAAATGTTTTCCTAGTGATCTTATACCTGATGACTCGGATGGTACCTTAGATCATCAAAAATTTATGGATTTGTGATTTTTGGATTTTCCATAGCCATGTTCTCTACCACTCTCCATCAGAACATGATTGTTAGATTTTTCTTCCATTTCCATATTTTCACATATGTGGAAACCCAGTGATTAGTTTATTTGGGTAACCGTTAAGTTTCATACTTTTGTTTTAAAATATTGGTTTTGGTATTCCTTTTTACGATGTGGGTTTCAATTAAAGAAACTTTCGAATAGTAAACCATTTATAACCCCGACGAATTTCGAGGGCGAAATTCATTTTAAGGGGGGTAGAATGTAACAGCCCAAGATTTTATGAAAAATATTCTTTTTAATTTCACTAATGTCTTGTGTTGTACGCAACACAAAAATAAGATTGCACAACACGCATCCTTGACATTCCTTGCATTACATGCAATCGCAACCTTCCTCGATAGCGTGTGTAGTACGTAATACTGAGTTTCACGAAACAACGATATTCTATTAAAATATTATTAAAACTAGCCGTTATGAATAGTAATAACCACTTTTTAAATTTTAGAAATTTTAGCTCTCAAAATGGACTTCATTTTTGGATTCGGAGTATCGAATTTAGCCTAAGGTGAAATTTTGGTACTTTTCGGATAACTTTCATATTCTGATGAATAGTGAAAATTACTAAATTATAATTAAAAACAAATTTTTTAATCGAAATAATTAATAGTGATGAATCATTAATTTGAGCGGTTTTAAAGTATATTTATAATATATTTTTACAATTTAATACAATGTTGGTCATTTGATGTAATTTCACATTTAAACCAGACATAAACAAGTGTCAATCTTTTGATAGATATTGTTTCTTAAAAACACGCTATTTGTTTTAACAGCGGGATTTAATTATAAAATTAATTAATGCAACTTCTATGTTATGAATTTGGTAAAATAGACTTCATTTTTTGAATTCGTAAAATGAAATATAGCTTAGGATGAAATTTTGGTATTTTTCTGAAAACTTTCAATTTTTGATGAATAGTGAAACCACTAAGTGGTAGGTTAAAAACTGAATTTTGCATAAAACTTAATTTTACCGCTTCTGTGAATGGAATTTCAAAAATCCGACAGACACGGTTAATATCAAGGACTAAAATTTGGTTCAATGAGATGAAAATAATTTTTGGTGAATAGTAACTTTTTACTTTTTTTTTACCACGGTTAATAGTAAATAGGGTAACTAAGGGTAAATATGATATTACTATTACCCTAACAATGTCCCAATTCTATTGGATAATTGTAATTCAACCAAAAACAACCTTATGAATATAATATGACCATTTAGATCCACTTGGATTAGATTATGACATTTAATATTATTTTATTTAATGAAGAGTTAAAATAGTTAAAATCAAAGTTCAATAACTAAAACAGTTTTAATATGGGGTTATACATAAGATAAATTCGACTATAAATATTCATTAGAAAGATAAAACGATTTCATACATAATTATATTTTATTTATAATTTTTAGACTTTAAATAAATTAATTTATTTATGACACAACGATGATGCAGTAATTACCCTTTTAAGGAAATATTAACATAATTGATGTTATAAATGCTCAAATGAATGTAATTTGAGACTTTTTATGAATTTAACTAATTTTCTAGGTTACTATGATATATTACTGCTGATTTAATCAACTTGGTTCGAACATATAATTCTGTTATGACTTTCACAAAAATCATATATCAAATAGTGTTAAAATTGACACAAAATAGTTTTTAAATAAAATATTATATTATTAATTATTATTTTATTCCTAAAAATCTATGGTTCGGACAAATGACTTAGATAAGGATATATATATTAATAATAAACAATTTGGGGTTCGTTTGGCATGTTATAGTAAGTGTATTAACCATACAGTGAAGAAAACCAAAAGACACGGTAAAAGTTAAATTATTTAACTTAGAGTTAAATCTAGTTGATAAGGTTAAAATAATACCCTAAACTTGTCTAAATCCTATTGGGTGATAGGATTTCGACCCATACCCACTTTATCTTCGAAATAAGACCCTTTGGAATCATTATAAACCGATTTTGACTTTAATATAAAATAATATTTTGAGATATTCCAAAGGTGCCCCTCTCCTCCCTTATAAAAGGACACCTCCTCCCCCTCCTCCTCACACCAATTTGAGCACTCAAGCTCGGCAAACCCCTGACAAAATCTCTTCTCCACTTCCCTAGAAACATCCTAGAGGTTATGGTCTTCCTCAAAGACCAATTTTAGTGCCCTAAGAGGAGGTCTCAAAGAGGCGCTTCAAAGAAGAGGTAATTACCGTTACCAATTCTTTCATCTTTATTTCTTCTTCCTCTTAGTTTTTTTCATTATGAAGTAATAACATCAGTATCACTCATATACTGATATGTTATTATATGTATGAAACAACCCTATTTAACCATCTATCCATCCTACGGAAAAAGAAATCACCGCGCGTGCGTACGTACGGAATACCGTCTCCACGCCGTGGTGTAATCTATTTTCCACCACCACCTTACATGGATGGGTATAATGGTGTAAAGAATAACTATACATAGTTATTAAAACATCATATTGATTCTGATATATTTTATAATCCACTCCAATTCAATTTAATATTTATGGAAATGATATCATCGCTCGTGCGTACGTACGGACTACCGTCTCCACGACGCGATGAGATTCATTCTCCATGTTAACCATTTAAGAATGATTATAAAGTATATATAAGAAATAATAATGAAATATATGACATTATAAAGCTAATGGATTTATGTATATATATATATATATGTATGTCATCTACTTACTTCCATTCAAGACAATAAGGAAAGGAAAACAGCGTTCACGCGTACGTACGGACTACCGTCTCCATGAACGGTGTTTTTCATTTCATTTATCTATATATTATATATATATATATATACTGAATATATATGATATATAAATCATATGTTATATTCTGGAAGTAAGTAAATCATGATAGAAGTAATAATAATGTCAAGAACAACAAGTCAAAACACCTACGATAAATGAAACGATTTTACCCAAAACGCTTCTTTAACATGGAATTTACAAAAGAACAGGTAATATAATGTCATAAGTGAACAATATATGATATCATAACAATGAATATGATTCTTCAATAAGTCAATGACTTTATTTAAATCATTATATAGGAGGTTCGTACACATACAAAGCAAATCGGACCTAAGGTAAGGGAAATATCACAATCTCATTTTTATCCGAGATTGTTTATTCGTAAGTATTTACTGGGGTGTATTTTATCATCCACATCCATGTTACCTCAATATGTAATATTGTTTCCATCCACTTACAATAGTTTAAATCAAATTTTACCCTTCGTTGAGTTTTTATTAAAGAATATGAAAGGAATCTTTTGTCTTTTTTCGTACGAGGTACTTTTTGACTTTTCCGACAAAAGTACGAAGAATGTTTTTTTTAACTTATACGGAATGAATGGATTTTTAAAACATTATTTCCAAGAAACATCCTTTACAATTATTCAAGTTTATTTTTAATCAACTTATTTTATTTTAAAGTCGTATGACATGTTATGAAAGGAAAAATGTTTTTGAAGTAGAAAGGATATTTTCCTCAAGAATGGAGTTCAAGTATTTTATCAAAATTATTTTCCATCTAAGATAATAAAAGGGTTCTGTTTTTATCCCTATTATTACATTGGTTTGATTATGTTGTGATGGAAATATTTTTATGAATTTCTTTATCTTATATGAATTGTTTTATGATGTCATGTTGTTTAAGAATCCCATTTTTATTACATGGGTTACGCTATGATGTATGGTTTATGATTATGTGGCACACATAAGAAAGGATTCATTATAAGATGGGTGGGACCTATATCTCCCTTCAATGCATTGGGTAAAGATTTTATATCTCATGAGATAGACAGGGCTGGAACGGTAGGTTATACCGGTTCAGTGAAACAGGACTAAAACGAGGGTTACTCGATTCAGAAATGTACTTTGTCCACTAAGATAGTCTTGGAAATGAGTCTTGACTAACAAGAAATTATTCTCTATGATTATGTGTGTATGTCACAAAGATTCATGTTTTAAGTTATGATTATTGGGATTTCATTTCACTACTATGATTTATCCCATGTTATGAAATTATGCTCCCTTTTGCATGTTAAGATTTCCAAAAGTTATGTTCTTATGAATATGATGTGATTGATTTTTCTTTTGTATAACCTTACTGAGCATTTGAGCTCACCCTTTTATGTTTTCTTTTCCCCAGGATATAAAGAAAGGTTTTAGGTAAAAAAAAGAGGGAAGATCTTTATGGGAGATATTGGAGATCTTTCACCGCGATTAGAAGATTACGTTCCGAGTTTCCAAAGACACTAAACTACTACGATCCTTGTGTGTGTGTTTTTGTTATGTACTAAGTATTCCGCAAATGTAATGTAATGTCCATGTACGTTAAGCTTCGGGTATCTACACATATTTTCATCCTCAATTAGATGGGTAGTCAGAATGAGAGATTTAGACATTGGAAGATATGCTACATGCTTGTTCGATGGATTCCCAGGGATTCTGGGACCAAAATGTTTCTTTGGATGAATTTTTATATCATAAAAATTTTCATTCCAGTATAAAGATGGATCTATTTGAGGAATTTTATGAAAAGCGTTGTTAAAATCCAGATTTTTGGGATGATGTTGGTGAAAGGAAGCTGATGGGACCAAGATTGGTAGAAGAAATGGCAGTGAAAGTTCAATTGATTCAGAAGCACATGAGAACAGCTCAGAGCAGACAGAAAAGTTATGCAGATAACCGGAGGAAGGATCTTTCTTTTGAGGTAGGTGATCATGTATTTCTCAAAGATTCTCCATGGAATAGTGTGATGCGTTTTTGTAAGAAGGGAATGATGAGTCCATGGTTCATTGGACCTTATGAAATTCTAGAAAAATATTGATCAGTTTCATACAGAGTGGATTTACCTCCAATTTTATCCAAGGTACACAATGGTTTTCATATTTCGATGTTGAGAAAATATATGCCCGATCCATCTCATTTTTTAAGCCCAGAGGTAGTTCAGTTGGAAGAGAATATCTCTTTTGAAGAACAACCTGCCTAGATTATTGACCATAGAGAAGAAGCATTGCGGAATAAGTTAATTCACTAGGTAATGGTTTTGTAAGAAAACCACATGTCTTAAGAGGCAACATGGGAATTTGAAAATGCTATGAGGGATAACTACCCCCACTTATTTGATAAGTAAATAAAATTGCGGGGATGCAATTTCCATGAGTGGGGAAGGATTTAACATCCCGATTAAAAAATAATAAGACATTTTTCATATTTATTAATAGTTTTTAATTAAATATTAATTTTACATTAAAGGGGTTTCTATGTTCGATAGCATGCCTGATACGCAACAACGAGTTTCTTTGAAATCTTACATTGCACACTAATAATAAAATATTTTTAGTTTAAACTGTAGTTAAATCTTAACAATTTTATTGGCGGGAATGAAAAAAACTAACTACAATATGATTATACGGGATTGTTAAATGTATTTAGATTTATCAAATAAAAACTTAGAGGCTTAAAATGTGAATTAATCTAATTTTAAGCATAATTTATATGAAAAGGTCGATTTACCGCCTTTTAAAGGAGAAACCTTTTTAAATATCATTTTGGTCACTTTAATGCATTCTATTTGACCAAATAAAATCCTTCTTTAGAATGGGGACATCAAAATTTACTTTGTGTAAATTTTTGGGATTTTTCTGATAAAGTTCAATTTTTAACAAATAGTGAAAATATTTTATTTTATTTCAAAAGTGAATTATAATCTAGTTTATTTATATGGTTAGACTATATTTTTATTTGGTTTTAAAGTGTAATTAGAATATAATTTTACCATTTAATCCAATTTTTTTCCTTGAAATTAATTTCACATTTAAATTGGACATAAATAAGTATCAATCTTTCGATAGTTTTTGTTTCTTAAAAACACACTATTTGTTTTGATAATGGGAATTAATTTTAAAATTAATTAATGCCACTACTATGTAATTAATTTGGTAAAATAGACATCATTTTTGAATTCAGAATATCAAATATAGCTTAGGCTAAATTTTTTGTATTTTTCTGAAAAACATCAATTTTTGATGAATAATGAAACCACTTAGTTGTAGTAAAAAATCTAACTTTTTCATTTAAATGAAATTTTACCTCTTCTATTAACTGAATTTAAAAAATATGACATACATGGTTGTTATTAGTTAGTAAAATGTGGTTCAATAAGATGAAAATAATTTTTGGTGAATATTAAATTTTGACTTTGTTTTACCGCGATTAAAGGTGAATAAGGAAATTCAAGGTAAAAGAATATTATAATAATTCAAAATTACCTTAACACATGTCTTAACCTTATTGGATGACTAATGACTGACCATCGGCATCATTGGGTCTATTTTGGGACCCCATGGAGCCACTTATGAATGATAATGACCCTTTAGATTAATTAATAAAATGTAAAGGCAAAAATGACATAAACAAAAAGCTTTGTGTAAATTAATTATTATATGGTGTTATATAAAGAATATTTTTGTCTATAAATATTCATTGGAAAGATAAAATGATTTACTAAATGATTTTCTTTTTATATAATTTTTATACGTCGAATAAATTAAATTATTCATGACACAATAATGATGGAGTATTTACCTCATTAATAAATGATTTAAATAAATAAGATTATAATGATTAATATATTATCCAAAACATGACAAATTATTATTTTATGATTTTATTTTGACCATGAGACATGTTATCATCGACTATAATGATTTTTGGACCATTAGAAACTGAATATCATTATATAATAAATTAATAGTTTCATACTTTCCTAAAGATCCTCTGATAAAAAACTATTTTATTGAATATTTTATTGATAATAAATGAAATAATTTCCTCAAATTGTGTTAAATATGTTTATTTATAAAATATTTGGGATTTGATCATTCATTTGAAAATTTGGTGAAAATTCCAGTTTTACCCTTAATAGTGCATTGTAGTATTTCGAAGATAAATATTTTTATATTTATTATTTGAATTTGAAATTTTGTAACAGTGTTCCTAACTTTATTTTATACAACTTTCATTCATGACACTAGAGCTAAAGAGTGCATTTGGATGGAGTAAATGATCCATTAATCCAATGGTGGGCTGGACTCGGCAGAATAGACATGGGTTTTGTATTTGGGACATATATTCTAAATACGGGCTTGGATTGAGCCCAAATTTTGAGGAAAGCTCTGGGACATGATTTGGCACAAATCATACTTCTGGAAGGCCGGTCAATTCACGCGGTTTGGAGGTCAAATTGGCGGTGCAACTTGGAATAAAATATTTGGCCGAGATTTTCATTTCACACTTAAAAAGTTATGTATCCCTAGCCCTCACAAACTCTATTTAAAAGGGGTTTTAACTCTTTGAGAGGGCTGTTCGAGGCTTTGGGAAGGTGTGTCCGAAAGGGTGTCTCTTGGGAGCCCCTCACAACTCTTGGAAGAAGTAAGCCTGTGTGCAAACCTTTCTTCCAAAAAGGCTCTCCTCTCTCACCTCTTCTTTGTATTTCTTTTCTTTCATGATTGTTTCTTGAATTTTTCTTCAAATAATATTCTGTGTTCATCCCTCTTCTTCTTATCTTAATCTTATTAATTGGGTTGGAATCAAGATTGGAGACAAGATTGGGTTCTACCCTTTCAATCCGTTGCTTATGCAAAACGTCTCCACGATGACTACACCACCCATGGAAGAGTAGTTCTTTTTAGTAATCGATCGACCTCTATCCTTATTCATTCATTTATTTTGAATCATTGAGCTACTGTAATTCAAATATTATGATCTATTAATTGAGTTTTTAATTTAAATGAAACCAAGCAATCAATTGAATAGTTAACACAAAACACGCGAGGTCGGGAATTGTGTGAACTTTGAGAGCGCAACCTTAACCGGTAATTCAAAACCACATGGGATCAATTTGTAGAGTTCAAATATAATCCCTAAACTCAATTAATCCTCATTTCCAGAGTGGTTATGTGCCTTAATTTACCACTGATCATAAGCTAATTTTAGAACATCAATCAAAGCAGGGTGTTGCGATTGCATGTTCCGAAGTTAGCCTAGGGTTAAATTCACTTCAATCTTCGTGGTAAAGTTAATTCTCGTAGGGTTCGGGATTTAACAAATTACGGGATCATAATTAAGTGAATATTAATTTAAATGATAATGATTAATAAATGAATGAAGAGGTAGAGTTTTATCGATTACGTCTTTTAAATATTGTCTAAACAAACATCTTTTTGTTGTGTCATTCTAATCGAAACTTCATTTCAAAATTAAAAACAAAAAAATGCAATCTTCTTCCAGCAAACTTCTTCTAGATTCATAAACTATAAACAACCACCCCCATCCTTTCAAGTAGTGTTTTTATTATCTTTTATTTTACTTCTATAATACCTCTAATAATTGTTTTAATTCACTTCCACCTTTGAGAGACGACCTTGGTCAGCCACTCTGCTGCACCTAAGTACCCCAAAATCATACTAATCATTTGAGGGCGCCCACGACAGCGCTTTATCAAATTGGCGCCGTTGCCGGGGATGCAAGTAATTATTTCAACCAATTAGAGGTATTTATTTTATTTTACATTTTAATTCTCTTCCTCTCTTCTTTCTTCTGTCTTTACCCAATCTGATTTTTTTTTCTTCTTCTTCTTTTATCTCTTTCGACTTCTTTTTGGACCATCAACTCAAACTTCAAATTTTTATTTTACTATGGTCCGCATTCCTTCTTTTCATCTTTCATTGATTGATGACACAAACTAATCCCGAAGATCTCATAGATCTTGACCCTGAGATTGAACGTAGCCTTAGGGCACGAATCAGACATTCTCAGTCTACGGGAAGATTCAACATTCAACCAGTTGGAGAATTACTCCAATATCTGAACATTGAAATTGGAAGCAATTCAAATTCAACCATAAAAAAAGAACCAATGGCTGGAAACAATGGAAATGAACTTAATAGAACCATTCGAGAATTGGCTCCACCTGATATTAACTATCAACCAAATTGTATTGCATACCCAAATCTCGAATCAGACTTCGAACTGAAATCTGGGTTAATTCACTTACTTCGAAAGTTTCATGGCCTCTCTGGTGAGGATCCCAATAAAAATTTGAAAGAATTTAATGTGGTTTTCTCAACCCTAAAACCTAGAAATGTCTCTGAAGATCAAATCAAACTAAGAGAATTCCCATTCTCACTTGATGGAGCTGCGAAAGATTGGATGTATTATTTACAACCCGAAGATGTAACTTGTTGGAACGATTGAAACGTCTTTTCTTGCAGAGATTTTTTCCAGCATCAAGGACCACATCCATTCGAAAGGAGATATCAGGGATCAAACAAGCACAAGGGGAGTCAATGTATGAGTAATGGGAGCGATTCAAGAAGTTGTGTGCAAGATGCCCACATCACCAAATCAGTGAGCAACTCCTCATCCAATACTTCTACGAAGGACTCACACCCATGGAGAGGAGCATGGTGGATGCTGCAGCTGGAGGAGCATTGGTGGAAAAGAAACCAGTAGCTACACGTGCGTTGATTGACAAGATGGCCCAAAACTCCCAACAATTTGGTGATAGAGGTACACCACATGTTCGAGGAGTACATCAAGTAAGTCCTTCTTCTCTTGAAAGTCATTTGATTGATACTAAGTTGGAAGAATTGACCACTATGGTGAGGCAGATTGCATTGGCACAAAAGACATCTCAACCCCCTCCTTCAAGGCCATGTGGCATTTGCACTGAGACAAGCCACCCAACTGACTGTTTCCCACAACTACAAGAGACAGAAGATTGTGCAGCAGTGTTCCCTGGGAGACCATTTCAGCAGCAACAACAACAACCATATCCCCAAAATATGTTTGATCCAACATACAACCAATGGTGGAAAGATCTAGCGGGCATGAGGTATGGCTCTGGACAACAACAAAGGCCCCCTTTTCAACCAAACTTCCAGCAGCCTCCACCTTACCAACAGGGTTTCCAACAACCCCAAAGGAGATTCGAAGCTCAAACATCAATGAGTCAGCAACAAGGGAATATCCAACACAAGGTAGACTCTAACACTGATGATCTTTTGAAACAAATTGTTCTTAATCGACAGAATGAGCTGAAGAGTCAAGGTTCAGAGCTGAGAGAGTTGAAGACTCAAATGAGTCAGATTGCCACCACCCTCCATGAACTTGTGAGTAAGAATTCTGGAAATCTACCTTCCCAACCCACTCCAAATCCAAAGGGGAATGTTAGTGCCATCACATTGAGAACTGGGAAGCAAATGAATGATACATCTGCACCTACCATTCCACCGGGATTCACCTCAACTTCAGAGAAGCCGCATTCCATACCAACTGATGAGCAATCCAAGGAGAAAGATAAAGGTAAGAAAAAGATTGATGATGTTCCTCCTAAACCCCTTCCTTTTCCAAACAGGGTTGTTCAAACCAAGAAGATGGCTGAAGAAGCAAATCAAAAGGAGGTTTTGGACACATTCAAGCGTGTGGAGATTAACATTCCTCTACTTGAAGCCATTAAGAAAATCCCAAGGTATGCCAAATTCTTAAAAGAACTCTGCACCAATCGAAGAGGGCTCAAGGGAAATGAGAGGATAAACCATGGAAGGAATTTCTCATCACTCATTTCACCAACTCTAGCAATTCCAACAAAGTGCAAGGATCCAAGGACATTCACCATCCCATGTACCATAGGGGAGTTGCACTTTTCTGATTCACTTTGTGATTTAGGTGCTTCCATAAATGTGATGCCTCACTCTGTATTCTCTTCCTTGCAGGTTGGTGAGTTGAACCCAACAAGAGTAGTGGTGCAATTGGCGAATAGAGCTACGGCATATCCAGCGGGAGTCCTTGAGGATGTACTTGTCCGGGTAAGAGACATGATCTTTCCAGCGGATTTCTATGTTCTTAACATGGAGGATGATCAGGTATGTTCTCATGCCCCCATTATCTTAGGTAGACCCTTCCTCAAAACTGCAAAAACTATCATAAATGTCAATGAGGGTACACTTTCCATGGAGTTTGGAGATGAAGTTGTGATATTTAATGTTATGGATTCCAGGAAGTACCCCTCAGAGGACCATTATGCTTTTGTTATCTCCCATTTTGAACCACCAAGTAAAAACATCATGGAATTGGATTATCCTATGCTTAGGGAGATTATGAGTATTGGTTCTAGTTTAATGACTAAGAGAACATCCACACCTGTTTCTAATGAACAAGACTCTCTAAGATTTTATTTTGATGTGGATTCATATTATGATTTTGATCATGTTCACTCTGATTATGAAATGGCTGTTGAGTATTCTGATGGATTTGACGCTTTATTCTATGATTTTGATGATGTCTATTCTGATATTGATGCTCTTTGTGCACATATTTCAGTTCCTTCAATGTCTCCATCCATACTACACCCTCCTTCATTAGAACTCAAGCCATTGCCACCAAATCTGAAATACTCATACTTGTTGAGTGGTGAGAGATTACCTGTTATCATTGCTAACAATCTCCCTTTTAAACATGAAGAAAGGCTTTTGAATATTTTGAGTGAGAACATCAGGGCGATTGGGTGGACCTTGGCTGACATCTTAGGTATTAGCCCCTCCATTTGCATGCATAGGATTCTCTTGGAGGATGGGGCTAAACCGGTGAGACAACCACAAAGGAGACTCAATCCCACCCTCCTGGAAGTTGTTAAAAAGGAATTTGAGAAATTGCTCGAGGTAGGTATAATATTTCCCATTTCAGATTCACAGTGGGTAACTCCATTTCAGGTTGTGCCTAAGAAAACTGGTTTTACTGTTGTTAAAAATGAGAAAGATGATTTAGTTCCAATGAGGGTGCAAAACAGTTGGCGTGTGTGTATTGATTATAGGAAACTAAATCAGACCACTCGCAAGGACCATTTCCCCCTCCCATTTATTGATCAAATGATCGAGAGACTAGCTGGGAAAACACACTATTGTTTCTTGGATGGATTTTCTGGATATTTTCAGGTTCCTATAGCTCCATAGGATCAGGAGAAGACTACATTCACCGGTCCCTTTGGCACATTTTCCTACCGGAGGATGCCATTTGGACTTTGCAACGCCCCAGGTACCTTCCGGAGATGTATGGTGAGTATTTTTTCTGATTTTATTGAGACATGCATGGAGGTATTTATGGATGATTTTACAGTGTATGGGTCTTCATTTGATGAATGTCTAAGTAGTTTGGGAAATGTGTTGAATCGTTGTATTGAGAAGAATCTGGTCCTGAACTTTGAAAAGTGTCATTTTATGGTAGAGCATGACATTGTCTTAGGGCATGTGGTGTCAAAACATGGGATAGAGGTTGATAGATCTAAGGTAGAAATTATTTCATCCTTACCCTATCCATCATGTGTGCGTGATGTTAGATCTTTCCTAGGGCATGCAGGATTTTATCGGCGCTTCATCAAAGATTTTAGTAAGATCGCTCTTCCTATGTCACGATTACTTCAAAAAGATTCTGATTTTGTGTTTGATGATTCTTGTAGGACTTCCTTTGATGAGCTAAAGAAGTGTCTGACCACTCCACCTATCATACAGCCCCCACGGTGGGACCTTCCATTTGAGCTTATGTGTGACGCCTCCAACTTCGCGGTTGGAGCTGTCTTACCTCAGAGGGTGGAAGGACGTTCACATGTGATCGCCTATGTATCAAGGACACTGGATTCAGCCCAATCAAATTACACAACCATAGAAAAAGAGTTTCTTGCTGTCATATTTGCTTTAGATAAATTCCGTTCATATTTATTGGGCTCTAAAGTAGTTGTTTTTTCTGACCATGCAGCTTTGAGGTACCTCCTGAAGAAGCCAGATGCAAAGCCACGACTTATCCGTTGGATGCTCCTTCTTCAAGAGTTTGACCTTGAGATAAAGGACAAAAAGGGGTCAGAAAACTTGGTGGCGGACCACATGAGTAGGCTTACTCACACACTAGAGGGTGACACCTTGGACCAGGTACCACTTCGGGACACTTTCCCCGATGAGCATCTCTATACCATCTCAGGTAAGCATCCTTGGTATGCTGATTTAGTTAATTACATTGTTGGCTCTGAAATCCAAGTAAATTTGAAGAAACATCAAGTCCAAAAATTAAAGAGTGAGTCAAGATTTTATGTTTGGGATGATCCATACTTATGGCGCATGTGTAGTGACCAAGTCATTAGGAGGTGTGTTCCCGATCATGAGTTTGAGTCTGTTTTGCATTTCTGTCATACACTTGCATGTGGTGGACACTTTGGACCCCAACGGACAGCTAGGAAAGTTTTGGACTCTGGATTATATTGGCCTAGATTATTCCATGATGCCCATGTGTTTTGTAAGTCATGCCCTCATTGCCAACACACTGGGAACATTTCTAGGAGACATGAGATGCCCCAACAACCCATTCTATTTTGTGAGATTTTTGATGTATGGGGCATCGACTTTATGGGTCCTTTTCCTAGTTCATTTGTATTTTTGTACATTTTGGTTGCTGTTGATTATGTGAGTAAATGGGTGGAGGCCAAGGCCACCAGGACTGGCGATTCTCATGTTGTTGTGGACTTTGTCAAAGCACAGATTTTTTGCAGGTTTGGAGTACCAAAGGCCATCATCAGTGACCAAGGGACACACTTTTGCAATAGGAATTTTGCTTCCCTCCTTCGACAGTATGGGGTGACACACTAAACATCAACACCATACCACCCCCAAACAAATGGCCAGGCCGAGGTTTCAAATCATGAGTTGAAACAAATCTTGGAGAAAACCGTGCAGCCAAATAGGAAGGATTGGAGCAAGCGCTTGGATGATGCATTGTGGGCTTATAGGACAGCATACAAGACCCCCATTGGTATGTCCCCATTTCGGATTGTTTTTGGGAATGCGTGTCATCTCCCCGTGGAAGTCGAGCATTGGGCATATTGGGCTATAAAGAAATGTAACATGGATTTGGCCCAAGCTGGAATTCAAAGGAAGTTGCAAATTCAAGAGCTTGAGGAGATTCGATTGTCATCATATGAGAACTCAAGGCTCTATAAGGAAAGATCAAAAGCAGCTGATGACAAAATGATCCAACAAAGGGAGTTTCATGTTGGAGAGAAAGTCCTTCTCTATAGTTCACGAATGAAGTTGATGCCTGGTAAGTTGCGTTCCAGATGGTTAGGTCCTTATATTGTGTCTAATGTTTTTCCTTATGGTGCAGTGGAGATCACACAAGAGGACACTGGAAGGATCTTTACAGTCAATGGGCAACGTTTGAAGAGATACATTGAGGGACATCCTACTGATGCAGTGGATTTTATCACACTGCATGACCCCATCATCACTTGATCACATCAGGCTGTTCCTAACCCTTTCACTTTTATATTATTTGTCCTATTTAAAAATTCTGAATTTCATCTGCATATATCATCTCACGGGTTCACATTGAGGACAATGCAATATTTTACGTGTGGGGGAGGGAACCTTTTAGTTTAGTAATTTCAATTGTTTTCCTGTTAAAAAAAACCAAAAAAATATTTTTTGTGTGTTTTTCAAAATTTGTGTGTTTATTTTACAATTTTCTTTGTGTTTTTGAATCTTTTGGGCTGAAATGATTCTCATAACCATTTTTAAATCCATATCAATAAGTGAAACAATTTACCCCTTGAAACTAAGCTTAAATGAATGCTGAAATGACTTTGTTTCAAGTTCAAACATTTAGTAATTTCATGAAAAGTACGCTGAATTTTGAATCTCATTCCAATCTCACTATCTTTATATTTGAAATAAATTTCCTGTGAGGCTTCTAAACCATTATTTTCATATTATTTACATTCACCTCACTTCTTGAGAGAACCAAACCATACTTGATTTAACCAGAATTTGATCTATTCCTGTCAAAACATGAGGGTTTGAGGTACTTGTGATTAAATGATTGAGGCATTTGTTTGGTATTAAAACCCCTATTTCAAAGAATCATTTTTTATAATGGCCTACCTTGAATATTTAATCCTTTTAGCCCTTATAATCCATGCACAAACTGTTAGGTTAAGCCACATTACAAGCCAATTTTCCCTATCCAACCAACTCTTGAAGTGAAATTGCATAATCTAGTTGAGCTTAAGTGTGGGGGAAGTTGCCTTGGGTTTTCCACCACATTCTGTGATACTTTGGGTGGAAAATTAAATTCTGAAGAGATGTGTTTACTGCTAAAGAAAGTCATTATATTGAAAGTTGTGCCTTTTCTGGAGCTTTCATGACAAGTGAAGCTGTGCCTTTTCTAGAACTTCTAATTGAGGTGGAAAGATGTGCCCGTCTGGAGCTTTCAAGAAAATCATGTTTGAGAAGATTGACATTTTTTATGCTGAAATGATGAATGGTGTAAACCTTTCATGACCTTTCATGATTATGGAGATGAATTGATACTATGGGGATTGAAGAGAAGACCATATTTAAGTGAAAATTAGATTAATGCAATTTTTCTTCAGAAGATTCAAGCCCTCCTCATTCAGCCTCAGAGTTTTTCACATCTTAATCCTACCAACCGAAAGCCACAGAACAACCCTGAAAAGTCCTCATGATAAACATATGTCCTTGACTCAAATCGGGTAGCGATGTAGGAATCTATCAAGCCTATGGTGACCCTTGTATGAGTTTGGATGAGAAAGACATTGCAAAAAAAATTGATATTTGAGTGATGAGAGAAAATTCAAGCGAGGTAAGTTTTTTGTGCATGGGTGGATAAATGAAGTGGATATATATTGAATGATATAAATGGAGAACTTGAAATAAGGTTTTTTATGAGGCATGATATCTTTTGATTCTTGGTGTGAAATTGATTGATCTTAAGGATATGTGTTTTAAAATTGGTTTTGATTTGATATTGATGTTTACTTGATATGAGGTTTTGCCCAGGTGTGCAAAAGGGTAAGTGTGGGGGAGTTGATAAAACACTATTTTATTGAATATTTTATTGATAATAAATGAAATAATTTCCTCACATTGTGTTAAATATGTTTATTTATAAAATATTTGGGATTTGATCATTCATTTGAAAATTTGGTGAAAATTCCAGTTTTACCCTTAATAGTGCATTGTAGTATTTCGAAGATAAATATTTTTATATTTATTATTTGAATTTGAAATTTTGTAACAGTGTTCCTAACTTCAGTTTCTACAACTTGCATTCAGGACACTAGAGCTAAAGAGTGCATTTGGATGGAGTAAATGATCAATTAATCCAATGGTGGGCTGGACTCGGCAGAATAGACATGGGTTCTGTATTTGGGACATATCTTCTACATACAAGCTTGGAGGGAGCCAAAATTTTGAGGAAAGATCGGAGACATGATTTGGCAGAAATAATACTTCTGGAAGGCCGGTCAATTCACGCGTTTTGGAGGTCAAATTGGCGGTGCAACTTGGAATAACATATTTGGCCGAGATTTTCATTTCACACTTAAAAAGTTATGTATCCCTAGCCCTCACAAACTCTATTTAAAGGGGGTTTTAACTCTTTGAGAGGTCTGTTAGAGGATTTTGGAAGGTGTGGCCGAAAGGGTGTCTCTTGGGATCCCCTCACAACTCTTGGAAGAAGTAAGACTTTGTGAAAACCTCTCTTCCAAAAAGGCTCTCCTCTCTCACCTCTTCTTTGTATTTCTTTTCTTTCATGTTTGTTTCTTGAATTTTTCTTCAAATAATATTCTGTGTTCATCCCTCTTCTTCTTATCTTAATCTTCTTAATTGGGTTGGAATCAAGAGTGGAGACAAGATTGGGTTCTACCCGTTCAATCCGTTTCTTATACAAAACGTCTCCATGATGACTACACCACCCATGGAAGAGTAGTTCTTTTTAGTAATCGATCGACCTCTATCCTTATTCATTCATTTATTTTGAATAAATGAGCTACTGTAATTCACATATTATGATCTATTAATTGAGATTTTAATTTAAATGAAACTAATCAATCAATTGAATAGTTAACACAAAACACGCGAGGTCGGGAATTGTGTGAACTTTGAGAGCGCAACCTTAACCGGTAATTCAAAACCACATGGGATCAATTTGTAGAGTTCAAATATAATCCCTAAACACAAATAATACTCATTTACAGAGTGGTTATGTGCCTTAATTTACCACTGATCATAAGCTAATTTTAGAACATCAATCAAAGCAGGGTGTTGCGATTGCATGTTCCGAAGTTAGCCTAAGGTTAAATTCACTTCAATCTTCGTGGTAAAGTTAATTCTCGTAGGGTTTGGGATTTAACAAATTAAGGGATCATAATTAAGTGAATATTAATTTAAATGATAATGATTAATAAATTTTTGAAGAGGTAGAGTTAGATCGATTACGTCTTTTAAATATTGTCTAAACAAACATCTTTTTGTTGTGTCATTCTAATCGAAACTTCATTTCAAAATTAAAAACAAAAAAAATGCAATCTTCTTCCAGCAAACTTCTTCTAGATTCATAAACTATAAACAACCACCCCCATCCTTTCAAGTAGTGTTTTTATTAACTTTTATTTTACTTCTATAATACCTCTAATAATTGTTTTAATTCACTTCCTCCTTTGAGAGACGACCTTGGTCAGCCACTCTGCTGCACCTAAGTACCCCAAAATCATACTAATCATTTGAGGGCGCCCACGACAGTGGTTTATCATCCCCCCTCACCCTTATAAAAGGAGACCACTTTTAACCCATTCCACTCACCTCTCAAGCCATTTGGATCATCCAACCTTTTCCCAATTAAGATCCCTACATCCATCTCCTCCCCCTAGAAGACTAACATTAGGCAGAAGGCACTTCAAGAAGTCGTTTTGGTTCAAACCAAAGGAAGTTACCCAAATTAAAGGTAACAATTTTTCTTAAATTGATTTATTTTATTTTATTTCACCAACCCTAAACTCTATTTATTTCTTTCTGTTGTAAAAACACCAGTATCATAAATATACTAGGATGTTGTTATCAGAATTATTTTAACTACACTTACACACACTTCCATCTAATAGATGAAGAACATAATGTTTCCATGGATGGAAAACTAATGCCACACGAAATGATGATTGTTCAAATATCTACAACCGCCTCTCATGGTGGTCATTATGATGGAATTGTACTTATATATGATATATATTATTTTTATGTTTTCTTTATGATTCTGTAATTTCCATTTATAGCATACCTTTATGGTTTCCATTATGGCTAAACATGATAATTTCATTTGAGGAAGTGTGGACTACCACCCCCTCAAAGTGATATGACTCGTTCATACCATATGTGGTATGTATAAAGGATAGATTTAATGATATTATATATGATAAAATACTGGAATTATAATACTACTATGTACCATTATGTTTTAATTCCATTAAATATGAAATAGAAATGGATGTAGCGTTCTTGTGTACGTACGACTTACCATCACCATGAACGATGCATTTAATTTCATACCTATAAATGTTATGTACTATTATAAATACATGTATATGATGAATATATATGATATATATGATATCCAAATCATTAATATCATTCTGGATATAATGAACCTTTTGCCACATGGACAACTTGAAAATATAAGGTGTTCATTTTTGACTCAAGTACCAAATATCGACAAAATGAACATTATTAAATTAAATGATTATGTAATGTTTATAACATGGTAAAAAGGGATATAAAAGAAATTATAACCCGGAAAAATGTTTTTATGAAAGTATAAATTATCTTTAGTTTATTATCCAGGAGATTAAAGAATTATCAAGTGAAGTCGGACACGAGGTAAGGGAACTTCTTAACAAAATTTCTTTTCTTTGGGTTAATGTCCTACTTTAAAATTATGTCATGTAATGATTATGTCTTATCATGTATTTATACTTTCTTTATGCATAATTATATTTAATTCAAATAATAGATCTATTTTATTTACAAAATGTTCTTTGAAATGGACTTCGTCTCAATCTTCTTTCATTGAGGCATATTTTCATTTATACGCAACTTTCTTTTATACATTGTATAAAACCCTTTGACTTTTACTTTTATTGAAAAGGAATCTTTTCTCTATGAAGATTTTTACTAAACAACAAAAAGTACGTTTCTTTTTTACATACGCGGTGACAAATACCTTTCCACCGCCATGAGTATTATTTGATCTTTGGCTTCCTCAACAAGTCGTAATGTTTTTAAAAGAAAATAAATACCAAATACTCTTTTATGTATTTTGGTATTGAAAATGGTTTTGATAATGGATTTATTATGTCAATATATTTAAGTGATATATTTTGATTGACATGTGGGAATGTTTTCTTTTATTTATATTTGTTTTATGTCTTATGATTTTATAATGGTACATGGACATTTGACGGGTGGTTATGTGATAAACCAAATAACGGGTGGTGCCATGAATACCAGGATGGGTGGTTACATTATAACCTCCAATGCATTGAGTATGGAAGACAGCCTTATGGCTATTCCATTTAGAGATATATGTGGAAGTCGACCGTATGGTTATTCCATTTATGTATGTTTATGTCCCAAGTTACCTTAATATGTTATGTGTTGTTTATATGGGTTTTATGGTAATATTTTTGTTACAAAAGGGTAAGTAATGATATTTTATTCAGTAAAAAGTTTTTACTACTTCATAAAGGTGAAAAGTATTACTTAAGTTAAAGTATTCATGGTTTACTTGTTGTTTTAAAAAAACTAACAATTTTTCTTCTTTGTCTATCCATTACAGATCTTTTTGTGATCACCCCAAGTTTTTGAAATGTTTTTCACATGATATAATGTGGTATAGGGTCAAGGATGAGATCAAGGAAACGTCATGCAGTCTTATACATGGAACTAGACATGACTCTTTTTTTCAAGAGTTTTTATTTTTTGAAAAAAATGGATACATGGTAGAAGTGTCTACTTTGTAATCTTTTGAGATGTAATAGTTATGTCCTAATTCACTAATACTGTAAACCTATAAAGATCCTCAATGTAAATTATTCATTTTATTAAATATTATGTATTGTTTAAGGTCAGGTCCTTAGAGTTGGTATCATAGGTCGGTTTAGATAACATTAGGAGTTAGGGTATTGTTAAATTAATATCCGTAATGTAATTTATGTTAATATTGAAATCATATAGCATTTACAGATTACCGTGTTGCTTTGTATAATATATGTCTCTATTAAGAATTATTTAATGTAATGGAAACTTATAATATTTTTTTGGGAAGGCATATAGAGGAGAATGACCTTCCGAATTAGCAACCCGAGATGGTCAGAATCAAAATTGATCAGATTACTGCAGTGATGGCTCAGTTGAATCAGGTGATAAATGGTGGTTGTGTTTATTGATTATATTTTGGTTTATTCTCAAAGTAAATATGATCATGAAATACATTTAATGGTTGTCTTGCAAACCATGAAAGAAAAGATACTATTTCGGAAATTTAGAAAGTGTGAGTATTGGTTTAAACCAATTTCTTTCCTTGGTCACATTGTTTAAAAAAATGACATAATTATTGATCCTACAAAAACAAAAGTTGTCGAGGAATGGCAAAGACCCACAAATATTACCGAGATTCATAGTTTTCTTGGTTTGGAAGGTTATTATGGATTTTTGTTGAAAATATTTCTCTGTTATCTAGACTAATGACTAAATTAACTCGAAAAGGTGTTAAGTTCATCTGGACAAAATAATGTGACGATTTTTTTTCTGGAATTGAAAAGGAGATTCCTGAATGCACTAGTTTTGGAATTTCCCTCTAGAAATGGCGAGTTTGTTATCTACAGTGATGCTTCATTGAAAGGAATTGGATGTATCCTTATGCAGAATGATCAGGTAATTGCATTTTCTTCACATCAGTTGAAACCTCATGAATTAAATTACCCTACCCATGATTTGGAAATATCTACTGTTGTTTTTTCTTTAAAAATTTGGAGGCATCATTTTTATGGAGTAAAATGTGAAATATATACTGACCACAAAAGTTAAAGTATATATTCACTCAGAAAAAAATGATCATGAGATAGAGTTGATGGCTATAATTAATCAAGGATTATGATTTCATGATCCTTTACCATCCAGGAAAATCAGATAAAGTGTCTGATGCTTTTAGTCGAAAAAATAATGCTTCATTAACTATGTTACGTAAAAAACAAGATCCTTTGGTTTTTTGATTTGATGAACTTTGGAATAGAAGTTGTTAGTGCATGAAATTCTTCTGTTTTGTATCAGCTGTCAGTGAGATCATCTCTATCAGATAGAATAATGAAAGTGTAGAAAGAAGATTGTGAGTTGCCGAAAAAGGCCGAGTTGGTTCAGAAGGGTAAGTTGCCTGATTCAAACGTTGATAATGATTTTTTTTGAGATTTGGAAAGAGATTATGTGTTCCTTGCGATTCACAGTTGAAGAATGAGTTGTTATGTGAAGCTCATAGTTCTCTGTTTTCAGTTCCTCCTGGTAGTACTAATATGTACAGAGATCTTCGGGAGTATTATTGGTCGGATGGAATGAAAAGTGATATTGCTACTTTTTATATGAAGTGTTTGACTTGTTAGCAGGTTAAAGTAGAGAGGTAGTTACCAAAATAAATGCTTCATACACTACCGGTTCAAGAGTGGAAATGGGAAAATATATCCATGGACATCGTTGTGGGATTACCAAATACATCTCGAGTTAATAATGCAATCTGTGTTTCTGTTGATTGATTGACTAAATCTCCTCATTTCCTTCCTATTTGGGATACTTATTCTCTAGATCAACATGCTCCATTGTATGTTAAAGAGATAGTCAGGTTTCATGGAGTTCCCCTCTCAATTGTATCTGATCGTGTTCCCAGGTTTACTTAAAACTTTTGGAAAGGCCTTCAAAAATCATTGGGAACTGAATTAAAATTTAGTACAGCTTTTCATCCTCAATCAGATGGGCAGTCAGAATGAACAATTCAGACATTGGAAGATATGCTATGTGCTTGTTCGATGGAGTGGTATGGAATTTGGGACCAATATCTTTCTTTGTTTGAATTTTTATATATTAACAGTTTTTATTCCAGTATACAGATGGCTTCATTTGGGGCATTATATGGAAAGCGTTTTCGAACTCCAGATTTTTGGGATGAATTAGGTGAAAGGAAGCTGATGCGACCAAAATTGGTAGATGAAATGGTATATAACGTTCCGTAGATTTAGAAGCACATTAAAATAGCTCAGGGAAGACAAAAAAGTTATGAAGACAACCGGAGGAAGGATCATTCTTTTGAGTTAAGTGATCATGTCATTCTCAATGTTTCTCCATGGAAAAGTGTGATGGGTTTTGGTAAGAAGGGAAAGTTGAGTCCAAGGTTCATTGGACCTTATGAAATTCTAGAGAATGTTGGATCAGTTGCGTATAGTGTGGATTTACCACCATGTTTATCCCAAGTACACAATGTTTTTCATGTTTCAATGTTGATAAAGTATATGCCAGATCCATCTCATGTTTTGAGCCCAACAATAGTACATTTGGAAGAGAATCTCTCTTATGACGAAAAACCTGTCTAGATTCTTGACCATAGAGAACAAGTGTTGTGGAATAAGTTAATTAACCGGGTAGATGTTTTGTGGAAAACCCACAAGGTTAAAGTGGCAACGTGGGAATCTGAAAATTCTATGAGGCATAAATACCCCCACTTATTTGATAAGTAACTAAAATTGCGAGGACACAATTTCCAAATGGGGGGAAGGATGTAAGATCCTGAGTATATAAATAATAAGAAAATTTTAATTTTTATTAATATTTGTGAAATAAATATTAATTTTACTTTAAAGTGGTTGCAATGTTCGATAGCGTACTCGATACCCAACAACAGGTTTCCTTGAAATCTTACGTTACACACTAATAATATAATATTATTATTTTAAATGGTAGTTAAATCCAAGCCATTTTATTGGAAGGAATGAAAAAAATTAACACCAATATGATTATACATGATTGTTAAATGTATTTACATTTATCCAATAAAAATTTAGATGCTTAAAATGTGAATTTATCTAATTTTAAGCATTATTTACATTAAAAGGTCGATTTACTGCCTTTTAATGGAGAAACCTCTTTAAATATCGCTTTGGTCACAATAATGAACTCTATTTGACCAAATAAAATCCTTCTTTAGAAATGGGACATCCAAATTAACTTTGTGTAAATTTTTGGTATTTTTCTGAAAAAGTTCATTTTTTAATGAATAGTGAAAATATTTTATTTTATTTCAAAAGTGAATTTTAGAATAATTTATTTGTATGGTTAGATTATCTTTTAATTGGTTTTAATGTTTAATTAGAATATCTTTTTACTATTTAATCCAATGTTGGTCATTGTAATTAATTTCACTTTAAAATTGGACATAAACAAGTATCAATCTTTTGATAGTTATTGTTTCTTAAAAACACACTATTTGTTTTGATAATAGAAATTAATATTAAAATTAATTAATCCCACTTATATGTTATGAATTTGAAAAAATATACATCATTTTTTAATTCATAATATCAAATATATCTTCGGCTGAATTTTTGGAATTTTTCTAAAAATCTATAATTTTTGATGAATAGTGAAACCACTTAGTAGTAGTAAAAAAACTGACTTTTTCATTTAAATGAAATTTTACCACATCTGTGAGTTGAATTTCAAAATTATGACATAAATGGTGGTTATTATTCTGTAAAATGTGGTTCAATAAGATGAAAATAATTTTTGGTGAATAGTTGCTTTTGACTTTTTTTACCGTGGTTAAAGGTAAATAAGGTAATTCAAGGTAAAAAGAATATTATAATAATTCAAAATTTCAATAACACATGTCCTAACCTTATTTTATAAGTAATGACCGACCATGGGAATCTTTCGGTCTATTTTGGGACCCCATTGAGCCACTTATGAATGATAATGACACTTTAGATTAATTAATTTAATGTAAATGAAAAAAATGACATAACAATATTATTTTTAGTAAATAAAGTTTTAAATGGTGTTATATAAAGAATATTTTTGTCTATAAATATTCATTGGAAAAATAAAAATATATCCTACATGATAGTATTTTTTTATAATTTTTAGATGTCGAATAAATTAAATTATTCATTACACAATAATGATGCAGTATTTAACTCCTTAATAAAATATTTAAATAAATAGGATTATAATGATTAATATATTATCCAAAACATGTCCAATTATGATTGGATGATTTTTATTCGTCCATGAGTCATCTTATATTCGACTATAATGATTTTTGGACCATTAGAAACCAAATATAATTATATAATAAAATAATAGTTTCACAATTTCCTAAAGAGCCCCCTCCCCCTTATAAAAGGAGACCACTTCTAACCGATTCCACACACCAATCAAGCCATTTGGATCTTCCAAACTCTACCCAATTATGATCAATACATCCCTCTTATCCTCCTAGAAGACTTACCTTAGGCAGAAGGGACTTCAAGAAGTCCTTTTGGTTCAATCCAAAGGATGTTACCCAAATTTAGGGTAACGATTTCTCGTAAATTGTTTTCTTTTATTTTATTTCTCCAACCCCAAAACTATATTTATTACATTCTTTTGTAAAAAACCAGTATGATAAATAATCAAGTATTTTGTTATGAGAAGTATTCTAACTACACTTACACACACCTCCATCTAATGGATTAATAAAATAATGTTTCTGTGGATGGCAAACTAACACCTCACAAAACGATGATTGTTCAAATATCTATAACCGCCTCTCATGGTGGTCATTATTATGGAACTGTATTTAAATATGATATATATTATTTTTATTTTTTCTTTATGATTCTGTAATTTCCATTTATAGTATATCATTATGGTTTCCATTTTGGGTAAGCGTGATTATTTCATTTGAGGAAGTGCAGACTACCACGCCCTCAAAGTGATATGACTTGTTCATACCATATGTGTTACGTATAAAGGATATATTTTATGATATTATATATGATACAATACTAGAATTATAATACTACTATTTTTCATTATGTTTTAATTCCATTAAATATGAAATAGAAATGGAAGTAGCGTTCATGCGTCCGTACTGCTTACCGTCTCCATGAATGGTGCATTTCATTTCTTACCTCTAAATGTTTTAGACTATTATAAATACATTTATATGCTGGATATATGTTATTTATATGATATAAAATTCATGAATATCATTCTGGATATAATGAACCTTTGACCACATGGAAAAATTGTAAATATAAGGTGTTTATTTTTTACTGAAGTACCAAATATCGAAAAAACAAACATTATTAACTAAAATGATTACATAATGTTTATATCATGGTAATAAGTGATATAAAATAAATAATAAAGATGAAAAAGTTTCTTAAGAAAGTATAAATTTAAATTATTTTATTATTCAGTAGATTAAAGAACAATCGTGTCATGTCAGAGATAAGGTAAGGGAACTTCTTAACCCAATTTCTATTCTTTGGGTTAATCTCCTACTTTCAAATTATGTCATGCAATGATTATTTATTATCTTGTATTTATACGTTCTTTATGTGTACATATAGTGAATTCACATAATAGATCTATTTTATTTACAAAATGACCATTATAAGGGACTTTTTCTCAATCTTCTTTCATTGAGGCATATTATCATTTATACACAACTTTCTTTTATACGGTGTATAAAACCCTTTGAATTTTAATTTTATTCAAAAGGAATCATTTACCTATGTATCGTTTTACTAAATGACAAAAGGTATGTTTTTTTTAACATACGCAGTGACAACGACTTTTCCACCGCCGCGAGTATTATTTGATATTTGGCTTCCTCAACAAGCCATAATGTTTTAAAAGAAAATAAATACCATATAATCTTTTATGTATTTAGGTATTGAGAATGGTTTTGATAATGGATTTATTTTTTCAATATATTTAAGTGATATATTGTGATTGAAATGCGGGAATGCTTTCTTTTCTTTATATTTTTTTAATGTCTTATGATTTTATAATGGTACATTGAAATTTGATGGGTGGTTACGTGATAAACCAAATGACGGGTGGTTCCATGAATTCTAGGACGGGTGGTTACATTATAACCTCCAATTCATTGGGTATGGAATTCGGCCATATGAATATTCTATTTAGTGATATGTCTGGAAGTTGACTATATGGTTATTCCATTTAAGTATGTTTATTCCCCATATTACCTTTATATGTCATGTGTTCGTTATATGGGTTTTATGCTAATATTTTGGTTACAAAAGGGTATGTAATGATATTTTATTCAGTGAAGAGTATTTACTACTTCATAAAGGTGAAATGTATTACTTTTGTTAAAGTATTCATGGATTACTTATTGTTTTGAAAAAACTAACAGTTTTCTTTATTTGTGTATCCCTTACAGAGCTTTTTATGCTCATCCCATGTTTTTGAAATGTTTTTCATAGTTCATAATGTGGATTAGGGTCAAGGATGAGATCAAGGAAATGTCATAATGTCTTGAACATGGAACTAGACATGACTCTTTTTTTCAAAAGTTTTTATTTTATGAAAAAAATGGAGACTGGGTAGAAGTGTCTACTTTTTAATCTTTTGAGATGTAATAGTTATGTCCTTATTCTATAATAATCTAAACCTAAATAGATCCCCAATGAAAATTATTCATTTAATTCAATATTATGCAAGGTTTAAGGTTAGGCCCTTATAATAATACTTTTTATGATGAATATTATGAAATTAGGACTCGATAAATGATCCAATTACATGCATGAAATGTAGGAGATCATTGGGATTGTACCCATGATGCGATCTATTTTAACTGGATGATTATTTGAAATACACATGGTTTGATAATAAATTATATGAAATAGTTTTTCAGAATTTAAGAATAAATTGGATAAAGATACAACATAAAAAATGATAATAATGACTAGAAACATATAAATAACAAGTGACAAAACATAATCCAAAAAATATGTGTATGTTAGGTCACTAAAAGAGGAAAATAGATTGGTGATCAACGGAGAGGAAGAAAATTATATATGATGGATCTCAAACAATAACAACAGAAGAATTTATTATTCTAATGTTTTTAACAAATCATTCTTACTGTATTTCTATGATGATTCTTGATTAAAATTTTGAGCAGAGATTTGGTATGTAAAAATATTAATTACATTAAACCATTGAACAATTAATTTATTATTATTTATTTTATTACACCTAGTTCTTTGATTTCATGATCACTAATAAATTTATTATATAATATAAATGATAAATTAATAGGTTATATTTAGCTCAAACACTAGGTAGAAGAACATTGTTATTTGATAGGTTATGTTTTATAATAAAAATGATGACACATATTTAAAAAACATATTAATATCTGAAATTTCGATTTACATGCAACCCTATGTTGACATGTTATCATATAATGATTTTTTATGTGACTCAAAAAAATTTATTATGAATAGAATGGTTGTTTTAATTTTTAATTTATGTATTATTTTATGATTTTGTGTGTAATCAATGATATGAAATTTATTTGTATAATCATGACCAAAATATAACTAACTTCTCCACTATTGTTTACCAAAAGTGCATTTTAATACTTAGTATAAATTAGAAGGCCTTTTTAACATAGTTCACATAAAACTAACTAATAAACCATCATATATTTGTTTATTATTATTTATATATTTAATTAAATCGTTAAGTGATACTTTTTTCCATATGAAGATTTCATGGTACATACCGGTTGATGGGAAAAACCAATTAAGAAAATTTTTATGGTATAAAATACTCTAGGAAATATCAATTAATTTTTATATACAATCATCAATCCACTTATTTTAAATTTATTTATATTTTGTTAAAAAAATCCCCATGCTTAAATATTTTTATAGCACTTTTATTGGTGGGGCCTAGAGGTCAACTATATACACCACAACTCCAGTGACCCCAAGATGGGGTCTTGTTTATTTGATTAGTAAAACATTCAAGGGATATCACCATGAAGGATCCAATAGTTTTTCAATATTAATGATATGTATACAAACATGATTCCTATATTTCATTGGAAATATCAGACAAATAGATTATGAAAAATTATTCCATACATAATATTATTCATAATATTCCCTCCATATCCTAGGGTGAAAAATAAATGGTAGTGCTCATATGATTAGTAAGAGTTAAATATAGGGTAAGATATCATGGGATATAATGAATTATAAATATGGTAATATAAATAAATAAAAGATCATGTTATTTAATTGATTCATATGTTTCATCATTTAGTTGGAGTGGGGGTGATATGAATTATATTAATCCTTGACTAGATGTTTGACTCCATTTGGGCACTCAAAACCATTTACGGACCTTCGAGTCATGTCTCATATTAGAATTTTTTCCATTGTCATTCTATGTATTCACTCTTTACAAATTATTAAAAAGTTTATTTTTATATTATGTTATATAAAGGCAGAATGAACATCAATCTATTTACAAAAAATAACTTTAGTATGAAGTGTATCCATGAATTATATCAATGGATCAATCTAATGGATATTTATAATTGAATAATCAATAAATGAAATGCTTAATATTGGATGTTAAGATACAAGACCTCACAATATCTTTATCACCAATGAATTATGCTAAGTCAGTTTAATCAATGGGATAGTATATACCCAGAAATCATTTAATAATTTGGGTGAACATATTAGTCTCATGAGACATACTGATTCATCGATGGTATATATATAACTAGTCCTCACACATAAATTCATATCCAACCCATTCCTCATATATTGAATGATCAATTAAATTCATAAACTATGTGTCTTATCATAGAAGGTCTGCATTGATTAATGAATATATAATATCAATACTTTCCACATCAATAAAAAAAATTATATTAAAAAACCATATTAAAAATGAAACATGGTTTAGGATGTAATAATATCCATGATATAAAGAATCATATTATTGAAGAGAAATGTAATGATTGATTAAAATGACCAAAATAAATTTAATGATTCATGAGAAATTTAATTTCCATGAATTTAAAAATGGATAGCCTATGACCATTAAATCATTATAAAATTAGATTTTAAAATAAAAGAAATATTTTTTTAAAATATAAGTAAAAAAGGGAAATATTAAATATAAATTTTTATTAAATAATATTTTTTTTAAAACCAATTAAAACCTTTAGAATTGAGATGTCACATAAAATTTTTATGGTAGTTTGAAAATTTGTTACTATCATATACACTAAAAAGAGAAATTTCTTTTTTTTGTTTTTGTAATGAATGTTAAAAATGATCGTTTGGAAAACAACTTTGAATATTCCTTTATAGAGTTTTAAAAATTTAGGTATAATATAAAATTTAGAGTATAAATAATAAATTTCACTATTTTTAAATTTTTTTGATAAATAATGACATAGAAGAAAAATATAATCGATCACAAATATAAACAACATTCTTTTTTTGTTTAAAAAATAATTTATATGATTAAAGATAAAATGAGTGGAAAAGTTATAATAAAATATGTGATGTACATAAATATTAAAGGTATAATAATATATATACATATAGATTATTAAGGATATATTATATGAATATATCAATGAAAAATATAATTGATCCCATAAAAGTAGATTATGAAATAAATTCTTAATGCTTTTGTAACTATTAAATTGTAACCCCTTGAAAGTGTAATAAACAAACTAAACATTAATAATAAGGAATAAATATAAATTCATGTTAATTATATAAAAGCATAATTATAAAAAAAATGAAATTAAATTGGCATATATTAAAAAAAACGTCTCAATGGAGTGGGAATTGAGAAGAAATCACCCACCTCATGTTTATCATGCTTCATATGTGATTATAACCACATGTATTATAAATTCATATTGATTATAAATTAATAAAATAACCATATAATTTCCAATAATATCTTATATTACACATTTATGATAACTTATTATCCATTTGTTATCCATTTTTTTAAATTATAATTTGTATGGTTTTTAGCTGCTTCTCTTTTTAGAAGAATTTTAGTTTGGAAATTTGGGAACATGTACATTGATTATGGTTGCATCATATCCAAAAATTTTACCATGATATAAATTTAATATAAATTTATTATATATATTTCAGGTCAAATGTAGATGGTATATTTAGAAAACTGAATTAAAAAATTCATTGAGGTGGTATGATTTACGTATGCGTGAGCATTATTTTCACTCATCAACAGATAGAACAAAAGAAATTTAAAAATTAATTGAACTTTTTTTGAATCATCATTTTATGATATATATCATATATATTTAATATTTATGTCTCTATAACCATCCATGTAATGTGGTGATGAAAAATATTATTTCTCTTTTCTGAGATGGTTAATAGTATATACACACTACGATGTTTACACATTTTATATGATGGAAAATAGATAGAAAATGGTTTTCACATAATAATAGTAATATGTAATATTTTTATGACACTCTAATTATTATTTTATTAGGATTATATCATATTTAGTTGATGTATAAGGTGAAATAAAATTTAATGTGTCGATAATAGGGATTTACTCTTCTCTGAATGTGTTCCTTTAGATCTCCTCTCAAAGGAACTTGTTCTTGGTCTTTCTAGAATACTAACACCTGAAAATAATGTATAAGTATGTTTAAAATAATTTTCGTAGGTTTTTGTTGAGATAAGTGTCTCTATGTGTCGTATAGAAGAGAGGATTGATGGTTCTTTTTTATTGAACATGAAAGGACAAACATATAATTAATAAAAATATTTATATATAATGAACTCATTTTAATTAGAAGATGCAATCATGTATCCATAATATAAATTATAAGATTATATATGTTTTAAATCACTAAAAATATTAATTTTTTTTTCATTTTATGATGCTTTTTAAATATTATATTTTAGTTTAACCCATTCATTATACATCTTTTTTAATTTAAGTAACAAATTATTCAACATTAAAGTGTTAATGATTCACATATAATGTAATAATTATATTAAAAATGAAATGGAATAAATTTTTTGAACATATATTATCAACATTATCCTATTTCATTATTTTTAGTATCATTAAATAAATTTTTAAAATACTTTATTATAGAATATTTGTAATGAATATTTTGACACTATTCATTAAATTTGACATTTAATACAGAAATTAAAACAAAAAATTAGATTATAATAATTTATAAAATCTATAATATGATATATTAATGAATAAAATTATTATCAAAAAATAATTCAACAAAATATTTTTACATTTAATATTAATAAAACAATTTATTTTATTTTCCTTATAATTGAATAAATATTGTGTCGGTGTTGCGTTAGAATTTAATGTAATTATTCAATAAATAAAAATTAAACTTAAATATATACATTTAAAATATTTTATTTATATAATGAATGAAAATTTGAAACTAAACAGAAAGTATTTTTAGCCTTATGGATATATATTTGAGGAAATATAGTCAATATTGTGAAATTTTGATTTTATTATTTTTTTAATGTAATCTGAAGGACAATATGAATGTAAAAGGAAACCAATTTTCAATATTTATAGTACATGGAAGATTATTCTTGAAATAATCTCATCCAATAGGGTAATATAATTGTTTAATGTAAATTTTAAATAAATTTCCAAAAAAAATTCAATAAGCTTTACCCATTTTAGCCTTATTGAAATGATAATGTTTTACTAATGTTTCTATTCATAGTGGCCAAACTTAAAGGTAAAAATTTAGAAAATTTGAAACCCATAATTATAAAAATTAAATCCATTTAATCACATTAAAATAACATATGATTCATAAATTTATTTAATATAAAATATAATGGATAACGACAATAAGTTTTTTTTAGAAAAAAATGTGTTTTTATATCAAAAAATGATTGTTTACTAAAAAAATTCATAATGATGGATAAAATGTTAATATTTATATTATTTAGAAATAAATTAGGATTATTTTATGTTATGATTAAATTCATTGAGTCATGGAGATTTTTCAATGAAAACAAATGGAAATTTTTAAAAAATATGTATTTTTCACAATTCAGTAAAAAATAAATCATTTCAAAAAAATACAAAAATATGAACATAAGATATTATGTAAATAAAAAATTAAAATATTTTTTTCTTTAATTAAAATTAGATTTATTATATTATAATAAATTAAATATAATATCCGAAAACAAATTTTGACAATCATCATTTTAGAAGAGACTTTATTATGGAAGCCTAAAATGAATTTATAAAAATGTAAAAATTAATCACCTAAGAGTTAAAAAAATTAGTTAAAATTAAATAAAATATTATTGGACATTCTTATTCCAAATATTTAATACTATTTTTTTGAATTCATGGCACATAATTGGATGAAATTATTTTCAGATAAAAAATTTGTTACAAATTTTTTTTTTGAAAAATGTATTTTTATAGTTGATAAAGAACATATAGGGAAATTTTGTATAATGATGGTAAAAAATTATTATTTATATTTTTCTAAACAAAAAAAATTCTAATATTAATATTGGATTAAAATAGAATCATAATGGAGAATTTTTAATTAAATGAAATGATAATTTTAAAAAAAATCAGTATTTTTTCATTATTCAATGAAAAATCCATGTTTTTAGAAAATTTTAAATATTTAAACATCGATAATATTGACATGATTATTTCATTAAATTATATATATATTATATAAATTATGTTATAATATTTGAATAAGTTAATTATAATATCCACACATGAAATGCAATAAAACCAATTTTTGATCAAAACATATTATTAAAACATAAAATAGCATAACTCAAAAGTGTGTATTTATTTCCTAATAGTTTGTCAAAAAATTAAATTGAATATAATATTTTTACATATTGAATATTATTTTTTTAATCTTATTTGTAGTCTCTAATTTAATGGCTTGGTTATACTATTTGTAAAGACTATCACGGTTCATTTAAACACAGTACTACATGTAAGACAAGCTATTAAAGATATTATTTTAATGATAAATATATATTAAAATATCAGGGTATTACAGGACTATAATTAGAGGTGTACATCAATAGAGGATCTTAGGTTCCACATCATTATTACTAAAACCTGACGAAAATTTCAATGGAGGGGGTTATAAGATAGGATATCTCTAGAGGAGCTATAATTCTAAGTTATTACCAGATATTGGAGGTCCATATCATCTCAAAGGATTATATTGGATGCATCACCATTTGAGGAAGCTATAGGTTTTCTCACATCACTAGATAATTCTTTTATGTTTTTTCATTTCTTGTAACATCCTATAGCGCATGATTGAAGGCCTTGGAATCCATGTGTTCTATACACATGCATGTGAAGAAACCACTCAACAATGGAGAATCAATGATGGATAAAAGAAAAATCCCTAAATATATGAGTGATATATAGAATTAAATTTGGTTATAAATCCCACCCCTAAAATGTCATATATGAGTAGTAACAAATATTCTACAATGTATTCAATGCATATATTCTTTATGAAATTCTGAAATGCAATACACACACCTAAATTTATACATCATGAAAAAAAAAATTAAAACGTATTATAAAAATGAATATTTAATTTTATCAATTGTTTATGTGCATAATTATATCTTTATCATTAGATCAATTACCATTGATTTCAGTGGATGAACTATTTTCCCATAAAAATTTGTCTATATCAATAAAATAAATTTAGGATAAATTATATATCTGATTACAACCATATTATAAAATTAAAAAATATTTGAATTCTATAATATATAATGAAAAACAACGTTTCACATTGATTGAAATGCTTATAAAAACCATAATCAATTAGTAATTTATTATTAAATAAATTTATTCAAAATGAAAATAATTTTTAGGTAGTGTTGGACCAATGAAAATCCCTAAATATTTTTTTTGTAATGAAATAAAAACACACTTAAATATTTTTAGAAACAATCTTAGCAATCATACAATATAATTAATTATAAGGGAAACAATAAGATGAATTGATATTTAGATATTATACCCATTACATGAAATTAAAAAGAGATTAGTTGGATTTTATATGTAGAATAAAACTCATTTATTGAATCAAAATTTAAAGTATATTCATTAGAAGAATTTAAAACCCCTAAGAATCCATGGACCATAGAATAATAATAATATATATTTTTAGAATAATAATATTCCAATTCATTAATAATGATAATGATTCATGAAATAATATCAAAAAATATATAATAATATCATTCATCACTATTGATATAATTTTTCTATGATTTATTGACTTCCCTAAGAAAACATCTAGTGGATACAACATTACGAGCATGTTGTGGAGGTGTATCATTTTGGAGAAAAAATTACATCTTAGTATAAATTATGTTGTGGTATAATAATTTCATATTAGAAATTTATTTTGTCACTGATGTCTATATTTTAATAGAAAATTATTTAAAAAAATCTATTATTAAAATAGACGAAAAAATGATGATAAAATCCCAAGGAACAAATAAATAATAATATTTGTGGTATATATGGTCATATTACAAGTCCTTAAATTAATTTTTATTTCTCATAATTCAAATTTTCAACACAATTAAGGGAACCCAATTATATGGGAAAATTTTGAGAAAAAACAACCTGTGATGATTGGTGAATTTTCCCACACATACTTTATAATATAGAGGAACCACTTGAATCAATACTAAAAAGAGTAGTGGAATCTCATATTGGATAGAACTCCTTGAAGAACCATTATAACTATTGACTGTTTTTTATTTTTCAAAAATATTTTATAATATTTTGAAATATTTGATAGTTTTTTAGATGAATTTAGTGGTCTAATACTGTTTTAAGATCATTTGTTTAATGTCCTAGATTAAGAATCCACTCAACTGGTTCCCTATATATGATTGGCCACATGGACACAAGAACATTTCCCCAAACAGCAAAGGCTGACAATTATTAGTGATGACCTAGGGTGTGATAGTTGGGAAACTATGCCCTCATTAGTAGAGTGTAATATAGTGGAAAAATAATAACAATGGTGGAAGCAGTAACCAGGATGAAAATGAAGTAAAAAATGGAATACTGAAAGATATAGATAACCATGGGATATATAATATCAAAATATTGTTTCATGTCACTTGTTCTGATGAAATAGTAAAAACCTGATACACATTAATCAAGTAAAATACTATACCAATGTATGGTAACTCAAAAATAAACCCAGCAGCATCGCAAGCCGTTGCTTGGTCTCATGTTCTCCTGCTCCTAAGCAGAAATCAATTTACTCTTAAAGGTTTCTTCCCCTTGTTGACTCCTACAAAAATATACTGTATTTTGGTCTAAAAACGAGACCCAAATAAGGTTCGAGAAATAAATCCTAGTAGGAAACCACCTAAGGGCGGTGCCGATTTGTCAGTGAGTATATGAAGAAATACTGTACAAAGGGAAATGACATAACTAAGAAGAACTAAAAAGTAAACAATCCAACATGTCTTGTTTCCCATTTTGGATTATAATGTTAATTCTAACCATTTAAAAACAATAAATTATATAAGTATCGAGATTTGACCTAATCTCAGTAATCCCCCATATAAGAAAGCTAAACAGAGACCATAGAAGGCAATCTGAACAATAAAGTGAATACATGATCCAAGCTTGTGCATTGGTTTGGAAGACGCATCATAAGTCATTCTATTTCAATATACATCTCAAAATCATTCCTGAAGGAATATAAAAACCAAAAAATTTGTCATAATCAAATCATCTCCCTCAGGCCTCACAAATCATCACCCACAGGCATGACAACTTCTCGCCCATAGGCATAACAAATCATCCTCTATAGGCATATCATAATCACACCCAAAAGTATATCACAATCTCACTCGTAGGCATATCACATTACATGTGCACATGTAAATTAATCTATTACATGGAAATCATTGATCAATTCATTTGGGAATCAACCATATCACAAGCCTATTAGTAATATAAATAATTAAAAGCCATAAACAAACACATGGTCACATGAGAAATTCCTGTAACATGTGTAACATTTGAGTTAATATATCACGAATCATAAGAAATTATTTTATCACATGGAATCACATTAAATTTACCGATTCACATTTTAACAACCCAAAATAGGGAATATGAGGATTTCCTCATAGGGAACATTGTCCAAATTGATAAACATTGGTCATTCAAGATAAATGCACCCACTGGGTAACCCTTAATCAATGTAAGCAACCTCAAACATGATTTAAATCATCAAAACAATTAACCAACCATTGTTATGCAATAAAACGGGTCAAGTTCTCATCCAAGATAAAACCTAAGTATGGTCATCCAACATAACTCCACATATAAATCACTTGAAATTAGGAAATAAAAACAATACCACCTACCTTGTCATAGTATAACTCTCATTATCCAGCCTCAACTTTTAATTAAATATAGAGTGGTAAAAATATACTAATAACTAATTTTAACTCAACCACATATAATTCACTAGATAGAAAAATCCCTATAAACAAATCATGAGTAACCTAGTTCATACCAATTGGTTTCAAATGAGACCAACAATGGTTGATTCAGAGTTCGGAGGACCAGTCGGGAAGGGATTGAAGTTCTCGTGTTTCCTCTTACGTTCTCCCGACCATCCCACTATCCAATATTTTTAAAATAGATGCAACTATCAAATTTATGTGAAATACAAAAAATACATTGCATATAGGACTATATACATGACATGAATATCATTTAACAGTTCATTTTGTGTCTGAATTCAATAGAAATACTACCAAAGTCATGCCAACGTGACTACCCGACATGTACTAGGAAGTACATGGTATGTTTTTGGTTTTTCTCTCTTTATTGGAGAAAAAACCACATGCCATGTATTCCCAAAAAACACAGCTATTACCACACAATGTTTACTTATGAGAACACAATATCTGGCCCTTAATTCATTTACTTTCCCCAAATATACCTTGTTTTATCCAAGAAATCTCAAATGAAAAAAAGTAAAAGAATCATATTCCACCATTTATGTATTGGGTTCTTACAAACACCCCCCTAAAAGAAATTCGTCCTTGAATTTCCCAACGAAGGTTGGTGAAGGAATATATTAGAATAACTCTGGCCATTGAACACATAAAACGGCCTCCCTCTACCAAGTCTCATCATGTACTCAACTGTGCTACCATATATACTATACATGTGGAATTTACTGGACTCAGAAAAATGATGCTCTCCTGTCAACAATATGAATCATATACTCCTTAAAGGATTCATCAACCTCAAGCTCATCCTCCTTAGGCTGAAAAATGTGAGACATGATTGAGTGATAGCGGCATAGCTAAGATACATGGAAAGCATCATGCATGGATCAGTACCTCTGAGGTAACAATAACTGATTTGAAATCGACATGACACTCTCATTAATCTGAAACAAAACAAAATATCTCAATGATATCTTACCATGTCTCTGAATCCTATTGTGTCACAACCTCGGTGGGTGTAACGTCCCAGTTCCAAAATCCACCCAGAGGCGCCCCGTACCCAGTTGGTCACATGGCCTCAAGATTATTTCCCCGAACACTAGAGGATGCAGACTAGCAGCGAGGGCCATGGGTGTGATGGTGGGGAAAATATGCCCTCATTCGAAGAGTAAATAGCGGAAGTAAGCAACACACAATAGTGGAAGAAGTAAATATCCATCAAAATTAAACAACATAAGACTGATAAAGAAAAAACTAAAAAAAATATATATATAAATGATACATGATACATATATGTCTAGGAAAGCAGCCAAACAAGTCACAATGCTGAATACTATACTAAACCAAAGTACAAAAAAACATATGACAAACTCCTCAGCATCGCAAGCCTCAACTTGGTCCCAAGCTCTCCAGCTCTAATGCATTCATATACCTGAAGTCGAAGGGTGCTTGATCTTGTCTATACCTAGAGCAATATAATCTGTTTGGTCCCAAAAGCATGGCCCAAACACGGTGTGAGACGAATCCCAATAGGAAACCACCACAAAATCTGTGCCTAACAGTCAGTGAATATATGGCAGGTAAAAGTGTAGGAAGTAGTAAAAAATGAATGCACTAAGCAGTAATAATCCACAATATTATGCTTTCAAAATGCCACACATCATGCAACAATAGAATAAATAACATAACTGGTAACCCCCTTGGAAGTACACAAATCCTATCTACTCTGGTCCTACCTAAAAAGTACAAGAAACCCTCTGGGTAGCACACACAGTCTCACCCCTCTGGTTCAGCTAATGTATAGACTCTATGAGGAAGCACTCACCTTCAATTCTCCCTATATTCTTGAATCATACTAAAGGCACTCTAGTGAAGCACTCAATGTCAATTTCTCATGTTTCCTGCATCGAGGAACTACCAAAACTCTGGGGAAGCACTCAATGTCAATTCCCTATGTGGTCTCGCATCATATAATTATAAAGACACTCTGGAGAAGCCCTCAACGTCAACTCTCCTACGGTCTCTACACCAGGTTATCACGGAATTGTGTAAGTCAAGAAAGTGTAGCAGCGCATAACGGCTAAGGTAAATCTCAAGAACTACTTGGATATCATTCTACAACACAAAAGCATAACAGAACAACAGTCACACCATCCTACCATACTAGGCATGGGAAAGAAACAGTAGCCTAATGGGTAAACTTGGCCAAGAAGTCAAAACATGATTAAAATGCAATGGAAATACATAGAAATCATTAAAATTCACACTATTCACAATCAATAAATATCTACTCAGCTATACCAACATTGCAGAGAAACAAAATGGATAAAACAGTAAGCTCACAATACCCTGTTCATGGGTATTGGGAGAAATTACACATATAAGACAAAGACATCCTAAAGAAAGGCTCAAACCTCCTACCCCAGTGTTTGGAGATCAATATCCCTGAACCCAGAAGCTTGAATCTCCCTATACTGGCATAGATATAAGAAAAAGTCTAAAACGTTCAACACATGATAACATAAAAAAGAAGAGAAATCATGAAATGAGATTCCAGCGGAAGAGATAACTCACTAATGTGATTACAACGCAATCAATGGTGTTTGATTTGGAAGACAGATGGAGGCTCAAAGGCTCATCAATGATTTGTCGCTGTTGAGTGCTCTCGAACGAACTGAACCTAAAAGGAGTCCGTTCTGGCGATTAGATGCATCCCTAGTACGTTTAATGAAAAAAAGTAGACGACCTGTACATTTGAAGTACACTGTGTGTACTAGCCTTTTCCATACTCTGGTTTAAGTAGCCTCCAATTCACTCTCACATGTCCATGTGTGTGGCTATTACATGGCCTGCACAATGCCTACTGCGGCAAGGATGTACACGGACTATACTCATAAAGTACACGGTGTGTACTTAGAAAATTTTCAAAATCTCCTATTTTCTCAAAAACTCTAGGAAATAGAAAAACATACCTGGAAGGAAGGTCCAGGTTCATAAAAACATCCCCCCGTAAAAAAATTCATCCTCAAATTTTCCTAGCACGACGTAGAAGTAGAAACCTTGAACAGTTCTGGCCACTGTGCTAATACATTGGCCTCCCTCTCCCAAGTCTCATCCTACACCCGCCGGTGCTTCCACAACACTTGTACCAATGGAACCGACCGGCCATGGAGAACCTTTGTACTGTTTTCCACAATCTTGATAGGTTAGTCCTCAAATGACGCATAAACTTCGTGCTCAACATCCCTGGGTTGAAAGACATGAGATGAGTCTAAAAAGTAACATCGAAGCTGAGAAATGTGGAAGACATCGTCCATAGCTCGGTACCTCTAACGTAACTAAAATTAATAGGAAACCGGCCCAAATCTCTCCAACACCTCAAACATCCCTACCTACCTCGGTGAAAGATTACCCTCTTTCTGAATCCTCTTGTGTCCCAACCTCAGTGTGACAAGCAGGAACACCTGATCCCCGACCACGAACTACATAGGTCATGTCCTCTTACCATCATAAGACTTCTATTGAGACTTCACTGTATCCATCCTCTTCTGAATCAACTCTATATGCTCAGTGGTTTCCTGAAAAAGACGAGGTCCCAGCAAAGCTACCTCTCTTACCTCCATACAACGTAAGGGAGATCGGCATGGACTACCGTATAAAGCCTCATAAGTTTCCATCTGAATAGTTTCTTGAAAAATATTTTTCTAAGAAAAATCCACAAGAGGTATATACTTCCCTCAACAGCCTACAAAATCCATTATTTTGTCTCAGTGCATATCCTTAAGCACCTGAATTATACGCTCAGACTTTCCATTTGTCTGGGGATGGTACGTTATACTCAATAGTACCTGTGTGACCAAAGCCAAATGAAGCCCATGCTAGACCCAAGAAGTAAAACATGAATCTCTGTCTAAAACAATGGAGAGTGGAACTCCATGAAGACGTACAATCACACGGATGTACACTCATCCTAGCTCATCAACACTAAAGGTCTCCTTGATTATCAAGAAGTGAGAAACCTTCATGAGCCTTTCAATGACAACCCATACTGCATCATTCCCTTGAGGCGACCTCTGTAACCCTGTCACAAAATCCATCACGATATTCTTCCACTTTGACTTGGGAATGGGTAACTACTATAGAATTCCTGCTGGTCCCTGATGCTCTGCCTTCACATGCTGACAAGTGGAACACCTCATAATGAAACCAGTAATGTCCCTCTTCATACCTGCCCACCAATAATGATGTTGTATATCACGATACATCATGGTGACACCATGATGATCATCCCAATCTCAGGAATGAATGTCCCACATCAGCACCATATGTATAAATGATGGAACCCATATGCGTACGTGAAAACGCAATATCTCATCCTCGCCTACGGTCCATCCAGGAATAGTGTCCTCTCCTGACACACTCTCCCTTAGGACTGGGCCTTCAGAATCTGATAACTGACTCATTCTCACTCGATGATGAAGGGTATAGGTATCATCTACAGATGATAGAAAATTCTTTCTCATTATTTTGTGCACCTCCAAATGCATCTCATAAAATAGAGCCATAAGATTTCACACAGTGCTGGCCTCTCGAACTGCCTATATCTAGGTCCTCCTTCTCAACACATCATCCATTGTTTTTCCTTTCCCGGATTTATAGGCAAGCTCAATGATAAAGGATTGTAGGTACTCAAGCCAAATTCGTTGTCTCAAATTCAGATCACACATAATGAAGATGTACATGAGACTTTTGTGGTCCGTTAAAACCACAAAATGATTTCCCAGAAGATAGTGTCTCCAACAGCATTTGGAATGAACAACATCTGCTAACTCTAGATGGTGTGTCGGGTAATTTCTCTCATGTGGCCTCAACTGTGGAGACCCATATTAAACGACTCCATCAACCTGCATAAGCACAACTCCCATCCCAATTCCAGAAGCATCAAAATAAACACTATATCTTTTTCTTAGCTCTGGCAAGACTAGTATTGATGGTGAAGTCAACCTCTCTTTCTTATCTTGAAAGGCTGACTCACAAGAATATGACCATAAGAACATCACACCCATCTTTTTCAGACCTGTAAGTGGTGCTTCTAAGTGTGAAAAGTCTTATATAAAACGTCTATAGTATCTATCCCGCCCTAGATTACTCTGCACCTCAATGAAGTTCTTCGACTGCTCCTAGGAAACTACAACTCTTACTTTCTTTAGGTCTACTGATACTCCTATCTCTGAAATAACGTGACCCATGAAGTGAATATGGTCCATCCAAAAGTGTCATTCTGAGAACTTGGCATATAACTAATGCTCCATCTGTGTACTCAAAACGATCTCAATATGAGTATCTTGGTCGGGTTGAATGTGTGAGTACACCAAGATATTGTCCACGAAGACCACCATGCTAGAATCCAAGTATGGATGGAACACTCAGTTCCTCAGTGGCCTGAAAACCGAAGGCATGTTTGTGAGACCGAATGGAATAACCAAGAACTTGAATAGACCATACATGCTCCAGAAAGTAGTAAGAGGTATATCTGATGGTCTAACGCGCAACTGATGATAACCGAACATCAAGTCAATCTTCGAGAACACCCAGGATCCTCGAAGCTGATGAAACATATCAATGATCCTTGACAAGGGATATTGGTTAGTAACCGTCAACTGGTTCAACATATGATAGTCCACACACTGCTTAGGGGTATCATTTTACTTCTTTATAAATAGGACCGGGGAACCCCAAAGAGAAGTTTTGGGTCGGATGAAACCCTTTGTCTGCAACTCCTCTAACTGCATCTTGAGCTCCTGTAACTTAGGTGTAGCCATCCTATAATGAGGAATGGTCACTGGTACCAAGCCTATCACATGCTCAATAAAAATTCTACCTAATGCTTCAGAGGAAAAACTGAAAATTCCTTTAGAAACACATCTTTGAAAAGATCCACCACTGGAAGTATGTCTAACTGTGAAGTCCCCTAGTCATCTGGATAATGACTAGAAATCTGGGCTATATATGCACCAAACCCATGATGCTCTGGTCCCACTCTGCTCGCCTGGACATCCCACTCACCCATATGAAGAAAATATCCACCCTCTTGTGATATGACACTCACCCTGTGGCGATAACAGTCAATGAATTCTAGGAAAAGAACTAGCCAGTCCATTCATTCAATGACATCATATCCTGTCATCTCTAGGAAATAAAGATCTCAACGTAAGTGACACCCACCTACCTCAAGAGGGCACTCCTTGCACTGACATACTCCAGATATTCTTGTCCCCAACAGAGTGTCCTTGTAAAAACACCAGCCGATGAAAAGATACAGAGCCCTAGTGTCGCCACAACAGTGAAAAATATAAAGCTATGTGTAGCACCGATATCGAAAAGAGATGAAGATAAAACAGAGGAAACTAGGATCGTACCTCGAACTGTATAAGGGCTGGGATCCTGTTCCTGATGGGTCTGCACCACTCCAAAAGTATGGCCAGCTCTGTGGCCCTATGACCCTACCTAACTACTCATAGCTGATCCACCCTATTGACACTGGTGGCCTGGTGACTGACCATTGTGGTTGCGACCTCCACCTCTACCTAAACGACCAGAAGAACTCCAATTCCAAGACTGGTGAGAAACTGGAGGATCTGCTCTTATCTGATGGGTCATAGATGAATTCCACTCACTAGATGCTGGTGAGGAGACCTGATAGAAATAATGAAGATTTCCCAACTTGCCGCATGATCGGCACTCCACTAGGTCTCTCTGGCACTACAGCCTCATATGCCTGGTTATCCCGCACTGGTTACAGACCACCTGGCTACCCGAATATTTATCCTGCCTACTTGGATCTCCCAGAATAGTCTCCCTTCAATGCTTCCAGCTATTAGCTAGCGAAGCACTAACTTTGGATGTCAAGACGCCTTGGATCACAACCCCGGATTCCCTCATATTCCGCTCTGTGATCAGTGCCTAGTTGACGATGGGTGAGATGGAAGTCAACCTGAAGATATTCAACTGAGAGAGGATATCTTATCTGAGGCCATCTGCAATCTTCCTCTCCATAAATAACCCAAATCCTCCCATGAATGGAGTTAAAGGAAGAAGCTCGGTGAAATGAGAGGAATACTCCCGGACCAATAGGGTACCCTACTCAAGGATCATAAACTCTCGGGCTCAGTCGGCCCCCAGGGTCCCCGGATAGAAGATGTCATAGAAGATGCACTGGAACTCATCTCAAGACATAACTTGCTGATGACCTGCATGTGAGATTATATCTAACCATCTCTTGGCGGAATCCTATAGCATATTGGTAGCGAGCGTGACTCTCCTCTCTGGAAGCGTCTCCAGATGCTCAAAGATTTCCAGCATGGCTTCAAGCCATTACTCTACAGCCTAAGGTCCTCCTTCCCCTGCGAAAGTGGGAGGATGGTGCTACTAGATGACCCGCTTCAAATCATCCATCAATGGGGTAGGAGGAGACACTTCTTGAAAAGTCTGCATCATCCTCATGAAGCCTTCACTGAACTGTGCATTAGCACCAGTAACCGATATAGCTGATGGTGCCAATACTGGAACAAGAGGAGGATTTGTGGGATGTCCCTAATCAGCCATGTCTGGTGTCTGATCACCGCCTGGAAACTGACATACAACTGGAGGATGTCTTGGTGGCATGAATCTATAAGGTCAAGCACACACCTTAGATAAAAATTTCAAGGACTTAAAAAAAGGAGTGTAAGAAGAGAACAAGAGGAAGAGAACATTCATGTTTTACAAAACATAACTACATGATGTGTACACTCCCTACACGGCGTGTTACCTGAAGTCATTCACATGGGCATGTACTCTTTCCTAAACTGGTCGTGTGACACCCTAAACACATGGTGTGTTTTCAAAACACAGGGCTTGTACTTGAATCTTCTTCCCCTACCTGGGTCCTTCTACATGGTTAAGCCACATGGATCTCCTTATACAAGAATACATGACATGTTATAAATAGAGAAGACATGTACTGGACAAGCATGACATGGCCCGTGTATTTGTGACGCAATCAGACACACGGCTCAAACTATACGGAGTGTTCCTGGCAGACAAAACGTGTACTTGAAAGGATAACACCGACCTTTGTTTGTTCGTGACACGACCGGGTACATGGGTCAAACTACATGGCGTGTTCAAGGTGGACATGATGTGTATTATAAGAGACTCGACTAACATGTGGTTTAAGCTACATGAATGGGTTCCTAGGGTTATACTACACGACATGTTGAACGTGGACATGTCGTGTTTCCACCAGACTTTTCTCACCCTGTGACTCTTCCCACGTGGCCTATGACATGGTCAGAGACCAAACGGCGTGTACATAAAGTACACAACATGTACTTAAGAAAAAATGTTCCATCCCAAACAGAAGAACCCATGGCATGTACTAAACATTACACGACATGTATTCTAGGTTTTTCCAAATAGTAAGCCTAAAAAACTACTCCGGGACCTAGAAAAAACACATAAACAAACACTAGAAGTGCCAAATTCATATCTATGAGGTCCCATACTCACTGCGAATCATATTATGGAATCTTATACCAGTTATAAGCAGAATAAAAGTGCAATGATCCACCAAATTCCGGTCCATGAGGGCCCATTAAACCTCAAGAACCAAAGTTCGGCGTTCATTCAACAAAATCTCACACAGAAATCCCTATAAAACAGCTGGTATTACTATCATGGAATCTATCACAACAACATGAATATTCTACAGAACATTTATCACAACAACATGCAGTCGCTAATGCATACTAGATGGAATTGTAGGAATGCATGACATGTGATGTCTAGAAAGTGCCTATATGATTCATGAGATTGAATACCCTCATCTCATTTGGTTGAAATAGAAATAGAACATCAATAAAATTATCAATAACAACACAAATCATGTGAATCACACAAGGTGAAATCAGATTAATTGTAACAATTGAAAAACCTAAAAAATTGCAATTAACAACATAGATTGGCTTTTCCCTGTTCACGGGTTAGCTACTCCCGTGAACACCTTATTAACAAGTACCTATTCTATCCAATCCCTGGATAAGGCTGCAAATAGTATTTCAAGGGAAAAGAAACCCTCTGATACCAGTTTGTAACATCCTGGTTCCAAAAGACACCAAGAGGCTCCCCGTACCGGGTTGGTCACATGGCCTCAAGTGCATTTTCCCGAATGCCAGAGGATGCCGACTAGCAGCAAGGGACTTGGGTGTGATGGTTGGGAAACTATGACCTCATTGGCAGAGTATATAGTGGAAGTAAGAAACACACAAATGCAGAAGTAGTAAATATACAACAATAAATAGTGGAAGACTAATAAAGAAACAAATCAAGCATAAATATATATAAATGATTCATGATACAAATATGTCTAGGAAGGAATCCAAACAAGTCAAAATGCTGAATATAGTACTAAACTAAAGTAAAAAAAATACATATGGGCAAATCTTCAGCATCGTAATCCTAGACTTGGTCCCATGCTCTCCAACTCCAATGTAGTCAAGTTCCTGATGCCGAAAGGCACATTCCCTTGTCTAAACATGAAGTAATATAATCTTCTGGGGCCAATAGCATGGCCCAAACAGGGTGTGAGACGAAACCTGGTAAGGAACCACTACAAGATCTCTGCCTAACAGTCAGTGAATATATATATGGTAAAATTATAGGAATCAGCAAACAAGTAAATCACTAATTAGTAACAATCGAAAGTTATATGCATGAAAAACACCACACAACATTAAACAGAAGAATAGATAACACAACAGGTAACCCTCTGGGACGTACCCACAACCTATCCTCTCTGGTCCTACCTAACAAGTACAAGTAACCCTTTGGGAATCACACATAGTCTCACCCCTCTGGTTCTGCTAATGTATAGTCTCTCTAAGGATGCACTCACTATCTATTCCCCCTATAGTCATGTATCGTACTAAAGGTGCTCTGGGAAAGAACTCAATGTCAATTCCCCTTGTGGCCCGCATCAATGAACTACAGACACTCTGGGGAAGCACTCAACGTTAATTCCCCATGTGGTCTCACATCATATAATTATAAAGACACTCTGGAGAATCCCTCAACGTCAATTCCCCCAATGGTCTATACACCAGGTTCTCACGGCCCTGTCTAAGCCAAGCAAGTTTAGCAACTCGTAAATGACAAGGTAAACCTCAAAAACTACTTAGAAAGTATTCTACATCACAAAAGCATAACATAGAAAAAGTGACACTATTCTACCATACTAGGCATGGGAAAGAAAGAGTAGCCTAATAGGAAAACAAGACCTAGAATTAAAAACATGAAAAAAATTCATGGAAAATACATCCAAAGCACAAAAATTCACCATATTCACAATCAATAAACATCTACTTAGGAATACCATCATAGAAGAGAAACAAAATGGATGAAACGGTAAGAAATCAATACCCTATTCATGGGTGCTTGGCGAAATTACACATATAACTGAAAAACTTCTTACAGAAAGGAACAAACCACCTACCTCAGGGATAGAAGATCAATATACATGATCCTAGAAGCTTAAATCTCGTTAGAATGTCATATACATAAGAAAACGTCTAAAACATTACTACCTATGATAACATAGAAAAGAATAGAAATCATGAAATGAGGTTCCAGTAGAAGAGAGAACTCACCGATGTGATTCCAACGCAATCAATGATGTTCTATTTGGAGGATGGACTGAGGATCAGGGGATCATCAAAGATTTTTGGCTATTCGGTGCTCTCAGATGAACAGAACAAAAAATAAGTTCGTTCGGCCGATTACACGTGACCCCGGTGTGTTTAATGAAGAAAAAAGTACACGACGTGTACTTTTGAAGTACACTATGTGTACTCGCCTTTTCCGTACTCCGCTTTATGTGGCCTCCATGTCACTCTCACACGACCATGTGTGTGGCTATTACATGGCCAGCACACAACCTGATATGGAAAGGAAGTACATTGTGTGTACTCATAAAGTACACAGTGTGTACATAGAAAATAACTAGTAACTCCACTTTTCTCAAAAACTCCAATAAAAGGAAAAACATACCTGGAAGGAAGGTCCGAGTTCTTACAGTGGGACATGTAGAAAAACATGATCCCCAAAATAAAACTCCAATGGTTATATATGGCGATCAACCTATGATTTCTAATGATACGACGTTGTATCCATCATCTTATGAATTAAATAAACCAGCACAGTGGTCACATAGACATGACGATGTCCCAATATAGCGACATCTCATACCTCAAGCCAACAGAGGCTTGATCGGCATGGTATATTGTACAAAGCCTCCTATGGAACCATATGAATAGTATCCTGAACTCTATCATTATAGGAGAACTAAATCAGGGGTTTGTATCTCTTCCAAGAACCATTTAAATCCACGATGCATGCCAGAAGCATGTCCTCTAGCACCAAAATCATGCACTCTGACTGACCATCAATCTTGGGGGGTAATTTGTGCTGAGAAGCACCTATGTATCTAATGATCTCTGTAGCCCCTACCATAAATGAGATGTGAAGAGGGTGTCCATTTCTAAAATTATTGAATCTGGGACCCTGTGAATTCAAACAATCTCACAGATGTACATCCTTTCTTGTTTACAAACACTGAAAGATTCATTTAACTGTATGAAATGTGAAACTATCATGAGCATGTCAACAAGAAACCATAAAACATTATTTGATCGAGGTGATATCAGTAATCATATCACAAAATGCATGACGAAGTAATTCCATTTCTACTTAGGAATGGATAACTGCTGTATAATACCTACTAGTATTTTGTGTTCCTCCTTCACCTACTAATAGATGGAACATCCAATGACAAAACCAACTACATCTCTCTTCATTCCTAGCCACCAATATTGACTACGTAAATCCTAATACTTCTTGGTGACACCTTGATGCACTTCCCATAACAAGGCATGAAAATTCAACATTATCTTCTTGTGAATGTCCAATTGAAACCAAATGAATCCATGGATATGCATGATCTCATCCTCTCCTACCGTCCATCTATGAAGAGGGTCCTCACCTTCCACACTTTCCTGTAGAACTGGTCCATCATAATCTGATTGTAGTGTCATTATCACTCTGTCTAGTATGGAAGAGGTAATAGCTAAAGATAAATGAAAATTAGTCCCTTGTCTATCATGAACCTCTCAATGCATCTCATAGAAAAATTCCATATGCTTCTACTCACCACTGGCATCTATCACTTCATGTATCTGAGTTCTTCTACTAAGTGCATCATCCATAGAATTACCTGTTCCATGTGTATAGGAAAGATCAAAATAAAATGACTAAAGGTATTCCACCAACCATTGCTATATCAAATTTATATCTCACTGTGTAAAGACATACTTGATGATTTTTTATCCCTTGTACACCAAATAATTCTCTCCCAATATGTAATTCTTCCAAAGGAACAAGGCATGAACAACAACAGCTAACTGCAGATCAGGCATAGGGTAGTTACTTTCATGTGGCCTAAACTGTCGAGACCCATTTTCAATAACTAGAACTCAGAAAAAAGCACTTCTCCATGAATAATACATGTTTCACCATTTTATATGGTGTAACTCTTTCCCGAATCTATAAATATTAGCATCGTCAGTAAATTCATACACACTTTTATATCTTAAAAGGATATCTCAAAAGAATCTGACCGCAGAAAAATTACTCCCTTCTTAGTCCAACCCATAATCGACACTGCTAAGCATGATATATCCTATATGAAACTATTCTATTAACAATCTATCCCTATAAAAATCCACCCATCAAAGGGGTTGCTGGTATTCTCTATGGTAACTACTACTGTCACCTTCTCTGGGTCCACTAATACTCTTTTCTCTGGGATGACGTGACCCAAGAAGTGAATCTGATCCATCCAAATGATGAATTATTCAATCAAACAATATAAATGATTCTATCTATGTGCATTCAAAATTATATCAAGATGCTTGGAATGGTCGAGTCTATTTTGATAATACTCTAAGATATAGTCCACAAAAAACCACTAAAAATAATCTTGGTAAGGATGGAACACTCGGTTCATTAGCATTGTAAAACTTTAGGGGTGTTTTTGAGACCAAACGACATAACAAAGTACTCATAGAGACCATACCTCCTATGACAGGCTGTACGAGGAATGCATGTTGGTTGAACAAGTTCCTGGGGATATCCTGACCTTAATTCAATCTTCGATAACACTCAAGTTCCTTGAAGCTGATTGAAAAGGACATCTATCCATTGAAAGAGATATCGATTTTTAACAGAAAATTGGTTCATTCTCTGATAGTCCACGCATAGCCTATAGGTACCATCTGCCTTTTTTGTGTAAAATACCTGTGAACGCCATGTAAAAGTATTGGTTCATGTAAAATTCTTTTCTTCCAGATCTTCCAACTTCTTCTTCAACTCTTTAATCTCTGTCATATCCATCTTGTAAGGAGGAATAAATAACTGTGTATCTCCTATAACTAGTTAAATTGTGAACTCCACATCACTTAATAGAGGTGTGTCTGAGAATTAATCCAAGTAAATGTCCCTAAATTGATCAACCAATTGAGGAAATTAATCAAAATATGTTCCCTGACCATCAAGATATAAAATTGAAATATTGAATTTCATCCCCCCAACCCATGATTCTCTGTTCTAGCTCTGCCGCCCTGGACATCCCATTATCCCTTATCTAAAAAATACCCACCCCATGTTGATGTAAAACTCAATATGATGTGATAGCAGACAACATCGGCATGAAGGGAGACAAACCAGTCCATTCTAAGAGTGAAATAGAATCATGTAATCTCCAAGGCATTGAGGTCCCAAAATAAGTGACACCCACCCAAATCTAGGGGGAACTCTTTAAAATAATACACACCAACCATTTTTATCCCTAACAGTGTGTCTATTGTAATAACATTGTCAATCGTAAAGACAAATATCCCAATGATCTCAACATTATAAATTTATATGAAACTATATGACCCACATGTATCGAAAAGTAAAAAAGATAAAACAGAGGAAACTAGAATAGTACCCATAACAATAGAAGGTATGAGATCCTGCTCCTGCTAGGTCTATTGTACTACATATGTATGGTCTGTCACGTGACCTTGTGACACAACCTAGCTACCATAAGCTGACCTGCACTACTATCGTTGAGATCTTGGTGTCTGACTACCTATACCACGACTGCTTCCTCGGCCTAAAAAACCTGATGTATTCCAGTTCCATGACTGGTGTGATGTTTCTAACCCCACTCCTAAACATGGAGTTGGTGTAGAAACTAACTCACTAGATGATGGTGGGAATTCCTTGTAGTAACACTATAGATGGCCCATCCTGCTGCAAGGTCAGCACTCGACTAGGCCCATCAGACAGTATAGGGGCTAGTTTCAATATCTTCCACACTGGTATCCCCTCACTTGGCTACCTGAAGAATCATTCTGACTACTCATATCCCTATTAGAAAACTCCACATGAAGGTTCTTGTTCTTGGTTGAGACAGTACCAGATCTCGGGGACAAACCACAATGGCCATCATGTCCAGCTTCCCACAGATTAAAATTGGTATTCAATGCCTAATTCATGATTGTAGAGAATGAATGAAACCATAACACATTAATATGTCATAAAAAGTCAAACCTAAGACCATCCACAAACTTTATAGCATTCCATAAATTATCACCCATCAGAATGTGTGTGAATCACTGAATCTCAAGAAACGTGGTTGAATTTTCCATTACAGATAGTGTTCCCTACTCCATGTGTATGAACTCCTATGTATAGTCATCCCTTAGCACCTCGAGAATAAAATAATCGTATAAGTATATCTGAAAGTCTTCCTATTTAATATCTGAATGGCTCCATGACTCAGTGATAAAATATCACCATCCCTCGGCCGAATCGCGCAACATATATGTTTCGATCATGGCCCTCCTCTCAAGAGGCATCTCCAGATTCTCAATGATAGTCAAAATTTATTCAATCAATGATTACAAAGCATATGGTTTTCCATCCATTGAAGAATTAGGTGGATGCTTCTACTAGAATATACGTGTCAACTCTACCATAGATGTGGCTGCATATGGTGCTCCCTAAAAGGACAACATGTACAACACAAAGCCTTTACTAAACTATTCATCTACTCCTGGGCCTAGTGTAATAGTTGTTTCCATATTTGAAAAAACGAGCGGATACATCGGTTTCCCATAGCCTACCATCTCTGGAGTACGATTATCCTAGATCTCCTAGCATACAACTCATGTTCATCATAGTGGAATGACCATACTAGGTCAAGAACATGCCTTTATTCAAACTCATTGTCATGGTTTTCCATTCAAGAGTACCAAAAAGAAAATAGAAAAATGCCCTCAATGTTTGGAAAAAGGGACTACATGACGTGTAGAATGAATACATGAAATGTACCCTTATGCTCTTACATGGTTTTCTTTTACCGCCAGATTAGGTGAGTACCAACCCCAAGTACACAGTGTGTTCTAGGCATACATGGCGTGTACAGAGGTCTATCCACCTGGACATGTACTCCCACATGACATGGTCCACACTAGTTCTGTCTGCGTAAGCTACACATTGTGAACCTAATTAACACAGTGGGTTCTAATGAAAACTCAACAGACCATTTTTCCTCCCACATGTCTTGTTACATTGTAAATTACCACATGACCTTTCCACATGGTACACGACATGTTCATCTTAAAACATGGAGCACCATCTCCCCCAAACAGCAATAACACACACAGGTTTGGAAAAATTTCACTTCATGTATACTGGGTTTTCAGGGGAGAAACTCCAGATTTCATAGAAATCATTTTTCTATAGAAAAACCATCCAATGGGTTTCCAAATTCTGATATGTGAGGTCCCATTTTCCCCGCAAATCAATGTATGGAACCTAAGAAGAATATATCTTCTAACTAGTTCATTTAACATCTACATTCCATCACTGTGTCATTTCCCAATTAATAAGGTCTCATACTCTTTATGGATTAAAATATTCCATCGCTGAATTATTTACTACATCCAACTAAACCAACACTAGGCCCAACTATCACATAAACTATCACAATAACTTGCAATATATAATAGATCATATATTGCATAGGATAATTCATGTCATGTGATTCTAAAAAGTGTATGTATGATGCGTGAGATGGAAAACCCCGATCTCATTGGGTTGAAACTGTAATAGATCCCGTAATTACTCAATATTAATATAAGATATCATGTGTGTCACCCAACTGTGAAATATAATCAACTATAAAATCTCAAAACCCAAAAGAACTATTTAATATGAGGCAATTTGATTGAACCAATTCACTAGGTGGCTACTTCCGAGAATTTCTAATTACCGAAATCCATACCCTTTACATCGTCTCTAAATACTAAATCCAACCAGAAAAGAAAAAGTACTGATAACACATTTTAACATCCCATAACTGGAAGCCACTCAACCAGTGCCTCATACATGGTTGGTCACATGGCCTCAAGTTAATTTCCCCAAATTCTAGAGGTTGTTGAGTAGCAGTATGGGCCTATGGTGTGATAGTGGGTAAAATTTGCCCTCATTGGCTGAGTTTAACACATCTGAAAAAACAATAACTATATAAATAGTAGTAACTTTCATGCGATTGAAGTAAACATTATAAAAATAAAAGATAAAGATAACTAGGATTCATATAATATAAAAATGATTCATCGTGTCACATTTTCTAAGGAAAAATGTGAAAACATGATACATTGAAATCATGTAAAGTACTGTACCAATGAATGGTAACTCAAAAATAAACTCAGAAGCATCGCAATCCTTGGCATGATCCCATACAATCCCGATCCAATGTAGCAATCAACTACCTATAAAAGGGCCCTTTTCTTTTTCAACACTTGTAGTAATGTAGTCTGTTTCACTTCAAAAATATTATCCAAATAGGGTGTGTGAAATAAATCCTTGTAGGAAACCACCTAAGGTTTGTGAAATGATATCAATGAGTATATGGAGTAATAGTGTACATTTTGAACTACAGTAATTAATAATTACTAAAAATTAAACAATCATACTAGTCAGGCTTCCCATTTTTGTTCATTATGTTCTGTATAACAATTTAATTTTGTTAAATTATATAAGTCTTGAGATCTAGATATGTATATTAATCCACTATGTATAAAATCTTAACAGATACCTCGGAAGGATATCTAATCAATTACGTGATGATTGGATCCAACTTTTTTCCTTTGGCCTGGTATATGCATCATAATTCATTATATTTCTGTATTTAACTCGAAATCATTCCCACAGGCATAGAAAAACCCTTTCTACAGGAATAATAAAATCATCACCCTTGTACCTAACAAAGCTTCTCTGATAGGGATAACAAATCCATGACCACAGGCGTAACAAATCAGAGCCCCTAGGCATATCACAATGTCTCCCACATGAATATCACATAACCAGAGCACATATAAAGTAAACTATTATGTAGAAAACATTGATCAAATAAAATTGTTATAAAAAATACCACAAGCCTATCAGTAATATAATCTATTACCAGGCATTAAAAAATATATGATCACATTGGAAATTTATATATCAAACACATCATGTGAATTAATCAATCACAATTAATTACCAATCATTATCTCACGTAGAATCACATTAAATTTAAAAATTACATTTTTAGCAACCCATCACAAGGAATATGAGTGTTTCATCCTTGGAAACCTAGGCCAAATTGCTAAACATTGGTAATTCAATAAAAACACACCAATGTGGTGGCCCTTTTTCAAATTAAACAACCTCAAACATTCTTTATATCATTAAACCAATTACCCAATCATTTTTAGGAAAAAACACAGGTTAAATTCTAAAACATGTGATACTCTTAACATGGGTTTGTGGCATGAAAACACATATTAAAAACATGACATTAGACAATAATCATGAGACCACCCATCTCGTCAAAGTATGACACTCTTTGTCGAGCCTAGACTTCAAATTCTAGTAAGAATGATAATGATCTATAAAAAAAGATTACTCACCCAATCATAAATAACTCATTAAATAGAAATAAACACCAATAAAGGATCAAGAGTAATCGAGAGAATAATGATTGGGTTCAAATGAGATCAATGGTAAATGATTCAGAGTTTAGATGATCAACCCTGAAGGGATGGATTTTTTGGCGCTTCCTCTTGAGTTCACCTAGCGAGCCCACTGTCCAATCTATCGAAAGGAGAGGATAATAAGGGAAAAGAACAAAATATATGGAATGTTGGTTTATATACATGGGGTGTATATCATTTATCTACACATTTGGAGGTTGAATTCCTCTGAAATACTTCCTAGGGCCACATGACATGACTACACGACATGTACTAGGAAGTACACAACGCGTAGTTGGATTTTCCTCTCTTCTTTTCCAATTAGCCCACACACCATGTATTTTCATCAAACACAGCCAAATCCACATTATGTGTACTTATGAATAAACAATGTATAACCACAAATTCCAATACTTTTCCCAATTCTCCCAATTTTCCCAAAAACAACTAAATGGAAATAGAATAAAAGAATCTCGTACCACTATGTACGAACCAGGTTCTTATATTTTGTAGAAGGTTGGAGTTGATTTCTGAAAAATTATAAATCATTAGTTTTTTTTGTGATTGAAAATGAATTTAAATATAAAAAATAATTCAATTCATGAATAATAATAATTTAAATTTTTTAAAGGATATGTATCATCTCATAAGAGATACATATGATCTTCAAGTTAAATTTGAAAATTTACTAGAATACATATGACAATATTTGAAGTTAAATATTGCTTAAAATTGTATCTTTGAGCATTAGTAAGTGTAATAGGGTGGTGTATAATATTTATTCAAATGGGTTATAATGTGTGTAATGATATATATTTTTTATGAGTGTGATTAATCTATGGTTTTAATTAGTGCATAAAATCTCTCTAGAGCTTTGATAAAATTAATAATTCATTCTTAAGTGATATTTATTATTAATGGTAATGATAATATAGTATTATTTAGTGATTTATTATAATGATTCTATTTATAAATGCATGATTCAATATGATAATAGTGGTTCTATGTTTATTTTAATATTTTATCTAGTGGAGAATCCTTAACGATGAATTATATTTTGGTATGTTATAATGCAAACATAGAAAGAAGCTATAGTTTTCATGAAATTTTAAATAAATTTAGTTATTAGAAACCATAGTAGAATTAAATGACAATAATATATATATATATGATACAGTATTTTATTACATTATAATTTATTTTAGTATGAATATATGATTCAATATCATCTATTATTGCATCTATATATTTTTTAATTGAATTTTTGACTGGAAGGAATGGAATGAGAATAGTAATATAGATAAAAATACCATGTTTTTAGTGTGTTTCTATATTAATATTAGGGAAAATATAAATGTGATTGTTCTTGATATATATTAAGAAGAAGATATATTAGGGGAAATAAATATAGAACAACTAAAATTGAGAGACTATTTATTATGCTGGAAACATATCAATAAATTGTTACTATTACAAGATATTATAGATTTGAGAGACCATGAAAGAAAAATATACTGGAGTTGATACTGATGATATTAAAGTCTGGAATAAAATATAATTTTTTTCATTGTCATTCTAACTATTACTACAATTGTTTTTGTTTTTTCTGATTTTTTTTTAAAATGGTGGTATTAGGTATAGATTATTTTCAATATACTTAAGTATTGGGAAACACTCTTTGGAAAAGTATGATACTATTTCTCATTATAATCACTTTATGATATTACTTACAGATTTATGTCTTTATCTTGACTCAAAAAATAGAAAGGACTTAATCAACTACATCATGGATGAATCTTATATAAATCATATGTGCTTTTGTGTTATTATTTTTTTCTATTATATACGTGTGTGGGTTCTATTTAATTAGTAAGTGGACCGTTAATATAAAACATTTGGGTGGCTTATTATATAATTACTTTTTTATAAATGGGGACACTAATTCAACCACTATTCTTAGGTTTATACCATCAACATTTTATGAACATCAATTGGAATCATACCATTCCTGGTTCCCTCTATAATATTTTATCATGGATAATGATAAGATGTAGAATCAAAAATCTATAAAAATATGAGTCATACTAAATTTTAATCGAAATAATTATTATATTTTTAATAAAATAATTGACCCAATCATCTTTCACTTGTTTTTATGGTTATTGTTTAAATAAATATTGATTTTTCACAAATTCGTAAATATGGTCCCATAACATATACTTATATGAGAAAAATTGATGTTTATCTAAAGGAAAGGAATAAACTATTTATATAAACATATGAAAAGTATATTCTAATGTTGTTTGACTAAAAAATAATAAATAAATATGGAACTTTTTTGAATATATTTTATTAAGAAATTTTAATATAATGGAAGCCAATATGAAAATACATAGATTTATATTTATAGATATTAAAATAGGCAATGATGACATAGTTGATGAATTCTTCACCAAAGTCAATTATATTTTACCAATATTAGTGGTTTTGGAGAAAACTTGAATTATTCTACCATTACAAATAAATAAAACAAAAAATTTATTTAAAATTATGATGAAAATAATTTTACATTAAAATATAGAAGAGAATCATATCTGGATGATTTAAAAAGTAATTTTATTGCTTGTGAAATGAGAAACGTTCTTATTTTCTTGAAGAACATCAAAATAGAGGTCATGAAAATCAAATCAATATAAATATTAAAATAATTGAATTAAGAGAATAATATTTTGTTGGTTTTGAATATTTAAAAAATTTAATGAAGATAATGATATCATAATTACTCTTATTTATATTATTATTATTAATGGAAATGATAAATAAAGTAAAAATAACCTCAAAATGGTTCAAGTGTTGAGGAATTGAACACATTTAAATTTATTTTCCAAATAATAATGTTCTTTAAAGTGATTATAATGATAAAGAAAAATTATTTCATAAATGGATGTGATGTAAAAGATCAAAAATATTCTGAATCTTGTTGATAAAAAGAAAATGTTCTATAGATGAAAATGGAGAAATATATTGAAAAAATAAATGGATGTCTAGTCCACTAATTGTAGGCACATAGAATATGGGAAAATTAATATGATTAATAACCTTAAGTTTCACATTTAAAAGAATATTGAATAATTATTATTTATTTAGTAAGTTGTGGATACTTAAACACAACATATATTGAAATATTATCTTAAAAACCTAAAATTAGAAAAAAAAATATAGAGCCAAAAAAAAGAGAATAATAACAAAAAAGAACCATAAATATAAGGTATTAAAAATAGAAATCTAGTTTCCTTAAATAAGGCAATATTTTAAAAGTGAGCATTATAGAACATGACACAATGTAAATTTATCTTTAAAAAATGTTTAACTAAAAGGAAAAGTATTTGAACATGGTAAAATAAAGATAATTGTGCTAAATTAAATAAATGAATATTATGGAATATTAAAATATATATACTGAAATAAAATTTTACATATCTCAATATATCATGAAAATATAAGCCCAATAATTTAGGCAATGTATGCTCCTATAAATCCAATATTATTAAGTCTATTTTTAATAAAATAATTATTTTATAGCCCAATTTGGGCATGTTTGGGATAAAAAAATATTTATAAGTCTACACCAATATCAATGGGAGTTGAGGAAAATTTGAGAAGGGATACATCCCAAAAACGTAGAGATCATAATATTTTTATAAAACAATAATATTCTTCTAGATATAATTCATACTATCATAGAAAATAAATATTTAAACAATCTTTCTAGTACAAGGGAATTATTTTGAATAAATCATATGTTTGATTGTATGACATAACATTTCCATGGAGGCGAAGAAGGAAATAATTGAGTGGGATATATTCAATGAATATGAGAAATAATTCTGAGTAATTGAAAATAATGAGATGTAATTTAGCATATCAATACCCTTAGAAAAAATTAAATGTTTAAAATAATTTTGGGAAGATAAGACCAACAAATACATTATATTGAAGAATTTATGACTAGTCTTACATTATGACAACATGATGATATATGAGTTGTGATATTTTATTAAATCAAAGAAACTGAGAAGAAACATCATTTTGAGGTATCTATCAATGAATAGAAGGGTATATAGCTATAATTATGATAATGGATATTTATCCTACATAATAAGAAACAATATAAATATTGAAAAAAACAAAATATAATGATATTTTATGATTAAAATTTAGTAATGAGATATCCTTGAAAAAGGAGTTGTCAGTATATCAAATATTGATGTTCGAAGATTATAATAAAAGTATGTTCATTTTATGGATGAGTAAAACCCTATTTTACTGAGTGTTAGATAGAATTTCTATGATGGTAATGAGGTTATTTTTAACATGAATTATTATGTTATTATTTACATAGATATTGAATAATTATCACTGAATGGGAAAGGACAAGTAATAACATTTTTCAAGTAGTAACTTCTAGTATCTTTAGTTATTTTTGAAAAAGGATATAATAAGTATATAATATATGACTATTCATTCTTTGTTAAAATAATATAGTAAAAATATAAAATGAATATATGGTGAGACACATTTCCCCATTAAATATAGAAATATATGACATTTATATAACATGATAGAAAAAATAGTCCATGGAAGTCTCATAAGGGTGTAAATTTTATCTATTATGCCACACGATTCAATAAATTATAATTTATATTTTATAATGAGTAATTAATCATCTATGTGAGATCTAAATTTTGACACATTAATTTATTATTTCATTGGGATAACTAATGTGATGTTTATAAAGATTAAGAGTATGTCTATGGAGACGATGAACACATTTATCATTGATGTTGAGTAAGAATAGGTATTCATTATTAATATAAGGATAATGGATAAGGTGATGGAGTTCAATAGAAAATAATTTTTTATGTCCTAATAATAATTTGATATAAAATCAATATAGGCCTTATATATACCCAATTTGAATCGTGTTACAAAAATGAAAAATAGAAGAATGGTTTAAATGAGAGTAATTATGCCTACACTAATAATGAAATAAATATTTCTTATATAGATATGATGTAAGTAAAACTAGGAATATTCAAAATATTTGTCTACTACAAACCGAATTAAAAATTTCCAACTATGATATTTTTTATATAATTTATCTCATTGTGAAATAATCAAATTTTTTTGGTAGTTACTGATTTATAAAATTAAAAAAATTTGATTTGGTAGTTTTTAATGGAAATGTTGAAGAACATATTTTCCATGGATTTTTTATCAATGGAAAAAACAAAAAGTGATCCAACAAAAGACTACCAAATCTTGTCAAATTCTATATTATGAATATCATCGTAAATATAACTCAATTTTGGGAGGTAATTGATGAAAATTTTGAAAATAATAATTATGGAATAATTTAGATATCTGTAAAAGTGAATAAAGAATAATTTATGAATGTGTAATTCCTATTGATATTAATTGAGATCAATGTAATGCTGATATGGATGATGATGGAATTAAAAAATAAAATGTAAACTGAAAAAATCATTCTAAAACTAAAAATATCATTGGAAATATAGACGATCTATTTAAAACTAGAATAATGATAATGTATAACCAGAAAATAACTCAAGTATCACCGTTTATTCCACATTCAGTTATTGAGCATGTTGTACATAAATAATAGAAAAATTATATCAATGAAGATTTGAATCAGAATGAAATTAATGATAGGTGTGATTTCATTCTATGGTAGTGTGTGAAAAATATTATTGAAATCAAATTGTTTATAACAAATAAGATCAAATATAATGTTGATATTTCAATAAAACAGTAATTATTTTTATCAGATGCCTAATCATATATTGAAGTAGTTGATTTTGAATAAAAAGATTCACCTTCTACAAGACATGATGTTGTAAGAATAGTGATGGATATTATAGATCATAAAAAATTCAATTTTTATAAATCAATATGATGTTTTATATATTGCATTGTTCACTTGAGGAAGATAAATTTGTTATGAGACCTCAAGAATTATCATAGATAATAATGGTACGATGACATGGAGGTTAATTAAATCCTTGTGTGGATTAAAAGAAACCCCTAGATCATTGAATTACAATATGTAAAAAATAATTATCAAAATTAATTTTACCAAGTAGAAGGTGTAATTAAAAATGTCATGACCCAAAGTTTCATTAATATAAATCCCTCTTGATCAAATTAAATGTCTCTTTGTGTTTATATAAAATGTCCACATCTTTGGTTTTATGTTAAGAATTGTGACCGTTGCTAATATAGCCGTTGAATAGTGATCACATGATTAATATAAATAAAGGACTTTAGCAAATCCAATTAACTCAGACAAAGGAAGCGATGGCCTCATCAAGTAGAATTTCCCCATACGAAGCCCATTTGTCGGATCTCGGAAAAGAGGTGGCATCTTTGGGCTTCGCTCTTGACCAAGCCCAAGCTGAGCTTCATCATGTCAAGCTCGAACATGACCATCTACGAGAAAAGTGGAAGTTGATTGAAATTACCACTCGGGCGATGTTATCCGAGCCACCCCAAGAGTCTGTCACCATCGCACACCTTACCCTTAGGTCTTATGCAGGTGATTTATGGGGTTATGTAACAAATAAGTAGTACTATGTTCATGTACATTTTTTTATATAATAATGAATATAACTTCTAGTCATTTTTGATACATTGTAAATAGTTCTTAAAGGACAAATGGTGTTTTTAGTTATTATATAATTAAGAAATCTATTTTATTAAATTAAGGGATTTTTGAATTAAATAATTTTTTAATAAAATAATAATAATATTATTAAATTAATTTTTATTAAATATAAATGATCATATAATTTTATGAATGCAGTTATAATTTTTATTAAGGTTTGAAATCCATTTCTGTCAAAACCCACGAATTTTCAATAAATGTCAGTTTTTATTTTAAAAGTGAAAATTAACATATTTAGAAAATTATTTAGATAAAATAAATGTTATTTCTGGAATTAGGAGGTTGAAATTATCCAACGGTGAATTTTTCATAATTTTTTGAGACAGTCAAATTTTTGGGTAAAAATTAAATACCTTTTAAATAAATAATGTTTTTATGACATCATAATGACCCAATAGTGATGTAATAAAATACTATAATCTTTATGTTCAGACAATATATGTTTTAACATTAAAATAATATGATTTTTGGTTTGTTTGTCTTACTTTTCAAAGCATTAAGGGACTCCTCAAGACTTATTCAACACCTTGCCTTTTTAAATTAATTTCCATGGGAGTGTGACTCACCTCCACATAATAAACCCTAATATTTTAAGAAGATCAGAATTTGGACTTATAAAATATTGTTTTCCTCTTCCCTTTTCCAAAACCATGGGCAAAAACCATGGGATGGTTTGTGGTTTGGATTAATTTAATGTAAGGGGACCCAAACCTAAATAATAAAGAATTCCCTCACCTTTCCTATATAAACCCACCCAAGCTCCCACTTCCTCCACACTCGAAGCCTTTAGAGTTCATCCAACCTCTGATCAACACTCTCTAGAATCCTACCAAGGTTCCCCAAGCTCCCAATAATCCTCTCACAAGCCTCTCTGTAGCCTTTGGAAGCACACTTCCAAGTATGGATTTTTTCTTCCTTTCTCATTTTTGTCCAATTTTTTTAAGTTTGTTTGCCCTTTTAATTTCAATTATGAATGTTGGGGTATAGTTTCTAAACTCCCTCATACGGCCCTATTTATGTTTTAATGATGGGATACCCTTTTCGCTCTCATTAAATTCCTCCCATGTACACACGTTACTATGCCGAAATTCCGAAAGGAACTTCTCTCTCTTCTTTTACATTCAAGAAATAATTTTGTATCATGAATATAAATTCCATTACAAGTGTTGGGAAATGTATATATATGTCCTAATTACTTTTCATTACATGTAAATATTATGAGGAACCCATTTCTCTCTCATCAACCATTTTTTATGAATTCTTATGTCACGCCGTTACGCTGTCGAAATCGCACCGATTTTCTAAGCCAATGCCATTGTGTAGTAGATACCATGCCCATTTCTCCATCAAGGGTATTTACCTTTATGCACATTTTCTTATTGATTACAAAAATTCATGTATGAATTCTACATTTTTTTATCGTGGAATAAATTATTATGTTTTATGAATCCATGTTTTATGATCCATGTGGCACACTTATGCATGAAATGAAATGTTTAAGAAGGGTGCGCCCTTATAGCGCTCCAATGCATTGGGAAAAGTATAGTATCATGACACGTCATGTGAAATGAGTGTTTATGATGATAATTAAAGTTAAATGAGGGTTTAATCGTTCTTTATGTGAAATGAGGATTTAATCATGCTCTATATGCAATGACCCTTGGCTCATGCTAATTCCATGTTAAGTATTGTTGCCACATTTCCATGTTATGATTATCATGCTTTATCATGCCTTTATATTCATGTTTATTTTATTCTCAATTGATATTCCAATTATCTAACATTTATTGTACTCCTCTTGTTATTCCATGTGTACCCCCTTACTGAGCTTTATAGCTCACCCTTTTCTTATGCATGTCCTCAGGTTATCCCATGCAATTCTAAGTACGAGGGAATGTAGTGGTCATGTAAAGGAAGTTTTCAATAAAGATGTTGTATTTCATGTTTTATGTTTTTATGTAATGATCCTAATACCCAAAGATAGTAAACCACTCGATATTCTTTGTCGTATTAAGTGATGTTTTATGTAATAAATCACATTTAAGTTTGTAATAAAAGTAGGGTTGTCATAGTTGGTATCAGAGGATAGGTTTAGTTATTTTTGGGATTAGGACACCCTTGTAAAGCCTTAGATACAAGGCTAAGTATAATAAAAACATCCCTATGTTTTGGTAAGTACTGATTAAGTGGTCTATCAAACAAATACATCCCTGTCTGGATACGAGAAGGTAGAGGCCGCTCTGGCACAGATGTATCCTAGGGGTAAAACCCGAAAACACTGCTTTGAGCTAGACTCAAATAAGAACCGGTGCACGACAACGGGCCTTGCTTCACTCTTGGTTACGACACTCTTGGGGGATATGTTTTGATAAATTCAAAAGCATAGTATGAACCCTTATTAAGGGAATTAAAAAAAATTCCCCTACGAATATATGTTAGAAAGTAGATCATGAAAATCCTAGATTGAAGCCTATAGACTCATGAGTTAAGGAAATAAAAGTTTATTTATAATTCATACACTTTTGTCTTCGGATTACCCTTTATGTGTTACCCCTAACTTTCCTTTTATTCCAGCCAATGGCTGGTAATAGGAGGACCCGGGCTAACAACCGTTGTGAAGATCATTGTGATGACAGTACTAATGAGATGCCTAATCCAATGGGAGCGGGAATCACAAATTTTTTCACGCTACTCTCTTAGCTAACTCATGTTTTGAATAGAAACACAGGTCAAGATAAACGTCTAAACCCCCCTACTAAGGAAAAAGTCGCTATCGAGAGCATCATGGGTAAAAGGCCTCCTACTTTTAGTGGATCATCCAATCCTACAATCGCTCAACAATGGATCAACTCCATTGAAAAGATCTTCTCCATCCTTAAATGTTCTGAACAGGAGAAGGTTCTCTTGGCTACTTATCATATGGAGGGTGAAGCTGATCAATGGTAGACATTGATCAAAAAATATGAAGCCTGAGGAGGAGATCGAGGCGTTGGGATGGAAGGATTTCTGGAGGATGTTTTTTGATAAATATTTTCCACGCACCCTTCGGATTAAGATGGAAAGTGATTTATTTTCCCTCAAGCATAAGAAAAAAGAATCTGTTGGAGCGTACGAGGGAAACTTCCCATGGCTTGCACGATACGCTTCCGGCTTTGTCGTTACCCCCGAATGCAAGGTTGACCGCTTCTTTATTGCGCTGAAGCCTAGCTTACGGAAAGCATTAGCGATCCATGACTTCGACTTCTATGGGGAAATTTTACGATGTTCCCTCAAGGTTGAAATGGAGTTTGGGGAATCACAGAGGTATCACGGGGACAAGAAGCGTAAGGTGGACTTCAATGCTGGTGGTCCGATGGATAAATCCAACGATGCTAAGAAGATCTAGCACCCCACTTTCCAAAAGTGCGGAAAGAAGCACCCTGAAAATTGCCTTAAGGGGACGAGAAAATGCTTCAGGTGTGGAAGAGAAGGGCACCTAGCTGTTAACTATCGGCAAGAAAGACCCACGGTTGCGACAGAGGAGAGGAAAGCTCCGTTCGAACCTCAACGCATTTCTCAATGCTACAAATTCAAAGAACCATGTCAATTTTCAAATCAGTTCCCTAATCCATGGGTTTCCAAAGACAACCAACAACCTCCAAGGAAACAAGGAAGAGCTTTTTCCATCACTTCTGCCGAAGTGAACCCCAACAACGAGGTGGTGACAGGTACGCTAGTTATTCATTCAATAATAGCAAACATACTTTTTGATTTAGGTTCAACACATTCATTTATATCTCGAATGTTAGATAGAACAATCCTAGCACCACCACAAATCATGGATGTAAAGATGTTGGTGAGTACGAAAAATGGGGCAATCATTGCATCCCATGAATATATGTCCTCCCCAATTATAGTCTGTGGATTGAAGTTCCCAGCGAACCTCTTCACACTCCCTCTGGTAGAATTTGATGCAATTCTTGGCGTGGATTAGCTTTCCTTATATAGAGCCAAAGAAATTGTCGGGAGAGGGAAATCACACTCCATATAGAGAATTGACCCCCGATTCTTTACAAGTGTTAGGAGGAAGATGGATCTCCTTTAGCGCCATCATCTCAAGCATGGATATTACTGCCTTATGAGCATGCGTATCTGGCTCAGATGATTGAGTCCAAGGAAGAAACCATCCTTGAAGAAATGCATATTGTGAGGGAATTCGCTAAAGTGTTTCTCGAGGAACTGTCTGGTCTTCCTCCAAGAAGAGATGTTGAGTTATCAATTGAACTTATACCTGGGGTGCTACCAATATCCAAGACTCCAAATAGAATGGCTGTTGTTGAGCTTGAAGAGCTGAAGAAACAACTACAAGAGAATCTGGAAAAAGGGTTTATATACCCAATTGCTTCACCATGGGGTGCACCAGTCCTCTTCGTCAAGAAGAAGGATGGGTCAATGCGGCTTTGCATCGATTATTGTGAACATAACAAAATCACGATAAAGAACAGGTATCCTATCCCAATAATCGATGACTTGTTTGATCAACTGCGTGGAGCACAACACTTCTCCAAGGTGGATTTGCGGTCAGGATATTATCAAGTAAGGGTGAAGAAGGAAGATGTCCCCAAGACTGCTTTTCATACAAGATATAGGCACTATGAATTCATAGTAATGCCTTTCGGACTCACTAATGCTCTAGAAATATTCATGGACTTGTTGAATAGAGTCTTTAGATATTACCTTGACAAATTTGTGGTAGTCTTTATATATGATATTATAATATACTCCAAAACCAAGGAGGATCATGAGGAGAATTTAAAAACTATACTAGAGACTTTGCGTAAGGAGAAGATCTATGAAAAGTGAAGCTAGTGTGAGTTTTGGTTGAAGGAGGTCTCATTCTTGGGCCATATCATCACAAGCAATGTGATATCTATGGACCCCTCCAAAATAGATGCAATTGAGGGATGGCCGAGGCCAATATCGGTAACGAATATCTGTAGATTCTTGGGGTTAGCTGGATATTATCAAATATTTGTGAGAAATTTCTCATGATGGTCCAACCCTCTTACCAAGCTAACTCGGAAGGGAGTAATGCTTGCTTGGAGTAATGAATGCAAAGAAATCTTCAAGGAGTTGAAAAGGATGTTTATCACTGTGCCCGTGCTCACTTTACCCACAAGTGGGGAACTTTTTGTGGTATTCAGTGATGCTTAGAAGAAGGGATTATGATGTGTGCTGATGAATAATGATAACGTGATATCCTATGCCTCAAGGCAGTTGTAAATCCATGAGAAAAACAATCCAATGCATGATCTGGAATTGGAGGTGGTGATCATTGCCTTGAAAATCTGGCGGCATTATCTCTATGGAGAGAAATGTGAGATATATACTGACCACAAGAGTCTTAAATGTATATTCACACAGAAAGAGCTTAATATGTTCCAGAGAAGATGGATAGATATCATCAAATATTATGAGTGTTCAATCCATTACCACCCTGGGAAAGCGAACAAGGTGGTAGATGCCCTAAGTAGAAAGGATCCAGCAATTCTATCAATGATGAGAATTGAGAAGGATCCAATATTCTTAGACTTGATGAAGATGGACATGGGAATCATAGAGAAGGGAACATCATCAAGCCTTTCACAAATGATTTCTCAACTGTCTCTTTTGGAAAGGTTAAAGGATGCTCAAAAGGATGATGTGGGAATTCATGAAAAGGTGTAAGCTATCAAAAAGGGTAAATCCTCGGAGTTTAATGTTAATGAAGAAGGAATTGTGCGGTTTGGGAAAAGGCTATGTGTTCCATCAAATCCGGAGCTGAAGAAGGAACTTTTGGATGATGCACACAGTTCAAATTTCTCTATTCACCTAGGGAGAAAAAAGATGTATCAAGATCTCTGATAAAACATTTGGTGGGATAATATGAAGAAGGAGATCGCTGAATATACATCAAAGTGCCTGGTGTGTCAGCATGTGAAGGCAGAGAGGCAGAAGTCTAAGGGGATGATGCCACCATTTCCTATACCAGAATGGAAATGGGAGAACATCACCATTGACTTTGTCACCGGACTTCCAAGGATATACAAAAGCAAAAAATGCAATCTGGGTTATTGTGGATCGTCTTACAAAGACTGCACACTTCATTGCTATTCGGGAGGATTTATCTATGGATCAACTAGCACGGATATATATCGGGGAAGTGGTAAGGTTGCATGGAGTACCACTATCTATTGTGTCTGACTGAGATCCAAGGTTCACCTCTATGTTTTGGAAGAGTCTTCAACATGATCTGAATACTGAACTAAACTTCAGTATGGCCTATCATCCTCAAACTTATGGCCAATCTGGGTGGATTATCCAAACACTTGATGATATGTTAAGAGCGTGATCAATGGACTTTAAGGGAGTATGTGATCAACATCTTCCCCTGGTTGAGTTCTCTTATAATAACAGTTTCCACTCGAGCATCCAAATGGCACCATATGAAGACCTGAATGGGAAAAGGTGCAGAACACTGGCATGTTGGGATGAGGTAGGTGAACGTAAGCTGCTTAGACCAGAAATGGTAGAAGAAATGGTGGAGAAGGTGAAACCATTCAGCAACATATCAAGGCAGCCCAGAGTCGATAGAAGAGTTATGCAAATAATCGTCAACGAGACCTTGAGTTTAATGTTTGAGACATGGTTTTTCTACGCATATCTCTATGGAAGAAGGTCATGAGGGTTGGAAAGAATGGGATGTTAAGTCCAAGGTACATCGGCCCCTTCAAGATTCTTGATCATGTCGGGGTTGTGGGCTATCGACAAGCACATCCGCTAACTAATTCCAAATTATTTGATGTCTTTCATGTATCCCTCTTAAGGAAGAACATATTGGACCCTTCACATGTACTCTCTTCTGAGGTGGTACAATTGGAAGACAATCTTTCTGATGAGGAGAAAATAGTGAAGATCTTTGATCGTAGAGAAAAAGTTCTACGAAATAAGACAATTCCCCTCGTCAAGGTGTTGTGGAGAAACCACAAGTTTGAATAAGAGACTTGAGAATCGGAGTAAGTGATGAAGCTGAGTTACCCACATCTGTTTTAGTGTGGGAAAAGTACAATTTCAAGGGAAAAATTTCTTAAGGGGGGAATATTGTAACAGCCCAAAGTTTCACTAATAGAAATCTCTGTTGATATAATTAAATGTCTTTTTATGTTTATATAAAATGTCAACTTCTTTGGTTTTATGTTAATAATTTTTACCGTTGCTAATATAGACGTTGAACAGTGATCACATGATTAGTATAAATATAGGACTTTAACAAATCCAATTTACTTAGACAAAGGAAGTGATTGACTCATCCAGTAGAATTTCCCCATACGAAGCCCATTTTTCGGAGCTAGGAATATAGGTGGCATCTTTGGGCTTCGCTCTGGACCAAGCCCAAGCTGAGCTACATCATGTCAAGCTCGAACGTGACCGTCTACGGGAAAACTGGAAGTTGATTGAAATTACCACTCGAGCGATGTTATCTGAGCCACCCCAAGAGTCTGTCACCATCACACACCTTACCCTTAGGTCTTATGCATGTATTTTAAGGGGTTATGTAACAAATAAGTAGTACTATGTTCATGTACATTATTTTTGTATATAATAATGAATATAACTTCTAGTCATTATTTGATACATTGTAAATAGTATTTAAAGGACAAATGGTGTTTTTATATATTATTTAATTAAGAAATCTATTTTATTAAATTAAGTGAATTTTGAATTAAATAATATTATAATCAAATAATAATATTATTATTAAATTAATTTTTATTAAATATAAATGATCTTATAATTTTATTAATGTAGTTATAATTTGTATTAAGGTTTGAAAGCCATTTCTGTCAAAACTCGTGAATTTTCGATAAATGTCAGTTTTTATTTTAAAAGTGAAAATTAACATATTTAGAAAATTATTTAGATAAAATAAATATTACTTCTAGAATCAGGATGTAGAAATTAACCAACGGTGAATTTTTCATAATTTTCTGAGACAGTCAAATTTTTGGGTAAAAATTAAATACCGTTTAAATAAATAATGTGTTTTATGACATCATAATGACTCAATAGTGATGTAATAAAATACTATAATCTTTATATTCTACCAATATATGTTTTAACATTAATATAATGTGATTTTGGCTTTGTTTTACTTACTTTTAAAATCATTAATGGACCCCTCAAGACTTATTCAACACCTTGCCTTTTTAAATTAATTTCCATGGGAGTGTGACTCACCTCCACATAAGCAACCCTATTATTTTAAGAAGTTCGGAATTTGTCCTTATAAATTATTTTTTTCCTCTTCCCTTTTCCAAAAACCATGGGAAAAAACCATGGGTTGGTTTGTGGTTTGGATTAATTTAATGTAAGGGGACCCAAACCTAAATAAAAAAGAATTCCCTCACCTTTCTTATATAATCCCACCTAAGATCCCACTTCACCCTCACTCAAAGCCTTTGGAGTTCGTTCAACCTCTGCTAAAATCTCTCTATAATCCTCCCAGGGTTCCCCAAGCTCCCAAGAAGCCTCTCACAAGCCTCTCTCTAGCCTTTGGAAGCACACTTCCAAGTAAGGGTTTTTTCTTCCTTTCTCATTTTTGTCCAATTTTCTTTAAGTTGTTTTTCTATTTTAATTTAAATTATGAATGTTGGGGCATGGTTTCAAACCTCCCTCATACATCCCTCTTTATTATTGAATGATTGGATACCTCTTTATCACTCATTAAATGACTCCCATGTACACCCGTTACTATGCCGAAATTCTGAAAGAAACTTCTCTCTCTTCTTTTACATTCAAACAATAATTTTGTATAATGAATCTAAATTCCATTACAATTGTTGGTACATGTATCTATATGAACTCCTTACTGTCCATTACATGTAAATATGATGAGTAACCCCATTCTCTCTCATCAACCATTTTTTATGAATTCTGATGTCACGCCGATACGCTGCCGAAATCGCACCAATTTTCTAAGCCAATGCCATTTTGTAGTGGATACAATGCCCATTTCTCAATCAAGGGTATTCACCTTTATGCACATTTGCTTGTTGATTACAAAGTTTCATGTATTAATTCCACATTCCTTTATCGTGGAATAAATGATTATGATTTATGAATCCATGTTTTATGATCCATGTGGTACACTTATGCATGAAATGAAATGTTTAAAAAGGGTGCGCCCTTATAGCACTCCAATGCCTTGGGTAAAGTATAGTATCATGATATGTTATGTGAAATGAGTGTTTAATCATGATAATTCAAGTGCAACAAGGTTTTACTCTTTCTTTATGTGCAATGAGGATTTACTCATGTTCTATGTCCAATGAGCCTTGGCTCATGCTAATTCCATGTTAAGTGTTGATTCCACATTTCCATTTTATGATTATCATGCTTTATCATGCCTTTATGTTCATGTTTATTTTATGATCAATTGATATGCCTATTTTCTAACATGTATTGTACTCCTCATGTTATTTCATGTGTACTCCCTTACTGGGATTTATAGCTCACCCTTTTATTATGCATGTCCTCAGGTTAACCCATGCATTGCTAAGTACAAGGGAATGTAGTGGTCATGTAAAGGATGTTTTAAATAAAGATGTTGTATTTCATGTTTTATGTTTTTATTTAATGATCCTAAGCCCCAAATACACTAAACCTTTTGATCTTCTCTGTTGTATCAAGTGACGTTTTATGTAAGAAATCATGTTTAAATTTGTAATAAAAGCAGGGTTGTCATAAAAAATATATTTGTTGAAAATGATAACATATATACTAATTTTTAATGAATATTTTGACGAAATAATATTTCTTGGTGAGATATAGTGTGATTATAAGGAATTTTAAAAATAAATGAATATGCATATTGAGATGTTAATGAAATAAGATATGGGATTATTTTTTAGAAAAAAAATGTATAGAAATAGAATTATATTTTAGTAAATAAATAGAAAAATGTATATTAATTATTAAATAAATTTATCATGGAAGATCCTTAAGAGATTTCCACAACTGTAGAACATGGTTTGATGTTGTGAAAGGATGTTACATGGAAAATTTTGAATAAAAAAGAATTTGGAAGTTTAATTTTATGTTTTTTATTTAACTCTTTAAGGACATGATATTATTTAGGTAGTAATCTTGTGTGAAATACACCAAAAAAATACAAAATAATCAAGCTAAAAAGATTCTAATATTATTCTCAGATACATTAAAGTAACTTTGAGGTTTTTTTATAGTAAAGTTAAGTAAAAAACTATTTTTTATGGTAATTTTAATAATAACAAGGTTTTATGTTACGTTGATTGAAAATTAATATTAAGAGGTACCTTATTTTTTTGAACTTTAATGGATATGTACATGTATGAAATATAAATCTATAACATTGAGAAGAAAAAAATTTGATTATATGGTTTCTATACAGAGAGTCAAAAAAATATTTTAAATAAAGATAAATTTTAAGGCCATAAGGTAAATGTTTAAAATCCATTATTAATTTTCTATAATGAAAAAATTGTAAATATTTTCACAAATAATAATTTGAAATAATAGAAATTAAAATATATTGATACTAAAAGTGTTTTTGTTGAAGGGAAGCCTTCTAGTGGATATGTGAGGCTTAAATATATTTTCATTGTAGAAGAGGTAATTTATGTATTCACCAAGCCTATTTGAATGGATATATATGAAGAGTTATGGCTATGAATATGTGTTCAGCATTTATTTAAAACTTATGTAATTTCATATATGCATCACAATAAATCATATTTTTGTATCAAATAACGGTAATGGTATATAAATAATTTGAAAACTATTTGAAAAAACAAAAATGGTTTTATTTTATATAGGGAGAGAATTTGTTGAGTTGATTTGGGGTGGGGGAGGTAAAATAAATTTACTATCTAAAATATTTTTTTCATTGATGGTTGAGATTCTCTTAAAAAATGAATTATATAATAGTGTGTTACCAAGATGTTTCTATTAGAATAGTGAACTAAATTTTTTTAATATGGTATGTTATTGGAGCTAAAAAATAAATAGTGGGATATATAAGAAAATATTACATAATATAAAGTTTTTTTATTTATTATAAATATAATTTGATAATAATAATAAACAATTGATATTTTTTTAAATAATATTATGTGTCTTATGATTTGTTGAGATGGATCCAAGAATACTCAAGAAGACCTCTATAAAATTATATGTTGCACATTTTTAGGGATTTGAAAACAATTTCAATTCATAAGAGATACCAATTCATGTGTAACAATTTCTATAACTTTATAAAGGATATGTAGAATCTTAATATTATATATAAATCCTTTAAAATAAATTTGGATAAGTACATTAAAAATAACAAATTTGAAGCACACTATGGTATATGAGTGTAACTTGGATCATGTGTAAGTGTAATTTGGTGGTACACAAGATTGAATCCAATTGTCCATTAGATGTGTAATAAGAAATTTTATTATATTTAATATTTTATTAAGGTTCCAATTGATATATATGATCTTAATGGATGTCACATAAGATTAAAAAAAATTCATAGTTGAAATATAAAAATAACATTTATGAGGATTTGTAATTCATTAGTCACTAAATATCATGACGATAATTTCAAATAAAAGATTCAATCCACATATTACGGTGATAAGATTTAAATAATATTATTATATGTGGAGAATATTTATACCACAATTATATTACACCTTGTGAACATATAAAAATATTATCAAGCTTCATTTTTGTAGAAAGAATTAAAATTATAAAAGATTAAATCTATATAATAATTAAAAAACTATATTTCATAAATATGACAAGATATTTAATGTTATTGGATAATGTTTGAATAAGAATATATGTTTTTATATCTTAGAGGATCACTGCTTTATTATTCTCAGAGGAGTTTTTAGTGAGAAAACAATGAAATAATTAAATAATGATCATAATAATGAATTTTCCTAGGGTTTCCATATTTATATTATTGAAAATATCAATTATAGATTTGTATATATATATATATTGATGAGAATACTAGTGATATTAAATATCTAGATAATAATTTAGATTATGGGGAGTGTTATTGAGTTATTATGAGATTATTTATCATCCATTATAATAGATTCATTGGATACCAATGTTTTTGATATGTAGGGATCTCGAGTTCATGATAAATATTAAAAATTATTGAATAAGAGATCATTATTTTGATTATAAATAATATTTTTTCTTATTAGAGATATTTTATTTAGGATTTCAAGAAATCCTTAAAAACAGATGGGATCTAATATAATAAATTTTCTATTGAAAAATGTGTATCAAATAATCTTGGGTTTAGAGTTACACATTACATAATTTAAATCAATTTAAAAAATTTGTAAAACATAAGTGTCTTGGACTCAACCAACACATTACAAGAATGTAGTCACCAACTTTGGTGGATATAATTTCAAAAATGACAAGTGATGTTATGATATTTTGTATTTCCTCTATTTATGAGTGTGGTTGATATTTAAGGGGGGAGTGGATCATGAATTTAATAGGTCACATGAGTTCACCAAACAAAAAAATTATAAATAGTGGCACTAATCAAACCACCCTCATTAGTGTTACGCCATTAATCTCTATACCACTTAGATATTAGATTATAATTATAATATTAACCTCTATACCATATAATACATCCATATTTTAATTAAAAAACAATATACAATAACATATTAGCTAGAGAGAGATATTTAGAAAATTTAGGACCATATGAAGATTATTGAGGCCAATAATTTAATATAAGATCATAAATAGAAGGATAAAATGTTTCTCCTTGTCTTATATATTATTCCATCATTGTTGAATGTATATTCATATATTATTTATAATTAAACATGATGTTACATTTTATATTACATTTTGTGGAATCCTTGTAACATTTACATTAATATTAAAGAAATAATATTAAAAATATGTTAATCATTCAATTTTATATTAGTTAAATGATGAATACTTCTCTTTTAGAGTCATTGTTCTAATCACAGTGGATCATGTGACCGTAAATGATATGGATAAAAAAAATTAGTAATCATTATATTATTATGAACAATAAATTAATAAATACATTTTTCTCAAACACCTTTTTTATGCGCTCATTACAATAAATAAGGAAATTAAAATGAGAAAGTAAAATTATATATTTATCTAATCAATAAGTGAATATTGATAACAATGATTAATAATTTTTTTAGTTAGGAAAATGATATATTCATTAAAACCTTAATTGTATATTTAGTCATCAAATATTGTCTCTAAATGTAGATTCATGTTAAGGTATAATACCATTTTTAGCTACAAGTGAAAATGGTTTTATTTAAATTTTGTTACTAATAATGTTACATTCTTATTAAATTATGTTTTTTTAAAATTAACAATACGAATTCCAATATAAAAATGAAAAATTTGGTGTTTTAAATATGGTGACCTGAGAAATTAAATGTGGTTTCCCATTATTATAAATTCAAATTTATGTCTTTATAATTGTGAATATTTTTTGTTGTATAGTATAACCATGAGGTTGTAAATGTGAATATTAGAAGATAAAAATGAAAAAAATGAAATTTAAATTGAATTACTCAAATAAATATTTCTATAAATGAACGTGTGCATATAAGTATTGACAATTCTAAATGGAAAAGGATGAGCCATAAATTATGTTATACATGATAAATAATTTATATTTATGATTATGAAAATCAGAATACATTAAAATATAAAAAATGGTTGTGTTTTAAATTATGTTACCAAATGTAGTATGTTCAAGTGTATATATATGTAAATATGAATATCTTGTATTTTAAATTTATATTTATATATCTATAAACAATAGAACATTTAATTATATCGAAAAATCATAATTTTATATTAATATTGTGGTACAACAACTTTGTTAATGTACTATATTCTATGTAATTATAAATATTATTATAAATTATTGTAAATTTAATTATTTATTTTAAATGAGTGATGTATTAATGTGAAAATATAGTGTTTTTGGTCTATAATTTTCTGAAAATTTTAAATTAATCGTTAAATTTTATATATTTTATTGTTGTTTAAGTCATTTATCTTTATATTATCATTAATAGAGTTATAGTGATGGTTTTTTGAATTATAGGGAATAATCCCTATGATTATAGTAATGAATTATTAAATAACATGAGTCACGATGAAAATTAATGAATTTCAAATATTAATATAAACTAAAATTTTTACTTATAAATACTCTTTAAAAATTATTCTATATAAAACATGTGTTGGATATAGTCATGATGGTAATGGTTAAATTTACCTTGGTAGAGAATGAAGCTCATTTTGTATTTGGTATGTTATTGGAGTTCCGGATAAAATATATATATATATATATATATAACATATCAAATAGTTGATGCATTCCTACACCCCAAAAACATATCCATGTATATTTTTAGAAGATTAAAAATAATATATAAATATGTCAAACATGATTTGTTATGTCTACATCAATCCCATATCCATCTAAATTTTGATTCTATTAGGGAATTTTTAAATTTTTTTTGGTTAAATATAGAATGATTGTGTAACAATTAGACCTAAAAATTCAAAATATAAAATTATTAAATCAATTAATAACTAGACAAAATGTATCATGTAGTAGTCCATTTTTAATCAAATGAAGAAGAATATATTTCTTATTTATAAGTAAATTCAATAACTATTAAAATACTATTAATAAATAAGAAAAAATTCCACATCATAATACTTTCTAGAAATTAACATTATAATCATATAATATAATTCTTTCCCCTCTGTTTCAGAAAATTAAAGAAGATTATAATTCATTAGATAGTTTTTAGGTTAGATCCTGGAAAGAAATCTAGAATGTATAACTATTATTGTTCTCTACCTAATTTAAAAAGAATTTGTTTATTGGGAAATGTTATTCCAGATAATCATAAAATGGCTTCAATGACAGAGATCATTTTTCACACCAAACTTGATGATCAATATACACTAAATCTATTCAAAAAAATTATATTAATATTTTGGAATGTTATTGAGTGATTATTAAAAAATGATAAAGGATTTAATGTCCAAGGTTACATTGAAGGTGTTCTCAAATGTGTCTAAGATATAATTCTACTCTACCTCAATAAAGAACTCATAGAATGGTACAATTCACGATCTAAAATTTATAATGATAAAATTAGTTCTATCATATTTACTAGAGATGATTAATTAATAGTCAATGATTTTATTATACCGGAATTTGAAGATAATATTTTTCATTTCCTAGGAAGTGAAATACAGCATCTATCAAGGAAGTACTAGACCATTCTGATTAATGTTTAATGATAATAATTTAATTGTTTTTCTCTTGTATAGTCCAATTTTATGTTGGTGATCTCTTGTAAAAAGGTTTCCACATAACTATTAAATGTTTATTATCTATAAAATACAAAATAATATGATTAGAGAGTTATTTATTAGTGAAATTAATTAATGATAAAAAATCAATGATCATATTAAGTAAATTGTGAAATTTTAGTTAGATGTGCGCATTTATGGATTAATTTATATCATCATTTTTAGTAATTGTTTATTGTGACATGAGTTTTTAGATTTTTTTATTTTTTATTTTTTATAATTGACTAAATTATTTTTTGATTACTATTTTGGATGTTTGTGATGCACTGATGAATTTCCCAATTAATAAATCATTAAATTATACAAAAAATAAATTATTATAAAAATGAATATTTCAAAATCATGATAAAAATTTTGAAAATAAAAAATATGTTTCAAGTGGGATATAAAATTAACAATCCCTCACCGTAATGTTTCTTAGGTAAATGTGTTTCTATAATGGAGGAAATTATTATATTTTGATTTTTAGTCCCTCAAGACACATCATTGTCTATAAATAAGGAATCGAAATCATAAATACATTTATTTACATTTTTCTAATATAGAGGATGTATTTAATAGGATAATGTGAGTCAAAATGAAACCATTATGTTAATATATCTAAGCCTCTTAAGTTATTATTAATTCTAGTTTTTAATATTAATTTAAATATTAATATAGTGTATTTGTTAATTATCTTCTTAGTTTAATATTTTTTAAATTGGATTTAAAAAATTAATAATTATTACTGGAATAAATGCAGGCTACTAGAACACCCAATTTATGGGGTGAATGAGAACACATCTATTTTCAAGTAAAGATACCAATGGAAAGCGTAATTATATAGAACAATAATATTTCTAACCCCATATTGGGGAATAAAACTCTAAATATACTGTACCCCAAGACATTGGATAAAATTTTAATATTTTCCATTGATCCAAATGGGAACCATGACGAACCAGTGAGGTGAATATTGTTATTTTAGTGTTTAATCAAGAAAAATGGGAATTATTGAGTTTATTTATTAAATATATAATTGCGGAAGGATGTAATTTATCATATAAATTATTACATTATTTAATTCGGTATATTTGTTGATCTCTAACTAGAAAGAGAATATTACATTAAAATAATAATTATTAGTGGTATTAAAATTGATTTTATATAATTAATATCATTTATATTATAAGGAAATTTCGTTATAAGGTTATGATTTGTCATGGTTATGAAGGGATTAATTTCAGCATAATTATATTATTTAATTAAAAAGAGGTTAACATTCAAAAATTAATTATGTTTTTGTAATTGGCATGACCTAATTAAAATGATTACATGAAATGAATTGTATATTTATTATTATGGGAAATTTTAACATAAAATTAATGGATTTTTTATTTTAATATCATAGAATTTTCTTAATTAGAGGAATTCATGAAATTATTATGATTGGGAAAATTTAATGAGTAATTAATGGTTTTACATCAGTGTTATGAAGATTAGATATAGAGTTTTGGTTGGATGAAATTTAATTTGTTTTGTAGGAGTGACACATGGTTGATTCCTGATTGGAAGTAAAGTTAATGTGGTGTACAGATGGAAGTGTCTCCGAAAAATTTATACTATTTTGAGATCTCTCTATTACTACATTGGTGGGATTATAATTCTGGCTTGAGGGGATTGGAGGATGGTAGGTTGGGTAGATTATCGATGTTTTATCAAGGTATGTTCTTTAGAAATTTAAGATTTTCAGTAATATAATATAGTTTGATTCTAATTAATCCATTACACTAAATCACGCAATATTCCCATTATCCTTATAAAGGGCGATATATAATGATTTATGAAATATCACATGGAGAGATTCCAAAAGGAATTGGGTCACGTTACACTATGGACTTCATAATATAAAACGTAGTATTCTAGTGTGTATAGGTAGTAGGTTTCATGGGTTTGTGCCAAATAACATGAGGATTATTCAACTAACTATATTCCATGTACCCTAAACCTCAAAGTAAAATGGGTACTATATCAATTTAACATGGGGCCATAACAAATTAAAATTATCCAGGTCTATATCATAAAAATTAAAATATTCATTCTATTTTTTTAAGAAGTATGGATCTCAAGATTTATTATTAAATAAATAGGTGGGGTTTCTAATTATGGTATTTTTATGAAGTGCTTATAGGGAATTATACGATAATAAATTCATATAATACATGTCCTAGATACCCTCACAAATTGGTACCTAAGATGAATTTTCACATACCTGAGGGGCGATCTCAACCCCCTTGGGTTAGAAACATGAACTGGAGAATCAAACGACAACCATATGGAATGGTTTCATCCAACATGAAGAAAAAATATGGCATAACTGTATACTAAATAAAGAAACAACATAAGGTAAACATATATTCCATTATAGATAAGGAACAATTGATGCGATATAACTAAAAAAGGTTGGAAAAAATTTCCATGTGACATATATTATTAAATAGGATCTCAAACCGAAACAACTACTCCAATCATTCCATATGATAACTTGGGAACCCTCCTGTTATCTAACCACTATATACCGAAAACCTAGACGACCAAAAAATCACCTACTCAATGTGGTAATTATCCTTTACCTCCATCGAAATACATAATAATGTCTACAAGCCACAGAACAGGTATGTAGGGCGTGAGATGACTATATCAGTAGGGTCTCACCTATGTGTCCCATATCATGTCCCTGAATAATAATAAATACATAATCAAGATTAAATAACACAATGAATGGTTATAGTTAAACATTTTTATATCAAAATCATGGAAAAATAATGCAATTTCCCCTTTTTCCACATTTTTAAATAAAATATGCATTTTGGTATCAAATATCTTCACAACCATATATCACGTTAGATATATTAGGTCAAAATGAATTATTAATCCCAAAAAATATCAAATCCATGGAAGTGTAAAATAATAATACATGCCAATAAGTAGAAGCACATGTAATGTCAAACCAAGGATCACACAAGGTTATGAGAGCTAAGACACTCATACCTAACATAGAAAATTATTCATGCTTCAAGAATCTTGACAAATGAATTGAGATTATAGATCATAGGAACACCACAAAAATTGAACCCCCCATGCAACATCCCCATATAAGTGGCCATTATATCTAGTTCCCCGAGCAGTGTTGTCACATGACCTCACATGCACCCCCTCATTCACTAGAGGCATCCAAGTAGTAGTAGAAGTCGATGAAGAAATGTTGGGGATAATATAGCATCTTTTTAGATTAAATCCACAAAATAAATGATATCAACAGACATAAAAACCATCATGAAAAATAAATGTGCATCAGATGATAATGTCCAAATAATAACCATGTAGGACATGATATTATAGTATGATGAATACAATAAATGTCATTCAGTCATATAGACATTATCCCAAAACCAAAAATAACAAAAGACCTTGAAGTGTGGGCTAGATTCCCAACCTGATTCTAACATCCCATACTATATCCCAATATCGTAGGCATAAAACAAATTCCAAGCCCTTATCCTAAATGAGTAATATAAGAAATTAATTTTTCTTTAGGTACCAATGTTCTATAGAGACCCGAGTAGGGTGTTATTATAACTCAATACGCCACCACAAACAGTGTCTAAAGTAATAATTATTCAATACCATAGTTCATGAGAGGCAGAAGTATAATAATAAACATAGCTAGAAAGGAACATGTTCCAATTATAAATAAAAACTTCTTTAACAAACATTTATCATGAAATATGTTTCAATTTTAAACAATTACAAATTAACCCTTTCTTATCCATCAAGTTCTTTATGGTCAACCAACCAAATATCTAGCTTTTGATTAACTAGGGTTATGAACCAGTACATAAGTGGTTACATACTTTCAATAAAATGGGGAACTCAATAATTAGAATTTATCCACATACCCCAGATCCTCAGTCTAATAACAAATTCATTTCAATGTGTTTGGGAATCATATAGCCTTAGTATGACATCCCAAACTACACCATGAGTATATGTTAAGAATAATAGAGCCTAATTATGAAATAACAACAAAATGTCAAATAACACAAACCTTGGATCCATAGTCCAGGTATCCTCAACCAATTATGTTACACATAACTTGGAGCCTCATCCCATGCAGTCACATCAAATGCAACAGTTAGGGGTCTAGGGAATCAGGTTGACTTCCTAACTTGTTCATTGTAGGGGTGAGGTTTAGAGCCTCATTCAAACCCAAATCATTGGATGAGACTCAGTCTAATACCCCACATTCCAACAACCCATATTCTCTTGCATCTTAAACAAAACATATATACCCAACACAAACCACAACCATTATACAAAACCACAATTTACAATTAAAACACATTATACACATCCCACAAATAAATCATAACCCATTAACACATATTACATTATACCAAACACCCCCTTATGATATGTCATCAACTGAGCACATTCATCATTTAGATAATTTCATAACCATGATAGCATTCCAACCGAACCAAGATGGGTTCTATCTCACTATCCCACAGTTCATTTCACTTACTATGGTCCCAATGAACCTCTAAACCAGCACATGGTAAAATATCCAAAATATTCATTTGAAATAAAATTTAATACAACCTTAAAAAAGTGGGTCCTTCTCAATGAAAAACTAAACATTACTTATGGATTTAATTTCTATTCTAAACAATTCAAACTATCATTAAACATTTTCACTAGAATGGGAGCACACCCCTATTTCAAAACATCAATTTAAATTCCTTTATAAGAATCCCTTTTTCAATCATTTTAGTTCACAAAATCATTTAAAAATACCACTCACTTTCAACATCAATTCCTTCGTTGAAAAAAATGATCGTGTTGAAACCCAAAACTCACTATTTAAACTATTTCCAAAAAACCCTCCGAACATAAAAACTACCAATGAATTATCTCATATACCATAATAACCAATCTTTCATACATTAATAAAATTAAAAACAATTTATTTTTCATATTAACCCTATCTAATTATTTACCAACTCATATCACCCATTCGATGGGTTCATCCTACCCCAATGGAATCCCTAGTTTTAGTCTCACATCACCAATGATCCCAACAGAGTTCATGAATGGTCTCATATGTCAATATAGGCCCAAGATCACTTTCCATAGTCAAAGACATTAACAACCAACAAGGAATTACATTGGATCCAATACACAAATATATATATATATATATTATTGAGACTATGGGGAATATCCTTAAGACCACCTACCACATGTTTGTTGAATAATTATTGCTTAACCTCCACCCTTGATCTGAAATCAATCACCCATTACATCCCAAAATTTAAATCTAATGAAAAAGAGAGGGTTTTAGGGCATCAGAAGAAGTGGACAGATTCTACAATCCCCTGTCCATAAAAAGGATGTTAGAGGAGTGTTATACACACCCATATCATTAATTTTGACACAAATTTTCTTCAAATGGACATGAATCAATGAGAATTCATCCCTTGATAATCCAGAAGGGTTTCTTTAATCTACCATGTCTCTAAAGAAACAATTGGATGGAAAATCATGTTAAAACCCTTATGTCATATGATTGAAAACGGAAATTTATCATTTTTTAGGGATCCACAGTTTGTCCAGACAATTATATGAACAGTGTGGATCCCTGTATCGAAGACGAACCAAGTCATTCTGTTTCTTGAAAGCATATGAACTGTTTGAAATATCGTTAGGTGACCTTATGATATCCTCTATTTGAACGGTGATACAACTTCATGGTTTTCCTAGATAGGATCATGGTTTCTATTAACCACACACCAACTGTGTGATGTAATCTATTTGGCCTCGTTTCCTTCCCCTTTCATGTACTAATCGCCCGAAACACCCATAAAACTACTCAAACCCAATGAATCACTTCATTATCCAGTGTAAACGGATTTAAAAAAAATTAAACAATGAAAGGAATCTGCAAATAGTCACGATCATAACTCCTTAACACCTTATAAAGGATTATCTTGAGCAACATCTCCCATTAGAGAACACTACCTTACGTACAATGGTCTGGAAAAAGTCCAATATATCAACTTACATCTTCCACTCTTCTCCCTAATATATGTTGTGTTGTAACAACAATACGACCATGAATAATCATACTATCCCAAAACCATATCCCCCTCCTTGAACCATAATCTCAGAAATGATACTACTCAATTAATTATCCACCTCACCTCATCATTATCATGATAGATAACAATTGAAAAGGTTAGGTAATGTTATTGAATGACCAAACATGATGATACTGGACATGAACTCTACTACCCTTGGTAGATCCACCTAGAACAACTTTGATCCAATCCTCTCCATAAATAACAGATTGATTCCCTCAGTGTGATCTTATCAAGCTTCTAAAATTCTAATGGTGACCCATCCTGGGTTCCACCATTGGAACTAATGGATTCCAAAATCATTTTCTGATCGATAATGTTTGGAAAGCAGGGTCCTGATTTCCTCATTCATTTTTCAAACATTAAAAGAAAATCCCTTGAATAACATTGATTATAGTGAACTCAACTCTTCAAACTCCAGAGAACACCAATCACCAAATACTATATACCAAGATGGACCGTACTAGATCACATCCAACTTGAGACACTAATCTCACCATTAACTAAATCATCTCCCAATATGGTGTTCCCCACCTTACACTTTAGTTCACCACAACCATTTACCGGGGTTGAGCACATAATAGTAAAAAAATGTTTTTGAAAATACCTCAAATCAAACTTCAAAACATTCTCGATGAGTTTCCAAATGAATGGCACCAATAACTCCCTGAAAGCTCCACCAAAAATGAAATTCAACCTTTCTATTGATACTAAATGGATTGGTAACTCTTTCTCCTTCCATATCTCAACTAAGAACAGCTGGGTTCTTCCTCAATACCCATTCCCATTACTGGGACACACATATAATTCAAAGATTTACTAGAGGTGGTTTACTTCCCACCAAATCCATTACCTTTCTACCCATTTAAGTCAGGAAATTTATTCCATCCCCACCTTTGGAGCCCAGCATCCACTATTGGAATGTTGTCCCTCTACCCAGACAGGGAACCTTTTCACAAAAAACATGCCTCCATCACCTAAGCACACCTACATGAGTCCATTCCAAAACTATGATGAAACATTATTTTATTAGTATCCACTACATAATAATTCATATTTGAAGCTATAAGACCCACCAACACAACACTAATGACTCACTCTGATAACCTCTAAAACCAGATCAATCCCAAATCCATTTATCAGTTCAATCTACCACTACATCCAAGGCCCACATGGACTTCCCTAAGGACCCGGAATATGTCCATTAAGGTATTATTTATTTCAAGTTCCATACAACCACAATTACCCCACAATTTTCTACAAACATCCTTGAATAACATAAAATTCCTCACCATAGGATTTTCAATCTCAGTTCTTTCCTCATGAAATTATCTCTACTAGAGCTCATTATTTGATCACTATTAGAACCCCAAAATGTTGACATGGTCTACTAGCATTCCCAAGAACAATACAAAAATTACACTTTACACATTATTTACTATAGAGAATGTAGGTCATGGAATTATCTAACATAAATTCCATCCTTGGGACCTCTACCTCTGTTGTTCGATGGTAAAAATTCGAAAATAAATATAAAAAAATAACTCCATGATCATATCCTACAAGAGGATCCATTTTCATTCGAATCACATTTTGGTAACTAAGAAAAAATTTGAATCTCTCCCAGCATACCCAAGATGATTTCAATATATTGGAAATGATTTTCATTAGCTAAATGAATTGTAAGATGTCATCGACAGAAGTCTCTACAACTCAAGTGGGATTTCCAACTGAACTAGCCGCCACTTTTTGATCCCTTTACCAATATTTCATGAACTAACACTTCATGTGGAACTATTTCCACCAAAAATCATGAGTTATTCTAACCTGAACCTGCTGGATAGAAATATAAATACAATGATCCATAAAACACATCGATAAATAATTTCACCCTCAAACCACCATTTCTTGATAATTGGATTCACAAAAAATGATATGCACTAAATCTGAGCCACATGTCCTCCCATCCAAAGTAGAATATTTTCCTCCCATGCATGTTCCCATATCCAGATTAAAATAGAGACCTTGAGGTATCAAACATTTCTATATCTACACATTGAACTTGACTCCATATCTCATAGGTCTTACATCCTCAAAACTACACCCAACTACCACATACACTACTAAACATGCCACATTGTCTGCCAGCCTCTTTAGACTTGAGGAATTCTAAAAATATTCATCGAAAAGTCCACCCACTCATCCAATAAAGACATGCCACATGGAAAATGGCTTCCTAGGTGTCACCTCTATATCAAAAGTGTTCATCCACACTTTGGTCACCCTTATCTTATTTTCCAAAAAAACACCGATTTTCCCATCAAGCACCATCATTCCACATAACAATGCTCCTAATTACATTTCCTCTCTAAAAAATTTAAAATAGACAAATTTTTTTCAAAAATCTTAATGATAATGAATCCATTTAAAAAACATGCACTTTAAAAAAAATTGATTTCACCAAACGTACATCGATTCTGCCATCAGAGCACCCACTCGTGCATTATCTCCCATGTGACATGCAACATTAGGATAACCTCCCTGAGGATTTACTCGATTTCCATCGACTATCAACTCAAATAAATAAAATGTGTCAAATTTACAAAACCACTAACCTTCACACATAGCCCACTATGACAAACTCATACTAAGAAACTCATCCAGTGTTCCACTACCAATGTATGGAAAATCCACATAGGAAATATGAAATGAAAATCATGAGCAATCCTGACTGAACCCTCTCCCATGTAACCATGACGGTCAAAAAATACCAAATACCACAATTGATGTCATTCTGATGAATGGTTGTTGGATCAACCTTTAAGCCTTACACATAAAACGTCAAATAACCCGCTTCCCACGGGCATCAATCCCAGAGTCATTCTATACAAATTGTGTCTAATGAACCAAGAAACAATTTAAATTATTATGCATACCATGTATACATTCTAACACACATTAGCACCACAATCTGAACACCTAATCAATGGCCCAAAGACAACTGACAAGTTCTCATCCCACTAGATAATGCTTGTCCTCATTAATAGACTTCATTTCCAATTTCTAATCTTATAACCTTACCATAGACATGAAAAGAATCATTTCATTAAATGTTATATCCAAACCATCTTGGACTCACATTCGGTAATCCATATTTTCAAAACTAAAGTGCACTATTTTCCAAAACCACCCATACATAGGGTAAAAGCACAGAAAAATGGATACCCACCACCACTATCCATTAAGAGATCCATCATTTTCCCATTTTCCTTGTTAATTTATACCATTATATTTAAAACCAAATGATTAACATTTCAAAACATTACAAAACATTTCATTTCAAAACCCACGAATTTACACTTTTATAAAACTTTTTATCTTCCCATGAATTCAAAAATCAATGATTTATTCAAATCATATTTGAAAACATTTTAGCTAACAACAATTTCATGGAGAGATTAAAAAGTTAAAATCATCGATAAAATGTACACTACAAACATCTGAGCCACATAGAAATATAAATAATTGGAAGCATACATATCACCTACCAATTCTACATTCCTATCATGATGTATGAACTCACACACCCTCTGTTTTCATAAAATGATAAGAGATAAATCCTAAAAAATAAATAGCCTTGCATCCATGTGAAACACTTGAGGTAGATGTATTAGTCTAATATAAATAAAAAAACATTAGTTCCCACCCATTGAAACTTGTGTTTTACCCCATACATGGGGCGGTAGGCCCCTATCACCAAGTGGATTTCCTTGTCCCAAAAATACCCTATTATCCTATATACCATGTCCCATGTATAGAGAAAAAAGATAGCACCTCTGATACCACTTTGTTACATCCCAGAACCGGTGGACACTATATATGTTTCCCTGATCTAGGTCATCACAAGTCCTCTGGCATGCATCTGAAAGGCCAAACGATACCAACTAGTAGCATGAGTCTATAGAAAAACATTTGGGAGTGTATACGAACTTTTTTGTGTAAGGACACAACATAAACAATATCAGTAAACATAAAAACTAGTATTTAAAATAAATTTACCACATTTAATGTATATGAAAAAATAATCATGTAGAACATGATATAGTAGTATGAGGAATACACTTCATCTTTGAAAATCATATTGATAATATCCTAAAACCAAAACTACCAAAATACCCCAAAGCATCAGACCATGTCCCAAAATGGTATTGGTATCCAAGTATCCAACCCAATAGCACCGTCATAAACCAAATGTTAGTTCTCTATCCTAAACCAATAACTAAAACAAGTAGTTTCTTTTCAGGTACCAACGTTCCATGGCATCCCAGGAATGCTGGGATACAACTCAACAAGACACCACCAATGGTGTCTAATGAAATAACCAATCTGTATAATAGTTCATCAGGGGGAAAAGTGAAATAAATAAACATATATGGAAAGAAAAACTGATTAAAATTTAAATAATTAAACATTTAACCACCATTTATCAGGAAATATGTTTCAATTTTATACAATTAAATTTTATCCTTTTTAACGATAATGTTATTTAGAGTCAACCAACCTATAAACTAGATCTTTTAATAATGGGAGCCATATCCACAACATAATGTGTTAGAAACATTTCAACATGATTGGAATTCACTAATCACAATTTATCAACATACCCTGGAGCCTCAGTTTGGTACTCATGTCATGTCCATGTGTTTGGAAATCATAGAGTCTCTGTTGCACATCCCAAACCCCACTATGACCATACATTTTGAAGCATAGAGCCATAGTCTATCATCCCAACCATATATCACAAAGCACATACCTTGGAAACTTAGTTCAGGATGCCTCAACAAATTACATCACACATAACATGGAGCCTCATTCCAGGTTGTATAATCCAATAAAATTATTAGGGGACTATACCATTATTCTAACTCACTATCGAGTGCATTCAAGGGGTAGGGTTTAGTGACTCAGTCCAACCCGACCCATTGTAGGAGCCTAAGTTTGATACCCAACCTATCACCTAGCCATGTTTCCATATTTATTTAACCAAAAACAATTACCAAACATAATCCATAACCTTCAAAAAACCTTCATTTACAATTATAACATGTTATAAACAGCCCATATACAAGGAATACCCCATTAAAAACATACCTTTATGCCAAAAACACCCTTATTGTATGTCATAAACTAAGAACATTCTTCTTTTAGTTCATTTAATAACCATGTTAACATGCCAATATAAAATACATGGTTTCTATCGCACTAATTCACATATCATTTAATTTATTATGGTCCCAACATACCTCTAAACTAACACATGTCTTAAACCACAATTCAAAATATTCATCTCAAATCATCTTGTATCCACTCCATTGAAACACGAGTCTTTCTATTAAAAAAACATAACATTCCTAATGTTTTTCATTTCCACTCACAATTATTCAAATAATAATTTGGCATATTCACAAGAAAGGGGCCACAGTCTCATTTCAAAACACTATTTGATATTCAGTAATAATAACCCATTTTCAAACATTTGAGGTTAAAACCTCCATTAAAAAAATCTCTAAATTTCAACAATAATTCAATCATTGAAAACCATGGTAGTTTTTAAAGACAAAACACACCATTTAAACCCCTTACAGGAACACCTTAGAACTTACAAAACTATATGGTAAACATCCTAATGATCCTGTTAACTAATCTCGTATAGCCAAATTAAATTGACCATCCATTTATTTCTGTATATACCCTATCTCCACATTTACAAACTCATTTCAACCTTTCCATGTGTTTGACATACCCCCAGAGTAGTCTAGGGTTCAGTCACACATCATCAACTAGACCAACGTGTTGAGTAAAGGGTCTCACACTTCAATCTATGTCCCATATAACATTCCATAAAAAAATTATAATGCAAAAAGGAATTAAACTGGAACAATAACATAAACATACATAACACCATTACTATGCAAAAAATATCTAATACCCCTATCCTCAATTTTTTGACCAGTGCTTTCTTAAACTATGCCATTGATGTAAACTCAAACAACCATCAGAGCCCCAATATTTATTTAGCTAAAAATGTGAGGGTTTAGGGATTTAGAAGACGAGGAGTGATTATATACTCCATCATCAAAAAAAGGAATTCATATGAGGGTTAGACTCTCCCTGATCATCAAATCACACTCAAACACTCTCCAAAAAACCAAAAAATGAAGGAGAATCATCCCTTGGAAATCTACAAGGGTTTGGTTCAGCTCCCAACTACTAAACGTAGAGTAAGGAAGAAAATTGGGTTAGAAATATGAAGGCCTAAGATGGAAAAAATGAATTTTCCCACATTTTAAGGGCCCCATATATAATATAAATCATAATATAAATCTATTGAATTTATAAAACAATTATAAATTTTTATATATTTCATCAATTGTATTTATATTTATATTAATATTATGTATACCAATATTTGTATATGTATACATTTTTGTTGATATGTATATGTATTTATTAAAAGTATTTACATAAGGTATTTATATTGATATGTTTATAATTCATTTAATTACATTTATATAATGTGCTAATGCCATATATATATACAAACATGTGTGCACAAAATTATATATATATTATAAAATAAGAATATATATGAGATTTATTTTAAAAATTAATACTAAAATAATGATGGGTTAAAACCCCCATTAATCCAATGGATTAGCAGTTGTTCATGAACCACTCAAATTTATAAAAAGAGATGTTGTTTAAAACTGCCTCTAATTTCATATATTAGTGGGTGTTCACAACCCCCTCTAATTTATAATATTAGAGGGGGTTCTAAACTGCCTCTATTTTCATAGATTAAAGGGGGGGGGGGGGTCACAACACCTATAATTTATTTGATTAGAGGGGTTTCAAAAACAATTCTAATTTCATTGATTAGAGGTGGATTACAACATCCTCTAATGTCATAGATTTTTGGGGGTTCACAACCCCCAAAAATTTAAGGGATTAGTTGTGGTTCCTAAAACCCTCTAATTTTTTATTTTAGAGGGGGTTCACAACCCATCAAATTTCATACATTATTGGGGATTCAAAACCTCATATAATATCCAAAAACATATATATATATATATATATATATATAGAATCTAAAATCCAACTAAAAATATAGCATCACGAAATAATAAATTAGTAGTTGTTTTGACATAACCACCTCTAAAATAAAACCAAATATTAAAAAAAATAATGTAATAAAATTAGTGGCGGTTATGAACTCCCACTAAATTCAATAATTTAGGGGGTTGTTTATAAACCCATATAAAATGAATTTAGGGGGTTGTGCATAACAACCTCTAAAAACCTGTTCCCTATCTGCTATTTTTTTGTAGTGACATATCATGCCATATCTTTTAATAAAACAATTTATCAAAAAAATAAGAGAAATGAAATTCACCAACACAAGATAAATATGGAAACTCCTACCTAAAAACTCATGTATCGTACACCAAATTTATAACCACACAAAATAAATGATTCAACAATAACAAAATAGGACATTCAATCAATAAACACTCCCCAAAAATTGATTCAATTTAACAAATGGGTCAGAAGAGAAGATAAAAAAAACATACATCATGAAAGAACACACAACATAACACAAAAAATATGTGAAACTACCTCTGAAACATGATCACTTTGTAGATAAAGAGGGAATAAATATTAAAAATCACCATACATCAGTGAATCCTATAATGTAATGCAATAGTGCAACCCGATCAAGGCAACGAAGAACAAAAAATGATTACACGCCATGGGAAATGTAATCAAACAACAATAGTGATCAATGAAGGAATGAATAAATCCATATTTAATAGAGACACCAAAAATCACAAGAAAAGGGATATTGTTTGAGATCAAGGTTATCTTCGGAAGAAAAAAATCAGTTGACACAGAATCATAAAATCCAACCTTCTAATAGTTTAACGACATGTAACACCTTTACATGTCCTGTAATCCAGGGGGGAACATGTATGCTAAAAAAACATGATTCCTCTTTATTGAAAATTAATATTTTGACATTACATTTTGTGTAAACATTGGATGTTGTGTAATAATTTTATGATGTTTACAATGTTCACGAATTGTGTCTGGAGACAATGTACATATCATGTAAACCCTTTACACATAGTGTAATCACCCAACACATTCTAGAAAATAAAAATTCATGCACGGAAACCTCAAACCAGCTTAGTAATTCTCCAAAATATAGGATAACCCTATAAATCTATTGATGCATTTTTACTCAGACTCCCTGAATTAAAAAAACAACCCCACCCAGGAGGAAATTTCTCTCAAAAAATTTATATATCTTATGGAGTCACATGAAACACACAATTGAAGAGGTAATGTTGAGAGGATAAGTGAAAATACATGAATGATGGTTAGAATATGTTATAAAACCCCAACTAAAAGACATATCGTACATGAGATGTGATGTGGATGATTAATGTCTGGTAAATAGGTGAGGCCACCGATTCATCATCAATGACTCTCACTGACATATCCCATGATATTTTGATCCATGCCACTATAATTATTTGACCAAAGGAATACAAATCCCTCACCATAAATTCAATTGAGATTCAAAAATATCAAATTAATGATCACGAACAGAAACATATATCTCCATATCACTCTCTTCCCAATTCAAAACATGAGAGTGATCATAATAGTATTTATTGAGCTGTGATATTTGGGAAAAATAATGAATGAATGTCAACTAAGCCAACAATTCAAACCGATAAGAAACATTCAAATGCCACTAAATGATCTAAAACAATAAAACACATATCAGATACCACATCCCTTATTTTCAAAGTCAATGATGACCCATCCTAGGAGAAATTTTATATAAATACTAGTCCCAGATAGAAGATTCCAAAGGATGATACTATTGATCTTCATATGACTTTTTCCGACTCAACAATGTATTCAGGTGTAGATGTATATCCGAATACTCAATGTCATATCATGAAGCACACATTTTCATACCAATGAAACATCAATAACATGTAACCAACAAAAATTTTATCTAAATGAGTGACCATAAAAGGCCTCCAAATAAACCATTATAATCAACAAAATGGAAAATTAAAATAAGAAAACTCAACCACTTCTAGATATCTATCCCATGATCCACAAAAATCTAGGATAGAGGCACAAAGTATATCTCCCAAAAGCAGAATATAATTCACTATATGGGCATTTTTCTATAGATGATATGGCATACTCATCCTGACCCATGTCCCTATTGTCTCTTTAAGACACCTCCAAAACATTAATTTAATCATTGGTTCCATATAATAATCAATGGTTTATGGAACCCCATGAAACCTCAAAATTTCTTATTTATAGATCATACATAGATCATAATATTTTGCAGTGTATTGGATCAAAATAAAATGAGATGAATTTTAAAAATTATCAATCACCATCTCAATATAATTCTTCTCTTTTAGAGTCAGTGGAAATACAAAATAAAAATAATTGACACCTCTTCCCTTTTCCAATTTTTTTTAGTAGATACTAGAGGAAAATATATGGTTGAAAATGATTTGCCTTTATCAGTTATAACATGTAACAGTGGGAATGAAAATCGGAAATGGTGTGATTCATACTCAACCACATGATTCATTGTCTAATGTTATAATACATATATGTAGTGCTCATATGAATGAAAAATTATGAAGTACAAAAATAAAACAAGAATGAACTCCCAAATTATGATGGGATGAAAAATCAATCTATGAAAGTGAGAATACCATCTAAAGAGATAGACCACTAAGAATTGATCTCCCTGCCATATAGGTTTTCTAAAACTCCACTAAACATAACATCGTATTGTTGAATTTGTATGATATACTCATAGAGATATGATGATGATTAAAACTATTCAATACCATGATTAAAACATCATCTGGATAATCTAGATGAAACTGTTCAAAAATAATCATAAGGATTCACTCTTCATTGGATTCCAATATATCTTGAAATGGAACATTCCACCTATGTGCATCAGAAACGAAACTTCCATTCCACAATGTGTCAGAAATATTATTGTCAAACACCATAAGGTATTCCACATGATACCTCTAGATAATATTTGATTCTAACTAAGAAAAGATGTATCTCAAACTCTTGTGGTCAGAAAAGTGTTAGAACCTTTCGGAAAAATGATAATGTCAACAACAGTTGAGTGCATGCACAATAACAGGAAGATCTATATAATGAGTGGGATAATTATTATCATGTATTCAATGATGAAAATATCTATATGCCCTCATATTATAATTCATTAGGATCACAAAACCAAAACATTCACTAGAAGAATCTAATAAAGCCACATACCCATTACTATGCTCCAGTAAGATCAGAATAGTTTCTATTGTCAGATGACCTTCCTACATGATGAAATAAGACTCCTACATTTCCTACTATATTCATTTCACACCTTTCATGATAGAAGTAGTCAAAGGTGATTCCATATTTGAGAAATCCATGATAAATTATTTATAGTATCTATGATGATAATAGAATCTATAAATCTCAAAGACATTCGATAGAATTTCCAAGGAAAAAATAACCATTCCATTCTCAAGTTCAATAGAAATTCCATGATCTGATCAATATTTTCATGTTATTCCTAAACCTCTTGAGGTTCATTCGAACAAATACATTATTGTTTATTCTCACTCAATACTATAATAATTGATCTATTTATCCTACATCTCATAGATGTAGCTCCGAAAATGTGTTCTGAGATTGTGGTACATTCTGGTCGACATTATAAACTACCTGTGTGATAGACTTGGTAGTATTTTGATCTGTTAGAGGATTATTTAGAGGAGAATCATCTAAACCCTCTTTAGAAACTAAATAGAAATACTACTCCATATTGAAACCAAATAAATGACTAGAAAATAGAATGATCATAGTAAAAAAGGAAAACAACATGAAAATTTTGATTAACCTCAAAAAATCAAAACAAGTGACCCACAATGAATAATCTCATAGAAACTCTAGTCCCATCTTGGAAAGAGATGACTATAAACTCATCGTAATATACCTCAAAACACCTTAAAATCCTACATACATTCTACCAATCATCATAATAAAATCTATCTTAAGGAAAAACAACCTTTGATACCAATTTGTAAAAAAATTACAAACCGGATACCCTCTCAAACTATTAAATGACATAAATATTCACATTTCCTTGCGGTGTTCTTAATACCCATGAGCTAGAAACTAGAACCCAAACATCAAAAAACTCCCAGAAAGAAGGATTTATCCCATCCTAAAGAAAAAACATTGCATATACGTCTACTACTAAATTATTAATACAGGGTAAAAATATATCCCATTATATATAATGAGAAATTGGAGTGATAAAAGTAAAAAAACTTGAATAAAATATCCTAGTGACATGTATAACTACATTAGACTACAAAACCAGAGAGCTACTCCAAAGATCCATGTGATAACAAGGGAAACCACCCATCCTCTCACCACCAGGTACTGAAAGTTTAGCTGATATAAAGCCTCACCTTCCTACTATGGTGACATTTCTTTCCACACATTGAATGACATAACCTAGTCTACACCCCAATGAAGAGGAACACTATCTGTGAGACAAAATCCTATTAGGGTATCACCCTAATGTTTCATATCATGTCTATAAATAATAATACACAATATATTGACATTAAAAAAAATACTTGAAAACAATGTAATACCTTTTATATAAAAAACATTGATTTTTATTTAATTTACCCCTTTCCAAATATTGAAAATAAAACCGGTGTATCAGATTCCATGACTTTAATAAAAATATTTCACATTAGATATTTCCTTTAAAAAAATTCACAAAACACATATCATCTTAAATCCATTTATCGTCAAAAATATAGTACAATCCAAAATCCGAAGCATATATAGCATCACGTTAGAGATCACACTAGTTCAGCATAACTTAGACACTTATACATTACAAAGAAAATTACATACGCATCAATAGTTTAGAAATATGCATCAACTCTATAGTAAGAAAATAATAATCCTAGAAATTGAACACCTCATTAGGAAGAAAAACTCCCTAGAAAAATAAGCATGGGGAGAAGAGGTAATCTCAATGTGAAACCCCCAACCACCCCCAGATAGTGGATGAGTCCCATTAACTGACCTTCCACCTTGGTACCCATATTTTCCCATGTTATCTACATTCCAAACCATTTCATCACCATATTTTAAAAAAACCTAGATTTTAAATGCATTTCATAAAATAATTTCAGCATTCTTTAAAGAAACCTTTTTATTTACCAAAACTAGGAGAAAAAAACTTTTATAAAAATCATTTCAACAAAAAAAATAACATTCCATGCCATATAACAATAGAATTAATCCAATATAAAATTAATACATTAACTAACACGAGATAGAGACTGAACCACATTCCTCAAAATGAATGTTATACATGCCCGCAATAGAACCCAACATAATAAAGGATTCATCAATGAATAAGAGGGGGCCTAGATTAAATTAAAACACCCCATAATTGATTTAATTTTATTACAGGGTTATTATAGAAGTGGAAAAAAACATATTTAAATAATTCACACCATATTCACCATAAAAAACATGATAAACATTCCATGGAAGAAAATCACGCTACATATCAAGAAGGAAATAAGAAGAAACTTCCACGTGGGTAAAATGATTTGATAATGGAATTCAATGACATTACCGTAATCAATGAAATAAATAAGAAGAATGGATAAATCACCCAATACAATATAATCCAACCAAAATGGTTATCAATCGCTAGATGAATCAATACATATTCAATGGAGATAAAAAAATTCATTGATGAAGGGAAATATTTTGATAGGAAGTAGTCATATTGAGGAATACATGAAAAACTAGTTGATGCAACACCCTAGTATCCATCCTCCAAATAGTTACATGTAATCTAACACCTTTACATGTCATTTAATCCATAATGTACTATTATGCTAAAAAAACTGACACCTTTTTATTAAAACCTGATCTTTTAACATTACACATCTCGTAACCATTAAATGAAATATAATATCATCACAATACATACTCATTTCTTGAATTATGTTTGGAAATCTAGTACACATCATTTGGACCCTTTTTAAACGGTGTGATTCTCTAACACATAACAGAAAATCTAGAATGACACAAAAAACAACAAATTTACTCAAAAATCGTATAATCAACAAGAGATCCCCCCAAATTAATTAATTCATTTATATATAGACTCTATTAATCAATTCAAACATATTCATGAAAATTATGTCATTTTCTTTGTTAAAGATTTTCAATCATTAGGATAACCATGCATTACCCAATTAATGAGGAAAACTAGAATTGAGGAAAAAATAATTAAAAATTGTAAAAAGATGTTACAACAAATATGATAGAAGGAATATACTCATCAAAGTTTTCATTAATATTCATTTTCATATAAGATGTGTGATTTTAAAATTATCAATTTAAATTGATATTTTATAAAAAAAAACTTCTGATAAAATGATTGGGTAAAATGAATATTTGTTTGGATTTGTGATATATTGATATCATTGATTTTTATAAATATCTTGAATAATGTTGTTTTAAATTTTGTTATGTGATATTTTGGAAGTAAAATTTTATCATAAAATAGATTTGAGTTAGATAAATATAGGTTATAATGATTTCTATATGGGATATCACTTTGGAAAAATCTTTTCTTTTTTGAAATAGGTTTAAATACATAAATTTAAATGACTCCAAGGTTTTAAATAACAATTCGAAATCATTGGAAATAACTATGTCAATGGAGGGAAGACCCATATAGATTCATTTAGCGGATTAATGATTCACTACATGTATACTATGATCATACATATTTTATCTTATAGATGGTCATATACATGATTACATTTATATTTATCATGATGTTGTATATTACATAATTAAGGTCAATGTTATAAAGATGGAAGAATTGGGCCGATGTGGAAGGATTTTTTATCTGATTCCAAGATATGAAATGTTTTACAATTTTTTAAATGTATTCTTATACTATTTAATTGATTATATTTTTGAAACAAAATTTGTTACTTCGTTTAGAATATATCATACTTAGGAATGTGTGGGGGGTTTTAGGGATATCCTACTTGGTAATGTGTTACCCGCAGGTACCCATAAAACAAAATTTGCATTCAAACATTGTTTTATATAATGTATGAAAATTAAATTTTCTAATGTTACCTAAAGATGGAGATTAAGAGCTATGTTATTGGTGAGATATTTTATTATTTAGAAATGATTAGTGGAGATTTCTATCATGTAAGTATATGTTCCAACTATTTACATTTGGTTTTTATATATGAGTACAATGGTTTTCCCTAGTTAATTTTTGGTATCATAGTTATTTAATGGATATTTTGATAGAATATTTTTGTTATTACAAGAATTTTTCATAAAACATTTCATATAATTTATTATTTTCATTAATAGAAAATAATTCCAAATAATTTTTTCTATTTAGTACTAGTTTTTATTCTTTTTTGATTGGGTATTGTGCATAAGGCCTTTTGGGGATCTGTTTTGGGTCATAGGACTCAGGTCGCTATTCCAGGTCATTATTAGTTCCCTATATTGAAATTTGAATTTCATTTTCAAAAACAAATGTGTTATTTTTTTAATAAGAAAACTATTTAACAAAATGATGAATACCATATTACACTTTTTTAAGAAGTATATAATTCAAATAATTCTTAACATATCAAAATTAATATATCCAATTGTAATAATAATTAATAATTTCATATTAAATTACAATACAACACTTAACAAAAATAATAAATAAAAGAATAAAACTAAAATAAAAATAATTCTTATATTGATTTAGAATCAAGGATATTAACATAGTGATTAATACAATCGTACATATTTTTTAAACAATTTAGACTATAAATGGGTGGTTTTTTATAAAAAAAAAATTAATAACATAAAATATAAATATATTTTTACTATAAATTTATCTCATGTATTATAAATAATTTATTAATTATGAATAAATGATGAAAATATACATATAAAATTATTTTTTAATGCATTTTTTGTAAAAAAAATGAAATATTTTCCCACCTCAAAATATTTATTTGAGAAATAACATTCCCCATGACATTCCCCATAAGAAAAAATTCATAACCATTACTTTTGGCCAGTAATAAAATTACCATTGGGTGGGGGTGAGGAATGTTTCGATTTTTCTTCACTATATTTGAGTTATTCCACTACTACTAATGATGAAGTAATGTTCTATAGGTCACAAGAAATATCTATTATTTGGAAATGGAGTTGGATGACGTTATGAGGTACATTAACCCTTGAAACCAATTACAAAATTTTATATCATTTTTAGATCTGGATAATATAAGCCTTTTTTGATTAGAAAGTAATTAAATATATGAACACCAATCAAAGGTGTTCCCAGATATTTGATCATCAATGGGAAAGTATAAAGAAGATATAATGGGATGAACTAAGATTATAATCAAAATATTGATAGTTTGAAGAGAATAATTATTTTTGAAAAAAATTTACTAATTATCATTTTATAACTATATAATAAATACATGGAAGTCAAATTTAGTAGATAATATGGTCACATAAAATATACATCATCACAACACTAATAAAATCTAATTCACTGATCATATATAGAGTGAAAAATATAACCACATATGACTAGTGATAGACCAACAATCTCCATTTTGTTTTTTATTTCAAAGTGGATGCATGTTTTAATAGAATATATGTCACATAATTCCATACATGTGTTCATATTTTAAGGAGAGGTGATCTATTATAGTTTAAAATGTGGTTCATGATTAAAACATGATACACTAGTGGAATTAATGGACACATCGGAGACTTGACAGGCCTCCTAAATATTTTTTTACTTTAATGAGTAGAACATCTTGCTACACTTATATGGATTATTTGATGAATTTAAATTTTAACATTTTAAGAAGATTATTTTGGATGTGACATTGATTATGACCAATATCTGGAAACATTTATGTTTTTATGATAATAAGACATATCACATTGACTTTCCTTTGACCAATTATTTTTTTTGGAATAAAATAATCTTGATGAAGCGAAATTGTGGGACTTATTAATAATTATAAACATACGATATTAAATTTAAGAGGACAGTTTATATGATGTGTGGGATCCTTAAAAGTCATATTACCTTTTTAAACATGGTATTAATTAATTTAAATCAATTACATAAAAATAATCAATTACGATTACCATCCAATTGAATTTTTTTACAACTTTTCATAATAGGTTTATTGTATAATTACTGATGTTATATTATAATTTTAATGAGTGTATTATCTATGAAATGTATATAATTATTATTATTTCCTGACAATAACACATGGAAGGATTGTATGGATGGTCTTGAGTTGAGTTTGGATATTTTACTATTTCATTAGATGATGTTAATGAAATGATAATAGTAGCGATATATTGATAGAGTTGTGTCTATAAACGAGAACAACTACTCAGTGAGGGTGTTTTTTATTATAATATATCTCACTAGGAATAATGTATTATATACTATATGATGTTTTTGAGGACTGGTCTGGATTCGGTCATGATTGATCCCTTATTTTTATTTTTGATGATGCCTCTTCATTACTAGGAATACGTTTTTCTTCTAGGACTTGGGTTTTGGTGTGCACTGTATCAATTTTGGGCTATCTATTTTGGGAGAGTTGTATTTTTTGATCATTGGGAGTGAATGAGAGGATATATTTAGATTCATGGATGATTTTATGAAATTTACATGATCTTGGGTGATTTTTAAAAAAGGTTTTTAATTAATATTAATTTTTCCATTACATTAATATTTTGATTTTATGGGACAAAATTTTTTTCGTACATGGATATCAAAATAAGAAATATTCAAACTCAAACATTCACTACCACTTCATTAGGGGAAATATTTTGATTTCCTAAATTAATTTCTCTATTTTAGAAGAGAAATATGGTTATGGAGTTAGTGGATTTGGTCAAAATATATATTTTTGAGTCATTGGATTGGGATTCATAGAGTAATGTTGGAAGGTGGTGATTCTGGAAATGATGTTAATGTAGTGTTGGGTCTTCATGTTAGAAAAAGTTGTTAGACATCCTGTTTTTTATTGGGTTTTAAATCCATTAGTCCTTAGGTTGAGGTAATGAGTTCCATCTTGACAAAGGTTAAACGGTTTTTTTCTATTTTTTAATAAAAGTGACTTCACCCCAAAAAATTTTAAATAATCTTTACAATGTAATTTCTGTTTTTCATATCATTTTCAACCAAAATTTAGTTTTCATTACTTGTTTTTATTTTTTTATTAGATATATATTTTTTGATTACATGGCATTTTATGTCAATATCACTATCTTTTATTACAATGATATATTGGTTCTTGTATCCTGTCCCTGATCTATTATAGGAAAAATAAGGGCGACGCCAGCATTATCAAAATTTTATGAGATAGGGATCTGATTGGGCTAGTCTATATACGGTTATTATTGAATCCAAATTACTATTATATGTTTTTTTGTTTTTTATATAGGAAAAAATGATCAATGTTATTTACATTGAGCTATAAAACAATAGAAAACATCCAAAAAAGTGGTGTTTGTGGAATTTACATATAATAAATTAATTAAAATTTTGAAAATTAGTAATATATAAAAATAAAATTAGGGAAGTAATATAATATAACATAAGTCATATAGTGTATTGAATACCATTTTCCTCTTGTGCTCTTTATTATTCTTGGGAATATATTTTTTTACATTTATTATATGTTAAATATTATAATTTTTATATTATAAATGAAAATGATGATCATAAAGTACTTTTTAATTAAAAAAAGTCACTACATATATTTCATTCAGAGAGGAATGAGACAAATTACATGAGGTATGCATATATCATTATACCATATATTGTTGGCTAGAATGAAAAATATTCTCTATATATGGGATCATATATAGGGTCATGCACTTGATAATGATATTAGGGTAGAGCATATAATGACGGTTCAGGAAAATTATATATTGGATTTTTTTCCTCAATTTCAATACAAGAGTCTACAATGTTCTCATTGGGATCCAAATCCTTAGAAAATAGATAATTTGATAGAGAAGGTTACAAGAGTTTCCTTCTTGGTAAGGATACCTAAATATTAGAGACTAATTTTATAAGTGATTTTATTACATGAATAATCTAGTCATTGATATAATCTCACTATACAAACCCAAGACAAATATTATTTGACATGGATAGTGTTTAAGATATTATTTTTACTGTAGTTATATAGATAAAATTTCGGTGTTGTATATATCCTAATTCAATTAGAACTATAGTATAGTGACATCATTATCATATATTATTCCTCATGATTAAAATAGTCAACAAGAGTTTTTATGTTATGTAGTGGGAACACACGTTTGATTGGTTTCTAGTTTGAATAATTTTTTTAGAGATATAATTATAAATGAGTTATATCTTATTACCTCATCATTTATACAAAGTGGTTGGATCAATCAATTATAGTGGATTCATTATTAGATAAATAATTATTATTAATGAAGTAGAGAACTATGATGGCTATACTTTGTGAAATATTTTACATTGGGGTAAATAATTTAAAGATAAAATACATCATTTGATTTTATAAGGGAGTCATTTATTTTCACTATAGAGCTATTAACTATACGACACTATAGTCTCCATCACTAATATTTTTTTGATGAAACATAGAGAATGATCATTTATGAGCCTCACATATAGAGGTAAAACATGAATAAATGTTCTTCTATTTGATTCAATGGAAGGTAATTCATAGGTGGTTATGTGAGACACAATAGCTATATTTATTGTAATATTTCTGTTTAAAGAAAAAATAGAAATATAAACCATATTTCATTCATGATTTTGATTAAAACCAATATTATTAAATTTTATAAATTTATTTTACACAAATTAATTTACTTTTTTTAATAATCAAAATAGAATTAATTTACAGTTAAAATTTTATATTTTCACAAATGATTGATTTTTCAGTGAATAATGAAAATAGTAATTTTCCAATACCTCCATTTCTTTTTAGTATGTATAGTGATATAGAAGAAAAATTATATTTTAGTTTTCTTGATATAACATATGAAATATTTTTCAAAAAATAATCTACTTTTAATCAACAATTTCAATGGTTTTTATAGAAGTTATTTTTATGCTTAAATACGCATTTATCTAAAAACTGGGTTTCATTTTGTTTTATGCATATATATTGAAATTAATACCTAACACTTGTCAATATTGAATCATGAAAAATTGATAACATATTTTGGAAAATGAGTTTTATATTTATCAAATTGTTACCTTTTATTTTTAGTCAGTATGAATAGTAATCAAAATAAACATTGTCACATAGGTTATGGTAAATCAGGTAATTAAGGTGAGAAATAATCTGATAACTCCTAAAACACTCTCTAAAACATGTATTTACCTTATTAAATAAGTTTAAATCAATATTTAATATTAATTATATTAAAATATAGAAATTAATTTGTACTACATTTTTTTATAACATTTATATTTTATCTGTAAATATAATGCCAAAAACTCCACTCTCTTTCTTTTAATATATTTAATATTATTTAATAGGGATAAAAAATACAGTTCAATTATAAATTTTATTTGGATATATAAATGATATTTTTATCTGGGTAATTTAATTTTTGTCTTTAATTATAAAATAAATATCTTATGTTCTTATGAAATGTGAGTATAATATTTATTCATGTATAAGAAAAATGAAATAAATTATATTAAAAACACTAAAAGTAATATTTCATGAGCGATTTTTAGTGACCCAATAATTTTAAATATGTAAATGACATATTATATATGTTTTATAAGCCTATATTCAAATAAAATATATTTATAGATGACAATAAAGTAAATTAAATGAATAGTGTCCCAAATGACATTATTGATATTTTAAAGAAAAAAAAGATTCTAGTAAATTTTTTATAAATAATAAAAAGATTAATAGTTCAAAAGTAGTAAAAAATGATGTCAAATATGATTCCATTTCCATTTTTGTGGAAATTATTTCCTTATAATAAAAAATATCCCTTTAATATTAAAAAAATTGTTATTGGGATTAAAGAAAATATTGCTTGACAAAGGGGTTAAACTGAAAGAAAATAAATAAAATACCTCTTAAATAATTCAAAATATTATTATTTTAACTTATTTAAACCATATGATATCATAAATACAAAATTATTTCCATATTATTCCACATTCACAATAAAATGAATTTATTAAATTAAAATGTTTTTATTAGTTCGATGTGTATCCCTTTATTCACTTTAAAAAAGAACCACCACCACAACATTATATACACCAACAATGTTTTATTATATCTGAAAAATAATAATAAAAACTCTTATCAATATCCTTATTAATGTTTTAGTGTTTTGGGTTTTATTAAAAGAAATACATCAGTTTCCTTAAGTTAAGATCTAAAGGATATCTTTTAAAGAAGAGGTGATCACCATTACAAAATCTTAAAAAATTATTCCTTCTTCAAAACTATCTATATATTTTTTAAATATTCTAAAGTAATATATCATGATACTTGAATATAATAATATTATATTATGTTTATATTATACCCATTTTCTATGTCTTTTATATACTGTAAAATGTGAAAACATCACTCGTGCATATGCATGACTATCTGTTTCCACATAGCGATGGAATATGTATTCTTTCCCAACATAATTGGATGAATATATATATATAATATATATATATATATATGAAATTTATTGGAAAAATTCATATAGAACTATAATATCATATGTACCTTCTAAACTTTAAATCCACTGGAAAATGATAATGATGCTTATGAGAATGTGCAGACTACCACCTACACAAATTGATGTGATCAGTGATGTATTCCTTATTTAATTGGATGGAAAAAATGGTGTATTTAAAAGATATTAATATGATAATAATATCATTGTTAAAATTATGGATATTATGGAAAAATATTTTAAGTACAAATACTAAAACTTGTGAGGGAAAAGATGTCCGAGAAAATAAACACGCATACAAAAAAATAAAAATAATATAGAATGATTGTTTATTAATGGGTGATAATATGTTAAAAGAGGATCATATATGATATTATAAATATAAATAGGGTTATTTAAAAATTTAATAGCATGTTTAAACACATTATATAGATGTTTAAATCATTTTAAAGAAAGGGGGAATGTGATGTAATAGATTTTATCATAATTTCTAATCCATTAAGATATATTTGGAATTATGAAATGATTTATTTTTAAGTGATGTATATAAATCCCCTTTTATATATTTATCATTAATATATATTTATTGTTGATTTTTAATTACTCAATAGAATGTAATCATTCAAGAGGAATGCTTATAAGAAATTCAAATCACATTTGTCTTTTTTATGATTTATATTTATTCCACGTCCATATTTTTTCAAAACTATTAAAAAAGACCATTTTATTTTATCAAATAAATTTTTATGATGTCAATTTGATATTAAATTATTTTAGAGGAATATTTATATATTTTTTAAGGGTTCTTATTGAAATTTAATTAAAAAAAATAAAAAAATGTATTCATAAAGTATATAATGTTAATTTATTTTCCCAATACAATAATTATTTTATACTATTTATCATATTTTATAAGTATTTTGTGGTTTTAAAAATAAATAGATTTGATGAAATTTATTTCAAATTTTCACCCTCATTTCTTAGATAGAAATTATTTTGTTATAGAACATAAATATTTATGATTAATTGATTGTTATATATTATCTACTGTCATTTTTTTGGCCATTAAAATTCTCATAAAACAATCAATTTCTTTTGATCATTTTACGGTAAATTTATTTTAATTATAAATATTCTTTTTATAATGGATATTATTATTTCTGAAATTATATACCATTTATACATTTTTTATTTTACATTTAATTTTTTTTATTGAATGTGAAAATAATGATAGTCTATATTCATTAAACAATACAGAAATTTTCTCAAAAAAACATATTGTTTATAAATTAAATATAAAATTAAATATATTGGGAAATTTCTGAACATGTAGTGATATGTGTGTCTCATAATTATATAGTCCCTTTATTCATCGATAATTCTAATATGAAAAATCTTTTGGGCCCATTTATTAAATGTTAATTTGCTGTAAGTATACTCATAGTTTAAACTAAACAAGAATAATGATTTAAATCTAGAGATATCCTAATTCCTCAGATCATTTCATCCAACAATAACCATTTCCTTCATTGAGAATTTTTATTTTTTTATTATCAAGTATATTACATGTATTTCTTTTTTCTATGGATATAATATGAGATCATGTCTTTTATCAATGTTGTATTTTTAAATTTATCTTCCTTTCCATATTGAGTATTCCATTTTTACTCATAATAGATTTCATTTCATTCAATTATAACTTATAATTTTTGCTTACCTTTATTTTGATTTCATTCCCTAGGATTTTAACAATAATTATCTGAATTAGTATCAAGGATTCTAAACATTTAATTTTATTATGTTTTATATTTAATTTCCATTGAAAAATTGGTATCATGTATATATCTGGTTCTCTAAGGATTTTAATCTGATTGGTCCTTTGGTAGTAGATCCCATAAATCTATTTCATGTAATATAGCAGACACTAGATCTACACTAATAATGTTTGGGTTGATATGGATTGTATTAGAATAATATTACTAGAAACCATAGGAACTATATCTTTACGTAATGTAGCTAGAATGAGAATTATGATAATCACTTATAATATTTGAGATATTGACCAAAATATGGAACTTATTTTATAGATTTCTATTCAAGATGATTATGTATTAAATCACTATATTCCATTATTCAGTGAGATAACATATTAAATGGAATACAATCAATATATTTGGTCAATGTAGATATTTCAATATTGAGTAAACCAAAAAAGGTGTTGTAATTGAGTAAAGAAATGATATATTAGGGTAATAAACCAATGTTAAGTGTAATAACCATGCACATATAGAAAAAAAATTCGGATTCATGGAATGATAAATATATAAAGGACCATTTCGTGTTGCATAATACTCCTTCTTTTAATGGAACTACTAATGTAGAAGTTACAGAATAATTTGTTAAGTCTCTTGAAAAAAATATTTCTGAACATAGGATAAAATGAAATGGAAAAGTATATACTGGGTATTTATTTCTGTAAAAATGATTCTAGTAAGTTTTTTTCAGTTTTTAAAAATAATTAGGAGGAAAAAAACTTATAAAATATAGAATAGATAAATTTTAATGTAATATTTTTGTATAAGTATTTCCATTATGAGAAAAAAACTAAAATAAAGAGAAATACCCTTGTATTAATTGAAAAGAAAGAAAAAATTGTTTCAAAATATGATGAAAAATTTATAATATATATATATACAAATATATATATATGATATGGATTATATTTTTCATATGTCAACCAAGAATGATAATTTCATTAAAGGGATTAATTGAAATCATTATGGGGAACTGGTTTCTCCAAATTCCACATTATATAATTAAATAGAATTTTTTTCCATCCAATAGTGAGAGAATTTTTTAGATTATAAATATTCTTTGGAAATATATAGAATAAGATGTCAGATGAGAACTATGAAATAGGTACTAAATTGAAGAGGAATAAAGGATGAATGGAATTTACATAATCTTATAATTTTGGAATGAAAAAAATGAAAATTATTGAATGGAATGATAATTTGTTACAAGTGGGGTGATAAGGGTTATATATCTAATGAATGTAATGAAGAGTATGAAACTAATGCATTCCAGTTCATTAAGTGAATAAAAATGGTGTATTAATTACAGTAAAGTTTCAAGCATCAATGCAACCTAAAACAGATGTTCCAATGGGTGTAGACCAAGCTTAGTTAATCAATATAGCTAAGGTGGAAGTTCTTAATTTTGTAGTGTAATGTACATTAATAATATAATAAATTTTTACTAATAAATTTTTTGAATAAATATCATCTTACTTATTTTTATATTCTACATTTCTCAGGGAAATTATATATTTCTCTCGAACCTTTAGAAAGTTATTTTTATTCAAAACTAATAGTTGAAATCTCACAACAAAAAGAATTTGTTATTTACTTGTCATTATGATACATATATTTTATCTATCTTTAGAAATTATTATTAAATCTACCTTTGATTTGGATATAAAATGTTTTATGTATTGTATTTCAAAATATAAGGTATAAAAATGTTACTATGACAATAAAATTATGATTCATGATAATGATGTTATATTCCTTATCTATGTAGGGGATACTTCTTCATTTGAGTAATATCTAATATTTAACCCAATAGTTCTTTTGAATGAGATTCTAGAGAAAAATAGTATACAAAATCTATAGATGGAAAGCGTAATCTTAAAATTGAGGATGTACCTATTTTATATCAACACATATATGAATTCCATATGGAATTGCATGGACATCTATGAGAATGTAATGTTTAGTTTTCACCTAATTTAATCACTACTGAAAGTCCTACATCAATGAATGCATATTTAATAGACACTATGGAATTAGTTGAGTTCAAAAAACAACTACATGATTTGTGTGAAAATGTATTTATAAGCCTTTATCGTTATACTTAGGGATCCCATGTTTTTTTTTACAATGAAAAATTGATCTATATGGTTGTACATTTATTATATAGAAATAATTTATATTACATAAGAGAAAATGTTTCCACTTATTAAAATTGATGACTTGTTTGATCAACTATACAATTATCAATATATTTAAATGACTCGACTTCAGTATAGGTATCATCAGTTACTAGTAATGAATGAATATATTTGAAAGTCATAGTTTTGTATGATGTGTGTTGAATATGTGTTAATAGTAATGCCATATGGATTATATAATTCACCAACTATTTTTATATATCTAATGAAATGAGTATTAAACGAATATCAAGATAAATTAATTACGATATAATTTTTTTATATCATGGTGTAATATAAAATATATGCTGACTATAATAATCACATGTGGATCATTCATGAGACTATTAGGGATAAAGAGTTAGATTGGAAATTTATATATTCTGAATTATATAATAAGAAAGTTTATTTTATGGGATATATTTTCTGCATGTATGGACTCTTAGTTGATCATGAAATGAAAATAGTAAACAAGGTATTTCCTAATATAACAAATATAACTGGGTTACATATTTTCATTGGAATAGTAGGTTATTATCGAATATTTGTTTATCATTTTTCCCATTTTTATAACCTATTAACCAATATTACAAGTAAATGTGATAATTTCACATGGATAGGGGAATGTAATGAATGTTTTTAATAATTGATTATTAGATCAGTGACTGCTTAGATTTTCAATATACCATCAGTAAATGATGGATTTTTTAAATATAGTGATTTATTAAAGAAGAGAGTTTATTTATTACTTATATATTAAAAAATTTATTTCCTAATAATTATGGTATATAATGACTCATGAACAGAAATATCTAACTCATGGTCTTGAGTTGGTTGTCATAATGTTTTCCTTGAGGATATAGAGACATTATCTATATTGTGAAACATATGATTTATACTCAGACTAATTGAGAATAAAATAATTATTTTTATTGAAAGTGATCAATGTGTGGAAAATTATATTTCATTAGATACTCAAGGGTTATGATTGATAAATACACTACCACCCATGAAAGGAAAATAAAGTTGAACATGCATTTATAATTAATGATCATGGAGTCATGATGAAAATTATTATTTAAATGGATTCCATGTTAATAGATTTTATTCAATATGGACATGGAAATTATTAAAGAAGGGGAAACATCACTCCATTTTAAAATGATTTCCGATCCAATTTATAGAAAATAATAAAATGTTATCAAACATGATGATTAGAATTTGAAAAATAAAATTAATTCCATGAATGATGGGAATTTGGAAGACTTCGAATATGAAGATGGCATTACAAAATTTGTAATGACGTTACATGTTGCATATATAATTTATCTGAATATGGAATTATTATGTTATACTCAAAGTATGGATTTTTCATTACACCTTGGTAGCACCAAGAGTTAACATATTTGATGGGATGTTTTATTGGTCTCATATAAATCATGAAATTGATGATTATGTGTGAAGATGTATGTTTTCAATATTTAAAGCATGAGAGAACAAATCATAGATAATTCTTTCAACTTATATTTATTTCTATATAGAAATGGTTTGACATTACTATGCACTTTTTCATTAGATTAACAACTACTCCTAGAAAGAGTGATGAAATAAGTGTTATCGTTGATCTCCATTCCAAATATGCATATTTTTTCAATATAAGAGAATCTTTAACTCTTGAGAACCAGTAATGAATATATGTTAATGAAATTATATGAATTTTTGTTGTGCCTCACTCAACTATGTCTAATTTTGATCCAGTATATACATCAAAATTCGGGAAAATTATTTATAGGGATACAATTATTGGGTTTTATTTAACAATTTCATATCACCCTCAAATGGATGGTAATTCCAAAAGGAGTATTAAATTTTTAGAATATATGTTGGGTCAATGATCACTTGAATTTCATGGTATGTGGGATCAAATCATACCTTTATTTGTTTTTATCATTAATAATAATTTTCATTCAAGTACATAATTGGGGTCTAATAATGAAATATATAGAAAGAGATGTCATTCTCTTACATTTTTGGATGATGTTGGATAAAAAAAACTTATTGGGCCACATCCTATTTAGGATAAAACTAAAAATATACTAAACATTATAAGCCCTATTAATGTGTAATGACTTCACATTACTGAAAATTAAAACCGAAGCCGAATAGACCATCTCATGTCCTCAAGCGCTCTTTCCCATATGCTAGAGGTTTCCGACTAGCAGCACGGGTTTAGGGATGTGATAATGGGGTGAATACACCCTCTTGATTAGAGTAGCACAATAGTATATCCTATAATAAATATGAGACCATACTTGAAGAAATAATAAATAAATGAATGATGAGTGGATAAATAGTATGAACATGATATAAAAGATGGAAAACGACAATATACACCAACACATGCATGTCCAAATGATGATATATAAATGAAACTATACACATATAGTAGGTAGCATGATATATAGTAGTACCCAAATACAAAAAGTAATTAAAAGAACCAGGGGTGATCCCAACAATCATTATAATCGTCATCTCAGTTCTCCGCTTATATCTCATACTTATAAGATCATGAACAAAAGTTGTTATCAATGGTCCAACCATCATGAGATCTTCCTAGGTACAACTATGAAATGTTGGCCCAAGCAGGGGGTGAGATAACTACTCAGTAGGGAACCACCCAAATCATGTATAACTAAATCCAGTTCCTGCAATAATGTAATTTATTTTGAATTCAAAGTAAGAATAAGAAACCAGACTAAATAATAAATACCCATCGACTCAGGTTATAACAGGACACTTGGATGACTCCACCTTCTTCAGCTTACGTCATGAATGGGGGGGGGGGGTTGATTAGTATTTATATATTTATTAATAATATATATATATATTTATTGATTTCATTCACCTATATGGACCAAATCTATAGATAATTAACTGGCCATATACCTGGAATACAATGTGTCAGGTAGACTGGGGCATAACATAGACATCCATAACTAGTCAAAATAATCTTATATGCTAAAATATATGGTACACTACCTATAACTCATAAAGGGTGTGATACATCATTCTCTTCTCACAATATAGTGACAGTATATTGATGTCAACAATCAATTCAATAATGAGTTCATCGCCATGTCAACACTCTAAAGGGACACAGCGCGCCATGCACACAATCTCAATAGTATCCCTAATGTGAGTTGTCATGTTCAAAACCAATTATATGGGATCATGATACAACCATTATAAATGTAACACCTACCATGTCCCACATCCTATGTATAAGGCTCTCATATAATTATAATAACAATTATTTACCCCTTAAGGTTATCCATATGACAATTTTAAGAAAGGAAATCACATTTAAAAAATATAATGAACTAAGAAAGTATTGATTGGCATGTCCTTTTCATGATTTCTAAGTCATTACATTTAAAATATTAAATCCTTTAAGGATGAAAAAACATCATGCATGTTCCATTAAATTTTAAAACATCGCATTTAATCTATCGAAACATGAAAATTCATTTTACAATCCCTGATGAGGAACTTAGAAGGTACAATGCTCTAATTGGGAAATAACCTAAATTAGAAAAACCATTTACAAAGCAAGCCAATCCTTTATGATTAAAATATTTCATTAGTCATTTATGTAGGAGTGATCTAACCATGCACATAAGAGGTTCATTGGTTCAATATCATTTATATAAAAAGGATGAAAACCCCCTTCATAATATCATTTAGGACATGCTCATGACATGTCAAAACTCTAATAAAAAAAGGCATAAGAAAAAAAATACAATGAGAGGAAATAGTATTTAAAACAAAAATAACCAATTTATAATTTAGATGGGAGTTCACCTCATTGAAGGGGTTTTAATATAAAAAATTACATTTCTTTTCAAAAATTACATTTTTCACATTTTAAAATCACATTTGAGAATCTAGACTCAACTCATATTATTAATCATTTTTTAAAAAATAAACAACATTGAAATTAAATTTATAAATGTTCCACATGTCATTTATTAGGTTCCAAAATCATCATGGAAATTTCATACAATTAAAATTTTATTTATAAACAAATTTTAATGCTTAAAAGAGTTAGATGAATTTAATCATTTAATTAAAAAGTGAAAATTCAAGCCGACACACACAATGGGTGTCCGTTTTCAAGGATGATATCCTAAAATTAATAAAAAATGACTAATAATATTATATTAAGGTGCATATTCCAAAATGGAACAAATAAGTTAATTTTATGATGATGCAAAAAAAATTTCAGTACACAAAATGTCAAAAATATTTCTAATTCAATGTAAATTGGAGAAAGGAACAATTGACCACCTGACCCATGATTTGGAGAGATTAATTTTCCAATATCAATAATTGAGTCAGTTTGGTTTGGATGAAAATGATGAAACAACCATCTACCTTCAAAATTTAGAGAATAATATCACACCAATATATCAGAATAGATAGAAAGAGAATCATAAAGAAGAAGTAAGGGGAATGAGGAGCTTATCGAGGGAGATATAATGTGACTAATGACATTCGAATCAGAGTTTGGACTATGGTGTTTTCATAAATCCTAGACGAGGGTGGAGGAAGAACCCTCAAAAGAATGAAGTAGTCTCACATATATTGAGGGATTAAATTATTATATTAAGTGGAAAAGGGTAAATTTAAAATCAAAATTAGGTCACACGTTTTGGATGCATGGTTTTACAAACCCTATGCCAACCGTGTGGTGCCATTACATAGGAACCCTATCTTGCACGGTTATCCAAAATGGATTACCTAAGAACGCGCCAATCGTGTCATGAATAGTGCTTAAATAATTTCTAAATGGAAATAAGAATCTTGACTAGGAACATGGTTTTGAAAACAATCTTTATCCTATGTAGGGAACTTCTTCTTACCTACTGCAGCTACAAAGTTTTCACTAGTGGGCCACACAATTTTAGACAACCTTCTACCCCTTTATATCCCTTCCCATTTACATGTATTTAGTTCTCCATGCTCATGAAACTCAACAGAGTACACAAGAAACATCTCAGGATGTTTAAAAGTATAGAAAAAGACATTCACATGTTTCAACCATTCGAATTATTTTCAAAATTTCTGTTGAAATAATGACCCATCCACTAAACACAAAAATTCAAATTCCCTTCGAATTATTCCATCGAAAAAAATAATAGGTCATTATGGCCTCCCCACTTTATAAGTAATAATCCCAATGAAGATTTGGAGAAAAATGAAAACATCACCAAACATAAAACATTCATAAAGAATCATTCAAATGGTTACATTTCATTTCAAAACTGCCTTCGCACATCCCATAATTCCAAAGTATAAATCACTTAAGCCTTCAAAACAAAATCCAATGTTCATTTTCTCAACGAAACTCTAAAATTGTGCCTATATAAGATGGTTTTTATATATAAATGATAACATTATCTTATCTTCAATCATTTGGAAAAAAAGTTCTCCCCATATTTGGTTTTATCTTTTAAATGGGTGGGGGTATATTCTGATAGTTGGTACCTCCACTGTTAAAATTACCTTACAAAGAACACCCTAAGTTTTATAGTTACCCTCCAGAAATAATATGTATAATTGAATGAAGATGAATGTATCTGAAGTAATATCTCATGCCACGTTTTAAATTAATAGTAAAAATTGATAAACCTAATTGGGCATGGTCCCACAAGATTTCCTAGATGTCATTTCTGACCCTTACACCATACATTCCTTAACCTAGTGGTTTAATTATGAACAATTTAATTTGACTATACCGACTAAAAAATGAGGATAAAATGTGAATCCACCTCTGGATGACCATTACCACCTTTTCCAACTTAGATTTATGGTATATAGAAAACTAAACTTCAACACCTTATTCCACGACATATCCCCTTTACTATGAACAGGTTCACTGAAGTTTGTACTTGATTCTTAGTAATTTTTCATGATCAAAACATCATATGAAAATTTAATATGTCATTAATTAGAATGGAAAAAGGTGTAACCCAGATCAAGACCATTGGAATAATTACCCTTAAGCATCACCGTAGAGAATGACAACAAGAATGGGTTAACATCAGAATCAACAATCTTGAGTTAAAGGATCTTACCCTTGGTAGTCCATAATCCATGATTACAACTATGATATCAGTATAATGACATGAAGTCCTCATCAGATTATTGAATGAGCATATAATTACATCTACATGGTGGTTAATTCATATAATACTGGTTGGAGTCCAAGAGTCCATCAAAAGAATTTCTACATTGAAACCCACGCATCACTCAAGACTAACCATGCCACTACAGAAACGACATGTTTAGTACAATACTCCGATGATCCCTTTTTATTAAGACATATAGAATTTTTAAACTTTTATCATGGAATATAATTGATGCTATCTTAGTAGATTAAGGAAGACCTCAGGATTGGGTATATTCTCATCTCTTTAGGTTGATTACAGTAAAAGGATATCGAAGAGATTAAATAAACTGAGGTCAAATCCTAAAAAGTGATTGATATGGTCTCCAACAAACCATACCCAACTACCATAAAGTATAATAGTATAACCAATACATTAAGAATGATTTAGGAGGGAGTTCTACATCTCCTACCAACACACCTTTATTAACTGATCATAAGCCTTTACAACCATAGGCATATCTTGATCGCTCAACATAACCACAAAATTCAACCCATGATCAATAGTGTTTTTCACGGTTTTAATACATATCTAACCACTTCGTTGTGGTTTTTCCAAGAAAGAACCAAAAATATTCAAAATGTGTATGCATTATAGGAATTCAAAAAAGACCAACAATTTTCAATTTTCATCCATGGTTTTATTCCTTCAAATTATAATGGATAATATTCAATAGAACATACAAGACTCTCCCCACCATAATAGTGTATTGGTTTTGAAGGAATTTAGAAATAAAAACCACTCATATGACTGATAGATTAGATTCACCATAAACTCAGACATGGAACTTCTTCGATTCATGATCCCACACTCCATATCATTTTTCCTAAAAGCTAAAAAAACTAGTTGTAATGTAGACACACCTGATCCTTAGGGAATTCCATATAGATCAATGGGATGAAAATAATTGTATTAACACCTAGTTCACTCTACTTCAGAGATGACCCATGAACGTAATATATAGCCCAAGGTTCAATGATTTTACTGAAATCAATCGTTTTATTATATAATTTATCCAATCAACAGGTTCTTTTTATATGAATGAATAGTAACATTATGTTTGAGAAGTATGATAAGTCATCCTTCGTACTACCCATAGGTTATATTCCCTATTCATTCAAATATATTTAGGTCTGTAAAAATGATTTAACACATATTCATATATTCCCACACAACCACTAACCTGGATGATGACATACCATGGCATCCATTAATAAGAAAGATGACAGGTTCAGATGATATATAATGTTGCTGACCATGACCTAGGAATGTCTACACCATTGAAACTTATCATTACAATATGCTCACACCTATAACTATTCATATGGTTACAACGACCACCCATAACAATAAGGATTTCACTTAAAATATATGATTCTAAATTGGGAAAATGTCATAAAAATTACCACATGTTAGAAACCTCCAATTATATTTCTATGGACTTATGATCTATGGGTTCTACCTACCTATGGGTTTACCCTTAGGAATGAAAAATCATTGATCATATCTCTATGTCATGTAAAATATATTTCAATATACCCGATGACTATTATTTATTCCCTTAGAAGAGAAAAAGAATATGTCATATGGAAAATAATAATGTTATATTTCCAAGGAAACTCAATGATAAGTTTAAACAAATAGTACATTAGATTTTAAACTACGGATTACACATAAGAATCCATTTTCGGTCTTTACATTGAATCTAATGAAAAATTTAAACTTTTAAATGATTTAAATTAGAACATTATGTACAAATTAAAAAATTACTTTGTAATAGATAAAGAGACCAGTGAGGGTCCTATTAAGGAAACCTAGGTTTTTCAGAATGCTACCCATTAGCTATTGCTTCATTAGTAATGTTTCAAAACAGCCGTAGTAGTTCATCTCAAAATAAACATGCCTAAACTGACGAACTTGGGTATATTTTGGCATTTATTAAGGTAATCTTATGGATCATCATGCATGTGTGATACAGTTTCAATCCTTTATTGAAGTAAACTAAATAATTTTAGTTCAAAATTTAATAGATTTTTTTTGTTATAACCATTTTAAAATATATTGGGGTCATATATAATAGTTTGATTATTTTGGATTCCATTTTATAATCTATAAGTTTATCATGAACATTATGGACCACGATATAGATCTTATATAACAAAAACCATATAATTTTGAATTTTGAAATTTAATAGCTTTTACATTTTTTTACAGTCTCTAAATATATAATTAAAAAGTGTGGTTTGTGTACATAGGATACCTTTTCCCATTTAAAAGGTTCCCACACACCTTATGATTGAGAACTAGTTCTCATTTAATCAAAACCAATGAATTCGTCCGATGCACCCAATTACATATCATCAATAAAAATGGAATGTTTTCACAACTATTATACATTGAGAAACATGAAAATTAGAACAGAAGCATAATATAAAGATAAAATATTGTGAATTTTTTGGTAGCATGAAATATAGTTACATTATTATAGATGTAGACTATAATAATAAATAAAATAGCATCCATTTAATATAAATGGGAATTCTGATGAAATACATAAAATGGTAAAAAGGTTAAAAATGGTAAAAAATCATAACAAGGATTTTTAAAGGCATGCTAATAAATACAAGGAATAACACAACACTCATTGAAAAAAAATCTCAATGTGAAGGAATTAAATAATTGAAACTATATGTCATTGAATATGTATGGCATGTAAGTTCCTATATGTATATAATGGTTCATTTAATGTTACTTCCTTCCATACTAGCCCAATGGTAAATTACTAAAAATATCATAAATCAATACAAATGATAAAGTAAACCTGTCAATTAATGTGAAACAATAGTCATCATTAATATAAAACAACATGAACAACAATCACATACACCTCTACATGGATGATTTATTATATATAGGTTGATCACTTCAACAAATTACTATTTCCCAATCATTGTAAAATTCTTAGTCTTCTGACATCAACCAAAAACATTAAGAAAAATGAAAAAACACCCATGATACAACATTATAATGGCTCAAACCGACTAACCATTAAACCAGTTTCCAGACACGTCACTGAATGTACTAATGCATGCCACCCCAAACTCCAACGATTTCTAAATAGCAACAGGGTATTATGGAGGTGATCGGGGGGAGATTATACCCTCATGATCAAAGCACCACATTTTAATATCAGATAATAAATAACAAAAAACATTGGAAGTAATAATCAATGAAAGATAGAGTAGGATAAGATTAATTGTAACTAAATATAAAATATTGACAACACTAATATACAGTAATTCATTAATGTCCAAATAATGATACAAAAATGGAAATATTAGAAATATATTAGGTAGCATGATATAAGGGAGTTCAGAAATATATAAATGAATTAAATTCTGTAAGGGAGATATAAACAAGAATCTTGAGGTCTAGCTTAGTAATATTCTCCCAACTCTCAGGATTAAGAATTTCAGCATATGTATTAATTCATGGGCCTATAAACATGAGACCTGCTTGGGAACCCTAGTTGAATAGAGGCCCGAGCAGTGTTGGAGATAAAATCATAGCAAATCCACTAACCTTGGTTTCTACTTCCATATCATGTCTGCTCAAATAATGTAAAGTGGTTTTCAATTTTAGATTTAATAATATACCAAACTGAAAAAATAAACACCCCTCAACTCAAGTTACAATAGGACACCTCACTAACTCTACCAACATAGGCTCATGTCCAGAAGGATTGTCTGATCAGTTACTATATATACAATAATATATATTTATAGATATATTATGGATTCATATATATGGACCATGTACATTCACACGTAAGTGGAAATATACATAGAAAACTATGTGCTGATTGAATCAAGGCTTGAATGAAAAATACCTAACAAATTTAAATGAGAATTTAAGATCAAACAGATGGTATATTTCATGCATATCAAATTGTGTGGGATATTTCATGCTCCTCACTCATGATGGTGAGTGTGTCATCATGTCAACACCAGAAATAGAATGATTAGTTCAACATGTCATCACTCACATGGTACGTGGTGTGACGTTCCTAATATCCACCTAGTATAATTTGTGTGAGACTTCATGCTCAACACCCATCATAAGGGATCATGATACCAATAATGTCAATAGAACCCTTACACTCATTGATAACCAATTTATAAGGCATAGTGATATAATAATAATAAGTGGTCATTCCCTCATAAGGTAATCCACAGGGCCAATAAAAATTTTGGAATCGCATTTTATTTCGTTCATATATTAAACATGCAATGAATGGCATGGCATTCCCACCACTTAAAATTAATTTCATTAAAACATTCAATTCATTCATTGAAGGAAAAAAATCATTCACATTCCATTCAATTTTTTTAAAAAATAATCTAATCTATCAAACCATGGAAATCCTTTTTAGAAGCCTCAATGAGGAACATAAATTATATGTCGGTTTAATTGGGTAATTAAATACATGGAATTCACATTCATTAAGAATTAAAATCCCATATGTGGAACTTGGATAATTTTCCATTCTTTGGAGTGGTATAATCTATGAAAATAGGAGATGCATTGGTTCAATAAAATTTATATATAAAAGGAGGAAAATCCCTTCAATAATATCATTTAAGCTAATTCACAAGATATTTCATAAATCTAGTCCTATAAATGGTAAGAAAAAATAGCTCTTACATAAGTCCAACAAAAATTTATAACATAAATAACCACTTTTTAATTTATAAGATAGATAACCTCATTCAAGGGGGTTTATTATAAAAACATGACATTATTTTGTCAAAAAATTAATTTACCACAATTTATATATCACATCGAAGACTATAAAATCATGTTGAATCAAATATTAATTTTACAAATACTACCAAAAATATAACCTAAATTTATAAAGGTTCAACCCAAAATTTAGGATGTGACCTTATCATATAAGCAATTCTCCGTAAGGAAAAGTCCATTTATAAACAAATTGAAAATGTTATAAAGTGTTCTGGGATTTAATTAATTTTATTTTAAATGTGAAATTGAAGTCAATGCACCTCTAGGGTGTGTATTTTTGGGGTTGGCATTGTCAAATTACTAAACCACAACCAAAGAACGTATATCATGGTGTGTATAGAAAATTAAAATGTGGAATTAAATTTTAGGATGACACATAGAAAAGGTCAGTATGTGGAACAACTAGGATGTTAATAATACCCCCCAAAGCTGGGAAAATAATAATAAACCTCATTCCTAATGCTTAGAATGATATATCAAAATAAGAAGATATAAAAGAATCATGAGTAATCAATAACTTGCATATGAAGATCCAATGTCATCAATGGTGTTTTAATCAGAGTTCGTATAGAGGTTGTATTATAAATCCTTGTTGAAGAAGGAGAAGGAACCCATAAACGAATGGAGGGGTCTCACATGGCTAGATGAAGAAGAACAAACGAATAAATGGGTATAAAATATTTGATTGAGGGAAAAATTGTAATGTCACCATCAAAATGGGATCTCACAGTTTGGCCACACAGTTTTTAAATCTTGTTCTAACCATGAGGTTCCCACTACTTATAAAACCTACCTTGCATGGTTTCCCAACTAGTTTTTTTGTAACAATTTTTGATCTATGAGATCACTAATGATTACATTCTACAAAAATGAAACTATGAATGCAGGATAAGAGAATGGGTTGGGAAATTATGTGAGGCCTATGTGGGGAACTAATTCTCACATTCAGTAGCTGCACAATTTTCACTGATGGGACAAACATTTTCAAACAAACCATACACCCTATTTAGACCTTCCCTTTCATGCATTTTAAGAGCCTACTGCTCAAAAAACATGAAAAATCACATGAAGAACCTCTTTGGACATTAACTTTGACTAAAAAAAGTTAAAATTTTCAAACTCTCATTGTTATGTTATAATGTTCAATTCAATGAACTACCCATCCAATAAATTACAAAAAACAAATTCCCATGGAATTCTACATTGGCTCAAAAATTAAGTCTTTAAATAACATATCTCAATGAAAGAAAAAAGCGATATGTTAATAACCACATTAATGATTTTTAATTTCATGTGGGAGGTAATGTTTTTCTAAAATTATCTATATGGAAGTGTTTTATAAGGGTATGTACAGAAGGAAAACATATTCATATGTTAATTAAACCTTTCAAAAATATTGAAATAATTGGAGATATGGATTACAATTTTTAAATTCCACTTATCCTCTATGAGGAACATTATGTGTCTCATATCTATTTTTTTAAAAATAAATTCTAGATCGAAAACATTTTCTCACAGATAAAAAAATAAAATAGAAACATGATTTTTCTTATTATTGATTACATATCCAGATTTTGGAAAATAGAGAACAAGTGTTGTGGAATCAGATGACTCGACTGGTGATGGAAAATTAAAGAAATAAAAATATAGAAGAGTAAATATGGGAAATTTTATACATTTTGATGAATAATAACCCATTTCTATACATGATATGATATTATAGAAATTTTTGGGATTAGATTTTTTGAAGAGGGGTGAATATAACACCTGAGCACTAATAAAAGTAATATTTTATTGGTATTGAAATAATAAATAAATATTTTAGTTATTTATATAATGTGATTAATAAATATATTCAAAATTAATATAATTTTTTTTATTAAATTAATTTGATTTTTGAAATTATTATATCAAAATTTACATTGGGTGGAATTTTTGGATTTCTTTGAAATGATTTATTTTCAAGTTGATAGTGAAAATTACAAATTTAAAAAATACATTCTATTATTTTCATTAAATAATAGAATTTAAACATCCATGATATACTATATTTGGTATTAATATAACATATATCCAATTTTATTAGGTATAATTTAATTTTAATTATGAATATCCTTGATTTTAATATAAGTTTTTTTTTCATAAAAATGCCTTTTCTCTATAAATTAATTTCAATTAATTTTATGCCTTTATAATGAAATTAATTTATGCCACTCCTATTAATTGAATATGGATAAATGGATGACATATTTCTAAATTTGGTAAATAGGTTCATTTTATTCTTAGGCATTATGAATATTAACCATGGTAATATGTATTACACCAGTATGGGTAAATCATGTAATTAAGGATTAAAATAAAGGGATAACCAGTCAAGCACTTTATTAAACTCGTAGTCATCTTAATTAATAATAGTGTTTTGAACATGAATATTCATGACTTGAACTTGTGGTAATTTATTTCCAAATTCATTTTTATTATAATGTTTATATTATTTTCAGTATATATAATGTAAAATAATGTTATTCTCAGGATATTAGTATCTATAATATTCTTTGAGAGGCACAAAATAAACTTATATTCAATTTAATATTATTACATGATAGAGAAATTCATTTTTATTGGTCATTTTTTTTGAATCATAGTGATGGAATAATTACATTAAATTATTATATAATTCTATCATAATTTTGAATCAATTAATTGAAAAGTAAAATATTTTATTTTAAAAACTCTAAATGGGATATTTTTAGGGGTTTTCATAGTGACCCATGAATTTTCTAAACAAATATAAAATTGTAGAGAGGTGCTAAATGTATATATTTTATTTTAATTATTGATTGCATTCTTTATTGTCAATTTAATTGAATTACGAAAAAATGACATTTTATATATTTTATGTAAACTAATATCATATTAAAATTGTAGAAATTTTAAAACATTTTCTATTTATGTGAAAATTATTACCATATAAGTAAAAGTATATCCATTTAAGATTAAATAATATATTATAATAGTTTGGGTAATAATTGTTTATCAAAGGGTTTAAAACAAAAGAACGAGTTTAAAATACTACCTAAACATATAAAAATTTTATTGAATAAAGGTATTTAAATTATATCTGTCTTATCTTAAAAATTATTTCAAAAATATTCCACACTCACATATAAATGAATTTAACATGTTTATTATATTTTTAATAATTATATGTCTTCCCTTTCACTGAAAATAAAAATAAACCACATATCCTCTAATATAGACAGCACTTTGAGACTATTACATAAAAAACATAAAAAACTCACCCTAAAATACTTATTCATGTTTTAGAGGATATTTTATTCCTAAATTAATAACTATATATCACTTAAAATAATAACAAATAGTGATTTTTCGTTGAAGAGTTAATCATCATTACTGAATATTTCAAAATTTATTCTTCTTCAAATTCATAAATATTTGTTGTAACCCTCATAAAATAATATATACTGTATCATAAAGATATTGATATGTTATTATGATTTTGGTAAAATAGATTTTTATCTCTTTTTCATCCAAGGAAAAGAAAAAACAGTACTTGTGTGTATGTATAACTTATCACCTCTACGTAGTGGTGTAATTTGTTTTTCATCACCACATTAAATGGATGGATATAAATATGGATCTAAGTAATATGGATGATATTTAGTAAATAAATATTATAATTTAATTATAATATCTTTTATACCTTATTACCATCCAATCCATTGGAAAATGATAATGTCGCTTGTTTGTACATGTAGATTACACCTCTTTGAAGTGATGTGATCTATTTTGATTTCCTCTTTAAATGGAAAGTAATATGAATATATTTATATGATATATATGATATTTATATCATTATTAACATTTAGGAAGTTATGTAACCATAATCAATGTACAGGGACAATATCTTCAGTGATAAAAAAATTAAGGGGAAAATGTAGTTAATACCCAAAAAAATGATAATACAGACATATTGGTGATGAATGTTTGATAATATGTTATAAAATGATCATATATTATGTTATAAATATTACTATCCATATGTTATAAATTAATAACCTTTTTAAAACCATAACACCGGAGTTCAATGTATATTCATCTAATGAGAATCATGAAGTAAGAGATTTTGTATCAATATCAACTCCATTGAAATTTATTTGAAATTTTGAACCTATTTAAATTTATGGTTTTATATAATGAATCATTGACATAATTAACTTTAATATATATTATTACATGATGATTAATGACTCAATTGAATTTACTCTTCTAGAAGGAATGTTTAAAATAACATCTTATCTTATTTCTATTTGGGATCCGGTAAATTATTATTCGATGTCCAAATTATTGAAAAGTGATAAAAATCACATTTTATTTAATAAAAAGAAAATATAAATTATTGAAAAATTTTAAAAAGGATATAATGGAATATTTATAAATTTATTGAAGAGGTTTATTTCCATCCCTATTTATAAAAAATATAAAATGGACTATTTGTTAATTTATTCGATGCTATTGGATTTTACCACAACTATAACCCTTTTAGGTTATTAAGATTATTTTATAAGTATTTAATGTTTTCAAAAAGAAATTACATTTATGAAATCTATTTTAGCATTATAATTTGACTTCTCAAATGAAAATCATTTGATAATAAATCCTATATTTTTTTTTTATGAATTGACGGTCATCTTTTGTTTCATATTAATTTTTTGTTCATATATATTCTCTTGAAAAATTCAAATTATAATGGTAATTGGAACTCACATTTCATTAAAATATTTATATTATTGGTGTCATATATATGATTATTTCTTAAATTGTATAAAATTTCTATATAAAATGTTCTACATTGAAAGTTATTTGAATGTATTGAAAAAAAATAATATTCCATATTCTTTACCCAATACCAATATTAATAAATACTTTATAATTTTATGGATTAAATTCATCATTAAATATATATATATGTTATGAATTGGACTTTAAGTGGTATGTGAGGACAAAAAATATACATTCACTTGAATCATAAAAAATTATCATTATGTAAATAAGTTGGCCATGGTTATTTAATGGGTTTCTGGGAAATGTGTACCTATAGATTAAATTTTTATAGCACATGAATTTGATTGTTGATATTTCATGATGTATAAGATCATAAAGTCCGATATTATAAATTTTCATCAATTATAATTCAGTTATTATTATCCATGAGATTACTTCAATAATATTCTCCATGGATGCTAAAATATATATTTAATGTTTATATTTTACTGTGTTTAAATAAATTTATCCCTATATTGAAATAATTATTATCTGCCAGATGATTCTAGTTATAACATGTTTTATGTTTCATGAATGGATACAATGGACAAGTGGAAAATAATGAGAATATACATATTTTCTATCTTTTCTAAGCATCGTTCTCTGTGTTGAAAAGCATGTTGCAAAACTCGAAAAATACAGTTTACACATCATTTCTCTAATTACATGAAATGTGTTCATCAAGAGAAGTCTCTTCCACATAGTATAAATTGTGAAAGAATGCATTTTTTGATAAAATTTAATGATGTGTACATATATGGATTTAATGAATGTTTGGGATGCATAAGTTAAAAAAAATTGCTGCTAACATGGATTACACATAGTGTAAATATTAAATGTCCTGCAAAAATTACTTGTCTTGAAACTATCTTAAATCTGAAAATAGATACACTTTTATGATCAATTTGAAAGGGTTTATTATAAAACCACACCCTCAACTGAACCTTTAGGATCATACTAGATGAATATAGGGGTCCTCGATGATGAATGACTCTATATTAGAAAACAACTTATGAGGAGACCTACTTCCACCTTTGATTACAATTTTCTTCATTTACTCTTCAGAATATCTTGGTTAGAATGAATGAGTGATTTATTTATGTCATATAATGTTTAATGAATGGGGATTTGTGGTATGAGTTATTTTATTTTGTACTGAAATTCATATTGGGATTTAATATTGAATCTTAATTTTTATTTATTTATTGATTCTTCATGCATGATAATTAGTCGAGGGTTAAATAATGGGTTTAATTTCCTTGTATAATTGAGTTTAACCATTGAATATGTCAATTGAATCTATATTTTTACTTTTTTGTTCCACTACATAGTTTGTGTCGGATAAATCTTGTTTTTAACCATTGAATATTGTTCTTATTCATATATTTATTGTGTGCGGACTTATATTAGTATTTTGTTAGTTATACTAATTCTAATCAAACTCTAGTATCCACCGAAAAGTTACACACCAATTTTAATGAGGATATGTCAAGTTGAGATGGGTAAATTTCAATATAAAAATTCAGTGGGCATAAGACAATAATAATTATACCACAATCCAATCTGTAATATATATGGTCAAGCTAAATGTCCATTTAATATGATCATCTTTCAGGAGGAAACATGATATTTATAATTTTCTACGAATTTAGATTTATTTATTTATTAATTATAATTTTATATATTTGTTTAATTACAATACACATTATATTTTTGAATATTGTCAATATGGACATTTTTTTCTCTTGTTTATATGTATTTTTTAAGGTCTATCAATGACACTGACATTAGTAAACTGAAAAGTGGATGTGATATTGACATACCATTACCTATCATCAACCAAATTACCCATCATGAAATCAAAAAAATACATGTCTTTAAATCATTTCACATCGTGAAACTAGTTCTGGAAGAACCTTTGCAGCAATGATTGATGCTTCATCAAAGGTGATTAACTATTATTTTTTTACCTTTCTACTGTATTACACATAATGAAAAAAATTTAGAGGATTAATTTGATATTTAATGCCCACATTTGATTCTCTCTTTATTCAAATGATCTATGAGACATAAAAAACATAGTATAATCACTGTACCTTGAATTTATATTTCATATTTAATAAATTTGAATGAGAAAAATATGGGAAATAGTTTTCAATGATTAGATTCTGGATCACATTTTTTTAAAATATTATTTTAGAAAGCATTTTGATCATTTTAAATGAAATGTTAGCATGTTTATTCCATTCATTTAATTTTAGATATATTCATTCATTAAAATAATGATTTGTTTTCTTTTCCATGATTAATTATCCCAACCATCATTCTCATTCCCGAGACATTCTATATGGCTATTATTTATCAATCATTCAAAAAAATATTTTTTTGGTAAAACTCGGTCATTATTACATTTAGGACATTATATAAATTATAACAAATCTATGACAACATATGATTAATTTTAATATGATATAGGAATATTTTGTTTAAATAAATATCCTTCACCCCACATTTACTTAATGTTGTTATGCCTATTGAATCCATAGAGAGCCTTTTATCAAATTAGTTGTGTTACAAGCATATCCTATCCATTTCTAAATTTTTCTAAATAATCTCCAGGTTTTTTAATAGAATAAGTTTAGGGAGTTATTATCTATGGTGTAACATGATAAACATCATTGAAGATATTTTTTTGGATTTTAATAATCTGATATGGTGAGAGTTTATGTACTTTTCATTATAATTTTTATTCACCTCACCTGAAAAAAAGATGTTTGAAAAAACTGAATAAATGGGTTGCAAAATGGGACGATCAAAAATTAACATATTCTAGACCGATGAACTTTTTATCATATGTGGTTAGGTGGTGGTTGTGAGATATTTATAAATAACTTCTTTCAAATAAGAATAAAAAATAAAAAATGGGGAAGTAAAAGAGATGTAGATTCATTCATTGTGATTATATGTATCATAATACCTTTTTTGTGAATTTTCAGGTAATTGTTAGATTACATCAATAAATTGCTATTTTTATTGGGATTATATTTTCATATCATGCATTACGATGTACTGTAAAACCTTTCTTTTTTAGATTTAATTTTTTTTATCATTTACCTACCCTACCATAGCTTAAAATTCCATTGATCCTAAAAGGGAGAACCCCTCATGAAAAAATTTGAATTTTTTATTTACAAAGTGAAGATTTTAGCCTCCTTGAAGGACTATGGTAAGTGGCGTGTTTTTAAAGATTTTACAGAATTCTACATATATTTTCAACTTCTTGATGAGTTGCCAAAAAAGGTGAGGTAAAATAAAAATGGTATTATTATTAATAAACAATTGAAAAATTAATATGGGTGAAAAATGTTTTCTTATTTTGAAAGAAGAAATTTAAAATACACGGTTGATTCAAATTCTTCTAAAATTGATGCATTGATGAATTTTCTTCATCGAATGCATTGTTTTTTCTCTTATTGATCTGATCAATATAATTTTTTAAATTGAATTTCAGACATGGTGAGGTAAACATCATTTTTTGTTTCTTGAGATTCTATCATTAAGGATACGTTTGAATTCATGTATTTGGGTATTTGTGATCTATTTTTACGGATTATATTTAATGATTTTTTATTCAAATGATTACTATATTTGAAATATATTTATTTTCTAAATGTGGATCATTGTATCTTTTCCTATGTTTCATGGAAAGATACAATGAATATATGGAAATTGAAGTAAATTTAAAAAAAATGTATCTTCATGAAACATCACATTGGGAGTGACGTTCAGGACACGACAATAGATTATTAAAGGTTAAGAAAGCAAGAAAACTATAAAAATAGAGTTTACAAATCATATATCTCATTACATGAAGAATATTTATCCTGAGAAAACACTATCACTTAGGATATTACATGAAATAATACACATTGTGAAGAACTTATACATCATGTTTTCTTATACACATTTTGAATATTTGGGATAGAGGTGATACAAAAACATTTCTACTGACAAAGATTACATGTGATGTATAAATTACATGTCATGAAACATAAAAATTTATGAAATAATAGATAATTATTTATGATATATTTGATGAGGTGGCTTATAAAACCACACACTTAGACAATATATTAGAATTATCCTTGATGATCAGAGGGATCCTTGATGATAGATGAATCCAGAATGGAGTTCCCCACTATGTTACCCTGATGCCACCTTTAATTTGGATTTTTATCATTCTTTTTTGCACCCTCTCTGGGCTAGCATGTTGAGGTTATTTATTTGGGTCAGGATGCACATGATGAATGGGAATTTGCTGTATGAATTATGATATTAGTTTTCCAATTCATGTTGTTATTTCATATTTATTAGTAATTTCTATCTATTTTATGAATCTTCTTGTGTTTCCATTTTGAGAAGGGTTATGAGACTAGATATAATTTATTTATTTCATTGAAATTGATAGCCTACTGAGTTGATTTAAACATTTTTCTATTTTTGGTTATAGGGTTTAGACTTTAACCATGACCATTAAGTCATTCGTTTCCATATATTTAAATAATTTTTTGGTTACCCATTGTTTTTCATTTGATGTACTTGACCATTAGAAATTGTGAAAATATGATGGAGAGAATTTCCCATTACCATTGGACTCTCTAAGACATTATTCTGATTAGAGTATATTTTTTAATTAGTTTTCTATACCTTGACATCCCAAAAACTGTAGTTCATTGTAACCTGATACCACATTTATAATTTCTTTATATATAGTTCTTCACCAAAATGATGCTAATAAGATTAAATTAAATTTTTAAAAAACATAATTAGATTTTTTCTTATTAATTTTATTAATAATTTCTCCAATCATATATCTGTTTGTTCAACCTCGGTGACGAAATTCCTATACTACCATATAGTATAGTGGTTTGACTGTTTTATCTTTATAAATTTTTAAATATGATAAAAATGTAGAAAATAACATTTCCTAAAGGGATATAAATTTTTTATAACCATTATTATGGATAGGGATGTGAATTTATTTGTTGAATAATTTGGAGTAACTCATTTCTCATCTTGTATATTGTTTATTTTTGCAGATATTTTTTCTTTATTTCATTTTTATTTATTACCGCACTACGTATTTTTGGTTGTAATGGTAGGGCTACCAGGAATGATGACTACCATAGAGAGTTTTTTGTTCCTACTGGATGATATGAAGCATCTACTCAGCTACATTTGAATGGTGAATACTTCATCCAATAAGATTCCACAACCATACCCCATCTTTGAATACACATCACTCCCTTACCCAGAGCATGAATACCAAGAGTAATTTCATGAAAATAGAATAAAGGACAATGTAGAAGAGGAATGTAGAACTTACAAATATTAAATTTATCCTAACCATGATTCCCTTCATTTTTATGGTTTAAAAGATAAAGAATACGATTAAAAATAAGTACAGAACTTGGTTGTTGTGATGATACAAATTTTTCTTAAAAAATATAGAACACGGTCAAATAAAATGGAAGAAAAATTGAAATAAGAGAAACATATACCTACCAAAATTATAAAAAATGTTTTTTAATATATAAAGGATCAACAAAAAGTTGAAGAATAAATAGTTACCCACTGAACTTACTATTTTGTGGAATAAAAACATGCATCAACAAAAGGATAAATTGAGAATTTCAATGCGAAAACTTATGTAATTGTAAATTAAATCCAACAACCACAACCAACATATAGAAATACTTTTTTACTAATATTTTATTAATATCAAGATATTCTTGGTTATACTCATTTTATTCTGACTGTGGTCAGCACCTCAGGGATTCATTGAAATTATAATAAGGAGAAGTAAATTTGAGAAGGGTAATTATCATATCTATAACTGGGTAAACACAAGACCCTTATATTTATAAAACACTCCATTTGGATAATCAATGGATAGTTGAGATAAAAAAATATTTAAAGAAGTAATATTACTTGAGGTAACCAAATTTTTTATCACTATCTATGAATTTACATTTTTTTCTTTCTGATTTTTCTATATTAGGATTTAATTTCAATTCCCGTTTTATATTTTATCATTATTGTAATGGAATGTGATTTACCTTATTAATGTATATTTATTCGGTCCATCAATGGAACCAGCAGTAAAAACAAGAATAATGTATAATATGCTGTAGGCCCATTTGATTTCATAAACCATATTATATGTCATGAAATTAATAAAATAGACATCATGTAATCATTATACATCCTAAAACTAGTGCAATAAGTACCTATACATCCATTATTGATGCTTCAAGAAAGGGGATACACATTTCAAATTTCTAACAGTCTATTGTATACCTCGTATGGAAATATTTTTATATCATTAATTTGAAATTTCATCCCCGTATATGATTCTTTCTTTAATCAACTAAAATGTGATTTATAAAATTCTTATGATACTCACTATTTGATGAATTTAAATTTATTTTTGAATAAATTTGAAAAAAAATGGGGGAGATAATTATAAATGATAAGGATGTGGATTATGTTTCTAATGTACCATGATGTAGGGGAGCATGTTGATTATTGAAATGAAAAATTGCTCATATTTTTCCATGCTTTCTCCTTATGATATTTTATTCATTGATTTAATTAGTTTTATAAATTTCCATGAATTATTTTCCCAACCATTTTTCACATTCAGAAGACATCCTTTAAAACTAATATTTCCCATTCATTCAATACTATATTTCTGGTAAAACTTGAGCATTATTTCTTCTCGAACGTTCATAGAATCTTCTCAAATATTTGATTGCACATGATATATTTTAATATGATTGAGGTATTTTTTAACCTTTTATCAATGAAACCACATGTAATTAATCATTTTAAAGTTAATTGAATTCATAAATATCAACGATATAAAATAAATACAGTTACAATAAAACCATATCCAGTCTGACAGTCCTCTAAATATCTTTCATGATATTTAAATGAATAAGTGTTGTGGAGGGAATTTATAGGGTTAATTAAAATATATGTTATAGTGGATATTTTTTATGGTATTTTTTATAACGATATGGGGACAATCCTTGTAATTTTTTCTGTAATTTATTTTTCACCAATATTTAAAAAAATGGCAATGTAAATAATCAGTTGTGCCTTGGGAAGATAAAAATTCATTATTTTCTTGACCAATAACCATTTTTTCCATGTGTCATTTGATGGTAATTAGGAAATTTTTATTAATAATTTATATTGGAAATGGAAATATATAAACAAAAATATAAAAAAAATGTGAAAGAAACAGATAGGTTGATTCAACCACTGAATATACATGTATCAATAGCCCAAATTGAGATTTTGGGGGGAAGAGAGAGCTTATTTTTGTTGAGAGAAATTTTTATCGATATTATATATTGAGAGGATGATTTAATATGTAGATTAATCCCTCTTTTAGAGTTAATTTTTACATCATTTACCTACATAATATATGCCTCAAAGCCATTTGATCCTAAAATATTGAACCAGTCATGATAAATTATGAATTCTATCATTATGTAGTGGAGATGTAAGATACCTTGTGAGCCTACTGAAATGGAAAGGGTTTTGAGGTATGTGATGTATTATATTTACATTTCTACCTTGATGATGAGATTAAAAATTATTGTGAGGTAAATTAGAAATGGTATGCATATTAATAATGAATTGATAAAGGAGAATGTAAGAACAGAAAGGCATGACTATTTAAAAATAATAATATACATGGAAGATTTTCATTCCATAAAAAGTGGGGTGTTGATGAATTTTATACATGTGAATCTTGAATATTTAATTTTCTATTTTATAATTATATTTTGTTGAAATTTCACTGGAATCTTGGTAAGTTAAAAAACATTTGTTGTATTTTTATATTCCATACTTGTGGAATGTTATAAATTCAATTTCTGGGGTTTTTTATATATGTATTTCATGATTTCATTTTATTTTTCTTTAATAAATTAGTTCATGTATTTAAATGATTATTCACATCAAAATGTTTCCACTTTTTAATTGTTTTATGTTTATGAAATGATACAATGGATACATGGAAAATGAATGAAAAGAGACGAATTTTGGATCTTTAATACAGATTTTTCTTTTTGTATTGTTCGCAGTGTGACAACTGATTTTTGAAGGCAGAGCATGTTGGAAAAATTGAAAAATACCCCTTAAGAATCATGTATCTCCTTACATGATGTGTTTTCATCAGAAGAAGTCACTTATACGTAAGAAAATTTAGGAAATTATACCCAATATGAATCAATTACACACTATGTACACATATACACATCATGAATGTTCCAGAAAAATAATAAAAGAGAATGACGATGTTGACATGCATTACACGTCCTGTAAAAATTACACATCATCCCACTATCGTAAATAATAAAAATATATATGAATTTATGATAGGTTTGATGGGGTGGCTTATGTAACCATTCCCTCAACCAATCCTATGGTATTGTCCTAGACGATTAGTGGTAGCCTTGGTGAGGGAACACTTGTGATCGAAACACACCTAATAAGGAGCCCTGCAAGAAACATTCTTCATGATCTTCTTCATTGCATTATGCACCCTCTATGAATAGCATGAGGGGGGTTTTACTATAGGTTGTTGTGTTCATAAATAATGAGGATTTAATTAATGAGGTATTTTATTTTTCACTTCCATTCATGTTAGAAATTAATATTGATTCCTAATTTCTATCTATTTATTGATTCTTCATGTATGAACATTGTGAATGCGTTTGGGGAATGGGTATATTTCATTATTTCTTTAAGAATAAAAATTATTTTATTTTATCTGATGCATTTAACTAATGTGTGATCTAGGTATTATAAATCAACAATTAAAATTAGGTTAGTCTATTCACAATGCCAAAATAGGGATTTAGGTTTTCCATTCCTTATAATATGGAAGACATAACTATGTAAAAAGGCGAAAAAAGAATGAAGAGAATTTACCCGGACGGTTAGACTCTCTATAACCTAATTCCAACAACATAATGATTTTTAATTAATTGATTAATACCATATCATCCTAATAACATTGATTCATTTTTTTCCATCATCAAATTTCTATTTTGTTCTCCCTCATTCTTCACCAAACCTAGAATGATTTTTTTAGATTCATTTACTATTAATCTCTAATAGTTTAGGTCTACATTATTTTATTAATATTTTTTCAATGCTTTTCTCTATGGGTTCGACAATGGATATTCAATTACTATATTACACTGTAGTTTACAATTTTTTCGTGATTATAAATTTTCAAATTCGATTACCCTACAATAATGAACGATACCCAAGGGGATACTAGATGAATATCATTCTAAAATTTTTGGTTAACAAACATGTGTTTCTAGTTATTTACCTTTCCATATTAATCATGATATATTCAATCATAATAGCACTAATTATATTAAATCCTTAATGGGGATTTGAGATTATTCTTATTTTTTTCCTTACCCAATTATATGATGAATAAATCATTGAATGAGTTTCAAGGATGTCAAGCATTTTCATTTCTTAAGTATTATATTTTATACCCATTTAAATATTGTTATGATGAATGTAATAACTTCTCCATGACAATTAAATTGAACAAGCCTTCATTAATAGTTCCCTTGCATCTATTCTAATGTTAAAAAGTTAGATAACATATTTTAATCACTATATTAGAGGTTGTTATAATACAAACGAACCATTTGTAGTGTATTTGGAAAGAGTCACTTGGTTTAATGTATTCCACCTACAATATTAGATGGGTTTGGAATTTTATATTAAATATTCTCTGTGATATGATATGAATTGTTTCTACATCATCATATATTTTGAATAACACGGGTTTTTAAAAAATCATTCATCACCATGTAATTATTGTGATGACATTAGATCATTAAAAAATTCTTCAAATAACTATTTTATTAAAGAAACATTCATGATACACATGAATATTATATCATATATGTTGGTGATGTAATATTGTCCATGGACATAGTTAGTTAACTGTGAATTTTTTTGTAATGGACCTAAAACCGATTATTTTCAAGATGGATTGTATAATTGAGATTAAAGGGAGGGTGTATTTTTATTCATGAGATTTAATTCACATCATGTATAATGAGGCATGTTTTGTATCCATAGTTATATAGTATATATTTGTAGGGTAAGCTAGATTTTTTTGAATAAAGATACTTCCATTTTCATAATTTTTGGAAAACATTTTACTTTTTAAAGGGAATGGATATTTAAAAAAGACTATCATTTATTATATAGGACTTTATGGATACCCAAATTAAGGAAATCCATGTGTTTCAATGATTAATTGGGTTCTATTTTAGTATATAACAACATGTATGAGATTCCATGATAATGGATGGAACATAATATATTTCATTAAAGAATCTATGAAAGATAAAGGTCAAAATAATATACCTTCTAATGAAATATGTCATCAATCCTAGTAAGTCAACATAGATTTTACCTATTTTATTTTCTAATAATCTGGATAATGGAATATGTATTCTTATTATCTTTCATTACTTAAATTTTGTTACAATAAAAATAAGTACACGTAAACCATGATTAAAAATATGTTTTATCAATAAAATGTAGAAAATATATTTTCAATGAAAGTTCTCAAATTTATGTACCATAAATTTTATAATAAACCACAATGGTAATTTAATATATTATTTTATATATATCAAAAATAATTACTAAATAATTCTTCCTCAAATACCAAAGGTTAATAAAAAGAAACATGGGTTTCAACTAAACCACTTGGGAGACTATTCCATTAATAAAAATTGAAAATAATCATTTTAGTAGTTTCCAAAAATCCATATTGACGCCTCAATAAATAGAACATGTTTCACTATTAACTAATGAAACATTTATCCCTTTGTGGGAATCTAAAAATTTCATATATAAAATGAAAATTAAATATATAATTTAATTTTTCCACAAAATAAAATATCTGGTATAAACCAATATCAAATATAATATTCTTGAACAGTTGGACAATTCACATATAAAACTGAAATAAATAAAATTGGACACTAATGAACATGAGGCATAATATCTTTCCAGATATGTAATAACTATAATTATTCTCATCATAATAAAAATATATATCCCTATATGTATCTACTATATCAAAATAGAATCAATAAATAAGGTCTACCCATGTTGACTAGTACCTACACTAGTTCATTGGAATATATTACATGCATACGAGTTGGGCTTATGCCCGTAAAAATAGAAAAACTTTTACTACACTCAAAATAATTTATTTAATGTGATCAATGTTGATGAGTGTCAAATTTTCATGTTCAGGGATACTTAACTGAACCTCAAGGTACAATAATGAGTAAGGATATGATACATGTTCTCAGGTCATTGTTTAAATTTTACCGCATACATGAACCAAACTACCATGATACACAATCACCTAGATATCCCACAACACTATATTATATATTTTTTCTAGAGTAATTAATCTAGATCAAAAATAAAGAAAACTAAAACAATCTTACATTCCTTATATAACCTATTGGTTTTTGAGTACCTATTTATCAATGAACTAAATTGTCTCCTGAGAAATCATAATATTTTTTAGAAACATAAATTCAAAAAAAATATTAGTCATAAAAATAAATACATAAAGTAAATAAAGAATTTAATATAATAAATAGAGAGGCCTTAATAGAAAAATAACCTTGGAAATATAATCATAGACATCTATTAAGAATGAACAGTAAATGATATTCCAAATATCATAAGGGGATATAGAGAGTCACTAATATTTCTCTTAATAACCCCATTCCCAGATTTAATTACTCATGAATTCTCATAAACCAACACTAACTAGATAAACATGATATATCTCACTCATTTCGTTGCTTTATAGTGGCATTGGCTTCCCTTGGACCCTTGTGAGTTGTACAACCTCATTGTGACAATGTTACTACTTATAAGGATATATAAATTGATCAATCATCCCATAGTAGAAAAAATGATATAGAATCAATAAAATATCTACTAATTATCATATGGTAAAAAAACCAATCTATATTAGTAGTAATTGTAACAACAATTTCTTATATGATCATTATATGGGGAGATTCCCCCAAGAGTCTAGGGATTAATCAATACTGAACATAATCTTCCTTACAAGCATATAACTTTATTTATTTTGTACCTTTAATGCCCCAAATAAAAAAAATCCATTATGTACAATATATCTACACTCCCAAAATATATACAACCTCAACTGATGAAAAATAAAAAATTTCTCCTAGTCGAGCCCATAAAAAAGAATGGGGTCACACCTCACCCCCTACTATCACTAAGGTCATCAATTATTTTTAACCCTCATTGGAAACCCATTTGTGTAATAACACACTCGTATATGGGAAAAAATGAAATAATCCTTGAAATAACTCACTCCCATAATTATACCAAAAATAAATCACACTCACATCATAAAACCCATACTATTTCTTCAATTGATGAACATCTACGATAAACTATCTAATTTCTTAGTAAGGAATATAAAACATCACTAAGGGGATGATAATTCAAAATAAACTAAATACCCATTGACAAAACACAATTTTACATAACTATTACAAGAATGACCTACCACACTAACATCAATTTAAATGTTGATCCCTCACTTACAAATATTGAATACATCATACAATGAGATTACAAAAATCAATGTATAAGAACCCATCCTTAAACATTACATATTCTAGTTAAAATAAAATCATTATTCACTTTTTTATATTCCCCTTAATCTTTTTTGTTTTGTTTTTAGATATACAGGTCATAAATCAAATATTAAAAACCAATATCTAACCTAATTGGACACTTTTAACTGGTATCATTTTTCCCACAATATAAAATGTTTTAAATAAAACATATTTTTATTCCTTGAATGATATTTATTAATTTTTTACATTACATATTCTTAGTTTATATCCATCCTCAAATCATTTTAAAAATAATGTAATATAGGATGGGCATAACATGATCATCAAGGGATATAAAATATTAATTAAACTCCTCAGTCCATGATTACTTATATGAAATTTCCTTTTCAAACCAAGATTTGGGCATAAAATAATAATTTTTTCCTATGATATTTCCTTATTTTCAAGAAATATTCAAGAAATATTTCATAAGAAATCATAATTGATAAAAATACAAAGATATTTATTTTAAAACATGAAATAATAATTAAAATATTTTCAAAATTTATACCTTTCCCCCATAAGATGCATAATATAGATTATTTTGAAAATTAAGCTAAGTTCATTCCATTCTGGATATCATTATATTATTATAAAACTCATAACAATAATAGGTAAAACATAAATTAATCTTGGCACACCATTTTCTATATCACTCTAAAAAATTGAAAGAACATACACATAAATTACATAACCAATGAATCAGTGGGATATTGGGTACCCACCCTATCTTGGTTTATCAAGGAATAATCTATCGAAGGTTTTCTATAGAACCACCATTACTTGGTTTATATAACAAACAACTATCCTAGGCTAATAATAAATTCACATGTCCTAATTTTATCATAGAACCGCTTATCATTGGTTTGTAATGCAATCACCCATACATGTTTTATAATTAAACATCCATCCTTAGTTTATAACAGAACCAAACATCACAAAAAATTATTTTCAAACATCACAAGATAATCATAACACATAAAATGTATCAATTTTCAACATTACAGTCATTAAATATTCCATTCACTTATAAGAAATAATTATTGGATATCAAAATATCCTTTCCATTAAAAAATCATTTTCAAAACCCAAATACCCATAAAAATATAAACAATGTTTAGATGTTAATGAAACAAGAAATATTGAAATGTAAAAATAAATAAAAAAATTATTATTGTAGCAGGAAATTTCATTTTTCTATATAGATTAAAATATCATATTGTTTTCTTATTGTCAACATATTCATTATAGTACCCATTAAAAAGGATCATTTTGAGAACCATTGATAGAAATTAAAAAATCCATCAAAAAAAATTCATTTACATATATTTTCATTAATAAAATCATTTATAAAATGGACATTGAAGAAAAAAAATTTAAGGGAAATTTAAAAGATGCATTTACCAAAATAAACCCCCTTTCCACATTGGAAACATTTAAATCCTAATATCCATGAAAGAAAAAAATCAAACAAAAATTTAAACATATTATTAATAAATATATTGTTGAAATAACCTTTAAAATATTATATATATATATATACTTCATAAGAAATCATAGGTGCATAATATTAAAATATGGATCAAGAAAAGAAATTGTGGCCACAACCATTACCTTAATTCTGACTCATCATGTACATTATTTATATTACTAAATAATAAAAAATTTTAAATTATATACATGATTTGGATCCTTTTTAACATTTTAATTTACTTTTATTTTATCTCTTACCATTCTATAGAAAATATTTTATCATTTACTGTCACGTCAGAAGTCTTGATGATATTTGTCTTATATGCCAAAAAAGACATTAGATGGTGAACTATGGTAAAAGTTTTCATTAATTAAAAATCTAAAGAATAATAATCAACACATGTTTTCTATATTTATCGATAAATTGTAATATTAATACAAATCAGGAAATATTTTTTGGAAAAATGAACCATAATGGAATCATGGAAACTGTAGACTGTATACACTCATGAGTAACATTTTCTTTTTTCAAAAACATTATTGAAATAACATAAGTAATAATTAATATTAAAATAATGATAAAAATATTATTTCTTAAAATATTATTTCTTAAAATATATTTTTTGGTATCATCCTTGTTTTTTGGTGGTAAAAAGAATAAAATAGATTCCTAGAGTTGGTAGTCCATGCGTACACATGAATGACATTCAGATTTTTCATTGAGTGGATATATAAGAATATAAATGATATATTATCTTTAAATAATGATACATATGTTCCTAATATCACCATAATTTATTTATTATCTCATATATTCATAAATATTATCCTTATAACCCTTTTGGTAAATCATTAGTGAAAAAAATTGCATCAATTAAAAACATAGTAATCTGCTTTAATAGAGTGATGTTATCGTATCACCAATAGAATGTAAATTAAGAAGGTATATGTTATATAAATACTCTATAAGTATAATTATGTGATAAATAAAATAAATATATATATATTAAATCTTTAATTGTAAAATATTTTATAGGATATGATAGAAAATGAATGACAATGGTTTGGGAGGTGGTAGTCCTCTATATATATGAATGATGATATCATTCCCAATTTGATGGATAAAAATATTGATTTATGTTATTCCATAAATATAATAACATATAATTATATGGGAGATAATTGTGTTATTATATCAGTTTAATTGGAGAATATTTAAATGAGGTGGAAAAATAAATAATATAAAAACACTTGGTTAAGTAAGAAACCTCTTCTCGAGACAAACTCATAAGGTTTGCACCCAAATAATTATCAAGAAATATTTATGAGTAATATAAGGGATGAAGGATGTGGTGAGGGAATTAATTAATATATTTGTGTAGTTATTATCTGATATTATGCTATTCTAAGGTGAGAATAGGATATTAACTACGGTGTCCCTTTATAAGTTAGGTGTGTGATAAAAATTTAATTTTTTAGAATAAAACACTATAGTAATGGTTTCACTTGGAAAAAAGAATGTAAAATTGACCATTATAGATAATATTATATTATAAATTCTAAATATGTATGAAACATATATTTTAAGTATGTTTATGATATTTTTACCCATAGATTTTTAGCTTAACCCGTTGTAAATCCGTTTTTACCTTAACAACATTAAAACTTTAAACTATTTTTCACTATTTATTTTGACCATAATTAATTAACCTTATGAAATAAAATAAATTATTTTCATTCAAAAAGTGGAATACATTTTACAAAATTCAATTTATATAATTAGAAGAATATAATTTTTAATGGAACCCGCATATGCGATGGAAAAGTGTTTTTCTTGACGTGTAGTTTTGAAAAAACATGGTGATTTTATATTAACTCTATTAACATTAATAATCAGTATAATAATTTAAATTAAAATTTATAGATATAACATTCATATATGTTAGATACATAATTTTTAAATATAGGGATTTTAATTAATTGAAATAGAGAAAAAATGTGCACATTTAAAAATGTTATTAGGACAAAACATTTTAGAAACGCAATAATAAACTTATACTAACATCCAATATAATGTTTAAAAAAACAATTAATTTGATTCAATTTATAAAAAAAATTATTATGTTCTATTAAATATTTTTCAAAATATAATTTGACTTTCAAATTACTGTATTTATTAAAAATAAATTGCATTTTCTTAAATTTCTGTATTTTTACTATTCACTAAAAATAAAAATTTTCTAAAAAAATCACTACATATCACCATAATTTAATTTTGATATCATAAATTGAAATATTAAATTTATTTATTAAAATTAAAATTCTATAATTTATATATCATGATTCAAAATTAAAACATAATATGAAAATAGTATTGTTATTAATATTTAATATTTGTTTAAAAATTAAAAAATAGATGAATAATTAAAATGACAATCTTATTAATATTAATAAAAACAAAAATAATTTATTACATCCATAAATAGGTTTTTAAACTCTTATTCACTTTTTTAAATTTCATCTTCATAATTTTTTCAATCAATGAACAAGTGGAAATATCGTTCCCTCAAAACATTTTTGGATTCCCATATTTCTTTTCAATCAAACGGGTTTTCTATAAATTCATAACATGTTGACTCACCTTATTTTAAAAAAATGTCCCTCTATAATAAAAAATCTGAAATAAAATTTTCTTTATATGAAATATTCTATTATAATTAAACTACATTAGGGATAAAAACATGATATTAATCTGACACATGCTTCCTCAACATAGAAACATGAAAAATGTAATGTAGATGGGATAAAATAAGTTAAAATGTAGCTTAGTAAGATAATGATCCATTTCTCTCTTAGATATCTTATATTCCATGGATCTGTGAACATAATTATCCCTTTTTACCAAAATTAATCATAATTTTCCTTATATATAATTTTATAAAAACATAATCTGATACGCCTAATGAATGATATTTTCTCTAATTATCTATATCAATATTCTAACTTCTCTACATTTTCAACATATAATACTAAATAATTTGCACCAACATAGCCATTTATATTATCTAATCTTCTCTCATAAACATTAATTATTCTAATTCCTCCCATAAAGATGGTTTTTGATACCACATTCCATATAATTCCTCCTATGGTTTCATTTATATACTGTAATGAATGTTTTTATTATTAGTAAACCAAACTGAAGAAAGTTGATGATCCAAAAATACCATGTAATACATTTAATAAGAATGAATAATATCATCCAATATTTGAATTGTTTACTAATATTTCAATCCATATTGAGGATTAATAGATGTACTGAAATTTAATTCAATACCCAATGACTTATAAAGTACATTAAAAAAATGAGATGTAAACCTGGGATCGTTGTGTGATTCATTCAAGAGATGAAATACATGTAACCTTGATATATCCTATAGATATATTTGAGAAATATAATCTATATAAATAGTAACTACAATATGTTGTAAATTTAGATATTTACTTATTCGATTAATGAGAACCCAAATCACATTATTACATTGAGAAGTATTTGGATGTACCACAATGAAAATCGATTAATATATTTTTCCCATTTTCACTCCACTGCTGACAAATGATAATGAATACCCTTTGGTTATTTTTTTGTCATTAACCAGTTTATAATTCAATCATTTCCTATAAAATTCAACAATATATATTTTCATACCGTCCCAAAAATAAAACTCTTAATGGAATCGATACATCTTAGTACATCCACGTTGAATGAAAAATAGAGAACTATGATCTTCACTCAACACATTTCTCATTTACTGGAAATCAGAAGGCCTGAGAAATATTTTTCTAATGTTTATAACCACTTATTTATAAATATTAAACCTTTTCATTTTACATTTCTTATTATACCATACCATTTCTTACAGAGAATAAGCCGCATTCTCATATTTCTTATTTCATTCTTAAAATGACACTGACACTGATAGCTAATACACAAAATAAGAAAGTCTATATGTTGACAAATTCTTGAAAAATAATCATCAAATCATTAACCAATGGGAGAGGTAAAAAAATAATGGGGTTAATTTAGCATTATTTTTCTATCTAAAATCATTATATACTTGTTTTCTTTTCCAAGATGATAATTAATTGCACAACTATAATCCTTTACTAAATCCAAATGACGTATTTGTCTAATGTTTAATTTTTTTAATGAATATATACATCAATGATTTTTGATCAATATAAAATTACAAATTTACTATATATAAATATTACCTTAATTTTTATGTAAAAACTGTACTATGTAATCCCAAATCATGTGTATAATATGTTAAATCATGATGTTTCAACTGATGTGAAACATAAGTAAATAACTAGTCATTTTGGAGCAAGATAAAACCATTTACCTATAATATACCATAATTGTATAATAAATATTATCTATTTGTTGATTTATGGGACAAAACTATATCATTCACAATGCTTCATTTTTTTCGTTCATGAAAAAAATCATCATATTCCACTATCCATATGAATTTAACTCTATTTCAAGTTATCTTAGATAATAGACTAGACAACCAAAAAGTGTTTTTTAATACATGTTGTACTAACCCACTAAACCATGAAGACCATAAATATAATTCAAATATTTAGGTCTTTATTATCCTTGAAAATTTTAGTTTTAGTGGGGTAAAAAATTATTCCATATTAATAAACAATGTATCTATGGATATTATTATTTTTTGTCCAAAATTATAACATAATAAAATTTACATATAGTTTATTTTCCTTTAAGGTGTTCAACCCAATCATTAGGTGTATTTTATGATCCTTCTAGATTTTAGAATATACCCAAATATCATCAATAAAATGACTAAAAACATATCCATGAATTCAAGCTTAACTCTACTCAGAAGGTCCATAAATATAAATGTTTGTTAGACAAACCAATTAGAATAACAACAAACTAATAATTAACATATCAGATCTGAAAAAATACCTTTATTATTCCTTTATCTTTTACTGTTAATTTATCATACCCATATCTTCGATGAAGCTTCAAACGAAACTAAGCTTCTTGGAAATGATCAATGAAATCATCGATATGAGGAAAAGGATAATTTATCAAAATTTTGATGTTTTTCAAAGCCCTATAATCAATGTAAATACTTATAAAACAAAGGTTATTTTTAACATATAAAATAGAGGAACCCATACTGAAATGATACGGAGAAAGGAGCCTTTATCTAAAAACTATTTCAATTTTTATCAATTCTAAAAGTACCACTAGATCAATTAAATAAGGGGTCTTTGAAATGGGCTTAGAATTTGTGGATAATAAAATAGTAAATCCTACCTCTAATCATGAAAAACACTGAGAAAATCATATATAAATACATCTATTTTTTCATTCACTTATAAAAAATCATAAATTAGAAAATTTTATTTCTTTTAAATAATATGATCTATCTATCATTCACTATCATACCTAGTCAGTTTATTATATTATTGGATAGTTATAAAAGGTATAGAATTATTAATTCAAACATTGTTTGCCTCCAAACCTTCCATTTATTTATAATTTTAATGCCAATCCATAGCCATATTGATACCAAACTCTACTATGGGTAGTTCAAAAACATTAATAGAAAATAAAATTCCACTAATTGAAATAGTAATATTTTTATAATTCTTAATTACTTTAATATATCGACCCATAGCTTTCACAAAAAGTTCTAACCTCTTTACAAGTTGTTATATACCCATTTTACATAAAAAGTCTCATAAAAAATGAATTTTATGTTCTATAGTCATAAAAATTATCGGTGTAATTTGAATTAACCCATAATATACTAGTCACCACATCACATGAAAAACAAACACTAACCTTGGTGTTAAAATATTTTCCTATACCCTTTTGATTATGATCTATTCTATTTATACCATGAGTAACAGACTTGAGGAACACAATTGAATTAATTCTAAACTAATTTCAATTAAAACATCTAATTGTTTCCTTTTCATTGGTTTCATGATAAATTTTCTTATACTCACAAGTCGTATGACAAAATTTTACACATATTATGTACATCCAAGACATTTTAAGACATTATCTTCGGTTCTTTTTACCACACTTATCACAATATGGGAACTTTATTTTATATCCTCTAAACTACTTTCATCGATTCATTTAACTTTCATGCCCCCTATATACCATTTTCTTGTTTTTCCATTTAATAACTAACCCTTGGTTGTCTACATCTATACATTCATAAAACATAAAATATGTTTATCGTATCTTTTGAATTCATTGGATGAATTTTCCTTTCTATATTATTGAATCAACCATGAGTAATCCTAATTAATCTTACTATCAAGATGTTGGATAAGATATGGAATATACAACGAAATAACTGTAAAACATTATTCATAAAAAATACCAAATCTTCATGATTTCCTTAATTCCAATAATTTTTTCTTCATCCATAGTCAAAAAAACACAGTGAATTATTTCTCAAGGAAGAGATTCTTAAATGGGACCCATTATATAAAATCAAGATCGTATTTATTTTGGGTCATCATAAACAAACACCATTGTAAATCAACTTCACCTTCGAATTTATAAATGTCATGAGTCACTTCCTGAGGTTATAAATAACATATTTCTTTAAATATCTTCCCTAGGCCATTGATCCACCCATATACTACCACATGTTTTGATGATCAATTGAATATAAGAGGGTGTTGTCTTATAAAATTATCTAACGTTGAAATGTTCCCCAATGGTATATCAATATTCTATATATAATAGATTCTTTAAACATTTATAGCTTCCAGTAACCAATACATCACTATAAATAATCTATTTTGTTCTAATTAAAACAATCTTGAGATAATGATGGAAGGATGTGATCTTCTCAGTTCCTTCCCACTACCACTTCCATGTGTTCTGTTTGTAAAACCATTCAGAATTGATATATTATATATTATATAATATGGTAATATTCAAATTCAATATCTTTTAAACTTAATTGAAAGTTAAAATATTCCAAGGTTCTGATATTATCATATTACGATCCTGTAAAATTATCTAATACTTTCTGTAATTCCAAATATAGTGACATAACCTTAAAAATTATATATTTAATAGAGTTTAGAAGGGAATTCAATTTTTTATATTTTTATTGATATTTTAGGTATGTATTTTTAGAGAGATATATCATAAATATTATATAGACAAAACATATATATACAAACCATACACTTCTATTTAGTAATCATTCATTCCAAAATATAAAAAATTTATAATAAAACATGATTTTTCTTCCTGAGAAATCATGAGGAATTTCAAATTTACATATTCCTTTTTTTACACATCATTAAACCTTATGAATTTTTTTTGAAATATGTGATGAGCGCAACACGATAAGTAATGGACATAATAGAATAGAACTAAACCCATTTTCCATGACTACTTATAAAAAATTATTATTTATATATGTTATAGGCTAAAAATAAAAAATATATTATAGAAGGAATCACCTTACATTGGAAAATGTTATAATAAAATGAACTCCAATAAAACCTCATGTAAAAAATTAAAATTCATTAAGGTTTATTTGATAACATGAAAATCTCCTGAAAATATTTTCACAATGTTATAAATTTCACCCTTAATATTTTCTAAATAATTTTTTTTTGAATTGGAAATAATATATTAACTTATTGGAAGAAAAATAGTACCAAAAATATCATTTAAATCATAGATATATTATAATATTATATTTCAGAAAAAATATCACACTTATAAATTAAATTACCATATAATGGAATTTATACCCAAGGAACTCGAGCGCTATCAAATACCCATCCATTGTAATTTTATTATAGAACCACCCATCCATTTCTTATCACGGAACCACCCATCCTTGATTAGAAACATAAACACATGTTTCATAGTTTAGAGTGGGACCAAATGTACTTGCTTCATTACGAATCTAACCATCCGTGTTCAATAAACTAGCAATCCATCCTTGGTTTATAATTGAACCACATGTCATAGGGTTAAAAGAAAACCAACCATCATTTTAAATTATTTCTAGAACCATATCATAAATATAACACATAAAATTTTGAAAATTTTACCATTAAAATCATAAAATATTATTCACTCCATTGGAATTATTTTTCCAAACATTGAAATATCCATTCTATGTAATCCCCCATTTACAATTACAAAATATCTAGAAAAGGGGAATTTTTTTTATTCTATGAAAAAATGGAACCCTATAAAGGAATCCAAAAATGAAAAAAACATTTAGGGTTGCAAGATAAGACTTTATCAATTTAAGCATTATAATATAAAATATAGTTTTTATTTTTTTCAAAAATATATGTACAAAGTATGTTAAAACACTAATTTTCAAAACTGATTAAAAGAAAAAAAACCCTTTATAAAACATTGATTTCTATAAATATACAATCATAAAACCATTTAAAAACATTTTTATTGATGAATAAAATATCAAATGGATCTTTAAAAGAGATGTTTTAAAAAATAATCTCCCTTACCCCTTTTGAAGCATTTAAATCATTAACCCCATGAAAGAATATGCACCACCCCTGATTTTAAAAGAGGAAAATTGGGTTTGATTGATTATATGAAATAAAACAATTATCATAGACGATAATTTAATACCCCATTGCATTATTATATATTTCTTTTAAAAATGGATATCTTGGAGAACACACTACACTAAGTCTAAAGGAACAATAAAATAGTATACCATTATTACATAGATGTAAAATTGGCGTGTATGATTGATAATAAATAAATTGTCAAAATTATGTTTTTATTCTTAGACATCCATAAAATACAATTAATACACCATATTATAATAATAAAATTATAGTAAATATAATTATATATTATAATTGCATGGTAATTAACTATATATATCTCTCCTTCTGTCAAATTAGAAACAAACCTCTTGATCTTGTGTATGGCCTACTATAACATCGTGAACTGATGTCAATCGTCTAACATCACCACCTTTCATTTCTAGATATAATAATTGATTTAAAATATTTATATTATTTATATTATAATATTATACTAATTCAATATTAATAGGAAAAATATCTTCTTACATTTTGTTTCATTTAAAATAGGATAATGTCACTCATGTGTAAAGCGGCCTACCTCATCACAAAGCTATGTCATTTGTTTTTAAATTACAATTTACTAGGAATATATTAAGGGAAATTTTATTGAATATATTATAAATATATGAAAATATATTTTTTATATAGATAAATATATCACCACAATTCCTTTCCTATTCACCCTATAAATAAATGATAACCTCTCTCATGTGTTAATAAGGCCTATCGTATCTAGGAGGCTATGTGAACCGTTCTACATGATCAAATTTAATTAATGTTAATAAAAATGTATCAAATGGAAATAAAATATTTCAGAAATCTGTATTATTATTAATACTATGTAAATATATAAAATTCTCATTAACCATAAAACTCATGACAGAACACGCATATAAAAACAATGAAATTAACTTCTGAAATAGTAAAAATAATTAATTTTTTTAAAAAAACATGTGGTATAATGTTACAATTGGGTCATAAATAATATTATAAATAAGAATATGGTTCTAGTATAATTTAATAACAAGTCAAATACCATTATATATCTGTTTTATATATGTTCAAGGAAAATTAAACATGAGGCAAGGGACATCATCTCAATTTCCCCTTATTGATGTATATTGCAATGTTATGCGCCAATGTTTTTAATATTATGTACATACAACACATTTTTCATATTATATGTGGAAAAATAAATATTAAATATATTTTATGTTTTAATTTGAATTATATCATCTAATGGTGTTTAAATTAAAAATTACCATGTGGTAAAGAATTTCATAACACTATAAAATTTCATTTTTTTTAATTACTTCTTCATTGTATTTGAAATTCATAGATTATGTGGGTATGTAATTTTTAAAATATTATAATTTTCAATCAATATTATTATATGGATTTAAATTTGTCTAAAAAATCAATTCATTTATTAAATCTCACATCAATATTACGATCTTTGCAATATTTTATTTCACAATCTCATATTAATAAAGAGTATTTATACATGAATTTCCATTGAAGTAAATTATATTATAGTTTTCTAATTATACCATTTTATTTTATTCAACTATTATTATTCATGATTTTTTAATTTAATAGTGAAATATTACACTCATTGGTACATCAACCAATTGAGAAAATGTTGTTAATAAATACAACCTCATTTCTCTCTTCAGTCGAAATTATTTTTTATTACTAAACAATGATTTCAAAACAAATAGATATTTTTTACATTATAAAATTTATTTTTATTTATGTAATTTTTAATGATTTTTTACATTGAAATAAAAATGTTTTTAATGAAATCATCATTGTGTTTTCTAAACATGCTGCATTTGGATTTTACCGAGAATGTGATATGAATCATTATTACAACATGTAGGAATGTATGTAATTTCTTCTATAATGAAAATTAAAATTTTCATATATTATATTATAAGTATTAAATGTTATTTTAAAAGAGATTTATTTCCAAATTATTTTTTTTTCACTTTGAATTTTTTCTTAAAATAATTTAAATTGATATGTATATATTCATCATGAATGTTTTGAAACAAAATTCTATGGTATTTCTATATATCAATAACATCAAACTATTATTTTAATAACGAAACACTATGGATATTTTTTATTTAAACCATCATTATTATTTATTTATGTGATTTACGATCATTTTTACAACTGAAAGTGTTGACATTCTCTTTCATGATTATTTTTTTCCAAACAATGACATTCACATCAAATTATCAAATTGTCATTGTCATTAGAAATTACATTTCCCATAAATATCCATAATTTTTATCCTTGATATACTTATGAAATATAAATTATATAATTTCAATATATTATATATTAATTTGAATTTTATATGATTGTTTACAGGAATTAAAATTAACTTGTTTTCCATTATCGATACTTAAATTTGTTGATAAACAATATTTTTCAATAATTAAATCAATTAATTAATATATGTGGATTTCTTTTAAAATGAATATAAAATAGGAGCCCCGTTATATATAACTCTATGATCCATCAGTATTCTCAAGAAACAAATTAGTTGTCTATAAAGAATTATATGTGTTTCAAGTGTATACGTACACATCTATTTTAAACATTATGAAAATAAGTAATGATATTAGAGTTATCATGATCTCTAAGGTCCTTATGTAAAATAATTTATAATATCACTCATTAATAATTTCACTCATTAATAATTTTTTATTTTAATTCATTATATTTTCATAATGGTATTATCTCTAGATGCATTTGAATTCTTATTTTATTGATTAAATGTCGTGTGTTTTCAGTTATTTACATTTTATATATTGATTATTCCATATCAATTTATAATAGTAATATTATTTTAAAAAAATATGTGTTAAATTATTTATATTTCCATATTTATGTTTCCTTATAATATAATGATAGTCATGTTATTGATTAAACCACTCATGTGTTTAGATATTTACCTTTATATTTTAATTATGACTTATTGATTTTTCTCCATTTACTCATGATATTTTCTATTTTACATAATGATTATGGATAATTTGAGTTCACCATTATTTTATTTCCACCCCCGACAATCCAAGAAGATTACTAAGAATTAAATGATAGTTTATTCTAAAGGGAATAATAAAATTCTCATAAACAGTTATTTTTTTATTTTTATTTTCTAATGTAACATGGGAATCATGTATCTATCTTGTATAAAAATATTGATAAATTATTTATCCTTTAGGGACTCCATTATATGTATCTTATGAATTTAAGATAAAGCATAAATTACCCTCATGTTAATGGGTTTTGGTACATTACAGTTGGAATCGGATGATGTTTTCTACAAACCATGGGAACTATAATATGGAAAATATAGATGAGGGAACAAGAACCTATGAAAAACATTTGGGATAACTATTGAATAACATAATAATGTTTTGTAAGGTATATATTATGTGAGTTTTCTTGTAAATAAAACACATTCTTGTAACATAATGTTGATTTTGTTTTGGAAAATATGTACCTAGTGGAAATAACATCAGTAAAAAGAGTGTGATTTTTTTTATAATTGTATATAGGAGAAAAATTAATCAATTATGAAAAATGTATTATAGAAGTAAATATGTTTCTTCTTATGTATTAATTAATATTTTTTGTCTTAATTATGGGGAACCAAGGAAATATCTGATTCAATTCCTGCATCTAATGGTTATCCTAAAGGACCCTGGAACACCCCGAGAGGGGATGGGTGAATCAGATTGTTAACTTTTCCTTTTTAAAGTTGTGGATCTTATTACTACGTCGGTAGGAACTTGTTAAACGTGTCAATCAAATGATTAAAATAATGTTTACCCAACACTTTTACTTAGTTCACCACAAAGGGATATGTCCAAGGAGCATACGCCGACAGGTTGTTGGTCATACCTAATTCCACTAAACATCACTATCTGCGGATTACAATGTTCAGGTACAGTCACTTTGTCCCAAGCACAATGCCTTTATGAAAGTTCAAAGATATCTCACCGTGTCTCTCAGGTCACTCCCGTTGACTCCCCCAAGCTCACTTCCTTCGGTGAAGTCCTAGTCATTTTATAGATGTGAGGGTCTCTTCAATAGATATTCATTGAAGTCATTTTCTCTTCTTATCACGAGACTATGCTTGAATCATAGACCTGTAATGATCCACGTGAATGCACTGAATCACTGAATTAGATAATAGGAAATGTTCAAATAGGTTTCACTGACAATTTCGCATGACATCAGGTTTTACGCGCAACCTCTTGTTTTTTGTGCAACTTCACACTTTTCCCGTAAGCCGAAATTTTCAGCACAATTTAGAATTTATCGCACAAGAGGGAATATTCCGTGCAACAATGAATTTTTGCGCAAGTTGGAATATTTCATGCGACATGGATTTTTTCGCTCAAGCTGGAATATATCACGTAACATGGAATTTTTCGCTTAATCTGGAATATTTCGCACAACTTTGGAATTTTTCACGCAAGCCGGAATATTTTGCACAGCGTGGAATTTTTTGCGCAAACTAGAATATTTTGCGCAAGCCTCAATTTTTCGGGCACACCCTTTGTGTGAACCTTTTATGTGCATCATACCTCATATCTTCTCTAAGTATTCAACCGTATGAAATGAGGGGGGTAACCTCTTATTTATAGGCGTCTCAGACACCCGCATGCAAAACCCCATGTGGCGCAAAAATATCTCATTTGGCACGTAATGTTTTTGCAGGTACCATTTTTCACACATGTCATCATATTTTTCACACAACCCATGCCTTTTCCATTTTTTGACGTTCTGATTGTGAAACATTATTGGTTCAAAAAACCTCGCTCCACTATTTCATGCACCACACTATTTTTCACGCACAACTAAAATTTTTAACGCACCACAAATATGATTCACACATCACTTACTATTTGTGTACACCTCCTTTTACAATCCATGTCTTCATTTTCCGCTTTTCAGGATTAAAAAATTGGGAAACATAATGAAACAGCACCACCTTCAATATTGTTGTCTGCATGAACTGTATGATCACTTTACTCGCACACATTCTGAACATCCACATAGGATTGAAAACAAACACAAACCATACTCCAATTCATCTATAGAATAGACATGGTTCCAACATAACAAATAGAACAAGAAAGGACATGTGTTGAAATAAAATAGTTAAAGTATACATGTATTTGGATTTAAGAATTTAATATTAGCAGTGTTTTTTCTAATGGTATGTTTGTTATAAGAATCCTGAAACATCAAGAAAATGTGTTAAATATTATATGCATATATTTATTAATTAAAATAAGATTTATGGATTCCATAATTGGTTTATACGTTTATGTTTGATCATTAGTTGAATTTCATAAACTACCATTTGGAAACTTTCATGTGTTATGTATGTATCAGGGTTAAATATATTTTGGGAAAACATTTATTGGAATAAAAAATATTATTTTTGTAATGGCCCGGACATCTCCGGTCCATTCCTTTATGAAAATGTGGTGTCGTAGGTGTTCCAGAAGGTCATGGTGACTTGGAGGTGCAATTGGGTGGACCATTAAGGGAAATGAAGGGTAAGAGACTTTGCACGGGAGGAACATAGTTTTCCTAAACAGTTCGTCCAAACCGTTCAAGATTGGTGTTGGAGGCAGTAGCTTTCACACGGGAGGCACACAGATTGTCTAACATTGTGGCCTAACCATGCGAGGATTGTTGTCAAAGCAGAAGCTAATGCACGATTAGCGCACGGTTTGTCAAACCGTGTGGACTAACCGTGCGGGAACTTGAAGTTAGAACCTAAAATTGTATATTTTTACTCTTTTTCCCTTAAATGGTTTGTTTAAGCCCTTAAGCAGCCATAACTCAGGATTACCCTTCCTTGGAGATAGAAGAACCTCTCCCAAGCTTTTTGGAGGAAATCCGGAGTCTTCTCTTCATGAATTGAAGCTGGTTTATTGAGGTATGTCATCGTTCATGCTTGGTTTCCTAGATAAACTTAGATCTAATCCTCCTCTTCTCTCATTTTCTTAGATCTACGTCCGTTATGGGTAGATCATTGTGTGTGGATGTTGAATATGATGATATTTGGTCTTTTTTATGTTAGGAGAGGAGATCTAAGAAGGATTCGTGGAGAATGGACCCGGTTTCTTGAGTTTTTCTTTGACCATTGAGGTAGGGGATTCATGGCTTCTCTAATTGTTTATGTGCAATAGTAGAGTTAGAATGATTTATCCCTTTGGATAACAATGAAATTGACCTAATTAAATACTTGAACCAGATTAAAAAAATTGGTTTGATCACATGTTGTTGCATGGACTGTGATAACGGTTCACCTCTTGATTTGATGGATAGTGTTATGTCTATGCCTTTCTTGTTATCATGTTGTTCTGGATGATATTGATAAAGAATGTAAAGCTGATATTAATTGATAATTAATTGGATAAAGACAAAGATGCATGTAAACAAATCTGGTTGTTGTTGTTGTGGTTGTTGTTCCAAATTGATGTTAATCAAATTGATGCTGATGTATCTGATTAATCCAGTTGGTTGGTAAACCTATAATCTATTGGTGCTTGTGTATGAAGGCGGGATGTCTTGTTAAAGGTCCAAGAGCCCAAATTGTTGTGATGTTTACTTTCCTGCTACTTGTGCTCTGATGTAATATTGTATGGATGTTGTGATATGTGGGGGATAGAGGCCTTGTGGTTGTGGAAGTGGATGACGCCTAGAGTGGCGAGATGCATCAGTTTATGCATATGTGTGTCAAGGAGGACACTAGGGATGATAAAATTGGATGGATACGATTGTTGTATGCTTGGTGTTTTGTTTGGTTTTTTATCTTCATTACATTTCCCCACTGCTCACGGAAGCTTGTTTTTCTTACCCTTCTTCCAAAAGAGGTGAAGACACGTGGGGTATGCCACTTGCTTTCTGTGTTTAGCATCTCATGGGAGAATGGGTCTACGCTCTTGCTATAGGCAGAAAAGACTCGACCGGTAGTACATATACTCACCGTGTTGAGCCCCCTTGTGTTTAGTAGCATAATATGCTCTTCTAGAATACATGTGAATATGGGAAAGTAATTCCATATTGAATGTTTGAATAAATGATGATTAACCCATGGGGTTGGTGTTCACTGAAACATAACGAAAAGGTTGAGAACTTTTGAAGGGACAGTGGATTTTGGATGTAATGTTAATTTAATTTAGTGGGGAATTGTCCCTGGTTAATTAATGTTGAATAATAAATTAACGTACAGAGGAATTGAAAAAAATGGAATTAAGTAATGTAATAAAGCCCTTTAAATGGTTGTGTCCTTATAGGATACCTAGTCTTAGAATTGGTATCCTAAAGTCCGAGAGACGTTAGCTGTATTTGTGTCTAAGACTAGGTTATGCCCATAGTGTGGTTGTGAGTTATAATATATTTTGTACTTCTTTGGTTTCTTACAATACTCCACCCTGTCGGTAAGGGAAACTGACACCCCAGGGATTCTGACCCCTGGGGGGGTGTTTTCCCCAACATTATTATGGGAGGGTGAATGGATGACTACTCCCATTGACCCCGCTCAATTCTATTGGTAGATACTTGTTCTATTAGTCACAGCGGTTAGTTACCCCATATATGTGTGTAGAGGGCTGTAATGGATTTTCGTCATTCACAGACATATATTCTAGATATTGGATCTTATGGACTATTATTGGTGTAACATGTATAGGCTTTGATGGCTTGAGGATCCTTACTTGGAGTATGGGCCTTAATGGATTTGGGTATAATAACTGACGTATGATACCTGTTATGTGATTTGGGGTGGCTCCTGAAAACTACCTGGTTACTTTTGGTTGTGAGGATAGTGTGGTTCTTCTCCCAGGTGTCTACGGGCAAGCCTTTGTGGTGCACAAGGTGCAGATTTTGGAGCAAAGCCTGGGTGTATTTGGGCAAGCCTTTATAGAGAGATGCACAAGACGTATGTCATTGGGGAAAAGCGGAAAACCAGTGGGGAAGTAGTAGTGGGGTACCCTTGATATTATTTACTATATTCAATATTTTGTTATGTGTTACTTGGTGATAGTAGCCATGGTGAGGTTGGGAACATAGTATACCTATTTAGGCGATGTGTTTGTTTCACTTGTTCTTCATTGTGATTTAGCATGCTTTTATTACCTTTGCATGAGAGGCTTCAGGGAGGATCCTACTGAGTATACTGTTATACTCACGCTACATATATATAAACTTTTTTTCAGGTCACTTGGAGTAGGTTGGAGATCAGGCTGGTTACTACTAGCTTGTGGTTGCCTGAGCTGTTTTGGCTTGTGGTCGCTGCTGTTTTTACATTCCTTTGGGTACTTGTAGTTTTCCCCTTTTAGTTTTAGTTCTTTTTCATGACATTACATATGTGCACTTGGGTTTTCTTTTACACTTCAGTTCTGAGTTGGATATGGTTTTTGTCTATCTTATCTCTCTCTTACACATGTGTTCTCTTAGAGGGTAATGCCTCCCATTTGTGTGTTCATTATACCCTCGGTGCTAGTCGCCATCCTAGGGACTTCTGGAGGCGGGACTCGTGGGTCATTATATCCCTTCTCACATTGCCAGTCCAGGAGGGGTACACTTTGTGGGGAGGGGGTTGTGAAAGAGTGGTATCAGAGGTCTGTTTGAGGGATAAGATGGAGTTTGGAGTTGGGAACATGTGAGTTTTCATGGGTTGGTAGGGAAACAATGTCATTCATGTCTATCAATTAAGGTAAACACTGGAGACCGGCTGAGACATAGGTGTTTAGGGCCCCCTATGATCTGATGCATGGAACATTAAGTATACAATGTCTATTAAACGGGGTGATACAAGTTGCAGGGTAGAGCCCTAGGAAAGGATCATGCATCATTCTTCTTTGTTCAAGTGCTTAAATGGGTAGACCCTGGGATAGGCTATCCTAAAATGAATAAAAGAAAACAATTATTTAATTACTGTTGAGTCTTCCGTATTTCAGGTTTAGGAGCTCCAAGTATTTTTTATTTTGCAGGTATGACTCCAGGTCGACGTCCTCGTCAGGTTTGTTTAGAAGATGTCCAGTAGGCTATTCTAGCAGATCCCCGTAAGGTAGAGGTTAATGATGACAACACTTGGAGGAAGACACTCCTAGAGTTTCAGCACTAGAGTCTACAGAAGTACAAGGGCTCCGTTTTAGATGCAATCATGGAAGACTGGTGGGAGGAGGTCAAGATAGGTTTCAGTTCGATCTGTGCTTGGAAGGAGCACTGGGTGACCTTAGCTGCGACAATGTTGTGTGGAGTAGCAAGGCAGTGGTGGTTCTTGTTCCTCAAGGATCGCGAGGAGTCAGCGATCTCATGGGAGGAGTTTCGAGACATGTTTAGTGTCGATTTCCTATCCTCGACTGCGAAAGAATATAGTTTCCAGGAGATTCATACCCTTCGACAGGGGAGATCTAGTGTTCGAGAGTTTGGATTCCGTTTCAGGAATGTTTTACAATATGCTTCGGACCTGTTACCAGATGAGGAGGCCCGAGCGAGACATTTTGAGGAGGATTTGCATCCAGAGTTCCAACACCATGTCACCCCATTTATGCTGAAAACATATCATTAGGTGCTTGTGAGGGTAGAGGTTGTCGAGAGAACATTGGCTAGGACCGAATCATCACGATAATGGAATCTGCATGATTCTTCATGAAGCAGAGCTGTGGTCCAGGGTTCCAGGTTTTTAGGGCAGTAGAGTTTTTGTTCAGTCGAGGGTAGGTCTCAGCCCTTCACGTCTTGTTTCTTAGGAGGAAACAACTCTCAGGATTATTCCAATAGATCAGGTGCTTGTTTTTCTTGTGGTGGTCGTGGTTATCAGTAGCGGGAGTGGCCGAACATTCAGAACAGTCATCGTGCACCAAGAACTGCGCTCCAGGTTCCTCCTTTGAGACAGTTCCAGCTGAGGCATACGCATTTGCAGTTTGCACTAGCTTTAGATCAGCAGAGAGTAGATGGGTCAGGCAGAGGACAGCCCCATGATGCTCCCCGTCTTCAAAGAGAAATGTGAGACCATGGTGGTAGTCGTCATCAGGGTCATAGAGGCTATGGAGGAGGTCATGGTTAGCTTCATGCTCTAGTGTTTCCAGCACCAGAAGAGATATATGTCGTTCGAGGTACAGTTTTCTTATTTTTGAACTTGGTGTCTGGCTTGTTTGTTTCATGAGTGACACACTCCTTCATATCCCTTACCCTTGTCCATTCTTTGGGACTTGAGGTAGAGAGGCTTCTAGTGCCCTTGGCATTGACTACGCCAGTTGGAGGTCGAGCTGACCTATTTGAAGTCTGTAGAGACTGTGAGCTAGTGTTGGGGAAACACTTCTCTTGGAGAGATATCCAATGATTACGGATACAACAATATGATGTCATCCTCGACATGTATTGGTTGTATTCGGTGCATGCTATCATGGATTGCTTCACGAAAAAGGTCATTTTCTTTGTTGCGGATGGAGATCCAGTGGTGTTTGTTGGTGAGCGAGACCCTCGGATGGGTCATAGGTGCATTTCCTCTTTATCATCCATGGCGGATAAGATGATGCAGAGTTCTTCAGAGTTTTGACTGTTGGTGTTTCCTAGGGTCGTAGAGGAATACCCTAATGTTTTTTCAGAAGAGGTTGTAACCTTACCCCCTAGACAAGAGATCGAGTTTGGGATCGAGCTATAGCCCAGAGCGTCTCCTATCTATATGTCTCCATATATGATGGACCCTTATATGTTGAGGGAGCTATATATACAACATAATGGTTTGTTGTAGTGCAGTTTTGTTCGGCCGAGTTTGTCACCGTGGGGTGCACCAGTTTTTTTTTTGAAGAAGGACAACGACAGTTTGCGGTTGTGTGTCAATTATCATCACTTAACCAAGTGACAATAAAGAATCGCTATCCACTTCAGCGGATCGATGACTAATTCGATCAACTAATGGGTGAAAGTTGGGTTTCAATGATCGACTTAGGGTCAGGATATCATCAGATGCTTGTGATGGATGAGGATATCCCGAAGACTGATTTCCATTGTCGTCTTGGTCATTATGAGTTTGTTGTAAATCTATTTGGTGTAACAGATTCTCTAGATGTATTCATGGGATTGATGAATTATGTGTTCCATGAGTTCCTGGACATTTTTGTGGTAGTTTTCATCCATGAAATCCTTTTGTACTCCACATCTGAAGAGGAGCATGCAGAGAATCTACGAGCTGATTTGGGACTTCATCGCCAACATTAGTTGTTCAGTAAGTTGTCGAAGTGTTAGCTTTGGGCTCGATATGTCCGTTTCTAGGTGCATGTTGTGTCCCAACAGGGAGTAGCTGTGGATCCATCAAAGATAGAAGCAGTTGTGTCTTGGGTATCCCGCAAGACAGTGTCAGAGGTGCAAAGTTTCCTTGGACTCACAAGCTACTACATGAGGTTCATAGCAAATTTCACCCGAGTTTCAACTCCTCTGACTGTTTTGACCAAGAATGATCTGGAGTTCATATTGACTGATCAGTGTCAAGCAGGATTTGAGTAACTAAAGGGGAAGTTAGTAAGTTCTCTTGTCCTTTGTCTTCCGGTTGAGGGAGTTCAGTTTGATGTCTCCTGCGATGCTTCACATATGGGGTTAGGCTGTGTTCTCATGCAGCAGAGGTTAGTTGTTTCATATTGGCCTTTGCAGTTGCGTCCCCATGAACGTAACTATTCCACCCATGATCTTGAGTTGGATGTCGTGGTGTTTTCTCTGATGTTGTGGAGACATTACCTCATCGGTGAGCGCTTTGTGGTTTTCACTAATCATAAGTGTTTGACGTATGTTTTCTCCTAGAGTGACTTGAACTTATGAAAGCATCGGTGGATGGAGTACTTGCAGGAAAATGACATTGAAATGACGTATACACCTGGAAATGGGAATGTGGTAGCTGATGCGCTTAGCCGAAAGTCATGTAGTGATTCTGTGCATGAATCCAGTGATTCTTGGAGAGTAATGGAAGAACAATCAGCCTTACATATTGATATGGGAGAATATGGGGGTAGATGTTGTATTTCTATGATCACAATACAATCATCCCTAATGTAGAATGTGGAAGAGTCGCAGTTGGGGATCTTGAGGTGGAGTTCTAGAGAGACCGAGTTGTTTGTGGTGAGGCCCCTGATTGTTGGACAGAAGATTAACAACACCGAGTGTTGTATCAAAGAAGGATTTTTTCCCTTGACGCTACATGAGATGGTACTTACGGAGTTCCATAGTTTACCTTTAGTGGTACATCTTTGTGTGACAACGATGTACTGATCCATGAGGAGTCAGTTTTGGTGGCCTGGGCTGAAGCGCGCGGTTGCAGAGTTTGTGTCCTAATGTTTAGTCTACTAGAAGGTCGAGGTCGAACATCGTGTTTTTGGTGGTCTTCTCCAGCCATTAGGGAATCCTCAGTGGAAGTGTGAGGACTTGTATACTGGATTACCTTGAGCTCTGGGAGGACATGATGCTATTTGGGTGCTAGTAGATCGTTTGACAAAATCACCCCACTTCATAGCGATCAAGGAGTCAAGCTCAGTGGAAGTTTTGTCAAGGAAGTATCTGGAGGAGGTGGTGGGAATTCATAGAGTCCCAAGGATGATCATTTCTGATCGATATCCTTGTTTTACCTCTAGGGTGTGGAGAGGTCTCCAACATGATTTCGGTTCTCGTCTATGCCTTAGCATTGCTTTTCACCCACAAACGGATGGTCAGACAGAGTGAACCATCCAAACTCTTGAAGACATGGTACGCTCTTATGTTCTTGATTTTGGAGGTTCATGGATGAGGATCTTACACTTGGTGGAGTTCTCTTACAATAACATTTTTCACTCCACCATCGGTATGGCACCGTTTGAAGCCTTGTATAGCCGACCTTTCCATTCTCCATTGTGTTGGACTGGGGTTATAGAGTCAGCAGTTCTCGAACTGGAACTAGTGCAGGATACAACATAGATGGTTTAGGTGATTCATGAGGCGATGAAGGCAGCGCATGATCGTCAGAAATCATATTCCAATCAAAGAATGATTCCCTTAGAGTTTGATGTTGGGATCATGTGTTTCTGAAGGCGACTCCCCATCATGGGCAGCGAAGGTTTGGTCATGGGAGCATGCTTTCCCCCCTCTTTGATAGGCCTTTCTAGGTGTTAATTCGTGTTAGAGCTTTGGAATATCGAGTAGCACATCCCCCTCAAATGAATCGGATACATGATGTTTCCCATGTATCACAGCTTCGTCGTTATCTTCATGACGACTCTCACATCATCGATTGGGGAGAGATCGATGTCGGTGATGATGAAACCTTTTAGGAGCGACCTGTAGAGATCCAACAACGCAAGGAGAAGGTGTTGCATGGGCGTTTTATCCCCTTAGTTCGTGTCTTGTGGTGACACGGTGGCATGGAGGAGTTCCTGGGAATGTGAGACACATATACGTTCATAGTACCCAGAGTTGTTTGATTTTTAGCACATTTTATGTAACGTTGTAACTTGTGTGGTTATGAGACATTCATGTTAATGAGACGAAACCCTTTTTTCATTGGTGGATTTCTCCCTTTTGAGAGGTATCTCGATGGGTGGTTGTTCAGATCCTGTTTCGTTTTCTCTTTAGGTGGGTTTTGGAATCTAGAGGATGATAATGTTTTGAGAGGTATCTGATGTAATGTCCCGGACCTCTTCCGTCCAATCCTTTGTGAAAATTTGGTTCTAGAGGTGTTACGGGAGGTCAAGGTGACTTGGAGGTGCGTTTGGGTGGACCATTAATGGAAAATAAAGGGTAATGTCCTTCACAGGAGAGGCACATGGTTTGCCTAAACCGTGCGGCCAAACCCTGCAAGGTTGGTGTTGGAGGCAGTAACCTTCACACGGGGGGGGGGGGGCACGGTTTGCCTAACCATGCGGCCGAACCATGCGAGGATTGTTGTCAAAGCAGAATCTAATGCACGGTTAGCGCGCGGTTTGTCAAACCATGCGGACTAACCATGCGGGCACTTAAAGATTGATCCTATAATTGAGGATCTGAACTCTTCTACCTCTAAATGGTTCATTTAATCCCCTAAGTAGCCATAACTCATGATTATCCTTCCTTGGAGATATAAGAACCTCTCCCAAGTTTTTTGGTGGTGATACGAAGGCTTCTCTTCGCGAATCGAAGCTAGTTTCTTGAGTTATGTGATCATTTTTGCTTGGTTTCTTAGATCTGCATAGATCTACTCCTCCTCTTCTCTCAGTTTCTTATATATACACCTGTTATGGGTAGATATAAGCAAGTGGATGTCGAATATGATGAGCTTTGGTCCTGGTTGTGTTAGGAGAGGATATCTATGGAGGATTCGTGGAGAATCGACCCGGTTTCTTGAGTGTTCTTTGACTGTTAAGGTAGGGGATTCATGGCTTCTCTAATTTTTTATGTGCAATCATAGAGTTATCATGATTTAGCCCATTGGATCACAATTAAATTGAACTAATTAAATACATGAAATGGATTGAAAGAATTGGTTTGGTCGCATGTGGTTGCTTATACCATGATAACGGTTCGCCTATTGATTTCTTGGCTACTGTGATGACTATGCCTTGCTTGTTAGTGTGTTGTTCTAAATGAAATTGATAAAGAACGTAAAGCTAATATTAATTGATAATTAATTGGCTAAAGACAAAGAGGCTTGTAAATGAATTTGGATGTTGTTGTTGTTGTGGTTTTTTTTTCAAATTGATGTTAATCAAATTGATTCTGATGTATGTTATTAATCTAGTCGGTTGGTAAACCTTAAATCTGCTGGTGCTTGTGTATAAAGGTGGGATGCCTTGTTAAAGGGCCAAGAGCCCAAATTTTTGTGATGTTTACTTTCCTACTACTTGTGATGTGATGTGATCCTGGATGGATGTTGTGATATGCGGGGGCTAGAGGACTTGTGGTTGTGGGAGCGGATGACGCCTAGAGTGGCAAGATGCATCGTTTTATGGATATGGGTTTCAGGGAGGACACTAGGGATGATGGAATGGGATGTATATGATTGTTGGATGCTTGGTGCTTTGTTTGGTTGTTTATCTACATTACTTTTCCCCACTACTCAAGGAAGCTAGTTTTTATTAACCTTCTTCTGAAAGAGGCAAAGACATGAAGGGTATGCTGCGTGATTTCCATGTTTAGCCTCTCAAGGGATAATGGGTCTACTCTCTTGCTATAAGCGGAAAAGACTCGACCGGTTGTACATCTACTCGCTATGTTGAGCCCCCTTGTTTTTATTATCATAAGATGCTTTTAAAGAATTATTGGGAATATGGGACTGTAATTCTATATTTAATGTTTGAATAAATCTTGGTTATTCCATGGGGTTGGTGTTTGCAGAAACATAATGATAAGGTTGGGAACTTTTGAAGGGACAATGGATTTTTGATGTGATGTTAATGATATTTTGTGTGCAATTTTACATGGTTAATTCATGATAAAGAATAAATTAACGTACAATGGAATTGATAAAAAGGGAATCAAGTAATATAATAAAGACCTTTAAATGGTTGTGTGCTTATAGGATACCCAGTATTACAAGTGGCAGCTAGGAGTCCGAGAGACGTTAGATGTAGTTGTGTCTCAGACTAGGTTATGCCCATAATGTGGTTCTGAGTTATAATATATTCTGTAATTTTTGTGTTTCTATACACTACTCCACCCTGTCGGTAAGAGAAACAGACACCCTGGGGATTTTGATCCCTGGGGGTGTTTTCCGTAACATTCTGATGGGAGGGTGAATGGATGACTACTCCCTTTGACCCCTCTCTCTTCTCTTGGTAGATACTTGTGCCATTAGGCACAACGGTTAGTTACCCCATATATGTGTGTAGAAGGATGTAATGGATTGTGGTTATTCACAAACATATATTATGGATATATAATCTTATGGACTGCAATAGGTGTAACATGTATTTGATGCGATGGCTTGAGGATCCTTACTCAGAGTATGGGCTATAATTGCTTGAGGTATAACACCCGGCGTATGATACACGTTATGTGAGCTGTGGTGGCTCCTGGAAACTACCTGGTTACATCTGGTTGTGAGGATGGTGTGGTGCTTCGCCCAGGTCTATGCGGTGAAGCCATTGTGGTGCACGAGGTGCAGATCATGAAGCTTATCCCAGGTGTATTCGAGCAAGCCTTTGGAGAGGAATGCACATGACGTATGTCATTTGGGCAAAGAGGCGAACTAGTTGGGAAGTAGTAGTGGGGTACCCTTGATATTATTTACTATATCCTATAATCTTGTATGCGTTACTTGGTTAGAGTATCCATGGCAAGGTTGGGAACTTAGTATACCTATTTATGTGACGTGTTAGTTTTACTTGTTGTTCATTGTGCTTTAGCATGGTTTATTTACCTTTGAATGAGAGGCTTCAAGGAGGATCCTACTGTGTATACTATTATACTCACCCTACATATATATAAAATTGTTTTCAGGTCAGTTGGAGTATGTTGAAGATCAGGCTTGTTGCTAATAGATTGTGGTTGCAGGAGCTGTTCGGGCATGTGGTCGCAGATATTTTTACTTTCATTTGGGTACTTGTAGTTTTCCACATTCAGTTGTAGTACGTTTTCATGACATTACATATGTTCACTTGTTTTTTATATTACACTTCGGTTCTGATTTGGAGTTGGTTGGTGTCTATCATATCTATCCCTTCCGCATGTGTTCTCTTAGAGGGTAATGCCTACCAATTGTGTGTTGATTATACCCTTGGTGCTAGTCGCCAACCCGGGGCCTATTGGAGGCGGGACTCGGTGGTCATTATCTCCCTTCTCACAATTTCGTCCCATGAGGGGTACACTTTGTAGGGAGGGGGTCATGAAAATTTTTGTATATTAAAGATTTATTTTATAAATAATGAATTTATATTTTTTTTGACTTAATATTAATTTAATCAGGAACCTTTAAGGTTTATCATATCATTGATGTTGTAGTAATTGTGTACCCACAAAATTTGAATATTTTATATAAATTACATTAATATATTTTTTGAAAAATGAAACCCTACATGATAGGTGACAACCCATTACATATAGAGTAGGTTGTGGGTCTTGACCCCACAATAGAGGGATAATAAGTGTTTAGCGACTACCATTATATTATTATGTTATTATTAATATATCATTTTTTACTTAAATTAGTTGATAGAAATATATTAATGTTGTCCTAGTGGTGTTAATGTTTATGTTTAGATATTAATATATTCTATTGGATAACTAATGCTAATCATATTAGTTTTGGAAAATATTTAGAGGCAAATAAATTGAGCATTTAGTCTTTAATTGATTTTTTGTTCCATTAAAAGTAAATTTTATTACATCAGGCATAAAAATTAATTCTGTAAATTCGTTTTTTAGATTCATATATTATGTGTATATTATGTGAAGAACATTTAAAGGATGAAATTGTTCTTATGAAATATACTGTTATAAATTACGTATAATTCATTATATTCTTTGATAATAAAGGGATTTCTAAATATTAAGAAAAGGATCATGAAAAGAAAAACATTCTCTTATTAACCTCATATGCGAAGAATAAAAGGGACCTTTAAATAATCATGGATTTATTGTTTTTCAGATCCTAACATTTTATTGATCATTTAATTTCTTGTGGTCAATGACCTCTATCGCTCTCCATAATTACTTTCAATCATTTTGAAGATCCATATCCTCACATCCCATCTATGTTCTCTTATTTTTAATATAATTTATATGTTATTAGAGATGAAATTTGTATTTACCTTTCTCTTTTATCAAGAGAAAATTTCATTAACTCTCATACAATGTGGGTTTTGAAAAAAAAATATTCACAAATTTAAAACCCTTAAACACTGAGATCATGTTTAAATTATGTGGACGTGTTTCATTGAAGTTGGTAATAATGTAACACCAAAATATTATAAAATAAAAAATTGGTTTAAATATAATATATGACAAAAAATAATGATCTTATATGATAATGTAAATCCCTTATAATTTGTGAAATATTTCATTCTAATCAAATTGGATAGCTTGCAGAACACATTACCTAACATATAAATGAAACATAATATAGTATACTATTATAACCTAGATGTTAAGTAATAGTTTATGAATAGTAATAAATGAATTATTTAAATTATTTTGTTTAAAAATCTAAAAAAAATCTATGGTTAGGTATTTATTTGAAATAAAACATTAAATATTTCCACTAAATATAAATGTTTTCTGAAAAACATATATATTTCGAAAACATGGTATCATCACACTTTATGCACATAATTTTATTTAATTTTACAATTTTATAATATTTTTCTGATAAAATTAACATTTTTTTAAATTATAATATCATAATTACCATTGGGCGGTTTTTGGGATTTTTTAGAAATGATTTATTTTCTAATGATTAGTGAAAATCAATAAATTTATTGAAAACCACAATTTTCATTAAATAATTAATATTGTAAAATGAAAATTTAAATTGTTTACAATGTAGAATTAGTTAATTTATATTAAAATTTAACTATTTTATGTCATTTGAAGTGTTTTAATATTGAATTTTGTTATTAAAAACTTTTATAATATTTGATTATTCTATTTTTAAACTTACTTCTTCATCACGTCTACGGGTAATATTTTAAATTGAATTCCTCTAATACATTGAATTTAATGTTAGGAAATGGATTCCATATTTATAATTAAAATAATTTAAATGATCTAATAGTTCCACCTTAATTTATTACCAATATATATAGAAAATTCAGTAAACAAATAATTGGTGTAGTTATGGTATAAACGGGTGTACCGATGTGTTAAACTAATAAGATAAGGGTTATAAATGACATTAAATGTGTCAGAAACCAATTTAATTGTCATGTATATATCTCATAACCTAAAATGTACTATAATATCAAATTTTAGAGGCTTTTGTAATGATAAAATTGTGGTTGAACCTAATTCTTTTCAAACATTCAACGTTTTTCCTCTCTTATACTTATAAAAGGCCAAAACCACTATTCTTATATTGACAGAAAAAAATAAAATTTTTCATCCAAGACCCATAATAACCACATAATTACTCTCTTACCAACATTGTATGTCCCTTTTTTTGATCATAAGCACAATTTTTGAAATATTTTCGTAAAAACCAGGAGAAGTTGTCGGAATAATATTTAATGTTCTTAGATGTTCGTTTTAATTTTTTTTCTTATTAAAACTCATTATAATCTTATTAAACCATGAATATATATAAATATAAATATTTTAAATATATTAATTTGTTATTTTTTAATTTTAGTGACCTATATTAATATCTTATTCCATAAAATTGGAAATGAAACTGTGGATCATGTGTACGGAGGACTAAAACCTCATAAACCGATGTAATTCATTTTCCCTCACCACCGTTAACGAGATGATATAATGATGTATTTATAACATTTATTTTTTATTTATTATTTTATTATATTTCATGTATTTTATTGTCACATATATATTCTTATGTTCCATAATTTCTAAAATATGAAAACATCACTCGTGTGTACAGTGGAGTACCACTTCACGAGGTAATGTGATTAATTTTTCACTTATTATTTAAATTAAAAGGATATAATAAAAACTTTATTAAATATATGTGATACATATGACATTATATATATTATATAAAATAATTTTATCACCAAATTTCATACCTTTTAACATATTACAAGAGTGATAATGTCGCTCATGCGTACATACGACGTACCATCTCCATGAAGCGAGGTGATCCATTCTACTCATTCAAATTTAAATAATGATTATAAATATGTATCTAATACGAAAATTAATTTTTAAAAATTTGTATCATTTCGGATATAATTTTACAATGTAATATTCTCATGAATCGGAACATTTAGGACCGAACAAACATGAGAAAACAAGATAATTAACACCTGAAATAGTGAAAATAATGAAATATTAATAAGGAATGTGTGGTGAAATGTTATAATAGAATCATATATTATATTATATTAATTAATATGGTTCATGGTTTATACTAATATATAATTTAAAATTAATATAAAATATGTTAAATCATGTCCAACCAAAATGATACATGAGGTAAAGGAAACACTCTCAATTTTCCTTCATTGAGGCATAGTGTAATGTTATGAACTTAATTTCTTTTATATGGTTTATATAATTCTAAATTTTTATGTAATATCATTGAAATTTAATAATTAATTTAATTTTATGTTTTAATTTTATTTATATTATCTATGTGGATTTGAATTGAAAATTATGTATTGGTATATAATTTCATAACTCAATTTCTTTTCATTGGGTAATATTACATATTCATTATATAGAATTTATAAGATTATGTGTATATATAATTTCAGATATATTATTTTTTATTTATTGTAGTTTTATATTTATATACATATAAAACACTAAATGATTCATTTATTAATCCCACCTCAATGTTATGATCTCTATAAGGGTTTATTTCACAATCACTTTTTAGTTAGGATTGTTCATACATGATTTTACATTATGGAAATTAATTTATAATTGTTTAATAAACTCCTTTTGTTTAATTCGATTATGTTTATTCTTGTAGTTTTTACATAATAGAAAAATATTATGTTCTTTGGCGCCAAAAAATTGTGATAAAATGTTTTTTACTAAAATATGACTTCATTTAAGTGTTTGGATGAAAAGGCATTTTCATCAAAAAAATGTTTTCATACCATTTTTATTACATCTTCAAACTAAATTATTCCCTAATTTGAAGATATCCTATACTTATTTCAATTTTTTAACGGAGTCCTCTTGTCATTTTCCCAACAAGGCGTATTTTTATTTTAACGAAAATGTGAATGGAATTCTTCTTTATTCTTATACGACATGTACTGAATGTTCTTCCATCCTGACAACATAGTGTATTAAATATTCATTTATATGTTAGAAATGTATTTTTGCAAAAAAAAAATATTCAAAATATTTTGTGACATTTTACTTTTACAATGATATTTTCAATGTGAAAATGATATTTTCATCACAATGTTCTGAATGGTATTATTTGATAATTATATTCATCAATGACACCAAACCATTATTATAATTTTGATATAATGAGAATATATTGTATTGATACCATCTTAAAAACATCTCTTGATGGTTTATGACAAGTTTTTGTAGGGACTACATAGTCATTATTTTTATTGATTAATTTTCAATAATAATAAACCAAACCTTGAAATATAATCTATATTATTATCATTAGACATTACATTTACCCTAAATATCCCTATTATTTATCATGAATATCCTTATTAATTAAACTGAATATCTTTTATTCCTATGATATTTTACATTGAATGTTATATCAATATCTAGGAAAATTATTATTAATATGCATTCGGAATTCGATATATTGATTTGGTGAAAAGGATCATTTTATCATGTTTTAAGTCCATTATTTGATATATAAAGAATGGTTTAGACATCAGATATGGGTGGGTTCTAGTTATATAAATCCCTTCAATTTTTTGATAGTATCATGATACCAATAAGTTGACAGGACATAGTTAAATTGGTTTCTGTTGAATACCTTCCATTAGTTTTAAATGGTCTTATGAGAGGACATTATTATTGTGGTCCCATCATGCATGAGAATATGATGTAAAATAAGTAATAATTCCTATAATTCAGAATTTATCTATTATAATCCATTCAATTTGTAAAATGATATTATATTTGTATGAATTTTAACTCTCATTTTTTCAATTAAATGGAATGTGTTTTAAGTCATTTACCTTTCCATATTGAATATACAATATCTATCAATGAATGTCATGTTTTCTAAATGGAATTTTTGTTCATTTATTTACCTCTGAATTTTGATTATTCCTTATCTAATCATTATTTTACAGTTTCTTATTGAATTTCATGTGTATTTAAATATTTACCATTATATATTTATTATTAATTATAGATTAAACATTATATATTCAGGATATCTTCCAATTTCTGAAAATATTATTGAGTGTTTTAGCTCACCGTTATTTGATATTCTTTCCCAGGAATCTAGGATGTGTACAAATAATGATATATAAGCATATTATATAGAGAATAATAAAATTTATTGAAACAATATTTTTTAAAAATTTTATTCAAATTTTCTAATAAATCTGGGTATATTTGTAGTTTACTGATACAATTAAACAATTAGATCAATAATTATTCAATTCCTTGTATATTTTGAAAATTTTATAAAAAATACATAGGCATTGGGTTATTGGATTTAGCTATAGTACAAAATATAATTAAAAACATTAAATATTATGAGATTAGTGAAATTTATGGTAAATAATGTAAAAGGGGATTTATATGAACCTTATAGTTGAATATATGTGAATAACATAAAAACATTCCTCAACAAAATGACGATGAGATAAAGTATTTACGTTGATTCAGAATGATCACATACATTATTTATCTTTCATAATAATAATCATATTTTAATTATTTACATTCTTTAGAACCATTTATATTTTCATTGTTCCATTTTTTAATCTCACACTATGATATAGATAATTATTTAATCACTTAAGTTCACTATAAATGATTGGAAAATTTTAGCTTATATGCCCAAAGAATACAATTGTAGGATAAATATGGTCAAAGAGGTCATTAATTAAACATCTTTAGAATAATAATTACGAAATATTTATCATATATATACATAAATTAGGGAATGGAATCAAATAATTTCATATGAATAAGAAAAAAGATCTATGTTACAATCATTAGGATAAAATACCATTCATAAGCCTGAGAAACATTTCCATTTTTAATCAATCATTAATGAAATAAGTTAATTATTTATTTACATTTTAATAATGAACATAATATCATAAATTCTGAATTATTACCATAAAAATAAATATATATACCATCTATATGTGTTGGGGATGTATAAATAATCAAATCCCCTTATAGAGGCGATAGTCCGCAATTATGCACAAATGACATTATCATTTCTAGTGAGAGAAATGTAAAAATGAAAATAATATATTATTCATCCAAAATTATTATTATTTCATGAATAGAATAATTATTAAATTTATTTCAAACATATTATTGAAAATTAACCTTATTACCTAACATGTATAAAGCTATTGAAAAATGAATCCATTAACATCGAAAGGTGGTAGTCCAACATATAGATGAACAACATTATCATATCTACCACCGAAGGGACGGTAAGATAAAATATCATATATCATTATTAAATAAGTAGAATCATGATAAAAATATAAAATATATATATATAATTTAAATCCTTCATTATAAAAATTCCTGAGAGGGGATGGTGACAAATAATGACAACGTTTTTCGAAGTAGTAGTCTTCCGTACACATAATTGATGACTTTATTTGCCATTTTATGCAGTAGGAGATATATATACATTAATATATTAAAACCCATCATAGTATATGGAGTTAAATTTTTTATTATATCATCATAATGTTTGATTTTTTTATGGTGTTGGAATAATAAATTATACAAAAATACTTGGTAAATCATGATACCCATTTCATGGATAAACTCTATGTGCTAGAATAAAATAAATCATATGATTGATTTATTATAAAAAGTGATATAAATAGTTTTAAGGTATGTGAGGAAGTTATATTGATAGTTATTTGATATTAAAAATTGATTCTAATGTGAATATATTATATGAGAGTGGTGGATTTTTGTAGGTGAGGAGTGTGACACACTTGTATTTTTTTGAAAAATATGTGGACAACAATTTTTACATTCCACGTGGATCCAAAATAGACCGTTATTGAATCATAGACATTATAATGATTCAATATTTCCATCCAATATATATTATACATGATTTTAGTTCATTTTACACTTATCTTCTAACTTTAACCCCTTGAGAAATTTGTTTGTATCTTGACCATTATAAACAATTCTTACTGTTTTCGTTAATAATTATGACCAAACATTAATTTTACATCATTATATAAAATAAATTATTCTCATTATAAATATAAAATACATTTTTATAAATTAATGTCACATATGTGGCTGAATTAAATTTATAATTAAACCCATTGACCAAATAAAAAAGATTATTTTCAAGAAGTGATTTTTTTTTCATGAAAATCATGATTTTATATTAACTCTATGAAATGTAATAATAATTAAACGCCATTTAATTAATATATTTTTTTAAATAATCTATAAATTTCATTTAATTATTTTTCCATGATGGGTTGTTTTCATTAATTAAAATGACAGTCGTAATTCACTTTATAATAGTTTCTATAATAATTCATTTTTATAATATAAACAATATATAGTAAAATCATATATAAAAATGACTGAAAATTAATTAATATGATTAAATTTAAATAAATAATTATTAATATTCATGAAATTATATTGAAAATGATATATTACATATAAATTACTTAATTAATTGAATTGAAATGGAATTTTCAAAAATAATGTTTAATTTTTAGCTATTGTACAAAAATTAATTTTTTTAGAATGTTTAAAAAATATCACCCTATATTAATTTTAATCTTATAATTTCAAAATTTAAATCCATTTTTTCAAATTAAAAATTCTATAATTTAGAAATTAATCTTTTAAATAAATATCATCTAAGAAAAGAGTTTTCATGAACCTATTACCATTTTGATTAAAAAAATCACAATATATTTATAAATAATATAATAATATATAATTCATTTTAATAAGAATAAATTCTTTTAGTTATTTAATTTCTTATTATTCAAAAAAAAATCAGCTCCAAAAATTCAGATTTCAAATAAAATTCTAGTAACATTCACATAATTTTGAAACAAAAATTAATTATCACGAACTATCTACAAGACACCATCAAACTAAGAATTAATATTGTTAAACTAGATGAGAATCATTTATCACCATAAGATGAAAAAACTTCCCATTTATCATGGAAACAATATTTTATTGCGCCCTTCCAAATTGAAATAAATATAAATATAAAAAATAATGTCACTATAAATTCAATCTAGTCACATCTATATGTCATATTTATATGGAGAAAACAAGAAGAAAAACATTTTAAAAATTTTAAATAAGGATGTAGATGTCACATATTCAAAAGCCCTCTCATATCCCCCCCCCAATACTACGTCAGGACACCTACTAGTTAATTTTTCCCCCATAGATATAACATTAAATAAATAAGACTAACTAATAAGAGTAATGGACTACTTGGATGATGTGATAAAGGTAACCAAATAAAACTACAGAAATATCATATATTCAAGTGACCCAAATGGTAACTAATAAACCTAAAACTATTATTTATATATGATATTATGATATAGGAACAAAAACCTACAACTATATTGTAATGATATTCATGCGTACAAAATTTAATATGCATTCCAATAGAAACCACACCCCATGTATAATATTAAACTAAAATAACCATTTAAGTATATATTAAAATATTTAATTAATAATTGATTTTCTAGGAAAAAAGAACATAAAATAAAAATATATTTCATAAAAATTACCTTTTATTTTCTTTACCAGAACAATATATCCTTGAAATGATTTTCAGGCTCAAGCCTCTTTTATTTAAAACAATCCTTTGAAAACTTTTTCAAAAATGTTGTTAAAGTTTCTTCTTATATTAAATTTTAGAAAAAACATTTACTAAAGAAATATAATGATCAAGAAATTATAAACGTTCTATAAATAAGGTGAAGTATAAAATTACCTAGAATATAATGGATTTATAAAATCTATAATTGAATGAGAAGCATGGGATAAATACCCTATGTTCCTTAAGGCTATGAGAATCATATAACGAACATCACTAATTTTGTTGACCCTAAATTAGGGAAATGTTTCATAACCCATAAATGTAAGGTGGAACATTATATACGTTACTATCATAGCCTATGTAAAGGGATAATTTCTATATCATGGATTTCTTACTGAAGTACCTTAGTTTCATATGATAAAAAAGTTGTGGTTGAGCCAATACACAGGGTTACAATCAACAGTATTAATATATATATATATATATATATTTGTGTATGGGAGTTTTTGTTGGTGTATATACATTCTTACACATATCTACATCACTAAAGAAAGGCATCATCTCTGGGAACTTCTCATAGGATGACCCCTTACACTCAAAACCAAAGAACATGACAAATATGAACTATATGAAGTACTAATATATTAATTGAAAATGAAAAGGGTGAGGGTGTATCTCATTGGTGGTTTTTCTACATAATAATCCTATTAAAATTTTACAACTATTCTTGGTAGGCATTCTTACGTATTAAAACCGTCAAAGCCGCATAAAAACTGACTAGTAATATTTTTAAGCATTTAAAATTCCATATAATTTTAAAAGTACATTTATATTGTCCAAGATCTAATTTAAATATGAAATAAACCTTTATAAATCAACATTAAAATAAAAATAATCTTCTAAAGTATTAAAACCCGTCTATAAATTCCATTTAGACATTGTATAAAGAATATGGTGTGATGTTAGAAAATATAATATTTTTTGAAATTTCATACAAGATGAATCGATTGAGTTAAAATGAAAATTACAGAAAAATAAATTTCTTTTCAAATAATACAAAAAGATTCTATATTATTATTTTAATTAAAAATATATATTAAAAATGACAGAAATTGAGGTATTAGAATTTAATGATCAAATACAAGGGATAACCTGCATTAGAAGAGTTGGACATGATAAAGAAACCAAAAATCAAAAAAAATTGAAACAACCCAAATAGGATACGGCTTCCCCATGATGCATGTAGAGGAAAGGGAATGTCAATAACATAGGGTAATGAAAGATAAAAGATAAATACAGACTCAACCTACAATATTTGACATAATAATAAAAGGAATCTTCCCTAGAAAATTCAAGGAAGAGGAATAACTACAAAATTAGGGACACCTAGAGGTATCCTTTCCGTGGGGTATGAAAACAATAGATAAGGTGGAGGGTTATTGTGTAATGTTAAAAATATTGTATGGAATACAACTAATTTTAACAATTTAAATTTTATGTGAAAGGAACACAGTTTGGCCACACAGTTTTCTAATCCACACTCATAATATGATCCCCCTAGTATTGGAAATAGATCACCCAACACAGGATGTATTCACGGTCAATAATATAGGTATCCAATCATTTTTCTGTTTCATTCAAGAAGTATATTCATTCACAACGTTGTAATATGGTTTCTACTAACCTGAAACCAACCATGCACCTATAATGAGATTCAAAAATATAAAAATATTTAATTACTTTGACCCAAAATTCATAGAATTTAATTAATATAAAAATATATAGAATTTTTTTGGAGAATTATTATTATCCCCACTAAAATAATTTCTACCCCCAAAAATCATTTGGTGAAATAATTGGCTCATTGAGAAATGATTTATAACCATCAAATTAAGGTGATGGGATTCGGGGAAAAAATTCTAAGATAACATAGTATCAAAAAAGAAAACTTTAATCCCTAATATGGAATTAGTAATTACCAACATTTCCCAATTTCATATCATATAAATCTATATTGTAACCTATGATAAATCATTAAAGGCAAGAAATAAAATAGAGGAAAATCCAACAAATATTAATGTAAAAACCCAAAAAATAACCTTAAAAATAAAAAACACCCCCTCCAAAAAGGGGAATGGTGGAAATAATTAACAAAAACATAATCATAGATCCTGATGAAATATCACATGATACAATTGAGGATTTAAGAGATATAATATTCTATTTGGTGAGAATTATTTGGAATGGTTCCCATAATGGCTCCCAAAATAAACACAACAACTTCCTCACAAGATTTATGGAACATGCTCGATCGGAGAAAACTAAAAGTCCACAATGATTCATCGACGATAGTCTTAGAACCATATTTAATACATTTTATGTAGATGAAAAATATATTACCAATAGAGGAAACCTTAAATATTTTCAAAATAATTCATTACTCTAATCATTACAACAATATTTTATTACAAGAATAAGATCAGAATATATACATCCTCATACAATTAAAATCAAGGTAAATTGGATAGTAAAATAAATATGAAAAAGTAAAATTAATAATTATTTTACAAAATAATAACTCAAAATAAAAACTTGGTCCAATACCTTGGTCGAGAGGGAGAAAGATTAACATGGTACCATTAATTAGGAACACCTTCTCATGGTGAATATTGATGAATAAATTAAATATAAAATTCATCATATTCACTCAAAATCTCACATAAATAAACTTATACACATCTCATGTAAATTATTAAACACTTAACTCTGATAAAATAACAATTAATCCAATAAAGGATCAATCGACCACAATAATTGGAGAAACAATTTGAAAAAATGGTTATCACTACAAAAAAATTAATGGAAATCATAACCAAAAATCAAAGCAAGAATACATCCAAGGTGATTAATATGCTATCCAAAAAATTCAATGATAATGCAAAGAGTCACATCATATAGTGACCCAATCCATAAACACATATTAATTCTAGACATGATACATAAATTCATAGTAATACCAGCTAATGACATAGAGGTATTTTTTCCTTGTATGATTAGGTATATAAATATCTCCTTTTAAACGTAAAAAATTATCTTTTTTAAAACTCAACATAGTGAACCTCAATCCAATATTTATTATAAAAAACATAAGAAAACCTGTGTTAAATACATAAGAAAAAACTTGTGGTATAAAGAATAAATAAACAAATTAATTTGTAAATAAATCATAACATAAGTGTCTATATGCATGATATAATAAAGAAATGAATGATTGTGATCATTGAATCATTATAATGATGTATCATAACAATTCGTGATATCAATGGAATATATCAATTATAACCAAAAAGAAAAAACTTCTATGCTAAAACCATCATTATTATCATATTCTTAGGCTAACCACATCAAAGCATAGTTTTCATATGACAACTTCCATTTTAACATAGTGTGTATAGCCTAACTGCATGTCACCATACATGGTGACCCATTAGACATTGACATTATCCAATGCATTGTAGGTATATAACACACCCACTATTCACATAATAATATATACATGAATATTTCCCTCAATATAGAAATATAATTAGTTAATAAATCATAAGCACGATATATGAAATAATAATAAAGTTGTTTTCACGATACTGTCTTAAGACATAACAAATGGCTATATCATAATGTTTCTCTAGAAAACATAGGAAATTAAAAAAAATCATAATTAAAAAAGAATTCCTAGGTATTTAATATGTATTTCCAATTTATAAAATATATATTAAGTATCACGTGAATAAATAATTAACGTGGACTACTTAGGTGAAGCATTATGATATAAGTAAAGTATTTCTTCAAATAAGGAATGAGATTATTATTTTTCGTAATACCAGAATTATACCAAGAGGGTTATACATATAATTTTTATAGTTTTTCAAATCTATACTTTGTTTAAAAAAATTATGGGGGAGAATCATAACACTAAACAAGAAATAAGAAGGTCACATTAAGTGGGTCTTATATGAAAGTGTGAATTTGTTTAGAAAATAAAAAAAGTATAACCCCACCAATGAAAAGAATATTTTCTTGGTAAATAATTAATAAATATATATGGGAAAATATAAGTTATGTGTATGAATAATAAGGAACTAAAAGGGAGAAATTGAAAGAGAATGGGTAACATGAATGTCATGAATGAGATATAAATGTTCATATATTATTTTTCTAAACACCTATTTTAAAATCCCACATCATAAAATAAGATAATAAATATTGTCTTTGAATTTATTAGAAGTTAAATATTATGTTAAATTGAGATAAAACACAATGAGGTTTGAAATTAAAATGGATAACATTGGATAAGAGGGAAATTATTGGCAAGGATGGGAAATCTTCATTTAAATAGATGGTAATTCATGTTTATATAGTTTCATTTTCTAAAATGATTATAACTAAACTATAAGGAATAATTAAACATAATTTAATATATAATGACTGAAATATAAAATATGATATGTAATAATATGAAAAATTCATGGATAATCATTATAACTAATGAAATCATATTGAGTTATGCCTGATCTTTATATTTTATGGAAGACATCATTCAAATACCATAATAAGAAATGTCATTAATGAAAATGAGTTTTCTAGTCCATAGATATTTTATGAAATTTGTATTCATTGAATGAGTAGATAAACCATATAAATAATTATTGGTTCATAATATCCAAGCACGCCTCAATGAAGGGTGATATAGAAAGAACCATTACAACATATAGAAAATTATAATAAAACCCATTAAAATAGATAGAGATAGAAATAAAATTTAAGATAAAATAACATGAATAATGTAATACATGATATTAATCTCCCAATTTCCGGTAAAAATTCCATTTAAAATAAAATAGGTGTCCAAAAGAAATTATGTCTCTAATAAGTAAATTTTGAGATGAAAGAATTTTCTTCTATTCAAAAGCACTCTTTAGTTATTCATATCAATTGGAATAAAGAAATTTTGTTCATTTGATATATGAAAAATAAAATTATTCATAAATATTTAAATTTAAATATACAATTTATTATCTTATGCTATTTATTTTAAATATAGCTTCTAGTTACATTGGGTACTTGGGGTATGTTTGAAAAAATTAATCATAAAAATTTCTATTTGTTGACCGTGCTGAGTGGTGTTGTAAAATAATTTCATTATATATATAAATGCATAGGTATATTTCCCTAATTATTCCATTATGATAACACTTACAAATTTTCAAATTTTATCCTAAAAAGATCCATATTATGAACGGTTCCTTAATAAGTCCATTTTAGGTTGTTAAAGAAAACATAATTGTTTTTTTAATTACTTATAATTTATGATACATTTTAATTCAATAATTTTAATAGTACCAAAAATATATTTTTCTACACACTAATTACAATATTAAATTCATCCATATTTAGTGGCCATGAAAATCAAAACCTGTTTTCCATGATGGTATGGGTCTGCACGCAAGCGTGATGACATTTTTATTATTCACAATGATCATGGAGGAAGGAAAAATTTAATATTTCATTAGTATAATTTTTTATCATATTTAAAATGATGGTGTAATAATACCTTCTTGGATAGATGGAACATAGGGTTGTAAGGGAAGAAAATATCTTTGAAGATTTTGGTTGAGAGCTTTATAATTCCCTTGGAAGTTCTCTATTGGGTAAAAATTTAATACATCACACAGTTATATATTAGTGATAACAATAAATTATGGGAATAGGGAGGTTTTTTAGGAGATACTAGGTTAGTGTTTTTTTAGTCAAATGCTTGGGAATTTTTGTATAAATATGGAGGAGGTGGTTATCTTTTGTAAGTGAAGAAAATGGAACCATTGTAAAAAATCATTATTTATCAGAAATATCACACCATTACTCAAGGGTAAAGTCTCCAAAAAAATTTATATAATTATCTTCTGAAATAATAATGGTGATACTCTATCCTTAATCCTATAGAAAATAATTTTTACATGTTTCAAAAATTTTCACCATGTTATGCCACATATATCCTTATTTATTCTAACCATTGTATCTCTAATTTCATCCTTGGATTATAATTAAGAATATATATTTATTAATATAAACATTCAGATTATAAATATAAAAACTAATTTTAAGTAAAATTTGTAATAGTTTTAATGGTTAATTTTAGTATTACTGCACATATATCATAAAAAACAATTTTTTAGAAAAATTGTATTTTTAGCATACCGTTTATAAATTGAACAAAATTATCAACATTATTAATTATAATTATATTAAGATGATTATTAAGGATAATAGAACTATTATGTGATATTTAAATAAATCCAAAAACTAATTTCCTAATGTGTAAATTAAATTAATGATCTAGATAAGAAATAGTTTATAACATATTAATTTATTATCTTAAAATATATTCATGGGTTTTATAAATTGAACATAGTATTTTGAAATGTGTTATTTTAATATATATATATATATTTTAAAAAGGGTTCCAATAACTTCTTTGTCATTTAATCATACTGTTTTTAGGAATATCAATACTTTTCACTATTCACCTAAAATTATATTATTTGAAAAAACTTATCAAAAATGCATCCTAAGATAATTTTGATATGATGAATTAAAAAATGAGTCTTATTTAATAAAATTTAAATTATAAAATTTATATATATACTTTTAAATAAAAATTACAAAAATTATAAATTAAAAAATATGCAACAAAAAATAATGGAGTTTTTATAAATTATGTGTTCTTAACATCAATTAATATCGATTTATAATTTAAGTGTTGTTAATATATTAAATTATGAGAATTATATTTTAAAATATTAAATTTAATTTATTAAGAAAAAATATACAAAACATAATAAATCCATTATTTTAAAATTAATCATGATTTTATACAAAGAAATGTTTCAAAAACCACATTAATTATATATTTACATTTTAAAATTTTATTTTACTACTACATTGTTATAGAAATATTTATTTTGATTTTATAGATACATTGCACAATATTTTAATAATAAATATAATTATTATATGAAAAATATAAATATTTAGTTATAAATATAATATCTATATATATTATTTATATTTAATTATGAGTAAATTTTTTTAAAAGAAAGAAAATTGAGAATAAACAATTGTTATATGACTGATAAACTTATTTTCAATAACCGTATTTTCACTTATAATTTTTTCAAAAAAAAAATCAACGCCAATATTTTTAATTACTGTATTTTCAAATACCATATTTATAATGACTACATTTGGTTTCTATATATAGGCTTACTAAATAATTCATTCATTTTAAAATCTCTTCTCAATGTAAAGTTATTATTTCATATTATAGATTTCAAATAATACTTTCTTCTTTCATGGGTATAATCCCCATTATATATCTTTTTTACTATTATTTATCTAGAATGCTGACGATGATCTAAAATATTTCTAACATAAGAAGATTTTATTTTTTATATATTATATACCTTATTGTTTGATTCACCTATAATGGATGCACTTCATTCATAGTTACTAATAATCCATAGTGTGCAAAAAATAGTTTATTCCTTTTGTAATGTTCAACTCATGAATATGTTTTTTTAGATTTATTCATATATATATCGTAAGACTTATTTTCAAATAAATTTCGATTTATTTATAATAATAATAATAATTGCATGGTTTATAAAAGGAATAATCTTCTTAAAATACAGCGTTATATCATTCTTGTCTCTAAAAAAATTTCAATAGATTTGATTTAAAATACTTCTATCTAATGAATGAAGGTGATGGTATTCATAGCATATTCATTATTTAGTATATAATTTATAACATGACATGTAAAGACCCAAAAATTTCAAGGAATTTTTTTTCTTAAATACTTTGAAATTTTATGAGTCTGTGGTTTTTGACAGCACTTGATTTCGAGGGCCGGTGTGCCCGGAATCAATTTCTGAAGTTTTCTTCGAGTACGTTCAGTAAATGTATGATCATGTTTTATTATATCTTGAACCGGTGCTCGGAATTGAAAACTGAGGACACCAATGAACTTACCGCACCGGTATTCACTGAAAGGGACCTTGACTGTTGTTGCATTTTATGCGGGTTGAAAGTTATATTTTGAGTAATTCATACTAAATTAATAAAATTTTTGGTACACAATTTAACTATTTGGTGGCGGTTATTTCCTCCATAAATGAGTCAGAGGTGGGGCCCACACCCACATAACCTCCTATGAAAGAATTTAGTGTGGTGGGGCCCACACGAACCCTGATCCTTTCATCTTCCCTTAACTCCCTTAAACCCCCCCCCCCTCCTTAAATTAATTAACTCCTCCCCTCATTATGGTGGAGCCTCTCCACCTCCCAAACATTGATGATGCCAACCCATTTAATTAATAACCTTATTAATTAATTGAAACCTCTCTTTTGAATTATTTTGATTTGTATGGAAAATATTTTTAATTGGATAAGTCTATTATAATATTTTCCTTAGAAAATATTTTGGTGGGAAACCATTGGAGAATTAGAGGAGCTTCATTCTTCAATGAAGAACATCATCCTCTCTCGGAGAAGAATTCTCCACGACTTCTCCAACCTTCTTCTTCCTTCACACCAAGGGAGAAGAAACCACTCGTGAGAAGCATCGCCTACGTCAACGACTCTTCCTCCAACGATGACTAGATGACACCGTTCTCCATGACGTCATCTACCGCAATGCCCGACTAGCGCGACGCTCGTCTTCTGCAGTTGGTCGACGTGTGACGTCAATTACGTGGTAATACTTTTGTATAATTCTATGTGATTAAATTATATCATTCGTGTTGAATCCATTGGAATGTCTTTGGCCAACTGCTACCGCCTAACGTTGAGGGTGCGGGCCAAACAAATACAACCCGAAGACCCTCCGATGTTTGCTGAATTTATTCACGATGGAGGTGTGTTGAAAGAGGCGGCATCGAGTGAAGGCGGTGGCCGCACACTGGCCGCGTGCGGAAGAACGGTGGACCATAACCGCGGGGAACTTGGTAGAAGAATAACCGGCCGGTCGTACCCGGCCGGACCGGTCGAACCACGACACCCCAAGGCACCGCGCTGCGGAGATCTGCGGCCCGCACTCCGCAGGCCGCTTCGACGGGTGAACCAGCCGGCTCGTCAGCCGGCCGGGTTGGAGGTTGTCGTGGCGCCGCTTGGCGCCACATGTGGTGGACAGCAGCCCGCCCAAGCGGGCCCCTCGTGCTGGAGAAGATGGCCAGCTTCGGCCAGCCCGGCTAGAGGAAGGCACCGCCAGTTCAGGAAGTTGGGGGGTCACGTGCCCCGCTCCGCCTCACTCAGCCAGTATGCCGAGCCGCGGCCTACAGCTGGCTGGGCCGCGCCAGCCATGCCAGGTCAGGCCCTTGCATGGGCCAATCCGCCTGCCACGGGCTAGGTTGTGCCCCTCCGGTCTGGGCCGCGCTATATTGGGTTGGGCTGACCCCTTAGCTGGGTCGGACCCTCCGATCCCGGACGGGCCGACCCGCCAGCCCACTGGGCTTGATGGGTGGGGTCAGTTTTGCTTAAATACAAATAAATACATGACTGTGTGTCCGATCGATGGGCCGTCTGCATCACTGGGACCCTTGCGACGATTCGGTCCTTTATTCATTACTTTAATTAAGTTTTGGATGACTTTGAAAAACAACCGTGTTGGTTCGGACTTGAAACCAACTAGGCCCTCGGAGCAGAAACGCTATAACTTAAGGATCGGACGTCCGATTGATGCGCCGTCATATATGATGGTTTATATTTGAAGTGATGATCCTTCTGGAATACTCCAAATGCAATAGGATGAGACTAGAGTACGGCTGGGTTGGATTGTACCCAAAATCCAACTGCCTCCTTGGGACGGAAAAGTTAATAACTCTCAGACTGTGCTTCCGATTAACGCTCTGACTATTGCATTGGGTTCCATATGAAGATACAGAACTTATAGATACACTAATTCAAAACTTTGTGATAATTGATGTATCAACCCCGTGGCTCGAGGAGCATACCCTCTCGGAATCAAGCTTATTGTGTGCGGGAACCCTATAGTTGGCAGTGACTGCGATGACTACCGTACTGGGATCCTTCGTGGGTTTGAAGATGATGAATTCCGTACCAGGATCCTCCTTGGGTTCGACAATGATGACTTCCATACTAGGATCCTTCGTGGGTTTGATGATGATGACTTCCATACTAGGATCCTATGTGGGTTTGACGACTATGTCTACCGTACTGGAATCCTACGTGGGTTTGACGGTGATGACTTCTGTTCTGGGATCCTCCATGGGTTTGACAGCGATGACTACTTTACTTGTATCATATGTGGGTTTGATAGTTTGACTTTTATACTTGTATCATGAGTGGGTCTGATAGAGTAGCTAGTCTAGTATCCTACATGGGTTTGACAACTTAGCTGGTCTAGCATCCTACATGGGTCCAACAGCTTAGATGAATCAGTGACTACATCTGATCATCTCTATCGCAATACGAAAGATGTATACCTATGTGAGTTGAGACTTGACATTCAATCATTAACAACAACATGATTGACTTTCTTCCCTGTGTGGACTAGGTTTTTCTTGGGCTCAAGAGTTGGAACCAGACAATGATTGATAACTTAGGTATATGTATGGGCATATACACAAGTAGAGTTGGTTGATACTTCGGGATTGTATCTTTCTTCTGTGGTTTATTATTCATTGATTCTAGGAGACCTTCTGGGGTCTCTGGGTCCCTAATGAGTATCTTATACTCACCCTTGCATGGGCTATGTGCGCACTACGTTGTGTTGGATTCAGACAACGAACATCACTGATCGAGGTGGAGGCTTGTGGTGCTGGACAATACCCGAAGGTGGACCACTTGGCGAGACGTACATGAAGTGGATGGCCAGACCTGAGGTGCTGAGGAGGCCATCTGTACTCACTCATCAGGTGGTATTTCCGGAGGATGACCTAGTGGTTGTTCTTTTACATTACTCCAATTGTACAATCTTTTCAGTTATAATGTACTTATAGTTGGGCTAGTATTTCTGGCCCCTTTCCTATCATCACATAATTTTGTATTTAGTATTACATTGTGTTATATTTCATTGTGTACCCTGTTGTGTTTGTTTAGTTTTATAAAGGAAAGTCCTTCCCTTTTTATCGGGATTTACCCCTTTGGTGCTAGTCGCCAGCCCCTTGCCTATATAAGGCAGGCTTGGGGTAGTCACAGCACGGGCCCTGGGGATGGGTCGTGACAAATTGGTATCATAGGAGTTGGTTCTACCGCAGAAATCCGGAATCTGGTCATTATTTTCTGTGAATTATTAGTGTTAAGAGTATTGAGTGTGATTCTTAGTCTAGGGAGTCCAGTGTTGATGCGGTGGCCGACATATCCATACACCAGGACCCTAATCTATGAATTCCAACTTACTGCATGAAAACACTGATTGCATGTGTGCTTCCTTTGAAAAAGTTTTCTCCATGATTACTTTATTTCATCTCACCAGGTATCCTGTTTAAACCGTGGCGCACTAGATCCTTTTTAGGATGGCCCCACGAAGGTAGCCAGCTATGGTTCCGAGTTACGTATGAGATGGTAGCCCACCGAGCGACGAGGCCTCGGTGTAGGGCCCCATCACTGTGAAGGAACCAGCGGTACCACTACCCACTGGGCCACCGATACCACCAGCCCCAACAGTAGAGAGTGCATGCCATCTGAGTGTGTTTCACAAGTTCCAGCGACAAAGGCCACCCAATTTCTGGGGAGGGACGGACCCCCAGGAAGCTGAGGATTGGCTGGAGGCTATCATCAGAATTTTCTTATTGGTATCGACACTATCAGACCTCATGGTTATCCTTGTCACGAGTCTCATGCATGCAGTGGCAGGCAGATGGTGGAGCCTGATGTTCTAGGTGCATGAAGAGGCATCACTACTCTAGACAGACTTCAAGAGCCTGTTCCAGGTAGAGTTTGTACTAGCCACCCTTCGTGCGGTGCGGATTCAAGAGTCACTTCGTCTGCAGCAAGGCAGTATGACAGTAGCTCTATACTCAGCGAGGTTCACTGACCTCTTATGCTACTCCACAGATATGGTACGATACTCATTCTTTATGTCTCGGACCTTCGAGCAGGGACTCAGGCGTGAAAATAGTGCTTTGATGATCTCCCTCAACATCCCGACGTAGGTGAGGGTGGTGGAGAGAGCCCTTCTAGTGGAGAGTTTTCTCATTGACCGGTCACCAGTGGAGAGACCCTCCACAGGACCACACGTAGCGGAGTCTACTACAACCGGTAGAAGATCGTTGATGTAGAGGTCCAAGTGGACCAGGCCATCAGGTGGGCGACCTCAGGATACATGTTCGGTTATGCGGGGCACACGAAATAGAGCCTGCCATACGAGGAGTAGGCAGTGCTATGCATGCAGCAGGCAGGGTCACATGACTCGATACTACATGACCCGCCCAACAGATGAGCAGCAGGCAGTAGAGGGACCTCCCAGGTAGAGGCAAGGGTTCGACCGTGGTGGTCTGCTAGGACCAGGCAGATGTGGCAGGGGAGCTGGACGGGCAGTAGGTGGTGGATGGCATTTTGTGGCCTTACCACCACCACCACTAGGAGGACCACCCTGACTGCATGGAACAGGTGGACAAGGGAGAGCTCAGCTTTAGGCAGCTGAGGCCTACAACCATAGTGCTCTGGGAGCAAGTGGACAGGAGTGGGACTAGCTCTAGGAATGGAGACTTTTGTTCATGATGCTTATAGCTTTGATGATGTAGTTGTTTGAGGTTCCTTTGTATCTTTTTTACTTTGATATTCCTTAATAAAATACACTTGTCCATGTGATGTTTTCATTACTACCTTTTCGTATGGTTGATACTGATATGTTTCGATTAAAACCATTGACTTGAACCTCATATTCGAGATTCTTACGAAAGAAGAACCAGGGACCACACACTATTGTAAATAGTGTGAATCTACACTTGGAGGCGAGAGTAACGGTTGGATCTCTTGGTTGTAGAGTCGAGGCCTTTTGACATCTTCCATGGAATGACATAGTACCATTAATGTCATGATTGACTGTGTTATGCAAAAAACGTGGTTCATCCAGGTTATGAGACCAGATTTCTCTTTTCTATAAATGAGAAAACATAGCAGCTCTTGTAGCACATAAGAAAAAAAGGGTGTAGTCGAGTTCTTTACAAATGGATAGTCACATCAATAGTTTGTTGAGTAAACAGTTTACGGTTTAGTCTAAACTCAAAAGACTCAGGTTTGTCTTCTCGTAGGAGGACCTGGACCTAAGACGATGATGTTGGCTTGAGTCCCTCCGGGACAATGACATTGAAATGGTTCATATTCCTGGGAGGGGGAACGTTGTAGTAGATGCTCTCAGTAGGATATCAGCCCTTCAGCTGCTAGGAGAGGCGATGGAGCAGCTGACTCCATTGCAGATATCCTTTGTGGATAAAGATGGAGCGGCCTTTCTGAAGTCCCTCTTAGTCTCTCCTTCACTACTTCAGTGAGTCAGGGAGGCACTGTACGACTGACCTTGAAGATCACCTCAGTGATTGACTGACCCAGGGGATTCAACACTTGTAGGACCTGAGATGGTGTAGGCTATGATGGGGAAGGTGCAGATTATCCAGGAGCAGATGAAGACTGCACAGAGTAGACAGAATTCCTATACTGATAGGTGACGGTGACCACTGGAGTTTGAGGATGGAGACCACGTCTTCCTACGAGTGTCAAATCGATGAGGTCTATGAAGATTTGGTTGGGGTGTCATTTTATCTCTCCGTTTCATCATACCTTTCCAGGTCCTCTGCAGATTAGGCGAGGTGTCTTACCGCTTGTCCCTTTAACCTCAGTTGCACCAGGTGCATGAGGTCTTCCACGTATCTCATATGAGAAGATACATGCATGACCTGTCCCACATCATCGACCATGGGGAGCTGGACATCGATGATGGGGAAACTATTATGTAGGTCTTGGTGGATATTGAGGATCGACTGGAGTGGGTCCTACATGGACAGTGGATTCCTCTAGCGCACTTGCGCTGGAAGCACGGGAACCTCCAAGAGATCACTTGGCAGTGGGAGGCTCAGATGTGAGCTCAGTACCCCCATTTGTTTCCCTATTGCGTGTTGTATATTTACGGGGACATAAATCCATGAGGTGGGAGTAATTTAATGACCCAGAAATTTCAAGAAATTTTTTTTCTTAAATACGTTGAATTTTACAAGATGCTAGTTTTTGACGGCACTTGATTCCGAGGCCTGGTGTGCCCGGAATCAATTTCAAAAGTTTTTTTTTGGTACGTTTAGTAAAAGTACGTGCCAGATTTTCTATCTATTGAAGCGGTGCCAGGAATTGAAATCCAAGGACACCGATGAACTCGTAGCACCGGTATGTGCTTAAAGGGACCTTTACCGCAGTTGCGTTTTCTGCAGGTAGAAAGTTCTATTTTGAGGGATTCATACTAAATTAATAAAATTGTTGGTACACAATTTTATTATTTGGTTGTAGTTATTTCCTCCCAAGAGGAGTTAGAGGTGGCGCCCACACCCACATAACCTCCCCTGAGAGGATATAGTGTGGTAGGGAACACACGAATCGTAATCCTTTCATATTCCATTAACTCCCTTAATCCCCCCTTAAACTAATTAACTCCTCCCCTCATTATGGTGGAGCCTCTCCACCTCCCAAACATTGATGATTCCAACCCATTGAATTAATTACCATATTTATTAATTGTCACCTATCTTTTGAATTATTTGGATTTTCATGGAAATTCATTAAAATTGGAGATGTCTATAATAATTTTTCCCTTATCAAATATTTTCGTGGGGAACCTTTGGAGAATTATTGGAGCTTCATTCTTCCACGAAGGACATCATCCTCTCTCGGTGAAGAACGCTCCACAAATTCTCCTACCTTCTACTTCCTCTGTGTCAAGGGAGAAGACACCACTCACGAGAAGCATCACCTACTTCAACGACTCTTGCTCCAACATTGACGGAACAACACCGTTCTCCGTGACGCCATCTACCGCGACGCCTGACAACTGCGATGCTCCTCTTCTGTGGCATGTCGACGTGCAACGTCAATTACATGGTAGGGGTTTTTTATAATTGTACGTGAATTAATTATCTCATTCATGTTGAATCTATTGGAATGTCTTCGGCCAACTGCTACCACGTAACGCTGAGGGAACGAGCCAAACAAACACGTCCTGATGACCCTATGATGTTTTATGATTTTATTAGAGATGGAGGTGTGTTGATAGAGGAGACATCGAATAAAGGCGGAGTCCGCACGACGGCCACATGCAGAAAAACCATGGCCCACAACCACGGGCCACTCGGTTGAAGAAGAACCGGTTGGCCATAGCCGGTCGGGCTGGTGGTACTGCGGTGCCCCATGGCACCTCGTTGCGGAGGTCCGTGGCCCACACTCTGCGGGCCACTTCGGAGGGTGAATCAGCCGGCTCGTTAGCCGGGCGGGTTGGAGGAGGCCATAGTGCTGCATGTGGTGGACAGCGGCCCGCCCAAGCGGGCCGCTCACGCTGGAGAAGCCGGCGGGCCTGGCAGGAGGGCGGTTCCACTCGGCGCCGCCAGTTTGAGAAGTCGGTGGGCCGCACACCCCACAACACGTCACGCAACAAGTTGGCCGAGTCACGCCCACCAGCTGGCCGGTCTGCGCCAGTTGGGCCAGGATGCGCCCCATCGTGGGTCGGCCCGTGCCCCACCGGGTCAGCCCCCCCCCCCCCCCCCGGGTCGGGCCGCGACCCCCCGAGCAGGGCCTCACCCCCCCGGGCTGGGCCGCGACCCCCCGAGCGGGGCCGAAACCCCCCTGGGCCGGGTCGTGCGCCACCAGGTCGGGCTGCCTACCACGAGCTGGGTCATGCCCCACCATGTCAGGCCGCTCTATATCGGGTCGAGCCGACCCCTTAGCCGGGTTAGACCCATCGAGCCAGGAAGGGCTGACCTGCATACCCACCAGGCTTTACATGTTGGGCCCGTTTCACTTAAATACGACTATCTACACGATCGTGCATCCGATAAATGCACCTTATATGGAATTGGGACCCTTGCGACGAGGAGGTCCTTTTTTCATTACTCTATGTAAGCTTTGGATGACTTTGGAAAATGGCCAGGTTGGTTCAGACTCGAAACCAACAGGGCCCCCGGAGCAGAAACACTTAAAAATTAAAGACCGGACGTCCGATTGACATGCCTTCAACTACGATGGTTTACTTTTGATGTGACGATCCTTGTGGAATAATCCACATGGGATTTAGATGAGACTGGAGTGTGGCTGGGTGGGATTGTACCCAAAATCCAACCGGGCCCCTGGAACGGGAAAGTTAACAACTCTCAGATTGTGCATCCAATTGATGTGTCGTCCATTGTGTTGAGTTCTTTATAACAATACAGAACATCAAGATACAACAACTCAGGACATTGCGATCATTGATCTATCGACCCCTTGGCTCGAGGAGCAGACCCTCTCGGAATCGAGAATGCTGTGTGTGAGAACCCTAGAGTTGGCTGCAACTGCGACGACTACCGTACTGGGATCCTCCCTGGGATCGACAAATATGACTTTCGTACTAAGAACCTTTGTGGGTTTGATGACGATAACTTCCATACTAACATCCTCCATGGGATCGACGATGATGACTTCCATACTAGGATCCTCTGTGGGTTTGACGACGACGTCTACCGTACTGGAATCCTCCGTGGGTTCGACGATGATGACTTCTGTACTGGGATCCTCTGTGGGTTCGACAGCGATGACTATTGTTCTTATATCCTAAGTGGGTCCGAAAATTTGACTTATATACTTGTATCCTGATTGGTTCCGACAATGTAGCTGGTCTAGTATCCCACGTGGATCCGACAGTTTAGTAGGTCTAGTATCCTACGTGGGTCTGATAGCTTAGATGAATCAGTGACTACATCTGATTATATCTATCACAATACGAAAGATGCATACCTATGTGAGCTGTGTCTTGACTTTCAATCATTAACATCGATTTGATTGACTTTCTTCCCTATGTGGACTGGGTTGTGCTTGGGCTCGAGAGTTGGAACCAGAAGGTGATTGAAAACTTTGGTATATGTATGTGCATATACCTATGTAGAGATGGTTGATACTTTGTGATTGTATCTTTCTTTTGTGGTTTATCCTTCTTTGATTCTGGGAGACCATTGGGGGACATGGTTTCCCTAATAAGTATCATATAATCACCCCTGCACGAGCTATGCCTGCACTATGTTGTGTTGGATGCAGATGAAGGACAGCACTGATCGAGGTGGAGGCTTGTGGAGCTGGACGGTACCCGGAGGTGGACCACTTGGCGAGACGTACACGGAGCGGATGGCCGGACCTGAGGTGCTGAGGAGGCCATCTGAACCCACTATTCATGTGGGATTTCCTGAGGATGACTCAGTGGTTTCTATTTTACTTTACTGAAGTTATACTAGCATTTCAGTTGTACTGTACTTAATGTTGGGCTTGTATTTATGTCCCATTTCCTTTCAACACGTACTTTTGTATTCTTTATTACTTAGTGTTATCTCCCGTTTTGTACCCTGTTGTGTTTTTTCACTTGTATAAAGTCAATTCCTTCCATTTTTATCAGTATTTATGGCTTTGATGCTAGTCGCAAGCCCCTGGCCTATGGAAGGCGGGTTTGGGGTAGTCACGACATGGATCTCGAGGACGGGTCATGACAAATTGGTATCAGAGTTGTCAGTTCTACCGTAGAACTGAGTACACTGATCATTCTTTTCTATGAAGAAATAGTGTTAATAGTATTTATTGTGGTTCTCAGTCCAGGGAGTCTAGTGTTGGTGTGGCGGCCGACATATCCATACACCAGAACCATGATCTCTGAATTTTGACTTAGTGCATGAAAACACTGATTGCATGTGTGTTTCCTTTGAAAATGTTTTCTCTGTGATTACTTTGTGTCCGATCACCAACTATACTATTTAAACTGTGGAACACATATTCCTTTTTAGGATGGCCCCATGATGGTATCCTGGTAGGGTTCCGAGTTACATACGAGATGGTAGCCCACTGAGGGACGAGGCCTCGGTGCAGGTCCCCATCATAATGGAGGCACCAGCGGTACAACTACCCACTGGGTTACCGATACCACAATCCCCAACATCAGAGAGTGCATGAAATCTAAATGCATTGCACGTGTTCCAGTGATAGAGGCCGCCTAGGTTCCGGGGAGAGATGAACCCCCAGGAAGTTGGGGATTGACAGGAGGCTATCGTCAGAATTTTCGTATTGGTAGGGACACCAACCGACCTCACGACGATCCTTGTCGCGAGTCTCCTTCATGATGCAGAGTGCATAGGGTGGAGCCTGATGCTCCAGGTGCGTAACGAGGCATCACTACTCTGGACAGACATCGAGATCCTGTTCCATGAAGAGTTTGTACCAGCCACCCTTCTTGCAGTGTGGATTTATGAGTCACTTTGTCTGCAACCGGGCATCATGACAGTAGCATAGTACTCAACGAGGTTCACTGATCTCTCACGCTACTCCACAGATATGGTATGAGTCTCTTTATTCAGCTTTAGGACATTCATGTAGGGACTCAGGCATGATATCAGGGCTTCAATGATCTCCCTCAACATCCCGATGCATGAGGGGCTGCTAGAGAGAGCCCTTCTAGGGGAGAGTTTTCTCACTGAGCAGTCACCAGCGGCGAGACCCTCCACAAGATGACATGTACCGGAGTCGTCTGTAGCCTGCAGTAGACAGTTGATGAAGAGGTCAACGCGGAACAGGACATCAGGTGGGAGACCTCAGGATATAGGTTCTGTTGTGCGGGGCACACGATACAGAGCCAGTCATACAAGGATCAGGCGGTGCTATGCATGCGGCGGTCAGGGAAACGGGGCTTGAGACTGCTCGACCCACCCAAAAGACGAGCAACAGGCAGTTCAGGGACCTCCCAGGTAGAGGCATAGGTTCTACTGTGGAGGTCCTTCGGGAGCATGCGGACGTGGTAGAGGAGCTGGATGGGCAGTAGGTGTTGGATGACATTTTGAGGCCCTACCACCACCACCACTAGGAGGACCACCCTGACTGTAGGTAATCGGTGGACATGGGAGAGCATAGCTTCAGGAAGATGAGGCCTACAACCATAGTGCTCCGGGAGCAGGTGGACAGGAGAGGGACTAGATCCAGGCTTGAAGACTTTTGTTTATGTTGCTTCTAACTTTGATGATGTCGTTTTTGAGGTAGCTTTGTGTCTTTGTACATTGAGATTCCTTAATAAAAGACACATGTTCATGTGATGTTTTATTTCCTACCATTTCTTATGGTTGATACTAAGAGGTTCTGGTTAAAACCGTTGATTTGACCCTCACATTAGAGATTTTTACTGAGGGAGACCCAGTGACCACACACTGTTGCCAACAGTGTGACTCGACCCTTGGAGGCGAGAGTAACAGTTGGATCCCATGGTAGTAGCGTCGAGGCCTTACGACATCATCCATGGCATGAAATAGTACCATTCATGTCAGGATTGAATGTATTAGGCAAAGAATGTGGTTCATCTAGGGGATGAGACCAGATTTTTATTTTCAGAAAAGGAGAAATCTTTGCAACTATTGTAGGACGTAAGCGAAAAAGGGTGTAGTTAAGTTCTTTACAAATGGCTAGTCACACCCATAGTTCGTTGAGCTAAAGGTTTACGATTTACTCAAAACTCAAAAGCCTCAGGTTTGTCTTCTCATAGAAGGACCTAGACCTGAGACGGTGACATTGGCTTGAGTCCCTCTAGGTCTATGACTTTGAGATATTCCATACTCCTGGGAAGGGGAACGTTGTATCGGATGCTCTTAGTAAGAGATTGAGAATTCAACTGCTATGAGAGGTGAAAGAGCAGCTGGCTGTATTGTAGATATCCTTTGTGGATAAGGATGGAACAACCTTTCTACAGTCCCTCACAGTCACTCCATCACTACTGCAACGAGTCAGGGAGGCACTGTACGGCGGTCCTTGAAGATCAACTCTCTGTTGGACTGACCCAGAGGAGTGAACACTTGTAGGACTTGGGATGGTGCAGGCTATGATTGAGAAGGTGCATATCATCCAGGAGCGGATGAAGACTACACAGAGCAGATAGAAGTCATATGCTGATAGGGGATGGAGACCACTGGAGTTCGAGGATGGCACCACGTCTTCTTACGAGTCTCACTTCGACAAGGTCTATGGATATTTGGCCAGGGTGGCATGTTATCTCTGCGTTTCATCAGACCATTCATGGTCTTCATCAGAGTAGGCGAGGTGTCATACCAGCTGGCCCTTCCAAAGTAGTTGCACCGGGTGCATGACGTCTTCCATGTATCTCAGTTGAGGAGATATGTGCACGTCCTGTCCCACATCACCAATCATGGGGTTCTATACATCACTGACGGGGAAACTTTTATGGAGGTCCCGGTGGAGATTGAGGATCGACTAGAGCATGTCCTACGTGGATACCCATTTCCTCTGGTGCCCCTTTGCTGGCTGCAAGGGAACCTCCAGGAGAGCACTTGGGAGTGGGAGGCCCAGATGCGAGCTCAGTACCCACATTTGTTTCCCTAGTGTGTTTTGTAGCTTTATGGGGATGTAAATATCTGAGGTGGGAGTAATATAAAGGCCCATAAATTTCAAGGAAAATTTATTCTTAAATGATTTTTAATTTTATGAGACTTTGGTTTCTAACGACACTTGATTCTGAGGCCTGGTGTGCCCGAAATCAATTTCTTAAGTTTTTTTGGGTACGTTCAGTAAATGTATGTGCGGGTATTTCTATATCATGAACCAGTGATTGGAATAAAAAACCAAGTAAACCAATGAAATCACAACGCCAGTATTTTATTAAGGGGACCTTTACTGTAATTGCATTTTATGTGGGATGAAAGTTATATTTTGAGGAATGCATATGAATTTAATAAAATTGTTGGTATACAATTTTATTATTTAGTGGCGGTTATTTCCTCCCAATAGGAGATAGAGGTTGGTACCAGACCCATATTACCTCCCATGGGAGGATTTAGTGTGGTGGGGCCCACAAAAACCATAATCCTTTCATCTTCCCTTTACTCCCTTAAACCCCCTTAAATTAATTAACTCCTCCCCTCATTATGGTGGGGCCTCTCCACATCCAAAACATTGATGATGCCAACCCATTTAATTGATAACATTATAAATTAATTGGAATCTCTCTTTTGAATTATTTTGATTTTCATGGAAATTCATTAAAATTTGAGAAGTTTATTATAATATTTTCCTTAGCAAATAGTTTGGTTGGGGAACCTTTGGAGAATTACGGGAGCTTCATTCTTCCACGAAGAACATCATCCTCTCTCGAAGAAGAACTCTCCATGACTTCTCCGACCTTATTCTTCCTCCGCGTCAAGTGAGAAGACACGGCTCATGAGAAGCGTCGCCTACATCAACGACTCTTCCTTCAACGTTGACAGGAGGACATCGTTCTCCATGACGCCATCTACCGGGACACCTGACTACCGTGACGCATGTCTTCCGTCGCTTGTTGACGTGTGAAGTAAATTACATGGTAGGGGTTTTGTATAATTCTTCGTGAATAAATTATCTCGTTCATGTTGAATCCATTGGAATGCCTTCTACCAACTTCTACCACGAAATGCTGAGCGCGATGTCAAAAAAACTAGGCCCGAAGACCCTCTTATGTTTCATGATTTTATTCGTGATAGAGGTGTGTTGAAAGAGGCGGAATTGAGCGAAGGAAGTGGCTACACGTCAGCCGCATGCGGAAGAACCACGGCCCGCAACCACGGGTTGCTCGACTGAAGAAGAACCGGCTACCCGTAGCAGGCTGGGATGGTGGAACTGCGGCACCCCAAGGAGCTGTGCTGCGGAGGTCCACGACTCACATTCCGCGGGCTGGGCCGCACTATATCGAGTCGGGCCGACCCCTTAGCCCAGTCAGACCCGCCGAACCAGGACGGACCGACCTGCCAGCCCACCAGGCTTGACGGGTCGGGCCTGTTTCTCTTGAATAATAATAACTACACGAACGTACATCCGATCGACGTTCCTTATATGGCACTAGGAACCTTGTGAGAAGGCAATACTTTTTACGTTTCTCTCAGTGAGTTTTGTATGACTTTGGAAAATGGACGGGTTGGTTCGGACTTGAAACCAACTGAGGCCCTCAGTGAAGAAACACTTATAACTTAAGGACCAGATGTCTGATTGACATGCTATCGATTAAGTTGGTTTACATTTGACATGATGATCCTTTTGGAATACTTAACACGAGATTTGGATGGGACTGAAGTATGGCCGGGTTAGATTGTAGCCAAAATCCAACCGGGCCCCTAGAACGTAAAAGTTAATAACTCTCAGACCGAGCGTCTAATTGATGCACTGTCTATTGCGTTGGGTTCCTTATGATGAGAAAGAATGCCCTGATACACCAACTCAAGACTATGTGATAGTTGATATTTCGACCCCTTGGCTCAAGGAGCGGACCCTCCCGAAATCAAGCATGCTGTGTGTGGGAACCCTAGAGCTGGCTGCGACTGCGACGACTACCATACTGGGATCCTCTATGGGTCGACGACGATGACTTCAGTACTAGGATCCTCTGTGGGTTTAAGGACAATGACTTCCATACTAGGATCCTCCGTGGGTTCGACGACGATGACTTCCGTACTAGGATCCTCTGGGGGTTCGACGATGATGTCTACCATACTGAAATCCTACGCGGGTTTGACGGTGATGACTTCTGTACAAGGATCCTCCATGGGTTCGAGAGCAATGACTACTGTTCTTATATCCAAAGTGGGTCCGACATTTTGACTTATGTACTTGTATCCTTAGTGGGTCAGAAAGAGTAGCTGGTATAGTATCCTACGTGTGTCCGATAGCTTAGCTGGTCTAGTATCCAACGTGGGTCCGATAGCTTAGATGAATTAGTGACTACATCTGATCATCTTTATCACAATAATAAAGATGTATAACTATGTGAGATGAGTCTTGACATTCAATCATTAACATCTATGTGATTGAATTGCTTCCTTGTGTGGACTGGGTTGTTCTTGGGATCAAGAATTGGAACCAGACGGTGATTGAAAACATAGGTATATGTATGGGCATATACCTAAGTAGAGTTTGTTGATACTTCATGATTGTATATTTTTTCTGTGGTTTATCATTCATGGATTCTAGGAGACCTTTAGGGGACTCAGTGTCCCTACTGAGTATCATATACTCACCCCTGCTGGGCTATGCCCGCACTACATTGTGTTGGATGCAGAAGATGGACATCACGGATCGAGTTTGAGGCTTGTGGAGTTGGATGGTACCCAAAGGTGGACCACATGGTGAGACGTACAAAGAGAGGATGGCTGGACCGTAGGTGTTGAGGAGGCCATCTGTACCCACCCTTCAGGTGGGATTTCTGAAGGACAAATCAATGGTTAATTTTTTACTTTATTGTAGTTGTATTCGCTTTTCAGTTCTATTGTACTTACAGTTGGGCTTGTATTTCCAGCCAATTTCCTTTCATCACATACTATTGTATTCAGTATTACTTAGTGATATCTTCCGTTGCATACTCTGTTGTGTTTTTTTTATTTTTATAAAGGCAATGCCTTCCCTTTTTATCAAGATTTGTGCCTTTGGTGCTAGTCTCCAGCCCCTGGCCTATGGAAGGCGGGCATGGGGTAGTCACGACATGTGCCCCGATGATGGGTTGTGACATGACCTATGCCTTACCTTCATTGACTATACAAAGTTATTAATTCCTCTTCAAAATATAACGATCATTCAGAAAATCAAAAAAATTATGTATTTATATACCCTAACCATTTAAATATTCAAGAAATTTAATAATAAAAAATTCATATATTCCATCACGAATTAACTCTTCTCTTCAAAAAAAATATTTCATCATGATACAAACTTATATATATATATATATATCATATTGCAGAAAATGATGTCAAATTCACAAAAAGTATGAGGAATTAATTATCAATCACAAGTTTACTAAAAATAGAAAACATTAATTTTCAAAATAAATAAACCCTCAACTACCTCAAAAGAAATTATTTATTAAATATAACAGTATTGTATACCTCAATCATGTGTTCTTCAAAAAATTTCCCAAAAATATGTCATTTTAAAAAAATCACATATAAATGTTATTGATACCATTTTTATATATTTCCAAACCATTACATTAACACTAATAAATAAAAATCCTTAAATGATTCACAAAACCGACACATAATTTAGAATATACTATAATATAATTGAAAAATATCACTCACTAATGAAAATATTTGTGATTAATTTATTTTATGGTATCAACCTCACTACCTTTTGTTAGACAGTGAATCTCACGCATTCTATCATAACTAAAATATACTATAATTTTCAAATATTTATGAAAAATACATTATTCACTTTTAATATTTTTTTTCAGAACCATGCATTTCTTAGCTTCATCCGGATGATGTTATTTAGATGAAATAATAAATTCAAAATGGATATTATAATACCCAAAATAAACAATCTATAAGAATATGAATTCTCAATCCAATGATGTATTCTAAAATGAATTAATTTCAAATTATTACACTTTAATATTAAGTAATTAATTCTTGTAATATCCAATAGAACTCTTTTTTAAATGAAGGATACCATAATTTATGTTCTCTCATGCTTCATAATCTAATATATTAATTTAAATAATAAATAAATACATCATAATGGTTTGAAATGATAATGTGATTAATCAATATATATAACTCACCAGTGTCTAACCAAGAGTGCAATTAGGACTCTTTTTCGTGAATGACATCATAGTCGAGTTAATACAAAACACACCCTCTATGAGACAATTACCCCAAGGTGATACAATGCCAGAGCCGTCATGTTAGAACTCACATTAGTAAAATTAAAATATTACACTATAATTTCTATTTTCTATGTTGGCGGATGATTTGTTTTGAGATACATGATCTTGGTTAAGATGAAAAATATATGTGTGTTATAAAATTATGTATTTTTAGATTTATCAAGTGTTGGGTGATGAACTTGGGGTCCAGAAAGCTGAAAAGGATGTTTTGGGGCTATGAGAATATGGAAATGGGTTTTTGAACCCCACTCATGTTGTGAATATTGTATTAAAGATGTTAATAATTCTATTGGGTTGTGTTTCGTATTTTTAAAATTTAAAATATGTTTTGGTGGTTTTTGTTGATAATTTAATTGTGACATGGTGTGCCACACTATAACATAGTCTCGAAAGGCCTAGTAAAGACCCTTGCATAAACATTAAGTATTTGAAATCAGGCTTCACATCATGAATTTTATTTGTTTAATTTTATAGAGTCTTTAAGGTGATGATATTTTTTGGTAATCCCATTAAATTCATAATTTTTACCCTCATACAAAATTAGTAATGGAAAATAGAGGGTTTGGCTTCCATGAACCCTTCAGATCTCATTGCTCGACCATTTGAAGTGTCTTTGGATGTGATGTATTCTTATTTGATGAGTTATATCACTTGGAAAATTAGATGATTTTTTTATGATTGAAATATCCTAAATCAATTGGCTTTTTCTTTTGTTGGATTTCAAAATCTAAACAAGGAATTCCTGGGACTTTGAAGGATTTGTCCACAGATGATGAGATCATCAATATTCATGACCTGCAGGTATCTTGTATTGATGAATTTGTGTCATTGAAGGGGGGTCTATTGAAGAGGAATTATTTGGTTTCTATTTTTTTTATCCAATATATTCATATTATATTATATTTTTGGTTTCTCTAAAATTGAAATTTTTCATGATTTGGATTTGGATGACCATATCTGACTCTCCTTGGATTGTTTCTTTAGGATCCAACAAGGTAGTGAAACCTGGTATGTCTTTCTATATGTTTTTATTCAATTTTATGAATTGATATTCCATATTATAATATAATTAGTTATAATTTAGTTATAATTATTTTATTTTGGAGACTTCAATTGAGAAAGGAAATCATGGTGTCTAGGGAAGGATGAATGGACTTGGGGACATATAAAAGATATTTATACCTAGATTGACTTTTATTTAACTCTTTGGAGGTAGGTGTTCATGAAAAACTCCATTTTGACTGTTTTTCATTTTTTATTATGTGTAATTAATTTTATTACACTAAAAAGACATGAATTTGACTAAAATAAATCTATAAACAACTAATTTGATGAAAATTCATATTCTAAGACCTTCTATAGACCCTATTGGTTCCAATTGAATTGAGACAGACATGTGTGGCCACCCAAGTGGTGCTACAACACCCCTGAATAAATAGAATTTATTGAGTAATTGTTCTGATGAATATGATTAGTCTTAACATGGAATTGGTATTACATTGTATATATGGATTCTTGAAAAATATACAATTAAATTGAAACTTGGTTTTATTTTCATTTACATAATGGGATTGTTCATGGTCAGCAGTTATAATTAGTAACTTAAAAAATGAATAAAAGGATTATTAAATGGGAAAATAGATTATATACAAACTATTAATTATATGTATCTAGTCACCCTATGCATACAAGATAGGATTCATCCTGATGTAGATGAATTGACCACTTGGATGTGGTGTTAAGTTAGTTGAGTCATATGCTCTGTGATTCCTCCTAGATTACAGAATCAACCAAATGAGAATAAATTCCTTTTGATTTAGTATTAATATAAATTGGAAAACATGAAAAAATATTTAAATTATAGTGCTTTCTTGAAATAAAATAAAACTACCTTAAAAAACATGATATCTTTATCAATGGTATTGTCACAAAGATGATAAATAAAGGGGAAGACTTTCAATTATTATGAATATTGGGAACCAAACATAATGGAATGTAAATGGTTATATAATATCTTATTAGATAAATTGGACAATATGGATTATTATGACATGTCTGTTATGCTTGTTTCTTATTCATGTGAATTTCATGTTTTTAATTTTGTTTTAGGTGACATTATTATGATTGAAACATGAGGGTGGGATATTAGATGAATGCCTTTTGTTTTTAATTTTTAAGAATTCCATTTTATGATAATGTTAGAAGGCCATGTGAATGGTTATAGAAATACTGAGGGATACATTCAAGATAACACAAAACCTGAATTCTATATGCATGGTTAAAAATATCCAATGTTCTACATAAATGTTTATAAACAACATACTGTATTAAAAAATGATTACATGTTTTTCTAGGGTGTCATATATGATTACACTTGATTTATTATGATGATATGATTGGTTATCTATTTTCTTTAGGTCAATAATTATTATAACAAAAGACATTATATCATTGATTCGGCTAAGGGAGGATAATATTCCATGGAATGGGTGATATTTCGTCAAGAGTGCAGATTCACCCCAAGATTGAGATATCTAACATTATGAAGAAACATGTTGGGTGGTCCCATTGTGTTAAGCTAGAGCATAAGGGTTAGTCAGTTTATTTTATGTTATATTAATACCCTTATTTATTATAAAATTGAATGTAATATATACTTATATTGGATTTTTTAGACACTTTTGGTGGTGGAATACTGAGTATTACTCACACGTTTCTTGGTTCACCATTACACATGGGTACCTGAGAAGCTCTTAAATGTTTTCTATATGATCATTGTTGGAATAAGGAATGACAGAACATGGTCAAGTTTGATACCTCATATGTTATCAAAAGAATGGATGAGTAGCGGCTCAAAGATGTAGTGGAACACTTTTTTACTTTTTTTCTTTTATTATCGTAATTTTCATCGATTTCCACACTACATGGACTATTTTTTGTATAAAATGGTTGTTTTGTTAATTCTTCATTTATTTTATTAATTATTATCATAAATTTATTTCTAATTAATAATAATATATACTATTATTTTTTAGAATTTGGTTATTTTTTTATTTCATACTCTGATATTGGATGTATATTCTCCCCACATTGATACTTTTGACCTTTATTATTATTTAGAAACATCTACAATGTATTGAGTGTTCTAGGGTGGAACATTACAATGACTTAAAATGGAGTGTATTGTTTTTATTGACTTATAATTTTAGGTTCTCGTATACTGGATATTTAGGAATATTTTGGGGCATGGGATGGATGCCATTCTAGTGCATCATAAACAATAATTCTTGTAGAAAATATAGGTTACCATAATATGGGGATACATTTCTAATTTTTATTATTATTATTGTAAATTATTTTTACCATGGGTGATGAACATGTGGTCATGATGTATTTATATTTAATGGATATATATCTCGTGGACCATTGGAAGGATGTATGATTATAAATTTTTGACTGGTATTTTATAGAGGACGAGAAATCTCATTCGTCATATTCGGAACCTAGGATTAAAATAACATTGAGTAATTATCGTGTTTGATTCTATTGAATATAAAGGTACATTTACATATCGTATAAATACTTCCTCAAACTAAATTTAAAAAAATATGATCATGAGATAATTCTACTCCCCTGATCCCACTAGTATATAGATTACTTCATTTACAAGTTCTTGTGAAGAAATAGATAGAAATTTCACAAGGAGGAAAACAATGGTGTGATCCTTGTGTACAATATGTGACGTTACCCATAGATGGTTAATTTGAGGATGGTGTTTAATCCTTGAACCTATTGTGGGTAGTTTTTTTCATGTTTACATTGATGGATGTTTCCTCTAAGGATAATTTAGATGCGAATATGCTTGAAGAGGACGAGTTCACATGTTTTGGGTAATTGGTTTGGCTTATGTCATAATTCTATAGTGAGACCCTAAAGATAAAATTACTTACATGTTAGTGTCATGTGTTTTTGGGTCATGATTATTCTTAATTCTTCATTAGTGGTGAACTTTTAACATGTTGACCAACTGACTGGGTGATTAGACCTAGTGATTTCATGATACATGACTGAAAAGGCTTGGTGGGAGACATATAGCCTCATAGAATTGAATCAAACCCTATTTTATTATTTCTTTTGTTTGTACGGTGGTGACCCACTATAGGTGTTATCTGGGAGTTGATGATGTTTTTTTATGAATGCTTCTTGGTAGGTATTGTCATTTTTGTATAGAAGGTGATGTTAGGGATTGGTCTATTTCTAAGGTAAGAACCATGAGTGTATAGTGTTGTTTTTAAGGATTTCATAGTGGTGTATGATCATTCATATGTCTTTCCCGATTTTTTCATATGATATAAATGGTGGGAATGGATGTTATCCATTCATGAGTGATTCAGTGGCTGTTAAAGTGTGTATAGATACTTCTAGACAAGGAATTATATTTTAATGTGATGGGTGGTCGGGTGGTTGGACACGACTCATGAAAAATTTCAGGTTGATGGATGTAATCATCGACGATGCCTCATTCTTGATGAGGAAGATTTTATAGGAAGCACATGTTTTTGTTTGAATTGGAATTTAATCCATGTTCTACTAATGATTGGCTCAAGGGGGTTTTGAATTAGTTTCCATGAATGGATTAAGGATGAATGTGTACTACAGTTTTGTAGTTTTCTCAAAATAGTTGCCATGTACAAGAAATTTATGATGTTTTTGGGATTTTAGAAATGGTCTATTTAGAGATAAAACATGTCACTTTCAAAAAATCCTGGTGTTTCACGCTGTTTGTGGTGGGACAATTTGGTTTTGGACCAGTTTAATGGATCATTTTTGTTTCCATTGTGAATTGTTTCTATCATGACGGAGAAAATTTAACAGTGTGGTGGTGGTTATGGCATAAATAATCATATTTCATTTCTTATTAGAAGATATTCATGAGGAATTAGTGAGTTTAACTAATGAATCTCTCTCGAATCATGATTTTCGGAGTTGATGATATTTTTGTAGGAACATGTACTATGAAAATTTGAAATAGTTTGACATGTACCTGAATTAAGAGGTGAAATAATAAATGGATGGGTTGTGGTGGTAATAATTGATAAAATATAATTGTAATTACAATACCTTTATTATCATTCCCAATATCATTACATCATTATGATTACATCGAGAGAGATTTATAAATTTTTCAATAAACCTATGTTTATTTTTTATTTATAAGAATGAATATATTAGGGTTTTTCTGGTAGAGAGATATCGAGAAATACATATGTTTGGGAGACCAAAATAGGATTCTAGATTATAAATATCATGTGATAAGGCTTTGTGTCTTGGTGGAGTTCTCTATTAGATTGTAAGGGTGGTGTTTAAGTGATGGAATGTTTAGAATTTTTTTTAACTATTTCTATAGAATCTCCAAATTGAAATTTTTATGTCATGAATGAAGGATTTTGGGCATTGAAAATATGTTTAGAATATTCCTAGGTGGTTTAAATGAGGTTTAGGGGGTGAAATTCTCTATTTTAAAATTTAATGTAATTTAACTATATCCTTAATTGGGATACTACATGTGATTGAATTTCTTCCTTGTGTGGACTGGGTTGTTCTTGGGATCAAGAATTGGAACCAGACGGTGATTGAAAACATAGGTATATGTATGGGCATATACCTAAGTAGAGTTGGTTGATACTTCATGATTGTATCTTTTTTCTGTGGTTTATCATTCAAGGATTCTAGGAGACCTTTAGGGGTCTTAGAGTCCCTACTGAGTATCATATACTCACCCCTGCATGGGCTATGCCCGCACTACATTGTTTTGGATGCAGAATATGGACATCACAGATCGAGTTGGAGGCTTGTGGAGTTAGATGGTACCCAAAGGTGGACCACATGGCGAGACATACACAGAGAGGATGGCTGGACCCTAGGTGTTGAGGGGGCCATCTGTACCCACCCTTCATGTGGGATTTCTGAAGGATGAATCAATGGTTAATGTTTTACTTTATTGTAGTTGTATTCGCTTTTCAGTTCTATTGTACTTACAGTTGGGCTTGTATTTCCAGCCACTTTCCTTTCAGCACATACTATTGTATTCAGTATTACTTAGTGCTATCTTCCATTGCATACTCTGTTGTGTTTTTTTAATTTTTATAAAGGCAATGCCTTCCCTTTTTATCAAGATTTGTGCCTTTGGTGCTAGTCTCCAGCCCCTGGCCTATGGAAGGTGGGCATGGGGTAGTCACGACATGGGCCCCGATGATGGGTTGCGACATGACCTATGCCTTACCTTCATTGACTATACAACGTTAATAATTCCTCTTCAAAATATAACGATCATTCAGAAAATCAAGAAATTATGTATTTATATACCCTACCCATTTAAATATTCAAGAAATTTAATAATAAAAAATTCATATATTCCATCACGAATTAACTCTTCTCTTCAAAAAAATATTTCATCATGATACAAACTTATATATAAATATATCATATTGCAGAAAATGATATCAAATTCACAAAAAGTATGAGGAATTAATTATCAATCACAAGTTTACTAAAAATAGAAAACATTAATTTTCAAAATAAATAAACCCTCAACTACCTCAAAAGAAATTATTTATTAAATATAACAGTATTGTATACCTCAATCATGTGTTCTTCAAAAATTATCCCAAAAAATATATCATTTTAATAAAATCACATATAAATGTTATTGATACCTTTTTTATATATTTCCAAACCATTACATTAACACTAATAAATAAAAATCCTTAAATGATTCAAAAACTGACACATAATTTAGAATATACTATAATATAATTGAAAAATATCACTCACTAATGAAAATATTTGTGATTAATTTATTTTATGGTATCAACCTCACTACCTTTTGTTAGACAGTGAATCTCACGCATTCTATCATAACTAAAATATACTAACATTTTCAAAAATTTATGAAAAATACATTATTCACTTTTAATATTTTTTTTCAGAACCATGCATTTCTTAGCTTCATCCTGATGATGTTATTTAGATGAAATACTAAATTCAAAATGGATATTATAATACCCAAAATAAACAATCTATAAGAATATGATTTCTCAATCCAATGATGTATTCTAAAATGAATTAATTTCAACTTATTACACTTTAATATTAAGTAATTAATACTTGTAATATCCAATAGCACTCTTTTTTCAACCAATGATACCATAATTTATGTTCTCTCATGCTTCATAATCTAATACATTAATTTAAATAATAAATAAATACATCATAATGGTTTGAAATAATAATGTGATTAATCAATATATATAACTCACCAGTGTCTAACCAAGAGTGCAATTAGGACTCTTTTTCATGAATGACATCATAGTTGAGTTAATAGAAAACACACCCTCTATGAGACGATTACGCCAAGGTGAAACAATGCCAGAGCCGTCATGTTAGAACTCACATTAGTAAAATTCAAATATTACACTATAATTTATATTTTCTATGTTGGCGGATGATTTGTTTTGAGATACATGATCTTGGTTAAGATGAAAAATATATGTGTGTTATAAAATTATGTATTTTTATTTTTATCAAGTGTTGGGTGATGAACTTGGGGTCCAGCAAGATGAAAAGGATGTTTTTGGGGCTATGAGAATATGGAAATGGGTTTTTGAACCCCACTCATGTCATGAATATTGTATTAAAGATGTTAATAATTCTTATTTGGTTGTGTTTCGTATTTTTAAAATTTAAAATATGTTTTGGTGGTTTTTGTTGATAATTTAATTGTGACATGGTGTGCCACACTATAACATAGTCTAGAAAGGCCTTGTAAAGACCCTTGCATAACATTAAGTATTCGAAATCAGGCTTCACTTCATGAATTTTATTTGTTTAATTTTATAGAGTCTTTAAGGTGATGATATTTTTTGGTAATCCCATTAAATTCATAATTTTTACTCTCATACAAAATTAGTAATGGGAAATAAGGGTTTTGGATTCCATGAACCCTTCAGATCTCATTTCTCGACCATTTGAAGTGTCGTTGGATGTGATGTATTCTTATTTGATTAGTTATATCACTTGGAAAATTAGATGATTTTTTATGATTGAAATATCCTAAATCAATTGGCTTTTTCTATTGTAGGATTTCAAAATCTAAACAAGTAATTCATGGGACCTTGAAGGATTTGTCCACAGATGATGAGATCATCAATATTCATGACCTGCAGGTATCTTGTATTGATAAATTTGTGTCATTGAAGGGGGGTCTATTGAAGAGGCATTATTTGGTTTCTATTTTCTTTTTATCCAATATATTCATATTATATTATATTTTTGGTTTCTCTAAAATTGAAATTTTTCATGATTTGGATTTGGATGACAATATCTGACTCTCCTTGGATTGTTTCATTAGGATCCAACAAGGTGGTGAAACCTGGTATGTCTTTCTATATGTTTTTATTCAATTTTATGAATTGATATTCCATATTATAATATAATTAGTTATAATTTAGTTATAATTATTTAATTTTGGAGACTTCAATTGAGAAAGGAAATCATGGTGTCTAGGGAAGGATGAATGGACTTGGGGACATATAAAAGATATTTATACCTAGATTGACTTTGATTTAACTCTTTTGAGGTAGTTGTTCATGAAAAACTCTATTTTGACTGTTTTTCATTTTTTATTATGTGTAATTAATTTTATTACACTACAAAGACATGAATTTGACTAAAATAAATCTATAAACAACTAATTTGATGAAAATTCATATTCTAAGACCTTCTATAGACCCTATTGGTTCCAATTGAATTGAGACAGACATGTGTGGCCACCCAAGTGGTGCTACAACACCCCTGAATAAATGGAATTTATTGAGTAATTGTTCTGATGAATTTGATTAGTCTTAACATGGAATTGGTATTACATTGTATATATGGATTCATGAAAAATATACAATTAAATTGAAACTTGGTTTTATTTTCATTTACATAATGGGATTGTTCATGGTCAGCAGTTATAATTAGTAACATAAAAAATGAATAAAAGGATTATTAAATGGGAAAATAGATTATATAAAAACTATTAAATATATGTATCTAGTCACCCTATGAATACAAGATAGGATTCATCCTGATGTAGATGAATTGACCACTTGGATGTGGTGTTTAGTTAGTTGAGTCTTATGCTCTGTGATTCCTCATAGATTACAGAATCAACCAAATGAGAATAAATTCCTTGTGATTTAGTATTAATATAAATTGGACAACATGAAAAAATATTTAAATTATAGTGCTTTCTTGAAATAAAATAAAACTACCTTAAAAAACATGATATCTTTGTCAATGGTATTGGGACAAAGATGATAAATAAAGGGGAAGACTTTCAATTATTATGAATATTGGGAACCAAACATAATGGAATGTAAATGGTTATATAATATCTTATTAGATAAATTGGACAATATGGATTATTATGACATGTCTGTTATGCTTGTTTCTTATTCATGTGAATTTCATGTTTTTAATTTTGTTTTAGGTGACATTATTATGATTGAAACATGAGGGTGGGATATTAGATGAATGCCTTTTGTTTTTAATTTTTAAGAATTCCATTTTATGATAATGTTAGAAGGCCATGTGAATGGTTATAGAAATACTGAGGGATAAATTCAAGATAACACAAAACCTGAATTCTATATGCATGGTTGAAAACAGCCAATGTTCTACATAAATGTTTAGAAACAACATACTGTATTAAAAAATGATTACATGTTTTTTCTAGGGTGTCATATATGATTACACTTGATTTATTATGATGATATGATTGGTTACCTATTTTCTTTAGGTAAAGAATTAGTATAACAAAAGACATTATATCATTGATTCGGCTAAGGGAGGATAATATTCCAAGGAATGGATGATATTTCGTCAAGAGTGTAGATTCACCCCAAGATTGAGATATCTAACATTATGAAGAAACAGGTTGGGTGGTCCCATTGTGTTAAGCTAGAGCATAAGGGTTAGTCAGTTTATTTTATGTTATATTAATACCCTTATTTATTATACAATTGAATGTAATATATACTTATATTGGATTTTTTAGACACTGTTGGTGGGGGAATACTGAGTATTACTCACACGTTTCTTGGTTCACCATTACACATGGGTACCTGAGAAGCTCTTAAATGTTTTCTATATGATCATTGTTGGAATAAGGAATGACATAACATGGTCAAGTATGATACCTCATATGTTATCAAAAGAATGGATGAGTAGCGTCTCAGAGATGTAGTGGAACACTTTTTTACTTTTTTTCTATTATTATCGTAATTTTCATCGATTTCCACACTACATGGACAATTTTTTGTATAAAATGGTTGTTTTGTTAATTCTTCATTTATTTTATTAATTATTATCACAAATTTATTTCTAATTAATAATAATATAAACTATTATTTTTTATAATTTGGTTATTTTTTTATTTCATACTCTGATATTGGATGTATATTCTCCCCACATTGATACTTTTGACCTTTATTATTATTTAGAAACATCTACAATGTATTGAGTGTTCTAGGGTGGAACATTACAATGACTTAAAATGGAGTGTGTTGTTTTTATTGACTTATAAATTTAGGTTCTCATATACTGGATATTTAGGAATATTTTGGGGCATGGGATGGATTCCATTCTAGTGCATCACAAACAATAATTCTTGTAGAAAATATAGGTTACCATAATATGGGGATACATTTCTAATTTTTATTATTATTATTGTAAACTATTTTTACCATGGGTGATGAACATGTGGTCATGATGTATTTATATTTAATGGATATATATCTCTTGGACCAATGGAAGGATGTATGATTATAAATTTTTGACTGGTATTTTATAGAGGACGAGAAATCTCATTCGTCATATTCAGAACCTAGGATTAAAATAACATTGAGTAATTATAGTGTTTGATTCTATTGAATATAAAGGTACATTTACATATCGTATAAATACTTCCTCAAACTAAATTTAAAAAAATATGATCACGAGATAATTCTACTCCCCTGATCCCACTAGTATATAGATTACTTCATTTACAAGTTCTTGTAAAGAAATAGATAGAAATTTCGCAATGAGGAAAACAATGGTGTGATCCTTGTGTACAATATGTGACGTTACCCATATATGGTTAATTTGAGGATGGTGTTTAATCCTTGAAACTATTGTGGGTAGTTTTTTTCATGTTTACATTGATGGATGTTTCCTCTAAGGATAATTTAGATGTTAATATGCTTGAAGAGGATGAGTTCACATGTTTTGGGTAATTGGTTTGGCTTATGTCATAATTCTATAGTGAGACCCTATAGATAAAATTACTTACATGTTAGTGTCATGTGTTTTTGGGTCATGATTATTCTTAATTCTTCATTAGTGGTGAACTTTTAACATGTTGTCCAACTGACTGGGTGATTAGACCTAGTTATTTCATGATACATGACTGAAAAGGCTTGGTGGGAGACCTATAGCCTCATAGAATTGAATCAAACCCTATTTTATTATTTCTTTTGTTTGTACGATGGTGACACACTATAGGTGTTATCTGGGAGTTGATGATGTTTTTTTAAGAATGCTTCTTGGTAGGCATTGTCATTTTTGTATAGAAGGTGATGTTAGGGATTGGTCTATTTCTAAGGTAAGAACCATGAGTGTATAGTGTTGTTTTTAAGGATTTCATAGTGGTGCATGATCATTCATATGTCTTTCCCTATTTTTTCATATGATATAAATGGTGGGAATGGATGTTATCCATTCATGAGTGATTGAGTGGCTGTTAAAGTGTGTATAGATACTTCTAGACAAGGAATTATATTTTAATGTGATGGGTGGTCGGGTGGTTGGACACGACTCATGAAAAATTTCATGTTGATGGATGTAATCATCGATGATGCCTCATTCTTGATGAGGAAGATTTTATAGGAAGCACATGTTTTTGTTTGAATTGGAATTTAATCCATGTTCTATTAATGATTGACTCAAGGGGGTTTTGAATTAGTTTCCATGAATGGATTAAGGGTGCATGTGTACTACAGTTTTGTAGTTTTCTCAAAATAGTTGCCATTTACTAGAAATTGATGATGTTTTTGGGATTTTAGAAATGGTCTATTTAGAGATAAAACATGTCACTTTCAAAAAATCCTGGTGTTTCACGCTGTTTGTGGTGGGACAATTTGGTTTTGGACCAGTTTAATGGATCATTTTTGTTTCCATTGTGAATTGTTTCTATCATGAAGGAGAAAATTTAACAGTGTGGTGGTGGTTATGGCATAAATAATCATATTTCATTTCTTATTAGAAGATATTCATGAGGAATTATTGAGTTTAACTAATGAATCTCTCTCGAATCATGGTTTTCGGAGTTGATGAGATTTTTGTAGGAACATGTACTATGAAAATTTGAAATAGTTTTACATGTACCTAAATTAAGAGGTGAAATAATAAATGGATGGTTTGTGGTGGTAATAATTGATAAAATATCATTGTAATTAAAATACCTTTATTATCATTCCCAAAATCATTACATCGTTATGAGTACATCGAGAGAGATTTATAAATTTTTCAATAAACCAAAGTTTATTTTTTATTTAGAAGAATGAATATATTAGGGTTTTTCTGGTAGAGAGATATTTAGAAATACATATGTTTGGGAGACCAAAATAGGATTCTAGATTATAAATATCATGTGATAAGGCTTTGTGTCTTGGTGGAGTTCTCTATTGGATTGTAAGGGTGGTGTTTAAGTGATGGAATGTTTAGAATTTTTTTTAACTATTTCTATAGAATCTCCAAATTGAAATTTTTATGTCATGAATGAAGGATTTTGGGCATTGACAATATGATTAGAATATTCCTAGGTGGTTTAAATGAGGTTTAGGGGGTGAAACTTATTTCATGAAATGATTCTTGGTGTGAAGCACTATTTAGGAATTGGTTCAAGTGGTGACCTCATTTCATCACATGCTTCATGGAGAATCTTTGTTTTTTTGAATGGTTCAGGTGGTGGAACATGTGATGAAATATTTGGTGACATGTTTCAAGGGAGTAAAAATAATAATATAATTTAAGGATAGGTTTGGTGATAAATGTAGAGTGTCTTTTGAATTTGGTTCCATAGTGTAAGAATGTATTTTTTATTATGATAGGAGTAATATAAGGTTTGGTTGGTATACTCTGAGGAATGATCACTATAATCTAGACCTGCATATGGAATTTGGATACTTGTTTTTCTCAAATAATAATTAGAGATGAGATGTGGGGCTAGATCAAGTTGGATATTTAACTCTACTCGGGTGCGGTGATATGTAAACCATGACAACAGGGATGTTAGAACTCTATAAATTTATTTTCCAATGAAATACAAACAGTGGGGAAATTAATCGCTCAAATGTAGTCATGAAAATAAATAATCCATAATGGGGATAATCGTGAATATACTAATGAGATGGGAGATTAATCTATGTAGTTCTACATTAGACAGTCATCATACAGAATGGTCTATGGGTTTGGTGTTGTTGAGGAGTGTTGGCTCAATTCTTGGTGAATAATGCACCATGTGTTTCGAGTCACACAGTGAAATCTCAAATGGTGATCCAGCGGAAAAATGGGTAATTAAAATGGGTTATGAAAAAAATTTAGTTCATTTTCATTTATTAAATAAATGGCGAGGGATCTCAGGGACGAAAATTTTAATGGTGGCTGTATTGTAAGAACCTGCGTATGTACATGGAGAAAATTCTGTGGGAATTTTAATTTTCTCAATTGGAGGATGGGTATTTTAGGGTATGTGAATAGGGAAGAGGGTTTTTGAATTTAAGAATTATAAAATGATTCTTTTATATGTATTTCAAGTATCGTTTTACTAATATGGTGTCTAGGAAGCCGAATTTGGACTCTCTCTGGTTTTGGAAAAAAGAAAATAGGATAAAAACCCCCATTCACATCAATAATATTCTATCCAGAGCATAAAAAAGTTGTGTGTGGTGTGATAGGTGGTTTTATGAAACTATATCATGGTTTGAGGGAGGTTTTTAAAATTATAATAGGTGAAACTATGTGTCAAATTTTGAAATATGAAGGAAAACCATACTAATGGCCTTTTGTAAGATCCTAACCTTTCTAGAGGTTCCTCATAATCATTTTTAGGTATTCTTTACATTTTTTATAATACATTTTTTAGTTATTGATTTGGAATAATTTTTATGAATTATGGATTTTGGGAATCGCATGGGGTTGTGTACAATTGTCATATGGTTTCGGAAAACTGTGAGATTTTTTGCAGAAAACCTTATACCCAATTTTTAGCCACATAAATGGCATCCAAATTTTGGTCAGAGACTGTGACCACTATCTTCAAATCATGAACACATATAAATATGGTCTTTTCATAGTTGGAACAATATTTTCAAAACCATGCTCCCACCTAGTACAAATCATGAACCCATTATAGTAGAGAAAAATGATTAGGGCACCTAGTTCTTCAAAACAAGTAGTTCGTCTAGGAAATCATATGTGTATATTTTTAAACAATTTAAATTAAAAATTAAAAATCCAAAACCACTAGTTCATCTCTAAAATTACACATTATAATCCTAATACATATTAATTTATGTTTTTAGGATCCTATAGTATTTCAAGGGTCCTAAAAAAATTCTTCCTTTTCAAATTAACTATCTGGTGGAAGGATTAGCTCATCTTTTATAAGTGATATTTTCATTGATTCGGTTTCTCTATATCTCGTATTTATTCCACTTTAAATAGGGATGAATTTACCCCATTATTTATTGTATAGATCTAGTTTTTCAAGGATCTTGTTTCTTTGGATCCTGATCCTAATTTTTAATCCTCGATCTCCTCCTCAATTTTGAATTCGACAGTTCTAAATTTAATTGAGGGATATGATTTAGAGAGAATTAGTCAATTATATTGAGGATAGTGGTATATATGTTAATTCCTATAGTATTGATTACGATCTTGTTTATTTAATTGTTTCATTATGTTTCAATGTTGTGAAATATCATTCTAATTGAAATTGTGAATTGAAATCAATGAAATTTTGAGACCCTTCTTAGATCTCATTATACCCATTGGGGATGATTCGATGACATTGATAAAAACACATGGGGTGTGCCAAATAAACATGAAATTATAATTATACAACGTAAAAGGGGGGATAATTAGTGTATGGAATTGAAATAAATCCTTGGTGTATGTTTGATAATGGGATTTCAATGGTTGGTTGGATTATCCTCATAGGGTTAAGTGGATATGAAATAAATGATGATAAATGGATTAATGTGTAAATTTCTTATGTAGTTCTTTAGGATAATGTTGATGAATGGTGATTTTTTTTGATAAAAGATTTTGTTATCAATGATGAAAATTATTTGTAAATGAGATATTAATATTGAAACACATTTTTTGATATATTTGATTGGTTGATTAATCTATTGTGGATCGGGTACTAGTGCTCTTAATACACATCGGATTCCACATTAATGCTCTATCTCCCCATTACATTCATATAAATTTTTTACATATGGGATTTATTAATGATTTTATGGGTAAAAACTAAGAGGTGTAACCCATAATTATTCACCCAAATGACTCTTTATATAATCATGGGAAATACCTTCGGGATTTATGAGGAATGCACTGAAACTTTCACGACACCAAAATGTAGTTATTATTTCATTGTGCATGACTTGTTATGAAGGTAAAGTGATGCAATAATGACACCCGACTATCCATTTGAGCCATGTTCATTGGACAAATGGATTTTTTCTTTTGATATTTGAAATGGGATTCCCTACACCATGATTGAAAAAGATTTTTGATTTCACTATAAAAAAGAGGTATTGACCCCAAATGGTTAAAAAATGGATTTTGGGTTAGGGATTGTGGCTCTAAATTCCCATGGGGGCGAGACTAGTACTCTAGACCCCAATTTCATGAATATAAATTATTACCTTGAACAATTATCCAATGTAAAATTAATGAAATTAAAATTTAATGAATAATGAAATCCATTAAATGAATGAATTGTGAAAAACCTTTGGATTAAGGTTCAAAATTTGGCATGGTATGAAGCTGAATGATTGGTTCAGGTGTCACTGTGAAGTCAGGGGCCTATGTGGTGTATTAATGAAAAAAACTATGAAGCATATATAATTTTTTCTTTTCGTCATTATTCATTACACAACTAGACACCTTGTTATTGATTATATATTTCTTTAGATGATATTGGTGGTGACCTATTGAGTTTTACTCACACCATATTAAGGCTACATAATTCTTACCCCGATAAGATTAATGTTTACTAGATACGATATGGAATGATCCCTATGATTGATAGATAAGTTGAGATTAATTATAGAGAATGTATGGGAAACTGAACATGATTTCGGTACCCTCATTAGAGTTTTTAGAGTGCCTCCAATGTGGTTTTTCACTAGACACTTGGATCTTATATATAATTACATGTTTACCATATTGGTTTGTGATCATTTTCTCATTTGGGATGTATTTGTGTGATGTTTGGTTGATTATTTCTTATTTTCATATATTTGTTAATTTCATATTTATTTAAACTATTATGATTCCTATATAATGATGGTATTGCCTCCGTGCATTGCATATTAGACCCTTGATTCTAGTTGGAAGACATTGGTGTATGGGTAGGAATTCCTAAGGTCATTTGGAGAACTGGATCAGGGAACCATTATGTAGGAATTTGGTCAGGATGTTACAAAGAGGTATTAAATGTTTTTTCATTTATTTGTAATTGTATTTAATATTTAGAAATGATATACATTATACATGGATGGGTAAAAATATGATCATGAGATAGTGAATGGGGATAACTAACTCATGTGTGGGGGGGGAACCTATATACCATTGGTGGGATTGTTTTTATTGATGTTTTTGTTAAAATTGGACATTATTTCACAATACCTGACACACATTTTTTGAGATGATATTATTTTTTATGATATTTTTTTCATTGAATAGTATGGATAGAGATTTTAAATACATTAATCATACATGGGACTCATGAATATATGTCACATGTATTATATTTGAATCACAGAGAAAGGAATTTGATGAGTTGGTTTTGGGGGATGATACTGCTTTTCTATATTTTTTTAATTTTACAAGAAATGGTACCTAATGTTGAATTAATAATGTTCAAATATTGTGGGATATAAATATTATAAATTTTTTAAATGGATTTATAAGTGTGAAATTAAGTATTAAAATGTGTTTAAACTATGTTAGTGATAACTGATGTTAGGGTCTTTTGATGGTAGTGATAGTTCCTTAGTTTTGATCTTGTGTTAATGTATGATGTATGGAATGTTATAACATTATGTGAATCCATAGTATATATATGGGTTAATAATGTGTTATTTATCCTAAGATGTGTGTTTTCTTGTAGATACTTACCTCTATGATGGCATTTTTTTATTATATTTCAAGAGTTCATGGTTGGAAATGTGACTCCAGAAGTCAAAAAATAGACCATGATAGTTCTAGTTTTAGAGGGGAAAGAGAAGATCGATGAGAAAATTTCTTGTTTTGTGAAGTTTTGGGAAAGAGATAATGGTTGGACTATGTAGAATATGTTTGATATAACATGAGATTTCTAGATAAAGAACCCACTATACTTCACATGACAATGTAGACCAGAGGAAGATGAGATCTAGATTATGCCAATATAAAAAATTCCCAACCATTTAGACAATCCTTTAGAGAATAGAGTTAGATTGTATACTTTGATATCATGAGTTTAAGTGAATAGTTTGTGGGATATTTCGGCATAGGATGAGAAATTTTAATTCATGGAATGGAATTATTTTCAAAATAAATTCCAAGAATAGGTTTACCAAGGGATACTCTAGAAGGAGAGGGATGTAGATTTTATATAGGTGAACCTTTGAAGTATGTTAGTGATGGAAGATTTTAGTCACTTTATCGACATACAAAACATTGTCCCAAAAATAGTAGCATATGAAGAAACTATGGTGAGATTATTTTATGACATACATTAATTTTTTATTAAATCCCACATAAATATCATCTGTTTAATGAATTTTTCTACGGTTGTGAATCAGGATATCATTTTTTATGGGAACCTGATAGAGGCTTCCATTGGAGTACATGTGGTTCAAATTGAATGTACATGAGGTATTCCTTTCTAGAGTAGGAATCATCACTATTAGAATGTCAACTAGAGTAGTAAATAACTAAGTATCTAGGGAGAATGAAAATTTTCTCAGACAGGTAATTGAGTGTAATTTCATATGTGTGGTAGGTCAAGTCACATACATGACCAGTTTCCTCGACCAATAGTGGAGTTATAGGCTTATATAATATTGGGGAAATAAAGATGTACTTTAAGAACCCTCAACTAATGGGAATTGAAAATGGATCTAGGATGAATTGTAGTATTGTAATGGGGGTTTCTACCTCATACAAGATGGGTAGTTGGAGATATTCTATCCATGGAAATCAATGAGGTTGATGTTTTAAGTCATGGAATGAGAACTCCTATAAATAGATTAGTTATGTACATGGGACTCCAGATCAAGAACATGGTAGATGAATATGTCACTTGCATATAGTTTATCCTGCACTTATGGATAGTAGGGTTGGGACATTGAATGTCAGAGGTAATATTCTTATAGATTATATTCTTTCTATAAATTTATCTGATATAGGCTTGTAACATTATTTTATATCTTCACAAATTGTGAATATTATAAGTCTAATGGTGGAGTTTATAAGTGGGGTTATGATGATCAACAGATCATTGGGAGGTCATTCAAAGGAAATCATTCTATGCATGGGACGTACCCTTGTGGGTGGTCAATATTGTTTCTATTGAGATATATATATACTCTATATTTCATGATATCATTTAGTTCTAGGTATGAAATAATTTGTATCATACCAATCCCACACCAATTTTGACCATAGGAGAGATACCTATATATATCATAAGGGTAATATTTATGTTCATTGGGGAGAATTGGATATCCAAGAAATCCTCCAAAGGCTAGTTCATCATCTACTAGGGTAGAAAACTGCCTAGGTTGAAACTATTTTCTAGATAAAATGGTTGTGATGTAATCATTTTTTCACCTATAGTGGGACGGTCTTAAGAAACATTTCCTATATAATTATTATAGATTCCACCAAATAGAGGTGTTGAGTTTACAATTACACTCATTATGGGAGATGTGTTGGTTTCTATTCCATCTTACCAAATGGAATTATTAGAGATTTTTAAGTATAAGAATCATCTAGAAGAGCTGTGTGATATGGAATTTAATTTTTTGATTATGTCTCCTTAGGTATCTCATGTTTTCTTTCTATGAATGGTTTTAGGATATTATGTTTAGTTTTCAATTAAGTTATGATGTACAAGATAAAAATTTATAATCGTTATCCTCTTTCTTATATAGATGATATATTAGATAGGTTAAGAGGAACTTTTTTATTCTTCGAGATAGAATTTAGGATAGGGTATCATCATTTGATATTTATACATTCTGATATACCACATACAAATTTCAAAAGTATGTATGTCCAATAAAATCACATCATGTTGTTGTTCAAGCTAATGAATACTAGGATTTAATTTATGTCCTTGATAACATGAACATTTCACCCATACCTAGTTCAGTTTGTGGTTGTATTTGAAAATTAAATCTTAGTGTAATCTAAAAATGATGGTGATCCCGATGAAAATATTGGCATTGGGAATAGAATGTTGAGTGGGAATCAGATATATTAAATTTAAATAATTATAAATTCAATATGGACAAGGATAATTTTTGTGTTAAAAAGTCTCTGATATAGTTGTGATAATGGACCAAGAGTATGTAAATGAATTTATTTCTTTGGATAATCCAGATATGTTTTTGGATATTTGAAGCATTATGGGTTTGTGGGGTTATTATCATTTATTTATCCAGGATATTTCTCAATTGGTAGCGACTCATTTGGGTTTGTATTAGATGGGAATTAATTTTTAATGGTATATATCATCTTATAATTATTTCTAGTAGTTGAATATGCATTTCAATACCACACTGATTTTTATCCTACCAGATATGGGTGAGGATTATAACTAATATTATGATGTATCTAGGATCATACATATATTAGTGTTTAAGTAGGGTGATCAAATTTTGGTGTATAGATCATGGAGGTGGAGGCCACATTAATTTAATTACCCTATGCATGATCTTGAGTTAGAAATGGAAGTTATTTCCATAATAAACTGGTGTAATTACCCATTGGGTGAAAAGTTATCTGTGTATAAGGACCCTCCTCCAATGGCCTAAAGGCCTCCATTTTTATTGATTTTTGATCATGCACCTTTCAATGGATGAGGTGGAACCCTTACAAGGCCTGTAGCCATAAGTATTACATGGCCCGTAGGCCTTGTAGGAATTAATAGCACGTATGCATCAAACATTAAATACAACCAAGACTAACTACTTGGAACTTCTCCTCCCCATCATATTCATCATGAAATCAGCTCTCCACCTTCTCATGGCTGTTTGGATAGGCATTCTCGTGCATGCACAGGCTTGTCCCGATGGCAGGTGTCATACCATCTCATTCGTGCATTCCGTTTAGCTTCTTCTGTGGTGAATGCTCCGTGCTCATCCTCCTTGAAGAGATTGTTCCTTGTAGGTTGTCTAGTTTGCATCTGCACTTAAAGGTGGCCTGAAGGGCTTGAGGTGGCCCTAAGGCCTTATTGACCTGAAGGCCTAGGTGGCCCGAAGGCCTTAAAGGACTCACAAACCAAATCGGTGGCCTGAAGGCCCAAACATGGGTATATTCTCAGCTGCTACAGAGCCAAACAGTGACTGCTACATCTCCTGCTACATTTCTGCTATAGTACCCGGAAATTCTGCCTCCGCATGGATTTGATCCCTAGTTACATGAATTCACTTACGGAGTCCTTACCAAATGGGCTAAGGCTCATGTGCTATACTGACCAAACTAATTTAATTTTCATCTTTTTGGAAGTGAGTTTAGAACCATAATCATTAGAGATGAATTGAGTATACTTAGTTGTTTGATTTTATGCTTCCAAATAGGTCCTGGAAGGGAAAAAATGTTTTAAAAAATTTGAGGTAGAATTTATAGACACAGGTATTCCATGATTAATGTTTTGAGTGGGTGATGATGGCATTTTGAATTAGATGAACATAGACTTTCCGAGGGACCTGAGAATATGATTCTTAAATCCTTATTAATTGATTCTTCACATATGAAATGGATCAAAGAAATTAAGTTTGAGGCTCTATATTATTAGGCCATGTGGGAAATACTTGATGTTGGGGAGCCACCTTTTATTTAGACTTATTTGGCCATGTGGGAAATACTTGATGTTGGGGAGTCACCTTTTAACTAGACCATAGATGTAGATGAGATCATATATGTTCTAAACCTTGTTGTTGATTCTTTTTCTATGTGTTCGGAGATAACTCAAGAGCATAATGCCTCATAGTGGTAATTTCACCTTGTGTTGAACAAAATTTACCATGCCCTATATAGAGAGTAATGTTATTCAGGAAAGAAAAAAATTGGCAGTTTTGTGAAATGATGCTACTCATATCCATAGGTGAAGACTTATCATCAACAACTTATTGGTTTTTTAAATCCATTCACCATTCAGGAATAGATGTGAGATGTTGTTTTCATGGAATTTGTGGTATTTTTTCATTGGATTCATAAGATGAATAATGAAATATGGGTGATTGTTGACATATTTAGAAATGTAATCAACTTAGTTTCAAAATATGTATGTCTTGGACATAGTATATTTTCATAGGGTTCCAAGCATAGTTTCATATCATTAGTAATGATTTACATCATTATTATACAGAATATTATAGAAAGAGTTGGGTATCGCGTTGTTTCTGAGTACAAATTGTTACCCACCAACTGAGGGGAAATCAAAATATATTATTTAGGTGCCTAGTGAAATTCTAGGAGAATAAATCCAAGAAATTAATGGATATCAGAAACATTACATAACACCCATTTAGTTCACCTATAAAAAATTTAATTTGGTGAATATTCAAAATAATCCATATGAGGATCTTTATGGTATGGAATTATGACCACTTGTATGTTGGATGGTGGCCAGTGAGTCAGCATTGTTGGGGTCGAGTCTCATGTTGGATACATCGATTCATATGTACATGAAATTGAAAAATATGTATAAAACATAGAGTAATATAATGTATGATGATAACAAATTATATTGACCACTTGATTATAGAATGGGTGATCATGTATTCTTTTTGGTGTCTCCATGATTGGGTAAGAATTGGATTTGATGAAAGGGAAATTTAGTGCCTAGGTTTTTCAGACAGTTTGAGATTGTGTAGAGGATCAAACCTATGGAATATCATCAGGATCATCCATAGTGTTAGAGTGTTATGAATGATGTTTTCATGTTTCATAAATTTAGAAGAATAAAATTCACCTTTATTTTGTGATTAACATTAATGATGTGTTGATTTAGGCTAATCAGTCCTTTGAGAATGATTAGATTTGTTTTTTTGGATCGTAGTAGTAAATTGCTGTGGGGAATGGAAGTGCCATTATTATGAGTTTCGTAAAAACTGGGATGTATTTTGGAGGAAACATGACATAAGGAGGAAGATATACACAACTTTTGTCCCATACTTGTCAACTTGAATGATATTAGATTATTGGGTGTGTAGATTGGGGATGATCTGTTATGAGATGGGGAGATTATAAGATCCCAACCCTTTCAGAATATGTCTCGTACTCATTTTTAGGTATTATTTTATCCATATTTTGATCATACCTTTTTTAGGTCTTGCTTTGGTATAATATTTGGTGAATTGTTTTAATTATGAAAGCCCATGGGGCTTTCAATGGTTTATACATGGTTAGAGAAAACCATGTGGTTTCCCTGAGGAAAGCGTGCAAACTATTTTGAACCCCGGGAAGGGGCATACAGTTTGACCAAACTATGTAGAAAACTCCCCAAATTGATAACACCTATATAGATTGGGTTTTACAAATTGTCACATCATTTATAAATCCATGTTTCCATCTATGAGTAATCATGTACCCTAAATGATATGGGTGCAAAGTTAGGGTGCATGGGTTTTTAAATTGTGAGCCACGTCCTGGAAAACATGTGTGCAAATTTTTAGACCCATCAAAATTTAAATAGAATTTATTAAATACCTAGTTTAAATAAATAATAATCCATGATCGAACTCATATGAATTATCTATATTTTTGGGTCTCTTGATAGGTTTCCCAGGCTTTTTGAAATCTTCCATTGCGAATTGATGATACGTTAGAAGGATTGACTCCAATTTTATTTGGGTGATCTCTTCTTTGATTGGGATTCTCTTTAACTACCATATTTCTTCAAATTTCGAGAGGGATTAATTTCATTCAATACTTATGTTATAAATTTAGGTTTTAATGGATCATGTTTTGATTGATCTTTATCCTTTGTTTTGATCATAGATCTCCTCCACTATTTTGAATTCGAGCATTCTTCATAAAATTGATGGATATCATTTGGCAAGAATTTTTCAATGAATTTGATGTAGGTAATCTAAATTAAAATTCCCATAGTCATGATTTTATTTTATATATGAAATAATGTCTTTTCATTTCCACACTATGAAATTTAATTTAACATAAAAAATGTAAATTAAAATATATGAAATTCATAGACCCTACAAGTAACTAGTTTGACCTGTTGGAGATGAAAATACCAGCATGATGGAAACCTAGGGGGTGTTCCTATTATAAGTGAAATTATAATTATTAAATGTGAAAAGATAAATAATATCTATATTTAATATAAATTAGTCTTTATTTTATGATTGATAATTGGATTTAATGGGTTGTTTGGATTAATGATTATGTTTTACTGAGTTGTGAAATAAATGTTGCTAAAAGGATTATTGGGTAAATTATTTATTTTTATACTTCTAATAAATTTGAAGAATCATGATTGTTTTTGATAATATAAATATTTTACCATGATGAAAATGGATCATAAATGAGTTTTGAATATTGGATCTTGTTATTAGAAATTTTGGAATGATCGATCAAAATGTTGTGGGTAAGGGAATGTTTCTCCAAGTATATATAGTGTGCTAGAACAGTACTATAGTCTCCCATTGTGTGCTTTTAAATTTGAGATATTTGTTATTGATGAATGAGTTGTGGGTTTGGGACAGATGCTCCAAACATGAATGGGATTCCAGAATAATTCTCTAAGGCCAGGTTTCATGAATTTGAATTACATCCTGGATAAATTATCCATGTTAATACAAATTAAATAAGAATCAAATTAATAATTAAATCCCATTATATAATGAATTGTGATATCCCATTGATGTATGGTTCTTACTCTATCACTGTTCGATGCAGTTATGATTTTTTTGGGTATCACCATGAACCTGAGAGAATATGTGGTTAATTAGAGAATAATAAAATGTGAATCATATTTACTTTTTCATTTTTTATTTATTATTTATACTTAGAAATATACTATTATATACTAGATATTGATTTAGCCTCTATCTATGGTTTCCTACGAAGTTTTAATCGCACCCTACATGGGTTTCTTGAATTTTACCCAAATAGAGTTTATGTTTTCTGGATATGAAATGAGAAAATTCAATATAGTTGATGAATGTGTTAGGATTAATTATGGAGCATCGATGAGGGAACCAACTATACATGATATTGGGAATAATTTTGGGAGCTGTCAGTGGGTTGTTAATTTTGTTTTTCATTAGACACATAAAATTTATATGATAAGAAATATTTAATACGATGATTTATGGAATGTTTCATTTTTCTATTGATTCATTTGATTTCTAGTTGATTATGTATTACTATATTTCATAGATTATTTTGTATTTTTTCTGCTATTGTGTTACTTTTATAAATAGGGTTTAGTCACCCCATGTTACATATTGGACCCGAACTACTATTCAAAATCCTCTGGTGTAGGGTGTGGTCTTTCGGAGGTAGTGTGATGAATCGGCTCGAGGAACCAGTATGTGGAACAATATCCAAATGTTACAAATTTTCTATGAAATTTTATGATTTGAAATTATTTTTCACATTTTTAATTTCACATCGAATGTTTTAATGAGGTTTTAATGTGAATGGGTTGTTTTAGAAATGCTATAAACTTATTCCATCGAACCCATTAGGAAATATGCTATGGGAATGTGGGGTTTACAATATAGGCACCTTCTATTCTCATGACTCCACCCTTTGAAGAACCATTTATTATGAAAGATTCCTGTTAAAAATTCCAATCCTTTTTTCCAATGGATGATATCAATTATCCTTGATATATTAACCATATATTGGTTGGTTCAGGATTCTATAATTGAAATCATATGAAAATATACATTTGATCTTGATGAATTTCTCCATATGTGATGAGATCATGAAACTGCATGGTGAGATGGTATGTTAGGTTAATGAATTCATTCCATTAAATAGTGGTACATTTAAGGTATATTTTTTGGTTTCTATATTCTAGGTTTTTTAAAAATATATATATATATATATTATTCGCTATTTTTTTATTGTCTAGTGGTGCATATTTTTCATTATTTGGTGTCAAAAGATAATATCAGACTCTCCATAGATGGTGGTCCACGCATCCATCCACGTGGTGATACCTTATATATATTTACCCATGTTTTTTATTCAACATTTAATGTGATATTTTTTGTTATGATTTAATTATTTATAATTTATATATAATTTATAAGATGGGAATTATTTTCATGAGATATGAACTCATGGAATTTAAATATGGATGAATGGGATTGGATGATCTAGATAATGTCTTTGGACCTACTATGTCTTATAGTTAACTTCTTTTGAGATAGGTAGTCTAGAAAAACCCCCTTCCGATTATTCATTTTCTTATAGTATGCGAAATTAGTGTGATCACTCCCACATGTCTTGCACGTGAACTAACATAATTGATAACCAACTACTTTGATGAAAATTCATATAATTAGAAATCATGTGCTAGCAATTTGGTCCAATGGTTTTGATAACATTATTTGTGGACACCTGAGTGGTTTACCAACACCCCATATTAAATGGAAATTTTTGGGCTATTGAATTGATGAATAATTTTATTCTCATAATGGAATTACTATGAAATTTTAAATATAGATCAAAAATAAATCTACATGTAATGGGTGAAATTGATTTATTTTTTTCATATAAAGGAATTTAGCGTAGTCATTAGTGATAATTAGTAACATAAAAAAGAACAAGTGGCAGGTTAATTTGGTAAATGAATGAGATAACCTAATAGATTATATCAATGTAGATACCTGTTGCATACCACCCCTGATTCATCCCAATGTATGAGATTCTTCTTATTGTCCAATGTGTCTAGTAACTAGAGGCCTACCTTTGGAGTTTTTTCCTTAGTTGGATAATCCAAAAAATGAGAAAAAATTCCTTTTTATTTGATAATAAGATAAATTGAACCCATTTTCATAACATCTATATTATGGTTACCTCTTGGAATAAAATCATATAATCTTAAATTACTTGATTTTAATTTCCATGAAATTTGGTCTAAAGTGATAAATGAGTGGGAAGTGTTGATATTATTATGGTAATTAGGGACCTGACTTTATGGACTGTAAATGACTATATAATTGGATATTGGATGAATAGTCATAAATGAAATATGATGACATGTATGTTAGGATTTATTCTTTGCTATTTGAATATATGTTTTTCACATTTATAGATTAATTTTGTAAGGATATGTTCTAGATACAAGATGTTATATGCCCTTTTAGATTTTCCCCTTGTTATGACTCGATTATCCCGTCGACGTCAGAGGGACACATGCATGCTAATTTACCTATTTGACTAATAAATACGTGGAAACATATCTCATTAGGGATATATTCATGTTTACAAATCATTTGAGTGAAATAGGAATGGTTGATAACTTCTAGTGGGATTGGAACAAGATAACTTGATGCTTGTGGGTGACATATATGTCTACATTTTATGCATGATGGTGAGATTATTGGTTACTATTTTCCCTAAGGGAAAGACATAATGTTTTAAGAGATATGATATTTATTATTCTTAATAAATGAGATAATCTACCATGTAATGGGTGATTTATCCTAATTCAAGTGGATCTATCCCTTGATATTGTTTTTAAATATTTCATTGAAACATGTTTAGAAGATCCTTGGAGTCATCCTGGAGCTTGAGTGTCCAAAGTATTATTTTATTTTATTAATTATTTATTAAATTAATTAATAACCCTTTTAAAAAACAATTTCATGCACAATATATACATATTAGATTATTTGGAGACCATTGGTGGTGGATTGTTATGTTTTACCAACACACCCTACCTGGACCACCATTGAACATGGATACCCAAGAAATACATAAATGTTAGTTTTAGAAACATGGTTGGGTTAATTCAAGTGGTAAAATGGTCATAAAATATTTCTTAGATAGTATCATATGACTGAATAGGGTTTGTCTCATAGAAGTAGTAAATCCCTTTTTCCATTATTTCATTTATTTTGTTATGTATATGTGATCAACCTAGGGATAAAACTATTGTATATATTTAATGGATTAATATGAGTTTTAGTAATTGTAGTATTATTGTTGGTTGCCTATTTTTTATACTTAATCTAATTATTTACTACCCAGGTTGTAATTTTATTTTATTTTTATTTTTTACTAATAACTCTAATATAAGTGGTATAGTATCCAGAAAGTACCATATTAGACACTAGCTTTAGTTTGGATTCATCTGGAATATAATAAGATATTTATTATATGGTCTTATAGTGATGTGGTATAGTGATTTGATATAGATTGGTCTAAGGTGATATGTTATACTTCTTGTATGTGCCACTATCTAGGAAGTGATGTAATATCAATGAAAAAAACAAAATATATCATTTACCAATTTTTGGATATCCTTATATACATATTTTTACATCTTAGACTTCTCAAAATGCTTTTCAATAATGCTCTATAATCCAAATATACAAAAATAACTAGACAATTCTTTGTTACAATTGTAGCATCCCAGGAAATAAAAATGATTTATTCAATGCATTAATACATAATTTCCAAACAATACAATAAAATGATCTTGATTTCTAATTTATTATTAGGATTAGATACATGAAAGTATCATCTTAGACATAATTTTTTTTTGAAACAACACACAGTGATCCTTTGTCTATAGATCTTCTTAAACACCATAAGATGGCCTAAAAATTTCATAAGGAAAAGTGTGAGTAAAAAATACCAATAAGTGAATAAACATGTAACTAAATAATAATATGAGATTCAAGATTCATATCATGATATCAAAATGGTAATGGTCATGAACAAGAAAAAATTTCATAAAGAAATTAAAAAAAATAAGATTATGGAATCATAATCATATGTGACTGTCACAAATCAAGATTTCGAAATAATATTTCAAATTAAATGCTCATAAAATAGAAAATATGATAACCAGCATCATTATCATTTTATTCTCTGCATAACCCCATCATAATATACTCTTCCAAGGAAAATCTACATTATAATAATGTGTTCTTTGGCAAACCATACATGCACAATACAAGGTATCTCATCAGAAAATATAATTACTGAATTCGGTAGAGGGATATAAAATACACACACCTCATATCATAATATGTACATGAATATGTCTGATATAAGATAAATGATATCCTTTCATACATATTAAAAATGTTATATATCTGAATAATGAAGTGGGTTGAAAAATCATTTCTTCAGACATCCTTGAAGGCTATATCAAATAGTTTCTCAAGAAAAGAAAAAAATAAATAATTTTTAAAATTCACATTAAAAATGGGTAATAGGCCTTGAACACGGGGATCCCATGTAGAAAATTCACCAGAATGATTTGATAATGAAATAATGATAATAAACCACTTGGTTGAAGCTTTATTATATAACTAAATGATTTTTAATGAAAAAAGTAGAATATTAATTTTTTAAAATAGAATTTAACCTAGTGTGTTATCTATAGAATAAATATGTTTATAGAATTTATATATGGTTTGAAATTTTATGGGAGTAGTTTGTGGAATCAAATAATAAATAAGAACGTTCACTTAAGTTTGGTTTAGAAAAAAGTGGGAATTTAAAAGACAATTTTAAACATGTATAACAAAAAAATTGAAAAATTTATTAAAATATTATTATATTTTTAATAGATATATAAAAAATGGAAGAGGTAAAATGGGATAAATATTCAATCGAAATGGAGATTATGAAAAATAATTAGTAATTGAAAATGCATGTTGGAGGTACATAAGACCCATTTTATATTGATTTTTTTGAAATACCAAATTTAAAATATGATAATAATTTTTTTTATCAAAATAATGGATGTTTAATATTATTTTATCTTGAAATATTACGTATGTATGTTTCCAATTAAGAAGGTGTTCATTGGAGTGAAAGGAAATCATGTAGAAGGTGGTGGAACCATCATTTAATTGAATGTAAATTATTCTTAAAGAGAGTGTCATCATTAAAAAGTATTATATCTCACTATTATAAAATAAATGAATCAAACGTTTCTCCCAAAATAGAGATAGGTTATAACATATGAAATGAAAGACCAAATCTATGGAGATAAATTATATCATAAGAAATTAGATTGATTAATTAAGGAACTATATACTTTAGGGAAGAAATCAATTATATCCCATAATAAGTAAGATCATGGATGGAAGTGAATTCTTCTTGTTAAATATTAATTTTTATATGATAATTCATAGGTTCATTAGATGCAACAAAAAATGAATATTTTTGAATAATAATAATTAATTCCTCAATTAGGTTTGATTGAGATATATCTTATACGACACAAGAAAAATTCAAATTAAAACACTTTGAATCCGAGAGGGATTAAATTTAATTTCAAAATAACATAAATAAATAAAAAAAATGATTTTTTATGCCTAATTGGTATAATACACAAAATTTAGGATAAATTATGTTCGTAAAATTAAATATATACCAGATTATTTTTTTCTGATGAAATTGTTACCTTGTCTCTTAAAGTTCTCACTAGTTGCACTGAACATTATAAATTATAAAATTAAATCAATTATATACATACTCAAGAACATTATTCCTTTAAATTTAATTTCATATGGTCTATTTATTATCATTTTTAATTATTTTTAATATCGATTCTACATATGTAGGTCACTCTTGTTTGTTTGGTTAATTTCATCATAAAAGATTCAGTTATTTGACCACGGTAAACAGTTTTGTTAAATAAAATTATGTTATCCAAAATTAGGTAGATTTATGTTTTGTTATTACATTATGAACATTCTTAAACAGTTATAAAGGTAATTTCCAAATGATTTAAATTAAAAAATGTTGATAGAAAATACAATTTATGTTTATTAATATTAACATAACTGTTTATTTTATTTATTACATATATATATTCCTATATTATGTTTATAGTTGATTAATAGTAAAAAAAATTCAATTTCACATACTAAATAAAATTTCAAAATCAATGATGTTGGGAGGTTATGGAAAACAAAACATGCCATTCATGGAGGTGGTAGTTTGTACACACGGTTGGTGGAATATTTGTTTTTTCACAATGATATTGGATAAATGTAGGAAATGAATATTTTATTATTATTATACGAATTTAGTACAGAAAAAAATTATTTTTTTCATATCCTCATGGGTTTAATGGAAATGAAAGGTTTATAAAAGGAAAATAATATAGAGAAGTTATGTTGAGGGTATTACCTTTCCCTTAGAACTTATCCCTCTTTTATCTCCTTAAGACTCCTTATCCTGGTATTTTTTGGGAAAAAAGCTAAAACATCCTTGTGATAGTGTATAAGAGGAAATTGGTTAGTTTTTTTTTGAGAAAGGATTTTGTAATGGGTTCATAAATTGGTAGGTTGTGGTCTCCCAATATAAATGAAGAATATTTTTTTTGTAAAAACTCAATATCATTATATAATGTTATTCCATTATTCAGGTCCAATGCCACAAAAAATACATTTTAATGGTGTAGGACAAGTAATAATTATACGATTCCCACCATCAATATTAATCACTTTTCACATGTTTCTACTATTTGAACCATATTAAACAACTTTTACCCTAATTTCCTCTAATCGTGGGAACTCCACTTTCACCCAAAAAAAATAATTTGAATAAAAAATTAAAATTGAAAATTTTTCATAAATTGAAAATGTATACAATTAATTTTTTACAACATTCATAAAATATATCTTAAATAGAAAACTAAATTAATTTTTTAATTAACACACATAACACAAAATTCCAATTTTTTTAAAAAGTTTATTTTTAGAAAAACTATTTATTCATCGAATAAAATTATTAATTTTATTAAATATAATGATAATAATATTATTATTATTTTTTATAAAAGATTTTTGGGATGTTAAAATAAATCTAAAAACTTATATTTTCAATATTGTTTTATTATATGTTCATTATCTATAGTGAGTATTAGACCATGGTGTGTAATACATTGTTTTATTTTCATTTATAGTAATCCACATATTAATGATTAATTTTTTTAGTTTAATTTTTATCTTGGATGAATGAATTTCTAATCAACTTAAATGTCAAAAAAAGGATTATAGACATATGGTTTATAATAAGAATAAGATTGCTATAAACCTAGGTAATTGCACATCAATGAATATCCTCTAAATAAAATCAACAAATGTAATGTCCCAGATCCTCATGGTCCTTCCCTTTGCCAAATTCCAGATCCTAAGGATGGCGTCTTGGTAGCAGGATGTCATTTCGGTGTGCGACCGATCAGTGTGACACGATCGGTGTGTCACCAATCGGTGTCACAGATCGGTGGGACACGATCGGCGTGTCACCGATCGGTGCAACCGATCCGTGTGGCCCTGATCAGTGCGACTAGACGGTGTCTCTCCAATCCGTGTGACACAATCGGTGCGACCGATCGGTGCGGCCGATGGGTGTGTCCCCGATAGGTGTGACACTATCAGTGCGACAGATCGGTGTGTCACCGATCGGTGGGACACGATCAGTGTGATCGATTGTTGTGTCACTGATTGGTGCGACATGATCGGTGTGTCACCTATCGGTGCGACTGATCGGTGTGTCACCTATCGGTGCTACCGATCGGTGTGTCACCTATCGGTGCGACCGATCGGTGTCACACGACCTTGTCATGTTTTTCTTCTATAGTTTTTCCCGTAATGCCACTTTATTCCTTTTTAAACTTTTGGAAGTGGTTCAAGGCTGTTTTTATCCCCATAATCAATGTTTAAATTCCTAAGAGTGGGCCGACCTTCAATGGACATAGCTATGTGTCTGTGTAACGTCCCCCTCTGTTTATATAAAATCTATTAAATTCACAGTTTTTACCACCTTTTCCCGATGAGAGTTATTAAAAAACAGTTAATTCGGTCGTGTTTAACCAATCACCCGTGTGATGAAACCACGATCCGACGTTAAATCCGTTCAAATTTACATATCCTATAACAATGGGATCTCATTATTATATCACACGAGAATTCCTTCTTCTTCCTTCTCTTTCTTATTCTCCTTTTCTTCCTTGTGCGTTTGGAGTTCCCCTCCCGAGGAAAGTGGTGCTCCTATGTCGAAGCCTTTCGGCTCATCCTTGGAGTCCCTGACGTTCCTCCCCTACAAGTCGCGCATCCATAGTTCTTGGCGTGTTGAGAAGAACATCGATCCTTGATCAACCAAGTAAGGTTTTTTCCTTCGTCTCTCTTACATTGTATCACATGGGGTGGGTATGCTTTTGTTTCTGCAGGACGGATGGGACCAGACATTAATGAAGATAATAAGAGGACTTTTCACGAATGAAGGGGGGTGTGGTCAGTGTTTCTGTTGTATTTTCTTATTCATGATTATTTTTTGTGAATTTTATGGGCATATACTCACTGAAAAGTATGGTCGTTTGTGGTCATTCCTTGTTCACTAATGAACCCTTGTCTTCTGTGATGATTGAATGACTGTATCATGAAAATTGGTTAATCACATAATCTCAGTGGTTTGAATGGATACCAGTGAACTTCAATCCGTGTGTGGTCACCCCGGTCAACCAACAGAAAGAAGAACCTAATAAATGATGTGCCTGAATCTAGAAGTTTCCATACACTATTTGGTAGTGGGTGTGTTTTCCTACTAGATGCTCATATGGTGAAGTGGATGAGGCTGGGATCCTCTGTTGTGGTACGATTATTGGTTGTGAATCTGATACTATGTGGGGCTTTATCTCAAGGAATGGATTGGTTCTAGTACTTTGATGGATCTCACAGATCCCTTTGTCATTGTGACTTCACAAGAGAACCATGTGTGAATGCTTAAATTGGTGATTGGGTGTTTCTCTTTCTATATCTTGTGGTTATGCCTATTAGTTTCCCAGTACTGTAGAATTTACATAAATGGGATCACTTGAACATGAATCCACAAATGGGTTAAATGGGGAGTTGGTTTTGGGAATGATTTGTGACTTGGCCGTGAGTGATGTGACTTTCTTTTATGAATGAATAGTAACGAGGGTGTTTGTTCTTAGGTTTGCTACGGAAACCATAGGATTGGACGAGTTCTTGTTACCTATATATATATATATATAGTTTTTATGTTTCTTATTCGCGCCCCACCCAAGTTGAGTACTTCGTGCCGAACACCCCCATTTCTTGGGGGAGGGTGTTTTTCCCAACACTCCTATGAGTGGCTGGTTATTAGCACCTTTTCTTCTCCCTTTCCCAAATAGACCAAGAATCTTTGGGTAGGTTTTGATGGCCTGAGGTCCATTATAGCCCAATATTCTTGGGGCTAGGTAGTTGTGGTGGTTGTCCTTGGTGTTTTCGGTGAGGCTATTTCCCAAGAGTCTTCGGAATGTGACCGAGTTGTCATTGGGCGTGGTAGTAGTTATACTGGCCTAGGTGTTTGTGGGCATTGATACGCGTGGTGTTTATGGCCCAGGTGTTTTGAAGAGAGTTGGAGGTTCTGGCCCAACTGTTTGCAGGCTGGTTGTGTGGTTGTGGACTAGGTGTGTGCGGGCGGGGTGTGGCAGTGGGACTACAGTGAGAATGGTCGAAGAGGTTCAATGCGTAGGATGTCTTCAATAACTAGTTGGAAGGTGGCGCGGGTACCCAAATATCTATGATCTATTACTATACATTAGTTAACTTGAATTATTTGGGGAGTGTGTCTTGGTGACTCTTGGGTGGATAGTTTTCTTTTCTAGTTCCGTGGTTATCTCTTTTCTCACAGCGCATTAAAATTCCTCTCCACTTGTGCATTAGTGTCTTTGGTTTTCCCTAATGAGTATACTTTTATGCTCACCTTACATATATAAAACTGCTTTCAGGTTTCCAGGAGGACTTGAAGGATCGTGCATGGTCGTACTAGCTCGAACGTTGGGACGGTTGCTATTGTTGTTTTCCTTTTCTTTTGTACTTTACCTTTGTAGTCTCCTTGTAATTTGTTGAATTTAATTTTGTAACATGAATATGGGAATGGTTTTCTTTGGCTTTACTTTTACCCACAGTTTGGGTGTTGTTGGGTTTTACTATCTTATCTCTCGATCCTAATAAATAAAAAAAGGGTAATGCCTTCCATCTTGTGTGTCATTCTATACCCTTGGTGCTAGTCTCCAGACCGGGGCCTATTGAAGGCGGGTCTTGGGGGGGTCATTATCTCTCCTATAACTTGATGAAGGAAGGGTCTGGGAATCTACTATCCCTTCCCTCATCTTGGTGAAGGTGGATCAAGAGAGAATGGTATCATAGGAAGGTTGAGAGATAGGATGGAGTTTGGATTTAGGCACACTGAGGATTGCATGGGATGGTAGTGAAACAGTGTTGTATAATCTTGGTGCGTGACCTAGGCTAGGGGAGACCGGCTAGGACACGGAATTTTAGGGGCCCCATGATCTGATGCAAGGACTCTGAGCTTACCAAACGACCAAGTAAGACAACATTGATTGTAGGGTAGAGACCCTAGGAAAGGTACACACATCATAATGACTTGTGTTCTTGTGTTTCATGGGTATTTTGGGTTTTAAAATGAATAATATGTCTTCGATACAAAATTAAGAACAATAATCTACACTACTCGAGCTTAGGCATTTCTTGTTTACCTTACATCTATGGAACCTTGGAGATGACCACGAGTAGTGTGGGCGATCGAGGCCCTGAAGGTTGACATGGCTAATCGACGGAGGGTTGACCAAGAGGTGGAGGATGATCAGTGGTAGAAGACGCTTCGATCCTTTTAGTGGCAGACCCTCAGGAAGTACAAGGGAAGCATATTTGACGTGGAGACAGAGAGTTGGATAGAGGAGCTGGTGATAGCTTTCAGCTTGATCTGGGCTCCGAATGTGTACTAGGATCATCTGGTAGTATTCTAGATGTGTCGAGAATCGCGTCAGTGGTGGACACTTTATCTTGGGGAGAAGAGGGAGGCTGAGGTCACGTGGACTGATTTTGAGAAGGAGTTCTGGGGGGAATTCCTCTCTTTCTTGATGAAGGCTGAGAAGAGGTAGGAAATAATCTCCCACCAGTAGGGGAGTATGTCAGTGAGAGAGTTGGGGATCAAGTTCAAGGATCTCCTTCGCTTTGCTCCCGACTTCTTTCTGGATGAGGAGTCTTGGGTGAGACATTTGGTGGAGGCACTTCGACCTTCTCTCCAGTATGTTGTTACTTAATTCACCCTACTGAATTACTTAGAGGTCTAGAAGAAGGCTGAAGTAGTATAGAATATTCACACATAGGGAGGTATATCACGAGAGGAAATCCAGTTGGGCTCGTCAAAGAAGAAGGTCATTAGCTGCAGGACACCAACATCAGGACCCCCTACATTTCGACCAAGAGGAATCAGGCACCAGCAGTTCTAGATCTAATCTTCTGGCCCTCTCCCTTTCCTTTCAGGTACAAGGCTAGGATGCTTCATCTGTGGAAGCTATGTCCACCTTTGGAATCATTTACCGGACAGATTATAATACAACGGGGGTGGGAAAGATCAACGTCCACCTTAATAGCAGCAGTTTCCAGCTAGACCCTATCAGGAGCAGCAGTGTTAGGAAGCTCCCGCTCCTCCGAGGGCATGTGTTGCATGAGGGGGCCGACGTCAGGGTGCTCTTCAGGGACCTTGACTAGGGCGTGGTCAGGGAGGTGGTCAATAGTTGAGTGGTAGAGGAGCTGGGCGTGGGCAGTTTCACGTCATAGAGGCAGCAGTTCCAGCAGGGCCAGAGGTCGTTCGAGGTACGATCAGCTTGTTTAGTACTCTGGCATGTGCCTTGTTTGATACATGATCTTTTCACTCCTTTATTGAACCCAGTCTGGCCCATGATATGGGTTTAGATGCTAAGATACTTCTAGTGCCAATGTTGCTGAGCACACCAGTCAGAGGTCTGACCAACTTGTTTTATGTTTTCCAACGGTGTAGACTAAGGATAGGGCCACATCATTGTATCAAGGATCTTCTATTGTTGAAGATTCATCCATACAATTTCATCCTAGCAGTTGATTGGATGTTATTTGTATGTTACGTCATTGACTGCTTCCGAGGAAGGGTCAGGTTTTCAGATTTGGGTGGCTGAAGTGTAACTTTCATCGGTGGGTGGGGTTGGGAGAAAAGAATCAGGCAAGAGGAGCCCCTCCTTTCCTTCATATCAACACTATCAGTGGAGTCGGTGGATACAGAAATGGTGGATGTCCTAGGGATTTTCAGTGAGTTTATGGATGTCCTCCCTAAGGAGGTGGCGACTCTACCCCCTCGACATAATGTTGAGTTCGGGATAGAATTTTAACACAGTGCCCGTCCGATTACGATGGCTACCTACCGGATGGAACCTTTCGATTTACAGGAGTTTCGGTTTCAGATTGAAGATCTGATGAAGAAGGGTTTTGTTCGACCAAGTGCGTCAGCATGGGGTGCTCCAGTCTTATTCTCAAATAAGGCATATGGTGGTATCAGGATGTGCATAGACTACCAGAGACTGAATCAGGTAATGGTCAAGAACCGTTACCCTCTCCCAAGGATAGATGACCTTTTCAACCAATGAAAAGGGGTAGGGTGGTTCTCCAAGATTGACCTATGGTCGGGATATCACCAGTTTAGGGAGAAGGAGGGTGACATCTCGAAGAGTACCTTCAGGTGACGATATGGGCACTTTGAGTTTGTTCTCATGCCATTCGGATTTACGAACGCTCCAACTGTGTTCCTGGGGCTCATGAATTCAGTCATCAAGGAATACCTGGATTGGTTTATAGTCATGTTTATTGATGACATCCTGATCTACTCAAGATCAGAGGAGGATCATGCTGAGCACCTGATAATATTTTTGGAGGTCCTCCGACATCACGAACTCTATGGGAATTTTTCCAAGTGAATGTTCTCGACACGAGAAGTGCACTTCCTTGGGAACATGGTGTCCTAGCAGGGAATCACGGTGGACCCATCAAAGGTCAGGGTAGTTGTTTCTTGGGCAACACCCAAGAACGTGGCAGAGGTTCGTAGTTTCCTTGGACAAGCAGGCTACTATCGGAGGTTTGTGCGCAACTTCTCCCAATTTACAGCAACAATGATAGATTTGACCAAGATGGACCAGACTTTCATGTGGAATGGGATGTATGAGGTAGCCTTCAGCTATCTGATGGAGTAGTTGGTAAGTTCCCCAGTACTGAGGTTTCCAGAAGCAGGGGCGGCGTTTGAGGTGTTCTGTGATGCTTCAGGACAAGGCCTCGGGTGTGTGTTGATGCAACGACAATGGGTGATCTCTTATGGGTATAGATAGTTACATCCCCATGAGAGTAATTATTCCACCCAGTATCTTGAGCTTGCGACGGTCTTGTTATCACTAATGTTTTGGTGATATTACCTCATCGGGGAGCACTTCATAGTCTTCACGGAACACAAAAGCTTGAAGTATATCTTCTCCCAGCGGGACCTAAAATTATGGCAGTGAAGGTGGATGAAGTTCTATCTGTACTACGACATCGATATTTCCTACACGTCAGGAAAAATGAAATGTGGTGGATGATCCCTTGAGCAGGAAGTCGTAGAAGGATGCAGTTCGAGAGTCGGCAGATGCTTGGAAGGCGATGGAGGAGTTGGCTGCCCTGCACCTGGGTGTGAGGATGGATGGTGTTAGAGGTTGACTTTATTGGATGAAAGTATAGTCTTCTCTATTATTGTAGGTAGAGGAGTATCAATTGGGAGACATAGAAAGTGAAGTGATGCATGATCGGGCAAACCAAGGCAATGATCTGGAAGGATGGATGAAGTATGGTCAGAATCTGATGCTTTTCTGAGGGAAGATGTTTGTCCCAGAGGTGATGTGTGAGAGGGGTCTTTGTGAGTTCCACAACTCACCCCTATTTGTGCACCTGGGAGTTTCCAAATTATGGGATATGTATATATAAAAATCTCAAAAAAATAAAAAATTATAAATATACCATAATTCTAATTAAATAATTCTAAATTGTGATTTTATAAAATATTTTATAAAAAATGAAAAAATAATAATTTATTCCTTTAAAGAAGATCCTAGACTTTAAATGTATTTTTATTGTTTAAAAACAAAAATAGATTACATTTAATAATATATTTATGAGAAATATATTTTAAATTCATACCTTATCCATAACCAAATATTTCTTGAAAATAATATTTTAAATTTAAAAACATGGTAATTTCCCCTTTAAACCCATTGTATTCATTTGAAAAGACCTAAAAATTCTCATCCATACATATAAACAACCTTCAAAACATCTCAATGTTAGATTTTTTTAAACATCTCCAATTTAAAATAAAATAAATATTAATTTATGAATAACATTCAAAATAATAACTCCCACATTTTCAAAGCCAGATGAAATTAATTACAATAAAACACCATCACACATTAAAACCATTTATTACAAATCTAAAGAAAAAAAATTATATTTTAATTATTTTTGGAAAAATAATTTAATACTCATAAAAAAATATCCCTTTTGAAACAATTATTTTAAAATTAATACTCAATTTATTCCCAAACAAAAAAAATACAAAATAAAAATGAATTAAAATCCAATAAGGTCTAATAATTACTTTGAGGGCATAAAAATTTCTATATAAGCATGGCCACATGGCTTCGTGGACCTTGTGAATGCCATTCTACTGTAATTAATAGTCACATATAATTATGTAATTTGTCTTTATACATCTATTCATGAATTTTTGATCTTCCCATACAACCAATTCATTATATTAATCAATAAAAAAAATCATAAATAATCAAAAAAATCATAAACATTTAAAAAGAAACTCATAAGATAAAACCTCAAACCATACATCCCCTAAAAACTCATGGATCATAATTAGTATAGGATTGGCAAAATCTTCCCCATCTTACCTATCACGTTTTTAATGTTCTATCCTTATATTATTAACACACCAAAATAACAAAAGGTTCTATAAAAACTATGACATCATATTTTTTTTGGATTCAATAACATTTTTCTAAAACTATATCATTTTCAAACATAAATATATCCCATAATCTAACCCATGATAACCCCAAAGGCATTTACCAATCCCCATGGACCGAAACATGTGATAGGGCATCTCTAAAACACCATTTGGTAATGGTTTTCCCATATATATTAAATTATATAACTTTTATAACATAACCAAAATATCTAACATGACCCTTCTATAAGTTATAAATAAGTGGAAGAAATATAGATAACAGTTCAAATAATTGGAAAAAAGTAGAACATATCACGGATGAAAAAATTAAAAATTTATTCCCTCTACCCACTCTTTAACACTAATGAACACCTATTGTGGGGCATGGAAATAAAATATTTTAATAACCTATGTATAGAACATATGTTGATCCTAGGTAGTATCTTGAAGATGAGTGCAAACAAAACAAAGTTGTAACTTTTTGTATGTTTTCAAAAAATGATTGGTTTTAATTAATTTGTATGATTCTGAGAGAAATAAATAGCTTTTATTTATTTGTGTTAACAAATGATAAGCATAGTGATCAAATTGGGTTTAGCTAGACCAAGTGATGTTCCATCATTGTTTCCAAATTTTGTATATTCTTCTTCATTTAACTAGTAAGATAGATATTCATCTATCTGGTCCACTCTATCCCCCAATCATTTGGATGTGATGATAATTTTATTATCCAAGTACTTTGATTTCTCTATCCTTCTTCCAATGTTTTTATGGTTGTAGAAGGATTATTGATTAATTAGAGAAATCTATAATCAGGAATTTTTGTTCCACAATAATCCAATATTCCAACATACAATCCTACAAATGTGCTTGACTACTATCAAGGACTCACCACCAAAAACTAATCTTGTTCCAATTTATAAATATTATAATTGGGTGGAGGGATATGTGATCATCGACCGAAATCTATTTATAATTTATAAATAAAAACCTAACAGAACCGCATTTGGAAATTTAAAAATGAATTAAGAATTGAATAATGATTAAGAAAGGAGATGGAATTAGATTAAATTAAACCACAAGAAATAAATAAATGATATAGTTCCATCCTCACCTCCTCCCAATCACTCGAATTAAACTACACCTCTATGGATGGGGCAAGTGATATGATGTGGGAGAGAGAGATACATTTTTAATGAAAATAAAAATAAAATAACGAAACAGAATGATGCTGATGGAGATGATCCCCGAGTGTCCCTTGGATTTATCCCATATCAGAGTGTGGTTTACAACTCCCTCATATGAATGGTTTAACTCCACTTTATATAGGATAAGGGGTTCTATCCTCTAGTCTTAAAATTTTAGATCTTCAAAATCTCACTTTTTGATTTCATGCAGATTATGTCCACCGAATGTTTGAAAATGGAAAGACAATTAAATAGATTAATTTTGGAACAATTTAAAATTGAATGATCTTCCAAATATAAATTTACATTTCATACCAAAATTTCATATCCATCCTTCTTGTGTAGCATAAGATATATACAATTAAATATAAGAATTTATTCTGGATGAATGTTTCTTTTTTTCTTACACCAATCCTTGAACATCCATGGGCTGCCTTAATGAAAATAAATCTTAATAATCATCAAAATCAGAACTCCCCATTTAATTATATTTCCATTATAATTGAAATAAACCCAATTTGATGTGTTTTGACTGATTTCTGACATATTCATTGAGGTGGTGTCCATGCGATCATCCAAAATAAATTTCCTACTTGAATGAATAGTTTAGTCCCTTCTATGGCCGAATTAAATCCTAGTTCGGTAACAAAAGATGAGGAAAATAAATTTGTGAACCCAATAAAAAATGAATCACATCAAATGGATTTATATTTTAAATGATATTCATGAATTAAAAAAGTGATTAAAATCTGTAATATTTCAAAATTAAGTACTTTTCATATTTAAGGTCAAAACACTCTATAAATCCAAAATTGATGTATATAAGACAAATTGATAAAATATTAGTGTTTAAATCATTTAATTACATATAAAAATGATGAAAATATTTTCTATATCCATTCCCCCATGCATAAACTATGCTTCCCTTCAAGAATAAAATTTCAACATGGAATTAGAAGGGCACCAATGATATAAATATTTAAATTTCAATGTAATAAAATCAAACAAAAATTAATTTCCCATTAAAATGTCTTCTTCCAAAAAAATATGAATTTAAATTCCCTTTCTTGAAATAAATAATCAATTCATGCATTTTAATTCTCCCCTTGGAAAATGATAGATCTTCTCCTTTCGTTCATTCAATATTCTAAATTTATTATTATTAAACATGCCAAATAATGATATACCTCTCTATTTAATATTGTCTATTATCACTCTTGATACATTTAATGTTGAGTTATTCTCATATCATGGGAACATGGTTCTTATCCATAGGATTTAAAAGTAATTACTTTCTCCACTTTTTAATGAAAAAACACCCATAAAATCACGAGGACTTGGAAAAACGGTTCAAATGATTATGTGGCTTATGGTTGGTAGGATTTGATACCTTAAAAATTACGGTTCAAAGAGGAGTTTAATATCATTTCTACAATGCATGATTAATTAAGTGAAACACAAGATGGACCCCACTCAAACCCCCTTCTGAATGTTAAACACAACACCACCTCCTTTTAATGACGTGGTAGATGAGTATGTAAATGATTACAAAGAATGATATCATCCATGTTCACACCCATTTTAAATAAGCTCGAGAAAGGAAAATCGTAATTTATTTCTTTTTTTTAATTTTTTTTTGTAATGCTCTAGAAAGGAAGAACCTTATTTTCTATTTTTTTAACATTGATTTAACAAGAACCAGTTGAAATGAAAAAATAATAATGAAATGATGACTCATGAATAATTATCTAATAATAAATTGACTGAATGATAACGCACACCTCACAACACCCACAAATGATACATATCCCAATGAACGCACATGAAAGGACCTTCCCCTACACTCAAACTTGAAATATCTATAAAAATACTAAAGTGCAGGTAGGTTAGGAAATATCATCTTGTAATGTGGATTTAACCTATAACGAAATTCATGGATTCTATGGGATAACGATGGATACATGTAATGGTGGGTCCCAGGTAAATGTGTGGCTATCGAATGTAGTTCCACATTCATTTTTAATATGTCTTTGCACAATAATATATTTTATATGTTTCAATACTAGTTCTAATGTGTGGAATGTCTCATGATCTCTCAAGAAATATAACCAAGATACAATAGGAAATATTTTTTCTATAATTCCTCATGAAAATGGGAATATGATATTGGAAAATAACTCATGGCATGATTAATAATAAAAATTTAACTCACATGACTTTCAGAAATTCATAAAATGAAAATTGATAGGGAAATTTCATTTACATGAATTAATTAATACCCTGAAATCATGAGTCCTCATTTCAATATCCATGCATCAAATTAATCATCCAATTATCCATTTTACTCATTCAATATCATTAACATTGATATATAATCATGGAATCACTTGAATCCTAAGAACCTAATGTCTCCTAGATATGTCATGTAAAACATGAATTTAAGAAATGGGACGAATTTTCTAATTAACTCTTTAAATGACTAATAATGTAGGGAATACAGTTGGATAATATAGAATTGAATCTCTTACTCCCCTTTCAAATGGATTCTTTTCTTCATGATGTGTAATCCCACTGTAGCTATTTTTCCTACTTTGCACCTTTCATGAGGGTTCTTTCATTAGATTGAAATTTTTAAGCCTTGCAGCATCTTTATTAATAGACCTAAAATATAAGAATAAATATAATTTATAGTGTATTCTTGTTCAATAATGATGGTATATGACCAGGAGGACAAGTCTACAATGGTGGGAAACGTGGGTTGCCTCCCGATATCACCTTTGTTTAATGTCGTTATCTTGAGTAAAAAATAATTTTTTGAAAAATCCTATACTACAGGATTCCCTCCATAACACTTTATTTATGCAGTGTCATCAATGCATGTAAATGGAAGTTTTTTATGTAATATTCAACAAGATTGAGTTACTTCATTTAATCAAGTGTAAAGGAATGACGCAACCTAGTAGGACTTAATTTCTATTCAAGGTTAAGTAGTGTGATCACCTCTGTTGGTTCATGAGGTATGGTATTGTGAAACTTCTTCAACCTCTACCCATTTATAGTTAATGGGTTGCCTCCTCATTCCATTTTAATCTGTACAACACCAAAGGGGTATGAATGAGTAATAGTAAAGGGGAGTTCCCATCTAGAACAAATTTTACTTGGCATAAGATTAAGTCAGGATTTCTACAGTAACACTTGATCTCTAGGGATGAAGGTTCATGGTTAAGTTAAATTTTCATGGGCCATCCCGGTACCCTCATTATAGATCATTTTTTTATCAAAATATTCTCTTCTAATTCCCTCTAACTCATGCAACATCAATCTTTTTTCATTCCCATCTTTCTAAAGGTCTAGATTCATCTCTCTGACCGCCCAATAGGCTTTGTGCTCCAACTCCATAGGAAGGTAGAAACTCTTTTCATAGATCAATATATAGGGACTCACCCATATGGGTGCCTTGTGGGAAATTCTGTATGCCCATAAGGTATCATCTAACCTTTGGATCTAGTCCTTCTTGTTGGGTTTAACAGTCTTTTCCAGAATGGAAATGATTTCTCAATTGTATAATTCTATTTGGAAATTTGTTTGGGGATGTTATGGGGTAGATGGTCTATGATATACCCCATACTTAATCAGTAATGATTAAATTTTAACATTGTATAAATATGTTCCTTGGACACAAATGATTACACATGGCACCCCAAAACTGGAGAAAATGTTAGCCCTAACAAAATCACAAACAACATTAGCGTAATTAGATTTGGTTTCTTTTACTTCCACACATTTTGAAACATAGTTTACAGCCCTAAGAATATATGAATTTTCAAATGACAATAGGAATGGTCCCATTAAATCTATGCCCCATAATTCAAAAGTTTCACAAAGGGATATATGGTTTTCAATAATTTCATTTAGTTTTGATATGTTACTAGAAAATTGGAATTTTTTACATCTTTTACAAAATTATTATGCGTCCTTGATTAAGGTACGCTAGTAGAGTCCAAATTCTAAAACATTTTGGGCAGTCCTTTGATGTCCAAAGTGGACTCCACAAGATAATTTATGAATGAATTCAATCACTGATTCAATTTCACTTCTTGGTAAGAATATTCTAATGATTTGATCATTGAAAATTTTCCCCATAAAAGGATCATACCAATTATAAAATCTTAATTTAGATTGAAACTTATGTAGTTGATGAGGTCATAGATGAGAGGGTACCTCAGATGTAACCAAATAGTTGACCATTTGTTCATACCATGGTACTTCACTATGGATGATGTAGAGTTTTTATCCATCAATTTCATCATTAAATGCTTTTTGGTATGGGATTTCTGCTTTAGTGGTGTGGGATAGTCGACTCAGATGACTGACCACTTGATTTTAAGTCCCCTCTATATCTATGATTTCCAAATTGAACACTTGTAAGAGTATCATCCATCTCACCAACTGTGATTTAACATGTTCCTTTTTCATTAAGTACCTATGTGTTCCATGATCAGAAAATTCAAAAACATTATTTCCAAGATGATATGATCAAAATTAATCTAGTGAAAAAACAATTTCAAGGAACTCTTTCTCTGTGGTTGTGTATTTTATTTTTGTTTCATCCAAGGTCCTTGAGGTGTAATATATGACTTGAGGCTTGCTATCAATTCTCTGTTATATAGGGTCTCCCACCACTTGGTTGGATACATCACAAAGTAGCACAAAAGGGTAATCCCAATTGGGAGGCGACATTATTGGTGGTGTTATCAGCCTTTCCTTTAATTCATCAAATGATTCCCTACATTCACAATCAATATTAAATTCTGAACCCTTTAAAATTAATATTGAGAGGAGGAGATAAATCTTATATTAATTCTTTATGAATCTTCTATAAAATCCTACATTCCTAAAAAGGATCTAACATGTTTGACACAAGTCGCATTAGAAAAGGAATTTATTACATCAACATTGGATTTATCAACCTCAATCCCATTTTTTGAAACTATGTTCCCCAACACACTCCCTTTTTCAACCATGAAATGAGAATTTTAGAAATTTAAGACAATTTTCATTCAATGCATATTTTCAATAATTTTTCAGAATTTCCCAAGAAATGATCAAAGGATTTTCCAAAAACTATGAAATAATCCAAAAACCCCTCCATGAAATCCTCATTGTTGTTCATGAAAATACTCACCATAAACCATTGAAATGTACCTTGGGAATAGAGTAGCCCAAAAGTCATCCTTTTGTAGGTGAATGTTCCAAAATGACAGGTGAAGGTCATCTGGTCTTGGTCTTCTGGTGCGATTTGTATCTAAAAATATCTTCAGAATCCATCTAAAAATTAGTAATGGGTTTTTCTAGCACACCATTCAGGCATCGGATTAAGGAATAGAAAAGGAATGTATTATTTTCCGATAACTTGATTTAACTGCATATAATCTATACACATTCTCATGTTTTTTGTACTATCATGGGGATCAGTCTATTTATTTCATTTTTAATAGTGGTCAGGACGATTTTCTTGGGTAGTACATGAATTGGGAAGACCCATTGAGAATCATGGATTTGGTAAATGTTATCGGCTGATAAAAATGTCTCTATCTCTTTTTTAACGACCTCCATGATTGTGTGATTGAGTCTTCTTTGATGCATTCTATCTGGTTGGGAAACACTTTTTAAAAATATCCAATGATAGAATACCTTATGGTTGATTCTAGGAATTCCACCTAAACTCCATCCAACAGCTTTGACATTCCTTTTAAGAGGGTTAATCAGTGTTTGTTCTAGTGAATGGGATAGGTTATTGGCCATGATAACTATAAATTTCTTTCCTTCCTTAAGGTAAGAATTATTCAAGTCACATAGAAAAATCTACAACTCTAAACATGGTGGTTGTTCTAGGGATGATATTTCATTTATGTTTCCTACTTCTATGGTTTTATTCTGTGGTATAATCTCACATTATTTAAAACATTTATCAAAAAAATCACCTTTAACCTAGTCCTCCAAAATGATATCAAAATTTTTAGGTTCTTGAATATTATAACATTAAAATGAAAAGAGTTCTCCTACTTATAAGAAGTCATGAAGCATACCTGAGTCCCTAATTGGTTATATACCTTCATCATGAGAGATACATAAATTGTGTGATTGATGGACGAGTGTTTCATCATATCGAGAATGTTGAAGTGTATCATACTGTCTCCGAGCTCCATGGTGAGTATTCCTTCATGCATGTTGATGATCATCCCTGTAGTTTTCCCGAATGTTCTCTCTAGGATGATGGGCGATTTGGCTGGTGATCGGACTTCCTACATATAAAGGACATAAAATTCTGGTGGAATGATTAATCCTATCACTTCTACATGTACATATTTAGTGACACAAGCTGGGAAAATAGAGGAACTATTTTCTATTTGTACCACCACCCGAGTTGGTTATAGTACTCCGATCTGCAAAGATGAAAAAACTAAGTGAGGAATCAAATTTATCGAATCTCTTAGATGACATAGTGCATCTGTAAAATTAAAAGAATTGATTGTGTAGGGAAAAGGGAATGTCCCTTGATCTTGACATTTTTACGGTATCAGTGGTGTGATCTATACTAAGACGATTCTTTATAAGTTGATTCTTACATTTCCATCTTGAATCCAAATTTTAGTACACACCACCTTCAGAAAATTTTCATATTTAGTGATTTTTCGAATTTCATCATATAGTAGGATGTTAATCTCATCTTTCTGAAATGTTTCCCTAATTGTCCATCGAATATGTTTATCTTCACCCTTCTTTCACTCAACCAAAGCAAATGGGAATGGTGTAGGGATATCCTTTTTCTCCATTTTATGTTTTTAGAAAGGTGTCTCCAGTTTTTCCTTCTTGAGCCTTGTTTTTTCTCCATTGTTTTGACTCCATATTTTGATTATACAAGACGATCTTCTGGAGGTACCCTGGAATCATCCTCCTCACATTGTTCGGGTGGTGTGAGCTCCTTCCTAGTTCGGGTGGTGATTGAACTAACATTCTCCTTTGGATTGAAATTTTTTCAGTGGGAAGTTTACCTTGGTTCTTGGTGAGAGCATCCATAATTATTGAAAATTGAATAGTTAGCTTGTTCATCTTATCTTATATTCCTACCACTCCCATATTCATCTTTTTATCATCAGTTGATGATTCACACATGGATGGTTTCTCAAAATTCTTATGCTGGAAAGGTGGTGGTTGGAAAGTTTTTTATTATTGGAAGGGCTATTTATAAGGATGTGGGAATGCTATCGGGATCTGATATTGCAGCTAAAAAGGTAGTCTGGCTTGGTTCTGTTGAAACACATTCTAATATGTGGTTTGTGATTGGTATTTCCTTTGCTGATAGGTTGTAGCACAACAATCTACCCCCCACACTTCTGGACATTGATCTATCTAATGATAATTAGAAGAGTATAAACCACATACCTGATCCAGTCTTTGTTGTTTCTTCACATGGTTCAAATGTATTTGACACAGTAACCTAGGGAGTGCACCCATTTCATTTATAATTAATTTTTCTAAATGATATGTTCTAACCTAATGGATTCCTCTAGTGCTCGTACATTGAGTTCCAAACCACTGTGAATTTTGTGTAATCCTTTCAATCAAAACTCAGATATCTGCATGTAATTTTTCAAAGAGGGATCCTCCTGGTGAGGAATCTAGTAGATTCTTATTGTTTTCATGAAATCCTTGGTAGAAGCACATACGGAATTGGTAATATTCTATTTCATGGTGTGGAAAACTTGCACATTCCTTCTTGAAAAATTCCCATTATTAATAGAGGGTTTCTCCAGTTGATTGATATGGGACATAAATCTCCTTTTTTATTGCAGTTCTCCTAGATGTTTAAAAGAATATATAGATAACTTATTTTTTCACATCTTCCCATCACTGATCACCCCCAATTATAAATTTTACAACCATTCCTTCACTGCTCCATCTAGTGAGAAGGGGAATTCCATCCACTTCACATTCTCTTCTGCGACTACTTGAGGATTGAAGCTGGAGCAGACATAGTTTAATTCATGAATATGTCTATTCAGGTCTTCACCTACAAGACTATGAAATTTTGGAAGCACATTGATCATGTTAATTCTCTGTTCAAAATCATTTTCTAAGGCACGAACTACAAGTTGATTATTTTGATTGAAAAATTGAGGTATGCAGATGACGTGCTAGGTTAAGATTGGATTGGAATCTATTATTATAGGTTTATATTCGTGGCTTATGGAAACACATGAATGTGTGAGATTTATTTATTCGAAATATTTTAAAAGATTTTGATTTATCAATTTGGTTGTTGTGCATTCAATTTCTCGATCGAATTCAAATAAATTTCTATTTAAACTCTGGTTCATTCAAAATAGATTTTTTTAAAATGATTTGAGGCACTCCCTCCCCAGAAACAACACCATGTTTGACTCAGGATAGTCATGGGGTGTGGGAAAACAATATTTTAAATACCTATGTATAGTATACCAGTTGATTCTTGGTAGTCTTTCAAAGAAGAGTGTACGCAAAAATCGGATGTCACTTTTTGTATTTTTTCTAAAAAGGATTGGTTTTAATTAATTTTAATGACTATGAGAAAAATAAATAGCTTAAATGTATTGGTGTTAATAAAAGATATTGATGGTGATCAGATTGGGTTCATCTTGACCTAGTGATGTGCCATCATAGTTTTCAGATTTTGTATCTTATTCTTCCTTTAACTGGTAATAGATAAATTCATATATCTTGTCCAATATCTTCTTTGGTTAGATGGACATGATTATAATTTTCCTATCCAAAACCATAGATTGTTCTATCCTCATTATAATGTGTTTAGTTTTGTAGAAGGATTCATGATTAATTAGAGCAATCCCTATCCCAGAACTGTTGTCCTCTAATAAACCAATATTCTAACATCAATCCTACACACATTCTTGAATACTATTGATCACTCACCACACAACATGAATCTTGTTTCACCATATATATATTAGAATTTGGTGGAGGGAGATGTCATCATTGTCCAAGGAAATATATAATTTCAGAATAAATACCAAACACAACCCCATTTGGAATTTTAAAAATGAATTAGTAATTGAAACCATAATAAGAAAAAAGAATGATTTTGATTAATTTAAAGCACATGAACTCATAAAATCACATATGTCCAGACTCCCCTCTTCTCGATCACTCATATGAAATTAATCCTATGGGTGGGGAAGGAGAGATGATGCGGCAGAGGGAGATATCTAATGAAAAAAAATATAAGAATGAAACAGAATGATGCTGAAGGAAATGGTCCCTGAGTGTCCCTTAGCTTCCTTCGGTCTCAGTGAGTGGTGTCGAAAACCCCCATAAGAATGGGTGATCTCCTCTTTATATAGGCCAAGGGGTTTCCACCCTCAGGTCATGCAATTTAAGATCATCATAATCTCTCTTTATGATTTCTTGTAGACTCTATCCTCAAAATGATTGATCATGGTAGGCCAATAAAATTTCATAATTATGGAATAGTTTCTTCTTGAAAGATCTTCCAAAATATAATTTACATTGCATCCCAAAAATTTATTTTCCACCTCCATGTTTGACCAGAGATATGGCCAATTAAATCTGAGTATTTATTCTGGTTGAATGTTTCTTTTTGCTGCCCCAATACTTGAACACCCATGGGCCATATTAATGAACATAAATCTTTATAATAATCAAGATACGAACTCCCCATTTAATTATAATTATATTAAAATTAAAATAATGCCAATTTGAAGATTTTTAACTAATTTATGACCAATTCATTGAGGTGGTATCCATGTCATCATCCTGAATAATTTTCCAAATTGATAGATTTGTTCGGACCCTTGTATAGACAAATTAAATCATTATTCAGTAACAAAAGATGAATAAAATAAACATATGAACCCAACAAGAAAGGAATCACATAAATTGTATTTAAATATTAATGGATATGATTGAATTACAAAAGTTGTTAAAATTTGTCAATATTTCCAAATTAAGAAGTTTTCATATTTAAGCTCAAAACACCATATAATTCTAAAATTCATGTAAATTACACAAATTGATAAATTACTAGTGATTAAATAATTTAATTTCATATAAAAATGATGAAAATATTATCTATATCAAACACACACCAACAAAAGAACTTGTTATTCCTTTACATCCTCTTTAGATATAGCGTGTTAATATTTACCATAGGTGAAATTAGGAAATGCCTATTTGGTCTAAGTGATAGAGAAAACTAAATAGTCCTATAAAACTAATATAACTCAATGTGAATCCAATATTCACCATCCAAACTTAATCAATAATTTATCCATGAGAAAAAATTAGTGAAACCAAAACTCATGATAGAGTTGTAATGATTAGTGTGAGTATGAAACTAAGTATGCATGTTAAAGGAATCCAAACTCCATGAAAATTCATAAATTAAATTTCAATTTATTTTTATTTTGAAAGGTATCATTAGGAATTTTTTTCCATTCATACGTTCATACAATCCAATATCATTTAATTAAAATTCCCTTTAATTTTTAATGAATGAAACAGATCCCATTGAAATTGTTTTTAGGATAAATCTTATTGTATTTTAACCACACATTTGATTACTACTATAAAAAAAAATTTAAATTATGATTTTTAATAAACATTGAAAAAATCAATATAAATAAATATATAATAATAATTAAATAAGAAAAGGGGTTATAATTTTAACGTAGTATAAAATATGGTATGAATAAGAGGAAGTCATTCAATCTATAATTTAAAAAAATCACATGAGAAGAACCCAAATACCTCTAAGTCTAGACGAAACATATGACTATTATTACTAATTATGTAGACCCTGAATTAGAGGAAAATTCAATTATTATTCACTATATTATAGAAAGGAACATACTTCACTAACATTTCTAGTTGAATTAGAGTCTATCCCAATCAAGGAATTCTTATTCAAGTACTCATATTTCCCAAGATAAACATAATGTTTTAGTGATCTAATAAAAAAGATAAGAAATAAATTTTATAAATATTACACATAGACACACACACACAGAGATATATATATAATTGTGTGTTTATATATATATACACACACACACACACACACACACATAGATACTCAAAATTAAAACTACAAACAAAGCCACACCTGTAAGAACCATTCTTTGAATGACCCCTTATATAATAAAATCAGTCTTATAAAAGTTAATTCATATAACAAGGATTAGTAAATTATATAAAAAAATAAGGATTCATCACATCAGGGAATTTATATAATAAACCTTCTATTTATAAAGTTCTGACCAGGTCTATTATTCATTATTCGGAATTGAAACCCTTGAAAACATATTTATAAGTTATAACTAAAACGTTTAAATGTTCAAAATATTCTGATATTTTAATGTTTGATTTCAAAGAACAATAAAAACCCTTTTAATTTTAAATTAACCGTTTAGAAATTGACATTAAATAACCAAACATATATTGAAATCTTAAAACCATTCTATAATGTCGACTGTAGAATTTTAATATGTATCTATTTTGTGAGGATATAAATAATTTTTTATTATGTGTATTGTTTTTTGAATCATTTCAGTTGAAATAAAAATCATGTAAAACCTGATTTACATTCAAAAAAATCCTAAAACATATTTATTATTATTATTATTAAAACAATATAAAAAAATTCATGAATATATGTTCTATAATTTAAATTCCAAATATAAGGGGAAACCTACTATAAAAAATAAAGAGACTCTATTATTTGGTTATTTCACTGGAATGGTCCAAAAGATGGTTCGCAAATGATCACGAAATATAAAAAACCCATATCTTAGTTATTGTTTTTCCATAGAGCATGCAAAACAAAGGGAAATAAGAGTAGGGAGAAAAGGAGATGTGAAAAAAGGAAGGAGATACTGATTAGTCACTGAAAGTGGCTAATATTCATTGTTAATATCTTTATATTCATTATTCCAAAGTCCATAAACATTGCTTTTAGTGCATTACATAAATAGAACTTCATTTCTCATCTTAAATGCAATTCATGTTTAAAATGGAAATTTGGGCCCAATCATTCAATTGTTTGTGGACAAAATTATATTCATTTAAGGAATTTGAAATTTTGTGATGTGATTGATCACTTTTTTTGGAACATTTTATCTTTTAGTTCTGATGGATGAATCCCATAAGAAGATGGAGAATTTTTCACCTGAATGCAGAAATTTGCTGGAGAAAGCATAATGGCCCTAAGGCCCATCAAACAAATGTGGGGCCCACAAACCAATCCCAATGAAGCTAAAATTTTTACAGTAGAAATAGAAAAATATAAGGATCATTTTATTCAACTGTGGTCAGAGATAATTCAGAATATTTCAATGAGATACAAGGGGCTGAATTTTAGAAATAAAATGGTGGGCCATAGAAGAATTCCCATAAAAACAGCACACCATTTTAAACATAACTCTATAACGGATAAACCAAATCACCTGAAATTTTTAGAGAATCTATAAGACACATGGGCTAAGATATTTTATATTTATGACACCTTCAGGTTCTGCCGTATTAAGTGTCAAACGAACTTGTCAAAATGGAGGATGAATCTGGATGGTTTTGTGGTCAACTTTGTAACGTTAATTTCCTTTTGATTCTTCACCCTCCTTTTGACTCTCTTAATTGTTGGAGGTGAATTTATTGTTGAGGGTGGACCTAAGGCTCCTAATATTCCTATATAAGGGGATGGTGTTGAAGGGAATAATCATCTAACATTTTTCATTGAATCCATGTTTTTCTTTCAATTGTAATTTCCCGCTTTCATTTTGTAATGTCATCGTCAATTTCTCTAATGTAAGTTTTTCATTCACGTTTAGTATTTTAATAAAATTTCTTCTTCGTCACTTTTTATTTTCCTTTTCTTCACATTTTGATACCGTTGAATCGAAGTGTGATGTTATTAACACCCGCACTTGTGAATTCATCACACAATGGTGGAGTGTTCATTTTGATTAATGTTTTTCTTTTTCAATCTCACTTATTTAGGTCAACTACCCACTTCCATTGATAGAATAGAATCAATGGAGGGCTAAAATTTTATGGGTTGATCCTAGGGAGTTGCATGGGATGCATTGAAAGTAATTTTATGTTCTTAAATTCTTAAATTCGTTCTTTATTTTTAGATTTCCTTTCATTGATTTATCTTCTTCATCATCTTCACCGAATTTAACGACGACACATTTTGAGTCCTAGTACGATCCAATTCCTTGGAGTGCTGATTTAATTGATCCTCTAAGTGAATTGGTGATTAGTCTTGAAATTGTGTATGGATTAAATCGGAGAATGATATTGAGGAATTATTTCATTTAATGGATACCTCTTGTATCGATGAACAGAAAATCAAATGAAAAACAAATACATCCAATCAAGTCCAAGAGACAACCTAGGATCAACTCACCTTAATTAGTTGTTTTAATTAAAGTAATTTTATTGGTTTTTTTCTTTAAATTAAATCAATATTTCATAAAATATATCAACACCATAGTTGGCCACTTCATATCCAATATCGTATCTAATCAACGTGTCTCAAGGTTTCTTCTTCAGTCCCTGTAGATTCGACCCCTACCTGTACTACAAGAACCGCATACCTGTAGGGTAAATTTGGGTGCAACCAATATTTTGGCACCGTTTCCGGGGACCCAAGTAAGTACCTTAGACACTAATCTTCTTTTCTCACCATAATTTCTCTATTCTCATCTCTGTTTCTCTTCTCTTTTCCCCTTTCTATTTTTTTGGTTTCTGAAAATCACAATTCCAAATTTCCAAATAAATACAATGGAGTTTAATCAACAATAAGCTTTAAAAAACTCAGGATGGAATTAGTTAGAGAATCCACATTGGGAATCACCAATCTTTTATAATTACTTTGATCATCCTTTGAATGAATACCCCATACCCGATAACATGAACAATCAATGGGATGATGATTATTTAAAGGATCGATTTACATACCTCTCAAGGATGATTAAAGAGTTCAAAATTAAAGAAGTACATGACATCAAAACATCTATCAATCCTAATCCTAAAACAATTCTTGAACATTTGTGTGAAAAATGGTTAAAAATAATTTAGAAGATTTATCCATGAGATTGGAACTACAAATCATTGAATCATTTTTGGATCCCACTCTAACTCAGGTTGTCAGTTACACATCACTTATAGAAGAATCTTGTTTCCCACATAACTCATTTGAATTTAGTGAAGAACCCACTTTAAAATATGGGAAAACAGAGTTGGGTAATGAAGATAATTTGTCAGGTAATGTGAAAGTCATGCCAAAGAACATGAGGGAGTTGTTAATGAGTGTTTAAATCAGGATGAAATAGATTTCATGAATTCACAAGAGGGAAATTTTTCTTCATGGATTGAATGCCCAGAATATTTCTCCAATGATAATTTTATAGAAACACCAGTCACTGAACCATTAGGAGAAATCACAAACATCAAATCCATACCCATTCATGAAACTCATGTAGAAAACAGTGAGGTTGAATCTTCAATTCAAATGGAACCAATTGTGTTGGGAAATGCTGAAAATGAAATTGATTTTGATTCTAATTCCTTATCTGTGATTGAATGTCCTATCCAACCGGAACTCAAAATCAATGTCCTTACTTCCCCATTGAGGCATCACATAATAGGTGATAAACAAGACATTTCAGTTGTCATTCATCCATATCATGAAATAAATAATGTAGGAACGATCCTTAGTGTCTTAAGAAAGACTATAGAAACAACTTGATCAACCCTTTTAGATATTTCTTGGATTTTACCAATCATTGTAGAAAATATGATTTCATACGAAACAAATTTCTAAAAAACAATCAATCTCAATCTTGTTGAAGTGGAGAAAAATGGGTTCATTAAAATTTTGAAAGTTGGAATTTGATAAGTTGGGGGATTTAAGTTGAGCTATCAACGTTAAACAAAAGCGTTGCATGGGAGAAATCCCATGGTTTTCATGTTTCTAAGAATTTTGAAGCATTTTCTTTTTCATGTAATAAATTACCATAGACTGTTTACCTGTTCTTATTTTATGAGTAAGGATGGGTACGAAAGGGGAGCGCCATATTCATTCGTGTCACGTGGTGTGATCTTTGAGTAATACCTTACCCAGAAATCTAAAAATAAGACAGTGTATCATCAGTTTATTTTTGTTGTTTATTTTTATGTTTTTATAGGTTAAAAAATAAAAGGACATGTCATAAGTCATAAATAAAATCCATTCACCACCATCCAAGCCACTGAGACTCAAATCCATGATTGAATGAAGACTATGGAATGCGTTATCATCATCAACCACCAGGTGACTTCATTCCATGATTATAATTTTAAATTTATTCTTTGAACTCCTCTCCTACCCCCCTTCTAACCTTTATTTTCTTTAAACACTGGGGACAGTGTTATCCTATGTTGGGGGGAGGTGAAAATAAATAATGATTTTTTGTTCAATAAGAACATGCAAGGAAAGAAAAAATTATTTTAAACTTGAACAGGATTACACACATTGAAAACTCTGATGTTGGATATCGAAAAATTTGGATGCTTTGATTCTGATTTTAATGCAAGTTTAAATTCATGAGCATAGTTTTTGGAAAGTGCGTTTGTCTAATGTTATTTTTCAATGTTTACATTTTCATCCTCCTAATAAAAATGCCACAACGCACGTCTACTGGATCATGGGTGTAAATTTGAGTTCATGGGTCCCTTTTATTATAGCATAGGGTTCTAGGGTCACTTTTAGTTTAATTTGAGTATCTAAAACAAAAAACAAAAAATAATTGAAAAACAATAATGGCCACATATAGCAATGTTTTGTCCAAATGTGTGGCATCCGACACTTGGGGATCGTGACTCCATAGTTGTCTTGCCCAGAGTTAGGCTTTATATCTATATTTTAGAGAATGTAATTGACCATATGTGTGGTGTCCGGCTCTTGGGGATCGCGACTCCATAGTTGTCTTTCCCAGAGTTAGTATTTTCATATCTATTGTGGTTATAAAAAAACACAAAAACTAATTGGATACTCATCTTATGTTTTAATGTGATTCCCACCTAGCGCTTCCATTTTTTCCCCTTGAACAATAAAATGGGCCCCATATCTTTTGTGATGCACAGACCTTTATCATGCTTAATTGGAATTGGATGAAATGTGGCAATGAATTTGGACAAAAGAATGGACTTGGGCTTGGGATATGCGTATGGACCTAGCTTGTTTTAAATGATTTTGATGTCTTTCATAATTTGTTTTGGTATGAGGTCTATGGGTTAGCAATGTGTATTAAATTGTTTTTTGAAAAGGGGATTTGAATTTCATATTTGTAATTTATATCCCTCGGGAGTAGCAAAACTTAAGTTGGGGGGTGTGATTAGTCACTGAAAGTGGCAAATATTCATTTTTATTATCTTTATATTCATTTTTCCAAGGTCCATAAACATTGTTTTTAGTGCATTACATAAATAGAACTTCATTTCTCATCATAAATGCAATTCATGTTTAAAATGCAAATTTGGGCCCAATAATTCAATTGTTTGTGGACAAAATTATATTCATTATATGAATTTGAAATTTTTTGATATAATTTATCAGTTTGTTTGTAAAATTTTATCTTTTAGATCCGATGGATTAATCCCAAGGGAAGATGGAGAATTTTTCACCTAAATGCAGAAATTTGCTGGAGAAAGCATAATGGGCCTAGGGCCCATCAAACAAATGTGGGGCCCACAAACCAAGACCAATGAAGCTCAAATGTTTACAGTAGAAAGAGAAAAATATATGGATCATTTTATCTAACTGTGGTCAGAGCTAATTCAGAATATTTCAATGAGATACAAGGGGATGAAGTTTAGAATTAAAATGGTGGGCCATAGCAGAATTGTCATAAAAACAGGCCACCATTTTGAACATAACTCCAAAATGGTTAAACCAAATCACCTGAAATTTTGGGAGATTCTAGGAGACACATGAACTAAGATATTATAGATTTATTACACCTTCAGGTTCTGCCGTATGAAGTGTCAAAAGAACACGTCAAAATGGCGGATGAATCTGGCTGGTTTTGTGGTCAACTTTGTAATGTTAATTTCCTTTTGATTCTTCACCCTCCTTTTTACTATCATAATTGCTGGGGGTGAATTTATTGTTTGATGTGAACCTATGATTCCTAATATGACTATATACGGGGATGGTGGTGAAGGTAATAATCATCTAACATTTTTCTTTGAATCCATGTTTTTCTTTCAATTGTAATTTCCCACTTTCATTTTGTAATGGCATCGTCAATTTCTCTATTGTACGTTTTTCATTCACTTTTAGTATTTTAATAAAATTTCTTATTTTCGCTTTTTATTTTCCTTTTCTTAACACGTTGATACCATTGAATCAATGTGTGAATTTATTCACACCCGCACATGTGAATTCATCACACAACGGTGGAGTGTTCATTTTGATTAATGTTTTTCTTCCTCAATTTCACTTATTTAAGTCAACTACCCACTTCCATTGATAGAATAGCATCAATGGAGGGCTAAACATTTATGGTTTGATCCTAGGGAGTTGCATGGGCTGGATTGAATGTTATTTGATGTTCTCAAATTCTTAAATTTTTTAATTATTTTAAGAGTACTTTCTTTGATTTATCTTTTTCTTTGTCTTCACTGATTTTAATGACGACACATTTTGAGTGCTAGTACGATCCAATTCCTTGGAGTGCTCATTTAATTGATCCTCTAAGTGAATTGGTGATATCCTTTAAATTTTGAATAGATTAAATCGGAGAATTATATTGAGGAATTATTTCATTTAATGGATACCTCTTGAACCAATGAACAGAAAGTCAAATGAAAAACAAATACATCAAATCAAGCCCAAGAGACAACCTAGGATCAAATCACATTAATTAGTTGTTTTAATTCAAGTAATTTCATTGGTTTTTTTTTAAATTAAATAAGTATTTCGTCAAATCAATCAACACCATAGTTGGCCACTTCATAGACAATCCTGCATCTAATCAAAGTGTCTCAATGTTTATTCTTCGGTCCCTATGGATTCGATCCCTACTTGTACTTCATCGACCGCTTTTACTGGTAAGGTAAATTTGGGTGCAACTAGATACACATCCATGACGATGAAATATAATAGCATAAAAACTTTTACATGTAAATGAAAAGAAGGAGGATGAATTCCTTAGCATCACCCATCCATGGGTCACTTGAACAAGGGAAACGTTAGGGGGTCTTGAGTAAGGGTAAAGATATAATATGTGGATAGAAGTAAATTTCACATTGTTATTCTTATTCCCAAGGAACAATATTTGGATTTACGGTTGAATAAAACATAACCCAATTGTGCATCTCTATTGGAGGATAAGGATAACCCCTTATGATCATTACACACAATTTATCAAAATGAGAAAACAATGCATTTTTGACATATCTAAAAAAATAATCATTTGAATGGTTAATTTATAGTTTCAAAAAATGATGTCGTAACTATTACCCTATATTAAGATTCAAAAATATTATAATTTAAAATATATTTTCTACAAAAATTAAGGAAAATATATTACATAAAAAAATAAATAAAATAAATAAGGAAAACTAAGGATGACATGTGAAAAACCTTTTTTATCAAATGGTTATCTAACCCTAAATTCATATTTAAAATTTATTCTTAGTTCAAATTTTGAAAAATAATTCAATGACAAATCAGAATAAAATAAAACTCAATATTTAGATAATTTTTTTTAAAAAAAAATATACTTCTAAAAGTGGATTATATTAAAATATATAAAAAATATCAAATAAACCTTAAAAATGAACATCTTAAAAAAAATATTTTCCATATTTAAATGAAACAAAAAATAGATTTCGGTATCAAAAAAATTATTAGTTTCAAAATATATTCTTCTCCCTCTCACCAATGTCATATTATCCCTTAATGTTGATTAGTATTTCCCATAAAACAAATAAACCATTTAACCTTAGTTATAGGGAAGTTAAATTTATGTTAAATTAGACCGTGTGGTATAAATAATTTAAAAAAAAATTCATATATCATGTACTTACAAAAAATTGATAATACTATACAATCATAATTATCTATTTTGATTATCGGAGGTATGATATAAACAATATCACACAATAACATGCTTTAAAGGATAGGATTTGTCTGTAAAACCCCAACCTTTTCTTGATATATATCATGCTCATTTAAATGTACCCTTTTCCCTTTTGTTCAGTACTTTTAACTTAGATTTTATCTTATGGTTTGTTTGGGATAAAATTTGAAAACAAAATGGAAGGTGGGAAGTGAACGGTTAGTGCATCATTTTCCCTAATCATTGACCCTTTCCCAATAAACCATAAAAACCAAGATAGTTGGTATTTTGACTATTGGTTAATGGTTTTTAAATCTATTACCCCTCCTAGGAGAAAACAATGACCCCCCCCCCCCAACAAAATATATGTGCATAGTTATGGAGAGTGACATAGTGAAACCTTGTTCCCTGAGCAGCAAATCATGCATACAGGGTTTTAATAACCTAAAAATTATTAAATTATTGTACTAAAACCATTATAATACCCTTTAACACCATACCCAAGCATGTATGCAATTTATACAAATTACAAATCCTCTCAGTGGTATTGTAAATACTATTTGGTATATGTTCTTAGTGATTCAAAGCCCAGATTGAAGATCTACACCTATCACCATAAGTGAATCATTCTTGTTTGATATCCCATTCATATCCCATTTTTTGGTGGGGTTTTAACGTAAATTTAGTTGGATATAGATCTATCTTTGATGAATCTAGATTTAATCATTTAGATATTGATATATAACTGAAGGATCTTGATTTTTTCAATATATATTTACAGTTTTAGATCGGGATATCAATCTACGTCACTGTGTCGCTCAAATTTTGTAGATTTCCATTGGGTGGTATTTCATAAAAAATTTAGGTAGGTTGTCAATGATTCAAATCCAAAAGTATTAATTTCATTATATGTGTCTAAAATTAAAATTTCTATTATATTCTTATAAATTGAATTTTAAGTTGAGTTATTTAATTTGGTGAATTAAATAATTGAGGAAAATTTAAAATTTGGGTGTTTGAAATTATAGGATTTGATTTATTAATTTATGAACTAATTATAATATATTATGATTGTCAAACTTAATAAATAATTATTGATTTAATTTATATAATATTGATATTGTGATTATTAATAAATAATTGAGGAAGTAATTATATTATGATCGGAATGTGAACTTAATAATTAATTGGTTAAATAAAAATGGGATGATTGGGATTGTATATTCTGATTATCTATTTTGGAAATTAGTTAATATAATTGATGTTAGGAAATAATTTTTTAATTATTAATGAAATTATGTGGATTTTTTTTCATTATTGAGTGATATGTTAGGATTTAGATGACTCTTTAATTGTTGACTTAATTAATAAGAATAAGATCATTAAATAATAGTTGAATTAATTAATGGTATTCATATGATTAATTAATTAATATTTAATTAAATGGGATTACGATGAGGAATTATTTTTTTAATCAATTAATAGGATTGAGATGATTGATTAATTATTTTGTTAATAAATAGTACCTAAATGATTATTTAATTATTCTGTTAATTAATAGGATTGGGTTGATTAATTAGTTTTTCAGTTAATTAATGATATTGAGATTAGTGATTAACTATTGATTTTATTATTGAGATTTTAAAGATAAAATAATTGTTTATTTAACTAATGATATTGAGTTAAATAATGATATTTAGATAATTAATTAATTATGGAATTAATTTTTGAACTGGTGAATGGTAACATTGTAATTCATATGATAATTGAGATCTAGAATGGTAACAGTTGAATTATATGATATAACACATGGTATAGAATGGTAACTATGGAATTATTCCATGTAATTTACCTTGGGTATAGTTTAGACTATGTCATGGGATGAATTAGGTATTAAAATTTGGGTGTCCGCAAAATTCAGGGGGATTATGTGGTTAATTAAATAATAATGGAGAATGTGATAATGACATAATTATGTGTTCTGTTTATTTATATATACAACTGAATACAATTTCTATTCTCTAGATACTGTTTTAGATTCCATTTATGTTAGCCTACTGAGTTATACTCACACCCTACTCATGATTCCTAATCATTTCATGAATAGATTTCATAGTTATAATAGGGGTTATGGGAAAAGATCTTTTTTCAGATGGATGATTCAGGATGTAGCATGGAAGATGGAACATGACGTAGTTAGGGACATCATTGGGAGTTTTTAGTGTCTTTACTTTTGTGTTTCATTTAACACATGGCAGGTACTCTATCGTTAAAATTTTTAATGTTTGGTATTTTATTTTGTTTTTCCTTATTTGGTTATCAAGTGATATTGGGTTCCTTCTTGTTATGGTTATATTCAAGGATATTCATTATTTATTATCTAAATGTGTTTTACTCTGATGAAGATGTTTTAGTATCCCATTAATTTGTATTATACCCTCACTACTAGTTGGTAGAATATGGAGTATGAGAGGCATCCCTGAGGTCATGTGACCAACTGACTCAGGGAATCAGTGTGTGACAACTGGGTCGGGAAATTACAAAGTTTTATTAGCGTTGTTTCTTCTATTTTTCAATTTTCATGATATTCAGGGAATGTATATTGGATATTAAAATGATTCAAGCCTTGGTTAATAGATTCTATATTGGAGTATATGATCCTTGTATATGGGACAACCCAAGTACCTAGTGATTGATTTTTTTTTAATTTTTTATGTTAGAGTTTAATATTAATTCAGCTTCAGTGAATAACAAGATCTGTGAAGAGATTAGTGATGTTTATAATTTATATGTTTTGACTCATGGTTGGGAATGACAAGATATCTTTAAAACAAGAATAAATCTACAAACTTAGGGTTATTTTATGACATTCATCATTTTAGGAATGCGAAAAAATTCAGTTTTGGGTATGATGTTAAAGCTGAAGTGTTTTTAAAAACATGTGAAATTAAATTGAATAAGGTTCTTAATATTAAATTAATAATGGTAAAATGTTAAATATGAGTAAAATTGGTATTATTAATGATAAAATTGAAGGAATAAAATGATTTAAAATTATTTAACCTTGAACTAGATGTGTGATGGCTAGTGGTAGTGTTTCTCAATCATCAATGACCATGTGGAGTGTTTTGATTAAAGTGTATTTTTATTCCTAATTGTGTTGTCTCAGAAATGTGTTAATATTATGAATTGTATCATAAGGTGAATTTTTCACTTGTAGATTTATTCCTCCATGATGGTTCCTGCTGAGATGAAGATAGGAGGACATAAATAGATATGGTCGTCCAGTGAAAGAACCTAAGGCACCAATGGTGTCGAGTGAAGATGTTTGAGAGTAGTTCTAGGAGATCCTTGATTGGTTCATGAAATTCATGGAAATAAACCAACGTACAGTTCTGTTGATCCTTTTTGACTTGATGAGGGAGTTTTTGTTTTATCATACACCAATTTTTGTTAGAGACAGTGGACCTAAGATATCATTGTTCTAGATCAAGTCTCTATAGACCATACCTGGACACATAGAGAATCCAACTGAGATGTGGGTCAATATGGATGCTTATATGCTACGAGGATCATGGAAGCATTGGTGGGATGGTCAATAATTGAATTGATATGATTATGGAAAGTTATGAAGGGTCTTATTAGAGATGTTCTTGAAGCACATCTATCCAGAGTTGTTGAGGTAGGATAAACTATCTCAGTTCAGGAGGTTGACTTAGTGGATTATATTCATGATAGAATATTCATTCTATTTTATATATTTATAGTGGTTTTCTACAATAATGGAATTGAATGAGTCTAAATTGGAAGGAATAATCTAGGATGTATTTTCATTCGAATGTATGTCCTAGGATAATATTTTATGGATGACAATGTTTACAAAAGTGGTCAATCATGCTCTCATTGTTAAGGGGACACTAGGTGAGGATTCTAGTGAAGGATAGAAAATTACTATATGATGATCATAAGGTATATATTTAGTGATCGTGAAGAATTATTATGATATATTTCACCAAATAAGTGGAAATTATAGTTGGAATGTGGAAGGTCGGTTAACACGCCCTTCCTCTAGTGATCTTCCTCCTACATCGTTGGCCATTCCACTATCATATTAATTTTCCATGACCACCATTAGAGTGACTATCTAGAATATACATGGGATATCTACATATTTTCTATAGGAACCCATGAATGATAGGTAATTATGGGTAAGATAATCTAAATTAGAGTGTATAAAGTGGAACCTCTACATTGTATCATGCTAGCAATTGGATTTCTACTAGAAATAGAAGTATATGACATGGATGTAGTTATTCACAGAATGAACCCTTGCATCAGCATTGTGATATAGCTTAGGGGAATCATACTACATCATAGGGAAGAGTGGCATGACATTTACATATGGTGTTTCTTATATGTGTGAATAGTAATGTTAAAACATAAATGGATAGAGGTTCTATTCATGTAGATCCTACATTATTTAGTTCCGTATTTGATAATGGTTCCTCTCATTCCATTGTTACTGTATAATGTGTAAATGGTTTGATCCTGGTAGTGGATTTTGTGAGTGGGATTATGATGATAGATAAATTATTGGCAGTGAGGTACATAGACATCATATTTTTTAAGGAATGATATCATGAATATGGGGAGTATCGTTTTGGGTTAGATCACTATATTCTTGTAATTTTGTGTTTTTAAATAATTTGGGGTATAGACTAGATAGTACCATTCCAGAACCCAAATAGTTTTTCATCAAAGGACTGTGACCATTACATATCTTTTGGGTGATATTTTCATTCATTGAGTAGAGTGGGATATCTAGGTAATCTATGTAGGTCCAATTACACATCAAATAATAGATATCGTAGCCCATTTCACTCATTTGTTGTTATATTATGTAGGTGTAATGAATTATATCATTCAACCTATAGGGGAAAAGATTTTGGATGTGTTCCCTAAAAACTTCATAGGGATTCCACCTAAGAGATTTGTTGAATTCACCATTGATATCATGACTAGGGAGGAACTGATTTTTGTTACACCATGTAGAATGGAACTGACAGAGAATCAAGAGCTCAAGACTCATATAGAGGAGTTAGATGTTAAGGGGTGTATCTGACCGAGTGAATCTACTCAGGGTTCACCATTTTTTTTACATTAAGTTGTACATGACTTTACACTTTTTTATTGATTACATGATATTTAACAAGATAACTATGATGCACTAGTATCCTCTTCTATGTATTGATTATGTTCTTGAGTATTTGAGAGGGGGTTTCATCTTCCCAAATATTGAATTGAGATCAAGGTCTCATCCGTTAAGAGTTCATAATTTTGATATACCATGGACTACATTGAGAATTAGGTATGTCCAATATGAATTTTTCATAATGATATTTAGTTTGATGAGAAAACTGAATTTGTTTATCGACATGATGAACCAAATCTTCCATCCTTACCTAGATCGGTTTGGGGTGGTTTTTTGGATGACATCTTAGTGTTCTCTAAGACTCATGATGATCATTTCGAAAATCATGACATCATACTAAGTACACAAAGAGATATTCAGCTATGCACCAAGCTAAGAAAGTGTTAATTTTTTTTATTGATCAGGTACACTTCATAGGTCACATCATCTTATATTAATGTGTGTTAGTAGACCCGAAGAATATTTTGGTACTGGTTTCCTAAGATCATCCCATGATCTTTTTTGATATTCATAGCACTCTGAGGCTAGATAGTTATTATTAAAGATTTATTCTAGAAATTTCCTATTTGATAGTGTTGCTTTAATGCAAGGCCAAGAAAGGGATTTCTTTTAATTGATGAATGCATGAAAAATTCCTTCAAGTAGTTGATGGATCACTTCACATCACTATTGATATTGATCCTACCTGATCCATGTGAGGACTATATTGTGTATTGTTATGCCTCAAGAGTTGAACATGGATGAGTGTTAATGTAGGGAGATCAATTTTTGGAATATGAGTCTCAATAGTTGAGGCCTCATGAACAAAACTACCTTATGCATGACCTTGAGTTAGTTTAAGTGGGTTATGCCTTGAATTGTAGGTGAAATTATCTGTCGATAGATATGATTAATTTTTATACATATTATAAGAGTTAAAAATATATATTTAATTGTGTTAGTTGAATATATATATATATAAGAGACGGTGGGTTGATTATATTATGTTTTTCGATTTTGAGATAGCATATAGATCCAGGAAGGGAAATTTTGTGACTGGCGCTTTGAGAATAAAAACTCAGACTCTAGAGGTTTAGGATTATAGTGGTGAGTGGAGGATAATTTCATTGGTGGATGAGATGCATGTGGTAGTTCATGACTATTAGGAGAGGAAAAATATGGTTTTAGTTTCAGTAGAGTCAAAACTTTTTATATGTATTGGGGTTAGAATTTACGAGGAAATTACATTTTTTTCCCATGATTTAAAGCCTTGAATGTGTGGCGTCACGTTATGATTTCAGCATAGATGAGGATGAAATCACCTTTTTCATAAATCCTGTTGTTTTTCATATAAACATATGGGAGGATTTAATATTGGAATTTGATTCCTTAAATTGGGTAGTACATCCAAGTGTGACCAAAATGTTCCATGACATATGACCATCATTTCGGTGGTTGACCGCTTAAAAAGAGATAACATGGTTTGTGAGATGATGTTACACCAATCAGCGGGTGAAGGATTAGAATAAATGACCTTATAGTTTAGAAAAAAATTTGAACATTCTAGAGTTGATGTGATATGAAATTTGATGGGAAATTGAGGTTGGACAACCAGGGACACCTTAAAAGAATGACTCTATTTTTTTGTGGACAGGTAGACAACGGTAGTGCAATTCATTAAAATATGGGAGACATTCATTATAGAGAAGTTGTAGGATTTTTATGTTTTGTAGATATACCATTTGAATGGGATTCCATGTACTTATGTTTCAGAACATGAATTGTGATTTAAATTATGCTTCTATAAGGAATTATAGAAGTATCTTGGTATGAATGGTTTGTTGACTACAGATTTCAACCCATAGACAGATTGGAAAAAATATTGTACTATAAAGGTTCTCGAAGATATGCAAGAAGCATGTGTTTATTACTTTTATAGGTATTGGGAGAAGAAAATTACACTATTGGAGTTCAACTATAATTGTTTTTATCAGGAAATAATTCATATGGAACCATACGTAGCACTTCATGGTAGGCAATGAAGATAACCACTTTACTGGATGGTGGATGGTGAGTCAGAGTTGTTAGGAAGGAGCCTCCTATATGATACTTTGGAGCACGTACAAATGATTCTAAATAATGTGGATATGTCTCATAGTACAGAGACTTCATTTGTTGACATACATTGATGACCCATATAGTTTACATAGGGTGATCATGTATTCCTTCGGGTGTTTCCAATGCTGGGACATTGTTGGATATAGAGACAGGGCATGCAGACCCCAATATTTGTCGGACCATTTGAGGTTGGGGAGAGAATCATGTAGGTGTCTTTCCAATTATATTTTCCACAGATATATAGTGACATGCATGATTTTTTTTATATGTCACAACTTCGATAGTATCACCTAACCCTTCTCATGTGATCGATATGGATAATGTTGAGATTGAGTTATATGCATTATATGAGAAGATTTCATTACATGTATAGGATCACAATGAGAATGTGTTATGGGGGGATTGTGTTGGTAGTTCAAATTTATTGGTAGAAAGGTCATTTTTAGGAGAAAAAAAAGAGACATAGAAGTAGATATTAGGGTTTTATGTCATGATCTTATTGAATATGAATTTTAATGTATCTTTGGAGTACTCTTTGATGAAACTATGTTATAAGGTATGGATATTGTAAAACCCCAAAAATTTCTGGAGATGTTTCATACTCATTGGGTTGTACTCATTTTTATTGGTTTCAATAATTTTCATTTGGGTTTTACATTATGGCTTGTCTGGGTGAAAAATTTGAGAAACAAATGGAAGATGGTGGGCAATGAACGGATGACGCACAGTTTCCCCTTACTGTGAACCATGGCCCATATTTTTTGGCAAACATAAATAGTTTTTTAATTTTTAGTGCACAATTTATAAAAAAATGCACTATATTAAGATAAACTATGCACTCCATAATGGTGTCTCATGGTTTGGGCACACTATTAGAAGAAACTGTGCACCCCAAGAAGCAATACCATGTGTATGTGGTTTTAATCACCAAACAAATATTAAAATATTTCCCAAAACCCATTCTAATACTTGTGTGCTCCCTGTCTCAACCTAGAAATTATTTCTCTAAATAAAAAAGCCTCCTAAACTTGTTATACGGCATTTTGACCTCTATTCCGTCAGATTTGAAGCCCAAATCGAAGATCCACACCCCTCTTAATATGTGTATCATATCCTAGTAGATCTCCATATAGATCTCCCATTCTTTTAGTTGGAGTTTATCCAATATTTTTTTTATATATGGATATATATTTGATGAATATATTTAATTTCATGTGTATTTAGATCATGTATTAAGGTAAATTCACTTTTATGATCAACATTCATTTTTTTAGATTGGGATCTCAGTTTACGTCATTCTGCCGCTCAAATTATAGGGATTTCCATTAGGCGATCATTCAACAAGGAATTTCAGTAGGTGTTCTATGTTCCAAATACCAATGACATAGTTTTTTATGGGTAATTAATTTTATAATTTCTATTAGATGTGTAAAAATTGTGTTTTATGTTGAGTTAAATAATTTGATAAATTTTTTAACTAAGGAAAAATGTGAAATTGGAGTTATTGGAATTGAAGATTTTGAATAATTAATTGATGAAATAATTATATGACATTTAGGTTGATTATTTTAATATTTAATTGATTTATTAATTGGAGGATATTGAGAATTTATATTTTCATAATTAACTGATGAATTAATTATAAGATAAGGATATTGTTAATAGAATACTTATTTGATCAATTAATTATGGGTTTATTGGGATGGAATATTTTGATTAATCAATTGTGAAATTAATTTAGGTAATTAATGTGACTAACTAAATGTTTAGTTGATAAATAAATTAATATGATTAATTATATTTTATGTTAATTATTTAGATTTATATGATAAATGAATTATTGAGTTGATTAATATGATTGAAAAGATTTTGTAATGGTTGAGTTAATTAAATGGATTGGGATGATTATTTAATTGTTCATCTAATTAATTGGATTTATATGTTTAATTAATTATTTAGTTAATTTATATGATTTGGTTGACTAATTAATTATCGAGTTAATTAATGGGATTTAAATGATTAATTAAATGTTGAGTAAGTTAATGGGATTGGAATGGATATTTAATTTTAGAGTTAATTAATGAGATTTATATGATTAATTAATTATCGAATTAATTAATGAAATTGATTTTATATATTAACTATTGTATTAATTATTCAGATTGAGAAGATTAATAGAATTTTGAGTTAATTAATGAGATTGATAATATCAATAAATTTAAAAATTAGTTAATGAAATGATGAAAGCTAACAATTGAATTCATTTGGGAAATGATATCTATAATGATATAAATAGAATTATAAGATATTACAATTGATTTATAATGGAAAAAAATGTAATTCTTGGATATGATATCCCTAGGGGATAGTTTAAACTCTGTCATTGGCTAATGTAGGTATTGAAGTTCAGGTGTCCTGGGAAACCCAAGGGTTTATCAGATATATAAATAATAATTGATAATGTAATAAAAATTTCTATATGGATTATGTTTATATCTTTATACAACTGGAAACACATGTTATTGAATTCATATTATCTCAGATGCCGTTGGTGGTGGGATACTGAGTCTTACTCACATCATACATGAGATGCTTATTCAATAACTAAATAAATTTCATGGTTTCGGTAAATGATAAGATAAAACGACCAGTTCTATATCGATGAGTTGGGATGGAGTGTGGATGATGGAAACAATCATGGGTTGGGACCCAATTGGGAGTTGATAGTATCTTTACATTTTTGTTTCATTTGACACTTGGAAAAAACTCTTACATAGAATATCTATTTTTTGGTTTTGATTTTGTATTCTATATTTGTTTATCATGTCATGTTTCCATAGTTATGTTTATGGTTATATTATTGGTTACTACCTATTTTTTACAATAGTTTTTTACTCTGAAGAAAGATTAAATACTCTCCCCATGATAGATGTTAGACTAATGCTGCTAGCCATTATCCTAAAGTGTGTGGTTATTCATTCTTGAGGTCATGTGATAGGCCGTATCAGGGCACTAATACTTGACACCTAGGGCGATACATTATAGTATCCAACAAAGGGATAGACAATGACACTATCCAATATAATATTTACAAGTACAATGTCCCAAAATTTCATAGCATGAATACCCCTAAATGATGAACTTAATTCCCTCTTCAATAGTGGATAATGATGCAATATTACATTCATTTACAACAACACCTGATATAGTACCCTCTATTTCTATAGTACCAATAGAAACATTAGATATATATTACCTACATAGTGCCTAAACAGATCCTCCCACAGTCCCAATATAGTACCACTAGATTACCTATAGAAACATTCACATATTACGATCCATCAAAGGTTGAACCCACAACCTCTACAATATGGAAAAGAAAAAGGTTCTACTACTTAATATATTGGATCAATATAATCATAATAATAAAAAATAATTAATATAAAATTGGTTTATAAAAAATTGAAAAAAATACAAATCGTTCAAATCAATAAATTACGAGTGGTTAGAAACTACATAACATGATACACATGTCCACACAAATAGAATCCCTCAGAAACTCATTATATATCCTTTTATACAGAAAAAAAATATACAAATTATAAAACTAAATGATATCTAAAAATTGAAACAATTGAATATAAATACATAATGTACCTAACAAATTTTGAAGGAAATTACAATGAAAAGTGTTTTAATCATAAAAAAAACCATAGACACGAAATGGGAAAATCTTTTCATCTTGGAGTTCATTAATGACTCAGTTATACCCACAAAAAATCCATAAAATGGATCCACATAAACCAGTTAGAAAATGAGGGAGGTTTAATAGAAGAAGAAGTAGAGTCATTCCCTTCAAAAATATATAATATAATTAATTTAAAATATTTATCAAATAAAGGATAGTATGAGAGACAAAATAGAGTAATGTGGGAATAGCTCAGCTTAATAAATTAAACAAAAACCTAATCTTTTTCATGAACAAAAGGGGGGTTATTATTAAATAAAATATGTTCTCCATGAAATAAAAAATCATTCTCTCCATCATAATTTTAGATTCCTTAAACAAATAGTCAATGAGATAATTTACCAACTATGTACTAGCTATAGGTGTCACGTGTTTGTGTAAGTGTCTCCATGCCACTACTCAGTTCATCAATCTTGTAATTGAATACTAAAGAACCTCCATTAGAAATGGATGTCCCTTTAAACCAATACAAATCCCACTAAACTCTAAATGTACATCCATCATAGATATAATAGGAAATATTTCAACCCATAAAACTAATTTACCATTATTTCTATATAAATTATATCTTTTTGGATTTTTAACTTGAATTTTTACCAATAAATCATCGAAATTACAAATAAAAAAATTCCCTCACATTTTACCAGATCAATTCCAAAAATTAAAAAAATTAATAAAACCCCAATACATGGGATATTAATAATTTTTACATTTAGAAGATGACTTCCTAAAGACTAGTTTTAGGAGACATAATAGTCGATTGATATTTTATAATAAATCCATTGTCATTATTAAATTCTCATATAATGCTGATAGGCCTCTTGAAAAATATTTTTTTATCCGTCATTAAAGGGTTGCTTGTGGTCATTATTAATTAAATTTTTATTCACTCATGAATGAATTAAGACCAAAATAAATATCGAATTGTTTTCCTCATGTTTCTTTTGGAGCACCTTATTTATGGAAAAAAATAAATGTTACTTTTTTGGATGTGGTAGTTATACTTTTTATGGAATTTCATGTCATAAAAAGGAGAAATGATGTAGCTACAAATGTTTATGTTGGAAATTTTTTAAGACTTAAAAAATCATATTTATATGGTTAAGTTTTCATGAATCAAATAATAACACTATGAGTGATGTGAAACCTTATGAGGAATTATATGAATGACCATATTGATTTCTAATGTATTGAAATGATATTATTAATATATTTATGATCAACTATAATTTTATAGAGTTGAATGAAAAATGTATAAGTGACTTGTGAGAGAGTATATTCCAGTTAGTTTCATAAGAATTCATATTTTGAAAAATGCCGGATACCATAGTAGTTTGTAGTAGGAGATCATATATTAAAGAATATATCTATAGGACAATGTCAAAAATGTTCTAGTATAAAGATAATAATTTCAAAATTATTCATTATATAATTCTAAATTTTAATGTGTGTTGGTGAGATGACATATTATTTGACATTATAAAAATTTAAAAATAGAGTTTACATGATGCAACTCAAGTTCTATGTGTGTGATCCCTTAAACATTATCAACTTGGGAATTATGGGATTAGTGGAAAACACATCCCTTATTGATCACATAGTAGAGAGTATGAAAAAAAAGTAAAGGGTATTTCATTGGTGAAAAATTTATCTTGGGAGGTTCCATTATAGGTATTTTTTTATGATATTCACTTATCAAGATATTCCACCATTATATGGGGTTTTCATGGCCCAATGATCTTAGACTCCACCATTATCCCACCTCCTATTACAAGAGAGAGGGATCTCTCAGTCTTTACTAAGAAACATTCATTAATTCGAATTAATAATCCATCTAATATTCCTATAATTATAGGAATAATGATCAATATTATGGTCCCCAATTTTGATTATGGTTTCCCCAAACTCTTAATCTCCATATGGGAGTTCACAATGTCTTTAGACATTGACATGATCGTAATGCTGGTTAAAATTCGATGGAATCAACAACCATTTTCTATATTCAACCACTCCATCTCAAATTCATGGGATCCGCAACATCACACTATCATAAGTATCTTGGACACCTAATATCTTCTTATGTATTTGGAGATAAAGGATGATCTGGTATTTTCATAGATCGACATCCAATGATCCTTAAATGTTGTTCATTTTTTCTATTTCTCTAGTCTTTACACATTCATTTGAAATACGATCCTACACCATCCATTATATGGGAAAATTTTCAAGGTCTTCTACTATAGTTTCAAAATCCTTCAATCATCTCAATTTTATGCCTTTTGGTTAGTATATTACAATTTATTGATAGTATATCCTTCTATATTTTCTATGTAAATTTTACACATATCTATATTGATGTAAATGTTAAAACCCTCCATTATATGTTTTTAATATTTTCATTTAAATTAAATATCACATAATGTAGTGACTGATTATTTAATATTGAGTTGTTTTTTCTATACATTTTTCAATAGGGTCGTCTCTAAAATTATTTGGGTGTGTTTGAGTTTTTCAGAGGTCTAATTATCCAGTCACATTTCCTAATTATCATTACATGGGTATGGAAAATTTAAAATAGTATGCATCCCATGGAGGATTGCCGATAAAGGAGGAAGAAGCAACTCAAAAGGTGTGTGTTGTTGATAGTATTGACATGGTATGGGTTCTAAAATGTACCTATGCCCAGTAAAATTTGTTCTATTTGGTCCCTTAATCACAATATAACTGACCATACAATCCATCAATTTATAACTCCATGTGTAATATTCATGGGTCTTTAGAAAAAGATAGATGTGACAAAAACAAGGAGAATTTTCTTTCAGAACATGTGATTGGGGTTCTAATTGGGGGTTTCATGTGAATAAGTGCATCTTATTTGATAATCTTTTTATGTAAACTCATCGAGCTGCGGGCCTAGATTTTTGTATAAGTCCTAGAAAAAGTCCCCACGACCAATGAGCATCTCATTTATCCTCATACAGAATATATTTATGAATTTATGAAATGGATTCCTTGTTACAAAAGAATTATTAGGAAGAAAAATGTGTTGAAAATGGATTTTTATGAATATTACTCCAACATTCGTAGTGATTTTTTTTGAAATATAATTATCAACAGTTCATCATCTTGGATCATCATCAGAGTTTGAATAAAATGTGAAAAAAGAATATTTTTTCAAAATTGTTTAGTGAAGTTGATGCAAAAATGAATTGATGTTTGTGAGTATTCAATTAATGTAGAGAGGATGTAAAACACTAAAAAAGGGTTATTAATATCCTCAAAAACCTATCACTACTACATCATTAGGTAAGGTTGTTAATTATAGGAATCTAAACTAATTCTCCTTAAAATGATTTTAAAATTACATTTTTACATGCGAGGTTATAATGAATCCGGAATTGACTCTATCTCAAGATACATAATTTTACAAAAGGTGGTTGAGAACCCATTTTGGATGATGTGTTTTTGGAAGAAACTAGAGGATTGAATCTAGAAGTGAATATCAATTAAATTTTTTTTATGAAACTGATAGATAAGGGAAAATATGATAATTGTATAAATCATTGGCTGCCATATCCAAAAGAAATATCATCCTATTTTATTTTATTGATAATATTTTAAAGATAATTAATTAATCAATTCATCAAAGGAATACAGAAAATGTATAAAGTAATGATTTGTGATAGTTGATTCCATAGAACTCCACAAATAGACTAATTCCAATGACAATATTCTATTCAAGGATTCATGGAAATAAAAATCAGTATAGAGGAATTAACTAATAGCTCATACAAGAGGGAAAATTTAATTTATGAGTTAATTCCTAAGGATCCTAGGGGGAAAATTTCCTATCTTGTGATGTTTTTATATTATAATAGTTACTAAAATAATAATTATCTATTGTAAATGAAAATAAATTATCATCATGGATTATTTTTGTATGTGAATGGTTCATCACATTCCCTTAAATTGGTTTCTATTGAAAATGGATAATAATTTAATTTTTTGTCAATATTATTTAGAGGCATGATGAAATTGATGATATAAAATTTGTGTGTGAGACCAAGATGTAAGATCAATTACATCATATATCCGCATGAATTTTCCAATTCAAGATAAAACTATTAAAGTTGATGTGGATTTAATAAAGACATAATTTTAAAATATGAATTTATTTAAATTTATAATCTGATACTATAAAATTTTTTCTTCGATGTCTACAGTACACATGATATTCATATAAATTATTGGATTAATAAATTATGAATTAATGTAAACTTAAATTAATTAGTTTTTAAATTTAAAATCTTTTAAAAAATTGAAATAGAATAAAATTTATAAATCGGTCTGTAATGAAACCTAATATTTAAAAAATTATAGAGTATTATTTTATTAGTAAATCTGTTACATTATTGTCAAAGAGTTGGAGTTATAATTTTAAAACTCCCATGTGGCCCTTTTATCTAAAAATAGAATATTAATAAGAAAATTTTGTTAATATTAAAATTTATCAAGGTTATATGCTTCCTTTAGTGTTAATGTGAATATAGAGGACTACGCTAATGTTGGATTTTAAAAACCATTACGTAATTCTTGAAATTATATAATTAATGATTATTAATGTTTCATTTTAAAATTATTTTTGAATCAATAATATAAAATTTTATCAATGATTGAATTTAATATTAATTAAATTACATTAGAAAATATATAAATGTGTAATAAATGGATCCAACCAAATCCAAAACCAAACATGACCAGTATTAACATGGTTGGTCCTAGATTTTCCCAAATCTAAACCAATTATCATATAACGGTGATAACTAATGTGATAAGGAGTAATATATGAGATATTCAAAGAAATATTTTACATTTTTATTGGGATCTCAATAGAAAATGACTTATTACATCACTAATGATCCATATCTAAGAACCCCCAACACTAAAAAATGATGCGGTTTGAAGGAAGATAACATAGGTGTGAAAGGACCCTGAAAATGCTTGAGGTTCACAAGTATGAAACAGACCGTTGGGACCACACTATGTTTAGTATGAATTTTTATAGTTACTAAAAATCCTATAACCTTGTGGTTATGGTTTTTTGACTATAGTCTAATGGGATATTACACTAATAGGGGAAATTATTCTTTGATATTTTTAAAAAAATCACAAAAAAATATGTTATATAAAAAACATATAATGGAAAATTAGAAGTAAACTAAAAATGCATAAAAAAATTATAAAATATATTACTTCAATAATGTAATAATACATAATCTATTTAAAAAACATAGGGAATTTAATAATAACATGCACTAAATACAATTTATAGGAAGGAAAACTCCAACAAAAACCCAATTATAAATTTATATCAACTCCTCCATCAAGATAACTTCATGTAATATTACATAACCATATAAAAAATATGATCTCCATATCCACGAACACCTTTAACTCCTAAAAGCTGATTCACATATATATATCCTTATGTACATCACTGCATAATCTCACAAATATGGATGGATATTATGACATAGTATGATATCAAAAGTAATAAAAATACTCTATTGAACATTTATTTGAATAAATCATAGATCATACAAGATCATAATATATATCCAATTTATCAATAATCAATTTTATCATAAGTTTAATCTTTGTCAAATATGGATATATAGTTATTAAGTATACAAAAATAATTTGAAAATATTCCACATATTCTAAATCCTTATATGATAAATCCTCAATAAAATATAATAGATTAAATTTACACACATGCTCACTACATAAAATCTATACATAAATAAAAACATGTAAGAATAAATATGTTTTAGTAATAATAAATCATTTATTTCATCCATTTTAATTTTATATTACATCAATGAGAAAATAAATTCTTATGTTAAATAGATGATCTCTCCGACTAGGATAACCAAACCCTATAGATCCATATATACATATCACATAGACGATCTCCCCCACCATGTGAATATATTTATTAGAAGACCAAATTACGACAATTTTATATAATTTTTTTAGACCACTAAAAACAAAATGAAACTCATTAGTTGCATAACATTAAATATGGCTAGTCAACATAATAACACTAATTGATCATTTTTATTTCTCAAATATTAATTATCTATCACTTAGGTGTTTGAGATATTAAAGCATCATAATTATACCCCTAATGTATAATATCTCAAAAGTAACTCAGAAGGGTTCCATTTATAACCGAGACTCATCAGCCACCATAAATTCACATAACATAGACTTGTGGAGAAAAAATTAGTAGTTAAATGCTTAATATAGTGAAATGTCACAATAATTCTAATAGTAATCAACAAAAAATATACTATCATCAATAATCATATATCTCAATATCTATTATTCATGATAAATGCATAGCGTTAATGAAGAATCATAATTATATGATGCTGCAATAATTATTTATTCTTCTTTTGGAAGTAATATATTACTTCCTCACTAATAATTTGACCAATAATCACTTAAATAATCATTTATATGATTTTTAATAATCCAAAAAAGATATTATAATTACTAAATATTAGTAATATTAATATATTAAAAAATTTATAACGATTCCTTTAGTGTGTTTATACTGTAGTCTTGGTTGACTAACAAATCCTAATATGGGATTCATTATCAGGTAAAGGTATTATCATGGTCAATAAACTAAGTTAACGTTCAACATCCTATAAATTCATGATTCCACAATATATGTAGTATTCCTTACATGATCTCATAAATAATGTGAATAATATTCCTAATTCATATTTCCTTGAATGATTGAACTATATTGACTAATCTAGGAGTTCATAATACATATTTCACTGAATGAACTTTGTCTAACATAATATTCCTAAGAACAGACAATAGGGTCTGTACGATTGGTCTTCATAAATAACATCATCCAATCAAAAAAATAACTCCTAGAATATTTTAGATACCATATATTTACCTTTTCATATCTTATGAAATTACACATACCGATAATAACAAAATCAACATGTTCAGCTATCAACATAGATGTATTATCAACAAAATGTTGTAATTAATTAATTATTGAGTCACAGATATCTCAGATACTAACATTATACCCCACGATTATCCCATATATAATATCTCATATTCTGACACCCTTGAATGTACCCTTATATAAAATACCCTTCCTATGAATATCACAATTCAATTTAATATTTATTAAAAAACTACAATTTTTGTGGACCATCGATTTCCAATTAAACTCAATATAAAAATTAGGATATAAAAATAGTCTATAAGGAACATGTAATTATTCCCTGGGAAGACCATCTATCGAAATATCATAGGATCATAAACACCACATTTATCATTCTCATATCCTCAAGTATCCTCATCAAATATGACACAAATTAAGATCATATCTCTATGAAACCAAAATAAATTAAATCCAATATAGGTGTAATAGATTTCATAACCTGTTTCTAGTTTATGATTAATTTCGATTACTTCAAAACACTCTATATACTCATTTGGGATCACAATTTCATTTAACGATCATCATATGAAACCTTTTTGTGTAAGTGTCAATTGGGACAAAGACTACCAACGACTTCATGAAAATTATAACATGAGACGAGTTATCACATGATTCAATGCCAAAATAAAAATTTCAATAAATAATATAAAAATTATAAAAATAATTTATTTAGAAATATCAATACTAATTAATTATGTAAACTAATGAAGTAATGATTCCATACCTTATCCTTTTCTTGTGATGACCCCTGATACCACCCATTCATCAATGTGTCATTATAAAAGAATTTTAGATAAAGTTGAAAGAGGAGATGATAAATTAAGGGAAGAGTAATCCTCGATTCATGGACACTATATGACTAAGAAGGAATATATTTTTATAAAAAATTATTTTTAACACATAAAAAATTATAATTCTTACAAACAAGGTCCATCAGCTACAATAAAAATATAGTGTCCCGCACTAGAACACTGGTAAACCATATAACCATTGGTGTCCACAAATAAGAATATATTTTTCATTATTCTCGTAACTCCCTGACCCTAGATACCCATAGTTGGTGCATTATTACATAACATTGGAATGATATAAGGAATCACTTCCTGAAAGACCAATAATTTTAGCAGCCTTGAAAGTACTAGTTGCATACATATGTTTTATATTACATCATGAAATAAAAAAACAACGTTGTGTACCCTTTTAACACTATTATATCCCTTAGTCTATTCTTACAGGTTAATCGTAATATAATTCTTCGTATCCTGGGATAAATATAACATAAGAAAGGGGAGAGCTCAGATACTCAGTAACAATATCAATATAACGGAAACTATCATAAATTATCATAAAAATCTCAGGAAATGTATAAGAAGAAAAAACATGAATTTTAAACATAAACATTACAAAAATATGAACTATATAAATCAAATAATTTCATTTACATATTCACATGGATATTAAACAAGTCGAATATTCACATTTAATATCAATAGCTAATGTCATAACGTTGGAATGTATAATGTCGGACATCATAACCACATTTTCAAGGCTTTGTGCAAAGACTACAAATAATATTTTTTCAAGGCCTTATACCTAGACGCTATTTTATCTCATGAGACCAACCGATGAATTGAGTAGCTATTGAGGGCTCCTCCCTTCACTTAGTAAGTCCAACACATTTCTCATATGAAAAGGATGAAACATAACATAGACATTCTTATTAAAACTAGCACATGAAATGAAAATACATTATCCATAAAAAATGAATGTTATAAATATTAAAAATCCAAATTCAAACATATCAAAAAACCTTCAATATTATATTAATGATTGTGTTATAATAAATCAACTTCAATCAAGTGTAAAATCCATCCAAATATGTTTACCTAGATGAAATCAAAACTATTTGAGAGAAATATCTCTTTTTATATTGAAATAATTTAATAGTAAAATATTGATAAAATAATTCTTTTTGAAAATATTCATTTAATCTTTTAAGGGACGCATCAAAGGTTTTATTCCTATAGAAAATAGTTTCACTCGCCTTATTAGTTTAAAAAATCATTTTCTATAATTCGACGAAAATGTCATAAATTACCTAGTTTGGAATATGAAAAGAATATTTCATTCATTTTTTTTAAAGTCAAAAATGTTTATAAATGATATTAAACCATATTATCAGAAATATTAAAAAAAATGAAATAAACTTTTAAGAAACACGGATGTGGATGATAAAGAGTTCCTTGTAGATACTCATAAATAAACAACCTCGGATAACGAAGATATTTTTGAATTTACCACTACCTTATAATTTTTAATGTTCGATGGTATGTTAACCTCATGTATAAAAGTTAAATCATTGTTTTTAAATTATAAAAGGACCAAAAAAAGAAATATGATAACTTATATGAACTTATAACATTGTTTTGTTAATAATATTTCAGTAGTATAATTGTTTCTGGTGTTAACTAGTCTGTTTTCCTTTATATGTTTTGTTAGGTAATTCATGTTCGTTTTGGATAGGATATATTTGATTCATATCCATATTGATATTATGTTCTTAAAAAAAATTTAATTCATAAAATTAAAATTATTCATGAATGGCTACGATGGGGAATGAATCTCATCGCGTTGGTAGAGATGGTAATATGTACGTACTACTGAGAAAAAATATCAATCTATTGATAGGAAATAATAAGTAATTAAATTTTATATCATATATATAAAACCATTAACATTTTATATTTATTATTTACTTAAATTATGTTGATTATTATACACATCCAAATAATGAAGTTGTGAATAACAAACTACACCGTGATGTGGATATGGCAAGCCATACATACGCACGTATGGTGAATTTTTCATTCATAGAATAAAAAAAATTATGAATAAGGTTGTACCATATTTATAATAACATCACAGTTGGTAGAAGATAGTGGAGTTATTATTTTTTTATGTATACAACAAGGAAAGAGGATGTGGAAGAATAAATGAACTTTAAAAGATATGATGAAATTATTATCTCTTCATCGGATTCTTCCTTTTGATTTGATCAAAAGGCCTCCTTAGGATGGATTCTGATCAAAGTAAGGCCTCAAAGTTGAGGTTAGGTTTTTTGGGTGGTTATTTGAGAAGGTTTTGGTTGAGAGAAATGGATTTGGAGGTGTTATTTTGAGAGAAGGGGAAGTACCCTTTTATAATAGAGGTGAGGGTCACCTTAAGAAAAGATTGAAATATTATTTTATTATACAATATTATTTAGTTTATAATGGCTTTAAAATGATTAATTTCAAGTCTAAGGTGAGGATAGGTTGAAAAACACTCATCAAATAGGTTTTAGATTTGTTTTGGTCACTATATTAACCTTATAATATATATTTAACTCTTAGTTAAATAGTTTATCTTTTACCATGTATTGTTGTATTATTATAATAAATGGTTAATAAACATACCATAAAATTCCAAGAGAACAACCATGTACTTCATTATTGATATACCTAACCATATCTATGTCACTTGGTCGATCCTTATATTTTTAGGAATATTATATCCATTAATAATACAATATGTGTTTTAAAAACTCATTTATGTCAATTTTGACACGATTTGGTATTTTGTTTTCCTAAAGGTCATACCAATTTTATCACATCAAAAAAATTATTTAATCAACAATACGATTTCATATAAAACTATTAAATTATAGGAATTCACCAAAAAACTCAAATAACAATTATATTAATATTTATAATATAAATTATTTTAATCTTTCAATAATAATGTAATTATTCCGTCACCATTGTGTCATAAAGAAAATTAATTATTAAATGTCTAAAATAAATAAATAAAATTCTATTATTTAGGAAATAATTTTATATTTGTAATGAATTATTATAGTTGAATTTATCTTATTTATATCCCTATATTAATAATGTCTTGGTTATTTAACTTTGTTTTTTAACACTTTTAACAATTCTTTAAATAATTTAATAATAAATATCATAATCTAGTCCAAGTGAACCAAAAGGATCATATTTTACTCCTATGGTTGATTTTTTTCAAAATAAATTTATCCAATAGAATTAGTACATGTGTTAGGGTAATTATAATGTCATTTTTTACCTTTAATTTCACTATTTATTTTTATCCGTGGTAAATAAAAGTCAAAATTTACTATTCAGTGAAAATTATTTTCATCTTATTGAACCACATTTTTCATACTGATGTTAGCCTTGTCTCATGGATTTTTTAAATTCAATTCACATAAGCGGTAAAATTAAGTTTTATGAAAACCTGCAGATGTGCCTAGAAGGTGGGTAAAAGACAGTTAAAAGTTCAATAAAATTTTATGTATCAATTATTATTATAAAATGACACCAATGAATTACATTTAACATATATAGGTATTATGTATCTATTTTTACCTAAAATAAAATAACTAATTAATTAAATAAATAGTCATTTTTAAACAATAACGTAGTGTTTTCACTATTCATCAAAAATAGAATGTTTCCAGAACAATACCAGATATTTACCCTATGCTAATTTTGAAATTCTGAATTCAAAAATGATGACCATTTTGAAATGTAAGATTTATGCAATTTCAAAAAGTGGGTATTATTGTTTAGAACTACTATTTTGATTGGTCATGCTGTGCTAAAACTCGATGTTGCGTACATTTCACGCAATTGTATTATTCAAAGGGAACTGTATCGTGGAAGCTTTGTGTGTTATATTCTTCATTCATTAAAACAATTTATCCCTCAAAATTTATGGAATATTATAGCATAACATGATTCATGTGGTTCTTCATCATATGTTTCCCTAGTGTCAATGTTGCATCTTCATTCTTTTGTTTTCTTCATAGAACTTTTACGAGACGAGTCATCCAATTTTTCTACACTTCTTTTCTGGTATCAAGAATCATGAAGAGCTCTTCACAATAAGACAGATCAAGTTCTATTTATATTTCTTCATAGATGAGTACATGTGTTGCGTCAGGCATGTATTTTTTAAACAATGATACGTGGAACACATCATGAACATTGGAGTTACTTGGAGGAATTTACAAAAGGTAATAGACAAACCTAATTCATTCTATAATTTCGAAAGGTATTATGTACCTGGAACTTAATTTAACCTTCTTAACAAAACATATAACACCCTTCCATAGAGATACTTTCATGAAAAACATGATCTCAAAATTGAAATTCCAAAACATTCCTTCAGTTATCAGCATATAATGTTTTCCTTCTTTGAGCTCATTTGATGTGGGAATGGATAATCGACACATTTTCCATTGATTCCTAAACATGTTCTGAGCCTATGAGTTTTCTTTCACCAACATCATCCCAACATGTTGGTTTGGGACTACTCTTTCCATATAATTCTTTATATGGTGCTATATCAACACTTGAATGGAAGCTATTAAAATATAAAAATGAAACCAGAGGAAAATATTGATGCCACATAAAATGAAATTCAAGTTTGAAAGATCTCAACATTTATTCTATGGTTTGAATAGTCCATTCAGATTGTCCAATAGTTTGAGGGTGGGAAGTTGTGCTCAAACGAAGTTCAATATCCTAAACCTTCTGAAGAATTTTCCAAAATAATGATGTAAAAGGGGGATTCCAGTCATACACAATCGATAGGGTTAATCAATGAAGTCTTACAACATCATTAATATACAATCATTCAAAACATTCAAGTGTTAAATCATCCCTTATAGAATGAAAATGTGATGTCTTGGAAAGACGCACAATAATTACCCATAGTGTATCATTCCTTATAAGAGTCATTGGTATCCCCCTGAAAAATTACATTGTAAAATCATTTCATTTTCACTCAGGTATGGGAATTGGTTTCTTGACTAATCTAGGATTTTGGCTTCCATACATCACATATTGAAAAAACATACCTCTTGATAGATAATCAACAATCTCCCTCTTCATGTTTTCCCACTAAAAATGTTCCTTAAAATCTATATACATCTAAGTGCTCCCAGGGTGTAGGGAGAAATTTTATCTATGAGAATCATCCCATAATTCCCTTTTTAGATCAGATATGTAAGGAACACAAAGTCTCATCCCAAATTTCAAAATCTCATCTTTATATATGACATCGATGAATCTCCCATCATTCAACGATATAATTTTTATTTGAAACTTCTCATCACCAATCTAAGATCATTTAATCTTTTTTAGTAAAAATGGTTTGGAAACCATTTAAAAAAGTATTTATGTTTTACCTTCCATGATTATTCCCATATCAATCTTTATAAGATCCATGAACATGAGATACCTTTCAACACTCATCTTTTCCAACCCCCATGATCCTTTTTGCAAAAATTACCGGCCACCTTATTTGCCTTCCCCGTGTTGTAGTCTATAGTTCAATGATAATCTTTGAGTAGTTAATGCCCTTGTCTTTGCCTCATGTTGATTTCTTTATGTGAGAAAATATACCTCAAACTCTTGGAATTGATATATATCTCACATTTTTCTCCATGGGGACAGTGCCTCCATATCATCGAAGAAAATATTATAGCTTCTAACACATGATCATGAGTATAATAGTTTTGTTCATGAATTTTTAGCTGTCGTGATGCATAGGAAATAAATTTTATCATTCTGTGTGAGGACAGAACCATTTCCATTAATTGGAGCATCACTATAAAAAAACTCATCATTCCCTGATTTTTGTATCAAGATAAATGCATTGGCTAATCTTCTATTCAGTTCTTCAAAATATTCTCCAAACTCCTTTTTCCTAAAAAATTTAACCCCATTATATGCGATCTTTGTTAATTGGTTAGCCAATCAGAAAAATCATGGACAAAAGACTGATAATAACTACCTAAACCAATAGAACGGTGTACCTCAGTTATACTCCCTGATGCTGGCCATTCATAGATTTCCTTGGTATTTGAAGGATCGATAGATATTCCATCCATAAAGTAAATATGGCCATGAAAATAATTATCTCGATGCTATAATTCACACTTTCAAAACTTCCCATATAATTCATTTCTTCTTGAGGGTTTTTATAATAGTGTAGAAGTGTTTTTCATGATCATCCTAAATTTTGGGTTATACCAAGATATCATCAATAAATACTACTAAATAATCATTATGATATTTCTTGAAAACTATATTCATTAGATCCGTGATGAAATTGGGTCTATCAGTCTATCCAAAAGGCATTTAAGTAAATTATTAATGCCCATACTTAGTACGAAATGTTGTCTTCGGAATGTATTCCTTCTTCACAAACATCTGATGATATCCAGATCGAAGTTCAATCTTTGAAAAATATTGAGCTTCGTGATGTTAGTTGAATAAATAATCAATGTTAAGTAGGGGATAATTATTCATTATTGTTATAGCATTAATCCATCTATAGTCAATGCACAAACATATAGATCAATATTTATTTTTATCAAAAATAATAGGGGATATCTATGGAGAAACACTAGGGACAATAAATATTTTATTACTGAATTCCTCAAGTGGTTTCTTTACTTCCTATAATTCCACAGTGGCCACTCTATAAGGGTTCTTTGATATGGGCCTTTAACTCGGAATTAAATCAATGGAAAACTCAATTTATCATTCTGGTGAATGTCTAGGTAAATCCATTGGAAACACACAAACATATTCTTGCACTATAGGTAAGTCATATATTTTAACATTCCTTTCCCCAACCATAGATATTTTACTCTCTTCCTCCCCAATAATTGAATTCAGTAGAGCTACTCGGGGTGGATCTAGACAAGAATCTAGTGGTGATGTTTCTGCACAAAATATAAGGTACTATTTATCATCATCACTAATTGAAAACTTATTCTTATTAAAAAAAATTGCATCATGGTCTAAAATCCAATCCATACCGAGGATTATATCAAATTCAATCATGTGTATAATTATGATATCAACATATAACGAACAATTATATTCCATAATAGGAACTGATTCACAAAACATTGTTGTAGTGATACTTCCCTTAAATGTTTTGACTGAAATATCCCTTGTTAAGTAAATTTGGAAATATCTAATTTTCATAGGTAACTGGGAAGATATGAAACAATTTGATGATCTAAAATAAAATAAATAATGGAATAAACATGAGGAACCCATTATATTACCTACCACCACATCATTTAGAGCTTCAACCTCACCAGTAGTGATTGCATAAGTTTGGCCTTGCTCCCTTGGCCTTTTCTGAGGTATGTTTCCCGGACACTTAGAATATTCGTTTGCATAATGACCTATTCCTCAATAATTGTTTCCTTTAACATTGACATCCTCTTCCTTTCCCTTGCAATCACGAGCTTGGTGGCCTTTTTCAAAACACTTGTAATAGATTGTCATTCGATTCGGGAATGTACTATGATGTTTCTTCCCATATTTACCGTAGGATGTAAATTCAGATTTCCCTTCTTCGCCTTATTTAGATTTACTGAGTTTTCAGCTGATCTCTTCTTCTCTTTATTTTATTTTAAAAAATTTGATGTTGATAAGTCCTCTTCAATCTTGATATAACACAAGACTTTTTTTCAATAAGATGAGAAGGATTGTGAAACTAATGCTCAAAAGTGAAATGGTTTTAACCCGTCAATGAATCGATGAATTTTTCTCCTTCGGTTACGTATATAATCTGTTTCATGCCTTGTAAACCTTGTAATGTTAGCCTCATACTTTGTGACATTCGTATCCTCCTTTTTCGTAAGACTTAGAAGTTGCCTTTCAATATACGCTTGATGGTCACATAGAAAGTATTTTAATATAAAATATCTTTAAACTCTCTCCATTCTATATTTTATACTTCTTCGTCTTCATTTCTGTGTTGAATTAATGCTTGTCATTGATTTTCATATCCCGTGAGGCAATAAACCACAAAGATAACCTTTTCCCTTTTGCTACTCCCCAAAGCATGAAATATTATCACTATGGAACTTATCCATTTCTAAACTACAAATGGATTTGTAGTCCCATTGAATTTTGGTGGTTATTTCTTCATTAAGTGGTCTAACATTAACCCTCCACATTGTAGATCAGGTTCCTTACTATGGGTAAGGTTATTATTCATAACTGTAGTGAGTTGTCCCAGTATGGTGATATGCTGATCCACAACAGTTATATCACCAGCACCAATATAATTATCTTGAGTAGGAGGGAAATCACTACATGGATTAAGTGCATCGATATGGTTTCCATTCATTCCACTATTCTCCATTTCTAATGATTGGCATACACTAGATTACATTCTGAATCACAATACATAATTCTAAACTAGTAAAACACTTAACAAAAATAGAACGGTTTATGGATAAAATCCATTATTAAAAAATGATTTATATGAGGAGGTATATACTCATAAATCATTCATAATGGTTTGTAAGGGAAATTTGAATTATCGTAAGCATATCCCCTGAGTGTCGTAGCCAAGAGTTCCACAAGCCCCATTATTGTGTACCAGGATACACCAGGTCAAGCCCGAAACTCCTTGTCAGAATTTTAACTCTAGGTACATCTATTCCAGAGCTGTCTCTACTTGCTCATATCCTGATAGGGATGTATTTCATGGAAAATACATAAAATATCTAAATTACCAAAATTATAGAAAGGTCTTCTATACCAATCATCAATGTATATCTTAGGGTAATTTTCTCTAATCGGAGTAGTTATAAATCAAGTTTCCATGGTTTGTAATAAACATTCTCTTATAAAAATTGTATCGCTCTGACCAGAGTTATCCAGTTTCATTACATTATTAAATAGCATTGGCATGATACAAGGAATCATGTCCCGAATGTCCGATAAGTTTAGTAGCCTTGGAAGTACTAGATACATAAATAAGTTTTACATTAGATCATGAAATAAAAATATAACATTGTGTCTCCTTTGAACACTCTTATATCCATTAGCCTATTCTTTCAGGTTAATCATAATATACTTCGTCATTTCATGACAAAAATAAAACATATGAAAGGGGTGATCTCAAATGCTCAGTAAAGATTACAATATAGCAGAAACATTCATAAATAAGCATAATCATCTAAGGCAATGTACAAAACTAAAACAAAATCCTTTTAACCATAAACTTCTTCACAATATGGAATATATAAATCAAAAAATTCCATTTACTTTATCACATGGATATTCTACTAGTCAGATCATCACAGGTAATATAAATATCAAATTTCATAATGATGGAATGCATAATATCAGGAATTATAACCACATAGTTGAGGCCTCATGCCAAGAATAAAAATAAGATTTTATCAAAGCCTTATTTCAAGTCACTAGTTTGTCTCATGTTATCTACCAATGCATCGAGTTTCTATAGCAGGCTCCACCCATCACAAACTATGTCCAATTAATTCCTCATAAGAAAAGGATAAATCATAATGTAAACATTCATTTTAAAACTAGAATAATAAATGTCAATACTTTATCCATAACCCCTGAATTGTATTAAAATAACACATCAACAGTCAAATTTATCACAAAACGTTCATTAAATTTTGGAAGATCTAATATCAATAAATCAACTTAAAAAAGTGTAAAATCCATCAACAGATGATGACATAGATAAAATCAAAACTATTTGAGAGAAATATCTCTTTCTATTTTTAAATCACATAAAAGTCACATAATTATAAAGGAGCTAACATATTTTGAAAATATACTTATGAACTTGTAAGGGAAGCTTCAAAGGTATTATAACGCTGGAAAATAGCCACAGTCATTGTATAAGTCAAAAAAATATTCTTTCCTTAATTCGTTGAAAAGTTCACAAAGTGCCTGGTTTGGAAAAGGACAGAATGATTCCATTCAAAAGATTTTATAAAAAGTAAAAGAAGGGTATAAAATACTTTAACCAAAATTATAGGAAATTGTAAAAATGTATTGAAATACATTTATAAGAAACAAGAATGTGGATGATAATGAATTCCTAGTTGATACTCACGTATAAAGAACCTCAGATAATGAAGAGATTGTAGAATTAACCCTAAACTACTACTTTTCCTTGGTTGAGGGTATGTTAACAAACTGAATTATAGTTAAATAATTGTTATTCAATTATACAATAACCACAATCATAAAGATGATATCATATATGATATTCTAATATTACATTGTTAATAATATTTCAGTAGTACCAATATTTCATGTGTTAGAGGATTCATTTTATTTTATATGTTTTGTTACATAAGTCATGTTTATTATCGATAGGATGTATTTGATTCATATCTAGAATTATATTATGTGATTAAAAATTATTTTAAATCAAAAAATAAAAATTATTCTTTAATGGCTACAATGAGGAATGAAGCTCATCGCCTTCGTGGAGATGGTAATACATACGTACGCACGAGCGTCAATATCATTTTATAGATGGTGAAATAATATGTAATTGGATGTTATATCATATAGAAATAATAATTATAATGTTATATTTATTATTTACTTCAATTATACGGGTTATTATACCGATCCAAATAATAAGGTGTTGAATAACAAACTACACCCCACGGGGTGATGGTAAGCCGTTTGTATGCGTATATTATGACGTTTTCATTCATTGGATGGATAGAACATTGAATATGGTTTTACAATATTTATAATTAAATCAAAGTGTGTATAAGGTACTGTATTTATTATTTTGGTATTGAAAACAAATGGAAATAGGAATTGGAAGAAGAAAAGAAATTTGAAAGAGGTGATGAAATTATTACCTCTTCATCGGGTGGTTCCTTATGATTTAATAAAAATGGCTCACTAGGTTGACTTCTGATCATTATAAATAATTCTATGATGTTGTGAGAGTAGTTTTAAGGATATTTGATTCGGGATTGGATAAGAAAATTGGCTTTGTTGGTGTGATTTTGAGTGAAGGGGATGTACTCTTTTATAAGAGAGGTGAGGTTCACTTTAGGAAAAGCATGAAATATTATTTTATTATTCAAAAATATTTGATTTATAATGGCATAAAAATGATTTATATCAAGGATATGGTGGGGATGGGTCTAAAGACATTCAACCAATAGGTTTTAGACAGGTGTAGGTCACCATATTAACCTTATCTTTTAGATTTAACTCTATGTTAAATAGTTTAACTTTTTCCATGGATTCTGGTATTATTATAATAAATGGATAATAAACGTGAAATAAAATTCCAGAGAACCCAAAGTGGCTCATTATGGATATATCTATCCTTTTATAAGTCCTTTGGACGAACCATATATTTTTAGCAATATATATCATTTAATAATATAGTATTTGTTTTAAAAACTTAGTTATGCCAATTTCGAAACTATTTGTTATTTGGTTTTTTTGAAAGTCCTAACAACTTTATCACTTCAAAAAATATTTATTTCATAAACACTAACATGTCATATTAACAGACAAAATTAGTTTAATTCATAAAAATTCTCAATTTACAATTATATAATTATTTATAATATCAATTATTTTAATCTTTCAATAATAAAGTAATTACTACCACATCATTATGTCGTAAATAAATTTAATTATTTAATGACTAAAATATATAAATAATATACCACTATGTAGGAAATATTTTTATCTTATCTATAACCCTATATTGAAAATAGGTTAGTTATTAATCACAGAATTCATCACTTTTAACTCTTATTTAAATAAAATAATAATAAATGTCCAAATCATATCCAAGTGGACCAAAAGGATCATATTTTACTCATAGTCATGATTTTGTTCGAAATGAACTTATACAATAGAATTGGGACATGTGTTAGTGTAATTATATTATCATTTTTACCTTTAATTATACTATTTAATTTTAACGGTGGTAAATAAATGTTTAAAGTTACTATTCACAAAAATATTATTTTCATCTTATTGAAATACATTTTACATACTGATGTTAACTGTGGCTCTTCGATTATGGAAATTCAATTCCCAGAAGTGGTAATATTAGCTTTTATGAAAATTTTGGAATTTTACTAGAAGGTGGGTAAAATACGAAAAAAAGTTCAAAAAAATTTCATATATCTAATATTATTATATAATGACCCCCAATGAATTACATTTAACATATATAGGTATTATGTAACTATTTTTACTAAATTAAAATAAATAATTATTTAAATTAAAATTCGGTTTTAAACAATAAAATAGTGTTTTCACTATTCATAAAAAATTGAATGTTTTCATAAAAATACCAAAAAATTACCCAATTCTAATTTAGATATTCTGAATTAGAAAATGAAGTCCATTGTGAAAAATAAAATATATAAAATTTTAAAAATTGGGCATTACATTTCAGAACGAATGGTTTGATTGGTTGTGGTGTGCTAGAACTCGCAAGGTTTTGTATTATTCAGAGGGAAGTGTACCATGGAAGGTTGGGGTGTTAAAATTATCATGTAAATATATAATTTAAGAACAAATTATGTGTTATGGAAAGGAAATAGATTTTTTCTAGGACCTTCTTTTTCCAGATAAAGTCCAATAGTCATAAAATTATTCTATTTTCACCCCATAGACTCTCCCGACATATATTCATATTATAAATATAAGTAACTAAAAATTAAAAATTATTAAATAATTTAATTTTTTCCCCATAATCTATTAAAACGAAAAACTCCCCACCATATGGTTTATTTTCCTTGAGAATCATAATCATGCATCTCAAACGAATAACTCTGACCAATAAGACATCATGCTCACATCCTATACCAAAATCTCCACTTGAATATTTCCATGTTTACACAATATTTTATCCAAATTAAATACATTTCACCTTAAATTATTCTCACATAGATCAATATTATCTATTAGTAACTCTATATATAAATCACTTTTCTCCAAATAAATCATTTTTCCACTGATTTCATTCTTAAGTTTCAAATCATATCTTCTTACTTAATATATCTACAATATATCTAACATCCTGCTAAGTTGAAAAGGAATTTCTATCCAAATACCATATATCTTAATCCTACCAAAAATATTAAATAGAAATTTTCATTAGTGTAAACAATATCTCGCTATCTGTAAATGGAGATATCCTAGTTATGTGGCAACCACAACAATATTTTATCCCTAATGACAATATTCAATGTGTTACGTGTTGTACATAAATAAGATAAATATCCTATACGTGCCACTATGAAGCAGTTCATAGTGGAATTTTCCTTATTCATTTACTTTTATATGTTTCTAGTTCTCAACAATAACGATTCCTCCACATCTATACACAAATATGGGGAAGAAAGTGGCCTTCAGTCTTGGGTCTCAAATTTTGTAATCTATATCAATTCTAGATAATTATTATTCTATGAAAAATAAATTATGTTTATATAATATTTCCTTAAACCATGAATATCGTGGATAGATTCATGAAAAATATAATCCAAAATTAAAATATTTTTCTACATCTGACCAGCAATCATTGAATAATATTTCATAATTAATTTCACCATGTATCTAGAGCTCACTTAAATCCATATAAAAATAGATATTAAATTATTAAATATATAAATTATAAAATTATTTAAGTCATAGAAAATATTCTAAAAATATATAACTTAGAAAATATATCATTGTTATCTACTAACTGCGTCTCCATGAACATTATAGGTCATATTACCATTGAATGACCAACCATGATGACCCACACTATATCCCTACCTCAAGGGAAACTAAAATGTACCATTTAAAAAAACTATAATGGAATCGTATAATTTTTATAATATAATAGTATGTGACAATGATAAATTAATATGTCCTTAGCTTGTAGACTTGAAAAATTTATCCTAGATTTTCCATAAATATTAACTCAATATGTACTTATTCATGCACAACAACAAAAATTGATAACAAGTGTCAAAGAAAGATCTTTATATGTCCTAATTCAATATTCTATTGAGATATATGATAATCCCACATAATTTTTTTTTGTTTTTTATCTATGCTACTATTATTTGTAGAACATAAAAGATTAATTCAGTATCTTGATTCAAACCACTAAACTAAAACCCACCATAGAGTCTTTATCGAGTAGTGAAGAAATTTGAATCAAAATTATAAATATATTTTACTCAATATCCAATTGAGGATATAATTATCATAGGTGAATCACAACTGTACAATACTAATTTTCCATTTCCAAATGAAATTAGGATAAATGTTTTTTCACCTCCTCTGAGTTATATAACACATATAACAACATTGTCCTACTAATATCACTGAAGGCCAAATTTCATTACCCTGTTGTTTATCTGATATAAATATTAAATTACTAATGGTAATCTATAAATCTTATCCATTTATGGTTCATTAATCACCAATTAAATATGTACATCATGATCTTATGGTAAATATGAAATGTGGATCTATCCACAAAGTGATAGTGAAAATAATATTTTATAACATGAACAACAACCTTCAAATCTAAATAATTCCTTTTGTGTTTCTTTTTTCCTTACAGAATCAAAAGAAAACTCTAAGCTTATGCCCGTTCCTTTTATATAAATACACCTCCCATTTCAACAACTAATGCATTATAGTATAACACATATCTCTTTTCGGAATTATGTAATATAAAAATTGGTTCTTAGATTATAACCTAACTAAAATCCAAAAAAAAATCCATTGTTTATCCTAATAATAAATAACCCCCATTTTATGGTTATCATCAACATTTATGAATATAAAATACTAATATTAATCAATGATACTACCCATTTATTATATGAAAACATATGGATTGAAACAGAATTTTGGATTTCACCCAAAAAATCACAACATAATTCTTATAATGTCCAATTAAGATGATATAATTAAACACAACCATCTAAATAATGTTATCCACCTTATCCCAAAAATAAAATGTGTTCATGAACCCGATTTATCACTCTATTTCCAAAACAATATTAAAATGTGTACCATGACCCCCTTATATCTAAAGGTATACTAGAATTTCATATATTAAAATCACTATGAATAATACAATATATAGGTTAATTTTTATATTCCTTATATCTATTAACATAAATAACATATTAATCAAGAAAAATTAAATAATCAAAAACATAAAAAATCTATATGAACTCCTGAATATCATTCTTCACATAGTCTAATATGATGATATAAATATCACAAATCAATCGTAGTGTACATTAAATACCCAAAAACTAATCAAACATATTATTTATCCATGAATATGAAAATAGATTCATTATTTTAACCTGGTTCAATCCCTAATAATTCAATCGTAATCTCAATCTATCATGACCCTTCATTTTAAACAAGATGGGTGCACTCCAGTATGATGTTCTCTGTCTAATAAACCCATTTAAATCACATTCCTAATTTTATGGTTTCAATAGTATTATCATAGGTTGACCTATATAATAAGAACATATTAATAGAGGATATGCTATCCATACTAGAACAATGGAAAACCAGACCTCCAACTTCAGAGGAATGATTGAATTTCATTTAAAAAATATATCATTAAATATGTAAACCACTAGTGGGAACATAAATTTATATTTTTTTCCTCAATTAGACTATGAAAAATAATATTTATATACGACATGATAAATACTATCAGACCCATATTAGGTATTACATGTTCTTGAAATAAATCACACTATATAATGAATACAAAACAATGACCTTCTAGATAATAAAATAACACCCATCTGTGGTAGAACTCTTTGAGATCTTTGAAGTGAGAAAACTAATTTGTTTTTAATGATTGTGTCATGACAAGGAATGTATAAATTTATGAAATCCCATATATTTACATAGATACTAACCACTATCACACATTCTAGGATCCTCCTCATACCCTCTAATTTCCTTCCCTTGGGTTGTCGAGGGTTGACATATCCACTTAAAACTAAATTGTTGACACTAATTTCACTACCAATAGTGTCTGCATAAAATAAATTATTTCACCCAAATACAAAAACCTCCAATTAATGTTAAAGAATCTATGATAATATATCATAATACATATAACCCCTCTCTACTCTTAGTAGATGTCTACCTGATCACAATGAGAATACATGGATTAGAACAAACTCTCTTATCATTTAAATCCTAACTCAATGAAATGTTGTTTTATATTTCTACTGTCCCTAAAAATATATTCATTGCATCACTAAGACATACCTGAATATACTAACTTCAACTATATGGATGATTCACATAAGTTTATTTAATATTCTAAAGTATGATATATACCTATTTTATCACCTCCTTGAAAAATTATATTAAAAAAATCCACACAATGGATGAATACCACCACTGTAATGAAACTCCTCCAACTCACTAGTATATGTTACTCAAGTGTGACCCATCCATCTATTATGATGAAACTATTAAAGACCATCCATTATATAGGATAAAAATAAAAACATTTATGCCAGATTACCTTTCAATAACCACCCTTGAACACTTCCTCAAACATCCTCTTCAAGAAAATAGTTTATGCCCACTTAGGCATGACGATATAAGGTGGATATCCATATCCCTGAAAATATCTATATTTTCATAGGGATGGGATCCTTATTCATCAATTAAATATTTTTTGGAATGATAAATAAACCGAAATGATTATGAATTATGAATCGTATAATAATCTCAATCTAATGTTTTCCAGTGGCCTGATCACCTCACATAATTTGTTTAAAAAAACATGTCCTCAAACCTCATCATGCAGTCCTTCAATAAAAAGTATTCCTATTATAAGTCCATGAAATTTTGATGCATATCAACATAAAACGTATTTAGTAAAATAAACATAAAAAACAAACCTTATAATTCCTACAATAATAGATCCTCATGATTTTGATCCTGAACTAATATATCTTATCATTTTCGTTATGATCTATTTAATATATAGATCTCATTCCTTGCATTTCATTAATATCAAGGTTTCACTCAAATAAGTAATTGATACTGTTTATCTAATCCATTATAAAAAGTTGAAATTATATATCTACCAGATATAATGTTGTTATTTATGTAGTCAGCTATTATATAAATCAATAATGATGTTATACATTGGAATTACCCCTTTAGAAACACAAATTGACTGGAGAATTGTCTTCATGAGTTTCTCATTTCAAAAAATCTATTTGACCACCAATAGAGGATTATGATGGGAATATCCTTCCAAAAATATCTCTAAAATTTATCTATAGGACAATATATATTTTTAATTCATCATTCAAAACTCAATTTAAATACCTTAATTTAAATAATAAATAATTAATAGGAAAAAATCACACTCTCTATGACACCTCTTTCATTATTTTCTAAAACCTATAACATTAGATATTGAGGTGTTACCCACATAACTCTATAACAGCCTCACAAATAGGTAACCAAATCCTATGAATATATCATCAAGGATTTATCCAAATTCTTATCCTAAGAACATATAGCCTAGACCGACCCATAAAATATGTATATACATATAATAAATTCATATTTCCAAAGAATATTATCCTCAATATAATATTATATGTGATTTAATAGTAGATTAGTTTTTCAATCTTATCATGTTAATTTTATTACTTATATATTAATAAAATTATCAGTGATTCTTAATTTACCAAAATTGTATTGATTTTTTATCACACCAAACCATAAATCCTTAAATCATATTATACTATATATCTTCAAAAATAACCAAACATTAATATGTACCCAATAATAATGCCATATAATCCCAAATGACTTGAAAATACAATATAAATGAATATGATTCACACATGTATCACTTCAATACAATGGTTCTATCAATCCAAAGATATCAACTATGTCCCCAAATATCTAAGTCAAATAGAAAATGTATATGATACCATTTTTACTGTATAAGACCAACAAAACCAGATCGTCTAAATTGGAGGCACTATGTGTCCTCAAGCATGTGATTTAATCAATAAATGTTACGAATAACACTATGGGTTTTTGAATCCATTTTTGACGAGATATTTACATTTTGGTTCAATAAAATATATCATTAATAATAATAAGTTTCTATATAAAAGTTATAAAAACATAGAAGAATAATCCGTGTAGAATTACACTATAAAGACAACCAATGTAATAATAAAATAAAATAATATACAGTCTATTTCATGGTATATATTTTATATAGTCATACATCATGGTACACATAGTGAGTCCATCCTATATAGTGAAAAATGAATAAAGGGGAAAAAATAGTAAAGATTAATAAAAACACCTTTCATAGGTCCCTTTTCCTTATATCATATTTAATAAATGAAGTATATTGATCCACATGGATTAATATAAACATTATGAGTATAAAATAAATAAATAACAACCATTATACAATTATATTTTTTTATATTTCTTAGATCATGAATGATCGAGATTGATATGAAAAATGACCCAAAAATTTTCAATTACCCAATATAGTTGGGTACTCAGAGGCATACCAAGACATCAACAATAGATTCCTTACATCCTTCATCAATTGTAGTTTTTTCACTTCCATGTTCATACCATGTAATTTTATCACATAAAATTAGGAATCATGATGTAACATTTCAACAATGTGGAATAAAAAAATCCTAAAATATCAGGTTATGGAATAATTTATCAAACCATCAGTATTATATTTGTGTTATGGAAACAATATTGAATTCCTATAATATCGGGAAATTATATTTGTATTTGATTTTTGAAATCTACTTTTTAGGTTAGAAGAAACCGCACAATTCTATATAACTGATTCAAAAACACCAAAAAAAACACTACACCTTCAAAAAATTCATATTCTTGTCAGTATAAACCAGATAAACGTAGAGAGACGCCATTGCCTCAAACTGAAAAATGAGTACTTTTGAAAAATAAATATTCCATCACATTGGGATACAAAACATGAGATGTCCATGAGCTTTAGACCATGAAAAAAAAACAATCCCTACCTATCATCATCGACTGATCGAGAAACGCCCTTCGAAGACCGTCCTCCTCATCGTAGGAACTGCCGCATCAAGCCCACAAAAAACACTAGCTTCACAGACACAAAAAATAGCATCAACCAACATAAACTGAATCAACAAAATCACCAACACTTTACCATCATCATCACCATCAACGTAGACTCCAATAAAACACCAAAAATTGAATTACTTGATATAGAACAACTTCACCGTGTGAGCACAAATCACACACAACAGTTCACCCAAAATGAAAACGCGATTAAAAAATCAAGGGGCGAAAAAACATCACCTAAATGGATGCCACCAGATCCAGAACATGCCAGAAGAAAGGCATCATTGCAAGAAAGAACACCAATCCCATCCTCAATTCCCATAATATCATATGTTAGGATGTGACATATTATATTCATCCCAATGACATTGTGTATTCTCTTACTAAATCCCTATCCATAATACAAAATTTTTGTCACTTGATACAGAATCATGGATCATAGAAAAACATAGATCTTCTAGAAAATATTGATCAATTCTTTATAAAAACGATAAAGGGATTATTTGTTGGTTTGTGTTTGATATGTTACATGAGTGAATATTTTTTAAGGACTATATGTGTTACGCCCCGAACCTAGATTCCCAGTGTTAGGGAATTATTTTAATACATTGTCATGATTACAAGGAATCAATCCCCGAAAGACTGATCAGTTTACCATTCTTGGAAAATATATTACATACATGATGTTCAACATTACAACGTGAAAAGAATTACGACAGTAATTTATTCCATTACAAATTTCCACGCCTCCTAGATTATGCCTAAAAGTCACTCATAATTAATTTCTTCAAATCCTAGAAAAATAAAACATAAAAAAGGGGTGATCTCAGATGCTCTTTAAGGGTAAATAATTTATCAGAAGCTATAAACTTTTAAAGCAAGATGTGTAATAAAAACAATATCCTTTTTAATCTTAAATGTGAACATAATATGGAAAAAATAAATCAAACATTACCATATTAGCATTTACATGGATATTCTACTAGTAGAATAATCACATGTAATAAATAGTTTCATAATGATGGAATGTATTGTATCAGACATTATTTTTTGGGTCATGGCCTCGTGCCAGGACCAAGGGGATAACTGTAACTGCACCCCAACCTAGATAACCTCTGTAACCAGACTCCAACCCGGAGAGACTCTATAACCAGAATCCAAAATGGAGAGCCTCTGTAATTGAACTCTAACCCCGAGGGTCTGTTTTAACCGGACCCCAGCCCGGAGAGCTTACATTTACCAGTCCCCAACCCGGAGCATACTATTCCAATACATTCATATTATAAAAATTTTGAAATATGACATAAACATTTGTATTAAAACTGGCATACAAAATGTCAATACTTTAACCATATAACATTAATGGCCTAAAAATAACTCAATCCATATTCAAACATATCTCAAAACCTTCAATACAACATGGGATATTTGTATCATAATAAATCAACTTCAAACAAGAATAATATTTTTCAATGGATGTTGACAAAGATGAAATCAAAACTATTTGAGAGGGATATCTATTTCAATTTTGAAATCATTTAAGAGTAACATAATTATAAAGAAAACATTTATTTTGAAAATATTCTTATAATATCATAAGGGAAGATTCAACAATGTTAAAATGGCCAAAAATAGATGCACCCACTATATAAGTTAAAAAACATTCTTACATTCATTTTGTCAAAAAAGTCATAATGTATCTTGTTTGGAAAATGACAGAAATATTCCTTTAAAAAAATATTATAAAAAGTCAAAAAATGGTATAAATGACATTATCCCATAGTCTAGTAAACAGTAAAAAGGTTTTTAAACACATTTTTATGAAAACACAGATGTGGATGATAAAGAGTCCCCAGTAGTTACTTACTTAAAAACAACCTTGGATAATAAAGAGATTGTGAAATTAACCCTTACCTTGTACTTTTCCTTGGTAGAGGGTATGTTAACCTCATGTATAATATATATATATATATATTTATTAAATTATAAAAAAAATAAGATACATAATTATGATATCATATATGATCTTATAATAATGATTTGTTAATGTTATTTTAGTATTATCGTCATTTCGGGAGAAAACTGATTCGTTTTCCTTTATATTAATTATTACGTGAGTAATTTTTGTTATGGATGGGATGTTTCTTATTCATATCCAGAAGGATATCAAGTCTTTAAGTTGTATTATTAATCATAAAATGATAATTAGTCTTGAATGGTTATGATGGGAAATGAATCTCATCGTGTTCGTGGAGACGGTAATCCGTACGTACGCCCGAGCGACCATATCATTTTTTTGATATTAAAATCGTATATAATTGAATGTTATATAATATATACAGATTCCTTATCATGTTATATTTTTTATTTATATCAATTATACATCATTATTATACCCATACTAATAATAATGTATTGAATAACAACTACACCGTGACGTGGAGATGGTAATCCGTACGTACGCACGTATGGTGACAAGTCATTCAAAGGATGGATATATTAATGAATATGGTTGTACTATATTTATAATAACATCACAGTATATGGAAGATAATTCATTTATTATTTTATAATTGAAACTACAAGGAAAGAGGACGTGGAAGGAAAAAGGAACTTGAAAAAGGTGATGAAATATTTTACTCTTCTTCGGGGTTTTCCTATTAATTTGATCAAAAGGTCTCTTTATGATGAATTTATAACTAAAGGAAGGCCTTTAAAATAAATGTAGGATAGTTGAGAGGGTTTTTGGGTAGGGTTTGGCTGACCCAAATGCCTTTGATGGTGGGAATTAGATAGAAGGGGGAGTGTCCATTTATATGAGGGGAGAGAGGCACCTTAGGAAAAGTTAGAAATATTATTATATAATAAATTCATTTTCAGTTTATAATGGCTCCAATGTTAATTACTTAAAGGATAAGTTTTGTATGGGACGAAAACCAGTCATTAAATTGGTTTTAGATAGGTTTAGGTTACTATATTAACCTTATCTTTGATATTTAACTCTTAGTAAATTTTTTTGACATTTACTGTGTCCCATTGTATTTTAAAATTATATGGTTAATAAATGTACTATATACATCCAAAAGAACCCCAAGTGGTTAATTAATGATACACCTATAAATATATAAGTCTTTTGGTAAAACCATAGTTTTTTAGGAATAGAATATCAATTAATAATATAATATTTGTTTTAAAAACACTTTTATGTCAATTTGGACACTTTGATATTTAGTTTTTTCTAAATTCAAATAATCATTATTACATCGAAAAAAATCAATCTATACAACCCTAACATGTCATATTAATCTAGACAATTAGTTTAATTCAGAAAATTTATCAAATTACATTTATGTGGATATTTATAATACCAATTATTTTAATATTTCCTTAAATAGCTAATTACTGCATCATCATTGTGTCATAAATTTTTTATTGTCTAAAAAATATAAATAAAATACTATTATGTATGAAATATTTTTAGCTTTATAATGAATATTTATAGTCAAATTTATCATATGTGTAACCCTATATTCAAAATGGTTCTGATATTAAACATTGAATTTAACACTTTTAACTCTTCTTTGAATTAAATAATAATAAATGTCCTAATCTAATCCCAGTAGACCTAAACGAACATATGTTATTTCGAAGGTTGTTTTTGGTCGAATTACACTCATCAATAGAATTTGTACATGTGTAAGGGTAATAATAATATCATGTTTACCCTTAACTACCCTATTTACTTTAAACTGTGGTATATAAAAGTAAAATGTTACTATTAACCAAAAATTATTTTCAACTTGTTGACTCACATTTTTTATACTGATACCAACCGTGTCTCTAATATTTTTGAAATTCCACTCCCAGAAGTAGTAAAATTATGTTTTATGTGAATTTGTAAATTCTCCTAGGAGGTGGGTAAAAGAATGTGAAATGTTCAAATAAATTATATATCTAATATTACTACAAAATGACTCTAATGGATTACATTGAAAATATATTGGTTTTTTGTATCTATTTTGACCAAAAATAAATTTAAAGAAAATAAATAATTATTTAAATGAAATGTTGGTTTTAACCAATAATGCCGTGTTTTTCACTATAAATCAAAAATTGAAATTTTTCAGAAACATAACAAAAATTCACCCTAATCTAATTCTGATATTCCGAATTCATAAATTAAGTCTATTTTACCAAATTCAAAACATGGAAATTGATTTTATTAATTTAAAATTAATTCCCGTTGTCAAAACCAAAAAGCGCATTTTTAAGAAATAATTACTACCAAAAGATTTCCACTTGTTTATGTCCAATTTCAAAGTAAAATTACTTCCTATGACCAAAATTGAATTAAATTGTGAAAATATAATCTAATTATGCTTCCAAACCATTAATATGTATAGTTTAACACAATAAATTATTTTGATTAAAAAAGTAGTTTTCAGTTAAAATTTAGTATTTTTCACTATTCACCCAAATATTAAAGTTATCAGAAAAACCCCAAAAGTTTATCAAAACTATATATGTATTTCCTGATTATAAAGAAGAAGATTAGTTTTTCAAATTTAATATATAAAAGTTTCAAATATTGGATTTAAAAAAGCTTCACCATTTAAAGGCGGTAAAACTACATTTAAAAAAATACTTCTTTTATATGGAAAAAATGAATTTGTTCTTATATTATGTCTAAGAAACTCATAATAAGGATTCTAAATTTTTAAATATTATATAAAATTCGAAATTCAGTTAATAATATTCATAACAACTTTTGAATGACTAGTTTGGTAAGTCATGGTACGCTAGAACTCAATGTTTTGTGTAGTGGAAGTTATTGAATTACATTGAAGAAATAACGTACTATGAAATCCTGGGGTATTAAAATATTGGTTTCATTATGTTTTATTTTAGGTATTATTAAAATATATCATTAGGAAGGTATGTGGGAAAATGAGAGTGAGTATTTTATATGTTATTATTATTCTAGTGAAGGTGTGACATTATTTAGCTCATATCCTGGTTATAAGATTTCTAGATGATGAGGATAATGGGAATATTTTAGGGTAGGTTTGTATTGCATCACATTGTAGCTATAAGATTATTCTGATACTTATGTACCAAATTTTCCCATTCATCTTCAGGTTGGATTCGATCCCATTTTTTACTTTACTATATATTTTGGTCTACATATTTATTTTTTTATACTGTAATAACCATTTTTTAATCCTTTTGATTTATATAATTCATACAACATACTTTTATTCATTTGTAAATGAAAATAGTTTTCAAATAAAATAATGAATCACTATTTTTATTTCCTATGTATAGTTATAAATATATTTTATAACATATATTTTAATATAGCACATAGATTTATAATAATAAAATGAATTAAACATATTCATGGTGGTATCCCACTAAGAATTATATCAATCCTAATATAAACATTCACATTTTTATGTAAAATTGGTTTTATATGAATCTTTAATATAAAAATATCGTCTATATTTAGTAGTTTTCTGATGTCGTTGTTTTCTTGAATTAATGATGGTTGTACATATATGTGGACATAATATCACAAGGTGAAACAAATAATGTATTCATATTACATTTGGGATATTAGGATATGAAATATAGAAGAAATGGCATTCTACCCTTTACATTTTGATTTCATTATTATGATATTTTATTTAACTCTAGTATTATAATTATTGGGTAATAAATTTTTTGGATTCTAAATGTTAAACTAAATTTTCATTATGTTTTTGTTATTATTAATTAAAAACTATTTATTTAATAGAATTTATATCAAATATATTAATACATAATACAAAAATTCTAAATAAGGTCTTGTATATATTATTTATTTTATTTAACTAGTGAAATCTTTACCAATGTATATGTTTCAAAATATTGGAACACTTTGTTAGACCATGTAGATTGGTAACATTCATAGTTATTTTTGGTGGATTGACATGGGTGTAGTTCTAGGTTGACACAGTTCACATCATTAAACAATATATCAGTAATGTGTAATCAGAATAAACATTATGATTATTAGTCTTGACTGACATACATGTCACATTCCATAAACCAACCCACTAAAACATACCCATTATAGAAAAAATCTTCATTTTATATCCCATTATTACATTCACTATATTTTAAACATGTAAAAGGTCCTTAGAATTTCAATTTTTAATTCAAATCATCATCTTCTTTAGGTGATAACATTATTGATGCTATGGAAGATTCTTTTCCTTGGATGATTTTCATTCAAAATCCTATATGACCACACTATTCCATTTATTTCATTTCCCCAACATTATATACCATCTTCCCCCCCCCCACTCATTCATTACTCACAAATAGATTAAATTGTGTCCTTTCCGCATAGAAAAACATTACTGAATCAAATATCTATGAAATATATTTGAAAATTTATTTTGAAACTATTTATTTTTCTTATTTTTTAAATCCTTAGACCATTGTTTGGATCCTACATATTCATTTACCCCTTTATAAAATTATAATCACATTTTATATAGAAGTATTTATACTAAATATGTAAATGAATGTGTACTAATTTTTATAATGCAGAAACCTCAATAAAATAATCACTTTTTTTAACTCAAATTAATAAAAATCTTTATAACATATAAAATAATTGATTTAGAAGAAACCCCCAAAGAATGGAAACTAAAAAAATGAAGGATTTATTTCTTATGACTCAGAACATAATGTTTAGAACCACATATAATTATTTATTTGATAATTATATGATATGTTTCCCATAAAAAGGATTTAACAAAATTTGGGGCGATAGCAATCCTCGCATAACAACTAATATTCGTATAATTTATAGAATGAAATATTTATATAAAATATTACTGAAATCCCCAAAATTTCCTATTTTATATAAGGGGCCATGGGTTACTTTTGGAACTCTAATGGCTCCAAAAAAATCATTATTAATCCTTTAAACTTATATTTACCACCACTAAAAATAAAATTATTGATATTTATTAGGAAGTATCTACTAAAATTTCAAAAATGGTATAATACGTTTTTATAGTTTTTGTTGGACATGTACTAGTCCTATAAAATTTTTGGGTCTCATCATTTATTATTTTATACTTTTATCCTCCATTAGAACATATTATTAATTTAATATGAAAATTTATATGTTAAATTATGATATTGAGTCAAAAACTGTTATCATTACATGAAAATATCAAGATCCCGATATATATTTAGAAATTTCTTCATTGATTATTCCATTCAATATAAACAACCGTTTTTCTTTCAGGAAATAGGCATATCTTTCAATTAAGGAAGAATTATTAAAAATAATTATTTTATCTAATGACCAAAATAACTAAATGGATGAATAATCAGATGTCGATATAAGCATCATAAGGTTACTGAAAGGGGTTCATAAATTTTACCTTACCCGATGATTTGTAATAATATTAGTGAATATTTATGGTATTGATGAATCATATCACACCATGGAATATTTCTCAAAGTGATAATAATCCTTGTAAAAACGTTGTGTATTGTAGTGATTTATTTCATTTGTTAAATAATATTATATTAGAGGGTTTAAATATTTTGATAGTAGCCCCAATTAAAAAGGAGAAAATAGTTCGGTTAATTAAATAATCATTAAAAAGATAAAATGTTCGAATGAATATTGAATAATTACTCCCCCTCTAGAATTAAATATGATGATTTTGGTACTTTAATAATAAAAGAAGAGTCTTCTACTAACTAACAATCAATTAAAAGAATTTAATTAATGGTTAAAAAATCATTTTGTTATGTAATACACAATATTTTCCATACATTTCATGTAAATTATATCAAAGATATTTCCATTCATGAAAAAATATTCAATTTTTCAGTAGAATTTTATTCTATCTATGATATTTTCCCACTATTCTAAAATATATTTTTGATAAATTTTAATATTAATCTAAAATAAAGATATTCGAAATATATTTTAGATCATTAAATATGTACATATTGAATTATTATTAATTTTTAAACATATTAGAATCCAACATTATATAGTAGAATTGGGAGAAAAAATATTACAGACTTTCTTAGATGATTCGACATACAGAGGTCAAAACAGGGGACTAATAGAACTTAATATTTATAAATAAATTATAAAATATGAATATAAATATTTCAATAATATCTTATACTATAAAATTCTAATTTTTCTCTTAATAACGCCTTTACTCATTGATATTTGTTGGTAATAAAACAACATGGATTTTCTAACGGAATCACAGCCAGATTACAACCTTTAATTTTCTAATGGTGTGACCATTAGAAAAAACTATGATTTATTAAGAGTTAGTTTAAAAATAATAATAACATATACCTTTCATGAGGTATATGTAATAAGAATGTTTTTTGGGAAAATGGTAAATATATTATGAATGAAACAAAATACAAATAGATAAAAAATTACAAAAAAAAATATAATAACCAAATTGGTCTAATAGAGGATGAATATTTTGTTGTAACAGAATCACACAATAGTGTTAGAACACCAGGGCATATTATTAATTCTTTTAAATTAATTTAATATTTTAGATATATTGTGTTATATTGAACAACATTTTTAGCATTCATTACAAATAATAAAGATTTTCTTTGATAGCATGCATGACATGCAACACTGAGCTTTATCAAACTAAAATGAAATATTATTATAACCTTGAAAATAAGTAGGCATGTATGAATAGTTTCATTTACCTTAATAGGTATTCGTATAAAATTCCCACTGAATATAAATCTATTTAAAAATTATAAATAAACAATCAATCAATTCTATGTAAAGTAGTTATATTATTTAATAAATATGTTTCATCAAAAATGTTTTTTCATAAACTTTATGAAAAATGTTATAATTCATTTATTTATATTTTATAAAACTTTTGATAAAAATAAATTAATTTTTAAATCATAATATAACATTACATTATGGGGAATGTTTTTTATTTTTCCAAAAATATTACATTTTAGTGAAATGTTAAAAATAATGATTTTGTAATATGATCATTTATTTTTAATAAATTAATTAAATTAAATAAGAAATTATATATTAATAGATAATAAATATTATTTTATTATGTTTAATCCAATTAATTAATTTTTTAACAACTTTTTATTGGATTTTATTATGACTATATTGTTTGGTTTTAAAATGATTATTTTCTTATGATCTTTTTAAAAGTTAAAAATGTTTCTCTATTTTAGTTAGGTGAAAAAATATATAATGATGAATGATTAAAATAAATTTACAAATTATATATATATATATATATGAACTTCAATATATACTCGTACAATGATTATTATAATAAATAGAGTTAATATAAAATCATCTTGTTCATGAAAAATTCATTTATCAAAAACTTCCATATTTATCAAATTTGTGGTTATATTCTAAATTTAATTAGTTATACATTTAGGAAAAAAATTAAAAAAATACATTTTCATTTTTAAATAATAATTTAAAAAATATAAAAGGGTAAACATTTTATAATATTTTTAAATGATTAATGTTTTTTATAAATAGTAAAAAATACTGAATTTATATTTAAAAATGTATTATCATTTATTATATTTATAATTATAAATTATATATAAAATTCTTCTTATATGAAAATTAGTTAAAATATATTTCTATTAATTAAATTAATAAAATTTTATTCAATTTCCTTTTGAAATTAGATACAAAAAACATTGTAAGATTTTGGTGATTTTCCCTTTAGAAACCCGCATTCTCATCACATATTTGAGATTACTTTTAATATATAATTTTACTCTTCTATGAATGGAATTTTTAAAATTTATTCAATATTATACAGCACTATAATTTATATTTTATAATAATTCATGAATAAATTTTTACCAAAATGAATAGTGACAATAATAAAAATTAAATACCATGTTTCTGGTAAAAATTCAATTAATAAGGGAGTTTCGTTTAACTAAAAAATTAATTGTTAAAAAGAAATATAACATATCAAAAATAATTGTTATGGATATATTTAAAACCTATAATTTCAATTTCTTAATGATCCCATTTTTGGATCCTTTTCTGATCTAAAAAACATAGCTACACATTATTCAAATAAAAAATTACAGGTGTTCTACTCACTTCACTAATAAATGAACTCTCACTCTCAAATATTTTCCACACCATCAAACCCATTGAATTTTAATAATACCTACCAAAAAACATTCTAAATAGTCTCATATCATACTATAAGCCTTATATTAAATATTATATCCAACATACAAAGCAATTTGTTACAGACATAAGGAGGCTTCCTAAGGAAGAGGTAATGTTCTTCAACAACCACTTTTGTTATATTTATTTTTTGATATTTTTAAATTATTATTAAAACAAACTAATATAAAAACAAAATTATCTTCCATATACTAAATTTGTTTAATGTTAAGGTCCTGACATACATCCATCTCTACTAACATCAAATGGGTTATGAAATCATCATTCACATATACAACAGACTACCACCTTGAGAACCGATGTCATAATTTTTACTTTAAAAAATATAAAAGATAGGTATGATGGTGGATCAATTGTATATATATATTATTTATTGAATAATTATAAATCATGTGTCATTATATCATATATATCTTTTTTATTTTTTATTCCATAGGGGATGTGATAAGGTTTCTCATCTGTATGGTGGCTTACTGTCTCATGAAATGATTTGATTCATATGAATCTAACACATTACCTAGATGATGTAACATAAATGGTTTTTTAAAATATAAGTTCTATGTCTTATAGAAAAGATGATACACAATTTTGAGCTTTGAGGAATAACAAAATATTATTATTTAAATGTTATCATTTTAATTATCCCATTAGATTGAAAAGTATGAAAATTATTAACTAAATTATGAAAATATATTTTACACTTGTATATATAATAAATTTATTAGTGACTAATTAATTAAAAATGAAAATTAATATCTTTTTTATAATAATGGTAGTTTTTATAAAAAAAATTAAATGTTCACATGTGTGTTTTATATCAATAAATAAAAAATTCACACATGTGTATTATGGTAATGAAATATATATAATATATTCAATATAATTTTTATAACTAAAAATATATTATTTTAAAACTTTATATAAGATGAAATATAATTTTATATATACAAGATATATTTTTCAAAAAATGTCGTTCATCTACCTTTTGATGGTGTACATGTTTTAAATAATTTTTTTGATAGATTAATATATTCTATTTGAATAAATATTCTTCTTCTTTAAAATCTAATAAAATAATATTTGGTTGATTTTTTTTTATTTTTATGATAAGTTTCATGTTTTCATAAAGAGTGAAAAAATACTACATTTTAATTGGAAAATTTTTTTTCATTAAATTTCTTTAGAGTGTTAGATTATTTATTTGAATGGGTTTATAGTATAATTAGATATAAATTTAATCGTTTAGTGAAATTTAGTTAATTAGAATTAATTTTAAATTGAATTTGTTTATAAAAAACATTTCAATATTTTGAATGTTAGTAAATTTAAGAACATGTTTTCTCGATCCATCAACGAGATTACATTTAAATTAATTTCAGTTAATTATGTATTTTAACTATTTGAAAAAATGGATTTCATGTATTTGAAAATAATTTCCAAATATAATAAATTTTTTCCTTTTATTTAAGAGAATTATTAATAGTAGCGTTATATTTTTTTATTTCTACCGTTAATGGTATATTGGGTAATTAAGGGTTAAAATAATATTAAAAATATAATAAAATAACCATATATATTATTATAATTTAATTCAATGAGTGATTTTAGACTAAAATAATCATTGGCATTATTTTATGTGCTTATGGAACCACTTTAATGAATTTATTCCATTTATAATTTTTAATTCAAATAATAGTCATTTTCATCATAATTTTGTTTTTCAAAGAGAAATATTTCTAATATGGGGTAACATATGGAATAAGTTCTACTAAAAATCTTATTTTGAAATATAAACTGTTTATATTCATCATGATAATTTATTTTTTATTTTCAGGGAAGAAATAATTAAATTAATAGTGTGCACAATAATGATGTAGTGATTGTTTAATTAAATGAAATATCAAATAAATGATATTAAAATAATTAAAATAAATATAATATGTTCTATTAAATGTCATAATATGAATTTACAGATGACTTTCACATTATAGGGATGTGTTAAGAGAGTTTTTGCAAAGAAAAAAAATGTTGTTATTAAATTTTAAAAAAGTCAAGTAATGAATATTATCAAAATTGTCATAATTGATACATTAAACTAAAAAATATTTTATTAAAAGATATAAAAATAATAATTCTAAGAAATTCATAATAATTATTTACATAAGAATTAAAAATTTACCAATGACTCATTTATTGGTATTTTCGAATTTTATTGGAATTTTATTAACCATTAAATTTCATATTACATGATATCACTATAAGAGTTAAAAAAGGTGAAATAAGCATTAAAAGGGATAAGGTGTAAAAAATAACTAAATCATGTATAATTTTTATTTATTTAATTTATTTCGACCCATAGACATCATATAATATTAATAAGTCAATTTTATTAAATTTAAGTAGAAAATTAATTTATAGTAATTTAATATTTTAATGAATTCAAAGTGTACACCTCCCCCCTCATATAAATGGGAAACCATTACTATTTTGTCTTCACACATAAAACCCTATTTGGTTCAGTCTATATCTTCCCATATACCTTACTGTATTCTCTTTTTACATTGTATATCTTTAATTCTAGGCATTAAATAATACTTAGTGGTCTTAAAGTGTTACGAAAAGGTGATGTTTTTCCTAAGTGTAGTGTATTAATAAATTGTTTATTAATTTCTTATTCAACATCCTTAAAATATTCTCAGAACATGATGAAATAAAAAATCAAATATCATAAATATATTTTGATTTTATTATTTAAATATTATCACTTAAATCCATCTCTAATTCAATCAAATGTTAAAATAATTAATCGTTAGTGTGTACTTTGGAATACCACCTCATGATCTGATATAATTCATTTTCAATATCCATATACAAAGAATGGTTGTAATGATAGAATTATTGTTTATATATGTTATTAATGAAATATTTATAAACATTGAATAATAATATATCATTCATTTTTATACCTTTCCATGGGTAGGAAAATGATAACATCTTTTGTGTTTACATGTGATCTATGACCTCCATGAAAAGATGTGATTATTATTTTCATCATAAAATCATATGGATGACATATATAAGTATATTTAAATTATTAATTTTATATTAATTATATTATGATAATTTTAAAATGATAAAATAATACATATCGACTTTCTATAATGATTATTTAAAAATTGAAATGTCACTCGTGCTGCTATACGACATACCCTCTCCATGATTATAACATCGATCATTTTCATATTCATATTTAATGGAAATTTTTAAAACTATAATTAATAAGAAAATTTTATTATTATTTCATGAATATTAATTTATATATGAATTAATTGTGACCACATTGACTTTTTATATCATTGAAAATTTATTTTGGACTCATGTACCGAATATTTTCAAAACATCCTACATGAACATATATAATTAATTAATTTTTAAACATGATATTAAGTGATATATAAGGAATAATAAACCAGAAAAATGATATCATAAAATTAAATAACAAGGATATGATTATTATTTTTGATAATAAATAATATTCATGGAGAATTAGACTCAAGGTTAGGGACTTCATCTCAATCTATTATCATTGGGAAATATCTTGATGTTATAAACCAACATTCTTTTATAAAGTTTATTTATATACCTATTGAGATATTACATCCTGAATTTAGTTACTCTCATGTTATTTAGTATTTTTTTATGTTTTATTCATTGATGGGGATTATGATTTACATGATTAAATTACCACGAGACAACATGAATGTTTTATGATTTAATTCTCAAATAAATTTCTCCTTGTCAAATTTTGTAATATTATTTTATAATTTCATTTAATTAAAGGATTGTAAATATAATTATATATCAATTAAAAATTTCATGGAATTGTTTTCAAAAAGGAATATTCTTATTTTTTTCTATATGTTACATTTTAATTTCATTTCAAATGATAAAAAGAATGTCTTTTTTATTTATAAAAGGAAATTAACATATCTATAATAGTGACCATTTTTTGTTACATGGATTCCAATATAATAATTCATCTTTTAAAATTCTAAATGAACCCCAAATTAACTTTTATGTCTATTTAGGTATTGAGAATATGTTTTAAAAAATGTATTTATTATATCTATATCATGAAATATTTTATTCTGATATAAAATTAAATTCTAATATTGACATGATAAAATTTGAAATATTTTATCTAATATGATTATATAATGGTACACGGAATATCTTATAGGTGGTTGTGTAATAAACCATGGATGGGTTGTTCTGTGACAAACCGTGTAGGGTATGTTACATTATAACATCCAATGTGTTGGGTATGGAAAGATGATCATATTGTTATTCAATTTTTCAGTGTGACATGTATAAAAGTCTAATGTATGTTTATTAAATTTGATAGAAATTATGTCCCAAGTTACCTAATTAACTTTTCTATGATTTATTATGAGTTTTCATTAAAATAATCTGATTTTCAAAAGGTAAAATAATGATCTTTTTGAATTAATGATTAATTTTTCTGGGAAAAATGTATGTTTTTTAGGGAAATGTTTAATGAGTTTTCACTGGACTAGTTGATTCTTTTTATTTACGTCTATTACTAAAGTTTAATTCTCATCCAATGTTATTCATAGGGATTAAGGATGAGTTCCTACAAGTATTATATAAAGGGAAAATTTTGAATAAATATCAGCATAATAAATCATGTCGTATTCAAAAGTATTTTGTTTTAGGGGAGAAATGTATATTGTGTATAATTATACCCTTTTAATGTGTGGGAATACTATGTAATAGTTTGTATTAATTTTTTATATCTATAAACCTAAAAGATCATCAGAAAAATAATGATATTCATAATTTTAAAATAAATAGAATATATAATGGTTAATGATGTGTAAGAACTTGGTTTTTTTGAATGTGTCAAAATCCTGACACTGTTTGAATTTTTGTCTTGTTTCCGAGGAAACTAGAAACAATTGGTAGTTTTTAGAAATGTCTGGACTACATGCCATGTACATTAAGTACATTCTGTAAATATGTTAAGTGAGTACCGTCCATGTGCTCACCGAGTACATGTCGTGTGATGACCGCGTAGAAAATTTCGTACTACACGGCATGTAGTTTTTGACATGTCGTGTACCCTTGACCATATGGAGGACACACATGGCGTGTAGGCCTGTTTCCCGGGTAGATTTTTCTGAACCAAGAACACATCGTGTTCACTTTGGAGACGCTGTGTAGTCTAGCCATGTATAAGAGATATTCCTGGCATGTGGGTATGTCGGTGAGGATGAGAAGGGAAACCATGTACATGTCGTGTTCCCATAGGTAAACATCGTGTACTCATGTCGGCATGTTCTAGAAAGTAAGTCAGCAGAATTCCAACCATCAAATGAACAGTTAAATGATATACAGGGCATGTAGTCCTAAAATACTTTCTGTGTAGTTTTTGTTTGCATTAAAACGGGTTGTATCATCGTTTTGAGGAAGAACACATATGTTCTGCCCGGTTTCACGAACCAAGCTGGCCGAAGCTTCTTTCTTCTCCCGAGTGTCCTTCCACGACCCAATTTGAACACTAATTGATGCATTGGAACCCCCTCGGTAAGGCCTCGATTCCTCTTGAGCCGTTTTGATTGATTTTTGTTCTAGAATGAGTTATAGGGGTTTCACGAGTTTGGATTTTTTAGTAGATCTACCATGTTTTATACCAAATTGATGGCTATTACCGGAAGAGTAGCATCATACAACTCTCAGGAATGTGGTGCATACCTGTTTTCTTGTTTTCGTGGTCATTTGGGTAATGCGGCCTTCAGCGCTTTTTCAGGTATTTTGAGCAGGACCCGATTATATGTTGTTTCATATTGAATTGATTGTTGGACCCATGGGATGACTTTGGGTATGCCCTATTACCTGTTTTTCTTAAGCGGGGTTGGGCGAGAGGTCGTAGCTCATCAGGGCATTTTGGCTGGGGGATGCCAAAATGGTTATATTTGATTTATACTGCAATAAATTGTGGAGTTTTATTTATTATGCCTGAAATAAATTGTAAGAGGTATTCAATACCTCAGTGTTGGTATGGGACAACACGGTGCATAGTTCAATTCAAAATTTTAGGTTGTTATGCCTGATTATGTGTTCTGTTTAAGTTTGATATATATGCAAGTGCTGGATTTCATATGTTGGACCTTTGGGGTGGTGGTGGACTTGGCCCGGGTTACTTTGGGTGATTATAACAATGAGATTGGGCGTCATGGACATCGGCTTGAGGTAGTACGACTTCCAGGATGGGCACGACCCGAGTTACTTGGATGGAGAGGCCATCAAACTTGAGCGGCATGGTGGCAGGGACATGAGTTGTCAGATGTGTTGGTGGCTTATGTACTATTTTGGTGATTTTCGCTCACCCAGAACATTGAGTAGTGTGCACCCATGGATATTTCGTGATGAGGAGGTTTTGACCACTCTTACGGGTATAGGCCCTCGATGATGATGTTTAGGTGCATTAGTTGGGGTTGCATGGTCTAAAAAGCCACGTGGGAGGTGAGGAGCCGTCAGAGGATAGCATTGAGGCTTCCGGGTTGGGGGCTGAGGGTCACCGTTATTTGAGGGAAAACATATCTATTCCTCCAGGATACATCTGGGGTGTGCCTTTGAGATATCAGTACTTGATAAAAGAGGTTTCATGACGCACATGGTGCCAGGTTGTTACTTTTTGGGTGTGCCTTCAGGCGTCGGTACTTGAGACATGAGGTGTCAGGTGGCACATGGTGGTGAGTTATGCGACTGAGATTCCGGCGTTGGACGATGCAGGTGACACTCTATGGTGGCTGTTGAATACCGGTGGAGTTAGTGTATATTTGTGAATTGTTCTGTTTAATTCTTTAATTATAAATGCATGTCTGATTAAACATATATATTATGATCTAACCATTAGAGGGTATCCTACTGAAATTTGTCTCACACACTGCACGGGCCCTCTGGGATGCGTGGAGACTTTATGGATTTATGTGCAGGAAGGAGGCCAGCTTCAGGATCTGGGCTGCGTTAGTTGTTGCATGGAGATGCTACAGACCTTGAAGTCTGACCTAGATGGGGTATACTTTGTTATTTTTCTTTTCTGTATCATCTTGATTCATTGTTGTAGCTATAGTTTGATAACTATTGATGCCCTTTTTATATTCTGTTATATATGACCTTCTTTGGATGCATGTTTTATTGTTCAGTAGTAGTTTCATGTTATCAGTATGTTGTTGTGTTTCTTTCCTCTGCTATTTTTTATTTTTACTGCTTCCTCTATTTATCTATGTTAATTATGATACCGCTCTATGGAATTGGTTCGATTCTACTGAGTCTTTTTTCCGCTGCATATTTATTATTATTCTCGGAGTAGTACCCTTATTATTATCCTATGAGAGTTTATAGACACCCCACTATACCTAAAAGACCATGGCTGTTAGTCGGGAGCCATTGGCATTCGGGGAGCTGCACCTAAGGTCGTAACACCCGACCCATTTATCACTATTCGGGTGGATGTTTGAGTCTGGGTCGTTACAAAGTGGTATCAGAGGAGTTCATGACAGGGATTTAATAGCAGTGCATTCTTGACTACTAATGAGTATGAGACTTCTCTCTTTATTTCTCATAGTTTTAATTTTTGTGATATGGTAGACTAGTGATTGGTTGTTACTGGAACTGGGTTTCTAGCTTGTTTGTGGGTGCCTGTAGCCCAAGGTATGAAGGATGGACCAAGTTACCATGGATGGGAATTGCTGGTTGGTTTTCCTCAGATTACAGTTTATATGATTTCCACTCTGGTGGCTCACATGGGGTGTGAGGTTATTGATTGTGATATGGAGCCCTTGACACGGTGTGGTAAGGGAGAATTGGACCTTGGCCCAGTGGGGCAAGGGTTTCTTGTCTGGCTTTTGATAGGCACGTTTTTAGGGTATTTCAATTTCAAAATTGTACGTATACTTTTTGAAGTGATAATTCCATGTGAATAAAAATCAATTGTCATGCTTTGTAAGCTCTAAAATGTGGATTGGTGAAATTTATTGATACAATTACTTATTTATTGCAATGTGTTATTCCATGCATTGTATATTTTTAGAATTGCATGTGGCAGGATATTTTGGTCTGGATCTCATGAGAGCAGGATGATACTGTCAGTTGAGGTGATTTTGATCACCGGGATTAGGCGACTCTGTTGTCAGTTTGAGGCAACGTTGGTTGTCAGGACGAGCATGTCCCAAGATACTTTTGATACTAGGTGCTGTTAGGCGCGGGTAAAGAGGCCATGATGCCAGGATGCCATTGGGAATGGGTTTCAGTGGGGGAGAGTAAGGGTAGTAGTTATGCACTGCCTTTTATTGCATTCTAATCTACGTTGAATATATATTGTTATATATATATATATGGGCTGTCTGACCATTTATGGTATTCAGTGGGTTCCTCCTACACGTCTCGATGGATCATCAGACAAGTGAGTATACAGTGCCATTAGAGTAGGATCAGGTGCAGGATTCAGTATAGGCAGAGCACAAGCCGCATGTACAAGCTCTAAGACAAGATCCAGTGACGGAAAGACAGTAGCCGATTTTGGCATCGTTCGGGTCGTGGCACGACATGAAGCTCCGAGTGAGCCTGATACGCGTCTTGTAGGGGATTGAAAAAGGCACCCAGGGTACAAATTCATCTATGGCATATATGAAGCAGGAGTTCTAGTCATAGCACCCGCAAATGTTTCAGGGTGAGGGTGGTCCGCCGGCGGCTGAGAAATAAATAGAGAGTATGCAGATGATTTTGAGCGGCTCGAGACTCCTCTAGGGCGGAAGGTCAAGCTGGCAATGAACATTCTGAGAGAAGAGGCGAAGCATTGGTGGGATGTACAGGTTCATGCTCATTGGCATGAGGGACTAGCATGGAAGGAATTCGAGGACAGGTTCATTGAACACATTTACCCAGAGACATTGAGGGCAGAGAGATCTTAGGTGTTCTTATGTATTTAGCAAGGAGACATGTCCGTCATAGACAATGCAACTACCTTCGCAGAGCAGTCTCGTTTTGCACCAGGTATGGTAACCGATGATGTGGCTAGGGGGAGGCGATTTGAAGATGGATTACGACATGCCATTCGGGTCCAGGTGAACATCTTCAGGCTAGGTTCCTTCTCTGTGGCAGCGAACTAGGAACTTATAGTAGAATAAAACCAGAGGTATATGCCCCAGATTGGCTGGGCGACAGCTTCAAGTGATGGTTTGGATAGTAATAAGTGAGGACATGATGAGTTCTAGTAGGGCATTCTGGCCAAGGACTATGCTAGAACACCTTGTGGTATTTAATCATTGATTTTCATTTCGTGCGGACAACTGTGATATTTTCGGACTCTGTGAGATAGGTCTCCAATGGTGTTCATGGAATATGGACAGGTCAGGCATCTGGAGAGGTTTGGTAGGCAAGTTTCTTAGATAGCTGGCAGGCAGGGACATGAAAAAATGGTGGCATCCGAAGTTGGATCACGTTCGGTACCATGAGAGGGTTGCTGAGGATCAACAGCATGCAGAGGAAGTGACAAAGACAGTTAGATCCAACTGACTGGTCCATGGTTGGTGACTGGAGCAGCACCGCAGGGAGGTCAGGCATCAGGTAGTCGTACTTCAGGCCAGGTGCATGCCATGGAGCTACCAGAGGATGAGTAGGCTGGTGAGCCGATGATGGTTAGAGGTACACCACTGTGTGGCTGTGATATCCATGTTTCCTTTTTGGCATGACCTATAGAGGCATGTATGTTTTGAGTGCACGTGGTGCACATGATCAAGGTGGACTGACTAAATACTAGTCAGTGGGATTGGAACCATATCAGGTGTGTGATATATTCTCTTTATATATATATATATATATATGTATGAGATGCATAACATCAGGGCATCGAGGATGCAGATTAATTGAGGTGCCATCGGCATCGAGGCATCAACGATGCGGGTTACTTGAGGTGCCTTGGGCATTAGGGCTTCAAGGATGCAGGTTACATGAGGTGTCGTGGGAATCAGGGAATCGAAGATGCGGGTTACATGTGGTGCTAGGCACCAGGACCTCATAGAGATGGACACTGATGCAGTGCGACCTATTTGGGGTGTTGGGAGCAACACAAGAGAACCAATGAGGTGCAGGGGTGATGACACATCAGGGAAGGACTACGCATCCAGAAAACAGTTTAGTAAACCTTGTTTTCTTTATGTTTTGTTGGGTTGAGACCGAGTTATGAAAATTCTAAGGTGGGGAGCCCTTGAGGAATTTCTCTAGGACATTTGTCACTGAGGATGTCCGGGTTACTTTGAATGGGGTGGTATGTTTTGTGCCATCTCTTGGTTTCGTTTGATGGCTTGAGGATGAGCTATGTTAAGGTGGGGAGATTGTAAGAAGCTGAGTTTTTGGAATGGGTCAAAATCCCAATCGTGTTTGAATTTTTGACTTGTTTCCAGGGAAATTGGATAAAATGGGTTGTTTCTGGAAATTTATATACTACATGTCATGTACATTATGTACACACTGTGTATATGTTAAGAGAGTACTGGTCGTGTACTCACCGAGTACGTGCCGTGTGATGACCGTGTAGAAAATTTATTACTATGTGGCTTTTAGTTTTTGACACATCGTGTACCCTTGACCGTCTGGAGGCCACACATGGCATGTAGTCTTGTTGGCCGCGTAGATTCGTCTGAACCAAGAACATGTCGTGTTCACTTTGGACATGCAGTGTAGCTAGCCGTGTATAATAGATATACATGGGTTGAGGGTATGTCGGCGAGGAAGAGAAGGAAAACCAAGTACAAGCTGTGTACCGATTGTTACACGCTGTGTACTCATGTTGGCAGGATCTAGAAAGTGTGTTGGTGGAGTTCCACCCATCAAATGAACAGTTAGATGATATACATAGCATGTAGTCCTAAAGTACACGCCTTGTTGTATTTTTTTGCGCTAAAACGAGCATTAGCCTTTTTTGAGGCAGAACTCATATGTCCCACCCGGTTTCACAAACCATGCTGGCCGGAGCTTCTTTCTTCTCCCAATCATCCATATAAGACTCGATTCGAAGACCGATTGATGCGTTGGAACCCCCTTAGTAAGGCCATGATTCCTCATGATTTATGTTGATTGATTTTTGTTCTAGAACAAGTTATAGGGGTTTGAGAGGTTTGTATTCTTTTTTAGATCTACTGTGTTTTAGAATAATTTGAGAATGTTACCAGAGAAGTATCATCGTATGAGTCTCAAGTAGGTGGTGCATACCTATTTTCCTATTTTTTTAGTCATTTGGGTAACCCGGACTTTGGTGCATTTTCAAATATGTTGATCATGACCCTTTTTTCTTTTATTTCATATTTAATTGATTGTTGGACCTATGGGATTCCATTGGGTAAGCCCTGTTACCTATTTTCATAAGCTGGGTTGGGCGAGAGGTCGTAGTTCATCGGGGCATTTTGGTCGAGGGATGCCAAAATGGTTATATATGATTTATACTGCTATAAATAGTGATGTTTAATTTATCAAGCCAGAAATATAATGTTGAAGGCATTCAAGACATTAATACTGGTATGGGACAACACCGTGCATAGTGAAGTTCAACTATTTAGGTTGTTTTGCTTGATTATGTGTTCATTTTAAATTTGATATATATGAATGTTCTGAATTTCATATGTTGGACCTTTGGAGTGGTGTTGGGATTGGCTCGGGAAACTTATGGTGGTTTTAACAACGGGATTGGGCATCATGGACGTCGGTTTGTGGCAGTACGACTATCAGGTTCGGCATGGCCTGGGTTACTTGGATGGCGATGCCATCAGACTTGAGTTGCATGGTCACCGGGACACGAGGTGTTAGATGTGTTGGTGTCTTATGTACTATTTTGGTGATTACTGCTAACCCGGAACGTTGAGTAGTTTGCACACATAGATACTCCGTGATGAGGTGGTTTTGACCACTCTTGTGGGTAGAGGCCCTCATAGATGCGGTTTAGGTACATTTGTTGGGGGGTGCTTGCTGTAGAAATCCACATGGGAGGTGAGGAGCCTTCAGAGGATATCATTGAGGATATCGGGTTGGGGGTTGAGGCTCGCCATTATTTGAGGTTGGACGTCACCATTCTTCTTGGCTACCTCGGGGGCATGCCTTCGGGATGTCAGTAATTGAGACACGAGGTGTCAGTAGGAACATGGTTCCAGGTTGTTACGTTTTGGGTACTTTTTCAGGATTTCGGTACTTGAGACATGAGGTGTCAGGTGGAACATGGTTCCGTGTTACACGATAGAGATTCCAGCATTGTCCGAAGGAGGTGACACTCTATGGTGGATGCTAAGCACCGGTGGAGTTAATGTCTGTTTGTGCATTGTTATGTTTTATACTTTCCTTATAAATGCATGTCTTCTTAAACACTTATATTAGGTACGTACCAATGGGTGGTATCCTACTAAGATTTTTCTCACACCCTTCACGGGCCCTCCGGGATGTGTGCAGACTTTTTGGATTTACGTGTAGGAAGGAGTCCAGCATCAGGAGCTTGCTGCGTTAGTTGTTGCATGGAGATGGTATGGACCCTGAGGTCTAACCTAGCTAGAGTTTAATTTGTTTTATTTCATTATTGTATCAGTATGATTCTTTTTTGTAGCTACAGTTGGTTTTCCATTGGATCCCTTTTTATATTCCGTTATATATGACATGCTTTGGATGCATGTTTTATTGTTCAGTAGTAGTTACATGTTATCAGTATGCTTTTGTGTTTCATTCCGCTTCTGTTGTTTATATTTATTGCTTCTGCAGTTTATCAATATTGAATATGCATCCTCTCTATAGGTCTGGTTCAAGTCTGGTGAGTCCTTTATTCTTCTGCATATTTATTATTATTCTCAAACCAATACCCTTATTATTATCCTCCGAGAGGGTATAGCCTCCCCACTATACCTAGAAGACCATCCCTTCTAGTCGTAAGCCTTTGGAGTTCGTGGAGGTGCACCTAAGTTCGTAACACCCGACCTGTTTAGCACTATTCGGGTGGTTGTTCGGGCCTAGGTCGTTACAGGATGGGACCTTATAGTTCGTATCAGATTAGGGATTATACAAATTCAGAGATTATGATATTATTTTAAGTGTTAGGGATATCATCAGTCATTTTAAATTTTATGGGTGATCATAATATGAAACTCATATAATCCCTTTATTAAGAATTAAAATATGAACTTTAAATGTAATTTAAGATATTTTTTGAGACATTTATTTGTGAGGTAATTATGTGTTATTACATTTTTGGATGAAAAATTAATGGTATGAGATAAAAATTATGGTAATACTCATTCTGGTTATATTTTAGGAAATTATCATATTATGGGTGTCATGACCAATCCCTCGGGGCATAAACCGTGACTACCCTATGGTCTCCTTTCATGGGACAGTGGTTTGTGTCTAGAATTAGAAAGGCATATACAAAAAATGGAAGGAATTTACATTAAACATGTACACTCACAATCTAGGTAATAATCAAAAGAAACCACAAAGTAGAATGAATGGTAGTAAAAGTGTGATCCGAATGTAAAAAAGGTCCAGTATACAAACTCTACTGAAATGAAAGTATAAAAAATGGAAAAACATGCTCTGATGGTCTTCCACCAAGGATCCTACCAGAATGATAGGTATAGATCATCGTCTATCATCACTACCACTCACCACATCTATAAATCACCTTCGAGCACCATCTAGCCCTACGTTCATATGTCTTAATCAAGATGGCCATCATCTTCTCAAGACACAACCTAGTGCAGGCGAATCCCATGCAGGGTGTGAGTATTAATATACACATAAGGGACCTCCAAACCCTCGATGGTCTCCCAAAATTCCACAAAGGAAAAAACAAAAAGACATCCTCTTAATAAAAAATAGTAAAGTAAAATACATCTCAATCTAGTAATACATCATAGAGAACAAGAATAAAGATTATTATTCTTAAGATATATCTGTTTATTCTGTTTTGTAGATTTGTTATTGATCTGAGAATGGTTGATCCATGGTCGATCCACAAAGGGTTGATCAGTCGCTGATCCTCAATGGGTCTCTCTATGGTCAGTCCACATCAGGCCATGCTACTACTGATCCGTAGAGGGTTCACTACTACTGATCCACATAGGGTCACACTACTGGTGATCCAAAAAGGGTCAATGTCATGTTGATCCATGATGGGTTTCACCATTACTGATCCACAGAGGGTTGCACTTTTGTCGATCCAGGGAGGGTCACCCTCATGCTGATCCACAGAGGGTCACTCTTCACTTGATATCCAACCAATGAATTCCCACAAATAATTCACTTGAATTATTTAGGTTCGTATCCTAATGATATCACTCTTACCTTATCCACTACGATGTCTCGCGAAGAAGTAACCCAAAGTACCATATTTTCATAGGGTTTTTTATGTGATAGACAACACGTCTATAGGATGCATGGTCAGTAATATATAAGCAGAAAGGTAAATAGGGTACAATAGGATTCATTTTCGATTCAACCTAGGTGTACTCCAACTTCTTCCAAAACTCAAGTAGTGTATCTCAAAAGTACTACTTCATCGTATGGGTCATCACTATGCAGACAACCCATCAATCAGGTGCCCAATTGGTGAGTTACATTAGATTTACTCAGACGAGACTGGTTTAGTCTGGGTCTGGTAGTGGTCCGGCACAGCTGGACCATTGGGACAGTAGTTTCAGTCAGCCTAGAAAACACAGACCACATGTGAGCCAGTTGTGTTGGACTAGGCCCAATGCGTACGGTTTTTCTAGCTTCATGCACCATCAGGGCACCACCCCTCCTCCCAAAACGGCCGGCACAAGACGGCCATTGTGCCAGCCGTCCATTGTGCCTCCCAAGTGAGTCACTCTATCTAACGTGCGGCGTACTGGAGCCATATCTTCTACCTTTCATGGGAATTTATCCTCTACTCCTGCTGGCATGACATATGTGGGCACTGGCTCACCACACGGTCGACACTGGCTAGCCGCCGCGCTGGTTGTACCGCACTGACAACACCTTCCGCCGGCCACTAGAGATGCTCTGGTGGCCTATTTTCCTTCTCGTTTCTGACTACGGGACACACATTTCATTTCCTTTACTACGAATCCCACAAAATCACCTTGCCACCATGTTTCACTGTCACCTACGAAGAATTCATAGAACTGAAGAAAGACAGAGGGTCTGGGCATTGTTCGGAATGGACCACCCCCCTCCGCATTAGCGTTTTATTGTAGGGGTGGAATAATGATCATTATAAGATTAAGAAAAACCTCAAATTGCAACCCCAAAATAACCTCCGACAAATAAAAATGAATGGAAGCTCAAACCATTGGTCGATTGATCCATGCTCTTCATATTATTGAAAATAGGAAAATATGGAATATACAACACATAAATCCCAAACCTGGATTCAGTGGAATCCATTGCAGATGAAGGAAGGTATCCGCGTTCGAATTCATTTTTCATTTTTCATCAATGTTTGGTTCGAGTTATGCAATATTTGTCGATCAATAAAATTTTTCGTTGGAGGGTGAAGTATTTGATGTTTTGTCAGAGCATTATCCCCTAGTTTGTGAATTCACCTGCAAACAGTTTGATTAATAAAATAATGAATCCCCATGTTTTATTCATTATTATGGTTCATTAATGAATAATGACTAATGAGCCTATTCAAAACAAGGTCGTTGTGGTTACACAAACAAAGTAATAATTAATTTATTGATCTTCATTTAATGACCTTAATTACACTAGGGTCCCTCCAACCATCCCTCAATTATTAAAGAAGAATAAAATAACTCAAAGTGTTATTTTATTATTCTCCCAAAAAATCCAAAAATTATATTTTTTTCGACCCTTTAAAATAATAGTTATTCTTCAGCCTTAGGAATTTACATCATTGAAATCCACAATAAAATCTAAAGAAATAAATGGGGTACTAAGTATGAATCTGAGCTTCCCACTCCCATGTGTAATCTTGAATGTTCACATGCTAACATCGAAATCACACTAGAGGGATTGACCGTCTACGAAGGACACAATCCTTTCGATCATCTATCTCTACTAGAAACTCCGTAAAAGTATCCCTATCTCCAAGGTACAACTCACCCAAGTCAATGATGTGTCATTGATCATGCACATATCTCCTCAGCTGCGACATGAGGAAAACATTATGCATCTGGTTCATCTATGGGGGAAGAGCTAGGTGGTACACCACCTCGCCAACTATTCTCAGGATCTGGAAAGGTCTGATGAACCTTGGAGGTAGCCTATCGACCCGGAAAATTCTTTGCAATCCACGTTTGGGTTAGTCTAAAAGGAGAACATGGTCTCTCTCATTGAAATCCAAGGGTCTCAGACACCTATCCTCATAAGATTTCTACCTGCTATGTGTAGTCTTCATATAATGCTAGTTGATCAACACCTTCCCAGTGGTAACTCATACAAACTCTGGACCCTTATGTGTGGACTCTCCTGGGTATTTCCATTAAAGATTTGATCTTTATGGTCAGTTGTAAAAGGCCTAAAATGGTTCCATGTTGATGGTGGAGTGATAATTTTTGTTTTATGCTAACTCTACAAGTGGCAGATTTTCCTCCCAACCATGGCGAAAATCGAGGATGCAACCATGAATCATGTCCTCAAGTGTTTGTATGGTGTCCTCCGTCTGAGAATCTGTCTAAGGATGAAAGGTAGTACCCAATCACATCTTAGTCATGAACACCTCCTGTAATCCCGTACACAACTCGGTGTAAAACTAGTGTCATGATATGCAACGATCATCGGGGGTATGTTGTGAATCTGTACAATATCTGAAACATAGTGGATTCTCTAGCCCACTGATGATCCCTTCTCTTGGATGGGTATAAAATGGTTCAACATGGTTTGTCGGACAACAATCACCCAGAGAGAGTTGTGTCCCCTGGACATGCATGGAATCCGAGTTACAATGTCCAAGGAGATACAATCCCACTTCCATGGTAGTACCTCTAGTGGTTGTGCTAAGACTTCTAGAAACTGATGATTTTCCTTCACTTGCTGACAAATTAGGCATCATGAAACAAACTTTTCCACTGCTTTCTGCATCCCTTCCCATAAGTACCGATATCGGAGGTCCTGGTACATATTCTCCAATCTAGGATGTACCTCCAGATGGGATGTATGTATATCCATCAACACCTCCTCCAGATATTTCACTAATAAAATGTTGCATCCCTTGAAAAAAAATGATGTTTTCCCCACCTATCAATAATTCATATGGAGCATGTCCTGGGGAGATCTAAGCACGTCGAGCCTCACAGTCAACATTCTCAAGGTATACCTACCGAACTCACTGAAGTATTGGGGGTGATAGTCATACACTTTAGGGAAGATTCCCTATCACAATCCATGAAGGATATCTACAAAAAATATAGATTCTTTGTTTCCTCACTGTGTATTAGTAAACTCAGCATCCTACTGATTGTGTCTCCTACTACGTTTCCCTTTCTAGGACTGTAGACTATCTCCATGTAAGGACCTGACCCTTGTTACTTGGAGCCAGTGCCTTATTGGTTACATATGAATACAAAAATGAATAAGCATCCCAAAGGACTGAGTATATTAGTATTATTGGAAACAATATACATACGTAATTTCATCATTACATTTGAAATGAAAAACAATATAGAAACTCCTTAGACAACTTCTATAACTCATAGTTTATTTCATCATGTCATTCATAATTGAATTCTTATTTCCCTATAGAAATGAAACATAATAAAGGGGTGAGATCAAATGCTTATTAAGAGTAATAAATACATCGGAAGATAACATAAACATTAGACATGGTGAATAATTAAAAACACATGACTTTAGAAACAATCTTGAAAACAATATGGTAGAAATACGATCTGAAATATTGACATAACATAACATAATCTTGGGTATTGTACTAGTTGAATATCCACATGAACCGTCAATACAATATTCATAATGAGGGAATGCATAATGTGGGACAACATATTTATACCATCAAGGCCTCATGCTAGGATCATAAATAATCATTTTGTCCGGGCCTTGTGCCATGACCATAGTTTGTCTCAAGAGACCTATCGATGCACTGAGGGGCTATAGCGGGCCCCAACTGACACTTACAATGTCCAATTATTTCCTCATATTAACAGGGATAAACATAAAAAACATACACATTAATATATTAAATGTAAATAGCTTTCCCCAAATAGTATGAAAAAACACTAACCATTCGAAGTAAAATGATGAATGGTTTAAAGATAGCACATCAATATAAAAAATATTCATAAACAATTAAATTGAATATGGTAGATGATAATATGGAATAATATTACCAATAATACAAAAGAATCGACATATGTGTTTAAATATGGGAAGATACTCTTATAAAATCTTCAAGTAATTCTTGAAATAAATATTTTTTCACTTTGAAAAAAAGTGTTATTTTAGAAATTTCTTTGTATAAAATCATAAGTGAAGTAAGATATTATTTTCATAACAAAATTATTGATTTTATAGATATAATAGTTTCGCAAAATAGATTACATATTTCCATTGAAAATAGTTAATAAATTGATATATTCCATTGAATCGGGATTGTATTTCAGAAACAATTTGAATGATACATTTAGAGAATGTATGTTACCATAAAATAGTGAAAGATTCTAGTTTCTTTTCATATATATAACACTCACAAAGAATTTATAATGAGTATATAATAATACATAATAATTTCATTGAGGTAATTTAAACAATGAAAATAACACGAATGGAAATGGATGTTCGGGAGGAAAAACCCATAACTTACGTCTGACTGTGTTCTCCTCTTGAACATAAGTTCATAGAATAAGAAATTATACATATCAACAAATTATTTGTAATCCTTATAAACATGTATTTAGTTTATCATTATTATTTTTAGTTTATTTATATTATTATTTAATATATTATATGGAATTCTTTATTCTAGAGTGTTGGTTTTCTTGATTTTCATAATCGGTTCACTTGTTTTTTAGTAATGATGTTCATGTGGAATGGTTGTAAATCTCCATAATTTAAGTTATATATTATTTATGAACATCCATAATTGTTAATGGTCATTTCCATCATTTTTTTACATGGAATGATGATGAATCACTAGATGACAACCACTTCGATTATTTGGCAGAATTTAGATTACTATGAACTAGTTGTGTCATATAATTTAATAATATGTACATATAATAGTTCTTGAATATTAATTAGGTTATTATACATGTAATATAGTCTAGATAAACTATTAAAAAAATTTCATGACCAGTATTGAAGGATTAATCGAAGAATGAAACTTCATCGTCCACAAAGGTTATAAATTGTATCCTTATGGACGCTGATTTCATTTATAAAAATAAAAGGGAGTGAGTAAGAATATTGATGATGGTTATTCCATTAACATGATATTATTCTATTATATAGATGATAATGGAGTTTATCATGGTCATTTGGATAGAGGATGTGATGAGAGAAGAAGAAAAGTGATGATCATGAAAATAAGATAAAAGGTGAGAGATACCTTTTGAAAATTCGGTAGCATAATGACATCACTTAAAATTTCATAAAATGAAATCATGATATCAAAAGGGTACCTCATCATATTTCAATAAAAATGAATGTAATAGAAATACATAAAATCAAACCCCATCATATTAGAATGGAAAACTCCAAGAGATAACATAAATTAAGTGTCGAAGAAAAGAGGTGGGTGAAGGATTCCCTTACCTTGTAGAGTAACTCCTAGAACATAATGTTTGGGACCTTGGGGGATTGAGGAAACTATGGGAGGTATCCTAAGGATGTAAAACCACCAGATCTTCGAGGATGAGGTATTTTGAATGAATGAAAACGAATGGATGAATGGGTATTTATAGAAAAAGAGAAGGAGTTTTTTAATAATTTCAAAGGGACGACTCATTAGTGGTTTTTGCAAAACCATGGGCTTGACCATGGTTTTCCCCTATGGTTTAAGCCACTTGGGATAACTCATGCCATTTTTTACTGTACACAAGTCTACCAGAATTTTAATTTAATTATTTTTCCATTATGATTTCATTAAACTATTGAATACTCAAAACTAGTTTTTACTATTCATAAAAAATTAAATTATTTTAGAACAATCCCAAAAAGTCACCCCTAGCCCTTTTAAACATGTAGAATTGAAATATGAAATCCATTTTTCAAGAATAGTTTTATAAAAATTATTAAATTAATTTTTAAATAAAATCATATTAAATTTGGAAAAGAACAATTATAAAGAACAATTAGTTTTATATATCATTGAAAATCAATTAAGATCACATTATCATATTATCATATGAAAATAAAATAATATCATTATTTAAAATTTATAAGGGTGATATTACCATTAAAATTACTATTCATATGGTTATTTTACTATTCACCAAAAATCAAGTTTGTTCTAACAGACTCTAAATTACTTACTGGTCACAACTCTAGATAACCGTTATTCAAAATTTCAAACATTGTAGAGGAAAAGTTGTGTTTAAGGAATAGATTATAAAATGTATTCAATATTTATTTTTCAAAATCATTTAGTGTTACATTCTCCCCTCCTCACAAAAATTTCTTCCTCAAAATTTCATTTTAAAATCTAGGAAAAAAATATGTGGGGGTACTTTTCCTTCATTGCTTCCTCCAGTTCCCATGTTGCCTCTTCTAACTTATGGCTTTTCCATAGTACCTTGACCAGATGAGTAGTCTTGTTTCATAGAACATTATATCTACGATACGAGATTCTTACTGGCTACTTCTCATAGGAATGATCATCCTCTAACTGTACCACCTCTAAAGATAGTACATGTGAAGGGTCTGGTATGTACTTCCTTAATAGGGATACATGTAGAACATCATGTACTTTTGACATGGTAGGTGGAAGTGCCAGTCAATAGGCCACATCTCCAACTGGATCAAGTATCTCAAAGGGGATGATATACCTAGGACATAGCTTTCATTTCTTCCCAAATCTCATGACCTTCTTCCATGGAGATATGCGTAGAAAAACTAGGTCTCCAACATTGAATTCAATGTCTCATCGATGGTTATCCACATGACTCTTCTGTCGACTTTGGTCTTCCTTTATATGTTGCAAAATGGTTTTCACCTTCTCCACCATTTCTTTAACAATTTTAGGTCCTCTCAGCTTACGCTCACTGACTTTATCCCAACACACTGGTGTTCTACACCTTTTCCCATAAAGGGCTTCATATGGTTCCATTCAGATGCTCGAGGGGAAATTGTTGTTGTAAGAGAATTCAACCAGTGGTAGATGTTGGTCCCATCCCCCTTTGAATTCCATAGAACATGCTCTCAACATGTCTTCCAATGTTGAAATATTATGCTATGATTTTACATCAGTTTGATGATAATTGACCGTAATAAAGTTCAGTTCAGTGCTTTGAGCATGTTGGAGACTTTTCCAATACATTGAGGTGAATCTATGATCATGTTCAGATACAATAGATAGTGGTACTACATGCATCCTTACAACTTCTTTGATGTAAATCCATGCTAGTTGATCCAATGAAAAGTCCTCTCGAATCGCTGTGAAGTGAGATTTCTTTATAAGACAATCCACAATGACCCATATAGCATTGTTTCCTCTCGATGTCCTTGAATGTATAGTGACTATATCCATGGTAATGTTCTCCCACTTTCATGTTGGTATGGGTAGTGGTGTTATCATCCCCTTAGACTTTTGCCTCTCATCCTTCACTTATTGACTTACTAGGAACTTCGATGTATATTCAACAATATCACTTTTTATATTGTCCCACCAAATGTTTTCTTGGATATCTCAATACATCTTTGTACTACCAGTGTGTATAAGAAATTTGAGTTATGTGCACCATCCAATAGTTCCCTCTTTAGCTCAGGAATAGAAGGAACACAAAGCCTCTTCCTAAATTTCAAAATTCCACCTTCATATACGATTTCAGTCAACTTCCCATCATTTACAGCATTAATTTTCTTTTAAAATTCTTCATCATATGCCTGATAAGTTTTTAACAACTCTAGTAATTATAGTTCGGAAACTATCTGAAAAATTAGTGATGTGTTACCATCCATGATAATTCCCATATTTATCATTACTATATTCATGAACAAAGGATCCCTTTAGACTCTTATCTTGTTTAGAACACCATGATCGATTCTACTCAAATCATCTGCTACCTTATTTTCATTCCTTGGGTATTAGTGTATTTTGCAATCATAGTCTTTGAGTAGCTCAATAAATCTATTTTGCCTCATGTTGAGTTATTTTTGTGAGAATATATATTTCAAACTCTTATGATCTGTACATATCTCACATTTTTCTCCATAGAGGTAATGTCTCATGTATTCGGTGTAAAGATTACAGCTACTATCTCAAGATCATGAGTTGGATAGTTTTGTTCATTAATTTTTGTTGTCTAGATAAATAATAAATCACTCGATCATTCTTCATAAGTAAACAACCAATTCCTTTCTTTAATGCATCACTATAGATATCCAAACCATCATCTTCTGAGGGTAGGGTTAGGATCAGATCATTCACTAACCTACCCTTCAATTAATCAAAAATTTCTTCACATTCTGTTATCTATATGACCATAACCCCTTTTCGTGTGATCTTGGACATTGGGTTGGCTAAACGAGCGATGTTCTGAACGAAATGCAAAATATAACCTATTAAACAAACAATACTACATACCTCAGTTACGTTCGTTGGAGTAGGTAATTCTTGCATAGCCTTTGTCTTCACAAGATCATCAGATATTACATCCATATAGACAATGTGTCCTAGAAAAGCAACCGCTTGGAGGCAAAAATTAGACTTGCTAAACTTCCCATATAATTTATTTCATCTAGGTGTCATCAGAATAGTGCACAAGTGGTTTTCATGATCTTCATAAATTTAGAGTGTACTAGGATATCATCAATAAACACCACTACAAAGTCATCAAGATAATATTTTAAGACTCTATTATTTAGATCCATGAATACATATGGTTCATTAGATAGTACAAAAGGCATTACTGTAAACTCTTAATGCCTCTATCTATTTCGAAATGTTGTTTTTGGAATGTCTCCCTTCCTCATAAGAAACTCATTATATCCAGATCGAAGATCAATCGTAGAAAAATATTGGGCTCCATGAATTTGATTAAATAAATCATCAATTCATTGAAGTGGATACTTATTCATTATTTTAATAGCATTGATTTCTCTATAATCAATGCATAGCCTCATGGATCCATCTTTCTTCTTGACAAAGGGGACATGGACTACCCATGGAGAAATGATAGGGAGAATAAATAATTTATCACTCAATTACTCTAGTTCTTTCTTTAGTAGAACTATCTCCACAATGGCCATTCTATAAGGAGTCCTTGATAAGGGCCTTGAACTAGGAATTAAGACAATGGAAAACCCAATTTCCCACTCTGGAGGATGTCCAGGTAAATCCTCTAGAAAGACGTCAACAAATTCTATCACAATAGATATGTCCTTTATCTGTACATTCTTCTAATATCACATATTTATTTCATTCCTTTCCTCCCCACTAATTAAATTTTGTAGAGCTACTGGGGTAAATCTAGATGAGAATCCCATTGTGAGGTTTCTTCTCTAAAAATAAGAGATTCTACTCCATTCTCGAAAATTGAACTTCTATCGTCTTCAAATAGATCTTCAAAATATAATTTGAGAGCCAATCCATAACAAGAATTATATCATAGTCAACCATTGGTATGATGATAAGGTTAGCAACTAAAGGACGTTTTTGTGTTACGAGGGGTACTAATCAACATGCCTTTGATGCAATGATACATCCACTAGGAGTTTTGACTAATAACTCCATTATAAAATCAAATTGTACATATCTAATTTTCATAGAAAATTGAGAATATATAAATGAATTTGATGATCCATAATCAAATAATGTATTGGAAAAGTTGGATGAAACAATCAATGTACCTGTAACCACTTTGTTAGGAACTCCATCCTCCGTAGTTGTAACCGCTTATTCTTGGCCTTGCTCCCTTAACATTCTTTTGGGATCATTTCCCTGATTCGTAGGAAATTTATGTTCATAATTTCTCATCTCCATACAATTTTATCACATAACATTGGTAGCTTCTTTCTTACCCTTACAATCTCGAGATAAGTGTCCTTTTTCTCCTCACATGTAATAGACTCCCATTCCCTTCAGACAACTACAATGGTGTTTCTTCTCGTAATTACATCACGATAGAAATTCAAATCTACCCTTCTTCCCCATTTCACTATTTTTTCACAGAGTTTTCAGATGCCCTCTTCATCTATCTCTTTTATTTTAAAGTCATAAGACTTAGTGAATTCATTTTATGTTTTGATAGAACTTGAGACTATATCATCATATGATTCTAATATTTGGGAGACAGGATCCATTTGGAGGAATGGAATTAAACCATCAATGAATTGATCAATTTTACTCCTTGGATTACGTATATAATCCGCAGCATGCGTTACAAGCCTTGAAATGTTTGCTTCATACTTGGAAACATTTTCATCCTCCTTCTACCTCAGATTCCACGATTTCCTCTCCATATCTACTCTCTCTTCATGAGGGAAATTTTTTTATGAATATTTCCTTAAAATCCTTACATTCAATCTCTTCTATTTCTTCTTCCACATCTGTGTTTTGGACTAAAGACTTCCACATATCTTCATCACCCATTAGATGATAAAATTCCATGACAACCTTCTCTCTCTTTTTTCATCCCAAAGCAAGAAATATCTTCTCAATGGAACACATCCTCCTCTCTTCTACAAATGGGATTGATGTCCCATTGAAATATTGAGTTTGTTGTCACATAATGTGATATAACATAGCTCCTCCATGTGGTAGATCTGGACACTCCATATGAGCAAGGTTATTATTAATAACCCGAGTAAGTTGTCCCTGTATAGTTATTATTTGTTCAGAACCAGAGCCAACATCATTATCTTGCATTGGAGGGAAATCCCTAAAGTTGACACGTGCATCTGTGTGGTTTCCATTCCTCCCACTTGTCACCATCTCTAGATAATGTCATACACTGTATTAGGTAATGAATCATAATGTATAATCTTAAATTATGAAAATACTTAGAAAAAATTGTGATCCTACGCATGGCTAATCCCATATTCACAAAAATGATTTCTTTGAGGAGAAATTTACATTTCAATCATGCATAATTGCTTGTAATGAAAATTTTAATTATGCAAAGCATATCCCCTGGGAGTGTCGTAACCAATAGTGCAGCAAGTCCCATTGTTGTGCACTAGTTTCTGTTCGAATCTAGCTCAAAGCGATGCTTTTGGGTTTTACCCCTAGATACTTCTGTGGTAGAGCCGCCTCTACCAGCTACTATCAAGATAGGGATGTATTTCTTGAAAATCCAAATAATCTATTCCTTACTAAAATACCAGGATGTTATTGTATGTATATCCTCAAAGACTAACTTAGGGACTCTTCTATGATTCTACATTTTCTAAATCTAGTTTCCATGTATTCTACTAAACTTCCAATGATACCAACTATAAGGACCCGACCCCAATTACCTGGATCTAGTTCCTTCTTGGTTAAATTAGCATACAATAAGTAATAATAATCCCAAAGGACCAAGTAGTTTAGAATTATTGGAAATAAGATATATACATAAGTTCATCATTAAAACATTAAATGAAAAACAACATAGATACTTCTTAGACAACATCCATAACTCCAAGGTTATTTCAGCATGCCATTCATACTAGAATTATTTTTGCCCTATAGAAATGAAAAATAATAAATGGGTGCACTGAAATGATTAGTATAGGTATGAAATACAGCAGAAGATAACATAAACATTAGACAAGGTGAATAATTGAAAACACATGCCTTTAGAAATAAACTTCAACATAATATGGTAGAAATATGAGCTGAGGAAAAATAACCATAACAGAACATAATCATGGGTATTATACTAGTAAAATAACCACATGAACCATCAATACTACTTTCATAATGATGGAATTAATAATACGTGACATCATATCTCTACCTTCAATGCCTCGTGCCAAGACCATAAATAATCATTTTGTCAAGGCATTGTGCCAAGATCGTAGTTTGTCTAATGAGACCTACTGATGCACTGAGGGGCTATTGAGGGCCCCACCTGAAACATACTATGTCCAATTCATTCCTAATATGAATGGGGATAATCTTAAACAATCTAAAATTTAATATATTAAAGGTAAATAGATTTCTCCGAACATTAATCCAAAACACTAACGCTTTGAAGTAAACTGATGAATGGTTTAAAGATAGAACATAAATAGCCAAAATAATCATAAACCATTAAATTGAATAGGGTAGATGATAATATGGAATAAAAATTACAATAATACATAAGTATAAGCATTTTTATTGAAATAGATGAAGATACTATAATAAAATCATTGAGTAATTCTGGATATAAATACACTTTTACTTTGAAAAGAATAGTTATTTTGGAAAAATCATTTAATAAAACCAGAATTGAGGAAATATATTATTTTAATAACAATATCAGTGATTTTATAGATATATTTTCTTCCAAAAAAATATTAGTTATTTCCCTTGAAAATAGGTAATAAATAGAGAGATATGCCCTTGAATTGGGCTTGTATTTCAGAAAAAAGGTAAAAAATCTTTTTAAATAATGTAACTAACCATAAAAAAGGATTGTGGTTTGTGATAAAATATATAACACTCACACATAATTTATGATGAGTATATAATAATACATAATAATTTCATTGAGGTAATTTAGACAATGAAAATAACCTGAATGGAAATAGAATTTTGGGTGGAAAAACCCTTAACTTAAGTTTTAATGTGTTCCCCTCATGAAATTAAGGTCCTAAAATATGAAATTATACATATAAATAAATTATTTAAGAATATAATAAACATGTAATTAGTTTATCATAATTCAGTTTAGTTCATTTGTGTTCTTATTAATAAGTTTTTGTATTCTATTTCTTCATTCCAGAGTGTTTGTTTTCTTGATTTTCATATTCGGTTCACTTTTTTTAAGTAATAAAGTTCATGTGGAAATGTTGTAAATCTCCAAAATTGAAATTAAATATTATTTATGAAAATCAAAAAAAATTAATGGTCATTTCAATCATTTTTTAAAATGAATGAGGATTAATCATTAGCTGAAGACCACATCGATTATCTGGTAGTATTTGGATAATTATGAACTAGTTTTGTCATATTATTTAATATTATGTACATATACTGGTTCATAAAAATTAATTAGCTTATGATACTTGTTTTATAGTCTGTTTAAACCATTAAAATGGTTTTATGGCTAGTAATGAAGGATAAATTGAAGAACGAAACGTCGTCGTCCACGAAGGTTATAAATTGGAACCTCTTGGATGTTGATTTCGTTCATAAAAATAAAAGGGAGGGACTACAAATATTGATGGTGGTTATTCCATTAACATGATATAATTCAATTTATTGATTATACTGGAGTTTATCATGGTCATTTTGATAGATAATGTTAGGAGAGAAAAATAAAAGAGATGATCTTGAAAATAAAAGAATAGGTGAGAGAACCCTTATAAAAATTTGGCAGCTTAACAACATCGCTTAAAATTTCATAAAATGAAATGATGAGAGAAAAATGGTACCTAATCATATAGAAATAAAAATTATAGTTAGAGTAATACATAAAATCAAACCCCCACATATTAGAATTGAAAATTCAAAGAGATAACACCAATTAAGTGCCGACTAAAAGAGGTGGGTGAAGGATTCCCTTACCTTGTAGAGTAACTTCTAGAACATGATGGTTGGGACCTTGGGGGATTTAGGACACCTTGTGAGGTCTCATAGAGAGTTAAAACCACCAGATATTCGAGGATGAGGGATTTTTATTGAATGAAAACGAATGGATGAGTGGGTCTTTATAGAAAAATATAGGGTGTTTTTTTTAATAATTTCAAAGGGACACCTCATTAGTAGTTTTTACCAAACCATGGGATTGCCCATGGTATTTTCCCAAGGATTTAGCCACTGGGGACACCTCATCACATATGTTACTGTACATAAGTCTACCAACCTTTAATTTTAATTATTATGTTATTATGATGTCATTAAACTACTGAATACTCAAAATGTAATTTTTACTATTCATGAAAAAATCATGTATTTAAGATAAATCCCAAAAATTCACCCCAACATTTTTTCAACATGTAGAATTAAAAAATTAAATCCATTTTTAAAAAATAATTTTTTAAACATTATTTAATTAATTTTTGGTTAAAATCATAATTAATTCGAAAAATAACAATTTTATAGTATATGTAGTTTTATATCACCTTGAAAAATCAATTAAGATATCATTATATTATTATCTTAAATTTTTTTAATAATATCATTATTTAATTATCATAAGGTTCAAATTACTATTCATATTAATATTAATAATAGTAGGTTACTATTCTAAAAAAATCAAGTTGGTTCTAATAGACTCCAAATGACTTACTGGTCACAACTCTAGATGACAGTTATTCGAAACATCAAACACAGTTGCGGAAATGTTGTGTTTAATGGCTATATTATAAATTGCATTAAATATTTATTTTCAAAACAATAAGGTGTTACACTCCCAATCATAGTCCAAGAGGAACTCCATCTATCACTCTTGTCTCATGTTCATGTCCTTCTATGAGAAGATATACTCGAGAATCTTGTGATCGGAGTAAATAGTAAACTGTTCAACCATCAACTAGTGATGCACCATCTTCAATGAAAACAACTCTACTGATAACTCTAGGTTAGGGTTATCATAGTTCTTCTCATGTTTCCCTAGATGTCGTGAGATGTAGGCAATAAACTCTCTCTCATCCATCAGGACACTCTTCAGTTTAGTCCCAGTTTTGTTACAGTAGACTACATACCAAACACCCTCTTCTGTTAACCTCATGAAGGGGGAACTCCCGAGTCTCCGCCTCAACTCATGGAAATTCTACTGGCACCTCTTCGTCTATACGAAGGTATATCACATCTTTCTATTTTTCAATTCTAAAAAGGGTGCCACTACTCTCGAAAATATGTGTAAAAATATCCAGTAGTGCCCAGCCAACCCTATGAAACTACGCACCTTAGTCAAACTCTCGGGTTGCTCCCAAGAAAGCATTGCCTCTATCTTTTCTAGATCCACTGAAACTCCAGCATTTGATATAACATGTCCCATAATGTGGACTTCTGATATCCATAAATAGCACTTCGAAAGTCTATCATAAAGATAGTGCTCTCATAGTGTATCATGGACTATCTGCAGATGTGTGGCGTGCTCCACCTCGAACACCGAGTACGCAAAGATTTCATTAATGAATAACACCATGAAGTGATTCAGGTAAAGTAGGAAGATCATGTTCATGAGTTCCATGAACATTGTTGGGGTATTGTTCATGCTGAAAGGATTTGGCAGGAATTCATTGTTTCCAAACTGGTGTCTGCAGGATGTCTTCGGTACTTCCCCATCCTACACCCAAAGATGGTGATTACCTGATCTAAGGTCTATCTTCAAAAACCACTGATCTTTCTTTAGATGATTTAAGAGATCATCAAATCATAGTAGAGGATACTTATTGTTTTTGGTTTCCTAGTTCAGGCACTGATATTCCACACAATGCCTCAAACTCCCATCTACTTTCATAGCGATATAAATCTGGGCTACCCATGGGGAAACACTTGGCCTTACGAATCCCTTCCTATAAAAATTATCCAACTATAACCTCAACTCACGATGCTCCATAGGAGCAATCTAATATGCTGGTGAAGATATCAGTGTCATCTCAGGGTATTGGTCAATGTATAAGTCTACCTATCTATGAAGATGTAGTCTCAAAACATCCATAATAAAATCATCTAAATACTAGTCCACCACTACCAGATATCTAGGACTCCCCTCTTCATCATCACTGAGTGTATGTCTAGCCAACTGATGAGTGATCAGATACACCCTCATCCGAGAAAGTCCATCATGTGCTAAAACGGATCCCGTCTTGATGGTGAAGGAAAACCTAGTTTCATCCTCACGAACACTCCACACATTGCACCTAAAATAGTCAATCTGAGCATGGACTGTGGATAGCTAGTCCATACCTAATATGACATCGTACGACCTCGACGCTTCTACTAAGAGATCCCGGCTAAAGATCTCACCTCTTATAGTAAGCTTACACTACCAACACGAGTGTGTAATCATTGAATCCTCTCTCATAAGAGTTTCTAATAATAAGGATCGGGCCAATGACTACCCTAGAATCTCCGAGCTCCAAACGAGAGTCGTGGAAATAAAATATTAACTTTCACCTGTTTCTATAATAACTGTAGCTAGGGTGGAGTAGAGGCAGATCGTACCTTAAATCATCTATGGAGAAACATGGTTATAAGCCTCTATTTCCTGATGCTAGTATTGTTCATATCCAGAAGCTCCTTGGGGCCGGGATGGACCTCATGAGGGTGGAGGAGGTTGCACCTCAAACCGTTGTCTATTGCCTGATGCACGACCTGCTCCTTTTACAGGTCTGTCACCATTCAGACCTCCTCTCTTGAACATTTGTATCCTACTTGGAGATCCTTCGACTATATACTAATCCTCAGTATTAAGGGTCATTTAATTGTGAGTCATCATACCCTACCCACCGCACAAGTAGAAAAATCTTCTTCTCTATTGAACTTCTCTGCCTTGTGAGCTCCACAGCTCTGACCATATATCCTAGGGTCGTCTTCCGAATGGTCTATCCCTACTTGGGTCTCCATGTCATCAGCCTTCTACCTTGTACATATGACTCAGATTCCTATCATCCGGTGGTGGCTGTCACTTTCAGTGCATGTTCACCTAGAAAGCTCTCCACCGATAGTGCTTTCACTAGCACTCCAGCCTGCATCGGGATGTTGAGTGATATCATTGATACTCAGATTTCCCAATGGAGTACCAGCTCAATCAATTGGGCCCTAAATAAAGGGTCCCATAAATTGTCGATGGAGTAGAAAGAGAGGTCAAGGAATCTCACTGAGTACTGGGCTATTGTCAGGTTTTCCTACAGTAAGTGCAGTAGCTCCTAAATACACACAGAGCATAAAGTCTCTAGAATGAACTCCTCTTTGAAGAGGCTGTTGGAGTCCAACAAATAGAGAACCATATCCTCATGCATCTGGAGTGTTAGGAACCACCATCCCCATTTATGCCCTGAAAGAGACTAGCAGCTAGGATCACCATCTGGTCTGCTGGTGTCTCAACTAAGTGGAAATCCCATGCCACATCCTCCAACTGGTCCTCAATTACCTTTGAATCCGTCTCATCTAGAAACCCTTGAGGAATCTGTATCTGGAACTCATGAAATGTGCTCAGACAATGTTCATGGTCTGCTAGTGGAACTGGTGGAAACTGTTGCCCTACTGGTGGTGGTTCTGCTAGTACACCACCCGAAGGTGCTATCACTGTAAGAGGGCCCTGCACAGACACCTCATCACTCAATGGGATTTCATCTGGATCTATCACAAGAATCATGGCTTCCTATATACATGGAGACATATTATGAAGAAAAATATTTACCACGATCGTTAAGTTATACCGGGTGAGTTGTCTCAAAAGAGATCAAAGAAAAAATATTTTCAAAACATAGACAGGTAGTGTTTTTGTTTATCGAGTTGGAAATGAGAACTCATGGTCCTGGTTTATTGATACATCAGCCTCCACACCATCATTGGACTCCCTGGAATTTCATCTGAACTCAAGACGCTTAACACTATTTCTCCATTGAAAACACAAACTCTTAGATATTGTGGTAGAATAGACTGCCTTTGATACAAATTTGTCATGAGCCATCCCCCGGGGTCTGTTCCATGACTACCCTCAACCCGACTTCCAAGGCCAGGGATTGGTGAGTGGAATTGGAAAAGAATATCCCAAAAAAAGCAATGAATTTACTTTAAACATGTACACACACACACACACACTAGTTACACAACACACAGAAACCATAATGTTGAACTACTGACATTAAAAGGTAGAAACGAAAGTAAAAAAAGGCTAGTATTCAAGACCAATTGAAAATAATGTACATCAAATTGGAAGAAACATGCTCTGATGGTCGTTTACCACAGATCCTACATAAAAGGTAGGTATAACTAGTCATCTGTTGTCACTACCACTCACCACATCTATCTACCACCTCTGAGCACTGTTTAGCCCTGGCTCCTTAAGTCTTAGTGAAGATTTCCATCATCTGCACATGACAAAACAAGGTGCGGGAGAGGCCTATGTTGGGGAGATTATACCAATGCCCAGTAAGGACCGCATGACCCACGATGGTCTCCAAAAATTCACAAAGAAAAAACCAGAAAGCATGATCTCAATAACAAAGAATAAGTAAAAAAACTACTCACACCAGGTATATAACATAGAGAACCTGGATAAAGATGATTAGTTTTAAGATAAATTATTTTTTTCTATTTGGTAGCTCGGCTACTGATCCATGAATGTTTGCTCTAGTGTCTATCCACAAAGGGTTGTTCTGTCGCAGATCCTCGACAGGTCGCTCTACGGTCGGTCCATGTTGGATCGCGCTACTGCTGATCCCCAAAGGGTCATACTACTACTGATCCACATAGAGTCACACTACTATCGATCCATCGAGGTTCACATTCATGTCTATCCATGATGGTTCATAACATTGTTGAGACATATATGTTATACTACTTCTGATCCACAGAGGTTCGCTCTTAACATGACAACCAGCCACTGAATTCACGTACATAGTGCACATGATTTCCATAGGTTCTACTTATCAAAATAACAGTTCCACCTTAGCTTCCACGAAGTCCCATGAAGAAGTAACACAAAACAATTTCTTTTCGAAAGGGTTTCAATGTGATAGATGGAACGTCAATCGGTCTCCTGGCCTGTATGATATATGAAAAAAGTTATGTAGGGAACGATTGGATTCATGTCAAATCCAACCTATTTGTACTCCATGTTCTTTGAAAACCTAAGAGGAGTTTTAGGATATAAATATGAATATATATGATCAATTAAAAGAGGTTTGAGGGTGAATTTTATGTTAAAAACATTCATTTTTATCATCAGGAAATCTATGTTTACAAAGGTTAAACAAGGTAAATTTAGAAGAACATGTTTAGTACTACAAACATTCTTGGTTTTGGAAATGTGATTCAAGAAATGAAACATAAGGAACGTTTACAATTAAAATATTCAACCTTAAAGAATATTGAATGATACATATCAGAGTATTCAAAATAACAAGAATGTATAAGAAGGTTATATTTTCTTCCTTAATCAAAAATACAGCAGAAATAAACATCAAACAAAACAAGTTACAAATATGAAATATTTTATCCCATAGAGAAGTGTATCCAACAACATTGGATAAAGGTACCTTGATTTATAATTTTAATCAAGTCTATCTTACCCACACCAGGGTAATCCCTCGATAGGAATATCAGAATTTGTCTTGTTGTACCCACAGGTCCTCAAACATTAAGGTTGTCGGAACCTCTATCTTCCTATCCTTGGATGTCCTCAAACAATATGGTAGTTGACACCTCTATTTTCCTATCCCTGGAAGTCCTTTATTATACACCGCAACAGTCGGAGTAGCACGAAGCAAGCTGAACAAGATGACCAGTATGCACAAGGCAAGATTGTCTCTATATTGAAATCACATCAAAAAAATGAAATCTCAAGAGTGATCAACATTATTATTGAGCTCGTTCAAATGAGCTTCTATTTATAGGCACTTCTCCAACAGTCAACTCGCTCCTCTAATGGTCATATGTTTCCTTGAATCTCGTAGGAACTTATACACGTGTCACTTAAACAACGTTTAGTTAGATATAGATTGTACGACATCATTTCATAACTATAAAAAGTATACAAAAATAGGGTTTCTTAACAAAATCTAATTTTTCCGAGTCTAAGGAAAAAATAAAGTTCAGAGTCTACACAAATAAACACTGGGAGACTATAAATCAGGTATATTTAGATTCTATATTTTAAGGACTTTAGAATCAATAATTTTCTTCAGAGTTTGAATTCAAAATTTGAATTCTGATAAATTCTGAGTCTGAAGTCTTAGGAATTTAGAGTATGAATTCATAGAAATTCTGATTTAGAATTTAGTGGAATTCAGAGGAATCCAGAGTCCGAATTCTAAGGAATTCGAACTCTGAATTCTGTGGATTTCGGACTCTGAATTCTAAGAAATTTGGAGTGTGAATTTCAATGAATTTGGTGTCTGAATTTTAGAGAATTCAGTGTCTATATTTTAGAGAATAATGAGTCTGAATTTTAGAGAATTCGGATTCTGAGTTTCAGAGAATTCGGAGTCGTAAATTTAGATAATTTTGAGTCTTAATTTCATAGAATTAGGAGTCTGAAAAATGAATACCCATTAACCAAGGATTTATAGGATTCGAATGTTTTAGATTGGGAACAGATTTTTATACATTATAAATAAAATGATTTAGAATTAGAAAATACATTAAATGTACAATTGATACAATGGTAAGGATAAAATTTACATGGGGAAGGAAAAATATTATTATTAAGATAATTTTTAGGGAAAATAAAATTCTTCTTAAGATAGTTTGTTTGTGATATTCAAAACATGATGGATTTGAAAATTTATAAGGAAACATTATCGACTCAAAAATCTCCCCGTTTTTGGAATGAACATGCTCTCTTATGAAAAAGAACATAAAAAATAGAGAATTTATTTATGAGAAAAAAAGAAAACTTAGTAAACATTACTTATGGATCATAGTGAATTCGACTAAATCCCCCTTAGGTTTTGAAATCCCTATGGATCATATTCTTTATTTACTGTATGAGATATTAAATTTTTCTGCATACAAACATCTTCTTTAATAAGAACTTACATTTGATGAACTCCCCCTTACTTAGGGAAATCTCTTTTTTACGTAGAATTCATTTTATCATTCCTTTCTCCCACTTTGTGATTTTAAAAAAGGAATAAAGAGAATGGAGTCAAATTGTAACTAAAAAATTAGTACTATACATCCAAATATATGATGAAAAAACAAAATTTCATTATGATTAAAAGAAATTGTACAAGGATGAAAAATACAAAAAAAAGATTGGAAAGGGTAAATAAATTATCCTTCTTTCTCCATTGGAGTTAGCTTCTACACAATGGTTTTCACCTTCTTTATCTTTATGTGATCTTCATCTATATACTTAAGAAGCTGATCCTGATCATCATTTTTCTTCCCTAATGCTTTTATCTTCTCATCCAGAGTCTTAAGAATATATCAATTAACCTTTAAGTCTTATTCCTTCTTGAAATATTTTTCTTCAATCTCAATTCCAAGATCCCTTTCTATATATAATTTCATGGCCACAAAATTAAGCTTGCCATTCAGGTATTTTACATCTTGGTTCTGATTTATCTATTCGAGAGTTAGTTTTTCCTCAAAATTCTTAGTAAGGTCATTAAGATTCCCATCGTCTGTGTCGAAATAATCCTACATATTTTTCTGAAATTCATCATGGACTCTGATCTTTTCGACTATCTTTCTTTACCAACTTGTAATATTTTTGCCTGATCTTTTTTGAGCCTCATAACAATTGAGGAAAGATTTCAAATCTGTCTCATTTCTGAAAAAATCTATCCGTAAGCACTGAAACTGAATCTGATTTCTAATTGAATGAATGATTTAGAAACAGACCCCACAAATCTATTCTTGGAAACAAAAGAATAGTACCAACCAACTTTTTCAAATATTGTACAACAAAATCATGTCCAATGAAGGATGATTCCAAATCTTAATGTTCGGTTGGTGAGAATTTTTTTGTAACTCTTTAGTTTTCCTCTTCGACGAAGCACCATCATCTTTATTTTTCACTAAATATTTACTAGGTGAATCAACTAACACCTAATTTCCCTTGTCATCTAATTGAATAATATCTTCTAGTTTGGGTGGTTCATGATTACTACCTGATAACTAAAAAATTTTATATTCCTCAAAATTTTATTTCTCAGCTCCTTACACAACATCCCCTAGATGAATAAAATAATGATTGTTGCGTTCCTCTTTAGATAGTTCATTCAATTATTCCTATCCTTTATCTTCTTTCCTAGGTGTAGCAATATTTGAAAACTCTTCTTCATAAGTTTTTATTGAAAGATTCTCAGAAGGATTATCCTTCTCAGGATAATCCTCTAAATTCATTATTACGTCTTTGGTATCACCACTCCCTTGTTATTATTATTCAACTTCTTCAACCACTACTTCTTCTTGTACTATTACTTCTTCCAGATATTGTTATGGAATTGATATCTTCTTTCTCGAAGTCATGGAAAGTGATTCTTTCCAAAAAAAGGATTCTGGTACCTAGTATTGTTCAGTGGCTTTCCTAGTATCTCTAAGAAGGGATTGAAATATCTCAGCATCCGAAAACTTCTTCCTTTTCTTGTTTTATTTCTATTGAGTTTCATGATCCTCAACAGCCTTTATCATTAGAGTTTTTTCCTCTGTAGGGTCGAAGCCAAAGGTATGCTCCCCTTCCATCTGATTTTTCTTGTCTTCTCTCCACTTTTCCACTACATCATCAGGGTAAGGGTTTTTCTTCATTGATTTTTGGGGTGATGATGGTGTTTCCTTAACCGCAAGGATTTTTCTTTTCTCTCCCAATTCCTTTGAGTTCCTCTTCCTTCCACCCTTCATAGATGTTTCAGCCACTTCTAGTTTCTTTGATAATTCTTATAATTCTCTTTCATATACATCCTAAAACACCCCAGATTCTTTAGATAAGCGATCCTTCATTCTTCCCATAGTATCATCACTCAACAACATTTCCTTATAATTTCTTTTCTTGGCACATCATGGAATTTTGAAGTATTCTAAACAATGAACTTTGATTTTGGTAAGAATAGATGGATACAAGAAAATTTGAGACTTCAAATTTCCATTCTTGATATTCTCAATCGTATTCAAGATATACATCACCAAATTAATCTTCTAGAGGTTTACAAAAAAATACATAATATAGATAACCCTTTTTTCAGTGTATCTTTATCCAATTTTCTTGGAATAATAAAACCATGAACCCACAATTCACGAATCCAAAAATATATAGAGAGATAAGAAATTTTTTGATCCTTTACATAATTCAAGCCATGGCACTCTAAATCCTTTTCCTTCTCAAGTGATCCTGATACATCCGATAGATTGTGAGTATACAATTCTACATCACCTTCATATGGAATTCCAACCAAACTTGCCGCCTTATTGTAGGAAAGGGAATAGTTCTCCCCATAGCTCTTAAAAGAAAACAAATCTATGCCTCTTTCATTAAAGAAACTTGTGGAATCATAAAATTTTATCAACAACTCCAGATAGACCAGATCCTACCCATTCAGTTTTGATGTACAAAATCTCTCCCAACCATTCATCTTAATATTCTTTGAAATTATAGAGCCATAATTAGCATAGAAATTTGGATATACCATCATTTCTCTATAAATGTGACACTAAAATATTTCATTTAATAAAGACATATCATTCTAAGGAGAGGCTTCTACAGACATTTAGAACTATGTAAAACATTAAGACTTGGAATAACCTTAAGTACTAGGGTAGAGCATCAAAAACTCAAAGGCTTGAAAATAAATGTGGATAATCATCAGAGGGTCCTTATATAGGTTTTTGAGTCATCAGTTCAACATCCATGATTTATCGAACTATTGAAATACTCCTGATCGGAGCTGATGGTTGAGATGATAGCTAAAGAAAAAAAAATTGTAGGTTCTGATCATTTGAGGTTTTTATGATAAACATTCAAAATTAAGGAAAAGTGAATCCGAATTTTTTTTCTCAAAATGAAAATACGAACATGAAATAAATAATGATTATGAATATTTAAGAGGGAAATAATACATTCTTATTGCAAGTAAAATTATTCGTAATGCGGAAAATCATTTTTAAGAAATTTAGATACTGAAAAAAATTTAGTTTATGAAAAAAAAATTGATTACATAAATTTTGATGACAACAAAAAATTACATACAAGAAAATGTGGTCCCCATATGAAAAAGTTTTTTTAGTGCAAGGAGATAGGTTTCAACAAGAAGTTAATATGGAATATTACCATATATTTATCATTCCTAACATTAGTTTAATATATTCATATCTATCGAAAGATAATGATTTTTTGAAAATATCATCAAGTTGATCTTGCATTCCGATAAATTGAAGAATGATACCTCCTTTGTTTGTGTGATCCCTATGAAAGTGATGCCTAATATATATGTGTTTCTAATGAGAGTGATGTATTGGTCTTTTATATAGGTAAATGGTACTAGTATTATCACACAATATTTTTGTTTTGGTAAAACTCATACCACAGTCTGTGAGGGTATGTCGCATCCACAACACTTGTGCACAACAACATCCAATTTCTACATATTTAGCTTTAGCAGTGGAGAGTGCTATTGAGTGTTGCATGTTTTATGAACAAGAAACTAATGAATCACCTCAGAAATGACAAGTTCCAGATGTATTTTTCCTAGCCATTCTACATCCACTAATGTTACTATCCGATAATATTTTTTTAAAAAAAATCATTTTCATAAGTATAAAGGTGTCCAAATTCCATGGATCCATTTCTGTAGCAAAACAGTTTTGTCACTTCTTTTAAATGAGATTCATTTAGATTGGATTGATATCATGCACATAATTATACTGAAAACATTATGTCCCGATGACTAGCTTTCTTGTATAGTATAATTCATATCATACCTCTAAATGATGTTTGATCTACTGGTTTTCTAGATTTATCAAGATCAAGTTAATTTGAGGTACAAATGGGAGTACTTATACATTTAGTGTTGTCATATCCATACTTTTTAAGAATATCTTTAATATACTTATGTTGAGTTATTTATGTTCCTTCTGGTTTTTGAGAAATTTGAAAACATAGGAAAAAAGTTAACTCGCCCATCATACTCATTTCAAACTCATATTTCATTAGATCTGCAAATGAATCTGTTAAATATTGTTGTGTTGACCCAAATATAATGTCATCAATATAAATTCGACCAATCAAAACAGTTTTCATATCATTCTTTATAAATAGGTTGGATAATCATTTCCCTTAAAAAATAGTTTTGTAACAAAAATCATGTAAGTCTATTATAAAAGGCTCTAGGGGCTTGTTTATGTCCATATAAAGCTTTGGTATGTTTGAAAACATGTTTAGGATTTTTGGTATCTTCAAAAATAGGAGGTTTTTCAACCAAAGAATCCCATTGAACATAACCATTAATGAGTGAAAATTTAACATCCATTTAGAAAAATTTGAAATTAAAGAATGATGTAATGGAATATAGAATAATAATATATTCTTGTCTAGCTACTAGAGCATAGGATTCTTCATATTCTCTTAATTTTTTTGGATTATAGCCTTTAGCATCTAATCAAGCCTTATTTCATAAAATGACTCCATTTTCATCACACTTATTTTTGAAAACCCATTTTACTCAAACAATAGAGGTTTCTATAGTCTATTCAACTATGGTCTATAATTTATTCCTTTATAATTCATTTAGTTCATCCAGAATGGCTTTTATCCAATCATCATCATCAAAAACATCATCAATGCTTTTTGGTTCTGATTGAGAAAGGAATTCTAGTGGTTATACATCATTTCATATGGAACTTCTAGTCCCTATAGGTTGATTTACATCTCCAATGATAATCTCACTAAGTTGATTCTTAAGAAACAACTGATTTCGATTTGGAAAAACTTGTTCATCAACATATGGTAGGAAATAATCTAAGGTAAAAGCTTTATAAATATATTCATGAACATTATCTTCATCTGAAGGATATTTTATCAAGGGTTGATAACCAATTATTAAAAACACATATGAAGATGTAGGTTGAGGTTGTTTAAAAAAAGGAATAGTTTCATCAAATTTAACTTATATTGTTTCTTCAATAATGCATGTTTTTTTATTAAAAACTCTATAACCCTTAGAGGTTGTGGAGTAGCCTAAGAAAATTTCTTCATCAGAGTTGGTTGAAAATTTATGTAAATTTTCTTTAGTATTCAAAAGCATTACTTGTCAACAAATATTTCAAAGTAGGAAGCTATAGGTTTTCTACCATTCCACTATTCGTAAGGGGTTTTATTAAAAAATGGTCTAATAAAAACTAGACTTATTGTATAAAAATAAGTACATATAGATTCATCCAAAATGTGTATAACTATTGAATATTCACTCAACATGGTTCTATATATCTCTTGAATAATAATATTTCTTCTTTCAACAATACCATTCTGTTGAGGACTTTTTGGTTTAGGGAAGTTAATAGAAATTCCTTTTTTACTACAAAAAGGTTCAAAATCATAATTTTTAAATTATCTACTATGATAACATTAAATATTTATCAATGGATGATTTTTCTCATTGTTAACATGGGCTCTAAATAATTTAAAATAAGGAAAAGCTTCAGATTTCATTGATAGAAAATAGAACAACGTAAATCTAGTGTAATCATCTACGAGGAAAAATGCATAATATTTGACCCTAATAATTAAAATTTGTATTAGACCAAAAAGATCCATATGAACAAACTATAATGCCTCAGAATTTGAGTCTTTATCGACTGATTTAAAGGTTTATTTATGTTTCTTTCCCAATTTACAAGGATCAAAAAAATTTGAAGATTATAATATAAGGTCTGGAATATCCTTAAAAATTCTTTTCATAGAGTTTTTACATTAGTTCCTATGGTGATAGTGTCCTAACCATCTATTCCAAAACCAATATTGATCTTCTGTTTCACTAAGACAAGGTAGATCTTAGCTCCTATGGTCTTCTATGTTTAGTGTGTATACATTCTCTTGCCTATGGGAAGAAAGAATAAACCCTTCTTTGGAATTTTGTACTAATAATTTGTCATTCCTGAAATTCACAAGGTAACCTTCATCACATAATTGAATTATGCTAATGTGGTTATGCTTAAGACCCATTACAAAAGAGTCAATGTTTTCCCAAGACGAACAATGATTCATATAATAATAATTTCTCCCAGAGCATTATCTCTGAATGTTACCTTTCCACCTTTCATCTTGATAAAAATTTCAAAGAAGATATTGTTACCAATCATGTGATGGGAACATCTGCTATCCATGTACCATGTATTTTTGTTGGTATTGTCTTTGTTTTCCAGAAAATAAGAGTTTTATACATTCGAATTCCAAATTTTCTAGAATATGTATATTTCAAAAAGTAGAATGCTATCAATCCAAATTTTCATAGAAAAATAATCTTTATGAAAATTGAAAGATTGAGTTTTATTTAAAGAACATTTTTTCCCAATTTCCACTAAACTGAAATTCAGTAAATAATGGAGTACATTGAGGAAAAAATAGTTATTACAAAAAACTGGTTTAGAATGAGTATTACCAAAACCAAAATGATCCCATAGAGGTCAAATTTGGGAATACATCGTGTCAAAATTTTCCATAACAGAGGTAATGTTTGACAAACACTTCCTCAATGAAAATATTTCTAACTTTATATTAATAACCATGTTTCTATCTTCAAAACATTAAATTTATATATAGTGTTAGTTTCTAAAATATTTTTCTTAGAAATTACATTTTCAACATCCTTAGAATGTTTATCCTTTTAATAATTACCTTACTCAATTTTTTTTGAAATACTTTCAAGTTAAAAAAATTTCTTATCATGATTTGATACTTCTTTAGTAAGAATAGAAATTATAAAATTTTCTTTATCAATAATTTTCTTCTATTTAGAATGTTCATTCCAATGATGTTTAGAAATCCTAAACACTTATTCATAAATAGGAAATATATTATATTCATCAGAAGAAGATTATTCATCGGAAGATTCATAATATTTATTATCACTATAATTTTCATTCAAAGATACATTTTTTATTGATTCAGCATTGTGTACATTTTCCATTAGACAGTTATTCTCAATGGTTAGTCTGGAAAGAAGACCGACATTCTTCTGATCATTAGATTCACACATTGAGGATTTTTCAGAAGAGTCACCACCAATAACACTCTAGGTGTCATTAGAATTCAAAACATTCTTATCATTATCTCTGTAGTACTTTTATCTATTCCTCTCAGAATTATTTTCCTTTCCATCAATCTTCTTAATCATAGGACAATCCAGCATGATTTGCCCTGCTCTTTTGCATTCAAAATGTGTTACTTCTGAGTCTTTCTTTTCTTTTCTTTCTTTCCTAATGAATCTATACTAAAAATAATTCTTCCCAACTATCATGTTCATCTTTCAAGCAATATTATCTAGCTCATTCTTAGAATGTTCCCTTTCACTAGATACAGAGAAAACCGTGACTTTTTTAGACTTGGATCTTGTAACCCTTTCAAGAGTCTTGACATTAGTAGTAGTAAATGCTACACTTCTATTTCCATATTCATCTTATTTATATCAAAATCTATTTTATTTATTGTCTTGTGTTGAATAAAGGTTTCAAAAAGTACATCAAGAGTATTTTTTGATACATTCATATTTTCATTAATAGCGGTTCTCTAATATTCACACTCATTTGGAATGATATCTATAATTATGTCTAGAAGTGCCCAATCCTCTAGTCCTTTCTCCCCTATGGATTCAGTACTATTAACAATAGTATTGATCCTTTGTTGCGCCTTGCACATTGGTTATCCATAAGGAAATAAAATTCAATCATATTCGTCTATAAGCATAGCTCTTCTAGTTTCTATAACATTGGATGTACCAAAATGTTTAACTTCCAATTTATTCCAGATATAGTTAGCAGTTTCACAAGAATAAATCGGACTATATATATTCTTGGTCATGGAAAATAACTAATTATTTATTACCTAGTAGTTTAGTTGATATTGTGACTTTTCGTGATTAGTTAAAATTCTTACTTCCTTATCAAGAATCTCGTAATCTCCAGTAACATTAACAATGTTTTCCACACCAGTATTAATAACTAAAGTCTTCACATGATCTCTCTAATATTCATAACCATTCCCATAAAATATAGGTGGTCTGGTAGTATTTATATTTTCAATCAAACCCACAGTCATTCCTACAATTCTATAAGAAAAATATCTTTCCACAAAAACATGTTAATAGTGAAATATTGTAAATAATGAAAATATTAGAACAATGAAAACATGAGAAAACAAATTATAGTGGAATATAAGTATTTCAGAGACCTTTTCTAATTCCAGTTATTGGATTGGAATATGAATGTAGATGCTCAATAACAATATGGGGTGAATTTTATGTTTAAAAACAGTAGTTTTAACCTTAAGGAAAATAATGTTTAACAAGGTTTAACAAGGTAAATTCACAAGATCTATTTTATTTCTACAATCATTCTAGGTTATGGAAATGTGATTTCAGAAATGAAACTGAAGGAATGTTTACAAGGATAGTATTCAACATTAAATCGTACAAAATCTTACTTATCAGAGTATAAAAAATAACAAGATATTATACGAATGTTATACCTTCTTTTTAATCAATAAAACAACATAAATAAACATGAAACAAGACATGTGATAATTATGAAATCTTTTACCCCAAAGAAAATGGTATCCAACAACCATACATAAAGGTCCCTTGATTTGTACTTTAAAGAATGTCTGTCTTACCGACACCCGGGTAATCCCTCAATAGGAATATCAGAATTTGTCTTGCTATCCCTGAAAGCCCTTGAAAATTAAGGTAGCTGAAACCTCTGTCTTCCAATCCTTGGAAGTCCTCAAACCTTAAGGTAGTTGACACCTATTTCTTCCTATCTCCATAAGTCATCGATTCAAAACTGCAACAATCGGAGTTGCACAAAGAAAGATGAACAATATGTTCAGTAGGAATAGGGCATGCGAGTCTCTCTCTCAAGAAATCACTTCAGCAGCATGCAATATCTAGACTGATCAGCATTATTATTGAGCTCATTCAAATGAGATCATATTTATAGTCACTTCTCCAATGATCGGTTCCCTCCTCCAACGTTCATATTTTTCCATTAATCTCAAAGGGACCTGTACACATTTCACTCAAACAACGATTTGTTAGAAACAATATGTACGACATTATTTCATAACTATAACAAGTATAAGAAAATTAATGATTCTTAACCAAATCTAATTGTCTAGATTCAATGGAAGAATAATGTTCAGAGTCTAGAAAAATACACACATGGAGACTATAAATCATGGATATTCAGATTATATATTTCAAGGAATTCCGAATCATAATTTTACATACATCAAAGTCCTAATTGGGAATCTAAATTTAGAAAAATTCGGAGACAGAATTCCAAGGGATATGGAGTCTGAATTATAAGGAATTCGGAGTCTCAATTCTGAAGAATTTGGGGTCATAATTCGAAGGAATTCGGTGTTGCAATTATAAGTAATTTAGCGTCAAAATTTCATAGAATTCAGAGTTCGAGTATCGGGGAATTCAGACACTAAATTTCATTAAATTTATAGTATGAATATTAGATAATTTGAAGTCTGAGTTTCAAAGAATTTTATGTCTTAAATTTAGAGAATTCAGAGTTAGAATTTCTGACAATTTGGAGTCAAGAAATAGAATACCCTATAACAATGTATTTATAGTATTCTATAGTTTATGTGAAACTGATTTTAAGATATTATAAATAAAATGAGTTAGATTTAGAGAAACCATAAATTGATCAATGAAATCATTGGTATGGATATAATATTTTTGGGGATGGAAAGTCTTCCATATTAAGATTAGTTACAGAGAAATTAAAATTTCACTTAAGAAAGGGTATTTGTAATTTTCAAAACACGAAGGAATGACAAATTCATAAGGAATAATTATTGACTCAATAAGAGTATCTCTAATGAAAATTATCATCACAAGGGTTCACATTCCAATAATGAAATGTCAATAATATGCACAATTTATGAGTCAGGATTTTTTTAGTGAAATGAGATTGTTTGGTCCGGGTCCAGAATGAGTCCGGCCTGGTTGGAAAACCTGTCCAACATGTGGGCCGATCATGCTAGACCAAACACAATGAGTCTAGTTCTTTTAGCCGGTGGTGCCTATGGGGTGACACCCCTCCTCTTGAAATGGCCTTCACGAGCATCCCGTTGTGCCAGCCGGGCGGCCCGAGTGGGATGATCTGTCTCCCATGCGTCGTGTCGGTGCTGCGCCTTTCCCCGCCGCGGGCGCCTGCAAGCGCCACCTCTCCATGTGGCTGACATGGTTGTTCGCCGGTGCCATTGCACCGGTGGTTCCATACATGTGGTTCCTTGCCAGTAGTGTTTCTCCAGTGATGCCGACCCAGTGCCACCTTCAGCGAGCCACCAAAGAATGATCTGGTGGTCCTTTTCCCTTAATGTATGTTCCAATGGTCCCGTCGAGTCACTGACTTCACTGCGAAGCCCACATAGTCACATGGCCTCGATGTTTCTCTGTCACCCATTAAGAATGCACAAAACTAAAGAGTGGAGGAGGTTCCAGGATTTGTTCGGATTGGCCCGTAACCTCTGAAATAACGTTTTATCATTGGGGTTGATTAATAATCATTATAAGATTAAGAAAACCCCCAAAGTTTAACCACTCTATAACATCCTATTGTTAGGAATGAATCACAGATCAACCCGTTGGTCGGTTGATCTGTGTTCTTAATAATACTCAAGAACAAGAATATAGGGAATATAAAAAACATAAATCCATTACCTGGTTTTGGTGGAATCCATTACGGATGAAAGATGTAATCCACATTTGAATTCATTCATCGTTTTTCGTCGATGTATGGTTCAAGTTCTCCAACGGTCATCAATCAATCATCGTTCTTTGTTGGAGGCTTATGTCATCATCATTTCATCATATCATTATCCCATGGTTTTTGAATTCTCAATCCAATTTTTTGATTAATAAAATAATTACTCCACACATTCTGTTTACTATTATGGGTCATTAATGAAATTTAATTAATGAACCAATTAAACACATGGGTGTTGCAATTATAGAAACAATGTAACATGACTTTAATTTACGTTAATTTCATGACCATCCTTAAACTACAGTCCTTCCAACTATCGCTCAACATTTAAAAAAGAATAAAATAACTCAATGAGTTAGTTTATTGTTTTTCCATAATGTCCAAAAATTATCTTTTTCATATTACCTTTTGCATGTCCATGTTATTCTTCACCTAAGTGAATCCCGGAACTATGAATTCAACGATCCCCCTAGATTTTTAATCCAAGAACAAGTTCAAAAGAAAGAAAAACCCTCCGGCATATTTACTGAACATATCTTAAAAACGTTCAAAATTCTATTTTAGGATATTTGGGTCTCATAATCATGTTCCATCATATTTCACAGTCCTGAAATAATTTCATATAATTAGAAAAATTATACAGAATTTCCAGGCCTTTACAATGTGAATGATAAAATAATTATATATCAATATAAAAATAAAAACATTCTAGATTTTTGACTACTTATTGAGTCCGGATAGTCCATAGGAATCGAACCCTCAACTGAAGGGTGTAAAGGCCACATCATCTTTCAATGTCCTTTGTTAAGTCTCGATTAGGGAAGCATTTAATTTTTAAAAAAATTATTTTATGTATGATTATTTTTAATGGGAACATATCATTTATTGAACATAAAACAATGGGATTAAAAAATGAATGGGAAATTTAATTATTAATGTTATATCTGAAGACGTCCACTATTTTGAGAACCCTATATGATCAAGGTAAATAGAATACATTGGGAACTTATTTGATAAGTAAATTGTAAATTACATTTTGGTAGAATATATGATCATATTGAGGACTTATGGTGATTTGGGTTATTTATGGATATAATGAATATATATTAATGATTATTTGATTTATGAAATTTCATTTTTTTGTATGACACAATATGACTGATTTTTGTTATTTGGATATACATGTTAAAATTTATCTTGGAAAATTTTGTGATCACATCCATATTAATTATTTGTTTCAATATTTGATTGTATTTTTTTAGAAATTTCAAGGACATTTATTTGTTTAATGGTTTATATTGTCCTTTGGGTATTACAGTTTAATTCTAGGGATTTAAATATTTATTCATAATATAATGGTCATATATTTTTAAATAATTTTTTATCTTATCCTAACCATTATAGGTTTTGTTAATGTTTTAATATATGATATATAGATTGATAATATTTAAGGTACTATTTGATTATCTAGAAGTTTATTCTAATGTATTAGGTGTAATGTCCCAAATCAAGGTGCTGCCTAAATGTGCCATGTAACCAGACAGTCACATGACCTCAAACACATTACCCCAAATGCCATAGGTTGCCGACTAGCAGCAAGGTCCAAGGGGTGATAATCAGTATACTATGCCCCCATTTGTAGATTATACACAAAAGACAACAAATTGTAAACAATAGAAAAAGGGGTAATATCGTACTATAGAAATAAATAGTGGAAGACTATAGTAAGTCCAATAGATAACACAATATATATATATATAATGTATATAACACATGTCTCATAAAACATTGATATAAGTTACAATGCTGGAAAAGAAATATCGACCCCAATGAACAAAATAAATATGTAAACTCTTATAGTATCACAAGAATCATCTTGGTCCCATGCTATCTAGTGCTGACAACTATCAATTAACTAATGAAGAAGGGTGATTTCCAATCTTTATTCATGCAACCATATAATCTGTTAGGGTAAAAAACATGACCCAAATACGGTGTGATAAGAATCCTAATAGGTAACCACCAAAATATCAATAACATAACTATCAGTGAATATATATAGAATGTAATATAAAAAAAGAAGCAATAAACTATTAATTACTCAAAAGTAAAAAATCCTATAGTTTTCAATTACATTCAGGTAAATATCTTTTTTTAATCATTTTAATCATGTAATCTCTAGATCTAGCATAAGATCTATATTACCCTATGTAATCGTAAAAAAATAGATGTATTAGAAGGACATCTAAACAAATCAAGTAAGATCAAGACCAATATTGTGTTTTTGCATGTTAGACTCATCACAATTATTAAATTATTCATCAATGACCATTATAAAAAGTTATCATAGGCTAATCCCTCAGGTCTACCATAATAATATTCATTTAATAATGATGCTATGGGAATATCTCATGGTCCAACCCCTTTCTTCTAACTTTCCAGTAATCATTTACAAATGACCACCTATGGAGATCTCAAGATTAATACACCTTATCCAACATAGAATCAATAATCTTGGAACGATAACCAGGGTAGCTCTCACAGTCCAAAGCCCAAGGTCGATGAACACCTATCAGCTATCACATTCAATACACATAGATCTACATTATAGTAAAACATACATAAATGACCCTACGTCATTAATCTCTCAGTAAAATTACCCTTGGTCGAACATCCTCAATTAATATCAAAGTCATCTCATATTACTAGAAACTTTGTCCTAACAAAACAAGGCCTACAAACAATGAAATCCTAACATGAAACCATGACCAATTGGACATAAACAATCAATCAAGGGATAAAAACCCATACGGTGTCCCATAAACAAGGTATTTAACCTAAAAAATATACATCTACCCTTTATCAGTCATCCAAACATAATAGAAAATAAATATGGTTTAATTTCAAAACACCGAATACCCAAAAATTTGTAATATGGATCTTTTAGTATATATAATACAAATTTAAAACATTAGAGGCACAAACCACCAACCTCGATGTTTCACGATTGATATAATTGATTTTATTCCCTTTAATTAGTCTAGAAAATTGTAGATATACAAAAATATGAAAACCAACTACCCTTTAATAACTCATGAGAGAGGAGGAATGAGGAAGATAAGATTTAGAGGAAATGAGAACACACCCATGGGATTACAATGCACTTGATATCATCTCAATTGGAGGTCGTACATAAAATAATGGGTTTGATCATCATTTTTCTTTCCCAAGATCTCTTGAATGAAACATGGGATGAAGAAGTCGGTTCTTGACATGAAACGCAACCGCACTCTTATATGTCAACTAAAATGAAAGCTAAACCGTGTTTACATTAAATTTACATGTTGTGTAGTATTCGTAACTTCCCCTCGGCTTAAGTGGTCTTCCAAGTCATCACAAGACCAATTACTCATTCATTAAAAAGCTAGTACATGACTGTACGTGGAAACCGGTTACACAGTGTGTACTCAGAAGTGGACGGAGGGAACATTGAAAAACACAATTTCTTCTTCCCCTCAAAACACCCTAAAACTGAGATCCATACCAAAAATGATGATCCAGGTTCTTACAAAATTCCCCCCTTTAATGAAATTTGTACTCGTAATGAACATCCAAGGGTGGTGAAGAAGAAACTGTGAACAACCCCATCCACTAGGACTGTATGTTGGACTCCCTCTCCCATGTCTCATCCTGTAATCCTTAATTCTACCATATCACCCATACCTGAGGAAAAAATAGGATATAGAGAACCTTCATTCTTTGATCCAAAATCCAAATTGAGTGATCCTCAAAGGATGCATCCTCCTCCAAATGAACCTCCTCAGGTTGAAAAACATGAGAGATGTCTGAAAATTAATGTCGTAGCTGAGAGACATGAAAGACATCATGCATATCGTGGTACCTATGAGGTAAATGAACTTAAAGGAAACCATTATGACTCTTTCCAAAGCCTCAGATGGCCCGATGTATCTCAGTGAAAGCTTTATGTCCCTAATGCACATATATCCCAATTTATGTGTGACAAGTAAAAAAACAAGATCTTCAAACTTGATCTTCAGAGGTCACCTCTATAGATCATCATATGATTTCTGGAATGATTGTGTAGTATCCATAATCATTCGAAACAACTCCACCAGCTCCATGCTCTCTTTTATAAGACGAGGTCCTTGAACAATTTTCTCTCCTGCCTCCAACCGACATATGGGTGATCAAAAATTCCTACTGTACGTATCCTCATAATGTCCTATTTGAATAATTTCATAAAAACTGTTACTGTTGAAAAAATCCACCATGGGAAATTTTCTCTCCCATGTGCCCCCAAAATCCATTATTCATGCTCGAAGCATATTCTCTAATACATGAATCGCGCACTCGAACTGGCCATCTATTTGGGGATGGAAAAGTTGTACTCAGAAGTAAATGTGTACCCAAATACCTCTATAGTACATTCCAGACACATGAAGTAAATTAAACTTCCCTATATGAAATGTTAGAGTTCACAACCCCATGAAAATGAGCAATCATTAAGATGTACAACATTCTAATCTCATCAACGCTAAATGTCTCCTTGATCAAAAAGAAATATTCTACCTTCACGAGTTTATCAACACCAACCCATACAACATCATTTCCTTTAGGTGACCTTGGAAATTCTGTCACGATATCCATCATAACATCATTCCACTTCCACTCAGGAATGTTTAACTGCTACTAAATTTCTTTCAGATGTTGATTCCCTGCCTTCACCTACAGAAAGGTGAAACATCTCATATCAAAACCAGCAGCATACTTCTTCATGCCAGGCCACCTGTAATGACGATATAAGTCTCAATTCATCTTGATAACTCCATGATGAAATTCCCTTATAGAATCATGAGAATTTCAAAAAATATCCTCACTTATGTCTACTAACACCCATATGCACCCATGAAAATGAAAAACCTCATCCTCTTTAATGGTCTACCCAGGAGTAGGGTCATCTGTTGACACATTCTCCCTTAGGACTAGGACTTCAGAATCTAAGTGCTACATCATTTTCACTCAATCTAGTAGAGTTATGTTTAAAACTACAGAAGAGGGGAATGCATTCCGTTATCTATCGTTCAACTCCAAATGCATCTCTGAGAACAGATCCATAAGATTCCACTCACTTATGGCCTCCTAAAAAACATGTATCTATGTTCTCATGATCAATGCATCAGCCAGTGCATTGCCTTTCCCAATCTTGTAGGATAACTTAAAGTAAAAACACGTAAAGTAATCAACCATCATTCACTACAACAAATTCAGATCATGCTGAGTAAAGATATACATTACAATTTTGTTGTCATTTTACACCACAAAATTCTCTCCCAAAAGATGATGTCTCCAACAGTGCAAGGAATGCACCACTATGGCTAACCCAATATCATATGTAGGGTAATTCATCTCATGTGGAATAAATTACTGAGACCCATACTAAATGAGACCTTCCCCCTACATATTCTCATCTCCCATTACGATACTGATGGCATCGTAGTAAATGGTGTAGCTCTTTCCTAACTCTGGAAAAATCAGTATGAGTGTTCAAGTCAATCTCTCTTTCTACTCATAAAAGACCGAATCTCCAAAATCCTTCCATAGGTACTTTTCACCCTTCTTAGTTAGGCCCATCAGTGTTACTACTAACTGAGAAAAGTCATGAATAAATATTTTCTAGTAACCTGACAGCCCCCGAAATCATTATAACTCAATAATGTTCTTCGGATACTAACTTGATTCTACAGCTCTCAATTAATCTGGGTCTACTGGTACTCATGTATCCAATATGACATAAACTGAGTATTGAATCTTTCCCATCCAAAAGTGGATCTTTGAGAGAATATTATATAAATGATGCCCTCTTAGTGTACTCAATACAATTTCAAGATTTATGTAATGGTCTTGTCCAGTGTTATATTACACCAAGATATCATCAACAAAGACTACAAAAAGATCCATGTAGGGATTGAACAATCGGTTCATAAGTTCCATGAAAACAGCCAGTGCGTTAGTGAGACCTAACATCATAACCAAATACTCCAATAGACCATACGTTCTCCAAAAGGTTGTATGAGGTATATCTAATGGTCTAACCTGAAACTATTGATAACCAAATATCAAGTCAATCTTTTAGAACTCCTAGGATCCTAAAATGTGATCAAAGAGATCATCAATCCATAGCAAGGTATATAAGTTCTTCACCGTTATCTGGTTCAGATTCTGATAATCCACACCATGTCTGAGGGAACCATCTGCCTTCATTAAAAAATTGACATGCAAACCCCAAAGAGATGGACTTTTTCTCATGAAAACCTTCTCCTGCAGCCCCATTAACTACTTTGTGAGCTCATGTCACTCTAGTGTAGCCATCTTATAAGGAGTAATAGACACAAATTGCGCTCTTTCAACAAGGACAATAAAGAAATCCACCTCTCATAGTAGAGGTAAAAAAATTATTTTGGAATGAAATATCTAAAATGATCCACCAATGGAGGAGTCTCCATTTTTGAAGTCCTCGGGTCATCCAGATATAAACTAGCAATATAGGCTATAATTCCTCCCATCCCTTAATGTTCGAGTCCCACTCTTCTTGCCAGGACATCCCATTCAGCCTAGTGTATTAAAGGACCACCCTCTGGTGATGTGAAACTCACCCTATAGTGATATAATTCAATAATGGCCGAAGAGGTGACCATCCAATCTATACCAGTAATTTCATTAAAAACCATCATCTCTTCGACATAGAGGTCCCATCAGAGGTGACACACACTTAGAACAATAGGGAACTACTTACACTGATGTACACTAGTCGTTCATAATTCCCAATGGAGTGCCTAGCATCATAACATCATTAGAGGTATATATACATAGATGAAGGCTCTATGCCACAAAAACATATATATAACTATGAGAATCCCCTATATCAAAAAATGATGAAGCTAAAACTAAGGCAACTATAATCATACCTCTAATTGTAGAGGGCTAGGGGGGCTACTCTTTTGGAGTTTGTTCCATCACAAAAATCTGTCATGTACTGTGACTCTGCCTAGCTACTTTGAGCTAGTTCACCCTGCTGTCATTGAGAACCTATCCTATGGCTACCATTGTCGTGACCACCTCTTCAGCCTGAAAAATCCCAATTCTCCGACTGATGAGAAAGTGGTGGTCCTACTCCTATATGTATTGTCATAACAGATCCCCCTCACTTTTTTCTGGTGATAATGTCCTACAAAAATTATGAATGTGGTTCATTATGCCGCAAGATCATCACTCAACTAGGTCCTTCTGGCAATGTGGTCTCATTCTCCCACACTTCTTGCCCTGCTATCACTCCACTTGGCTACATGAAGAAACATCCTGTGAAGGATCCCAACTTCGCTTATTGCTATCTATTGAATGAGTACCAATGATGGATATTGAAACCCCATGGCTCACATATCCTAACTCCCTCAGATTTAACTAGGTAATTAGAACCTGATTCACAATAGTAATAATCGATGTTAGCCTAAAAACATCCACCTGTGATCTAATGTCATACCTGAGACCATCATCAAACCACCTAGAAAATGATAACTCATCACCTCCCAAAACAAGTGTGATGAATTGATGCTATTTAAATCGAGAAGAGTAATCCATCCCTGAAAACATTCCATGCTCAAACAACAATGAAATCTTGGGATCAGTTTGACGTCAACATCTCGGTGTAAAATTAATTGCATAAGGTCCTCTGAAACACTTCCCAATCCATATCATGATTACATCCCTCTGGTGAGATAACATTCCACCATCTCTTGGATGAATCATGTAGCAGGTATATCACGGTCTTCACCCTCCTATCCAGAGGTGCCTCCAGATTCATGGAGATAGAAAGCATGAACTCAAACCCTGACTCTGTAGCTTCTAATCCTCCAACCCCTGAGAAAGTGGGAGGATGATGCAATTGAAACACCCACATAACTCTACCATTATCGGGCCAAGTTGTGCTTCTCCATGAAAGGTATGCATAATCCTAATAGATCCCTCAAAAAACTATACATCATCATAAGAGTTTAACATAATATCTGGTTCCAATATGATCACGATGGGAGGATCTTCTAGTAGTCCTGAATATTCAATTTTGGTGACTGGTCGTCACCATGTACCGGGCGTACAACCAGAGGACTTCATGGTCGAATGTCTCTACAAGTTCAAGCACACACCTCAGTATAAGATTAAATGAACTAAAAAATAGAAGTAAAAATACAAAACATTTTATGGTGAAACACTAAGGTTTTAAAAAAGATGGCTACACGACGTGTAGAACCATTACACAACATGTTCCCTTAAGCTTTAACATGGGCATGTACCTCTACCAACCTGGTTGTGTAACACCCTATACGCGCAGCATGTTCACCCTAGATGTGGAGTGTACCTCACAAATTTCATCCACCCATGTTGTTAGTCATGTTACCGAATACATGGTGGATTACCACATGGCGTGTACAAATCTGGACATGGCATGTACAACCCTAGTTTCATCCACCAGTGTCATTAGTCACATGGCCGGATACATGGTCAAAAAAATCACAGCGTGTACTCCATGTACTTGTTGTGTAGTACCATAAATTTACCAACCTCGTGTCTCTGCTCACACAAAGAGTCACACAGTCAACAACTACCTAACGTGTATATACGGTAAATGACGCGTACTTAAGAAAATAGAGTTCTTCTAGAACATAAGAACACATGGTGTGTGTTCATAACATCCCATGTCGAGTTACCTGTGTTTCAAGATAGTAAGTCTTCAAAACTACTATGGAACCATTAAAAACAAAAAAAAATTCTGAGGCAAGCCAAATTCCTTTCGATAAGAGCCCACACACCACACAAATCATAGTCTACAATCCATAATTGTATCATATTTACAAAATTTAATTAATTTTCAAACATGATCAACCAAATTATGATCCAAGAGGTCCCATAACACCTATGGGTCCAAATATTGGGGTCCTTACAAATTAAACATCACATATACCAATACCCTATCAAAAAAAGAGGTATTTCTATCATGGAATCTACCACAATAGCATGCATATCTGGCATAACATTTGTCACAACATAAAATAAAAAATTCACCCTAAATGGAAGGATATGATTTCATTACATGTGATCTCTATAAAGTGTCTATATAATTCATGGGATTTCATACACTCACATCATTTTGTTTCAACATAAAAACAACCATTACGATGTGAATAATATTACCACAAAAAAATTGAATCACCCAATGGTGAAATCAAATAATCATTAATAATTGAAAAACCGGAAAAAATGAAATATTCAGGGTAACATGGATTTTCCCTCTACACAGGTTAGCTACTCCTAAGAACATATTATTACATACTACTTATTCCATCCTATCCCAGTCTGCAGGCTGAAAATTTTAAGGCAAGTAGAAAAGAGACCCCTCTTATACAACATTGTAACGTCCCAGATCCGTGTGCTGCCCAAATGTGCCCCATACCAAGTCGGTCACATCACATCAAGTGCATTTCCACAAATGATAGAGGTACACAACTAGCTATGAGGTCCAAGAGGTGATAATGGGAAAACTATTCCTTAAATAACAGAGTATACACAGAAGATAACAAATAGTAAAAAATAGTAGAAGAAAAAATACCATTCAACAGAAATAAATAGTGGAAGACTAAAGTATGTCCAACTGAATCCAAAATATATATATGATGAATGTAATACGTATCTAGGAAAATATACAAACAAGTCACAATTTTAGAATATCAATGTAGGCTCTAAGGTAAAAATGAAACAAGTAAACACCAGCAGCATCCAATGCCCCTGCTTAGTCTCATTCTCTCCAGCTCCAACAGCAATCAACTACCTCATGAAGAAGGGCGGTTGACCATATTTATACATAAAACCATATAATCTATTTGGGTAAAAAAAATGACCCAAACAAGGCATGAGATGAATCCTAGTTGGAAACACAAAAATATTTGTGTCAAAATGTCAGTGAATATATATAGCAAGTAATATGAAGAAATGAATCAATAAACAAAGAAATACACAAAAGTAAACAATCCTACAGTTTTAAATTAAATTAATTTTAATTTTTTTTACCATCCATTGATTCATGTAAACATGGGATCTAGCATATGCTCTATATCCCCTTGTGTAATAGTAACAAAAGAATGTATCAAAATCCCATCTAAAAAAATAATGTATGGCTGAGTCCAAGATGATACTTTGTCTTAATAGACCCATCACAATCATTCAATTACTCAACAATGACCCTTAGGGAATGTTCTCACTAGATAATCACTCTGGTCTACCATAATAACAATTTATTCAATAATAACCCTTTGAGAAGCTCTCACGGTGCCACCCCTGGGGTCTAACATAGCACTAATCATTTACAAATTACTAATAGGGAAGCTCTCATTCTCAATACCCATTGGTAAACAGAGTATCACTAATTTATGAATAACCACATGGGCAGCTCTCAGGGTCTAACACCCCAAGTCGATGACCACCTGAAAGCTTTCACAGTCAATACCCATGGGTCAACGTAACAGTAAAACATATATAATTGAACCAACATCAGTAATCTGTCATAGTCAAATTATCCTTGGTCAAACATAGACAGTACATATAACATGCTTCTCATATAACATGTAACTCCATATTAACAAAACAAGTCATTGAAATAAGAAAATCATAATAGGTAACCTATAACAAACAACCATAAACAACCAGGCAAGGGAAACACTCCCATGGGGTGTCCCATAACCAATGTATTTAATATTATGCATATGAAAGTACGTGTTATCAATAAACCAAAACATAAAAGTTAATAAACAGAGTTTAATTTCAAAACACGAAATACCCCAAACAATTTTATACAACACATTTAGGATATATTATCTAATTAAAAATAATGAAAGGCACAAACCACATTCCTTAATGTCGCACGATCGATATACATGAATGTCGACCCTTATATCGGCCTAGAATGGCATAGATCTACAAATTGATGAAAAATAACAATATTGAATAACACATGAGAGAGGAGGAATATTGAATAAAGGATCTAAGGGAAATAATAACTCATCAGTGGGATTACAAGACACCTAATGGTGTCACAATTGGAGGTCGGGTTAAGAATCGGGGGTTCGTTCTTTATTCATTAGTCCTAAGCACATATGTACAAAACACAAGAAGAAGAGGTCGGGTTGGACACGATACACAACCCTTATTTTATATATAAAATAAAAATAAAAATACATGGAATGTTAATTAGAAGTACATGTTGTATAGTAGCCTTAACCAGCCCCCGACTTAAACGGTCTACTAGGTCATCACACTTCCCTTTAAATGACCATTATATGGACAGTAAATGACGAGTACATAGTAAAAAACAATTACATCTTTTTCCTCCAAACAACATGAAACCAAGATCCAAACATGAAATTCCGATCCGGGTTCATACATCATGATTGAAAAAAAAAATCTTAAATACTCATTTTTAAGGGAAAAAGTTCAACTTGTGGTTGAAATTGATTAATGGATGAAACCCAAATTTTCAATTAACTATATCGAAATTTGTTCTTATTACATGTAGAAAAATAATACATCAACTATATGAAAATAACCTTGAAATTTTTTACTTTTATTTTTGATAAATTCATAACCTTTTAACTCATCATATAATTATGATTTTTTATTGTTCACTTTATCATGAAAATGTTCTCTAAACCTATCTACACAAACTTGATAGATATTTTTCTCTTCTATTTCATAATTTTTCAACATGAACTCCTATTATGTGTTATCTCATGTTATCATTGTACTTTATTTTTATTCATTTAAAGTGTATATTTTGTTAATACGTTTTTCGTTGTGTGATTTTCATAAAGGTAATATGGATAGTTGAACCCTAGTTTGAATTAAATAATTTATAATTTCAAAGAATAAATATAAAAAATGGGGTATAATGTACCATCATGAGTCTTTTTTATAAAATACTATATTTTATAGAATACAAGATACACCACTTTAAGCTTAAACGGACAATAAAATTTTATTTTTAAAATGATTCCATTATAAACTAGTCGTTAGAATGGATGGTGTGAACATAATTAAATTAATTATGATATTTTAGTTTAAAAATGTTTATTTAATTAATTCCAATGTGATAAATTATGTAAATATTATAATAAACCCCGTTTAAAATAAAATGTAATGTTTTTATGAAAAAACAATTAATATATGAAAATATGTGTTTAATACCAATATACAAACTAATCACTCATGTTGTATTATAATAATTAGATATATATAATATATTCAGTATACTCATTATAATTCATAATATGTTTTTTCCGTACATGATATAAAAACACATCCAATTATAAGAAAAAATGAAGTATTTCTAAAAAATGGAAGTTTTCCGTCTTTAGATGGGTCACATGTTTTAAATATATTTTTTTGACACTGTTAAATGTAATATTTCACAAAAAAAACATTTTATATTAAATATAAATATCTAAATTTACCTTGGAATTTTTTTTGAGAAGTTTCATGTTTTTATTAATAGTGAACAAATAATGCCTTTTAAATGAAAACTATTTATTTCATAAAAAGAAATTTATAGAGTAAAATTATATATTCAATTAGTTTTCAAGTATAATAAGATCATTTATTAACATTTTACCTAAATAAGGTGATTGGAATCATTTTCCTATTGAATTTGGATATAAATATATTTTAATCATTTGAAAAAAAACATAAAAATATGTTTTGTCGATTCGTCAACAAGAATAACTTTACATTACAAATTTCCAATTATAATTTTTTATTTTTAATAAATGCATTCCATTTTTGGAATCATAAGGTCCCAATTATTTAAGTAGATCCCTATTATTTTTGACATTATGAATAGTAACTTTAGTATGTTTTTTACCCAGGTTAAGGGTAAATCATGCGATTAAAGGGAAAATTGTTTTTATAAATATTTGAATGTTACAATAACATGACTATTAATTTTATTAGATAGTTATTTTTGAACCAAAATTATCCTTGTGTTCATTTTATGAGATTTTGGATCCATTTGGATGACTTTATGCCATTTATATTATTCAATTCAATGAAGAATAAATTTCTTCAGGCTTTTGCTTTCAACTGGAGAAATATTTTTAATATGGTGTCCTATCAGAGATATTTTACCCAATAAATAATATTATGATATTTGAAATTATTATATTAATAATTAGAATTTATTTTTTTAGGGAAGAGAAAATAAAATTAAATGCTTAAAAATGATGATGTAGTAACTTTTTAATTAAGGAAAAAATTAAATAATAGATATTATAACTATTGAAATAAATAAAATTTGAGAGACCCAGTGTCAATCAAAGAATTTAAAAATTAATTTTAAATGTTATTTAAGAGTTAAAATAGTTTTCTCTAATATAAAATAGTGTTTTGATATTTGTAAAAAGTTGTGTAATTAATAGTGTCAAAATTGACATAAATGATTTTTTTTAAAAATAAATAATTGTTTTAAATGATATAAAATGCATAAAGATATAAAACTAATCCCAATTATTTTTATAAGTCATAAATAATCATAAATTACTCATTTGTTGTTATTTTGAAATTTTATTGTAATTATATTGATCGTCAAAGTGTAAATTACCGGATATCATTGTAGGAGTTAAAAATGTAAAATAAGGGTTGAATGAAAAATACATGGATTAAAAATTTTAAATATCTGTCTAATATTCATTTAATGGATATTTTTGGACCAATAAAAATACTATATAAGAAATTAAATATATTTTTATCCAGTTGTAATTGAAAATTAATTTATATTAATTTATTATTTTAAATAATTCTTTGTATGCCTCTACTATATCCAATAAAAGGGAACCCATTCTTCAATTTCACTAAAAAATCAATAAGTATTTTGATTGGCCAACATATTCTCAAGTAACATAATTTAATTCCTACCCATATTTTAGATCTCTTAGTTTTGGCATAACACCACCCTTAGTTGTCTTATAGAGTTAAGATATTGACATCATCTGAAGAAGATGTATCGTTTTAATTAAGTATTTTTGTTTCATTTCTTCTTCCATTTCAATATAATCTGCATAAAACAGGATTAAATAAAAACTATATTATCCTAAATATACATAGCTGTTTCTATGTTAATATCTTCACCTTAATCCATCTAGACTTCCATAAAATGGCAAAAATAATTAACTGTTTTTGTGTACTGCAGAATGCCCCCTCATGAACCGATATAATTTGTTTTTCCTAACCATATCTCAAGACTCATTATAAATGATGAAATTAATTTTTATATACGATATTAATTACATATTTATCATTATTTTATAATAATAGATCATTTATATTCTTACTTATCATTGGACATGAAAATGATAACATCGTTCATGCGTTTGTGTGAATTGGAACCTCCATAAAGTGAAGCAATTCATTTTTTTATAACCACATCACTTGGGTTATGTATATAACTATATATAAATTATTTATATAATATTAATCTCATTATGATATTCCTTTAATGATAATAAAACACATATGTTCTTCCTATAATTATCATTGAAAAATGGAAAGGCTACTCAAGTGTACGTACAACATACCATATCCATGACTAAAGCATTTTTCATTTTTCAAATCCATATGTAATTTAAGGATTTAAAAGTATCATTTATGTATGAATGTAATTTTTATTTCATGATAATTATTATATATATGATGGGATTATGAAAACATTTAATGCTGACATCATACCAAATTAATTTTGGACTCATATACCGATTATTATCAAAACGTCCAACGTAAACTTATATAATTTTGTTACTGGTAAAACATGATATTAAGTGATATAAATAAAATAATAAACATTTACAAGGTTTTAAAAATGTAAAAAATTATCAGAATGTTATTATTATGTATGATAAATATCATACATGATGGATTAGACTAAATGTAAGGGGATTCATATCAATCTACCCTAATTATGGTATACCATGTTGTTATACACCAACATTCATTTATGAAGTGAATATACATATATATTTACATATTATATCATGAATTTAATTATTAATTTTTTTAATGTTTTTATATATTTTATTCTTTAATAGGGCGTATGATTTAAATGTTTAAATTGGTATGGTACACCTTCAATGTGTAATGATTTAATTATGAAATCCTTTTCTCCAGGTTAGTACATTTGATATTATATTATATATTGATTTAGTGGAAGGATTATAAATGAAATTATGTGTCTATTTTCAAATTAATCGAAAGGGTTTCAAAAAGTAATCTTCTTATATTTTCTATATGAAATTTTTGACTTTCATTACAAACAAAAAAGGAATATTATTTTTAGTACACAAGGGGAAAAAAAATTGTCCAACATCACGACCATTATTTATCATTTTTATTCCTCTAAAATTCATAATGTTTTAAATGAAATTGAAACCCCTTATTCCATTTTTTGCGTATTTTTCTATTGAAAATCAGTTTTGAAAATGAATTGATAATTTATATAAAATGAAATGTTTTTTTGAGCGCAAAATAAAATTTTAAGAACAACATGTTTATAATTTTTATATTTTATGTGTTATGATTTTATAATGGTACTTAGAAATTTTATGGTTGTTTATGTGATAAACCAAAGAAGATCGGTTCTGTGATAAACCAAGGATTAGTGGTTACTTTATATCATCCAATTCATTCGATTTGGAATTCGACAGTATGATTATTCTATTTGTAAGAGTGACATGTATGGAAATTGACCATATGGTTATTCGATTAATTAGAGTTAAATGTCTGTATGTTGAACACATGTATATTTTATATGATTATAATAATTTCCAATGTTATCTATTTTACTTATATATTTATTATTATTAGTTTTCATGATATTATTTATGGTTTTAAGAAAGTATGATAATGATCTGTATTATATTATGATCTATTTTGATGTTAAAAAGTTATAGTTTTTTGGAATTATTTTATAAGATTTCATTTTAGAAATGGTTTACATTCTTTTACTCCTATACTGAACTTTTTTACTCATCAAATGTTTTAAAATTAGTTTCACACAGTTTAAGGACGAGTTTTGACAAGTATTTGATCAAGGGAGAATTGTGAAGATATACTAGCATGAGAAATAATGTTTTATTTTAATGTTTTTCATTTTGTTGGATAACTGGAAACAAATTATATGTTCAACCAGTAATGTATGGGTTTAATATATATGGCTTTTTCATAATTCTTCAAATCTCTCTTCATAAAATTACATTTATAAATGAATGTGATTTCAAATTTTAAAATTACTACAATATTTAATGTTAAAGTTTAGGTCCTTATAGAATATGGAAATGATAACTAAATGGGATATAAATTTATTAATTATGATATTAATGACATATTTAAAATTAATAATGGAAAATATATAATTTTACATATTACATACTCACTCACTGAAATATGATAGTTTCATTTTTGTACATGTGGACAACCTTCTTCAAGAAGCGGTGCAACACTCTTTTCATAACCACACCTCATTGATTATATGTATATGTATATTAATTGAAATAATATGGTATTTATGATATTATTACTATTCGAAAATGATAATATATTATTTAACCTATTTAAATTTTAATTATTGAATAAAGGAAATTTTACTCACGCGTACGTAGGACCTACTATCACCATGATCATAACATACTTCATTTATCAAAACCATTACTTGGAAATAGTATTAAAAGTACATCTAATGTTTAAATATGTTAATTATGATATTATTATTATTATTTAGAATATATGAAAATGATAAAGTAATAGGATCAAAAATAAAAAATTAAAACATTTATAAAAAACAAGGAGATTATTACACTGAACATGAGATTAAGAAGGAATTGTTAAAAACCACGAAATAATATAAATAAGTAAATAATATATTTTATGATTTATATAATAATTTTTTGGTAATATTATTATAAAAATATAATATTAATTATAAAATATTTTGAAATAAGTAAAAATGAATTAAATACTTAATATAAGAGATTTTGTTCTCACATTTATTATCCATGAGACAAATTACATATTCACCATATATTTATTTAATTTGGTGTATATAATTCATATGAATTTATTTTATGATTATTCAAATTAATATTATCATTAATTTCAAATCCACTTTGGGATCACTCCTTCATGTGGTCCATGATATAGAAGATAACAAATTGATAATGGATTTTTTTCCTCAATTTTCCTTCTATTCAATTTATTATTATATGTTGGGCCTATATTCTTGTATACTATGTATATATATCCATATTAACATGTAATATCATAAATTTATTTTTACTGAATATATATTATGTTTCATTTAATTTTATTCTTTCATGGGGTGTAAGTTTCAATGTTAAAAAAGTGGTAAACTTTTTTAGGTTACAATCTCATCGTTTATTAGGAATGAGATTTATTTTGTTTCAAATAATATAATATTGTGAACAATCTCTCAAAAAAATGAATAATTTTATTCTTCAATGCTTATGTCATGAGAATACATGTTTTACCTTATTATCCCTTCTTTATATATAGATCTTTTCATCAAGAATCTTATTTTAAAGAAATTCTTTTCAGTTGAAAACCCTTATTCTTTTATAGTAATTTTTCATTAAAAATATTTTAAAATATATGATTATATTTTTTAAATTTTTTATTAAATACATTATTATAATATTTTTAATTTTTAAAAATTGTTTTGAAATGAATCTTCATTTAGTTTTCTAATAAATTGTCATTTTTATTTTACTAAAAATACGAAATGAGTATATTTTTTACATAGATTCCATGGATTGTATTTCCCACAATCACAATCACTCAAAGATTTCAATATTCACTAAAATGTTTTCAAATTTCCCTTGAAATTTTTCTTCCCTTAATATTTGGGAAATTTTTATATTTTAAATAAATTATTTCTATATATGGATTTTGGAATATCTTTAAAAAAATCGTTAATATATAATACATATTCTTAATTAAATGTTCTAGATGGTTTTTAATGTTTCGTTTATATATTTTAAACATTTTTCTAAATAAAAGGATTTAAATACGTGGTAGATTTTAATGTTTTTTCAAATAAGTGTTATTTTCTCTAAGAAATGTTCCAAAACATATTTAAAAATAATTCCCCATCAATTATTACATCTATTGATGATACCACTACATTTATGCGGATATAATCCATAGAACAATTATTATTATTTCTCTTAATGATTTATGTTTATTATATAAATAATTTTATGAAACTAGTTTCAATTCAATGAGTTATTGAATGATAAAATGCTAATTAAACCGTCATTTTTTCTGAGGATATTCTATGATGAGATTTTGAAATGATTATAAAACCCATATCTTATCCATAGGTTATTGTATTATTAAATGTATATGAAACCGATGTTGTTTAATGGGTTATAAAATGTTGAATGTTTTATGATCCTATAATACACATCAATAAGATTTTCATAATGAGGTTGTTGGGACATATACCTCCCTCTAATGAATTGTGTAATTCTTGATATATCATGAGATAAACTAGACTCAAATGGGGAGTGATGTAGAATCAATAAGGGACTTGATCTAATCTGATGACCTTGGGAGTGATCCTTGGTCTATTGATGATATGGGGAGTGAACCCATTCAACTATGATAGCCTTAGTAGTTAGACATTACTACTATAAAGAATTATTTTATATGTGTATATGTATTCAATAATTCAATGTATTATTCCAACAACATACTCTCTTTGACCATGTTCTTTTATTTATATTTGATTTATGTATTATGACCTACAAATCATTATTCCATTACTCAAGATTAATATCATATATATATAGGTAATGGTTTTCATATGTTATTCTCATTTTTTCATATCATTGTGTTCATGTTTTTCTTATGCACCTCCCGTATTTACCCTTATAAAAAACTCTGAGCTCACCTTTTCTTATGATTCCATTCAAATTGTTATAAATAAATGTACCATGTTAGGAATGTTTGTGAAGAGTAAATTTGGAGAAGATATTTATGGGTTATTTTTCTAATCATTCACCAAAGTAGAAGATTTTACACTTATTCTCCAAATAAACAAAACTATTATGGCACATAGGGTTTTCATTGTGTATTGTATTGACTATTCATCTAAAATAATTTAATATGAATTTATGAAAGTTAGGGGATGATTTTATAGGTATTAAAGGAATGGATTAGTTATCATTTGTAAACAGATTTTATAATAGTTTAGTGAAATACCTAGGGCTATTTCTATGGATATAACTAGGGATATCCTTAAGGATAAATTTATGGATGATCCAAAGTATAGAAAAGTATCTTGAAATTTTGGTAAAGGATATAAGAAATGATATATAACTAATTAAATCTATGTTTGGATACTACAAATGGATGAGGATATAGAACATTGGTACCTAGGCATAATAAATCTGAAAAGGGTGCATTGGGATTGACTCGATCGTTACCTGATGCATGATAATGGGACTTGATGCACACATGATTTGACACTCCCATGTGATATTATTTACAAATACACTAACTCTTTACCAATAAGTTTGACAAATTCATTTATATTAATTCTAGGAATGACCTAGGATAAACAAATGTTTTCAATTATTGAAAATAAGTTTTCCTTATTATGAAATCCTATAAGAATTTTTTGGATAATTTTATTTCCCATTACGAGTAGAATTTCTCACACTATACTTTTTGGATATAGTCAATGGTGGAACCCTGATGATAATAGGTCAAAAATGAATGTGTTGAATAGTTTTCTGATGAGAATCCAAATGGGAGTATGATTGGATTAATAGATTTGATTGATTAAGACTAACCAGTTTTCATGATATTTTTAAACCAATGAAAACCTTAAAAAACTTGTAGAATTAACAAACAAAAGAATGATATAGTTAACTATGATTCTGAGTAATTGAGATGATATAGGCAATACTTTTCAGTAATATTTATGTCATGAATGTGGGAAGAATAACTCAAGATAATGTATTAAAGGGTTGTGATGATGTTTAGATTGTGGAAAAGATGGAAACAAAGAATGTATTTGTAAAGGAAAAATGATTTTTTCTATTAACACAATTGATGTGAATAATTGAATCCATATATTACCATTGATGGTTTAAGGTTTAAAATACGTAATGTATGGTTAGTATTAATATAGATTTCATAATGCTAATTATCATGACAAAAAACAACAAGGTTGTATTGGTAATGGTTTTGTTTTCAATGATGAATATACAAATATTTATATATGAACAGAATTATGTATTAAAAAATAAAATAAATAATCCTAGTTAATGGTTTTATAAGATAGAGATATGATAAATATATTTTTTTATTGGAATTTAAGAATTATACAATATGTAATGATTATTCAGATTATGTATTTCATTGTGGATTTTAAAGAATATGTGGAATACTATTGATGACATGGAAATGTTAATTAGTGGCATGATTATATTTTTATTAAAGAGAGATACCCTATATTATGTTCTTGATGTTGCTAAAATGGTGTTATGTTTAGATAAATTGATGATAGATATTAATATTGTAAAACGTATAGTATTGATGACCCTTAACTTGTAACACCCTGGAATTCTAAAGTACAACTTTTTATTCAATGGCATGTATGATACACAACAAAAAATGAGTAAGTGAATATATATTTTAGATACTATACAATATACTTGATATTTTAAACAAATACAAAAATTATATTTCATATAATGCATGCAACACTGAGTTAGCATTCTTTATGGAAAAGAGAGACCTTCCATGATAGCTTGGGTTACCCGGAAGGCCGAGTATCACTAAATAACAATGTATTAATAAAACAATATTAATCAATATAATAGTTTATAAAAATAGATATTAAAATATTTTTTATGAAAATTAAATAATATATTTTAAAATTTTTTTTACACCAATATAAAATGAATTTATTGGTTAACAATTAAGGGGAAAGGAAAAAAAGAGCCAATAGGATATAAAATGAAATCTTAATATTTTAGGTTTCCAAATGAGTTCTACCTTAATAAACATAACTAATTAAAATTAGTTAATGATTTTAACAAAACATTTATTTTATATATTGATTAAAATATTTTTAATATTTATCCATTAGTTTTGATATGTATAATATAAAAACAATCACAATTTTACACATAAAAACCATTTTTTATAATGTCATTTTTATCTCCTTTTAATGGAGGCCATATGTTAAATTTTAATTTTTATACTCTTATAAGTTGAATATTTAAAAAACAACATTATTTCATTATAAATTTTAAAATCACACAATGGTGATTTTTTTTATTTTTTTTGAGCATATACATTTTTTGATGAATACTGTTAAATAATAAATTTTAGTTAAAAATTTTCCATTCAGATTAAATAATAATTAATTCTATATTAAATTTTAAATTTTCTATAAGGAAACATTATATCAATAATAAATATATTAAAAAATATTTAGTTTACTATAATTAGTTTCACATTGAAATTGAATTTAAAAACTAAACAATCTTAAAAAAATTCCTTGTAATCTAGATAAACCCACTATCTTCATGATTATGATTAATCTTAATTTTTATGCTTTTGTGACAGGATGTTTAAAAAATATAAATACAAACCAATAATCAGAATTATATATTTTTTATAATGATATCAACATAATTCATGATTTAAATGATTAGTTATAGTGATTAAAATTAATTATAGTGAATAAGGTGTAATTAGGCTTTTAAAATGGACAGAACCTTATATTTAAGGGCTGAAAAGAGGTACAAAATTTTCAAAAACCCATTATATATCCATAATCTAGAAATTAACGTTCATTTATTGGGATTGGATGGTTTGGAATGTATTTTCTTAGAAAATAACATATGTACACCTAACTTGTTTACAAAAAACAACTGAGTTATTTTACATCCATATAAATGAAAAATATTTATCCCCATCCTCACCCCACTCAAGAAAAATATTCCTGTCCAAAATTATCCCAAGTATCCTGCCATCATCTTCTAATAATCCCATTGCACATAAAGCAATCTAAAACATCTTTTGGTTCAAATCAAAAGATGTAACCTGATAAATAGGTTATGTCTTCTCCAAAGATTTTTATATTCACTTCAATTATTCCTTCCCATTAAAAATATTATTATAGGTTTATATAACAACATTGATATTATAAATATATATGGATGTTATTTTTTAAATATTTATACCTAAACATATGAACACATACATTTAATGTTGAAGGAACATACATTTTCTATGTTTAGAAAACTAAAGCCTCATGAAATGATGAATGTCTATTTCACTATTTCTAACATTCATTATTGGCCATTATGATTTACATAATTTGTATATATATTATATATGATATTTATTACCGATTTAATCTTCTTTAATAATTTTACAACACATACCCTTATACTTTCCATTTTTCATTAACTTGATAATATCATTTGAGGAAGTGTGGACTACCACCCACTCAAAGCAATCTGATTCGTTCACACGATCCATAGAAGGTATAAAAGATGATTATAATTGAAAATATGATAAATAAAAAACATCTATATGATACTCATTAAATAATTAAATTTTTCGATATATGTATATATACATATCATTTTCCTTTTTATCCTTTCTCAAACTAAAAAGTGATAATATCGATCATAGATGTGTGGACTACTACCTTCTTAACACGATGTGATTCCTTTTACCTCCCAAAAATTATATATATATGTTTATATGACTAAATAATAGGTTACGAAATATATTATGATAATTATATAGAGTTATAATTCCACATAACATCTTTTCATAGGGATCATTGAAAAATGAGAACGTTACTCATGTGTATATATGAGATTCTGACTCAATGATTGTTATAATGGTTAATTTTTCATAAATACATATAATGTATGATTTTAAAATTATACATGATGTATAGATATCAAAATATTTCATGATTATTATTCTTGAGATGTTATATATTTATAATGATGACTATAGTAGACTTACCAAAGTTCTTTTTGACACATAATCCAAATTTTGTCAAAACACACTAGATAAACATAATATATAAGTAGTTGTATACAAAATAGTAATAATGGAAATAAAAGTAATTATAAACATGAAAAAATTTCCCATTAATGTGTAAAATTTATATTGATTTATTATTTAAAATGTTAAAGTACGTTCACCCAAAATAAAACACAGGGTAAGGGAATATCATCTCAACTATTTACATCTATGACATAAATGTCATGTACGAAGATTATATCAATTATGTAATGTATCTACTGACAATTTTGTTATATTTTATAATATATAATTTTATAGTCACTATATTTAACACATTCATTTAAAATTAGTCCCTCACTAGGATTATGATTTAAAATGATTCAAGGTTGTATGGGACACTTTGAAGCGTTTAATGTTTATTATCCTCATCAAAAACTATAATGATCTATCAATGGTATTTCCCTTTGAGGATGTTTTTTGAACATTTTTAATAAAACATTTAATTTTTTTATTATCAAGTTATTCAAGAAAATTTTCTTGAAGTATCACCATTTTACACTCTTTGGTACTCAATGTGTTTTAAAATTGTTTTTAAAGAAAACCTGAATCCACTATTCTATTTAGTTGAAGAACATGTATTTTTTTAAATAATGATTTTTAATAAAAAAATATATTTTTAAAATGATTTGGTAATGTAATTTTTACCTTTTTTATTTACTAATTTTTTTAAATTTATTTTCTTGTCACTTCATGATCACGAAATTTTTCATACATTATTTACAGTGAAAAATGAATGTTGTTTTTAACTTGTACGACATATAAAAATTTATCTTCCATTATTCCTTCAGAGCTTCCTTAGCATTTGTGGATGGTTAATTTTTAATTTTTTTTAAATTTATTTTAAAATAAATTTGTTTTCAAAAAAAAATTAATGCGAGGAAAATTTCATCAAGAATGTTTTTAAAATATATTTTTTTAATGATTCTATTACGCAATTTCAACAACACTTTATTTTACTCCACTTGGTAAATGTTTTATTAATACATTATTTAATCATCCTATGGAATGTTTATGATTGACTTGGCCAAGGATAGTATTCAAATTAACTTCCATTATTTCTTTTTCCACCATGTAATAAGCAATATATTATGAGAATTGAATTTTCTCTAATTTTAAATATCAGGTATCATGGTTATTACAATTGGATAAACCATATATCATTTTACATATGATTTCTACACAGATAATTAAATTAATATTTTGGTAAATACTCATAAATACATATCACATACACTATACATATATTTGATTGGGATCATTATTAAATTTATTATTAGATATTCGAAGAATGATTTTGGAAGGGTACCACATGGGTCAGTCACGGTTATATATAGAATCTCGATGCATTAGTAGTTTAATAGGAAGAGTAATTTGGCTTTCCCCATTAGATGGAATTTTACACAACATTTTGTAAAAAAAATTTTGAATGGTCTTGATGGTAAAGGTATCATGTATCTTGGAAACATGGGGTATAATAATAATTATTAACCTCATTTATATTATGTTATTTCTTATCCTTGAGATTTTACATTGACAAATATATGGATGTATTGAATTTTTTCATATCAGTTATAATTCATCGATTTGATTTTTCATTGACATATCTATTGATACATATTATTTTTAGAAATTTATATGGAATGTGATTCAGTTTCATAACATTCCATAATTATATTTCCTTATCTAGTTATTTGAATGGAACGTGTTTCCTATTTTTACATTTAATTATTTTTTATGAACATCAATTTAGTTTATAGTTAATATGGAAAGTGTTTTCAATTATTTAACTTACCATGTTGACTATTCTCATTGAATCATTTTTCCTTCTACGATACTTAATCATACTAATAATTTGTCCTCTCCCATATTTTTTTCCATCCCCATATATCCATGAAGAGTAATATGAAATATATTCAGGGATTTACTAAGTGGAATATAGTTACCCATGACATTATTTATTTATATTTTAGAATGAATAAAAATTATTGTGTTGTAATTAGTGTATTCATTTGTAATACAAGACTTGTTAATGTATCTGGTTTCCCAAGACAACTAAATTGATTCATTCTACAGGGATGGATTCCTTATACTCATGACAATGAATTTGATAGCATACAATGGATCAAGGATTCAAGGTTAGGTCACTAAATTTGGTATCTATGGGAGGTATAATAACATCATTGGAACTAGATTTATGAAAAAATAAGTTAGGTAACGTAATCCTAATGTAGAATTTGAGGATATGTATAGATGAACATCCTAGAATATTGGTATGGAAGAGATTATGTGGACTTTCCTAGCATCAAATACTTGTTTAGATACTACCAGTGGATGTGGTTCTTGCATAGATGTACCTTGGAATAAAAACTTTGACATGGTGTTCTAGGCCTAACTCAGGGTAACCTGGTACACAACAACGTGCCTTACTATGCACATGGTTTGACAAATTTGAAGGATAGACATATGATAATTGACATTTTCCATATATAACATTATAAAGATTTTGAATTGATAATAAAAATTAATAATAAAAATCAAACCTATGGTTTTTTTAATTTAACAATGATGTCTCATTATTTAGATATCATATAGAAAATTTTACACTTTTATTACTATAACTATTATTGAACAAACAATTCATTATAGTTTTAGTGAAAGGATGAAACACTAAGTATTCATTTTAACATCGAACGTGACAGAAAAGATGGTGAAAATGAGAAAAAAATGATGTGTTCTCCATATTTAAGGATACTGTGTTTATTACAAATCAGTTTTCTCAAAATATGACAAACAATATATACATTTACCAGCTCCAGAACACACTAAAGAAGATAATCATATAGGTTTCTAGGAGATCAAGTGGTTGAGACCATAAAAAATAAGGCATTAATTACAACATGTGAGAAGTGTGTAAGGAGGAACCGAGAAAAGTGTCTCAATGGAACATGGATATGCTTTATATGTTGGAGAGAAGAACTTAAAAAAAAGGATTGATGAAGAAAAATAATGTTTATAAGGAATGGAAATCAAACTCATCCAAAAAAATTCTTTATATTTTATTATTGCCTATTTGGGGAACCTAAATATTACCCATGTCAATACCATATTATAGAGGATAAACTATAGACCACCGAAGGATCTCAGTGAAAATAAGTGGATGACATACTAATGTGTTGACAATTAATTGAAAACCATAGTTAAGAGTCTATTTATGATTAAATTTCATGGATTTCTATCATATTTATTTTTTGAATTATATTAATTTTGTTCTATAAAAGTTCAACCGATATGTTGGGTGACAACCAATCAAATCTGAAAATGTTGTGGGTTTTGAACCCATGATAGAATGATGATAAGGGTTTCACTGTAACCACTAACCTAGGAAATGTCCTGGTTAATGTTTCATTGTTTTTGGTAAAAAAATTTCATGAATAAATATTAATGATGAACCAATAGTATCACTTTTGAGTATTAGAGGGAAATACATTAAATTTATAGGTTTTTAAATATAGTTAAAGACAAATAGATGGAATTTTCACCCTTTTATGGGCCTCAATATCCATTAGAAATGTATTTTAGTTCTTCAAGCCTCAAAATTTAATTTTGGATGAATTAGAATTTGATCAAAGAATGACGAAATATAACCATTGTTCATGAGAAATTTAAGCATTTAAAGAAATAATATTTCAATATATTCTTGATTAGTAATTGAATAACCCATCATAAGGAGACATACTTATATAAAAATATTGTCTTAATACTTTAATTTCCATTGAACCAATGGTGTTTTAAATCATTAATGATTTATGAATTTGAGGCCCTGCAATTTATATTGATCATTCAATTGTGTGTGATTGATAAAATCACTCACTTTCTATTAGTATTTATTCTTTTCCTCCATGTACGTTTCTCTGCCTTCCACTAATGTACTTCTACATGGATAGCTACTTACGTTGTTGTCTATGTGACCCATGAACTGCTCATTATTTCCCTTCTTGAGTGTTTTTCACACATCCTTATCCTGATGTGGGATTTCAAACAAATGAGATAAAAAAAATATCACCATGATCGAGTTTAAATTATGAGGATTCAATTTAATTAAGGTGATGATTATGTAACACCCAAAAATTCAAAAGTACGATATTGTATTTAATATCATGTATGACAAGTAATAGAAATTTCATAAAAATAATAATATCCTAAAACTATACATTATATTTACTATTTTGAATAAATTCCAGTTTTGATATTTCTTGTAATTTCTGAAACACCGAGTTATCCTTCATTACACACAAGATTGACTTTCCTCGATGGCTTATGTTACATGTAAGACTGAGTTTCACCAAATAAAAATCTATTACTAATATATTAGTATTTTATATAATAAATTATAAAGTAGTTATCAAATGAAATGTTATGAATATTAATAACAAACTTTTAAAAATTATGGTTTTCCCCAGCATAAAATGAATTCATTGTTTAAGAATTAATGTAAAAGTAAAATAAGACCCAATTTGATATAAATAAAATATTTTTTTATGATTCCAACATAGTTTTTATCTATGAAACTTACATTATTTAATTATTGAATTATTTCAACTAATACAATAAGTTATATATTCACTGAAATATTTTTTTATATTTTTCTATTTGTTTCGTTTCACAAAAGATAATAATAAAGAATATTTCATACATAAAAAACAATATTTTTATAAAGGAAAATTTAATTCCTTATATTTCAGAATATATTTTAAATATTAATATTGAAACTATTATAAATCTAAATATATAAAATCAACTTCATTTTTTAATTTAGTTTGTCAAATCTATCTTAGGGTGAATTTTTTTTATTTTTCTGAGAAATTTCATTTATTGTTGATTAGTGAAAATACTACATTTTTGTAAAAAACATCCTATTCATAATGTAAAATTATATGTTAAATTTATTTCAAAGTAAAATTATATAAATAACGCATCTATTAATTTATTTTATTTTATTATAATAATTTTATCATTGATATGGAATATAAAAACTCTATAATATTTAGAACATTTTTCTACTAAAACCAAATAGACTGTATGTCTGCAACATTTTCATTAATATTAATTTTCTACTTCTATGATTTTAATTTTAAAAAATAAGCATTGAAAATTATTATTTGGATGATAGTTTTATTCTGATAAGGCCAACATAATTTTTGACCGAAATGATTACCGAATGTGAATAAAATTAATTGCATTGATTAAGGTGTAATTAGGCTTAAAATAGACAAAACCATTTATTTAATGGCCAAAATGACCTATAAACATTTCCAACAAAAATTTTTATTCCATAATTAGTCCATTATGATTCCATTAATTTGTGTTTTTGTTTTGGTATGTATTATTTATGGTAGGAACAAGTTTACACCTAACATGTTTCCATCAATTCCAAGTGAGTAATTTTCCTTCCTTATAAAAGGCCTCCACCTTTCCGCCTTCTCCAAACCTATCAAGACACATTGGAACATCTTGACATTCCCAAGTAGTATCCAAACATCCCTACCCTCATCCTAAATCCTTCTCTTGGGTGTAAATTAACCCAAAGAAGCATTTGGTTCGAACCAAAAGAGGTTACCTGATTAAGAGGTAAGGTCTTATCCCATGATTTTCATTTTCCTTTACATTCTTCAACACCTATACTATTCATATTCAAATAATAAATAATAAAACCACTATTATAAATATGGTATAATGTTTTCATGTTATGATTTATTCATAAACATACACGCACCTCTATTTAATGTATAATGAACAAATTGTTTTTTTATGGTGAACTACTACCTCACAAAACGATGATTGTTATTTTATCCATTTTCCAAATTCCATGGTTAGAAATTATGGTGGACACAATATTTATATATATTATATATGATATTTATTTTTATCAAAATATTATTTAAGTCATTTAATAAAATACCCTTATACATTCCATTTTGAATTAATACTATAACATCGTTTGGGAAAGTATGGAGTACCGCCCCCTCAAAGCGATATGATGTATTAACGGAATCCATGGATTTTATAAAGGATCATTATAATTGAAAATATGAGGCATAATAACACACACACACACAAATATATATGATATTATTGATATAATTTCCTTTATATATATATATATATATCATTTTCATTATTATCAATTCACACACTGAAAAGTGATAATGCCAATAATGGATGTGTGGACTACCACAACCTTGACATGGTGAAATTTCTTCTACATAATGATAATCTTATATATAAATTTATATGAAAAAATAATATGGTATAAAAGATATTATGATCATTTTAGAACGATATAATTCTTCTAACCTTCATCCCATATCGATAATTTAATTATGATAACATTACTCTTGCGTACATACGACCTACTGTATCCATGAAGGTAATGTGGGTTTATTCAATCATAAATTAATTTAATGATAGGTTTTAAAAGCATAATTTATTTATAAATGTGATAATTATTTTTGGATTATTATTCTAGTAATGCCTTATATTGACCCCATTGACCATAGCTGACCTACCAATGCCTTTTTGACACATAGAACAAATTCGTTCAATACAACTGATGTAACAAAAAAATATTAATTAGTTGTATACACCATTATAATAATTGAAATAAAAGTAATTAAAAACTTAAAAAAAATTCTCAATAATGTATAAAATTATCACATGTTTATTATAAATGATTTTAGTGGATATTAACAAAAAATGTAACACATGTTATGGGATTTCTATCTCACATTTTAAAATCTGTAAGATAAATGTCATGTACACCACATAAATGTTTTGTGTGGTGTATATACTGACCATTTAGTTATATCATATCATTATTCAGTTTAGCTTCTTGGTATATTAATCTTTTATTTAATATTTTCTATTCATATTGTATATGATTTAAAATGATTCAAAGTGGTATGGGAAACATTGAAATGTATAGATATTGTTTTCATCATCAACAAAATTAATGATCTTTCAATGATTATATTAGAGGAAATTTTATGTCCAATTTTAATTAAAACTTTTAATTTTTTAACCTAGGGTTATTCATGATCATTTTCACATATTAGTATCATTTTTTCACTCTTTGGTACTGAATGATTGTTAAAAATGATTTTTAAATAACACCAAACATCACTTATCTATTTTGTCGGTGAACCAGTTTTCATCTCAAAAACATTTTTTATTAAAATGTTTTAAAATTATTTGATATGGGATTTTTTAAACTTTTTTTGTTTTACCATTTTTCAATGAAAACTGCTTGTGAATTTTGTAACAATTAATTTATCGTAGCTTTTTACTAAGTAAATGGAATATTCTTTTTACATTGTTTGGAATTTACTAATTTATCTTCCATAATTCCTTCAAATCATCATTTTTATTCTTGAATGTTTAATTTTAAAAGAAATTTTTTAAAAAATTAATTTTCAATGAAATAATTTTTTGAATCATTTTTCAGAACAAATGGATAATTTCATAATTTTTTTTAAATTATATTTTTATAATATTTTTATTCATTAGTGACAATAATGATTTATTTTAATCCTTTTGGGTTATGTTTTATTAATGTCAACTATAATATTCCTATTAATAGTTTATGATTGATTTTTCTAAGGATAATATTCATATTCACATCCTTTATTTCTTTTTTCCATATGAAATATTCAATCTCATATGAATGTTTAATTTTTCCAAATTATTCAAATAATTTATCATGTATATTACTATTTTTTAAACTATATACCATTTTACATACATTTTCCACTTTGACAATTATTTGATTATTTTGGTGAATATTTTTAAATATTTATCTCATAATCCATAATGATATTTGATTTGGAACGTTGTGAAATTGAGTATTTGATATATAATGAATGTTATATACTTGTACGTTAAAGGTTGTGCATTATTATAAAAAGACCCTTGAAGCTTCAGTAGTATCATGGGATGAGTAATTTGGATAGCATCCTTAAATGGGGTTTTTCCGAGATTTTTCTAAACTATCTTGAGAGAGGCATTAATAGTAAAGGTAACATGTACATAGGAAACATGATGTTGAATAATAAATAATTTTACTCTTATATATTTAGTTACTTTTGAACCATGAGATTTTACATTGACATAACTATGGATGCATTAAATTTTTAGGATTCAGTTATTTTTCAAGCCTGATATTTTCATTGACCTAACTATGGGTACATTTCGTTTTTAGTTATTTAAATAAAAATTCTTCCAATTTTTTACCTTGCCATTTTTATCTTTCCTTATCTGGTTATTTTCAGGGAATGTGTTTCCAGTTATTACCTTTCCATAATTTTTAAACATTTCCATTCATTTTATTGATTATATGGAATGAATTTCGAATTTTATAACTTACCATATTGACTATTCTCAATGATTCGTTATTATTTCCACTTTAGTCACCCTTAATAAGAATTAGAGCTCACCCTTATTTTATTTTTCCCTAGATATCTAAGATGAGTAGTATGAATGATAGGAAAGGATTTTCTAATTGTATTATACTTAACATCAATGTTATTTATTTTGATTTTATAAAGAAAAAAATTTGTTGAAATTAGTGTATTCAAATGTTATAAAATACTCAATTATGTATCCGGTTTACAAAGACTACTGAATATATTCATCCTTTAAATCTTGATCCCCTGTAATCATTCCAATGTAATTGATAAAAAACACTGACTCTAGGATTCTTGGTTGGGTTACATAAAATGTGATTAATGATTTATAGAAAAGGTTAAATTTTATCATTGATGTTTTTTATAACATTATTATATTTATGAAATATATTAAGTAATATGTGGTTTATTAAAGTAATGATGAATTATTTATGTTTTCAATAATATTTTTTGGTAATTAAAATTATTACCATGTTTGAAGAGACTGCATGATGAAGGTATTCACAAGTTTGGTATGAGACAATTATGGAATAATTTTTTTTTGTTTTGTGGATTAATGATAACATCATTTTGATAAATTTAGTGAGAGTACAATAAATTTTTATTTTAAAAAGGGATATAAAGTTAAACATTTATATAATAGCTTAATATAAACTTCTCATGAGGTTTTATAAATTAATTTACCATTTCCCCATATGTATATTTATGCTTATTGGTAAACATGTTCTTCCAATTTTCCTTTGATAGTAACATGAGATATAATGACTAAATTATTATTATTATCTAGATCATAGAAATTTCTTTATTCATAAAAAATTCATCCCATAGAGTAATATATGAATAGTAAATTAATCAGGTCATGTCCACAAGATGAAATTGTACCTAGGAAATATAATGATACCAAGTTCAATTTCATATATTCTCAGTCTATATGGGAAAGGAATTCCCCCAAACTCGAAAAAGGATCATGAGATAATTTTTTTTCTTAATTTGATAAAATTTTACAATCAATGGCCTCTTTCACACAAATTCGGTGTCTGGTTTTATTCTTTCTAAAATTCATTGAATCACACACTTTCTTGTTATCAATGATATCTATAATTCACTACAATTATTTTTTTCTTTTATTCAAATAAAAACATAATCACTTTCCAAAAAATTATCCTATTTGAAAACCTAGTGTTTGTAAATGCAGACAAATTTATTATCACTCTTACTATTTTTCAAGATGATTTTTAATTAACCCTGCTTATAATGTGAATTTATTTGAAGAAATTTGCATATGTTATATCATTGAAGGACAAGATGAATTTATAGGGATTAAGGAATTTTATGGAGAGTAGAATGTAACACCCAATGATTTTGTGATGTATTTAGTTTTCAAATTAGTATATATAAGTGGAGTATAATGTAACACCCAGTGACACTATCTCTTTTCTGTATTCTAAAAATGGGCTTCATACGACATGAATATACTAGTAGAAGTCACCATTTTTCCTTTCTGCACTAATTATTCTCTGTCATTTCTACTTATAAACACTAAATATAATGTTAATATTTTTATTATGATTATAATTTCTAATGGTTATATTGGAAAATGGCCATGTTTTAGCAATGAACATATAACATCTGAATCTTAGTGGTCATAGTTCCCTTTATACACACGTAGTTATTAAAGAGTATGTGTTTTTTGTGTATAATATAATAAAAACTTATTTTTTTAGGAAACCAAAAAAAATTTATAAGCCTAGGTAGTAAAATTAATGCCCCTTCATATATATATTCCTTGAAATTTCACCGTGTTCTCTTAGTTGAGAAAAGGTGTGGGTACTTCTATATGATTAATTACATTGGTTCCCACATCACTTCATAATATATATGGTTCCTCCAAAACACTTCGATCAAGTGGGCAGACTTGTCAAATAGAAATTTGTCTCTATGGTGCAAGATCTCCACCTAATCATCCTCATAATATAGGTCATGTTCTAGTTCTACCTCATACATATTACATACGTGTTATGGATCAGGTATGTGTATCCTCAATAGAGATACATGGAATACATCATGAAAGTGAAATAGATTTTGTGGAATTAAAAGAAAATATTCCATATATCCTATTCAATCATGCATTTAATAGGGCCCAATGTTCCTAGAAAGACATCCATTTCTTCCTGAACTACATGCCTCACTTCCATGGTGATATTCAAAAAAAAACATTGTCAGAAACATCATTTTATAATTCGCTTCAATGGTTTTCTTCATAGATATTCTTTTGAATTGGATTATATTTTTAGTTTATTATATGTAATGAGCCATTTTTTCATCTCTTTCCCATGATAAGGCACAAGAATCTTTCTCCCACCAACTTCATCACAACAAAAAGGAGTTCTATATCACTTTAAATATAGAGATTCAAAGGGTTCAATTCGAGTACTCAAGTTGAAGTTGTTTTTTATGAGAACTCAACTAATGGGATTTATTTATCCCATCCACCATTAAATTTCATTGAGAAATTTAAAAACATGACCACTTGTTTCAGAATAGTCCTTTAATATTTTCCATCCGTTTTGGTGTGAAATGCATGAAAAAAATTCTCTTTATGACACATTAATTCATGAATTATTACATAATATTAAAAAAATTACATCCTTGAAGAACAATAATTATAGTGTATTTTGGAATTAGTTATATTACATCAAAACATAAAATGGGAAATATATTATCTTTATTGAAAACATACTTAACATGATCATACTTAAAACTGCATGGGATAACCTAGGAATATACATAATTATTGGATGAGATATAAAGCCTAGTAAAGGAAAAAAGGAAATAAAATAAGGAAATTAATAAATTTTAGACCATAGGAATATAAATGGGGCATGAAATTCTGATAATCATAAACATAAAATTTAAGGCATGATATTACATGGAAACATAAATGTAACATGGGAAATGTGGCGTTAACCTATAATACTACATCATAAACCCATGTCAAGTATAATTACCAATAAATCAAGAAGAAAAAATTAATATAATGGATTAGGTTCACTCAAAATAACATTTCATGATTTCTCATTAGGTTAAATCATTAACCAATGCTTTGGAGCACTATATAATTCTGGGTGCCCCCTTCACGTTAATTTCTTTCTTATGGGTAAAGTTTTCACATAGATCATACAACATGGAATCATTAATATTATTAAATTATAATATGATAATGGAGTATGTAATAAATAAATGTTGGTATCAGTTAAAAAATGTATATGTTCATTATTTTTTAAACCATTGATAGGAAATGGGTATGTATATTCACTACAAAACAGTTTGGAATGGAAAATTGAGGTGGAATTTCAACAAAATAATGGGGGCGTATAAATGTTCATTGAAGGGATTTATGTGAGTGAAATAGGTCTCTAATATTTTAAGAATCATATGATCAGTATGTGGGATATTATTGAGAAAATCCCAAAATTATGAATTTTAGAAAATGGTATATGATAAAGAAGAAACTTGAATAAAGAAGAGAAAGAAAAAAACCCTTACATTGAGAGTGTGACACCATATCCTTCGAATGATCTTTTTGAGATCTTGGGGTAATATTAGTGGGAATATATAGATTTTAGGGTATAGTATAGATATGATAAACGAATTCTATTCTTGAAAAATTAGATATTGGGTGGGTCTATATAGTAAATTAGAGGGGAGTTGTTTATGATTTTTCAAACATTGTTTTTGACTATATATAATAAAATAACCAGAACCACGAACATTACCACGGTTATCGAAATGGTTTCTGGAAAAGGGTATTTGATTTCAATATTATTTAATTTATAGGGCTGAAATTAATAATGTAATACCCTTGTTTATATAAATGTGAGATATACTATTTAAAATGATTTTAAAACCTCAAAATAAATTATTGGTTTAGAGATGTCATAAATGATTTATAAAATTAAAAAAATAAACACAAACCTATATTTTTTAAAATTTAAAACTAATATTTTTTTGGATTCTATTTATATTTTTTATTACTTAACTTTAGGGTCATTGTGATGTTATAATACACAACATATATTTATACGATATTTAAATTTTACCCAAAAATTTGGTTGTCTTAAAAAATTAAGATAAATTTGCCATTGGATAATTTTGATGTTATAAATCAAAATATATTATTGAATTTATTGAAAAAAATTTATAAATGGGTTTATTTTCAAATTAAAAATATGACTCATTATTTATTGAGAAATTCATAGTTTTGTATAATAACAGTTTTTGAACCCTTTCAAATAATTACATTTGACTTCGTAAAAAATATGACTATTTATATATAATAATAATATCTTATTAAAATATATTTTATGTCAAAGATTAATTAATTAATAGAAATAAAATTCTTACATTGAATTTAATACACATTAAAAACAAAATTCATGTTTTATTGTATAAAAATAAATATCCTTAATAATGTAACGATAAGAAGAAAATGTGACAATTATTCTATTGGAAATAAAATAAAATATTCATTAGGTTATGGTATGGATAAATATCCCTTAAATACACTATAACATTCCATAAGGTTAAGGTTTTAGAGGATGAGACTTTCATGAGGTGGCTTTGCGTACATGGTGTGGGTTGTGATCTCGGTGATCTTGGACATCTTCAGTAAATGATTTCAATCATTCTTATGTTTTTTGATTGCTTATTGAGATTGGTTGAGGGAAAGTACCATTGATTATATCTCTATCAGAATCTATGATAAATGTAATTCATAGTGTATTATCATATTGGTTGTGCCTGTCACATCATTTTTCAGTACCGATTGGATTTTTTTTGAACCCAATATTTATACTAATTATAAGATCTTTGTTGAAGGACTATATTATCAGCAATAATTATAGTTAATTAACATTTAAATATTATTGGATATAATAAAACCAGGCACTTTCATTTGTTTTATGTTTCCATAATAAATAATAATTCATTTAAATAAATAGGAAGGTAATTTTATTTATTATAGTTTGGGTCATCATATTATCCATACTGGAACTCAATTTAGTATTTAAAGAATTTTGAATACTTCTATAGACTTTATATGTGAACCATGGATCATGATAAAAAAATGTAAAAAGTGGCACACCATGAACCATCAACACTTCACATATGTCGTGTATATTTTTATAGATATAAATATTTTCTAATATACATAAAACGGACAGTCATGGTGACTCAATCAACTACGACTCATATCACATTGATTAATTTGGATGTTCTCAGGAGAAGAGTGAAAAAGTCCTTAGTGATATTGTCTCACTTCATGTTTGTATGGGTAGTTGTTATAGTACCCATCTAATAAATTTTCACTCAGCATTCAACTATTAACACACCAACCACCATTAAGTGAATTTGGCTATCTTGATTTTTAAATTATCCATCAAAAAAATGATCACAAGGGTGCGTATAAATTTTATTTCTTCATGGATATATATGGCTGTTTTAGGTATGAACGACATCAATAAATAAATTATTTATGTACAAAATATAATAAAAACGTAGATTTTTTCAAAAATTCATTACATTTTCGTGATCAATTTTGAATTATGGAAACATCCCATTATTCATATCCTTTATCTTCATTTGTAACCAAGGATCCTCTCATTTATCATTCTTGATCTTCTCTAGTAATGAGGGCTATGAAATCATTTCTAATATGATTGATGATGTCCCTACCTCCATGATTTTATTATCAATCCTTATGATGTCCTTGCACAATGGGTCATCATGAATCCTTATCACTAACAACACCATTGTGTCTTTCCAAAATAATTCATTAGCAATTTTTTTCTTTTTTGGGTTCTAATGAATTTAATATAAGTAGTATTTAAGTAGTCCCAACCAATTTATTTGTCTCATGTTCACTTACTATTAGGTAAATATATACTTAAATATTTTGTGGGATATTTATATATCACATTTATCCACCTAATTAGACTGCATCTATATTTTTGGGAAAAATTATTGAAACTACCTCCATTTCATGAATTTGTAAGTTCTTCTCATACGAATTTTAGTATTGAGAAGAGTAACCAATCAATTTTTCAATTATCATGATGACTCACCCAATCCCTTTTAGAGATTATTTTATATAAATAAAAAATCCTTCTCCAATAGAGGATAGAGTTAACATGACTGTATTAACCAATATCTTATTTATTTCCTACAAGCATTCATCACACTCTATTTCCAAGATAAATTTAACCTCATTTATAGTTACCTAGGTAGGCATATTATAATGGAATGAAATGTTTTTCAAAAACCTTTGATAATATCCTACTAATAAATTAAACTTCAAAGCCCAGTTACTATTGTAGAAAGAGACCACTCCTCCATGTCCTTTATATTGGTATGGTAAACAAATATTCCTTCATTGGTTACAACATTTTACATGAATCAAACATGTTTCAAAAAACATTCACAATTTAATAATTTTCCAAATATCCATCGTTTCTTAGTGTATTCAATATATCCATTAGATGATCTAATTTTCTTTTACGACTTTTAGAATATATCATAATATCATTAATGGAGCATATCAAAAATTTATCAAGGTAGTCCTTAAAGACTTTATTAATCAAATCCATAAATAATGGAGGTCCGTTAATTAAGAAGAACAGAATAAAAAAAATCTTGTAATTCCTCTGTCTTGATTAGAAGTAGTCTTTGAAATATATTCTTTCTTCACCCTCTATTGATTGCATCCATATAGAAGGTCAATCTTGGAGAAATATTTGTGCCCAACGAATATGGATAAATAAATCATAATTCAAATGGAGAGGTTACTTTTTCATCACTATGATCATGTTAGGTCCTCTATAATCAACTCATAGTTGTATTGCTTCATCCTACTTCTTCACAATGATAATAGCTAATCTCAAAGGAGGTAGACATGGTTGGATAAATCCCAACTCCAAAAGAACGTGATGTTGTCTATTTAATTCCTGTTGCTCCACATATTTCATTATATATGGGGTATTTGAAATCATGTTGGATCTATGTATGAGTTCTATGAAGAACTAAAACTCTATTTCTGGGGGAGATCTAGGCATCTCTTCTGTAAATAAATTAATTTATTGCTGAACAATGGGAAAATTTTATATTCTTATACAATGATTACCATCTTCCTCTAAACTGATCATCCCCCCGAAAATGGTTAAGGGAGGTTCATTTTGACTAAACACATGTCAGGATATGTCTTAATTAAAAATGATTGCATGTTTTCCATTCATGATCACTAAAATTTCATTTCAATATAAATAGATCTTAGCATTTTACTCTGATAGAATGTACATCCCTCGTATAGATCTGAAATCCACCATGGGAATGACTACTATATTTTTGAAGAAATTATACTCCCAAAAGATAATAGTAGAGTTTCTATATACTTTTAAGGAATGGATAATCCCTCTAACATACTTGAATGATAACTCTACTTATATTAGTTTAGGGATTTATTCTATATTCTTTTCGAACAAGGATAAAATAAAATAATTCATTCAACATGAATATAAAATACCTTCTAGATTTGAGAGAATAATGAGAGTACCTTCTACCAAATTGTTTAGAGAATATAATTTAGTAATCATGACCAAAAATGAATGACCATACTCCCTTGGACTATGTTGTTATTAATGGAAATTCTCCTCAATTATATTAATACATTTATCGTGATGGGAAAAGTTCCCATGTTGTTCCCTCATGATGAATTAGACTTCATGTTGGTCCTGCACCATGTTTCATTTTTTTATTTTTGTTAAGATTTTTTTCCTTCACATCAATATGAATGTTCCAAGATATAAGGACATCCCTTTCACATGCGTACATTTTTCACTCCTGAGAAAGATGTTCCCTGAATTATTCATCAAACATTTATTGCATGTTGGGTATTGGGTGTTTCATTTTCTTTCCTCATATTCCATGATCAATTTTTATCCCTACGTTTTTCTCCACAGATATTTTATTTTCATTGATAAATGTGATCACTACAACTCTATGAAATCCATTTAGACCATCATATCACTCTGCAGTATATCTTGATAGCTTTAACAGACATGATTGGATTGATTTATCCACATATGGTGTCTTAATCTACAAAAAAATCTATTAACCAATCCCATGGGATCTATAAATAAGTCAAAGGTGTACCAAGAAAGTATTTTAATGTTCATATCAGAGTTTCATACCCAATAATTTTTCAACTACATCAGTTTTAGGAAATCAATCTCTATTTTCATACTTATCGAACAGGGGAAATATTTATTTAGAAAGATTCCCCAAAACTATTCCCACTCCAAAAAATCAATATCTCGTGATATTTTTTTGTTCGTAATCAATCTCCACCACCAATAAACATCTCCTTCCATGTGGTATATTCTATGGTGAATATATATTTCTATAAATAGTGGAGTAAAGAAAATATCTTGTCTATAGTGATTATCCATCATTCTATAATCATTGGGTCAGTAGATACACTAGTAAATCATTCTATTTGATGCATGAGGGACTCAATGAAACTTTTTTACATTCAAAGTTAATATTATCACCCCACATGACCCAATTTCTTATTTCAAACTTGAGATAGTTGATTCGTAGTTCTCATGAAGTTTTACATTATTGTTTCCATTTGAGGGGTGTCAGTGAATCATCCATTTCATTCAACCTTTATTTGGATCCTCATATTTTCCTCGATTTTATAAAAACAAATATTTTGAAATGTTTTTCTTTTAGTAGTATTATAATTATAGAGGAATTTTATTTTTAAAACATCGTTATTAAATATTTTATTCTTTAAAAATAAATACATTTTCTATATATCCTTCATAATGGTTCATCTAAGTATTGTTATTGACCAAGAATATCCCCAGGTGGTGTCAGACCAACACTGAAGTATGCCCCGTTGTTATGCACCAGTTCTTGTTCATGTACGGATCAAATAGTTTTTTTGTTACCCCTAGATACAACCATTCTAGAGAAAAAATCACTTATTTGTATCCAACTGTACCTTTATTTTCTCTGAAACCACTTATATATTAATTAAAAAATCAGGATGTTTTCCAATATTTAATTTTTTCAATTGGGATCTTCCTGATGATTTAATATCATAATTTTAACAAATAACTAAATCAATTTTTTTATACCTACTATGATATCACATCATGTATTTCGTATGTTTTAATACATGGTACAGATAGATAATCTTTTAATGTTTTGATTTTTTGAAATACGGTATATAATACATGAACACTTAAATAATTATTCTACATACACATTAATACACCATAATGGGTTCATCCTTTTTACATTTAATGCATACTATATCCTAGGGATACACATAAAAGGACTGATCTGGGAAGAGCCCTGGTAAATGACATAGTTTACATGTGATCAAAAAGAATACCAATAATAACATTAATAATATAATTATGGAATGAGATAGGGAATATGAGGTATATAAAAATTAATAGAATTTGACCCATATTATGGAAATACGATTGAAAAGTATAAATTAATAATTATTAAGAAAATCACCAAGGTTTTTCACTATGGATAATTAGATGAAAATAACCAAGGTTATTTATTAATGTGTAATAAAAAATCTCTTCTCTAGAGATAAAATTATTTAAAAAATGAATTAGAATTACAACAGGGTGAAACATTATTATGTATTAATTATTTCAAGCCACATAAATCTTAATAAACCATGAATTATAAATAATTGGTTTCTATTAAAATATTTGTATACAGAAGAGCTTAAATACATTATCATTATTTGGTTTTTAACCCATGAAAGGAAATATGAGTTATATATTTTTAAATAAATGATTAAAATGAATAAATTTGAAATCTACATAAATACCCATTTAAAATAAAAATGTTTCAGTATCAACACAAATAAAATAAAATATATTTTCTTCAGTGGAAGAAAGATATTTTGAGAAGTAAATTTGACAACCTAAAAGGTACAAAATGTTGTTTTCAGAAAAGGGAAAAATTAGATGTGATAAGGGTACAACATTGATAAAAATATATTATGGACGGGTATAAACTGAAGAATAATAACAGATAGTGACCATAATGTTGAAAATATATATACATAAAGAGGTTCTTGAATTGAAGAGAATATAAGGATAATTCCCCTACCTCGAAGAGTTACTCATTGATCATGAAGAATGGAAACATTGGGGACTATGGACATAATGGGGGACTCTTTGGGAGATAACATTCCCTCAATTCATTGATTATGGATTCTGAGAGAATGTAAATGAAGAATTTAATGGTTATTTGTAGATTACAATAGGATTTGTTAAATAATTTCCAAATAGAGGCCTTGGAAATAAATGTTTTTGAAAATAAAAAAGCTATGTTCTTTGTCATTTTTCCCCATGGTTTTGGATATTTGGGTGATATTTTCTATTATTTTCACCAACAATAACTAGTAATCATTATTTAAAACTTTAGTCATGGAAAAGTAGGGTTTCTATTAAATAATTCTTTTAATGTTAATATTTCAATTTTAGACATTGTAAACTAACTTATAGGTTTATAAATTGATTAAAATCTATAAAAATACTTTATATTAATAAAATAACCTATTTTAGTCAATGTATTATTTTTAATTAATTATTATATCATAATAACATAATGGGGGAGTCATTAAAATTATCGAAATCCACAAAAATTATTTTTACTATTGAAAAGAAAATAATTTATTTTAGAAAATTTTCAAAAGTATACCCTACCCTAATTTCAACAAGATTATTTCAATAATATGATGAATATTTTATCATAATTATTATCAAAATATTAAATTTTTAATTTTTAAAAAATATATATCCATATATTTTTAAATAAAATAGTGTATTCCAATGCATAATGAAATATATGACAATTAAAAATTTCCTAGGACACAATAAAAATATTTTTACATTTCTAATAATGAAAGTTTTTTTAATATAGTATTTCATTAAAAAATATTATTCTGAATGATGTAGTTTATTATTAAATAATTATACCATTTCTGAAAAGTTAAATGTGTGTGTAAATATTTTAATTTATCAAATTTTCATCAATTAAACATATACTTAAAAACACAATTTTAAGTATGAAATTTATGGAATAAAAATTTTATTTATATAAAGAAAATTTTATTTTTCTAAAATAAGTTTTTGATGTGTAACCACATTTTACACTCGAATATACCATATGCATATGATGTGCGATGGTACTAGTTTCTTGGGGTTTCTTAGCTAACATAGACCGAGTGGTAATCACAACTATCTTTAACCTCTCCCATAATAATTTTCGTTGAAGTTTCACTTGTTAAATCATGTCTTGGTCTTGGTCTAGGGAAAACCCCAGGGACCCTACCTCGTCCACATTTTCTGACACATGGGGTTCGTATGGAATGACTATATTAGTTGAGGCCATAATTTCCCCACTCTACATTAATCATCATATGCAATTTATAATTAAAAAAACTAATTATGAAATTAAAAGTATTGCCATGAGTATAGTTTCCAACAACCATATTGACCATATATCATATTTGTCCAATGAAGACATAATTACTGAATCTTGAGGGTCACATTTCCCATTATACTAAATTATTATAGAGAAATTTTTTTTGTGTATAATAAAATTTTAAAAACAAAATTCAGGAAAAAATGATATAAAAAGTATGGTTAGTTGCAATAATATCACTTTATGTTATGATTTTACAGTGGTATAATGACACACAAAAATACTTATGATAAAATATTTATCCAAAAAATAATTTGTTAACTTATGTACAAAATGTTCATTCTTATTATCTCCAGGTTAAAAGATTGGACTCAGTTGGCATGATGACATCTTCATAGATCATACCCCAAATTAACAATTCCACCTGCATTGGTTTGACATGGTCTTTTGATATCTCATTAATGGTTTTTTCATATAATATTGGCTGTTTTACATGACTCATTATCTTTCATGATTTTTTTGATTAATAAGATCTTGATTATGAATCCCCATTTATATAATGTAAATATATGAAACCAAAAAAATACGAGTAAGATAGTACAATTATATTTAGTATTAATCAAAAAATAAACCCAAAAAAAGTAAAACCACTAATTTATATAAATATGGCATCCTAATACCATTTATTCGCACATGATTTTAAGAAAATAATGTCCAATGCAAGATTCATTATTATATATTTAGTGTAAAATGTAAATGTAATTCTCTTATTTGATTGTGAATCAGTAATATATTTATCTACACATATTTTTATCATTTCAAACACTGAAGTGACTAAAATATATTAAAATATATATTCCTATATGAATTTATCTACAGATTCAACATCCTAAACCACTATAATTTCTTAATATATTTCAAACTACTATCAACCATCAACAACTAGTATATATTCTTTTCAAACAGTTGATACAAAAGTCAATTTTTTTGAATGTATCATCATGATTTTGTGAATGAATTTCAAAAGAAGTTTTATTTAGTATTTGATGACATGATTCAACTAATATTTTAGTTATATTTTTTATTACCAAATAAAAAAATATAAAACGTTTTGTGTGATTATATTTAATTAACCAATAAATACATTGTCTAGAGATGCAGATAGTGATGATATAGGACATATCTACTACAATATAGAGGCTAGAATACATTGAGTTACAATATCATCTTTTTCATTGTCAATAGAACTTGTCAAAATTCATGGATTTATCTAACTTATTATTAACATAAATCATGGTATAAATTCATTCGTAAGCATATCCATTTTTACTTTTTGAATTATTGATATGCAGAATTTTTAACATTTCGATCATGGAATATTATATTATATTTACTTATTATTTTTTACATTACCAATAAGTTTTTCATATTATGGTTTTGGTGAATTACCCTTATAAGATGACCGATCCTTCCTTATAGATACATGATATTTCTGAGGTTTCCTATATTGTTTATGAGATGAGACTTTTCCTTATGAAACCTTGACATAACCTTTTTAAAGATACCTTAATGTGGACTCATTTTAATGATATATCTTAATATAATTGTTGAAAATGAATAAATGTCATCACAAATATCCAAAATTAAAAATGTATGAGCACTATATAGACATGCTTCATGATATGATTTCTTTAAATTAACGATTTGGCTCATAGACTCTTTGAACTAAGTATGATACTCTAATGCAGCCTCTAAATTTAATCCAATTTGATTAAGAGTGATATAATGATTATTCTCATTCTAATACATGAAATGTAAAAACTACTAATATTAATAAATTAAATTAAATTTAAATTATTAATATCCTCTTTGACATTATTAATATTTTTTACAAAATAGATCTCTGAAATTAAATTCTCAAACATATCGGTTTAAATATTCATTTTTTGTCTCTATTCTTTCCCTCAAAAAATATATAATTAAAGAAAAATAATTTCATGAGAATAATAATATATATAATATATTATATCTTCACCTTATATTTCATCAACGTTTTTAATGTGTTTCAATATTTGATCAAATGAAAAATAAAATCAATACTGGTCATTCAATAGTGGTCCTATAATGACCTAATGTATTATAAATATAATTACTTTTTTGATTTCATTAAGTTCCCTATTATGTATTCCGGTTATCAAACAATCATGAAATCAGTTATTATATATTTTTAGATTTAAATGATTGCTAATCATCATAAACATTTATTAAAAAGACAATTAATAGTTATAACACCATGAATATAAATATAGTGTTTCCATAAATCCAATTCAAATAAACAAAAGATGAAATAAATTAAAATAGATGGATTGTTCTCTATAAATCATATGTATTGGAGCTTGAGATGGATATAGAAACATAGATATTTTCTATTTACCAAGAACAATCTAATATCCAATAACTAAATCATGAGAAAAATTGTATATGAGAGAATTTCAATCTCATCGAGATCATAGCCCTAGCCATGTATGTCGAACCACCACATGTAAATATCAATATTGTGCACTATACCCTTATGGTGTTTTCTAGTTTAATAATGGTCTTTTTATCGAGTCCCTCTTAATATAAATATGGTATTGTTTGTTCAGTAGAATAGTGATTATATTTACTTCTCATGATTGTTACTTTGTAATTTCTTTTGACTTTGATTTGATAAAACAAGATTAAATTTTTTATGTAATATGAAATTTAAATTAAGAAATTAATTTATAAAGAATTCATGTATTTTAAGAATATATTGTAATTTATAAAAATAAATAAAATAAATATTTTTATAAAATATGAAAGATTTTATAATGTTTATGAAGTGATATGAACTTTTTATAAGGGTTTGAAAAATGATATTGTCGAAATACACAATATTTCTAAATAAATTTATATAATTTTTTTAAAATTAAAATTTAAAATTTATATAATATTATTTTGATGAAATAATTTTTTTAATCAGAACGTCGAAATTATCAATTAGTGAATTTTTTCCAAATTTCATGAGACATTGGAAATTTATGGTAAATATTAAATAATGTATAAATATAAGGTGTGTATTATAACCTCATAGTAACCCAAAACATTTATAATAAATGATATAAAAAGTATCCATAACCAAATATATGATTCACATTTGAAAAAAATCTAATTTAAGGTTATTTTAGTAATTTTATAAAGACATTAACCATCCTCTAAAACCTATGTTATATTTGGTGATTTTAAAATGAAATCTTTTCAAACCTGAATCACTTATAGAACACCAAGGGTAATATTTTATTATGGTCGGCCCTTGTAAATTTAAAATAATTGAAAATCGTATTTGGTATAATGCATTATAAAAAATCATGGTATGTATTGTGGAATTTTATTACATTATTATATTTTTTCCAAAACATAAGATTAGGTATGAATAATGAATTCCCATTTATTTTCCTAAATAAAGACACACAAGATCCCATTAATATATATTTTACAACCTTTTATAATGTATTTAATATAAACAATCCTATATATATTCTTCCCATTTTTCTCCCAAACACTCATTAATGTCCTGACATGATTTTGGAATCACCCTCTCAATGTTAGTGATCTACCCTTTCTCTTCTTTATTCAGGAACTTTATTAATGTAATGATATTTTTCTTCCAAATCATATTGATGGTATATTATATTCCACATCCATAATAAATTCCTTATTTTTACCATTCCATGATATATCACTTCACTCTAAATAAACACTTACATGATTTATAATGTACCCATGTTATGCTGCAAAAATTATCCAGTGATTTTTCCATGACGTGTTTCATTCCAGAAACCTCCTTGTCTTATGCCTATTAATTCAAAATAATTGTTTTCATTTTGTAGTTACATGAAAATAAAATATTATTTTTTAATTCCAGGTTATTATAGACCCATTTCTCTATCATTGGAACATTTAATGAATCCTTTCATACTTTCATTACATATCTAAAATGTCACTATGATTTTCCTTGCCAAACATATGTGATGTGTGGAACCATACATTTTTTCAATCAAGGGTATTCCGATTGTTTTACATATACATAATCGATTTGAAACATCCATGCATGAAACACACAATTTTTAATCATGGGATTAAATTGGATGTAATTTTTTCTCATGTTATAAGATTTATGTGGAATACATAATCTTGTACATGATATGGTTATCAAGGGTGTGCCCAAATATCATTCCAATGCTTTGGGTATTGATTTAGTCTCACGAGATTCCATTTATTGTGAAGAAGAGGTTATCCTAAGAATATTATGTTGTGATTTATTTGTGGTTAACCTTGACTTATGCTTATTTTTTTATGTTTAAATCTGTTTCCACATTCACATGATGCCTTTATGTTATATTGCAATGTCATGGATCATTTTTCATGTTTATTATTCTCTCCCATTTAATACCCAATTAAATTTCATATTATCTAATATGTTATAATTTAGTATTTTCATTCTTTTTTATTCCTTTATCATGCTTAATAGAGCATAAATTCCATAGGTATATCCCTAGGTTATCTCATACAATTTTAAGAATGATGGAATATTATTAGGATGTTATGTATGTTTTCAATAATGTGGATTTACACACTATTTAAGTTCTGTGTAATGTAAGTAATTACACAAATACACTAGACTTATTGATTTTTGGGGTTGTATTATTTGAAATAAATCATGAATTAATGTGTAATAATGGCATGGGTTGTCATATATCTCATGATAAATACATGTTTATTCAAAATAATTGACATTTGTCACTCTTATATAGGTATGTTTCATAAATTATAGTGTATTTGAATCTATGTCGAATGATATAATAATAAAATAAATTATATATATATGTATATATAATTTTTCAGTTTACAATTACCATCTCTGAAGTAATATAATTGAACATTATGATAGTCATTCTAACCATATTGAAAGGATTATTAAACTATAATAAATAGATTATGAAAACATATATCATTTTGAGATGTTTATAGTCTCCCAATATGGGTGATAATTTCAACTAGATAAATTTCTCAATGAATATGTTTTAATAAATTAAATGTACAATTCCAAAACATTCAAAACTATATTTATAGAAAAAATCGTTTTTATTATCATCAACCAAAAATTACTTTTCATATATAAATTATTTATAATTAATCACCTACTTTACTATATTTCCACTGAAAATTATTTATGCTTCCTCAACTGATGTTACAAAATTGTAAACTCAACTCTCTCTTGATTTGACCATGAAAAAATTAGATTTAATAACCAAATGAAATTGAAATAAACATATACAACTAATATATCTAAAAAACTAACAATTTACTTATATGAACACTTTAATCCAATTGTGAAATGTTACAACATCCCAAAAATATGTTTTCAAATCATTCCATCACATGTCAATCATCCATCCAAACATGATTCACCATTTCATCAATTTGATATAAATTTATTCCATCATGATCTATACATTCTAATATAATTCGAATATATTATAACCGATATAATGGATAAAAGTTCTCTTAAATTTTAAAACCATCATCTTGAATGTATCATTGACACCTAAATGGGGATTTATTCTTTAAAATTTGTCCAGATATTTCAATATTATTTTTGATAATAAACTTGTTTTGAATCACATGTTAATGTTATCGTGTGTTAATTAACAGTCAAAGATTACTTTTAATAAACATTTTAACTCTTATTCTATATATTATACCCAATATGAGTTTTTTTGTGCTTATATAATATCATTTAAAATAATATATAATCATAAAACTAGAATATTCAAAAATATTTTATAAATTATTCCATTTATAAACTCTTAAAAAACTTATCCAAATACATTATTAATATGATTATCACTATGATCCCCCCTCCGCCATCTTGGTTTAGTAGGATCACGTTCCCTATCAATATTTTTTACATCAAATTTTCAAACAGTTTTATTTCATCTAGACTGTGATATCAAAATTCTTCTTCCAATCAATCTGTTACTATTTTTTCTCAAAAGTTACCTTCACATCAAACATGGATTGGATAGATTATTAAACTATCTTGTTTATGTTGTTAAAACTCTATAAGATTCAATAGAGTAAAAAATTATCTAGAAATATAGATTCACTAAACATGGAATAAAACATTCCCAGATTAACCTTATTGTTGAGTTTTAAAAACATACCTCTAAACACTCTAAAGTATCATATTATCATCTATTATACTTTCCAAATCATATAAGTTGTTTTAATATGAATTTGTATTGGAACAATCCTTTATTAAAATAAACATTATATATAAAGAAACATATTATCATATATATATTTTTAATTAATACACATTTAATACTCTTGTTAACATATCTTAAATCATCCTCCTACATATCTCTACAACATTAATATACTCTAGAGATCTTGGTCTGATGAAATAATGAGAATATTAGTTATTGAATCCTAATTATTCACTCATGTTCTTAAATACTATTATTCTGAATCTCCTTCTCTTGTATTTTATCTTAGTTTGATTTGGGATATTTTGAAGTTTTGGGAGTCCTCTTGGCCTACGAATGGTTTGTGCATGGTTATGGAAAACCATGAAGTCTGCTAAAGAAACTATGCACCATGTTTTTGGATTCCAGAGTATGGTCATAGTTTGGCATATAGTTAGTGAAAATCATTCAACCATATCATCAAACCATGCTATATGAGGTAGACTCATTTAACATATTTAAGACACTATTTTCCAAATAACGTGGATACAATGTGTGGATTCTCTAGTATAGTTGAAATGGGGCACAATTTGTTAAACTGTTCATCCAAAATATATGTGGTATATTAATTTCTTACAATTTTCTTTGAAAGTCCTATAACAAGTCCTTTTTTCCTCCTACTTCATCAAGTTGAATTGGATCTCAATTATGGAGGTTCCACATTTGTATTTTGGTGTTTATTTGTTTCCCAACAATAATTCTTGATGGATATTTGATTATTGGATCTATATTTTCAATGGTACAATCATGTTCATTGTTTTTAATAATTGATATTATGTACATGAACATGCCTCAGTTAATGGAATCTTTGAGTGTGTATGTTTAATATATATCTATGGTGTGTTACATGATCAAATTATATTTTTTATAGATACGATGTGGAATTGGGATTTATTGTTTGGATCAAAAATTTTATTAATAAATTATTTGATAATAATTGTGGTATGCAATTTCTATCTCTCTAATTCTCTAATTTTTCTATAAATTATGAATTATAGATTCTGATGATGTGATTCTTAATTTAGGATCATCTACCAATTCTTAAGTTATAAAAATCTTCATGGATTTTTTAGCCATGGGTGTTGATATTCCATGTTTTTTTATGTGGGTAGTTTCATTATTTAGCATTTTTTTATAAAAATATTTCTTACAATCTATTTTAATTTATTTTCATCATTGGTTGGAATGAATTAATTATTGATTTATCATGAAAATGGTATGAAAATTATTTTAAAATGTTATAAGAAATGATTATATAAAACATGGTCTTTTTTGTATTGTTTTGAGAATGGATTTTCACATTGGTTATATTAGTATAAATGGTTTCAAATTTTTTTCATTATTTATTAAATTATTAAATTATTATTAAATTATTTTGACATAGAAAAATATGATGTGATTGATGATGACGTAATGATCTACCTTTGTGGATGAACTCTCTCCCCATAGACCAATTTCACTAGGGTAATTTGTGCAACATATTGCATTAAATATTGTATCAAACCACTCTTAAGAGTGAAATATTACACCTAGACCAATTATGAGAATATAATTTGAACAACCGGTAGACTACTAATCATGATAATATTTTAAGGATCCTCATTTTCCTAGAATTTTGACATCCAATGACTTGTGTTCTCTAGTGATTACCATTGAAATGCTGGATTAGGATTTTAGATAAAATGAATTAGAAACCTATTTACTTTTAAATTTACCTATATCGAAAAAGGGTTAATTAATCCATTTTTGATATCAAATTTTGTAATCTATATCTCATAAATTACTTTAATTTACCTAATAATAGTTATTTTAGTTTTTAAAGTCTACTTATGACACACTTGGTGGAATCCTATTTGGCCCTTTTGATCACAACAATGATACACAATTTGGGGTATATAGATATTGTTTTATCTGATGTGGATAAGGGAATAGATGTTGTGTGGCCAGGGGTTTGTTCGATATTAGTGTATGATATATTGTAGGTAGTTTAATGTCACAGGGAGTTGGGACATATATGTTTTTGAGTACTTTGATTATTCATTGTAGTTTGAACTTGTTTTCACAAATGCATGTATTTTATATAATACTATATTTATATGAAATTACAACATTATTATATATCAATATATAAATTTGGTACATGATATTTGGGAAAAAATAATACAAATGGTTGTTCATGATACCCAGACACATATCATCAGCCCCAGGGAATTCAGAATTCCCTTCAGGACATGTTAGAACTGGTTCTGGATATATATTGTTTGTAATCTTGGATGGTTCATGATCAATTAGTATGAAAAGGAATTTTTTCTATTTCAATTACCAATAAACAATTTTTTATTTCATGGGTTACAAGATATAGAAATATGGCATCTTAATTGATAGTTTTTGAGTGTTTTCTAGGCTAACTCTTATCGTGATGAGTCCTAAGATACCCTGAGAGGTGTGGGAATGTGTCTATTGGGATTTCCATTATTTTTAATTGTTTTCATTATTTTTTATGTATAATGATAATTCTAGTTGAAAGATTTTTTTCTACAATATAATTTATTCATGAGTATCTTATTCGTATTTATCTTTTTTTATTGATGCGTTGTACCATTCCCCTAAAATTTATCACATCATTCTGTGAGAGGATTATTTTAATGGACCACGCATGGAAACCCAACAAATTTATTAGGATATAATTTAAGGATTGGTTCACATGGTCTAAAATATAGACAAGTTGTGCTACCTGCCCATGTTCAGGCTTGAGTGGTGTAATATCCAAGGGATAAGGAAAATAATCAAGTATAGAATTTATTATCTAGGAACCACAATCCTTAAAATGTATTAACAATCCTTGGGATGTAGAAGATTCCAATGAATGTGTATGAGCATTTTGAAATTTATGTATACTCTGAAATCTTTCAAAAATTAGTTTGTTTTATTGAATTTTGATAGTCTAAGTAGAGGGTGGTGGGACTCATTTTTTAAAGATAAGATGCAAGGGGGAATATATTTGAATAAATTAAAATACATTTTAATGAGAATATATATTGAGGATTTATGCAACTAGTGATGTCGATGGAGTTTCTCAAACCGTAGAATGTGAATCAATTAGTGTTGTAGTATGTTATTTGTTTCACTAAGATATCTATATTTTATTTTGAGGATGATTCTAATAGAAATATTATGCACCATAGGTTTCAGATGAGGTTATGATCTAATATTGATTCTTATGAATTCATGTAAATTCAAACACCAATGTTGAGATGGTGGAAATGGTGTCAATAAAAGAGCATGAAAAGTATCATAAGTTAGGATTGATTGAAGTTTCTTTTTTTCCATTATTGTATGCTTTAGTTGTTATTACTAGTGGAAGATTATGGGATGTATGTTTCATGGGGGAATTAGTGTTGGTTCTTCTTAGTGGTCACTTCTTAAACAATTTTCATTAACCATTGGATTGAAATGTTTATAGTGTGTCCAGACAAGATATGTAAAGTCTTTTTTCCACATTCCTCAAAATATTAACAACTCTTGTATGTTCCATGGTCACTTCCATAATTTTTTTAAAGATATATCAGTTCCTCACTCTGGTGTATCTTCCATAAAAATTAAAAAATCTATGGTGTTGATAGATGCTTCCCATTCTATAGGGTTCAACCAAAGTCCTTTGGAACAAAGTAATAAAGCATAATTGGTAGAATTACTTTGGATGTTGATATGGGTCATCTGACTATGAGAGGTATCATCTCTATTCTAGTTACCATAGTGACTGATTTATTTTATACTAGTGACTCACACTCATTTAAAAATATCATATTTAAAATCATTTAAAACAGCCAAGAGAACTCATCCATTTCATTATGTAATTAACAATGCCTCTATTATGGAAAATAGATTAGGGTTTTCAATGTCCATTATTCACTTTATTTATAAGAAGTTTTTATATGGATTGATATTTTAATAGTTTATTAATTGGGACCTCTCTTATGTGATTAACTTGATGGATTTATTGATCTCCCAAATGGATTGGACCGTTTTTTTTAATTTGTGGGTGTCCTTTACCACTTTTGACGGGAACACACATGTGTTTTAGGGAGAATTAGATCCAATGTATTGATAGTTAGGTCCATAAAATCTATATATCTGTTTATTTGATGATTGTTGTAGTGGAGAAAAAATAAAAGTATATCTATGTTAGCCTTCCATTGTTAGTCATTGAGTTTCCTTAAAAACACCTCTATTTTACCTATTGATTAATGGGGAGTTATTGATTGAATTCATACTTAAATGAAACAATTATCAATTATTTCATTACATGTGAATCTAACTATGTTGATAATGATTAATACTAAATTAGATGATTTTAGAGACAATAATTTTTTTCCCATGTGTTCTATCTTCGGTATCCCGTCTTATTATTTCCACGAAGACTGATGTATGTCTTGGCTTATATGTCAATTATCAAAATCTCTATCAAGTAATTTTTACTAATAAATAATATTCAATTTATTGATATTTTTTTACCATTATAATGGGGAAATATATGATTCTTTTTCTAATATTATGTAAAGATACCAACAACTCATAATCAAGGAGTAAAATATTCTTAATACTGCCTTTACAAAAAAAGATCCATTCATTTCATGTACATTATGATGTTAATTTTCATAACTAAAACTCATACTACCATTATGGATTTAATGAATATGATTTTCTACCAGTTTATATACACATTCATTTTGGTGTTCATGGATAAAATTATGGTGTACTCTAATACTGAGGAAGATCATATGTGTCGCCAGATTTGGTAATTATGAGGGGTATCCTTAATTATGATAAATTATTATTGTGGAGTTTTTGGATCTGTGAAGTTAACCTCTTTGGACTTCTAAACTCTGAATATGGCATCTTATTTATCTTGAAAATGTGTTGGTTGTAAGGTTATGGTAAGAACCACATTTTTTAAGAGATTTTAACCTTCTTTGGGTCAGCATGATATTATCAATATTTCTTTATGGCATTCCCAAAAAATGTTTCTCTTTTTATCACTGTCATAATGTAGGCTATGAAGATCTTGTGGGATCCAAATCATTGAGAAATATTTGATTTACAAAAGTGGAGTATTGCCGCATCAAAAATTATAATGTTAAAAGAAATTGTTCATAGATATCTTCTTCACTACGATGCTTCATTTTTATGATTCACATTCATCATTATGAAAATATATCATGTGTAGATTATGGATGGTGTGAAATTCATCCTCACAAGAGGAATTATAAAATTCATTCTATGAAATATACCATGGTTGTACATTCAATAAAAAATTTTTTTTGATATATTTCCATTGAATATTTTTCCATCTACTATGATAATAAAATTATAGTGTATATATTTTCACAAAAGTATTTGAATATATGAATGATATGTATCGTTGAATTCATGTATTTCTTTGACTTTTACATTACCTATACAATAAGAAATGGTGATGTATTTGTTGAAACTCTTATTAGTAATTTACCTTCTACTTATACAATGGGGGGAAAATGATGAGAAGAACATAATGTGGATTTTTTTTCTCATATGCATTTGGGAGTCAGGGTAAAGGATTTTGGTAATGTTTTAGTGACATTAAATATGGAAGAGTTATAGAGTATCATAGAATAATTATATGGTATAGATACTATCATTGAGTAATTACTTTCATATGGTGGTATCTTTTGATTCATGAACTATCATATTATCCCTATATTCGAGAGAAATGTAGTATCTGTATACCTTCGTCGTTCCATCTGTGAGGTTCACTATAGAACCAGAAAAAAATATTATGTGACATGAATCATCAATTTTTGTGTCCTATAATAAAATAATACCTATTAAACATTATTTATTGGTGTTATACATGCCGCAAAATTATGGCTGAGCACTAAGATATTTCCAGTTTTCATTATCCTCTTCATGTTTCAGCATTGAAGTGGAATAATATTTTGATTTATTTCACTATTGGTTTACCTCGATCACCCAACGATAATAATTTCATTTGGTTGGGGATCGATTAGTTGACCAAATCAAATCATTACAATCTAATTTTTTACACTAAAAAAGTGAAGTAAAAGAAAGAAAATGTATGTGTATGAGATTTTAGGGAAGCATGTGATCCCAATGGCCCTTTTCATAGATAGGGACACTCATTTTAACACGTGATTTTAGAAGGGAATCTAGGATGAGATTGGAACTCTTGTATGGGTGAGTACAACAAATCGTCCTTCAAATAATGAGAAATCAAAAACAACTTACTAAATTTTGGAAGATATGTATCATGTCTATGTCTTGGAATTCAACGGTTCTTGGGATATCCATTTATGATTATTTGAATTTATTTATATTAAATTTTATTAGTCAATCAATAGAATTGATCCTTTTGAAGAAGCATATGATCAACCATATAGATCATCCCTCTGTTGGTCCATGGATTGAGAAGAATTATTAGTTAGATAAAGTGTATATTAAGAGATAATGCTGAAGATCTTGTTGGGTTGTCACCATTTGCTGAATTATTTATACTAGTAAAAATAGTACACATATCATTGTCATCATATGTTTCAATTTTATGTCATTTTTTAGGTCTTCTTCAGAGTATCTACTTAGTTTGGTCACTGATATGTTAGAAATAGAGATATTCTCACTGTTAGGTCTTTGGATCAGTTTTAGTTCATTTAATGTATGGAAATGGTATTGTACATCAAGAATTTACCACATATTTTTTTTTCAGAATATAAATTTTTTCATGTGCCTCTACTAAAAAATTATTAGTCGTACCAATTTCAAGTTCTAGACAAGGAAGAACTCGACATAGATCCTGGTATAACTATTAATAAGAAACTATGTTGATTTTTTTATTCTCAAGTAAAGGATATATGTGAGAACTCTATAGATTTCTTTTTATGTCCATGGAAACACAGCTCTAATTCTCATGAGAATTGGGGAATGCAGTCTTTGATGAGGGTGTAGTGGCCTTATATATTTTGGGGACCACCTTAATTGACTTAAATTTCTGGGTGTTGAAAGTAATATAGTGCGGAGAATGTTCATATCTCGATGTTTTATTTAGCTACTCACTTTCTATTTCTTATCATTTTTATTTTGGGTCTTCAATCATGTATATTTGGCTATCTTTTTGAGTTTTTATTGATTTTTTGTGCCTATGCATGTATGGATCATAATTAAAGAAATCCATTTATATCTTCCCATAGAACCATGAACCCTGTTCTTGGGTTTCAGAAGACATTTAATGGTTTGAGGGAAGGTTAATGCAGGCCATGAGGACTTCATCTAAAATCCTAAAAGATTTGGAAGATGCCTTTCACTCAGTTGGAAGATGGTTTGAAAAATTGTACAAGCAAACTATGTTGGTTATCGTATACCCAAATAATGGGAACATGTTTGCAACAGAATTTGTTAATCATTGTGGCCATACTATCCATCACATATGAATTGATTTGAATGCTACTTTCAATAAAAAACTATCATTTTTCATATTTATTTTTTTTGTAATAGGAACCTATCCAATGATGTTCACCTAGTATATTTTATATATTCTTTTCCTCTCTATGATCTTTTAAAATGTTTTCTTATATGTTGGATATTGTTTTTCAAAGTTATGTTACGATTTTTTTTCATTATTAATTCAACTTATAGATCATCTCTCCCATATGATAATGAAATCTTAGATTGAGGACTTTAATTATAAATATATTTTTATGACTTGATCTAATTGGGTTTCTTATATATTTGATGTGGAATTATGTTTTTTGAATATTCAATTCTCATTGTGCATTCTTCAGTAATCATTGTCATGTGTTATTTCAATCTATATTATTGTTCTACAACCGATGAATAATACATTTATAATTGGTAATTATTAATTTGGGATACCTAATAAAATTATAATACCCTAATATCATCTATTATTTATGTTAAATCGGGGTAATTAAGATTATAAGTGTTTCAAGGTAAGTGTTTTTTTTCTTCTTCTTTATTATAAAAAATATGGTTTCATTCTCTTTCAATTGGGGTTTTAAAATGGTTGGAAAACATCTTTTAAGGATTTATCTCACAAATTATTTGGATAATATTTTTCTGGGGAAAGATAGTTGATTTTATAAAATGTGGTGTCTTTGGTTATAGTATTTAAAATTTATTTCCCCCAATGATATTAAGAAAAAATCAATGCTTGTTTCATGTGGTTTCAAAGTTGAAATTCACATTGAATGATTTTTTCTTATTAAACCTAAATTTCATCAATTGTGAGGAAGGGAGCCATCCCCAAGGATCAATTCCTTGCATGTAATTGTATTTTCTATGGTAAAGTGTTCACCATGTCTCCTAAATTACAGAAAGGATCCACTATAAAAAGTGAACTATTACACCCTAAACCTATTCTAAAAGGGTATTGTACACACCAGGAATCCTAAATATCGAGATAATGTTTAGAGGGGACTTATAGACCAATAATTAGTAAACCCATGGGGTTTTTGTAGTTATTAATTATCCAACAAAATGTGTTTTTGATATGTTATATGAAATTCTTTGGATCATTATTATTGGAATTTTTATGTATTGTCAAAAATGAAAATTTGAACATTACAATATCAAATTCAATATAATTTTATCTTATTCATTTATTTTATTTACCATTTTATAAATTTTTATAATGTAATCATTTGAAATACTTGGTGGGGTCCTACTATTAAATTTTGGTCACACCCTATGTAGACCTTTGGGTGTATGTAGATCATGTTTTATCTAATGTAGGTAAGTCAAAGGTATCATACAATGATGTTGGGTTAGATCATTATCCAGGTGAGGGAGTTATGTTTTGATATCAGATCACATGGATTCAGGATATATCTGACATTATGTTCTTTTGTCATTCATGTTACCTCATAACTTTTTCTCTTGACACTTATATTTTTATTCATTTTTCATCGTTGGATTAATTAAATTATTTTTTATATTTATATCACCTTATTATAGGTTCTATATGTTATTATTATTCTGAAATTTTATTAATGATTCCCTAGTGCTTATTGTTTCCCTGTGAGGATTGGGAACACCCTTCAGGATGAATTGGCATAGGTTTTGGTTGTGGATAGTTCTCTAACCTGGGCTGGTTTACAACATCAATTCCCTTCATGAACAGTTTTTACACTATGTATTATAGAAAATAGCTCCACAATCCCTTATTTTTTATTTTATCTAATAAATTTAATTATTAATAACAAAAATATTATAGGAAAATTATAGATAGTATTTCACTCTATTCATCATGCATATATACCCCAGAAATTATTGTTGATCATCCATAATGAAAACACCATACCTATTGCATCCAAAATTTGTTTTCTATGTTTACCAACATAGAACAAGATGGTACAACCATATTAGTTTACATGATTTAATTTGAATGATTTTTATTGAATCATTTTGATTATTTATATATGGATCAGTAAATATTTTTCTTTTCCACCTATAATTTAGGTAGATACAAAAATCTTTTTTGCATAGTTAGTTTGTGATATAGTTAAAAATTTACATTCACTTTATTTTCATTTGATAATTTCGTAGAATTATTTTCACTATTGATACATTATTCATGTTACACTAATATACCAACACTTTTAATGGTTGAAATATTATACTTGTTGTTTAAAGAAAACAAAATTATTCATAATAATAAGGAATTTATTATCCCCAAACATAAAATTCATATCATCACCACGATATTGTTATATACAAACCAAATTTTGAATTATGCATTCAACATATAATTCCCTCGCAATGATAACAAAATCAAAATATCCAATATACCCAAATAAGTTTGAATTTTCTTTGGAATAATTTCTTTATTAAAAATTTCCTCAGTCACATCTATTAGATGATTTGAAATTTAATGGATATCAATTAACATGACATTGATATCCACTATCTATCTACCATATTTTCAGATTTATACATATAAAAATCCTATTCAAATATGATTAAAACTAGGTATTTCAGTTCCCATTCCACTCTAGGGCATATAGGATTACTTATAAAACCATTAGGTTCCAAAAAAATTTAACATTTGGATAAAAAAAGGGTAATAAAAGAAAGTGAATTAGAGATATCGTTTTTTTTTGGAAATTTCTAAATAATAAGGGTGTTTGATAGAAAACTCACTATCATAGTGACCATTAATTCTATATGTAAATATATAATATATTACAGACTCTTATTATTTTTTCATAAATATTATTTTCCAATAAATATTAAGTAACTAACCATTATGCATAATCAACTATTTTATATAGTAATTCAATATATTGAAATCATTTTTACAAAATTAAACTTACCATGGAATATTTTTTTGAATTAAATTATCAAGGTTACAATAGAATATTTTTTTTATTTACACTTTATCACTATCTCAACAAAATTGTGTTTGGAAGTAAAATTCCACAACATTTTATCCTTTTGAGACAATTTTTTTTGTAATATCTTTTTTTTAATCATCATATATAATTTAGTGAAAATAATAATATGTTTTTTAATTTCACATCATTATATTCAACTCATCTAAACTAGTATTATCATACTAAAAATCATAGTTATAATCATAATTTGAATCAAAATAAATTTGACTTACCTCATTTATATTTTCTATATGGCATAGATTTGTAGATATATTATATGTATCAGAATTGTTATTTGAATATAAAATATACACTATATCTCCATAATCTAGCCATTTCTTATTCATGTTTTATATTATTTCTTTTATTATATTACATTTTTCAACCCTAGGTATTATAATTTAAAATTCTATTTCTTTCTACTCTAAAAATGTGAAATATGTAACATTAAAATTAAAAAATTAATTATATTTTCAATTTAATTTTTTGTTTTTCCTTCTGTTTTCCCTGATAGTCCACCTTTTGGGACCTCAATTTATATTCATGTCCTTGTACACACCATTCATAATTTTTATTACATAACATATTTCAATTTCTTATATTTCGTAATCAGAAGAGTTATTAGATTAAAAATTTGTAACTTTAAAATGAACATATTTCATAATAGTGATTTCAAATGAAACAATGTTCTTTAGAACTTACTCATTATGAAATAGATATCTAGTAATATCATATAAAGTATAATTATTAAATTATTTATTTCATCAATGTGTATGTTTTTAGAATGAAACTTACATATATGGGATTTAAGATATATATTTACAACGACATTGTTAACTATTATTTCTCCCAGCAATCTAAGAACATAAAAAATTCTTCTATATCTATGGAATATTTGATTAAAAATTTCATTTTCATTAATCATTGATACCCACTACTATTCCATAAGAATATCAATATTTATTATTGTCAACTTCTAAGTGTCATTGTGAGTTTATTGAAAAATTATCTAAATATCAAGAGTAATATTATAAGTAGGTATGTGAATAAAAACATTAGAACTAATTTATTAATAAATAATATTAATAATTATATTGTTAGGAATATAATTTTATGTATTATAACTAGATACTGTATCATGAACTACCTCAAAAAAAGTTATAGTTTCACAATAGATGTTCAGTTTTAAATGATAAATTCATTTAGGTATGCATAAAATAATTTATTATATTTTATATTTTCATTTTCATTAAATATTGACATTATATATGTAATATACCATTAAATATTTTTTTAATAACCAAAAAAGTAACGAGAATTCCATTTAAAAATTTAAATTCATTTTCATTTTTCAGGTTTATGAAAATGACTCCAAAAGATATAAGTGATATAATACCAATTAATTTTTTAATGATTTAATTGATTAAGGTTATGAGGGGGAGAATTTTTATAATTTAAAATTAGGGTAAGATAATAATAATAGATGAACATATGTACTTTTATAATTTTTTGTGTCTAATGATTCCATGTGTACTCTTCAAAGGCTATATACTATAAGTGATGTGTGGATTAGAATATATCATCAGTTATCCATTGGTTTCATAACATGATTACAACATGAATTTTATAATGGTTGAATAACCGGTATAGAACCATATTTTTGCTAATATAATAGAATAAAATGCATTGATTTATATTTTAAAGAGGTATAACAAACCAAACATTTTATTTGTTAGTGGAAATAATAAAACAATAATAGATTAACCATAGCAGAAATTGATAGGGAATTAAAACATATTACCTAAAAATATATATTAAAATAATAAACATTGAATTTTTTATAATTTCATGATCAAATATTTATGTAGGATTAAAATATTATATAAACGATGGTTTATCACTAGGGTACTGATAGTGATTGTGTATTCTTATATAGAACATTATAGATCTAGTTCCCTTTAATATTTTTTTTAGATGAATTAGGGTAATGTCCTTCCCTCATAAATAATTATAGCTTCCATGTTCTTGATCATAAATTATTACGTATTGGTTTTCAGATAATAATTTATAAACTAGTGTTACTTTAAAATTATATTTATATATTATTTATTTATAAAACTTTTATGTGTACAATGATATTCCTTCAGAGTAACATGATAACATATTTGTGTGGACATAATGATAAGTTTGTACCTTATAGTACACTTGATAGATAATGATGTAAGTGTCATGTTTCATGTACCATGTTCTCCACATAACTATGTTTTGGTGTGGTTCTTAAGAATACATTATAATTCAAGCATAGAACACAGTGGTGATATTAACACTATGTCTGCATGAGGACTTAGATCCATTAATGTTCTTTATCTTATATTGATGTGGGTATATTTTCGCATACAACTCAATAAGATAATATTTTTCATTGAGATATTGTAACACAATGTGGTTTTAAAAATAAATAGAAACGCTTGAAATATTATTTTATGTAGATAGTTATAAATATCCTTTAAACATAATTATTCCTCATTTATGATTCGAATTTCAAAAAACGGCCATCTATAGTTTTGATCAGTAAGTAATTTGAAGTTTGATAGAACTAATATGATTTTTGTGAATAGTAACACACCATTATGAATTGAAATCGGAATAGTAAGATGATGCTATTGAATAGTTAATTGTATTATAATTTTATTTTCTTAATGCATTAAGATAATGACATCTCGATTAATTTTCAAATGTGTTATAAAATGAGATATAGTTTCAAAAAATTTATCTATTCAATAAAGTATGTCATTAGTTAAATTAATCATATATAGATAATTATTTTTAATAAATGAAGTACATTTTTGATTTATAAATTTCATAAAGTGTTTAGGGTGATTTTTAGTAATTTTTATGGAATTCGTGAAATTTTTATGAATAGTGAAATATGGTATAATACCATATATTCAAATTATCCATAAAATATACTATTTTTAACATCATAGATTATGTAATACAACTTGTTACTAACGCACATTCCCTCTTTACTATTTTTATCTCATGAATGAAGACTATTAATAGTCTTGGTCAAAAATATTAAAATAATGATTAAAATAAAGTAAAATATTTCCACTCCTCCCCTATAAATACCACCCTTGTTACCCTCTTCCTCTCACACCTCTCAAGACTTGAGCATTGTAAATTTTTTGAAAAATCCTCTCCCCAAGGCTCTTACATACATTTGAGGCATTATGGTCTCAGAAAAAGGCCAAAACCAAAGGCCTTAAATAGGATCTCAAGGAAAAAAGATCAAGAGTTAAAAATATTCTTTCTTGTTGTTGTGTTTTGTTTTCAATTCATATTATTTTATAATACTAATTTTTCTCCCCCCTATACAAGAGGAATGATATCTCTAGTCTTATATATTTTGGATTTTATCTGGTTTATGGAAAAAAAATTTCAACATACTTCATCTCCACCCCTTTTATAAGGACACCGATCGTGATGTGTCATATACCAAAATCGTTGATGATGGGTTATCAATTTTCATGAAATCCATCAAAAATATTTGTTATACAATTTTAATGGTTGAAAAATAATATAATGCGTATGGTGTAAAGTATATTATATTCTGGAATTAACTTATATTCATTACATTAATGTATATAATGAAACAAGTTCATTATTGTCAAGGAACCGCCAAAAATGATTTAAACAAATATCATTAATGTTTTATCTAATGATCCATTATAATATGTGATAAAAAATTGATTTATAGTATCATTATATATAATGGAATCATATTAATAGAATTTCATTCCAATTATAGAATTTCATTTCTATATGACATGATAATAATATACAAACCGGCCATGGAAATCATGTAAATAACATAACCGAAACAATAGAAGTAATAATATAATAACAATTAAATGGTGAAATGATATTATGAAATAATCATATATGGAATTATAAAAATTAATATGTTTTTCTATGATATTAATAAATCCCTTTTAACTATTATTTAAGATGATTAAACAGGTTTTAAATAAAAAAACCTGAGGTATGGTAATTCATAACCCAATATTTATTTTTTGGGTTAACCTTATACTTCATTAATTATGTGGTTTTAAGATCAATTGGGGGATAAATTTTTTTATATTATGTGTTATTATTTTTATTTACAGATTATGGACATATTCCATTCGTTATATTGATTCCCATATCAATTATATGTTATTTTTTTGTTACTTTTCTTATAAAATCCTCTTTGAAACTTTCTATATTAAAAAATTCAAATTGAATGATTTTAAACTGTTATTCTTGTTTGATTATTCTGTTATGGTTCTTCGGAATTTTTTATTATTAAGGGTGGCACCTATATCTCCCTTAAATGCATTGGGTATGTGTATGTTGGAGGTTGGTCATACAGTTAATCCATGTGTAGCTATGATTGTTACACCATAAGGTATCCATGATGGTTACATTGTAAGGTAGTTGTGAGGGTTACAAATCCTAAGGTAACAATGATGGTTGATATATATAATTAATTCATTAATATAACATAAGTTTCTATTTAAGTTCGATTTGTTTTTTTTTGAAAACACAGTTAAAACTCATGTTTTTCAATGTAGGATTATATACATGAGAGGTATAACTTTTTGAAAATGATATCTTTAATAACAAGTATTCATTGACTTATTTTTTTTTATATCCCTTCTTGAGATTTTTGTGATCATCCCATGTTATTAAATGATTTTCACATATTGTGAGTATATATAAGGAAAATAGGGAAGAAATAATAAATGTTGGATTATTTTTCAATGAATAAATGTATTATTTGAAATGTTTTATATTTTCAACCAAATTGATACTGTTTTGGGGTATTTTCTTGGTATAAATGTGCAATGTTATGTATATTTTATATCTTAACTCTCTTAAACACTAAAATTGAAAAGATCCTCCATTTGAAATGATGTAATTTCTTGACTATAATTCCTGATTATGTATTGTAATAATGTTGGGTCTATATATAAATAGCACATCAACTTATCTAAACTATATTTAGGCTAACACTCTCTATTATCACCAATCCAAATATTATAGAATATTGACATACAAATTTATCATCAATTAAAACAAAAACTCCAACTATTTTTGGTAGATGTATTCCTAGGATTTCTCATCGATTAATGTTGGATATAGATATAGCCTCTTTCATGGGACACATCCTCTTCCATTCTAGATTATATATTCACTAGATCAAATCAATATTTCACTATATCTGTAACATAAAAAACACCAATATTTGAGTGAAATATAGAAGAATAAGATTCATGTAACATTAGATATGAAATACAAAATTTAATTTCAACCCATTTATTCTAATAAATAGTATAATGTAAATCGTATTTTTCAACCATTAGTTATTGAGTATAACGAAAAATTTCTGATACTTTTTTACTAGAATAGAGTAAGGTTTCAATAAAAGATCAATTCATAATATCAAAATCCTGACATTTAATGTGTTTGTAAAATTATATATATAAATGAGATTATGAAAATCTAGATTACATTAATTTACAAATAGAAATAAATAAAAAATAGAAATAATTTCCTAATAGAAATAGTTATACTTATCAAAATTAAAAGAACAATCGAACTTGGATCAATAATTATTAAGAAGATCATTACATTTGACCCATTATGTTACCTTATAGTAAAACACTATAATAATTAATATTTCATATATAAATTAAAAAAGATTAATTCTAAAACATAATATTATACGTAGTATGATAATTTAATTATCAATGGGAATTTTAGTTATCCTTTTATATACACTAAACATAATTTTATTATTATATAAATATTTTAACATTTCAATTTAAATTTAAATTTTTATTTTTCTACTAACTAATAACTAATTATAGAATAATAAATTTATAATAATGATGGAATGATTTTTTTTCAATAGATCCTATATAAATATTTAGAGAATAATAAATTCAAATCATATGTTATATACCTATCGAAAATTATATAATCTTATGGAAAAAACATATTTCTCATGTCATGTGAACTTGATTCCCATAATTATTACTTTTATAGACCATACAAATGGTATATGTCAATATAATGTATTTATTTATTCTCAAAATGAAAATAAATTTTTATCATATAAAGAAACAATGAAATTAATTAGTTATAGTAAAAAAACATTAAAAGTGTATCTAGAAAAAAAAACAATTTTACATAGAAGTTATTTACACATATGAATATTAAAAAAGTAGATTATATTTATGAATTAATCTTTCATTCACATTAAATACAAATACATAACTAAGTATCAATCAGTTCCTATGAATAAATTTAATCTCATTTTAAAAGAAGCTTTATCTACCACATACCTCACCCTAATTATAATGATATATGATATAAACATATATCTTCAAATGTGACTAAAAAACATTTTATCATTGGTATAATTCTTGAGAATAGTTTTTAATGTTTTCACTCATAAAAATAGACATTATGGACCAATTTCATAAGGTGTTGTCTTTGAATTTTAGCCATTACTTTAGCATTTATCACACATTTTTTAAGGGATGTTTTACAGTAATAGTTAACTATCGTTTTGTGATGTTTTAAATTCAAAAACAACTATATATATAATGGTTCTATTTGAATATATATATATATATATATATATATATATAAATTTTAAATTGATCCATTATAAGGAAGTTTCATCCAATAATTTGGCACGTAAACTATATATAATACACAATATCTCAGACACCCAATTTAAAAATAATGTGGGAAGTTAAATATTTATATATTTATATTTTTTACTAAAAAGGAAAACATAATAAGATAATATAAAAATATTCTATCATATATGAATCAGGTTTCTAAAAAAAAGTTAATGTACATTGTAAATCTCAAAAATCAATTAATGTTGCATTATTATGGTGCCTCTCTATACTGATTTTTTTACCTTGGAATATAGTATAGTTTAATCCCATGGCCTTATAATTAGTATATTGTTTTTTATAAGTTAAATTTTTTGACATTTTATTTTTTAAATTATTTTATCATATAAATGAAAAAAATCAGATTAAGGGAATTATTTATGAAAAAATGAATAAAATAATGAGAGAAACATCATATTTTGGACAAATGGGAGAATATAATGTTCAAACATTATTCAATTATTGGTGAATAAAATTATTTTTATCTTACTTAATTATCTACAATTAATAAGTTCTTAAAATTCTCTTATTCAATGAGTTAAATCTATAATAACAATTTACACACTTGTATCAATAAATGTATTAAAAGTATTAAGTAAGATCTTGATGTATGGCTTTTTTCAAATATGTGTTGTTTGATTCATTATCAATCATCCATTATTTCAATACTTTAATATTTCCATATTTTATTATTGACCTCCAACTATAGAAATTATTTATAATTGTGAAAAATAAGAATAATTCTTATTATAATGATTTCAAATCTCTTCACTTGTGTTACTAATACATTACATTGTAGAAATTAATGAGTTCAATGAATTGAATTATCAAAATAATAGATATTTTTCAATTAAATAATTATAGAAAACTTTATATTTTTTCAGAAAAGTTTAATAAAAACATTATAATATTAAACTTTTTATGATACATAATTTTTTAATCTAGAAACCAAAATTAATTTCATCATATGATTTCATTGGAATAAATTTCTATGTTTTTATCCATCCATTATAATTGATATGATAAGATTCTTTCTCAATTTTTCATTCAATGAACCAAAAAACCCGGATCCCAAATCTACACTATTAATTGATCCACTCTCTAATTGATATAATCTAATTATTATACTATAATTTTATAGATACTCTCTAAATTTGAATTCATCATAACCAGGATCGTTCCACATTGAAATGAAATAATCTTCAAACAACAACTCCATTTTATTTTAAAACATAATAGGTTCCATAGGTATTTATCCCTTTCATAAAATAGATCCTCAAACACATTTTTTAAAATTAATATCCTCAACATAGCTCAAATGTACGACAATTGACATCACCAATTCTCTTTTTCATAAATCAATTTTTGTATAGGAATACCCACACCTATATGAATGACCCAAAGATAATAAATTATATCTATAATTAATATTTAACCTATATATTACTTTCATGGTGTTCTAATAATTTTTTCAGTTAATGTAATAATTATTAAGTATCATATTATTCATGGATTTATATGTCATGCTTCTAAATTAATCTCACATGATCAATTAAATATTTAGTGTCACGTACACAACCAACTTGTCTCCCTAATATAAAAAAAATAAATTATAATTATATTATATTTACCCTTTGTAATTTTCACTTCTGTTGAATGTGACTATACTTTGTAAATTAGAAATACATAGTAATTTCAATTTTAATAATTTGTTTTGTGGGATTTTCATGTACACTAAATGTTAATATCTTCAGACTAAAATTCCAATTATAACTAAACTATGTACATCATAATTCAATCATATACCATAAGACTAATTTTTCAAACACACATATGTAAAAAAAATTAAATCTCATAACAAGTACATAAACTAATCACAAAACTTGTACGTCAAACAGAATCATAGAATCCTGATCTACAATATAAAATTCTTTACAAATTAATATTAATAAAAATAAATCTATATTTCATGGTGAATCTATATTAAATTTCTAATATATTAAAAATATATAAATCTTATAAAAAATACACAATTGTTTTTTTAAAACATGGCGATTAATTGTAACACCCTCAGATTTTGTGATATATTTCCCTTAAAATAAATTAAATTTTATCTATATTTTAAAATGCATGAATCCCTAAGTTGAAGTGAACTGTAATATAATATAATATTAGTGATATAGTTACCCATTCAATTTACAAATACTATGACATTATTGTTAAAATTAACATCCATTAATTAAAAACCATAGATCGCAAGGCTATGTTTCTTTCGAAGCCTAGCTTTATAATACCTAAATGTGATAATAAAATAAGACATCCTTATTTTATTCTCTATAATGTATACCTAAATACATTAGGGATACTAAATTACTTAGGATGAAATAGATAATTCATATATAAAATTTGTTATATAATATTTTTAGAAAGGGAGTAATCATAATAAGGAAACCTAGTATACTATCAAAGATATAACATGATATCTTAAACGAAAAGTTATATGAGTAATCAAGTGGAAGCATAACATAAAGGAAATAATGTCATAAGGTAATAAAAACATAATCCATTTTTCATAAACAGAAAAAAAAATCAAAAACATATGTCAAGTCTAACCTCCATGAAAACATCACATGGTGGAAAGATTACCATAACGAATTAGGTTCACTCTTTAATCCCAAAAATGACATCATTTGAGACTAAAACATTACCCAAATAATTAGACAGTTATATAATTCCAGCCACACTAGTAAAATTCATATCATATATATTCAAATTGTTTTAAATAATTAAATTAATCATAATAAATAAATATAAGAATCACACATGGGACAAAAATGTGTTATATAATTTTACATCATATCATAATAAAAATATCTTTCTTATGGAAATTGAAAAATGATCATAAGGAATATATTAACCCATAAAATTAATGGATAATGAGAATGGTATTTATTCAATAGGCATATATACTTAATTTAGAATAACTCAATAACATTATAGGTTCTTTTAATTTATGTATAAAAATAATTTGATAATGATTTCAAATTTTCTTGAAGAGAATTACCATTACACCTTCCAAATTACATTAAAAAACAAAAAAAAAATTATTGAAAATTAACTATAGGAACATATAGAATAATCATCAAATTTATAGTGGTCATGAAAGTGTATAATATTATATGTTCCATATAAGATAAAAGAATCACTCCTTTAACAAAATTATAAAAAGGTTAAAAATTTGTTTTTTTAGGAAAACAACAACAAAATTTATTTCAACCTATATTTTAAAAAGAAAAACATGGGTGAAAATATTTGTAATAATTATATTTAGAAATTTTGAAAATATTTATGAAAATACTTTTAGAAAATAAATATATTGAAGAAATATTATTTTTTAACCCTAGAAAGAAATTAAGTTATCAAATCATAAAAATAATTCACAATTATTTTAAGTAAAAAAGAGATAAAAATGATAATATAACATGAAAATTTAATAAACCCTAATTAGATAAGTACATTACTGGTTCTATTATAAAAAATATATTCCTATAATGGAAATTCAAGAATAAATAATCCTGAATAAGTGAGATTGAAACATAAATCCTCTCTATTTTGGTAAATTATGAATCATGACATTAGTTGAATGTAGAATCTGAAATGTAACAATGAATAAAAATAATTATGATTTATTCATGATGTAATTTGTAAAAGGGTATTATATTCACCATTTTAAGGAAATCTGGTTCATAAAAGAACATTTGTCTCAAAGATTAATGTTTTGGGATGAAAACCATTACCTCATGTCCAGGATTTGTCATGTATACCTTTTATCTTCTGTATAAGAAAATTATGTCAATTATTTTATATGTAAATAATATTTTTAGAGTTTAATACCTAATTCTTAAAAAAATTAATTCATTTATTTTAATGACTTGTTTTATTAAACAATTAGTTATGTTCATGTCGAGTGTTTTCAAGACATTTTGTTCATAAATTCCATACATTATTGGTGTCTTGAACATGGACAATGGGGTCATTTTAAAATCATATAGAGAATAATGATTATGAAATAATTAAATTTTATTATTCATACATTATAATTTTCAAACAATCATTTAAATATGGTTAATAAAAATGGGCTATATTATAATCATAGAGATGGTAGGTCATATGTACGTATGAGTAAAATTTCATGTTTTCAATAAACATGATGGAAAGAAGTTATGATATTTATATATTAATATAATTATAATATAATAAATATTATTATATTATTTATTTAAATATACTTATATATTATACACATTTGATATGTTAATAAAAAATAACATCACTTTGCTAAGCATTATTTTGTCATACACACAAACGATGTAATCATTTTTCAATTAATGATATATTAAGATGGTATATTATGTGATGAACTTTTAGAATTATTATTATATCATGAATATAATATATTATAATTTACTGAATAATATTTTAATTGTTTTGTGAGAAGATAAGGGAAAATGAATTATGGTGGTTCGTTAGGCGGTAGCCAGCCGTACAAATGAACGATTGTTTTAATTCTCATTTGATGGAAGAGTAGATGGATAAATGTTATGATAAAAACATAATAACAATTATTATATCTTCTAAACTTGTGTTATTATATTTTAAATTTCTAATCTATTATTTAATGTGGAAAAAGAATAAGTAAAAATGAAGGTGCTCTTTGAATACGACTACGTTCTCATAGAAGAAAATCCATTAAATATCTTATTGAAGACCATATGATTAATATTTTGGGAAGGAAATAAGATAAATAATGTGGATAAATATTTTGGGTGTAGATTATAATAGGTTTTTTTGTCATTATGTATTTATGGTTGTGGAGATGTGAGGTGATGTTCTTCTCTTTTATAATTAAGCGGTAAAATTTTTTAAATACAAAAAAATTATTCAATAACGATAAGTCACTCTCAATACAATTGAAAAAATATTTAGAAATAAATAATTTGAGGAGTGATAAGAAAAATATATACCTATACCATGTTTAAAAAAATGTTATTTTATTTACCACTATGGTTACTGAATTTTACCATTTTAATTTTTTACCACGGTAACTATTCTTTTAATATGATTATTATTCAGTATGCTTAAAATATATATTGTTATTATTATATAATATGAATTATTTTCAATTAAAATAATTGATATGTGTTATCAAATAAAAATCATTGATGTGGTTGGATATAATTTTATATAAAACCCTCAAGCATGTCGAATAGTTATTTTCATAAAAAATTTATTTTTAATAAAATGATGAACTTATATTAAATATATAAAATGAAGACATCATTATTAGAAATTAAATTAAATAATATAGATTTAAAATCGATAAATATCATTTAAATAATTATTAATTGTGGGATATTATAGTTAATTAAAATTGAGGACCAATATGCAAATTAAAATACATTTTAGAAAAATGTGTTTTAAGCCTAAAAATATTATTTTTCTAAAATCTCATATGAAAGAAATATAAAAATAATTAATTTTATTATATCAAAATAATAACACTTATCTTAATTTTAAATAAAATTATTATAATAAAGGGACTTTTAAATTACTTATTTTTTTAAAAAATAAATAAATATTTTAAAGAAATCGTATTTTCCACTACTCACAAAAAAATTAATATTTTCTTCAAAATCACAAAAGTTCAACTTAACAAAAGAATTTATATTATGATTTCCAATATAATATTTATTTTATAAAATAAAATTACTAAATTATATACAATTTAACTAAAATATTTCCTTGAAAATAAATTAATAATAATATTTTTGAATGGAAATGTATTTTTTGTAGAATAAAATATATTTATTAAAAGATGATTTATAATTTAATTTTAATTTATAAAAAAATTTATATTTATTATTAAATATATATATATATATATTTGATAAATTGTTTAATATTTTTCATACCTTTTTATTTAATTATTAGGTTATAATGGTAACATTTAAATAAAAATATTATAATATAATTTCACATTTTTTTAAACCTAGTGTGGAATACTGGACAACCTGTCAAGAATATTGCTCTTTCAAAATCCCAGTATGTTACATTATACCACATTATATAAATTTCACTCTCATAATTTTATTTTGATCTTGATAATCAAGGGTTTAACATTCAAAAATTCATTTTTGGAAAACCCACATCGTAATAAGGGTAAATAAAAAATTATATTGAGTAGAGGGAAATGGGTATTCATAAAAATAGAATAAAATTATTTGGAATTGAAAATATGTACATATAAGAGAATTTTCAGTAATTAGAAAGAGTGATAGAGATCATCGATCATAAGAATTTAATGATCCAACGAATGTTAGCATAAAAACCCATTGATTAATTGAATGGTATCGTAACATGATGAAATTTGTTTTTAGGATCATTTTCTTTGAGATGATGGATTTATTTCTATTAGGCTGGATACCATAATAAATTATACTTACTGGATATCTTTAATTCATAAACATAATCTCATACTTTTATTGTATGTCGATCATTTTCAACTTCAACTCTTACACTATGTAATAAATATAAAAAATAATTTTTTTATTCCAGAATTACTATAATTCTCTTTTAATGCGTCATAAGATCAAGAGAAGTATAATTATATACTTATTCTATCATTAATTAAACATAAATTCTTATCCCTAATTAAGTTATTACCAAAAATGAATGTAAATAGGTTAATATAAAATTTAAAATAATAAAAAAACATTTCAAATAGACCATTTCTTAAATAAAAATCCGTATATACTAAGTAAACTAAATATCATTACCATTAAATTTGGTTTTAACCCCAATGGTTATATAAAACCCATTAACTTATGTCTTCAATAACATAATATCATTATTACCAAATAAAACATTATATTAAACCGAATGGTTCTATATATATATATCTCACTTAATCAAATAAAATATTTTAAAAAATATCATAATTCCACTTTAAATATAAAAAACTGAAAAATATTTTATCCACTAATATTTTTCCAAAAATACAAATAAAATGTATCCCTTAATCAATAATGTGAAAAAAATATCTTACTTACTAATACATTACATAGGCTAGTGGTAGGAATTTTACCTTTATCGACCTTTGGTTGTGGGTTCAAACATAATGAACTTTCTTAGTATGAGGTGTTATCACCAGAGATAAATTTTATCCTTTTTATAAAAAAATTAATATAACTAATATAAAAATAAAAATATATATACTTAAAATAATCAATACAAAATTGATCATATAATATGTTTTTTAACAGTAATTTTTTAAATAAGTATTATTGTTACACAAAATAAATTTTTCATAAATAACATTAATTTCCCCAACATCAATCACATATATTATTTTTTATTTTCCTCGACAATGTGTTTTATATATAATATAAGTTGTCTATAAAATATCTCTTCTAGGTCATTAGTACCATTAAATGCATTCTTATAAATATTTAATAAAAACATTCTTTGTATAAATACATAGATGTTTCATGATTCTCATAATTAAAATACAATTAATAAAAATACTTCAAAAACATGATAATCAATTTACAATTCATAAAAACATAAATCATTTCACATCAGTAATTTTCATAAAATATGCCCTTATTAATTGATAATTGGATTAGGGAATTAACTTTGACAAATACTAAGTATCTAACATCTATTTACATTAAAAATTAGGTGATTTGTTCCCTTAACTAAAGGATGAAAAAAATCACCTTCAAAAAAAGCATCTTTTAGTTGCCTTTATTTCCAGAAACAAAGAATCTTCTTGTTATTTTTAAAATTTTTCCATGGTCTCTCTTTATTCATTTTTGGCATGTAAAAAAATTTAATATTATTTTATTAATCATCTATAACACTTGGACTTCAATAATATTCCATCCTTACCTTCCTTGATGTGTTTGAAAAACAAATTGGTTGTTAATCGTTATTCAAGAATGATCACATGGAATTATTGCTATATGTTAAACAAAAATTCTTATAAGGTTTGGAAATTACTTTTTAAAATCCTGAATTTCCCATCACATTGGTTATTGGAATGACTTCTCTTATTTCTTCCATCAAAAAAAAAGAATAAAAACTTGAGAATACATTTAATAATAAATGTAAAAGAAGAAATGCATGAACATGTGAGGAATATACCCTAGAAGTTTCAAATAAGGAGTGCCCTAAGGAATGGTATTATACACTATGTGATTATTGAGTCCAACTGAATGAACCCTTTAGGGATCCCTAAATATAGTGGTGCTATATCAACAGACACAAGTAGTATCCATAAATGATCATGAATTCATGCAAACCACTCACTCAATCCTTCACAAATATTCCATATTGTTTTCCTATCCATATAATTTTACATATACATATCTATAGGGTTATAAATAATGTTTTGACATCCAATAATATAATGTTTTATTAATAATTTTCTATGACACAATGGATATTTACCAAATTCTTTTACGCATTTTAGTATATTATTTTTAATATGAATATCCTATAATTAAAATCCAACGATCATGAGGCCTAGAGACTTTTGATGACATTGTTTATAATTACATATAGTGAGAATAAAGTAATAATTATTTATTTTAATTTCCATAAGATAATATGAAATTCATTTGATCTCTTAATCATCATTTATTAACCAGTTGAATACATTGATAAAAGGGTGATCTAAAAAACTAAGTATGATATTTTACATGGTAAATAATAATAACATGTGATTCATATTTATACCATGATATCATAAAATTTGTGGTAGATGAGTAATAAAAATGGAAGAAAAATAGAAAGGAAATAGTATCATAAGAACATAATAATAAAAAAAATGTGTTAAAAACATAAAACATGACATAAAAATAAGTATGTCCAAACCACTGAATCAACATCCCATGGGAGATAGAGTCTCATAATGGATTAGGTTCACTATCTAATTGAAAACATGGCGTATCGTGAGAATAAAACATTACCCAAAAAGTTGGATAACAAAGTAATTTCAGGCCCACCCATCACATTTATATCATATACATGTATATTTTATCCATATAATAAAATCAGTCATAATAACTAAACAAAATAATTACCCATCAAAATAAAATGGGATTTTTAATCATTCCTCATATCATAGTCATAATAGATCTCTTAAAGAAGGAGCTTGAGAAATTTTCATAATGCATGTGTTACCTCATCAATGGAATAGGGAGTGAGTTAGTATATATTTAATAGACATATATTAAATAGTTATATCCATTACATAACCTTATATTTTGTTTTATTTCATTAATGAAAATAATTTTAAAAATATTAAAAACTTTCTTTAGAAGAATAAACATTTAACTTGGAAGAGAAATTTTGAAAAACAAAACATTACAAGAAATATATTATTGAAAAAGTACCATGGAAACATATAAAAAAATCGTCTATTAGACTATTTGTAATGGTTTGGGGTAATGTTGTATATGTTATATAATTTAAAAGAAACACTCCTTTAAAACTATTGTAACAAGGTAAAAAGGATACTTGTTTTGAAAATGGAAAAAAATTATTTTAAATCTATTTAAAAAAAATTTAATCATTTCTAAAAATTTCATTAATAATTTTTTAGGTTCCAATAGGAAAAATTGTCAAAAATATTTTTATAATACATGGATATGGAAGTAAAATTAATTTTTAAACAAACAGTGAAATGTGTTATGAATTTTTTAATATAAATTCTCAATTACTTTTAGTTCCAAAAAAATAAAATTAGTACTACAACATGAAATTTTCATTAATAAATAGAGAATAACAAATTTATTTTTTATTACAATTAAAAAATAATTTACATCAATATATTTCTTTTTATAGAAAATCCTGATTAAAATCAGATTGAAACATAAACCTTTACCATTTTTGTACGTTTTAAATAATAAATTACCATGAATGAAGTTGAAAAATTTTAACATAAAAATACCATTAATATTTAATTATTTTTGATATAATATGTATAAATTAACTATAAATTGAGTTTAAAATAAATTAGGTTCATTAAATAACATTTTTCTCAAAGAAGGTTGCGTTGAGATGAAATCCCTTACCTTGACTCCAAGCATTGTCCTGCATGTCTTTTATCTCCTATATCATTACCAAAAATAAATTATTTTTTTCCTTAAGTAATTTTGTACAATTTATCAATTATGCATAATCCATTTAATTAATTTATTTTAATGATATGATTAATTACACATTATCTTATATCTACATTTTATGTTTTGAGAAAGTTCACTTCATAAATTGAATAGGGTGTCGGTGTGTTCACAATGGTAATCTAGTTAATTATTCTATAGTATTCCATATAATAATTCAGAAATTATTATATTTTTTACACAAAAATTATAATTTTAAAACCAACCATAACATATGGATTTCAAAAAATGACTACATTATAATTGTGGGCATGGTTGGTCGTACGTATGAAAGAGTAACATACCATTTCTCAACGACTATAATGGAAAGAAGGAATGTGTTATTTTTATTTAATGAATGATAATGTCATGAACCATCCCTTGGGGCCCATGCCATGATCACCCCAAGACCTCCTTCCATAGGATAGGGGCTGGCGACTAGCACCAAAGGAATAATAACTTATGTCTGGGAAGGCATTTCCGTTATAACTATCAACACACACACAACAGAGCACACTGCTGGATACAAAACACTATGTAAAACTGTATAAAAAGAAAGTGTTGAAATGTAAATGGGCCGAAAATACAAGCCCAATTGTAAAGTACAAGTACAAATGAAAAGTAAAAAATAGTTGAAACGTGAAAAGAGGCTCATGGATCATCTACCACGGATCCTACCTAAGGGGTATGTACAGATACCCTCCACAGCACTCCACGTCTGTCTGTCTCCTCCATGTACCATCATGTCACCTGGTCCACCTCTGGGTACCTTCCAATCCTGGTACTCTCAGCCTTGGTCAGCGTTGCCTATCGTCTGCATCCAACACAATGAGGTGCGGGCATAGCCTGTGCAGGGGTGAGTATAACGATACTCAGTAGGGACCTGAGACCCTCAAGCTCTCAAAAAATCCAACAAGGATAAACCAAAAAGTATTAAATCAATAGATGACCCTAATTATGTATATTCCAATACATATACCTAAGTTGTAAAGAAATCTATCTCAATCATGAGGTAAACACAATAGTTACTGACTCAACTCACACCATGATTTATTCTAGGGGTGGTATCAAGTATCATTTCCAAGAACAACGTTGAGCACCGTGGCTACTAGAGAGATCCTCCTCTATCGAGTATAGTGGGCCCTCCGCATCAACTAGAGGCGCTTCACACTAGCCTTTTATAGCTGAGGTACTCCTCTTGTTTATTATTGTGCATCTGTTGCGTCACTCAGAGGTGCTCCCCATTGTGGGTCTGCCGCGTCACATAGAGGCACTCCTGTTGGATCAATAGTAAGATAGAAATTATACTGACAGTAGTATCAAACTATGGTGTAGATACTCAATATTCAATTGGGGGGGGGGGTGAATTGTATAGTTAAAAATCCTTAAGGAATTTTGTATAAAAAAATTCACAAGCTAGTTCAATATTTCTGCACGAAGAAAAGTTTGAAAAGGCCGTTCAATATTTCTGCTCGAACGATTAGAGTTCATAAGTTCCTTTCTCTATAGAAATCACTTTAACAATATTTAAGATAGTTCTTCTAAAAGATGGTATGCCATAGTTGTGAGCTCGTTCAAATGAGCTATTATTTATAGGAACGACTCTAATGGTCAGCTCCCTCCTCCAATGGTCATATTTTTTCCTGAATTTCAGAGGGACCTATACACGTGTCACTCAAACAATGGTTAGTTAGTAACTAAAAGTATGACATCATTTTATAACCAAAACATGTGTATGAAAAAATGGTTACTTAAGAAAATTCATTTTTTGGAATGTAAGGGAACATTAATGTTTGGAGTCTAACCAAAAATACATTCGGAGTCTATTATATAAGTATATTTGGATTCTGTTTTCTAAGGAATTGGAGATCTGAATTTTATTGAATTATGGAGTCTAAATTTCATGGAAATTCGGAATCTGGATTCACAAGAAATCAGAACCTGAACATAGAATGTTCGTAATCCTAATTCATAAGATTTCGGAGTCCAAACACAGAAGAGTTTGGAGTCAAAACTTAAAACAGTTTGGACTCTTTATTCAGAGAACTCGAAGTTAGAACTCATAAGTGTTCGGAGTCTAAATTTAGAGAATTTGGAGTCAGAACTCATAAGAGTTAAAATTCTGAATTCAGAGAACTCGGAGTCAGAACTCATAAGAGTTCAGAGTCTAAATTCATAGAACTCAGAACCTGAATTCAGATCCTCAAAACAGAATGCTCTATATATAAGTAATATATGATTCTGAGAATTTGGATATGAAAATGAATTACATACTTAGACAAAATTATTTATGAAAAACATGGGAAGGATAAATTTTCTTGTAGAAGGAATGTTTTCCTTATGAAATTAAAACATATGGTAAAATGAAATTTTTCTTAAGAGAAGGTGTTTGTGATTTTCAAAAATAAAGGAATGGAAAATCCATAAGTAAAGCTTATTGAATTACAAATCTCCCAAAACATGAAAGAATGGAAATTTAATAATGAAACCTTATTTACTCAATAGCTCCCCCTCATATCATTCTTAGGTACTCCTCCTGTCGAGTATCGTGGGTCTGCCGCGACACTAAGGTGCTCCCCACTATGGGTTTGCCACGATCCCAAGGTGCTCCACACTGGGATAGTCGAAACACTCCGAGTCAAATCAGTCAACAGTCGTTAGGTCTCATCTAGCTACTAAGTCACTTCACTATGCTCGCTCATCTCCGAGAGGATCCACTCCTCGAGCTATAGGTCGATACTCCAACTATCACGATGTCCCACATAGAAGTTTCTCAATGATCTGCCTCATTATAGGGGTCTCAAAGCAACATACGACTCGTCAATCGGACACCCAGTCTGTGATTTATTAGCCTTTTAGTCCTAGGGGCCAAGTTGGATTCGTGCACGATCCAACCTGTCAGTACCTCAAGATTACCACGAACTCCATAGGGGTATACTCAAAAAGACCGTTGTGCTCGATGAAAACCAGTGCCACTAATGGTTCATCAAATGATCGTCTGGTGCTGAAGATATGGCCAAAGAAAGTAAAGGGTCGGTAGTGGACCCGGGTCCAGTCCGACCCAGTCTGAGCTGACCCAGTCTGGGTCGACCCGATCAGACCTGTTGGTTCAGGACCGGCCCATTGGGAAGGCCAACCTGTTTGGTTCGGCCTGGCCTGCTAGGCCCATCCAAACATGCCATGTGGTTGGTTCGGCCCGAGATTGGGGCTGTTTCGATCAGTGTCACGAGAGGCACGACTCAGCGACATAGGGCGCAGGGGGGGCGCGCGGGCCGCATGGGCCGGCGCGGTTAGGCCGGGTGCATGGGAGGCAGCCGGGCAGGCCAACGGCTAGGCCAGCGGGGTGCGGCCGGGCAGGCAGGCGGGCTGGGCAGGGTATGAGGTGGGCCTCCGGGCAGCCGGGCAGGGCACCAGGTGGGCCGACGGGCGGCCAGGTAGGGCGCCGTGTGGACCGGCGGGCGGCCAATCCGGCCGGAGGGGCGCGGGTAGGCCGGAGGGGCGCGGGTAGGCCAGAGGTGCACGAGTAGGCCGGAGCATCATGAGGGTGGCACAGTTTGTGGAGGCCACGGGTAGCTCGGATGTTTCCTTCATCGTCTAGTTTCTTCTTTTCCATGTCGAAGGTTATCATAAACAAGAATGACAGAGGGGTCCAGCCATTTTTGTTTAGCCTGCACCCTCCGTGTTTAGGGTGGTAGTAATTGTCTCTCATGAATGAAGTATAACAAACCACCCACAAACATTAATCCCAAAACCTGCAAAAGGGAAACATTCTCATTCTTTTTTTAAAAATAAAAGAAGAACATGGGAGTAAATCAAATTCAAATAAAACCATTACCTTGATCGTTGGTCATTGACAGAGTCGCGGGGAAGAAGACGGTGTTGTCTCCGTTCTTTGCGTCTACCACACACTTCCAATCTCGAGCTCACACATCAGTTGTGGAAGATGATCCACGTCGGTAGGTGTCTGGGGAAGAAGTTTGAAAAAGATTGTTTTCAGCGTTCTTCATTGGAAGAACACATTCTTAGTTCTTCTTTGTAAGATGAGGTTCTTCGTTGGAGAACTCCTTTTCTCCGAAGCTCTCCTCTCCCTAAAAAATGAAAATATGTGAAAAATAATAGATTATAAAATCTATTATTTCATTGTCAGGATTTCAAAAAGAAAATCTAAACATTGTTGGAACATTAAATATTAATGGGAGGATTTGTCCCCATTAATTGGGTGTGTTGGAAACTTTAATGTAGAGGAAACTCCAGAGGGTCCTCCACATTAAAGAGGGTGTTGAGAGGTTTTCCTCACCTCTCATTTAATAGGGGTTGGGTGGTCCCCACCCCGATTATTCAATTAGGGAGGTTATGTGGTCTCGGGTGGTCCCTACCACATTAATCCTCACATGAGAGGTTGAGTTCGGGTGGGCCCCACTACCATAACCTCTCATATGAGGTTAAGGTGTGGTGGTCCCACCTCCATATTCCATGATGTGGATTTAACCAATTGATAAAAGTTAAGCCACACAATTATTTTTTATTTAATACATTCTCTAAAAACTCAAAAACTATCATTTTACCACCACCCATTGTCGTTGAGGTGATAGTCTTCTTAAGAGAATAACAGTGCGACACATTCAACAGTGCCCTCATATTTTAATTCTGAACACCGGTTCAAAAGTTATAAAAACCTGCTCATGCATTTACTGAATGTACATGAACAAAACTTCAGAAATTGATTCCAGGCACACCGGGCGTCTGAATCACGCGCTGTTAGTTTTCATGGACTCGTAAAGTTCCAATGTATTTAAGAAAAAAAAACTCAACAGAATTTCCAGGTCTTTACAAATAATACTAAAATAAATATTTTATTACTTATTTATTTATAATTTAATATAAAATCTATTTGATTCGATAATTAAAAGTAATCGCATCAATTCGCGAGGTGGTGGTCTGTCTTACAACGGAGCGATGTGATCATTTTTCAATAGAAGGTCATGGAAACTAGTTACATTATATGTAACATTTATTTAATTGTTATAATATAATTAATATCATATTTAAGAATTAAATCCATCAATAATAATATTCATGTGAGGCGATGATAAAAAATTAAATCAGTTTAAGATGTGGTTGTCATTCATACCCACAAATGATGGTTTTTTTCCCATTTGATGGAAGAGGAGATTGATAAATATTTTCGCATAAAAATAAATACATATAATTATATAAGAGATTTTTTTGTTATAATTTTTGTAATTAATAAAATTTAATTGACTATTGTTTCAGGTTTTGGTCTCGAAACGCCCAACGGCTCTGTATCCAATGATGGATGGACCTTATTTCCAAAGGCAGGAATTTTCCGGATGGTCTGACCAGCGACACTTAAGAACTCACATTGGTCGAGAGGATGGCAATTCGGGCTCATCACACCCTTTTGGGGTGAATTATTTCTTGTTCTGGGACTCTCATATATATTTAAGACGTATTCATATGTTCGGGAATCATTGGTTTATACCCAATCATAGTATCCACGGATTTAACCCTTGGTTGGCTATGGTCAGCTGAAGGCAGGGGTTCAGAATCATCTATGCCCAAGGTTTCTCATCCCTCATTGGATTAATGACCCCGAGGAGTCTGGACTCATTGAGACGGTGCTAGGAGCAGCTTGGTGAACTGATGTGAAGATATTTGGATCAACTGGTTGTTGGTCTTGAACATCATGGAGGCTTCCTACGTACCCTGCCTAGGTGACAGGGATCAAAGTCCACGTAGTTCGAAATGGGAGTGCAGAGACCCGGAGCTTGACGTACATGGAAATTACATTAATTTTGCAGAATACTTAATACATAACAAAAACAGACACACAAGGACCATAATAGTTTAATGTCTTTGGAAACTCGGAATATAAACTTCTAATCATGTTGAAATTTTTCAACATATCCCATAACGATCTTCCCCTTTTTGTTTCCTTACCTAAATCCTTTCTTTATTTCCTGGGGAAAATAAACCATAAAAAGGGTGCGCTCAAATGCTCAGTAAGGGCAAACATAGATAACATAAAACAATCTGTAAACATTGGAAAGAAAAAACTTGAACATGAAATTTAAACATCAAAATCATTAGCAAAGACATAAATCCTAGAAGTACGTAAGGCACAATCATAATGGAACATCAACCATGATAAAATATAATGGGAATAAAACATGTAATTGTGGAAACAATTCATCACATGTTATGATTTCCATAGTAGCCAAGGCATTGCTGCCAAGACCATCTTAGTGGACAAAGTCACTTTCTGGATCGAGTTCACTCCTCGTTTCAGTCCTATAACACTGAACTGGAATAACTTACCATTCCATCCATGTCAATCTCATGAGATATAAATCTTTACCCAATGCATTGGAGAGAGATATAGGTCCCACCCATATCATAATGAAATCATTCTTACTTGTTCCAGAAAATTAATATACGTCATTCATAATAACCCAACGAATAAAATGGGTTTCATAAACATCATCTCATCATCACATAATCCATATAAAAGAAATGGATATCATTTAATAATAAGAAAAGTGAAACCATGTAAATCATAGATACTTTATACTTGAACCATACACATATGAAATAATTTCATCTTAGATGGAAAATGGTTTTGATAAGACACTTGAAATTAATTTTTGAGGAAAATAACCTTTCTTATTCAAAATCAATTTCTTTTCACAAAGCATCATGAAATTTTTAAAGGAAAAGATTTTGTGGAAATTAGTCATGAAATATTTTTGAGGAAGCATCATGAAAATAAGGCTTTATAAAACCGTAAACATCCTTTCATTCTTTATAAGTTAAAAAACATTCTTCTCGTACTTTTTTCAGAAAAGTCAAAAAAGTACCTCGTAACGTAAAAAAAGAATGATTCCTTTCATACAATGTAGTAAAAGTAAAAAATGGGTAAAAAGGACTTTAAACATACATGAAAACACTTTTATAGAACATCGACATGGATTATAGAAATAACCCTAGTAAATACTTACGAATAAGCAATCTCGGATAAAAACGAGATTGGAAAAGTTATCCCTTACCTTAGGTCTGATATGCTTCGTACGTATCCGAACCTCCTTTATAATTATTTAAATAATGTCATTGACTTATTATAGAATCATATTCATTGTTATGATATCATATATGGTTCACTTATGACTTTATGTTACCTGTTCATTTGTAAATTCCATGTTAAAGAGTGTTTTGGGTAAAATCGCTTCATTTGTCGTCCGTGTTTTGACTTGAAATTATTCATATGATTACATAGATCATGATTAATTAATTCCAGAATATAAAACACGATTTATATATAATATATATTCAAAATATACATATATATAATAGATATATAGATGGAAAGAAATACACCGTTAATAGAGATGGTAGGTCGTACCTACACATGAACGTTGTTTTCGTTTCCTCATTGAATTGAATGGAATTAATTGGATGACATACATATATATAAACATAAATCCAGTATAATTATTATTTCATCTATTTCATGATTACTTATTATATATACTTTATAATAATTCATGAATGGTTAATCATTGAGAATGAATCTCATCGCGTCGTGGAGACGGTAGTCCGTCCGTATGCACGAGCGATGATATCTTTCCCATAATTATTGAATTGGAGTGGAGTGGATGATAAAATATATCAGAATCAGTATGATGTTATAATAACTATGTATATTTATTTTTTACACCATTATACTCATCCAAGTAAGGTGGTGTTGGAAAAACAGATTACACCACGGCGTGGAGACTGTATTCCGTACGTACGGATGCGCGGTTATTTAGTTTTCCGGAGGATGGATAGAAGGTGGAATGGGGTTGTTTTATATTTATAATAACATATTAGTATATTAGTGATACTGATGTTATTAATTTATAACTAAACAACTAAAGAAGTATAAGTTTAAGAAGAAATAATCTTGAATGAATCGGTAGAAGAGATTACCTCTTCTTCAATGATCCTCCTTTAAACATCTTCTTAGGGCACTAGGGATGGTATTTTGAGAAGAAAAATACCTCTATAAGGTTTATAGGGAAGTTCGGAAGTGAAATGGGCAGAGGTTGGCCGAGATTCAATGCTCAAAATGGTGTGAGGAAGAGAGGGATGAGGTGCCCTTTTATAAGGGAGGAGAGGGGCACCTTTGGAATCCTCAAAAATATTAGTTTAATATAAATTCAAACCCCACATTAAAACCATAAAAAATGACTCAATTATAATATTAGATGGGATAGGGTTGTAATATCATCAAAAAATAAAATTTAGACATGTTTTGATCTTATTTTAAACGTTATAATTTTGATTTATCCTTATTTAATCTATTTATGTTTATTCGTGGTAATAAAATTCTAAATTTTAAATGGTTATAAATAATAACTTATGTTCTGTTAATTTTCCATAATTGGATACTTTATGACATTTTAGACTATATAAATTTCAATTTATAATTTTCAAATATTTTTGTGATTTTTAAACAATTTAATAACGTGTTATTGTTATAAAATAACAATAGTGTCAATTTTGACAGTATTCATTTATTTGAATTTTAATAAACTATACACATAGGATATATTCTAACTAAAGTATTTAATAGATTCCTAACATGTCAAATATGTCTAGAAAATTCTTGGATCACATTAAATAGTTCATATAATATTTATTTTAAAATTTGTAAAACCATTTATTTGGTATATCCCTTAATAAAATAATTAGTAGAACATTTTTGTATAATTATTTAATATAATTATTTGTTGCATAAAAATCAAAAATAAAATCATTTGATGAATATATATATCAAATATTTTATAATAATAATTTTACTCTAATTTATCATCTTAAAATAATAACATGTAAATTGTTATCTTTATTAAATTATGAAGGTGACAACTTTAGAATCATTTAAAATAAAATATTATAAGTGTCATAATCACATTAATAATGATCAAAATGGTCAAAAATTCGGCCAGTGGATGATTAAGGTTTATATATAAGCTACTAATAAGTATTGTGTAGATTTTTGGGCCTTTTGATATGTATTACTATTTCAATAAAAACTATATTATTGAATTTTCAATAAATAGATAATTTCTGCATCATTAATGTATAAGATAATAAGGTAATTAAATAACACTTAAAAATTACAAATAAATTACTGCGATAAAGAAAAACATTTTATCTTTCAAATGAGTATTTATAACCGAATTTATATTATGTATAAACATGTATTAAAAATACATTAATTATTAAAGTTGAGTGAGACATATTTCACTTTCCTTTAAATAAAATAAACTAAAGGTCTTAATCACCTCCAAGTGGGTTCTAATGGATTCCATTTAGACCCAAATATGACTTAGGACTAAATATAATCATCAAATTGTATTAAAAAAATTATTATGATAATTTTATAATGTTATATTTACCCTTAATTACCCAATTTACCTTTTACTATGATAAATAAAATTTAACGTTGTTACTATTCATGAAGCCCAAAAATATAAAGTAGACTTTTAATATAATTTGGACACAATGATTCCAAATATGGAATCCATTTTTCCAAATTAAATACACAGAAGTTTCAGAAATTAAATTAAAACTAATCCCATTGTCGAAAGAAAACAGGTTTTTATTTAAAACATTGCAAAAGACTGAATTAATTTAACCTACGAATTCAGGGTAAAATCAATGCTAATGACATACATTATATTAAATTGTTAAAATGTATTCTATTTATAATTTAAAACTATTAAATAATATAATTTAACCATATAAATTATTACGATGAAAAAAGTTGTTTTTAATTAAAATATGGCGTGTTTTTACTATTCATTAAAATATGAAAGTTATCAGAAAAATATCAAAACTTTATCCATTGTAAATTTTTATATCCTGTTTAAAAAGTAGAAGTTTATTTTGTAAAATTGAACTTCTAAACATGTCAAAAACTATATTTAATGTGGGTGTGCCATTAAAAGGTGGCAAAACTGCATTTTTTTTAAAATACTTATTTTACCCGAAAAATTTATTTTGTTCCCATACCATGTTCTATAAAATGTGTAAGGTGAAATAATAATGTTATAACATTAAAAATTTAGTTAATAATATTCATAAAGGCTAGTTAAAAATAATTATATACCCATATATCATTGTTTAGTAAACCCGGTATTGTGTACAACACACGCTATCGAGCAAGGTCGTGATTGCATGTAATGAAAGCCAAGTCAGGGTTGCGTGTAGAGCAAGACTCCTTTGTTGTTGCGTATAACAGAATCCATAAATATTTAATTTATACATTGAATATATATATATATATATACACTAAATGTTGCGTAGAATAACTTCTATCAAATGAACTTGAAATTGTGTATAACATGATCCACGAATTGTGTTGCGTATACTGCAAGCTAATACGGTGTTGCGTATAGCGGAAGATAATCATGGTGTAGCATACAACACAAGACATTAAATAAATTAAAAATAATACATCTCATAAAATCTTGGGTTGTTACATTCTACCCCCCTTAAAATAAATTTCGCCCTCGAAATTCCTCGGGATTGTAAATGGTTTTCTACTTGAAATTTTTTTTAATGGAAACCCACATCATAAAAAGTAATACCAAAACTTTACTTTAAAAAAGAAAGTATGAAACGTAACAGTTACCCAAATTAACTAATCACTGGGTTTCCACAAAGGAGAACATAGGTGAAAATATGGATATGGAAGAGAAATCTAACTGTCATGTTCTGATGGAGAGTGGTAGAGAACACGGCTATGAAAAAACCAATAATCACAACGCCAGAAATTTGTGATGATCTAAGGTACCATCTGATTAATCGGATATATGAGCACTAGGACAACATTTTTGGTTTTCAATATCATTTCCCTAAAGTTAAAAATTTTGAATTAGAAGAAATACTTGCTTGATTTTGGTATAATCTCACTGTTGTTCGTGCTTTGAACAATTTCCGCTTCGTCTCATAAATAAATGAAGTTGAATTTGTTATTCGTGAAGTGTTAACAGATAATGTGATAGAATGATGGGTCATTCCATCTGTTTCAAACAAAAGGTTAGCAAAAGTTATCAAATATACATAAGTCCATCTATGGTGAGGTTAATCATATATGATTCCAAAAATAAACTTATACTTCATATATCATACCGCTTAATAAAATAAAACTAGTTTCTACTAACCAGGGACTTCCTGTAGGCAAGTGGTAGGTATTAAAGGCATGTCGCACTTCAGTTGTGGGTTCGATTCTCACAACCTAGTCTGACACGATGGGTTGTCGCCCATCCTGCAGGTTGTCCTTTTTCTAAAATTACATTATTATAACATCTAATCAATAATACTGAAAAAAAGTTCTAGCCTTAGACAATACTAATTTATGTCCAACATATTCAATTCCAATATTTAATCTTATCTGAAATACTTCTGTCCAACCTCATAGTATAAAGAAAAGAATTACTAGAAATGTCATTTACTGAGGAAGTGAATACCATCATTTATCCCCCATATATCATACGATTTATCTTGTTGGTCACATTCCAAACATATGAATACCTTAATAATATATTCTCTTGAAAAATTAATACTCATTGAACCTTAGTGAAAACATGAATGCTATCAAAAGTTAACTCTTTCCACATACCAAAATCACAAAATACTCAAACCATGATATCACTTTGTCCTTATATCAGTAATGAGCTCATTAATAATATCAAACATCTCATTATCTCCTTATCCCTTCATTATGTACATATCATGTTCTTTCCAAAAATATCTGAATAACCTTTCATGGTTACCGGTACAATTCAAAATATACTTTAAAATAATTTAGGAAAAACAATAGTGTAACAATCCTTTGATTTTTTTCTTTATTCCATAGTACCATACATTATTCTTAATAAACATACAATCATTACACTACCTTCTTAAACCATTGACTGAGCTTCAAAAATTCTTTTATCTCACATATCATTTGTAGTCTCTTCATCTTCATCAATATAAATACTACCCATACGGCCATGATGATTCTTCTCATGTGACTTTACCTTAGGGAATTGGTTTCCATAATGCCCGTACATTCCACATTTAAAACATTTAACCGTTGTTGATATCTTAGAAATACCATTATCCTTGCCCACTGTGTAATATAAACCTTTTCCTTTGAAATTACTGGCTTTGTGTGTTTATTTCCCACACACAAAGCATCATCCAGTTCCTTTGAAACATTCCCCTTGATTCCTCTTCCCACATGACTTATATGAGGGAAATTTAACTTTCTTTCCTCTATGATCATTAGGAAACTCCATCATTCTCTTATTAGCTGAGTCGGGAATCTTACCAAAGTTGAGATTATTGATCATATTATGAGATTTATTATTTGGCATAATAACGATGTTTCTCCTTAAAAATTCCATTTAATTTGGTAGCTCATGAATAATATCATTCCATTGTCCAACATATCCTCGATTATCATGAGTCTTCCTATTTCCAACCAATTTCTAAAACCCAAAAATAATAGTGTGAGAGGACTAAATCATAATCAATGGGAATTACCTTCAATATATATCATCTTGGGTTAAATCCTATGATAGTTACCATAGTTATAGGACTATATCCTATACGTATACTTATCCTTAGGGACATCCCTAGACATACCTTAGAAATATATCTAGGGATCTCACTAATGTTTTCGCATCCTAATTTCCAATGGTTGACTAAACCTTTCCTTTGATACCAACTGTAGAGACCCGGAACTTGACGTACATGGACATTTCATTACTTTTTCGAAATACTTAATACATAATAAAAATAGACACACAAGGACTGTAATAGTTTACTGTCTTTGGAAACTCGGAATATAAACTTCTAATCATGTTGAAATATCTTCGACAACTCCCATAACGATCTGCCCCTTTTTGTTTCCATGCCTAAAACCATTCTTTATTTCTTGGGTAAAATAAAACATAAAAAGGGTGAGATCAAATGATCAGTAAGGGAAAACATAGATAACATAAAACAATCAATAAACATTTGGATGCAAAAACTTGAACAAGATATTTAAACATCAAAATCTTGAGCAAAGACATAAATCGTGGAAGTACGTAAGGCATATATCATAATAGAACATTAACCAGGATAAAATATAATGGGAATAAAACATGTAATTGTGGAAACCATTCAGCACATGTTATGATTTCCATAGTAGCCAAGGAATTGCTACCAAGAACATCTTAGTGGACAAAGTCCCTTTCTGAATCGAGTTCACTCCTCGTTTCAGTCCTGTAACACTAAACCAGATTAACTTACCATTACATCCATGTCAATCTCATGAGATATAAATCATTACCCAATGCATTGGAGGTAGATATAGGTCCCACCCATCTCATAATGAAATCATTCTTACTTGTGCCACAAAATAAACATACATCATTCATAATAACCCAACGAATAAAATGGGTTTCATAAACATCATCCCATCATCACATAATCAATATAAAATAAATGGGTATCATTTCACATTAAGAATAGTGAAACCATGTAAATCATAGAGACTTTATGATCGAACCATACACATATGAAATAATTTCATCTTAGATGGAAAATGGTTTTGATAAGACATTTGAAATGAATTCTTGAGGAAAATATCCTTTCTTCTTCAAAATCAATTTATTTTCACAAAACATCATGTAACTTTAAAAGAAAAATATTTTGTGGAAAATAGTCATGAAATCTTTTTGAGGAAGTTTCATGAAAATAAGACTTTATAAAAACGTAAAAATCCTTTCATTCTGTATAAGATAAAAAAACATTCTTCTCATACTTTTTTTTGAAAAGTCAAAAAATTACCTCGTAACATAAACAAAAGAATGATTCCTTACATACCATGTAGTAAAAGTCAAAAATGGGTAAAAAGGACTTTAAAAATACATGAAAACACTTTTATAAAACATGGACATGGCTGATAGAAATAACCACAGTAAATACTTACGAATAAGCAATCTCGGATAAAAAATGAGATTGGAAAAGTTATCCCTTAGCTTAGGTCCGATATGCTTCGTACGTATCTGAACCTCCTGTATAATGATTTAAACAATTTCATTGACTTATTACAGAATCATATTCATTGTTATGATATCATAGATGGTTCACTTATGACTTTATATTACCTGTTCATTTGTAAATTCCATGTTAAAGAGCATTTTGGGTAAAATCATATCATTTGTTTTCTGTGTTTTGACTTGTAATTATTAATATGATTACATAGATCATGATTACTTAATTCCAGAATATAAAACATGATTTATATATAATATATATTCAGAATATACATATATATATAATAGATCGATAAATGTAAAGAAATACACCGTTCATGGAGATGGTAGGCCGTATGTACGCATGAACGTTGTTTTCGTTTCCTCATTGAATTGAATGGAATTAATTGGATGACATACATGTATATATACATAAATAAAGTATCATTATTATTTCATATATTTCATTATTACTTATTATATATACTTTATAATCATTCACGAATGGTTAATCATTGAAAATGAATCTCACTACGTCGTGGAGACGGTAGTCCGTACGTACGCACAAGCGATTATATCATTCCCATAATTATTGAATTGAATTGGAGTGGATGATACAGTATATAAGAATCATTATGATGTTATAATAACTATTTATAGTTATTCTTTACACCATTATACCCATCCATGTAAGGTGGTGTTGGAAAAACAGATTACACCACGGCGTGGAGACGGTATTCCGTATGCACGCACGTGGGGTGATATCGTTTTCCGTAGGACGGATAGAAGGTGAAATGGGGTTATTTTATATTTATAATAACATATCAGTATATTAGTGATACTTATGTTATTACTTTATAATGAAACAAATAAAGATGAAGATGTTTAAGAAAACATAATCTTGAAAGAATCGGTAGAAGAGATTACCTCTTCTTCGACGCACCTCCTTTAAACTTCTTCTAAGGGCACTAGGGTTGGACTTTTGAGAGAAACAGTACCTCTATAAGGTTTCTAGGGAAGTGGGGAAGTGAAATGGGAAGAGTTTGGCCGAGCTTCAAGGTGCAAAATGATGTGAGGAAGAGAGGGAGGATGTACTCTTTTATATGGGAGGAGAGGGGCACTTTTGGAATCCTCAAAAATATTAGTTTAATATAAATTAAACCCCACATAAAAACCTCCAAAATTACTCAACTCAAATATTAGATGATATAGGGTTGTAATATCATCAAACAATAAAATTTAGACATGTTTTTAACTTATTTTAAACCTTATCATTTTGATGTATCCTTATTTAATCTATTTAAGTTTATTTGTGGTAATAAACCTATAAATTTTAAATCGTTATAAATAATCACTTATGTGTTGTTAATTTTCCATAATTTGATACTTTATGACATTTTAAACTATATAAATTTCAATTTATAATTTATAAATATTTTTGTGATTTTGAAACAATTTAATAATATGTCATTTTTATAAAATAACAATAGTGTCAATTTTGAAACTATTCCTTTATTTGAATTTAAATAAAATCTACACAGAGGATATATTCGAACTAAAAAATTTAATAGATTCCTAACACGTCATCCTTTTCTAGAAAATTTGTGGAGCACATTAAATAGTTCATATAATATTTATTTTAATATTTTTAAGACCATTTATTTGGTATATCTCTTAATAAAATAATTAGTACAACATTTTTGTATAATTATTTAATATACTTATTTGTTGCATAAAAATTAAAAATAAAATCATTTGATGAATATAAATATAAAATATTTTATAATAATAATTTTACTCGAATTTATCATCTTAAAATAACAACATGTAAATTGTTATCTTTATTAAATTATGAAGGTGACAACATTGTAATCATTTAAAATAAAATATTATAAGTGTCATAATCACCTTAATAAAGATCCAAATGGTCCAAAATACGGCCAGTGGATGATTAAGGTTTATATATAGACTAATAATAAGTTTTTTTCAGGTTTTTTGGCATTTTGATATGTATTACTATTTCAATAAAAACAATATTATTGAATTTTCAATAAATAAATAATTTTTGCATCATTAATGTATAAGATAATATGGTACATAATAACCCTTAAAAATTACAAATAAATTACCATGATAAATAAAAACATTTTATACTTCAAATTAGTATTTATAACCTAATTTATATTCTGTATAAACTTATATTAAAAATACTCTAATTATTAAAGTTGAGTGAGACATATTCACTTTCCATTAAATAAAATAAACTAAAGGTCTTAATCACCTCCAAGTGGGTTCTAATGGATTCCATTTCAACCCAAATATGACTTAGGACGAAATATAATCATCTAATTATATTAAGAGAAGTATTAGGATAATTTTATAGTATTATATTTACCCCTAATTACCCAATTTACCTTTTACCATATTAAATAAAATTTATCGTTGTTACTATTAATAAAGCCCAAAAATAAAAATTAGTCTATTAATATAATTTGGACCCACTAATTCCAAATATGGAATCCATTTTTCCAAATTCAATACACATAAGTTGTAGAAATTAAATTAAAATTAATCCCGTTATCGAAAGAAAACATGTTCCTATTTAAAATATTACAATAGATTGAACTGATTTAACCTACGAATTCAATGTAAAATCAATGATAATGACATACATAATATTAAATTGTAAAAATATATTATATTTATACTTTAAAACAATTAAATAATATAATTTAACCATATAAATTATTACGATGAAAAAAGTTGTTTTTAATTAAAATATATTGTGTTTTTACTATTCATTAAAATATGAAAGTTATCAGAAAAATATCAAAACATTATCCAATGTAAATTTTTATATAATGATTCAAAAGAAGAAGTTTATTTTGTAAAGTTGACCTTCTAAACATGTCAAAAACTAGATTTATTGTGGGTGATCCATTAAAAGACGGCAAAACTGCATTTTTTTGAAAAATACTTATTTTACCCGAAAAATTTATTGTGTTCCCATACCATGCTATATAAAATGTGTAAGATGAAATAATAAAGTTATAAAATTAAAAATTTATTTAATACTATTCATAACGGCTAGCTTATAATAATATTATAGCCATATATCATTGTTTAGTGAAACCCGGTATTGCGTACAACACACGCTATCGAGGAAGGTCGTGATTGCGTGTAATGAAAGCCAAGTCAGGGTTGCGTGTAGTGAAAGACTCTTTTGTTGTTTTGTATAATAGAATCCATCCATATTTAATTTATACATTTAATATATATATATATATATATATACACACTAAATGTTGCGTAGAATAACTTCTATCAAATGAATTTGAAATTGTGTATAACACGATCCAAAAATTGTGTTGTGTATACTGCAAGCTAATACGATGTTGCATATAGTGAAAGATAATCATGGTGTAGCATACAACACAAGACATTAAATAAATTAAAAATAATACTTCTCATAAAATCTTGGGTTGTTACAGGGAGCGTTGGAGAACCGACGTGAATGTGGACCCGGAGGTCCGATGGTGATCGGGCTTGAACCTCATGGAGGCTTCCTACGTACCCTACCTAGGAGGAAGGGATCAAAGTCCACATTGTTCGCATTGGATTGGGACATACAATCTGAAGCATCCCATGGTGAGGGATTGGGGCTTACACTCTGAGGAGGCCCAGGGTGATAGATTGGGGATAACACTCTGAGGAGGCCCCGGGCGATGGATTGGGGATTACACTATGAGGAGGCCCAAGGTGATGGATTGGGGCTTACACTCTAAGGAGGCCCATGGAGATGGATTGTGGATTACTCTCTAAGGAGGCCCAGGGAGATGGATAGGGGCTTACACTCTGAAGAGGACCATATAGTTGATGTCCTGATCGATGCTTACTCTAAGCCCACGTGAGTCATGCTCGGTGTGAGAAACAAGAGGCAGCAGGGACCAGAGGATCCGGTCACGAAAGGTGCATCCGTGAGAAGTGGAGTGGGGATTACGCATAAGAGAGGCCCATAAACTTGGGGCCTACTCTGAGATGGATGCCCACGATGACAAAGCGCAGCAGGAGAGGGAAAGGGGTGCTCATGTGCCTGTCACCTCTCCTGTTCCCCGAGGAAGTACTCGGGGAAGTACCGATGTGAATGGGGACGACTGCCTTCTGATGGGTATGTCGCACCCTCTCTGGGAAGGGGAGAAGTGCCCGACCGCTGAAGCGTGTAGCCCCCCATCCTGGTGAGTAGAGGCAGGAAGGGGGTTCTCGGGCTCAGACCCTGCATTACCATGGGAATGTGAACCCAGACATGCTTCGAGAATCCTCGCAAGGGTCGGGGAAACCCCTTTGCCCCTATTTAGCGTGGGTATGTGAACTCAAATGGCACGCTGGTTCACCTGAGGGTTACACCATGCGAATCTAGTAGCTTTGATGGAGGCCTCAGCTCGGGGCAGATAAGTAGGCCAATGAGGGAGTCACGGGGGATCAGGCCGGATCGTGAGGATCTTATGTGGCTCGGGGAATGGGAACTCTAAAGGATTAGGTGGTCCATTCAAGGGTATGGGTGGTGGCGCCCTTCACGTACGGAAGTGCTCCATGGCTGGAGAGGTCGTCCGCGAACCATGGTGGTCCGCGAACTGAGAGGCTGCCTGCGAACTAGGGTGGTCCGTGGATGGAGAGGCCGCCCATGAACCCAGGTGGTCTGCGGACTAAGAGGTCGCATGCGATCCAGGAGGGTTCACCACTTTGGGTTCAGTCCTCACATAGGGTTGGTACACGGAGGGTTCCACGCGAGTAGCAATGACCAAGGTTGGCGACAGTCAGGGGTTCGTCGGTCAGGCTTCGCCTGCGTAGGAGGGTGCTACGCGGTGCGGCGGAACAGAAAAGAGGCATAAACTCCCTAGTCTGCAGGGAGTGCATCCGAGGAGGGTCAATGGTTCACAGTCTTCTCTTTTTATGATATTTTGAGTTCATGATTCACCAAATTATTATGCATTTTCGATTCCTCATTAGTTTTTTTCAATGTTCATACCTGCTCTGGTTCGCGAATTGGAACTTTCGAAATTGTAAGCCTTCCTTTGAAATCCTTCCACCCGAATCTGACCGATCTCTTCTCGGTCTCACTTCTCCGAATCTGAATCCTCTTTCCTTCCCCCCTCAGTCTCCTTTTATAGAGTGGGGAAATATATGTATCTGCGGTCATGCGTCACCTTCTGTGGAGGCCCATGAACGAATACCGGGTTTATGGCTGACCTGGTCAATCTGTAATTCGTGGTGGGTATTGAGTGTTTCTCCCCCCCCCTCGGACTGAACGAGGGGAGCGCTTTGTGGCCGTAGAGGGTTCATCCTCCGTTTTGAAAACAACAGCAGAGGCAGTTCAGACAAGCTGACATGGCTCGCGGCTGGGGAGGGTCATGTCGGTGAACCAGATAGGTGCCCGCCCTGCTTCGCGACTACAGAGGATCTCCGCCTCCATTCCGCGAACGAAAATGGTCCATGGAGGGGGGAAGCTTCGCAGAACCGTCCTTGCGTCGTTAACATTATACCGGTCCACAGACCGGTTCCTCCTTCACCATCCTTGAGTATTTTCCCCATTTTCCCATCCCTTTTGAGAAAAAATTATCAACAACCTCCCTTGTGTTAATGGGGATCATCTTTCTCCTTTGTGTATTTTTTAAGACCCTACAAATTCCCCCCATCGGAATGGGGTCCGTTTGGAATGAAGAGGAGGCTATTTTGATGCAGAGTGGTCCTAAAACTCATGTGGTTCGCAGTAGAAAGGTGGACCCGGTAGGGGACCACACCTATAAATACTGAGGGCCCTTTCATTTGTCTTCTACCATATTCTTCGTGAAACCAGAGCTTTTTTCGTGCGCGTGCTTGTTCCTTCATGAAACGCTTCGTCCACAAACCGGCTGCTACTTCTGTGAACCATTTCTCATTCGTGCCATTATTCATCCATGGATCAATGTCCCAACTGGGAACAAACACTTTTAATTAATAAAAATGTAAGTAACGACTAGCCCTATAGGAACGCGCCTCGCGGTTTTGGTGCTCCGTGGTTTCGATGCTCCGCGGACTAAAATCTCTTGAACATTAAAAGATTCTATGTTTTCCAAACTTAACCACTTAAAATCGGGATTGAAATTCTGGCGGAGAAACCTGGTCCACGGTTTCCTGGCCAATGTTAAGCAGGCCAGGGATTCGCGGACTTCTTTCACAATGGGCTGGTTCGTGGGTGGCTGACATCGCAAACCATCCTTCAAGACCTCATCGCGGTCTTTGCTTATAAAGTCTCCTCAACTGATCCTCATCCATATGCCTTGTATTTTTGTCGGAATAATTTTATTCTGGACTAACCGCTTGTTGGCTCTCATATTGCGGGGAGAAAATATGGTTCCCCCACGTTCTGCCCTGAGGCCCCCTTCTGAGCCTCTCCCAATTGATTCAGGGATACGTTTAGTGATGATTCGCAGAGTGGAGAACATCCAAGAATACCCTAGTCAGTCCATCTTTCCTGACGATGGTGTATTGAAAGACTTACTCCCTCATGAGCTCCTGGATTATCCACTATCAAATCGTCTTTTGCTCTGTGGATTCGGTCTTCAAGACGATGCACCTATTCCCCCCACTTTCTCAAGTCTTCCTTTCCCTTTCTTGGAAGTGTCACTCATGTGTATTCAGGTGAACCTTACCCAATTAGGGGATATGGTTTCTGACTCTGACTAGAATGATGCTTTTTTAGAGGCTCTGTTTGGACCCAATGTGATTAGCACGCCCGAAACTTTTCTCTGCAAGTTGTCTTCAAGAGTTACCCGTCTATTATCAACCTTGATCGAGTAGATCCCGATGCGGGGTGGATTCCTAGGTGGGATCTTCAGTCTAGCGGGCTCTTTTTGAATGACTGGGTCTAGGATTTCTGGGTCCATCATCACTGTCGGGAGTCTCCCGAACCACTGGAAGCGGTCAATTTATACTCCATAGAGTGGTCTTCCAAATTTGCTATTTACCCACCATCCATGGTCTTTCCAGCCCAACTTAGTTGCTGGAGTTCAAGCACTAATACATTCCACCTCACCCATGGTGAAGTTGGCATTATTATGTGGGATATCCATCAATTGGGCGGTCTCCCGGTAATTGGTGAAATGTATGATGAATTATTTTCTGCCCCTAACTCAAGGGACGACGTCGAACAAGTGCCTTTATTAGCGAGAGATCTGTTGGTTATGGCGGAGCAATCGCTGGGTCTGGCCTTGTGTGCCCGCTCCCTTATTCCCTATAGTACCTGGATAGGGTTTTTTTTAAACACCACTGGTCCTATGCCAAAGATCAAGCACACCAGGACTAATCCTTCTCAATAGTCAGGATCCTACCCAGGTTCCTACTTGGCGGTTCTGGAGGCGGACGACTACCTTTCATGGGGTTACGAGGTGCACCCCAGTGTGCCGCCTATGCTCCGAATGGAAGGTTTGTGTGATATGATCATGAGAGGGTGGCTATTCCCTTCTTGATATATTAATCCTGGCATCAGGGCTTGCTCCCTGTTGATGGCAGTTGAGCTGGCAGAGGGCCACCTGGTGAATTTGGTTGTGCCCACATTGGCTCGTATTTATGAACTGCTGGGTCACATGCAAAAGGGAGGTTCACCCTTCCATTTTAGTGGACCATTTCAATTTTTGTATGACTGGGTAGCGGATCATTATCACTGTTATGAGTATCGTCACAACATGGTCATCCTGCTTTCTACTTTTCAGCCTACACTGCTTAATATAGCTGGAGTTCGCTTGGAATACCCCAGCCCTAGTGAAGTCCCCGAGCTTCTGAGTTACTTTTCCCAGTTTTCTTTCACTCCCTACCCCACCCCTTATGGTGTCTTATTTGACAACTACCGGGCGATCCTGGAGGAGCGTACTTACATGATCTCTCTGCAAGATGGATTTCTGTCTGCGCAGATCGACGAGGTTTTTCAATGAGAGTTGTATGTCTCATATAATTTTTCTCACCATTTTGGGTGCATGCAAGTCCATGTTTCCCTTCCCCCTCCTCAGGCTCGAGGACTGCACCCGACCATACTTCTTCAATGGTGGTTGATGCTGACGCGGGAAGGATCTAACGCTAGCATTCCCTTGCCTATCGTGGGGGCAGCCGCTGGCCTTTCCATGGAGTATGCAAAGGCGTGGGCAAAATACTATCCCGATGGGATCCTAGGGAAGGCCATTCGGCAGGTTCCCAAATTAGGAGGTACTGCGGTTGTTGTGTCAACTGCACCTTCCTCATCAGCTCTTAGTGAGGATTGACTAATGGATCGTCGATCAAAGCGTCTCAAGGGATTTTCTTCTCCTAGTCCTGCAGTGGCCGAAGATCAGGCAGGTTCATCCTTCTTGGACGTGGATGAGGACGACCCTGTGGTTCATGGTCCTAGAGAGACAATACCCTAAGTTTTGCCTGTAGATACTGGGCATAGCAAGTTGATCCCCAAGCCTGAACCGGGGTTAGAAACTCTAGACCTTCCAGCTCTAGAACCAACATCTAGCGAGCACATGCCTGCGCTAGTTGCAATGTCAGATGTCAATAATGTGTTATCCGGTGAGTCTACCAAAGATCCTCATGTCATAGACGACCACTGGGTGGTGCACAGGTGTACCTGGCCTCGAATTCTCTAGATCTTTTCTGAAACTCCTCTATCTGAGATGGAAACTAAGACAGAATCTATTCGACATCTCTTCTTGGGTTTGGGGTCTGGTGGCTTTGACTATCAGTAGTTCCATTCTCTTGCTTGCCAAGTTTTCATGGATCGTGAGGAAGATTTCACTAGTGAACACAAACTTGGTCACTTTTCTACCGCTCATTGTGGGACCCAAGCCTTGGAGGAAGCCATGATACAGCTCCGTTAGCTGATAGCACAGGAGGCGACCTATCGAGATCAGGCAGTCGTCCTATCCTCCGAGTTGCATGAATGTGAATAAAATGCAGCAATGTTGAACAACCACTTGTCAGCAGTGACCGGTCGTCTCGAAGCCACCAAAAAAGTAATCAACGATTTCCAAACAACAGTGGAGCATACTCGTCCGGCGGTTGAGGTTGAAGCCTTGGAGAAGGTCGTGTTGGAATGGTCTTTCAACGACCTCCGCCGCATGATTGCTGATCTGGTGGAGAGAGAAAGTCATGCTCCATTATGACTATCAGAGCCACTCTTGTACCCTCTATTTTACTTACCCCTCTCCCCTTTTGTGAGGGAGAGACCCCACCTTGTTGATGTCCTCCCTTTTTGTTCGATCAAAATACATTCTCTGTCAATCACTTGTCGCTGTAAAATTTGATTGTTACTTAGAGAAATTTTTGTGTAAATTACAATTCACTGAATCAAAATTAATCATAACTCAGGAAAACAACTATTACTTTTTCCTAGACCATGGGGTCCAATGAGCATAGTTATACTATTACTAGGGATTTATAGAAAATCCCTACATAAATTTCTGTCTCTTAATTTAATACCCTGATTTTTCCTGGGCTCATTTAGTGTGAACCCAACAAGTATGGCATGACTTTTTCTTAGGTCTCCATTTTTGGGTTTTTGGCCTAACAGGCTTTGTGATTTTTTTTGTGAGCGGTTTAAAGTCCCGCTGACAAGACTATCATTAATGATGTTTTAGGTTGAAGACCTTTGGCCAGATATGGTTGGAAAAAGCCCCCAATGGGGTTCAGATGATTAAGAGATGTCTCAATACACTTCAGACGCACATGGGGGGACCTGTATTTAATTTGAATGACATGCAGGGAACAGGCATGTCTCATGGAATGAGAGTCGTGTCAGTGTACAGAGGTAGGAAGAGCATTGTCGAAGAAAATATTTCCTTTGGTAAATAGTCCAAGGGTGATCAATATGCAGAGCTGCTAGGGGCATGTTATTCATAGTCGTACAAAGGGATCTGTAAGTCAATGATTGTCCATTTTTGATGGCCCGGGGACTTAATGGATGTCCGGATCATGGAAACCACCATGGGTGGCTTGGAAAATAATGAAAACCACCGGGGGTGGCTTGGAAAGGGTATGTGACATCAGAAAGGTTTTGAGAACATCTATATCAATCAGGAGTGTGGAAGCAAGGTTACTGTCCTACGCATTTATCTAGAATAAATGACGGTTAGGGCTTGGAGTAGATTAAATTCATGCAGTTGGGACATCATTTAGAATGGAATGTCTTCTCCTGGTGGTTGGTAATCTTGTCAGAGACATTCCACCATATTCCGGTAGGATTGTGAAAGAGGTTGGTAAATTGTAACTCAGAGGGTTTCTGAATCCCTGTATAGACGTGGGCGCTCAGAGGCGATGAGGCGTACGGAGAAAAGCATTACCTATGGAAATAATTCCTTTGGCATATGGGCCAGGGAAAATAAATATTCATATCCATTGAGGGCATGGTATTCATAGTCATGCAAAGGTGTCCTTAGGTCAATGATTTTATTCCCCCGATAGCCGAGCAACTTCAGGGAAGTTGAGATTTGGGACCACCAGGGGTGGCTTATGAGAGTTCCGCTTTTTATGAGTACAGAGTATGGTTTATGATGAGAGGGTGCATGGATATAGGTAAAACATATAGACTGAACATCCTAAGAATGGGTGAAGTAATCCTTTCCCACACGGGTGTGAGACTGTGGCTTGTGCCGAACTTACCCGTGCACTAATGGATAGAGAAAATCCTCTCTTCCTTATTGAACTTGTGGCAGGTTTGACCATGCAGTTTAACGTCATGCTAGAAAGACGAAGAGCATTATTAAAGGATGCTATGCAGTTTAAAATCATGTAGCAAGGAATAGGGGCATATTTTTTCCTTTGTCAATGTTGTGCAGTTTAACGTCATGCAACAAGGATGATTGACCATGCAGTTTAACATCATGCGGTGAGGACGTAGTTAAAAAGGCCACTCTTGATTAAAATGTAACTGGACCTGAGTATCCCGGAATGTTCAAGACGTGGAGGGGGTTGATGGTGTAAATCATGGTTCCAGTGCTTCTTGGATCAGGAGATATGTCATAGAGGCTCTATGTCCGGTAAGCATACGAAGCTAGGAAGAGTACTTCCTGAGGAAATCTAGTCTTTGGTAGACGGGCCAGGGGCTATCAATATGCAGATCCGCTGAGGGCATGGTATTCATAGTCATGCAAACGTGTATTCGGGTCTACGAATTTCCACTTATGATGGCCATGAATGGTTATGAAGATCCACAATTGTCCGGTCCACGAAGTCTGTCATCGGGGAAAGAAAGGTGTGAACATGTCAGGCATACTCGGTCATGGTTGTTGTTAAAGCTTAGAGAGCTCATTGCGCTGATTTATTTTGCGCGCAGGGGTGTACCTTTACTTCATGCTGTTTAACGTAGTGCAGGTAAGGAAGAGGTACTCCTAGTTTAGCGGTCATAGAGCTCGGACCACTGGGTGACTATTGTTGCAGTCACTCGAAGGATTAATGGGTCAACATGCTCTTATATACTTGGAAAAAGGTGGGCGATGAAGGTCGTAAACTGCAACATTGAGTTTTCCTGGATCAGGAGGTGTGGTGTGGGGGCTCTGAGGCCGGAAAGCGTACGGAGCTAGGAAGAGTACCGCCCAAGGAAATCTTGCCTTTGATGGATATGCCATGGGATATCATTATGCAGAGCCGATAAGGGCATGGTATACATAGTCACACAAAGGTGTCCCCGGTTCGATAACTTTCAACTTCCGATGACCATGAATGATTATGAGAATCCGCGATTGTGCACAGTGCATAGTTTGGCACGTGGGAATAATGGTGCCAGAGCATACAATAAACATCTTCACTGCAATTTTCCTTTGAGTCACAATAGCCTAGTCCAGGCTTAATGTTCGTAGATGCAGGTCGTCATGAGAACCACGCGTGGAAACATAAGTTATCCAAGTAGGGATACCCTGTCAACAAGTGGATGTGAAGAGGGGAAGAACTTGTAAACCACTTCTCCATAAACTTCTGGATCAGGAGGTATGGTATGGGGGCTCTGAGGTCGGTAAGCGTATAATGCTAGGAATAGTGTCGCCTGCAGAAATCTTGCCTTTGGTAGACGATCCAGAGGCTATCAATATGCAGAGCCACTGAGGGCATGGTATGCATAGTCATGCAAAGGTGTCCACGGGTCGATGACTTTACACTTCAAATGACCATGAGTGGTTATGAAGATCCATAATTATCTGGGTCGTAGAGTCTGATGTATGGAGAGGATGCATCCAAATGTGCAAGGAGTATCTCCATCTCGTATCGTCATGTGCATTGGGTGGGTCGCAACGAAGTCCGTGCAATTTAACATCATGTAGTAAGGAAAAAATATACACCTCGTGCAGGTCTGGTCCGTACACGGGGGAAGGGGAATTTTTAAAATTATTGTCCGTGCAGTTTAATGTCGTGAGGAAAGGACGAAAAGTACACCCCATGCCGGTCTGGTCTGTACATGGGGGAAAAGGGAATTATTATCTTTTATTCAGGGGGTTGGGCCAGGACGAGGAACCCTGGCATCACTACATATCCCGCGAGGGTAAGGAATAAAGCCGCACGTAGTTCTCTAGAAGAAGTACACCCCGTGCAGGGCTGGTCAATACACGGGGGAAGGGGACATTGTCTAACATCTATTTTATTTCATTTGGAGGTGGTTGGGCCAGGATGGGGAACCCTGGAGTCACTACGTATCCTACGAGTGAAGGAATCAAGCCGTACGTAGTTCTCTGAAAGAAGTAGACCCCGTGTAGGTCTGGTCTATACACGGGGGGAGAAGGGAATTGTTGAAACATCTTGTCCATGCAATTTAATGTTGTGCGGTGAGGAAGAGAGGTACCTCCCATGCAGGTCTGGTCCATACGCGGGGGGAAGAAGGGATTTTTAACTTTTATTTGGGAGTGGTCGGGCCAGGGTAGGGGATCCCGGCGTCACTATGTATCCTGCGAGGGAAATAATCAAGCCGTATGTAGTTCTTTGAAATCAGGGTAGTTTAACGTCCTGCGGTGAGGACGAGGAATACACCATGTGTAGGTATGGTCCATACACGGTGGGAGGGAGCATTCTTAACTTTTATTTGGGAGTGGCTGGGCTAGGATAGGGGATCCCGACGTCACTATGTATCCAACGAGGGCAGGAATGAAGCCGTACATAGTTCTCTGAAATCCGTGCAGTTTAACGTCATGCGGTGAGGACGAGGGGTATTATTAGATTCTGTGTAGTTTAACATTTTGCGGTAAGGAAAAACTCCATGCAGTTTAACGTCATGCGGTGAGGACATAATGATCTTAGTTTAAGGTCATAGAGTTTGGACCATTGGGTGCTTGGTAGTTTAACGTCATGCAGCTCAGAAGAACTCCATGAATTTTAACATCATGCGGTGAGGACGTTCTCCACTCTTGGTTTCTATGCTAAATACTTCTTTAGGAATCTCGCATTGGTAGGAGTCGTGGTGACTTTCCCATTCACGGAGATCAAGGTATGTGCTCTGTTGGTGTAGACCTTGTGTACAACGTATGGTCCCTCCCATTTGGGCTCCATCTTTGGAGGCTTCTATCCAGGTATCATTGGGGTCTGGAGGACCAATATCAATTCTCCTTCGAAGAAAGACTGGAGATAGACATTTTTATTGAAGGCTCGTGTGATCCGGTTCTAGTAGACTTCCAGATAGTGCAAAGTGTGCAGCCACTTATCGTCCAGCTGTTCCAATTCACCTAGCCGCTTTTCTAATCGCACATCACCGGATAATTCATCAAATATTGAAACACGGAGTGACGGAAGTTGGAGTTAAATGGGCCGGACCGCCTTTGTGTCGTACAGCAATGAGTACGGGGTGGCCCGAGTAGCGGTGCGAATTGTGGTTTGATAAGCCCACAATTCATGGAGGAGTTTATCCGGGCATGACTTCTTGCCATTGTCCACCATTTTTTATAGATTGTTGGAAAGGGTCTTGTTGAAACCCTCTCTCTTTCCATTGGCCACTGCATGGTAGCGGGATGAGTGGTTAGCCTTGATACCATACTCTTGGTATAGTTTCTCTAATTCTGTAGAGCAGAATTTGGTGTCGTTGTCCGTCAGTATGGTAAGAGGGACACCAAATCTGGTGATGATATTGGTCTTCACATAGCTAAAAATATTTCTTTCCTTGACTTCCTTGAGGGGTATGGCTTATTCCCATTTGGAAAATAATTCTGTTGTCGTGAGGATATACTTCACCTGTTTGGCTGTGGCGGCTTGATATAGTCCCACGACATTCATTCCCCTGATGGCAAAAGGCCAAGAGTACTTTGCATGATGAAATAACTCTGGGGGTTGGTGTATGAAGTTGGCATGAATCTGGCATGAGTGGCATTTCGCCGTAAAGCGCTCACAATCGCGTGCCACTGTGGGCCAGTAGTACCCAAGCCTTCGAACCTGATGGGAAAGCTTGGTGCCTAGCTGATGTGCTCCACATGCTTCGGCATGTTCTTTATTCATTACGGCAGTGGTTTCTTCTCCATCAATGCATCTGAGGAGCTCTCCATCAGGGCCTCATTTTTAGAGGACCTCTTGCTAACCCATGCCGCCATATAGGAAAATGTTGATTTCCATTCTCCGTATTTTCTCTCGTTCAGCCCAGTCTGATGGAAGTTCTCCACGTTGCAAGTATGTTGCAATGGGGGTCATCCAGCTGGTGGCAGGAGTATATGGCTCAAGGATAGGACTGAATTCAAGGATTTCATCTGTCTTGGTCTGAACAAATGGAAATACTATTCGATGATGATCAATACAGATAATCGTTTCATCCCGGCATGGGTCAGCTAGGGCTATGGCCGCGTTGGCTAATGCATCAGCCTGAGCGTTCCGAGACCGAAGAATATATGTTAATGTTGGTTCTATGTAGAATTCCTCCATTAAACCCTGGACATTGTCAAATAGGGGGATCAACTCCACTTTTTTAATAGAATAGTCACCATTGACTTTCTTGATGACTAGTTCCGAGTCACCTTTTACCTTATGGTGTTGTACTTGTGCCTGGAGTGCGAGTTCCAGGCCTGCAATGAGAGCTGGATATTCCGCTTCATTGTTTTTGCATCCCTCTGACTGGAGGAAAGAATATGGCAGGACTTCATTTTCTGGGGACACGAGTATTATCCCCAATCCCTCTTTGTTGAATCTGGGATCCTCCATCCTCTTCCCGGTTGGGCTTCGGGATGCACCGTCGAAGAACATTTATCGTGATGGTAATTCCTCTCCAACCGAGAATACGTCTTCATTAGGTAGATCAGCATCTTGTTCAGTGGTCCCTGTCAAAGGGTGCTCTTCCAGAAAGTCTTCTAATTCCTGAACCTTGATGGATTTCTAAGGCAGAAACCGGATGTCAAACTGTTGCAGGATGTCCGCCCATCGGGATAGGCGTCCGGTTAGCATCGGGCGGCTGAGGGTGCACTTCAGTGGGCTACCCAGCGAGATCAAATGGACTAAATGATGCTGCAGATAATTTTGCAACTTTTGAACCGTGGAGACCAAGGATAAACATCTCTTCTCAATGTCTGAGTATCGAGTCTCAGCATCAATCATTGTTCGGCTGAGGTAATAGAGACTGTTTTCGCTGTAGACGTCATTCTTTGGTGCGAGGAAGGCACCTAGTGATCACTCTAAGGTTGTCATGTACAAGATGAGAAGACTTCCTTAAATCGGGTCAATGAGCACCGGTGGGCTTGCGAGGTACTTCTTGAAGATGTCGAACGCCTCTTGGCAGTCATCTGTCCATTGGTATGTGACCCCCTTCTTCATTAACCTGGTGAATGAAAAACATTTTCCTGCCAGGTAAGCTATGAACCTCCTAATATAGGCTAGGTGTCCTTGGAATCCCCTCAAACCGATGAGATTTAAGGTAGGTGGTGATCCAAGGATAGCCTTTGTCTTCTCAGGGTCGACTTCGATGCCACGATTGCGTACGAAAAAGCGAAGGAATTTTCCTGAGGTAACCCCAAAGGCGCATTTCAAGGGGTTCATCTTCAATCTATGTTGTAGGAGTTTGTTGAAGACGGTATCATGGTATGACAGGTGATCCGAGCATTTTATGGACTTTACCACTCGGTTATCCACGTTACATTCAACGAATTTTCCCAGGAACTGTTTAAAGATCCGACGCATAGCACACTGATATGTGGCGCTAGTGTTATTGAGACCAAAGGGCAAGACCCTGTAATAGAATACCCCTTGAAAGGCCCTGAAGGCAGTGGCTTATTCGTTTTCTCGGGCCATCCTAATTTGATTATATCCAGAATAGATGTCCATGAAGGATAGAGCCTCATACCCGGTCGTCGCATTGATTAATAATTCGGTGATAGGGACCGAGAAATCATCTTTCGGACAATGCCGATTGAGATATCTGAAGTCAATGAAAACACAGATTTGTCTAATCTATTCCTTGACAGGGATGATGTTGGAAAACAAAATGGGGTAGTGGACCTCCCGAATGAAGCCTTCTTTAATGAGCTTATCGACTTCAGCCTCTATTTTGGCGGCATGTGTGGGATGCGTCCTTCTGGCAGCTTGTTTATAGCGTCGATGTTCTTCTGGAAGACCCGGATGATGCGTTGCCACTTCGGGATCGAGTCTCAGCATTTCTGTGCAATTCCAGGTAAAAACATCCCGATGTAGCCTTAGGAAGGAGGTATACACCTTGTGCTCCTTGGGGGACATGGTTGAACTGATGAGAGTAGGCCTCAGATCTTCCTCGGTACCCATGATTATTTCCATGAGCTCGTCCACCGTGGTGGAGATACCCTCCTCAAATGCGGGAGGTGCATCCTAGATATCTTCCCCCTCTTCTTCTCCCAAGTCCTCATCTTCTTGATCCGAATTAGAGAGAGCACTTGATAAAGGTTCTTGGGAGTTTGGAGGGGAGGTGTCGTGGGCGTCCATACTCGAGTATTCATCCCTAAATTGAGGGTTGTCGGACATTCCCGCATTGTCGTGCTCAGACATCATGTCTTAAGTCATGAGGACATCTAAATGTGTGTCTGTACTTGAAGTACTACTCTCAACATGGTCGATGGGAATGACATAATCTATACCATGCTTCTTGAGGGGGTCATCATGAACAATTTCTTGGCCATTTAGAGCAGGGATCCAGTCGACACCATCGACCAAAGGCTTCTTTTTCTTTTGCACATAAAACTCGGCGTCAATGTAATGTGACTCAGAGAGATAGAAAGGGGCCTTGTCGGCGTGCAATGTTCCACTTTGTCCATTGACGCAGTAGCTGATACACTGGTGGTAGGATGAAAGAACGACCATGTGCTTATGGATCCACGGCCTTCCCAGCAAGGCATTGAATGATGTGATCTGCTAGACCACCAGGAATTTCGTGTAGGCTAACAGGTCACCGAAATGGGTCTTCAGCTTAATTTTCCCCATTTTTTTCTGCTCACTCTTTTCGTAACCCAACAAAGTTGTGTCCGAGGGAATTAGGTCATCCTCACTGTAGCCTAACTTAGGAAGTGTCTGTAGGGGAAGGAGGTTAACTCCAGAGGAATTCTCTAGAATTAATTTCCGGATATCAACACCATTTAGTGTTCCAGACACATATTCTTGTCCGATGTGTCCTTGCCTGACGACATATTCATCTTGATCGGTGAAGGAAATCACCGCATTGCATTCAGCCAGGTCAGTCTTCGTCCAGTAAATTTCGGCGGTAGCTACTTCAGCTTTAAACTCCTGGGGGCTGATCAAAACTTCTATAAGAAACTCCCTGAGGTCTGTTGACAGACTTAGGGCATCCAGGATTGACATCTTGGCTTGTACCAATGCCAGATGCTTAAGGATATCATATTTATGCTCCAGCAGCCGACGCTTCTCCATTGGCGGGAGAGTCTTAGAGGGTGCTTCAGGGGCTGGAGCATTTGACGTGGAGGGACCGGCCGCATGGTCGGATATTTGTGTTCCCATTTTTTGGGGACTTGGCTCGGCCGGTCTATTTGTGCGCACTAACAAGCCAGACACTTGCTCCTCCTTTGGTGGGTATGGCAGAACGACAGGGCAAGAGTGGTTTCTTGTGGAGGTGGAGGAGCATTCTTTCTTCTGCTGAGTCCGTTGAGGGGTTCTCCCATGGGTTTCCGCAATACTAACGGTTTGGGTCGGGGTCCAACCATAGGGTTGGTTCCTATCACGGCTGCGCCTCCACTGGTATCCCCTACCTCTACGATTCCATCTCCCGGCTCCTCGTGGAGGGATCTCAGGTTCAAAACCATACCATTCATCAGGGAATGATTCTATAAGATGGATGACGTTAATAGAACCAAATATTGGATCTTCATCCTCTGACAGGTCAACCTGGTCTGTTTTCCCTGATGGTGTCGCTTGGTGTGTTGGTGTCCATGGCGCTAAACCCGAGGGCATATAATCTGCCAGGGTCGGGACTAACTTTTCCCCCGTCGCGGACTGATCCTCTTGCGATGGTTTCCTCATCCTTCGATTATTCCCAGATGACCGGCTCGTGGTGGTTTGTGAGGTTGATACTTTCGGCTCTGTGGCTTCAGGGGCTATTGGAGGCAACACTGGCTGCTGTAGTTGAGCTCAGAGTATGTCTTGGGCTCGGTTGATAGTCTTCCGAGTCATCCAGTTGTCAAATTTCTTCCCTTGCTTGCTGGTGACTTTCTGTCACCCCTCCTCTTTGTCAGATTCGGTGGTAGAGAAACATGCCACATGTGCTGGGGGTGGTCCCAGCTCGACCTTCCCCAAGTCTACCATCCTCTGCAGGAGGGCTTTGAAGACGAAGCATTCATGGATACTGTGTCCCAACATCTGACGGTAGGGGCAGTAATCTGGCCTGTCATCACGGACGACCTCTTTAGGATTCTTCTGCTCTGAGAGGCGGAGCATGTTACAGTTCATGGTGGCAAAAAAGTAGCCGTGGACTTGATCGTCTCGGAACGAGTATTATTATTTTTCTACATTCCTCAAACTAGTTCTGATTTAGTCCTCACTGATTGTACCATTTAGGTGGAGGTGGCCGCTGATATGCATGAGGCCCATGACGATTCGGTGGAGGCCTGAGAGGTGGAGTTGGCACAGGGGCCAGCTTGAGTGTGACAGCGGATGCTTCAGCTCTAGGTGATATTTTCGCAGGAGCCTGCGAGGCTATTCGGGACATCAAATTAGTCTTCTTCAGGGATTCCTCAATTCTCTAGGTGATGGCCGAGAGATGGCAGAAGCCAGTGGTGCACTCCACTGGTATGAGCGGTGTTCGCAACTCATCTCAAAGATTATCGATGCATATGGATAGAATCTCATCTTGAGGCATTGTCTTGTTCAGGGAATATGTGAGACCTTTCCATCTGGCGATGAAATCTTAGACCCTCTCATTCTCCCTCTACTTGCAATTCATGAGATCACTGACCGTTGTTTTAGGAAATGTTGAGCTGAAGTGGAATAGGAACTGCTGCCGAAGGTCCTCCCAGCTCTTTATTGACTGGGCTGACAGAATAGTATACCAGAAGAAGGTGGCTCCTTGCAGGGTCCATATGAAGCATCTGAGTTTTACTTCTTCTTGTTGCTCTCGAGTTCCCTTCATAGGGTCTCAATAGGATGCGTAGTGCATCAGATACTATTTCGGATCACCTGATCCATTGATGATAGGGAATACAGGGCTCCCAAAATTGGGTGGGGGCGGTGTGTTTCTCACCCAATCTAGGTAGGGTTTCTTCTCTGGCTGTATCAGAGCACTTCGACCCTCAATCGCTTCCAATCGAGCTGTTAGTTCATCAATGGTGATGGTGAGACACTGGTTTACATCCTGTTTGGCCTGGTCCTGGGCAGGCGTAGCCCGAGCCATTTCCTGAGGATCCGGATTGGCCGGAACCAGGGGTGTGTGTGCCGTTTGTGGCACCTTCAGAGGGTTCAGGCATACTCCCTCTGGTTGCTTCCTGAGTAGAGGGAAGTCTTGGTATTCATCTGAATCTATGTTTACGTAGTTGGATGGGTCGTGCGTCTCGTTGGACGAGATCCCTAACCATATTTCGTTTTCCGGGGAAAACCTTAGTCTTTTAGGTGCACTTACTGGGAGTGCATGATGTGGCTCCTCCTGGGATGCACTTTCAATAAGGCGGTTCCTCTGGAGTTGCTCGGTGTTAAGCCACCTCAATTCTTTCATCTCCTCTTCCTGTCGAGCGAATCTCTCTTCGAGCGTGAGTGGCGAATCTTTGTTGAGAGAAAGAGGCGGGTTAAGGGTAAACATTCCTTTGTTCTTATCCTTGTTGGAAGCTCGTAGGGTAGGTGGAGGAGGGTTGGCTGGAAGGATGGCCATATTTATGGTGGCCCTCAGGTTCTACGTGTGCACACCTGGTGGTTCGTTGTGAGTCACAGCCTGACCAGAACTATCGTCTCTCGATCCCTCCAGATTTGTAGTATATCTTGTCTCACCCATGGGGTTAACCTCTATGACGTTGATAGATTCATATCGCGGGTCGGAGAAGATTTCATCTTCCAAATGGGAAGAGGATCTCTCGCATCTTCTGCTGGCCTTCCCTTTCGTGACCTGGGATTGCCTTCGGACTTCTTGACGAAGGATGACATGGAGAATTCTTTGGTGAGACCTTATGGTGCGCCTTCCTCTCGGAGGGGATGATGATTTAAATGACGGGATAGGATGATGACATCCTCTTCTGACAATCCTGCTAGTCAAGAGAATACTGATTCTCATGGGGTAGGTTGTTGTTGAGGGGGTAATAATGTCCCCAGCCCTGAGGGATGGTGTTGGATCCGTTCCTCGGACATTGAGTCTATTCCCGGTTTTATTTGTATTATAGGGGAATTTTTTGTTAAAAATTCCCATAGCTTTGCAGGCTGGGGTTGACCCTTGATTGCGGTAGTGGTTGCGGCTATTTCTACCTACCTTATCTCGTGTGCCCCCATTCGGGGTTGAACTGGATTTGGTGCCGAATTCACATGTGGATCAATCCCTTCTGGGGAAGTAGGAGAAGATCACTGATTGGAATCTCTTAGGCGAGAGGCCTGTCTTATTATCTTGGTGGCCTGATTTAGGAGTTCTTGAATGGATTGTTCTTACTAGGCCTGACGCTTCTGGGACTTACTCACGGCCTGACTCTGCTGGGTGTGTTGCCTTTCTTGAATAGAGAGACCGTTCAATTTCCGTCTTGACGTGATGATGTTGCAAGACACTATACCAAATGGGTTTTTCTAGGTGGGGATCGAAGTGACATGCAGAGCTCCATGTTCTCCACATCCCCTGATATAGACTCCTATGGGAGCGTCACCGATGAGGCGGCGCAGCTGGTGCAGCGCACGGAGGTAGGCTATCTCCATTTTTCCTTTACGCCTCTTGGGCCACTGTTGTCATGATGAAGGAAGAGCTTCTAGGTCGACGTGACGCATGAGGTCTCTTATTGACTTGATGTGTTCTACATACGCGTCACAGGCCAGGAAGCCTGATTTCTATTGGTGGAGGGTTGTCCAAATATTATGGTAGATTCCGTGCATGCGTTATTCCAACAAATATCTGGGTATGTCAGATTGATAGGTGGTATTAGGCCAAAACATAACTGGTATATCATCCCTGGCCAGTCGTTTCCTCAGGTGAAGCATATCGACATACTCCTCCACTAGTGACTCCTCTACCCGGTCATCCCATCTGAGATGCTCGCTGTCAGTGTAATCAGAGGTAGTGGGACTGGTAGGTGCTGAGTCATTATATGGGTGATTCCGAGGTGGTTCAGAGGATGAACACGGCCCTAGACCATCTCTTGATTTCATATGAATGTCGTCGGTGACTAATTGGGAATCTGACATGCATGATCCCGTCCTTCTGAGTGCCTCAGCATACGAGGGATTTTCGGTACTTGATTCGACATGAGGAGGCCCTTCCTCTCGATATGATATGTCATCATGGGGAGGACCTCTACAATGGCAGCCGTAATGGAAAGGACCACCATTACTTCTTTATGCTTCACTGCATAGAGGACTTTAGTAGTGCACACCCTGGGGAGGACCTCTAAGGTGTGTCGCAATAAGGGGAGGACCTTCTGGCTGCGTAGCATTGTTACGAGGAGGACATTCGCAACAACTACCATCATGATGAGGATGTCCATCATGGATTGACGTTCGACGTCCATCCTAGGGAGGACCTTCAGGACACACCGCGACAAGGGGAGGGCCTTCTGGTTTCTTGGGGCTAATGTGGGGAGGACCTTCGCAATGGCGGTCGTGGTGGCGAGGACTACCATTACAGCTGTAGCAATGGATAGGACTACCATTACTACTGCCGCAGGGAGAATATCTTTATGATACATCCTAGGGAGGGCCTCGAGAATGTACTGGAATGAGGGGAGGGCCTTCTCGTTTCTCGAAGTCTCTACGGGGAGGACCTACGTTATCAGGGTGGCGAGGACTACCACCGTGATATGATGTCTGGCTGCGCAGAGTGTCGTTGCAGCGTAACCCATGGAGAGGACCTTCTGGGTAGGCCACAACATGGGGAGGGCATTCTTGTCATGATGAGATGTCACTGCGGGGAGGGCCTCCATAGTTGCGATTATGATAGCGAGGAATACTATCATAATCTGTTGTCCCACTGCATGGAGAGTGATTGCAGTGTATACCCCGGGGAGGACCTTCAGGGTGGACCGCATCAAGTGGAGGACCTTCTTACTGGTCAATATTATGGCCATGTAGAGGGTTTCCGTGACTTGCATCAAAAGTGGAGCTCCCATGATCGATCATTATACGTTTGCGGGGGATGCCCCCATGGGTTCTCGGGGGAGGACCTTCAGAGCTGCTGGTAGCAACATTGCGGCGAGGATCTTTACAACTGCTACTACCACTCCCATAATATGGTAATGGGTGCTTAGGGTTCTGATATTGTGATGTTTTCTTAGCGGCATTGGGAACCCCAGCTTCCAACAGAGGGGAGTCATGAATCTGTTCTTTATTTTCCGGCTGCCGTTGGCGCGTTCAAGGCACTCTTTTGCGGGCAGCGGGGACCACCTGCTGTTGAGAACAACCTTCACCTTTGGGTCACTATCTAATTGGGTCCCGTGATGCTGATAGGATACGCCGATGAACATCTTGACTTTTAGCAGGGATATATTCCTGCTCTGGAGCATCCACTATGATGGACGAGTGTCCCCTAGTTGTAATGAGTGAAGCTGCTTGATCTTGTTGCCCTTGCATCGAGGAATATGGCCAGCGACCTTCCTGGGAAGAAGCAGGGATGAATATCTGCTCTGAGGTGGCTACCTCATCTCTTAGAAGAGTCGCCTCAATTGGGGAGACTGGCTCACAGGCCCGGGTCCTAGCTGTTTCCGCTGATGCAATTACATTCTTGAGAGTCTGCAAGATATTATCTAGGATCGACACCTGCTCCTCCATAATTTCTAGGATATGTAGAGAGACATATTTGGCTGGAATAGGTATGAAGGCCCATTCTGGTATCGGAAGAGGAATATCCTGCTCCGGTCCTCCGCTGGTCATTAGGTACTGACAATTTTCTTGTGTCAGGGCAGGGAACGAATAGGCCCTTATACCAGGATACGCTGGTTTCTCTCTCCATTGGCCACCACATCCGGATTGAGGTCTTTACTTGCATCCATATGGAGATGGAACTTCATATATTGGTTTCCCACTGTATCGAGTCGGTGCTATTTCATGGCAGGGAGACGTGCCCGGCAATGATTATCCACCGCATCTGGATGGCGGGCTTTGTTGATCTCCAACATATCCGGATGGCGGGCATCAAAATCATCTGCTAGGAGCTGGTCATGTAGGCCCCGGGTCACCACCATGTTAGGTTGGTGGGCTTCAAAACCCTGGGTAGGGAGAGGTGCCTTCCTGGTAAGTGTCGTCCTGTGTGAGCGACGGGCCTGATGGATCTCGGCGGGGATGCACATCAGCTTGTATGATGCCTCCATGACTGGATGGCGGGCTCGGGAGGAGTGAACAGGTGTAGGTGCATGTTCGTGGTACATCTCTGTGGCTGGGCTGTGAACCTCCTCCTCAGGAACCAGGGTGATGACCAGTCCCGGATTGTACGTATGTCGCCCTCGTCGGAAGGTCCGAGGGGCAGGAGCATGGGGAGCATGGGCCTGAATCCTCAGGGATACATCCTCCTCAGCGCAAGGATGTTGAATCCCGGCGTGACCGTAATGACGTCTGCCGGCGGGGTCCTTGGAGCGGAACCCCCGTTTGATGGGGATGAAGTCCTCAATGTCGACCTCATCTACCTCTCTAAGATAAGGTAGGTACTCATTGTCTCATTCCAGGGATAGATTCCTGAAATGGTTGGAGACAGCAACAGGGGCTATCTAGATCTGCCTTTCCGGCCGCTGTTGGGCAGGAAACCGGTGAGTTCTGGCGAATTGAAGGGCGTGCATAGATGCCTACACCGTTGGGATAGTACTGTTCATGTGGTACTCTTGGATCAGCATGTCTGATACCTAGTGTTGAAGATGCTGGGTGGGTGACGGGGTCCTCAATAGGTGAAAAAGTCCTGTCATTGCGTAGTTGGAAGCACACGCTTGTGAGTTCATTCGGGAGGCCATTGGATTGAAGGGAGTTCTGAAGGTAGTACCTGCAAAACATTTTAGAAAATACAACCAGCAAACCCTTCAAAGCAGTTTCTCACGATCCCATGCGTAATTAATGACCTTGCTTGGACCGCCTTGTGATTAAAAGGGGGAACATGGTGGGATGAAGTTAAATCTGTCAGGCTCGGTTAAAGATTCACGTCAGGTTCACTATTTTTGATTTAGGTTTCAGTCTCGAAATGCCCAACGGCTTCATATCCGATGATGGATGGACTTGCATTCCAAAGGTAGGTGTTCACGAGATGGTTGGACCAGTGACTCTTAAGAACTCACATTAGTGGAGAGGATGGGAAGTCGGGCTTATCGCACCATTTTGGGGGGAATTATTTCCTGTTTCAGGACTCTTATAGATTTAAGATGTATTCATATGTTCGTGAATCATTGGTTTATACCTAAACTTAGTATCCACAGATTTAACCCTTGGTTGGAAATGGTCAAGTAAACGAAGGGGTTTAGAAACATTTATTACCGAGGTTTACCATCCCTCGATGGATTAATGACCCCAAGTTGTCTGGACTCATTGAGACGGTTCTAGGATAAGCTCGATGAACCTATGTGAAGATATTCAGATCGAACAGTTGTTGGGATTGAACCTCATGGAGGCTTTCTACATACCCTTCCTAGGGGACAGGGATCAAAGTCCATGTTGTTCGAAATGGGAGCATTGGAGAACCGATGTGAATGTGGACCCAGAGGTCCAATGGTGATCGGGCTTGATCCTCTTGGAGGCTTCATACGTACCCTACCTAGGAGGTAGGGATCAAAGTCCATGTAGTTTGCATTGGCTTGGGACTTACACTCTGAAGCAGCCCATGGTGATGGATTGGGGATTACACATTTAGGAGTCTGAGGGCGATGGATTGGGGCTTACACTCTAAGGAGGCCCAGGGCGATAGATTAGGGCTTGCACTCTGAGGAGGCGCAGGGCGATGGATTGGGGCTTCCACTCTGAGGAGGCCCAGGGCGATGGATTAAGGCTTATACTATAAGGAGGCCCAGGGTGATGGATTGGGGCTTACACTCTGAGAAGGCCTATAAAGTTGATGTCATGGTCGATGATTACTCTAAGCCCATGTGAGGCATGCACGGTGTCAGAAATAAGAGGCAGCATGGACCAGAGGATCACGCCGCGAAAGGTGCGTCCGTGAGAAGTGGAGTGGGGCTTAAGAATAATGGAAACACATAAATTTGGGGCTTACTCCGGGATGGACGTCCACTGTGACAAAGCGCAACGGGAGAGGGAAAGGTGTGCTCCTGTACCCTTCACCTCTCATGTTCCCTAGGAAAGTACCCTGGGATGTACCGAGGTGCATGGGGATGGCTGCCTTTTGATGGTTATGCCACCCCCTCTCTGGGAAGGGGAGAAGTGCCCGATCGCCAAAGCGTGCAGCCCCCATCCTAGAATGTAGCGGCAGGAAGGGGGTTCTCGGGCTCAGACCCCGCATTACCATGGGAATGTGAACCCAGACAAGCTTTGAGAATCCGCCCAAGGGTCGGGGCAACCCATTTTCCCCTGTTTACCGTGAGTATGTTAACTTAAATGGTGTGCTAGTGCACCTGAGGGTTACACCATGCGGATCTGGTGGCTCTGGTGGAGGCCTCATCTTAGGGCCGATGAGTAGGCCAATGAGGGAGTCATGGGGGTTAATGCTGGATCAGAAGGATCTTTTGTGGCTCGAGAAATGGGAACTATGAATGATTCGGGAGACCATACAGAGGTATGGGTGGGGGCGCCCATCACGTAGGGAAGTGCTACACGGCTGTAGAGGTCATCCATGAACCAGGGTGGTCCACGATCTGAGAGGCCTCCCAGAAACCAGGGTGGTCCACGGACTGAGAGGGCGCCCGTGAACCAGGGTGCTCCGCGGACTGAGAGGTCGCCCGTGAACCAGGAGGGTTCCCAGCTTCGGGTTCAGTCTGCGCACAGGGTTGGGATGTGGAGGGTTCCACGTGAGCAGCGATGGCCAAGGTTGGTGCCGGTCGTGGGTTCATCGGTCGAGGCTTCGCCCGCGTAAGAGGGTGCAACATGGTGTGGCGAATTGGAAACGAGGCATAATCTCCCTGGTACGCAGGGAGTGCATTCGTGGAGGGGCTACGGTTCACGGTCATCTCTTTATGTTATTTTGAGTTCATGGTTCACCAAATTATTATGCATTTTCGGTTCCTTATTAGTTCATTTCTAGGTTCATACCAGCTCTGGATCGCGTACTGGAACTTTTGAAATACTAATCCTTCCTTTGAAATCCTTCCACCTAAATCTGACTGATCTCCTCTCTGTCTCCCTTCTCCAAATCTGAATCCTCTTTCCTTCCCCACTCGGTCTCATTTTATAGAGTGGGGAAAGAGATGTATCTGCAGTCACACAGAACCTTTTGCGGAGGCCCATGACTGAATACCCGTTTTATGGCTGACTTGGTCAATCCATAATTCATGCTGGGTATTTAGCACTTCTCTCCCCACCCCACCCCCCCTGCAAACCGAACAAGGGGAGCGCTTCGCGGCCACAGAGGGTTCCGCCTCCATTTCGCAAACGATAGCGCAGGCGGTTCGGACCGGCTGACACGACTCATGGCTGGGGTGGTTCATGTTGGTGAACCGGATTGGCGCCCTCCCTGCTTCGCCCCTGCGGAGGATCTCCACCTCTATTCCGCGAATGACAACGGCCCGCATCGGGGGGATAATTCGCGGAACCGATCATGCGTCTTTAACATTAGACCAGTCCGTTGACCGGTTCCTCCTTTGCCATCCTTGAGTATTTTCCCCATTTTCCCATCCCTTTTGAGGGGAAATTAAACAGAATATCCCTTTAGTTAAAGGGGATCATCATTCTGCTTTGCAGATTTTTCAGGGCCCTATAACTATGAAACAATTATGTAAAGGAATAAGGAGCTCGGTGATGATGATTACCTTTATTAGAGGAACCTCAAGATGATATTTCATTGAAACCCCTGTGGATTGATTTTTTTGGAGAATAGAAAATATAGAATGTGGATTAGCATGTTGGGTAGATAATTAGGTATGGTTAATTCAGGTCTAATGTCTTAATAGTTTTGAAATAGTTAGGGGATTGTGTGCCCTTTTATAATTTAAGGGGAGGGATATTCTTGTAAATACCAAAAAACAAGTAAATAATGGGAAGTCAATATGTAGAAAAGTAACTCAAAAATTTAAAAAATTGTAATGGAGGATATTTATTTCAGATCTATACTTATAAAATAAAAAATAAAAATCTTTATACATGTTATTCAATTTTTATATATGGTAACTCACTTTTACCATTTTAAATTTTTATCATGGTTACAATTTTGTATTATTTTTTATTAATTACGAAAAAACATTAAGTTAAAATTTTTATAATATATAAATATTTATGTAATATATTTTTTTATTATTATTTTCTAATAAATGTTATCAAATTGAAATCATATATTTTTAATAATATAATTACAAATAAAACATAAAATTCTAATGAAGTTTTTTTATATGAAATGAATTTTTGTAATAAAAAGACGAACAAATATTAACAATATGAATCAAAATCATCATTAAATAAATTTAAATTAGAAAATATAGAACTATATTATATCAATTAAATATATATCACTATTCAATATGGTTTATTATAATTAATAACAATGGTGGAATATTATGCACTTCAAAATAGTCTTCGGAAAAATATGTTTATAATCCTAAAAATAATCTTATTCTAAAATTCAGTATAAAAGAGAATTAAATATATTTAATTGTATTATATATAACTAAATTAGAATAATTTTAATTTTAAATAAAACTAATATAATAATCTTAATTTTAAATTAATTAATTTATTATAAATAATTAAATGTTTATCAAAAATAAAACTTTTTCAATATTGATTGGAAACCCAATTATTTTTAAAAATATACCAACATTTTCCCTTATGTTAATAATGATAGGAAGATTGTATAAATGAATTTATATTTAAAAAATAATATTTATGAAATAACCAAAAATTAATTGTAATTGTATCTCGAAAAAAATAAAATGCATTTTTTTTAAAAACACAATCTTTGTAGAATATGATATCATTAATAAAAATGGATTTCATATTTATTAAGAATATTTAAATAAATTTATATTTATTAGTAACTTTATTTAAATTTCATAAATTATTTTTTACAATTCATACTTCTCTATTTAGTTGCTAGGTTATAATGGTAATGTTTTAATAATAATATTTGAAAATTATATTACAGTCTATTTAAAGTCAGTGTAACATATTAATTAGACTATAAAATATAGTGTTCTGTAAAAATATCTGGGTGTTATATTAAATAAGATTTTAAACTGAAAAATTGAACATTAATAAATGATTTTTAAAAGTATGTTTAATGATTTTAGAAAAATAAAACATATTAACCAAAAAGTTTACAATTTTTAACAAAATTATTATATACTTTTTCCTAAAAATGGTTTTTATTAATAATTATGTGAATATTATAAATTTAATTCCATACAATTTTTTAAAAACAATATGAAATAGTATAATATATTTATAAAAAATCATATAAAAATTAACTTATGGTGAAATATATTCATTTTTCTAAATTGATTTATTTTTTCATGAATAGTAAAAAATAAATATTCTTAGAATACTATAATTTCCTTTCAATAAATCAAGTAATTCGGTGGATAAATTATTTTTTATATTTTTTATTAAATTTATATAAGATTAATTTTATTTATAATAATATAATTACTTCACTTTGAATCACCTGTATTCATGATAATGAAATATGTCAATTTTTATGAAAAAAAACAAATTTTCCAAAAAACCTTGTATTTTTGTGTTTTACAAATATATATTAAAAATTATTCTTTACACATATAGAGATTTATTATTGAAAAGTGGATTAAAAATTTTTAATGATGAGGTTAAGGTTTTTAAAATAAGAACATTTTATTTTTTTCACTATAAAAATTAATCGTGGTAAGTATTGGCCATCTCAATAGGGTTATAATGGGTTAAATAGGGTAAAAAACAAGAGATAAGGTCACTATATCAAACAAAAAATTTCAATTATATAATTTTAGGGATTAATTTCTACCATATAAATTTTAGAATATAATATATTGGATTTTTTATGTCATTTCCCTTTGGTAATGAAATTTTTATTACTTTATGCAATGAAAATTCAAAATTGTCACTCTCCTGAATGTAATTTCATTAAAATATTCACATTAGAATAGAAAATTATATTTTTTTATTATTAAATGATTATTTGAAAACAAAATAAGTAAATTTTTTATCATGGTAATTTTTTTAAAAAAAATTTGCGATGAATTAATTACCCTAAATTCATACCCAAAGTTGACACAGTGCTTATATAGTAAGTTGAAATATCCTATAATCATATTTTTTTAAACTAAATGTAATTTTTTTGGTGATTTATATTAACTTAATAATTTTATATATTTTTGTAACATATAATTTTTTTTTGGAAAAATGTATATTCTAGTTCCTTTTATTCCAATATTTTCATAATTTCTTTTTATTTGAATAGTTCATAATGTGACATTAATCGTATTTGATGATAATTATTTATTAAATTATTGAAAAATCATAAAAATGATGTAAGAGAAAAAAATTTTGACAAAATTTATAATATTTAATCCATTAGTAATTTATTAACCTATTTATAAAATATTTGTAATATTAAGTCATTTTCATTTATAAAAAATCATTACCACAATTATTATTAATATTTTTTACCCAAGGGGTTAAACCCCAAACTAAGGGTCGGAATGACACCAAAAACAACAATAATTTTTTTGGATAATGATATCAATAATAGGGAATATTTTTCATTAAATATATGCCAATATAAAAAAAATTGTTGATAGTGACTCAATTATATTTTAATAATTATTTTAAAATTCCATGTCTATCATTTCTATCATGTATCGATAGAAACCCATTAATTATTTTATTTACACCACATTAATTAATATATATTTAAAAAAATCTACCAAAGTCCCTCCTTAGATTATCTAGACAATAATTAAAGGTTCTTTCTTTCTTTAAGGACCATCCAAATGGTCAATAAGTAGGGTTTTAAAGGAGGCCTACAGAAGAATTTTTAATTATCCTACCCACCTTCATTCAATTTATTTCCTCTAATAATTATTATAAATGTATTGAATTAATCAAAAAATAATAAATGTAGTATTAAAAATATTCTAATATCATATTATGTTTATCTATATCCCATTATCGACCCTCTTTTCTATCAAATGGATAGTGAAATTATTTCTCCTGTATACTTGTGGACTGTCACCTCTAAATAGAAATAAAATACATTTTTCATAACTATAAGGATCCAAGAAAGATGTACATGGACCATACATTTCAATTTTTGAATACTTAATACATGAAACAAAATAACACCAATGACTATATTATTTTAGTACCTTTGGAAACGTGGAACATAATCGTCTAACATGGTGAAATATCTTCAATGGCTACCATAATGATGATCCCTCTTTTTCTACCTAAAACCATTCTTTATATCATGGGGATATTAAAACATAAAAAAGGGTGAGAAAAAATTATTAGTAAAGGTAAACCTCGAGAACATTATACAAACCATAAACATAAGAATGTGAAAACAAGAACATAAATTACAATTATCAAAATCATGAGTGGTGAAATAAATATTTGCAGTTCGTAAGGTATAGATCATAAAGTTACATTAACCATGATAAAATAGCATTGGAATAAAAAATATAACTTTTGAAAACAATTAATCACATAATATTATTTCTATAGTAGCCAAGACATTGCGTCCAAGACCATCATATTGGACGTATCCCATTACAGAAATGGGTTATCATGACATTCTAGCCATGTATTACTGAACTAGATTTACATGTTGTTCCATCCCTATATTACTGAGTAAGATTTACTTATGGTTCTAATCATTTCTATCTCATTAGATATAAATCATTACCCAATGCATTGGATATGGATATAGGTCCCACCCATCACATAATTAAAGCAATCATACATGTTCCACAAATACATAAAAACATTCACCATTGCATAACCCATGAAATAAATTGGTTTTCTTAAACAATATTTCATCATAATGTAATCCATATAAGATAAAATGATTTCATAAAAATAATTCCATCATAAACACAATAATATAAATGTAATAATATGGATAGAAATAGAGACCTATGTAATCTTAAATGGAATATTTTGATAAAACACTTGAGCTTAATTCTTGATAAAAATATCATTTCTTCTTTAAAAACATTTTCATTTCTCAAAAAATCATGAAATATTAAAAAGCAAAATAATATAGTTAAAAATAATCTTTTAATATTGTAGAGGAAGATTCATGTAAATAATATTTAATGAAAATGTAAAAATTTATTCATGTTGTATAAGTTAAAAAACATTCTACACGTACTTTTCTAGAAAATTCAAAAAATACATCTTATAGTGAACATAATAAATATTCATTACATACCATATAGTAAAAAGAAAAAATGAGTGAAAATGAATTTAAACATAAATACAAGAATAATAAAAATTTTATGAAATAACTAATAGAAACCATCAATATGGATGATAATTAGACCCGTAGTAAACACTTACTTATAAACAATCTCAGATACAAATGAGATTAAAAAATTATCCATTAACTTATACTTTTTGATAGTTGTGGGTGTGTTAACATCATTTTTAAATGTTAAATAATTTTGTTAAATTATACTAGGACCATATCCATATTTATGATATCATATATGATCTTATTATACAATTTTGTTAATAGTATTTCAATATTACCATTATTTTGGGTGTAAACTACTTTTTTCCCATTTCTATATTGCTGTGAAAGTCATATTTAATATGAATAGGTTGTATTTTATTCATGAAATATTGTTAATTATTATTATTTTCACCCATAATATAAATTTTATAACCATTCTTGAATTGTGAACATGGAGATCGAATTTCACCGCGCCGTGGAGATGGTAGATTGTACGTACGCATGAGCAACGAAATCATTCTATTGATGAGTAACTAGTCTATAATTGGATGGTATATTAAATATAAAGAATCATTATCACGTTATATTAAAAATAAATGTCCATTACACTCATCATCATAACAATCCTAATAAAGAATTGTTTTAATTACAAATTACCCCACAACATGGAGACGGTAAGCTATACATCTGCACGCATGGTGATATTGTTATTATTACAATGCATAAATTGAGATTTAAGGTTATAACATAGTTAAAATAACATCTCAACATTTAGAATATACAATATTTATTACTTTAATGTGGAATAAACAGAGAAATAAGAAGTATAATAACAAAATAAGTTGAACTAACTTGGTGAAGCAATTATTTCTTCTTCATCAGACTTCCTTTGGATCTCTTATTAGGGACACTTGGGATGGTATTTTATGAAGCTCGTGACCTGAAAAAGTTAACTAGGAATTATTCTGGATAATTGAGAAGGTTTTTTAGCTATAAGGACCGAAGAGGTGTGAGAAAATGTGGGAAGATATGCCTTTTTCAAAGATAGGAGAGGGGCACTTAAGAAACTCTCAAAATATTAAAATATCAAAAGAATATTCTAGGTCTAAATAATTAAAAATGGACCATAAATGAAACTTATAATACATGTTAAACCATATCTTATCCCCTTCAGATTATTTAACATTTTTTGATTTTTAAATAATTTAATAATAAATTAACTCAATAAGATATTATTATTGCCAAATTGAATACAATTTTTTTAATTTGACTTCCTATACATTATGACAAAGTGGTAATTAGAATATAATGCATTCAAACATCAATAAAATATCTTATATATCTTGAAAATTTGTTATATACATTAACTAATCCAAAATATAAAAAAATTGATATTATTAAAATCATTTAATATATTTTTATGTTAGTTGGATAAATATTGTTTTAGAATTAAAGAGACATTAAAGGTAATGATATAGCTTATGAAAATCGAAAATATATTTTTATAATTAATTTGAATTCATTTATATAAAAATATACATTTATATTCGTTAATATCTTGATTTTGGACCATTGTGGACGCATAAAAAATATTAAAAATACAAGATAGTAATATTTTGTAACTATGTTTATTTAAATAAAATTTAATTTATTTCCTTATAAAAGTTTCCATAAAAAACTCAAAATTGTTAATTTTGTGACATTTATTTATTCCTATTAATCCATTAATTATTTAGGGAATGTATTGGTTTTATTTTAAACCTTATAATTTTGATTTACACATAATTAATTCCATTAACTCTTATCATGGAAACATGTCTCCTTATTTACATAGGGTTAATATAGTCACTCTATAATGTCAAAGGATTTATAAATATATGATTAGTTACATAATTAACTTCATTACAATTATTTAGACTATGTTTATATTTTTATGAATTATATAAAATTTAATAAAATAATATTTATTTAAAATATCAATAGTGTCAATTGTTGACTTTTTAGAAATATTATAATAAAGAGATATGATCTAAAAAATCCATTAAACCATAAATAACAAGTAAAATGAATCTATAAAACTATTGGATACTACTAGTTCTTTCAAATTATAGTTATTGTAATATTTTTAATATCATTTATTTGATATTTCTAGTGAAAAATAATTTCTCAATCGGTTTGTATTCATCATTAATGATAATTTTTTAATCTCTAAAAAAGTCTAAATTAATTTCAATGAGAGTGGTAAATCTATTAGCTTTCCAAATATAAACTATATTTTATATTATCGCCTTGTTATCTATACATTTAAGTTAATATACTCATATAAAATGGGATTGTGACATTTTGTCACGTCAATAGTTTTAATTAGATTCATGTAATATTCATAAGTCAGTGTCCATAAAGTGATTCCATTTCGAAAAATAGATGATAAGGGCCAAATTTAATCATTCAATCATATTTTTACATGTTTTAATGTAATTTCATAATATTATGTTCCCCCTTAATTGCATGATTTGCCTCTAACTGTGGTAATAGAAAAAATTACCGAAGTTATTATTCATATGGACCAAAAAATAAAAGTAGCCTATTAAAATAATTTAGCACCACAAATTCTAAATATGGAATCCATTTTTAATTATTAAAAATGAATAATTTTCAGAAATTAATTTAAAATAAATTTATGTTGTTAAAACCAAGAATCGTGTTTTTCATAATTAAAAACGTATCAAAAGAATATCATGTGTTTATGTCCCATTTAAATGTGAAATTACATGTAATGGCCAAAATAATATTGATTGTTAAAAAATTAATCTAATAATTCTTTATAACAATTTAAAAAGATTTTATAACTATATAAATAAATTAGATTGAAAGGCAATTTTGAATTAAAATGTTGTATTTTTTACAATTCATTAAAATATGAATTTTATCAGAAAAATATAAAAAATTAAAAAAAAGTAAATTTTTATATTTATATTCCAAATAATATTTTTATTTTGTTGAATAAAATATATAAAACTATTAATAACAAAATTTAAAATGGATTCGTCATCAAAAGGCGGAAAAAATACATTTTTATATATATACATTTTTATATGAAAAATTAAATTTTTCATCTATCATGTATAGAAAATACATAATATGAATGTAAATTTTATATAATATTAATAATGTGGTTAATAATATTCATGAAATCTATTTCATATCCCCTTAACTAAAAATATTTTAATAATATCTGGTTGTTTAGTGGGACTCAGTATTGCATACAAAGCAAGCAACCGAGGAAGGTATCTCTTGCATGTAACGCAAGAAAATAATAATGTTTCATATACTAAAAGCTTATATGGTGGTGTGTATAGCGCATTCTAATATTGGTGTAGCATCGAACACAAGATATAAAAGTAATTAAAAATAATTTATCTCAAAAAATCTCGGCGTGTCACATTCTACCCCCCTTAAAATGAATTTCTCCCTTAATGTTCTTCAGTGTTATAAATGATTTACTACATGAATGTTTATTTTATAGATACCCACATTGTAAAAATGAATACAAAAATATTATTTTAAAAATGTGATTTAAGAATCATAACAGTTACCCAAATTAAATCGTCACTGGGTTTCCACATCCAAGAACAAAGGTGGGAGGTAAAAATTGGATATAGAAGAAAACTTTAACCATCCTGTTATGTTGGGTAGTGAAATAGAATAAGGATTAAAGAATGTTATATACCAAAAAGCCATAAAACTTTGATGACATAAGTGTCCTTCTGATTTATTATATTATAAAGTACTAGGTTTAAATTTTTGGTTTCATTATTCTTTTCCTAAAGTTGATGAATTTTTTCATTAGAAGAAATACATACTCAATTTCAGTACAATCTCACTATTTATCATTCCCCTTACAATTTCCACTTCATCAATTATTTAAATGAATATTCTTTATTTTTTCATTATCAATGTGTTAGCAGATCATGTGATAGAATGATAGGTTATTCCATTTTTCACAAAAAAAAGTTTAGAATAGGTTATCAAATATGCATAAGTATACCTATAGTGAGATAATACATTAATCTAACAAACATCAACCAAAATGTAACTTATAGTGTCCATCAATGGATAACACTAAAATAAATCAGAAAACATAATGTATAATACATTAGAAAGAGGTGATCTAAATTGACTAAGCATTTGTCTCCCACATCCCATTTGGTTGTTCGTGGATGTCACATTCCAAACATGTGAGTACCATATTAATGTATTCTTTTAAAACACAGTAATGACATGAATTTACAATGAACCTTATTGAATACATACTTTAATTCAAAATTATCTATTTCAAGACACCAAAAATCCCAAAAATTCTATATACTCAAACCTTGATATAACTTTTTCCTTATATCAGTCATGGGCTCATTAATATTGTCAAATATCTCACTATCCTTTTATCCTTTCATTATGTGCATATCACGTGCTTTACAAAAACATTTCAATCACTTTTCATCATTACTGGTACAATATAATTCTAGGAAAACACAATGGACCAATACATAGATATTATAATATTCCATAATACTATAAAAGAGATCATAAAACACTATTTTAAAATCCCATTTTATAAACACATAATCATTCCACCACTTCATTGTCAGACTCAACATCCCTAATAGTGATCACATGTGATTTTCCATTTTATTTTGAGATAATTGGTTAATGACTTCGACCATCATTAACACTTGGATTAGTTAATTGGTTAGTATAATGCCCCATTTCATTTCACTTGTAGCATTGAATTGTGAGTGGTGCATTATCTCCAGTCTTTTCTCTATAAACATCCTTAGAAAACGTTTTCCTATTATATCAGCACTCACCTACTTGAGGAAAGTATTTTTCACACTTAAAACATTTTCTAGTCCATTTAAGACAATATCAACCCTGTATCATTCCACACATTGAGCATAAGGAATCATTCATCTTATTTTCACCATTGATTTGAGAATTTTCCTTGAACTCCATATTTTGTTTCTTTTCATAACCATGAGATGGATATATAATAACAAATTATTGTTCTACCATGATATAATAACACACAACATGTTCGTAGTTATTAATTTATCTTATAACTAATTCCTTTCAAAGGATTTGTTTTAATCCATAGAAGAATTGATAAACATTACATTAAGGTTGGATGATAATTCCAAAAGCATAACTTGGAAGTCTGGTAAAATTTTCTTCATATGTACCAAATGGTTCATCATCCTTTTTATTATTCTAAAGGAACACATTTTCCATATTTCATTGATGAATGATAGGGAAGTACATATTTTTAAACATTTTCTTGAACTCTTTCCATTCCATAGATTCAATTTCATCTTATTACCTTGTATTCTTTATTAGAGTCCACCGCTGGTCTGCATCACCATCTAAATGAAAAACATTCAAAATGAATTTTTCATGTTCTGAATAGATAAGGATGGAAAATATCTTTTCAATGGTCCTTTTACATTGTTTGGAAACATGTTGATCAGAAGACCCACTAAAAGATGGTGGATGTTTCCTTATAAAGCACTCAATAGAATGTTGTTGCCTTCTCTCCACATTTAGAATTCCAGAATGATTCATCGCTTGTTTATGTATATCAATAATATTTTTCATTACATCTCCCATAAAATTTGGTTTTTCATGAGGGAAATCATTGAATTTCCATGTGAATTGATCATTAACACTATTCCTTAATGTTCCAACAATCGTCTAAAACCCAACATGAATAGTGTGAGAGAGATAAATCATAGTAGGAAAACAATATAATCATGGGGGAGTACTTTCAATCTCTAACATCATAGATTTAATACAAGTATATTCCAGATAATTAACACAATTATAGAATAATAACCTATAGTAAAACATTCCCTTAGGGAAAACCCTAGAAATAACATAGAAATTTCTCTAGGGATTTCACTAAACATAACACATCATAGTTACCAAAGGTTAATTAATCCTTAGCTCTAATACTAGCTATAATGACCCAATATTAATGTACAGGGACATTAAATATCAATTTAGGAATACTTAATAAATAAAACAAACTGATTCCCAATACCATATTAATTTAGTGCTTTTGGAATCATGGAACATAATATTCTAATGTGGTCAATGATCTTAAACATCTCCCCTAAAAGTCTTATATTTTTTCTATCCTAAAACCATTCTCTGTATCATGGAGAAATGAAAACATAAAAATTGTGAGCTAAAATTATCATTATGGGTAAACGAGGAGAAAATAAAACAAACCATAAACATAATAATGTAAAAACATGAAGATAATGTTTAAAAATTAAAATCATGAGTCATGAAATTAATCGTGGTTGTTTGTATGGGATAGATCCAAAAAGAATATTAACCATGAAAAAATACCATTGGAATGAAACATATAATTGTGAAAAATAATTAATAGCTTAATATTATTTCCATAGTATTTAAGGAATTTCTTCCAAGCTCATCATAGTGGAGGAAGTAAATTACTAAATTGGGTTTACCTTCCATTCGAGCCATGTTTTAGTGAACCAAATCTTCTTGTCATTCCAGCCCTGTATTACTAAACTGGATTTACTTACCATTAAAGTCATGTATATATCATGATATATACATCTGTAACCAATGTATTAAAGGAATATATAGGTCTCACCCATATCCTAATGTAACCATTCTTATGAGTTCCAAAAATAATAAAAACACTCACCATGGCATAATAGATGAAATAAAATAGGTTTCTTAAACATCATTTCATCATAACATAATATATATAAGTTAAAAGTATTTATTAAAAATAATTCCATATTAAACAGAATATAATAAAAATAACAATAGGTATAGAAACATAACCTTATGTCATCTTAGATGGGTGATTTTGATAAAACACTAGAGCATAATTCTAGATGAATATATCCTTTCACCTTTAAAAAAATTTCTTTTCTCAAAATGTCGTGGAATTTTAAAAGAAAATATTTTTGTTGAAAATAAAATTTAAATAGTGTAGAGGAACCTACATAGAAATAATTAGTCATGAAAACATAAAAATCCATTCATTCTGTATAAATTATAAAAACAATATCCTCGTACTTTTTCCTGAAAGTCAAAAAGTACATCGTATGTTAATCAAAAGAATGATTCATTATATTCCCTGTAGTAAAAGTCAAAAATGTGTAATAATCACTTTAAACGTACTTATAATAATTTTAAACAATTTAGGAGAACATTTTAGGAAAACATGAACATGGATGATAAATATAGCCCCAATAAACATTTACGTATAAATAATGTCGGATAAAAATGAGATTGAAAAATTGTCCTTTACCATGTAATTTACATTATTATAACGAGTGTTCACCTACAATATAATTATTAAATCATGTTATTAAATTATACTGGGACCATATCCATATTTATTATATCATATATGATCCTATTATATCATTTTTTCATATTATATCAGTATTACCATTATTTCGGTTGTTAACTGCTTCATTTTCCCATTCTACTTTTTTCAAGAAAGTCATGTTTTTATTCAGAGAATGTATTTTATTCATGAAACTAAGATCATGATTATTATTTTCACATATCATAAAAATTTTATAATCATTCATAAATTGTAAATGCGGGGAACGAATCTCACCACGTCATGGAGACAGCAGGTCGTACGTTCACATGAGGAACAATATCAATCCATGATGATTAAATAGTGTGTAATTGGTTGGTGTATGAATTATACAGAATAATTATAAAGTTATATTATGTATTTAAATAAATTATACTCATCATTATACCAATCATAATAATGTATTTTTGAATAAAAAATTACACCATGGTGTGGAGACGGTAAGCAGTATGTATGAACACATAGTGATATTGTTATACATAGGATGGATAAAATGAAGTATCATGTTATACCATTATCATAAAAACTTCTAAACCTATATAATATACTAGATTTAAAAATTTAGTAAATAATAAACATAGTAAGAGGAAGTAGAAGGAGAATATAAATTAAAATGAATTTGTAAAGCAATTAATTCTTCTTCGTTGGACTTCCTTTGGATCTCTTCTTAGGGACACTAGGGATGGAATTTTTGGAAAACCCAGACCTCTAGAAGTTAACTAAGATTGTTTATAGAAGAATTGTGCAGGTTTTAGTCGATCTATTAAGATGAAAAAGGTGTGAGTAAATGTCAGAGGAGATTTCTTCTTATAAGGGAAGAGAGGGGATGTAACAACATGAGATTTTATGAGAATTATTCTTTATAATTTCATATATGTCTTGTGTTGTACGCGACACCAAAATTAGCTTGTTCTATACACAATACCATATATGCAACACTATTCTTGGCTCTTGTTACACAAAATTTAAAGTTCGTTTGATAGAGGTTATTCTACGCAAAATTGAGTGTGTATATATATATATATTTATTCAATGCATAAATGAAATACGATTGGATTATATTATAAAAAACAACAAAGAAATCTTGCATTACACACAACCCAGACATGGCTTACTTTTCACGAAATCGATACCTTCCACGATAGTGTTTGTTGTACGCAATACCTAGATTCACTAAATAATGATATGTTCTTAAGATATTATATAAAATAAACATTATGAATAGTAATATTTAATTTTTGAAATTTTATTTTTCAAAATGGACTTCATTTTTGGATTTGGAATATTGAAATTAGCCTAGGCTGAATTTTTGGTATTTTTCTGAAAACATTCAATTTTTGATGAACAGTGAAATCAATGGGTTACTATTTAAAAACCTACTTTTTATTTAAATATTTATATATTTTATTTAAATTTATTTTAGGTAAAAATTGATACATAATACCTATATATGTTCAATTTAATTCATTGGAGTCATTTTATTATAATTTTCGATATATAAAAATTTTATTGATCTTTTCACCGTCTTTTACCTACCTCCTAGGAGCTTTTTGAAAACTTACATAAACCATAATTTTACCACTTCTATGAGTGGAATTTCGAACAATCGAGAGACACGGTTAACATCAAGGAGTAAAATGTGGTTCAATAAGATAAAAATATTTTTTGGTGAATAGTAACTTTTTAGTTTTATCTACCACGGTTAAAAGTAATTAGGGTAATTAAGGGTCAAAATGATATTATTATTACCCTAACACATGTTCTAATTCTATTGGATAAATTTAATTCGACCAAAAACAACCTTAGGAATAAAATATTTCCCTTTAGGTCCACTTGGATTAGATTAGGACATTTATTATTATTTTATTTAAAAAAGAGTTAAAATAGTTAAAATCAAAGATTAACAACTAAAACATTTTTAATATAGGGATATACATAAGATAAATTCGACTATAAATATTTATTAGAAATATAAAACGATTTACTACATAATGGTATTTTATTTATAATTTTTAGACATTAAATAAGTTAATTTATTTATGACACAATGGTGATGTAGTAATTACCATATTAATGAATTATTAACATAATTGATATTTTAGATACGCAAATAAATGTAATGTGAGAATTTTTATGAATTAAAATAATTTTATAGGTTAATATAACATGTTATTATTGATTGAATTATGTTTTTTTGAAAAAATCATGTTGTTATGATTTTCAGAAAAATAAATTACCAACTAGTGTCAAAATTGACATAATATAGTTTTTAAATCAAATATTATATTATTAATTCTTATTATATTCCTAAAAATCTACGGATCGGAGAAAATTACTTATATAAGTCATATATATTAATAATGAACAACTTGGGGTTATTTTGACTTGTTATTGTAAGTTTATTGACCATATAGGGTAAGAACACAAGAAGAAAAGGTGAAAGTTAAATTATTTAACTTAGAGTTAAATCTAAATGATAAGGTTAAAATACTAACATAAACTTGTCTAAAACCTATTGTTTGAGATGATATAGACTCCTACCCACTTTATCTTATAAATAAATCAATTTGGAGATATTATAAACCGAATATGGCTTTATTATAAAATTATATTTTCTGTTTTTCTAAAGGTTCCCCTCTCCTCCATTATAAAAAGGGCACCCTTTCCCTCTTCTCTCCACACACTTTTGAGCCTTGAATCTCGTCCAAACCCTGACAATTATTCTTCTCAACCTCTCTAGTTACATCATAGAGTTTATGGTCTTCTCAAAAGTCCATTCATAGTTCCCTAAGAAAAGTTTAAAGGATGTGCGTCGAGGAAGAGGTAATCTCTTCTACTGACTCTTTCAAGTTTATTTCTTCGTCTACTTTATCTTATTTAGTTGTTTCATTATAAAGTAATAACATATGTTTTAATTATATACTGATATGTTATTATAAATATGAAACAACCCTATTTCACCTCTATCCATCCTACGGAAAACGAAATCACCGCGCATGCATTCGTACGGAATATCGTCTCCACGCCGTGGTGTAATCAGTTTTTCCACCACCACCTTACTTGGATGGGTATAATTGGGTAAATAATAACTATATATAATTATTATAAAATCATACTAATTCTATTATATTATATCATCCACTCCAATACCATTTAATAAATATGGGAACGATATCATCGCTCGTGCGTACGTACGGATTACCGTCTCCACGACGCGATGAGATTCATTTTCCATGTTAACAATTCAAGAATAATTATAAATTATATATAATAAGTAATAAAGAAATATATGCCATAATAATGATACATAATTTATATATATGTATATATGTATTTCATCTACTTAATTCCATTAAATTTAATAAGGAAACGAAAACAGCATTCATGCGTACGTATGGCCTACCGTCTCCATGAACGGTGTATTTCATTCCATTTATCTATCTATCATATATATATATGTATATGATGAATATATATTATATATCAATCATGTTTTACATTCTGGAATTAATTAAATCAATATATATGTAATAATATCAAGAACAACAAGTCGAAACATGTACGATAAATTAAACGATTTTACCAAACGTTATTTTAACAAAGAATTTACAAAAGAACGGGTAATATAAAGTTATAAGTGAACCATATGTGATTTAATAACAATTAATATGATTCTATAATAATTTAATGACATTATTTAAATCATTATATAGGAGTTTCAGATACATACGAAGCATATCAGACATAAGGTAAGGGATAACTTTTCAAATCTCGTTTTTATCCGTGATTGTTTATTGGTAAGTATTTACTGGGGTTATATTTAATATACATGTACCTATTTTCTAAAAATGGTTTCATTTATGTTTAAATTATTAAATTCCAATTATTTACTTTTACTACATGGTATGTAAGGAATCTTTCTTTTGATTACCATACGAGGTAATTTTTTACTTTTCCGGCAAAAGTACGAGAAAAATGTTTTTTAACTTATACAGCATGAACAGATTTTTACAGTTTAATAACGCCTTATTTTAATGAAGCTTACACTACAATGTTTCATGAAAATTTTCAACATAATATTTTTCTTTTAAAATTTCAAGGAATTTTGTTAAAATAAAATGATTTTTAAAAATAGAGGATATTTTCTTCAAGAATTCATTTCAAGTGTTTTATCAAAACCATTTTCCATCTAAAATGAAATTATTTCATATGTGTATATTTCAAGTATAATGTCTCTATGATTTACATGGTTTACCTTTTCTTATGATGAAATGATATCCATTTGTTTTATATAGATTATTTTATGATGGGATGATGTTTATGAAACCCATTTTATTATCTGGGTTATGATGAATGATTTATGTTTGTGTTGTGGAACATGTAAGAATGATTTAATTATAAGATGGGTGGGACCTATATATCCCTCCAATTCATTAGGTAAATAATTATATATCATGAGATAGACATGGATGGAACGGTAAGTTAATTCGGTTCAGTGATACAGGACTGGAACGAGGAGTGAACTCGATTCAGAAAGGGACTTTGTCCACTAAGATGGTCTTGGCAGCTATGCCTTGGCTACTATGGAAATCATATCATGTGCTTAATGGTTTCCCATAATTTTATGTTTTTTTCCCATGATATTTTATCATTATTGATATTCATTTATGATATATTCCTTACATACTTCCAATATTTATGACTTTGCTCAAAATTTTGATGTTTAGATTTTATTTTCACGTTTTTGCATTCAAATGTTTATGGATTGTTTTATGTTATCTATGTTTAACCTTACTAAGAATTTGAACTCACCCTTTTTATGTTTTATTTTCCCCAGGATATAAAGAAAGGTTTTAGCTAAGAAATCAAAAAGGGGAATATCTTTATGGGAGATTTTGAAGATCATTCACCATGATTAGAAGATTACGTTCTGAGTTTCCAAAGACACTAAACTAATACGGTATTTGGGAATCTTTTATTGTCATGTATTAAGTATTCCTCAAATGTAATGTAATGTCCATGTACGTCATGCTTTTGGGTCTCTATAGTTGGTATCAGAGTGAAGGTTTAGTTAACCTTTGGAAACTAGGATGCGATAACTTTAGTGAAATATCTAGAGATATTTCTAAGGTATGTCTAGGGATGTCCCTAATGACATGTATATGTAGAGGTTATAGACCTAGAATAATGGTAATGATCTTATAATTCAACCTAAGATGTTATATATTGACGGTACTCCTCATTTATTATGTTGTTTTCCCTAGCATGATTTTTGCCTCTCACACTATTCTTTTTGGGATTTAGAAAATGGCTGGAAACAAGAAGATTCACGATAATGGAGGATATGATGGACAATGGAATGATATTATTTATGAACAACCAAATTAAATGGGATTTGGAAGTCCAAACATCGTTATTATGCCTAATCAGAAATCCCATTTTATGATCAATAATATCAACTTTGGTATGTTTCCCAACTCAGCTAATAAGAGAAAGATGGAGTTTCCTGATGATCATAGAGGAAAGAAATTACAATTTCTCTCATGTAAATCATGTGGGAAGAGGAATAAAGTAAAATGATTCAAAGGAACTGGAATATGATTTGGGTGTTGAAAATAAGGACACAGATCAAGTAAGTGCAAAGGAAAAGGTTCAGTTAACACCATGGAGAAGGGTAATGGTATTGCTATGACATCAACAATGATTTGATGTTTTAAATGTGGAATGTATGGGCATTATGAAAACCAATTCCCTAAGGGAAAATCTCATGAAGAGAATCCGCATGGTCATATGGGTATTATTTATGTGGATGATGATGAGGAGACTACAAATGATATATGAGATGAAAGAAGTGTTGAATCTTGGTCAATGGTTTAAGAAGGTAGTGGAATGATTTATGTTTATCAAGAGTTATATTTTACAGGTAATGGTACTGTGGAATAAAGTCACATCTAAGGATTGTTACACTATTTTTTTCCTAAAGTATTTGAAAGTATATGTTGAATGGTACCGGTAACCATGATAGTTTAATTCATATATTTTTTCAAATGTAGATGATATGCATATAATTAAGGGATATGGAGATAATGAGATGTTTTATAGTATTGATGAGCTCATGACTGATATAAGGACAAAGTGATATCATGGTTTGAGTATATAAATTTTTTTGGATTTTGGTATGTGGAATGAGTTAACTTTTGACAGCATTCATGTTTTTGCTAAGGTTCTATTGAAATTCATGTTTAAATAGAATACATGATTAAGGTATTCACATATCTGGAATATGACCAACAAGATATATCTTATGATATATGGGAGATAAATGATGGTATTCTCATTCTTGGTATATGACCTCTCTAATAGTCATTTTCTGTATACTATGAGATTGGACAGATGTATTTTGGATAAGCCTAAAGATTGGAATGGATTATGTTGGACATAAGATAGTATTATTTAATGATAGAACTTGTTTTTCGATATTATTTTTGGAATGTTATAATGGTATAGTTTTAGAAAAAAGACAACCCATAGGACGAGGGACAACCCATCACGTTGGACAAGGCTGTGGGAATCGAACACAAAACTGAAGTACGACAGGCCTTTATCGCATACCACTGGCCTACAAGAAGTCCCTGGTTTGTAGAAACTAGTTTTATTTTGTTAAGCGCTATGATAGATGAAGTATAAGTCCATTTTAGAAACCGTATATGATTAATCTCAAGATAGATGAACTTATGTATATTTAATAAAATGTGAAAAACTTTTTGCGTTAGAAACAAATGGAATGACCTATCATTCTATCGGATGATCTGCTAACACTTCACGGATGACAAATTCAACTTCATTTCATTAAGAGATGAAGTGGAAATTGTTCAAGGCACGAACAACGGTGAGATTTTTCCAAAATCAAGTAATTATTTCTTTTTAATTCAACAATTCTTCAACATTAGGGGAATGATCATGAAAACTAAAAACGTTGTCATAGTATCCTCATACGTGATAAATAAGATGACACCTTATATCATCACAAATTTATGGCATTGTGATTGTTGGCTTTTTCATAGACATGTTCTGTGCCACACTCCATAAGATCTTGATTGTTAGATTTCTCTTCCATATCCATATTTTCAACTATGTTCTCCTATGTGGAAACCCAGTGATGAGTTATTTTGGGTGAGCATTACATTTCATACTTTATTTTTTTAAATTTATGTTTTGGTATTCCTTTTTACAATGTGGGTTTCTATAAAAGAAACTATCAAGTAGTAAACCCTTTATAACCCCAACAAATTTTGAGGGTGAAATTCATTTTAAGGGGGGTAGAATGTAACAACCAGGGATTTTACGAGAATTATTCTTTTTAATTTCATTTATGTCTTGTGTTGTACATGACACCAAAATTACCTTGTTCTATACGCAACATCGTATACGCAACACTATTCTTCGCTCGTGTTACACAAAATTTCAAGTTTGTTTGATAGATGTTATTCTACGAAACATTGAGTGTATATATATATATATATATATATTCAATTTATAAATGAAATACAGTTGGATTCTATTCTACACAACAACAAAGGAATCTTTCACTACACGCTACCCTGACTTGGCTTGCTTTACACGCAATCGCGACCTTCCATGATAGCGTGTGTTGTACGCAATACTGAGTTTCACTAAAAAACGATATGTTATTAAAATATTATATAAACTATATGTTATGAATATTAATACACAGTTTTTGAAATTTTATTTTTCAAAATGGACTTCAGTTTTGGATTCGGAATATTGAAATTTTCCTAGGGTGAATTTATGGTATTTTTCTGAAAACATTCAATTTTTGATGAATAGTGAAAACACTATGTTACTATTTAAAAACTGGCTTTTTATTTAAATAATTAGTTATTCTATTGAAATTTATTTTAGGTAAAAATTTATTCATATTACCTATATAAGTTCATTGTAATTCATTGGAGTCATTTTATAATAATTTTTGATATATAATAATTTTATTGAACTTTTCACTGTCTTTTACCTACCTCCAAAGAGCATTTTGAAAACATACATAAAACATAATTTTACCACTTCTGTGAGTGGAATTTCGAAAATCTGAGAGAAATGGTTAATATCAAGGAGTAAAATGTGGTTCAATAAGATAAAAATAATTTTTGGTGAATAATAACTTTTTACTTTTTTTACCACGGTTAAAAGTAAATATGGTAATTAAGGGTAAAATTGATATTATTATTACCCTAACGCATGTCCTAATTCTATTGGACAAGTGTGATTCGACCAAAAACAACACTAGGAATAAAATAATTCCCTTTATATCCACTTGGATAATATTAGGACATTTATAATTATTTTATTTTAAAAAAGAGTTTCAATAGTTAAAATCAATGTTTAATATCTAAAACATTTTTAATATAGGGTTATACAAAAGATAAATCAGACTATAAATATTCATTTGAACGATAAAATGATTTCCTACCTAATGGTATTTTATTTATACTTTTTAGACAACAAATAAGTTGATTTATTTATGACACAATGGTGATGCAGTAATTACCTTATAATGAAATATTAACATAATTGATATTTTAAATACCCAAATAAATGTAATTTGAGACTTTTTATGAATTACACTAATTTTATTAGTTAATATAAATGTTATTATTGTCTCAATTATCTTTTTTCAAAATAATCATTCATTTATGATTTTCAGAAAAATAAATTACCTAATAGTGTCAAAATTGACATAAAATAGTTTTTTAAAAAAAATTCTATTATTAATTGTTATTATATTCATAAAAATATAAGGATCAGCCAAATGACTTAGATAATGTTATATATATTAATAATGAACTACCTTAGGATCGTTTGGTTTGTTATAGAAAGTTCATTAACCATATAGTGTAAGAAAACAAGAAGACATGGTAAAAGTTAATTTATTTAACTTAGAGTTAAATGAAAATGATAAGGTTAAAATAGTAACCTAAACATGTCTAAAACATATTTGTTGAGAGGATTTAGATCCATCCCCACTTTAGATTATAAATAAATCAATTTGGAGATATTATAAACCGAATATGACTTTATTATAAAATAATATCATATGTTTTTTCAGAGGTGCCTCTCTCCTCCCTTATAAAAAGGGAACCCCTTCCCTCTTCTCTTCATACATTTTTTAGCCTTGAAGCTTGGAAAAACCCTACCAATTACTCTTCTCAACCTATCTAGTTACATCATAGAGGTTCTGGTCTTCTCAAAAGACAAAATTTAGTGCCCTAAGAAGAAGTTTAAATGACGTGCGTCGAGGAAGAGGTAGTCTCTTATACCGACTCTTTCAAGTTTCTTTCTTCTTATTCTTCATCTTATTTAGTTGATTAATTATAATGTAATTAAATCAGCATTACTTATATAATGATATTTTATTATAAATATTAAACAAACATATTTTACCTTCTATCCATCCTAAGGAAAATGAAATCACCACACGTGCGTACGTACGGAATACCGTCTCCACGCCGTGGTGTAATCAGTTTTTCCACCAACACCTTACTTGGATGGGTATAATGGTGTAAATAATAACTATATATAATTATTATAACATCATACTCATTCTATGATATTATATCATCCACTCCAATTCCATTTAATAAATATGGGAATGATATCATCGCTCGGGCGTACGTATGGATTACCATCTCCACGACGCGATTAGATTCATTTTCCATGTTAACAATTCAAGAATAATTATAAAGTATATATAATAAGTAATCTTGAAATATATGAAATAATAATGATACTGGATTTATTTATATATATATTTATGTCATCTACTTAATTCCATTCAATTCAATAAGGAAATGAAAATAGCGTTCATGCGTACGTACGGCCTACCGTCTCCATGAACGGTGTATTTCATTTCATTTATCGATCTGTCATATATATATGTATATTCTGAATATATATTATATATAAATCATGTTTTACATTATAAAGTAAAGTAAATATGGATATAAGTAAAAATATCATGAAAAAAATGTCGAAACATGTACGATAAATGAAACGATTTTACCAAAATGCTGCTTTAACATGGAATTTACAAAGAAAAGGTAATATAAAGTCATATGTGAACCATAAATGATATCATAACAATGAATATGATTCTGTAATAAGTCAATGAAATTATTTAAATCATTATACAGGAGGTTAAGATACATACGATGTATATCAGACATAAGGTAAGGGATAACTTTTCCAATCTCATTTTTATCTGAGATTGTTTATTCATAAGTAATTACTGGGGTAATATTTATTATCCATGTAACTATTTTCTAAAAATGGTTTCATGTAAGATTAAAGTATTTTTTACCCATTTTTTACTTTTACTACATGGTATGTAAGGAATCGTTCTTTTGATTACCATACGAGGTACTTTTTGGCCTTTCTGGCAAAAGTATGAGAAGAATGGTTTTTTAACTTATACGGCATGAACATATTTTTACGGTTTTATAATGTCTTTTTTTAATTATTCTTAAAATACAATATTTAATGAAAATTTTCAACAAAATCTTTTTCTTTTAAAATTTCATGGAATTTTGTGAAAAGAAAATGATTTTGAAAAAGAAAGGATATTTTCCTCAAGAATTCATTTCAATTATTTTATCAAAACCATTTTCCATCTAAAATGAAATTATTTCATATGTGTATGTTTCAAGTATACTTTCTATATTATTTACATGGTTTCAATTTTCTTATGATGAAATGATATCCATTTGTTTTATATAGATTATGTTATGATGGGATGATGTTTATGAAACCCATTTTATTCTTTGGGTTATGATGAATGATTTATGTTTATGTTGTGGCACACGTAAGAATGATTTCATTATGAGATGGGTGGGACCTATATCTACCTCCAATGCATTGGGTAAAGATTTATATCTCATGAGATAGACATGGATGGAACGGTAAGTTAATCTGGTTATGTGATATAGGACTGGAACGAGGAGTGAACTCGATTCAGAAAGGGACTTTGTCCACTAAGATGGTTTTGGCAGCAATGCCTTGGATACTATGGAAATCACATCATGTGCTTAATGATTTTCTACAATTACAAGTTTTATTCCCATGATATTTTATCATGATTGATGTTCCTTTATGATATATGCCTTACGTACTTCCAGGATTTATTTATTTGCTCGAGATTCTGATATTTATATTTTATGTTCAACTTTTTGCATTCAAATGTTTATGGATTGTTTTATGTTATCTATGTTTACCCTTACTGAGCATTTGAGCTCATAATTTTTATGTTTTATTTTCCCCAGGATATGAAGAAAGGTTTTAGGTATGAAAACCAAATGGGCAAGATCTTTATGGTCGATGTTGAAGATCTTTCACCATGATTAGAAGATTACGTTTCGAGTTTCCAAAGACACTAAACTAATACGGTCTTTGGGCGTCTGTTATTTTCATTATTAAGTATTCCGAAAAAGTAATGTAATGTCCATGTACGTCAAAATTTGGGTCTCTATAGGGGAACATTAAGAAACTCTCAAAAAATTAAAATTTAATAATAGTATTCTAGATATAAATAATTAAATGTGAAAAATACATGAATTTTAAAATAAAATTTCTACCATATATTATCCCCTTATGATTATTTAAAATTTATGTGACTTAAAAAAATAAATTATAAATTAATTCAATACGATATTGTTATTGCAAAATTTATTACTATTCATTTAATTTGACAAAAAATAAATTAAGCAAAGTGGGAATTCGAATATAACGATTTCACTCATTTATAATATATCTTATATATCATATAAATTTGTTATACACATTAAATAATTAAAAATACAATAATATTAATAATATTAATATCATTTATTATATTTTAATTTTTTTGAATAAAGATTCTTTTAAAAATTTAAATACTTTTCAAGTAATTATATAAAATATAAAATATAAAAAATATATTATATAATGAAAATGGTTTCATTTATATCAAAATATACATGTATATTCATTTATAGATTTATTTTTTCTATATTTGGACCCATAAATATTATTAAAATACAAGATATTGATATTTTATAACTATCATTGATTTAAATAATATATAATTTATTTTCATGTACAAGTTTCCATTAAACAGCTCAAAGTCAATCATATTGTGATAATTATTTAATCATATTCATCAAATAATTTTTTGAAAATGTATTGGTTTTATGTTCAACCATATAATTTTGATTTAACCTTTATTAATTCCATTAACTCTTACTATGGCAAAATGTCTTTCTTATTTACTAATGGTTAATATTGTCACTCAAAAATGGAAAATGATCCATAAATGTATCATTTGTGGCATATTTAACTTCTCTAAACTAGTTGGCCGATGTTTATATTTTTATGCATTAAATAGCATTTTATAAAATTTTATTTATTAAAAATATAAATATTGTCAATTTTGAAACTATTAATTAGTTGACTTTTTAAAAATATCACAACATAGAGATATGTTCAAAAAACCCTCTTAAACAGAAAATAACAAGTCAAAGTCGCCCATAAAAGTATTTTATAACATTATTTCACTGAAAGTATAATTATTTTAAAATTTCTAAAATCATTTATTGGATATTTCTAGTAATAAAACAATTTCTCCACCACTATTGAGTCATCATTAATGATACTTATTTAAACAATAATAATTATAAATAAATTTCTATGATCATGTTAATTATAATATATTTTCAAATCCTACCTATAGTTCATTTTATCTCTTTGTTATTCATATATTAATATTTATATACTAATATATAATTAGATTGGGACTTTTTGTTACAACCGTTAGTTTTTATAGCATTCATTTAATATTCTTAGGTTAGCAGCTATAAAGTGAACCCATTTTAAAAAATAGATGATAATGGTAAAATTGAGTTATCCAATAGATTATTTACATGTGGGAAGGTAATTTTAAAATATTATTTTGACACTAAATTACATGATTTACCTTAAACCATGGTAATAAAAATAATTACACAAATTAGTATTCATATTTCTCAAATATAAGACTAGCCTATTAACATAATTTTGACCCACATATTCAAATTATGGAATCAATTATTCATAATTAAAAACATTGAATTGATAGAAATTAATTTTAAAATAATTCGCATTATTAAAACCAAGAAGCAGGTTTTTAAGATGTAAATACATATCACAAGATTGTCATGTGTTTATGTCCAACTAAAATGTGAAAGTAATTTTGATTATATAAATTGGATTAAATAATAAAAAATATTCCAATTAAAATTTAAAAATAAATCTATAATGATAATATATCTATATAAATAAATAAGATGAAAATGTTGTTTTCAATTAAAATGTTGTTTTTCACTATTCATTAAAATATGAATTTTATTAGAAAAATAAAAAAATCACCAAAAGTAAATTTTTATGTTCCACTTCTAAAAAAGAATTTAATTGATCCAAATATAAAATATAATGGTGTTGAAAACTAAATTAAAAATGGCTGCTCCATCAAAAGGTGAAAAAAATGCATTTTTTTGAAAAATACATCTTTTATAATGAAATATTATTTGTTCTTAAATCATTTATAAAAATTCATGAAATTAATTTTAATTTCATATAAAATTAAAATTGTCATTAATACTATTCATAGTAGTTGGTTTTTATCGCATTAATTAATAATATTTTACAATATATCATTGTTTAGTGAAACATGGTATTACATAGAATGAAAGCTATCGAGGAAGGTCGATCTTGCGTGTACAACAAGATAATAATAGTATTGTGTAAAATAAAAGATCATACGGTGGTTTGTATATTTCAATCTAATATTGGCATAACGTACAAAAGAAGACATCAATGAAATTAAAATGAATCTATCTCAATAAATATCAGGGTGTCAAAATAACTATATTTAATTCAGGTTTATTATAATGGTTTTAATGGTTATATATAATATTAATTATAGAAAGATTAATTTTTAATTCTAATAGCATATCTATGTTATTGGCTTCTCATATGTTGGAAAAAAATTAACATCTCTCATGCGTTCATGTGTACTACCACCTCCATAAATTGATGTGATTTGATTTCATTAATTTATAAAATGGATTATAGAAATGATATATTTCATTAATTTAATCGATATATATATAATATATTAATGATTCAAGGAATTTGAATTATTATTTACCATTATTTCATTCCATCCATTGAAAAGTAAAAAACCACAATCCAGCATATGTATGACCTACCGTCGGTATGAATGGTGTAATTTATTTTTCTATCACTAAATATTACATAAGATTATAAATATGTATATAATGAATAAATTTAACAACAAAATATTTTAAATTATTAAAATTAAATTTTATAGCATATACAACACACAATAATGGGCTTAATTGAAAAATAAAATATTATTTTATTAATATTAGAGTCATAACCTACTTGTTAAACTGGTGGGTAAGAATAGGATAAAAAATAATATGAAATAGGTATAAATTTACTATTAATTATAAATTAATTTATAAATTCTTAATAAATAATCAGTCAAAATTTAGTAAATAAATTTTACTCTTATAAAAGGTGTTTTCATAAAAAAATGGGTTTTTATTGTGAGAAAATAATATATTTAATTTATATAAATTTCATAAATTTCATTTTATAAAATAAAAATTAATTTTATAATTATTGTACCAAAATTAAAATTCGGTGAAATTTGGTATTTTTTACAAAGGATTGAATTGTTAGTGAATAGTAAAAATTATTGACTTTTTCAAATACTGCCATTTATTTTCATTAAATCAAGTAATTTAAGTGTCACATTATATATTGTATTTGAAATTAAATTTATATGTGGGATATTATATTTAGAATTTTATATTTATTATAATTTAATTTGTAATTTTCATGTTTTATTTTCAAGTTTATTTTTATGCTTAATACATAGTTTTATAAAAATTATTTTTAAGAGTATAAATTTTTTCTATTTTAATTAATAAAATAACCACAAGGAGGAATTAATAAAATATAATGTATATATTATATATCTATACATTCTAATTTAAACACATTAAATTAAAATTACTACTTATACAGTTATTATAATTTTATCTTTTCCTTGTAAATTTCATTTTTTGTAAAACAAAATTTTGAGCAGTTTTAGGTTTTATTTTTAATTTAATTGCTCCAAATATATAAATTAAATTTTAAAAAATGTGTTTCATATCTATAATAATACCAACTAATACGAGGTAAAATATTCACAATAATTCATGGTCAAAATGTGTAGTGAAAAGCTTAATAAAATTACCATGTTTAAGGGTAAAACATTCTTACTGGGGGTTAAAAATAGATAAAATTTATGGTGGAAATAATTGTATAATTTATTTTTTCAGAGAATATTTTTACCATTTTTCTTCTTAGTTCTTGAAATTTTCAATTTTTAATCAATATGGTGATGATTATGACCATTATAATAATGTATGTAATGAAAATGAAAAATATCACTCTCTTAATTTTAAAAATCTCTTATATGTTCACATAGAGATAAAGATGAGTAATTATAAATTTTAAATGTAAATTTAAAATATAAATATTTTTTATCTTCCATGTAAACATATTTTTATTTTTTATTGTTTTATTAATTAACCTAAAATTTTACGCAAAACTGATGTAATAATTATTTAATTAAAATGAAATTAAAATAGATGATATTAAAATTTTTAAAATCAATATGTTTTGAATAAATTACTTGGTTACACAAATTTTTAAATGAATATAACATTTTAATTATTTTGGATATGTCATTCTCTATATTTTTTGAAGATAAAAGTAATTGAATAGTGTCACAATTAATATTATAAATATTTTGAAAAGAAATATTTATTAAATGATTTATAATTAATAACAAGTTTATATTTAATTAATTGAATGATAATATATTAATATTATCGAATATGGTCTATTTAATGGATTTTTTCCTTTAATAGGGAGATTCTAGACAACTAAAAGGTAAAAACATTAATATTATGGTAATTATCAAAAAGTGTTCAAACAGGTTAAAACCCAAATATAAGGGTGGAAACATCACCTAATGTCATAGAATTATAATTTTTAGGGTACTTAAACTAAAAACACATTTTACTATAAAAATATTATTTTTTAGTAACTCAATTATGATAACTAATTTCTATTAATTTAATACTTTAAAAAAATTAAATAGTTCCCCTCACTTATCATATAAAAGGGAACCTCCTACCCTATCCACTACACACTACTACAACCATATTTTTTGGCTAATACCTTCCCAAATAACTTTATTACATCCCTAAACATTCCATAGAGTTTTTGGTTTGATCATTAAACCATCTTAAGGAAGCTTTTGGAGTGAACCTTAAAAGTTAGTCTGGAAGAGAGATATAGTTTGTAATCAAGTTTTTTTTTCATTCAACATAAAATTCCATAAAATCATATTCAACCATGATTATATAATAAAAGAATTATATACTATAAAATAATATGTTTTTATGTTAATTTAATAGCTTATATCTATCCCAACTTCCATAAAATGGAATATGAAACCGACGTTCGAGCGAACCACAAACTACCACCATGCAAACCATTGTAATTATTTTTCACCACCTCTATTAATGGTTGGATATAATGATAGATTTAATAGATATATATATATATATATTATATTCATGAAATATATATATATGTCATAAATTTTAATAGTACATATAGTTTCTTACCATTACATTCATTGAAAAATGATAACAGAATTCCAGTGTACATGTGGAATGACACCTCCGCTAAGAGATGTGATTAGTTCTTAATCACCACCTCACAAGGATTATATATATTAATATATTTACAGAAAATATTTTTTTATTTATGATATAATGATTATTATGTGAATATAAAGTAATACTTATTTTCTTTCTGAATAATCGTTGAAAAATAGAAATGTTAATTGTTCGTATGTACAAATTATGAAATCATTGATTGTAACAGATTCCATTTTTTCCAAAACAAATTTTAAGGTCAGATTTAACAGTATAGTTGATTTAGATAAATTAAAAATATTTCATCTATATAATACTTCATATGATGGAACAAGTACCACTTTCATGATACTCATCCTATAGAATTAATTTTGGACATATGAACTAAATATAATCAAAATACCTGATATGAAATTAATTAATTATTTAATAAAATATTAGAAGGAATTAATTTAACTACAAGTAATATTAAAGTGGAATATTTTTCTTAAAAGATTAAATAAAGAGTATATAATTATTATTTATGATGATATAGATTATACATGATGATGATGGCCTCTGGTAAGGGATTTCATCTCAATTCCCATTCATCAAGGTATATTTATTTATTATGCACCTAAATTATTTTATATGGTGTATATATAATGTCCTTTTCCATGAAATATCATAAATCGTTCATAAATAATGTTATTTTATGTTTGAAATTGAATTATTTCATTAAAATATATTTTCCTTTCATGTTATCAACTTATAATTAGTTTCATAACTCAATTTCTTATCATTAGTAAATATTATTTCTTTATTGACCTTGATATTATAAGATAATTTGTATACATTATATTGTAAATTTTTGTATTTATTTTTTTAATGTGAATTTACATCGGATAAACATAAAATATTCATTAATTTATCCTCTCATCAAGGGTATGATGTTTATAAGTGATTTGGTTTCAATTTATAATATATTGAGACATATTTGTTAATATGAACCTACATATATTTTGGTTTTATATAATTTAAGGCCTTTAACAAGAATATATACTTATTCATGATGATTAATTATTCAATTCAAATTCCACAATCAATAATTATGTTTAAAATAAAAACTGATCTTATTTCTCTTCTTGATCGATTATATTTTCTTCTATATCGATATTTATTAACTTTCACATACCAATGTAATTTTTTTTTTCAAAAAATAAATTAAAAATAATATTTTGAGATATACATTAATTTTTATATTTTATGAAATTAATATTTATAATTTTAATCATATATGGGTAATTTTTTACTATCTATACAAAAAAAGAGAACGAACCTTTTTAACATATTTTGTGAATGAAAGAATATCCCACCCACCATAACAATTTCATTATATTTATTTTCCAATAAATGTTATAAATGGGTTTAAAAAGGAAACGTGTTTCACAAAATATATTTTAACATTTCTCTTCCATTTTATTTTATACTTCAAAATACATTGATTTATTTAAAAACCAATATTTCAAATAAATAAAATTTCATCTTTCTCATCTTATAAATATTATGGTCATTAGAGTCCCCTTAAAACATTAACATTCATGTGATCCTTGAAAATTGAATTTCCCATAAATATCTATGTTATATGAATCGTGTATATTATTGTTTTCTAAATTGTATACAATTTTTACATATGGATTTTTACTTTCAAAGTTATTTTATTTAATGGGGAATTATTGATAATCCATATTTTTACCAAATACATGTAATTAGTGATATGGATTATTATTAATGAAATATATATATATAATTATATATATAATGATTTCATTGAAAAATCAATAATGGGTGGATCCTAGAATTATATAGTCCATCGATTCATCGACATGTCTATTGAGATAATATATTGACCATATTAAATTAGTTTTTAAACATAGTTTTAATGTATCACTATGTAAGGTCTAGATGGTTGAGATATCCTGATGCGTTAAATAATGTCATCCAATATTATTTATTTCATTCGTTTTTATCTTATTTATTAGTATCTATTAGACCATTACATTGATATTATCCATGGATTTATTTTTTTGATCAAGTTATTTATTAACTAAAATGATTTTTCAATTATATACCTTTTCATATTGATTATAACATATTTACTCTTGATATATTCTTTTATACAAACCCCTTACTACAAATTTGATCATACCCCTAATTTTATTTCCTTTCCGAGGATATAAACATGGAATCTTTTAATGAGTTAAAGGATTCAAAATATTTACATTCACAATGTTGTATTTTTTTTGTTTTAAAATGTAAGATGTGATTCAAATATGTATATAGTTTACCAATACTGCAAAACTATTTAGTAATTTTGAATAAATTGATTGTATCTTATTCCAATAAAGTAAAAAACAAATAGATCCATATAACATGGTTCGTCATATTTTTATATAGAATGCATGATTATTTATTTGAAAAATTGGGAACTATATTTATAATACCATAGATTAAGGAACACAACCCTTTAATTTTGAGAAAATTCTCCAAAGGCACTATTTTTATGATTCATATGCTGATTGTTTTATAATTTTAGGTATCATCATGGCTTAATAAGTGTATGTATGATTATAATTTTAAAGTCACATATACCCCATTTTAGGTTTTAGGGGATGAAGGTTATTTGGAGATATTTATTGAGTTTTAACAGATGTTTAAGGTATATGTAACATGTATTTATAACAAGTGTCTTAGTGAAAATGTAATTTTACAAATAATTATTTTACATTTTGGGAAATAATTAAAATTTTATTGATATCATTTTGGGTCAATAAGATCATAAATGTTATGATAAATTGATTTTGAAGGAAAACTAAGTTATATTGGAAACTATTGTAGTTAAATAGTTTTTTTTAGGATTAATGTGATTTTAATGATAATAATAACTTTTTTTGAGAAGTGTTAATGAAATTTTATGAATATAGTTTTACAAAAGTAAAATAAACATGTTGGGTGACCACCCTCTACATCTAGTCGGGCCACGAGGTTTGAAACCAAAATAGACGAGTGATATGGTGAGGAAACTACAATTAGTTTACATGGTGTTTTGGGTAGTATGATATTTTTTTAATTAAATAGTTCTATGTATAATTATAAAATTTATTTTTGGAATCATATTATAATATCAAATATTTTTTTTATTTTTAGATGATTGACGATATTTTGGTATATGCTTTATTAGACTGAGGTATATATAAAAATTAGCTTTAATTTAACAGATTATTTCAGAAGACAACAATTAGATTTTTGGGGATGTAAGAAAAATTATATGAGATAACCATTAAGGTGATTTTTTTTCATGTTTAGAATATTGGTGTTAATTGGGATTTAGGTTTATTTTATGTATGGAGTAATATTATCTGATCCTTTGGAGGAAATTTTCAAGTAATTTATATTAATTCTTCATATGAATGATTATACATTTTTTGTCTTACCACGTGGTTAAAATTTCAGTCTTGATTTCTTTTTAATGAATGTAGGAATAAAAAATAATTATTTTATAGATATTATGATCCCTTATAATTTAATTTTAGTGATTCTTGCTTAAAAATTTATATAGGATAATCATTTCAGGTAGTATGAAATGAAGTTTATGAAGATTTAAGCACATCCAAAGTATTAAACTATGTTTATCGAATTAAAAGATAGTAGGTATGTAAATATTTTAGTGTTCTCTATATTTATATTAAAATAATTAAAAAACATTAGGAAATAGATCTTAATATATAAATGTTATATATTAACCTTCATTTCTAATGAATAAAGAGTATTTTCACCCATTATTGATTAATGGTATTGTGGTTGTTAGCATTCTTATGAAAATGTTCTCTATCACTATAAATTAGTAATATTTCAAAATATTTCTCTATTATTTATATATATTCACATCCCATTAATTTTATCAAATTTTGAGTCATAGTTGTTTTTAACTTTATAATAGCTTTTAATTTCTTTTTCCATATTTTTAAGAGGATGTTTTATGAACAATATTATAATGTGGGTTTTCTAAATAATAATTTCTTATTTTAAAATAATTCATTTCCATGAACATTTTCATATTGTGAAGTTAAAATATATTGATTTTGGTAAGAATTTAACACCCTAAGATTTCAATATAATAACATTATGTTGGACAATGTATATTGAAAAAAAACACTGCGCTAATACGAAGAATAAAATATTATTATTTAAATATAAATGATATAGACTACTTTTAAAATTTCATAGTATGAATAGTATTAAATACATTATAAAATAAATATAAAATTTTAAATAAATATTAATGTATATATAAATTCATAGAAAATACTCATTCCAATTTTACTATATTCATCATAAACACTTTTTTTAAAATGATTTATATTTCTTTTTGTGGTAAAATTTTATAAATAAATTCATGAACTTTTTGAAAAAAAATTCTATGAAATTAAAATCATCTTTGAAATTAGTATATTAAAAATATATTTATGTTAAATTCTATGATTTTCTAGAAATGATTTATTATTTAGTGAATAATGAAAATAAAATATTTTTAAAATGTAATTTTTTTAATGAAATCAAGTAAGAACATATTGGATGTTGTATTGAATATAAATATGCAGTGTATTGTTTATAAAAATAATTATTATTTTAACTTTTAATCTAAAGTTATCAAGATATGTGTAAAAGTTTATTTTTATGAGTAAAAAAATCAGTCTTCTATAAATTGTTTTTATGTACATAATGTTTTTTTAATTTTAATTAATTAAAAGTACATCTAATGGAGATATATTTAAGTTTAATTTGTTTATAATATAAGAATATTTGTTAATTTAAATATATATAACCAAGATTCACTGTTTTAGAGTTAATGTAAAATAATTTGTTCATGAAAATCCATTATTCAAAAAATGATTTTTTGGAACGCATTTGGGTTTGATATTATATTATACTTTTCCATATAAATTAATTAAATTTAATTTAATTTGTTTAGTATTTTTTGTAATTATACCTAATGCTATGAAGAAATATCAACATAATTCATGGTCAAAATAAATAGTAAAAAGAGTAAAATTTGATTTTAGTTGTTAAGGATAAAATGGGTTTACCAAGGTTAAACTAATGAGATTGGGAATATAATGAGATAAAAGCTTTGTAATTTATATTTAACAGAAACATTTGTACCCTATATCATCTATGTTTTTTAAATTATTTGTTCTTAATAAATTATATAATGATTATGACCATTATAATAATTTTTGTAATGAAAATGAAAAAATGACACTCTAACTTTAAAAAATATCATATTTGTTCAAATTTGGATTAAAAGGATGTATGTTTTATTATTAAGATGAATTTTTTATTGCAAATAATTTTTATTTATGAATTTATTTTATTTATAATTTTTAGTGATTAGATAATTTCATTAAATGCATATGTAACGCCAATGTAGAAATTATATAATTAAATAGAAAAAAAATTATTTTAAAAATACTAAAAGTAATATAAATTGGATAAAAAAATGAGTTATAATTTTTTTATTAATATAAAATATTATTTTAGTGTTAATGTTATATATTTTAATTACTTCTTTCTGTAAATGTATTTAATGCAAAATTAAATGAATATTGTCACTAAATGAAATTAAGGACATTTTATAATATATAAATCTTTATTGAATGATTTAAATATAATATAAAAATATTATATTCTGAAACATAAATTATAAATTGTATATAATATCAACCATGATATATTTATTGTATTTTTTTATATTTTGGTAACATTATTTACCCCTAAATAATAAAAATGTGAATATCATTGTAATTAATAAAAATGGTTAAAAGGGGTTAAAACAAATTGATTTTGGTTAAACACAACCTAACCCTACCAAATTATTAATTAATAATATAAAATTTCTTCAAAAAAATATATTCCTATAATATTCTCAATTTTTAGACATTCCAGTAAAGGAATTGTTTTTTATTAATTTAAATATTTAAGAAATTCCAAGGGTGTGCCTCCCCTCTCTTATAAGAGGAAGCCTCGTATCATATTTTATCCATATATAAATATAAATTTTATTCATCCAATTCCTATTAATATTACATCATTTAATCTCTCCAAATTCTATGTAGTTATTGTTTGGATCATAAAACCAACCTAGTTAAGATTCTTGTAAACCTTTGGTGGTTGTCTAAAACCCATTGATGGTTCTTAATAAAGTGTTTTTATTTTCATTATTATTACACGTCATTAAAATATTATTCAACCATTATGATATAATAAAAGTAATATTTAACATATATATGTTATTATATTATTTTCATATCATTTATCAATATCATGTTCCATCGATTCGGAGATAAAAGTGCTCTTTATGTGTATGGAGGACTACCACCCATAAAACAGATGTAATGTTTTTTCCATAACCTCATATTATTGATGGTTGAGATTAATTATTTAATATATATATATATATATATGATATTCAAAACATAATTTTTATTCTTATAAGATAATATATATTATAATTTCTTACCATTCAATTCACTGAAATATGATAATGTTGTTCGTCCATACGTGTTTACTACCACCACCATGAAATGATGTCACTCGTTATTCATCACCACATTTCATGAATAATATATATAATTCTATTTAAGAAAAGGATATTACATTTAAGTCATAATGGTTATTCATTGAATCTGAAATTATAGTTATATTCTATTCATAATAATTGTTGAAAAATAAAAACACAACTCATGGGTACATATGGCAGAAAATCTCCATGAGTGTAACATAGTACATATTTCATAACAATAATTAAGGGTTGTATTTTAAAGTATAATTTATGTGTAAAAGTTAAAATTATGTAATTATTATTAATCTGGTAAGGATTTAACCAGTACCACTTATTCCATAGTCATCCTACCAATGTCATTTTGGACATATGAAATGAATATCATCACAACGCCTAATGTGAACCTAATTAATTATGTAATGATGTAAAACAAGGAAATTAAAAATATAGTAGTAATAATGATCTATAAAACTGTATTTATGAAATTAAATAATTTATATAATTTTATTATTCAGGATGTTAAATAATATATATGATGTGTTAGTCTTGATGTAAGTGATTTCATCTGAATTTTCATTCATTGAGCTATATCTTAATGTTAATAAACAAATTTATTTTATAAGGTTCATATTCTGCCCATTTTACATGTAAAATAAATAATCCATAATATTCCAAGGTATTTTATAATTATATTTTAACTATATCCTAAAAGATTATTTGACATAAACGTTACCAAGTGGTAAGTGTTTTCAAAATTCAATTTATTTTCTTTGGGTTATAATACTTATTCAGTATCATTGATGTTCGATGATTATGTGTATAACGAATTTGGTGTATTTTATGGTTTATTTAAACTTTTTTATGTTTATTTACATTTTATACCTATAAAAAATTCATCAATTTATCATCACTTCAATGGTATGTTTTTTGTATTGGATTTTTTCATAATATCCACTCTTTCGAGACATATTTGGTAAAATGATTCGAAATAATTTTATGTAATATATACACATCCCAATTGAGGTCTTTAACATTAATATTTTTTTAATAACTATTATTGATTCAATTACATTTACTCTCTGGTGATATATTTTTGTATGGAAACTCGATCTTAATTCTCTTCTTGGACGAGTTTATTTTCTTCTATGTCCACATTTTAAAAATAATTTTATAAAAGTAATTTTATTTTGAAAAATTAATTTTAAAAGGATTTTTTATATTATACATTAGTTTTTAAATGGTTTGAAATATATGTTTATAATTTTCTCCCATAGTTTTTCATTTTTAAATGTTTTTTAACATTTACGACGCTAATATACATCCCCAAAAAATAACTATTTATATATATATATATATATTATACAGAATTTATGTGGATTTTAAAATAAAAAAATTGTAATATTTTACATTAATATTTCTCATTGTATTTCTTTGATTATTCAAAATGAATGAGTGATGTCCTGACCTGGGTGCCACATACTGGTGCCCTATGTTAGTTCGTTAAATGACGTCAGGTGAACCTCTCCATCCTCCAGGGGCTATCGAATAATAGAGAGGGTTTAATATGTATTGTTTTGTTATTATACACTATATATCAAAGTAGCGTAATATCGGAATCCAATAAACAATATCCAAATGATAAGAAATTATAACCAAGATAATATTATAATCAATAACCATCCAACATTACATGGTGAATACAAAATATCTAAAAATGACCCCAATTCAATGAAAGAGATATTAAATTCAATGTATATGTCAACAATCAAATAAAAATACAAAATATCGACACACAAGATACTAGGAATAGGGTCCATACAAAATGTTTAGTTCCTCATCCATGATCCATCACAAATCAAAACTCAACAATATAACATAGGGATCATACCCTTATCCTATCCTATAGAAGTGATGTATATTCAGGTACGAGTGATGTCTAATGAAATATGTAGTCTATAATAGTGTATGAATTTTTATAAATACTAAATAACAAAATATAAGATAATAATGTTACAAATTTATTATACATTAGTCAACCACATCATACCTACTTCGACCTGTGAAAGAGTCTAAAGCATACACCATAAGAATACCACAATCTGTTCTCTTATGGGTTTTTCTTATTCATTTACTTTCAACATCACATTTATAGACTAGGGTCCTAGAGAATTAGTTTATAACCCCTTGGGTCTTTGGAGTAGTAATCTGAAACCCATAACTTATTGATCACATGAAAGAAATATATATCTCTCAGGGGCCTTGAGAAGTAGTATGTCACCCCATGGGCATTTAGAGTTTTAGTCTCTCACCCACAAATCATTTTTTAAATTATACACAATTAATACATTCCATGGTTCTACAATCATAACCCATTAATCAACCAAATTCATTTCCCATTATTCAACTAATTTCACAAACCCATTTATCAACCCTATTGACAATATCATTTATCACTTATGCATAATTCATAAATCAACATTTCAGTTATATTGACACATCCCATGGGTTTCTATCAAATCATTTCTCAACAAGTCCAATGGTTGCAACATGATTTTGGAGCGTCACAAATCACAAGGGAATGAATTAATTAATTAAATTAAAAAAATAAAATTTCCCAATATGTAAATTCAAAATTTCCAAATTACATTCACATAATTATAACCATGTCCATGGGAATATAAATTAGGCCACCTCCCTCATGATCATTGGTAATATCATTCCAAATCATACCACTCAATTAGGTTTAGAAAACAAGAATTTCATCGACAATGAATAACAATGATGAAAACCTAGGTTCAGATATAAATAAATTATATTAGTAAAAATATATATATTAACCATAAATAATAGAGGAATTCATCCATGTCCATTGGGGAATTAATACAAGAGTGAAATGAAATTAAATGAAAGAGAAAACCCATACCATTGAGGGATTTATTGCATTGACCATATCTTGGATTCATAATAGAATAGGTTTTAAGAGGTGTGTAATCCTCCCATGATCCTCTATAATCATGTTAAAATGGGATATGTAAAGTGGGGGTGATTGAGAATAAAAATAGTAGGGGTTGGTTTGTTTACATGAAATATTATGGGGACTAATTTCAATATGAAAAGTTTATTTGGAGGAGGTGAATGATTTTCCAACCTGTTCAACTTGACTGGGATTCTGTACTTAGGGGTTTAATGATTTATCATAAGCGGTGCATCATTTTATAAACCATGAGCTAATTGCGAAATTCCACTTTATCTCTGTCACACAATTTTTTGAGGGGAGGGCACACAGTTTGAGAAAGCCATGTTCCAAACGTGCACTTCCCAACAACACTAAAAAATCTCCAAACCTCACCTCAACGCACACAATACAAGTCTAAAACAATTTAGGTCTACAATAACGATAAAATAATACATGAAAACAAGAATGAGACATCTATATTAAGGTCAAGATCTTACAATCTCCCCACGTAATCACATTTCATCCTCATGATGTACTTCTAAGAATCACTAATATAACGAGGTAAAAAGTTCAATCCAGAGGACCCGATGAACTTCTTCACTATCCCTTATTTCCTTGAGAATATTTCTATGCTTCAACAATACTCTTACCTATGACCCGATATATCCCCACAACAGTTTCTCACAATGATCCACTACATGAGTAGGACACTATTCAAATAAAACATCAGCATCCATATAAAAATAACCAACAACATTCATTTGATAAGGGTATGGGTTATACTGTCAAAGATGTGGCATGTGGAAAAAATCATGAATTGAACATACCTCTATGGAAGATCCATTTGGTGTGAAACTGTTCCAATTCTACCCATGATGTCAAATGGTCGAATGAATTTGGGAGAAAACATTGCATGCCCATAAATCTTATGGTGACCTAATCATGGTTACACTGGATGCGATCCACCATCACCCCCTGAAAACTCAAGAGTTTCTCAATGATAACCAGCACATAAATTCTTCATTCTCTATGTTTTTTTCATATGTTTCGAAATATACTGAATATACTATGACATTTATTATATGAGACTAAATCCCAACAAGTCGGACACACCATCCTTTATCCAACATAGAGGTGTTCTACAAGGATAACCATAAAGCACCTCATATGGTGCAATCTGAATATTCACATGATATCTATTGTTATAGGTGAACTCAACTATAATTAACCACTTCTCCCATGTTCCCCCAAAATAAAAAACTAATTCTCTTATTAGATCCTCCACCCCCTATATCGTATGATCTGATTTCTTATCTATATAAAGGTGAAAATATGTAAATTGAAAAACATGGGTTCCCAATGGCTCCTGTATTCCCTTCTAGAAGAAGGAATTAAAGCGTGGATCCTAATATAAAACATTACTCTGTGGAACTGTTTACAAACATTTTGTCTCCTCAACATACATCTCACTCAACTAGTATACAATAAAATCCTCTCATATAGCCGTGAAATGGGATACATTTTTCAATAAGTTACAAATCATCCAAATATCATCATTATTACAAGGTATCCTTTGAATACCTACTAAAAATTTACTAGTAATATCATTACACTACAATTATGGAATGTGAAATGATTCTAACAAACCATGAGGAAATTAATGCATGGCATTCAATTTCTGAAAGGTGTAGCATCATGTGACTAAACCATCAATATATTTTTTTATTCTAGCCACCAATAATGTCGACATAGGTCATGATATATTTTGGTAAAATCATGATTCACCTCCCACATCGAGGAATGAAACACGTTCATCAGATCCTCACATATGCATATAGTCACAACAATATGATTCTATACATTGATGATCTAATACTCATTTATAGTCCTATAATAATGTGACTCCACATATTTGTATATTTTCGTCAAGGTATAACATTGTAGATCTTCATTCTTCCTCCCCATGATCCAAATCTGAAATGTATACTCAATTGAAATGGATAAAAGTTTCATCTACTCATGGCCCTTCTGAAGCTCAATATCAATCACAGCCGGCATGGTTTTCATCTTACACTCAAAATTGGACTGTTGAAATTATTGATACATTGCTTTCCTACTCTAAGTGTTAGAAAAACTGTTTTTCTTTCCCGATGTATAGGCCAGCTAATAAACAAAATGATTTAATTTTATCAACCCATATCCAAATCATGTGAATAAAATATCACTACAAATAATATACATTAATTTTTTTGGTTTTTATACATAGTAATATTTTATCAAAACATGTTATACCACCAATACATTAAGGCATAAACCACCATTTCTAACTCAAGATCATGAATAGTGTAATTTTTCTCCTGTGTCCTCAACTTTTGTGAACCATATGCCAAAAATAGATCACCATAAATCCCCATTTATCCACGCTAAATCATAGATGCATCACAAAAAAATTATACACCTCAAACTACTAGGGTATGATTACGATCAATATTGTATTAAAATGATTCATAAACTATCGAAATGAATTTTAACCTGATATAGAGCATTCAAACAAATGAAATTTTTATTTGAGCGTGAATGTTTTGTTACTAAATGGATAAAGTACCGGATGAACTTCTTATTATATTCCACCAACCTTATAAACAATTAGATATCAAAACCATTATTGGGTTATTCAAAGAATCCACTTATTTCACCTTCTTTGGTTCCACCAATGCACAATCTTTATAGGTTATGTGGCCCATGAAATGTACCCTATCATTCAAGAATTGACACTTTGATAGCATTGTGTATAGATGAAGTTACCTTACATTAATTAGGAATATTTCAAGATGTTGGAAATTATTAACCTGAGTGTTTAGGTAACCACAATTTCATCGAAAATAACATCAAAAAATGGATCAATGTATAAGGGGGTGATTCGGTTCATCAAGGCCATAAACACATTAGATGTATGATCCGACCTGAAAGATATCACAGAGAACTCATATAGTCTACACTTACTTTTAAAATTAGTCTTTGGTATATCAAAAGGTATAACTCTCAACTAATGGTACCTCAAACATAGGTTAATCTTCTAGAAAGAACTAACATCAATCAACTCTTCAAAGAGATCATTGATGCACAAAAGTGGATACTAGTTTTTCACTATCATGTATATTGAATTTCATTTATCAACTCATAGACACAATGTCACATCATCCTTCATAGAAAAAACATTAGAACCCCAAGGAGTCCAACTTAGATGGACAAATCATTTATCCTTTAATTTTTCTAGTTGATTCCTATGATCATGAATATTTTTTGGTTCCATATTTTAAGTTGGAATACAATCCAATTAATCTAATGTCATGTGATCAATTGTGAACTCAACATCACAATCTACTGAAATTCATAATAAGTCATTAAGAAATATATCTGGTGATGGTTCCACATTTGGTGGAAATATATAATGATTGAAACCTTCTTCGTCAAGAAAAATACTTGAATCCTATGGGGTGGGCTCCCCTAGTTGATATGGAATATGCCCATAATGGCCATCCTCGGTATCCCATTAGCCCCTATGATCATAACTATCATCTTATTGAACATAGATTTTATAAAAAAAATAACCTTTTCAATATTAACCCAAATTAATTATTTACCTTCTAAATGAAATAAATATTAATGGTTTACAATATTAGAGATTATGATAGAGTTATCATTAATTTGATATTAATATTTTTTGGTATAGTTATTTATTGCTTAGTGTATAAAAATATTTATTGAACATAATACTTATATTAATGGATCTAAAATCTCATAGTGTTACATATACAATAGGATAACAATATTCAGATTTTATTCATATTTACAAGGAATAGATTGGATTCATCAACATTGAAATGATATTATATTATACATTTAAATATATCTTCTTTAAATAATTTCCCTCAAATATTGGGTAATGATCACTTTTATATGCAGACATATTTAAAAAATTAGGAACTATATTCACATCAAAATATATCAAATGTTCGAAAAATGTCCTCTTTAACTCTCCTATTAATCATTCATTTGGAAATGAAGAATTCATTAAACATTGTGAAAATAAAATGGATAATAAAATTTATCCATGGATCTTAACTCCCATAAATAATCCATTAAAATATTACTAATCCTTTCATAACATAGTTTCAAAAGTATTTAGTGTCATCTTCTTATGAAATATATATATGATTCTACCAAATAAATAGTACATGATAATGTATTTATTTTGTGCCATATATGAAATCAATTTTTATCTATATTCTCTCTTATGAAATTTATATCTCTTGTATACATTTTCTTCATAATTTCATCTTAAAAATTATGTGACTGGTCTTAAAAACTAATGTCTCCATTATAAAATTCTATCATATATGACATATTTATTTAACATATGTGACTAGTTGTTCACATAAAAATCACATCCTAATCTTACATAGATATTTTTTTATCCTAATCCAGGACACTAGAGTAATTGTTAAAACTCAATTATAATAGCAATGTACTATATGAAAACTAGTTCTTCCAATAACCAAAAAACGTGTACATCATTCATAATTCACGAATCATGTTTGAATATATTTGTCTAATTTCAAATAAATATTAATTCGATATATTATTTATATTAAATATAATAAAATATAAATCCAAAATATTTTAAATATGTTGAAAATAACCAATATAAAAAAATTTGTTATGGGTTGTTTAAATTGAATTGAAAAAATAAATTATGTAAAATTTAATCTCTATCATTAATCAATAATTGATTACAAACATTATAAACCTAAAAAACATATATATAATCATTTATCACTTTTGAATTTAATTAATTTTTGTCAAATTCCTTACTCTCAAGGTCTATCAAGGATGATGGACCAAATAAAATGAAAAAAATTGATTTAAATTTCATTGATTTACACTCAATATAAGACTACTCAATCCAAAATTCATTAAATTATAGAATTAATTATTTAATAATTTCTCCAGTGACCTTCATTTTAATTACAATGTTCCTCTAATTAACTTTCATTAAATTTCTATGTAATATTAATATTAATAAAATACTCCCATCACATTTCAACCTAAATCATTTAGTGGTGACAAGATCACTACATTGATAAATATTACACCATTTTATAGTTATATTCAATAAATATAATTACAATATACACCTGATAGGCGTAAATATTTAATTTGTTATGAGGAAAAATTTATAGTTACCTATAATTTTCATATATATATATATATATATTAATTTTTTATATGAATATTCAATAAAATTCATAAATAATCACCCTAGGACCATAGTGTATTATTGTATTTAGATACTAGATACATGATATTGTTTTTTTCCAGAATTATGTTCATTATCTCCCAAAAGTATCTCCCCATTTTGTGCTCTTAATATACATACCCTACATAATAAAATTCTTCATAACATGGGGAAAGGGCATATAAGAAAGTTTGAGCCACAAATACTTAATAGGGGTATACATTCAAGATATCAGTAAATGATAATATTAAATAATAATATAATAATAATGGTTTTAGATTGTAAATTCCAATTAGAAATTTTATACCCAATCAAACAGGGATAGTAAAAATCTTTCCTGGAATAAAGTAGTATCATCTAAAAAAGTAATGAATCATTAGAGTGAGAAATCATCATAAAACAATCATGGACTAAAATTTCAAGTCATATATGTATGGATCTATCATATGAATAAAAACCATTTCATATGTCATGTTGAACTTCTGAAACTATAAAATCATAATGTAGTTTTAATATCACTTATATCCCATAATGGATCAATCAAATCACAATCTTCCCCATAATGAGTCTATCACCTTGACTTATTTCTTCTATCAGATCACAAAATTTGACATTTTATCATATTTATGTCCTGACATATAAAACATTACCAACTTCATTAGAGGGAGATATAATTTTTAAACCACCATTCAAATAATAAAAACCGTACATATGCGAACCATAAAATAACTAAAAATCATTCTTATCATCATATCGTAACCCCTAAAATGAAATAAATTTCCACTAATAAATCATCAATCCATCATAGCATAACGAATGGAAAAGAAATTGGATTCCTAATAATTTCGCACTCATAATCATAATGAATCCAGTGAAATAATGAGGACAACATCATTAGATAATATCCACAATAGAACATATTTAAAAAAAAGCATTTATCATTGATGAATATAAATTCAATAAAAATGTTATTAAATCATTATTGATGAAAATATTAAAAAAAATAATCATAACCATTATAAAACTGAAAAATCACAAAATATTGGGAAAATAATTTTTTTAAAATATCCTTGGAAAATCATAAAGTATCATTCAATGAATTTTTTTTTCATTAATGGTAGAAATTTTAATTTATGTTTCACAAGTTTTGTTAACAAATTCCTTTCACACTATTGAAAAAATTTCAACAATTACATTGTTTGGAAAACAAAATGTAAATTAAATTTACATTTTTTATATATTTTAAAAAGTGTGTAATTTTTTTTGTTCAATAAATCTTTGGAGAGTAGTAAAAAATTCTTGACACCATTTATTGAAAAAAAAATTATATATAAATCGATGGATTTTTTTCTGAATAGGGACAAAAAGTTTATTTTATGTTGAAGAAAGATGTTGGAATATTTAGTTCATGAAGATTATTAAATTTTAGGAATAAATTTGTTCTCCATAAATAAATATAGGATGTTAAAATTTCACTATTATATGATTTTATCATTGAATTAATAATAATAAAAAAACCTAGTAAACAATGTTATTAAAACATAACTGCCATAATACTTTGGTAACATTTGAATCATTATACCAAGGAAATAAATAACAACATAGGGATAATTAAATACTCATAAATTTTATTAAAATATTTATAAAATAAATTCATCATAATTATATACACCACAAAAAATAATATTGTGGTGAATATTGAAAGTGTCTTAGAGAAATAAAAGCAAGAAATGAATCCCTTAACTCAAGTCTTGGAATTTTTTTTACATGTAAAGAACTCCTATATAATAAATATACGTTTATTATAATTAAATTTTAGAAAAATAATACTATATATAAAACGTTATATGATTTAATTACAACTATTTATCTCCTATTTATGAGAAATTAATTATTTAAATTGTTGTTTCTCCTGATAATTGTTTGGTAATTTCCATGTATGTCTTGGTAAGCTGGTTTTAGTCTTTCTAAAAATACGCATGAGTGACGTCATCGTTTTACAACATATGAGAAGGAAATGAGGTAGGTTTGATATATTAATTTAAAAAAATTATTTATATCATATATTTAATATATTTATATTTATATACAAAATTTAAATAGATCATTATATAATTTTCAAAAATGTTGTGAGGGAAAAAACATACTTTGTTTTCTGAGGTAGCAGCTTGTCGTACACCTGATCAGCAATTTCATTTCCCATATAAAGGAAGTGGAGATTATTTTATGATATTATATTAACATAATAAAATATATGTATATGGTTGAAACAGATGTTATTATTTCCTAATATTTGAAGAATATTTAATGGTGGTGGTAAAATAAATAAGACTAAAATGATCTATTAATAATGATGCCTCTTTTTTGAAAAACATCGTTAGTTTTGAAACAAAATTGTTTATAGTTAGGTTTCATTCACAAAATAAGAATGTTTCAATTCTAAAGGGATGCATGTAATTGATTTATATAGGTATATTCAAAACCAATATCCTTTCCATGTGTGAAGGAAAGGTGATAAGACATTCTAATTTATGGTTGAGAAAGATGGTAATTTTTGTGAGTACCCAAAACGATTTAATAATTGGAAGTCACTATAATGAAATGTTCCTAAAAATTGATAAATAATGGATTATAGGGAACATATATTCATTAAAACCTACATCACAAATTAAATAATCATTTTTTAAAATATTTATTCACATAAACTCTAATATTACATACTTTTACTAATTTAGTTTTCTCCATCAAATCTAATCAATTTTCCTATAAAATATATTAATTAATTCAAAAAAGATACAAATTATATTATTTAGACACATTGATTATAAATATTAAATAAAATTTATAGAATAAAAATTCTATATATGTTGAAATTTTCTCTTAACATAAGAGCATGTAACGAGTAAAACCACATTTTAACCATTACAACATTAATTAATATTTTAGTGTTTTTACTATTTATTATGACCAAAAAAGAAATTAATTTTTTTAAATATTATTAATAATTATTATTAAAAAAATGGTATCTATTTAATTAAATTATCTTCACAAAAGTTATATAATTTAAGATAAAATTTAGCCTGTGATCGTGATAAAAAATTGGTTTTCCAATGAAATTGTTATATTAATTATAAAATGTTTTTATTTCACAATTAAATAAAGTGTAAATCTATATATCTAAATAAAATTATTAATAATAATTTAACTAGAGTAATTTAACATTTAGACCCATTTTATTAAAAATTTCTTTTAACCATATAAATGGATTTATTTTTATCCCATGCATTGAAAAAAATTAAATGAATGATAAACTATTTTCTTGAATATATAATATATAAATTTCCTTAAAAACATCAATAATTTGCGATTAATTTAATATATTATGATAAAAACACATTACATTCATAAAAAAGTTTTTCTAAAAAATATTTCATTCAATTTCAAATGATTTTTATATTAATTTCTAATCAATTGATAACAAATGAATTTATATTATACATATATATGAATCATAATTTACATTATTAAATTATCCCTATTAATAACTTCAAATTTAATATCTAGGCTATAAATGGTATACAAAATAAACATATTTTAATATAATAACACAGTTCTTCTAAAGTCGAGTTGGTGTATTGCATAATCCATCAAAGAAATAAAATTTATATTTTGAAAAGGATAAATAAAATATAATTATATAACATCATACCACACTTAAAAATAATTTCAATTTAAAAGATAAGTTACTCTAACTCATGAAATTGAGGATAATTCTTCCTCACCATAAGCTCATGTTTCTATGTAGCTTTCTCAAATTGGTGTTTTCTGCACAAATCATATACATGGTGAGTGGTATTTTTACATAAAAGTTTCTTTTTATGATCCAAAATCCATAACTATTATTCCTAAAAATAAATATCATTATATAATGGTTTTATATTTGAGTTATGTACATGTTATGAATTAGATAATTACATTTTTAGGACATATACATGTAACACATCCTGAACTTAAGAGAGGTTAGTGAGGAGAGCCTAGTGAAATTCTACCTTCCCTACATGATCAATAATGTTAAACGGTTTAATATTCCTAGGGTTACATTTTCCATTCTTTCTAAATCTCATAACCTTCTTAAATGGAGAATTTGATTGAAAAACCATCTCACCAACTACAAATTCTAGATCATAGTAATGATTTCCATCATAAAATATCAATTTACTCTGAGCTACATTTATTTAATATTGAATGGTCATAACATTATCATTAATTTCATCATCTAGGTCATGTATAAAATTAATTAATTTTTTTACTTGATCCTACTACATAAGATTTATACACATCTTTCCATATATGGAATCATAATGAAACATTTGAAGGCTTGAGTGAAAGATACCATTGTTATAAAACTCGACTAATGGTAGGTTTTGATTCCCACCACTTTTTAAATCCATAGAATAATAACTCATCACATCATCTAGTGTTTCAATATTTCTATGAAACTGAACATCAATATAAGGGTAAAACATAGTTCTAAAACCCAACTATTTATCAATGGAATGATGAAGACATCAAAACAACATGAAGGAAAATATTATATCAAAACTATGAATAATATAATATGGGACTCCTTCAAACACAACCATGTATTTCAAGAACATTATGTAAAAATGATCATGATTGAAGTATTCCCTGACAAAAAGGTATTGTGTTCTCTTCATAATGAGATCAACAAAAATTAAAATAGAATTATGTTCATCATACTTTTTGGGGAGTATGATGAAAAAATAATAGGTTTTATTTTCCCATTTCTATTTTAGTATAATTAATGGTTTTAACAACCCTTTAGTCTTGTGTCTCTCCGAATTAACTTGTTGACATACCAACCACCGAGATACAAAGACTAAAATATCTCTCTTAATTTCATCTAACTATAAATACTCATTTAGATCTCTATATATTTGTGATGATTAGAAAATGAAGAACTATATATTATATTTCTATAATAGTTCCTTATTCAAATATTTTATTGTTGAACCAAATACATAGTTTATAAAATTATAATTTCATCATAATCAAGGTTAAAATCATTAAAATTTATGACCTCCTTATAATTTTATAATCTTCCATAAACACCTCTTTAATCACAAAATAAATAGATGGTGGATCAATATTTTCAAAAATATTATATTTATGCCATTAATTATTACTAAATCTATCTAATAAAAATCTAGAAATAATGGAATATATTTTATCCTCATCATGCATAAGATAGAAAGAACATTTTGACTCAAAGCATCCGTAACCATGTTCCCATTCCCAAAGTGGAAATGTATTAAGAAGTGATAATATTTAATCAATTACAACAAAAATATATAGAACATATTCATATCCTTCAATTTAAGTATATATTTTATACTCTTCTGATCTATATATATCACACCTATCTCTAAAAATATAATATTATCAATAATTTAATTCAAATATTATTATAACTAAGTCCAAATAATGATTTTGGTAATTTATTTCATGAAACATCAATTTTCATGAGGCATAATCTCTCACCATATCATTCTATAAGACAATGAATCCCAATATATTTTTCAATTCATCACTATAGATTAAAAACCCTTTTCTTGTGTAGGATAATTTTATAATAGGTGTGTTTACTAACCTTTTATTAAGTTTGATGAAATTTACCCCACATTAATTTTTCAAAAGTTATGTTTTCCCTTTTAGAGGGAAATTTTTATGTATATTACAAAGTATTTATAAATTATCCACAACCCATCAATAATATTTTTCGAGACCAAGAAAACATTAGATCTTTGTCACAGTTGTTAGTATAGGCAACTGTTCAAAAAAATTGGTCTTTGATATATCCACATATATACCCTCTCTTGAGATTATTTGAATTAAATGAAACCTTTAATAGAAAAAACCAACACCTGGTAATTTTTAGGCATGTTATCATTCCTCAATGTCTTCTGAAGAATTCAAAATTTATCATCACGCTCTTCCTTTCCATTTGAACATATAAGAATACCATCTATAATAACAACAATAAAATGATCATGGTAGTCTATATAGACTATATTTAGTAAATTCATAATTATAGAAGGGTATTTAGTAAAACCAAATGAAATCATTATATACTCATTGTGTTTTTATCTTTAATGTAATTTCTTATTTTGTATATCCTCCTTCATGGCCTTAAATTGAGGATATCCATAATGAAGATTAATATTTTAAAAGTTTTGAGCTCCATGCAACTGATCAAGTATTTCATCAATAGAGTTTTAAAAATACTATTATTGATTGTTATTTTTTCTCAATTGTAGATAATAAAAAAAGATTTCATTGATCTATATTTATTCTAAAAAAATAATAGGAGCACCCTAGAGTGACGCACTTGTCCAAATTCTTCCCTTGTGAAGCTTCTCCTTGAGTTTTTTCTTCAATTCATATAAATCAATCAAAGTCATTCTATATGTAAATATGAATAAAATTTAGTGTAATGTATGATATAAAATGATAAATCTACTTCATGATTTGGTGGATAACTATAAACTCATCTGAAAATACATCAACAAATGTTTCATAATATGCATATCATAGATGTTGAGATTCTCACCCACCATTTGAGACAAGAACACCTTTTGAGTATCCTGATTTGGAAAACTTGTTTTAATCGGTATTGAATTAAATGGATCTGTTAGTGCTATTCTTGTACGGAAGGTCAATTCCATAATCCCCTAAGGGGCCCTTGGAGATGCTTCCACTATGGTTGAGAATGGTGTGGAGGGAAATACATCTAGATATTCATTGTAGGGGGATTCCATGTTGGGTTCAATATAATCACAACTAAAAAAATGGAATATGGATGATGTGAGTGTTTTTGGTCACATGGATCCAAACATTCTCCTTAAAAAATTCTCATCCCATATAATGATTGTGACTATAGTGAAGGAGAATACCTTGGAGGCTAAAGTAGTAATGGCGAACCCTCCGAGCAGGTAGAACCCCCTCAAAGAATGCCCGATGCTTAAGATGGGAAACTGTTTTTAAGGTATGGATGTTCTAGACCCAACATTGGATCTATATGAGGATGATTCAAGAGATTACAGTTATAGGTAATTATCAGAGGATATCTTGGTGTGAATTCATGCAAAAGTATTTAATAGCTTGAGAATAAAGGGATGGGAAAATGGAAATTGATACTGAGGGAATTTTATTATGGTCAATGAAAAAACAAAAAAAAAGATGCAAATATTATTCAAACATTCCTAAACTGATGCAAACTACGTTTTCTAATAAGGGTAAAAAACTGTAATGATAATCCTTAAATAATGAGGAATGTGGAGAAATAATTAGGAAAACTGAATGGTAGAAGAAGGGGAAGGGTAGTTCTTGAAGGTCATCCTATATTCTAAGGAATAAATGAATGTAAAATTTTTCTGGTCCAACACCTCAAAATAGGAGATCTAAAGAACATATGAAATAAGTTTGTGTGTTGATACTAATTTGGAGCAAGAGTCAGGGTTAGATAAACAAGACTAAATTCTTGAATAAGGATTTAAACAATGAAAAATCATATTGGATTAATTTATATATACAACGGACAGAATGACTTCCCACCTTGAAGATCTTACCAATGAGTATTTATATATGTAGGTTAGTACTCTAAACTGGGAATTATATAGAGTGTCTGATTCAAATAATTCAAGATTTGTTTTTAATAAATTTGTGATCTTTTTCAGCATGTAGTTTTTCTATGTTTTGTAAACTATGTTTCCCCACTTTTCATTAATTTTTTTAATAAAAAAATATATTTTTTGGTGGTAATATGAAATTTTACACCCATAAATTTATAATTTATAAGGGTTCTATATAAATAAATTCATTCCAAGCCTATAATCAAATAAAATAAAAGAAAAGTAATAATAAAAAGATTTGTTGGAATCACATTCCCACAACATTCAATTGGATAATGAATATAGACATGATATTAATCCAAGGTACCATTGGAATTTTACATTATTAACTTAATATCGAATCATTAAAAATGTAATTCAATATGGTTTGAAAATTCCTTAGATATAAAAGTGTGGGTAGGTCCATAATTATGCACTACATTATGTAATCAATATTAGATAATAAGTTTACCTTTCACCATCTCATTCGCATAACCAACTTTAATTGTCACGATTTCATGAATTTTTCATTCCTATTGATCTTAAGAGGTTTCTAATATCAATCATAATTATAACATTTGAATTCATGAATTTGTTGTTATAATTATAATTCTCTTTTAATTTTCAGCATTAGAGGGTAGGTGGCCAATTAGTGGGTATTTTTGTCTCTTCCAATTAATTAACAAGACCATTCATTTTCTTTTGATAGACAATGGATTTATGAAATTCCCATCCATAGTTATCAAACCACTCATTTCCACTCAATCATTTCACCTAATGAATCATCCAACATTTCTGTCATGTAGATGGATAGAATTTCTTTACGTATGTATTCAATTTATCTTGAGACACTATCATTCGTTTCATATAAAAACATGGTAATGGTGGGCATATCCAATTTCTATTTCTTCCTTGAATGCAAAAAAATAATGATTTTTTCATAGTAATGAAAGCATCTTACAGGTATTTTCATTCAATGACTTCGTTTTAGGCCACCAAAAAATCAATTAACAGTTCTCTCAAGTTGTATGACAATACTATATGCATACCATGTAATTATTGTAAAATTCACATCATATCTTCCAATAGATTGATTATACTTCTAATTTAGATCAATGATCTCCTCCATTTTTTCTGAAAAATACATAGAATTTTTATATAAAAATATTTCTATTAAATTAATACCACTTCATGGTGTAAATTTCGTCATGTTTCCTCATATTCTTAATAATAATCAACCATTTATCTGCTTCACCTACCAAATTATAGATGTATAAAATGTCTTTTTCATAATCTAAACATTTTAGAATGGAAAATTTATTTTGAACTGAAATAAATGTAGTATGATTTTTTGGATCAACTATTCTATGTATTAGTTCTCTACTATGATGTGAATTACGGAACTCGATCAGATATCAATTATTCAATTTTTGGGCTCTCTATATATTTTTTCCCCTTTCTAGTATGCTCCATAACATCTATTAAATGGATAAATAAACCAATGATCTAGTTGAATGATTTATAGTAGTTTGAATAAGGAACCCTAAAAACAATAATAACATTATTTGTATATTTAGTGTTAGATTAATGATTAAAATAATAAATTGACATGAATACGCATTAATTTAAACAATTCACCAAAATTATATATAACATAAAAAGATGATCATTTTCTAAATAAGTATGCACTTTTCCAAGAAATTTGGAAATTGATGTAGATTAAAAATAATTATTAAGTTAATAACTTACTATCCTCCACAATTATGCTAGTACAATTCCTCTTGTAAAAAAACACAGAAACACAACTAAATCATTTTCCCACGGCAAAAATTATCAATTTTTTTTAATACTAGGTGTCTATAATAAATCCCAAGTCCATTAAAAATACCACAAAGTTTTTTTACATTCGTAATATTAAAAAAAAATATATATTAACATTTTTAATATCAAAATATATACACTCAAGCTGACCCATCAGAAGATAATGAAAATTTACTCAAGGAGGCTAACCCATTCTCCAAAAAAAGTGTAAATCTATATGTCTGTAAGATCTCTCAGCTTAAATTACCAATTATAAATTAAACAAGAATCTAGATGTGTTTTTAGGGTTTTTAGTGGCCATGATATGGTAGTAATATAATATCCCAAAGAGATAAAGAGAGGGAGAAAACCAACACATAAAAAAAGAAATTTATAATCATTTGAAATTATACATGGAAAGAAATTGAACACCTTGTTTACAATGGTAGAAATATTTCAATAAAGATAAAATATGAAGAGAGAAATCCTATGTGGATTAAAAGATGAAATATTTTAAAAGAAAACACATTCCAATGATACAAGATAATATTATTCAAGTGTTATTTTTTTATTTTTTTTATTTTTTTTACATATTAATCATTTAAAATTGTCATAGTTATCTATAAAACATTATTAGATCTCCTCATGAAAAGAATATAAATAGTTATAATCAGATAAAATGATGAGGAAGATTGATTTTTCTCTGGCCCAATAAAAACCAATATTTTTTTCGTTATTTTATTCACATTTGTTTCTTTTTCAAAAGACATTTATATAAAAAAATTACTAAATGACATAAACATAAATAAATTACCAAAAAATATTTATTGAAAACATATCCTAAACATATATAATGGATTCATTCCCTAAATAATATGATTAAACATTGAAAATAAATGAATGTATTCCAAAAAAATATACCCCCCCAAGTAAAATTTATATAAGTCATAAATTGAAAACTATTGTATATGTTTTGTGGGACATTTTTTTGATTTGGATATCATAAAAGGATTTAATTGTCCTGGAGGATCATTCAAAAGGATTATCAATATAAGGGTAATGGGATGCTATTTGGTAATATTTAAATTCATGTGGTATAGAAAATTCCTTTATCATATTAATGCACAAAAATGATGGAAATTAAACAAGAAGTTCCACATATACAAGGACCAAAATTGGGGGTCAAAAATAAAAAAAATTGAAATGATTATAATTGGTTTCTGTGGAATTAATATTCACTTGTTTCCTCATTGTAGGGGAACATTCATTTTCAAAATAAAAAATTGAGTATTAAAATCTTATTTTTCTTGGAGAAAAATATTTATGTTTATGATGAAAATATCACTTATATTAAATGAAAACGAGTTTGTGGAATCACCATAATTATTTGATAGAATTTTTAAAATTAATTCAAATCCATTATAAGTATTTTAGTTTTTTTTTAAATTTTATGACATTCCAAATAAAAATAAAAAAATGATATGGTGGATGAATAATGTGCTAAAAAAAGATATAAATTTTTTTAATGAGAGATGAAGAATAATAATAAATAGATAGAGAGAGGGAGAGTGAGGATGAATAGAGGTAGATGGATTTAAAGGTAAATATGTACCATTGGTTTGGATTTTGTGGGTTTTTTTTCATAATCTAATATTGGATATACTCCATCTGTTGGGGATATGCTGAAAGTTAATGTGGTTTATGGGGTGTGTTTTCTCCCATGGTGATTCTCTTACTAATTCAAATTAACCATGAATGTCCTTTTGAAAGAGGGGTCATAGAATTCCACCACACCATGTATGTAATCATTAGTAAGAATAAATGGACCTTCCAAAATAGAATTAATCCTTCTTAGGGGAAGTTGAAATATCGAATTTAAGATCAATTAATTTAACCATTAATAAATACATGTCATGATCATAAAATACAATTTTAATGATGTTTTTTTCATGGATTAAATTAACTTTTTCAATATATATGTTGTAATTATCATAAGAATTGTGTAGAAAACCAACTAATTCATTGAAATGAAACAACATCTCTTCCCATGATTTTTCACAATTAATGTTTCATGTTTTAAAATCCAAAAATGACTTATGTTGGATTTCAATAAGTAAATACCATGATTTAAAAATCTATCATAAAGGAGACATCCTGATGGTTGTTTTACAAGTAGTACGATAATACCAATGAGCTTCACTAAGTCTTTCAGGCTAGTCTTATCCTATGGGATTTACAAATATCTAATGTACTCTCTTCATTTCACTATATGAATGTTAGGACAATACATGTATTTGGGTGTGATATAATGTCAATGTTTTTTCTACAACCCCATTATATACCAAAATATATTCCATGGTTCAATTAAAAAAGTTATTTCCAACATTAGATACCAAAACACACAAATTTCCCGATCAATAAAAAATATCAGTTATGAAAAACTCAATAATAGATTGTGAATCATTTATTTAGTTGTTTTAGACTCAAAAAACATAGAAATATGGTCATTCTACATATGCATATATGGGAATCTATTGAAATGGGGGAATGATCCAATGAAATTACATCCCCAAAAATCATATTTATATCATAATACTTAATGATTTTGAAAAATTTCATTTAAATTTGAAACTCATGAAAAAAATTTGGAAGTTGAGAAATCATTTAATGAACTCAAGTAAGTCCTAGATGAGGGAATGACAAAAGAATCCATGGACAGGGAATATTTGGGAGGTCCCTTGTCCTCTAAAGTTGCCACATCCAGGCATTTTGTGTAAGAATTCAAATATGAATAAATATTCATCATCATAAACATATCTCTAAATAAACATGATAATATATTTTTTAAATGATTATTTTCATCCAAAAAATATTATTTTTAATCACTAATCATCATAACTTTTTCACTATTGAAAAAATATCATGAAAAACTCTAATAATTATATATCTTGAATGGCCCGAAGGCCTTAATTTTTATTAATTTTTTGATAACCCCCCTTTCAAGGGATGATGGGGAACCCTTACAAGGCCTGTAGGCTCAAATAATACATGTCTTGTAGGCTTAGGAGGATACATGACCTGATGTTCTTCGGGAATTCAACCAGACTATCAATAAGGAACTACCCCTCCCTAGCATCTACATCCTAATAATAGCTCTCCACCTTTGCATGACCATCTGGCTAGGCTTCCCTTGTAAGAACAGGCTGGTACCGATGGCTTAGCCATACCCTCTCATTCTGATAATCCATTTGGTTCTACTCTGTTGAGTGCACCTTCTCTGAATCCTCTTCTGGGGATGCTCTTTTTTGTAGTGTGTCTGGGGCCATCATTCATGTGGCTCGAAGGCCTTGGTGTGTCCCTAAGGACTAAAGGTGGCCCGAAGGCCTTGAGAATCAGCTATCCTAAAGGACTTGGGTGGACCGAAAGCCTTGCAAGACCCGATGACCAAACTGGTGGCCTAGATGGATGCATAGTTCTGGTTTCTATAGTACTGAACAATGTCTACTACAGCCTACTGTGGTTGCTATAGTACGGCTACCGTTACCCAGAAATACGCCTCTACTCGGATTTAATTTCGGGTCTCTTGGATGCACCTGGCGAGTCCTCTCCAAATGGTCAGAGGCTAATGTGCATAATGTAATATATAATTAGGGTGTACAATGTAGAATTTGAGTGAGATATGAGAGGTTTTAAATTAGAAATTTCGGATCAATGATTTCAGAATGTGAGTAATTATAACTTATACTTTGGTGATCAACCATAGGGTTACCTTTTTTATTATATCATTGATCTCAATTTCAAACACTCATGGAATTAAGATCCATATTATTAGACTCAATTGGGAATCACATTTTTGTAATATCATTAAATCTGAATGGTCTATAAAGGATTTGATTTTGGGACCATAGAGATAGATCCATAATTTATCTAAGGAAGAAACTAGTGCTAAAAGTTCCTTTTATGTGACATTCTAATGATATATAGAGTTGCCTATTGTTTTTAGGCATTCTTGATAAAATTATATATTTTCTCTCACTTTTAACCATGTGCATAACCAATGGACCTATCTGTAGAATCAATCATCAATTCGAAGTGTATGGAGTAAACTAGTAGTTGGATTATCTGGGTAAATGTAAGAATATATTTGAGATCAATGAATGATATATTTAAAGACTCATTAAAATGGAATGTAAAATAATTTTGGTGTAACTTATTTAGTGAGAGGTACATCCTACTGATGTTCGGGAAAAATAACTTATTGACTCCATAATGACCATGGAATGACCATATTTCTTAAATTGATGTGGCTTTAAGAAGTGATTGGATCACCCTTATTCTATAAATATATAATTAAATTCACACATGATAATATATGTGCCCTATAAAAATTCCATTACTAACCACAGAGAGACATTTCTTAAAATTCAACAAAAGGTAACATTGAAATATTTCTTCTAGAAAAAAGAGAGTGAATGAATGTAGGATTGAAATGAGTCATCGTAAATGAAAAGTTAATTTATCAAGACGAAAATTAAATTCACAATGATTTAAAAATAGATACTCAACAAACACATATGGAATGTTAATGTGCTATTTAAAAGTAAGAACATTCATTATCCAACATGAATAGGTTTCAATGGGAACAGTGATTGAAGTAATTTACTCATTCTCATGTTTGATTGGGATTTGGATGTATTTAGTGTATCTATCTAGAATGCAATAATGTGAATTTATAGATAATCTTCGAATGATTTGATCAAGTAAAGGAATTGGTAGTGATATTTTGGTGTTTATGCATTCAATTTTTTATAATCGATACACACTTTCCATTTGTTCTTCCCTCGATTTATGACCACTTTTCTATGGTATTTTTTAAAAATAGTTATCCACCCTACTTATGTACCATTTTATTTTTATAAACCCATTCAGTTTGAAAATTGTATATATAATACCATCTTAAAGAATATCATTAATGTATTCTAAAACATCATCATGTTTTAGTTGATTGATTCTTATTTGAGTATTCCTAATTTGTATGGACGATTCATCTATATTGATTAAATTCATGAAAAAGGGATTTTTTTTATGAATTCTATATCATATAGGGTCCAAACAAAGTCCATTTTTCCTATATCACATAATCATTTCCAGAATCCATAGTTTTAGTAAATGTAGCATAGATAATGATTGGAATGAGTGATATTGGAAATGAAATGCATACTTATGCATGTAAAAATATGTTTTAGTTACATTTGGTCCTTTATTTTTCGATTAGATATCTTAGAAATATATTATGGGATTCTAGTTTGTATTGAGTATTTTTCTACCTAACTATACAAGGTCGAGAAATAGATATCATTGGAGATCTTAGATTCCATATAGTATCAAATATCAATTATATTGATTAAGTATATAAATTAATTATCAACATTAACTTATCCATTTATTAATTGGTTAGATGTGGTGTAAATTTCACAATCTCTTATATCATTATAAAATTATGAATGTGAGGGAAAATGATTCAATTGACCTTGAAAAGTTTCAATGGATGAATTAATTGAAAATGTAGAGTGATCATCTGATGAGTATCACATTGACTAATTTTTTTTATCTCAGATATTTTGTCACCAAATTCCATGGATAATATTCCCATGTGTTCATCAATTTCTAATATAGATTTCTTGATGAAAGGTATTCTGATAATAAAGAGATATTTAGAAGAATATGACCGATCAGCCATGTAAAGGACGTAATAATATTTTGGGAAGTTGAAATTATTTAACCAAAAAGGACATCCTAGATTATTCCCTTAGTAATATAAGTGCCTAAATTGGATAACCTATTAAAAATGATTTTTTTGGGTGCAAGGGACTTAAGACAATGTTAGAGAACATTTATTTGGGCATGGAATTTTTCAAGGACCCTATGTTTATTAATGTATCATAAATTTTTGAATTCTATTTTTCGTGAAACATATAATATCATTAAAATTTATCACATCCTTTGAATAAAATGTTGGGTTCATACATTTTCCCTAGTTCTAAGCTATCTCTTACATGTGAAAAATTATATAAAAAATTTGTGTACTTAGGGATTTTGTTATGGAATCCAAAGGGAAATATTGAATTCAACAAGTCTGAACATGTTTATCATTTCTTAATCTTTATCAATTGTTTATTAGGATTACTGATTTCTTACATAAATTTAATTGGGTTTCGTTGAGGGATGGAAGGAGGTGAGTGACATGATTCATATTCTTTTTCTAGTTTTTGGGTTTTTTAAATTTTCAATATCAACATCGAAATGGGATATAGAGGATTAATTAATAGTCATAGAAATATTATTTCAATATTATAGTGTAATGAAAATAAAATTACCATATGGTTGGGAAAAAATTTAGATGGTAGTTGGGAATAATTTTTTTGGCTATGGTATTATGGTGTTTGAATGTTTTCCAATTTCATTTTTCAATTGTTTTGAGGCTAGAATAAGTAAATGATGAAAGATATTCTACAAATCAATCCCATGGTATCAATTAATAAAAGGAATGTCTAATATTATTATTTCCATGATTTAGGTTCTTGGGAAAACAATTTCATTGGTTTTGGAACTAGGAAGGATCACTAGGATATTATTACATATGTGGTGGGATATTTCTCCATTAATTTTGAAGAAAAAATAGATAATGTTGTAGGAAGTTGAAACTACCTTAAACATATTGTAATTGGTTAAGATAGAAAGGAGTGAATTTAGGAGGATTATTGATGGGGTTATCATACATTAATAATGGATTATCCTCACATTTTAGGATTCTGGTAAAGAGAAGGGATCATAGTGGGGTTGGTTGGAGTTTCTAAATGACATACTTTTCTATTGAGGGTTGAAATTTCCCTAAGAAAATGTAACATTTAACTCTATTTAACTTGAATAATTTTATGGATCATATTATTAATATAAAATAGTTAGTCAAACGATTTTAGGTGTTCAAATTTCCATAGTTTTTTACAGTTCATTGGAATTTAAATTGTGGAGATGATGAGGTTTGAGCTTTATCAGCTACATCTAGTCATTGAAAAAGACCAATATGATCACTCATCTACCCAATAATATTATTAAGGTCTATTTATTTATTCTCATATACATTATTTACATGATGATTTTCTTGATTATGGAAATTTTTCAGGTTTACGGCCACATTTCTTATGATATCTTCTGCTGTCACGACCCCCTTCCATCGAAGATACCCCTCCTGAGCTAGCAATGGTGAAAGGGAGATAATGACCCCCAGTCCCGCCTCCAGTAGGCCTCAAGGTGGTGAATAACACTCAGGGTGTGAATTTTTACCAAATATGGTAGGCATTACACTTTTATTATTTAAGATTGGGAAATAGTAAACCTTTCTGAAGAGTCTTGGGATAAAACCACCCCAATCAAAACCTACCCGAGAGTCTTGGGTGTAAGGTCTCTTCAAAAAATCACAGCCTATGGAATAAGGAGTAGGAAAGAGCAAGTAACTAAGGATAAAACACCCTCTCCCATGAAATTGGAGTGTTCATAACTAAGTGATTAACATGGTTGGGGTGTGACAAAACACAAAGACACAGATATATATATATGTATACCAAACACAGAGCCCAACCTATGGCTTCTAAAAAAGAGAAACTGAGCATGTGCCTCAGCACTTCCATGTCAAAGCATGCATACAATAAACAACCCCAACCCCATTTAAGTTTTCATGTTTCAACAGAATTAGTTTATTAGTTTCTTAACTACTAGGCACAACCAACCTTATCAATCGTTCGTAAAACATATCCCTGCCATCGAAAAATCAAGTTAGGAAAATACAAGCAATACAAACAAATCCCTTATTATTAACCAACCATCCCCATTGATTATTATTCCCGTTCTATCACCAAGCCCCACCATTCACTAAGTCTTCCACATTTTATTTATTATTCACAAACCATAGTTAGTACACATTAAAACCCATCCCTACATCCCCGCTGCCAACCACCATAACTACAAACACACCGAAACCCGTATATCATCACCCCTTGATACCATTTATCGTAGCCCTGCTACCCATCACTAACATAGAATTCACACCAAACCACAACCAATCCAACCACATCCCCACTGCTTACCCAATCCACAACAACCCACAAAACACCCCCTTCACATAAATAAACCCTAACCAGCAACCACATGCTTATTATTCCAGTTTTATTCAACCTGGGTGATCACACATGGGCTCCGGTTATTCATTTAATCATCCAACTTTACGTGATTAACCAATTCCCACATTCCATAAAGTTTACATCCATAAACGGTCTATAAAGATAGGGCAAAATTTAATTGCGCAAGCAAAGACCCCCAACGACCGTGATATTCAGTAGGCATAACCCTATTCAATCCACAACATAAAAATAGGATAAATAAAGACAAAAATAATAACATCCTCATACCCATTCTTTAAGCCATTTATTATCTTTATTAAACTGGTTAAAATGTGTTTCACATAAACAAGAGGATACCCACCCCGCATGATGCACAATTTATAAGGGCGAAGGTAAGATCCCTACTTCCACAGGTTTTGACCACAATGCTCTCCCGGTTCAACATTAGAAGACGTTCATCGGCGTCCATCGCTTCTGTCAAATCCCGAAAAAACCTCCTTAGGTGGAAGCTAGGAAGGAAATGCTGAAGGGAAGACAACAGATCTAATTTCAGATGTTCCTCCTCGTCGTTACGATCCTGTGGCCACTGACGTATCATAAATCAGAGCTCGGACGAAGAAGTTTTGTATGAAAAGAGCTTGGAGTCTCTCTCGGGAGATCTCTGCTCGAGGTAATGGGGAGGAGAGGAGTGACTTGAAAAGGAGGAGAGGCCCCCTCCTTTTATAGGTGAGAAAAACTAAAGTACATAGCATGTACCTTCTAGTACAGGGCATGTACTCGGCCATTTCACACGGTCTCCACGTGGCTTCCAACATGGCCTTCAACGCGGAACACGATCATTGACAGGTCAACACACGGTTTGAGGGTCACACGTATGCGGGGAGGGACTACACGATGTGTAGTATGGGATACAAAGTGTGTACTCCTTTATTTCACAAGACAAGGACACAGCTTCAATAAGGGGTATACCCGCCGAGGTGGTACACAACGTGTACTCACACTACATGGCGTGTATTTACAAAATTCTGATAATTGTGGGAAAAGTCAATTTTATCCTCTAGAACTCTTCATGACCATCTTTTTGACAAAGGAATGGGTCGGAGAGGTCCGGGCCATTACATCAGATACCTCTTAAAAAATTCTCATCCATGAGAATTCAAAATCCAACCTAGAGGAACCCAACAACATACCTCTTTGGGCTCTCGTTATAACAAGAACCCATCTAACAACCCTAATCATATGTGATAGGAATTCCTTATCCTATGTCGAGATATTATCCGCTTTAGGCGGCTCTGACTCGCCTGCACAGGTTTAATCGGATGCGCATTAATGCGTCTCGATTAAGGATCATGTTTTTACCTTTCCCCACACATCCAGACATGTTACACACTTCCAGAGATCCAGGAAACAAAAATTCTCACAACCGAGAAGCCAAGAATTCCATATATCAAAGGTATAGAGTATAACATCAAAACAAAGCTCATAATAACAAACAAAACACAAGTCAAAACAACTCCGGGTACTGAGCGTGCATCTGTGCCTCCCGCTCCCAAGTCCTCTCCTTGAGGCTGCTATGCCTCCACAACACACGAACCAAGGAAATGGTTCGTGCACAGAGCACCTTTTCATTACGATATTAGATTCTGAATGTTTGTTCCTCGATGGTCGCGTCATCTCCCATATCTGACTCTCCCCATTTGACAACGTGAGAGTCGTTGTGTAAGTGCTGACGAAGCTGGGAGACGTAGAAGACGTCATGAACCTTCTCCAACTGAGGTGGCAGGGCTAGCTGATATGCCACCTTGCCGACACGTCTCACCACCTCGAAAGGTCCGATGAACCTAGGGGAGACCATACTCCCCTTCCCAAACCTCCACTACCCCTGTTGAGGGGAAAGCTTGAAGAAGAGATGATCACCCACCTCGAACTCCAAGGGACTCCTTCGATGATCAACATAAGACTTCTGTCGGTCATGAGCCACTTTCATTCTCTCACACACAAGCAGGACTTTCTCTGTGGTTCTCTGTACTACCTCTGTCCCAAGAGCACCTGTCTCACCAACCTCTGCCCAGCCAATGGGTGAACCACATGGTCTTCCATAGAAAGAATCAAATAGTTCCATGCCAATAGTAGAGTGGAAGCAGTTGTTGTAGGCAAACTATACTAAAGGAAAGTGTCGCACCCATGATCCTCTAAAATCTATAATGCATGCTCGCAGCATGTCCTCCAATGTCTGGATAGTATTCTCTGTCTACCCATCGGTCTGGGGGTTGAAAGTAGTACTAAGGCGTAGCTGGGTTCCAAAAGCATGATTTAACCCCCTCTATACTCATGAGGTAAACCGAGTATCCCGATCTGAGATGATAGTCTTCGTAAATTCATGAAACTGCACCACCTCATCTACGTACCTCTATGCTAAGGTACTCACCAGGCAAAACTCCTTAATTTCTATGAAGTGAGCTGATTTTGTTAGTCGATCCACAACTACCCAAATAGCATCATAACCACCCTGAGCTTTGGGTAGTCATGTGACGAAGTCCACTGAGATGTCATCCCACTCCCACTCTGGGACATATAAATGATACAACAAAACACTAGGAACATAGTGTTCAACCTTCACTTGATGACACACTAGGCATTTATCCACAAACTCTGCCACTTCCCGTTTCACCCCGAGCCACGAAAACAATTCCCTCAGGCCTCGGTACATTTTTTAAATGATTGTATGTCCCGCCAAGGCTGATATATGGAACTCACGTATAACTCCCTCATGCATTGCCTCGGGAACAAAAATCCTTCCATGAAAAAGGATCCGATTTCGGCTATCCTCTGACCATTCTTCTGGAGTGTTTCCCTGATCGACACGATCCCGCATTACTTCCACCTCGGAGTCCCCCCGCTGAGACTCTTCCAACTACTGTAACAAGGAGGACTACACCATCATCTAAAACAAACAGCCTCTAACACCCTCTACCCTTGCATCCATGTACAAAGCATCCAACTTTCCCATCGCTCTCCAAGAATTTGTGGATTCTCGAACCACTTCCCTGTGCGACTTCCTGCTTAGGTTATCAGCCACAACATTTCCCTTACCATCAGTGTAAGAGATCTCGAAGTCATTGTCTTGGAGAAACTCGACCCATCTCTACTGCTGTAACTTCAGGTCACACTAGGAGAAGATATAACGTAAGCTCTTGTGACCTGAGAAGACCACAAAGCGTTCCCCAAAGAGTTAATGTCGCCACAACTTCAGTTCAAACACTACTGCTACAAGCACTAGGTCATGGGTGGCATAGTTACGCTTGAGAGTGTGTAACTACCTAGACCCATAAAAGATCACACCCTTATTATGAATCATCACACACACCAAACCATGGACATAAGCATCACAGAACACCTCATACAACAACCCTTCCTTTGGAAACCTGAGTACAAGAGCACTGACCAAATTCTCCTTCAGGTAGTCAAAAGCATTCTGGCACGGGTCGCTCTATAGGAAGACTAGGTTCTTCCTAGTGAAAGCCGTCAATGAAGTAGCAACTCGAGCTAAGTCTGAAACAAACCTCCAATCATAACCTACCAACACCAGAAAACAATGAACTTCTGCCACGCTCTTGGGTTCCACCCCTGAAACAACTGCCTCCACCTTCAACGGGTCCACTGACACTCCATGCTGAGAAACTACGTTCCCAAGGAAGTGTACTTATTTTGTCAAGAACTTAAACTTCGACAATTTCCTATAATGCTAGTGGTGTCGAAGGACTTCCAAGACTACCATGAGATAATCAACGTGCTCCTCCTCTGATCTTGAGTAGATCAGGATGACATCGATAAACACAACAACGAACCAGTCCAGAAACTCTCGGGATACAAGGATCAGAAGTCCCATGAACACAGCTGGTGCATTTTTAACTCCAATCGGCATCACTACTATCTCGAAGTTTCCATACCTACACCTGAAGGTTGTCTTCGAGATGTCACTGTCCTTTACCCTTAGCTGATGATATCCAGATCATAGATTAATCTTAGAAAACCAACCTGCTTTATTTAGCTGGTCGAAGAGATCATCTAACCTTGGAAGGGGGTAACAGTTCTTGACTATTACCTGATTCAATCTTCGGTAGTCTATGCATAACCTGAGATGACCATATGCCTTTTTTATGAACAAAACTGGAGAACCCCATGGTGACACGCTGGGCCGAACAAAACCCGTCTCCATCAGATCGTCAATCTGAATCCGCAACTCCCGCAACTCTGAAGGTGCCATCCGATAAGGGGCCATGGAAATTAGACAGGCACCAGGTTGTAAGTCTATCCCAAACTCAACATCACGTCAGGGGGGGTAGAGTCAGAACCTCCTTGAGAAAAGCATCGAGGAACTCCCCAACAACCTCTGGGAAATCCATCACCTCTGTATCAGCTGAAACCACTGATAACACACCTAACAAGGAAAGGAGATGCTTCACATGCCGGCTTCCTACCTGATAGCTCCTCTCACCAACAAAAGATACACGCTGCCCATCAACGTTGGTGAACACAACCCTTCTTCGGAAGCAGTGAATAACGACACTAACAGAAAACAACCAGTCGATGCCTAAGATGACATCGTATGGCTGCATCTGTAGCAAAAGAAGGTCCCCACTAGAAAGATGTGGTCCCAACGTCATCTCACATCCCTGGAAAACACAAGATACGCTGGTCTGGACTCTAAATGGTGTACTCAGCACCAGGGGTACGTAAAGTCTCTATACGTTTAGACCCAAAGCATGGGCTAGACCAGGTGAAACAAAGGAGTGCGAAGCTCTTGAATCGAACAAAGCTAAAACAAGAGTGATGAACAAACAAATCATACCTTGTACCACCTCTGGTCCTGCCGGATCTGTCAAATCTACTGCGTGCAATATTCCATGCCCACCTCCTCTGCCTCTCTGATGTCAACCACCTCCCAAACCACGTCCTGTTCTAGGTCCTTGAGGAGTACCCTGAGGTCGGCCTCCTCCTACAATGTCTTCCCTCGGAGGAGCAGGGTCTTCCTGCTACTAGAAGGGCCTCGCCGGCAACTAGTGCTACTGAGGAGGGCGCTGAACCTGCCCACCTCTAACGTACTGCGCTCGGGTCAGGCACCAACTCTGAATGTGCCCGAAACCTCAACAAGAGAAACACTTCGGTCTTGGGCTCGTTAAAAAGGGACGAGGACCCGAAGATCTGAACTGGAACTACTAAGGCATGCTCCCCACTGGCCTGAATCTGGTAGGTCCTATCGTAGGAGGCCTGCTGGCGACTGCCTTCCCCTTAGAAGAACCCAGCTGGTCCCTCACTCGTGGTGCACCACCCTACGAGTGCATCCTCTCTATAACATCTACCTTCTTATGTACTTCCATGTACGTCAGAAGAGTGAAGGCGGTGATAGTATAATGGAGCGAAGGACGAAGCGCCTCCTCCAAACGTCTCTCCCGAGACTCCTCATCTGGAAACATATCTGGAGCAAAGCGTAGGAGATCCTTGAACATGATCCCCAACTCTCATACTGACATACTCCCCTTCTGAAGGGAGAGTAACTTCTGCCGCTTCTCCGCCATGAACATGGAAGAATAGAATTCCTCTCAGAATTCCTTCTCAAAGTCAACCCATGGAACCTCTGCCTCTGTCCTCTCTCTGAGGTAGAGAGTCCACCACTGACGTGATGCACCTCTCAGCTGACTGACTGCTAGGGGAACCCAATACTCCCTCAGAGCACGGATCAAAGAAAAAGTGATCCCTAGCTCCTCAAGCCACCCCTTAGTCTCCATATCTGAAGTACTACCCTCGTACATGTTAAGGGTTTGCCACTGTAAAGAACAAAGAGTCTTCTACCACTGGATATCTTCCACCTCTCGGTCAATCCTCGTCTGATCGACCGCCTGAATCTGTTGGGCCTCGGATGTCTGAGCCACCTGGGGACGACGCCCAGGTGCCATAGCTGTATGGTAAACAAAGATCACCTAATCTCAAGTAGTAATGCAATTTCTCAAGGTTTCATTTTATCATTTTATTCAATTTCCTTCCCAGAACACCCAAATCAAGTAAAACACAATCATGATGATGCATGTACCTTCCCTAGGGTCTCTATGCTTCAATTATTGTAGTCTCACTTGTTCATTCGGTAGGCTCATATTCCTTGAATCGGATCACGGGGGGCCCTAAAATCCCGGGTCCTATCCTGTCTTCCCTGGCCTATGTCATGCACCAAGATCAGCCAACATTGTCGCCCTACCATCCCCTGAAATCCTCACTGTGCTTAACTCCAGAATCCATCCTATCTCTCAACCATCACCTCTGATACCATTCTGTCATGACCCCCTTCCATCAAAGATGCCCCTCCTGAGTTGGAAATAGTGAAAGGGAGATAATCACCCCCAAGTCCCACCTCCAGTAGGCCCCGGGGTGGCGACTAGCACCAAGGGTATCAATTTTTCAAAAATATGGGAGGCTTTACACATTTATTATTTAATATCGGGGAATAGTAAACCTGCCCAAAGAGTCTTGGGCTAAGAACCCCCAAATGAAACCTACCCGAGAGTCTTGGGTGTAAGGTCACCTCAAGCCATCACAGCCTATGGAAAAGGGAGCAGGAAAGAGATAGTAACTATGGGGAAAACACCCTCTCCCATGAAATGGGAGTTTTCGGCACTAAGTTCTCAACATGGGTGGGGTGCGACAAAACACAAAGATACAGATATATATATATATGTATACCAAACACACAGCCCAACATATGGCTTCTAAACATAGAAACTGAGCACGTGTCTCGGCACGGCCGTGCCGAAGCATGCATACAACGAACAAACCCAACACCATTTATGTTTTAGTGTTTCAACAGAATTAGTTTATTAGTTCCTTAACTACAGGGCACAACCAACCATATAAATCATTTGTAAAACATATCCCTTCCATCCACAAATCAAGTTAGGAAAATACAAGCAATACAAACAAGTCCCTTGTTATTAACCAACCAGCCCCATTTATTATTATTAATCTTGTTCCGTTACCATGCCCCACCATTCATTAACTCTTCCACATTTTATTTATTATTCACAACCCATATTTTGTTCACATGCAAACCCAAACCTTCATCCCCGCTGCCAACCACCATAACCACAAACACACCGAAACCCATACATCATCACCCCTTGATACTATTTATCATATCGCCACTGCCCATCACTAACATAGCGTTCACACCAACCCACAACCAAGACAACTACAACCACGCTACTTACCCGATCCACAACAACCCACAAAACACCCCCTTCATATAAATAAACCCCAACCGGCACCCACATGCTTATTATTTTAGTTTTGTTCAACCGGGTTGATCACACAAGGGCTATAGTTATTCATTTAATCATCCAACATTACGTGATTAACCAATTCCAACATTCCACAAAGTTTCCATCCATAAATGGTCTAGAAAGATAGAGCAACATTTAATTGTGCAACCAAAGGCCCCCAACAACTGTGATTTTCAGTAGGCATAAGCCTATTCAATCCACAACATAACAATAGGATAAAAAAAATTAAACATAATAACTTCCTCATCCCCGTTCTTTAAGCCTGTTATTATCTTTATTAAATCGGCTCAAATTTGTTTCACGTAAACAAGAGGATACCCACCCCACATGATGCACAATTTAGAGTGATGAAGGTAAGATCCCTACCTCCACAGGTTTTGATCACTACGCTCCCCCGGGTCAACTTTAGAAGACGTTCATCGGCATCCGTCGCTTTTGTCAAATCCCGGAAAAACTTCCTCGGATGGAAGCTGGGAAGGAAAGACTGAAGGGAAGACAAAAGATCTATGCTAAAAAATTCCACCTCGTCGTTACGATCCCGTGGCTGCTGACAGATCGTAAATCGGATCTCAGACGAAGAAGTTATGGAAGAAAAGAGCTTGGAGTCTCTCTCAGGAGAGCTCTGCTCGAGGGAATAGGGTGGAGAGGAGTGATTTGAAATGGAGGAGAGGCCCCCTCCTTTTATAGGTGAGAAAAACTAAATTACATGGTGTGTACTTTCTAGTACACAACGTGTACTCGACCATTTAACACGGTCGCCACGCGGCTTCAAACACGGCCTTCAACGCGGAACACTGTTGTTGACTGGTCATCACCCGGTTTGAGGGTAACGCGTACACGGGGAGGGACTACACAAAGTGTAGTATGGGCTACACGATGTGTACTCATTTATTTCACACGACAATGACACGGCTTCAACACGGGGTATCCCTGGCGAGGTGGTACACCACGTGTACTCACACTACACGGCGTGTATTTAAAAAATTCTAAAAAGTCTGGGAAAAGTACATTTTACCCTACAGAACACTTCAGGACCTTCTTTTTGACAAAGGAATGGGCCGGAGAGGTCTAGGCCATTACATTTGTAGTTTGGGGAGTTTTGTTAACAAGATCACAACCACATGTTACATTTTTTGGTGTTTTCTCAATAAAAAATAATCCCTCATAGAAGTATTGTATAGCTATTTGGTCATGGAAGTGGTGTTTTGGAATATTTTAAACAATTTTTGGATCCTCTCCTAGTACTCATGGAGTTATTTATTAGTGAATTTGTCAGAACAACTAATTTACTTTTGGTTAATAGATGTTTGAGAATATTGAAATAATTTTTCTAAAAAATATCCTTAATTTCAATACCCAGGTTTATGGGAGTAATAGGAAGGTATTTGGTACATAACATGGGTGTATATGGTTAATTTAGATAAATTATATAAGAATAATGATTTTGGAGTTTTTATGTGTTTCTTGTCATATTTTAATTTTAATTTTTGATTATTGTTTCTTTTTTAACAAAAAATGAATTATTAATTTTCACACAAATCCCTATAGAATGGCCATTTTAAATGTTGGCGATTTTCACCAAATAACTATTCAAATGTCCATTCATTATATATAATGTGCATAGTATTATTCAGGCTGAATCAACAATGATGGTTCTATATTTTGGAGTTAATTGTTTTTTATTTTATATATTGAAATAGGGGAGGGGTTGTTTGTATATCTTAGGTGAAGTGATTGATTAATGAAATTATTTTTAAATTTTAAAAATGATTATGGTGATGTCATTTTAGGGATGTAATCTTATGATATCTTTGAGAATGCCAATATAGTGCAATATATATACACCAAATTCACAATATGGTTTTGAAAAAAATTCCCAAATATTAAGGCTTCATTCCATACCTCAACATGGGTAATAATCTTAATAAAGAATTTTTATAGATTTTTATTTTTTGTTCTATTAATCAATGTAATCCATGTATCAATCAAGTCATTTCATTAATCCATGTAATTTTATTAATATACACAATGTTAACCGATAAAATATATAATAAACAAAAACACTCAATACCATGACATCAAAAATTACGACTCACCCTAATGGATTATTTAATAAGGCATTGATATGTTTAATAATATATTTTACAAATTAAATGATTATGAGTTAAAAATAAAATAATATAAAATAATGTGACTAGATAAGATTTATGTACCAAACACACACATGAATGGTCGATAGAGTGAAACACACACTTCAGAGAATATGTGAAAGTGAAAAAAAGAATTGGTTTTGAAATTGATTTAATTTTTTTAAGTGAAGTAATAATAAAAAAAATTGGTTTGATTATAATAAGATTTAATTAATATAATTTTAATAATTTTAAAATATTATTAAATTTAAAATTCTTACTAGATTACATTTGAATGTGAAAAATAAGTACAAGAAAATATTGATAGGAAGAGAGGTTTTTAAATTACAAAAATGAATTTAGAAAGTACTCCCAAGACATTTGAAGGATTTTTTAATTAAAATGTACCATCCTATGTTTTTAAGTTTACACCCCTTTCTGGGAGAAAAGGGGAAGGAATTTATATCCGATTCTGGTAGTCAGTTTTCACCCCAAAACTATCCCTCATGTTTGATAAACCATTTGACAATTTAGATAGAGAAATACATAGAAATATTCATCTTAATGTTATAGATATATATTCTGATAGTTCACCCTAAAAATTTCTTATACATTGTGATTTTGGATCCCATTTTATGGATTTTTTCTTAAAATTGTGTTGTTTCATGTTTTATCAATTACATATCATGATTTTGATTGAGAATTGGTTTTCTACTAGTTGTATTCCTACAGATTGATACCATACCTTCCAAAAATATGTGTGCCTAATTTTTATAAATTATATTGAAAAATATATATCTGAATTGGGAATGTGTAGTAAGATAAATGTTATGAACTGTGTTCTGTTTTAAAATCCCAGAAAATATTGTTGGCCAGAATCTATTATCATTTGGTAAAAATTATTATTTTATGTACCTCTAAATTTTTTCCTTGATTTTCATGGATATCCCATAAAATATCTAATTTTTTGTCATACTTTAATATATATTGATTTAATAAATTCAATATTTTATGTTCGTCACATTTTCTATAAAGATTATGTGGGCCTTCTTAAAAGGACTATACGACAGAATAGATGGAAGAATTAACCAAATATCTAGTGGAATGATTTATAGTAAACTGAAAAAAGAAACCAAGAAATGAAAATATAAAATAATTTAGATACATATTTTTAGATTTATGATTACAAAACTAAACTAAATTGAAAATGGATTAATTCAGGAAATTACCAAAAATTATATATCATTTTAAAACATGATAATTTCACACCAACTATGAACATTCTTTGAAAATAATAAATCGATGTAGAATAAATTTATTAATAAAATAATAATATCAAGTAATGATCCATTTCTCAAAAACAAATAATTCAACAGAACGACTAAATGAATGTTCATGTTACCTCATGATGAACTCCATAGAGTGTTGTTCCCTCATTTTCTCATTTCAAACATTATAAAGATTCAAAACAAGATATTTTTACGTAATAATAGATATAAGATTTTTTATTCCATCTACTACATAATTTTGATGTTTAGATGGATAATCAATGTCATTTAAATCACATTCATTTTCATTATAATTTCTCATGTTTCCATCGATTGAAAAAACCAAAAAAAATAAAGTGTTGATAAATATTGACCATAGAGGAAGACAATATTATACTAAAAAAATTATAAGTTTTATAAATATTTATACATTATCTTCAGCGAATGATTCCCTTGGTTTAACCTAGGTCATTCATGGTTATCATTTATTCATATCCTTCATGATGGTTCATAAAGGTATTATATGTTTCCAAAACACCTCCCATAAAAGTGTCAAACTAAATTTGCCACAAGGATTATTTTTATGAACCATGTGATGAATTATGAAATGCCCAATGAACTCCTTTTTGTAGTTATTACCACTAGGTAAAAAGTTTCTGGAACTATATCCACTTATAGAATTGAAAAACAGATTTATTTTCTATAAAAATCAAATAATTCATTTCTTACTAAAATTTTCAGATGTTATCCAATATTTATGCTAATCTTAAGGGTTTTCCCCAAATGAATTTTTCCCAAATATCCAATGATTGACTAAAACCTTTTTTGATACCAACTAAAATGAAAAAATATTTTCATATTTTAATATTAGATGTTTTTAGATGAATATTTAATACATTTTAGAAAATGATTTCTTGATGATCATAAATTCTAAGTGTATTGATAGAGTAGACACACAATCTTAATATTTTTTAAACATATTAAACATGTTCAAAAAATAAATTCCCATTTTGTAATCTTTATAGACATACCCTACATAAAACATTTTTCATTATCAAGGGTAGGAAACAGAATAATGGGTGAACTCATATTCTTCATCTGAATAAAATTAAAATTAACAATGGAGAACTATATGAAAGAATAATATAAGCATAAAGGTGCATGATCATGAATACAACATTAAATTTATATAACTAATCAATAATGGACCATAAAATGAGTCATATTATAAAAAATTATAATTTCAAAAGACATGAATCATAATCATGAGAAATCATCATAAATCCATCATGAACCATATGTTTAGGTCATATAATTATAGAACAATCACACGTAGAACATCCAATTCATAAAATAAAAATAGATCAGGTAGCAACACATGCTTCTGAAAAGGGATCAATCACATCGTTCTGTTTTCCATAATAGATCAAGAACACCAACTTGTTTCCCATAATAAAATCTTTAAATTTAATACATTACCATATGTATTAGAGGTACATATAAATCTAGTTCAACCTTTTAGATAATGAAAAACATACATATGAGTTCCATATAATCCTTACACATTTATCATACCATCAAATCATAACCCTTGTAATGAAATTAGGTGTCATAAATATTTCATCAATCCATCATTGCATTACCCATGGAAAATAAATGGTATTCATAAACATCTCATCCTTATAATTGTAAACCAAATAATGAAATTGTATGGATGGTAAAATGGTATAATTTTACAATAAAACATATGTAACACAAACAATCATTGTAATTCATGAATATAAATTCCATAAAAATTATCATTATAATGAATTTGAGGAAAATATCATTTTACATTTAAAATAACATTTAAAAAAATAACAATGCATTGTGATGATAATTTTTCATTAAAAATGACCATTGAAACATATAATGGAATATTAAAACCATTTAATGGTATTGATGTTGGTAAATTTCATTCATGTTCTACAATTTAAAAGGAAAATATTTCATTCACATTATTGTAAAAAAGTCAAAAGTTACTTCATTATGAACAAGTTTGGATGATTAATTTTGAAAAAAAAATTCATAATAAAAAAATGTAAAAATTTATTTAATAAATAATTGTAAATTTGTATATCCATTCTTGAATCCATTTTATGATAATGTGTAAATGTTGGAGAACACCTTTTTGACTAAAAAGATAAAACCGGTGATTTTTCTTAAAATAATTATTTTGTTCTCTTTGGTTATTTGAGAGAGGAAGATCAAATGAATAAAACGAATTCTTTGAAAATAAATAGAGGATAATTGATTTAAATAGTTCATTTTGAGATTTACCATAATATTTCATCATCATAATAATATTCATAAACAATCTCAATAAATAATTACAGTGTAACATAAATCACATAGCACATAGAAAAATTTGAATCATAAGACGAATGGAAGAGAAAATCGTTTATGGATATTTAAATACTTATTATTTTAATAAATATCCTAATAATAAATATTAATTTTAAGTATATACAACACATAAAATAAATAGGTTTTGAATATGGAATGTGTCTCATAGAAATAAAAGTGAGATTAAAATTCCTTACCTCTACTATTGACTTTCTTCTTACAAATTATAACCTTATATACAACAAATATTGGATTAAATTAATATATTCCATCTTCATACTAATATATATAATACCTTTATTTATTTACATATTACCTATCATCATATGTTTATTAACAATTCATTATTAAAATCATTATTGTGTCCAATAACTGATTCGTTTTTTTTCATGTATGTTTTGGTTTGGTGGTTTTGTCTTTTTAATTTGATTAATATTCCATAATATCCATATATTTAGTTATGAAAAAATATAAATTCATTATATACATATTTATATTAATCCATAAATGATACATATTAAAAAATTAATTACACCATTCATGGATATGGTAGGTTATAGGTATACATGAATATTGTTTCAAATATTTACACAGATGGAAATAAAGGATGGTATAAATTAATTTACCATTAGATAATTAGTTTAATATATTTTATATAATATATATTAATTTTAAAAAAAATTATTACTTTCTATGTTAAACTAAAATGAAAAACATATCACATCGCTTCATGAAGGTGGTAGTCCACAGGTATACAGGAGCGAAATTATCATTTTCCAATGAATTGGAAGGTAAGAAGATATATGTTATATTATAATTATAGAATTATAATTATTCATTATTTATAATATATATATATATAATCATTAAATTCATCATTATATCAAACATTATGTGGTTGTTACTGAAAATGGCTTACATCTGTTTTTGACAAAGCAGTTTTCCGTACACATACTTGATGATTTGTTTCCCATCTGATAAAAAAGAATATATATATATAGGATTATAAATTATTATATTAAAATTTATGTACATATAATATTATTTAATTATTATTTTAGTTTGATTCAATAATAGTTTATGGAGGTGGAATAATAAATAATAAAAAAATGATTTGATCTGAATGACACCTCTTCATCAGACAACCATTTAATGTTTATACAAAAAGCCATACCAATAGGGTTTTTGATAAACAAAACTCCTATAAAATGTGATAATGTAATTAAGTAAATTATTTTAGTAATAAATATCTAATAAAAGGGCTAGGTATGTGTGATGAAAATTTGAGAGGAGGTTCCTTCTTATAAGTGAGCAAGAGTGGATATTTTGTAAATACCAAAAACTATACAATAATAAGATGTCACTCCAAAGAAATGTTACTCAAAAAATTATAAAAACGTATTTGAGGTAATATTTGGTCGATAAATACTTCCATAACTAAAAAATAAACATTTTTTAAACATTTTATTCCCTTACTCTTTATGTTTTCTTACTTTTACCATTTTTGTATTCATCAAAGTAATTTCTTTTTTGACATAGGTAAATTATCTAGTACGAATAAAAATAAAATGACCATTATTACATAATTTATACCTAGTTATTAGAAATATAAAATATATTTTTCAAATAATAATCTTATATATGGGGAAAATTAATTTTAACTCATTATTAATTCATTTTTTTCTAATAAAATATTTATTATTTTGAAATATTAATTTAAAAATATTATCCAACATTAATTCGTCTGACTAAAAATTCATAATACTTTTATCAAAATAAAATCAAGTCAAATTTTGAATTTAATTTAAAACGAACACTGTAATATGTATGAAGAAGTTTTTTTCTAAATAATGTGTTCTCCTAAATATTAAAAATTGTGAACCTTGATTCAATATAAAATTATTTCAAATGATTTAAATTTAACAAAAAAAATATATTTCAATTATTTTTACATTTTAACCTACATTAAAACAAATAGGCCTTTGTAAATAAATTGAAATTTATTTAATAATAATTGTTTTTTAAAATATTCATCAAAAAATTATTCATTTCATAAAATTATTGAAAGATAACATTAAGATATCTTTTAAATTATGATTTCAATAATTTATTTCATTTAATTGAACTTAAATTTATAAAATTGGAACAAATAATTTCAAAATATGTTCACAAAATCTGATTAATGTTTTTTGTTTTTTAAATTGATTTATTGTTAAGCATAAAACGAGATATATTCTTATCTCATGACTAAAAAAATCCCATTGAATGAGAATAAAATATATTTAAAATAATATGAATATATATATATAATCTTCCCCAAATAGTGATTAATGTTATTTAGTAATATAAAAATACATTGGGTATATAAATAATATTTTAGAAAAACATTTAATTTACATTAAATTGGTTTTTATTTTCATTAATAAAGAAGTAATAATTAATGAATTTTTTTATAAATGTACATACCAAATAATTTTCAAAATAATGTCATATCTATATATATCAACCAAATTATCATATAGTGTATTAATATTTCATTAAATAATAATTTTTATATAGTATAACTTGGTTGATTTAAATTATGAATTTTAAGTGACACGTGATATAAAATAAAATAAATTTATTTTAAAAAAAATATTTCCTAAAATCACAGGGTGTAAAGGATATATAATAAACTTATTACTTGAATTATATTCATTTTTTTCCCAGAAATTGTTTCCCACAGAGTACAGATCCATGACATACCATACATAAAAACATTCTACATAACCTAAAGAAAATTATCATATAGAATTGTGATACCTCAATGTCAGTAAGGGTAAACATGGGGTATATTAATAAAGGATCATATATAAGAATATAATAAGCATAAGGAATTGAGAACATGGGATTAAATTTTCAAAATACATACCCAACAATTCATATTTAATAATCATTAAATATGGCTTTAGTAGTTCCTGGCATAAGAATGATAAAAAAATATCATGATTCATGAGCTCATATAATAAAAATGATGAAATATCATATAAACTATCATAAAAAGAGAAAAATAATAATAATTAAAGATATACAATGTCAATGATACCCACTAAAATATTCATCATATGTTAGGCTTGGGATAACCACTCTTATACTAGTTTCATTCAAGGTATAATATCTCATGTACTCACTTTTTAGTTTGGGATAACCTCCCATGTATCCTCTTTTAGGATTTGGATAAACTCACAGGTATCCTATTTTAGCTTTAAATACTAATAATTATCTAATTAATTGTATGAAAATAATTGTCCCACTCATTATATAATTATAATCAATTTATATATATTTTATAAGATAATTAAAACCTGAACATTTAATCACAGTTTAACTAGTGGGAAAGAAAACAGGTTTCACCATGATTTCAACATTATAATCAATAACCAAACAAATAGACAGTAATAATTGTATCATGAAATTATATCCCATGTAAAGAATAAGTAACATCAATGGATGTTTTTATTGATGGAAATATCAATAAACAAAAACTATAATATTTCATGAAGAAAATACCCTTTTCATTTTTAAATCACTTATTTCAAAATAAAAAAGTCCCAAAATATTATGGAAATAATTTTCTATGGAATGAACTATGAAATCCTATAATTTATTCTTCACATCAGTGTATATTCATGATAGAAGAAAAATATGTTTGTGTGGTGATTATTATTTCTTAGTATTACCAGAGTAGAATAAAATTCATATAAAATTACTCAAGAGATCATATAATTTCATTATGAGAAAACATATGCGTAATAAATCATATAAAAATCTATAATTAAATATAAAATTATTTATATTTTGAAATTTTATGATTCATATATCTCATAAAAAATAAATTTAAATGAAACATTTAACATGACTAACATCAAGATATTATATCTATGTATGTTTTTAAAGGATAAGATTATGTATGGTTGCGTATATGATATGCAACATATGTCCCAAATAACCATGCTTATTTAGACATTACCATTGTAACCATTGTTTTAAATTTGGGAGAATTAATATTATTACTACATTATGAAATATAAATTTTTCATCATAAATATAAATGTATTAATAATGATTTCTTAAATAATAACTCATTTTTTTGAGTCTTTCTGTTCATCATAATATATTTTCTTTAAAAAGAATTTCTACTTTATTTTGTGAAACAATATTATAATTATATTAAATAATACTTTGAATATTTAATTGATAAAACAAATTTAATTTCTAATATCATCATATGAGGCTTTACAAAGTGTGAGTTTTTTTATTTTTCATAAAATATTGATTTTTGAATGAATATTGAAAATATCCATTTTTTTGTAAAAATGACATTTATTTTGACAATTTCTGTATCATTAAATTCCTAAAAAAAATTCATTTTATTTAGAAAATAATATTTATTCTTGAATTATATTTAATATAATTAATTAAATTTATATCAACATTAAACCAAATATTTGAATTAGTTTGGTTTTAGGCAAGAAACACTATTTCTGAAAAGTGTTTTAAAATACATAAGGTTTATCTATTATAATTAATTAAAATAAACCCCAATGATGAAAAATTTAATTGAAAATTCTAGATTATATATATATATCTTTATTAATTTAAATTCATATAAGGAATACTACTAGTTAAAAAGTTAAATTAAAATCATCTTTTCTTTGGAATATTAATTGTTTAGAAAATAGATTTTCGTCACGCATGCAGGTTTTATATTATAATAAATTATTTAAAACTTGTGTGTTTATTTGGATAAAATTTATTCATTATTTTAAATCATCAAAATTAATAATTCGTAATAGGGTCAACATAATTTCTAGACAATATGAATAATAGCATTAGTAAATATTTACCAACAAGATAAAAGAAAAATGGGTTAATTAAGGGACATAATAATTTAACAAGGCATAAAAGCAAATTTACCCTAAATGTTTAAATATTAATTTTTTCATTTAAATATTATAATTATTATTTTTTTGTAACTTAATAAATTATTATATAAATATTTTGATAAATATTATATTTTTCATGCGTTAAAACATAAATTCTTTTTTAGATACTATATAGCTTTAACCCTGAATTTTTTCTATTATTTCAATAATTATTTTAATAAATATTATTTTAAAAAAAAATTATTGTTAAATATTATATATTCAATATAACTGATAGCATACTTTTATGATTTAAAAATGTAATTTTTATATGGGTTAGAAAAAAATTAATATAAAAAACATCATTTTTATTAAATGGTAATTTTGATATAAAATTGAATTTTATCATATTTATATATTTATTTTGATAAAATAAATATTATATTTGGAATCATAATGTCAAAATCTTCCAATGGTAAATTTATCATTATTTTATGAGAGATTTGAATTTTCAAGTAAAAATTAAATACTCTATAAATATACGGTGTGTGTTATAACATCTTAATATCCCCTAATTGAAGTAATAAATTATGTAAAGGGTATAAATTTCCAAACAAAAATTTTCCCTATAAAATAATGTGTTCTTTTTTTTTATTTCATTATTTATTTTAATCTTTTAGAAATCATACGAAAACCTATTTTAAATTTTAAGGTTTTAAAAACAATTATTTATAATAATGACTCACATACACATTAGCAAGGGTAATATATTATTGAATTAAGTCGCTATACATATATATTAATTATTATAACTTTTATTTGGTATAAAAAAGTCCCAAAAACCATGATAAGGTTTGTGTTTTTTGTGGGCATTTTATATAGTTTTCAAAACATAGGTTTTTGAAATAATAAATAACTCCCCTCTCTTTTCCAATATAACACCACTCTAGATCCCATTACACTTCACTAAAAATTCAAGGAAGATATATGTAATATTCCCTAACCTTCATAAAGTCCAACCTAGGTTCCAAAAATCTCTTAAGAATCTAATTCCAAACATTTGGAATCACCATCTCAAGTTAGGGGACTTCTCTCTATTTATTTACATTCATGAATTTTCATTTTCTTCGCTATTTTGAATCTAAAATTGATATTTTTTCATGAAATTATAATTTTACCTTTACTTTCTATTTAATTTCATTAAAATTATATATCAGTTATTCCCTCTCTTTATAGCATTTACCCAAGTCATTACTATGCTGAAATTTAGTAAGGGATCTCCCTCACTTCTTTTACATTTGATCTTCTTCTTTGTAATTATCAATTTAAAAATATTTTTTTAGGTTTTCATGAAATTATAAAGATCCCATTAATATCAATTTAATTTTATAATAATGACAAATAATTCATTCCCTCTCATTATATCATTTACAATGGTCGTTAAAATACCAAAATTTAACAAAGAATCATATCTTCCTCCTCTTTAATTAAGATTATTTCTGTAATTCAATTTATTATACAGTTAATATTATTGAAATATCATACACCACATCTCACATAATTCAATTTTTATTTACATGTTATGTGTGACCCCTTTCACTCTCTTGAATCCCTCTAATGATTCATTATTTTCCACCATTACACAATAGATAATATCCTTTGACTTTCCTTGTAATGGTTTTATTCATGAAACCTCGTATTCTTATTCTTATTAATACCCAAATATTTGGTTTTGATTTTTTTCTTTCATATCCATCATATAATAATTTTTTACTTCTAGTTGTGGATAGACCCATTTCTCTCTCATTGAATGGTTTAATGATTTTTTATGTACTGTTGTTACATAAGTAAAATGATACTTTAATTATCCTTTCTAAATTATTCTGAGTTGTCTAACAATACCCATTTACACATAATGGTTTTCACCACGTTTTACCTACAAGTAATTTATTGGGGACATTTATGTATGTAACCCACAATCTACAATCTAGGGACTAAATTTTCGGAAATTTGTTCTTATATTATATGATCTATGTGAAACAATTATGAATCTACATGATATAATAATTTTGGTTGTTCTAGAATAGTTCTCTAATTCATTCGGTAATGTTTTAGACTCATGAGATTACATTTATGTTAAAAAAGATTTTATCCTAATCAAATTATGTTATAATTTCATAGTTATTAACCATGGATTATTATTATGATTTACTAACTATTTGTTTCCCCACATTCACATGTATTAATTATGTTCTAATACAATATCAATCCTAGCTATTCATGTTTATGATTCCGATCCGTTTTATATACCATTGAAATTTGTATTGTCTAACACATGTGATGTTATTTATGTTATTCTTTTTATTCCCCTACTGTGATTTATAGCTCACCACATTCTTATGTTTGTCACACGGTTATCCCATGATGTTTTAATATTAATGCAATATTATAATAATTATAAATTATTTTCAATAATTCTAATATACCACCACTATATAATGTTGTTAAATATTATACTAAATTACACAAAGACATTATGCTTATAGATAATATAGTTTTTATAAGGTGTATTTATATTTAATAAATCATGAATGAATGTGTAATAATGATAAGGTATTTTATAGGTATTATTGATATAACATATCAAATGGGTTGTAGACACATCGTATTAATCATGATAGGATTATAATATAACATATGTCTTAAATCAGACTATTAGAGAGGATACACTCGTACAACATTGTCAACATTTAAATTCAAAACACATTATATTAATTAATTATAATTGTATCCTTAAGTGGATTACAGTGATCCATGATATAACATGTCTCATGGAAATTATATACATATCATAAATAGAAATTAGTGTATAACATCCAACAAGTTTCAATGATGCAATATTGAGAAGAAGAACCATTACATTATGTTTGAATTTATTCATAAGAACTCTAACCACCTAAATTAAAATTTTATTATCATTATAAATATATAATGAAACCATATAAAAACTCATACTAAAAAATATAATAAACACATATAATTTCAACTTCCATTTATAAATGATTTTTTATTAAAATCTGTATTTCACATTGTTAATTGTTTCATTTTTCAATAATATTTCATTCCAGTTTTTCTAGTACCTGAACATTGAAAATGAATCCATCATCTCCATAATTTATATAATGATATAAATATCGTATGAAACAATAATATAATATATCATAATAAATCATATAAGGAGGTTATAAAAAATAAATTACATCAGTTCATGGAGACGGTAATCTGTATATACATTAAAGTGAGGATACCACTTTTTATTGATTAGAATGAATTTAAGGTAAATAATAATTCAAAATTAATAATAATTATTATATCATAAATCAAATATATACTCAATAAATATATCTTTATTAATATCCACATAATTAGAAATGAAAATGAAACACATTGCCTCATAGAGGTGGTAGTCCACCCATACACTGGAGAGACATTATAATTTACTAATGTTTGGAAAGGTAATATCGTAGAAAAGATATTGTAATTATAGAGTAATAATTATTTCATAAATATCATATATAAAAATTAAATCCATCATAATAACTGATTATGATATATGTCAATGGAAAATAAAAAATATCGCAATATAGAGGTGGTAGTCAACCTATATGCATGAGTGATACCTTCATTTCCCATATCAAGGAAATGTGGTGAAAAATGGATGTAACATAATAAAAAATATAAATATTTTGATGATACTATATTCATCATTTATGGATGAATAAAATTAATTTATATGATGTAGGGGATGCAGTAATATTTTTTGGATTCCGATAAGATGATTGCCGCTTCATTGAGAGACATCATTTTCCATACAATGTAAACCTTATTAAGTCTGTCTTATAGCAATAAAAAATATCCATTTTTTTGGAAGTATTATAGTAATATTTTAGGAAATTTAATGGTAATTATAGAAAAATAATTTATTGTGAATGATGTAGTAGATTGTGAGACCAATTATAAGTGATAGAAAGAACACACATTCAAAAACATAAAATATTTAAATAAAATTATTATAATAAAAATTTAAATTTTCACAAAAGTGTATTTAATATAGATTTTATGAAATTATAAAATTTATATAACATTAAAAACAAAAAATTATACTTGTTTATGTTTAATTTTAAAACATACCTTCTAGTTTTCCCCCTTTCTAAACTGTTCTAACTTTAACTATTATAACACATTATTTATTCAGAATGGGTTATAAATATAATTTTAAGGTGGTATGTTAGACAAAGTGGTTCTTTTATTAAAGTTTCTAAAATTTAAAATAATAATTTTTTTCTATTAATAATTTTATTTGTTTTTAAAAAATCTATTAAAATATAATTTAACATAAAATATCATAAAACTCATTTTGAGGCATCTCATTTATATTGATTTCAAAGACATCAATAATGAAATGAAATTTATATATTAAAAATTTTACCATCATTTATACTTTATAATTATCTATTTATTTTCTGTAATAAAAACAAATCATCTAAAATTGATTAATTTTTTTGTTTTTGAAATCATTTTTTGTGATTTTTCTACTACCAACATAGACATTGTATCTGCGTTGCATAAGATTTTATTTTATTTAAAAAATCTCTTTTTATTAAAATTTAATTACTATTGTTATAATAAATTATTTATGATAAAATAAACATTTTTACTCATATAATAATTTTTTTCCCTGTGGAAATATATTAGATAAATTAAATCAAGATTTTGAGTTTTTTATTTATCCCTTGCAGAGAATATAATAAATTTTATAATCCATGTAATGTTGATTAAAAATTAAAAATTTTATATCTAGGTTCTATTCAGCCGAACACCACACATAAAATATTATATAGGTAATTTTTAGGCTGAGTTGTAACCCTTATCTCATATATTTAACCAAGTTTTACCTATTATACCCATTATGAGGAGAAAAATATTTCCAATGGTTAGTATTCATAATGAATACATAAAATCATTGATTATGTAAGAAAATTAAAAAAACCGATTCCAAATATGAAATCCATTTCTCCAGATTCAATTTTTAAATGTGGAAAATCAGTTTTAAATTTAATTTATAAAACGAAATGCAAAAAAATAATAATTGTGTTTCAATCCTCAAAAAACATTATACCAAACTCAATTATAATGATGATTATTGTGTAGTTATTTATATTATTTTTATTTTTATTTAGTATAATATTTAGAAATTAATTAATCTTCTAAATTACATTATTTGATTGAAATAAATAAATATATTAACAAAAAATCAGTATTTTTCACTATTCACATTAAAATATTCTTTCATATAATAATCCTAAAAAATACACATACGAAATTATTGAAATGATTATTTCAAAAATAATTTTAATTTATTGAAAAATAATTTCAAAAAGGTATAAATTTATTATATTTTTTCCGAAAAAAAATAATAGAGATAAATTTTTGAGAAAGAAATCATTTTTAATGAAAAAAATGAAATTACTAGAAATCAAGTACATATTTATAATAAATTAGTCAATAATTTTCAATTATATAAAAAATTTCAATATATATTATTCATAATGTGGTTATTATTATTCATTTGACAAATTTAATGTTTATTTTATAATATATCATGATCTGCTTGAGGATCAATAGCTTGGGTCAAGAAATCTATTGGTCACTAATTATACTTTTAAATAGAATTATATTATAAAATTTAATGTTTTTATATATTTTATTTCACATGAAATATGATTTTGATCATATAAAAACATGTAAATACATTCAATTAGTGTCATATTAACTATATTATTGCATCCCAATTACAATTTCAAAATTCAATTTGTATAGTAAACAAAAAATATTATTATTAATTTACATAGATAAATTTAATTTTATAAACTATATTCCTAATGAAAAAAAATATTGGAAATTAATTCATTACTTTTTTAAAATAAAACATAATATAAAAGTATTAAATTATAAAAAATAACTATTATTTTAATTACCACACCATAATTTCAACAATTTTAATCATTACTAGTATTAAACTATTATTATAACTTTTTTTATTTAACAAAACAATGAGCCTTTATTTATTACTAATTAATCTATATGTATTTATATACATTCTCTAGATTTTTTTTCTAAAAACCTTATCATAAATATAATTCATAGAAATAAACTTAAATTATATTTTCTACTAACATACATTAAAATTAATGAAATATTTCATATTATGGTTTGTATCACCTTCAAAATAAAATGATTCATGGGTTGAAATAAATTCTAGAAAAAGTATACCACATTAAAAAAAACTATATAACAATATGGTATTATAAGGGTGTTAATTTAGTTTCCATGTATAATACATCATTCAACATCTAACAAGTAACATTAACTATGTATATGAATAACATTAACTAAATTTACTATTCAAATTTATTTTCTCATGTGACTAATGAGGACGATGTTATGAAATATTTTTATAAAAATCCCACAATATTAGGCATTATTAAATTAATTACCTACTTCAATACACCATATAAATATTATTGAGTATTTTTTTCGTAACATCTATTCCCCAATGGAACCGAAGACACCCTACGAACATGATTTTTCCCCTCCCTATGGTCTATCCACATGCCTGAATAGATCATTAGACCAGTGATTATCCCCACCTTCTAATAAATGTAATTTCCAATATGATTTTTCATTACACACACACACACTAGAAGACATCTCGAGAGGTCACCCTTCCCGATCACTACAATAAGAAGAAACCTCTTTAACTGTGTAGTTTTAATTGGGTAAGCACAAAAAATGAAAGGAAAAACATGTTGACATGCTTAATAAAATTTACCCTTCTAAACCCTTAATATTATATGGTGTTACAGTAGCCCCCCCCCCCCACCACCTAGAGAACAACAAGCACATCGTGGAACCTACATCTCAACCAATTTAGTACAAATGCACGTTTGGATGGGTACTGACTCTGGTATAAATGCAAAAAATCATCCATGCAGGCTCCTTAGTTTCCCCATAGACATAAGTTCTCCTTTTACTAAGGCCCACCCACATTCCCAAATTGATCATAATACCAATGATTATTTCGATAGGCTAATGTGTGTTCCTTATATTGGGTGGATTTTTGGATATTCGTAAGGGTAACTATCTCAATGCGTGAGTTTTGTAAGGGTAATGACCAATTTCGCTGAGTTTTATAATAGTAAATGTGAGATACCTTTACCTACATAAGGGTTTTACATGTGTATATGAAATGTGTAACTATAATCTTGGAACTACAAAATGGAAAATCCCTTTTTCTATGGGATCTGTAATGGTTAACCCCTTTTTATATGATTGATATAAGAGTAATGTGGTCACTTCAAAAACGTTACCTATAAGTTCATAATGCATCTAAAAGGTTAACATAAGGCTCTCTAAAGGCATCATATTATTTTTAAGGGTTGCGTAAGTGTACATCAATTTTATAAATGTTTGTGTAATGGTATCACGGATTCCATATAAGAGAAAGGTATTCCATGATTGGGTAACTGCTATTTATCAAAGTATGCATTTTTGTAAAATTAATTATGTGATACACTAAAGAGTTGTGTACGGATAAAACATTATTACTCTTATGCATCTCTCTTTTTGTGGAAAAAATAAATAAAAACTTTTTTCTATTCTTATTCCCTTATATCCACCTATAATGAACTTTAAACAAATTAATAATTATTGAAATTTGGATAAATAAATGTTTAAAAGATTAAAGATATTTAACTCATACATTAAAGGATTTTACATCCTATTTTTTTCTAAATTTAGTTTGTCACGACCCGTCCTCTGGGCCTGTGTCGTGACTACCCCAGGACCGCCTTCCATAGGCCAGGGGCAGGCGACTAGCACCAAAGCCGTAAATCACGATAAAAAGTGAAGGAATTGCCTTTATGATAATAAAAAAAACAATAGTGTACGCAAGATGAAGTAAACACAAATTAATACTGAATACAGAGTAAGTGTTGAAATGTAAATGGGACAGAATACAAACCCAACTGAAAGGTACAGTACAACTGAAAGTCTAGTACAACAACAGAAAAGTAAAACAGAAATCACTAAGTCATCCTCTGAGAATCCCACCTGAAGGGTGGGTACAGATGGTCTCCTCAATACCTAGGGTCCGTCTGTCTGCTCTGTGTATGTCTCGCCAAGAGGTCGACCTCCGGGTACCATCAAGCTCCACAATATTCTACCATGATTAGTGTTTTCGGTCATCTGCATCCAACACAACGTAGTGCAGGCATATCCTGTGCAGGGGTGAGTATAACAATACTCAGTAGGGACCCCGAGACCCCTGAAGGACTCCTAGAATCCACGAAGGATAAACAAAAAAGTAAAGATACATACACGAAGTATCAACCCACACTACTTAGTTATATTTACATACATATACCTAAGTTATCAACCACAATTCGGCTCCAACTCTCGAGCCCATGCACAACCCAGACCACATAAGAAGTCAAGTCAATCACATCGATGATAATGATTGAATGTCAAGACTCAACTCAAACAGGTATACATCTTCTGTATATTGATAGTGATGATCAGATGTAGTCAATGATTCATCAATGTTGTCAGACCCACATAGGATACTAGACTAGCTAAGCTGTCGGACCCACACAGGATACAAGGACAATAGTCATCATCATCGAACCCATGGAGGATTCAAGTACATATGTATTCTCTGCCGAACCCACGGAGGATTCCAGTACAGTTGTCATCGATGCTGAACCCACATAGGATTCTGGTACAGTTGTTGTCGCTGCCGAAGCCACATAGGATTCCAGTACAGTTGTCGTCACTACCGATCCCAAGGAGGATTCCAGTACAGTTGTCGTCATTGTGGAACCCATGGAGGATTCCAGTAAAGTTGTCATCACTGCCTATCCCACAGAGAATTTGAGTATAGTTGTCGTCACTGCCGAACCCACAGAGGATTCCAGTACAATTTTCGTCACTACCGAACCCACGGAGGATTCTTGTATAGTTGTCGTCACTACTGATCCCATGGAGGATTATAGTACAGTTGTTGTCACTGCCGAACCCATGGAGGATTCTAGTATAGTTTTCGTCACTTCCAAACCCACTGAGGATTCGATTACAGTAGTCGTCGTCGTCGAACCCACGGAGGATTCTAGTTTGGTAATCGTTGCAGTCGCAGCCAGTTCTAGGGTTCCAGCACACAGCATGCTCGATTTCAGGAGGGTCCGCTTCTCGAGAAAAGGGGTCGATACATCAACTATCACTACATATAGAGTTGATATATCCTAAGTTCCATCTCATCAATAGGAACCTAAAGCAACAGACAGAGCGTCAATAGGACGCACGGTCTGAGAGTTATTAGTATTTTTGCCCCGGGGGCCCGGTTGGGAATATGCTCATTCCAAACCCTGCCAGTTTCCAAAGTTCTCCAAAAATCACATAGAGTATCGAAAAAGTACCGCCTCATCGCAAGGATCCCATTGCTGCAGACGGCGCGTCGATCGGACGCACGATCTTAAAGATATTCCTGTTTTTGTGATAATGGGACCGGCCTGTTAAGCCCAGTGGGTTGGCAGATCGGGACAACCTGGTTTTGACAGGTCCGACCTAGTGTATCGCACGGTCTGGGCAATGGGGTGAGGCCCAACCTGGCAGGGCGCGGCCTGGCCTGGCCCGGTGTGGCCCGGCCCGGCACGGCACGACCCGACCCGGCAAGGCGCAGCCCGGCTGGCCGCGGCTCGACCTAAAGGGACAAGCGGTCCGAGGGGGTGACCCGCCTTCTCGAACTGGCAGCGCCATGTAGCACCGCCCTCCCAACCGGATGGCCGAATCCATTCAGCCTTCCTGGCACAAGCGGCCGGCTCGGGTGGGCCGCGGTCCGGCTGTGAGACACCTTTGGCTGCCACTGCTTCTTCATCCGGCCAGCGGATGAGCCGGCCGGTTTGCCGCCGAAGCGGCCAGCGGATTGCGGGTCGCGGTCCTCCGTAGCGTGGCACCCCTTTGGGTGACGCGGTCTCCCTTCGGCCCAGTTGGTATCGGCTGACCGGTTCTCCTTCGGCCAAGCAGCCCACGGTTGCGGGCCGCGGTTCTTCCGCACGCGGCCGGCGCACGGTCGCCGCATCTCCGGTCGCCGCCTCTTCCAACGCACCTCAATAGCAAACAAAGAGACTATGGAGGGTCATCGGTCCATGTGTGTTCGGCTCCTGCCCTCCACATTATGCGGTAGCAATTGGCCAATGTCAAACCATGTTTCTCAGTAAATAACAAGATAAATTTTAATCAATTAAAATTTAACATAATTCCCCGACCTCGAAATTTACGTCGCACATCGTCGAGTCATGGATGTCAAGTTCCGCGGAGGTCAGGCGTCGCAGATGAAGAACATTGATTCTGTCAACGTTGGATGCACTTGAAGAAGAAGCGCCATTGGCGACTTCATGTTCTTCAAATCATAGAGCATTCTTCGTCGAGGGAGAAAGTCATTCTTCGTTAGAGGCATTCTTCTTCGAAGAGAGGAACACTTTTCTCAAGAGCTCGGTCAAAAATATCTCAACACAACAATTTCCCAAAATAAAATAATAGCTATGGAAATTATTTTATTAACACATGTAATTCAAAATTCATACCACTTTAATTAATTAAGTGAATCACCAAATTAATTTACCAGGTGTTGGAAAAATTATTTAGTGAGAGGAGAAGGTGAAGGGTTATTATAAAATTTAAATTTGAGGGGTTATTCAATTAAATGAAAAGGAGTTATTGGGGAGGTTTAAGGGGGATGGAGGGATTAGGCTGATGTGGGCCCCACCTCACAAATATCCTCTCATGGGAGGTTATGTGGGTGTGGGCCCAACCTCTAACTCCCCTTGGGAGTAAATATCCAACCTCCGTAAATAAAATATGTACACATCAAATTTTATTTATTTTATTCAAAATCCACAAATATTAACTCTCAACCCGCATAAAACGCAACTGTGGTAAAGGTCCCCTTAGGCAAATATTGGCACTGCGAGATCATCAGGGCCCTCAGATTTCAATTCTGAGCAACGGTTCAAAAGATAAAAAAACCCGCACGTACGTTTACAGAATGTAACAAAAATAACATCAAAATTGAATCCGAGCACACCGGGCCTCAGAATCAAGTACCTTCAGAAACCACAGACTTGTAAAATTACAAAGTATTTAAGAAAATAATCTTCTTTGAAAATTTCTGGGTCTTTACATTACTCCCACCATAGGGATTTATGTCCCTGTAAAGCTACAACACAGACTAGGAAAACAAATAGGGGTATTGAGCTCGCATTTGAGCCTCTCGCTCCAAAGTGCTCTCCTGGAGGTTCCCGTGCTACCAGCGAATTCACACCAGGGAAATAAACCATCCACGTAGGAACCACTCCTATCGATCCTCGATCCCCACAAGGACCTCCGCAAACGCCTCCCCTTCATCGATGTCCATTTCCCCATGATCGATGATAAAGGATAGGTCATGCACGCATCTCCTTAGCTGAGATACGTGGATTACGTCGTGAACCCGGTGCAACTGAGGTTGAAGAGCCAAGTGGTAGGCCACCTCGCCTACCATAATGAGGACATGAAATAGTCCGATGAATCACAGAGATAGATTTCCGCCTCGGCCAAATCTCCATAGACCACGTCGAGGTGAGACCCGTAGAAAGACGTGGTCTCCATCCTCGAACTCCTCAGGTCTCCGTCTCCTGGATGTACCGTTAAAGGAGATGTGTGGAATTCTCCTTACACTTCTTCTTGAAGTGACACTGGTACCATAGTACATTCTATGAAGAGGATGAAGTGATCCCCACCTTCATAAAATCTATCAGGTACATTTCCTATGGAAATCTAAGCACGCCATGTCTCACAGTCAGTGTTCCCACGCTGTGCCTCCCTGACTTGCTGAAGAAGTGGGGGAGTGACTATATGAGAGTAAAGAATGGCTGGTCCATCACTATCCACAAAGAATATTTGTAACGCGGCCAGCTGCTCAGTCGCCTCTCCTAACAGCTGAATGCCTAATCTCATGCTAGGATCATCTGCTACAACGTTCCCCTTCCCAGAGGTGTAGACTATCTCAAGGTCATAGTCCTGGAGGAACTCGATCCATCGTCGTTGTCTCATGTTAATGTCCTAATGATAGAAGATATACCTGAGTCTCTTGTGATCTTAGTATACGGTAAAACATTCTCTTATAAGATAGTGTCACCACATCTCTAAGTCGAAGACCACTACTGCAAAATCTACGTCATTGGTAGTGTAGTTCTACTCGTGTTGTCTCAGCTGCCGAGAACCATATGCGATCATTGCTTGATCCAACATCGGGACACATCCGAGTCCGGTTCCTGATGCGTCGCAGTAAAATATGTACCAAACGCTGTAGAGACCATAAGATTGACGTACATGGACATTACATTAATTTTTTGGAATACTTAATACATAACAAAAATAGACACACAAGGACCGTAATAGATTAGACTCTTTGGAAACTTGGAACGTAATCTTCTAATCATGGTAAAATATCTTCAACATCTCCCATAAAGATCTTCCACTTTTTGTTTCCTCACCTAAAACCTTTATTTTGATCCTGGGGGAAAATAAAACATAAAAAGGGTGAGCTCAAATGCACAGTAAGGGTAAGAATGGATAAAATAAAACATACCTTATACATTGGAACTTAAAAACATGAACATAATGTTTAAAAATTAAAATCTTGAGCAACGACATAAAACATGGAAGTACATAAGGGATAGATCATAATGGAACATAAAACATGATAAAATAGCATGGGAATTAAACATGTAATTGTGGCATCCATTAAGCACATGTAATGATTTCCATAGTAGCCAAGGCATTGCTTCCAAGACCATCTTAGTGGACAATGTCCCATTCTGAATCTAGTTCACTCCTCGTTTCAGTCCTATAACACTGAACCAGATTAACATACCGTTCTAGCCATGTCTATCTCATGAGATATAAAATCTTTACCCAATGCATTGGAGGGAGATATAGGTCCCACCCATTTCATAATGGAATCATTCTTACTTTTAACACAAAATAAACATACATCATTCATAATAACCCAATAAATAAAATGGGTTTCATAAACATCATCTCATAATCACATAATCCATATAAAAGAAATGGATATCATTTCATAATAAGAAAATTGAAACCATGTAAATCATAGAGACTTTATACTTGAAACATACACAAATGAAATAATGTCATCTTAGATGGAAAAAGGTTTTGATAAAACACATGAAATGAATTCTTGAGGAAAATATCCTTTCTTCTTCAAAATCGATTTCTTTTCACAAAACGTATTTCTATTTTAAAAGAAAGAGATTTTATTGAAAATAGTCATGAAATATTTTGGAGGAATCTTCCTGAAAATAAGGCTTTATAAAACCGTAAAAATCCGTTCGTGCCGCATACGGTAAAAAAACATTCTTCTCATACTTTTTCCAGAAAAGTCAAAAAGTACCTCGTACGAAAAATGACAAAAGATTCCATTCATATCTTTTACTAAAAACTCCCCGAAGGGTAACATTGGATTTAAAAAAATTTAGGTGGATGGAAATAATATTACATATTTATGAAACATCGATGTGGATGATAAAATACACCCCAGAAAATTCCAAAGTATAAACAATCTCAGATAAAATGAAATTGTGATATTTCTCTTACCTTATGTCCGATATACTTCGTATATATCGGAACCTCCTATATAATGATTTAAATAATGCCATTTACTTATTACAGAATCATATTCATTGTTATGATATAATATATGGTTCACTTATGACTTTATATTACCCGTTCTTTTGGAAATTCCATGTTAAAGAGTTTTTTGGGTAAAATCGTTTAATTTGTCGTCCGTGTTTTGACTTGTAATTATGAATACTTAGGTCACGATTAAGTAATTCCTGAATATAAAACATTATTTATATATAATATGTATTCAGAATATACATATATATAATAGATCTATAAATGGAATGAAATACACCGTTTATGGAGATGGTAGGCCGTACGTACGCATGAACACTGTTTTCATTTTCTTATTGAGTTGAATGGAATTATATAGATGACATACATATATACATAAATCCAGTAGCTTTATAATTTCATATATTTTATTATTTTTCCTTATATATATTTTATAATCATTCTTAAATGATTAACATGGAGAATGAATCTCAGCGCGTCGTGGAGACGGTAGTCCGTACGTACGCACGAGCGATGATATCGTTTCCATAATTATTGAATTGAATTGCAGTGGATGATACAATATATCAGAATCAGTATGATGTTATAATAACTATTTATAGTTATTCATTACACCATTATACCTATCCATGTAAGGTGTTGGTGGAAAAACAGATTACACCATGGCGTGGAGACGGTATTCTGTACGTACGCACGCGCGGTGATTTTGTATTCCGTAGGATGGATAGAAGGTGAAATGGGGTTGTTTCATATTTATAATAACAAATAAATATATTAGTGATACTAATATTATTATTTTATAATGAAATAACTAAAGAAGAAGAAGTTGAAGAAGAAAGAAGCTTGAAATAATCGGGAGATGAAATTACCTCTTCTTCGATACGCCTCTTAGAAACCTCCTCTTAGGGCACTAAGATTGGCCTTTAAAGTAGACCAGAACCTCTAGGATGTTTCTAGGGAAGTGGAGAAGATAATTTGTCAGGGTTTGGCCGAGCTTGAAAGCTCAAATTGGTGTGAGGAGGAGAGGGAGGAGGTGCCCTTTTATAAGGGAGGAGAGGGGCACCTTTGGAATTCTTAAAAATATTAATTTCTAATAAATCTAAACCCACTTAAAAACCTCCAAAAATGACTCATATTCTACGATTAGAAGCGATAGGGTTGTAATATCATCAACCAATCAAATTTAGACATGTTTGGAGCTTATTTTAAACCTTATCATTTTGATTTATCCTTATTTAATCTATTTATGTTTATTTGTGGTAATAAAATTCTAAATTTAAATTATAACAAATAATTACTTATTTGTTGTGAATTTTCCAAAATTTTTTACTTTATTACATTATAGACCTTATAAATTTAAATTTATAATTTTTAAATATTCATGTGATTTTTAAACAATTTTATAATATGTTATTTTTATAAAATAACAATAGTGTCAATTTTGACACTATTCATTTATTTGAATTTAAATAAAATATATACAGAATATATGTTCGAACTAAAAGCATTAATAGATTCATAAAAGGTCATATGTATCTATAAAATTATTTTATAACATTAATTAGTATATATAATAGTTATTTTATTATTTTTAAAACCATTTATTTGGTTTATCTCTTAATAAAATAATTACTACAACATTATTGTATAATTACTTAATATAGTGATTTTTTGCATAAAAATTTAAAATAAAATCCTATGATGAATATAAATCTATTGACTTTCACAATAATAATTTTACTCGAATTTATCATCTTAAAATCAGAATATTTAAATTGTTATATTTATCAAATTATTAAGGTGACAACTTTAGCATCATTTAAAATAAAATAGTATAAGTGTCATAATCACTTTTATAAGGATCCAAACGGTTATATATTAAGTAATTGGATGATTAAGGTGTATATATACAATAAAAATAAGTTTTGGTCAGGTTTGTGGGCCTTTTAATGGGTATTAGTATTTCAATAAAAACTATATTACTTATTTTCCGCTTAATAAATACTTTTTGTATCATTAATGTATCACCATTAATGACAATTATTTAATCCCTAAAAATTTAAATAAATTATCATGATGTATATAATTTTATTACCTTTCTGGAGACTATTAATGTTCGAAGTTTTATGATTTTTATCACTAAATTAAAATTATTATACTTATAAGATTTAAGAGAGTGATATGTTGTCACTTTCTTTGGTTTTAATAATAATTAAATTATTTTCATGGTCAAAAGTCCATAAAATGAATCTAATCTGACCATTAGTTGATATGGGTTTACTTTTAGCCATCCAATAGAATTTTGGAATGTGTTAGGGTAATTTTATAATATTATATTTACCCTTAATTAACTGATTTACCTTTAACTATGGTAAATAAAATTTACCATAGTTACTATTCATAATTCACAAAAATAAAAAGTAGCCTATTAACATAATTTGGACCCACTGATTCCAATTATGAAATACATTTTTTCTAATTAAATACACAGAAGTTGCAGAAATTAAATTAAAATTAATCCTGTTGTCGAATGAAAACCGGTTTTTGTTTAAAACATTGCAAAAGATTGAATTGATTTAACCTAAGAATTAAATGTAAAATCAATGATAATGACATACATTATATTAAATGGTAAAAATATATTCTATTTATACTTTAAAACCATTCAATATTATAATTTAACCATATAAATTATTACGATGAAAAAAGTTGTTTTTCATTAAAATATAGCGTGTTTTTACTATTCATCAAAATATGAAAGTTACCAGAATAATACGAAAAATTTATCCAAAGTTAATTTTTATTTCTTTATTCCAAATAAAAATTTTATTTTGTCAAATTGAACTTATAAACATGTCAAAAACTATATTTAATGTGGGTGCGCCATCAAAAGGTGGCAAAACTGCATTTTTTTAAAAATACTTATTTTACCCGAAAAATTTATTTTGTTCTTATACCATGTTCTAGAGAATGTGTAAGATGAATAATAATGTTATAAAATTCAAAATTTAGTTAATACTATTCATAACGACTAGTTCATAATTATATTATAATAATATATCATTGTTTAGTAAAACCTGGTATTGCGTACAACACACGCTATCGAGGAAGGTTGCGATTGCGTGTAATGCAATCCAGGTCAGGGTTGCTTGTTGTGGAAGAATCCTTCATTGTTTTGTATAACAGAATCCAACCATATTTCATTTATACATTTAATATATATATATATATATACTCAATGTTGCGTAGAATAACTATTTTCAAAATTGTGTGTAACATGATCCAAGAATAGTGTTGCGTATACTGCAAGCTAATACGGTGTTGCGTATAGCGCAAGGTAATCTTGGTGTAGCATACAACAGAAGATATTAATGAAATTAAAAGAATATTTTTCATAAAATCTCGGGGTGTTACATTCTACCCCCCTTAAAATGTATTTCTCCCTCGAAATTCGTCGGGGTTATAAATGGTTTACTACTCGAAAGTTTTTTTAATAGAAACCCACAGCATAAAAAGGAATAACAAAACATGGATTTAAAAACTAAAGTATGAAATGTAACGGTTACCCAAATTAACTCATCACTGGGTTTCCATGTAGGAGAACATAGGTGAAAATATGGATATGGAAGAAAAATCTAACCATCAAGTTCTGATGGAGAGTGGTAGAGAACATGGCTATGAAAAAGCCAACAATCACAAAGCTATTGATTTGTGATGATCTAAGGTACCATCTGATTCATCGGATATAAGGGAACAAGGACAACATTTTTGGTTTTCAAGATCATTTCCCTAAATATGATGAATTAAAAGAAATACTTGCATGATTTTGGTACAATCTCACTGTTGTTCGTGAATTGAACAATTTCCACTTCATCCATTAAAGAAATGAAGTTGAATTTGTTATTCGTGATATGTTAGCAGATCATGTGATAGAATGATGGGTCATTCCATCTCTTTCAAAAAAAAGTTTAGAAAAAGTTATAAGTCCATCTTATGGATAGATTAATCATATATGGTTCCAAAAATGAACTTATACTTCATATATCATACCTCTTAATAAAATAAAACTAGTTTCTACTAACCAGGGACTTCCTGTAGGCCAGTGGTAGGCGATAAAGACCAGTCACACTTCGGTTGTGGGTTCGATTCCCACAACCTTGTCCAACGCAATGGGTTGTTGCCCGTCCTGCAGGTTTTCCTTTTTCTAAAACTATATTACTATAACATCCCATCAATAATATATAAAAAACTTCAATCCTTAAAAATTATTAACTTATGTCCAACATAATCCATTCCAATCTTTAGGCTTATCCATAATACTGTATTCCACTCTCATAATATAGTGAAAACGATTACCAGAGATTTAATACCATCGTTGGTCCCCATATATCATAATATATGTCTTGTTGGTCACATTCCAAACATTCGAAGGCCTTAATCAAGTATTCTCTTGAAAAATGAATACCCATTGAACCTTAGTGAAAACATGAATGCAGTTAAATGTTAATACTTTCCACATACCAAAATCATCAAAATTCTATGTACTCAAACCATGATATCACTTATTCCTTATATCAATAATGAGCTCATGAATACAATCAAACATCTCATTATCTTCATATTCTTTCATTATGCGCATATCATCTATTTTACAAAAATATCTGAATAACCTTCCATGGTTACTGGTGCCATTCAACATATACATTCAAATAATTTTAGGAAAAAAAATAGTGTAACAATCCTTAGATGATTCTTTATTCCATAGTACCATTAACAAAACTACATAACTCTCGATAAACATACAATCATTCCACTACCTTCTAAAACAACCTACTGAGCTTCAACACTTCTTTCAGCTCATATATCATTTGTAGTCTCCTCATCATCATCCACATAAATACTACCCATATGACTATGCTTATTCTCTTCATGAGATTTTCTATTAGGGAATTGGTTTGCATAATGCCCGTACATTCCACATTTAAAACATATAATCATTGTTGATGTCGTAGAAATACCATTATCCTTGTCCATGGTGTTACCTGAACCTTTTCCTTTCCACTTACTGGCTTTGTGTCCTTCTTTTCCACACCCAAAGCATCTTCCAGTTCCTTTGAAACAATCTCCCTGATGCCTCTTCCCACATGATTTACATGAGGGAAATTGAACTTTCTTTCCTCTATGATCATCATGAAACTCCATCATTCTATTATTATCTGAGTCGGGAAACATACCAAATTTGAGATTATTGATCATAATATGAGATTGCTGATTAGGCATAATAACGATATTTGGACTTCCATATCTCGTTTCATTTGGTTTCTCATGAAGAATATCATTCCATTGTCCATCATATCCTCTATTATCATGAATCTTCCTGTTTCTATCCATTTTCTAAAACCCAAAAAGAATAGTGTGAGAGTCAAAAATATTGCAAGGGAAAACAACATAGTAAAGGTGGAGTACCCTCAATATCTAACATATTAGGTTAAATTATTTGATAGTTAGCGCAATTCTAGGACTATAACCTATACGTATACTTAACCTTAGAGACATCCCTAGACATACCTTAGAAATATCTCTAGGGATCTCACTGACATTTTCGCATCCTAATTTCCAAAGGTTGACTAAACGTTTCCTCTGATACCAACTGTAGAGACCCTAAGCTTGACGTACATGGAAATTACATTACTTTTGAGGAATACTTAATACGTAACAAAAACAGACACACAAGGACCGTAATAGTTTAGTGTCTTTGGAAACTTGGAACGTAATCTTCTAATCGTGGTGAAAGATCTTCAAGATCTCCCATAAAGATCTTCCTCTTTTTGTTTCCTGACCTAAAACCTTTATTTTGATCCTGGGGGAAAATAAAACATAAAAAGGATGAGATCAAATGCTCAGTAAGGGTAAGCATGGATAAAATAAAACGTACCATATACATTGGAACTTAAAAACATGAACATAATGTTTAAACATTAAAATCTTGAGCAACGACATAAAACATGGAAGTACATAAGGCTTAGATCATAATGGAACATAAACCATGATAAAATATCATGGGAATAAAACATTTTATTGTGGCATCCATTAAGCACATGTAATGATTTCCATAGTAGCCAAGGAATTACTGCCAAGACCATCTTAGTGGACAAAGTCTCATTCTGAATCTAGTTCACTCCTCATTTCAGTCCTGTAACACTGAACCAGATTAACTTACCATTCCCGCCATGTCTATCTCATGAGATATAAAATTTTTACCCAATGCATTGGAGGGAGATATAGGTCCCACCCATTTCATAGTGGAATCATTCTTACTTGTGCCACAAAATAAACATACATCATTCATAATAACCCAATAAATAAAATGGGTTTCATAAACATCATCACATAATCACATAATCCATATAAAAGAAATGAATATCATTTCATAATAAGAAAAGTGAAACCATGTAAATCATAGGGACTTTATACTTGAATCATACACATATGAAATAATGTCATCTTAGATGGAGAAAGGTTTTGATAAAACACTTGAAATGAATTCTTGAGAAAAATATCCTTTCTTCTTCAAAATCAATTTCTTTTCACAAAAAGCCATGCTATTTTAAAAGAAATAGATTTTGTTGAAAATAGTAATGAAATATTTTGGAGAAAGCTTCATGAAAATAAGGCTTTATAAAACCGTAAAAATCCATTCGTGCCATATACGGTAAAAAAACATTCTTCTCGTACTTTTTCCAGAAAAGTCAAAAAGTACCTCGTATGAAAAATGACAAAAGATTCCTTTCATATCTTTTACTAAAAACTCACCGAAGGGTAAAATTGGATTTAAAAAATTGTAGGTGGATGGAAATAATATTACATATTGATGAAACATGGATGTGGATGATAAAATACACCCCAGTAAATTCCAAAGTATAAACAATCTCGGATAAAAATGAGATTGTGATATTTCCCTTACCTTATGTCTGGTATACTTCATATGTATCTGAACCTCCTGTATAATTATTTAAATAATGTCATTGAATTATTACAGAATCATATTCATTGTTATGTTATCATATATGGTTCACTTATGACATTATATTACCCGTTCTTTTGTAAATTCCATGTTAAAGAGTGTTTTGGGTAAAATCGTTTCATTTGTCGTCCGTGTTTTGACTTGTAATTATGATTACATAGATCACGATTACATAATTCCAGAATATAAAGAATTATTTATATATAATATATATTAAGAATATACATATATATAATAGATCGATAAATGGAAAAAAAATACACCGTTCATGGAGACGATAGGCCGTACGTACCCATGAACGCTGTTTTCGTTACCTTATTGAGTTTAATGGAATTAAGTAGATGAAATACATATATACATAAATACAGTAGCTTTATAATTTCATATATTTCATTATTATTGCTTATATATACTTTATAATCATTCTTAAATGGTTAACATGGAGAATGAATCTCATCGCGTCGTGGAGAAGGTAGTCCGTACGTACGCACGAGCGATCATATCATTTCCATAATTATTGAATTGAATTGGAGTGGATGATACAATATATCAGAATCAGTATGATGTTATAATAACTATGTATAGTTATTCCTTACACCATTATACCCATACATGTAAGGTGTTGGTGGAAAAACAGATTACACCACGACGTGGAGACAGTATTCCATACGTACGCACGCGCGGTGAATTTGTTTTCCGTAGGATGGATAGAAGGTGAAATGGGGTTGTTTCATATTTATAATAAAAAATCAGTATATTATTGATACTGATGTTATTACTTTATAATGAAACAACTAAATAAGAATAATTTGAAGAAGAAAGAAGCTTGAAAGAATCGGGAGAAGAAATTACCTCTTCTTCGATACGCCTCTTTGAAACCTCCTATTAGGGCACTAAGATTAGTCTTTAAAGTAGACCAGAACCTCTAGGATGTTTCTAGGGAAGTGGAGAAGATAATATTACAGGGTTTGGCCGAGATTCAAGGCTCAAATTGGTGTGAGGAGGAGAGGGATGAGGTGCCATTTTATAAGGGAGGAGAGGGGCACCTTTGCAATTCTTAAAAATATTAATTTATAATAAATCAAACCCCACTTAAAAACCTTAAAAATGACTCATATTCGAATATTAGATGCGATAAGGGTGTAATATCATCAACCAATAAAATTTAGACATGTTTCGATCTTATTTTAAACCTTATCATTTTTATTTATCCTTATTTAATCTATTTATGTTTATTTGTGGTAATAAAATTCTAAATTTAAATTATAACAAATAATTACTTATTTGTTGTGAATTTTCCATAATTGATTAATTTATAACATTATAGACCATATAAATTTAAATTTATAATTTTTAAATATTTTTGATATTTTTAAAAAAATTTATAATATGTTATTTTTATAAAATAACAATAGTGTCAATTTTGACACTATTCATTTATTTGAATTTAAATAAAATATATACAGAAGATATGTTCGAACTAAAAGCTTTAATAGATTCATAAAAGTTTATATGTATCTAAAAAATTAGTGTAACACATTAATTAGTTCATATAATATTTATTTTATTATTTTTAAAACCATTTATTTGGTTTATCTCTTAATAAAATAATTACTAAATCATTTTTGTATAATTATTTAATATACTGATTTGTTGCATTAAAATTTCAAATAAAATCCTATAATTAAGATAAATATATTACCTTTCACAATAATAATTTTACTCTAATTTTTCATCTTAAAATTAGAATATGTAAATTGTTATATTTATAAAATTATGAAGGTGACAATTTTGGCATCATTTAAAATAAAATAATATAAGTGTCATAATCACTTTTATAAGGATCCAAACGGTTATATATTAGGTAATTGGATGATTAAGGTATATATGTACACTACCAAAAAGTATTGGTCAGGTTTGTGGGCCTTTTAATGGGTATTTTTATTTCAATAAAAACTATATTACTTATTTTCCGCTAAATTAATAATTTCTCTATCATTAATGTATCACCATTAATGACAATTATTTAGTCCCTAAAAATTCTAAATAAATTATCATAATGTAGATAATTTTATTATATTTCTGTAGACTATTCATGTTTGAAGTTTTATGTTGTTTATCACTAAATTAAAATTATTATACTTATAAGATTTAAGAGAGTGACATGTTGTCACTTTCTTTGGTTTTAAAAATAATTAAATTATTTTCATGGTCAAAAGTCCATAAAATGAATCTAATCCGACCCTTAGTCGATATGGGTTACTTTTAGCCATCCAATAGAATTTTTTCATGTGTTAGGGTAATTTTATAATATTATATTTACCATTAATTACCCAATTTACCTTTAACTATGGTAAATAAAATTTACCGTAGTTACTATTCATAATTCCCAAAAATAAAAAGTAGCCTATTAGCATAATTTGGACCCACTTATTCCAAATATGCAATCCATTTTTTAAAATTCAATACACAGAATTTTCAGAAATTAAATTAAAATTAATCCCGTTGTCGAATGAAAATGAGTTTTTGTTTAAAACATTGCAAAAGATTGAATTGATTTAACCTACGAATTCAATGTAAAATCAATGCTAATGACATACATTATATTAAATGGTAAAAATATATTCTATTTATACTTTAAAACCATTCAATATTATAATTTAACCATATAAATTATTACGATGAAAAAAGTTTTTTTTCATTAAAATATACCGTGTTTTTACTATTCATCAAAATATGAAAGTTACCAGAATAATACGAAAAAATTATCCAAAGTAAATTTTTATTTCTTTATTCCAAAGAATAATTTTATTTTGTCAAATTGAACTTATAAACATGTCAAAACTATATTTGAAGTGGGTGCGCCATCAAAAGGCGGCAAAACTGCATTTTTTGAAAAATACTTATTTTACCCGAAATATTTATTTTGTTCTTATACCATGTTCTAGAAAATGTGTAAGATGAATAATAATGTTATAAAATTAAAAATTTAGTTAATACTATTCATAACGGCTAGTTCATAATAATATTATAATAATATATCGTTGTTTAGTAAAATTCGGTATTGCGTACAACACACGCTATCGAGGAAGGTCGCGATTGCGTGTAATGCAAGCCAAGTCAGGGTTGTGTGTTGTGAAAGAATCCTTCGTTGTTTTGTATAACAGAATCCAACCATATTTCATTTATATATTGAATATATATATATATATATATATATATATACTCAATGTTGCGTAGAATAACTATTATCAAAATTGTGTGTAACACGATCCAAGAATAGTGTTGCGTATATTGCAAACTAATACGGTGTTGCGTATAGCGCAAGGTAATCTTGGTGTATCATACAACACAAGACATTAATGAAATTAAAAGAATATTTTTCAAAAAATCTCGGGGTGTTACAAACACCCTCCTCCGGTAACCTCAAGGTGGGCGCACTATTCAACCTCTACATCAGCTCTTGAAAGCTCTGATGGCATCTCTCTGACCATACGATGGGTTTCCCCTTCTTTCCAAAGCTGATAGTGGTGCTACAACTCTAAGGAAGTTTGGCACAAAGGTAAGTCTGGCCGACTCATGAGCTATCGACCACACCCTCTTATGCATGATTCCATCCTGTTCTGCCTATGTTTTCCTTTTTGCCAAGCAAGGAAAACCCCATCCCAACATTATAGATAAACCACAACCTTTTTGCCTAATACAATCAATCATTGTATGAACTGTGGTTACCCAGTCGATACCCAAACTAATGTCGTAAGACCGCGATGCTACCACCAAGAGGATCAAACCGAAACTCTCGCCTCAAGGTTCAAATCACTTAGCTGGTGTAAGTGTGATTATTGAGTATCCTCCCATAGGTATATCCAGACGTGAGGGTCATGTAAATGTCTTAACTAGAAACTCTAGGTCTGGGACAAGATTCGTGGAAGGATGGAATGACTGGTACCTATTTCTATTGATACGGAAACTAGTAGTACACACAGACTGTACCTCAAATCATTCCTAGAGCCCATGGGTCACCCTTCTTGACCGCATGCAACTATTCTCTTCCCCTTCCCTCCATCTCCCTGAGCGTGGTGGGGACAATAAAGGTGGGTGGTTGTAACATGTCGAAATGTACACCACCTCATGCTGCTCTCCTAGCTCTGCTTCCACGCCTGCTGCTCTACATATCCAGCTGTCCTTAACACTTCCTCTTCTTGAATCATTTTACATGCCCAAGTCTCTGAGACTATTTCCAGTTCCATGCTTTCCCACTTCTAACATTCTCTAGCTGTATCCATTCAGCCAGATAACATTCAACCACAAAGGTTCTCTCTATCACCCTAATATAAGTAGGAATGCATAGAGGAAAATTGTCGTCTCAAATGTCCTTTAAACACACCTTTTTCTGAGGTACGAGCTCTAAAGAACTGATCGTATCGTAGTCATCAAGTACCTGGAACGATCAGTACACCTCGAAGATTACTCATCTACCAACATGTCATCATCCCAAAACTGTATAAGCTTAAGAAAACACTCAGCCACCTCCTAAAGCCAGTCCTCAGCCACCTGTGAGTCGGGCTCACCTCGGAACCTGAGGGTATCTAATGCTGAAATATGTGTAAGGCACAAAGACTACATGTGTCATTTATTGGTACTGGCGGTTGTAACAGATGACAAATAGTTAGTGATATAGCTGGCGCACAACCCGAAGGTACTATCTCAGCCATCAGTCCACGTACCATAGCCTCATCACTATGTAGAAAAACCTCATGGTCAGTCACTGGGAAACACTAGTAGCTAAGATCAACATCCGTTCTACTAGTGTCTCAACTAGGCGGAAGACTCCAGTAATTTCCTCCAGCCATCCCTTAGCTGCGTGGGAAACTGACTCGACGTGAAACCTTAAAGGCCTCTATAGCTGGAACTTGTAAAACGCATTTAGTAAGTGTGCACCATCCACCAATGCGATAGGTGGTTTCTACCGCCCAACAGGTGGTGGTGCTGCTGGTACACCACCTGAAGGTGCCTACGTAGAAATAGGTCCATAAACTGGAGCCTTGTTGCTCATTGGGCCGTCATCGTGTACTCTCTCGAGAACCCTAGCTGACTGTCTTCGCAGTGGAATCCTGTTATAAAATAGGTGTGCCATGTTCAAAAAGTTATACCTGGTGAGCTAACTCAAAGAGACCACAAAGGAAACTATTGAAACACACACACATTCAGTTTTTTCGTGCACTGAGTCGGAAATCAGAGGTCAGGGTCTTGGTGTATGGATTTGTCGGCCACCACACCAACACTAGACTCCCTGGACTGAAAACCACACTCAATACTCTTAACATTAATACTTCATAGTAAGACTGATCAGAATCCTATGTTCTGTGGTATAACCGACTACTCTGATACAAATTTGTCATGACCCGTTCTCAGGGCCCATGTTGTGACTACCCCAAGCCCGCCTTCCATAGGCCAGGGGCTGGCGACTAGCACAAATGGCGTAAATCCCGATAAAAAGGGAAGGTATTGACTTTATTATAGTAAAAAAAACACAACATAGTACACAACCTGAAGTAAATACAAAGTAATACTGAATATAGAGTATGTGTTGAAAGGTATATGGGCCAGAATACAAACCCAACTGAAAGGTACAGTACAACTAAAAGTCTAGTACAACAGTAGAGAAGTAAAACAACAACCACTAAGTCGTCCTCCGGGAATCCCACTTGAAGGGTGGGTATAGATGGTCTCCTCGGTACCTTAGTCTCGTCCGTCCGCTCCATGTACATCCCGCCAAGTGGTCCACCTCCAAGTCCCTTCCAGCTCCACAAGTCTCTACCACGATCAGTGTTGTCTATCATCTGTATCCAACACAACGTAGTGCAGTCATAGCCTGTGTAGGGGTGAGTATAACAATACTCATTAGGGACCCCGAGACCCCCGAAGGTCTCCTAGAATCCATGAAGGATAAAGAAAAAAGGAAAGAAACAAACACGAATTATCAACAAACACTACTTAGGTATATGGCCATACATATACCTAAGTTATTGACCACAATTCGGCTCCAACTCTCGAGCCCAAACACAACCAAGTCCATACAGGAAAGAAAGTCAATCACATCGATGATAATGTTTGAAATTCATGACTCATCTCACATAGGTATACATATTTCGTATATCGATAGAGATGATCAAATTTAGTAACTAATTAATCTATGATGTCAGACCCACATAGGATACAAGACCAGCTAAGCTGTCAGACCCACACAGGATACAAGGCCAGCTACTCTACCGCACCCACACATGATACAAGTACAAAGGCCAATACTGCCGGACCCACACAGGATACAAGAACAGTAGTCATCGCCCTCGAACCCACGAAGGATTCTAGTACAGATTTCTTCGCTGTCGAACCCACGGTTGATTCCAGTACAGTTGTCATTGCTGCCGAACCCACAGAGGATTCATGTAAAGATTTCGTTGTTGCCGAACCCACGGAGGATTCCAGTATAGTATTCTTCACTGCCGAACCCACGGAGGATTCCAGTACATTTGTCGTCACTGTCGAACCCACAGAGGATTCCAGTACAGTTGTCTTCCCTGCTGAATCCACAGAGGATTCTAGTATAGTTGGCATCACTGCCGAACCCATAGAGGATTCCAGTATAGTTTTTGTCACTGCCGAACCCACAGAGGATTTGATTACAGTTGTCGTCACTGCCGAACCCATGGAGGATTCCAGTACATTTTTCCTCACTGCCGAAAACATGGAGGATTCCAGTACAATTGTCGTCATTGCCGAACCCACGGAGGATTCCAGTACAGTTTTCATCACTACCGAACCCACAGAGGATTCTAGTACAGTTTTCCTCACTGCCGAACCCATGGAGGATTCTAGTATAGTAGTTGTCACTAACGAACCCACAGAGGATTATAGTACTGTTGTCATCACATCCGAACCCATAGAGGGTTCTACTAGAGTTGTCGTCGTCATCGAACCCATGGAGGATTCCAGTACCATAGTCGTTGCAGTCGCAACTAGCTCTAGGGTTCTAGCACACAACAAACTAGATTCCAGGAGGGCCCGCTCCTCATGCAAAGGGTTCGATAGATCAACAATCACGAATTCCAGATATGATGTATCCTGGAGTTCTATCTCATCCAAAGGAACCTAACGTGACAGACGGCGCGTCAATCGGACGCTCGGTCTGAGAGTTATTGGCATTTTTGCTCCGGGGGCCCGGTTGGAAATACGCTCGTTCCAAATGCAGCCATTTTCCAAAGTTGTCCAAAACTCACTTGGAGTATCTCAAAATGACTGCCTCGTGACAATGGTCCTAGTGCCATAGATTCCGTGTCGATCGGACGCACAGTCATAAAGATATTCACATTTAAGTGATAATGGGCCCGACCCGTTAATCCCAGTGGACTGGCGGGTCGGGTCAACCTGGTTTTGACGGGTCCAAACTGGTAGAGGGTCGGACCATCCTAGTGTATCGTGCGGTTTGGCCCGAGGGGCGCGGCCCAGCCTTGCACGGGGTGGCACAGCCCGGCCCGGCACGACACGGCCCGACACAGCAGGGCACGAACCTGCTAGCCGAGCGGCTCAGCCCGAAGGGCCGAACGGTCCGAGGGGGGGATCTATCCCAAATAGGCGGTAAAAAATGTCACTACCCTCCTAATAGGCCAGACGAAGCTGGCCAGTCTTCCGGGCGCAAGTGGCCCACTCGGGCAGGCCACGGTCCGGCTGCGGGGCACCTTTAGGTGTCGCGACTTCTCCACCCGACCGGCCAACGAGTCGGCCGGTTATCCGCCGAAGCAGCCTGCGGATTGCGGGACGTGGTCCTCTGCAGTGCAGTGCCCCTTATGGCGCTGCGGTCTCCCTTCGGCTCGGCCGGCATCGACCGACCGGTTCTCTTTCGGCCATGCGGTCCACGGTTGTTGGCTGCGGTTCATCCGCACGCGGTCAGCGCATGGTCGCCGCTTCTCTCGTCGCTGCCTCATCCAACGCGCCTCAATCGCAAACAAAGAGACTATAGAGTGTCGTTAGTCCATGTTCATTCGGCCTGAGCCCCCCACATTAGGTAGTATCAATCGGAAAATGTCAAAACATGTTTCTCAACAGGGAAAAAGAAAAATTTTAATCAATTAAAATCGAACATAATTCTCCTACCTCGAAATTGATGTCTCACGTTGTCGAGTCATGGAATTCAAGCGCCATTGAAGTCGGGCATCCCCGATGAAGAACATCGATTTAGTTGATGTCGGAATGCACTCAAAGAAGAAGCATCGTTGGCGACTTCACTTTCTTCGAATTGAAGATCATTCTTCGTCGCGGGAGGAAGTCATTCTTTGTCGGAGGCGTTCTTCATCGAAGAGAGGAACACTTTTCTCAAGATCTCTCCCAAAAATATCCCAACACAACAAGTGCTCAAAATAAAATAATAGATACGGCTATTATTTTATTAAGACATGTAATTCAAAATCCAACCATGTAAATTAATTAATTGAATCACCTAATAAATTTACCATGGGTTGGAAAAATTAAATAGAGAGAGAAGAAGGTGAAGGGTTATTTTTAAATTCAAAAGTGAGGGCTTCTTCAATTAAATGAAGAGGATTTAATGGGGAGGTTCAAGGGAAGGTGAATGGATTAGGCTCGTGTGGGCCCCACCTCAAAAATATCCTCTCATGGGAGGTTATGTGGGTGTGGGCCCCACATCTAACTCCCCTTGGGAGGAAATAACCAACCTTCCTAAATAAAATTTGTACACAACAATTTTTATTTATTTTATTCGAAATCCCCAAATATTAACTCTCATCCCTCATAAAACGCAACTGCGGTAAAGTCCCCCTTAGGTGAATACCGGTGTTGCAAGTTCATCGGTGCCCACAAATATAAATTCCAAACACCGGTTCAAAAGATAAAAAAACCCGCACCTACGTTTACTGAACGTACCCAAACAAAACATCATAAATATATTAATGGCAAACCGTGCCTCAGAATCAATTTTCGTCAAAAACCGTAGACTTGTAAAATTCCAATGTATTTATGAAAAAAAAAATCTTGAAATTTTGGGGTCTTTACATAGTTGTAATGATTTATTAAGAAGTTTTTTTATTATAGGATTTTATTTCCATGATGGCCTAGTGTTTTACATTAAAAAAATATCTAATCCATTACTCCCTATTATTTTCTAGTTTCATCTTTAGGATTTTTTTGGGACATCATCTGTTGTAGAATAAAATTTAGTTTTGTTAATTTTTTCCTCTCGGTGAATTGAGTTTCCATTAATTTCATAGGTATATATTTATATACAGTTCCTTCCTTTTTTAATTCATTCTTATTGAAAGATTAATCATTTTTGTTTCTTTTTTTCTAATTAATGTAATGTTAATGTTAACATTCTAATACCTTGTGAATTATTTTTTATTATACACTGTATCAATATAATAGAAATCAAACAAAAATTTATGATACATATTTCATTTATTATGATCTATAGTTCCACGCAATGATATATTTATATATATATATGTGATTTCCACAGTTATTTTGATTTCTTTCCAAATACATTTAGATGTTGTTTTTATAAAAGTTAGGTCTTGTGAAATATTTTGATTACTATTGGGATATTATTATATCTAAATAAAATACATTTATTTATGAAATATTTCCCACATGGTTTTGAATTCTATTATTCTTTAAATTTCAAGGTTCACATTATTTTTATTATTATTATTTATAAAATAAAAATACGCATGTAATTTTTAGAGAATAAATTATTCATGTAGAAAAAGGTTTTCACCCATGTTTTAAATTGATTATATCTATTTTAAATTTAAAAAATTACATTGAATACCGTTGGGATATATTAAATGAAATGACTAGCTTAAATTGTAGTTTTAAATTTTGATAATTAATTTTTAAGGGAAGTTGGATTTATTACCCATTTGAATATTGAAAAAAAATAAATTATTTATTTGAAATTGATGACTTTCTAGGGCCCAATTGGCGCATTGTGATGATCCTCTCTTGTGATAATCCCTGTTTTGACAAAATTGTTTCTTATGCTCCCCATTGTACGGTGTTGATAAATGGATTATTCACTTGGGGTGATTGGTAGATTTAGACTATGAATTGTAGAAATGTAAAGGGGATAGGCCTATGATGATATTGATAAGGATCCCCTTTATTATACTCAAAAATATTTTATCTCTATATACTTATTTTAATAGTCTTGGGAACATGGATGGTTAGAGGAGGTGGCATAGATTTATGATTTCATTATAGACCCATACCTTGTACATTTGATCTGTGGACAACATGATAGGTTCATACTATAAGTGTCCAGACAAGAAAATAGGTGTGTGTGTAATTTGTATTTTTATATCCTACAAGACTTGATCTGAGGACAATGATCTGTCATAATGATTTATTGATTTTCTTGACTATGGTGGAATCTATATTATACTTACATCATAACCTTGTCAATATGATAATTAAAATATGATACTTGAAAATGTTCTCTGTAACTACATGGAAAAATTGTTCCCATGATCGATTATTAACATTCTAGATTCATCTTCCTCTTAGTATATTATACCTTCACATTATTTTATTGAATGTAATGCATATTTTCATATTTGGTATATATTTTCACCGTTGTTTAATCTAACTTTATCTTGTGGGATTTTTTTCAATTATTTTCACGAAATGTTTAAATTTTAAAATGATAAAAGGAATGTTACTGGTTTTTGTTTTTTTCAATGATATTGATTTCATTAATGTTCTAATTTTTAAAAAAATTAATGTTATACTATGATCTTTATTGATTTAGTTTATTATTTTATAATGAAAATCATTGTTCTCTCTTATTATACCCCCTTTTATTATTTCTAAAAAACCCTCTTGTAATATTTGAATAAATCATTAGTGAAATACCATTAGGATATATAGATCAAACCCTATTTTTATAGTTTCATATTTTTATCCTTTTTGATCTTCTGTAATGTTCTCGTATTCTCATCATCTCTGTTTTTGTCCGCACATAGATAGACTAGGGTCGATGACTTGTGTTATTATCATGAACGAGATTTGAAACGCTTCTACCCTTATACATAAGCTATAATTGACATAGCATGAATGGTGTTACCTATCCCCTTGGTTAAGAGAATATCCCATGACATCATAGAAAATAAATATGGGAATATAATTTCTATAAAATAACTAAATATAAATTTTACTAGTCAGTATTCTAAACACATCAAAGGGGTGAGTACTAAAAAATATTACTATCACAAAAAAGAAATGAAGTACTTTTTGAAATTTATAAAAACTAGAAATATACAAACTCAAATATCCCAAAGGAAACATCACTCTAAACCCATTGGATCTAGAACATCCAACTTATATAATTAATACATTTCCTTTTCTTATTGCTAGTGGGAGAAAAACTATAAATGAAAAAATGTAATGGTAGAGTGTCAGCTATAAATCCCAGTAGGTTCTCACTATGTGTTCCATAACAGATTGAATAACAATAAAATGAATACTGCTTCCAATTTAACTAATATTGGTCAAATAGAAATACATTTTATATATTTAAAATAAATCAATATATCATTTAAAAACGAGGAAAAAAATTCAAACATGGATTAAATAATATTTTTTATAAATAATTTTATATAAATAATTTTTTATGGGTAAAACCATTGTATAATCAATGAAATGAGTAATAAAAAAAATCCTATCACAGACTATGATTATCTACCCTATCTTAAATTGGCTTCTAGTTATAGGATCCCAATACATTTAATATTGTTGATCATGAGAAATATGTATACACTTGTCCCTTGTACTATGATTGAATTTCACTCATGAACATTAACTTTGGGATATGATATGTTGAAATTTAGTTTGTAGGGATTTCATCATTAATCCAATTATAGGGAATAAAAAATCATCATTCTTTTCCAGAATAACCCACTAACTACCATGTATGTCATGTCATCAATCAATCAATTAATAATCAATAAATCATAACATTTACAATCAATCATATTTTCAAATCCAATTTTCTAATATATGATTTTAATCATCCAATTGAATTTCAATAAAAACATGGGTTATTTATCATTTCATTCCTTTTTAATACAAAAATAATCATTGGTATTCATCATTTAAATTTAATATTTTTTCCTCTAAAAAATTCATAATTCATTTAACCACTTCTATTAATTTCTAAACACACCAAAATTTACAATTCCTTTGGAATTTGTGGTTTTCCCCAAATCCATTTCCTTTCAAATTTAAATTCCAATACTTATAAAACTGGGTTTTCAAATATCAATTTAATGTTATTTATAAATAATAATGAAAATAATTATTTTAAATTATATAGAAATTTACATATAGAACCAATTACCATTAATCTACGATAAACATTCAATACCTACAATGGGATACACACATGATGACGGATGGAATTAGATATCCTGAAATAAAACCTAGAATTAAAATCATATTTTATTTAGTTTAGATACAACAATTTCATGATGATTCATCGAACTATAGGGAGGATGTAAAATGATATCTAGAGAGATTATGTGAGATGAGATTCACCTATCATTGAGGGATCGTATCTTCCACCAACACATTGATTTATCAGGGAAGAGGGCCAGAGGGGACATAATTTATTCTACAGAGCCCTATGGATTCTAGAAATTATATTAGGTTCAAGAGTGTTGGTTACATACATAACTTAGTGGTTTGAAGAATTTTAAAAAGAAATCTATAATATTGTTTTTTCATGACTGGTTTCTTGGAGAGAAAGAAAATGGTTAGAAAAACCATGCACCCAAAACATATTCCCCCTCTAGACTTAATTTTAAATGTGAAAATTTTCTCCTAGGTTGGTGAATTTTTATTAAAATAATACAAACCCAAATTGTCAAAGGTTTCATGAATTTTACTAGTCATGCATATTTTGGGGGGAATTGCCCACCCACTGTGCAGACCCCAAAAAACCACCAAATTTTTCCAAATTTCAACTAAAGAACCCTCAATAAATATCCAACCAAAATGGATAAAAAAATGTTCATGTAATGACTAAAATAATGTAACATGATGTTACAACCACCCAACAAGAAGAATTTATTGTCATTAGAATTCTTTTAAAGATTTTATTTTTTAGAGAGATGAAGCCACTACTTTTTCATCAGGGCCCCTTTATCTCAATTATCATGTCTATCACAACCAAGCTCTCATAGGACATGAAGCAAAGGTATCATATTACCATGAATTAACTTTTTCATAGAATCAAAAAATATTAATTGGATGATCGGTCATCGATAAATCAGTCACAATGTTAAGATTATATTATCCATGAAATTAGATTGGCCAGAAAGATACTTCATATGTTTTGATACATGGAAAAAATTATGAATCGATGTCAACTATGGAGTATGTCCTAAATGGTAATACACATTCTGAATCGAGTCCACAACCTCAAAGGGTCCCAAAAAATAGGGATCGGGAATTATTTACCTCCCAATTAATTGATATCCCAATGTAGGGGAATCATTCATGAACACTCAGTCACCAAAAAGGATCTCTAATGAAATACATTGATGATCCGCATAGGATTTATATTGGGATTCTGAAATCAACATGCTCTAATGAATTAACAGAATCATTTTCATCATCTCTTGGAATAGACTCGGCCCCACCAAGGATGTTTCACTAATCCCTGACAAACAAAATAATGATTTATATGGTCTGACACACAAAAGATTAAAATGAGTAATTATAATTTCAAAATGGAAATTTTTAATGTTTAAAAACACAGGATGTTCTATACGGTCATCGCAAAATCCACCAAATTTGAGGAAGTAGGAATAAATCATGTCCTCATAAATCTATATGTCCCTCTCTTTCTTTCCATTTGGATGTAGATTCTATTTCATACTCAAATGAAGTTGATATCCCATCGTCTCTAGAAGGCCCTTACAAAAATGATAGGTAAAATGGGGTTCACTATCAATGACTATAGTTGATGTAACTCTACAAAAATTAAGAAGCACATTCATATAGATATTTTCCAAGTCTTCATATTTGGTCGTATCATGAATTTGTATAATATGAATAGATTTGGCCAGCCTTTTGATCAGAATATAAATCACATTAATCTTTCCAAGGGTACACACTAACCCAATAACTATTTCAATGGAAATTTCTTTCCACTAATAAGTCATCGCATTAAATAAATCAAGAAAAATCGAAGGTCATTAGTTCTCATACATAACCTTAAAATATGTGTGTAAATAATCAAAAAAGAAATGATGTCACATCTCAAACCAAGACACTAAAATCACTTCCATATATCCTATAATATATTTTTGGTTCCTGTGTGCATAGACCATTGGAGATTTTGACAATCCCCCATAGAATATATTCTTATGGGAATATGTACACCAATATGATTCCAAAAAACTAAGAATACCCTCTATGGAGAATGATAACTCATCAAAAATCTTCCAACTATAAAGACAAATTAAAATTCTATGAGATTCTTCTTAAAGATTTTATACATGTTGAATCTTCTTGAGAATATGTGAGGTAAAGTGAACACAATCTATGAAAACCTCAACCCATGTTTCCCAAACAATAATATGAAACTATGAAAAAAGATCCATCTAGTTTCACTCTTCTGATTCTTTTTTCATGTCATTGTTTATAAGTTTCCTACTCAATAAATGAACAATGAAGATCCATTTACCAAGGTTAAAGATTACATTGAAATCAAATGAATGATGGTACTCCACCCGAAACATTTTGAGGATACTGAAATATTTTTGGGAGATGATGTAACTCAACCTATTGTAGTAAGAATATATTGAAAAACTTTATCCAAAAAGGTAATTATTCCAACTATTATGAACATTACACATAGATGTGAGTTCAAGGTCACGATTTGGATAATTATTCTTGTTTGAATTAACTTTTCATGAACCATATGGTTCCATGTAATCACCTTTCATAAGAAAAAATATGTAACCCAAATTTGATGCATCACAAAAGACGACATAGCCATTCTTAACCTCTAAATAATTCAACATCATCACATAAGTAAAAATACATCTTATGTTAATAGAATAACTCTAAAATTTATCATCCCAAGAATAGTTTAGCACTTACAAGTAAGATAAGTCCCATGAAAAATCTAACATTAAGAGAACCTTTGTAAACTAGTGAAAAATCATTGGTAGAGATAAGAAGATAGGAATATTAAAATATTTTTGTTGTTTCGCCCATTTAATAATAGTTTTAACCATCTCAAGAACAACTGAGATACTATATTTTGAGGACACATTTCCTAATTACTTCACTTTCCATATTAATAAATAAAATTTCAATAGCATGGAATAATGTCAGTGATTTCTCAAAAATTATATAACTTCTATTAAATGATGAAAATTATCATCTTGAGATATATAGTACACTAGGATATCATCCAACAATAACACCTTAAATTTATCATGAATCTCATTGAATATCTAATTCATTAAATTTATAAATACAGCAGGAACACAATTTAGAGAAAGTGGCATTATAATGTACTAATAATGGCCATACATACTGCATATCTTGGTTTTGTGAATGCTAGATTCATTTATTCTCAACTGATGGAAACTAGATCAAATATCACTCCTGGATAACCACAGTTTCCCTTTAAACTCATCAAAAATATCATCAATATGTGGTGATGGATATTTGTTCTTTACTCTAAACTAGTTGTGTTTCTAGTAATCAATGAATAGGAAAAGTATTCTATCATATTTCCTTGAAAAAACTTTTTTTTCCCCGGGTGACACTCTCATAGATATTAATACTTTCTCAAATAGGTCATCTAACTAATTCTTTAATTAATTCATTTTAGTTTTTTATATATTATAATATGTTATTGATATCATTTGACTACTAATCACAAACATAAACAAAAATCATACCTTACTTACTGGAAGAAACCCCTAGGAATCAAAAAGAAACTTGTTGGGAAAGATGACAACATATATAGGAAGATATTCACTGAAAGCATCATATTAAAGATCAAAATTGAATGTAGATATTACATTCAAAATATCTAGATAGGAAAGTACAACTATACATGACCTCAGGTCCCATTCTCCCTTAATGGCACAACATGTCCCATAAATATAGTAATGGAAACTCAAAAAATATTTTAGTCTACATGGGAATTATTAGAAATAATCCAATCCATAATGAAAATGAAATAAGTAGGATTCTTGTAGAGAGTAAGAAAAGTATAGATAACATCAGTCTCTATTAATAATAATCCATATGTAGGACAACTATGACCCATCTCTCTCTTCATTCTATGGGGTATAGTAATGTCCATTACAATAGAAAAAATATCTAAAGTAATATTTGAAAAGTTCATAATTTGAGTAGATTTAACTGAGTGAGAGGTTACAGTATCAAGTAAATAAGTCACAAATTATGGTGTTATAGTGATGGTAACTCTCATGTTCACAAGACATGTATCAGCTTAATCTAGATAATCTTACATAGCTTTAAGAATCATTTTTCCAGATTCTGGAGGCTTGAAACAAATTTGTTTATGAAGTATCTAATTGAATAGTAGTACTTATAAGAGAAAATGATCTCATGACACTATGTGGGGTGGAATATATATAAAATAATTTCTACAAGTATATAATGTATCCACAAGAAATACAGATCTTAGGCGACTTAGGGAATCAGTACTTCAAATACCAAGGCTTTCCACGCCAGAAGAATGTTTGAGGGTGTCTTCTAGTAATGGAAGGGGTTTTAGAAGAACCATTCCATCACGGACCACCAAGATACTCACAATTGTTTTTTTAGATTATAAGAACTCATAAAACATCTTATGATAGAAGAAAGAACCCACATCAACAATAACATACCATCTTGGTCATGTTCCATCATCATGTACATATCTAGTATTTTAGAATAAGAAGATATATTTAGTAAGAAAACCTATGAATGGACATCAGGTTGAAGATCCATATTGAATTATGTAGTCTTAATCTTTCCATTTGAAATAATATTAGGTGAAAACTACATAAATTGGTAAAAAGGATCACATGATATATTGCCATCTAGTAATCCAATTCAAGTTTGAAAAACTCTATATCATTATCCCGAAGCAAAAAATTTGTATATAAATTATTTGTTAAGAGAAAATAGAAGTACACCCAGTAAAAACCCTCATGCTTCTTCTTTGTCACCATCAAGTACCACAATCTCCTACAAGGTCCTTCTATCTTGAAGGTTTTACATTTTAATGTAATCAAATCTTGAATTTCCATGAAATAAATAATAAGTCCTATCTTTCTAAAAAATTACTCATCCTCCTGAGGATCACTATTATCATGAAATGATGATGTATTATTGTAAAGTAACTATGGATGATGATTTAGAGATTTATCCCTTTTAGGTTCCACAGATGGATCTTGAATTAGAACGGTTTCAGGTTTTTTCCTAGGACATGGAAAAAATACACAATAATCTCAAAAATATTATGGTTCATGGGGGGATCCACTCATATTTTTACACAAGTTTGTTTGGTATACTTTACATGCATTCATAGAGGAATGAATCTAGACAACATCATAAAAAATTGAAGTCATCAAAATATTACTCAAACCAATAACTAAAACATATTCTTCAACAAAATTAATTCCATCAGATATTTCAATTTCTACCTATATAGATCAAAATTAGAGAAAATAAAAATATTTGATCAAAAAATTTCTCAAGACACCATTCCAAAAAAATTGATTGTTTTAGAAGGAAATTTTTGATGAGAACTCTCTTGGCACTCACTCGTAACTATCTCATAAGTCCCTAAATGACATACCAGACTACATAATGACATAAATGAAATATGTTCAACCTACATCATTGATACCACTTTTCAACAAACCATCCAATATACCATAGTACATGATACCCAATCCGACACAAAATCAATGTGAAGGGTATTCCTGATCACCATGGGTTGGACACTAGCACCTAGTATTATACATGATAAAATAAGGAACAAAATTACAAAAAAAAAGTTGAAGATAATGAAAAACAGTTAGTATAATCGACACTAAAAATGGATAAATTATTAGAAAACAAATAGTTATAACAAAACATAAAAAATTGCATCATTAATGTACTCAAAAACATGAAAAATAACAACTCAAACATGTGAAAGGAATCATCCCTCCAAAGCAAAATGATCAATAACACCCACCACCTCAAAGTGGTTCTTTCAATTTTTTGGAATTTTTAAGAATAAATTAATAAAATTCATCAATTAAATGGTAGGGTTCAAGCTATAAACTCTTTTAGGTTATCACGTAGTGTTTTATAAGAGATTTTATAACTATAAACAAAATCATGTATCCATTTTAAATAAAAAATTCATCGAAATAAATTCTTCATATTAAAAAAAACATGATTTCATTTAATAATGAAGGAAAATATTTCAAACATTGTTAAATAAAAAATAAAAAATAATAATTTTTATTAATCATTTGGCATAAGTAACGTAATTATATAATAAAGAGAATATGTAACCAAAACAATCACAATAATTTCCATGACCATCTTCCCCACAGTACATTCACTTATTCTTATAGGATTATCATAATTCTAATATTAGTTATTATGAAAGTATGTGTACACATGTCCCTCATGATCTAGATTAATAGAACTCTTCAACATCCTAACAGGGATTATGTTTTCCAAAATCAGTTTTTGTTAGAGTTGTAATTTTTAATCCAATGAAATAGAATCAACATCCCTATGTTATTTTCACAAACAACCCATTATCCACTAATTCTCTAATATGCTCAATCAATCAATAAATAATGGGAAAATTATCTCATTTTAAATCAATTTTCATTTTTAATTAAATTTCCAAATTTTTATATTTAATATTCCAATTCAATTTCAAAACTAAAATATGGATTATTCATAATTTCATTTATTTTCAATGAAAACAAAATCATTGGTTTTCATCATTTCAATTTAATGAATGTTCTTCACAATAATTCCCAATTCATTTCATAAATTCCATCAATTACATAATACTCCTCAAATACCATTGGAATTGGAATTGGGGGTTTTCCTCAAATCTATTCAACTTAAAATTCCATTTCAAATCCAAATCAAATTGGGGTTTTCTAAACCAATTGAACGATATTTCCAAAAATAAAGAAAATCAAGGTTTTAGTTATATGGAAAATCTCAAACCGATTCACCTTTTTTTAATCAAGGATCATGAATTGACCGTGACAACTGGATTCACTAATGAGCAATTAATCCATCAGAGATCAATGAATCAGTCCTAGAATCACCATCCCAAAAAATTTAATTTAAATCCATAAATTTTATGACGATTAATCAAAAACAAGGTAGCAAGGATGGATAAATCAAGAGATAATAAATGAGATGAGATTCACTTACTAGAGAGTGATTGAATATTCCATCAAAATATTTGTTTTGTCATAGTATAGGGTTAGAGGAGATATGATTTCTTCTGGTCGACCCTCTAAACCTGGTAAATTATAATTGGTTTGATCAAGTAGGTTTGTAACATACAAATGAGGCTGATAATTATTTTAAATCATTTTTGGAAAAAAATGTGGCGGTTTTCTAGAGAGGGAAGCATAGTTATAAAAACCATGGACCATAACCATATTCTCACTCTATTCTCACTATCTAGGTTTCAAGATTTTTTCAAGGTGGGCACATTATTTTTCATACCATGCACCAACCATGAAAACCATCACTATATACGGTTTCACAATTCATAGTGGGGTCATATAGTTCAGGATTACTCTGTTCTAACCATTCATAGCCTAGAAACCCTCCAAAATATTCCAAATTTCACTCAGAGCTCCCAATAAAAAGATCCAAAAAATGGAAACAAGCAAGGGTCATTAAATTGATGAAATAAATTAACCAGATGTTATAGTTACGGTGGGTTTTCATAGACCACCATGATATGGGTTTAAAAGTTCGTTATGCTTTTTCTATTGTACCATGTCCCTCTACCCAAACATGGTTATATTGTTTTATTTATATATTGAATTTTCCAAAATGAAATTTGACATGGTTTATTTTTTTTTGGAAAAAACTTTTGTGTATTAAAATTTCTATTGTGGAGAACCTATAACTTCTATGAAGTGATGTAAAAAAATTCTTAATGTTTTTAAATGAAGTGGAAAAATGAGGTATCATATGTGGTTTTGTACATAGGGAAACTGAAAGTGAAATTTTTTGTTGTGGCTCATTATCTCCTGACTTAGGGTGCTAGATGCTTCAAGACAATTGGGATATAGCCAAATGCCTTAGAGTGAATCATTTACTATTGTGGAGGAACAATTATTTAACATTGATGAAGTTCAATATTTTTATTTCTAATGGTAGATTAAAGACCAATTGAATTTTCCTTATTATATTCCTTTATTTTTTGTCACTATATTATTCTGAGCATGTAATGGGGTTTTCTTTGGTTTCATTGTAAATGTTCAATTGTGGACCTTGAATTTTACCATGAGGATGGTATCTTTCTCTTGATATCTCTATTTATGTTCCTTATGAATGTGAAGATTATACTGGCTAGAATTAATCTTAAATAGTTTCAGTCCTCTGAGGTTTTTTTGTTCTCTTGGAAATGGGGTGGAATATTTTTAAGAGAACCATTATATGTCGGGGTTGTTGTTATTTTAAATCACAACTATTGATTTCTTCGTAGGGGTTGTCCCTAAAAAATGTGTTTCATACTATTCAAGTTGTTTTTATTCTCAAGTATTCTATTATTTTTTTACTTATTGGTGAGAGATAGATCAATATGTGATATAAAATGTCTCTCAAGGTTGTTTAGTTCCCTATTAGTGAATTTTACTGGTGGTTTTGAGATTTTACATTTTGAAATTGGATAGACAATGGGAGTTTAAAAAGGTAACTAAGACTATTTGGATACTTGATGGATCAGGAACCCAGTGGTTCTACTATATGATTCAATGATACTATCAAGGTGGAGTCTAAGTGTAGAAAATACTTGGTTTCCATTGATTATTTTATTGTAGTTGAAACACTAGTCAGTGTTGTTTATTTTTTGTTAACATTTGATCATAGATGGATCATTAGAGAGTTGTCAAATTTGGGAACCATTGACGTGTTTTGTATATACCATTAATTAATGTTTCTATTTCATCTCTGGGATGTTTCACTATGGCATGTGAAAAAAATATTTTCATTGATTCAAATAGAGGTGTTTAAATTGTCTTTTCAACATGTCATATAATTTTGGATAATCCATAAATTAGGGGGACACCTATTATAGGTTTTTAGTTTATTCGATTTATTTTATGGTCCCTCTATCTATTTTTTTGTAATCATGTGTTGATCATGGAGTTATTCTTGACTGTATATTTTTTTGTGAGTCTTTATTATTTTGGTATATTTTCAACCACATGGTTTTAGGATGAGAGTTATTTTAGTTTGTTTGGTTTTATATCATTCAAAATAGAGTACTTATATGGGTAGAAATTTATACGATGGGGAGAAATGTCACATCCTCGTTTTGATAGAAATAAATCCATTTTTTGTTTCATTTTCTATGTAGTTTTAATTTAAATAAAAAAAATTACTAAATTTTTACTCTTACAAATGGTATAGGATTTGTATAAAGGTATATGCCTCCTGAATTCACATTGGGTAGCTTTTACTAGTTTTATAAGGTTAGATCTATCTTTTCATAAATTTTATAAGGGTATGGTCATATCTTAATTAGTTACATAAGGGTGAAAATGAAATTCCTTTTCAAAGGATTTAACTCATATATAATGTTATTTTAAACCCTAAACAAGCATAATATGAGTGGAATAAAAAAATAGATTTTTTAATTCTGTGGTTTTCTTACTGTGAACACTTGTTCGTTTAATTTATCAAAATACAGAAATAATCACTTAACTAGATTTTTTTGTATCCTTTTGAGAAGAGGACTGGTTATTTATGTAACATACAAGAAGATACAATTTTTTAACTTTTCTCCATCCAATTTATTGATTTTATAAGGAATTATGAGGTTGGTGATTCTATTTTGTTCCACTATTTTGTAATTCGTTGTTGTTAGGAAATTTATATATGTATGTTTAATGATTTATAACACATGTTCAAGGAATATTTACATTGAAATGCCTCATGATTTTTTTTATTTACCCTATTAATCAAACATAGCATGGAAATTTTTTTTATGATCTAGATTTTTTATCCCTGTTATATATTTATATATATGCTTCCCATATTGATTTTTATTCCTTATCATATAGATTTTAAAGGTTCTTTTGCAAAAAATAAGGGATTATGGATGATTATGTTTTTAATAAAAATTTCATGGATCAAAATTAAGGATGTAAATTTGTGGAATGTATTCCATATATTTTTCATTCTGTAAATTTTAAATGAACAAGATCCTGTTTTTGATAATTAACATTTTGTTTAAGGTGATCTGCCATTTGTTATTTTTAATGACATATTTATTTAGTTGGAAAAGGGTGCTGGACCATGTTTTAAATAGAATTTGATATTTTAACATTTATAAAAATCTTATTAATTCCATTGTTATATATGGAATGAAATTCTTGGATTAAAGTATTAATTGGAGTTTTGATAATGACTTATGAACGGAAGTTGGCGTGATTACCCTTTTGAATGATGAAATGTAAACAAAGGATTGATTTGAAATTAATGATTTTTTCTAACAGAGTACGAAGATTGTAATGATCTTATCTAGGTATAATCACTTACTATGACTTACTAGATTCATATTTTTCCCATTGATGGGTTTTGATAAATGGATTATTCACATTAAGGGAGTACATGGCTGAGTAAGTGACAAATACTGAGACTTATTAAAGTATTGGTAGCCATGGACTATTTAGACATTTATAAGAAACCCCTTTTTGTTTCATGTATCCAGATTATCTCGCTCAATTTATATTATTAGTATTTGTAACTTGGATAGTCATATGATATAACATAGATTTATGATTTTTAGTTAAATCACACACAAATTATTTGATTTGTGGAGAAAATAATCAGTCCAGACTATAGACAAGAGGAGAGAAAAACGGGTCGACATGAACATTTTTTTCATGAGCCCAACGAAACATGATGTAAGACCAATTATGAGTCATGATAATATTATTATTATCTTAAATATTGTGTAATCCAACTCATATATATTTTTCACCCATGAAATCATTATAATTGACACTCAAAAAATGATAGTGATCACTGTCACTTTTGGGAATTGATTTTCATTACTTGATTGATGACTATTTTAGAATGATCAGTCTACTATGACATTACACGTTGAATCTATTCAATAAACTCGTGTAATTAATGTTGATATCTTGTGTATACTGTTAACCATTTTAATTTTATCAGAATTTTTATTTTTAAATGGTTTTTAAATATTTTCTTAAATGGTTTCATTATTAAAAAATTAAATACATGTTTTCAATTTTATGTTTTATAAATAGTTTTGAAATATGTGATGTTTTTATTTTAAATCCAATCATTTTGTAATCTCATACTGATGAATTTAGTATCCTATTCTGAAATGTACATCATTTTTCTCTCTTATTTTACTCCCATTTGGAATATTTTAATTACATTATGATGTAAATATATTGAATATCTGGTGAAATACTACTAGGATCAGTAGCTCACTAGAGGCTTCAAACATTTTTTTTCATCCTTTATGATCCTATAGATGATTTTGATGTTCTAATCATCTTCCTTTCTAGGCTTTTGTGTGAATATCCTATGGTATGTGACTTGGGTCATGGTGGGTGTTCATGGAACACTATATGATGATTTTAGTAGTTTTTTCTATTTTAGTTTCTGTATCATCTCTATATACCCTAATATGGTTGTATTAGATTATTTATTTAATTATGTTCCCACATTTTAATTTGAATATTTTTATTTTTTTAGGACAATTTCTTCAAATATTATTTTTTTGATGCCTTGTCACTTGTAACGAGATATCAGGGATCGAGAACACTCTTCCATCATACGAGGAATCAGTTCAGATGTGGGTTTGGATGGTATTCTGGGTCACATAATTACGTGATTAATGTCAGTGAAGTAGTTCAGTCCAATTAATTATATTACATATATCCATTGAATTTAATATTTTCTAATAAAAAGTTATAATCATAAATTATTGTTTTAATTACCTACAATAAACATCATATATGAAATCTAAAAGCCAATTTTACTAATTTTGATAATGATCATACATAAATTATATAATAATAATCAATTACCCTAACCTCAAAAACAATAATTTCATAATTATATAACACATTGAATATTTAATTTTAAAATTATGTGTGCTACTTTTATCATAAGAAAAATTATTTTTTCAAAATAAAATTTATATTTTTTAACTCAAGAAATAGAGTAACCCACTTATCGTACATCTAAAAAATAGAATCCCCGTCATTTGATCTAGAAAAATAGTTGGTCACTAATGGATGTAATTTTTTAAGGGAACTATATTAAAAAATATTTTTATTTCTCCCATAAATGTAATATAGTTACTCATCACATAGTCATATCTTTTGAAGGATTATATATTAGTAATTTTTCATTAATCTGTTGTTTTTTTATTTTTTGAATAAATATAACGAAAATATATGGGAAAACTATTATAGTTTCTTGATGAAGTGAATTTATAAAATAAACAGAAATAGATAACATTTAACAACAAATCTGTGTGATCTTTTTGTAAATATTTGGATTTTTAACTTCATTATTAATATTTGTATTTTTCAATCGAGGTTAATTTTTTATCGTAAAATTAATACAATTTAAATACCTAGGATTGACTTGTAATTAACATTGTATAGTGATAAAAGATGATTTATCTGCATAAAATGAGGCGAGGAAATACCCTAATATATAACATGTCATTAGATTTCATGCAACCTCATCCACAATTACATACATGAATCACAAACTAAGTAAAAATCATATAAACACACACACACACACACATATATATATATATAATTTCTTGTTTAAATTTCAACTAATATAAATGAATAATTTTATATAAAAATAAACCATGAAAATATGTAATCCGGATAACAAATGACTCGAGAGTGGCCATTATAAAGTGGACAAAACACTAAAAACTACTGAATATATCATTCATCTCTATCCTATAGAATTATCATAAAATTATATCTATGGATATATATATAGATATATATATATATATATATTTGTGTTTATAAGTAGAAAAAGTATCACGTATTCATGCATGGGATAGAAATAACATTTTATGGTCATCCCAATGGGTGAACTTACCATACAGATGTCAACTATTGATATGAAACGTTAATAAATAAATTATATTAAAACTAATATAACATAGAATAATCATCTCAAATAACATTATTAATGTCTAACCCTTTTCATGATACTCATAGATCAGTTATATCACAATCATAAAATAAAAATATTATATACGTTTTACAAGCCCACACCATGGCGAGAAAATTGAAAATTCCCCTCATAGACTATTTCCAACTATGGTGTAACAAAAATCTCAAAGCATAATACAATATTACTATTGTTATATTGAACTCCCCGGGAAACCCCAAAAATGTATTCCCTTTACAATATAGATGATTGAACTCATCTACACCATATGTGGATGATAGTCATGAAATAGAAATAAAATATTAAAATATTAATTTGATTTTATAATGAAATATTTATTTCCCCATGAAATATCATCCTTGATGAAACTATTAATGATATTTTAGAGTAAATAATAATTTACATTTATTATTACAATTATAGGTAAAATACACATCTTGAAAATTTTAGTTTTATATCAATATGATTGAGGAAATAGACATCACTACCACTATAACTGTATATATAGTTCTCCCAATCGTAGTGGTTGGGTTGGTAGAAGAGGTAATTTTTAGTGCATCATCTGCATTATTGGTCCTATATATATGGGAGAGAATGAGTGTAAACTCTCGTGTGAGATATCCAAGATCACATTGTCTTATTTGTGTTATTGGGGAAACTATCCTGCATTAATTTTCTCATATGATAGATAAAGGGTGAACATGAAATCTTTACCTATCACTTATAAAATATTTGAAATTTCATAACCTAGAGCTATGTGTAATACCAAATAGATAAATCTATAAGTATTCACATGTGACTACTAAAATCAGTGGGTAAGAATGACAATGTCACTATTATCTCACTCTACCCCTACTTGGATGGTGAGAACAAATGAACCACTATATTATCCTAGGACCCCCAATATACTTTTATGTCTAAAAAACATCACATACCAAAGTACAAATGTGGGAGAAATAATCATCACCATGAAAATCATGGAGTCTCTATCAGTTATAAGTGGCCCTCTTCATGATAGTCCCAACATTTCATATCATCCACTCCATGATTCCACATCCTCATCTGAGTGCTAGGTATTAATAATTATTCAAAAAATATTTAAAATATAAATAATAAATAAAATAAGAAGAAATATATAGTAGTACATATTCAATAATTAATAGATGTTGTTAAATTATACAAATAAACACTTCAAAATGAGGTATATATCACATTCAATAATACGCTTCACATCTATATCATATAATGTGATCCCAAGTCAAAAACTATATATCCTAATAAATCTCAAAAACTGCATAAAATATTTTACTACATTATATTTTATAATTATCATATCCATTACCCACTATCATTCCATTATTTATAACAAAATCATAACATAAATTCAATTCATTTACAATTATATCCATTTGTTTAGGTATCACCCTTAACTAGTAACATTACCTAATTTTATTTTTCTTAATAACATATATTTTTATCGCTGATAACAAATATTACTTTATTAACCACATCATCTATAATTATTGGTTTCTATAAATTATTTGTCTCAATATAAATAAATTAATTTATATAAAAATTTTAGTGTTTTTAAAAGTTATTGTTTTTAAACATTACATGTATAAATAATTAATACATATTAAATTATTTAGGGTCATTATAATTTATAAAATTATACATCTTATCTGACCTCATGAATTTCAAAGATAGGTTAATCTCATTTATCCTTGTTTATGTTGCTCTTAGAATATATCTACCCAATATCCGATTTTAATTTCAGAAAGAAATGAATAAATAATATTTTTATAAATTAATAATAATTTTTATTAAAGGAATATCATAAAGTATACTTGAAATCCTATAGTATAAAGTCTTATATCATTAAGTTTATATGAGTCATTAATTTAATAATTGGGTACTATAATTGATCATTTATTAATCACTTACATTTATAATGACTATTTAATATCACTAAGTTCATATCAATGTTGTTTCTAGATATATTTTTAAAAAAACATCTGTTAGTCAAAAACATGTCTTCATGATGAACCAAACAAGGTGACACTTGGTCATGTGCATCATGAACAGTCCAACAAAACTCTTGGAACAAAAAATTACTTTTCATGTTTCCCAATTCACCACATATTCCTTCTTCTATGTACAGGGTTCCATGTGAAATCCCAATGTAAGAATCACATCTAACATTCATTGCTCTTTTTGTGGGGATTTTATTTACTAGTCAATTACTCTATTCACGTGGTTGAACTATCTTTTTTGGGGGGATTTACTCACAATTCCTAATGTCTAACACAATTTTATCATTTGTATTTTATGACTTACATAATGAAACACCATTGGGAGGTACAATATAGAATTATTTCGTCTGATTAAATAGTCTGGATAAACCGCATCCATCACATATATTCCATCATGAGAGGGAGACACTTCCCCTACCACATTGTTTGATCATATTGATTTTATAGAAAATGAAGATCCCACATCTTTCGACTTATAAGAAATTATAGAAATCTTCTTCACTATCTAAGAATTGGATCAAAAAATGTAAACCATCAAACACCTCATACCTTTATCCACCACCATCTCCATTATTATTGGTTTAATAGTAACATAGGGAGATATTACCTCTATTCATAACCAAACATCACCATCTACATTATCTCACTTCATTTATTCTATAAAATAATGTTTTGATACAAAAATAAAATGTTATGATAGTCAGAAATTAGGAGATAAAATTGGTGGGAAATTATATCCTAAATAACTATCAATATATAATTCCATTAGATATGATTCCAAATCCATTAGGTGCATCTCATTATGTTCATTGGTGTATAATATGGTAGGATTTTGTATTCATCTATATGAAAAACTTATCAATTGATTATTTATCCAATACATAAAATATATCACTAAATTTTATTAAAGTATGTAATTTAAATTTAGATGATTCCATTAGAATTGGTTATGTTTCATTTTAATGTATTTTCATATAAATTAGTTTGATATAAATTTATAAAAAATTCTCAAAATCAATAGAAGATAAGTTAGATCCAAAATGTTCTCATCATAATTTCCCAAAATTCAATTATCGGATTTTAAAAATAACAATGATTGTGGGTTTATTTTTGATAATAAACTATGTAATAATTTTTTGGCAATGTTTTTAGAATAAAACAAAGAATATTTATGGTGAATTTTATTATATAATTGAAATTTTATAATCAAACAAGCACATGTTGACCACAACAATACATAATTTTCTATTGGTGAATTATCCCTCAATTGGATGCCTTTATGGAAACTAAATCCTTACAAACCATATTCATTCCATAAAATATATAAAAATTATTATATCCGATTCAATCCCATTTAAATATTTAAATATTTATTTTTTATAAAATATTTTGTGAATTAGTACAATTGATGGAAGAATATCCTAATGTCATCAAAATAGTCTAAAAACTATTTTAGGGATTAATCACCATTATAATTTCAATGATGAAGACCATTAATTTATGAGCCTCCATATTAAAAAAAATAAAATTTAACCATTTTAAAGTAAAAATAAATATGTCTTCTTTAAATGTCTTATAAAGATCAATTTGACCCAATAAATTATCATTTCATTACAATGAATGAAAATAAATTAATTAATATTGTAATATTAATTGAATTATTAGTAAAATAAACGTTATTCTAGACTTAAAACTATACTATTACATAATCCCAACGTTATAATTTTTAATCCATGAAATGTAACATAATAAATCTAGTCCATTAAAAAAATTTCATTCCCCTGGATAATAATTCTTTTCAAACAACATTTATTTTTTTAACTGAACCTAATATAAACATTATATTTCTAAAAACCATTCATACTATATAAAATAACCATCCTAAGCCACAATTTCATTAGAATTATAGTACAATTGACTAAAATATACACTTCTTAAATTTATCAATCAAAATGATTTATGTTCATTAGAATATCACTATTACATAGTGTGAGGCTTGATCAGTAAATTCATTCATATATCACCAACATTTACCACCCATTCCTAGAAAACAAGTCATGCTACCCAGTTTAAAAAAGTTATCAATGTAATGTAATAATATATTTCACTACAACCAATTTTTTTAGAATCCACATTCCAATGCAAAATAATAAAACACATGGATTTTTAACACATAGTGATTACTATCATGACATAGCTATATAATAAAAGAACCACAAAGGTTTACATAAAAACAGGGTAGTCCAACATAAACAATCATCCAATTATGGTTTAGATTACAATAAGTTTAAATTTTATAACATCACTACATTAATCTAACCCATTTTAACTATACATTCAAATAATTACATTATGAAATTATTAATTTTTAAATACCCACTCCATTAATCAACCTCTAAATAAAAAATTAATTTCTATACCATAATAACATATCTAATGACCAGAGGTTATAAAAATCACAAAATAATTCAACATTAGATAGATATTATTAATAAATCAACCATAGAATGTTATATTGATTGTTCATTCCATCCACTTTAATTAATTTATGAAATATTTACAACATGTCTAGTCACTCAAGAAAATATATAAATCTACTAAACTCTAGAACATATCCATGAGACATATAAGTATCAATTATGAATAATATCATCACTATGGGATTTTTCATCTTCCTTGGGAACTACTTTTATATATTTATCATAGGTATAAGTTATAATAAACACCCATTATTATAGAAAAAAACTATCCCCATTTTATATACTCATATTCATAAACCCACTAAACAATTTGATAACATTAAAAGATTAAATTCCAATTTTTTTAATTCAGTAATTGACTCTTTAACTATACATTATCACACAAATAATAAACTACAACGATCATAGTAATCACTATATATTATGAATTTCAACAGAATAGTCTTGAAATTAAGTTTATCTTTCTATAATTCCTTAATTCCAGTAAAAGGGATGTCAATTCATCATCAATTTGTTGTGGAATCTATTTTCAAGGTGTCCTCAAACATGCTTCCCACATCTCAAAACCATTTAATATGATGGTTGACAACTTATCTGATCCCATGATACCACATTTGATGATATTATCTATATATAAATAACCCCAAAAGGTTTGTCCTAGAAAGTTGAATGACACCAAATCAATGTATTGTGAAACTAATGATGATATTAAAAGTATGAGTATTATAGCTCTTATAATCATAACAATAATTATAAAAAATAATTACAATAAAAGACAAAAACCAATGTCATTGAGTAAAATCATCATGAATCAAAAAATCATAGTACATCCCCATAAAGTGTCATGTTGTCTTGAAACTGGCAATGAGGGCATTATTTACATCTCTTAAGAGAATTAAATATTTATATTAATAAAGAGACCCTTTATTATAAAAATAAATCCTCAAAATTTTATCAATCTCCCAAAAAATATCTTAAATCCCGCTATAATAAGGTTATGTTACTTTGATTACAAATATTACAGTGGTCAGATAAGAATATGTGGAAACAAATAATGTTAAAAACCAATGAAATAACTCTTGAATTCATGTAGAAGTACATAGTTCCACAAAAACCATACAAGAAAAAGAAATCTAAATCTAAATCAACACAAAATAAAAGATAGAAATTTAGAATACATTAATTTATTTATCATTAATATTGGAAGAAATTGATAAAACTATAAAGAAAGAATGTTTTTTCATTCTATTAGGTATCCTCAAATCCTTTTTATGAAGAAATTATACAGTTTATCACCAAATATTCCTATTTATCATGACATCATAACCATCAGTGTACAATGGAATTTCTCAATCATGGTTATTACTACATATTTTATCATAGAAAATATACTAGCCTTGAACAAATTTAAAATGATGAGGATGTCAATAATTCTCCCTCTATTTTGGACATTAAAAACTTACAATTTATTTAATCAAATAAATCATCAAATTAGAGAATTTGAATATTTGTTAAGATGAATCTTATTCCCCTTTTCAAAATTTGTTATCTTAATCTGTGGTATAGTTTTTTTGATGTACATATTGTTGAAGCCTCTGGAATTAAGTGGATTTATTGTGTTTTGATAATCCCAACCATTCCTTATTTATATCTTGATTATGCTTAATACATTCCAAATATACTTTAATATATGTTGTTGCTTTCGTTATGCTTAAATTAAGTCTTTTGAATTATCAGATATATGTTTACTATGACATAACTCTTTCTGCCAAGTGAATGCTCAAACAGTTTTCAGCTACCATTACAAACTAGCTATCGATACAGAGTAGAGAAACCGTTAGACAGTAGCTACCATCAGAACAAATAGCTACCATTACAAGCTAGCAACCGTTACAGCTCACAGCGAACGATACAGTTAATTCTACTGATATGATGGAGCTACCTCTATAAGAGAGCTACCGATACAGCTACCGGTACAGCTACCGATACCCAACCGATACCCAAAGTCCATTGCTGCATCAAAGTCTACTGATAGAGCTATCAATACAATGAAGTCGACAGTTACTGCTAAAGCAAAGTTGACAGCTACCGATATGCTGAAGTCCACTATTATGAAAAGTCTACCGATAGATAGATACTGCTACTGTTACAAGGCAGAGCCACAACTACCGATAGAGAGCTATCGCTACCGTTACATGGCAGAGCCACAGCTTCTGATAGAGACGTACCGCTACCGATACAAGGCAGAGCCACAGTTACCATTACAAGTCCACCGCTACTGATGTGATCAAGTATACAGTTGCAGCTACCGAAACAAAGTCTACTGTTACAAATGAAGTCTACCGATACAAGAACCTACTATAACACAAGTCTACCGATATCAAGAGCTACCATTCTAGAGACAGAACCCGACACTGCTTTAATTTCTTTATCTTTGTTTAATCTAACCAGCGGTCATATCAGGTATATTTTAATACACTGACATTTATTTAATGTGTGCTTTTGGATGTCAGGAAACCGTACCTCATACCAGCAAAAAGAAAATCATCTTTTGCTGGAGCACGTGCTTTAAATGAAAGAAGGATGTGCTAATACAAAGTGTGAGACATATAGATGAATAGACAGAGACATAAAGACTATAAGGTGTGCTGGAAGAACAACTGAGCGTGAATGCAAAGATATGAGAGAACTTACACGAAGAACTCATTACTGCATACCAGTGAAGAGTTGAGAACGAGAACATAACACAAGAGCTTCATCGACTGTCTCTACACCTGGAAGTCTAGGAAATAGACGATACTCTGTTTTCCAGACAAAAACCATAAGAGGACTCAGAGAGAATTATGATCAATCAAAGGAGTCCTGAACTGCACGACAATCACTAGTGACATTTCTAAACTCTAAATATTTGTGTTGTGATTTATCTTTTTACATATTGGGTAGTGTTTGTTATCTGCTATATTTAACACACACATTGTCTCCTGTGCTTTAACTGGAGGATTTTTAAATCCTCACTCAACACTCTTACATCTTTTATTTCCCAATGGGACAGTGGTAGAGGTCGTGTGACCTAGACAGCTGGTTGTTGTTGTTTTTGTTTCCCACAGAAAACAGTGGTAGAGGTCGTGTGACCTGGACAGTTGTATACTGTTGTTTATCCCCGATCCCGGGTGTGGATCACTTTTATATAAAGTTTTGAGAGGGCTAAGTCTCAGCTTGAGACTGAACCTCTTTGTTAAATTTCATGTGCTTATTTATTTTCTATGTTATTTTTATTCTGCTGCTAATTACTTTAAAACCAAAACTGTTTTAAAGTCACTTTGATAATTAAATTCACAAGTGTTTATATTAGTTGTAAATCAGTAAGTTGGTTTCAAAAGTTAATCAACCTTTATGCTTCGATTAACTAGGAAATAATCAATCCCTTGAGAACCCAATATAACCTTTACTTTGATATAAATTCACTACAGTTTAATTCAGTATTTTATTTGGGGGTTTTTAGGACAAAGTTTAAAACAGAAATTTTAATTGGAACTCAATTCATCCCCCCCCCCCCCCTCTTGAGTTTCCACTCCGACCAACATTTGGTATCAGAGGTTGTTAAAATATTTTCTGAGAGTAATCTGTTTTTCAACTGTGATTTTAGTTGTATTTTAATGTTCTTAAAATTTCTGTTATTTCTAAATTTTTATCTCTTTAAAATCATTGCTTTAATTTAGTTATCATGGACAATAGAGTTGAATGTGTTGCTACCAATAGATCACCATTTTTCAAAGGAACCAATTATAGTCAGTGAAAACATAAGATGAAAATTCATTTATAGAGCATGGGTTTTGATATTTGGACTGCTATTGAATCTGAATACAAAATACCAACTACTGTTAGATCGACTTGGAATGAAGCTACTAAGACAGCCTACAATAATAATTGTAAAGCAATGAATGCTTTATACTGTGCTCTAGGAGATGAGGAATTTAATAGAATATCTTCCTGTAAAACTGCTTATGAAATTTGGGATAACGTAGCTGTTTCTCATGAAGGAACAAATAATGTTAAAGAGATGAGATTGAATACCTATACTATTAACTATAATAATTTTAAGATGAAGCCTGATGAACCCATTTCTGATATGTATCTCAGGTTCAATGAAATTTTCAACCCAATGACTTCTCTGGGAAAGGATGTTCTAGCAAAGGAAAAAATCATGAGAATTTTGAGATGTCTACCTGAAAGATGGAGAGGAACCTCTGTCTCTATTAGAGAATCGTGTGATATTGGAGAACTGCTAGTCAAAGAACTAATTGGAAAACTGATGATGTATGAAGAGTAACTTAAAGTGAACAAAGAAGAATATGATGAACCTAGAAGGAAGTCGGTTGCCTTCAAAACTACACCATCAAAGAATAAGGATAAGGAAAAGCTACAAGCTATCAATGAAATTTCAAGATGTGAAGACAGTGAGAGTGATTCTGACAGTGATGCTGAGATGGCTCACATTGCAAGAAGATTTAAAAAGTTTTATAGGAAGAAGAGGTTTTTCTGAAAATCGAATTACAAAAATAAGTTTGACAACAAGGGTCATTGGAAAAAGGATTGGAAGAATCCTGATAAATCAGATGAAGTTGTCTGCTATGAGTGCAAAAGGAAATGACACATAAAAGAAGACTATCCAAAGCTGAAATACAAGAAGAAGTATGAATACAAGGAAAACAAGTATATGAAAGCCATGAAGGCTACTTTGAGTGTTTCTAAGGAAAATTCTAGTGAATCAGAAGTTTCTGAAACTGAACACAGAAATAGGGAAAACATGTGTTTTATGACAAACATTTCTTAGGTAACTTCAAAAACTCATGCTTCAAATTCATTTTTTTCTGGAGATGATTCTGAATGTGGTAACATGTCTAAATCTGAACTGTTCGAATATTGTGATATGTTAGAAGAAACCTGTAATGAGCTAAAAGACAAATACAAAGGTTTACAGAAATATTATTCTTTAACTGTTAAACATAAATCTGATCTTGATATTGAAGTAGAAAAGAATGCTCAGTTGCATAAAGATAATACTGAACTAAAATTATCTAATGAGAAACTCAAGAAAGACTTAGAGAAATTTACCAATGGTAAAGATACTCTTACTCAAATTATAGGTAAGAAAATAGCACCTAAATACACTACTGGTATAGGATACCAACCTGGACAAAGGAAAATTACCGAAACTAGATTCATTCCTAAATCTTGACAGATTGTAGCTAGCTCTGGAACTTCATATGCTTCAACTAGTTATATTCATAGTTATGGATCTAATATGGTTTATCTTTCAAAATCTATTGATTCTAGAAATTTTATGAGACCCATTAGACAAATATGGGTACCTAAAGTGTTATTGGCTAACCTGTCTGGACCCAAGAAAATCTGGGTACCAAAATCATTTCCTATTTAAATCTGTTTTGTAGGAAACCTGCTTAAAGAGCTCCTGTAGAAAGACCTGGTACTTGGACAGTGGATGTTCCAGACATATTTCATGAGATTTCTCATGATTTAAAAGCATAGTCAGAGTTGATAGAGGTTTTTCACTTTTGGTGATAACTCAAAAGAAAAAATCATCGGCTTAGGCTAGATTGGTAACACTGACTCAGTATTGATTTCTAAAGTTTTATTTGTTGATGAACTTAAACAAAATTTGTTAAGTATTTCTCAGTTATGTGATGATGGTTTTTATGTTAAATTTGAAATTTATTGTTGCAATGTTTTCAATTCTAAAAATCTTTTAGTGTTTGCTTCATTGAGAAATGAAAATGTTTATGCTATTGATTTAAATTATTTAGCTAAGCAAAATATTACTTGTTTAAATGCTTTTCATAAAGAGTCTTGGCTTTGGCATAAGAGATTAGGACACTGCAATGTGCATTCACTTAGAAAAAATGATAGGAAGAACTTAGTTAGAGACCAACCCAAACACAAATTTCCAGCAAACAAAGTTTGTAATCCCTGTCAAAAGGGAATGCAACATAAAGTATCTCTTAAATCAAAGAAAGAAGTGCCAACTTCTCAACCTCTCGAGTTGGTTCACATGGATTGATTTGGACCTTTAGTGTTTCGAGTTTAAATGGGAATCATTATGTCTATGTTCTTGTAGATGACTATTCTAGATATACTTGGGTATATTTTCTAGCTCACAAAAGTGAAGCATGTTATTTCTTTGTAAAATACTCCATGTCTGTAGAGAACCTTAGTGTAATTAAAATTAAAACTCTGAGAAGTGATCATGGTCGTGAGTTTGAAAATCATGAGTTTTAATCTTACTGCTCACACAATGGCTATAGTCACAATTTCTATTCCCCTAGGACACCACAACAGAATGGTGTATTAGAAAGGAGGAACAGAACCCTGCAATAAATTGCTAGAACCATGCTTAATGAGTATGACCTACCCGTTTACTTTTGGGTTGAAGCTGTAAATACAACTTGTTTTGTTATTAATAGAGTCTTGATTAGACCTATTCTTAAGAGGACCCATTATGAGTTGTGGAACCATAAGAAACCTAAGGTTAACTACTTCAATGTTTTTGGCTGCAATGTCTTTAATCTTAATACTAAAGATAATCTCGAAAAGTTTGCATCCATGAGTGATGAAGGAATTTTCCTAGGTTACTCCACTTCTAGTAAAGCCTATAGAGTTTTTAATAAGAGAACCAAATGTGTGGAAGAATTTGTTCACATCAAATGTGATGAAACTGCTCCACATGAACCTAAAACTCTCTTGAAAATATTGAAGATGATCTCTTTGTTTTGAACCTTAATGATAAAGACAGTGGACCTATAGTTAAAACGTCCAGTTCTGGAAATTTCCCAGAACCTGCTCCTATTGAACCCCAACCTGTTGAAGAACCTGAAATCTCTAGCCCTACCTTTCCAAGACCAACTAGGATTCTAAAGAACCATCCTTTAGATTCTGTTGTAGGAAATCTTGATAGAGGGACACAGACTAGAGCTTCTCTTAGAAATCATGTTGAACATCAAGCCTTCTTGTCAAAGCTAGAACCTAAAAATATCAATGATGCTATAAATGATGATTTTTGGGTAATGGATATGCAAGAGGAACTAAATCAATTTGAAAGAAACAAAGTCTGAAAATTAGTAGAAAGACCTAAGGACTCTATCACCATAGGCACAAAATGGGTTTTTAGAAACAAAGTTGATGAATCTGGAAACATCATTAAAATCAAAGCTAGGCTAGTTGCACAAGGTTACTATCAAGAAGATGGAATTGACTATGAAGAAAACTTTTCACATGTAGCTAGATTAGAGGCTATTAGGATGTTACTTGCTTATGCATCACATCTGAATTTCAAGTTATATCAAATGGATGTGAAAAGTGCTTTTCTAAATGGTTTTATTGTTGAAGATGTTTTTGTAGAACAACCACCTGGTTTTTCAAATCCTCATTTTCAAAATCATGTTTTTAAACTTTCTAAAGCTTTATATGGTTTAAAACAAGCTCCAAGAGCTTGGTATGAAAGACGTTCAAACTTTCTTATTTCAAAAGGATTTTAAAAAGGAATTTCTGATCCCACTCTTTTTATAAAAAGGATTTCAAAAGATGTATTAATAGTACAAATCTATGTTGATGATATTATTTTTGGATCTTCGAAAAATTCTTTATGTACTGAATTTTCAATGGTTATGAAAAATGAATTTGAAATGAGCTTAATGGGAGAGCTTAAGTATTTTCTTGGATTTCAAATTTTTCAAACTAAAGATGGAATTATTTTAAATCAATGTAAATATACTAATGATTTGTTAAAACGTTTTGGTTTGGATAGTATTAAGGAAAGTGATATACCTATGAGTACCACCTGTAAATTGGATTTTGATGAATCTGGGAAACCAGTTGATCAAACTAATTACATAGGTATGATTGTTAGTTTAATCTATCTTACTGCTAGTCGACCAAATATTATGTTCAGTGTATGTATGTGTGCTAGATTTCAAGCTAATCTTAAAGAATCAGACTTGCGGGCTGTTAAAAGAATTTTTAAATATCTTGAGCGTACTATGAATTTAGGTTTGTTTTATCCAAAAGGACAATCATTTGACTTAACAAGTTATTCAGATGCTGATTTTGCTGGCTGTAAGTTAGATAGGAAGAAAACATCTGGAACATGTCACTTTCATGGAAATTCCCTAGTATCATGGTGTAGTAAGAAATATAACTCAGTTGCATTGTCTACTAATGAAGTAGAATACATCGCTGCTGGTAGTTACTGTGCATAGATTCTGTGGATGAAACACACACTACTGGATTATGGATTTGATTTTAAACATGTTTCAATCAACTGTGACAACACTAGTGCGATCAACATCTTTAATAACCCTGTGTCTCACTCTAGAACTAAACATATTGATGTTAGACACCACTTTTTAATAGATCATTATCAATGAGGTGATATAACAATTGATTTTATAGGCACTGAACTTCAATTAGCTGATATTTTCACTAAGCCTTTCAGTTCAGAGTGATTAAGTTTCATCAGAAATGAATTAGGAATGATAACTTACCCTTGAAACCGTTACGGAGACCCCACCATTAGGGAGACCTCACCGTTAGGTAGACATTACCGTTAGAAGGCTTTACCGGTACATTTGCGAGCCGTATTATTCTGTAAAGCATAGTCATCGAACCGTTGTTTATTTTATTTATGATTTATGTGATTTATGAATCCTAAATGATATTGAAACTCGAACTAGACTCACTCAATCTCACTGCGAACCTTTCTGCTCGAATTCTCCTAAACCTAAACATCTCGATCTTCAGAACCCTAGCCTCAAATCCGTAATGGCCCACGTCAAGAGACCTCAGATGACTGATGAAAGTGAATCGCCGGTAGTGAAGAGACAAAAAGTAGCTAGTACTGATGCCAGTGGAAGTGGCAGTGGAAGTGTATCTCAAAGAAGACCTGTAAACCCGCACCTATTGAAGCGTGAGATTGTTGTTGAAAAAGAGGTGTGTGCAGAATGGATTATGGAAATCAAGTCATTGGTTCTTAGAGTGTTAGAAGAACAAGGCCAGATAGAATGCTTCGCAAACAACAACAGACCTCATTATCCAGGACTGGTGAAACAGTTCTACAAATTCGTTCGTTTTGAAAAGTCTGAAGAAGAAAGAAAAATGGTTTCATATGTGAATGGTCAGGAAGTATCATTTACTTCAGAAGAATGGGCTTAGAACCTAAGAGTTCCTCTTGAGAGATATTTTACTTATTATTCCAAGTCTGTACCTTCAACCATTGATGTGTTTCAATATGAAGATGCTTTTCTGAAACTCACAGGGAATGTGACCCCTAGAAAGGGGATTGCTGCAGAGATGACAAGAGAAGATAAGTTGTTGTTTAAGTTTATTCAGCATGTTGTTAGTCCGAGAAGAGGTTATTTTTATACTTTGAGATTCCAAGACATATATCTGTTACATTTTCTAAAGCACAGTGTGAGAATCAATCTATGTAGATTGATTATGGTTCAAGTGGAAGAGATGACTAAACCGAAGTCAAAATCAAATGCCTTGTTTTTCTAAAAGCTAATTTCGGTGATGCTGAAAGTGAAGGAGATAGATGGACCTCAGGATGAGAAGGTAGTGGTTAAGGACAACTTCTATATTACAAGAACTATCTGTAAATACATGAAAGTCAGCTGGAATCCTTGGCAGAAATCATGGGTGAATGATGATGGAAAAATTTATGACAAGTTCACTCATGTGGATCATCCGTCTTGACCAAAGGATGTGAGAGATCCTGGTCTTGGACCAGATGAGCCAGAACTAGTCTACAGTGATGATGAAGTTGAGGAGGAAGATACATCAGTAGAGGAAGGAGGAGACCCAGACTTACCCCCTAGTCCTGTGCATCAAGTTATTTCTTATGGAGCAGCTATCCCTCCAAAAGAACTACCAAAGAGAGAAACTGTCTTGAAGGACAATGATACAGAGACTACAGAAGTAGGAGAAGAAGCATGCCAGTATGTTGTCAAGGACACCTCTGAGGAGGATGAGACAACCGAATATGATCATAGAGAAAAAGAGGCTGATGGTGAAGCAGATGATGAGGAAAATGTTGAAAAAGAGCTCAGTTTGAGTCCTCTAATAGTAAGTACAGCCAGGATAGCGCCTGATCAGGAAGACATAGCAGCAGAACCTGTTGATGAAAGAGTCATTAATAACTCAGAACAAATGGCAATTGAATTTGCTGCAATTGTAGAGGAAATTGCAGAATTACCTCAGGAAGAACAGTTATAAGAGATACCTCAGGAGAATGTTCAAAGTGAGGAGGAGAATCTTGGCTTAGTATCAGTATTATATGACATTGAAGGTTGGAAATCAGATCCAGGATATATGATTCTTGGACATTCTTATGGAGATTCGGATGAGGAAGACCAACCCCAAAAGGAATCAGTTGCCTTACCTACTGTGGCTGAAAATGTGGCAACCGAGGAGGACCTTGAGTCCTTAAAAGCTGAATTGAAAGAAGCAGTAATGGAATCAGTGGAAGATATAAAGAAAAGTATGGTTGAAGAGATGAAAAGCATGGAGAAATCCCTTGAGTTATCCATTGGATGTGGTGTGTTCAGTCCTGTGAAAGAAATTATGGATGAACTTAAAGTGTGCCACACTCAGATTGATAGTTTGACAGGAGATGTAGTTTCCCTTAGACAATCAATTGCTTCATTGACATATTTGAACAGTTCTCAAACCCAAGTGCACACTGACATTAGATATATCAAAGATGTGGTCAAACAATTTGTGGAAGTTTTTGAGGCCTTTAAGAAATCATTCAAAGAACATCTGAACAGTTAGGATGAACTTGTTCATAAGGTAGTTAGTAGTCTGACTCAATCATTCAAGGAGACACTGGCATTCTCAATGAAACCTCTTCCCTCATCCTGCACGAGTGTGAACCTTGAGCAGATCCGCACTATTATTCAGGAAGAACTGGATAAGGCCAGTCCCAGTGGTGCATTAGATACTCAGATTCTTGCTACCACTAGGGAAGTTAGTAGTTCTGTTCATGATCATCTGCGGGCAGCTACTGCTTCTTAAGAGGAAATAAAAAATAAGGTGGAGGCTTATTTTGAAAATGTTTATACCAAACATCAGATGACAAACCATTTCAAGATTTTGATGGAGAATATGAAGTTACCTCTAGTTACCCAAGCCTTCAGAGAATAGGTTAGTCAGCTCATTGATCTTACTCCTGCCTTGGACAAATTTATTGAGAACATAGATGATTTTGTATCTACTATGGAGAGAGGTGGAAGCATCATCATGGATTTTAGGAATCTCTTGCTGCCTTACCTACATGTGGATGCCCAGACAGTTATTGTACCACCTTCCCTTCCACCATCTTCCTCTAGGATTACTCCTCAACTGACTCCAGTTCAAGCCATTAGGAGATTGACACCTTTGATCCCTCAGAGAGAGACAGATTACAGATCTGGTACTGTATCAGTTGCTGATCCACCAGTGGTTCTTTCAGGAATTTCCAAGCCTGCTGACTCTACCTCTGAACCCTCTGCTGATCCCAAGGGAAAGACACCTATTCAAGAGGACGATTGAGTGCATCTAGCTCCATTTTTGATGGGATTCATTTTATTTTTGTACTTTTCTGATTTTCCCAGTGTATATTTTTCTTATCAATAAAATACTTCATTCCTCTGTATATTTTCATTCCTAGTCCTTCTCTTTTCTCTAATACCCTCCATTTTGTTAATCACAAAGGGTGAGAAATTATTGGAAACCAGTACCCAGAGAGACAGTGAGAATGATGTTCACCTAAGGGGACAAAGGGGCAGAAAATCACTACTTTAGAGGAGAATCCTGTAGTTAAATTGATAAGGGGAGGAATATGCGAATCTTTTAAAACTAAAGGATCTTGTTTGTGTTTTCCTCTGATACTATTTTATTTTTGATATCAATTACTGAGATTTTTCCCCTTATACTATAATGTTGATATCATACTTTGATATATTTTTTCCTCTGATACTACATTATTTCTTGATATATTCCTACTTTCATATTTTTCCTCTGATACTATACTATTGATATCATACTTTGATATATATTTTCCTCTGATATTACTTTATTTTGGCATAATTTGTGATTATCAAAAAGGGGGAGATTGTTGAACCCTCTGGAACTAAGTGGATTTATTGTGTTTTGATAATCCCAACCATTCCTTCTTTATATCTTGATTATGCTTAATACATTCCAAATATACTTTAATATATGTTGTTGCTTTCATTATGCTCAAATTAAGTCTTTTGAATTATCAGATATATGTTTACTATGACTTAACTCTTTCTGCCAAGTGAATACTCAAACAGTTTTCAGCGACCATTACAAACTAGCTACCGATACAGAGTAGAGCAACCGTTAGACAGTAGCAACCGTCAGAACAAATAGCTACCATTAAAATCTAGCAACTGTTACAGCTCACAGCAGCCGATATAGTTAAGTCTACTAATATGTTGAAGCTACCACTATAAGAGAGCTACCGATACAGCTACCAGTACAGCTACTGATACCCAACCGATACAAAAAGTCCATCGCTGCATCAAAGTCTACTGATAGAGCTATCGATACAATGAAGTCGACAGTTACTACTAAAGAAAAGTTGACAGCTACCGATATGCTGAAGTCCACCGTTGTGCAATGTCTAAATATAGAGAGCTACCGCTACCGTTACAAGGCAGAGCCACAGCTACCGATAGAGAGCTACCGCTGCCATTACAAGGCAGAGCCACAGCTACTGATAGAGACGTACCGCTACTGAAACAAGGCAGAGCCACAGTTACCATTACAAGTCCACCGCTACTGATGTGATCAAGTCTACAGTTGCAGCTACCGAAACAAAGTCTACCATTACAAATGAAGTCTACCGATACAGACACCTACTGTAACATAAGTCTACCGATATCAAGAGCTACCATTCCAGAGACAGAACCCGACACTGCTTTAATTTCTTTATCTTTGTTTAATCTAACCAACGGTCATATCAGGTATATTTTTATACACTAACATTTATTTAATGTGTGCTGTTGGATGTCAGGGAACCGTACCTCGTACCTGCAAAAAGAAAATCATCTTTTTCCAGAGCACCTGCTTTAAATGAAGGAAGGATGTGCTACTGCAAAGTGTGAGACATATAGGCAAATGCACAGAGACATACAGACTATAGGTGTTCTAGAAGAACAACAGAGCGTGAATGCAAAGATACGACAGAACATACACGACCAACTCATTACTGCAAACCAATGAAGAGTTGAGAACGAGAACATGTCACAAGAGCTTCATTGACTGTCTCTACACTTAGAAGTCATGGAAATAGATGATACTCTATTTTCCAGACAAAAAACAGAAGAGGACTCAGAGCGAATTATGATCAATTAAAGGATCCCTGAACTGCACGAAAATCAATAGATCCATTTCTAAACTCTAAATATTTTCTCTGTGATTTATATTTTTACATATTGAGCAGTGTGTGTTATCTGTTGTATTTAACACACACACTGTCTCCTGTTCTTTAACTGTAGGATTTGTAAATCCGCACTCAACACTCTTACATCTTTTATTTCCCACTAGGACAGTGGTAGTGGTTGTGTGACCTGGACAGCTGGTTGCTCTTGTTTTTGTTTCCCACAGATAACAGTGGTAGAGGTCGTGTGACCTGGATAGTTGTATAATGTTGTTTATCCCTGATGCAGGGTGTGGATCACTTTTATATAAAGTTTTGAGAGGACTAAGTCTCATCTTGAGACTAAACCTCTTGGTTAAATTTGATGTTCTTATTTATTTTCAAAGTTATTTTTATTCCGCTGCTAATTACTTTAAAACCAAAACTCTTTTAAAGTCACTTTGATAATTAAATTCTCAATTGTTTATATTAGTTGTAAATCAGTAAGTTGGTTTCAAAAGTTAATCAACCTTTCTGTTTCGATTAACTGGGAAGTAATCAATCCCTTGAGAACCCAACAAAACCTTTAATTTGATATAAATTCACTATATTTTAATTTAGAATTTTATTTGGGGGTTTTGAAGACAAAGTTTAAAACAGAAATTTTAATTGGAACTCAATTCACCCCCCCCCCTCTTGAGTGTCCACTCCGACCAACATTTGGTATCAGAGGTTGTTAAAATATTTTCTGAGAGTACTCTGTTTTTCAATTGTGAATTTAGTTTTATTTTAATGTTCTTAAAATTTCTATTATTTCAAAAATTTATATCTTTAAAATATTTGCTTTAATTTAGTTATCATGGACAATAGAGTTGAAGGTGTTGCTACCAATAGACCACCATTTTTCAATGGAACCAATTATACTTAGTGGAAACATAAGATGAAAATTCATTTAGAGAGCATGGGTTTTGATATTTGGACTGCTATAGAATCTGAATACAAAATACCAACGTCTGTTAGATCGACTTGGAATGAAGCTACTAAGACAACCTACAATAATAATTGTAAATCAATGAATGATTTATATTGTGCTCTAGGAGATGAGGAATTTAATAGAATATCTGCCTGTAAAACTGCTTATGAATTTGGGATACCTTAGTTGTTTCTCACGAAGGAACAACTAATGTTAAGGAGATGAGATTGAATACCTATACTATTAAGTATGATAATTTTAAGATGAAGCCTGATGAACCCATTTCTGATATGTATCTCAGGTTCAATGAAATTGTCAACACAATGACTTCTCTGGGAATGGATGTTCCAGAAAAGGAACAAATCATGAGAATTTTGAGATGTCTACCTAAAAGATAGAGATGAACCTCTGTCTCCATTAAAGAATCGTGTGACATTGGAGAACTTCCAGTCAAAGAACTAATTGGAAAACTGATGATGTATGAAGAGGGACTCAATGTGAACAAAGAAGAAGATGATGAACCTAGAAGGAAGTCTATTACCTTCAAAACTACAACCTCAAAGAATAAGGATAAGGAAAAGCTTCAAGCTATCAATGAAAGTTCAAGCTGTGAAGACAGTGAGAGTGATTCTGACAGTGATGCTGAGATGGCTCACATTTCCAGAAGATTTAGAAAGTTTTATAGGAAGAAGAAGTTTTACAGAAAATAGAATTACAAAAATAATTATGACAACAAGGGTCATTGGAAAAAGGATTGGAAGAAGCCTGATAAATTAGATGAAGATGTCTGCTATGAGTGCAAAAGGAAAGGACACATAAAAGCAGACTATCCAAAGCTGAAATACAAGAAGAAGTATGAATAAAAGGATAACAAGTATAAGAAATCCATAAAGGCTACTTGGAGTGTTTCTGAGGACAGTTCTAGTGAATGTGATGTTTCTGAAACTGAACACAGAAACAGGGCGAACATGTGTTTTATGACAAACACTTCTTATGTAACTTCAAAAACTCCTGCTTCTAATTCATATTATTCTAGAGATGATTTTGAATGTGCTAACATGTATAAATATGAACTGTTCGAATATTGTGATATGTTAGAAGAAACCTGTAATGAGCTAAAAGACAAATACAAAGGCTTAATGAAACAGTATGCTTTAACTGTTAAACATAAATCTGATCTTGATATTGAAGTCGAAAGGAATGCTCAGTTGCTTAAAGAGAATACTAAACTAAAATTATCTAATGAGCAACTCAAGAAAGACATAGAGAAATTTTCCAATTGTAAAGATACTCTTACTTAAATGCTAGGTAAGCAAACAGCACCTAGGTACACTACTGGTATAGGATACCAACCTGGACAAAGGAAAATTACCCAAACTAGATTCATTCCTAAATCTGGATGGAATGTAGCTATCTCTGGAACTTCATATGCTTCAACTAGTTATATTCATAGTTATGGATCTAATAAGGCTTATCTTTCAAAATCTGTTGATTCTAGATATTTTATGAGACCCATTAGACAAATATGGGTACCTAAAGTGTTATTGTCTAACCTGTCTGAACCCAAGAAAATCTGGGTACCAAAATCATTTCCTGTTTAAATATATTTTGTAGGAAACCTGCTTAAAGAGCTCCTGTAGAAATACCTGGTACTTGGACAATGGATGTTCAATACATATGTTAGGATACTTCTCATGCTTTAAAAGCTTAGTCAGAGTTGATGGAGGTTTTTTCACATTTGGTGATAACTCAAAAGGAAAAATCATCGGCTTAGGCCAGATTGGTATCATAGACTCAGTATTGATTTCTAATGTTTTATTTGTTGATGGACTTATATATAATTTATTATGTATTTCTCAGTTATGTGATGATGGTTTTTATGTTAAATTTGAAAATGATTCTTGCAATGTTTTCAATTCTAAAAATGTTTTAGTGTTTGTTGATTTGAGAAATGAAAATGTTTATGCTTTTGATTTAAATTCTTTAGCTAAGCACAATATTACTTGTTTAAATGCTTTTCATAAAGAGTCTTGGCTTTGGCACAGAATATTAGGACACTGCAATGTGCATTCACTTAGAAAACTTTCTAGGAAGAACTTAGTTAGAGACCTACCCAAACTTGAATTTCCAGCAGACAAAGTTTGTAATCCCTGTCAAAAGGGAAAGCAACATAAAGTTTCTTTTAAATCAAAGAAATAAGTGTCACCATCTCAACCTCTAGAGTTTGTTCACATGGATTTATTTGGACCTTCTAGAGTTTCTAGTTTAAATGGGAAGCATTATGTCTATGTTCTTGTAGATGACTATTCTAGATATACTTGGGTATATTTTCTAGCTCACAAAAGTGAAGCATGTTATTGCTTTGTAAAATACTCCAGGTCTGTAGAGAACCTTAGTGGACTTAAGATTAAAACTACGAGAAGTGATCATGGCCGTGAATTTGAAAATCATGAGTTTGAATCTTACTGCTCACATAATGGCTATAGTCACAATTTCTATGCCCCTAGGACACCTCAACAGAATGGTGTAGTAGAAAGGAGGAATAGAACCCTACAATAAATTGCTTGAACCATGCTTAATGAGTATGACCTACCCATTTACTTTTGGGCTGAAGCTATAAATACAGCTTGTTATGTTATTAATAGAGACTTGATTAGACCTGTTCTTAAGAAGACCTTTTATGAGTTGTGGAACCATAGGAAACCTAAGGTTAACTACTTCAATGTTTTTGGCTGCAAAGTCTTTATTCTTAATACTAAAGATAATCTTGAAAAGTTTGCATCCAAGAGTGATGAAAAATTTTCCAAGGTTACTCTACTTCTTGTAAAGCCTATAGAGTTTTTAATAAGAGAACCAAATGTGTGGAAGAATTTGTTCACATCAAATTTGATGAAACTGATCCACATGAACCTAAGGCCTCTCTTGAAAATATTGAAGATGATCTCTCTGTTTTGAACCATAATGATAAAGACAGTGGACCTATAGTTAAAAAGTCCAGTACTGGAAATTTCCTAGAACCGGCTCCTATTGAACCCCAACCTGTTGATGAACCTGAAATCTCTAGCCCTACCTTTCCAAGACTAACTAGGATTCTAAATAACCATCTTTTAGATGCTGTTGTAGGAAATCTTGATAGAGGGACACAGACTAGAGATTCTCTTAGAAATCAGGTTGAACATCAAGCCTTCTTGTCACAACTAGAACCTAAAAATATCAATGATGCTATCAATGATGAATTTTGGGTAATGGCTATTTAAGAGGAACTAAATCAATTTGAAAGAAACAAAGTCTGGAAATTAGTAGAAAGACCTAAGGACACTATCACCATAGGCACAAAATGGGTTTTTAGAAACAAAGTTGATGAATCTGGAAACATCATTAGAAACAAAGCTAGGCTAGTTGCACAAGGTTACAATCAATAAGAAGGAATTGACTATGAAGAAACCTTTGCACCTATATCTAGATTAGAGGCTATTAGGATCTTACTTGCTTATGCATGACATCTAAATTTCAAGTTATATCAAATGGATGTGAAAAGTTCTTTTCTAAATGGTTTTATTGTTGAAGATGTTTTTGTAGAACAACCACCTGGTTATTCAAATCCTCATTTTCAAAATCATGTTTTTAATCTTTCTAAAGCTTTATATGGTTTAAAACAAGTTCCAAGAGCTTGGTATGAAAGACATTCAAACTTTCTTATTTCAAAAGGATTTTCAAAAGGAATTTCTGATCCCACTCTTTTTATAAAAAGGATTTCAAAAGATGTATTAATAGTACAAATCTACGTTGATGATATTATTTTTGGATCTTCGAAAAATTCTTTATGTACGGATTTTTTAAAGGTTATGCAAAATGAATTTGAAATGAGCTTAATGGGAGAGCTTAAGTATTTTCTTAGATTTCAAATTTTTCAAACTAAAGATGGAATTATTTTAAATCAAAGTTGTAACGCCCCGACCCCAGCTACCCAGAGCCGGTGCATTACTTCGTAACATTGGCATGATCAAAAAAGATCAAGTCTCGAAAGACCGATTAGTTTAGTAGCCTTGGAAACACTAGATACATTCATAAATGTTACATTACATCACAAAGTGAAAAACTATAATAACATAGTCTCCATAGTCCACACTTCTATCCTCTTCGGACTATCCCTGCAGGTCATTCATAAAATACTTCTTCACATCCTGGAAAATATTAAAACATTGAAAGGGGTGAGCTCGGATTCTCAGTAAGGTTAACAATATAGTGGAAGCTTTCATAAATAAACATTAACATTTAAGGCAATGTATAACTAAAACAAAAGCCTTTTAAACTTGAACTTCAACATAATATGGCAAAAGTAAAATGAGATAATGCCATTCACTTCGTTACATGGATATTCTACTGGTCGAATAATCACATGCAATATCAATAACCACTTTCATAATGTGGGAATGTATAATGCCAGACATTCTGAAACATTTTGTCAAGGCCTCGGCCAAGACGTCTAAAATGATTAAGGCCTCGGCCAAAACCATAAATCAAATTGGGAAAGGGCCTCGGCCAATTCCACGTCTAGTTGTCTCATGAGACCTACCAATGCATCTAGGAGCTATAGCGGGCTCCACCCGTCACTTATTAAGTCCAATACATTCCTCACATGAATAGGTTTAAAAAAATCATAAACCATAACATAATCGTATCACATAAAACATGCATAAAGGAAACATAAAATTTCCACATTTCAATCACAAGATATCAATACAACACATTTTTATAATAAAAAATTCTTTCAAAACCATTTTCAATACCAAAATAAAAGAAAGTTAAAACTTTGTTTTTATTTTTCATTAAAAAATGATGGCTTGTAGAGGAAGCTGAAACTCAAATAATGGTCACGGCGGCGGAGAATTCGTTGTCGCCGCATAAGTACGGAAAGAAAAACATTCCCTTTTGTCGTTTAGCAAAACGCTTCGTATAAAAAAGATTCCTTTTGAATAAACGTAAAAGTCAAAGGGTTTTATACACCGTATAAAAGAAAGTTGTGTATAAAACCAAATATGCCTCATTGAAAGGGATTGAGACGAAGTCCTTAAAAAGATAATTTTTTTAAATAAAGTAAATCTATAATGTGTATTCACTATAAGTACACATAAATAATGTAAAAATACAAGATAGGACATAATAATATCATGACATAATTTGAAAGTAGGAGATTAACCCAAAGAATAGAAATTGGGTTAAGAAGTTCCCTTACCTTGCGTCTTGTCCTGACTCGACCGTTATTTAACCTCCTGAATAATAAACTAGAGTTAATTTCTATTTACTTAAGAACCTTTTTCATGTTCATTATTCCTTTTATATCCCTTATTACCATGTTATGAACATTATTTAATTATTTATGTTAATAACGGTCGTTTTGTCGATCTTTGGTACTTGAGTCAAAAATAAACTTCCTATAATTTCAAGTTGTTCATGTGGTGAAATATCCATTATATCCAGAATTATATTCATGATGTAGATATCATATATATTATATATATCCAGTATATACATTCATTCATAATTTCACGTAACATTTAGAGGTAAGAAATGAAATGCACCGTTCATGGAGACGGTAAGCCGTACGTACGCATGAACGCTACTTTCATATCTATTTCGTATTTAATGGAATGAAATCATAATGATATAAATTTATAATATAATTACAGTATAATATAGTGTATAATACCATTTAATCCATCCTTTATACATCCCACATATGGCATTAACGATTCAAATCACTTTGAGGGGGTGGTAGTCCGCACTTCCTAAAATAAAATTATCGCGTTTTACCCATAATGGAAATCATAAAGTATGCCATAAATGAGAACTACAGAAGCATAAGTAAGACATAAACATATTATATATAATATATAAATATAGTTACATCTTAATGGCCACCTTTTAAGGTGTTATATGAGTGTTGAACAATCATCGTTTCGTGAGGCAGAAATTCGCCATCCACAGAAACCGTATGTTCTTTAACCATTCGATGTAGGTGTGTGTAAGTGTAGCTCGAATCCTTTTTATAACAACATCCTAGTATATTGACGATACTGGTGTTGTTACAAAAGAAATGAATAAACAGAGTTTATGGGGTTGGAGAAGAAAAATAAAACAAAACAACATTAGAGAAGACATTACCTCAAAATCGGGTAACTCTTTTTGATTTGAGCCAAAGGCTTCCTTGGGAAGAGTTCTGCCCAAAGTGAGGCTTCTAGGATTAAGAGGGGGAATTTGGGAGAGTATTTGGGCAGAGTTTGGCCGTGAAAAATGGCTTGAAGTTGTGAATAAGGTGGGAGAGGTGGGGGCCTTTTATAAGTGGAGAGGAGGGGCTCTTTTGGAAAGATTGAAATGTTACATTATTACACAATGCTTTTCGGATTCTAAAGGTCCCACACTTATATAATTCGTGGCTATGGTGATAAGGGTTTGAAATATACCAATCCAATAGTATTTGGACAAGTTTAAGCCTTGTATTTTACATTATCTTTTCATTTTATTAAAATCATTAAATAATGAGGTCATCGCTGCATCATAATGATGTCATAAATAATTAAATTTATTTAATGTCTAAAAATTATAAAAAAAATACTATGATGTAGGAAATATTTTTATCTTTCTAATGAATATTTATAGTCAAAATTTGGACTTGTGTAACCCCACTTAAAAACTGTGTTAGTAAAAAAATTCATGTTTGTGTCAATTTAATTTTAACATTAAATAAATATATATTAATGTCATTTTCCAACTAAAGTGGCTCCATGGGGTCCCCAAGTTGACCCATGGGTTTTCTTGGTCGACCATGACTCATCCAATAGGAGTAGGACAAGTTTCATGCTCATCTCATATTATTAAAACATTATTTGTACCTTAAACTACACTAATTACCTCTAACCGCGATTAAGAACTTAAAAGTTACTATTCACCAAAAAATATTTTAATCTCATTGAACCACATTTTACTTCTTAATGAAAACCATGTATGTCGGATTTTTGAAAATAAAATCACAGAAGTGGTAATATTTCATTTAAACGAAAAATCAGTTATTTAACTACCACTTAGTGGTTTCACTATTCATCAAAAATTGAAGTTTTTCAGAACAATGCCAAAATTTCACCCTAAGCTATAATTGATATTCCGAATTCAAAAATGATGTCTATTTTATAAAATTCCAAAAATATAAGTTGCATTAATTAATTTTATAATTAATTCCCGTTGTCACAACAAATAGCGTGTTTTTAAGAAACAATTTATATCAAAAGATTGGCAATTGTTTATGTCCAATTTCAATGTTAAATTAATTCTAATGTCCACCATTGGATAGAATGGTAAAAATATATTCTAATTATACTTTAAAACCACTAAATAGTATAATTTATCAAAATAAATTATTTTGATTTAAAAAATTGTTTTAAGTATTTTTCACTATTCATAAAAAAATTGGAAGTTCTCAGAAAGTTACAAAAAATTCAACTTAGGATAATTTCGATATTACGAATTCAAAAATGAAGTCCATTTTGAAATATAAAATTTCTATAATTTTAAAAAGTGGTTATTACTATTCATAACGGCTACTTTGATTAGTCGCGGTGTTTTAGAACTCGAAGTTGCGTACAATGCAAGCCATTGCATTATTGAATGAGAAGCGTATCGTGGAAGCTCGGGGTGTTACATTCTCCCCTCCTTCAATAAATTGCATCCTCGCAATTTGAAATTTTTCTTGGAAAATAAAAGGTTGAAAATAGAAAATACCTTTGTGGAAAACCCACATCGGAAATAAGGTTAATAAAATTTAGTCTTAATAAGAGGGAAATGGAAATAAGAAAGTCACCACCAAATTATGATCTCGATAAGGAGAAAATTGGTGGAAATTAGAGACATATAATTGGAGGAAAAACGTAAATATTTGTAGGGAGTGATTGAGGTCATCATTCACAATCAACTGTCAAATTGAGGGCCTCAAAGCCTTCAATCTATGTTGATTTAAAATATCATCAGTTCAACAAGACATAAGGTATTAGGATAACACATTTTTTTTGATTTAATAACCCTTTACTAAAGTTTAAGAATTAATTTATTCATTGAATAAGAGATAGGTATATATATATTTATGCTTGACAATTAGAGTTTCAACCTTCAACTCATCTTTCACTCAAAAAGATAATAGAACTCAAAAATATTATACTTATCCTAATTGTATAAGGTTCCAAATTTTAACACATACCATTTAGATTAGAAAAAATATTTTTTAAAAACCAGGGACTTCACGTAGTCCAGTGGTAGGCGATTAATCCCAATCGCACTATGGTTGTGGGTTCGATTCCCACAAGTTTATCAGACGCGATGGTTTGTCACTCGGTCTACGTGTTTTCCTTTTTATAAATATCCAAAAATAACCTTAACAATAGTATCCAATGTAAAATATAATCCATTACAACCTTTATATTTATCCAAAATACTTTTGTCCAACTCACAGTCCAGATTTTATGAGGAAGGTAAACATAATGAAGCTCCTTTTTTTCTGCGTAACAACATGTGAACACCTTCATCATGTATTCTTTTAAAACACTGCAACATACTGTATTACCATAAATCATTATTGATTACATTCATGATCCCTTATTCCTTATAGAAAACTAGATATACTCCTTCTATCCAAAAATGTATACAAATCATTAATCATTTTCAAGGATGTTAAGAATATCCAACATAATTTATCCGAATCAATCATGTCTTATTCCAAAATCACTATCTTGGTATCAGAACCAAATTATGGTTTATCTTTCTCTCAACCATATATTTTTCCAAAAATTTAACCTACTTTGGAGTCACTTTTCTTGGTTCCAGACAATCTCAAGTCCTAGATGAAATATTACTGCATTACAATCCTTATATACTCCATAATTATTATAACAAGTACATCATTGATACAACACTCAAATTACAAAATTCTTTAATAACAACATAAGAACTCTAATCATTCCTCCTCATCTGTGGTAGTATCATAACTTGATTATTATCCAATAACATCATTTGGGGTATACTCTGATGATTTGAACATTGGTTTGCGTAGTGTCCCCACTCCTTGCAGATGAAGCATTGTACATTTGAAACCTTTTTCTTACCCTTGCAGTCACGCACTCAGTGTCCTTTTTCTCCACACTTATAACAAACTCCCATTACCTTCAGGCAAATTCCAAGGTGTTTCTTCCCAGAGTTATCACATATTGGAAAATTCTTCTTTTCCCTCGTCCCTTTATCCATCATTATCTCTTCCATCCTTTTCTTCTCTTTCATCCCTTCAAATCCATAAGACTCAGAGAATTCTCTACTTATCTCATTAACACATGATACTATTTCTTCATATGTTGATACCACATGGGAGAATATTTCCCTTCTAAATGTTGGCTTAATACCATGAAAGATATGATCCTTCTTACTCTTTGGATCATACGTATTGATGGAGTTCACATTCCTTCTACTGGGCGCCATTTCTATACAATGCCATAAACTAGATTAGTTTATGAATCAAAATACATAATTCCATACTTATAAAATACTTAACATAAATTGAACTATTTATGGATATAATCCATAATCATAAAAAGGTTTTCTTTGAGGAAGTATATACTCGTAACCCTTCATAGTGGTTTGTAAAGAAAACGAGAATTATACTAAGCATATCCCCCGGGAGTGTCGTAACCAAGAGTGCAGCAAGGCCCGTTGTCGTGCACCAGTTCCCATTCGAGTCTAGCTCAAAGCGGTGTTTTCGGGTTTTTCCCCTAGGTACATCTGTGCCAGAGCCGCCTCTACTTGCTCGTATCCAGACAGGGATGTATTTCTCGGAAAACTCACAAAATCTCTAAAATAACAAAATTCTAGGAAGTTCTTCTATACTAATCCTCAAAGTCTATCTTTGGGCTATGTGCTCTAATCAGAGTTTATATAAATCTAGCTTCCAAGGTTAGTACTAAACTGCCTCTGATACCAACTGTAACGCCCCGACCCCAGCTACCCAGAGCCGGTGCATTACTTCGTAACATCGGCATGATCACAAAAGATCAAGTCTCGAAAGACCGATTAGTTTAGTATCCTTGGAAACACTAGATACATTCATAAATGTTACATTATATCACAAAGTGAAAAAATATAATAACATAGTCTCCATAGTCCACACTTCTGTCCTCTTCGGACTATCCCTGCAGGTCATTCATAAAATACTTCATCACATCCTTGAAAATATTAAAACATTGAAAGGGGTGAGCTCGGATGCTCAGTAAGGTTAACAATATAGCGGAAGCTTTCATAAATAAACATTAACATTTAAGGCAATGTATAACTAAAACAAAAGCCTTTTAAACTTGAACTTCAACATAATATGGCAAAAGTAAAATGAGATAATGCCATTCACTTCTTCACATGGATATTCTACTGGTCGAATAATCACATGCAATATCAATAACCACTTTCATAATGAGGGAATGTATAATGCCAGACATTCTGAAACATTTTGTCAAGGCCTCGGCCAAGACGTCTAAAATGATTAAGGCCTCGGCCAAAACCATAAATAAAATTGGGAAAGGGCCTCGGCCAATTCCACGTCTAGTTGTCTCAGGAGACCTACCGATGCATCGAGGAGCTATAGCGGGCTCCACCCGTCACTTATTAAGTCCAATACATTCCTCATATGAATAGGTTTAAACATATCATAAACCATAACATAATCGTATCACATAAAACATGCATAAAGGAAACATAACATTTCCACATTTCAATCACAAGATATCAATACAACACATTGTTATAATAAAAAATGCTTTCAAAACCATTTTCAATACCAAAATAAAAGAAAGTTAAAACTTTGTATTTATTTTTCATTAAAAAAATGATGGCTTGTAGAGGAAGCCGAAACTCAAATAATGGTCACGGCGGCGGAGAATTCGTTGTCGCCGCATAAGTACGGAAAGAAAAACATTCCCTTTTGTCATTTAGCAAAACACTTCGTATAAAAAATATTTCTTTTGAATAAACGTAAAAGTCAAAGGGGTTTATACACCGAATAAAAGAAAGTTGTGTATAAAACCAAATATGCCTCAATGAAAGGGATTGAGACGAAGTCCTTAAAAAGATAATTTTTTTAAATAAAGTACATCTATAATGTGTATTCACTATAAGTGCACATAAATAATGTAAAAATACAAGATAGGACATAATAATATCATGACATAATTTGAAAGTAGGAGATTAACCCAAAGAATAGAAATTGGGTTAAGAAGTTCCCTTACCTTGCGTCTTGTCCTAACTCGACCGTTCTTTAACCTCCTGAATAATAAACTAGAGTTAATTTCTATTTACTTAAGAACCTTTTTCATGTTCATTATTCCTTTTATATCCCTTATTACCATGTTATGAACATTATTTAATTATTTAAGTTAATAACGGTCATTTTGTCGATCTTTGGTACTTGAGTCAAAAATAAACTTCCTGTAATTTCAAATTGTTCATGTGGTGAAATATCCATTATATCCAGAATTATATTCATGATGTAGATATCATATATATGATATATATCCATTATATACATTCATTCATAATGTCACGTAACATTTAGAGGTAAGAAATGAAATGCACCGTTCATGGAGACGGTAAGCCGTACGTACGCATGAACGCTACTTTCATATCTATTTCGTATTTAATGGAATGAAATAATAATGATATAAATTTATAATATAATTACAGTATAATATAGTGTATAATACCATTTAATCCATCCTTTATACATCCCACATATGGAATTAACGATTCAAATCACTTTGAGGGGGCGGTAGTCCGCACTTCCTAAAATGAAATTATCGCGTTTTACCCATAATGGAAATCATAAAGTTTTCCATAAATGAGAAATACAGAAGCATAAGTAAGATATAAACATATTATATATAATATATAAATATAGTGACATATTAATGGCCACCTTTTAAGGTGTTATATGAGTGTTGAACAATCATCATTTCGTGAGGCAGAAATTCGCCATCCACAGAAACCGTATGTTCTTTAACCATTAGATGTAGGTGTGTGTAAGTGTAGCTCGAATACTTCTTAGAACAACATCCTAGTATATTTAGGATACTGGTTTTGTTACAATAGAAATGAATAAAAAGAGTTTATGGGGTTGGAGAAGAAAAATAAAACAAAACAACATTAGAGAAGACATTACCTCAAAATCGGGTAACTCTTTTTGATTTGAGCCAAAGGCTTCCTTGGGAAGAGTTATACCCAAAGTGAGGCTTCTAGGATTAAGAGGGGGAAGTTGGGAGAGTATTTGGGCAGAGTTTTTCCGAGCCAAATGGCTTGAATGTGTGAATAAGGTGGAAGAGGTGGGGGCCTTTTATAAGTGGAGAGGAGGGGCTCTTTTGGAAAGATTGAAATGTTACATTATTACACAATGCTTTTAGGATTCTAAAGGTCCCAAACTTATATAATTCGTGGCTAAGGTGATTAAGGTTTGCAATGTACCCATCCAATAGTCTTTGGACAAGTGTAAGCCTTGGATTTTACATTATATTTTCATTTTATTAAAATCGTTAAATAATGAGGTCATCACTGCATCATAATGATGTCATAAATAATTTAATTTATTTAATGTCTAAAAATTATAAAAAAAATACTATGATGTAGGAAATCGTTTTGTCTTTCAAATGAATATTTATAGTCAAAATTTGGACTTGTGTAACCCCACTTAAAAACTGTGTTAGTAAAACAACTCATGTTTGTGTCAATTTAATTTTAACATTAAATAAATATATATTAATTTCATTTTCCAACTAAAGTTGCTCCATGGGGTCCCCAAGTTGACCCATGGGTTGTATTGGTCGGCCATGACTCATCCAATAGGAGTAAGACAAGTGTCATGCTCATCTCATATTATTAAAACATTATTTGTACCTTAAACTACACTAATTACCTCTAATCGCGATTAAGAACTTAAAAGTTACTATTCACCAAAAAATATTTTAATCTCATTGAACTACATTTTACTTCTTAATGACAACCATGTATGTCGGATTTTTGAAAATCAAATCACAGAAGTGGTAATATTTCATTTAAACAAAAAATCAGTTATTTAACTACCACTTAGTGGTTTCACTATTCATCAAAAATTGAAGTTTTTCAGAACAATGCCAAAATTTCACCCTAAGCTATAATTGATATTCCGAATTCAAAAATGATGTCTGTTTTAAAAAATTCCAAACATATAAGTTGCATTAATTAATTTTATAATTAATTCCCGCTGTCACAACAAATAGCGTGTTTTTAAGAAACAATTTATATCAAAAGATAGGCAATTACTTATGTCCAATTTCAATGTTAAATTAATTCTAATAACCACCATTGGATAAAATGGTAAAAATATATTCTAATTATACTTTAAAACCACTAAATAGTATAATTTATCAAAATAAATTATTTTGATTTAAAAAGTTGTTTTAAGTATTTTTCACTATTCATAAAAAAATTGGAAGTTCTCAGAAAGTTACAAAAAATTCAACTTAGGATAATTTCGATATTACGAATTCAAAAATGAAGTCCATTTTGAAATACAAAATTTCTATAATTTTAAAAAGTGGTTATTAGTATTCATAACGGCTACTTTGATTAGTCGCGGTGTTTTAGAACTCGAAGTTGTGTACAATGCAAGCCATTGCATTATTGAATGAGAAGCGTATCGTGGAAGCTCGGGGTGTTACAAAAGTAAATATACTAAATATTTGTTAAAACGTTTTGGTTTGGATAGTATTAAGGAAAGTGATATACCTATCAGTACCACCTGTAAATTCGATGTTGATGAATCTGGGAAACCAGTTGATCAAACTAATTACAGAGGTATGATTGGGAGTTTACTCTATCTTACTGCTAGTCAACCAGATATTATGTTCAGTGTATGTATGTGTGCTAGATTTCAAGCTAATCTTTAAGAATCACACTTGCGGGCTGTTAAAAGAATTTTTAAAAATCTTAAGCGTACTATGAATTTAGGTTTGTTTTATCCAAAAGGACAATCATTTGACTTAACAAGTAATTCAGATGCTGATTTTGATGGTTGTAAGTTAGATAGGAAGAGCAATCTGGAACATGTCACTTACATGGAAAATCCCTAGTATCATGGTGTAGTAAGAAACAAAACCCAGTTGCATTGTCTACTGCTGAAGCAGAATACATCGCTCCTGGTAGTTGTTGTGCACAGATTTTGTGGATGAAACACACACTACTGGATTATGGATTTGATTTTAAACATGTTTCAATCAACTATGACAACACTAGTGAGATCAACATCTCTAAGAACCCTGTGTCTCACTCTAGAACTAAGCATATTGATGTTAGAAACCACTTTTTAAGTGATCATTATCAAAGAGGTGATATAACACTTGAGTTTATAGGCACTGAACATCAATTAGCTGATATTTTTACTAAGAATTTAAGTTCAGAAAGATTAAGTTTCATCAGACATGAATTAGTAATGATAACATACCCTTGAAACCGTTACGGAGACCCCACCGTTAGTGAGACCTCACCGTTAGGGAGACCTTACCGTTAGAAGACTTTACCGGTAAATTTGCGAGTCGTATTATTCTGTAAAGCCGAATCATTGAACCATTGATTACTTTATTTATGATTTATGTGATTTATGAATCCTAAATGATATTAATACTTGAACAAGACTCACTCAATCTCACCGCGAACATGTCTTCTCGAATTCTCCTAAACCTAAACCTCTCGATCATCAGAACCCTAGCCTCAAATCTGTAATGGCCCACGTCAAGAGACCTCAGATGACTGATGAAAGTGAAGCGCCGGCAGCAAAGAGACAAAAAGTAGCTAGTACTGATGCCATTGGAAGTGGAAGTGGAAGTGTAGCTCAAAGAAGACAAGTAAACCCGCACCTATCGAAGCATGGGATTGTTGTTGAAAAATAGGTGTGTGTAGAATGTCTTATGGAAAGCAAGTCATTGGTTCTTAGAGTGTTAGAAGAACAAGGCTGGCTAGAATGCTTCGTGAACAACAACGGACCATATTATCCAGGACTGGTGAAATAGTTCTACGAATTCGTTCGTTTTGAAAAGTCTAAAGAAGAAATCCAAATGGTTTCATATGTGAATGGTCAGGAAGTATCGTTTACTTCAGAAGAATGGGATGAGAACCTAAGTGTTCCTCATGAGGGAGATTTTCCTTATTATTCCAAGTCTGTACCTTCGACCAGTAATGTGTTTCAATATGAAGATTCTTTGCTGGAACTCACAGGGAATGGGACCCCTAGAAAGGTGATTACTGCAGAGATGACAGGAGAAGATAAGCTGTTTTTTATGTTTATTCAGCATGTTGTTAGTCCGAGAAGATGAGATTTTGCTACTTTGAGATTCCAAGACATATATCTGTTACATTTTTTGAAGCACAATGTGAGAATCAATCTATGTATATTGATTATGGTTCAAGTGGAAGAGATGACTAGACCGAAGTCAAAATAAAATGCCTTGTTTTTCTCAAAGCTAATTTCTGTGATGCTGAAAGTGAAGGAGATAGCTTGACCTCAGGATGAGCTGCTAGTGGTTAAGGACAACTTCTATATTACAATAATTGTCTGTAAATACATGAAAGTAAGCTGGAATCCTCGGTAGAAATCATGGGTGAATGATGATGGAAAACTTTATGACAAGTTCACTCATGTGGATCATCCGTCTAAACCAAAGGATGTGAGAGATCCTGGTCTTGGACCAGATGAGCCAGAACCGGTCTACAATGATGATGAAGCTGAGGAGGAAGAGACATCAGTAGAGGAAGCAGGAGACCCAGACATACCCCCTAGTCCCGTGCATCACGTTATTTCTTATGGAGCAGCTAGCCCTCCAAATGAACTACCAAAGAGAGAAACTGTCTTGAAGGACAATAATACAGAAACTACAGAAGAAGGAGAAGAAGCATGCCAGTATGTTGTCAAGGACACCTTCGAGGAGGATGAGACAACTCAATCTGATCATAGAGAAAAGGAGGCTTATGGTGAAGTAGATGATGAGGAAAATTTTGGAAAAGAGCTCAGTTTGAGTCCTCTAATAGTCAGTATAGCCAGGATAGCGCCTGATCAAGAAGACATAGAAACAACACATGTTGATGAAAGAGTCATTAATGACTCAGAACAAATGGCTATTGAATCTGCTACAATTGTAGAGGAAATTGCAGAATTACCTCAGGAAGAATAGTTGGAAGAGATACCTCAAGAGAATGATCCAAGTGAGGAGGATAATCTTGGCTCAGTATCAGTATTATATGACATTGAAGGTTGGACATCAGATCCATGATATATGATTCTTGGAAATTCTTATGGAGATTCGGATGAGGAAGACCAACCCCAAAAGGAATCAGTTACCTTACCCACTGTGGCTGAAAATGTGGCAACCAAGGAGGACCTTGAGTCCTTAAAAGATGAATTGAAAGAAGCAGTAAAGGAATCAGTGGCAGATATAATGAAAAGTATGGTTGAAGAGATGAAAAGCGTAGAGAAATCCCTTGAGTTAACCATTAGATGTGGTGTGTTCAGTCATGTGAAAGAAATGATGGATGAACTTAAAGTGTGCCACACTCAGATTGAGAGTTGGACAGGTGCTGTAGTTGCCCTTAGACAATCAATTACTTCATTGACTGCTTTGAACAGTTCTCAAACCCAAGTGCACACTGACATTCGATATATCAAAGAAGTGGTCAAACAATTTGTGGATGTTTTTGAGGCCTTTAAGAAGTCAGTCAATGAACATCTGAACAGTCAGGATGAACTTGTTCAGAAGGTAGTTAGTAGTCTGACTCAATCTTTCAAGGAGACAGTGGCCTTCTCAATGAAACCTCTTCCCTCATCCAGCACGAGTGTGAACCTTGACCAGATCCGCTCTATTATTCTGGAAGAATTGGCTAAGGCCAGTCCCAGTGGTGCATCAGATACTCATATTCTTGCTACCACTAGGGAAGTTAGTAGTTTTTTTCTTGATCACCTGTGGGCATCTACTGCTTATCAAGAGGCAATCAAAAATAAGGTGGATGATTATTTTGAAAAGGTTTATACCAAACATCAGATAAAAAACCATTTCAAGATTTTGATGGAGAATATGAAGTTACCTCCAGTTACCCAAGCCTTCAGAGAACAGGTTAGTAAGATCAGGGAGCTTACTCCTGCCCTGAACAAATTTATTGAGAACAGAGATGATTTTGTATTTGCTATGGAGAGAGGTGGAAGCATCATCATGGATTTCAGGAATCTCTTGCTGCCTTTCCTACATGTGGATTCTCGGCCAGTTATTGTACCACCTGCCCTTCCACCATCTGCCTCTGGGATTACTCCTCAACTGACTCCAGTTCAAGCCATCAAGATCTTGACACCTTTGATCCCTCAGAGAGAGATAGATTACAGATCTGGTACTGTATCAGTTGCTGATCCACCAGTGGTTCTTTCAGGAATTCCCAAGCCTGCTGACTCTACCTCTGAACCCTCTACTGATCCCAAGGGAAAGACACCTATTAAGAATATGATTGAGTGCATTTAGCTCCATTTTTTATGGGATTCATTGTATTTTTGTACTTTTCTGATTTTCCCAGTGTATATTTTTCTTATCAATCAAATACTTCATTCCTATGTATATTTTCATTCCCAGTCCTTCTCCTTTCTCTAATACCCTCCTTTTTGTTAATCACAAAGGGGGGGAAATTATTGGAAACCTGTACCAAGAGAGAGAGAGAGAGAGAGATAATTTTGTTCACCTAAGGGGACAAAAGGGGAGAAAATCACTACTTTGGAGGATAATCCGGTAGTTAAATTGATAGGGGGAGGAATATGCGAATCTTTTCAAACTAAAGGATCTTGTTTGTGTTTTCCTCTGATACTATTTTATTTTTGATATCAATTGTTGAGATTTTTTCTCTGATACTATACTGTTGATATCATACATTGATATATTTTTTCCTCTGATACTACATTATATCTTGATATATTCCTGTTTTCATATTTTTCCTCTGATACTATACTGTTGATATCATACTTTGATATATTTTTTCCTCTGATATTACTTTATTTTGGAATAAGTTGCGATTATCAAAAAGGGGAGATTGTTGAACCCTCTAGAATTAAGTGGATTTATTGTGTTTTGATAATACCAACCATTACTTCTTTATATCTTGATTATGCTTAATACATTCCAAATGTACTTTAATATATGTTGTTGCTTTCATTATGCTTAAATTAAGTCTTTTGAATTATCAGATATATCTTTACTATGAATTAACTCTTTCTGCCAAGTGAATGCTCAAACAGTTTTCAGCTACAGATACATAGTAGAGCAACCGTTAGACAGTAGCTACCGTCAGAACAAATATCTACCGTTACAAGCTAGCAATCGTTACAGCTCATAGCGATCAATACAGTTATGTCTACTAATATGTTGGAGCTACCTCTATAAGAGAGCTTCCGATACAGCTACCGGTACAGCTACCGATACCCATCGGATACCCAAAGTCCATCGCTGCATCAAAGTCTACTGATAGAGCTATTGATATAATGAAGTTGACAGTTACCGCTAAAGAAAAGTTGACAGCTACCGATATGCTGAAGTCCACCGTTATGCAAAGTCTAGCGATAGAGAGCTACCGCTACCATTACAAGGCAGATCCACGGCTACTGATAGAGAGCTACCGCTACCGTTACAAGGCAGAGCCACAACTACTAATAGAGACGTACCGCTACCGATATAAGGCAGAGCCACAATTACCATTACAAGTCCACCGCTACGGATGTGATCAAGTCTACAGTTGATGCTACCGAAACAAAGTCTACCGTTACAAATGAAGTCTACCGATATAGACACCTACTGTAACACAAGTCTACCGATATCAAGAGCTACAGTTTCAAAGACAGAACCCGACACTGCTTTAATTTCTTTATCTTTGTTTAATCTAACCAACGTTCATATCAGGTATATTTTAATACACTGACATTTATTTAATGTCTGTTGTTGGATGTCAGGGAACCGTACCTCGTACCTGCAAAAAGAAAATCATCTTTTGCCGAAGCACGTTCTTTAAATGAAGGAAGTATGTGCTACTGCAAAGTGTGAGACATATTGACGAATGCAAAGAGACATACAGACTATAAGGTGTGTTGGAAGAACAACTGATCGTGAATGCAAAGATACGATAGAACTTACACGATGAACTCATTACCGCATACCAGTGAAGAGTTGAGAACGAGAACATAACAAAAGAGCTTCATCGACTGTCTCTACACCTGGAAGTCAAGGAAATAGACGATACTCTGTTTTCCAGAAAAAAACCAGAAGCGGACTCAGAGCGAATTCTGATCAATCAAAGGAGTCCATAACTGCACGACCATCACTAGAGCCATTTCTAAACTATAAATATTTTCTCTGTGATTTATCTTTTTACATATTGAGCAATGTGTGTTATCTGCTGTATTTAACACACACACTATCTCCTGGGCTTTAACTGGAGGATTTGTAAATCCTCACTCAACACTCTTACATCTTTTACTTTCCACTAGGACAATGGTAGAGGTCGTGTGTCCTGGACAGCTGGTTGCTATTGTTTTTGTTTCCCACGGATAATAGTGGTAGAGGTCGTGTTACCTGGACAGTTGTATACTGTTGTTTATCCCCGATCCAGGGTGTGGATCACTTTTATATAATGTTTTGAGAGGACTAAGTCTTAGCATGAGACGGAACCTCTTGGTTAAATTTGTTGTGCTTATTTATTTTCTAAGTTATTTTTTTCCACTGCTAATTACTTTAAAACCAAAACTATTTTAAAGTCAATTTGATAATTAAATTCACAAGTGTTTATATTAGTTGTAAATCAGTAAGTTGGTTTCAAAAGTTAATCAACCTCTCTGTTTCGATTAACTGGGAAATAATCAATCCCTTGAGAACCCAACAGAACCTTTACATTGATATAAATTCACTACAGTTTAATTCAATATTTTATTTGGGGATTTTTAAGACAAAGTTTAAAACAGAAATTTTAATTGGAACTCAATTCACCCCGCCTCTTGAGTGTCCACTCCGACCAAACAAATATGAATCATGATCATAAATAAATCTATCAATTGAAACCTACAGAATTTTTTCTACTCAGATTACATACAATAATATCCCTTTGTAAGTAAACATAAACATTATTATCATAATAAATTATCCCATGTGCCTAATTATATAATCCATCCATTCACCCTTATACCATTATGAAATGTATTGACATGTTGTTATGTGAACATCGAGATCCTTTCTCTAATCGGTTTATGACTATTGAACAATATTGATGTATTGACACAAAATAATGTTATGTTTTACATATGGATATATATTTTCAGAAAATATCATGTAACATTTTCCAAACAAAAACTGAATAAAAATCTAAGAAATAAAACATGTACATACAAAACAATATCTTCATGATATAATGTAAGAAAATATAAATGAAACAATTGATAAAATTGTACAAATTAAATAGATATAATCCAAAATATTTATTACTTCATATTAGAAAACATAAATAAATGTCCATGACACTAATGAATACATATACTACCCATCTCTAACCTCTAGGATTATCCCACAATTAAATATGCTACACTTCATGGACAGAAGGTGGAGAACACCTGAGTTAAGATGAAGGGGTGATAATTTATATACACTATGGTCAGCCCAAATAATGGGATAAACCAATGAAATTCTATTGTCTTGGGAATCAATAACAAATAAGTATAAAAATACTAAATAACTCAACATTATAATTAGGTATATTATTATTCATGATCAATCCCTCATTTTACCCACATATTTATTTCAATAATCTCACTAAATAGGAATTTTACTTAACCTTTTTTAGGAAAAACCCATAATATATCAAAGTGAATCCATAGACTAAATCCCACTACAGAGTAAATTAATTATCATAGATAAATATTATAAATTTATCATTATTTAATATACTATGGGTAAGAACATAACTATTCATTCCCACTACATCATGGATGTTGGAATCAATCCACCGTACATGTGGATAATAGTTGAAAAATAAAAGTAGCATTGTAAAATTATTACATGATCTCAAAACCATTCATAAATTACCATCAATATAATTAATCATAGATGCACCTGACCATAATATACTCAAGGAAATAATATATTATACATATCTATGATATGTTTGTGTAAATTAAAATCTCTATAACTATACATATATATTTTTATTTTAGAGTAAATTCACATATCCACAAGTACTATGACATATCTTCTTCTCTCCATCATTGTGTCTTGGGTAGGAGAATAGTTTATATGTAGTCTACCTATATAAATATTCTATGGGGGAGAGATGTGGTAAATAATCATGTCAATCATCGTCCATTGAAATTTTTTATTCACGATATCGTAGGAACTATCCATATCAACCAATCCCATACTAAAGATACTTTATAAAAAACCCATATCCATAAATATTTTAGTCAATATCTTTTCTATATCAACCTATAATATATGAAGAGTATGAAAATATATATTTATTATACTTTTCTAGTCTCTACATAGATCAATTGGTGAAAAGGTTAAGGTCACTACAGTCTAACTCAATCCTCAGTCATATGTAGAGGGTGAAGGAAACCACTATACTAACTTTTCAACATAGATATCCATCATCAATTGGCTATGTCACATTATTATGTATTCTAACACCCATAATAATCATCACATTCAATGTCAAGGTCCTCAATTAGTCATAAGATACCTTTTTCATGATTATCATTCTTAAAACATTAAATGTTTTTCCATATCCTCATCTCACATTATTCTTATAGTGATAAATCAATAAAAAAATAAATGTTTTTATTTAATTATTCAAAACAAATGACCAAAATGGATTGATAAAATTTTCAATTTAATAATTCACATCTGTTTCATCTCATGTGATTCAAAGTTACTAAATATTTTTTCTAATTATTTCATTGTAGGGCCATAATATTTTAGTACGTATTTTTCTTTCAATAAATTCTCTGTTGAAAATATTATGACGCTTATAACATTATCCAAAAAATAATGAAATATTATAATTACTTGAAGTAAAAATCTTTATTAAATATAAAATAGTAATTCATTATAATTCTCACATAGTATTAGTTGGTTTTATTGATGATGTTTAATTATATGTAAATTAATTATTATTTTTATTTGACTTACTGCATTTATTGTTTAAAATAAATATTTTTAGAAGGAATATCTTTAAATTTATGTGTATTTTATTAAATTGATCACTATAAAAATATTTCAAACTAATATATTAAATCAAAAGTAATTATAAATTGATATGAAATAATATTAATAATAATTATATTTTAAAAAGTTCATATTTATGTTACAGGTAATTCTATATTATTAAATATTTTCATTTAAGTTATAAATTTCTATATTTTACAATATATTATTTAATGAAATTAACTTATTTTTGGAAATTAATGATTCACAATTATCTAAGGGTTAATTTTTACGATTATTCTTTTTTAGGTGAATTGTGTGAAATATTCTTTCTACAAATATCATCACTTTTATGATGTCATAATGATATAAGAATGAATCAAAAGATTATGGAACCTTTTTTTCAAATAAAATATTTATTCAGGGAGTGAAATAAATTATTTTAACATAATTTTTTTATTTATAGGTCTATTATAAACATTTTTTAACAACATGTGTATTTTATAAAAATTAATTTTTGTTTATTATTTAATTAATTATGAAAATTTATCCATTCAATTTTTGTTTTGTTTGAAGGTAATATAAATATAATTTATTTATTAATAATCCAATATCTTTCTTGGGAGTTAATCATATAGATAATTTTGGTGTAAAATCATTTTTTTCAATATAATAATTTATTTATCTAAAATCATTGCAATTTTTGTACATATATTAATTTTAATTTTTTCCACCATTAGAAAATGAATCCAATAAAATGTTATTAAAATATTTTAAAATTTTAATATGACAAAAATAATTTACCATGGTAACTATTTGTCTCCACTATATGGGTTAAAGGATTAATGAGGAGATTATTTTAAAAAAAAGTCTGGAAACCCTAGTAACCTGATAATTGAGCAGTTCCTGATATGACTCAAATGTAATTCCCAATCCCCATGGTTTGGTTACGAGGGCCTGGAATCATACAAAAAAAAACCAAGAATACATTTTCCACAAATGGAACATAATCAAGATAAACAAGTTAGTATCCATATAAGAAAAACATTGTAGGGATAACTGTACCAGAAGTCAAATAGGTATAAAAACCAAATATAAAACCAAAACATACCAAAAAACATGATAACCACCCAAGACATAGGGGAATCAACTCTCCCTGGCATTGTATCAGCAATAAAATCACCTCCAAGTGGATGCTTACCCTTACTCAAACTGGGAAGTAGGTAATCTACAAACACCCAATGGCATAGGTAGGGTGTGAGCTAGAAGACTAATAGGGCCTCACCCAGGATTCAATAATAAGATTACAAATTTAATTAACTAATTAAATCATTCCATTTTAAATAATCATTAATTGATGTTAAAAATATTATTTAAAAACACATGCATTATATTTGGAACAAATGAAATAATTTAAACAAATGTATTAATAATTGTTTTAAAAAAACTGTTTATATAAACTCACATGGAATATGTAAAAGAGTTTAAACAGAATATCAGATATTCCAAAAAATCACAAAGGATTCAAATAATCATCTACCAATTGGTATGATAGTTTTAGGTTATGGAATCCTCACACACTCTAAATAAAATCATATATATAAATATGTGTATACACACATCATGAAAACACTAGAAAAAAAGGACACATAACAATCTCATTGGGTATGTGACCACCTGCATGAGCCTTTGATTCATTTATAAAGTCTCGAAACTATTATATCTCAACAACTCACTATCTACCTTGTATTTAATATTCTCATACAATAAAAAATAATGGGTAATTTATTTCAAAACTATTGATTATATAATTCATCCCATTTTTCCAATTCAATATGCCAATTTCCATTTAAATTTTTTTTATTGAAATCAAGCATCATTCCAAGATTAATCCACTAGTTATACATCGAATCTATTTTAATCCATTTTTCTCTCAAATTTTATTTTTAAATTAATTTTACAATACATATTTCATAAATTAAATCTATGAAATTCCATCAAATAATAATTACTCCTCAATTCAATTGATTTTGTGGTTTTCCCAATTTTCAAGCTAAATCCAACTCAAATCCCCAATTCAATGGAATTGGGTATTTAATGAAATAACTAAAAAAATTACAATTAAGAAAATTAATTTAAATCATTTAATTATAGAGTTGGTAAAATTGGACATCATAAACAGATCCTCCTACCACTGGATCAGGATATATCGAAACACAAATCCATAAGTGTAAACCTCAAATAAAGAACATCAGTAAGGAATATATTAGAATAAAAACTAGTTTCATTGTTGGAAACAATAGGTATTATATTCTACAAAAACATGGGGATCAAATAAACACTTTAGAAGAGGGTGGGAATATTTTCAAAAAATAATGAGAATGGGAAACCTATTTGTAAAGAGATAAAAAAATATTATCTTTTCTTTGATTCAGTTTTGAAGTTATGTAAAGGGGCTAAAATCACCTCTTGGGAGTCTCCATGGAAGAATATATCATATTAGGGTTTATAGGCTCATCAGTCACTTAATCCATGGGTTTCATAATTACAAAAATCATTTTCACATTAATTAAATATCGTATGCATAGTTAGCTAGAATGGGAACCACAGAGAGAAAAATCATTCACCTTAACCATGTTCCCTTTTTTTATCATTAGAGGGTTTTTTTCTTTTGTGTATTAATAGTTTTTTTGACGGTGTGCTTACTATAGAACCCCACATTGTCTTGGTGGGAACATTTTTTTATCAAAGTTCACAGTTTGGAAATATGTGGCCCTACAATGCATATCCAAAAAGACCTAATTTTTTTTCATAAGTTTAAACAAAAAATTCCTAAACGAAACAAAAACAATTAATGATCAAAATAGGGGTTTAGGGATACCTAAAAAATGTAACAATACATTAGAAACTTCCCAGTATAGAAACTTTCTTTCCCCAAAATCCTCTCAAGAAGCATTCATATAAAAAATATGAGGCCATAGCTCTCTAATTAGTGCCTCTCTCTCTCATATCATGAGTATCTGAATCATGCGTCCATAGAATTCAAATTAATGGAATATTCCTCCCAATATGTACCTTGGTTTTAGAATCAACTATCATAACTGGATGCTCAGTAATGGATAATGTAACACTCCAATCCTAGTTACCTAGAGTCTGTACATTATTATATAACATTGGCATGATCACATGATATCTAGTCTTTAAAGACTCATTAGTTTTGTATCCTTGGAGGTACTAGATACATATATACATTTTACATTACATTATGAAATGGATAAACTACAACATTGTGTCTCCTTTGAACACACTCATATCCCTTATCCTATTCCCAAAGGATAAACATAATATACTTCTTCACATCCTCGGAAAAGTAAAATAGAATAAAAGGGTGAGATCAGATGCTCAGTAAGGATAACAATATAGAGGAAACTATCATGAAAAAACATAATCATTTAAGGCAATGTATAATAGTAAAACACAAACCATTTAAAAATAAATATTAGAAAAATATGGAAAATATAAATCAAATAATTTTATTTACCTTTTCACATGGATATTCTACTAGTAGAATAATCACTTGTAATATCAATATATAATTTTATAATGATGAAATTTGTAATGTCGGACATCATAACCACATAGTCAAGGCTTCATGACAAGACTAAAAATAAGACTTTCTTTAGGCCTTTTTCTATGAGAATAGTTTATCTCATTATTCCTACCAATGATTCAAGGAGGTATAGAAAGCTCCACCCATTACTATGTCTAATGCATTTCTCATATTAAAATATTGAAACATAATCTAAAAAATATTATTAAAACTAGCATATGAAATGTCAATATTTTGACCACAAACCTTTAATGGTATAAAAATAACACATCCAAAGTCAAAAATATCTCATTTAAAATGATGTGTAAGATTTTATTATAATAATTATACCTGAATCAAGAATAAATAAGGATATTTACATAGTGTAAAATAATTTGTAAAACTATTTGAGGGAAATATCACTTTTTAATGAAAACATTTTAATGTCTCACTATTTATCCAGAAGATGTTAATAATAGATTTTTAAATCAAAGTTTCCCATGCCAATTTGAAACATTTAAAATTAAGTATAATTTTAAAACATTCATGTCCATATAAATAAATCCACAACAACATTTCAAAAACATGGTCATTAATGAGAAATATTTAGAAGAATAAATCTTTGAAACATTTAAAATGATATTTTATTAATATTTATTAACCAAATAATAGATGCTTGAATACTAGTAATTAAGGTAATAAAAACATTATAATATCATGATAATAAATGGATTCATGGTATACTATATCAAAGTACAGTATGAACACACTATAAAGGTGAACTGGTACTTAACTACATAGAGGTCTCAATGGATTGTAAATTGAGATGAAATCCATTATAAAGACTATATCCTTATGTTAAGGATAAATAAATGGCATATTTATGTGTGAAAATATAAATATAGTCTATATTATTGTATTTATAGGGTAAATAGATCATAGGATATTCACACATATTCTTGTAAAAACAACACCAATGACTTGGATGTCTTACTCAATGAATAGAAATTGTGTTAAGATTAATCGTATCAAGTTCATATCGATGACTTGAGAATTTATCAATAGAGTGATAATGTGTATAAAATGAATTTACAAACAATGGGGAGTGGAAATTTCTACATAAATTAATAAATATTTATTCTACACATAATCTTGGATTAAAATAATCAATAAAGTTGGCATAAAAGCCAATGAGTGGAAATCGAAATTAGAAATTCCCTTACCGGTTAGGTAACATATGAAACAAACACCCCATGAATGAAGAATCATAAAATGTATATGAAAATACCCATAAATTAATTTATATTACACAAAGAATAAAATCATGGGTAGTACATAGCCCATATAGAACGGAATAGTGGCTATATAGCATGAATCTCACAGGAATAAGAAGTGAGATGAAAACCCCTAACCTTGTAAATTTACTTATTTGAGGGTACTTTAACCTACTATATAATAGTTAAATCATAGTTATTAAATTAAAAATTAACCACATACAAAAATATGATATCATATATTATCTTCTAATATTTCTTTGTTAATAATATTTTAGTGGTATCATAGTTTCTGGTGATTACTGATTCAGATCCCATTATATGTTTTGTAACGTAAGTAATTTTTTTATGGATAGGATGTTTTTGATTCATATGTAGAATTATATTATGTTCATAAAAATTATTTTAAATCATAAAATTAAAAATTTTCTTGAATGGTTACGATGGGAATTAATTCTCATCGTGCTCGTCGAGATGGTAATCCATACATACGCACGAGTGAAAATATCATTCTATTGATGGTGAAATACTCTGTAATTGGATGTTATATAATTTATAAAAAATAATTGACATTTTATATTTATTATTTACTTTATTTATACTCATTATTATACCCATCCAAATAATGAAGTGTGGAATAAAAACTACACCACGACTTGGAGACGGTAAGTCGTACGTACACACATGTGGTTACTTTGTCATTCTAAAGATGGATAGAATAATTAATATGGTTGTACCATATATATATTAACATCAAAGTATGTATAAGGTATTTGATTTATTATTTTGGTCTGGAAACAAAACATAAATAGGATGTGGAAGAATAAAAGAACTTTCAAAGAGGTGGTGAAATTTTTACCACTTCTTCGATTGCTTCCTTTTGATTTGACAAGTAGTGCTCCTTTGGTTGAATTTATGACCTAATATCAGCCTCTAAGTTGATTTTAGGGTAGTTTTGGGGATATTTGAGTAGGTTTTGGAAGATCCAAAAGTCTTTGGATGCATGGTATTGAGATAATGGAAAGTATTCTTTTATAAGAGAGGAGAGGGTCACTTAAGGAAAAGATAGAAATATTATTTTATAAGAAAGTAATTTTCGGTTTCTAATAGCACAAAATGTATATATTTCGAGGGTAATATGGTTATGGGTCCAAATATTCTCAACCAAGAGGTTTTAGACAAATTTTGTTCACCCTATAAAATATATCTTTTATATTTAATTCTTAGTTAAATCGTTTACCTTTTACTATGTCAACTTGGGTTTTTATATTTCAAGGTTAATAAACATTATATAAAATACCATGAGAACCTCAAGTGGTTATTTAATGAAATATCTATCATTATAAAAGTCCTTTTTCTGAAACTTATATTTTTAGGAATATTATTTTATTTAATAATATAGTAATTGTATTAAAAATTCATTTCTGTCAATTTCGACACGATTTAGTATTTGGTTTTTGGGAAAGTCAAAAGAAACATGATTACTTCAAAGAAGATGCATTAAATCAACCCTAAAATTTCATATTAACAATGAAAAATAGTTTAATGCATCAAAATATTCAATTTAAATTTATTTTAATATTTATAATATCTATTATTTTAGTCATTCATTAAAAATGTAATTACAACATCATCATTCTATCAAAACTAAATTTAATTAGTAGGGGTCTAAAAATATTAAATAAATTATAATTGTGTATTAAATATTTTTATCTTTATAAATAATATTTATAATGTAATTTATCTTATGATTAACCTTATATTAAAATGTTTGTAGTTATTAATCTTTGAATTTAACACTTTTAATTTTATTGAAATTAAATATAATAAATGTCATAATCTAATACCTGAGGATAAATAATGATCATATATTTGTCCCAAGGATTATTTTAACTGAAATACACTTATCCAATAGAATTAGGACATGTTTTGGGTTAATTATAATATTATTTTTACCATTATTTACCCGATTATTTTTAACAGTGGTAAATAAAATTCAAAAGTTAATATTCACAAAAAAAAAATTTCATCCTATTGAACTAGATTTTACATAATAATTTCAATTGTATCTCTCATATTTTTTAACTTCAATTCACATAAGTGGTAAAATTATTTTTATTCAAATTTTCAAATGTTCCCAGAAGGTGGGTAAAAGACGGTAATAAGTTAAATAAAATTGTATATATATAATATTATTATAAAATTATTTCAATGAATTATATTTAAGTACTATAGGTATTATTTATTTAATTTTACTTTAAAATAAATTTAAATTATTAAATAATTATTTAAATAAATATTCTGCTTTAACCAATAACACAACGTTTTTCACTATTCATCAGAAATTGTATGTTTTTAGAAAAATATCATAAACTCACCCAAATATAATTTTGATATTCCAAATTAAAAATTGATGTCTATTTTACAAAATTCAAAACATATATTTTGTGTTAATTAATTTAAAAATTATTCCCATTGTCAAAACAGGAAAGCGGGTTTTTGAGAACTAAAAACTATCAAAAGATTAATATGTGTTTATGTCCAATTTAAATGTAAAATTATATTAAATGACAAAAATAGGATTATATTATAAAAATATAATCTAATTATATTTAAAAACCATTCTAATGTATAATTTTACAGTATAAATTATTCTGATTTAAAAGGTTGTTTTCAATTAAAATTTAGTATTTTTCTCTATTAATCAAAATATAAAAGTTATGAGAAAAGCACCAAAAATTTATACAATTTTTTTATGGCCCACTACTAAATAAAAAGTTTCTTTTGTCAAACAATATGTATAAAAGTTTCAAATATTTAATTTAAAAAGAGTTCTCCATTAAAAGGTGGTAATTTTTCATTTTTAAAAAAATAATTCTTTTATCTGAAAAATTTAATTTGTTCTTATATTATGTCCTTGAAGAACATAATATTGATCTTAAAATTATATGGAGTATATAAAATTCAAAATTCAGTTAATACAATTCATAACAACTTTTTGAACGGCTGGTTTGGTAAGTCGTGATGTGCTCGAACTCGGTGTTGCGTGTGGCACAAGCTATTCAATTAATTTAAAGAAAATAACTTACTGTGAAATCTTGGGGTGTTACATTATTCCCCCATTTGGAATTTGTGTCCCCACAATATTAAAATTGGCATTTCGAACTTAATTTAAGGTCCAACATTTGAAAAATATTCAATAAAACTATCTCTTTAAAATAAATAAAGAGAAGTAAAAAAGTTCAAATGAGATAACCCATACTATGATTCCAAGTATGAATACATGGATATGGAATATAAAGAAAATGTCATGTTATGAAGGGGAGTGATAGAAAACATTATCATGAGATAGTTAACAAAAACAAAACCATAATACTGTGATGGGTTAAACGGTCATTAGTTTCCCAGTAGGAATAGTAAACGGAAAATGTTTTTTATTTTAAGTTCCACTTAATAGTGTAGAGAAATTTATTGATGATATTGACTAATAACATAAAGAGATATACTTATGTTTCAATGAGAGTTTCATCCTTTAATAAATATTTACCAATAACTCATATTTTATCTTAATGATGAGTATTCAAGATGACTTGGAGGCACCTAAAGCACTAGAATAAACTTCTTGAGAATCCCAAAATCTACAAAGTATGAACTAACTATTTACCTAGTCATTAGAGACTAAATAAAACCAAAATGTATAGTACAAGATCAGATTATCACGAAAATGGATAATCATTTATATAATGAAATACTAATCATAATTTTCAAAATTAATCAAACAATACCAAAAGTTCAATAAATACCATTAAATAAATAATTTCCCATTAAATCCCTCAATATATTCCAAACTAATATTGAAACACAAAACATAGAATAGTTTAATCACATATTTATTCATAGTAAATCATAACATGTATCTACACATAACATCAAACACTATTAAATTCTCAGAATTAAGTGTAATTAACCAAATCACATATTCTCTATGATAGGTTAATCATTTATTTTAATTGCCTAAATCTCTATAAAAAAGATAGATTCTTCCAAAAAAAATCCACCATTACTCCACAAATGAAACCCCGTATTATTCTATTTTCCTTAGGCATATAGTGTTCCCAACAAAGCAAACTTTAGGATTGAAATAACAATGTTGATGCTCAATATACAAGAGGGGGTGAATTTTACACTATAAAAATTACCATAAACAAGGAAAGATCTAAGTTTAACAATGTTAAACTAAGCATATTCACAACACCTATAACACAAATTGAAAAATTGGGAAAAAGTATGAAGTTACGAACTTCTAGTTCTACACACTTTCTTAAATCTGGAAAGTGATTCTGATAAAATGGTTCCGGAAATATGGATCTGGAAATTGAAACATAACCAATGTTTACAATAAAAGATTCTACCTTATAGCATATAGAATCTAAATTAATCAGATTACAAGTGTAAAGAAATATAAGAAGGTTATACTTTCCATACAATACAATATGCAGTAGAAAAACAAGTAGTAAAACTACAAGTAATAAGATATAAATCTTTTAACCCAAAGAGAAGGGTATCCAACAACCTGGGATAAAGGTACCATGATTTATACTTTCATGAAAGTAGATCTTACCGACACCAGGTTAAGCCCTCAATACGAAGATCAGAGTCTCTATCTAACTATCTCCAAAAGCCCTCAACATCAAGGAAGTTGAAACATCTGTCTTCCTCATCGAGGAAGCCCTCGAACTTCAATGAAGTCGGCACCTCTGTCATCCTATCCCCAGAAGCCCTCAACTTCAAGGTAGTTTAAACCTCTATCTTCCTATCCCTAGAAGCCGTCAAATGTAATCACCAACATTCGGTGTCTCACTAAGCAAGTATACACAAGTCAAAGTTTGAATGAGTCGTTCAAACTTGCTGCACGAAGCGTGAGAGTTGATAAGAGCCCCTCTCTCTAGAAATCACTTCAACAGTATGTAAGAACATTTTTTCAAAGGTCTTCAGTATTGACCTCATTCAAATGAGCTCCTATTTATCGGCACGGTTGGAACGGTCGGCTCCCTCCTCCAACGGTCATATTTTCATTAAATTTCAGAGGGACCCATACACGTGTCACTAAACCGATGGTTAGTTAGAAACAGAATGGACAACATCATTTTATAAAAAACATGTGTAACTGAAAGCACGACATCATTTTATAATTAAATGATTGTAAGCATAGGAAAAACTGTAGTTCGGAATGTAAGAAAATAAATGTTTGGAGTCCAACCAAAATGGAATTCAGAGTCTATAATAAAAAGAAATTCAGATTCTATTTTATAGGAATTCAGAACCTAAAGTCTGTAGAAATCCGGAGTCTTAATTTCTAAGGAAATTCAGAGTCTGGTTTTACCAGAGTTCAAAATCTAAACTTACAGAATTGAGAATCGAACCCATAAAAGTTAGGAGTCTAACTAGTAAATGATCGGAGTGAAACTCATAAAAGTTCGGAGTCAAACTAGTAAAATTTCGGAGCCAAACTCATAAAAGTTTAGAGTCAAGCTAGTAAAACATCGGAGTCGAACTCATAAATGTTTGGAGTTGAACTAGTAAAAGATCGTATCTAGAATTTGGAATAAAACTATATTAGAGTTCGTATAAAGAATTCGGAATGGAACTATATGAGAGTTCGTATCCAGAATTCGGAATGGAAATATATGAGAGTTCGTATCCAGAATTCAAAGTCGAACTATATGAGATTTTTTATCCAGAATTCGGAATGGAACTATATGAGAGTTCGTATCCAAAATTCGAAATGGATCTTCATTAGAGTTTGTATCCTGAATTCGGAGTTGAACTTCATTAGAGTTCGTATCCAAAATTCAGAGTGGAACTTCATTAGATTTCATATCCGGAATTCGGAGTGGAACATCAATACAGTTCATATCTAGAATTCGGAGTGGAACTTTATTACAATTCCTACCTAGAATTCGGATCCTAAAACAGAATGCTTCATATCTAAGTATTATATGATTCTGAGGTTTTTGTTATGAATCTGATTTTTTTGTTTAAGGAAAATATTGATGTGAACAATGAAAATATGGTATGGGTAGATTCCTCTGAGAATAAAATTTTCCTTATATAAGAAAAATGTAGATTTTCTTAAGTATAGGGTGTTTGTGATTTTCAAAACAAGAAGGAATGGAAAAGTCATAAGGAAAACTTTATTGACTCAACAATCTCCCCCTTTTTGGAAAGCACAAACAACCTTACGAAAAAGAATATATGGGCTTTGAAAATTTTCATTAGAATTTAAAATTAGACCTTATCTCCCTTTGTTCATGAATAATGATGAATACAACTAACTCCCCCTTAGGCATTGATACTCTAAGAATTGTATTCAGAATTTCTAGAATGGAGTTTTCACTATCATGGGAATGAAAAACATCACAATGAAAAAATCCCCCTTACTATAAGGATATTTTAACTAGAAATTTTTCCTTCTCCATTTTAAATTTTTCTTCTCCCCTTTTGAGTAGGTCTTTTTCCTTCTCCCACTTTGTGATTTTCAAAAAGAAATTCAGGGAATGGAAAAGAAATAAGGTACATGAAACATTAGTATATAACAAAAAAAGATACGACTAACAAAAATTTCATTATAGTTGAAAAATAAATTTAAAAGGAAAACCAAATGCAACATAATATCAGATTTGTCTATTCGTCCTCCATTTCCTTCAGAATAAGATTCTTCAACAAGATTTTCAGCTTCTTCAAGTCTTTTTGATCCTCCTCAGCTTGCTTCTCCAAAGCTGTAATTCTTTCTTGATGAGATTTCAATACCTCTGCTTGCGCCTTTGAGGCCTCTTCCTGCATCATTACTAACTCATCTTGCTTTACCAGTTTTTCTTGGAGCACAATCCAGAGATCTCTATCACTTTTAAAATTTTGAGCAAGAGAGTTAACCATATCATTCAAGTCCTTCACTTGTTGACTACGAGAGCTTTCCTCAATGATCATCCCATTCTGAAGATTCTTAATCTTGGCATCCTTGGTTTTAAAGGCATCTCTAACATCATTTTGAATACGATCAATGTCAGCCATGTCTTCATCAACTTTCTTAGACAACAAAGTGATTTTGTTGCATGATTTCATGTGTACATCATTGTTGATAAGGAAATTTCTATGGTCAGCCTCAATCATCACACACTTATCCATCACCATGGATAAGGATTCTGATTTCTGATTCAAGCTATGTTGCAGCATCTGGAATCTGGAATCAGTAGTGGTGAAAATTAGAATGGTGTCCACTAACTTTTTCAAAGATTCAACAACAATGTCATGACCGTGTGCTGATGACTCTGAATCTAATAATATTCTTGGGGATTTTTCTTCTTCAATTTGTACCAACTTCCATTTAGAAGAAGAAAAAAATTATTTCTTCCAGAATATATATTTTGATGGGGTATCCATGAGCACTTTCTTTCCTTTATCGGTTTTTGGAATGGGTTGATCATCGGAAGATTCATCACTCTCTGATAGTTGAACAATTTTGTTTCATCAATTTTCTTCTTCTCTATTCCTTCTTCAACATAATGATTGTCATATATTACTTCCGCATCAGATAAATCATTATCTTTCTCTTCTTCCTACACTTCATCTCTCTGACCTTCTTTCTCAACTCCCTTTCACGGAGTGACTAATTTTTCGAATTCAACCTTTTCTTGATAATCTTATACTTGTTTGATCAATTCATCGAGATCATCACATTCCTCTTCTTCTTCTTCTTCCTCTACTCTCTCAAAAACATCTTCTTATATTCTTTCAATAAATTCTTTCCTTTTGGACATTTCCAGAGTGGAGTATTTCTTCCCAGGGGTCTCAGGTAATGGTTCGGTAAGGAATGTTTCTGGAATTGAAATCTTCTCAGAAGCTATTTCAGTTTCTTTAAAAAGAGATTGATCAACCTCGGCCTCAGACATTTTCTTCTTCAGCTTCTTCTCTTTTTCTTTATTTTCTAACTCATAAGCATCTCTCTTTTTTATGGCCTTAGCCTCAACATGGTCCAATCCGAACTGTGGATCCCCTTCTATTCTTTTCTCCTAGTCTTATCTCCACATAACAGCCACTTCATGTGGATTTGTTTTTTGTTTTTTCAGCTTGGGTGGTGCAGATTGAGTTTCCTTAGATTTTGGAGTTTTTCCTTCAGCAACCACTTCCTTAAGCTTCCTCTTTTTAGTAACTTTCTTCACCATTTTGGCCTTATCCACATTTTCCAAAATGGTTTCAGCCTCTTCTTCTGGTAATGGGTAGAATTCTCCAGATTCAACAGAAAAACCCATTTTCATCCTCATTAATGTATCATCACTTACCAGCATTAACTTGCAATTTCATTTATTGGAAGTGAAAGAAACTTTAAACAAATCGTGATATCTGATGATAAGCTTAGAAATCAAGGCTGAATACATTATGATATGAGATTTCAGATTCCCTTCTTTAATATTCTTAACTATAATCAAAACATGCCTCACAAAATTTATCTTCCTTAGATTTACGAAGAAATCTTGGATATATATATCACTCTTATTGAGATTATCCTTGTCACCCATTCTTGGTACTAAAATGCCTTTTACACACAGCTGTAGAATCTGATTGTTCGAAGATGGATGAGCAATCTTAGCAGTCTTGGCATCTATAAGTCCAAGACATTTCAATGCCTTCACTTTGTTGAAACTTACTTGCTCATCTGAAAGCTTATGTGAACAAATCTAAACTTCACCATCATAAGATAAACCCACCAAACTTGCAGCCTTTGTGTATGATAATTTGTAAGTCTTACCATAAGATATTAAAGAAAAGAACTATCTGCCATCTTCCTCAAGGAAGGAAACATACACATAGAACTCAACAAGTAAATATGTATAAACCGGATCCTGTTTCTCTGGCTTCGATAAGCAAACCTCCTCCCAGCCATTCAATTTGATATTATTAGATATAAGAGAATCATACTTGTAGAAACTTGGATGCACTAACCACTCCTTGTACACTAACCACTTTGAGATTGGTTTTGAGGTAGACATATCTTGATAAGTTGCTTCAGTAGACATTTGGAATGAAAGGATCTGGATGTATTCGGAACGACCTTTAAGAGCAGACGCAGGGATTCAGCACATGAGAGCTTTGAAAATGATGTGGGACAACCATTATGGGTGCCCTTTATATAGGCTATAGATGTGACTTTTGAACTTCCAAAAAGCATCTAACAGTTGAAAAACTCTTTGATTTTATCTGACGGTTGAAAACATATCCACAAGGAAATATTGAATCTAATATTTTGAGGTTTTTATGAAAAACAATCTAATTTAAGAAAACTAGAATCCGATAAATTATAAAACTCATAGAAAAATACCAGAAAGCAAAATATGATTACGAAAACATGAGTAAGTAAATCATACCTTTCGGATTGGCTAGGAAGTTTCTTCGTAATAGGTGATATTCTTCTTGAAGAAAACTTTTACTATGAAAAACTAACTACAAAAAACTTAAATTTGAAAAGACTTTGAATAAAAATACTCCAGTATGAAAAGTATGAGGATGAAAATTTTCAGTACAAAAATATTGAGTACAGAAAATTTTCATTACAAAAATTCCGAGTACGAAAGTTCTCATTACAAAAGTTACGGTTCCGAAAATTCCCATTACGAAAATATCAGTTCCGAAAACTTCATTACAAAAATTTCAGTTCTGAAAACTTTCTTACGAAAATTTCCAGTTCTGAAAATTTCCTTACAAAAGATTCATTATGAAAGTTTCTATACTAAAATTTCATTAGGAACGTTTTCTGTATGAAAATTCCATTACGAAAGTTATAGTAAAAAATTTTCATTACGAAAATTATCAGTACGCAAATTTTGAAAAATTCATTACGAAGAACGTTGAAAAAATCATTACGAAAATTTTTAAAAAAATCATTACGAAATTTTTTGAAAAACACATTATGATATCTTTTGAAAAACTCATTATGAATTTTTTTGAAAAACTCATTACGAATTTTTTTGAAAAACTCACAATCAGATGTACTCCCCCTATGAAAAAGAGTTTATTACTGTAAGGAGATCTGTTCAAAAAAAATTAATGAAGAAGGATTACCTTACGTTTATCATTCATAACTTATGTTTAATGTATTCAAATGTATCAGAGGGTAATGATTTTGTGAAAATTTCAACAAGTTGATCTTGTGTTCTGATAAACTAAAGAATGATATCTCCTTTACAAACAAAACATTTGAATCCAATGTTTTACAAAGAAGAACAATATTACATATACCAAGAATTTATCCCTGATCATTATCTCTGAAAGTAACTTTTACACCTTTCGTCTTGATAATCTTTTCAACATAGTTTTTGTTACCAGTCATATGTCGGGAACATCCACTCTCTGTGTACCAAGTATTGTTGTTGGTACTTACTTTATCTTCCTGAAAATAAGAAAAGAATTAGACTTTCAGAATCCAAACTTGTTTGGATCTGATATTTTCAGATAACAAAATTTTGGATATCCATTTTTGTTTAGAAAAATATTCTTTTTGAAACCCAAGATATTTAACTCTATTTAAAGAACAGTTTTTTTCCAATTCCCACCACTTTGACACTTAGTGTAAAAAGGGGCTCTATAAGGAACAAAATAATTGTTTTTGTAAACTGGTTTTTGGTGAGTATAACCTACTCCAGTAGTATTTCCATGAGGTTTAATTTGAGAATAAATCTTGTCAAAGTTTTCCTTCCCAGAGGTAAATTTTGCAAAGATTTTCATAAGAGAAAGTATTTTAGATTTTAGTCTAATAACTAAATTCCTACCCTCATTAATCATTTCTTTAGAGTTAGATTTTTACTCAAAAACATTCATTTTTGAAATAGCATTATTAAGATCATTAAAAAGTTATTCTTTATCAGAATATGATTTTTCAAGGTGTTTGGAATGTTTTTCTAAAAGCTCTTATTTATCTTTAAGATCTATAGAATGATTTGAAATCTCTTTTGTAATAATTTCTCCCTTGTATTTTCCTTGTATAATTACTTATAAATTTTACAATTTTCTGCTTCAAGTAACTTGGAAAATCTAGATACTTCTTCATATGAAGGTTCTTCATTATATGAGGATGATGTATCTTCATTATAAGTACTATTTTAGGAATAGTAATTCTTATCAAGAGATTTATTTGTTAAAGCCTCGACAGAGCTTACCTTGGCCATAAGATATGTATGTGGAAAATAAGTATTAGCATTGAATCCCATATTCTTCTGAGCTGACGAATCATATTCTAAAGATTCACTTTCTGAAGTGTCTCCACTGCAAGCACTCCATACAGTATTAGCTTTCAGACTTTTCTTAGCATTATCTTGGTAGAACTTCTTCATGTTCCTTTTAGAATGCTTCCCTTTCCTTTCGTTCTTTTTATGCATAGGGAAATCAGGTCGTATGTTTCCACTTCTCTTGCATTCATAGCATGTGACCTATGAATCATTCTTATCTTTCCTCTCCTTCTTCTTATACCTAGATTGCAAATTCCTTTGACCAGCTATCTTTTTCATTCTTTGAGAAAGATTAGCTAACTCATTCTCTAAGACTTCACTCTCACTAGATTCAGATTGAATAATAAACTTTATAGACATGGATTTAGTGACTCTCTCAGGAGTCTTTGCTTTCTTTTGATTTGACGTTGTAGTAAAAGCAACAGTTTCATTCCCATTCTTCTTTTTTATGTTGTCAGCATCTCTCTTCATCCTTGTTTCATGTTGGAGAGGAGTTCCAAACAACTCATCTAAGGAAATTTGGGTAACCTTCCTGTTCTCATCAATATCTATTCTCTTTGATTCCCTCTCATTGGGCATAATATCGGTAATCTTATCTAAAGAGCATCATCATCCAGACCTTTCTCTCCCATTGATTGTAAGCTGTTCACGATAGTCATAAACCTTTTTTCTACTTTTCTTATAGGTTCTCCATAAGGAAAATAAAAACCATGATACTCAGCTCTCAACATAGCTCTTCTAGTCTCTATGACTTTGGATGTACCAAAATGAGTAACTTCAAGTTTCTTCCATATACAGTTAGCTGTTTCACAAGAAGAAATTTGACTATGTATGTTCCAAGTCATTGAACATAGTAAAGTATTGTGTACCTTATTGTTTAATTGATAATCATGCTTCTCTTGGTTTGTGAAAGCACTAACTTCCTTATCAAGAATTTCATAACCTCCATTAAGAATAACAAGGTTATCTACCCTAGTATTGATAATGAATGTCTTCATTCAATCTCTCTAATACTCATAATCATTGGCATAAAAAATTGGTGGTCTTTTAGGATTTAGGTTGTCAATGGAACCAACATTTAAACCTGCCATCTTAAAAAAAATCTTTCTACACAGAAACTTGTTAATAACAAATGTTCGGATTCATGGAAAATATTCCTAAGCTAGGAAAATATAGAAAAATGAAAAAAACTGAGAAAGAAAAAATTATATGTGAGTATAAGTATTTTAGAGACCTTCTTTGATACCAAATGTAATATTAGTATAGAGTATGAGGTTTCCAACCTATGATACCAATTTTAGGATAGAAATGATGATGTAGATGCTCAATATACAAGAGGGGGGTGAATTGTACACTTTAAAAATTTACATAAAAAAGGAAAGATATACGTTTAACAAAGTTAAACTAAAAAAATTCACAACACCTTTAACACCAATTGAAATATTGGGACAAAGTATGAAGTTACAAACATCTAGTTCTATACTCTTACGTAAATCTGGAAAGTGATTTTGAAAAACTGGTTCCAGAAATATGGATCTGGAAATTGAAACTTAACCAATGTTTACAATAAGAGATTCTACCTTATAGCGTATAGAATCTAAATTAATCACAGTACATGTGTAAGGAAATATAATATGGTTATACATTCCTTACAATACAATATGCAGCAGAAAAAACAAGTAGTAAAACTACAAGTAACAAGATATAAATATTTTAACCCAAAGAGAAGGGTATCCAATAACCTTGGATAAAGGTCCCCTGATTTATACTTTCAAGAAAGTCTATCTTACCCACACCAGGGTAATCCCTCGATATGAAGATCAGGGTCCTTGTCTTCCTATCCCCATAAGCCCTCAACATCAGGGTAGTTGGAACCTCTGTCTTCCTCCGCAAGGAAGCCGTTGAACTTCAAGGAAGTCGGCACCTCTATCTTCATATCCCCAGAAGTCTTCAACTTCAAGGTAGTTGGAACCTCTTCCTTCTTATCCCCGAAATCCCTCAAATGTAATCACCAACATTCGGAGTCTCACTAAGCATGTCTGCACAACGCAACGTTTGAACATGTCGTTCAAACATTCTGCACGAAGCTTGAGAGTTGTTAAGAGCCTCTCTCTCTCTCTCACTCTAGAAATCACTTCAACAGCATGTAAGCACAAGGTTTCAAAGTTATTCAGTATTGATCTCATTCAAATGGTATCCTATTTGTAGGCACGATTAGAATTGTCAACTCCCTCCTCCAACTGTCATATTTTCTTTAAATTTCAGAGGGACCTGTACACTTGTCACTAAACCAATGGTTAGTTAGAAACAGAATGGACGACATCATTTTATAACAAAACATGAGTAACTGAAAGCACGACATCGTTTTATAATGAAATGAGTGTAAGCATAAGAAAAACTTTAGTTTCGAATGTAAGAAAATAAAAGTTCATATTCTAACCAAAATGGAATTCAGAGTTTATAATAAAGAGATATTCTGATTCTGTTTTATATGAATTCAGAACCTGAATTCTGTAGAAATCCAGAGTATGAATTTCTAAGAAAATTCGGAGACTGGTTTTACTAGAGTTTAGAATCTGAACTTACAGAATTTAGTGTGGAACTCGTAAAATTTCAGAGTCAAACTAGTAAAAGTTCAGAGTCGAACTCATAAATGTTCGGAGTCGAACTAGTAAAAGTTCGGAGTCAAACACATTAATGTTCGGAGTCGAACTAGTAATAGTTCGGAGTCAAACTCATAAAATTTCAGAGTCAAACTTTTAAAATGTCATATCCAGAATTCAGAATGGAACTATATGAGAGTTCGTATCCAGAATTCTGAATGGAACTATATGAGAGTTTGTATCCGGAATTCGGAATGTATCTATATGAGAGTTTGTATCTAGAATTCAGAGTCGAACTATATGAGAGTTCATATCCATAATTCTGAATGAAACTATATTAGAGTTCAATTCCAAAATTCATAATGGAACTTCATTAGAGATCATATCCAGAATTCGGAGTGGAACTTCATTACAGTTCATATCTATAATTCAGAGTGGAACTCTATTACAGTTCATATCCGGAATTCGGAGTGGAACTTTTTTACAGTTCATATCCAGAATTCAGATCCTAAAATAGAATTCTTCATATCTATGTATTATATGATTCCAGGGTTTTTGTTATGAATCTGATTTTTATGTTTAAGGAAAATATTGATATGAACAATGAAAATATGGTATGGTTAGATTCCTTTTAGAATGTAATTTTCCTTATATAAGTAAAATTTAGATTTTCTTAAGTATAGGGTGTTTGTGATTATAAAAACAAGAAGGAATGGAAAAGTCATAATGAAATCCTTATTGACTCAACACGAACATATTCCAAAATAATATTGATCACTTAATCACCAAACAATTTTCATATACTATGGATATCTATTTGATAAAACATACGATCCCAAATAAACTTGTTATTTTTCAATAAAATAATTTAACAAAAAATAATTAGTCATACTAACCAAGGACATCACTTAGTCTTGTGGTATGTTATAAATATTAGTCGTACTTTGGTTTTGGGTTCGATTCTCGCATCATATCCTGACATGATGGGTTGTCACATGGTCTGCATGTTTTCTATTTCAATAATCTATATTCTAAAACATTCCCAAAATGAGATAAATACCTCAAAAGACCCATAACATAATTTAACCACAAAGGTTATCTCATACCTCTCATTTTCTTCCAAAATATTTATAACCTATAATTGGATAAAATCCATGGATCATATAACCCCTAATGGTTCTTTATAACAATATTCACAAAAGAAAAGATAATTCTTCCTCAAATAGAATTTCCACATAACAAACTTCAAGGCTACACATACTAGAGAAGAGTATTCCAAAGTAATTCCATCATAAAAAAGAATTGATAATTTTAAACATGTCGCCATCTATTTATTTCCTCATAGGTGTTTCCATTACCTAGTGGTTATCTTATAGAATAGGTCATTGACTCGGGTAATGCCCAGGTCCCCTATATTTATAGTAACTGACAATAAATGGATATTTATGATCATTTTTTTCTTTTATATTACTCTTCATTATTTCATAGAAATTCTTTACTTTATGTCCTTATTTCACACACACAATGCATTTCTTAGTTCTGTTGAGACACTTTCCCAAGTGTCTCATTCCACATTTCCTGCATGATGGAAATTGAGATTTCTTTTCTACATGGTCTCAACTGGTAGAGCTCTTATAATTCTCCGCCTTTCTCGTCTTTGTTGAGTTTTGGAGTTGGTTAATGTATATTTTTTTGATCATTTTTTTGGAAACCTGTTTCATCATAAACATGATATCTTTTAATCCTATCAAAATTCCATTTAGTTTCTAATTTCCACCATCATTCCCACCTTATACATAATGTTAAATGTTACTATGACTTCCTTGGAATTCAGCCATTGATTAAAACCAGTAAGCATAGTGTGTGTAACAATATTCATAAAATTATTTATAGAATATCAAGGCACTTTATTTTCAATCAAAAACACCTTAGGATTAACCATGGTTATTTATTTTAATATTATATTAAAATTATTTAAATTGGTCTGTAATGAATATGTGAATTGTTTTAAGCATATCTCTAGGAATGTCATAACCGAGAGTGCATCAAGGCCAGTTGTCGTGCTCCAATTCCCATTTGATTATATCTCAGAGCTGTGTTTTCGAGTTATACCCCTAGATTCATCTATGCTAGATATTCCTCTACCTACATGTATCCAAACACTGATGTATTTCTTGGAAAATACAAAAATATCTACATTACAATAATTCTAGGATATTATTTTACACTAATCCTTAAAGTCTATCTTTGGGTAATGTGCTTTCAGAAGAGTTTTTCTAAATCTACTTTCCATGGTTTGTACTAAACTTTCTCTGATACCAACTGTAATGCCATGACCCTTGTTATCCAGAGTCGATGAATTATTACATAACATTGGCATGACCACAAGAGATAATGTCTTGAAAGACCAATTAGTTTTGTATCCTTGGTTGTAATAGATACATACATACATTTTACATTACAATATAAAATGGAAAAGGTTCAACATTGTCTCTCCTTTGAACTCAGTCATATCTCATAGCCTATTCCTATTGGTCAAAGAAAATATACTTTAGCATATCCTAAGAAAAATAAAACATAAGAAATGGGTGTTCTAAAATGATCCTTGAGGATAACAATATATCATAAACTATCATAACAAAACATAAACATTTAAGGAATTGTATAAAATTAAAACACAATTTTTTTAAACATAAACATCAGTATAATATGGAAAAGATAAATCAAATAATTTCATTAACTTATTCCCATGGATATTCTACTAGTATAATAATCACATGTAATATCAATAGAAAATTTTATAATGATGGAATTCATAATGTTGGACATCATAACCACATAGGCAAAGCCTCGTGCCAAAAATACAAATAAGATTTTGTTAAGGCCTTATGCCCAGACACTAGTTTGTCTCATGAGACCTACCGATGAATCGATGAGTGATATTGGGCTCCACCGGTCACATATTATGTCAAATTCAATTCTCATAAGAATAGGTTGAAACATAATCTAAAAATTCTTCTATAACTAGCATACAAAATATCAATATTTTAACCACATTCCATAAACGACATAAATATAGAACATCCATAGTCAAACATAACTCATTCAATACAATAATTACGACCGTATTATAATAAATCATCCTCCAATAGTAATAATGAAGGATATCGACATAGATAAAAATAATCAGTAAAATTATTTGAGAGAAATATCCCCTTTTTCATGAAAAGATTTTAAAGCCTCACTATTTATCAAAAATCTATTAAAAATAGATTTTTGAATCAATGTGTCCCATGCCACTTTGAAACATTTAAAAGGAATTTTTATTTTAAAAAATTCATGTCCATATAAATAAATCCTCAACACCATTTTTAAAACATGGACATTAATGATAAATATTTAGAAGAATAAATTTTTTAAATATTTTAAATGATAATTTAGTTAGATTTCCTAACCAAATGAGAGAATCTTGAATAAAAATAATTGAGTTAATAAAAATATTATAATGTCATGAGAATAATGGGATTAACGATATACTATTTCAAAGTGAAGTATGCACACAATATAAATGGGAATTGGTGCATAATAAGAAAGAGGTCTCAAGGGAATGTAAATCGATGTGAAATCCCTTATAAAGACTATATCCTTAGATTAGGGATAAAATAATGAAATAATTATGTGGGACAAATATTAATACACTAAATATGATTGGATATCTAGTATAAATCAATCATAGGTCTTTCACCCATATTCTTGTAAAAACAATACCCATGACTTTCATGTTTAACTCAATTAATGGAAATTGAGTTAACATTATCATTATCATGTTCATATCAAGGACTTGAGAATTTTTCAATGGTGTGATTTTTTGAATCAAAATTATATAAAAAAACGAGAGTTTAAATTAATAAAAAAATAAATAAATAGTTATTTCACACATAATCTTGGAGTAAAATAATCAATAATGTTTGTGTAATATGCAAAAATTGGGAATTGAAAATAGAAATTCCCTTACTGATTTGGTAACATATGAAAAATACACCCCATGAATGAATGATCATATAATGAAGATGTAAATACCCATAAATAAATATATATTACACAAAGAATACAATCATGGTCAGTATATACAAGACACAAAAGGAAATAATGGTAATATAGCATGAATCACATGGGAATAAGAAATGAGATGAACACCCCTTACCATGTACATTTCTTTAGTTGAGGGTACTTTAACCTATTTTATAATAGTTAAATCATTGTCATTAAATTATTAAAGAACCACATTCATAAATATGATATCATATATAATCTTCTAATAATTCACTGTGAATAATATTTCAGTAGTATCATTGTTTCAGGTGTTAACTGATTCGTTTTCCTATGTATGTTTTCTTACGCAAGTCATGTTTTTTATGTATTAGATGTGTTTTATTCATATCCAGAATGATATTATGTTCTTAAACCTTATTTTAAATCCTAAAATGATAATTATTCTTGACTGGTTATGATGGGATATGAATCTCAATGCGTTCCTGGAGACGGTAATCTATATGTACGCACGAGTGAAAATTTCATTCTATTGATGGTGAAATTGTATGTAATTGGATGGTACATCATATATACAGAATCATTAACATGTTATATTTATTATTTAAATCAATTTTACTCATCATTATACCCATCCAAATTATGAATTGTTGAATAATAGACTAAACCACAACATGGAGATTGTAAGTCATATGTTTGCACGTATGGTGACTTTTACATTCATAGGATGGATAGAATAATGAATATTATTGTACCATATCTATAATATCATAATAGTATATATTATATACTTCTTTTATTATTTGGGTATGGAAAAAACATATAAAGGGGAAGTGGACGAAGAAAATAACATTGATAGGGGTGGTGAAATTATTACATCTTTTTCAAGTGCATCCTTTCGATTTGATCAAAAGGGCTCTCTAGGTTGGATTTCTGATCGAAGTAAGGAATCTAGGATTATATGAGGGTAGTTTGTAGGACATTTGAGCTAGTGTTGGTCGATCCTAATGGAAATGGATCTGTGAATTTGAGAGAAGGGGAAGTACCCTTTTATATGAGGGTTGAGGTCCACTTTATGAAAATATTGAAATATTATATTATTATAAAATAATTTTCATGTTTCAAATGGACCCAAATGGATTTATTTGAAGGATAAGGTGGGAATCATTATATTTATTCTAAAAAAAATTAGACAAGTTTAGGTCACCATATTTACCTTATCTTTTAGATTTAATTCGTAGTTAAATAGTTTAACTTTTAACAAGTCTTCTTGTATTTTTATTTTACATGGTTAACAAACATACTATAAAATTCCACGAGATCCGAATGTTCTTCATTAATGAAATATCTAAAATTATATAAGTCCTTTGGCCGATTATTAAATTTTAATGAAATTTATATCACTTAATAATATAGAAATTGTTTTAAAACTCATTTATGTCAAATAGGGATATATTTAGTATTTGGTTTCTGTGAAAGTAAGAAAACATGATTTCATAGAAAATGATACATTAAATCAACCCCAAAATTTCATATTAACCTTTAAAACTAGTGGAATGCTAAAAAAATCTTCAATTTACATTAATTTTAATATTCATAAAATCAATTATTTTAGTCTTTCATTAATAAGGTAATTACATAATCATCATTGTGTCCTAAATAATTTTAATTATATAATTTATAAATATTATAAATAAAATACTATTTTGTATTAAATATTTTTAGAATTATAATGAATATTTATAGTTTAGTTTATCTTATGTGTTACCCTATATTAAAAAAAATTAGTTATTAAACATTTATTTTTGCACATTTAATTATTCTTTATATAAAATACAATAAATGTCCAAATATAATCCAAGTAGATCAAAAAGGATCATATTTTTGTCTGAAGGATTATTTTGGTCAAAATACAATTATCCAATAGAATTAGTACATGTGTTTTGGTAACTATAATATAATGTTTACCTTTAATTACACTATTTACTTTTAACCATGGTAAATAAAATTCAAAAGTTAATAATCACCAAAACTTATTTGAAACTATTGAACCACATTTTACTTAATAATGAAAACTTTGTCTCTTAGATTTTATAAATTCAATCCATAGAAGCGAAAAAATTATTTTTTAAAGCAAATTTTCAAATGTCCATAGAAGGTTGGCAAAAGATGGTAAAAAGTTCATTAAAATTTCATATATCTAATATTATTATAAAATGACTTCAATTAATTAAATTGGAATGAAATACGTATTATGTATCTATTTTTTACTTTCTAATAAATTTAAAATAAAAAAAATATTTAAATAAAATGTCGACTATGAACAATAACGCAATGTTTTTCACTATTCCTCAAATATTAAATGTTATTAGAAAAATACAAAAAAATCACCTAAATATAATTTTGATATTACAAATTAAAAAATGAATTCTATTATAAAAAATTCAAAACATTGATGTTGTATTATTTAATTTAAAAAATATTCCTATTTTAAAAACTAGAAAATAAGTTTTTGAGAACTAAAAACTATCAAAATATTTATACATGTTACTATCCAATATAAATGTAAAATTACTTACAATGACAAAAATTGAATTAAATGATAAGAATATAATCTAATTATACTTAAAATCCATTCAAATTTATAATATAACTGTATAAATTAATATGATTAAAAAAGCAATTCTCAATTAAAATTTAGTATTTTCACTAATAATCAAAATATGAGAGTAATCTGAAAAGATCCAAAAATTTATCCAATCTAAATTTTTATATCCCTCTTCTAATGAAAATGTTTCTTATGTAAAATTTAATATATAAAAGATTCAGATATTGGATTTAAAAATTATTCACCTTTAAAATGTGGTAAAATAGAATTTTTTTAAAAATAATTCTTTTACCTAAAAAATTGAATTTGTTCTTATATTATGTGTAAGAGACACATAATACAGATGTTGAAATTATATATAGTATATAAAATAAAAAATGCAGTTAATATTTTTCAAAACAACTTTTCAAATGGCTAGTTTGGTATGTCGTGGTGTGCTCGAACTCGGTGTTTCGTGTAGCACAATCTATTGAATCTATTAAAGAAAACAACATAATATAAAATCTTGGGGTGTTACAGAAAAATCATGTTCAACATCAAGATAACTTCTTATCAGAAAATGAGATGGATCATAATTAAGGTTTCATTAATAAGTAACATGAAACAACTTATTTATTAACATTAGTGGTACTATAAGTGATAAACAGTAAGAAAATATCCCCACATGCTCAAAAACCTCAAAATTTCCCAAAAAACATGATCAATATTCCCTTTTCTAACGCTGTTGATGACCCAAATGATGTGAATCTTTCAAGTACACGTGATCACTAACTAAAAATTCAAACTATCAGTCATGGTGATCATTATAGGATATACGCTGAATCTATGTCTTGAATAATATTTAACTATCCAACATAATAATTATTTTCATCTCATCAACCAAGCTCGGTCTAGCCAGAGAACATTCACAAATCTCTAACCAAAAATGCAATGATTTCCACAGTTGGCAATACAATGCCTAAATTGAGCCATTCTGATACCACACTTTAAACTATTATTCTAAAAAAACCCTATTAACCCTATATTATCATCTCAGTATCCACCAAAGTCAAAAAAAAGGCATGCATCACATCCATAATAAAGTATATATATCTCTTTTTATAGACATCTTATTGTGGATTTTATGTCATAATCAAATGGACTTGAGATCCTAGTCCCTCTAGAATGCCTCTCAAAATATATAAAGTTATCCAAGGATTCCTATTACGGACTATAGATTATAGAAATCCGTGAATATAAATAATCTCATTTGTATAGAGATAACCTAACTCTTCAACTTTGGTTGTATCACAAAATGGTTTAATGTGATCTGATTTAGTCCATCGATCAATCAAAACCCATATCATATTCTTCTTTCTCAAGGTACATGGTAACCCAATCACAATGTCTATATAGATCTCCTCCGATATTCATGTTTGCACAAAAATTGGATGAAGAAAACCTGAAGGTATCTGATGCTCTTCCTTAGCCTATTTGATATATATAATCAATAATGAGACTTTTATGTATTTCAAGAAAATTTTATTTTTAACTATTTATAATATGGTTTTCAAAAGTATTATATTTCCCTTTATTCGTTTATTATGACATGCACAAGGGACATGTTAACCCAAAATCCATTTTTGAGTTATATACATTCTTATTTGAAATTAATTTTATATGAATTTCCTATATAAATGATTATACCCTATTTCACATATTGGTAAGAGTGTTTTTGAATCAATTCAATTTCCATGAAAATTTATCTTTCCATTTTTCTTGATAAAATGTATAAATTATTGAAATGTGACTCAAAATGATGTATTTTATAAAAGGTCAGAATTTTTTTTAAATGAGGTTTTTGTGTTTATTTTTCATTATATTAAAATGATCCAACTATATTAGAGTTATATTTCATGATTCAAACTATAGTATTATGTTATTATCTGATTCTTTTGGGTGATCATGTTTTCTTTTTCATTTTACAGAATTTATGATATTATTTGGTTGTTTTATAAAACCCATTTTATTTCATTGGTTCATTTTTAAAATTTAATGATTTATATTTTCATAATATATTTGAAACCCATTTATTTCCATTTGTTCATTATGTGTTTATTTATAAGCGACATGAAATCAATTTTCATAATATTGTTTATTTTTTTACATGATGATTTTTTAATCTGGAATATAAATTTATGGATTTTATGATTGGTGAGACCTAAATCTCTCTCTATTTAATTGATAAAAGGATTATATCTCTTGAGATAAAAGGTTATGTGAATGGTTTGTAAAGTATTTCATTAAAAATGGGTTATTTTTATGGATTTTAGATTTACACTAAAATTTACGAGTGAATGGGTTGGTGGGTAGATATGTTCTTAATGATAAGAAACTATATATTTATGATTCTTCCACATTATATCCTTTCTTACATAGATCATGATATATTATTTATATTTTATATTCTTATACCGTGGAAATTTAGATATTTTCTTGAGATGTTCTATTAATTCATAGGACATAATGATTTATTTTCTTTTAAATCAAATATTTTTTCGTAGTCATGATTTCCATCTGATTATGATCTATCCATTATATCCTTTTAAATAGAATCCCTTAATAAAGATCTGAGATGCCCCCTTTATAATATATCAATTTCCCAATGTTTGAATATGATTAAAACTCATGGAATATATATGAGTGCATTTATTTTATAGGGAAACAATCAAAAAAAGTGTAGTAAAATAAGTTGTTTATGGAGGTAAACTCAAATACACTAAAAACATCATTTTTTATGTTGTGGGAATGTTGTGATATGTATTATAAAAAAAATTGGGAAATCTTTCAATAATCTAACCTATAACAATTGTTTTTTAAAACCCTGGGTAAATAAGATATTTCCAAATGGTTTTTCAAAACTGTTGGTAATGGTTTTCCCCAATTACAGAACAACCCATCTCCCCCATCCGCCTAATTGTGGACCCTAATCAGAACCACTCCTAAAGCTCTCTCTTTACACTAGGGTGGAAAACTCATTCTTCCTGATAGATAAATCTTCAATAAAGAAATTTTTTATTTATATTATTCAAATTATCATGTTCTACCGTAGTTTTAATGATCCTCATCTAGTTTTTTTTATATTGAATTGGCCTAAACAAGAGTTCTATTCAGTCTGTGGCATGGTATATCAAACAATTTGATTTGTTTTTCTATTTTTATTACCCATAAAGTGTCATGATTGTGTGAATAACCATAATTTAAAGTCATAATACCCACTCCTTTTATGTAGACTTCTTTAACCATATGGACTAATAGAAGTTGTTGACATGTATTCCCACTAAAGGATGGTAAAGTGTAATGGATTTAAGGATGGTCCATGTGAAGGGATTGTGGATGGTTGGTAGTGGTGTAGGTGGTTTTCCATTTTCATAGTGGGTGAAACGATAGTTTCTATGGGAATTAGTTTAGTTGAAATTTGGATATGGATTTTATATTTATATGTTTTGTTCAAGGAATAATGGAAAGGGTAGTGTTATTAAGGATGAATTGGATATTGGTTGGGTAATGGATTGGAATTGTGATATTTGATGAATTAGTTATACGTAATATTCAAGGTCTTATATAGGTATTTCCTCCCCTGAACACCCAAACCCCACCCTTGGTCATCCCCCGTTGGACACCCCCACCCCTTGACCCCCACCACTTGCACACCCCCACCCCATCCACTCCCCCACCTCCTTTGGATATCCACCCCCACCCCTGGACACCCCACCCCCTGGGACAGCCCCCCCCCCCCCCTCCGGACACCCCTCACTCCCATTAAAACCCCCACCAGGACACTTCTCACACACTAGACATCCCACCCATTAAACACCCCACTCCTTGGACACCCCTCACCCCCAAGAACAACCCCCACCCTCCCCACCCAACCTAGATTCTCCCCACCCCTTGGACACCCCCACACCCCTGGAAAACCCCCAACCCCCCGGACACCACCACCCACTAGGACACCCCCGCCATCCCACCCCACCCCAAGAAACCCCCACCATCTGAACACCACACCCCCTTTAACACCACTAGACACCCCAACGCCTTGGACAGCCACCCCCCCCCCCCCCCCCGCGCCCTGGGACACCACCCCACCTCTTAGAAACCACCCCACATCCTAAGTGCACGACCTAGTTTTTAAATTGGGATTAACCATATATATGATTTCCCCTTTCCCTAGTGATATTTCTTATGTGACCTATAGTGCCTTAAAAATTGAATATATGTTGTTTTCATATATTGAGTGGGTTGTTTTGTATGAAATAGATAATTCGTGATGGTTTTCCATTATTTATTAACAAAATGGTTTTAAATAAAATTACCCTAAGATGGGATGTAGGGGTGTAGGGGGTTGTCCAGGAGGGGGTGTCCATGTTGGGGGTGGGTTGTTCAGGGGATAAGGGGTAGGGGCTACAGTGGTGTGGGAGATGATGGTATGGGATTTCCAAGGAGGGTTGTGGGTTGTCAAGGGCTGGTCAGGGTGGGTTATCTAGGTGGGGGAGTGGGGTGTGGGCTATCCAGGGGGTGGGGGTGGGTTGTCCAGGTGGGGGAGGGGGTGTTGGCTATCTATAGGGGTGGGAGATGTCCATGGGGGGGGGGGGGGGGTTGTCCTAGTGGGGGGTGCTGTCCAGGTGGGGTTGGGGTGGGCTGTGTAGGTGGTGGGTTGTCCATGTGGGGGGGGGGGGGGGTTCTTCAAGTGGGAGGGGTTAGTGGGATATCCATGTGCGGTGTGGAAGGGTGGGGTCTAGGTGCGGGGATTTCCAGGGGTGGTAGGGATGCATGGGTGTGGGTAAGGGAGTGGGCTTTCCAGGGAGGGGGTTGGATGTTAGGGGGTGGGGGATGTTCAAGTGGGGGAGGGGTGTGAAAAGTCCAGGGGGTGGGTTGTCCAAGGGGGTGGGTAGTCTATCTAGGTGGGGGTGGTGGTGTGGGTTGTCCAAAGAGGAGGGGGGTTTTCCAGGGGGGAGGGGGTTCTCTAGGTGGAGGTGGGGGGCTATCTTGAGGGTGTGGGGCAGGGGGTTGGGGTCTTTAGGGGTATGGGGGTGTGGGCTATCTAGGGAGGAGGGGTGTGGGATGTCCAATCAGACATTCTATAGAAAAAACAGGAATCACATATAACCAATGTATAGTTGTTTTCACACATTAATAATTTTCTTGAAGTTCCATAGCAACACTCACTCTTACCCTTCATAGAAGAAGTGATATCTGCAAAGATATATCACTCAGGTTCTTATCCACTATCCATATGTATCTCATAAAAATTTAACATTCTTACTACACCATATCACCTAATGATAGAACAAGTATCATACTCCCATGAGTAGTGCCAGGTCGAATCATGGCACATATTACTAAACAAAATACATAGGATTATATTTGACACATAGAAAAATTTTGTTAACATAGAAAATAATATATTTACACATTTTATCATAAAATAGAATTAGCTCTTAACTATCCTCTCAAGGAAGCAATAATCCACACACATAGCTCAAAAATTGGAGGTCTGTTTAAAATTACGTGTGTTATTTTAGAATTCATGAATGATATTTAGAGTGTAAGATAGAATTGCATCCATGTATGATATTTCGATGTGTGTTTACAATCAATTTTGTTGTGATTTATATGTACGATATTCATGGTTTACAACAATAGTCTTATGGGTCATATATATAATAGGCCTGAAGTCATGCTACAATTGGATACTGATTTGATTCTATGACCCCAGTTTGGGGTGGACCACACACCCTTCGACTGCCCCCACCCCCTGGACAACCCCTCCCCCTAGACACCCCCACCCTGTAGACACCCCCACAACCAAGGACATGCCTCACACCCCTGGATAACCCCCACCCCTAGACACCCCACCCTCATGGATAGACCCTTTGGACACCACCCCACCCCCTATACACCCCCACCCCCTGGACACCCACACCCCCTAGACAGCCCCCACCCACTAAAAACCCCATACCCTTGGACAACCACACCCCAATGGACAACCCCTACCCCCTAGATAGCCCCCACCCCCTGGACCCCCCACCACTTAGACAACCCCCCTGAACACCACCCCACCCCATAGACACCTCCCCCTCCCCCCTTTATAGCCCCCAACCCCTTAACACACCCACCCCTGGACACCACCACCCCCTTGGGAAGTGTATGTGATCACTCAAATAATCTACTGAAATATAAAAATTATTCAATTTAAAATTTAATGATCTCCTGAATAATTTTCCTCCACAAGTGTACATGATCTTGTACACTCATTTATAGTTTTTCAAAGAGATTTGGTTATAAATATAGTACTTTTTTCTTTTATATTAGATTCTCATATAGAGTAGAGTTTAAGTTATGGTTTTATTTAAAGTGAACATTTCTCATTTACATAAATATATTTTCGATGAAACTTCAATATTATTGAATTTCATTTGGCGAAATGACTTGTAATTTTTTTTTACACAATGGATTGATGTTGTATGTAAGAAACAAATCAGATCTCTAGATATTTTCAAAACAATTTGGAGATATTTTCAGATTTCACATTTCAAAATGCTTCAAATAGTTGTCACATACACTCCCTATGTTACAATTGTGTTGGAAGAACGTAGTTAAGCTGTGAAGAAGTCATCTACCACATAAAAAAATATGGTTTTCAAGAAAAAATCTATGTGTGGAATCACATTGGGGTGAAAATTAAATCTCAAATTAAAGATGATCCAAATGAGAGGACTAGATTGGGTAATTCTTTATATGATCATTTTCAATTTGTTCTTCATCATGAAAAAGAAAGGATTTCAAACCCAATAAGACCTCAATATTAGCAGACATGATGTGTCTACTGAAAATGATAATGTTTTTAGGGTGAAAAAATTGAATGATGCTTCCACGACTCCAGTATTTAGAAAATGCGATAAAATTTAAAAGCTAGAATTTTTATTCCTATTATTTCATTAGAAAACTATGTATTGAATTTCCAATATTTCCACTGATTACATTCTTACATTCTTGAAGGAATTACTTCCAAATGATGCAAATATTCCCTCGAACCACTATATGGATTGGAAGTTAGTGGTGGAAGTTGGATTTTTGAGGAAAAAAAATCATTCTTTCTCGAAATATTGTAGTTTATTATGGGAGGAAACAGTTGAAGAAAAATATTGTATAAATTGTGACACATCCCATTGGAAGCCATAAGTGAGTGGAACACTATCTCATCCACCACATAAAGTAGTGCAACCCTTTTTATTGATCCCCTAGACTCCTTAATATTTTTATGTTTGATGAATGATCAATAAAATGTGATGGAATGATACCGAGTCAAAGTGGTCAAATGATGAGTTGCTTCACCCTATAGATGTACTTTCATGGAAGATATTTGATGCTCAATATCCATATTTTGTAGTTGACATGCGTAATGTGAGGCTGGGTATTTCATGTGATGATTTTAATCTGTTTGTGTAGATTCTTACTTCTCACAACCCGTGTCTAGTTTTTATACAAATTTATACACATCCCCCATGGTTTTGTATGAAAAATCCTTTCACTTTCATGAGTATGCCCACATATGGCCCTTCTAATCCAAGAAATCACATAGATGTATACATGAATACTTTAATAAATGAGTTGAAACTTATCTAGTTTGTGGGTGTGAACACATAAAAATTGATGTTCTAAAGACATATTTTAGTAGTGTGATGTTGTTATGAGGACGATCAATTGTTTTCATGATTATACAATGATGACTAGATGGAGAAGAAAGGATAAACTACCATGACCTGTTTTTATGAAGAAAACAAGATCCAAAACACTGAAACATCATTGTAGTTTAAGTTTTATGGAACATCGATTATTCTTGATAATAGACTATCCATATAGAAATCATCGTCAAATATTTTAAAATACCATGGAGACTGATGATCCAAATTAGTATATGTCTGGAACATACATGCTTAATGAATTGAATGATTTTAGTTTTTCATTAGGGAAGGGTCAAATGAAATAAGGAAAGAGAAAGAATATTTCCACTAAAACCTATTACATTTGGATGAATAGAAGTATCTTCTTTGATTTCCTTTATTTTTCATCCAATTTTTTATGTCATTACTTTGAAATAATTCACATTGAAAAAAAATATATGTGAAATGTTTCTTTTGATTCTTCTAAATGTTAAGGGAATGAAAAATGATGATTTATGGTCTCGGGTAACATGGTGGATTGGAGGATCAGACATGAATTACATCTTATGTGTATTAGTGAAAATAAATGGAATGTTCTATGTGCTTCTTATGTGATGAAAAATATAGAAAAAAATAAATTTCTAAAATTACTAGAGACTATTAATGCACTTAATGGATACTCAAGCAACATTTCTAAACGGGTCAATAGAAGAGAGTTGATGCTAAAATCATTGAAGACGCTTGATTATCACATCTTTATGCATGAGTTGATTCCTATAGAAATCTGTCATCTTTTTTTCAATAATTTATTGGTTGCTATTACTCAGTTGTGCCATTTTTTTAGAGATATTATTTCTAAGAATTTTTCCATATGTTTCATGAAGAAAATGTTGGTGAAAGCCAAATTAATTTTGTGTGATTTAGAAAAAATATTTTTTTCATCATTTTTCACAGGCATGATGAATCTGACTATCCATATTCCAACTAAAATACATCTCAAAGGAAGTATTTGTTTTTTTTATGTATCCAACTGAGTGAAATATGTACACATTAAAGTCTTATGTCCAAAACAAGAATCATCCTGAAGGTTCTATCATGAACGGTTACTTGGCCCAAGAATGTATGGATTTTTGATCTATTTATTTGTTCGGTCTTAATACAATAATGAACACACCAATGAGAAATTAATAAGAACAATATGATAAAATTGAACCCATTTTTCCATCACTTATGCAAACAGGATAAATTCCTGGATCATATACATTTTCATCATTAATGCTATAAGAGCAAGAGATGGCACATGACACAGGTTTTTTCAACTGTGATTTTATTAATGAATACATCTTGTAAGTAAATTAAATATATGTATATCTTATATATATATATCTATTAAACGATTCATATTTATATATATAGGTAAAGTAAAGAAATGATAAATAAAAAGCATCATTCTTTATCTTTAAGAATGAGGGAGACAATTCATAGTATAGAATTATATTCTCGGTTAAAATTGAAGATAAAAATATTACATTTTAAAATAATTAAATCAATATTTAATCAAGATTATTATTCATTTATATTTTAGGTATTGAGTTTTCTTGTTGACTCTATCTCTATTGAAATAAGAGCTTTGGAGTTTTGTCCTAATAATATGGTTTGTTACAGTAAATCAATTGTTATTAATGGGTTCATCTTTATTATCAGTGAATGAGAAAAGAACATGAGAACACAATATGATGGTGTTATGGTTACTACCACAACATACTATTAATCAAATGCATCAAATGATACACAACTATTTGAAAACGTAGCTTATTATGGAGTCGTTGAAAAAATAATAATATTGGATTATTATTCTCATTGATGAGTCCCGATGATGAATTTTTCGTGGTTTGATTCGATGAAATTTCATGGAACATTTGTTGATAACTATGGATTTCAAATAAATAATATGACTCACACACTTGCTACCGATGAACCATATGTATTGGTGTCAATAGAGAAACAAGTTTTTTATGTCAAATAACATATTCAACATGAATTTGGTGTGATTATTGATGTAATTACAATATATTTTATTTTTGATTGTGATGATGAAATTGAAACCATCCCAACCACCGTTGGAAATGATCCATTTATTACTTTTGATGTCTAAAATTGCTCAATTTTTAGAGTTGACATTGATCCTGAGGTAGTGTTGGGAAATATATTAAATCATCCATACATTTTTTTAATTCATTTGGTTTAATTCAACATGGTTAGTTAAGGTTGGTACTATTCAAATTGATTTAATATTGATTACAAATATGTTTTATGTGACTTGTCTGTTATGAGAATTTTCAATGTTTTTTGGTTAAAATTTTATTTGAAAGGAATTTTTTAATTTGGAATTTAACTGTATTAAAATCTATGAAACCATCATTTCTAACATGTTGATAATTTCAATGCTTTATTGACCATGTATAAAATTAGTATAACATTAAGATCTCCCTTTGACATTTCACAAGATAATGAACATGATGGTTTGTATTCTTCTGAAAAAATGTATAGAAATAAACATCATATACATGGGATAAAGAAGTAAAATTTTTCTTTAATTTTACAAGTTCTTTAACACTTATTAACATAATGGTTAGACTTCTTAGTAAATCACTACCCAAATAAAAATCAAATTTCTTTATTACATCTTGTTAAATTTATTGAATTTAGTATATAACTATACTAGCTCACCTAAAACAATTGATAGTTAAATTATCGGTAAACCCCAAATTCCCTCACATTTATTTTGATTTTTGGGTTACACATTAGATATCCTTCTCTAATATATAATTTCATGTGATTAATTTTGTTTTAATCATTTTTTTACGATCCAAATCTTATAAGACAATTATTTGATGAGAATACTTGTTGAGGTCATATTACTCAGGGTGTTCGTACGAGGGGGTGGTACAAGAGTCAGTCGATCTGGTCGGTGTACATGATAAGACCCTTCCCATCACACTGATATAACATATTCCCCTTATTCTGATCCTAATATGATGTTAGGAACACACGAGATACTTATACCTCCCATGTTTTCACCACACTTTACATCTGAGTCACCTCACCCATAATTACTATATCCGATGAAGATTCCCACTCCCCGTCCATCATTTAGGAAGTCATATATGAAATTTTATTTTACATTTACTTACTTCTCTATGAGCTTCTATATTCAATATTCTTTGACACCTGCTATTCTAGAGTCTATCCCTACAGAGCATACATTGGGACCCACTCCACCTGTAGAGGGTGTTCATTCAGTTTTTGTGAATCCTGCAACGCCCATTGATCAGACTACTACCCGTATATTTATAGAACCCTAAATTTTTTTAGACCATTATTTATTTTCATAATACAATTATTGATAAAATATTTTTTTCATTCACAATAGATATATACACTGATAGGAGGTGGGCGTGGGGGCATACAAAAAAACGTGTGGTGTGGAACCACTACCCAAAGTTGATGATGCACTATAATGAAGACATTCAAATTATTGAAAAATTAGGGAAACAATTTCAGAGTTTTTTGGGAATGCTTTCCAAATACTCCAACATCATTCATGTCACCTCACTCCCATGGAGACAATTTCCAAATGAATCCATGGTTATTTCTTTGGGAGATATATGGGTAAAAAATATGTTGTATTTTTGAAAAATATTTTTGTGTGTGTTTATAATAATTAATTATTTGGTGTCAAATTCGGTAAAATATCTCCGATGGTGGGTGTGTATGGACATCACGTATAGTGGATTTAGGTGATATTTGGAGAGTACATAAGAACAAGTTATATATTGGCTAGCATGATAGTGTTGGAACAGAGTTAGAGGTAGTCCCTGTCACTGATGACTGCCTGATATAATAGTATTGGCACAAGATTACTCATTGGATGACAACCCAGTTTAAGGTATTAATCGCATTTGAGGTATTTAAATTAAAAATTTCATGTTTTTCATCAATACAATATTTTTTATTATAGAATTTTATTTAGCAATAATATTGAATAAATAAAAAAACATTGATTCTAAAAAATTCCTCCACAAATTGAGACTAACTAGGATTCTAGATCATGAGAGGAAGTAGGTATTATAGTTGTTTATAAGTTATCTTTATGACTTGCACTTTCTATTGTTTCCCCCATAATTTATTTGAGTGATAAAGTTGTAATATAATTTTAGTTATGAAATTAATTGTTTCTAACCTATTTTTAATTATAGTTTCCAACATTCAATGTCATTATAGAGGGAAAAATTGAATATTTAAGGAATGGTGCCTCGAGCAAAACTTTATTTCTTGAGTCGACGGAAGAAACATGGATGTGCGGTTAATGAACCGAATCAGTGGAAAAGTGTATGTTTTACATTGTTCATTTAAAATTGTAATTTATATTTTGTAACTTAATAATATATTAATATTTTTAACTAGCTTTTTATAGTCCTTTGATGCCCAGTAACAAGACAATTTGGCACAAAATGATCACTTACATTTGGTGTTGGTAGATGAGCACCTGGGCAGACGACGCTTCCCACCTGGGAAGAGTGTAATGCCAATGAGGTATTGGCCCTCCTCATGTACGAGTTGTAGTGCCACCATGTTCCATAAGGTTATGGAACATTCATTACATTCTCAAAAAAGAGCTATAGAGACGGAAGAAGAAACTGTTAGGGATAACACTACAATTATGAAACTGATAGAAATTTTACATCCAACACTTCTACCAGAGGCCAATATAACTTGTTATGAATATATTTCATCAATACAATCAATATATGGTGAACAAGTTGTCAATTCTAGTGGTGGTCAAGATGATAGAAAGGTGGAGGATGAGGCGGAGCAGACCGAGGCTGAGGAGGAGGCTGAAGTGGAGTACGAGGGTGAGGAGGAAAGAGCTGAGGAGTGTGAGGATGATGATGAGTATGAGGGTGAGGCTGATGATGAAGATGATGATATTGATGGTGATGACGGAAAAATTGATCTATTACATTTTTACTGATATTACTGATATTTTATGTTTGATTATTTTTTTCCTGAATGTATGTGTGATTAGGTAGGTCATGTAAACATTATTTATTTATCTAAAAATAATAAAATATTACTTCATGATTTTTTGGGACTGATTCACCCCTCCCATGGAACCCCCCACCCATGGAAATCCCCCCCCCCCAACTCGTGGGACTCCCCTCCCCCCTGGACATTACCTTCCCCAATGGATAGCCCCTAGAAATCTCCCACCTTCTGGACACCACCCCACCAACTCGACACCCCCACCCCCTTGGACAGCCCCCAACCCCCATGGACCCCCCATGGACTGCCCCCTAGATAGCACCACCCACTAACCCCCTGGAGAGCCCCCCCCCCACCCCTAGACACCACCCCATAACCTGTACACCCCCAAACCCCCTAGAGAGACCCCCACCCCCTGGACACCACCCCACCACCTGGAAACCCCCACCCCATGATCACCCCCTAACCCATTGGACAACCCCCTAACCCACTAGATACCCCACCCCTAGCCACCCCACCCCCCCCCCATGGACCCCCCCCCCCCCCCCATGTATAGCCCCCCAATACACTCCCGCCCCTAGAAACCCCTACCCGATTGGATAGCGCCCCAACCCCTTATGCTGGCCCCACCCCCTGGATACCACCCCACCACCTGGACACCCCCACCACCACCTAGAAACCCCCACTCCCATGGACAGCCCCACCCCCTGGAGAGCCCCCCCCCCAAACAACCCCACCACCCTAGACACCGCTACCCACATGGACACCCCCAACCCCTTGCAGAGCTATCCAACACCTTTGGACAACCCCACCCCTCCCCCCCCCGGACACCACACCCCCTATACACCCCAACCCCCTTAGACACCCCCAGACCACCTGGATAGACCCCCACCCCCTAGAATCCACCCCACCACCTTAACACCCCCCCCCCACACCCCCTTGGACTCTCCACCCCCATGGACACCCCCTAGACACCCCCACCACCCTGGACACCCCTACCCCTGTGGACAACCCCCAAACCCCCGGAACGGCCCCCACCCCCTGGACACCACCCCACTACATAGACACACCCACCCCACTTAGACACCCCCACCCCCATGGACAACCCCCACCCCCTAGACAGCACCCCACTTTCTAGGAACCCCCACAAACCATGGAGACACCTACACCCATGGACATCCACCCCACCCCATAGATAGCCCCCTCCCCTAATAACCCCCCCCCCCCCCCCCCCGAACCCCCTAGACACCCCATACCCCCTTAAACATCCCCCCAACACTCTGTACAACACCCACCCCCTAGAAACCACCCCACCACCTGACCACCCCCTCCCCCTAGACACCGCCACTTCCAGAGACAACCCCACCCCACCCCTTGGACAACACCACACCCATGGACAGTCCCCCGCCCCCTAGATAGCCCCCCCCCCCCCAATCCACCCGGACACCCCCTTCCCCCACTCCCCTCGGAAACCCCCCTACCCCATTGGACAACCCCCACCCCATGGACAGCCCCTCCGCCCAACCCCTAGACACCCCGACCCCCATGTATAGCCCCCACCCCCTGGATAGCCCTTCCCTTGGGGACCCCCACCACATGGACACCCCCTGGACGCCCCCACCCCTAGACACCACCTACACCCATGGATTGGCGTAAACCATTATAGCCTCTACCCTATGTCAAATTAACCCTTGCTACATCATGGCATACCACATTATCCAAAAATAAAAATCTCATCTGAATTCACTCATGCCAATGAACAAAAAATCCATATTCTAAACCTGAAACATGATTTTCTTATATGTGGGTTATTACCTTATTAATTCTTAATTTGATTCAATATGTGTTATAGAGAATTCAATATTGTATGTATTCAATTCCGAATTCTGTATTACATAGGTTAATTTCTGTAAATTCAAAATTGAAATATTTATGTATTTAATTTACTTATGAATTATTTGTTAATGTTGCAGGGGTATAGTTTTTATATGTGTATACTTGCTATAATTACATTATGAATTATGTGTGCTAATCTGTATGGTTGTACCAGGTAATTAAATACAGAAGTATAGGTATGTGTTTATTGAGAACTAGTGGAATTGCATTGCTCGGGTGCATAGGGGTGAGGCAAGCCTATAGCAGCTGGAGGTGCATAAAGTATATGCCAAAAGGTTACAACCATTGGAATATGTTGGATAAGATAACATATAGAATTTTTTTACATGAATCCTTTGGTATATGTATGTACCAACGGTTTACAAATTGTTGGTATAGATTCTATACCCGACTTTTCCCAATGGTTAGGGATGAACCATTGTTAAAAGTCAAAGCCAATGGTTTTGACAACCATTGGTATAAACATGCATTAGGATATTTTCAATGGTTTTAAACTATTGGAAAGCATTTATACCAATAGTTTCGTATAACTCATGGTATATAATCCATTAATAACCCATATCCCAATGGTTCTCATAGAACCATTGGGATATGTCTATCCACATGGCTCCATAACCAACGGAATGGAAAACCATTTTTATAGTTTATACAAATGGTTGTCTAGCCTTTACCAATGGTTTGTGAACATTGGTAAAGGCTACGTTTCCAGCAGTGTCAGCAGCCGGATCCAATTGATCGGCTGAGGGTTGATCTAGTGGAGGAGGACCACGAGTGGTAGGAAATATTATGTTCTTTCATGTGAAAACCCCTAGGAATGTACGGGGGATGTGTTTTATACAGGGATATATTGAGATATATCAAGGAGCGTGATATCGCCTACAGTATGATTTAAGATTCGATGGATCAAGATGATTACATTGTAATTGAGATAGATGTGGGGAGTTGAATGTTAGTGGTGGATGATGTACCTTACAGAGAGGAAAGAGGATAATATTTTGTTGTTTTATTTTGAGATGGAATTTCGAGAAAAATTCCATTCATCATCCATGAATTATAAGAATAGGTCGGTGTTTCTCTCCCTTTAGAATGGGAGTTTGTCAGCATAGAAGATGAGTATTTAGTTAAAGGATCTCCGCATGTTTTCCTTAGATCTCTTTATGGATTGGGAGTCTCATGCGAGATTCCTAGAAGAGTCACTTCATTATATTATCTAGTATGTGTTTACACCATTGTCATTGGATACGTTCTTGGGGGGTTTAGAAGAAGTCAGACATAATTTAGAGGATGCGCTTGTTAGGGGGTCTACCACAAGAGGGGAGTCAGAAGGGTTATTTGAGAGATACAATTACTAGTAGCAAGTATGAGGAGCCAGGGCCTTTGTGGTCTTGACATGTAGGGAGTCGACCCTACCGGTTCCAGTTTTGACTTTTAGTTATCATGCCTTTAGCATGAACTTTGGACCGATGTTTTTCTTATATGGATTCCATCTGAATATTAAGAACCACTACTCAGTGGTTGTTCGAGCATAGTATAGTGGGGTGGATATGTTATGTTCTAGGCTAAATAGTCGTTGCCAAATAGGATACATCAGTCACAAGGACAACAGGGTTTGGCATTACTGAGGGAAGATAGAATAGGTGTAGGCTGACCATAGTGTGTTCCTCAAGGACCTCCACCTGGGCATGGTTATGGAGGAAGTCATAATCATTGGGTAAGATGAACTGGCGGTGATTCGATACATGTTGTGAAGGTTGTAGTTCCAATTGGAATTGAGATTGTTAGAGGTACGAACATCTTGTTTAGAACCCTTTCTTGTATGTTTTTTGATTCAGAAGCTTCACATTGTTTTTCTGCACCCATTCTAGTCCATGCTCTGGGACTATATATAGAGAGGCTTCTAGTACCCCTAGTGTTGAGTACACTAGTTAGAGGTCAGACTATCTTGTTTGTTGTGTGCCGGGGATGTAGACTGGTGGTGGGACTGAATCAGTCCTATGGAGATCTCTTATTTCTACATATCCAACCATACAATGTAATTCTTATTATCGACTAGTTGTATTCCATATGTAATGTTATAGACTACCTCTAGAGAAGGTATTTATTTTTGTTAATGGATGGACAACATGTTGTTCTCATTGGTGAGAGAATCTGTTTGGTGGGTAGTCAATGTATTGGGCCACTTTTTTCCTTTATGGTTGAGCTGTCAGTAAAATAAGTAGATTTTTTAGATGATAGAGGTTATCCTAGATGTTGGGGAGTTCCTAGATTATTCCCAATGAGGTTGGGAATCTAACCGATTAATGTAATGTTTAGTTTGGGATATACTTATAAATCGGTGATTATTATATTCGATGGATCCTTATCAGATGGAACCTCTTGAGTTGTAAGAGTTTAGGATTCAGATAGATGATCTAATGAATAAGGGATTTATCTGACCAAGTGTGTCACTGTAGGGTGCTCTAGCATTTTTCTCAAAGAATGAAGATGGGGGTATAATGCTTTTCACATACTACAAGATGTTCAATTGGCTGACGGTGAAGAACCATTACCACCTTCCAAGAATACACAACCATTTAGACCAGTTGAGAGGGGCGAGTATGTTATAAAGAATAAATATGTGGTATGGATACCACTAGTTGAGGGTGATGGAGGGTGATATCCCAAAGGAATCCTTTCGATTCAGGTACGTAAAATAGGGTTCACTGTCATGTCGTTCGGTGTTACAAACGCACCAGATGTGTTTATTGGGATCAGGAGTTCTATTTTCTATGAGTTTCTGGACTAGTTCATTTTGATATTCAGCATTGAAATTCTGATCTACTTTGGGATATAGGAGGATCAAGCTGATCATCTCATAACCATATTACAGTTTCTTCAATACCACCAGCTCATAGAAAAATTTTCCATGTCCAAGTTCTGGACAAGATAAATGCATTTTCTAGGTCATGTGGTATCTCAATACAGTGTTGCAGTGGAACCATGGGAGGAGGAAGTATCTTTTTCTGGGATAGCACTAAATATTGTGGTAGAGGTTCATAGTTTTATTACTCTTAAATTCTATTATCATGGGTTTTCACCTAATTTCTCTTGAGGTTAATCTCCATTGATAGCTATTAACAAAAAAGAACAATGTTTTCAGTGGAGTGAGAATTGTTTGATATCATTCAGCTACCTGAAGTTGATGTTGGTCAGTTCTCCAGTGCTCTGGTTTTCAGAGGAAGGGTTGATGTTTGAGGTGATTTATGATGATTCTCTTCTGGGATTGGGATGAGTCATGATGCATCATTGGATAGTTAACTCTTATGGTACTTGTCAGTTAAATACCCACAATTTTAACTATGCCACCCATGAATTGGAGATATATCTGGTCATGTTTTCCCTCATGTTATGGTGATATTACCTCATTATGTGGCCCTTTTTGTTCTTTAAAGATCACAATAGTATTAGGTATATCTTTTCTATGTGATATCTAAACATGAAAAAATTGAGGATGATAGTGTTTATTTAGGAATATAATTTTGAGATATCATACAACATAGTAATAGGAAATTTTGAGGCTGATACATTGATTATATAGTCGCAGAACTATGTTTTTTGGGAATCCTAGGACACTTGGAAAGTGATGGAGGATTTGGAAGCCCTGCACTTGGATAAAAGGGTTGATATCTCTATAGAATATTTGTTTCAATAACAGTGAAATATTCTATGATTAAGAATGTGGAGGTGTCTCAGTCAGGAGACTCGGAGGTTGAGGTAATGTGAGATGGTGTTGACCATAGGGATTCTCTAGAAGGACAATCAAAGGATTGCCAGGATCAGATGTTGTTCCGTGGAAGGATATTTTTTCTAGTGGTGTTGCACAAGGGATTCCTTGATGATTTTCATAGCTCACCCTTAGAGGTAAAGTCATGAGTTTCTAACATTTATTGAGTATTTATGATGCATTTTTGGTGGCCCAGGATGAAATAGGAATTGTCAGAGTTTGTGGACAATACTTTTGTGTTCCAATTGATGAAGGATGAGCACCATGTTCCTGATGGTTTATTGCAGAACATAGATGTCCTTGAGTGGAAGGGGGATTACATCTCAATGGATTTCCTTACAGGGTTACTCATGGCTCAAGGAGGATATAATTCTATCTAGGTAGTAGTGGATTAGTTAATCAAATCAGCCCACTTCTTAGCGATCAAGGAGTCAGGCGCAGAGGACAGCTTGTCAAAGAGGTATGTGGATGATGTGGTGTGGCTACATGGAGTTTGATGATCCATTGTATTAGATTGGGAGACATGATTTACCTAATGAATTTGAAGGGTTTTACAGCATGCTTTTGGCACTTAGTTGCGCCTCCACACTACATTCCACCCTCATATTGGTGGGAAGATAGATCAGACTATCCTATCACTGGATGATATGTTGAGATCATGTATCATGGACATTGGTGGATCTTGGGTGATACAAAATCACTTGGTTGAATTTTCTTACAATAAAATATATCACTCTACTATTGGCATGGCTCCAATTGAAGCGTTGTAAATTCACCTTTGTGTTGGACATAGGATGTGGAGATAGTCGTTCTTGGCCCCAAGGGAGTGAAGAACATGATAGAGTGTGTTTAGCATGTTTGTGGGAGGATGAAAACTACATGGGATCGGTAGAAGTTGTATGTCGATCAGAGGAGGAGGCCCATAGAGTTCATTGTTGTGTACCATGTCTTCATTAAGGTTTCCCCTCGATGTGAGATGCAGAGGTTTTTCAAATGGAGTATGCTTTATCATTGGTTCATCAAACCCTTCAATGTGTTGGGATGATTTGGGGAGGTGGTATACCAGTTGGCACTGCCATCATAGTTGGAGATGATCCATGGCATCATTCACATCCCTCAACTTTGTCGGTATCTTCATGATGAATCCCATGTCATTGACTGGGGAGAGTTTTTTTTATTGAAGATGATGTGACATACATGGAGTGGATCATGGAGATCATGGATCATCAGGATTGGGTGTTGCATGTGTGCACCATTCCATTAGTTTGTATGATATGGAGGAATGGTATTTGAGAGGAGAGTACCTAGGGGCCGGAAACATAGATGCATGCGCATTACCTAGTGTTCTTTTGAGTTTTTTCTTGTAAAATTTTACCTTGTAATGCGATGTTTGAACCTTTATTACTATGAGATTATTTTCATCCCTGTTCTATAATGTGTTATATATTCCGAACTCATGAGGAGGGAAGGACTCGATTCCTAATAGAGACATGTTAATTTCTATACAATTAAACATGTGGTGTGAGTTAGTGCTTCCTAGAGAGGAAATTATGCAGTCTAGGGGGATATAATTCCCTGGTTCCCTTTCCTGTATTATGTGGTTATTGTTGTTGTGTGGTGTTACTTATGGTTTTTAGGGTTGAAAGATGTTAGAGGAAGTGTTCTTGGATGTCGAAGTTTCACTATAGCGTTCGAACAACTAAGGGTGGTTTATCATTAAACATTAATTCCAATAGCGGTGTTTCAATCATAGAGAGACCCTTAAGTAGTATCTCACATGGTGGTTTTTTGTACCCTTACTTTCATTCTAGGATTGTTTTTGGATTCTCGAGGATGAGAGTTGTTAAATAAGCATCTGATGTAGTGGATCAGACTTCACTGGTCCATTACATTATGAAAATATGATGTTGGGGTGTTTTGGAAGGTCAAGGTGACTTATATAAAGATGTTGAATAGTTTCATGTTTTCTTAAGTCTCCAATAGTAGGTCAATAACGATAAGTCATGACAGTGATTCACAATAGTGATTCCCGATGGTGAGTCATAATGGTGAGTTACAACTATGAGTGTAACACCTGAGACTTTTATAAGAAATATTTTGTTTTTATTTTATATAAATCATCAAAAGAATCTTTCACTACACACAACACTAGCTTGGCTTGATTTACACGCAATTGCGACCTTCCTTGATATCTTGCGTCATAAGCAATACCGAGATTCACTAAACAACGATATGCTATTCAAATATTATTAAAACTAACCGTTATGAATAGTAATAACCACTTTTTGAAATTTTGTAAATTTTATTTTTCAAAATGGACTTCATTTTTGGATTCGGAATATCGAAATTATCCTAGGGTGAAATTTTGGTATTTTTCTAAAAACTTTCAATTATTGATAAATAGTGAAAACACTGGGTTACTATTTAAAAACCGACTTTTTATTTAAATAATTATTTATTTTATATAAATTTATTTAAGGTAAAAAAATTTACATAATACCTATATAAGTTCAATGTAATTCATTGGAGTAATTTTATAAAAATTTTAGATATATAAAATTTTTATTGAACTTTTCACCGTCTTTTACCCACCTCCTAGGAGAATTTGAAAATTTACATAAAACTTAATTTTATCGCTTCTGTGAGTGTAATTTCAAAAATCCGAGAGACACGGTTGTTGTCAGTAAGTAAAATGTGGTTCAATGAGCTGAAAATAATTTTTTGTGAATAGTAACTTTTTTACTTTTATTTACCACGGTTAAAAGTAAAAAGGGTAATTAAGAGTAAAAATGATATTATTATTTCCCAAAAAAATGTCTTAATTCAATTGGATAAGTGTAATTCGACCACAAACAACCTTAGGAATAAAATATGACCATTTAGGCCCACTTGGATTAGATTAGGACATTTATTATTAATTTATTTAAAGAAGGGTTAAAATAGTTAAAATCAAAGTTTAATAAGTAAATCATTTTTAATATAGGGTTATACATAAGATAAATTCGACTATAAATATTCATTAAAAATATAATAATATTTCATACATAATTATATTTTATTTGTAATTTTTAGACTTTAAATAATTTAATTTATTTATAACACAATGATGATGGAGTAATTATCTTATTAATGAAATATTGACATAATTGATGTTATAAATAACCAAATAATGTAATTTGAGACATTTTATGAATTAAAATAATTTTCAATGTTAATATGACATGTTATTATTGATTTTATTCACTTTTTTAGAACTATAATTTCTGTTATAATTTTCACAAAAATAAATGACCAAATAGTATCAAAATTGACATAAAATAGTTTTTAGAACAAATATTTTATTATTAATATTTATTTTATTCCTAAAAAAATAAGGTTTGGCCAAATAATTATATAAGGCTATATATATTAATAATAAACAACTTGGGGTTCGTTTGTCATGTTATATTAAATTTATTAACCATATAGTGTAGGAACACAAAAAGACACGGTAAAAGTAAAATTATTTAACTTAAAGTTAAATCTAAATGATAAGGTTAAAATAGGAACCTAAACTTGTCTAAATTCTATTGGATGAGAGGATTTAGACCCATACCCACCTTATCTTCGAAATAAATCAATTTGGATCTATTTAAAACCGAATATGACTTTATAATAAAATAATATTTTTAGTTTTTCCAAAGGTGCCCATCTCCTATCTTATAAAAGGGCACCTCCCCCCTCACTTCCTCACACCACTTTGAGCCTTCACGATCGTCCATACCCTGCCAAATTCTCTTCTCCAATTCCTTAGAAACATCCTAGAGGTCCTTGTATTCTTTAAAAACCAATTTTAGTGCCCTAAAAGGAGGTCTCAAAGAAGCGCTTCAAAGAAGATGTAATGTCCGTTACCGATTCTTTCAACTTTATTTCTTCTTCCACTTCTTCTTATTTATTTATTTAATTATGAAGTAATAACATAAGTATAACTAATATACTGATATGTTATTATAATTATTAAACAACCCTATTTCACCATATATCCATCCTACGGAAAATGAAATCACCGCGCGTGCGTACGTACAGAATATCGTCTCCACGCCGTGGTGTAATCTATATTCCACCACCACCTTACTTGGATGGGTATAATGGTGTAAATAATAACTATAAATTATTATTGTAAAGTGATATTGATTCTGAAATAGTATACATACACTCCATTACAATTTCACGATCATGGGAACGATATCATCGCTCGTGCGTACGTACGGAATACTGTCTCCACGATGTGATGCGACTCGTTCTACATGATCTTCATTGAATAATGGTTATATAAATGAATTGAATGAATTAATATAATATATATTACACTAATACCATTCTGGAAATGATTTATCTATATCCCAAAAAGAATAATAATAATTTATTCAACAAAACATGCATAAGAACAAAAAGCAATAAACACCCGAATAACAAGTAACAATGAAATATTACTAATAAGATGCTATGAATATGACCATATATGATATCATAACAATGATTATGATTCTAGAATCAGTCAATGACATTATTTATATCATTATACAGGAGTTTTAGACACTTACGAAGAAAATCGGACCTAAGGTAAAGGAAAATCTGGCAAACTCAATTTTTATCCGAGATTGTTTATACTTCAGAATTTACTGGGGAATATTTATCATCCACATCCATGTTTCCTTAATATGTAATATTTATATCTTTCTACAATAGTTTATTTCCAATTTTACCTTTCGGTGTGTTTTTAGTAAAAGATATGAAAGGAATCTTTTGTTGTTTTTCGTACGAGGTACTTTTTGACTTTTCAACAAAAGTACGAGAAGAATGCTTTTTTAACTTATACGGCATGAATGGATTTTTAAAAAATTATTTCCAAGATGATTTATTTAAAAGTTTTCACGTTTATTTTTAATAAACTTCTTTTAGTTTAAAATTTTATGACATGTTAAGAAAGGAAAATGTTTTTGAAGTAGAAAGGACATTTTCCTCAAGAATGGAGTTCAAGTGTTTTATCAAAATTATTTTCCATCTAAGATAATATAGGATTCTGTTTCTATCCCTATTATTAAATTGATTTGATTATGTTGTGGTGTAATTATTTTTATGAATTCCTTTATCTTAAATTAATTGTTTTATGATGTCATGATGTTTAAGAATCCCATTTTTATTACATGGGTTATGAAAATATGTATGATTTATGATTTTGTGGCACACATAAGAATGGTATCATTATGAGATGGGTGGGACCTATATCTCCATCCAATTAATTGGGTAAAGATTTATATCTCATGAGATAGACATGTCTGGAATGGGAGTTTAAAATGGTTCAGTAAAACAAGGCTGAAACAAGGAGTGAACTCGGTTCAGAAATGGACTTTGTCCGCTAAGATAATCTTGGCAATGAGTCTTGACTAATAATAAATGATTCTGTATGATTATGTGTGTATGCCACAAAGTTTCATGTTTTATGTTATGATTATTGGGATTACTTTTCACTACTATGATTTATTCGATGTTATGAAATTATGATCTCTTTTGCAGGTTACGATTTCCAAAATGTTATGTTCTCATGAATATGATGTGATTGATATTTCTTTTTTTACCCTTACTAAGCATTTGAGCTCACCCTTTTGTATGTTTTCTTTCCCCAGGTCAGGAAGAATGGTATTAAGTAAGATATTCCAAAAAGGGACTATAGATGTGATGAAATAAATGGGAGACAGTATAGATGCTTTATGAACTAGTTGTTTATGTTTCCCAGTTTCTAAAGACACTATACCTATACTGTCCTTTCATGGTTTTGTTATATGTTGTAATAAGTGTAATTCAATTTTGAAGTACTAACATTGTATGTAATGTATGTTTTGCTATAATGAGTCAATGCTTTGAGTCACAATGGTGAGTCAAAGTGGAAGCTCATAACATTGAGTAACAGTGGTAGCTTCTAACAGTTGGTCAGACCGGTGATTCATAACAGTGACATGAGATGGTAACTCACACCGGTATCTCAAACCAGTAACTCACACTAGTAACTGGAACTGGTAGATCACGAAATAGTGACTCACACTGGTGACTCACTTTGGTGAGTCACACTAATGGCTCACACCGATGTCTCACCTAACAGTGAGTCATTTCCAAAAGTTTTCCATTTTTCTAATTATTATAGTTTCCAATAGTTTTTCCCCCTTTAACATTTCCCTTGATATAAATTTTTTTAATACCCTATGTAATGAATTTTTTGATTCTTTTTAAATCATATCTATCTTCTAAAAACTGATTCTTCCTTTTAGTTCTGAACTGTGTGGTCTCATTCAAGATCTACATTTAATGGATTTTAAAAACCATTTTTCCCATTGATTTAGGATCTGGCCTTTCTAATGAATATATATACTCTTCCTTATATATTTACCCTTTATCTTTGTACGAGACACCACAAACCATTCTTCCCTATAATGTTTTTTTTGTTTTCTAACCTTTGGATTTCATTTTTGTTAGACGATTTTACTGTTGTGGGCACACCCCTATTTAAAATCAATATTAAATTGTTGATCATATGTTCTTCAATTTATTTTTCCTTCATCTATCTTTTATTATTTTATCATGTGGGTGGGTGCATCAAAGATTCTTGTAAACACAATTGAATTATATTTTACAATGACAATTAAACCTATAGGAATAAATATATGAGGTTTAGGAATAACTATATATGACCTTCATTCTTTGTTATAAATTATACGGGATAAAACCACCGTATAAAATCAGGGAAGTTGGTGGTCCTTGGATAAGAATGGGATTGTTTTGTAATGTATGTTTTTGGTTTCCTTGTACACAATTATATATGAAAAATCAAAATGATGTATACCTGGATAATAATTGGATGCCCCAAGATCAAACCTTCTGTGATAACCCAAGAATTAACAAACATTATTAAATATGGGATACCTTGTTAAATATGAAAATTGTTCCTTTTGTGGTGATGTGGTCTGGAGAGCAGCTATATATGTGTGTTTTAAAAGGTGGGTTGGAATCTTATGTTGATAGATCGACTTATTATGGAATGGATGAGAACTGTTATGAAGTAGTACATTCAGAAATGGTTTTGATGATATGTGGATTTTGGTACGACTAATAGTTAGGCGTTTTCTTGTTTTGAGAGGATGGATTGGGAAGAATGGCCTTGAAGGATGATAATAGTAGTGGTTGGTATGGGTAACTCTTATGGAGTTTCTCCATTAGTATCATGAACAAATATTCACTCTGTCTATCGGTATCGATGTATATTAGGTTAGGAATATGTGTTAAATGGATAGTAATGTGAAGTTGGTTAATTTACCATGTTTCTTCTTCCTTTGTGTGACTTATATTATGATGCTTTTTGTCTTCTGTGTTAAATAGTTTCCCTAAAATTGATGGATAAATTAAATAACTAATAATTTTCAGATACCATGATTATTTTAGATAATTGGAAAGAGTTTGTCGATGAAAATAAAAATGATAGACCACATGGTTAATTGTGGTTAAATATAAATAATGAAATGAATTGGTGTTGAGAAATATATCTATGTATGCAACATTAATTTATCATATTTCTAAAATAACCATTATTGATACTAATAGAGGTAGTATTTATTATGAATCCCATAGGTTTCACTGAGTGTTTAGTGTCTATATGTACTACTTGTAGGTTTCCTTGATATTTATATATGTACCTCTCCCTAGTTGAGCACTATGTGCCAAACACCCCTATCATAATGGTCGAAGGATTCTTTCACAAATATTCAAGTGGGAGGAAGTATATCTAGCCACCCGTTCTTCCCTTCTCCATCTTCTCGAATGTGATAACCCAATATTCTTTAGGCAAGTTGTGATTTGGGTATACCAGGTGTTTGTGGGTGAGTTGTTCTTTCCCAAGCATCTTCAGGATTAAATGTGTCGAATTTTTTCATGTGTTTTTGGGATGAGATAAGTTTTTCATTCCCATGATTTTTTTGAATTTGACATTGTATGTGGCCTATGTTTTTGTAGGTGGGATGTGATGTGGTATGTTACTGAGGTTTCTTGCTGGTTGGATGTGTTTGTGAGGCCCATGTGTGTGTAGGAAGGATGTGATGAGTTGCCCAGGTGATGAGAGTAGCTGTGAGGCCCATGTGTGTCATGGTGGGTTGTGAGGTGGTACTTCAGGAAGAGGTGGGAGTACCTTGGAGTTTTTAATTTGGGTGTGAGAGTGGTTAATTGGTGGGGAGGTGGTTTGGGGTACCCTATCATAAATGTTCATTATATTACATTACATGAATTGTGTTATCTGGTGAGTGAGTCTTGGTGAGGTTTTGGTGGTTAGTGTAACATACATGACTTATTTTAATGTTAAATTTAATTTAATTTCTATTTATGCTTGTTTTTTGGGTTTCTGAAGCTTTTATGGTGGAATGGGTGAGTTTTCGGGAATTGGGCAAAACTGTGAGCCCAATTCCAGATTTAAAAAAAAATTGTTTCTTTTATAAATTTTTCATTTTTTTAATATTTTTCACCCATTTCCAATTCCTAAATGTTCTCCCCTGACATATTAACAACACAATTTTAGTTTGGACCCCTTAAAATCCATAACAATGGGGTATTTGGGTTTTTATTTAAGAATTGGGCCAACCTGAAAGCCCATTTTATAGTTTTAAATTGTTTTTTTTAGTTTTTAATATCATATTATTTATAATGAATATTTCGGTGATTCAACCTCCCTTTCGACCATAAGAATCCCAGGCATGCTCCCATTGCCTTTCCCCACTCCTTGGAGCTCTTTGAAATCTTGAATTAGGGCAGAACATCATAGGGTGTCTCAAATCGTTCAGAATTGAAGAGGTAACTTCATCCCTTCTTAACACTCTCAATTCTTACTATATTCCCTCCATTATAGTTCCTAAATGACATCCTAAATCATTTTTGATAAACCACTGAATTTTTGTCTATTTTCAAATTTAGATACTTGTGTATGTGAGGCGATTTATACAAGATCCCCCATGTATGTTGGTCTTCCTCATTCTTCTTTCAATTTTCTTAGGGTTACATTCAATGTGATTAGGGTTTCATACCTTATCCATAAGGTTCCTAATTTCCAGAAGTTAGGGTTCAATCCTAGGGTTTGATATCTTGTCTTTTGTGTGAAATCTTCCGGTTTTAGGTTCAATTTCACTTCCTTGAGGTGCGGCGGTGGTCCTGTTTATGTTTCACACAATGATTTGAGTGTTTCAACAAAAAAGGTTGGTGATTCCATGTATAACCATTTTATGATGAGTTTTATTTCTTGTTTTATTGATTTAGTATGTTTCAAATCTATTATTTGTGGTGAAAAAACTATTTTTTGATGGACTTGGTTAAGTGTTTAATTTTATAGTTTCATTTTTTCCTGGAATTGGGTGCTTTTCATGCATGGATCTTGGGGAAATGTTTGGGTGTATTTTATAACATATTAAAGTGATTTATTAGTGTTTAAAGGGACTGAAAATTCTGGTTTGTTAACGCCTTAATGTCATGTGGGCCTTTTAATGGGGTTTTTGAATGGTTTTAATGTCTGAAACCATGTTGTACTTCTTGAACATGATTTGTAAAAACATGTGTTTTTCATGTGTACCTTTTGTGGTATTGCTTGAGGTATTTGTATAAAACATGGGGGTGGTTTAATAAATGTTTTTAGGGCTTCCAATTATGCTTTTTATTGTAATTGGCTTTGTTTTGGTCTTGAATTTGGGTTTTGAAATGGGTTTTGTATGTAAACCATGGTTTCAACTCTTGGGTTGGTTTTATGAAAATTGTAAATGATTTAATGAGTTACACAAAGTGTGAATTGGTTTCTAATGTACTGTTTTGGTGATAGTGTGTTCCTAAAATGTGTTTTTGAAACAGAAAGTGTTCAGTTATGTTTTAAAACATCTTTGTAATTTTTGGTAATTTGTCGAGGAGATTTATGAAATTGGGATGTGGGTGAGAAACGTGTTTTCGGGCTGTTTTGTGTGAGTGTGATTTGAAAAATGGACTTTGTTTATGAACAGGTTATTCTATAACATGTGAGTGGGCTGTTATGTGATGTTTATCATCTTGGAAAAAATTTTATAAAATTTTTAATTGATTTTTTGACTTGTGAAAGTTGTTCAAAATCGGTTGTGGGCTATTTTTTCTGTGAGTTTGATTTCAAAATTCATTTGAATGAAAAAGTGGATTTTTTAGACTTTTGTGGAACACATGTGGGTTGTTTGGTGAACCTGTAATGTGAATATGATATTTTCATGTGAATAGTATATTTATTGACTTGTTGAACTTGTCTGAGCACAAGGGGAAAACCTGGGTATCAAGGTGGGTGGACATGTGCTAGTATGCTAGTGAATCTGTGGGGTTTGGCATCAGTTTCACTTAGAATGATTGATGCTTGGAACACTAACTAAATTATGATGATGATGATTGGGGACCATTAGGTTATGGGTATGTTCCCTACTAGTGGCTCATGCACAGGAACATATATTGTGATGGTTACTCTCACCAAGATACGAGGTACCTGGGACCCACAATAAGCTAGTGCCTAGGGGTTATTTCCTATTGCTTCTGCTCATTAGTTACTTTGTGATTATCGTTGGCATATAGAATGGTTGGCTGGAAAATTCAGTAGTGATGACATTATTTTTTCAAACTGTTGATTCTTAATGATAACCAACTTGAAAACTATTTTAATTTTTTTTGTTTAATCTTTTAGAAATTGTAACTAGAATTTTTTGTTTGTGAAAACCCGCAAGCTTTTTGTCTTTGAATGTTAATCACATAGAATATCTTAGTGGTGGTATCCTACTGGGCATTGGCTCACACCCTACTGACACCCTTGGGTGTAAGTAGACTTGGTTTTTTTGTTGTTGAAGGTTTGGATACAGTTTTTAGTTCTAGTGGTTCGGGTTTCTAGTAGGTTGATTTTATTAATATTTTTATGACTTATTATATACTCCCTTTACTGATTTTATATGAAATTTCCATAATTTGTGTGAAAATATTAATGTTTTAATATTATGTATAATTTTTGAGCATTTTTATAAGTAGTCCAATTGAGTCAGTTTACTGTTTTAATAATAACTATCACTATACTTATCCAAATTGTATGGTTATTGTTTTGTAGGATTCTCATTTAAATATAAAACATTTCTTTAGAAGGTACCATGATCCAATTATGCCATTTGAAGGGTCATATGGTCCTCACAAACAAGACCGAAGAATCTGTGAAGAAATTGGACTAGACATGAAGATTGATTTACTGGACTCAATCCAGAAATCCAAAAACATTAAAACTCCACCATAATTCGGGGGACACTAGATTTCATCTTGGATAAAAATTTCAAGGAATAAATCTAAGTAAAAGGGTCCCAAATAAAGCTTTGAAGTCCAGCCCACAATTCTGGCCGAGAAATAAAATTAGTATAGTATTCATGACATATCTCATGATGTAAGCATCAAATCAGGCTGAGATTTTTCAGTGTGAAAGATAATATATAGTGGCCAAATTTTTTGAAGAATTAATTCTTATTTGAAAGCATCTTCCTATTCCAAAATCCATTCACATTTTGGCCATCGAAAAAGCATGGATAGAAATGGACAGTTTACCTTTGTTTAATAAAAACGCCATAACATTGGCTCCACTTGTCCAAAGGCCTCAAAATTTTTACAGTTGTCGGAAAACTTTATTATATACAGCTTTGAAAAAGGAGATATTTAAAGATTCGGATGTCTGAATAGCCAAAGTGGCGATGCAACTGGAGGGACATATTGGGAATCCAAACAGTCCACTCCTTGGGCTATAAATACTCTCCCCTTCTCTTTTTGAGAGGGGTTTGCATTTCAGAAGAGAGGATAACATATTGGAATGAAAAAAGCCTTCACAAAGTCTTGGGATGATCTGCCATACTCACGTTTTCACTTGAGAGAACTTTCCTCCTCTCTTTGTTTTCACTTATTTTTGTGTTCTTTGTTTTTGTAATTTTGTAAGTCCTTTCTTTTGTAATTCTGTTTTAATGCAAGTTTCTTCTTCAATATCTCTTATTCTCCTCCACCTTCTGTATTTTAATATTAATGTTCATAAAATAGTTTCAATTCAGTTAAATCTCCTTCCCTTATTTTTCTTCCTCATTCAATCAAAAATCCGTTTTTAATTATCATCAATGTTCATGTGTGTGTGTTCGACGTACCACTCTTTTCTAATCCCTTTATTTTTCTTCTATTATTAATTTATCATCATAATTATTATAACCAGAATATTAAAAACCCAAATGGCTGAGTAAATATCTCATTTGGGTGAGTAATAATTTCATTATGTTATGTGATTGAGAGTATTTTCTCGATGTGTATTCGTTAATTTATCATTGTGTATGTTGGACTTAATATGTCATGGATTAATGACATATTTTGTTTAGCATGTGGTTTCCATGGATTATTGGAACCACAAATACACTACCATAAACATGTACTGATTGATATTAGAACCCTATGTTAGGTTAAGGCTTGGATTAAATCCTTAACACTTGGGAATTCAAATCAACGTCAACTTGTGACATGGGTGTTAATTTAAATGCAATATAAAGCAAAGCTCAAGGATATCATAAGCTTAACTAACCTAACGATGAACTCACCCAAATCATTTTCAATTTTTTAAATCAATCATAATCAATTTTTAATTTCAGTTAAGCTCTGAAAACAAACCCCCCCCCCTAATCAAAATACAATCAACTAAAAACAAACTACTATTTCAAAGTATCATCACCGAGGATTCGACCCGAGTGCTGCTATAAACATTAGCAGAGCACCGGAACTTTGACCGGTCGATAGGCGACAATTGGACGTGTGTTTCAAATGGCTCCGTTTCTGTGGATGGTACTTTAATTAGACATTAGTTTTTTGTTATTGTAAAAAAACACAAAAAAAAATAAATTTAAAAAAGTTGAAAAAAAAACAAATAGAAACACCCATCTTCTAATAAAAATCATAAACAAAAAAAATACAAAGAAAACCCTGTCTTCCTCTCTATTCCAACATCTCTATGAATGCCCCGTAGCCTTCCAAAAAATCCCTCGGATTTGTTTGACCCTTAAATTGAGCGAACACTTCTCCATCTTCGGAGGAACGTAAGAGATAATCAAATAATTCAAGAACCAATCCTTGTCTAACTAGTTGAATTTGAAATGGACCATCCTAGGGAACAAACCCTTAAAGAACTTCCTACCCATGATATGAATTACCAACCTCTTGGTATTCAGTATCCAAACATAGAAGATGACTTCGAACTCAAATCGGGTTTGATTCATCTTCTCCCTCATTTTCACGGGCTAGCCGGTGAGGATCCACATCTCCACCTTAAAGAGTTCCAAGTAGTGTGCTCTACCATGAAGCCTCAAGGGGTTTCTGAAGAACAAATAAAACTCCGAGCCTTCCCTTTCTCTCTAACTGACACTACTAAGTCATGGATCTACTACCTTCTTCCTGGTTCCATAACTACATGAAATGACATGAAGCGACTATTCTTAGAGAAATTATTTCCTGCTTCTCATACTTCTTCTATCTAAAAGGAAATAAGTGGTATCCATCAGTTCCCAAGTGAATCACTCCATGAGTACTGGGAGAGGTTCAAAAAGCTTTTTTCAACATGCCCACACCACCAAATTCCTGAACAACTCTTGATCCAATACTTCTATGAGGGGTTATTGGCTATGGAGAGAACTCTCATAGATGCCGCAAGTGGTAGTGCTCTTGTTGATAAAACTCCTACAGCAGTAAGAGATCTCATAAGTAACATGGTTGCAAGCACACAACATTTCCATACTCGAGCACATGCTCAAGTCAAACATTCCCAAGAAAATCAATCAATTGAGTTGAACAAAATGACCGAGTGGATGAGTGAACATAAAGGTCTTGTGAGATAACTAGCTGTGGCAACAAAATCCCCAACCTTGTCTTCTCCGCAATCAATGTTTCCTGGAAATGTCAAAAACTGTGGAATATGAAACTCTCCATCTCATCCAACTGACACATGTCCACAACTTCAAGAGTATCAACCCGATTCATATGGACCAATGGAGATCAATTCAGCATATGCTCAGCAGAACACCAATCCTCAACTATCAGGTCAGTTTGTTCGAAACATTAACCAACCTCACTCCGATCCCTTCTCTTCTTCTTATATCCAAGGCCTTAGGTATGGTACTCCCATATCTCACCCCCCTCAATTCCATCCTCAAAACCCAAACCAATTCCAATATGGTCAAGGTGGTGGTAACTTCCATCAACCATATCCTTTTTTTCCTCAACCTCAAAGGAAAAATCCTCCTCCTGGATTCCATTATCCAACTGAGCCTTCCCAATTCCAAAACCAATACAATCAATTTCTCAAGAACCAAAACCAAGGCAATCCCAACCATGGACAAGCCTCTTATTCCAAGAAACCATAGGAATGTGAAGTGGAATATATTTCCTCCATCACCCATTCTAGCCTTAAGGACATTGAAACTCAAATAGGTCAACTTGCATCCCACCTGAGCCAGTAACAACAATCAAATTCTTCCCAACTCCCATCTCAACCATTACCCAGCCCCAAGTGTAATGTAAGTGCAATTGCACTTAGATCAGGAAAGCAACTTTCTATGCCTCAAGATAAATCCTCAAACCCTCCTTTGAATATTGACATAGAAAACGAAAATAAAGAGAAACTTGAAAAGGAACCTGAATCCATTCCCTCACCTCCTTATATTCCACTTAGGAATCCAATTCCTTTTCCTCAAGCTGTTTCTAAACCAAGGATGTCCTTTGAACCTGATCCTGAAATGCTCGACAGGTTTAGACGTGTTGAAGTCAAAATTCCCCTCTTAGATTCCATAAAAAAATTCCTAAGTATGCCAAGTTTCTTAAGGAGTTGTGTACCCACAATAGGCAACTTAGGACCTTCGAAAATGTTTCCACCCAGCAGTCTATTCCCATAAAGTGCAAATATCCAGGGACCTTTACGGTTCCATGTCAAATTGGATGTTCTAATTTTGGTGATGCACTCATAGACCTAGGAGCCTCAATTAATGTCATGCCCAAATATATCTTCTCCATCCTTGGTCTAGGTCCCTTACATCCAACGGGTGTTTTCATTCAGTTATCCAATCGAAGCACAACCAGTCCTTAGGGAATAATTGAGGATGTCCTTGTTCGAGTCAATGATCTTATCTTCCATGCTGATTTCTTTGTCCTTGACATGGAAGGTGAGAATAACTCTTCTTGATCTCCCCTAATTCTAGGAAGACCATTCCCCACGACTGCGAGTACCAAGATTTATGTCCATTCAGGCATCCTATCCATGGAATTTGGTGACCAACTGGTCAAGTTCAACATTTTCCAAGCCATGCGATACCCATCTGAGGATCACTCTGCATTCTCAATCCATGCTTCTGAGGACACTTCTAAGAGTCAATAAAACCCCATTCCATCATGTTCATCCTGTTCTGAAGAGATAGGATTTTGTGAAATCTGCACTAGGATTAACCAAGTCATAAATGGTGAAGTTGATGTGGACCTTTCATTCATAGACTCCATCAATTTAGAGGATCTTGAAAACTATATTGAATCCCATCTCAACTCTGATCTCTAATACTCCACCGTGGACAGTATTAAGGAAAATGAAACTGAAGCAACTGAAGTCCCTTCCTCCATTCCTGAGTTGTCGAGCCCAAATGTGAAAGATGAGACTCATCTGAAACCTCTTCCTGCACACCCGAAATATGAATTCCTCTTCCATGATCACTCATATCCTGTCATTATCTCTGCCGCACTTACTGAAATCGAGGAGTCTAAACTTGTTCAAGTGTTACAGGAAAACAAAAAGGCCTTAGGTTGGACCCTAGATGACATACCAGGAATCAACCATGCCCTTTTCATGCATCACATCCATCTTGAGGAGTCATTCAAACCAATTTTACAACCACAAAGAAGAATCAATCCACTCATCCTTGGGGTATTTAGGGAAGAGATCCCCAAGCTTCTTCAAGCTGGTATTATCTACCCAATTTTTGATAGTGAATGGGCTAGTCCGATTCAGGTTGTACCAAAGAAGGGTGGGATAACTGTTGTTAGAAATGAACATGGGGAGGTAGTCATAACTCGAGTGAAGAACAAATGGCGTGTATGCATCGATTATCAAAAATTGAATGCTGAAACACGAAAAGATCCCTACCCTCTTCCATTCCTTGATCAAATTCTAGAATGATTATCCATATAGTCACAATATTGCTTTCTTGATGGATACACTGTCTATTTTCAAATCCCAATCTCACCTCAGGACCATGAAAATACAAATTTCACATGCCCCTTTGGAATATATGCATATAGAAGAATGCCTTTTGGATATTGCAATTCTCCTGCAACATTCTAGACGTGTATGATGAGTATGTTTTCATAATTCATTGAACACTGCATGGAAGTCATCATGGATGACTTCATAATTTATGGTGAGTCATTTGAATCTTGTTTTAATTCACTCTCTCTAGTCCTTTAAAATTGTGTCAAGTGTAACCTTGTGTTAAATTTTGAAAAATTTCACTTCATGGTTGCAAATGGGATTGTTCTAGGGAACATAGTTTCAAAGGATGGTATTGAATTAGATCCTGCCAAAATTGAAGTGATCCAATCACTTCCTCCACACACTTATGTTTGATACATCCGTTCATTTCTTGGTCATTCCGGTTTTTATCGGCGATTCATCCATAACTTCAGTAAAATTTCTCTCCCACTCACTCGTTTTCTCCAAAATTATTTCACTTTCCCTTTGGATAAGGTTTGACAGAGAGTCTTCATTGAACTCAAAACTGCTCTTACATCTTCCCCGATAATCCAACCCCCAGATTGGTCATTACCCTTTGAGTTGATGTGTGATGCTTCTGATACAGCCGTTGGGGCTGTTCTTGGTCAAAGAAGAGAAAACAATCCCTCATGTCATCTATTATGCCTCAAAAACATTGGATGAAACTCAATCTCACTACACTGTGACTGAAAAAACATCTAGTAGTGGTTTTTCCTTAGATAAATTCTGGTCCTATCTCTTAGGTTCCAAAATCATCATCTTCACAGAACATTCTGCTATCAAGTTCTTACTCTAGAAAAGTGATTCCAAACTGAGCATAACAAGATAGATCCTAATGCTCCAAGAGTTTGACCTTGAAATTAAAGATAGACTAGGAAAAGAAAACCCTTTTGCTGATCACTTGAGTAGAATTTCTAGATCTTCTCAATCTGAAATCATCGATCCTGAATTACCCACTGAGCACCTTTCATCTCTCACTCCAAAAATACCATGGTATGCCCCAATTGTAAATTATTTGGTTTCTGGTTTTTTCCTAAAAATGTTTCAAAATAACAAAAAATGAAGTTGAAAAGTGATTAAAAATACTATTTTTGGGAAGAAAATAAACTTTGGAAAACTGGGGCAGACATGGTAATTAGGAGATGTGTAGGAGAAAATGAGTATTCCTCCATCTTAGAATTCTGTCACTCACTTCCAGGAGGTGGCCACTTTGGACCACAAAGGACCTCCCGAAAGGTCCTAGAATCTGGATTCTTCTGGCCTTCGCTCTTCAAGGACTCACATGAGTTCTGTCAAGAATTCCCCACTTTCCAAAAGTTCGGTACAATCTCCAAAAGAAATGAAATGCCCCAAAAGCCCTTAATATTTTGTGAAATCTTCGATGTTTGGGGCATCAATTTCATGTGACCATTTCCCCCTTCCAATGGATTCTCATACATCTTTCTTGCTGTTGATTATGTTTCAAGGTGTGTTGAGGCCAAGCCCACTAGGAAGGATGATGCTCATACTGTTACCGAGTTCCTCAAAACCCACATCATCCATAAATTTGGCACACCCCATTCCTTGATAAGTGACTTAGGAACCCATTTTTGTAATAAAACCATTGAATCTCTTTTGAAAAAGAATGGGGTTGTACATAAAACATCAACTGCATATCACCCCCAAAAAAATGGCATGGCTTATCTTTCTAATAGAAAAGTGAAAAGAGTGCTTGAGAGAATTTTTAAGCCCACCAGAAAAGACTGGCCTAAGAGACTTGGTGAAGTCCTTTGGGCTTATCGAACTGCCTATAAAACATTCATTGGGATGTCTCCTTTTAGGATTTTTTTTGGTAAAGCATGTCACTTACCAGTTGAAATCCATCATAAGTCATTTTGGGTAGTGAAAACATGTAATTTTGATCTTGAAAAATCTGGTGAAGAAAGATTGTTGCAACTGGCTGAACTGGAGGAGCTTTGACTTGAATCCTATGAGAATTCCAATCTGTACAAAGAGAAGGCCAAGGTACTCCATGACAAACACATCCTGAGAAAGGTATTTCATGAAGGTGAAAAGGTAATGCTCTTCAATTCTCGATTTCATCTTCACCCAGGTAAGCTTAATTCTAGTTGGGATGGTCCTTTTATTATCACTAATGTTTACCCATTTGGTGGAGTGCAAGTCCAAGACCCCTCCTCCAAAAGGACATTTATGGTAAATGGACATCGGTTGAAACATCACCATGAGAGGACATGCAATCCTGGAATTACATCAACTTCCATTGGATCCATAGTAGACCCACCACTGAATGGATATGGCAACCCACCAAATCCAAACCAGGGGGCACCTCTTTCCCTTTGACTATTCTTCTCCCTCTCTCCCTCTCTCTATCTCTTTCTTCTTCTTCCCCTCTCTTTCATTTTTTACCACTTTCTTCATAAAACCCTTTTTTTTCTCTTTCTTGTGTGGGTGTTTATTTTAAAAAAACCATAAAAACTAAAAAAACCCAAAAAAACACAATTACTTAAAAAAAATTAAAAAAAGAGTCATGCTTACTCACCATCGAGTTTTGTAATTTTTTCCAACCATTTTGGGGAGTTAATAGACATGTTTTCATCTAAATTTTTTTTATTTTCATCATGAATTTGGATAAAGAATTTTGTGTCAAAATTAACAAATTTTGAATGCACAATTTTTGATTTGGATAATTCTTTTCCCAAACCATGAGGAACAACATTTTCTTTCATGCCAAGGCCACCTTTGGCCATCTATTCAAAATGGGTGTTTTTCACCACCATTTGTGATTCTTGAGTTTTTGGCCCTTCGATCAGAATTTCCTACCTTAGTGTGCATTAATATGATAGAGGCATTTTCTGAACCACATGAGAATTACAATAGCAAAATAGCCTCTCATTTCCCTTACATTATTCGTCCTTTTGAAAGCCCCTTCAAGCCTATTAAAACCTTTTCTTTGATAGCCACATTACAAGCCCAATACCTTATCCCACCCAATATCAACATGGACTTTCATTGCATAAGTTCTTGAAATTTAAGTGTGGGGGAATGGATTTCATTTTTGGGTATCATTTCCTTACTTTCCGGTTAGTTTTCATCTTCTTGAGGTCAAGCATCAATTTTAGTGTGGGGGGGAGTTTGTCATTCAGTGGGATTTGGCAATGTATTGTACCAATGATATTGAAAAGTATTAAAAAAACAAATTCAAAAAAATATCAAAATCAAAAACAAATAAAAAAAGGAATAAAATGGGTTGTGTCTTGGGTAGGTCAAAAATCACTCTTCCTAAACCTTTGATCTTGTTATAACTATTACAATTTTTTTCATGTGGAGATAAAACATGGGTTGGGATATGAGCATGAGATCTGTCTCAAGGTCAACTTTCGAAAAAAAAGAAAAAAAAGAAAAAAAGAACACTTCCATTATATTGTTATATCATTTGGAGAAGTTTGGTGGTTTGTAAATATTTCATCTTCTCATCCCATTCATACTTTCTTCCTCTTTTGTGTCTTTTTCACACAATCATTCCCTTGTAAATATGTGTTTTCATTTCCTTCCATGTTTTATTTCAAAAAAATGTGCATTGTTTTTCTATGTTGGTATTTTAACCCTCTTATTCTCTCTCTTGGACATTATATTCCTATCGTCCTATAGCCACAGAAAAACCCCTTCAAAATACCTCTTGATTTTTGAGAACATTGGATAGTTATTAGAAGCTGAGATCTCTTACAAACTCTATGATTTTCACTTTTGGTTGGTGAAAGAGTGAACCTCCACAAATGAATTTTATCATCTTGAGAGGTGTGAGTTTTGAGTGTCCACAATTTCCCTTTCTAAATATGAGCATGAAAAAATGAATTAGTTTTAGAAATTATTTCTGTAACAACTTGTGGTAGATTTCAAAATGGATGAGTGAAATAGTCTAAACCTCCCCTGATTGGAGAAAACAAAATTTTAATATTTGTTGGTGAGTGAAAATGATTTTGTCATGTTTTTATATTTGTTGCACATGAGAACATGCACAAAACTATGTGTGGGGGTGTTGATGTTATTAATATTTTAATGACTTATTATATACTCCTTTTACTGATTTTATATGAAATGTGGATAATTTGTGTGAAATATTAATGTTTTAATATTAAGTATAATTTTTGAGCATTTTTATAAGTAGTCCAATTGAGTCAGTTTACGGTTCTAATAATAACTATCCCTATAATTATCCACATTGTATGGTTCTGGTTTTTTAGGATTCTACATTAAATATAAAACATTTCATTAGAAGGTACCATGAGCCAATTATGCCATTTGAAGGGTCATATGGTCCTCACAAACAAGACCAAAGAATCTGTGAAGAAACTAAACTAGCCATGAAGATTGATTTACTGGGCTCAATCCAGACGTCCAAAAACATTAAATCTCCTCCATAATTCGGGTGAAACTACATGTCATCTTGGATAAAAATTTCAAGGCCCAAATCCAAGTATAATGGGCCCAAAGAAAGCATTGAAGTCCAGCCCACCATTCTTGACGAGAAATAAAATCAGTATATTATTCATGACATATCTCATGATGTAAGCATCAAATCAAGATTATATTTTTCAGTGTGAAAAAGGTGATATAGGAATCCGACTTTGTTGAATAATTCTTTCGTATTTGAAGGTATATTACTATTTCAAAATCCATTCACATTTTGGCCATCAAAAAACCATGGATAGAAATGGACAGTTTACCTTTGTTTAATAAAACCGCCATACCATTGGCTCCACTTTCCCAAAGGCCTCAAAAGTTTTACAGTATTTGGAAAACTTTATTATCTACAACTTTGAAGAAGGAGATATGTGGATATTCGGCTGTCTGAATAGCCAAATTTGCGACGAAAGTGGAGGGACATATTGGGAATGCAAACAGTCCACTCATTGGGATATAAATACTCTCCCCTTCTCTCCTTGAGAGGGGTTGACATTTTAGAAGAGCGGAGAACATATTGGCACGACCAATGCCTTGACAAATTCCTGGGAGGACCTTCCATACTCATGTTTTCACTTGAGATACATTTCCTCCTCTCATTGTTTTCACTTTTGTGTTCTTTGTTTTTGTAATTTTGTAAGTCCTTTATTTTGTAGTTTTGTTTTAATGCAAGCTTTTTCTTCAATATATCTTATTCTCCTCCACCTTCTGTATTTTAATATTAATGTTCTTAAAATATTTTAAATTCAGTTAAATCTCCTTCCATTCTTTTTCTTCCACATTCAATCAGAAATCAGTTTTTAATTATCATCATTGTTCGTGTGTGTGTGTTCGACGTACCACTCTTTTCTAATCCCTTTCTCTTTCTTCTATTCTTAATTTATCATCATAATTATTGTAACAAGAATATTAAAAACACAAATGGATGAGTAAATATCTCATTGGGGTGAGTTATAATTTAGGAATGTTAAGTGATTGAGAGTATTTGCTCGATGCGTATTCGTTAATTTAACATTGTGTATGTTGATCATAATATGTCATGGATTAATGACATATTTTGTTTAGCATGTGGTTTCCATGGATTATTGGAACCAAAAAAAAAAACCATAAACATGTAATGATTGATATTAGAACCCTAAGTTAAGTTAAGGCTTGGATTAAAGCCTTTTCACTTGGGAATTCAAATCTACGTCAACTTGTGACATGGGTATTAATTGAAATGCAATATAAAGAAAAGCTCATGGATATCACAAGCTTAAATAACCTAACGATGAACTCACCCCAATCATTATCAATTTGTTAAATCAATCATAATCAATTAGTCATTTTAATTAAGCACTGCAAACACCCCCCCTAATCAAAATACAATCAACTAAAAACAAATGACTATTTCAAAGTATCATCGTCGAGGATTCGACCTGAGTGCTACTATACACATTAGTAGAGCACCGTAACTTTGACCGGTCGATAGGCGACAATCGGTCGTGCGTTTCATAGGTCCTTGGTGGTGAAGTCATGTGGAGATGCCTTGAAGGCGGAAACCCTTTCCATGAGGGTTTTTGGGCTGTTTAATTTTTATTTTTACCTTTTTTATAGTCTTGATGAGTTGTTTAAAAACATGTAATTCATTTCTGAATTTTGTAAAAGATGGTTTTAGTTGAAAAATCCAGATTCATTTTATTGTGTTTTTCTATTGTCTAATGTTTATAAACACAGGTAAATCATTCCCAAACATCATTTTATGATACCTGGGAACCTGTTCCCGCTCGTGGGGATCGGGAACGCCCTTCGGGCCTTATCGTGGGCTGGGTCGGCTACCGGTTTTGATGGCGACCAGATTCGGTTCGTGACAAAATGCTATTAGAGCAGGTTCGCTCTCTTTGAGTCACATTATTTGGGGCACAGTCGGGATAGTCTGGAGTTAGGATTGTCAGGACATGGCATTTTAGTTATGAGAAATGTGGATTATCACCACACCTCATTATGGGATTCAAGTCTCTAAGGGATGCTGGGATTTATATGGGTCCTTTGGATTTCATGGATTGATGATGATTAGGAGAAATGAAAAGAGAGTTTGGAGACTGGTCTCCGTGAGCTCGCAGGGTCTGGCAAGCCTTGTTGATCCGGGGATATTTACCTAGAACACTCTTAGTGATGGTTAAGTGATAGTAATATGGCTTCCAACCATATGTCCAAGTCACCCACTGAAACTAGTTTCCTCTTACATTGTCTTGTATTCTTTAGTTTTGAAATTGTGGATCTTTGGTTTTAAATTGACTAGGTTTTATAAAGCATAATGTTTTTTTGAAATTATTTTAAAATAAAGAGGGAATGGTTTGGTTTATGAAATAGTGTAACTGACTTTTCAGAATTGTTTTGAAACGGGAAATGGTGTGCTTACGCCTCTTTTGAAAGAAGGAACTATATTGAAGTTGGTTTGAAAAAGTGTTTCCAATAGAGTTTTCTAAACAATAAAAGGGTGTTATAATTGGATGAGATGTTTTTAAATTGAAGTGAATATCTTTAAAGCGAGTTATTTTCTAAATGGGTGTGTCTTTCTGATAAGTTTTCTAAGGTTTGAGTTGGGATTTTGATCGTGTGGTTAGCGGTTTTGAGAAAAATGATGTATTGGTTGACTGTTTTGGTTTTGAGAAGTGGAAATATTTTTTTTAACTATTAGTATTTTCGTGATCAAGCACATGCATGGGTTATATGAGATGGTGGATGGTTGATGACACAACTGGAAGAGTGTCGGGATGGACATGGGGAGGGTGTTTGGTGTGGCACAGAAACATGCATGTGTAAGGCCAATGGGGTACCATTTGTTGATGTGCTAACCACTGAACTGTTTGTTTTCAAAGAAATATTTTTAAAGAAAAAGATGATGTCTTTATGAATTGTTTGGGATGGATTATATTGTGTGTGTTTTTTGGAAAATTTTGATTTTGTGGGATGTTTTGAGTCCAAGAACCCCTCCTGTTCGAGCTGTGTTTTGGGTTTGTATTTGGTCGGTAAGTTGGGTAGAAAAACCGGTTAGTAGTCTCCTCTGAGATATGTTTTGGGACACCTTTATGGTGGTTCCCTTCATGATTTTGGATCTGGTCTGTGGAACGTTTTGACCAATGGACCAGATTGGTTGGGTCCTTGGGTTCTCTTGTTGGATAAGGTACGCCCCAATTAAGGGTTAGTGCACAACTGGAGTGCAACCCAGATTGTTTCACCATTAGAAGACCCTCCAGTTGAAAAATATAAGGAATCATTTTCTTGAGATTTATGATTGAGACTACACCCATTCAATTCCTGGTTTTGTGTATCCACTTGTAGTGTGAGAGTTATCATGGAAGGTTGAAAGAGACCTTATCTTCTTAAGTTTCCTGATTTTCCAAATGTGGAAGTGGTTTGTGGTTGTTATCATGGATGAGTATCTGGATGGAGTCTAAGAGATCCTCTCAGTCCATCATAATCTCTTCAAAAAAGGAGTTCACAATAAACTATCAGTGTGGGAAATATAGTCATGAGATGATATTGTGGCCACATTCAAGAATTGTGTGTTGTTTGGGGTTGTTGTATAATGTCCCACTCCATGCATTGTTTATATCAGTCACAATGGTCATGTTCGGTGAAGCCTTCTGATTTCGTGTACTCGATTGAATTTAAAGGTGAATGTTGTGCAATCCTTTGAGTGTATCTTTATGTTGGGAGAATTTCTACCTTATAAATAATTCAAAATCTTCTATTTTAGAGGCAGGTGATAATAGGTGTTATTTACTTGTATATTTTCTCACTCGAAGAAAGAAGGTCTGATGTGTGTTCATTTTCTAAGCCCTTGTTTCAGTGAAATATCGAGTCAGGGTAAAGTGAGTTAGAAATGTGTTATGTCTTGGTAATATTATAGAGGATTTTAGTATAGTTTTTGGTTGAACATAAATAAGAATTCTCATTCCGGGGGGTTTCCAAAGCCTAACTGCGAGGTCGAAGATGCTTCAATCATTTGAGCTCCATCCATAGGTATCGGAGAGAAGCTGACTCAGAGTCAGGGGAAATCCCAGGGTTGTTTAAAGCCATGTACAGTTTCTTATCCTCAGTATGAAAGATAGTAAGAGTCTAATCCTTTACTGTCATCATATTTCTTCTGTTTTTCCCATTCAGTGGAAATAGGTTGAGGTCCTTGTACCCTTGTCATCACCTAATGTAATTCCCTCCCCCTTTGGTTTCCATCGAGTAATTAGAGAATGGTTAGAAATTTGGATATACATGCTAAGGAAATAGTTTGTGAATGATTAGTAGTGACCATGTTCCAGGAAGCCATTCGAAAAGAATGATATGCATATTTAGTGCATAATTTCCCAAATCGTGCGGACTGACCCTATGTCATTCCCAAATATTAATAAAAAATTGTGTCTTTTTATGTCTCCCCATGCTGGTCGGTTAAGATTGTTGGTTCTTATAGTGGGGAGATCCACTATGATTCTCATGTACGTTCCTTCGTAAAATGTGAATGGAATTCTACCTTTTTTACATGGTATTTCTTTCATGCCCCCTATTAGTGTCTTGATTCTATTTCGGAAAATAATATAGGTTGCCTCTTATGGTGGGGTGCCTATTTGTGTCCCCCCATAACAATAGCTCAGATTTATCCATGGTGTTGACTTGGTTGTAGGTAGTCTAGTTCAGAAATATCTAGATACCAACATCTTCCTTGAGTAAATGTTGGTATTTGAGAGATCCCAAAGTTTAGTTAATGTAAGGTAAGTGTAACTTTGTTCAAAGTTGTTGTTCGTTTGGGTGAATTGCATGATTCTTGTTCGGATAGCGTTCAAGGAGATCCATTTTGGGATAAAGTATGAATGTGATTGAACATTTCAAGAAAGTGGTGTAAGTTTGGATTGTGAGATTAATCATTCTTTAATTGATCACTGGAGGTGTTATGGCCCTTGGGGGCGAAGCTTCGCAAATAAGTACATCCTAGTTTATCAGTTGGGTTTGGATTTGGTATCTGGCCATGTTGTAGCTTTCCGGGGATGTAAAGTATTCATGGTAGGGATAATTGTCACATAAATGACTTATTTTGATGTTAAATTTAATTTCATTTCTATTTAGTTTTTGTTTTGGGGTTTTTCAAGCTTTAATGGTGAAATGGGTGAGTTTTCGTGAATTAGGCCAAACCGTGAGCACAATTCCAGATTTAATAATAAATTTTGTTTCCTTTATAAATTTCTCATTTTTTAAAATTTTTAACCCATTACAATTCATAAATGGTCTGCCCTGACATATTAACACCACCATTGTAGTTTGGACCCATTAAAAATCTATAACAATGGGGTATTCGGGTTTTTTACGAACTGGTCCAACCCGAAAGCTCATTTTCAAGTTTTAAAATTTTTTTCTTATTTTTTAATATCTTATTAATTATAATGAATATTTCGATGACTCTAACTCCCTTTAGACCCTAACAAGCCCATGCGTGCTCCCATTGCCCTTCCCCCCACCTTGGTGCTCTTTGAATTCACGGATTAGGGCAAAACTTCATAGGGTGTCTCAAATCGGCCAGAATTGATGAGGTAACTTCATCCCTTCTTAACACTCTCAATTCTTACTCATTTCCCACCATTCCAGTTCCAAAATGACCTCCTAAATCTTGTTCAAAAAACCCATGAATTTATTTCTGTTTTAAAATTCATATACTTGTGTATGTTATGCAATTTCTACAAGATCCCTCAAGTAAGTTGGTCTTCTTCATTCTTCTTTATATTTTATTAGGGTTACCTTCAATGTGATTAGGTTTTCATACCTTATCCATAAGGTTTTTAATTTCCAGAAGTTAGGGTTAAATCCTAGGGTTTGATATCTTGTATTTTGTGTGAAATCATTTTATTTTAGGTTGGATGTCACTTCCTTGAGGTGCGGTGGTGGTGCGATTTATGATTCACACCATGTTTTGACTGTTTCGACATAAAAGGTAGGTGATTCCATGTATAACCATTTTATGGTGAGTTAGTTAGTTTGTTCTATTAATTTAGTATGTTCCAAATCTGTTATGTGTGGTGAGAAAACAATTTTTGATGGATATAGTTAAGTGTTTAATTTTATAGTTTCATTTTTGCTTGGAATTGGGTGCTTTTCATGCGCGGCTCTTGGGGAAATGTTTGGGTTTATTTTATAACATATGAAAGTGATTTATTAGTGTTGATAGGGGGTGAAAATTATATTTTTTTAATTCTTTAATTTCATGTGGGCCTTTTAATGGGGGTTTTTAATGGTATTAATGTCTAAAACCATGTTGTACTTTTTGAATGTGATTTGTGAAAACATGTGTTTTTCATGTCAACCTTTTGTGGTATTGTTTGAGGTATTTGTATAAAACTTGGAGGAGGATTAATAAATGTTTTCTAGGGCTGTAAATTATTATTTGTATTGTGATTGGCATTTTTTTGTCTTGAATTAGGGTTTTGAAATGGGTTTTTTATGCAAACCACGGTTTCACCTCTTCGGTTTGTTTTATGAAAATTGTAAATGATTTAATGAGTTACACAAAGTGTGAATTGGATTCTTATGTACTGTTTTGGGGATAGTATGTTCCTAAAATGAGTTTTTGAAACATAATGTGTTCAGTTATGTTGTAAAACATCTTGGTAATGTTTGGTAATTTGTCGAAGTGATTTATGAAATTGGGATGTGGGTGAGAAACATGTTTTCGGGCTATTTTGCATGAGTGTGATTTGAAAAATTGACTTTGTTTAAGAAAAGGGTATTATGTAACATGTTAGTTGGATGTTATGTGAAATTTATCATCTTGGAAAAGATTTTATAAAATTTTCAATGGATTTTTTGACTTGTGAAAGTTGTGAAAAATTAGTTTTGGGCTATTTTTTGTGTGAGCATGATTTCAAGATTCATTTGAATGAAAAAGTGGCTTTTTTAGAATTGTGTGTAATAAATGTGGGATTTTTGATAAACTTGTGATGTGAAAATGATATTTTAATGTGAAAAGTATATTTATTGACGTGATGAACTTGTCTGAGCACAAGGGGAAAAGCCGGGTATCTAGGTGGGTGGACGTGTACTAGTATGCTAGTGAATCCGTGGGGTTTGGCCTCAGTTTCACTTAGCAAGATTGACGCTTACAACTATAACTAAATTATAATGATGATGATTGGGGACCACTAAGTTATGGTTATGTTCTCTACTAGTGGTTCATTCACGAGAACAGATATTGTGATGGTTACTCTCACCAAGATACGAGGTACCTCGGACCCACAACGAGCTAGTGCCAAAGAGTTATTTCCTTTTTCTTGTTCTCATTAGTTACTTTGTGATTACCGTCGGCATACGGAATGGTTGGTTGAAAAAAGAATTAGTGTTGAAATTCTATTTTAAAAGTGTTGATTCTTAATGAGAACCAACTTGAAAACTATTTTAATTTTTTTGTTTAATCTTTTAGAAATTGTAACTAGCATTTTCTATTTATGAAAACCTGCATGCTTTTTTTCTTTGAATGTTTATCACATGGAATCCCATAGTGGTGGTATCCTACTTGGCATTGTCTGACACCCTACTTAATAAAAGGGACTTAAACCTTACTTAATCTTGAGTCATTACAAGATTACACATTGAGGATCTTTTCAGGTTTATAGTTTTAGAAAATTAGATCATAAAACTTGCATTTACGTTCCACATTTAAAAAAAGTGGTTACATAAAAGATAGTATTCATTTTTCCCATAAATGGAAACATATTTAAAATAAAACATGTATTCTTTCTTGACACTTCCTTGACACTATCATCACCACATGTACCTTACCCTTGACCTGTAAAAATCATTTCAAAAACATGGGATGAACATAAAAATCTTAGTAAGGGTTATAAAAATATGGAATGGAAACATGAGTTCATATTTACATAAGAATGAAATCAAACTTTACCCATAAAACATAGGCACTTTAACATACCTCATAAAATCATGAATAAATCATAGAAATCATAATAAATAAAGGTAACTTGATGCATTCATAACATTCTTACGTAGGGAGTAACCCTCTTGGTTACATTTGGAATACCCATCACAGTATATTCCCTAAATCTCTTCGGATAAACCATAACATTTAACTCCTTCGCATTACCCAATGCATTGGAGAGCTATATCAGGCTCACCTACCCATAGTTTATCACAGAACCACCTGTCTTCATAACAATGCCCAAGAACCATAACATAATAACATCACATAAAACATGCATAAAGGAAACATAACATTTCCATATTTCAATCACAAGATATCAATACAACAAATTGATATAATAAAGACATTATGAAAACAATTTTAAATACAAAAATGAAAGGAAAGTAAAACATGGGATTTATTTTTTATTCAAAAAAGGTTAGGGCTCGTAGAGGAAGCCGAAACTCAAATAATGGTCATGACGGCGGAGAAGTCGTTGTCGCCGCATACGTACGACAAAAAAACATTCCTTTTGTCATTTAGTAAACGATTCGTATAAAAAAATATTCCTTTTGAATAAGCGTAAAATTCAAAGGGGTTTATACACCATATAAAAGAATGTTGTGTATAAAACAAAATAAGCCTCAATGAATGGAGATTGAGAAGAAGTCCCTTACCTCGTATCCGACTTGGCTTGATCGTTCTTTAATCTCCTGAATAATAAACTTGAGTTAATGTCTACTTGTTTAAGAACCTTTTTCAAGTTAATTATTCCTTTTATATCATTTATTACCATTTCATGAACACTATGTTATTATTTAGGTTTATAACGGTCGTTTTAACGATCATTGGTACTTGAGTTAAAAATGAACTTATATTTACAAGTTGTTCACGTAGTCAAATATCCATTATCTCAAGAATGATATTCAGGATATAGATTCCATATATATCATATATATCCAGTATATAAATGCATTTATAATATTACATAATCTTTTAGAGGAAAGAAATGAAATGCACTGTTCATGGAGACGGTAAGCCCTACGTACGCATGAACGCTACTTTCATTTCTATGTCACATTAATGGAATTAAAAATAAATGAGAGATATGTAATTTTAATTCCAGAATTATATTCATCATTTATGTGTAAAATAAATCATATATACCCATTATATATATATACTTATAATAGTACATTACATTTGGGGATAAGAAATGAAATGCACCATTCATGGAGATGGTAAGCCGTACGTACGCATGAATGCTACTTTCATTTCAATCTCATACTTTAATGGAATTAAAACATAATGATACATAATAGTATTATAATTACAGTATAGTATCATATATAATATCATTAAATCTATCCTTTATACGTACCACATATGGTATTAACGAAACAAATCAATTTGAGGGGGCGGTAGTCCGCTTTTCCTAAAATGAAGATATCGCGTATACCAATAATGGAAGCCATAAAGGTATGCCATAAATGAAAAATACAGAAGCTTAAGGAAAAAATAAAAATATTCTATATAATATATAAATATAGTGTCATCTTAATGGCCACCTTTGAAGGTGTTAGAAGAATATTGATCAATCATCGTTTCATGAGGCAGAAATTCGCCATCCAGAAAAACAGTATGTTCTTTAACCATTAGATGTAGGTGTGCATAATTGTTGCTCGAATTATTCTTATAAAAACATCCTAGTATATTTAATATACTGTATTATTTACAAAAGAAATTAATAAAAAGAGTTTAGGGGGTTGGAGAAGCAAAATAAAACATAAGAATAGAAGAGAAGACACTACTTTTAAATCGGGTAACTCTGTTTGATTTGAGCTCAAAAGATTCCTTGGGAACACTTCATCCAAAAGTGAGGCTTCTAGGAGTATGAGAGGGATGTGGAGAGACAAAATGAGCAGGGGTTGGCCGAGCCAAAGGCTTGAGAGGTGTGGGTAAGGTGGTAGAGGTGGGGGCCTTTTATAATAGGAGAGGAGGGGCACTCTTGAAAAGTTACAAAATGTTACTTTATTTTCAAATGAGTTTCAGATTTTAAAGGTCTCACATTGATTTATTTAGAGGATAAGGTGATAAGGTTTTGAAATATACTTATACAATAGGTTTTTGACAAGTTTAGGTCTTATATTTTACATTATTATTTTATTTTATTTAAATCTTTAAATAATGAGGTAATCGTTGCATCATCATGATGTCATAAATAATTTAATTTATTTAATGTCTAAATTTTTTGAAAAAACTACTATGATGTAGGAAATATTTTTATCTTTCCAATTAATATTTATAGTTTGAAATATAATTTATGTAGACAAAATTAAAAACGTTTTACTCAGGTGTTACATTCTTTGTTATATTTAACTTTCTTTAAAAAATAAAAAGATAAAAAGTCACTTTCACACAAAAGTGATTCCATGGGGTCCCTAAGATTGGAACAAGGCATCCCATGGCCGTCCATGAGTCAACCAGTAGAATTAGGACACATTTTGGTGTCATTTATTATTATTATGATATTATTTTATTATCCTTAACTACCCAATTACTCATTAATCATGATAATTAAAGATAATTACTGTCGTTACTATTCATAATGTCCAAAAACAAAATAGTATTGATTACATAATTTGGACCTTATGATTGAAAATATATAATCCATTTTACCAAATTACAAACAATGAAATTGCAATAATTTATTTAAAAATAATTCTCGTTGTCAAACCAAATAGCGGGTTTTATTAAAACAATATCTATGAAATGTTTGGCATTAGTTTATGCCCAATTCCAAAGTGAGATTAATCCTAAAGACCGCCATTGGGTTAAATGGTAAAAATATATTCAGATTAAACTTTAAGACCAATTAAAAATATAATCTATCAATATAATTAAATTAGATGAAAAAGTAGTTTTGATGTAAAATGCAGTATTTTTCACTATTCATTAAAAAATTAACATTGTCAGAAAAATACCAAAAATTTATCCAATGTAAATTTCAATGTCCCAATCATAAAGAATATGTTTATTTTGACAAATATATATAATAAAATTGTCAAATTTTTTATTTAAAAATGGTCTGCCATCAAAAGGTAGTAAAACAAACTTTTAAAAATATAAGTGTATTCCATGCTTAAGATTGGATTTATTCTCATTTTAAGCCACTAAAACACTATCTAATACATAAATAGACATAGATAAAAATATATATTATTCATTACTTACTTGGGATGTTACATGCTTCCCCCCTTTAGAAAATTTCATCCCCGCAATTTATTTACTTATCGAATAAGTGGGGGTATTTATCCCTCATAGCATTTTCAGATTCCCATGTTGCCTCTTCAATCATGTGGTTTTTCCACAAAACCTTTACCTGATGAATCAACGTATTCCATCACACCTGATCCCTATGGTCAAGAATCTGGACCGCTTGTTCCTCATAAGATAGGTTCTCTTCCAGCTGAACTACCTCTGGACTCAAAACAGGAGATGGATCTCGCATGTACTTCCTTAACATTGAAACATGAAAAACATTGTGTACCTGAGATAAAATCGGAGGTAAAGCCACTTGGTATGCAACTGATCGAACTCTCTCAAGAATTTCATATGGTCCAATGAACCTTGGACTCATCTTTCCTTTCTTACCAAATCGCATCACACTTTTCCATGGTGATACTTTGAGAAAAACATGATCACCCACCTCAAAAGAGATATCCTTCCTCCTGTTGTCCACAAAACTCTTCTTCCTGCTTTGAGCTATTCTCATGTGTTTCTGTATCAGCTGAACTTTTTCTGCCAACTCTTCTACCACTTTTGGTCCCATCAACTTCTTTTCACCCACTTAATCCCAGAAAGATGGAGTTCGACACCGCTTCCCATATAACGCCTCAAATAATTCTATCTATATACTGGAATGAAAACTGTTATTATATGAAAACTCAATAAAAGAAAGATGTTGGTACCAACTTCCCTTATAATCCATCGAACAAGAACGTAGCATATCTTCCAAAGTCTGATTTGTTCATTCTGATTTCCCATATTATTGAGGATGAAAAGCTGTACTAATATTTAATTCAGTACCCAACGACTTCTGAAGGCCTTTACAAAAGTTAGAAGTGAACCTGGGGTCACAGTCAGATACAATAGAGAGAGGAAATTGATGTAACCTGACTATCTCTTTAAGATATAAATGGGAAAGTTTATATAAGGAAAAAGTATCTCATATAGCAAGAAAATGAGCATATTTAGTCAAAGAATCAACAATAACCCAGATTGCATTATTACCTCAAGATATCTTCAGTAATCCCACCAAAAAGTCCATGGATATATTATCCCATTTCCACTCTGGCACTGGTAAAGGCTGAAGCATCCCTTTCGGTAACTTCCTCTCTACTTTAACCTATTGACATGTCAAACACATCACAGTAAAATCAGTAATATCTCTTTTCATTCCATCCCACCAGTAATACTCCTACAGATCTTTGTACATCATAGTACTACCAGGATGAACTGAAAACAGAGAACTATGAGCTTCACATAACAACTATCTCTTCAACTGTGAATCACAAGGCACACACAATCTCTTCCCAAATCTCAAAACACAATCATTATCGATGTTGAATTCAGGAAACTTACCCTTCTGAACCAGCTCTACCTTTTTTTGCAACTCACTGTCTTGCTTCTATACTTGCATGATTCTGTCTGATAGAGATGATCTCACCGATACCTGAAACAAAACAGAAGAACTTCCTGCACAAAAAACTTCTATGGAAAAGTTCATAAAATCCATAACCAAAGTATCATGTTCCAAAAGTAACATTGTTAATGAAGCATGAATTTTTCAACTCAAAGCATCAGCCAGTTTATTTTCTTTTCCAATATGGTAATGAATTATACAATCATAATCCTTGATTAATTCTAGCCATCTCCTCTGTCTCATGTTCAATTATTTCTGAGTGAATTTATACTTTAAACTATTGTGATCGGTATGTATTTCACACTTTACTCTATACAAATGATGCCTCTATATTTTTAAAGCAAAAACAATAGCAGTTAATTCCAAATCATGTGTAGGGTAATTTACCTCACGAGTTTTCAACTAACCTAAAGCATAAGAAATTATATGATCATTCTGCATAAGGACACAACCAAGTCATTTCAATGAAGCATCACAGTAGATAACAAACTCCCCATTCCTAGAAGGTAGTTCAAAAACTGGAGCATTCACCAATCCTCTTTTCAACTCATGAAAACAATCATCACATTATTTTGTCCAGATAAACTTAACACCCTTTCGTGTTAGCTTAGTCATTGGACTAGATAACCGGGAACAATTTCTAACAAACCTTCGGTAATAGCCTTCCAAATGAAGTAAGATATGAATCTCAGTTACATTTGTGGGTCTTGGACATTCTTCAACAACCTTTGTTTTTGCAGGTTCAACAGTTATCCCATCTTTAGAAACAATGTGACCAAGGAAAGAAATTTGTTGCAACCAAAACTCACACTTGCTGAATTTCCCATACAATTTCTTTTCTTTTAAGGTTTGTAAAAAAACCCTTAAATGTATTTCATGATCCTCTTTACTTTTAGAAAACACCAAAATATCATCAATGAAAACCACCACAAACTTATCCAAGAACTCATGGAAAATTCTATTCATTAATTCCATGAATACAACAAGTGCATTGGTTAGCCCAAAAGGCATTACTACAAATTCATAATGGCCATATCTTGTATGGAACGTGGTCTTCGGAATATTTGCTTCCTTTACCTTCAACTAATGGTACCCTGGTCTCAGGTCAATCTTTGAAAAATACTGAGCTCCCTGGAGCTGATCAAACATATCATCGATATGAGGCAAAGGATATTTGTTCTTAACAGTGATGTTATTCAAGGCTCTATAATCAATGCAAAGTCTCATAGAACCATCTTTCTTTTTAACAAATAAAACAGGACCACCCCATGGTGATGTGCTAGGTCGAATGAAACATTTCTCTAATAAATCTTGCAATTTCTCCTTCAACACTAAATGTTCAGTTTGATCCATTCGATAAGGGGGTTTTGAAATTGTCTTAGCATCAGGAACTAAGTTAACAATAAATTCAACTTCCCGATCTGGTATTCTTCCAGGAAACTCATCAGGAAAAACCTCAGGATACTCATTTACCACTGGAACATCATTAATCTGAATAGTTCCTTTATTTTCAATGATGTGTGCAAGGTAACATTCATTTCCATCTTTTACAAGTTTCTCAGCCTCTTGATATGTTATCAACAGTAAGGGTTCATTCTTGTACACAAATTGAAATAATTTCTGAAACAAAACTTCTTTAGATCTACAGTAAATCTTAGCATGGTAAATAGAGATCCAATCCATACCCAGGATAACATCAAACTCTATTAGAGGTAAAATAATAATGATTGGAAGTAGGTTCATACCACGGATAAGGATAGGAAGATTCTTATAATTTTTTTTTACCTCAACATTTCCCCCAGGTGTTTTTACAACATGTTCAGGAGTCATTTCTTGAGATGGTATTCCCATTTTACTAGAAAAGGTTTCAGAGATGAAAGAATGTGTAGACCCCAAATCAAAAAACACACTGACATAATCTAAAAAAAATCAATGTACCTAATAAAACTTCATTTGATGGCCCGAAATCTGCTGAAGTAGTTGCAAAGGATTTCACCACCCCTTTCTGCTTGTAGTCTAACTGCTTCCCATCACTCGATCTCTTTGTCGGACACTCATTTGCATAGTGACCCATCTCATTGCACATAAATCATTTCACTATCTATAAATCAAATTTGTTCTTACCATCACCTTGATATTTTTCAGTGCAATCAGGAGCCTTATGTCCCATCTTACCGTATCGGTAGCACTTTCCAGAATTCAAAAGGCATTACCCAACATGCCTTTAACCACATTTATCACAAACTGGAAACATAGTTTTCTTACCGTCAGACTTTTTTAAAGAATTCTTCCCTTTCTCATGCCACCTTGGTCTCTTATTCTGTTGGTTGTTATAGAACACTTGATCATCGGCAAACTCCATTTTCACCTTCTCAGCACATCGAACAAGCTATTCATAACTCTTGAACTCACGAGAAGCTAATGCCCTTTGATATTTTGGCTTTAATCCTAAGTAAAAACGATTGATTTTACTATAAAGGTCTCGAGTAAAATATGGAGCATAATTTGCCAATCAAGTGAACCTTTCTTCATAGGAAGCCACTGAGTCTTCCGCTTGCCTCATTTCTAGGAATTTTTTTTCCATCCTATGTCGAACAGCCTTAGGAAAATACTTCTCGAGAAACATACCTTTGAATTCATCCCAGTCGAGAGCATCAATCTCATCAGCGTCCCTGATATTTTTAACCATCAACCAGCACTGGTCTGCTTCACCCTCCAAATGGTAAATAGAAAGACTAACCTTTTGATTTTCTGAACACCCCATGACATCTAAAATCCTCTCCATTGCTTTAATCCACCCTTCAGCTAGCACAGGTTAAGATGATCCTCTGAATGATGGGGATGTTGCCTCATGAAATGTTCCTCCACTGACATGTTCCTCTGTGGTTGATCTGGATGATCTCGTGCATGGATACCACCACCAGTTATCGCTTGAGTCAACTGCGCCATTACTGCAACAAACTGTTCAGCTCCAATTCCGACCATCTCAGGATGCTAATTCGCAAGGTTATTTCCTTTTGTATGCCTTCCTAGCACTGCTTCCCTCTTTCCTCTATGGAAAACCATTCTGAACAAACATGTCGTAGATGAAGCAACATGGTAATCTTCAAATTCTATATCATTTCAATTTGACAATTAAAAACATATTTTTGGATAATCATTTAATAAAATTATAACTCCAAAAGTTATCTAAACCTCCCTCTAATACCAACTATAAGGCCCCAGCCTTAAACCATACTTAATATTGAGTTATTACAAGATTACACATTGATGATCCTTTCAGGTTTTTGGTTTTAGATAATTAGATCATAATACTTTCATTTACATTCCACATTTAAACAAAGTGGTTACATAAAAGATAGTATTAATTTTTCCCATCAATGGAAACATATTTAAAATAAAACATGGATTCATTCTTGACACTTCCTTGACACTATCTTCACATCATGTACCTTTCCCTTGACCTGTGAAAATCATTTCAAAAACATGGGATGAGCATAAAAATCTCAGTAAGGTTTATAAAAATATAGAATGGAAACATGAGTCCATATATACAAAAGAAAGATATCATACTTTACCCATAAAACATAGGCACTTTAACATAGCTCATTAAATCATGAATAAATCATAGAAATCATAAGACATAAAGGTAACTTGAGGAATTCATAACATTCTTACGTAGGGAGTAACCCTCTTGGTTACATTTGGAATACCCATCATAGTATATTCCCTAAATCTCTTCGGAGAAACCTTAACATTTAACTCCTTCGCATTACCCAATGAATTGGAGAGATATATCGGGCTCTCCCACCCTTAGTTTATCATGGAACCACCCTTATTCATAACAATGCCCAAGAACCATAAAATAATCATATCACATAAAACTTGTATAAAGGAAACATAAAATTTCCACATTTCAATCACAAGATATCAATAAAACACATTGATATAATAAAAACATTATGAAACCCATTTTCAAAACCAAAATAATGAAAAGTAAAACATGGTATTTATTTTTCATTCAAAAAAGGTTATGGCTTGTAGAGGAAGCTGAAACTCAAGTAATTATCCCGGTGGCAGAGAAGTCGTTGTCGCCGCATATGTACGACAAAAAAACATTCCTTTTGTCATTTAGTAAACGCTTCGTATAAAAAAATATTCATTTTGAATAAGCATAAAATTCAAAGGGATTTATATAAAAGAATGTTGTGTATAAAACAAAATATTCCTCAATGAATGGATATTGAGACGAAGTCCCTTACCTCGTATCCGACATGACTTGACCGTTCTTTAATCTTCTGAATAATAAACTTGAGTTAATTTCTACTTGCTTAAGAAACCTTTTCAAGTTCATTATTCCTTTTATATCATTTATTACCATTTCATGTACACTATGTTATTATTTATGTTTCTAATGGTCGTTTTAACGATCATTGGTACTTGAGTCAAAAATGAACTTCTTATATTTACAAGTTGTTCACGTAGTCAAATATCGATTATCTCAAGAATGGTATTCATGATGTAGATGCCATATATATCATATATATCCAGTATATACATGCATTTATAATATTACATAATCATTTAGAGGTAATAAATGAAATGCACCGTTCATGGAGACAGTAAGCCGTACGTACGTATGAATGCTACTTTCATTTCTTTGTCATATTAATGGAATTAAAACTAAATGAGAGATATGTAATTTTAATTCCAGAATTATATTCATCATTTATATGTAACATAAATCATATATATCCATTATATATATGTACTTATAATAGTACATTACATTTGGGGATAAGAAATGAAATGCACCGTTCATGGAGACGGTAAGCCGTATGTCCGCATGAACGCTACTTTCATTTCTATCTCATACTTTAATGGAATTAAAACATAATAGTATCATAATAGTATCATAATTCCAGTATGGTATCATAAATAATATCATTAAATCTATCCTTTATACGTACCACATATGGTATTAACAAATCAAATCACTTTGAGGGGGCGTTAGTCCGCACTTCCTAAAATGAAGATATCGCGTATACCCATAATGGAAGCCATAAAGGTATGACATAAATGAAAAATACATAAGCTTAAGGAAAACATAAACATATTATAGATCATATATAAATATCATGACATCCTAATGGCCACCTTTTATGGTGTTAGATGAATATTGAACAAACATCGTTTCATGAGGCAGAAATTCGCCATCCACAGAAAAAGTAAGTTCTTTAACCATTAGATGTAGGTGTGTGTAATTGTAGCTCGAATGATTCTTATAGAAACATCCTAGTATATTTAAGATACTGGATTTGTTACAAATGAAATGAATAAAAAGTGTTCAGGGGGTTGGAGAAGCAAAATAAAACATAAGAACACAAGAGAAGACACTACCTTTAAATCGGGTAACTCTTTTTGATTTGAGCTCAAAGGCTTCCTTGGGAAGACTTCTTCCCAAAGTGAGGCTTCTAGGAGTAAGGGAGTGATGTGGAGAGACAAAATGAGCTGGGTTTGGCCAAGCCAAAGGCTTTAGAGGTGTGGGTAAGGAGGTAGAGGTGGGGGCCTTTTATAATAGGAGAGGAGGGGCACTCTTGGAATGTTACAAAATGATACTTTATTTTCAAATGAGTTTCGTATTTTAAAGGTACCACATTGATTAATTTAGAGGATAAGGTGAAAAGGGTTCGAAATATACTCATCCAATAGGTCTTTTACAAGTGTAGGACTTAGAGTTTACATTAAATTTTTATTTTATTTAAATCAATAAATAATGAGGTAATCGCTGCATCATCATGATGTCATAAATGATTTAATTTATTTAATGTCTAAAAATTATAAAAAACAACTATGATGTAGGAAATATTTTTATCTTTCCAATGAATATTTATAGTCCAAAATATCATTTATTTAGGAAAAATTAAAAAAAAATTAATCAGGTGATACATTCTTTGCTATATTTAACTTTCTTTAAAAAATAAAAAGATAAAAAGTCACTTTCACACACAAGTGATTCCATGGGGTCCCCAAGTTTGGAACAAGGAATCCCATGGTCGGCCATGAGACAACTAGTAGAATTAGGACACATGTTGGTGTCATTTTTTATTATTATGATATTATTTTTTTATCTTTAACTACCCGATTACTCATTAATCAAGATAATTAAAGATAATTACCGTCGTTATTATTCATAATGTCCAAAAACAAAAGAGTCTTGATTACATAATTTGGACCATATTATTGAAAATATTTAATCCATTTTACCAAATTCCAAACACAGAGATTGCAATAATTTATTTAAAAATAACTCCCATTGTCAAAACAAATAGCGGGTTTTTTTGAAACAATATCTATGAAAAGTTTGGCATTAGTTTATGCCCAATTCCAAAGTGAAATTAAAACTAATGACCACCGTTGGATTAAATGATAAAAATATATTCAGATTACACTTTAAGACCAATTAAAATGATAATCTAACCATATAATTAAATTAGATGAAAAAGCAGTTTTGCTGTAAAATGCAGTATTTTTCACCATTCATTAAAAAGTAAACATTGTCAGAAAAATACCAAAAATTTATCCAATGTAAATTTAAATGTCCCAATAATAAAGAATATTTTTATTTTGAAAAATATATATTATAAAAGTGTCAAATTTTTTATTTAAAAATGGTTTGCCATCAAAAGGTAGTAAAACAAACTTTTAAAAATATTAGTGTATTCCATGCATAAGATTGGATTTATTCTCATTTTAAGCCTCTAAAAGACTATATAATTCATAAATAGACATAGATAAAAATATATATTATTAATTACATACTTGGTATGTTACATCCTTCCCCCCTTTAGAAAATTTCATCCCCATAATTTATTTACTTATCGAATAAGTGGGGGTATTTATCCCTCATAGCATTTTCAGATTCCCATGTTGCCTCTTCAATCATGTGGTTTTTTTAGAAAAACTTTACCTGGTGAATCACCTTATTTCGTAACACTTGCTCCCTGTGGTAAAGAATCTGGTCTGGTTGTTCCTCATAAGCTAGGTTCTCTTCCAGCTGAATTACCTCTGGACTCAAAACATGAGATGGATCTGGCATGTACTTCCTTAACATTGAAACATGAAAGACATTGTGTACCTGAGATAAACTCGGAGGTATATCCACTTTGTATGAAACTGATCGAACTCTCTCCAGAATTTCATATGGTCCAATGAACCTTGGACTCAGCTTTCCTTTCTTACCAAATCACATCACACTATTCCATGGTGATACTTTGAGAAAAATATGATCACCTACCTCAAAAAAGAGATCCTTCCTCCTGTTGTCAGCATAACTCTTCTACCTGCTTTGAGGTGTTCTCATGTGTTTCTGTATCAGCTGAACATTTTTTGCCAACTCTTCTACCACTTCTGGTCCCATCAACTTCCTTTCACCCACTTCATCCCAGAAATTTGGAGTTCGACACCGCTTCCCATATAACGCCTCAAATGGTGCCATCTGTATACTAGAATGAAAACTGTTATTATATGAAAACTCAAACAAAGAACGATATTGGTCCCAACTTCCATGATAATTCATCTAAAAAGCACGTAGCATATCTTCCAAAGTTTGAATTGTTCGTTTTGATTTCCCATCTGACTGAGGATGAAAAGCTTTACTAAAATTTAATTCAGTACCCAACGACTTCTGAAGGCCTTTGAAAAAGTTAGAAGTGAACCTGGGATCACGGTGAGATACAATGGAGAGAGAAACTCCATATAACCTGACTATCTCTTTAAGATACAAACGGGAAAGTTGATCTAGAAAAAAAGTATCTCGTATAGCAAGGAAATGAGGAGATTTAGTAAAGTGATCAACAATAACCCAGATTGCATTATTACCTCGACATGTCTTCGGTAATCCCACAAAAAAGTCCATGGATATATTCTCCCATTTCCACTCTGGCACTGGTAAAGGCTGATGCATCCCTTTCGGTAACTGCCGCTCTGCTTTAACCTGTTGACATGTCAAACACTTTACAGTAAAATCAGCAATATCTCTTTTCATTCAATCCCACCATTAATACTCCCACAGATCTCTGTACATCTTAGTACTCCTAGGATGAAATGAAAACGAAGAACTATAAGCTTCACATAAAAACTCTCTCTTCAACTGTGAATCACAAGGCACACACAAATCTTCCCAAATCTCAAAACACAATCATTATCGATGTTGAATTCAGGAAACTTACCCTTCTGAACTAGCTCTACCTTTTTATGCAACTCACTGTCTTGCTTCTGTGCTTGCTTGATTCTGTCTGATAGAGATGATCTCACCGATACCTAAAACAAAACAGAAGAACTTCCTACACCAAAATGTTCTATGCCAAAGTTCATCAAATACTTAACCAAAGGATCATGATCCAAACGTAACATTGTTAATGAAGCATTACTTTTTCGACTCAAAGAATTAGCCACTTTATTTGCTTTTCCTAGATGGTCATGAATAAAACAAAAATAATCCTTGATTAATTATAGCCATCTCCTCTGTCTCTTGTTCAATTATTTCTGAGTGAATATATACATTAAACTATTGTGATCGGTAGGTATTACACACTTTACTCCACACAAATGATGCCTCCAAAATTTTAAAGCAAAAACAATAGCAGCTAATTCCAAATCATGTGTAGGGTAATTTACCTCTTGAGTTTTCAACTGATGTGAAGCATAAGAAATTATCTGATCATTATGCATAAGGAAACAACCAAGTCCTTTCAATGAATCATCACAGTAGATAACAAACTCCCCATTCGTGGAAGGTAGGGCCAAAACGGGAGCATTCACCAATCTTCTTTTCAACTCCTGAAAAAAATCATCACATTCTTTTGTCTAGATAAACTTAACACCCTTCCGAGTTAGCTTAGTCATTGGACTAGATAACCGGGAATAATTTCTAACAAACTTTCGGTAATAGCCTGCCAAACCAAGGAAGCTATGAATCTCAGTTACATTTGTGGGTCTTGGCCATTCTTCAATAACCTTTGTTTTTGCAGGATCAACAGTCATCCCATCTTTAGAAATAATGTGACCAAGGAAAGAAATTTGTTGCAACCAAAACTCACACTTGCTAAATTTCCCATACAATTTCTTTTCTTTTAAGGTTTTCAAAATAACCCTTAAATGTCTTTCATGCTTCTCTTTACTTTTAGAAAACACCAAAATATCATCAATGAAAACCACCACAAACTTATCCAAGAACTAATGGAATATTCTATTCATTAAGTCCATTAATACAATAGGTGCATTAGTTATCCCAAAAGGCATTACTACAAATTCATAATGGCCATATCTTGTACGGAATGCGGTTTTCGGAATATTTTCTTCCTTTACCTTCAAATGATGGTACCCCGATCTCAGGTCAATCTTTGATAAATAATGAGCTCCCTGGAGATGATCAAACAAATCATCGATATGAGGCAAATAATATTTGTTCATAATAGTGATGTTATTCAAGGCTCTATAATCAATGCAAAGTCTGATAGAACCTTCTTTCTTTTTAACAAAAAATAAAGGAGCACCCCATGGTGATGTGCTAGGTCGAATGAAACCTTTCTCTAAAAAATCTTGCAATTGCTCCTTAAACTCTAAAAGTTCAGTTTGATCCATTCGATAAGGGGGTTTTGAAATTGGCTTAGCATTAGGAACTAAGTTAATAGTAAATTAAACTTCCAGATCTGGTATTATTCCAGGAAACTCATTAGGAAAAACATCAGGATACTCATTTACCACTGGCACATCATTAATCTGAACAGTTCCTTTATTTTCAACGATGTGTGCAAGGTAACATTCATTTCCATATTTTACAAGTTTCTCAGCCTCTTAATATGTTATCAACTGTAAGGGTTCATTCTTGTACACAAAGTGAAAGTATTTCTGAAAAAAAAACTTCTTTAGATCTACAGTCAATCTTAGCATGGTAAATAGAGAGCCAATTTATCCCCAGGATAACATCAAACTCTACTAGAGGTAAAACAATAAGGTTTGCAAGTAGGTTCTTTCCACGGATAAGGATAGGAATATTCTTATAAAAAAAATTTTGCCTCAACATTTCCCCCAGGTGTTTTTACCACATGTTTAGGAGTCATTTCTTGAGATGGTATTCCCATTTTACTAGAAAAGGTTTCTGAGATGAAAGAATGTGTAGACCCCGAATCCAAAAACACACTGACATAATCTGAAGAAACAATCAAAGGACCTGATACAACTTCATTTGATGGCCCGACATCTGCTGAAGTAGTTGCAAAGGATTTCACCACCCCTTTCTGCTTGTAGTCTAACTACTTCCCATCACTTGAGCTCTTTGTCAGACACTCATTTTCATAGTGACCCATCTCATTGCACTTAAAACATTTCACTAACTGTAAATACAATTTGGTCTTACCATCACCTTGATCTTTTTCAGTGAAATCATAAGCCTTATGACCCATATTACCACATCGGTAGCACTTTCTAGAATTCAATGGACATTCCCTAGCATCCCTTTTATCACATTTATCACAAACTGGAAACTTAGTTTTCTTACCGTCAGACTTTTTTGAATAATTATTCCCTTTCTCATGCCACCTCAGTCTCTTATTCTATTGGTTGTTATAGAACACTTGATCATCGGCAATCTCCATTTCCACCTTCTCAGCACATCGAACAATCTTTTCATAACTCTTGAACTCACGAGAAGCTAATGCCCTTTGATATTTTGGCTTTAATCCTGAGTAAAAACGATTGATTTTACTATCAAGGTATCGGATAAAATTTGGAGCATACCTTGCCAATCGAGTGAACCATTCTTCATAGGCAGACACCGAGTCTTCCTCTTGCCACAATTCTAGAAATTGTTTTTCCATCCTAAGTTGAACAGCCTTAGGAAAATAATTCTCAAGAAACATACCTTTGAATTCATCCCAGTCGAGAGCATCAATCTCATCAGCATCCCTGATATTTTTAACCATCGAGCACTACTGATCTGCTTCACCCTCCAAACGGTAAATAGCAAAACTAAACTTTTGATTGTCTGAATACCCCATGACATCGAAAATCTTATCCAGTTATTTAATCCACCCTTCAGCTAGCACAGGGTCAGACAATCCTCTGAATGATGGGGATGTTGTATAACAACCCAGAATTAGTTCATACATAATCTTGAATTTATTCAAGAAAACACTTCATTTTATATTGAGGATCTTTTCATGTTTAGAGCTTTAGAGAAATAATACAAATCATTCATAACATTACATATTGTTATATAGTGGATACCATAAAATCAGTTTCCATTTTCCTCAGAATATAAAACAATAAAACTTTAAACAAGACTCTTGGACAATTCTTCAACATTTAACATGTCTTCCTTACTTGTATTACTCATCCATTAACCTGTGAAAAATCATTTAAAAACTTGGGATGAGCACAAAACCTCAGTAAGGTATGAAAAAGAAGGAAAAATCACATTAGCCCATGAATACACATGACGTATGAAAACATTTTCAAAAGACATGATTTCCACCCATAAATACTTACTTTGTGTAACATGAGATTTACACAAGATCCACACCAAACATAATTATAATCATAGAGGTATCTTGGGGAATTACATACATAATCTTGTAACCATCTTGGCTATCTTAAAATTTGTAACCCTCACGGCTACCATACTTTGTGTAACCATAGCAGTTACACGTGGAGTAACCATACGGCCGACCTCCAACTTACTCATACCCAATGCATTGGAGAGAAATATAGGTCCCACCCTTCATCATAAACAATTCCCAATAACCAAAACATTATCATACAACATAAATAATATCATAAAAACATTTCTTTTGAATCTTGTAAAACAGAATTTTAAAAAGGGGATTTTTGAAGAAAATTCCCTTATAAACATCATATACTTGAAGTGAGACTTAATAGAGTGGATGGAATATGTATATAATCTATAAACACAAATAATGAAACATAATATAGACATAACGCATCACACAAACAATTTAAATAGCACAAAACTAATAAAGTATATGGTTAACCCAAATAATGGAAATCGGGTTAAGAATTCCCTTACCTTGGGGTTGTCTTACTTCAAAATTGTTTAAACCTCCGTTAGAATCCTCCTCTTGAGATCCTTTTTAAGGAATCTAGGCTTGGCCTTTTGATGAGACCAGTAGATTTTGGACATGGGGGATGAGCTAGGGAAGGTTTTTGGGCAGAGTTTAGAGAAGTCTTGGAGCTTGAGAGGTGTGAGGAAAAGAGGGAGTGAAGGGTGGCTTTTATAGTGGATGGGAGAGGGGTTTCCTTAATATAAAATTTATTAGTTTATTAATTTCACCAAAGACCAGGAATAGAGAGTCTTGGATGACCAATAATAGTAATTTTATAATGTCATCCCGAACCAAGTGGGCTTACATCAGCATAACATCATCGGTGACTCAATTAATGCATTATTTAGCATTTATTGTGAATTATTAGATTCCACTATTCATCAAAAATTCAAGTATCTCAGAAAAATATCAAAAATTTACCCCAACCATTTTTCGACGAGTAGAATCCAAAAATGAAGACCATTTTTCAAAAATAATTTTCTAAATATTATTAATTTAATAATTAATAAAAATCATAATTTACTTAAAAAACAGTTTTTAAGATTAAAACTGAATTTATAGTTCTTTCAAAAATTAAGTAAGGACTTATAAAATAATCTAAAAACTATTAGACATTGATTCAATAATTTATGAATACATTACAGGAAAATAAATATTATTCTAAATTAATTAATTAATTATAATTAATTATTTATGACTTATAAAATACCAAAAATGTTTACTAAGGTCAAATTGTCACTTTCTAATATGTCTAAATTTTATTTTATTATTTATAGGTAATGTTACTCTTATTTAATATTCATAAAGGTAATATTACTATTCATAAAGGTAGGTTACTATTCACCAAAAAAACAAGTTTGTTTCGTCAGACTCTAAATAACATAGTTAACACAATTGTAGATGACAGTTTCTTGAAATTCAAAACGTAGGAGAAATAAAATTATGTTTAAAGGATACTTATAAATATATACCTTAACCAAAATTTCAAGCATTTTCAATTTATTTTTAGAAAACCTTTGGATGTTACATTATCCCCACCTTCTTGAAATTGCTTCCTCGCAATTTTAATTACTTATTAAACAACTGAGGGTATTTTTCCCTCATAGCATTTTTAGACTTCCAGGTTGCTTATTCAACCATGTGGTTTCTCCACAAAACCTTTACCTGGTGGATTACCTTATTCCAAAATACATGTTCTCTTCGATCAAGAATCTGACCCGGTTTTTCTTCATAAGAAAGGTTCTCTGCCAGCTGAACTGCTTCCGGCCTCAAGACATGTGATGAATCTGGAACATACTTTCTCAACATCGAAATAGGAAAAACATCGTGTACCTAAAATAAGCTCGGAGGCAAAGCTACACGGTATGCAACTATTCCAATTTTTTCCAAGATTTCAAAAGGACCGACGAACCGTGGACTTAGTTTCCCTTTCTTACTGAAACGCATCACACTTTTCCAATGAGAGATTTTAAGAAAAACATGGTCACCTACCTCGAAAGAGAAGTCTTTCCTTCAGTTATCTGCATAACTTTTCTGCCTGCTCTGAGCTGTCCTCATGTTTTGCTGGATCATCCACACTTTCTCAGCCACTTCTTCTACTAATTCTGGCCCCATCAACTTTATTTCATCGACTTCATTCCAAAACGTAGGAGTCTGACACCGCTTTCCATACAAGGCCTCAAAAGGTGCCATCTAAATACTGGAATGAAAACTGTTATTATAAGAAAAATCAACTAATGAAAGATGTTAATCCCAACTTCCTTGATAGTCCATTGAACAAGCTCTAAGAATATCCTCCAAAGTTTGAATAGTTCATTCTGACTTCCCATCTGATTGAAGATGAAAAGCTGTAATGAAATTCAACTTTGTGCACAATGACTTCTGAAGTCCCTTCCAAAAATTTATAAGTGAACCTGGGATCTCGGTCAGACACAATGGAAAGAGGAATTCCATGTAACCTAAAAATCTCTTTGAGGTACAATCGAGAAAGCTGGTCTAATGTTATTGTATCTCGAATAGAAAGAAAATGAGCAGACTTTGTTAGCTGATTAACAATAACCCATATCGCATTGTTACCTCGAGAAGTTTTTGGTAGTCCCACCACAAAATCCATGAATATATTCTCCCATTTCAATTCTGGCACTGGAAAAGGCTGAAGCATCCCCTTCGGTAACTGCCACTCTGCTTTAACCTGCTGACATTTCAAACATTTCATTGTAAAATCAGCAATATCTCTTTTCATCCCATTCCACCAGTAATACTCTCGAAGGTCTCTGTACATCTTATTACTTCCATGATGAACAAAAAATGGAGAACTATGAGCTTCACACAACAATTCATTCTTCAGCTAGGAATCACAAGGCACACACAACCTTTTTCCAAATCTTAAAACACAATATTTATCAAGATTAAATTCTGGAAACTTACCCATTTTAACCAATTCTACCTTTTTCTGTAGCTCACGGTCTTCCCTCTGCCCTTTCATAATTCTGTCTGACAACGAAGACTACACTGAAACCTGAAACAAAACAGATATATTCCCTGCAGCAACAACTTCTAAGCCAAAATTCATCAAATCATTAATCAAGGGATCATGTTCCAATCGTAGCATGGTTAATGATGCATGATTTTTCCGACATAAGGCATCTGCTACTCTGTTTGCTTTTTCAGGATGGTAATTGATCATGCAGTCATAATCCTTTATCAGTTCTAGCCATCTTCTCTACCTCATGTTTAATTACTTCTGAGTGAATATATACTTAAGACTTTTAGGGTCAGTATATATTTGGCATTTGGTTTTGTATAGATGATTCCTCCATATTTTCAAAGCAAAAACCACAACTGCCAAATCCAAATCATGTGTGGGATAATTTATCTCATGAGGTTTATGTTGTCTCAAAGCATAGACAATTACATGGTCATTCTGCATCAAAACACAACCAAGTCCCTTCAAAGAAGAATCACTGTAGTTGACAAACTCACCATTCCGAGAAGGTAAGGCCAAAACTGGAGCATTTACCAATCCCTTCTTTAGTTCCTGAAAACAAACATCACATTCCTCTATCCAAACAAATTTAACCCCTTTCCATGTTAACTTAGTTATTGGGCTATATAACCGTGAAAATTTCTTAACAAACCGTCGTTAATAACTTGATAATCCCAGAAAACTATGAATCTCTGTAACATTTGTGGGTCTTGTCCATTCATCAACTACTTTTGTTTTGGCAGGATCAACTGTTATTCCATCCTTATTTATAATGTGCCCAAGAAAATAAATTTGTTCCAACCAAAAATAACACTTGCTGAATTTTCCATATAGTTTATTTTCTTTTAAATTTTGTAAAACAACCCTTAGATGTTTTTCATGCCCCTCTTTATTTATAGAAAAAACTAGAATGTCATCAATAAATACAACCACAAACTTATCCAAGAACTCATGAAATACTCTATTCATAAGATTCATGAATACAGCAGGTGCCTTAGTTAACCCAAATGGCATGACAACAAATTCATAATTCCCATATCTAGTACGAAAGGATGTTTTGGGAATGTCATCCTCCTTCACCTTCAGCTGATGGTATCCAGATCTCATGTCAATCTTGGAAAAGTACTGAGCTCCCTGGAGCTGATCAAACAAGTCATCAATATGAGGAAAAGGGTACTTGTTTTTAACATTGATGTTATTCAAAGCTCTATAATCAATGAAAAGTCTCATGGAACCAAATTTCTTTTTAACAAACAAAACAGGGGGTCCCCATGGTGAAGTACTGGGACAAATGAAGCCTTTGACAAGAAAATCCTGCAACTGATTTTTCAATTCATGAAGTTCTATTGGATCCATACGATATGGGGGTTTTGAAATTGGTTTAGCATCAGGAACTAAATCAATTGTGAATTTGAATTCTCGTTCAGGTATGACACTGGGTAACTCCTTAGAAAAAACATCAAGGTATTCATTTACCACTGGCACATCATTACATTGAATAGTTCCCTTGTTTTCAACAATATGAGCAAGATAACTTTCACTTCCATCTTTCAGTAGTTTCTCAGCTTCCTGATATGTTATCAATTTTATGGGTTAATTCTTGTATACAAACTGAAACTATTTCTGAAAAACAACTTCTTTATCTCTACAGTCAATCTTAGCATGATAATCCGAAAGCCAGTCCATTCCTAGAGTAACATCAAACTCGACTAATGGTAAAACAACACGGTTTGTAGGTAAAGTCATTCCACATACCACAATAGAAATATTCTTATAATTCCAATTTTCTATAACATTTCCCCCTGGTGTTTAACAACAAGTTCGGGTCTCATTTTTTGAGTTGATATTTCCAATTTACTAGAAAATTTCTTAGATATGAAGGAATGTATAGAACCCGTATCAAACAAAACTTTAGCAAAATCCGAGTGAACAAACAATGTACCTGATACAACTTCATTGGATGGCCCAACACCTGCTGACGTAGTTGCAAAGGATCTCACTACACCATTCTGCTTGTAGTCTGGATTCATTGCATCATTTGGATCCCTCTTTGGATAGGCATTTGCATAGTGACCCATCTCACCACATTTAAAACACTTTACAGTTTGCTTATCAGGATTAGCCTTTGGATAATTTTCATTGCAATCTCGGGCCATATGTCTAGACATACCACATTTAAAACACTTCCCAGTTCTGATAAGACATTCCCCAGTGTGTTCTTGCCACACTTTTCACAAACTGGAAACTGGATTTTCTTACCATCAGATTTCTTTGGTTGATTCTTACCCATTTCTTTCCAATGAGACCTCTTCTTCTCTTTGTTTCCAAAATGCATGTGATCATTATCAAATTCAATCTCTACCCTCTCAGCACATCGGACAAGTTTCTCATAACTTTTGAATTCACGGGAGGCCAACGCCCTTTGATTCCTTGGCTTCAATCCTAAGTAAAAGCGGTTGATTTTGCTATCGAGATCCAGAATAAGATTTGGAGCATACCTCGCCAGTCGGGTGAGGTTCGCTTCATACACAGCCACTGAATCTTCCTCCTTTTGTTTCAATTCAAGGAATTGCTTCTCCATTCTAAGTTGCACCACCTTAGGAAAATATTTTTCAAGAAAAAGACTTTTAAATTCATCCCACACTAAGGCATCAAAATCCTCTCTACCCCTGATATTAATTACCATCGACCACCACTGATCAGCTTCCCTTTCAAAACAGTAAATGTCAAGACTTACCTTTTGATTGTCCGAACATCCAATAACATCAAATATCTTTTCAAGGGATTTAATCCATCCTTCTGCTGCCACTGGCTCAGAATATACATTGAATGGTGGAGGATGTTGTCTCATAAAATGTTCCACCACTGTCATATTCTGTTGGGGTACCTCTATTGGTTCTCTTGCATGGATTCCACCACCATTTATAGCCTGTGTTAGCTGAGCCATTACTGTCACAAACTTCTCGGTTCAAATCCCTACCATTTCGGTCTGTAGATCAGGAAGGATGTCATTCTATCGGTGCCTCTCCTCTTCAGCATCCATGTTCCATATGCGGATAACCATTCTTAACAAACATTTCTTAGATGAAGCAACATGGTAATATTTAAATGCTATAAAAAATTAAACATAGAGTGATAATTATTTATGGTATTCTATTAGCATCACCTTAACCTCTAAAGTTATCTAATCCATCCTCTGATACCAACTATAACAACCCGGACTTATTTCATACATAATCTTGAATTTATTCAAGAAAAAACTTTCTTTTACATTGAGGATCTTTTAATGTTTAGTGCTTTAGAGAAATAAGTCAAATCATTCATAACATTACATATTGTTACATAGTGGATACTATAAAATCAGTTTCTATTTTCCTCAGAATATAAAACATTAAAACATTAAACAAGACTCCTTGACAATTATTCAACATTTAACATGTCTTCCTTACTTGTATTACTCATCCACTAACCTATGAAAAATCATTTAAAAACATGGGATGAGCACAAAATCTCAGTAAGGTATGAAAAAGAAGAAAAAATCACATTATCCCATGACTACACATGATGTATGAAAACATTTTCAAAAGACATGATTTCCACCCATAAATACTTACTTTGTGTAACATGAGATTTACACAAGATCGACACCAAAGATAATTATAATCATAGAGGTATCTTGGGGCATTACTTACATAATCTTGTAACCATATTGGCTACCTTAAAATTTGTAACCCTCACGGCTACCATACTTTGTGTAACCATCGCAGTTACACGTGGAGTAACCATACGGCCGACCTCCAACTTACTCATAACCAATGCATTGGAGGGAAATATAGGTCCCACCCTTCATCAGAAACAATGCCCAATAACCAAAACATTATCATACAACATAAATAACAGCATAAAAACATTGTTTTTGAATCTTGTAAAACATAATTTTAAAAAGGGGATTTTAGAAGAAATGTCCCTTATAAACATCATATACTTAATGTGAGACTTAATAGAGTGGATGGAATATGTATATACTCTGTAAACACACATAATGAAACATAATATAGACATAACCCATCACACAAACAATTTAAATAGCACATAAATAATAAAGTAGACGGTTTACCCAAAGAATGGAAATCGGGTTAAGAATTCCCTTACCTTGGGCGTGTCCTACTTCAAAATTGTTTAAACCTCCTTTAGAATCCTCCTCTTGAGATCCTTTTTAAGGAAGCTAGGCGTGGTCTTTTGATGAGAGCAGAAGATTTTGGACATGGGGGTGAGCTAGGGAAGATGTTTGGGTAGAGTTTAGAGAAGTCTTGGAGCTTGAGAGGTGTGAGGAAAAGAGGGAGTGAAGGGTGGCTTTTATAGTGGAGGGGAGAGGGGTTTCCTTAATATAAAATTGATTAGTTTATTAATTTCACCAAAGACCAGGAATAGTGAGTCTTGGATGACCAATAATAGTAATTTTATAATGTAATCCCGAACCAAGTGGGCTTACATCAGCATAACATCATCGGTGACTCAATTAATACTTTATTTAGCATTTATTGTGAATTATCGGATTCCACTATTCATCAAAAATTCATGTATCTCAGAAAAATCTCAAAAATTTACCCCAACCATTTTTCGATGTGTAGAATCCAAAAATGAAGTCAATTTTTCAAAAATAATTTTCTAAATATTATTAATTTAATAATTAATAAAAATCATAATTTACTTAAAAAACAGTTTTTAAGATTAAAACTGAATTTATAGTTCTTTCAAAAATTACGTAAGGCCTTATAAAATAATCTAAAAACTATTAGACATTTATTCAATAATTTATGAATACATTACAGGAAAATATATATTATTTTAACTTAATTAATTAATTATAATTAATTATTTATGACTTATAAAATACCAAAAACGTTTACTAAGGTCAAATTGTCACATTCAAATATGTCTAAATTTTATTTTATTATTTATAGGTAATGTTACTCTTATTTACTATTCATAAGGTTCATATTTCTATTCATAAAGGTAGGTTACTATTCACCAAAAAAACAAGTTTGTTTCATCAGACTCTAAATAACATAGTGAACACAATTGTAGATGACAGTTTCTTGAAATTCAAAACATAGGAGAAATAAAATTATGTTTAAAGGATACTTATAAATCTATACCGTAAACAAAATTTCAAGAATTTTCAATTTATTTTTAGAAAACCTTGGGATGTTACATTATCCCCACCTTCTTGAAATTGCTTCCTCGCAATTTTATTTACTTATTAAACAACTGAGGGTATTTTTCCCTCGTAGCATTTTTAGACTTCCATGTTGCTTCTTCAACCATGTGGGTTCTCCAAAAATACCTTTACCTGGTGGATTACCTTATTCCAAAATACATGTTCTCTTCGATCAAGAATCTGAACCGGTTTTTCTTCATAAGAAAGGTTCTCTTCCAGCTGAACTGCTTTCGGCCTCAAGACATGTGATGAATCTGGAACATACTTTCTCAACATCGAAACAGGAAAAACATCGTGTACCTGAAATAAGCTCGGAGTCAAAGCTACACGTATGCAACTGTTCCAAATTTTTCCAAGATTTCAAAAGGACCGATGAACCGTGGACATAGTTTCCCTTTCTTACCAAAACGCATCACACTTTTCCAAGGAGAGATTTTAAGGAAAACATGGTCACCTACCTCAAAAGATAAGTCTTTCCTTCTGTTATCTGCATAACTTTTCTGTCTGCTCTGAGCTGTTCTCATGTGTTGCTGGATTATCCTCACTTTATCAGCCACTTCTTCTACTAATTCTGGTCCCATCAACTTTCTTTCACCGACTCTATCCCAAAACGTAGGAGTCCGACACCGCTTTCCATACAAGGCCTCAAAATGTGCCATCTGAATACTGGAATGAAAACTGTTATTATAAGAAAACTGAACTAATGAAAGATGCTGATCCCAACTTACTTGATAGTCCATTGAACAAGATCGAAGCATATCTTCCAAAGTTTGAATAGTTCATTCTGACTGCCCATCTGATTGAGGATGAAAAGCGGTAATGAAATTCAACTTTGTGCCCAAAGACTTCTGAAGTCCCTTCAAAAAATTTAGAAGTGAACCTGGGATCTCGGTCAGACACAATGGAAAGAGGAACTCCATGTAACCTGAAAATCTCCTTGAGGTACAATCGAGAAAGCTGGTCTAATGTAATTGTGTCTCGAATAGAAAGCAAATGAGCAGACTTTGTTAGCCGATCAACAATAACCCATATCGCATTGTTACCTCGAGATTTTTTTGGTAGTCCCACCACAAAATCCATGGATATATTCTCCCATTTCCATTCTGGCACTGGCAAAGGCTGAAGCATCCCCTTCGGTAACTGCCACTCTGCTTTAACATGCTGACATTTCAAACATTTCATTGTAAAATCAGCAATATCTCTTTTCATGTCATTCCACCAGTAATACTCTCGAAGGTCTCTATACATCTTATTACTTCCATGATGAATAAAAAATGGAGAACTATGAGCTTCACACAACAATTCTTTCTTCAGCTAGGAATCACAAGGCACACACAACCTTTTTCCAAATCTTAAAACACAATCTTTATCAAGATTAAATTCTGGAAACTTGCCCATTTTAACCAATTATACCTTTTTTTGTAGCACACGGTCTTCCTTCTGTGCTTTCATAATTCTGTCTGACAATGAAGACTGCACTGAAACCTGAAACAAAATAGATATATTCCCTGCAGTAACAACTTCTAAGCCAAAATTCATCAAATCATTAATCAAGGGATCATGTTCCAATCGTAGCATGGTTAATGATGCATGATTTTTCCGACATAAGGCATCTGCTACTTTGTTTGATTATCCAGGATGGTAATTGATCATGCAGTCATAATCATTTATCAGTTCTAGCCATCTTATCTTCCTCATGTTTAATTCCTTCTGAGTGAATATATACTTAAGACTTTTAGGGTTAGTATATATTTGGCATTTGGTTCCGTAAAGCTGATTCCTCCATATTTTCAAAGCAAAAACCACAACTGCCAATTCCAAATCATGTGTGAGATAATTTAGCTCATGAGGATTAAGTTGTCTCAAAGCATAGACAATTACCTGTTCTTTCTACATCAAAACACAACCAAGTCCCTTCAAAGAAGCATCACTATAGAGGAAAAACTCACCATTCTGAGAAGGTAAGGCCAAAACTGGAGCATTCACCAATCTCTTCTTTAGTTCCTGAAAACAAACATCACATTCCTCTATCCAAACAGATTTAACCCCTTTCCATGTTAACTTAGTTATTGGGATAGATAACCATGAAAAGTTCTTAACAAACCGTCGTTAATATCTTGCTAAGCCCAGAAAACTATGAATCTATGTAACATTTGTGGGTCTTGGCCATTCATCAACTACTTTTGTTTTGGCAGGATCAACTATTATTCCATCCTTATTTATAATGTGCTCAAGAAAAGAAATTTTTTCCAACCAAAAATCACACATGCTGAATTTTCCATATAGTTTCTTTTCGTTTAAATTTTGTAAAACAACCCTTAGATGTTTTTCATTCCCCTCTTTATTTATAGAAAAAACCATAATGTCATCAATAAATACAACCACAAACTTATCCAAGAACTCATGAAATACTCTATTCATAAGATTCATGAATACAGCAGGTGCATTAGTTAACCCAAATGGCATAACAACAAATTCATAATGCCCATAACTCGTACGAAAGGATGTTTTCGGAATGTCATCCTCCTTCACCTCCAGCTGATGGTATCCGGATCTCAAGTCAATCTTCGAAAAGTACTGAGCTCCCTGGAGCTGATCAAACAAGTCATCAATATGAGGCAAAGGATACTTGTTTTTAACAGTGATGTTATTCAAAGCTCTGAAATCAATGAAAGGTCTCATGGAACCATCTTTCTTTTTAACAAACAAAACAGGGGCTCCCCATGGTGAAGTACTGGGACAAATGAAGCCTTTGACAAGAAAATCCTGCAACTGAATTTTCAATTCATGAAGTTCTATTGGAGCCATACTATAGAGACCCGAAGCTAGACGTACATTACATTACTTTTGCGGAATACTTATTACATAACAAAAACACACACACGAGGATCGTAATAGTTTAGTGTCTTTGGAAACTTGGAACGTAATCTTCTAATCGTGGTGAAAGATCTTCATTATCTCCCATAAAGATCTTCCCTTTTTTTACCTAAAACCTTTCTTTATATACTAGGGAAAAGAAAACAAAAAAGGGTGAGCTCAAATGCTCAGAAAGGGTAAACAAAAGAAAAATCAATCACATCATATTCATAAGAACATAACTTTTGGAAATCTTAACCTGTAAAAGAGAGCATAATTTCATAACATGGGATAAATCATAGTAGTGAAATGAAATCCCAATAAGCATAACATAAAACATGAAACATTGTGGAATACACACATAATCATAGAGAATCATTTCTTGTTAGTCATGACTCATTGCCAATACTATCTTAGTGGACAAAGTCCCTTTCTGAATCGAGTCACCCTCGTTTCAGTCCTGTTTCACTGAACCGGTATAACCTACCATTCCAGCCATGTCTATCTCATGAGATATAAAATCTTTACCCAATTTATTGGAGGGAGATACAGGTCCCACCCATCTCATAATGATACCATTCTTATGTGTTCCGCAAAATCATAAACCATACATCATAGCATAACCCATGTAATAAAAATGGGATTCTTAAACAACATGACATCATAAAACCATTAATATAAGATAAAGGAATTCATAAACATAATTCCATCACAACATAGTCAAATCAATGTAAAAATATGGATAGAAACAGAACCCTTTATTATATTAGATGGAAAATAATTTTGATAAAACAGTTGAAATGAATTCTTGAGGAAAATATCCTTTCTTCTTCAAAATCAATTTCTTTTCACAAAACATCATGCAATTTTAAAAGAAAGATATTTTATTGAAAATAGTCATGAAATATTTTGGAGGAATCATCATGAAAATAAGGCTTTATAAATCCATAAAAATCCGTTCGTTCCGTTTAAGTTAAAAAAAAACATTCTTCCCGTACTTTTTTCGAAAAAGTCAAAAATTACCTCGTACGAAAAACAACAAAAGATTCCTTTCAAATATTTTACTAAAAACTCACCAAAGGGTAAAATTGGATTTAAAAAATTGTAAGTGTATGGAAATAATATTACATATTGAGTAAACATGGATGTGGATGATAAAATACACCATAGTAAATACCAAAGTATAAACAATCTCGGATAAAATGAGATTGTGATATATTCCCTTACCTTAGGTCCGATTTGCTTTGTACGTGTCCGAAGCTCCTGTATAATGGTTTAAATAATGTTATTGACTTATTCCAGATTCATACATATTGATATTATATCATATATGGTCATATTCTTATCTTCTTGTTATTATATTTCATTGTTACTTGTTACTCGGGTCTTTATTGCCTTTTGTTCTTATGCGTGTTTTGCCGAATAAATTCTTATTCATCTTTTAAGGTTATAGATACCTTATATCCAGAATGGTATTAGTGTAACATATATCATATTTATTCATTCAATTCGTTTATATAATTACTATGTAATGATGATCATGTAGAACGAGTCGCATCACATAGTGGAGACGGTATTCCGTACGTACGCACGAGTGATGATATCGTTTCTATGATCGTGGAATTGTATTGGAGTATATGTATATTATTTAAGTATCAATATTACTTTATAATAATCCTAAATAGTTTCTCATTACACCATTATACCCATCCTTGTAAGGTGATGGTGGAAAATAGATTACACCACGGCGGGGAGACGGTATTCCGTACGTACGCACGCGCGGTGATTTCATTTTTCCGTAGGATGGATAGAAGGTGAATTAGGGTTGTTTCATATTTATAATAACATATCAATATGTAATTAATACTGATGTTATTACTTTATCATGAAACAAATAAATAAGAAGAAGTTGAAGAAGAAATAAATTGAAAAGATCGGTAATGGATATTACCTCTTCTTTGGAACGCCTCTTTGAATCCTCCACTTAGGGAACTAAGATTGGTCTTTGAAGAAGACCAGGACCTCTAGGATTATTCTAGGGAAGTGTAGAGGAGAAAATGTCAGGGGTTGTCCGTGATTTAATGCTCAAATTGGTGTGAGGAGGAGGGGGAGGAGGTTCCCTTTTATAAGGGAGGAGAGGGGCACCTTAGGAATATCTCAAAATATTATTTTATATTAAAGTCAAAATCGGTTTATAATGGTTCCAAAGGGTCTTATTTTGAAGATAAAGTGGGTATGTGTCGAAATCCTATCATCCAATAGGATTTAGACAAGTTTAGGGTATTATTTTAACCTTATCAATTAGATTTATCTCTAAGTTAAAAAATTTAACTTTTACCGTGTCTTTTTGTTTTCTTTCACTATATGGTTAATACACTTACTATAACATGCCAAACGAACCCCAAATTGTATATTATTAATAAATATATCCTTATCTAAGTAATTTGGCCGAACTTTAGATTTTTAGGAATAAATTAACAATTAATAATATAATATTTGATTTAAAGACTATTTTGTGTCAATTTTGACACTATTTGATATATGATTTTTGTGAAAGTCATAACAGAATTATATGTTCGAACCAAGTTGATTAAATCAACACTAATATATCATAGTAACCCAGAAAATTAGTGGAATTCATAAAAAGTCTTAAATTACATTTATTTTGGTATTTATAATATCAATTATGTCAATGTTTCATTAATAAGATAATTAATGCATCATCTTTGTGTCATAAATAAATTAAATTATTTGATGTCTAAAAATTACAAATAAAATACCATCATGTAGTAAATATTGTGAGATTTCTAATGAATATTTAAAATCTAATTTATCTTATGTACAACCCTATATTAAAAATGTTTTAGTAAATATACTTTGATTTTAACTCTTTTAACTATTCTTTGAATTAAATAATAATAAATGTCCTAATCTAATCAAAGTGGGCCTAAATGATAATATTTTACACTTACGGTTGTTTATGGTCTATATACACTTTTACAATAGGATTAGGACATGTTTTAGGGTAATATTAATATCATTTTACCCTTAATTACCCTATTTACTTTTAACCGTGGTAAATAAAAGTAAAAAGTTACTATTCACCAAAAAATATTTTCATCTCATTGAACCACATTTTTTTACTGAAATCAACCGTGTCTCTCGGAGTTTTGAAATTCCATTCACAGAAGCGGTAAAATTAAGTTTTATGAAAAATTCAGTTTTTTAACTACCACTTAGTAGTTTCACTATTCATCAAAAATTGATGTTTTTCAGAACAATGCCAAAATTTCATCCTAAGCTATATTTCATATTCTGAATTAAAAAATGAAGTCTATTTTACCAAATTCATAACATATAAGTTTCATTAATTAATTTTATAATTAAATCTCGTTGTTAAAACAAATAGCGTGTTTTTAAGAAACAATATCTATCAAAAGATTGACACTTGTTTATGTCTGGTTTAAATGTGAAATTACATCCAATGACCAACATTGTATTAAATTGTAAAAATATATTCTAAATATACTTTAAAACCACTCAAATTAATAATTTATCACTATTAATTATTTTGATTAAAAAAGTTGTTTTTAATTATAATTTATTAATTTTCACTATTCATCAGAATATGAAAGTTATCTAAAAAGTACCAAAATTTCACCATAGGCTAAATTAGATACTCCGAATCCAAAAATGAAGTCCATTTTGAGTGCTAAAATTTCTAAAATTTAAAAAGTGGTTATTACTATTCACAACGGCTAGTTTCAATAATATTTTAATAGCATATCGTTGTTTCGTGAAACTCAGTATTGCGTACTACACACGCTATCAAGGAAGGTCTCGATTGCGTGTAATGCAAGGCAAGTCAAGGATGCGTGTTGTGAAAGTTCATTTTGGTGTAGCTTACAATACATTAATGAAATTAAAAAGAATATTTTTCATAAAATCTCGGGGTGTTACATTCTACCCCCCTTAAAATGAATTTCGCCCTCGAAATTCGTCGGGGTTATAAATGGTTTACTATTCAAAAGTTTCTTTAATAGAAAACCACATCGTAAAAAGGAATATCAAAACCGATCATTAAAAAAAAAGTATGAAACGTAACGGTTACCCAAATAAATTAATCACTGGGTTTCCACATAGGTGAAAATATGGATATGGAAGAGAAATCTAACCATCATGTTCGGATGGAGAGTGGTAGAGAACATGGCTATGGAAAAGCCAGCAATCACAAAGCCATAAATTTGTGACGATCTAAGGTACCATCTAGTTCATCAGATATAAGATCACTAGGACAACATTTTTGGTTTTCAAGATCGTTTCCCTAAGGTTGAAGAATTTGAATTAGAATAAATACTTACTTTATTTTGGTACAATCTCACTGTTGTTCATGCCATGAACAATTTCCACTTCACCTCTTAAATAAATGAAGTTGAATTTGTTATTCGTGAAGTGTTAGCAGATCATGTGATAGAATGACGGGTCATTCCATCTGTCTCAAACAAAAGGTTAGCAAAAGTTATTAAATATACATAAGTCATTCTATAGTGATATTAATCATATATGGTTCCTAAAATGGACTTATACTTCATATATCATACCGCTTAATATAATAAAACTAGTTTCTACTAAACATGGACTTCCTGTAGGCCAGTGGTTGGCGATAAAGGCCAGTCGCACTTCGGTTGTGGGTTCGATTTCCACAGCCTTGTCCGACGCGATGGGCTGTCTCCCGTCCTGCATGTTGTGCTTTTTATAAAACTATATTACTATAACATCCCATCAATAATATCGAGAAAACTTCTATCCTTAAACAATACTAACTTATGTCCAACTTAATCCATTTCAATCTTTAGGCTTATCCATAATACTGCAGTCCACTCTCATAACATAGTGAAAATGATTACCAGAGATTTAACACCATCGTCGATCCCCATATATCATATGATATGTTTTGTTGGTCACATTCCAAACATTCAAAGTCCTTAATCATGTATTCTCTTGAATACCTTAGTGAAAACATGAAAGCAGTTAAAATTTAACACTTTCCACATACCAAAATCCTCAAAATTCTATATACTCAAATAATGATATCACTTAGTCCTTATATCAATCATGAGCTCATGAATACTGTTAAACATTTCATTTTCTCGTTTTCCATTTATTATGCGCATATCATCTTATTTCCAAAAATATCCCAATTACTTTGAATACCACATTAGACCAATACATAAATATTCCAATACTCCATGATACAATATTATTTTGGAATCCCATTACATAAACACTTAATCATTCCACCACATCGTTGTCATATTCAACATCGCCAATAGTGATCGCCTGTGACTTCCCTTTGTCCTTTGCCTTCAGTGGTTGCTCATGTTGATCATCACTAACCCTTGGATTAGGGAATTAATTAGAATAATGCCCCATTTCCTTGCACTTGAAGCATTGAAGTGTTGGTGGTGCGTTCTCTGCAGTGTTTGCTTTATTCACATCATTAGAAACCCTTTTTCCATTAATTCGACACTCAACTGCTCGATGACCTTCTTTTCCACACTTAAAACATTTTCTAGTCCCTTTAAGACAATCTCCACCATGCTTCTATCCACACTTTGTGCATAACGAAACATCCATCTTCTTTTCACCATTATTCTGAGATTTCTCCTTGAACTCCATCTTTCGTTTCTTGTCAAAACCATGAGATGGATATGTAACACCAACTTCCATTTCTACCTTGATAGCACAACGCACAATTTCTTCATAGCTACTGAAGTCTCTTATAGCTAATGCCCTTCGAAGACTTGGTTTTAAGCCACTGAAAAATCGATCAACATTACATTCAGGTTGGATGATAATGCCAGATGCATACCTTGCAAGTCTTATAAAATTCGCTTTGTATATACCAACAGATTCATCATCCTTTTGCTTTAGTTCAAGAAACTCCTTCTCCATCTTTGTTCGAAGAATACGAGGGAAGTACTTACTGAAAAACAAGTTCTTGAACTCGTCCCATTCCATGGACTCAATTTCATCTCTTGGCCTCATATTCTTGATAAGATTCCACCATTGATCAGCTTCACCTTCCAAACGATATAATGCTAATATGACTTTATCATGTTCAGAACATTGAAGAACTGAAAATATCATTTCAGTGGTACTGATCCATTGTTCAGCAACAAGTGGATCGGAAGTCCCACTGAAATAAGGTGGACGTTGCCTCATGAAGGACTCAATAGAATACTGTTCCTTTCTCTGCTCATTTGGAAGTCCAGAATGATTCATAGCTTGTCTAAGGATAGCAATAAGATTTTGCACTCCATCTCCCAGAACATTTGTTTGTTAAGTAGGGAAATAATTGCATTGTCCATTGCATTGATCAACACAGTTCCTTCGGGTTTCAGCCATCGTCTAAAACCCATAAAGAATATTGTGAGAGGCAAAAATCATGCTAGGGAAAACAACATAATAAAGGGGGAGTACCTTCAATATCTAACATCTTAGGTTTAATTCTATGATCTTTAGCGTAATTCTAGTACTATAACCTATATGTATACTTAACCTTAGGGACATCCCTAGACATACCTTAGAAATATCTCTAGGGATCTCATTAACGTTTTCGCATCCTAGTTTCCAAAGTTTGACTAAACCTTTCCTTTGATACCAACTGTAGAGACCCGAAGCTAGACATACATTACATTACTTTTGCGGAATACTTAGTACATAACAAAAACACACACACAAGGATCGTAATAGTTTAGTGTCTTTGGAAACTCGGAACGTAATCTTCTAATCGTGGTGAATGATCTTCAATATCTCCCATAAAGATCATCCCTTTTTTTTTACCTAAAACCTTTCTTTATATCCTGGGGAAAAGAAAACATAAAAGGGTGAGATCAAATGCTCAGTAAGGGTAAACAAAAGAAAAATCAATCACATCATATTCATAAGAACATAACTTTTGGAAATCTTAACCTGCAAAAGAGAGCAGAATTTCATAACTTGGGATAAATCATAGTAGGGAAATGAAATCACAATAAGCATAACATAAAACATGAAACTTTGTGTCATACACACATAATCATAGAGAATCATTTCTTGTTAGTCATGACTCATTTCCAAGACTATCTTAGTGGACAAAGTCCCTTTCTGAATCGAGTCACCCTCGTTTCAGTCCTGTTTCACTAAACCGGTATAACATACCATTCCAGCCATGTCTATCTCATGAGATATAAAATCTTTACCCAATGCATTGGAGGGAGATATAGGTCCCACCCATCTCATAATGATACCATTCTTATGTGTGCCACAAAATCATAAACCATATATCATAGCATAACCCATGTAATAAAAATGGGATTCTTAAACAACATGACATCATAAAACCATTCATATAAGATAAAAGAATTCATAAACATAATTCCATCACAACATAGTCAAATCAATGTAAAAATATGGATAGAAACATAACCCTTTATTATCTTAGATGGAAAATAATTTTGATAAAACACTTGAAATGAATTTCTTGAGGAAAATATCCATTCTTCTTCAAAATCAATTTCTTTTCACAAAACATCAAGCAATTTTAAAAGAAAGAGATTTTATTGAAAATATTTATGAAATCTTTTGGAGTAATATTCATGAAAATAAGGATTTATAAAACCGTAAAAATCCGTTTGTGCCGTTTATGTTAAAAAAACATTCTTCTCGTACTTTTTTCGGAAAAGTCAAAAAGTACCTCGTACGAAAAACGACAAAAGATTCCTTTCATATCTTTTACTAAAAACTCACCGAAGGGTAAAATTGGATTTAAACATTTGTACGTGGATGGAAATAATATTACATATTGAGTAAACATGGATGTGGATGATAAAATACACCCCAGTAAATACCAAAGTATAAACAATCTCGGATAAAATGAGATTGTGATATATTCCCTTACCTTAGGTCTGAATTGCTTTGTACATGTCCAAAGATCCTGTATAATGGTTTAAATAATTTTATCGACTTATTCCAGAATCATACATATTGATATGATATCATATATGGTCATATTCTTAGCTTCTTGTTAGTAATATTTCATTGTTACTTGTTACTCGGGTCTTTATTGCCTTTTGTTCTTATTCGTGTTTTGCCGAATAAATTCTTATTCTTCATTTAAGGTTATAGATACCATATATCCAGAATGGTATTAGTGTAACATATATCATATTTATTCATTCAATTCATTTATATAATTACTATGAAATGATGATCATGTAGAACGAGTTGCATCACATCGTGGAGACGGTATTCCGTACGTACGCACGAGTGATGATATCGTTCCTATGATCGTGGAATTGTATTGGAGTTTATGTATATTATTTCAGTATCACTATTACTTTATAATAATAATAAATAGTTACTCATTACACCATTATACCCATCCTTCTAAGGTGATTGTGGATAATAGATTACACCACGACGTGTAGATGGTATTCCGTACGTACGCACGCGCAGTGATTTATTTTTCCGTAGGATGGATAGAATGTGAATTAGGGTTGTTTCATATTTATAATAACATATAAGTATGTAAGTAATAATGATGTTATTGATTTATCATGAAACAACTAAAGAAGAAGAAGTTGAAGAAAAAAGAAATTGAAAAGATCGGTAATGGATATTACCTCTTCTTTGGAACGCCTCTTTGAATCCTCCACTTAGGGAACTATGATTGGTCTTTGAAGAAGACCAGTACCTCTAGGATTATTCTAGGGAAGTGGAGAGGAGAAAATGTAAGGGCTTGGCCGAGCTTTAATGCTCAAATTGGTTTTAGGAGGAGGGGGAGGAGGTGCCCTTTTATAAGGGAGGAGAGGGGCACCTTAGGAATATCTCAAAATATTATTTTATATTAAAGTGAAAATCGTTTTATAATGGTTCAAAAGGGTCTTATTTCGAAGATAAAGTGGGGATGGGTCGAAATCATATCATCCAATAGGATTTAGACAAGTTTAGGGTATTATTTTAACCTTATCAATTAGATTTAACTCTAAGTTAAATAATTTAACTTATACCGTGTCTTTTTGTTTTCTTTCACTATATGGTTAATACACTTACTATTACATGCCAAACGAACCCCAAATTGTATATTATTAATACATATATCCTTATCTAAGTCATTTGGCCGAACTTTAGATTTTTAGGAATAAAATAACAATTAATAATATAATATTTGATTTAAAAACTATTTTGTGTCAATTTTGACACTATTTGATATATGATTTTTTTGAAAGTCATAACAGAATTATATGTTCAAACCAAGATGATTAAATCAACACTAATATATCATAGTAACCTAGAAAATTAGTGGAATTCATAAAAAGTCTTAAAATAGATTTATTTTGGTATTTATAATATCAATTATGTCAATGTTTCATTAATAAGATAATTACTACAACATCTTTGTGTCATAAATAAATTAAATTATTTGATTTCTAAAAATTAAAAATAAAATACCATCATGTAGGAAATCTTCTTCTCTTTCTAATTAATATTTACAATTGAATTTATCTTATGTACAACCCTATATTAAAAATGTTTTAGTAGATATACTTTGATTTTAACTCTTTTAACTCTTCTTTGAATTAAATAATAATAAATGTCCTAATCTAATCCAAGTGGGCCTAAATGATAATATTTTACACTTAAGGTTGTTTTTGGTCGAGATACACTTGTCCAATAGGATTAGGACATGTGTTAGGGAAATCTTAATATCATTTTTACCCTTAATTACCCTATTTACTTTTAACCGTGGTAAATAAAAGTAAAAAGTTACTATTCACCAACAATTATTTTCATCTCATTGAACCACATTTTACTTACTGACATCAACCGTGTCTCTCGGATTTTTTAAATTTCATTCACATAAGCGGTAAAATTATGTTTTATGAAAAATTCAGTTTTTTAACTACCACTTAGTAGTTTCACTATTCATCAAAAATTGATGTTTTTCAGAACAATGCCAAAATTTCATCCTAAGCTATATTTCATATTCCGAATTCAAAAATGAAGTCTATTTTACCAAATTCATAACATAGAAGTTGCATTAATTAATTTTATAATTAAATCCCGCTGTTAAAACAAATAGCGTGTTTTTAAGAAACAATATCTATCAAAAGATTGACACTTGTTTATGTCTGGTTTAAATGTGAAATTACATCCAATGACCAACATTGTATTAAATTGTAAAAATATATTCTAAATATACTTTAAAACCACTCAAATTAATAATTTATCACTATTAATTATTTTTATTAAAAAGGTTGTTTTTAATTATAATTTAGTAATTTTCACTATTCATCAGAATATGAAAGTTATCCGAAAAGTACCAAAATTTCACCTTAGGCTAAATTTGATACTCCAAATCCAAAAATGAAGTCCATTTTGAGAGCTAAAATTTCTAAAATTTAAAAAGTGGTTATTACTATTCATAATGGCTAGTCTTAATAATATTTTAATAGCATATCATTGTTTCGTGAAACTCAGTATTGCGTACTACACACGCTATCAAGGAAGGTCTTGATTGTGTGTAATGCAAGGCAAGTCAAGGATGCGTGTTGTGAAAGCTCATTTTGGTGTAGCGTACAAGACATTAATGAAATTAAAAAGAATATTTTTCATAAAATCTCGGGGTGTTACACATACGATATGGGGGTTTGGAAATTGGCTTAGCATCAGAAACTAAATGAATTGTGAATTCGACTTCTCGTTCAGGTATGACACTGGGTAACTCCTCAGAAAAAACATCAAGGTATTCATTTACCACTGGCACATCATTACTTTGAATAGTTCCCTTGTTTTCAACAATATGAGCAAGATAACTTTCACTTCCATCTTTCAGTAGTTTCTCAGCTTCCTGATTTGTTATCAATTTTATGGGTTCATTATTTTATGCAAACTGAAACTCTTTCTGAAAAACAACTTCTTTATCTCTACAGTCAATCTTAGCATGATAATGAGAAAGCCAGTCCATCCCTAGAATAACATCAAACTCGACTAATGGTAAAACAACAAGGTTTGCAGGTAAAGTCTTTCCACATACCACAATAGAAATATTATTATAATTCCTCTTTGCTAAAACATTTCCCCCTGGTGTTTTAACAACAAGTTCGGGTCTCTTTTTTTGAGGTGATATTTCCAATTTACTAGAAAATTTCTCAGAGATGAAGGAATGTGTAGAAACCGTATCAAACAAAACTTTTGCAAAATCTGAGTGAACAAACAAAGTACCTGATACAACTTCATTGGATGGCCCAACACCTGCTGACGTACTTGGAAAGGATCTCACTACACGTTTCTGCTTGTAGTCTGGATTATTTGCATCATTTGGATCCCTCTTTGGATAGGCATTTTCATAGTGACCCATCTCACCACATTTAAAACACTTTACAGTTTTCTTATCAGGATTAGCCTTTGGATAATTTTCATTGCAATCTCGGGCCATATGTCAAAACATACCACATTTAAAACACTTTCCAGTTTTGATAAGACATTCCACAGTGTGTTCTTGCCACACTTTTCACAAACTGGAAACTGGATTTTCTTACCATCAGATTTCTTTGGTTGATTCTTACCCATTTCTTGCCAACGAGACCTCTTCTTATCTTTGTTTCCAAAATGCATGTGATCATTAGCAAATTCAATCTCTACCCTCTCAGCACATTGGACAAGTTTCTCAAAACTTTTGAATTCACGGGAGGCCAACGTCCTTCGATACCTTGGCTTCAATCCTAAGTAAAAGCGGTTGATTTTGCTATCGAGATCCAGAATAATATTTGGAGCATACCTCCCCAGTCGGGTGAAGTTCGCTTCATACACAGCCACTGAATCTTCCTCCTTTTGTTTCAATTCAAGGAATTTCTTCTCCATTCTATGTCTCACCACCTTAGGAAAATATTTTTCAAGAAAAATACTTTTAAATTCGTCCCACACTAAGGCATCAAAATCCCCTCTACCCCTGATATCCATTACCATTGACCACCACTGATCAGCTTCCCTTTCAAAACAGTAAATGTCAAGACATACCTTTTGATTTTCCGAACATCCCATAACATCAAATATCTTTTCAAGGGCTTTAATCCATCCTTCTGCTGCCACTGGCTCAGAATATCCATTGAATGTAGGTGGATGTTGTCTCATAAAATGTTCCACCACTGTCATGTTCCATTGGGGTACCTCTATTGGTTCTCTTTCATGGATTCCACCACCATTTATAGCCTGTGTTAGCTGAGCCATTACTGTCACAAACTGCTCGGTTCAAATCCCAACCATTTCGGTTTGTAGATCAGGAAGGATGTCATTCTATCGGTGCCTCTCCTCTTCAGCATCCATGTTCCATCTGCGGACAACCATTATTAAAAAACATTTCTGGTATTATATTAGCATCACCTTAACCTCTAAAGTTATCTAAACCATCCTCTGATACCAACTATAACAACCCGGACTTATTTCATACATAATATTGAATTTATTCAAGAAAACACTTCCTTTTACATTGAGGATCTTTTCATGTTTATAGATTTATAGAAATAAGACAAATCATTCATAACATTACATATTGTTACATAGTAGATACTATAAAATCAGTTTCCATTTTCCTCAGAATATAAAACATTAAAACATTAAACAAGACTCCTTGACAATTCATCAACATTTAACATGACTTCCTACCTTGTATTACTCATACTCTAACCTGTGAAAAATCATTTAAAAACTTGGGATGAGCACAAAAGCTCAGTAAGGTATGAAAAAGAAGGAAAAATCACATTATCCCATGAATACACATGACGTATGAAAACATTTTCAAAAGACATGATTTCCACCCATAAATACTTACTTTGTGTAACATGAGATTTACACAAGATCGACACCAAACATAATTATAATCATAGAGGTATCTTGGGGCATTACTTAAATAATCTTGTAACCATCTTGGCTACCTTAAAATTTGTAACCCTCACGGCTACCATACTTTGTGTAACCATCGCAGTTACACGTGGAGTAACCATACAGCCTACCTCCAACTTACTCATACCCAATGCATTGGAGGGAAATATAGGTCCCACCCTTCATCATAAACAATTCCCAATAACCAAAACATTATCATACAACATAAATAACAGCATAAAAACATTTTTTTTGAATCTTGTAAAATAGAATTTTAAAAAGGGGATTTTAGAAGAAAAGTCCCTTATAAACATCATATACTTAATGTGAGACTTAATAGAGTGGATGGAATATGTATATACTCTGTAAACTCACATAATGAAACATTATATAGACATAACCCATCACACAAACAATTTAAATAGCACATAAATAATAAAGTAGATGGTTAACCCAAAGAATGGAAATCGGGTTAAGAATTCCCTTACCTTGGGCGTTTCTTACATCAAAATTGTTTAAACCTCCTGTAGAATCCTCCTCTTGAGATCCTTTTTAAGGAAGCTAGGATTGGTCTTTTGATGAGACCAGAAGATTTTGGACGTGAGGGTGAGCTAGGGAAGATGTTTGGGCAGAGTTTAGAGAATTCTTGGAGCTTGAGAGGTGTGAGGAAAAGAGGGAGTGAAGGGTGACTTTTATAGTGGAGGGGAGAGGGGTTTCCTTAATATAAAATTGATTAGTTTATTAATTTCACCAAAGACCAGGAATAGTGAATCTTGGATGACCAATAATAGTAATTTTATAATGTAATCCCGAACCAAGTGGGCTTACATCAGCAGAACATCATCGGTGACTCAATTAATACTTTATTTAGCATTTATTGTGAATTATCGGATTCCACTATTCATAAAAAATTCAAGTATCTCAGAAAAATCTCAAAAATTTACCCCAAACATTTTTCGATGTGTAGAATCCAAAAATGAAGTCCATTTTTCAAAAATAATTTTCTAAATATTAATAATTTAATAATTAATAAAAATCATAATTTACTTAAAAAAACAGTTTTTAAGATTAAAACTGAATTTATAGTTCTTTAAAAAATTATGTAAGGTCTTATAAAATTATCTAAAAACTATTAGACATTGATTAAATAATTTATGAATACATTACAGGAAAATTAATATTCTTTTAAATTAATAAATTAATTATAATTATTTATTTATGACTTATAAAATACCAAAAACGTTTACTAAGGTCAAATTGTCACTTTCAAAGATGTCTAACTTTTATTTTATTATTCATAGGTATTGTTACTCTTATTTACTATTCATAAGGGTCATATTACTATTCATAAATGTAGGTTACTATTCACCAAAAAAACAAGTTTGTTTCATCAGACTCTAAATAACATACTGAACACAATTGTAGATGACCGTTTCTTGAAATTGAAAACATATGAGAAATAAAATTATGTTTAAAGGATACTTATAAATATATACCTTAAACAAAATTTCAAGCATTTTCAATTTATTTTTAGAAAAACTTGGGATTTTACATGTTGCTTCATGAAATGTTCCTCCATTGACATGTTTCTCTACGGTTGATCTGGCTGATCTCGTGCATGGATACCACCACCATTTATCGCTTGAGTCAACTACGCCATTACTGCAACAAGCTGTTCAGTTCCAATTACGACTATCTCAAGATGCTGATTCGGAAGGTTATTTACTTCTGTATGCCTTCCTAGCACTGCTTCCATGTTTCCTCTATGGAAAACCATTCTGAACAAACATGTCTTAGATGAAGCAACATGGTAATCTTCAAATTCTATATCATTTCAATTTGACCATAAAAAATATTTTAAGATAAACATTTAACCGAATTATAACTCCTAAAGTTATCTAAACCTCCCTCTGATACCAACTATAAGGCCCCAGCCTTAAACCTTACTTAATCTTGAGTTATTACAAGATTACACATTGAGGATCTTTTCAGGTTTAGAGTTTTAGAGAATTAGATCATAAAACTTGCATTTACATTCCACATTTAAACAAAGTGGTTACATAAAAGATAGTATTCATTTTTCCCATCAATGGAAACATATTTAAAATAAAACATGGATTATTTCTCGACACTTCATTTACACAATCATCACATCATGTACCTTTCCCTTGACCTGTGAAAATCATTTCAAAAACATGGGATGAGCATAAAAATATTAGTAAGGTTTCTAAAAATATGTAAAGGAAACATGAGTTAATATATACATAAGAATGAAATCATACTTTACCCATAAAACATAGGCACTTCAACATACATCATAAAATCATGAATAAATCATAGATGTCATAAGACATAAAGGTAACTTGAGGCATTCATAACATTCTTACGTAGGGAGCAACCCTCTTGGTTACGTTTGGAATACCCATCATAGTATATTCCCTAAATCTCATCGGAGAAACATTAAAGTTTAACTCCTTCGCGTAACCCAATGAATTGGAGAGCTATATCGGGATCACCCACCCTTAGTTTATCATGGAACCACCCGTCTTCATAACAATGCCCATGAACCATAACATAATCATATCACATAAAACATGCATAAAGGAAACAAAACATTTCCATATTTCAATCACAAGATATCAATACAACACATTGATATAATAAAAATATTATCAAAACCATTTTCAATACCAAAATAGAGAAAAGTAAAACATGGGATTTATTTTTCATTCAAAAATGGTTATGGCTTGTAGAGGAAGATGAAACTCAAATAATTTTCACGGTGGAAGAGAAGTCATTTTCGCCGCATACGTACGACAAAAAAACATTTCTTTTGTCATTTAGTAAATGCTTCATATAAAAAAATATTCCTTTTGAATAAGAAAAAAAGTCAAAGGGGTTTATACACTCTATAAAAGGAAGTTTTGTATAAAACAAAATATTCCTCAATGAATGGATATTGAGACGAACTCCCTTACCTCATATCCGACATGACTTGATCGTTCTTTAATCTCCTGAATAATAAACTTGAGTTAATTTCTACTTGAATAAGAACCCTTTTCAAGTTAATTATTACTTTTATATCATTTATTACCATGTCATGAACACTATGTCATTATTTAAGATTATAACGGTCGTTTTAGCGATCATTGGTACTTGAGTCAAAAATAAAGTTCTTATATTTACAAGTTGTTCACGTAGTCAAATATCCATTTTCTCAAGAATGATATTCATGATGTAGATGCCATATATATCATATATATCCAGTATATACATTAATTTATAATATGACATAATCATTTAGAGGTATGAAATGAAATGCACCGTTCATGGAGACGGTAAGCCGTACGTACGCATGAATGCTACTTTCATTTCTATGTCATATTAATGGAATTAAAACTAAATGAGAGATATGTAATTTTAATTCCAGAATTATATTCATCATTTAGATGTAACATAAATCATATATATCCATTATATATATGTACTTATAATAGTACATTACATTTGGGGATAAGAAATGAAATGCACCGTTCATGGAGACGGTAAGCCGTACATACGCATGAACGCTACTTTCATTTCTATCTCATACTTTAATGGAATTAAAACATAATGATACATAATAGTATTATAATTCCAGTATTCTATCATATATAATATCATTAAATATATCTTTTATACGTACGACATATGTTATTAACGAATCAAATCACTTCGAGGGGGCGGTAGTCCGCACTTCCTAAAATGAAGATATCGCGTATACCCATAATGGAATCTATAAAGGTATGCCACAAATGAAAAATACAGAAGCATAAGGAAAACTTAAACATATTATATATCATATATAAATATAGTGACATCTTAATGGTCACCTTTGAAGGTGTTAGAAGAATATTGAACAATCATCGTTTCGTGAGGCAGAAATTCGCCATCCACAGAAACAGTATGTTCATTAACCATTAGATGTAGGTGTGTGTAAGTGTATCTATAATGCTTCTTATAGAAACATCCTATTATATTTACGATACTAGAGTTGTTACAAAAGAAATGAATAAAAATAGTTTAGGGGGTTGGATAAGCAAAACAAAACATAAGAACACAAGAGAAGACACTACCTTTAAATCGGGTAACTCTTTTTGATTTGAGCTCAAAGGCTTCCTTGGGAAGACTTTTGCCCAAAGTGAGGCTTCTAGAAGTAATATAGGGATGCGAAGAGACATAATGAGCCGGTTTTTGCCGAGTCAAGGCCTGAGAGGTGTGGTTAAGGAAGTAGAGGTGGGGGCCTTTTATAAGAGGAGAGGAGGGGCACTCTTGGAAAGTTACAAAATGTTACTTTATTTTCAAATGCGTTTCAGATTTTAAAGATCCCACAATGATGTATTTCAAGGATAAGGTGATAAGGGTTCGAAATATACTCATACAATAGGTCTTTGAAAAGTGTAGGTCTTAGATTTTACATTATCTTTTTATTTCATTTAAATCTTTAAATAATGAGGTAATCGCTGCATCATCAGGATGTCATAAATAATTTAATTTATTTAATGTCTAAATATTATGAAAAAAAATATGATGTAGGAAATATTGTTAGCTTTCCAATGAATATTTATAGTCCAAAATATCATTTATTTAGACAATATTAAAAATGTTTTACTCAGGTGATAAATTCTTTGTTATATTTAACTTTCTTTAAAAAATAAAAAGATAAAAAGTCACTTTCACACAAAAGTGATTCCATGGGGTCCCCAAGTTTGGCACAAGGCATCCCATGGTCGGCCATGAGACAACCAGTAGCATTAAGACACATGTTGGTGTCAATTTGTATAATTATGATATTATTTTATTATCCTTAACTACCTGATTACTCATTAATCAAGATAATTAAAGATAATTACTGTAGTTACTATTCATAAAGTTCAAAAACAAAAGAGTCTTGATTACATAATTTGGAACTTCTGATTCCAAATATTTAATCCATTTTACCAAATTCCAAACACATAAATTGAAATAATTTATTTAAAAATAATTCCTGTTGTGAAAACAAATAGCGGGTTTTTTGAAACAATATCTATGAAAAGTTTGGCATTAGTTTATGCCCAATTCCAAAGTTAAATTAATCCTAATGACCACCATTGGATTAAATGGTAAAAATATATTCATATTAAACTTTAATACCAATTAAACATATAATCTAACCATAAAATTAAATTAGATGAAAAAGCAGTTTTGATGTAAAATGCAGTATTTTTCACTATTCATTAAAAAATGAACATTGTCAGAAAAATTCCAAAAATTTATCCAATGTAAATTTCAATGTCCCGATCATAAAGAATATGTGTATTTTAAAAAATAGATATTATAAAATTGTCAAATTTTTGATTAAAAAATTTTTTTCTATCAAAAGGTAGTAAAACAAACATTTAAAAATATTAGTGTATTCCATGCTTAAGATTGGATTTATTCTCATTTTAAGCCTCTAAAACACTATCTAATTCATAAATAGACATAGATGAAAATATATATTATTCATTACTTACTTGGGATGTTACACTTAAACCCTTGGGTGTAAGTAGACTTGGTTATTTTATTGTTGCAGGTTTGGATACAGTTTTTAGTTCTAGTGGTTCAGGTTTCTAGTAGGTCCTTGGTGGTGAAGTCATGTGGAAATGGATTGAGGGCAGCGCCCCATGCCATGAGGGTTTCTGAGATGTTTAATTTGGATTTTGTACCTTTTTATAGTCTTTATGAGTTTTTTAAAAACATGTAATTGAGTTCTGAATTTTGTAAAAGGCTGTTTTAGTTGAAAAATCCAGATTCATTTTCTTGAGTTTTTCTTTTGTTTAATGTTTATAAACTAAGTTAAATCATTCCCATACATCATTTTATGATACCTGAGCACCTTTTCTACCTTTTGGGGATTGGGAACTCCCTTCGGGCCTTGTCACGGGCTGCGTCGTGTGCCGGTTCTGATGACGACCAGATTCGGTTCGTGACAGTTAGTATACCTTGTAAGTTGATGTTTTTTTGTGTTCTCATGGGAGAATTAGTATTCCTATATAAATTATTCAATAGGGAATTTGGTATCCCTCTAAGAATATGTGTATGATCACTGTATGTATATAAAACTATATTCAGGTTTCTTGAAGGATTATGTGGACCGTTCTATACTCTACAAGCGTGTACATTGGGACCATTACCGTGTTGCTACTTATCCTTGTTTTGGTTTTTATTTTTGAGTTTTTATTTTATATGTAAAAGTTTTTTTTAAAACATGCATGTGGGATGGATTTTGGATTTAATTTATATATATTTTTCTTGGAGTTTATTTTGGATTGACTGTCTTATATAAGAATCATGTCTTCTTCAAAAGGGAAATGCCACCAATTTTGTGAGATTTTATACCCTCGGTGCTACTCTCCACCCAAGGGCCTACTAGAGGCGGTACTCTGGGGGGTTCATTACCTCTCATTTTTCATTTCCAATCTAGGAGGGGAATCATTGGACGGAGGGTTAGTGATATCACATTTGATATAATATCTTCATACATGTCTATAATTTCCCCAACTTTTGTTACATATATATGTAAATTATATGTACATGTAAATGATATAATTTATATAGGGGTAAAATATATTGAATATGGATTTTCGACCCTATATAATAAATACCATGTTCTATAACTTCAATCACAGATTAAACATAAGATTAAAACCCCACAACAAATTAAAATGATATCATTAATAAACATATAAAAACCAATATGTTTCTTAGATTGAGTAACTGAATAGGGGAGGGTAAAATGAGTTCCCAATTATACATTTGTTTTAAAAAAAATTAAAAACTAAATCCCCATTTTAATACAAAATCCTAGTTAATCAAAAAATATTCATATATAATTTTTATAACTCAAATAATTTCATAGATGTGGGATTAAGGTTCAGTTAATGTATATTTTAAATACTTTAACATTTGAAATTAAATTACATAATACAAAAATATATAAACTGAATTTAATATTCTCCATCCATGTTATGTTTCATTTAAATTTAGAAAAAAAAACTATTCGACATTTAAACCAAAAAAATTAGAAAAATACATAGTGGAATTAAAACAAGAGGTTCAGTATCAAGTGGATACATAATCCCCTCCACTTGGAAATCACCTTATATCAAGAATATTATTAATGACTAAAATGACACAAAATCTGGATCAGGTTTTACAAAAAAAATGTACACAATCCTTTTTAAGCATTCAATCACTTCAATAGTAAAATGTGGGGTAAAAAAGATACCATTCCTTGTACTACCTCTTCCACTTTTATTCATGGGTTTTCAAAAAAAAATATTTAAATGAATATAAGTTATTTTCTAGTTCAGAATTAGTTTATATTGTTTTAAAATTAAAAAATACAACATAAAAGACAACTCATCGGAATAATTATGAATGAAAAATCAGAGGATTAAAATATATGAAATATAATGGAACATGATCTGGATGGACTTAGTTTTATATAGTAAATGATTTATTTATTAAGAGGGATCATGGATGAGTTTCTTAGAAATTTTTGGAGAACATAGCATCATAATTAATTATTTATAGACAAGGCACTCAAGTAAAGATCCTCTATTTTCTTTTTCTATTAGACAATTTTTTCGACATTCCATATCTTATATCCATATTATTGGACATTAATATAAAATATATATTCATAATATGTAATCATTGTAGAAAAATCATTATTTATTTAATGAATTGTTACTCCATTTAATGCTTCAAAACATGTTGATGGATTTTGGAATTGCACCACTACTATGTTAGACACAACAAGATGTCTTCACATAAAGTATGTGTAGTTGACCTCATGATAAAATGACTTGGTAAATTAATGCAGCATGTTGAAAAAGCCAAGTCATCTCTTCTTACATTCAACACAGATCATGCAACCAATGTATTAAAACAAATTTTCAATATATTACTTTATAAAATATAATACATAAATTTTCATGTTTCCTTGATTTATTTTTGTGGTAGGTAAAACTTCATATCACAATAGGATGCATATACATACAGTAAAGTTATTCCCCATATATGGTATATTTAATCTTCAACGTGTGGATATTTTAGGACATAAAAATATTTTGTTTATATGAGTAAGAGTAAAAAGTTTTTTATATGGTACGGTGTATTATATCATTTGGTAAGGTGATAGAATATCATGAAATTACAAGGAAAAGGTGGCATGTTATTCTTTGGATGTCTCCATTTTTTCATTTATCTCAAGTAAATTACATAATAAAATAAAACATAATAACAATTTACAAACAAATAAACATGGTTTGTGAAATTTTAAATATAATATATCCATAAAAATTCAATAATATCTACCTTTGAATGATAAATAATCATGAAATCTAAATTGAAATGTATTTAATACAAGAAATTTATACATATAAAGGATTGAAATAATTATATAACATGTTCATTAATGAATGAACATTTTCCACTAAATCCAATTATTATTTTTATTATATCAAATTAATCACATATTTAGATTATAGAAAAGTAACAAAATAAGTAATCAGATAAAAATATATGATAATAAAAGAGATAATTCCATTAATATATCAAAAGATAGTAAAAATTCATATAATCAAATTTCAATAAATCTCTATCAGATATCCAACTTTAATCTGAATGAGAATATTATATAATTTGTTTTCGAAGGATAAGATCATTTACTTAGTATGTAGAGGCAGTATAATAAGTAGTCTTAGGATCATATGAGGTGACAGGATCTCTAATAACTACATTCCTAGATAGTTTTCTATGTAGATGAAAGGATTGGTAAGGAGTTAGTACAAAAATGATTGATTGTAGAAGAGGTAGTAGGTTGTGATAGTAGAATTGGTGAAAGAGATAGAGTATCTATTTTTAAGGAATTAACATTGTGTTCCATCAATATATATAACTCAATGACATACCATAAACCATTTTATAATTGTAACACCCCAAGCTTCCATGGTACGCATCTCTTTGAATAATAGAGCAGCGTGTGTTGTACGCATCCTCGAGTTCTAACACATCGCGACCAATCAAATTAGCCGTTATGAATAGTAATACCCACTTTTTGAAATTATATAAATTTTATATTTTAAAAAGGTCTTCATTTTTGTATTCGTAATATCGAAATTATCCTAAGTTGAATTTTTTGTAATTTTCTGAGAACTTCCAATTTTTTTATGAATAGTGAAAAATACTTAAAAACAACTTTTTTAATCAAAATAATTTATAGTGATAAATTATACAATTGAGTGGTTTTAAATAATAATTATAATATATTTTTACCATTTTATCCAATGGTGGGTTTTAGAATTAATTTCATTTGAAATTGGACATAAACAATTGGCAATCTTTTGATTGATATTCTTTCTTAAAAACACGCTATTTGTTGTGACAGTGGGAATTAATTATTAAATTAATTAATTCAACTTATATGTTTTTAATTTTTCAAAATAGAAATCATTTTTGAATTAGGAATATCAATTATATCTTAGGGTGAATTTTTGGTATTTTTCGGAAAAACATCAATTTTTGATGAATAGTGAAACCACTAAGTGGTAGTTTAAAAACTAATTTTTCGTGTAAATGAAACATTACCACATATGTGATTTGATTTTCAAAAATCCAACATACATGGTTGTCATTAGGAAGTAAAATGTGGTTCAATGGTTTTAAAATATTTTTTTGGTGAATAGTAACTTTTATGTTTAATTAATCGCGATTAAAGGTAATTAGTGAAATTTAAGGTAAAAATGATATTATAAAAATATGAAAATATCATGAAACTTGTCCTACACTTATTTGATGAGTCACAGCCGACCACAACAATCCATGGGTCAACCTGGGGACCCCATGGAGCCACTTGGGTAAGAAAATGACATTAATAACTTTTTATTTAAAGTAAAAACAAAATTGTCAGAAACATGTGTTTTTTTACTAAAAAAATTATTAAATAAGGTTATATAAGTTAAATTTTAGACTATAAATATTCATTGGAAATATAATGAGATTTACTACATCATTATATTTTTTTATAATTTTTAGACATTAAATAAATTAACTTGTTTATGACACCATGATGATGCAGCGATTAGCTCATTAATTAACGATTTAAATATAATGAAAAGATAATGTAAAATCTAAGAATTAAACCTTTCAAAAACCTATTGGATGAGTAGATATAGAATCCTTATCACCTTATCCTCGAAATATATCATTTTGGGACCTCAAAAATCCGAAAATCATTTCATAATAATGTAACATTTCATGACTTTCCAAGAGTGACCCTCCTCTCCTCTTATAAAAGGCCCCCAATTCTACCACATTATTCACACCATAAAATCCATTTGGCTCGGCCAAACTCTGCCCAAATAATCTCTCAACTTCCCTCTCTTACTCCTAGAAGACTCACTTTGGACATAATTCTTCCCACTGAAGCCTTTGGCTCAAATCATAAAAGAGTTACCCGATTTTAAGGTAATGTTTTCTCTTATGTTATTTTGTTTTATTTTGCTTCTCCAACCCCTTAAAATATTTTTATTACATTATTTTGTAAAAAAAAATTATACTAAATATACTTGTATGTTTTTATGAGAAAGATTTTTTTTACACTTACACACACCTTCGTCTAATGGATAACGTACATATTGTTTTTGTGGGTGGCGAATTACTGCCTCATGAAACGATGATTGTTCAATCATCTTTTAACACCTCTCATGGTGGCCATTATGATGACGCTATTTTTATATATAACATATATTATGTTTTTGTTTTCCTTATGATTCCGTATTTTTCATTTATGGAATACCATTATTATTTCCATTATGGGGAAATGCGATAATTTCATAATAGGAAGTGCGGACTACCGCCCCCTCAAAGTGATTTGAATCGTTAATGCCATATGTTTGATATATAAAAGATGGAGTAAATGTTATTATACATTATATTATACTAGAATTATATTATACCTTTATATAATTATAATTTCATTCCATTAAATACGAAATAGAAATGAAAGTAGCGTTCATGCGTACGTACAGCTTACCATCTCTATGAACGGTGCATTTCATTTCTTACATCTAAATGTTATGTAATATTATAAAAGCATGTATATACTGGATATATAAGATATATATGATATTTACATCATGAATATAATTCTGGATATAATGGATATTTCAACACATGAACAACTTGTAATTATAAGAAATTTATTTTTGACTCATGTACCAAAGATCAACAAAATGACCATTATTAACTTAAATAATTACATAGTGTTCATAAAATGGTAATAAGTGATATAAAAAGAATAATGAACATGAAAAGGGTTCTTAAGAAAATATAAATTAACTCTAGTTTATTATTCAGGATATTAAATAACGATTGAGTCAAGTCAGACATGAGGTAAGGGAACTTCTTAACCCAATTTCCATTCTTTGGGTTAATCTCTTACTTTCAAATTATTTCCTGATATTATTATGTACTATCTTGTATTTGTACTTTATTTATGTGTACATATAGTTAATACACATAATAGATCTATTTTATTTAAAAAAATGATCTTTGTAAGGGACTTTGTCTCAATCTCCATTCATTGAGGCATATTTTGTTTTATACACAAATTTCTTCTATACGATGTTTAAACCCCTTTGACTTTTATGTTTATTAAAAGGAATATTTTTATATGATGTGTTTTATTAAATGACAAAAGTAATGTCTTACTTGTCATACGTAAGCGGCAACAATGACTTCTCCGCCACCGTGACCATTATTTGAGTTTCGGCTTCCTCTACAAGCCATAACATTTTTTTAAATGAAAAATAAATACCATGTTTTAATTTTCTTTTATTTTGGTATTGAAAATGGTTTTGATAATGTTTTTATTATATCAATGTGTTGTATTGATATCTTGTGATTGAAATTTGGAAATGTTATGTTTCCTTTATGCATGTTTTATGTGATACAATTATGTTATGGTATATGATATGTTTAAACCTGTTCATACGAGGAATGTGTTGGACTTAATAAGTGACAGGTGGAGCCCACTATATATCCTCGATGCATCAGTAGGTCTCATGAGACAAACTAGTGTCTTGGCATGAGGCCTTGACAAAATCTTATTTGTAGTCTTGGCACGAGGCCTTGGCTATGTGGTTATGATAGTATGGAATTATGCATTCCATCATTATGAATGTGGTTATTAATATTTCATGTGATTATTCGACTAGTAGAATATCCATGTGAATAAGTAAATGGAATTATTTCATTTTATTTTTTCCATATTATTCTGAAGTTAATGTTTAAAAGGATTTTTTTTTAGTCATACATTGCCTTAAATGTTAATTTTTATTTATGAAAGCTTCCGCTATATTGTTATCCTTACTGAGCATCTGATCTCACCCTTTCAATGTTTTAATTTTTCCAGGATGTGAAGAAGTATTTTATGAATGACCTGAAGGGATAATATGGGGGGATATTAAGACAAGATATTGTTGTAGTTTTGTATTACTTTATGATGTAATGTAAAAATTATGAATGTATCTATTGTTTCAAGGCTACTAAATTAATCGGTCTTTCGAGACTTGATACTTTGTGATCATGCCAATGCTACGTAATAATACACTGACTCTGGGTAACTGGGGTTGGGGCGTTACAATTGGTAACAGAGGTAGGTTAGTACAAACCTTGTAAGCTAGATTTAGATAAACTCTAATTAGAGCACATAGCCCTAAGATAGACTTTGAGGATTAGTATAGAAGAACATCCTAGAATTTTGGTATTATAGATATTTTGTGAGTTTTCTGAGCAGTACATCCCGGTCTGGATACGAGCAGGTAGAGGCGGCTCTGGCACAGATTTACCTAGGGGTAAAGCCCGAAAACACTGCTTTGAGCTAGACTCGAACGGGAACTGGTTCACGACAACGAGACATGTTGCACTCTTGGTTATGTGACTCCCTGGGGATATGCTTAGGATAATTCTAATTTTCTTTACAAATCATTATGAAGGGTTTATGGGTATATAGTTCCTCAAAGAAAAAATTTCTTTTTATGAATATGAATTATATCCATAAACTGTTCAATTTATCTTATGTGTTTTACAAGTACAGAATTACGTATTTTTATTCATAAACTGATCTACTTTATGCCACTGTTTAGAAATGGAGCCTAGTGGAAGGAATAAAAACTGTATCAATTCACGCACTCCATGTAGGGATTTCCCTCCTACTCAAGAAAATTATAATTGAGCTGGTGATAGAACTAGTGCTGATCATCTTATCACTATACTGGGACAACTCACTCAGGCTATGAATAATAACCTTACTCGTATGGAGCACCCTGATCCGCAACGTGGAGGATCAATGTTAGAACTCTTCATGAGGAAAAAACCACCAACATTCAATAGGAGTACTAATCCCTTAGTAGCTGAGCAATGGATAAATTCCTTAGAGAAAAGATTCCATGCCTTGTGGAGTAGTGAAAGGGAAAAAGTTATCATGGCATTTTACCGCCTCACTGGAGATGCTGATAAATGGTGGTCATTGATTCAAAATACAAATGAAGATGAAAAAGTATCAAGTATTGAATGGAGAGAGTTCAAAGAGATTTTCTTAGAAAAATAATTTCCTCGTGACCATTGAGCAGATATGGAAAGGCAATTTCTGAGTCTGAGAGAAAAGAAGGATGAGAATGTCACAAAGTATGAGGCCAACATTACAAGGTTAGCAAGACATGTTGCATATTATATACGTAACCCAAGAAGTAGGATTGATCGTTTCTTTGATGGGATAAACCCATTTCTCCGTCAAGAATTAGTCTCACAAACCTTCTCATCGTACGAAGATAATGTCTCATGTTCCATCAAGACAGAAAGGGAATTCTCTAAATCATATGACAATAAAGTAAAGCAAGATAAGAAGAGAATGGTGGAATGAGAGACATATAAAGGGAAAAGGGAAAGAAGGATTTTCCATTATGAGATAATTGTGGGAAGAATCACCCTGATACTTTCCTAAAAGGAATGGGAGTTTGTTACAAATGTGGAGAAAAATGTCACCAGGCTCGTTATTGTAAGGGAAAGAAAGAGGCTATCAATGTTGAATGATACAATTGTAGAGAAATGGGGCATTATGCAAATAAATTTCCTAAGCATTAGGGAAACATACCTCATAAAAGGCCAAGGGATCAAGGACTATCTTATGATATTACTACAGTTGAAGTGGAATAATTAATGTATTGGTGCTTTTGGACTCAAGGATTATATTCTGGTTATAAGAATAATGTGAAATATATAAGGATTGTACTACTGCACTTGTTGTTTTCATTAAGGTTTTAATATAATGAAGGTAATCATATTTTGTTATGGGACAATAAGAGAAACTTTACTTTGTTTGAGGAATCTGATGATACAATTGATTTTGGAACTTAGAGACCTTTTAGAAAATGTCTGGACAGTGGTATTTTGGATAACTATAAAGGTTGGAATGGATTAAGTTGAACTTTGGTTAGTTTTTTATGGTTAAAATATTTATAAAGATTATTTTTGGAATATTATAATAATATAGTTTTAGGAAAAGGACAACCTGCAGGTTGGGGGATAACCCGTCACGTCAGACAATGCCATAGGAATCGAACCCACAACCTTAGTGTGACATGCCTTTATTACCTACCACTAGCTTACAGGAAGCCCCTGGTTATTACAAAAATAGTTTTCCTAATCTAAATGGTATTTGTTAATATTTGGAACCTTGTATGATCAGGATAAATATAATATTTTTGAGTTCTGTTATCTTTTTGCGTGAAAGATGGGTTTGTGGTAAAAAATTATTAAAGAATGAAAGTCTACATGACAAGTATGTATATTTCCTTACGTTCTTAGCAAATCTCCTAAATAAATTTCTCAACTTTATGAAAGGTAACTTAAAACAAAAACGTAGTCGGTTAACTTTTCCTACTGGGGAATCAATGATTGTTTAACCAATCACAAGTTTGTGATTTTCTTGTAGTTAAACTTTCTCCTAATCCTATTTTCTACAAATATACATCAAACCTTGATGGTTTGTTTTTCCTCCATATAAATGTTTTCATAGAACCATAGTATTGGCTATCTAGGGAGACCTTTGTACTTCTCTTTCTTTCTTTTAAAGTTATATTTTTATTAACCTTATTTCCGATGTGGGTTTTCCACAAAGGTAATTTATATTTTCAACCGTTATTTTCAAAGAAAATTTTCAAATTACGAGATAACAATTTATTGAAGAGCGGGAGAATGTAACACCCCAAGCTTCCATGGTATGCTTCTCTTTGAATAATAGAGCAGCGTGTGTTGTACGCAACCTCAAGTTCTAACACACCGCGACCAATCAAAGTAGCCGTTATGAATAGTAATACGAACATTTTGAAATTATATAAATTGTATATTTCAAAATGGACTTCATTTTTGTATACGGAATATCAAAATTATCTGAAGCTGAATTTTTTGTAATTTTCTGAGAACATCGAATTTTTTTATGAATAGTGAAAAATACATAAAAACAACTTTTTTAATAAAAATAATTTATAGTGATAAATTATACAACTGAGTGGTTTTAAAAAATAATTATAATATATTTTTACCATTTTATCCAATGGTAGTCATTAGAATTAATTTCACTTTGAAATTGGACATAAACAATTGCCAATATTTTGATTGATATTCTTTCATAAAAACACGCTATATGTTGTGACAACGGGAATTAATTATTAAATAAATTAATTCAACTTATATTTTTTTAATTTTTGTAAAATAGACATCATTTTTTAATTAGGAATATCAATTATAGCATAGGGTGAATTTTTGGTATTTTTCTGAAAAACATCAATTTTTTGATGAATAGTGAAACCACTAAGTGGTAGTTTAAAAACTAATTTTCCGTGTAAACGAAACATTAACACTTCTGTGATTTGATTTTCAAAAATCCGACATACATGGTTGTCCTTAAGAAGTAAAATGTGGTTCAATGGGATTAAAATAATTTTTTGGTGAATACTAACTTTTATGTTTTATTAATCGCGATTAAAGGTAATTAGTGAAATTTAAGGTAAAAATGATATTATAAAAATATAAAAATATATTGAAACTTTTCCTAAACTTTTTGGATGAGTCATGGACGACCAAGAAAGTCCATGGGTCAACATGGGGACCCCACGGAGCCACTTGGGTAAGAAAATGACATTAATAACTTTTTATTTAAAGTAAAAATAAAGTTGTCACAACCATGTGTTGTTTTACTAAAACAATAATTGCATGGGGTTATATAAGTTAACATTTAGACTATAAATATTTATTGGAAATCTAAAAAGATTTCCTACATAATTATATTATCTTTATAATTTTTAGACATTAAATGTATTAAATTTTTTATGACACCATGATGATTCAGCGATTACCTCATTAATTAACGATTTAAATATAATGAAAAGATAATGTATAATCTAAGACATACACATGTCAAAATGATATTGTATGAGTATATTTAGAACCCTTATCACATTATACTATAAATATATCATTGTGGGACCTTTAAAATCCATAAATAATTTCATAATAATTTAACATTTCTTGACTTTCCAAGAGTGCCCCTCCTCTCCTCTTATAAAAGGCCCCCACCTCTACCACCTTATTCACACCATCAATGCCATTTTTCTTGGCCAACCTCTTCCAAAATACTCTCTCAAATTCTATCTATTACTCCTAGAAGCCTCACTTTTGGCAGAATTTTTCCCAAGGAAGCCTTTGGCTCAAATCATAAAAGAGTTACCCGATTTTAAGGTAATGTTTTCTCTTATGTTATTTTGTTTTATTTTGCTTCTCCAACCCCTTAAAATAATTCTATTACATTATTTTGTAACAGAAACAGTATACTCAATATACCTGTATGTTTTTATGAGATGTATTTTATTTACACTTAAACACACCTTCGTCTAATGGTTAAAGAACATACTGTTTCGGTGGGTGGCGAATTACTGTCTCACGAAACGATGATTGTTCAATCTTCTTTTAACACCTCTCATGGTGGCCATTATGCTGACACTATTTTTATATATGATATATATTATTTTTTCGTTTTCCATATGATTCTGTATTTTTCATTTATGTAATACCTTTATGATTTCCATTATGGGTAAACACGATAATTTCATTTTAGGAAGTGCGGACTACCACCCCCTCAAAGTGATTTGAATCGTTAATGCCACATGTGGGATGTATAAAGGATGGATTTAATGGTATTATACATCATATTATATTGGAATTACAGTATACCTTTATATAATTGTAATTTCATTTCATTAAATATGAAATAGAAATGAAAGTAGTGTTAATGCGTACGTACGGCTTACCGTCTCCATGAACAGTGCATTTCATTTCTTACCTCTAAATGTTATGTAATTTTATAAATGCATGTATATACTGGATATATATGATATATATGATATATACATCATGAATATAATTCTGGATATAATGGATATTTCACCACATGAACAACATGTAATTATAAGAAGTTTATTTTTGACTCAAGTACCAAAGATCGACAAAATGACCGTTATTAACTTAAATAATTACATAAAATTCTTAACATGGTAATAAGTCATATAAAAGGAAAAATGAACATGATAAAATATTCTTAATCAAATAGAAATTAAATCTAGTTTATTATTTAGGTGATTGAAGAGCGATCGGGTCAAGTCGGACACGAGGTAAGGGAACTTCTTAACCCAATTTCCATTCTTTGGGTTAATCTATTACTTTCAAATTATCCTGATATTATTATGTCCTATCTTGTATTTTTACTTTATTTATGTGTACTTATAGTTAATACACCTAATATATCTATTTTATTTAAAAAAAATTTCTTTGTAAGGGACTTCGTCTCAATCTCCATTCATTGAGGCATATTTTGTTTTATACACAAATTTATTCCATACGGTGTATAAACCCCTTTGACTTTTACATTTATTCAAAAGGAATCTTTTTATATGATGTGTTTTACTAAATTACAAAAAGTAATGTTTTTCTTGTCAGACGTATGCAACGACAATGACATCTCCGCTTCCGTGACCATTATTTGGGTTTCGGCTTCCTCTACAAGCCATAACTTTTTTTAAATGAAAAATAAATACCAAGTTTTAATTTTCTTTTATTTTGGTATTGAAAATGGTTTTGATAATGTTTTTATTATATCAATGTGTTGTATTGATATCTTGTGATTGAAATTTTGAAATTTTATGTTTCCTTTATGCATGTTTTATGTGATACAATTATGTTATGGTTTATGATATGTTACAACATGTTCATACGAGGAATGAATTGGACTTAATAAGTGACAGGTGGAGCCCGCTATAGGTCCTCGGTGCATTTGTAGGTCTAATGACGAAAACTAGTGTCTTGGCACGAGGCCTTGACAAAATATTATTTGTAGTCTTCGCACAAGGCCTTGGCTATGTGGTTATGATAGTATGGCATTATGCATTCCATCATTATGAAAGTGGTTATTGATATTTCTTGTGATTATTAGACTATTAGAATATCAATGTGAATATGTAAATGGAATTATTTCATTTTATTTTTTCCATATTATGCTGAAGTTAAAGTTTAAAAGGATTTTGTTTTAGTTATACATTTCCATAAATGTTAATGTTTATTTATGAAAGATTATGCTATATTGTTATCCTTACTGAGCATCTGAGCTCACCCCTTTCAATGTTTTAATTTTTCCAGGATGTGAAAAAGGATTTCATGAATGACCTGAAGGGATAATATGAGGGGACATGAAGACAAGATGTTTTTGTAGTTTTGTATTACTTTATGATGTAATGTAAAACTTATGAATGTATCTAGTGTTTCAAGGCTACTAAACTAATCGGTTATTCGAGACTTAGTCTTCTGTGATCATGCCAATGCTATGTAATAATGCACCGACATTGGGTAACTGGGGTCGGGGTGTTACAATAATGACCGAAGGAAATCATGTTGATTCTCTAGGAAGGAATTTACAATAGTATTTATAAATCGTTGCTCCTCAACATGCGACTTAAAATATTAAATCAAATGGGGAATCCTTAAATCTGAATAAATAGTACATAGCATCCCTTTCATTGAGGAAATCTTTAGAAGTCTTCAAATTTAATAATCAATCACCCTCTTGATAGTTTTATTGTTTTTGACAAGCTTGTTTATAATACAAACGAATTTTTTCTAGGGTCTTGGAAGCATTGGTTTGAAACCATAAAACATAGATTCAATATTCATTAAAAAATACTCAAACAAAAGTTTCCAATAATCCTAAATTAACTATTTGAACCTGTATTTATCAAGAACTAAATGAATACGATGAGAAAAAGGCAGAGGAGAAAGCTGAAACATATAATTCAGTATCATATAGACTATCTAATTAACCTGGTGAGATAGATCTACCTAAAGAGAAAAAACAAGTGTTTTAATGTTTTTAATATCATTATTTATCATTTCTATTCTAAAATTAAATCTTGGATAAAGATGATTGATTACTGAAGTGAACAATTTATAAATATCATATTTTCTCTCTTTTTACAAGAGATGATCAAGTTATCAGATTCTTTTGTGGGAATCTACGAAATCGTTGATTTAAACATTGATAATTCATATTTAATGAAATATAAAGATGAAGGAATGTAGGGTGAAGTAGTAGATATATATGGATCACTATATAAATGTATATCATCTATCTTAAGAGAATCCTCCACAGATATGTCTCTCATAGTCGGATCATCAACACCAGTAAAAAAATTAAAATTCATCATCATTGAAATATTTATAAATTTCTTCATGGAAAAATGTTAGTAATCATAAATTATTTATTTAATTTAATACTAAATAAACAAATGTCATTCCAAATGTCATTTGGCATATATAATGGCAGCTCAACCATGTCCTGATGGACATCCTCGATGATCTTTATTATCATAAGCATGTCTTTATAAGCACAATCCAAATAAAATTGGCTTATTCTCCCCTATAGAAGATGTATCAACAACAGACTATCCAGGGGTACTCCCAATAATTAGATATCCTTTTGAGTTTTTAATTTCTTCATCATATCCAACAAATTGATCCCATTCAAGAATACCGTCACAATAAACCTTATTTTCTTCATTAATGTATACACCATCTTTTTCTTCTTACTCATATTCATTTTTAGAATGTGAAATATTATCATTTGAATACTACATAACATCATAATGTTCATTAAATCGTTCTACCAATTCTCTACATCTTACCAGATAGTTTAATGGGTTATTTTTTTCATACATTTCCTCAGGTCAGCCACACATTATAATTTTTCATGGATTATAATTAAATGTAATTATATAAAAAATACTTTGACTATGAAAAAATATATCAGTTGTAGTTATGTTATCATCCACTTAAAGAACTAATTGTTTTTACTCTAACAAGTAATAAATCATCTTAGTATTAGATAAAGAATTGATCCATGAATCGAGATTACACACATAACCATGTGTCAGATAACATATCTAAAAAGGTTTATTTGAAGAATATTGATCATAAATAAAAAAAATAGGTTTTTATCCCTTAAGATACTATTTTATTCCATCCATGGTCATATTACATACTGAATATTCTTAAACAGGATCCAGAATTCACCACTCAACTCAACAATAATGGATTTTCTGGGAGTCCGTTTCTCAATGAGATTATACCATGAATTTTATAATTAAATGTGTGGATTATTAATAAGATATTGAATTTGATAATATTCATATTTTATGATTTTTTGAATAAAATGAAAATGGAATCCCACCTTTTATTTACATAACATCTCATTACATGGTACAAATAGATGATCATTGAATTTTTACATTATTGGAAAAAAGCAACATAATACAATAAAAAATATAATAAAAAATCTAATACACTTGAAAGGAGTCATAATAGGTTCATAATATATTAATTTACAATATATCATAACCTGGGGACATACGTCAAATGAAAGGGTGAGAATAAGGCCCATTAAGTTAAAGGGAAACTCTTTACATGTTATTTTGAGAAATATCTATATAAACAAGACGAATATCACACATCAATGAGTAAAACCAATATAATAATAATAAAAATAATAACATGAATAATAGAATATAAATATAGATAAAACAATTAAGTGATACATGAATAATCATATCACCATGGTTTGTAAAAGATGTTTTATGAAAATTACCAAGGCCATTCACCAATGTATCGAAAAAAGATGTCATTGAAATATATTAAATTATTTACCCAATTAATTAGTCATATCAGGGTGAAAGAATCATTTGTATTGATTAATTTAATCAACATAGATCATAATAAAATATTTCATTGATATCCCATAGAGAATATAATAAAATGGTTTCATATAAAAATCATTGAATTTTAAAAAGTGGATAATGAAAAGATAATTTTTACATTTAAAACAAAGGGAATGGGAATATGGGTTTTATATTAGTCAATTAAAGAATAAGATAAATCATTTTACCATCTGGTTGAATCCCCGTGTATGTAAAAGTGGATTGGGTATTCTTGTAACGAAAATAAAAGGGGATTTCTTATGGAGAAGAGAGAAAATTTGAGATGTAATATTGGAAGCATAACGGGTATAAAGCATGGTTTTAGAAAATGGAAAAATATAGGGGAAATGGGACACTAATTAGTAAAATACTGTTAATACTTTAAAGTGGTAAAATTAATTGTATATAATAACTTAGTTTCGAAATTTTATGGGAATACCGCACAAAGAGTAAACTCAAATAGAAAAGAGAAGTGGAGATTTCCCTTACCATGAAGATTAGATATGAAAACATGAGGATTAGGAACTTAGGGAAATGAATAAACCTTAGGGGGAATCATTAGGAGTTAAAAATATTACATATTCTTGGATAATTAATTATCATCTGATGGAAAGGATCTAATTAGTGGGTGTTAGTTGCAAAAGTGGAGGATTTGATTATCAATTCCTAATTAAATGCCTTAGATACCTATGTATTGCTAAATGAAAAACCATGAACACTCTCATGGTATTTTCCTATGTTATTGGATTCTTGGTACGCATTTTATGTTATTTTATTCTATAATTTTTTACCATAATTTTTTATTACTGATTTTGGAATGGAAAATTAATATGTTCGCAAAATAAGATTTTTAAAGGTAATGTTTCCTTTTTGTAATATGTATTGTAAATTATATATTTATAAATTCATTAAAATATATAAAAATAATTTAATTTAATGAAATGACATATTTTATGTCTTTTATTGGAGTTATTTATTTATTACATCATTATGCCAAAATATTGATGTTATTAACAAGCCGAATAACCAAATTATATTCTTACTATTAACGAAAAAAGAAAGTAATTTAAAAAAATATCATAAATTCTTTATAATTTAATTTTTAATTGTTTATTTTACAAATGATATTTAATTAATCATAATATTTCTCAAAATATGATAATTTAAACTCTTATAAATAAAAATCATTATTTATTAAAAATAATTACCGACTTGAAATGCATTGTAAAATTTATGACCATAGATATAAAAAAAATTAGTTTTCCAATATATATTTAGATAAGTGTGTATTCATTATAATATTTAATTGAAATAAAAATTATTCATAATACATTAATTTATAATAATAATTATTTCTTTTCTAAATATTAAAATCTCAATCTGAAAAAATTAATTATTCAAATTCCATCTCAATTTTATTAAGAAGAAATATTCTTAAATCATAAATTATGGAATAATATATTTATGTTTTCATTGGTGTTACACATTATATAACTACGTCCTTGAAACATAACCCCTTATTACATATGCACATTCCCTAAGTGCATGGTGTGAAGTTGTGGTGGTTTCATGGGGTGCCTCGGCGGAAATGGACTGAGTTATAATCTCCACTAACTTGACCTTCACATATATTTGATTTAATTCAAGATTCACTTGTTGAACATCATCTTGGGATTTTTCAAAAGAAAACATCAGTGATGATACCTCCCTTCCATGTTTTTAATTATGGGATAACAATAGAACGAACCTTCTAGTTGAGGCTATCGACTCATCTTTCTAAATATTTCTTTCGTTGTTAAAAAAATTATTAATAAAATCTAATGAAAACATGAATTGATTATCAAATGTATATTCCCCAATAGTCATATTGACCAAAAGTCATAATTAACCAATAGTCATATAATTATTGAATTCATATGCTTAAATTTATGTTTATATTAACTTTTTAAAAAAAACATGGCTTTATTGTGAATGAAATAATATAACACACATTTTTAGGAAACGATTATCATTAAAATAATCTAGGATATTACATTCTTCGCCACTTTATAAAATTTTTCCCTAAAATTTTATCTTTTTCTCCCAATTCAAAAATGGTATGGAAACTTCTGCCTTATTATCTATTCTATTTCCCACGTCACATCTTCATATTTATTTTTCATCCACAATACATATACGAGGTGGGTAGAATTTTTGTGTATAACCTTGTCTCTACTGTAAAAGATCTCCACCAACAGGTCCTCATAAGATATTTCATGTTTTAATTGTACCACCTTATGATTCAGAACATGTGAAGTGTCAAATATATAATTTTTTGAGAGAGATATGTGTAATTCATTATGAATTTGTGCTATATTTGGTGGAAGGTATTTCTGATTGGCCACTACTCTAACAAGGTCTTGGATTTCATATGGTCTATTGTACCTGGTCTTGGCCTCCCTCTCTTCTCAAACTATCCGACTCTCTTCCATGGTGATATTCAATGGAACACTTTTTTATGAACATTAAACCCCAAGTCCCTTTAATGGTTATCGACATAGCTATTCTTCTGACTCGGAGCATATTTTATGTGTTGTTGGATGGAATGAACCATTTATGTCATCACTTGGAAAATATTAGGCCCAAGAAACATTCTCACACCAACTTCGTCCCAACATGGTAGAGTTCTACAACACTTCCCATATAGAGCATTATAGGAATTAATTTGAATAATTGAATGGAACATATTTTTGTATAAGAAATATATTAATCAAAGATTTAGATCCCATCCACTATTAAATTTCATTGAGAATGCTCTCAAAAAATCATCAAATTTATGAATATTCCATTCATATGCACATGATCCTCAGCCCAGTTGGTGAGGACTCTTTATGTGCATCCATGAGGAGGATAATTTCTAGGGGTACTATAGCAGGTACTATTGCAGTTCCAAAGTAGGTACTATAGAATGAACTGTAGTAGTACTTCAGCTGACACTGTAGTAGTGTTGTAGTAAGAACTATAGCAAAACTGTTGCAACACTATAGCAGTTATTGTGCATAAATGTAGCAAGTATTGTAGCAAGCACTGTTTCGAACTCTAGCAGCCGGGAATATTCCCCAGTTTTGGCATTCTGGCCATCGATTTAGTCATCAGGTCCTTTAAAGCCTTCGGGCCACTCAGGAATTCAGGCCAGTAAGGCCTTCGGGCTACCTCAAGGCCTTTGGGCCACCTTAAGATGAGATGAAAATCAGACAACCTACAAGGAACAAACATCAGAAGGAGGAGGAGTAAGGAGCATTCACCATAGAAGAAGTTAAAATAATTGGATGAATTAGAGGGCGTGCCACCTTCCATCAGGACAATCCTATTCATGTATGAGAAAGCCAAGCCCAACAACCATGTGAAGGTAGAGAGTTGATTTCATGATAATGATGCTGGGGAGGAATAGTTCCAAGTACTTAGTCTAGGTGGTATTTAATTTTTGAATCCAATGTCAATAAATTCCTCTATGGCCTATGAGCCATGTAATACTTATTCCTATGGGCCTTGTAAGGGTTCCAACTCACCCCTTTAAAGGTGGATTATCAAAATTAATAAAAAATGAAGGCCTTAGGTCCATTGGAGGACCCATTCATATTGGACATAATTTTGGGCTGATAGACAATACTAAATTTCAATTCGACACTCAGATCATGTTGAATACATCTCATGTTTTTTATGTGAACATTGCATTATGATCATATATGATAGAGAGTGGTACCCCGTGAAACCTTACCACATCCTTCTCATATATCATAGAAAGTTTTCCAAGATAGAAATATTCCTGAATAGAGATAAAATGGGAAGTCTTTGTGGGATGATCCACTATAACATAAATTTCATTATTTCATTTTGGACATTTCTGGGACACTAGTGAAAAATTCCAGGGTGGTATTGTCCCACTTTCATGCTGGTATGGGTAGTGGTTGTAATACCCCTTTAAGTTGTTGTCTCTTTTCCTTAACTAGTTTAAACATAAAGCACCTTTTATTTTAGTCGGTGATATCCATTTTCATGTTATCCCACCAATAATGATAATGATGGTCCCTATAGATTTTAATGCTCTAGGATTTATAGAGAATGTTGAGTATGATCATCATCCATCAAATCCTTATTTATTTATGAAATAGATGTAACACAATTTGTTATATGAAATTTCAAAACACATTCATCAACAATATCGAGATCAAAAAACATTACATACTAAACATCCTCAATCATCATCTATAAAAAAGGATCTTCTATTTGAGAATTTGTGAACTTATCTTGTAATCATGATTGTGATATTTTTTTGTATAGGGTTGATGGTTTCATTCCATTAGGATTCCCACGTATAGTTTTACTAGGACTTTAATCATAGGATTTTATTAAATACAAATCATTTCCATTATAATAATTTCATTCTTATATAAGGAATTAGCAACCCTGTTTGCTCTTCTGGGATGATAATAAATTGAATAGTCTTAGTTTTTAAGAATTCCAACAATTTCCTTTGTCTCATGTTCAATTCCTTTTCTGTTAAAATATACATCCAGTATTTTTTGTCTGTGTATATTTCACAATTATCCACATAAGGATGTTACCATTGTATCATCATATAAAAATCCCCAAGAAGCTCCTTGTCTTGCGTATGATAATTCATCTCATGAGGATTAAACTTTCTTGATTCATAAGAAATCACCTTTTCATTTTTCAAGATGACACACCCAATCCCTTTCAAAAATGTATCTCTAAATATAATGAGTCCTTCTACAATAGATGGTAAATTAAACACAAATATAGTAATAAATTTATTCATCAAAGTTGTAAAAAAATTTCAAACTCCATTTTCTAAATGAAAATTTCCCATTTTTGAGTTAATTGGGATAATGGAATAGAAATTCATTATATAAATTTACAAAACACATATATTATCCTATTAAATAAAATAATCTATGAATCCCATTTACTATTGTAGGATGAGTCCACTTATCTACCACCTTGGAATCCATAGGGTCTTCTAATATTCCTTCATTGGTTATAATGTTCTTTATGAAAGAATATTTTTGAACCCAAAATTAAATTTTTTGAAATTTCAAAATGGTATCTCCTTCCACTGAATATTCAATATTACCCATAGATGATCCTCATTCTCCTCACATAATTTGGAGTGTATCAGAATGTCATCAATAAAAACACCCTCAATGTTATTATGTAGTTCTTAAATACTCAAAAAATAAAATCCATAAATATAACAAGATCAGTAGTCAAGTGGAGGGGAATAATAACAACTCAAATGACTATATATTTATTGAAACTCAACCTTTGTAATATCTTTTTTCTTCAACCTTAATTGATGAAAAAATTATTGACGATATATCTTAGAGATTACTTTTCTCTATGATGTGGGTAAAATAAATCCTCAATTCTTGTAAGAGGGTACATATTAATCAATATGATCATGATATGTCCTCTAAATTTATTGCATTAACACATTGATGCATCCTTCTTATTTAAAAATTGAACACTTTCTCCACAAGGAGACACAAATGCTCAGCCTAGCCCATTCTCTAAAATATCTTGAAGTTGCTTTAATAATTCCTAATGATCTAAATGTTACATTATATTTAGGGTCTTTGATATTGTCTTGGATATAACCATGAGATAAATGGAGAACACTCCCTTTTTTTATAGTGGGTCTCACTTACCCATTAGGAAATATTTCAACACATTACTAAATTATTGGGACATTTTTTTGTTAGTAATCATGCATTTCATCCTTCATCTTCTCCAATCATTTCTATAAAAGATGGATATGGGAGGTGCTTTAAGACAAAGCTTATTTCACAATATCACTCCTTAAAAACCCATAAATTTTCCATTTATGATGATTGATATTTCCATGCTTTTACCTATGATATTATCATTACACGTTGTGAGTGATTTCATCTCTACTATAATTTTAAATTCCATCACGGGGATGACTATAATATTTGTGTTTAGATTATTTTCACCAATTTGAATACAAGATTTTATATACACTATTGATGTTGTGATAATCCCTCTAAGAGCCTTGACTAATAAATCAACTTCATGTACTTTAAGTAATGATTATATATTCTTCAAAAATAGGGAGGAAATAATGGAATTCCTAGAACTAGAATAAAAAAGTACTTACTGGATTTTAGAGAATAACAATAGTATCTTCAGACACTTCATCTGGATCATTAAATTTAGTAGTTGTGATAGAAAATGCCCGACCTTGATCCCTTATCCTATGTTGAGATTGATGGTAGTTCCACTCCACTATCTTCATTTGAGGGTAGTGATTGGAAAGGTGGAAAAGCTGTCAACACCTGAATAATTTGAATTATTGATGGGAATGCACCGTATTACCATTACTGTTAGTGTTGAGAAGATGAGGCTTCACCTTATCTTGGCTTTTTTGAGAAATATGTTCTTCTCTTCCACACATGTTACATTTCCCAATCCTGAGTAATCAGTTCCATGAATGCTTCTTCACACATTTTTTTCATGTTGGAAGTTTATCATTCTTTCCTCATATTCCGTTTTCAATGATCCTCCCCAGGTTTGGGTCTAGAGATATCTTTTTTTCGTTGGATCTATTGGAATACAATGCCTCTACGAACTCATGTTCAACGTTCATATTACATGCCACTATATCCTCATAACATTCATAGTATCTATTGGAATGATTAATCTATTGATGTAATCTTAGTAAAATTAAGAATCTATTAACCTTTCAATTATGTTCCTTGAAAAAACTAGAAGTGTAATGAAAAAGCCTTATATAGTTAATCTCATTACATCCCACATATTCCTTTTCCTTATGCTTTAGCTCTACAAATTCTTACTCAATTTTCATTTTCATCGAATGGGGAAATATTTCTTGAAAATGTTTCCCCTAAACTAATCACACTTGAGAGAGAAAATGTCCCTTCATGGATTCATTTTATTAACTACTATCCACCATTGATCTATTTTTTCTTATTGGTGGTACATAATCAGGGTGAATTTACCATTCTCCAGATAAAGAGGTTTAAAATATATCCTTTCTATAGATTATATATGTTTTTCAAAAATCAATGGTGTGGTAGATCCACTAAAATAAGGTGTTCATTGATGCATAAGGGACTCAATGGAAATTTGGTCTATTCGAGATGAATATGCTCTCTCGCCTTGATTCATGTTATTTATCATTACTTGAGTCAGTTTATTAATCATTCTCTAAATGTTTTTCATTAATAATTCTATCGTAGGACTATTGAAAAATGGTCTGTTTCACTCACCATTTATGTGAATACACATATTTCCAACCATTTTCTAAAAGAGTAAAAAAAATTAGAAATGTGTTTTTTTAAATATTATTTTGTTTCTAGATAAAATTTATTTCCTAAAACATCATACTGAAATATGTTATTCTTAAACAATAATTAAATTTTGTATAAATACTTAATAGTGGTTCATAAAATGGTTTTGATTTACCAAACATATCCCCCAATAGTGTCAAATAAAGGAGTGAGGAAGGGACCATTTTCATGCACTAGATCCCATTCAATTAAATATTAGTGCAAATTTTTTGGGAGTTTCCTCTAAATATATCTATCTCCGATACACATCTACTTATTTGTATCTAGAAATAGAATTATTTTCACATAAACAAATTACATAATACTTCACCAAAATAAAAGGATGATTTCTTATATTTTAACTTGTCATTATAGTTATTCATAATATTTTCAAATCCTACCACAAATAAATAATTCTTTCTTTTCTTCCAATTATGCAAAATCCACCTTTTTATTACAAAACATTACATTACATTTGAAAAAGAGTGCCTTTTTTTACATTTAGTGTCTTGGATGTAAGGTAAAAAATATATAAAAAATTTAAAAAATTATTATAATCCACATGTAAGGCTTCAAGATAGATTAATAATAAGTAAATTAACTACTTCTCATAACTTGGGGTCATACATAAATGAAAATGGTGATAATAAGGCCTCGTAATGGAAATCATGGGAACTACTTTAGATGTGATATTGCGAAAAAAATATGAACATGAGAATTATCATAATGGTGTAAGTAAACAGAATATAATTATAATAATGACATGAATAATGTCCTAAAAATTTGGATACAACATTTTAATTAGAAAACAATAAGTATATCAATATAGTTTTTTCATCGAGGTGTCATAAAAATTACCATTATTATTCACAATTATATCGTAAAACATGTCATTTATACAGATTAAATTATCTACACAATTAATTGTAGAACTATCAAGGAGCTGCCATAATTTTTATTAATTAATGTGATACACAAAGAAACATAATAAAACATTTCAATAATAACAAGTTTATAATATATGAAACGGGTTTCACATTAAAATCATGGCGTTTTGAAAAATGGTTAATAAAAATATCATTATATCATTTTTAACCCAAGGAAAAGTAATGTGGATTTTATGTAAATAAATATTAGAATGAGATAAATCATTTTTATAGCCTTTTTAATTCTCTATGGAAATAAATATCTTTGGGTATTCACATAATTAAAATAAAAGGGAATTTCTTGTCGAGAAGAGAGAAATTTTGATATGTAAAATCAGCAACATAAGAGTTGTAAAACATGGTTCATAATAGGATAAAAAAAGAGGGAAAATGGGTCTCCCCCTTCATAATATACTCTTTGTATAGTGGTGGGTTATAATAAATTGTATAAGATAATATATTTTGGAAATTTGAAATAAATAATGCAAAAACATAGAAACTTGAATGGAGAATAGAATATGAGATTTCCCTTACCTTAAAGTGTAGTTCCCAAAAAATTATGATCGAGACCATTGGGATTCAGAATTCTTTGGGGGCTCATATGTATGGAAAATATCAAATCTTCGTCAATAATGAATTTCTAGTCAAATGAAATGAAGTAATGGGTGGTTATTTATAGAAAAACTGGGGGATTTGTTTATTAATTCAAAAAGAAAGGCCTTTGGCACCTAGGATGTGGTAACTGAAAAACCCTCGGAATTACCATGGTATTTTCCCATAGTAATGGATACAAGGGTAAAATGTCATCTTACTTCAATATGAAATAGTCTACAAAGATTTTATATTACTTTTTTGGGATGTAAAATTATATATTTTAATAAATAAATTTTTTAAATTTTTGATTTCCATTTTTGTAATTAGAATGTAAATTATATATTTGGATATTGATTAAGATAAATTTAAAAAATCATATTAATAATATAAAATATTTTTTGTCATGGATTTTTATTTTTTATTTATTATATCATTATGATATAATTATAATTTCATTAATATATCAAAAATCAGAAACTGTATTTTTTGAATTGACCAAAAATAAATAATTTTAGAAAGTTTTCATAAATTCACCCTAATATAATTTCAACAAGATGATATCAAAAATGATATTTAATTTATCATAAAAAATTTTAAAATATGAGAATATTAACTTTTCCATATAAATTTATTATTTATTACAAATTACAATGGATGGAAAATTAATAGTAAATTTTATGACATTTGAAAAAAAATAATTTTATCATTAGTTTACCAATATGAGTCTTTTAATCAAACTATTTAATTGAAGTAAATATTTTTCATAATATATTAGTTTATTATAATAACTATTTACTTTCTAAAAAGTATAATATCTATCTGAAAAAAACAATTTAGTATATTATATCTCAATTTTATGATGAAAAGCTAATTTTAAAACTATAATGGTGGAATAATAATTTTATTTATAAAATGGAATTTTGATCTATTTAAAAAGGGATTTGAAACCAATACCTATGTTATTCCATCATATTACCAATGAGTAAAATTTTCAATGGTTGTAGTTTCATGGTGTTCGTCAGCTAACATCGACTGAGTGGTAATATTTTCTAAATTGAACGTTGAATGTAAGAGATTTTGTTCGTGCTTCACATGTTGAATCTTGGGTTGGGATTGGCCAAGGGTGAACCCCAGGGATGATGCCTCCCTCTCATGTTTTAATATAAGGGATTCAAATTGAATAAATATACTCTTTTTGGCCACAAACTACTCTTTCTATATCAATTTTTAATTGTCAAAAATTTAACTATCAAACTGTAATGATAAAAAAATTTATCAAGTGTATAATCTTAATGGTCCAGTTGATCAGTGGAAAAACATTTCCAATATTCATGTAATGTGCAACTAAAGAGGGTTACATTTCCATTGATATCCACATTTAAAATGACTTATATAACACAAATTTTCCTGATACAATTAACATTAAAATACCATGGGTCATCACGCATACACTTTCTCAGTTCTTCAAAGTGAATTTAAAAACATCACCATTTATCCTTGATTTTACTCTATCCCACTTACTTCCATGTAGTAACTCAAGGATTTTATAATACCCCTTAATTATATATTAATTGAAAGGTATAAAATTTTCTCTATACCAATAAGCTTAACTTCTTCCTAGATCATATTCCAAATCAGTGATCAACTTGAATTTAACAATTGATCATCAAAATATTTTTTTTATTAAGACATGATTTTCAAAGTGATACAGATTCATAGGCATTACTGATTCACTCGATCTAACTATCAACTTCGTAGAATTTTTTAAAGGATAATAATTAATAGAAAATTTGGTATCCAATATTTTCTTCATAGTTGAAATTCTAATTCAATTCATGATCTATAATGTTTCAAAAACAAGATAAAAAATAGAGAGGTTTGAGTTGGAGAGAGTGAGTGGTTCAAGACGATTAAAATTTTTCTTCTCAAAATATCATAATAATATAGAGTATATATAAATGAAACGAAATTAAACAACTTGGTTTATTATTATAATTTAAATTTAATATATTTAGGGATAGAAAAAATAATATCCATAAAAAATAACAATATGATTTTTAATAAAACATTTAAATTAAATATAAATAGTAACTCTACTAAATATTGATCGGAAAATAACATAACCAACATAGAAATGCTATCTGTAAACATACAGTTGGTTTACTAACCATAAAACCATGAAGTTAATTATATGTTTGTATAGACTATATGAACATGTTTTCATGGTATAAATAGTGATAATGTGAGTAACTAATGATGGTGACCATGGTGACTTCCAGAGTAAGTGTTTATTAGTTGAATAATAACCACATGAATAAAAACCAATGATCATCAAACTGTCTGTGTGAATCATACTTCACGGTTACTTCCAACAAATTACAAGGAATTGGTATTTAAAACATTTTAACGAAGGATTTAATAAATTACAATACATTAAATTATTTATAAATATTTTATCAGACACAATTCATGTATGATAGTATCGATTCTCTCAAATTTCAATTTATTTTTAAATATATGATCTAGATAATAATTAGTACTAGTGACTTCTAGAGTTATATAACATTTTTGTTAATTATCTCTTAAAAAGTGATTTCTTATATCAATATGATTTTTTATAGAATGATATGTAGTATTCTTATAAAAGAATTTCACAATTAAAATATCAGAATTTATAGGATCATGTTAGAATAGATGTCCATGGTCTATTAATGAAATTTTCATCAAAATAATTTTCCCACAACATAACCCTTCTTCTATATACTCAAAATTAGTAGGGGATAATACCATTGAATAATGATTCTTACTACACTATGACCCCATTAACATGGCCAAAATGATCTATCTTTTTGATGGATTTTTTAAATCTAACATAAAACCAAAAATATATTCATCTAAATTAATATTTAAATAAAATGATTATTATTTAGAATAAAACAATCCTATGTTTGTTTTCTTATTAAGGTATTTTAATATTCTTTTTATAACTTGTATTATTTTATTTTTGGATTATTTGTGAAAAAATCAAATATATAGACAATATTCATTATATCATCTAAATAGAAGTTACGTGTTGTAAACATCTAATTATACTGCTGGATGTGGTTACATCAAAAGATTTACCAGTTTTATCAAGATATAACTTATAGCTCGTACTCATAAGAATAAAACTACTTTTATTATTATCCATTCCAAAACGTTTTAAAATATAATTGTGGTACTATTATTAAATTTAAATAATCAATCCTTGATTTTGAAAATTTTTAAATCCAATACATATTTTAAGTGTACCCATTAAAGAAATTTCAAATTCATTAATCATTGTTTTCTGTAATTCAGTACACAAATTTTTTTGAAGGTCCCAAAATATATCATCAACATAGAATGGTAAAACATAAAAATATTTGGAAAATATATTAAAAAATAAATTAGGGTTAAATACACCTTTAGTAAAACCTTTGAAAATTATAAAAGAGATGAGAATTTGGTACGATAGTCTATCAGCTTTATTAAAAGCACATAAATCTTTAATTAATATAAAAAATGGATTTTGATATTTTTGATATTTTAATCTTGGGGAAGTTCCATAAAAAATCTTCAATAATGTAATAATTTATGATCTATCTCTTGACCTACATTATATATTATTTGAAATCAAAATGTACTTCATCGGAAAGAAACATCTTAATGGATTCATGTATAGCTAATGGTGAAAAATATTCCAAAAAATTAATACCTTATACATTAATATATCAGTGTGCGACTAATCTAGATTTATTTTATAACTATTATCACTGACTCGTCAATATAGTTTCTAAATTCCGATTTACTTATAATAGTTAGGTATTTTTTTGGTCTTTGGACTATTTCCAAGAATTTATTTTTTTTAAACTGGTTATATTCTTCTTACATAGGAAATACCTAGAATTCATAATTAACTAAATTATTGATGCTCATTGGTATAGGTTGTGAAAATAAATCTTTTTATTCAACAAAATTTCATAGAGAATATCTAGTTTGAGTTACATTATCTATTTAACCTACTAAAACATTTTTATGATGATATTTATTAGTCCTAACAACTCTGAGAATAGAATTGTTTTACACCTCATTGTCATCTATAGGCTCTGGTTCTATGTGTTCGTAAGAACTGTATGATTTTTTATAAGAGTTCCTTCAATATTTTTTGCATTTCAATCCAAACTGTGAATATCATACTAGTGATATTCTAAAGAGATTCTATTCTCTTGGGGATCTATTTCGTCAATTTTACAAGTAGTTTTTATTCTATGATCTATGTAATTTGATTAAACATCATAATTTTTTTTACCATTTATAGAATATCAAATGAAAATTCCCTCAACTCTCTTGGAAGAAAATTTTTAATCAATTTCTTTTCTATCAATTATAATGACTTTACATTCAAAAATACAAAATTATTTAACCTTTCTTTTTTACCAATTGATAATTGATATGGGGTCTTATTTATGCTAGGCATAATTAAGACACTTTTTGTTATATATATATATATATATATCCATGTATTCTAATAAAAATAGTAATTTATATATATATTAATAATGGACATGGAAATTTCTTGATCGGTTCAATTTATTCTCTCTACTACACCATTATGTTGTGAGGTCTAAGGTGAAAAAAAGTTGTGACTGTAGTCATGTTGTTAGAATAATGATTCAAATTCATGGTTTTCAAACACATTGACATTATCAATTCTTAAGCTATTAATTATAATTCTACACAGATTATCTATGGATCTATCATATATAAAAAACAATAAATTGAATAATTGAAAGGATCATGGAAAAACACCCATGCATAACATGAATAGTCATCCATAATGAGAGAAGAATAATGTATTCTTTCTTTAGTAAAAACTATCCAGGGTTTGAAAAGGTCGATGTGACCTAAAATCTAATGGTTAAGAAGTTAAATATTATTTCTTTGGTTTGAAATATATATTATTATTCTTTCGTATTAGAAAGGGATTAAAGAGTTTGTCTATATAAAATTATAGCTTAAGTAAGTCCTTAACTAAACCTTCCCTATTTATATTTCTAAGAGAGATAATATTTAAATGTCCTAATATAATATTCTTAAATACATGACTCATTATGAAATTAAATTAAACCTGAAACACTTAGAGAAAATAGATAATTTAAATTTTCAGCAAAAACGTTTTCATTTCTAAAATAAGTAAAAACAATAGCATTTTTGAGTAAAACCATTATGAGAATTATTTTAACATTTGACAATCAAACCAATATCACATAACTTTGAAATGGTAAGAATATTATATTTTACTTTATATATAGATAAAAATTTATAAATTTAAACTATTCTAGAGTTTTCAATTTTCTGATGAACAATTACTTTCTCTATAAAATTTTCACTGAAAGTTACATGTCCACCATCCACATTAATTGTGTTTTTAATCAATAGTTGTCTCCAGTATTGTTTATAGAGAATCCACTATCTCAATACAATAGTTTTTCTACTGAAACATTTTATGATGGTTTCCTTCAAAATACATTAAAATAAAAAATTATTTTGGTACACATATTTTCATTGGCCCATATATGTTCGTAATAAGAGATTTTGTAATCCATAAAGTTTTTATAAATATCTTATAGGCATAATATAATATTTTATAAATAAATATCATATTTGGAAAATAAGAAAAACAAATTAAGGAAATTATTAGATTGGAATTTAAGAATAAATTTATTTTTGATAATTCTTCTTTATTAAGGATGATATCCAATTTTAGTGGTATATTTGCAATTTTTATATTTACCAAGACTCTGAGTAAGTACTTTTCTTCCATTGGAATATGTCTCCAAATAATGTTTTAAAATATTCATTAGATAATTTCAGCTATTTATTTGACTTATGTAGTTGAGAATTTTTTTCATGTCAACTATATTAAAGGTTTTAAAGTTAGCATATAGAACATGATGCATCACTACAATATTGAATTTATATTTTAATACATTAAATGTTTCATCTTGACTTTTTCCATATTCAAACAATTCATTAATAATTAATTTTTATAAATCAATTTTAGTCTCAGAATGATTTTAAATGTGAACAATTGATTTAGGAAAAAATTGTATACCTCATATGGGTTTTTCATAAAACTTGTATTATTTCAATTAATTTTTTTCTCATCTACATGAGTCTAATTCACTTAATATCTCATATGAGTAACTAAAAGTAAATTTAATATCATTTTTATATATTTAATCCTTATCTTCAATCATTTAATTATAATTTAGCTTTCAGATATATTCTTTGATTTTTCCTTTTATTTTACATTCAAATAATATTATTTCATTGATGGTATCATCCTTTTTACAATATTTTCCTTCATTTAATTTTTCAAACATTCTGCTTTAATTAGGTTTCTTGAAGAATTTAATAATTTTGAATGAATATTTTAAACTTCTACTCAGATGTCTCATTTCCTCAATATTTTCAGTAGGTGATCATTCATCCCTTGGGATTTTCTTTGCTATATTCTCCTTTTATTCTATGTTAGTAGTATTGGAAGCTACACACATTCATTTTCATAATTTTGAATCCCCATTTTTTATTTTTAATACTTCTTCATACATCATTATCTATACAATTAGTTCTTTTACTGGATGTTTACTATTCTTAAATGATTCTCTCAGTGATATATATACTCCCCTCTATCTTTCTAGAAAGCCTCTGTAATGTCTCATGACTGGATCCCTATTAATAAATTTCATTCCATGTTCATGAATATTGTTAACTATCTCATTAAACCTGATATACAAATCATATATTGATTCATTATGATTCATATTAAATGTATCATATTTTATAGTGTTATTGATTGAATTAATTTTTTATAATTGGAAGTTTATTCAGGGGAAATAGAAATTGTATCCTATATTTTAAAATTTGTGGTGTGGGTTAATATTTAAATAAATTAATATTTAGTTAAATCACAGTAAAAAAATTATGGATTTATAATTAAAATAAAATACAACTTTAGTAGAATCACACCAAGAATCTATAGTAGTTTGAGGTTATTTATATTTATGTAAAATTATTATCTAGATATCAGAACCCATATATTATTTGTGATGTTTCATCTAAATATTTAATTGAGAATAATTATACCTATTAATGTAAGGAGGATGATTAGTGGTAGTTCTTAAATTTAATTTTTATCAATGAATAATTAAATTTATAAAAGGTATAAATCTATTATCGTTAAATAAATGAAAATCATATTTTAAAAGATATTTGAAAATCCTTGTACAAATTTTTTTATTAGTGTAAGTAAATGAATAAGGGGTTGAATTGTGTTCCCAATATAACATTTGTTGAAAAAAATAATAAACTATGTCCAAAATTTTCTGAAAAAACCCAGTAAATCAAAATAATATAAATATTTAAATTTTAACTTTAAAATAATGTTTTAGAAGTGGTAATAAGGATCAGTTAAAATATAATTTGAAGAAATTAAAATTCTAAATTATATTACATAATCAAACACATTTTATAAACCCAAATTTTGGTTAACTATAAAAGTTTTTTTTGTTGTAGTTTAGAATGTTAAAACTTATTTTTAATTTAATTCAATAAAACTATAAAAATAGACAATATAATTTAAACAATGGGTGTGTTCCCATGTCATAGTGAAATCCCTTCCACCTGGAAATATCCTTATACAAAACAAATTATTAATGAATAACTTGATCATAATCCTTGATTATGTTTTACAAACAATATTGTATAAGAAATTCTACGCACAAATCCTCTTCCACAGTTATAGATGGGATGGAAAAGGAAGAAGTACACAACAGACCTCTTCATAAATTAATAACTGGAATAAAAATAAAATTAATTTAGAGAATATTATTATTTATTACTTTAGAAATTGAGACTATTTTTTAACAATAAACAAATGAATTTGAAAAAATCATGAATGAATATCTAATGCAGAAAGAGAAAGAGATAAAAATAGATTAAATATAATACATCTCAATCCGAGAATCATCAGTTTTCAAGAGTCCTTTTGTTTTTATTTAGTATGATTATAGATGATTTTCTTACATAATTTTGGAAGAAATTGTGTTAAAAGTATTCTCAATATCATAGGCTCATGAAAAAATATTATTATTTATTCTTTATGTGTGAGAAAATGTATTTAGTACTCTATATCTTCTCTTTACAGTTTTTAACAACACTTTTATTGGGATATTCATCAGATGTAGTTGTTGGAGAATAATCTTTCTTCATTAAATGAACATATGATCTATTTAATGCTTGAAAACTATTTTTTGGACATTTGAAATACTCTACTACTATGATAGGCAGGGAATGCTGTCTTAACATAAATTATGGTTAGTTTGGATCATTGAATCATGACATGATTATTTGATGTGACATTTTTGGTTCATCTCTTCATGTGATATGGTCATTATCACATGCATTATGTTGATAAATTAATGTATTAATATTTTCCTCCAAACGTTAATTCCATTAAAATACATGTTCAGTTTATTAGATTATGAAAAATTATATATAACATTGAATGGTAACTTTATTTTGGCATGAGTTTGGTAAAACATAATATCATGGTAGGTTGAATATACACGTGGTAACCTGATTCTCAATGTATAGTATGTTCAGTTGTCAATGTGTGGTAAATTCATGAAATAGAAAAAAATTTATCAGACTCAGAATTTTTTTTTAATTTGGTAAGGTGAACTATGACATATGTTAAGGTGATATGGTCTATTTCCCATCAAATGGTAAAGTGGTTCGACAAACTCCAGACTTATCCATTTATCAATTTTTTTCGATTAAATAGATTTCTAAAAGAAAACATGAAACATATTACTAAAAAGATAAATAATATTTGGGATTAATTGAATAATGAGGTGATAGTATAATCCAACAAAGTGATACTGGTCAAATATTAATATATTTTTTCATTAAAAGGTAATTAATTAATATAAGTTAATGTTGAAATACTTATTTTTAATAAAAGATGTTTTAAAGATATTTTTAATTTGATAATATAAATATAAATTCAAAAATTTGAAATTAAATTTTATAATTTAATTTTCCATTTTTTATTCTTTAAGAATAATCTATCCATGTATATTTTATTATATTTTTCAGAAATAATTAATTTTTAGGTGAATAGTGAAATAACAATTTTACTAATGTCATCACCATTATGAAAACATTTTATTATATAAATACATTTAATTATTTTGAAATTATTTTAAAATAAAATTTCATATTATAAACTAAAATTTAAAATTTTAAAATAAATTTTTTATTTATTAATCCATGGTCATCATTTTCTAAAATTATAGTGTTCTAATGATAAATTTTTATCAACTATTTTTTATTAATTATTACAAAATATATTGAATGTTTTTTTTATTTTATTAAAAATTAAATACATCTATATTCATATTTATTATTATAGAATCAGTTTCATAAATTTAATTTATAATTCTATCTTAATCGTAATTTTTTGTCTTAAAATTATATTTTTCAAAAAAAGTTAGTTTATACGCATTGCTTACGGTAATGAATAAAATAATATCCCTACTCATATAATGTTAATATAATAAAAAATATTATTATATTTTACATAATAATTTACATAGTAATTAATATGAAAATTTTGATTTTTTAGGTTTAAAATTTATATTATTAATGTTATTGCAAATTAACACTATAATGGTGAAACAATTATACTAACTTTAATGTCTAATTAATATGAAGTAAATTTTATCCTATAAATTAAATATAAATCAATTAATTAGTGAATTTAATATGATTTATGAACACATAAATAAATATATTAACACTAATTTAATAGTTATCCAACACTAAATATGATTAAGAATCAATAATGGTGAAAATGTCAATTTTCTACTAATTTTTTTTAGACATTGTTATTTTTCTCTTAAAAGTAAATTATATTTTTTTATAAATTTTATTAGATTAAATATAGAACATATTTAGTTCCATTATGGAAAATTTATGTTAAATATTTTATGATATAATTTCATCAAAACATAAAATACCATAAAAAACTAGGTAGTTGTTTAAAAGAAATAGAGTAAAATGTTGTAACATAGTCATAAAAACCCTATAAAAGTTTATAATATCATTAAAAACACTTGAATGATCATTTTTGGAACCAAAAATAAAATATACTCCACTTTTTTCCATTGTTGATCTAGTTACTGATGAACAATGTCATGGAATTAGTAAAATATAAAGGCTGTTTCCAAAAGTGTCCATATTCTGTGTTATAAAAGTGGATCACTTATAAACTTCTAGACTCACAATAGTCCATAATATTCATCTATGTAAATTCGTTCTTATTATCTATATAGAGCCTCATCCCATAAAAATTATCCAATGGTATTTCATATTTATCTAAAGCTCTTCAATTTCAAGGAATATTCAAAGGGGAAAATAAATTCTACAACGTTTCATTTACACCCCCTTATGAATTTATTTTAATCATGATCATCCAAATATCTTATCACCCTAATAATATGAAGTATTATGTTTCATTATTATATTGATATATCATTATCTTAATGGTAAAATACTTATTTAGTAATTTTTATTCACTTAAAAAAACAACATCATTAGTGTCTTGCGGGGATTACATCCTCTATAGAGAGACATCCTTTGTTATTGGTTTCCACTATTAGTGGATGGTATATCTAAATATCCTAACTATAGTTTCCCAAATATGTTGGAAACATTAATAGACTAGCATAATATACAAGGAATCACATCATGAAAGATTGTATAGTTTAGTATTCGTAGTAAAATAGATAAATATGTGAATCTCACATTAAAAATGAAAACATAATATTCAACACTGTTTGTTCTTCATTTTCATCATTAGTTCCTCTATAATAACCATTGATATGAACCATAATACACTAATTGTAATCCTAGGGAAGGAAATATAATAATGGAGTCAGGTCAAATACTCATTAATGGTCTGTGTACTATAGAAGCTGTCCTAAATAAATGATAATAATCAATAAGGAATGATACATAAATAAAATATATTACATTCAATCAATTAATTTAGAATAATAAGGTAGGAATAAATGATTATCAAATAATTCTCTATAAATTATAACATGATCATGAAACATAACTATGGATATTCTAACTAATCAAATAATCAGATGGAATGTATTAATATAGACATCATAACCATACAATCAAGCCCTCATTCTAATAAATCTTATATAAATGGGAAAGGCCTCATCCAAAAACCCAAGATATTTTGTCTCATGATACATATTGATGTATAAAGGGTCCATAAAGAGCACCACCCATATAATATTAACTCCAATTCACCCCACATATTAAAGGGGTGAAAAATTATCAACATAACCATTCATATTGAATTTTTGTTTTAAATTTTGACAATTTCCCCAATTAATAAACATAATCATAGACCATCTAGAGTATGATTAATGGTATCAAATTGGTAAATCCCTATAAAAACGAATCAGAAACTATCTAATGAAATTACAAGGATTGTATCATAACAATTCATTCCCTATAGTTAATATGAATAATAACGTTTTGATTTTTCTATTTATATAAATACAATAAAAATCTTTTAGTCTAAAATAACATTTTTTACTTTGAAAGTATTTATAAAAATAAAAAGATCAAAAAATAATTGAAAAGTTATTTTCATTGAAAATATCCTTTTAAATAGACAATTTATTATTTAAAATATTTATTCCCTATGACAATGGAAATTAAATATATTTCATATGAGTTAAAGAAAATATTTGATTTATATTTTTGAAAAAAATACAAACATGGTTTATTTGGAAATCTACACGAATATTATTAATTATAAAAAAATTTATAAATTAAAAACCAGGTAATAATTTATTAGATATATTATTTTATTATTTTTAATATCATCTATGAATATTTTTTATAGAAAAAACAGTACATGAAATAAGGACTTTCGACCGAAGATTGAAATAATGTCAGATTTAATTAAAATAATCTCAATAATTTCTTGTATGAAGGGAGGTAAAATCGTAATATTAACTATAAAAAAACATGAATATATAGATATATATACATCATATGAAAAAATATTATTTTATATAAATATTTAATATTTCCCTCAAGGTAGACATAAACATAAACATTCTTGAATAATTATGAGATTGTGAAATAAGGAATTCCCACTTTGGTAATGTTTGAATCAAAATCCCTATCAAAGGAATAAATTAAAATAGAACATAAAATACCATGAAAATAAATATTATAATGACTTATAATATTATTATGGTAATTATACATACCACACAAAGGAATTAGTGGTGAATATAGAATATATCTTGTCAATGTAAAAGTGAGATGAGAAACCCTTACCTCAGGTCTGATTTTTTTTATAATTGTTCATAACTCAAATATAATAAATACAGTTTATGTAAACATATTATAGAACCAAACTCATATATATCAAACCATATATGATTACTTATGTCATTTTATGTCATGATTAATAATAATTCTTTATTAAATCACTATTTTAAGAGATAATTGTTTTGTTTTTCTTATACATTTTGGTACGGTAATTTTTTCCCTTTTATAGTGATCATAGATAAATATAATATATAATTTTAATCCGGATATAAATATAATATATATTCTGAATATATTTATTTTTATTAGTTTATATATTTTAGAGATAGAAAATGGATTACACCGTTCATGGGGTCGGAATACATTATGTAAGCGTTAAAGTAGTTCCTAATTATGTCTATAATGATGGAATAAACTATAAAAATACAAATATACCATAATAAATTTATTATTATCTTATATATATAATTTATATTAATATAATATACCCTTATTACAATCCATGTAAAATTAAAATTATTTTTTTAACAGCACTGCATGGAGGCAGTAGTCCTCATCAAACGAGGGACATTATTATTTTTTTAAAGATTAGAAGTTATGTTGTTATATGTGATATGTAATTTCCATCAGTAATTTTAGTAAATAAATATATCATATAATCATTAATTTTAACCAGCCTAACTTCCATGTAAGGAGTAATTGAAAAACAAATCACATCAATTCACATGGCAGTAGTCTACTGTAAAAACAAGCAACATTATCAGATCATCCATTGAATGGAAAGTAATATGTTATATATGATAAAATGATTTATAAAAGTATACCAATTTCATAAATATAATTTAAAAATGTTAATTTCATTATTATATACATCCTTGAATGGTGTTGGAGGAAAAAGAGTTACATCTATTCACGAGGTGGAATTCTACTGTATAGATAATTGATGTTTTTATTTCACATTTGATGGAAGTGGATATGTATGTTGGGTATTAGATTAAAATAAGAACATTAAAATTTATATAATAAACTATTTTTGGTAATATTATCTGTGTTGAAAAATATTTAAAAAAAGATGGGGCAAGAAAAAAAACACATGTTTTCGAATTTTTTTCTCTTCTTTGGTTATCCACTTTAGGTTTATTCCTAAAGCCTCATTTAGAGATATTCGTAATAAAATTAAAGACTCCTTGGAGTTTTTATGTATTTAGTAATGGTACTATATTGGTATTTACCAAACCAAATGGTTTGGTAAGCGTTAACAGGGGAGGAGAGAGGGTGACACCTTATTTGTGGGGGATGAGAAACACCTGGAATTTTTGAAAATAAATGTATACCTACACACATTTTTCACTAGCCAAAAGAACCAAAATTGATAATTATAAAAAAATATAGATTAATGAGTTAAAAAAATGTCATCCAACTGGTTTTTGTAATGATTTAGGTCATTTGAACCCTCGTATTCTTGGTTTTACACCCCACCCCCAGTAAACCTATTTTAACCTTGGATGTGATTATTAATTTTTTCTAATTTTACTATTAATAATAGTTAAAATTTAATTTGACCATATTATATAATAAAAAATATTTTTATTCCAAATATGGAATAATTATGACCAAATTTAATTCATAGAATTGGAGGTTTTCAATTTAATATTATACCCATAGATATGATGAAAGAGTGGTCTACCAAATATAAAATTCTCATAATTATAAAATGTTTTAATATAGAAATTAAATATTAATATTATTAAAATGTAATAAATTTTTAAAATTTTAATAATTTTTAAATAATTTTTCATAAAAACCATATTAATTTATAATTTTACATTTTAATAAAATTCAATTAAAATTCAATTTTCAATAAAAATCAATAATTTTTCATTAATCATAAAAAATAATCTTTTCATAAAATTATTGAAATTTTAGCCAACTATAATGTTTACTTATATATTTAAAAATTGAGATTTTTTTTGCAAAATAAAATTTCAAAAAATAATAATTATTTATAAACATTGTCATCAAAGTGTGACTAGATAACTTTTAGAAAAATATATTTTTTTGAGAATTTTTTTCATTCAAATGTTTTTAATTTTACTAAAAATAATTTCATAACCATTTTTTTATTTCATACCATATAATTTACATAATTTAGTAATTAATATTCATATCCAAAAACTTAAAGGTTATATTAAAATAATAATATATTAATTGAGTATCACACTACAATTAAACCTAGGGTTGTGTGCTTTGTTACCTATCGAAGGTATTGGATTTATTTAAAAATAAATATGTCATTAACTACCTGGTTGTTGAATTGTATTATTATATTGTCATTCAAAGTTATATTTTCTATATAACATAGTTTTCCTCTATTAAAATCATAGGGTGTTACATTTTAACCCCCAAAATTTAATTGTGTCCTCGAAATGTAGTCTTGTTCAAGATAATAAAGGGTATGACATTAGAAAATCCCACTATTAAATACTAACATCATAAAAAGGTTTTGTTAAACAAACTGTTAAAAAGATATAAAGGGATTTACGATGGTCATCAGGGATAAAAAATACTATGTTTCCAAATATGAGAACATTGGTGGCTTTTAAAGATATGGATATAGAAGAAAAATGTAAATAATTATGGAGAGTGATAGAATCCATTAAAAAAATTAACTTGAATGATCAAGATAAATTTAACAATAAAAAATCAAAAAATCAAATATTTAAATGAAGATAATTGGATTTTATTTTCATTTCGAAATAATATTTCTAATGTTGTGGGATTATTTTCATATCAAGAAAAATAACAAATTTATATATAATTAATAATTATATATCAAATTTATAAGAACAATTTCATCATTTTTTTGGGCATTGATCAATTTAGACTTCCCTTTTTACCATAATAATTGAATATTGGAAAATATATTTTTATTCCAAATGTAATAAAATTAACTTTTAATGGATTATAACATAAATAAAAGATTAAAATGTTATTACATATGTCTATAAATATTTTTATAAACCAAAATTATTAGAATTATTTATACAATATAATAAATTATTCTTTAACCCTAAATATTAACATCAAAATTTCCACTTAATGAATTTCACAGATTGTCACTCTTCAATAATATATCCAATCAAATTCAGGGCCTAAATAATTTATAAGAAATGAAACTAAATTTCCAAAATCAAAATGAAATTATATTTCCAATAGAAAATTAAGTATATCTTAATGTCACATATCAAATACATGAACACCTTTATAACCATAAATCCAGAATGAAAATATGAATTCTTCTTAAAATAAAATCACATATTGTCAAATATATATTACAAATTTAAACATGAAGTAAACTCTAGAAAAGATAACATAAACCACCAAATCACGATCCAATTTGAATATAACCAATATTATACCTAAATAACTGTTTATAATTATTAGGTCAACTTCAACAACATATTAATGGTTATCATCAACCAATCATGTATCTTCCAATAAGATCAACTTTCCACTGAATATATATTTTCATGGCACCATTCAAGAATTTTCTTCAAACACATAATGAAAACACAATATTGTAAATTCATTTTATATTTTATGATTCTTATAACAATAATAACACCAATAAAATAAATATATAATAAACTTAATGAATGCAAATACACAAACATATTATTCATTCCACATAATATGTAGTAATATCATAATATTCGTTGTTACCCCTTAGATCCTTTTGATGTATATTACCTTGGTCCATAGGGAATTAATTTTTAGAGTGCATCATATCCATACATTTGAAGTATTTATCATTAGTAGATTCCTTCTTTCCCTTTCAATTAAGATCATGGTAGAACTTCTATCCACACTTTTAGTAAACTCCCCTTCCCTCTAAGCTAGTACCATGATGTTTATTTCTACAATTATCAAATCTGAATAAATCTTTCATTCCCTTCTTCCCCATATAAATATTTTTCTATACCATGATATTCTTCTATTTCATCCCTTGTAAGCCTTAATAAATGTATAATTATTTATTTTTCTTGATAGAACCAGATTCTATGTCCTCATATGATGAGAATATTTGTGATACTAGTTCATTTTAATGAAATTGGATTAAGGTCATAAATGATATTGTAAATCATGATGTTAATATTACATATATAGGATGTATGTTTTCTTATTAACCTATAATAGGTGTATTCATAATAAGAAACGTTGTCATCCTATTTTTTCAGTCTCAATAATTTTCTCTCCATATCTACTTGTTACTTGCAAGGAAAGTATTTCTCTATTACAATTTCCATAAAATAATAACACTCAATATTCAATATTTTATATTCTTTCATAGAGTTTTAAGTCAATGAAAAAAATTATTTTCATCCCCTAAGAGTCAATAAATTAACATGAAATCCTTCTCATTCATTACTACCCAATGTGAGAAATATATTCTCTAAGGAACCTATCCACTTCTCAACTACATATGGATTTGTATTATATAAACCCTGGTATTTGTTTCACATAAATTGATGATTTAATACATCGGAATACAAATTATATGACCCATATGATAAAAAAACTATAGTATTTTTGAAATTGGGTATATTACATAATAGCATAAAATATGAGAATTATTGAAAACATCATTAACATGATCACAATATTCCAACATTAATAAGACTGAATGAGATAACCTGATGACATTAATATTAAAGAGATGAGCTATAAAGCCCAGTAAAATAATAAAAAAAGAAAAACATAGATATATATCACATGATAGATCATATAAATTTAAATGGGACATACAATGGTTGATAATCATAATTTTGAACAAGGATGCATGATATAACATGATAACATAAATAGAAACATGGGAATATGGTAGAAACATTAATCATGAAATCATCAATAAAGGTGAAGGCTATTATATAAGAAATCATAACATAGTGTAAAATCCCCATAATTGATTAGGTTTACTCCCTAGTCCCATATATAATATAATATAAGTCTAATAAAATACCAAAATTCATTGTAGCGCTATGTATTTTCGGGCACACTCATCACTTTCATATCATGTACAAACATAAGTATGCAACATAAATAAAAAATAATAAGTATGTCTATCATCAATTTTACCCACATGATAAAGGAGTGTGGGTTACATGATTGGAATTACATTTTAAATGAATTATTGGTACATATAAGATAATACCCTTGAGTGAAAATTTAGGTGGATATTTATAATGAAATCATTTGTCATGAAAAAATGTAGATAAATTTTTATAGAAAAACATCACTACCTAAATATTCATTAAATGGTTTAGTGAGATTGAAATAAGCCTTTGATAATTGTTACATCAAAAGAGAAGTAAACATGATATATGAATGTATATCCCAACATTAGGAATTGGAAAAAACATCATTACATAAATAAGGTGCATGAATAATGTGGACAATTAGAGGTTGAAATACAAAATTTCATCTTCATAATGACTTAGGTAAATGATATAATTAAAGAGAATAAGTGATCGATCAATGTTATGACAAAAATTAAAATGTAAAGGTATCTTTTTAACTTTATGAAAAGATCACCAATAGAGATTCAAATGGCTAATTATAGAGACTATTGTTGAATGGAAATGAAAAGAGGGAAATCCCTTACTGTGAGAGGCTGATTCAAAAGTTTGTGAAGAGATTCATGATATATTTTGGGTCCGTGGGAGGAATCTAGAGAGGGTAGGTGTCATGATATGTCCCTAAACATGACTCGAGCCACAACATACCCAAGACCACGTCTATGTGTCAGAGGGTGGAAATATGTGCCGAAAGATATAAACAAAATGGGGGGAATTTTTATAATGTAACAGTATGAACCCACCCAACCATTTTGAGGACTAATTGTAGATGAATAATAATGAAAATATTACAAAACTAGAATTTATTCAAAGAATGAAAAACCTCTAGGGTGAATAATATTATCAATGTGAAAAAAAAGTAATGGAAAAAATACATGACCAACCATAAAAAGGTTCTAACCTAAAAAATTTGAAAGTGAAATGCTGAGAGATCCCAGCTTTTGATCTCCAAGCTATGACCACCATACATGGTCTTAATAACCCAGTATTCCTAAGATCATCTAAAGTCATCATCGACCTATCCATCACCTCCAAAATTCAAGACACCTATGGGAAAATCCCATGTATGGGTTAGTATATACATACCCAATATGACACCCTAAAAGCTAATAGGGGGAGCTGGATGATTCTAAAAAGGAATATTAATATTTTAGATAGTATATAATGAATATATCAACCCAACCCATGTGATTAATATCATCTAAACATAAGGTATCAACATGGTGTGTAAATGGACTACACGTCATGTCATTTTCACCATACCAGGAGAATAGCATCAGCAAATAATGAGAAGATAAACATATATAGTAGGCATACTACCACATGCTTCTTAAAAAATCATATCAGGTGAGAAAAAAATAAAAAACATGGATACAGATAAATATATTCTCATTAAAAGTATCCCAAATGATAGATAAAGAGGGAATCCTTCTCACTTCCACAGCAAAGAAAAGAGTTTCCAACAGTTCTAAAATTCCATTAATAATTCCCAATATCTAACGCATTTTCCAAGAAAAAACCATCCATACAAAGCCTCATCTTATCAATATCCATGCATTAGAGGGGCCACAGTATCTAGGTAGAGCGCCCATTACATGATACAATAGAAAGGTTCTACTTAGTGGATGGATATAGGATCCATAAATTGTTCCAAAAGGATGGTTCCACTCTAGTAATGGATAGAGGACCAATGAATTTCCCTATATGAGGGGTCCATACTAATCTTAGATAGATAAATCATTACCTGCATAAAAATAGGGTTCCAATCTAATAGTTGATAGAGGACCCATTCCCTTCCTAGGATGAGAGATTCACTCTAAAATATTTCGGACCCAAGACATATTTATTTCTGATAGTTCCATGCTTATAGGTGTGTAGAAGACTCATTCCATGTTCCAATAGTAGGTATCCAATCTATGATTTTAATGTACCCATTCCCTTACTTCAGAAGAGGGATCCACTCTAAAATATGGATATACCATTCCCTATCCAAGTAGGATGGTTCCACTATGATATGTAGGAAGAAGAATCATGACATGTTCAAACAATACGGTTCCACTCAATGATGCTAGAGGACCCAAAACTTGACTCTATAGATGGTTCCCACTGAGTTGGTAGAGAGTGAACCCATGCCTATCCTAGTTGGAGTGTTACACTCTAAAAGCCAATGGTGATCCTATGTGATCACTATTATCATCATGTATCACTTGAATAAGATCCATTTTGGATAATCTCTCATCATATCTCAAAATCCACAATAGAGACCACCATCAATTATTCGCTTAAAAACACTTATGATTTATTACTCACGGTCCAATATCTATGTCCGAAATAAAGAGATACGATTGTTGAATATTTCCTAAATAGAAACGAAGGGGTGCATGACATGGGATGGGGACACATACGGAGTGTGGTCCCACACTATCACCAGGTTGTGTCCCTAGAGGTACATGTCTCCCCAACTATGTTGGGATACATGGCATGAACATGTTTTATACAGTGTTCCAAGACCACTCGTGGTACCTTCCCATCCACATTTTCCATGTTTGTGTATTTTGGTACGAGATTGTGTGCTTGGATATGTACTTCATCATGTGGTTGTGTCTTTCTACATGGGATCCTTCTTATGTTCTCCTTCATATGTCTCAACCACCTCGGAATGAGGGTACATAATGTGTTGAAGGGATATAGTCCATACACTCCTTATAATTTCTAAAACCCTATCTGCTGAATCACAGGGGATTCACATCCTGTTTTCATTGTGATACATGGTGGGTTGTTTAATTTATAACCAAACATAATATCTATTCTCCACATTCTAGATCGTGTTGTTACACCTACATATCCATCCTCATATTCAACATAAATTGTAGGATCTATCTTTAACTAATGGAATCTATCCATTTGATGGTCAGAATACCAAATAGTGTAGGTTCACACACACCACTCACATCTTGCATGCATTTTCTTCTTCCATCAATGATTATATGAATTATGATCATTGAAATGGCCACCCAAAACCCCAAATATCTTTGAAAACATTCATGTAATTCTGATCCATCACTTACAAGTGTATTTTTCATGAATCAGTGGGTTCGTTCAGGATTGGTACCACCTGGAAATGTCTACATGGGAACATGGGGTCCAACTGGTGAAGAGCACGAATAATTGATGGAGAAAAGCATAAAAAGTTTTTATCGATACTTGTAAGATTTCTCTTAGATATCGATCAAATTTTAGAGATTTGGGGTTAGAGAATAATTCCATTACCAAAGAAACATGTACAAATGTGCATGCCACAGTTTAACAATTAGTGAAAATAATAAAAGGGATGATCTTCCTCAATATAATTAATCAAAAAAGAGAAAAATACAAAATTATAATATTCCTACCATGATATCTAATCATTCATCATTTAATAATGTGATCAAAAATTAATTTAAGTAGTCAATGCATTCGTTGAGTCCCGATATGTCCCAATCGATAGATTCATCATTGTTGGATGTGATTTTCCAACTGAGGGAGGAGAAGAATGCTCTGTTTTATCCAAGGGTTTATATGGATAACCATGGGAAAATATCCATAGAATATTACATATAGATTTAATATATTTCATTATGGTAATAAATAAGTAATTTAATTAATCTATGAAACTTACAATCAATGGATAACCTATCCGAATACCCCACCCCAACCAATTTTTTATCACACATATTGTAACTTTTTTTAAAAAAAACTCAACCATGGACTCATATTTCTTATTTGTGATTCTATTTAAGATTCATCATATTTCATTTATGAAACTATGTGTGATAGGTATATAATATTTTTAATATTTTTATAAAATTAATCTCAGGCACACAGGGCCTCAAAATTGAACGCCGCTTCAGCGCACGCCATCAGAACTCTTTGTAGAAATATTTTAATGTTCTACAAGAAGAAAAGGTATCTTCATCATTTTCTCTATCAAAATTTCCATCCCTAATAATAAAAACTAATGAAAATACTCAAGATAATTAACTCGCATATGGCTCTCCTACTCCTAGGAACTCGCCTATATTTTCTCTTGCAGCAAAGACATGAGAACCAACAAGATGGCATGTCAAGAAATCATCCTCGCATGTCAACACATGACCACCAATATGTTCTCCACAATGGTAGATCCATTTTCAATGTCCATATTTCCACATTAAATAACATTCATAGGTTCAGGGACATATCCAATCACCTGGAACACATGGAAGAGAGTGTGCACCCGCTGTAACTACAAGGGTACTGAGAGGCCGTAAGAAACATCTCCAACCCACTTCATGATCTGAAATGATCCAAAAAACCTCGACAATAGATTTAATACCTAGAAAAACATTCATAAACCTCTTCATGGACAGAATATTTGGAAGACATATCCACCCTTCTCAGACATATTTTCCATATGATGACATTCGACATAAAATTTCATCATGCTCGGAGCCATCCTCATCCATTTACGGATGAGATATACCTTCTATAAAATCACCAACACCATCTCTGGACCAACAAGAGATGTCTCTATAATATCTGACCATCACAAAGGTGACCTATAGGGACTTCTATACAGAATGATATGTTCCATAACAATAGTAGAGTTTTAGACATTTTTTGTATGCGATCCCTACCAAAGTAAACTGATCCTCCCATCTTCAGTGAAAGTCCTGCATGAGATCCCTTATCTTCTCATCCGACACCTGGATACAATGATCATTCTACACACCCTTCTAGGGGTTAAAGGTTTTACTCATCCTCAAATAGGTTTTGAATGCTACCTGTTGGCATGTCCACAATCATGACATGAACCATAGATTATCTCCAAAGACAATAATCATGAAAAATTCATAGAGGAGAACAATGTATTTTATGTAAAAATTTACTAAACATTCCCCCAAACTCAAATCCCTACTATCAAAGAAGTCTGATGACTTCATTAGTCGGTAATATGTCACCTAGATTGTTTAATGGGAATTTTCTTCCCATGGAATACCTGTCAAAAAATCCATAGATAAATCATCTCACATCCACTAAATGATCACAATGGGCTTCGAGAAAACCACTAGAACATAGTGCTTAACCACAACCTACTAAGAGGTGAAAAAATAAGAGATAAAATAATCCATGACCCATCTCATGTTAGACCACCCAAACTACCACTAATGGTCTTTTTTAATCTTACCCATTCCAAGTTGTATAACTTTGGGATAACATTAAAACTCCCACATCACCTTCTCAAACATCATGAATAAAACCAATATCTATACCTAGAAAAGGATAACATGATTTCTTTATTCATAATATCCATATGCTAAATCCTCCATGGATATCTGTCACACCCCGACTGGGTTTGATGTGTGACTGGCACACGACTTATAAAACTGTGCAACAACACGTAGTTTGACTCTATAGGCGGTTAGTGACGGGTGGAATGATCCGAGCGCAGCTCTCTCAATGACGCACTTGACAGCTTGCGAGCCGTGTGGTTGCTCGACAACCAAAATAAGTAAATTAATTTATTAAAGGTCAAGTGAAATGAAATGAGGTAAAAAATATTTTAATAAAATAGAGTGGTAGAGAAGAATGTTTAAGCATTAAAAAATAATAATATTACAGGTTTAATAATAATATTATTATTATTTTGGTTGATTTAATTATTATTATTATTATTGAGATTAATATTATAATAATTAAGACTATTACTATCATTATTATTCTTATTATGGTAATTATATTAATAATAATAATAATAATAATAATAAATTTTATTTTGAGAACCCTAACCCCCCCCCCCCTTTGGCCTCCTGCGCTTCGCCCTTGGTGCGTGACCAACCTCCAGCACCGCTCTCTGTGTTCACCCAGCCACCCTGTTTCCAGCTCCACCAGCCTCGCCTCCTCCCACGGATCATAGCCAGTCTCATTCGACGGTTCCTCCCCTGTGGGTGCGATCCCATCTGGTGACATCCCCTCCGGTGCCCAACTCTGTCCGAACCCCCCCTTTTTGTCCGACCCCTCCCCCGTTAGCCCCTTCTTCCATTCACATCGGCAACTCTCTATGGCCGGACTCCTCTTCGGTGCACCGATAATTATGAATGTGTTTTTTCATTTATTCTTTGGGGTTTTCATTTTTGGCCAAACCTTAATGGATTGAGTTATGTTCGGTTCATTTTTCATTTATTCCAGGGGTGTGCAATTGGTCTCTTAGGACCCTTGGGTTCATGTTCTGGCAACCGATGCCAAAGGCGGAGTGGTTCGGGTTGTCTCGGTTGGTCGCCACTCTCCAAGGTGAGGTTTAAATCCTCTTTCTCGATTTCACACAGTCTAAATTAGGTTCCATAATTTTTTAAGGTGCATATTAATTATCTGGTGGTGTTTTTGTGTTTTTTCAATAGTTGAATTTGCTAAAAATGATTTTTGAAGTTGTTTTTGTTTATGTCTAATTTCTTTTTCCAATTGTGTTTAGTTAAATTTACATTGGATTATAATAGTGAAATTTGTTGTTTTATGTGCTGTGAAATATTTTTCGGAAGTGTCTTGACATGTGTATATGGTGAAAAAGTAGTCTCTAAATAATATGGTTCTGTTTTCATGTGCTCCTCATTAGGGTACTTCTCGGAATTGTTTTTAGGATTATGCAAAGTGTGGGAAATGTCTTTCCAAAGACACATGAGATGTGAATGCATTTATAGTGTGTTTTTTACAAAGGGGTATCATAAATTTATTAAGGAATGGTAAATATATTTGAAAAATGGTTTTGGTGCTTGTGAAATTGAAAGTGGTTTGTTTATGGAAAATGGTGTTTTCTTAAAATCATGGTTTTTTAAACGGTTCATTAATTTCTAAATGAATTCGGTTCCTTGAGCAGTTTCTAAAAATGGTTTAAAAAATAAGTATAAGGAGTTTGAGGCCTGTTTGGAGAATTATTATGGAAAATGAGATTTCATATTATTGAAAATGGATTTTGAAGTGCTTTTGGTAAATGTATTTGGGTTGTGCAAAACATAATGGTCTTTTTTAAATTCCTCACTTTAAAATAATGTTTCATTATATCTTGATTTCTTGAATGGATTATTGGTTTATAAATAATTTTGGTTCCACTAGGTTAAATAATTAAAGCTTGGGTGGATTCTTGTTGGTGCGCACACACACATACACATGTAGGTATGTGTATATGTATATATATATATATATAAATCTTCCTTGCACATATTCCCTCATGGCGCGAGGAATATGTGCAATTCATTATGGGTATATTTGTATATGAATGAGAATGTATGTGTGTGCTGGAGTGAGCGTTTTTCGTCGAAAGCTTCAAGAGTCGAAGTGTCTCAGCTTGGTCCGCCTCTTTCTCTGAGGTAGGTCTCCCTATGAATTTTATTTAAATTTAAGAATAATTTATTTCTTGCTTTTCGAACCTAGATATAATATTAATTATTTATATAGATCTGTTGGTAAACGTTTTTCCTTGAATTGGAGTGGTTTGTTTCTTGTAGTGGGTTGAAATAAATGGTTTGATCATGTTTTCACATTAATTTCCTGATGAAATGACCCTTTGACATTTGTGAACTTGTTTTATACATAAAATTTTGGTTTGGGTTTCTTAAATGGGTTTTGAAGTGTATCCTGGTTTTCAAAGTGGTGTGTGCGTGATTCTTAAGAAGGGGTTTGGCATGCAAAAAATCATGTGAGGCCCGGCTGGAACTTTTGTAAAACTAGTTATCTCATGAAAACTCTCCTCAGATGTGCTCCCTTTACTTTGGTTGAGTTATATGTTATGGGGGTCCACTATATAGGACTTCCCTATGATCAATGGTTGAAAGGAGAGGGACATATTCTTTGGGGCGACTCGGTGTGAGACCTGTCATGCAATATTATTATATATATTCATGATTGGATGCTCGGCTGGCATCAGTTGGATCACCCCCTTTTTAAATACTTGAGACACGGGTACCTGGCATATTGAGAGAATATTCTGAGAATTATTGATGCACTGGTAGGTTATGGTACTAACTAGTGGCCCATAATAGGTGGATATATTGGGTTTATTTCTATGGGATTTCCCTCGGCCTGCCTGAGAAAGGATGGTCGAGCATTTTGAGCGTTTTGATTTCATTATGTGTGACATGTCAATGAGGATGAGGTCTCATGTATTGGTGTCTTCTGGATTATTCAAGATCTTCTGGGTTCTCTTATGTCTACTCTAATTTTTTTCTCGCTGTAGTGATTATGATTCTTATGTGTATACTAACATTTCCATTGCTGTGTGTTTTCTTTTGTGCATTTTTGTATATTGTCGTCCTTGGAAAGTGGTAAAATGGTTTTGATTAGGTTTCTGAAAATGGTTTTCAAATGAAAGGGTTTATTCTTCTTTGTAAAAATCTAAAAATATTAACAACACTTTCCCCTTGAAAATGCTAATGTCTCACTAAAATATTGATTTGGGTTTTGAGAAATGAATAAGGGAAATGACTCGTACATTTCTTTTGAGTAACACGTAGAAAAACATACTTTTATATATTTTATTTCAAACCCAGAATTGATGGATCATTTATTTGAAGGAAATACATATGGGAATAGATTTTTTAGGCTTTCTTACTGAGCATTTTAATACTCATGCCTATCTTACCATTTCATATGTCAGTTTAGCTATTTTGTTCAGGTTCTTGTTTAGTCTGCCCGTGCAAAGCAGACTGTTAGTTATTAGAGGTGACAAAGAGGTGAAATGGAGGTATGTGAAGTATTGATTTCTTGCCACTGATAGCATTCTTTCTATTTGTTCAGTTTTTTTTTTCTTTCATTTATGGGCCAAATCATTCCCACTTCTTTAGTTTTGATGCCCGACACTAGTTGCCAGCCCGTGGGGATCCGGAACGCCCCTCGGGCCATGTCGCGGGCCAACTCGGGTGACCGGTTCAGGGTCGAACCAGTCTGGTTCATGTCAAAATGGTATCATAGTGGTCCTTGTTATTCGGGATGTCCGGTAGATGTGTATTAGGACTATCGGGGCTTAGTAAGTAGGTTGCGGGTCAGTGCCTGATCACCACCACTCGTGACGAGACCTGAGCATCAACGGGTTGTCCGGGTTGTGGGTTTTTTTCATTGTTTTGGATTGAGGGATGGCAATAGAGGTGACTCAGTTTCATGTTGTGACCCCACAAGAATTAGTGACCCATGTGGAGCCTAGGTGTCTGGTTCAAGGTTCTTTGGTGTTATGTCTTACTTGGGTCATGGCTCACTACCATGTCACCGGGTTGGGCATAAGGACTAGTTCCTCATTCCGGTTTTCCATTGTTGTTTGTTCTCTGTCATAATTTTGGTTGGTTTTGGAGGGTATTCGGAAATGAAGGTGGTTTTGAATTCAAATGGTTCTTTCACTAATGGTTTTAAAATGGGTAAAAAGGGATTTTCTTTCAAGTTGTTTTGAAATTGGTGAAGTGGGTTTTTAAAGAGTAAGTGTTTTGATCTGAAAAATTCTGGCTTCTATTTGGATTTGGTAGTTGAACAGAAACTGAAACCATTGATATCCCTTAGGATCATCCGCATATGTGAGGGTATACACGTGAAGTACACATTGACGCCTATTTAGGGGTTATTTGAATGGAAAGGGATAAAGGCTTATATGACGATTCATAGGATGCCAGGGGTGGTGTTTTTGAATTTAAGGTTGGTATGATTTCTCAAAAATGGGCATGAATGAAAAAGTGATTTCAAGACTTGGTTATTCTTGCAATATGAGTTTTGCTATTTTGAAATGTGAATTTTTCCTTTGTTTGGATATGCTTGATTTATGAGTCAATTACCCTTGGCTTGGTGTGTTTGATTTGGTTGAGTTTTGGCCTGATGCCAGTTTCGATTTTGTTTTTCATGTTTTTCTGAATATGCCCCCCAGAAATGTCCTCAAATGTTGTGTAGTAAGTCATTCCCAATTCTGGTTTCTATCAAGTGTTGCTTGTCTTTCGAGGAATTCAGGATTCTTTAGGGGAAGTGAAGCAGTTTGAGGGGAGTAGAGCATGTCTTCAGGCGGGGTTGGGGACTTCTGATTTTGTTGGAGTTCATATTGTCTTTTGTTTAGTGGATGGTCCAGCCTTGGACCAATGGGGGTGGATGCCTCATCATACTTGGAGTTGGGATAATGTGGGAGGGGTTAAAGCCCATCTTCATCCAATGGATCATACCTGAGGAGGTGAAGGTGAAAAGAGGTGAGAGCCTGTCCATAGTTTACAAAGCCAGTGGTCGGTGAAGTCCTGTGTCGGCCACATTAAGGAGTCGACATCTGGAGCGCAAGTGCTTGGAAAATATGGTGCCTTTCGTCATTCACATGGGTTTCCAATTTTTTTAGCGGGTTGTATGAGATGGACCGGCCTATAAAGAAATACCTTTTGTCGGTGTCGAATTCTGGTTCATCAGACTACTTTCTAATGTGACATCGGTGTTGCTGGTTTGAGCATCCTAATCCATCTTGTCTCATCCCTCCGAAGTCCTGCTGTGGTGTGACCATTCGTGTCACTGCTAAAGGTTCCAAAATAAGTGTCGTTCGAAGGATTTCTGATCAGGGGATGTTCATGTATGACTGTGAGGCATAAGATGCATCAGCAATCAAAGCCCCAGCCTCAGGTCTCGAGGTGAATCTCACGCATAGTTAGGGCATCAGAGGCATGTGAGGCCTTTGCTTGGTTCTTTATCTTTCATCATGGAATAGAGATGTTCAGGCATTCCTTGTCCTTTTTTTCCCGATGTTGTAAGTTCATCTGTTACGGTAATAGTGCGATGAAATTATTCTTTCTCGATCATAATAGTTGCATTCTTCTGAATGTGGCCTCTAGATTTTTTTTCTTAATTGGGTATTTCTCCTTGTGTGGGTTGGTCCTGATTTCATTAGTGATTGTTTGGATATATGAGTGTTCGGGGTTTTTGTCTTGTGATGAGAGTTTCGGGTTTTAGTGGAAGCGTTGTCTCGCTTATACTATGGGATTTGGATGTGTGGGGAGTTCTAAATCAGTTTGGGGAATTCATAGTTCTCGCAATGTTGTTATAGGGAGTTCATTATTTTGGTGCCCCGATATGTCAAGTGGCCATGCAGTGGTGTTCCATTAAATCTCAATGGTCTTGTTAACTCAGGTGGAGAAGTTGGTATGTTCAGGTTGGGAGTTCCCGCATCTGCACCTCCTCGGGTTGGAGTGCGTCAGTTTTAAAGAATCTGGGTCAGTCGATTTCTTGTGGTGGGGAGGACCCTCTCATGTTCTCTCCTCATTTTTTGTCAGGGTTTATTTGGGACCATACGGGTGTGACCTGTGGAGGGAATCGTTATCCAGAGGTTCTTGATTGTTTTTTCTTTTGTCTCTGTTTGGGAACGGACTCATGCTTTGTCTATCTTTTGACATGGTGACTTTCTGGGGGGCAGAAAGTGTGTGTGTTGGGGAGAATTTTCACACCCCGTCCGGGTTTGACACCCGACTGGAACGTGAATTATAAAACTGTGCGACAACACGTAGTTTGACTTTGTAGGCGGTTAGTGCTGGGTGGCACGATTCGAGCTCCTCTGGCTCAACGACTCACATGACGGCATGCGAGCCGTGTGCTTTCTTGACATCAGAAATAAGTAAATAAATTAATTAAACGTCATGTAAAATTAAATTAAATAAAAATAAGAATTTAATAAAATAGAGTTTTAGAGAAGAATATTTAAGCATAAAACAATAATAATATTATAGTTTGAATAATAATAATATTATTATTTTGGTTGTTTTAATAATAATAATTATTATTATTATTATTGATATTATTATTATTATTATTAAGACTATTACTATCATTATTATTCTTATTATTGTAATTATATTATTATAACAATAATAATAATAATAAATTTTTTGGGGGAGAACCCTAACCCCCCCCCCTTTGGCTTCCTACGGGTTGCCCCTAGTGCGCGACCAACCTCCATTTCCACCCTCCGTGTTCACCCATCCCCCATGTCGCCAGCTCCGTCGGCCTCTCCTCCTCCCGCAGATCCCACCCAGCCTCGTCCGACGGTGCCTCGCCTATCGTTGTGATCCCATCCGGCGACATCCCCACCGACGCGCAGCACTGGAAAACACCCCCCCATTTTGTCTGACCCTTCCCTCGCCAGCTCCTTCTTGCATTTGCGTCGGCAATGCCCTATAGCCAGACTCCTCTTTGGCGCACCGGTAAGTATTAATCTGTTTTTTCATTTATTCTTTAGGGTTTTCATTTTTTTCCGAACCCTAATAGATTGAGTTAGGTTCGGTTCATTTTTCTTTCGTTCCAGGGGTGTGCGATTGGTCCCTTGGGACCCTTGGGTCCGTGTTCCGGCAACCACTGCCGAAGGTGGAGCGGTTTGGCTTGTCTCGGTTGGTTGCCTCTATCCGAGGTCAGTTTTAAATCCTCTTTCTTGGTTTCACACAGTCTAAATTAGGTTCCTTAATTGTTTTAAGGTGCATATTAATTATCTGGTGGTGTGTTGGTGTTTTTTCGATAGTTGAATTTGCTAAAAATGACTTTTGAAGTAGTTTTTGTTTATGTCTATAATTTTTTATGCCAATTGTGTTTGGTTAAATGTCCTTTGGATTTTAATAGTGATATTTGATGCTTTATGTGGTGTGAAATATTTTTCGGAAGTGCCTTGACATGATTATATGGTGAAAAAGGAGTCTCTAAATAATATGGTTGTGTTTTCATGTGCGCTTCATTAGGGTACTTCTCGGAATTGTTTTTAGGATTATGAAAAGGGTGTGAAATGTCTTTTCAAAGACACTTGAGATGAAAATGCATTGAAAGTGGGTTTTTACAAAGGGGTTTGAATAATTGATTATGGAATGGTAAATGCATTTGAAAAATTGTTTTGGTGTTTGTGAAATTGAAAGTAGTTTGTATATGGAAAATGGATTTTTTTTTAAAATAATGGATTCTTAAATGGATCATTACTTTCTAAATGAATTCGGTTCCTTGAGAAGTTTCTAAAAATGGTTTAAAAAGGAAGTATAAGGAGGGTGAGGCCTGTTAGGAAAATTCTTATGGAAAATGAGATTTCATATTGTTGAAAATGGCTTTTTAAGTGCTTTTGGTAAATGTATTTGAGGTGAGTAAAACACAAAGGTCCATTTGAAATTTCTCACTTTAAAATAGTGTTTCTTTATATATTGATTTCTTGAATGATCTATTGGTTTCTAAATAATGTTGGTTATTATAGGTTAATTAATTAAAGCTTGGGTGGCTTCATGGTGGTGCGCACACACACATACACATGTATGTATGTGTATATATATATATATCTTCCTTGCACATATTCCCTCATGGCGTGGAGAATATGTCCAATGGATTAAGGGTATATATGTATATGTATGAGAATGTATGTGTGTGCTAGTGTGAGCGTTTTTCATCGAAAGCTTCAAGAGTCGAAGCATCTCGGCTTGGTCCGCCTCTCTCTCTGAGGTAGGTATCACTATGAATTTTCCTTTAAATTTAAGAATCATTTACTTCTTGCTTTCTGAACCTAGTTATAATATTAATTATTGATATAGAACTGTTGGTAAACTTTCTACCTCGAATTCGAGTGGTTTGTTTCTCGTAGTGGGTTGTAATAAATGGTTTGATCGCGTTTTCACATTAATTTCTCGATGAAATGACCCTTTAACCTTTGTGAACATGTTTTAGAGTTAAAATTCTGGTTTGGGTTTCTTAAATGGGTTTCAAAGTGTATTCTAGTATTTAAAGTGGTGAGTGTGTGTGATTCTTAAGAAAGGGTTTGGCATGAAAAAAATCATGTGAGGCTCGGTTGTCACTTTTGTAAAATTAGTTATCTCACAAAAACACTCCTCGGAAGTGCTTCCTTTTCTTTGGTTGAGTTATATATTATGGGGTTCCACTGTGTAGGACTTCCCTGTGATCAATGGTAGAAAGTCGAGGGACATATTATTTGGTGTGACTTGGGGTGAGACCTGTCGTTTAGTATTATTATATATATTTGTGATTGGATGCTCGGTTGGCATTGGTTGTCTCACCCCCTTTTTAAATACTTGAGACATGGGAACCTAACATATTGAGAGAATATTCTGAGAATGATTGCTGCACTGGTAGGTTCTAATACTGACCAGTGGCCCATAGTAGGGGGATATATTGGGTTTATTTCTATGGGATTTTCCCTCAGCATGTCTAAGAAAGGATGACCGAGCGTTCTGAGGGTTTTGATTTCATCATGTGAAGCATGTCAACGAGGATGAGGTGTCATGTATTGGAGTCTTCTAGATTATTCTCGATCTCCTGGGTTCACCTATGTCTACTCGAATTTTGTTGCTTGCGATAGTCATTATGATTCTTATGCGTATACCTACATTTCCCTTGCTGTGTGTTTTCTTTTGTGCATTTTTGTATATTGTCTTCCTTGGAAAGTGGTAAACTGGTTTTGATTTGGTTTTTGAAAATGGTTTTCAAATGAAAGGGTTTACTTCTCTTTGAACAAATCTGAAAATATAAACAACACTTTCCCTTTGAAAATGCTAATGTCTCACTAAAATATTGATTTGGGTTTTGATAAATGAATAAGGGCAATGACTCATACTGTGATTTTGAGTAACATGTATAAATCCTTACTTTTATATATTGAATTTCAAACCTGAAATTGATGGATATTTTATTTAAAAGAAATGAATATGGGAATTGATTGTTTGGCCATTCCTACTACGAATTTTAATTCTCACGCCTATCTTACCTTTTCAGATGTAGGTTTAGCTATTTGGATCAGGTTCATGTTTCGTCTGCCCATGCGAAGCATACTATTAGTTATTCGATGTGACTAAGAGGTCACATGGAGGTATGTGCAATCTTGTTTTCTTTACGCTACTATCTTTCTTTCTCTTTGTTCAGTTTTTTATTTATTTGTCTTTCATTTATGGGCCAAATCCTTCCCACTTGTTTAATTTTGATTCCTGGCACTCGGTGCCAGCCCATGGGTATCGGTAACGCCACTCAGGCCATGTCACGGGCCAACATGGGTGACAGGTTCAGGGTCAACCCAAGTCGGTTCGTGACAATATATAATCATGTAGGACATCATATTCAATTTATCCCATCCTGGACTCTATCACATGAATTAGAAGAAGAGGATTCAACAACATCCAATGAATACAGGTTAACCGTCCAACTCTAATAGGGTCAACATCATGGAATATAATTGTTTAAAAGTATCCTACACTAGAATTGACTGGTACATCCTACTAAGGTGATATTCTACTATAGTTCCATTCCCTAGAGTATAAACTATCTCAATTTCACAGTCCTATAGGATCCCCATCCTCCACCGCCATCTTAGGTTCAATTCTCTCTATGTGAAAACATACAATAGTCTATGATGGTCTGAGTAAATTAAAAGCCCCTTACTATAGGATAGTACCTCGACATCTTCAAGGAAAAGACTACCACGACTTTCTCGAGATGATGTGTCACGTAGTTCATCCCATGGGGTCTCAATTTCCCCCAACCCATATGCAATACCATCTTGCAACTGCTTCGACACACATCTGATCCCACCTCCTGAGACCTCTGAACACACTACGCACTTCATGACCTCCTTTAGTAGTCTCAACACATGATCACTCATCATCCACATTCTCAACTCCTTAAAAGATCTCAGGAACTCCTGATTCTAGTTAAAAGTGTACCCTTTTCACTTCAGGGCATTGAAAGGGGTTTCAATTGTAGGTAATTTTTCAACAAACCTATGGTATTACCCTAAAAAAAGAATACTTGGAACCTATGAAACACTCTTGGGTGTCTCCAAATCAAGAACTATATTGACCTTCACAGGGTCAATGGCCAGACTGTGCTATGAAAGGAGAAGCCCTATATTGTGATCCTCATAAATTTATAACTAACACTTCAAGAGATATCCATAGATGTGGTTCTCTAAAAGAAAATATAGAGCCATCCTCAAAAACTCTACATGATAATCCTCTATCATTGAGGAAAAATTAATAATGGTCCATGTACGGGTGGAAGATCTATTTCATCAAATCCATAAAAATAGTGGGGGAATTTAACATACCAATGGGAATCTCTATGTAATCATAATTTCCATAGAAACATTGAAATTCAAACATGGGTATATTAGTCTCCGAAACACAAAACCGGTGGTAGACAAATGAGACATCAATCTTTGTGATCTATCTTGCACCTTAAAACTGGTTAAAAAAGTCTTCAATCCTCAGCAAGGGGAACATTTTCTTTATCAAGATCTAGTTAATGAGAAGATAATCCTTGAATATAAATAATATTCAAATGTACATTTTCATGAACAATAGTAGATCCTCATAAGGGGACACATTGGGTATGAGAAATCCCTTATCAAGATGGTCGTCCATCTATAGTTGTAACTCTAAAATCATTGTAGGGGCCATCCAATATTCCACATAAGATATTATAGTGGTATAGGGTTGAATATCTATAAAAAACTCCACCTCACACATCATAGATACTCCTATAACATACTTGGAATGAAATAAATATAATCATCAACAACTACAGGAATATATATGATTGTAGAGCCTACAACGTAATGGGATATAGTGTCCAACTAATGGGTGATGGTCTGCAACCTCCTTCCTGCAGCACTCACGTGTCCTACCATGAGATATCTCTCTCACAAAAAGTTGAATCTCATCCCATTAGTTCGAAGATATTTGACACGTCTGTATTGAAATTAAATCTAGGATTCGACCCATAACAACCAATATATACCCGATATTGTAATGCCCCCCAATCTGGAACTCCCTAAAATGATTAGCAATGGTTAGATATGAGACCACGAGCATTCCTCCTCATACTCTAGAGGATTTAGACTAGATTTTGGGGTGCAAAGTGTATACTAGGGATAATATACTCTCTAGAATGAAGTGTTATAGAATTTGAACAATTCATATTAACAACAAAAAAACAATCAAGTAATTTCATAGTAGAAGGTAATAATTAAGATCAATTGAATAATATAATTATAATAATGGTATAATGTAATGACGTGAGAGAATTTAACAAAAATTTCATAGTATAAAAATATAAGAGAAACACTATAAAACTCAATAAACAGATCAGAGTCCTAGGTCCTGATCTCTGTTATTGTCCCATATCCAAACTCCATTCCAACAAAAAAAGTAATCAAAGCTAAGTTCTTTTCCCTTATGAAAACCTGCATCCACGAAATCTTCTCGAGTTCCAAATGGTGGTCTGAGTAGGGTGTGAATATAGATTAGTAGGTCAACACAACTCTTTATAAACAAAACCATCATGATAATAAGTGTATGCAATAATGAATTGAAATGGTGTATTAATTATTTCATCAATAAAAAAAATCAAAAATGTTATTTGACTCTATTATAGAATATCTCTGATCACACCTTATGACCATGTTAGCCACTACCTTCTAACCATAGTAAAAAAAACTTCTTTGGTACAATGTTGGAATAAATCTCATCCTATCTTACGAATCATCCAACTATAACAATATAACCATGGTATAGTCACAACTACCAATTCGTGTCAAATCTCTATGAGTATTACAGCATTTCCAGGTGAAACCCCTATAAGCATTACAACATGGGATTGTGTTGTACCCTATGACTAGTATCATTTCTGTATATTCTTGGTCATGTTTATGGGCCTAGACTATTATATAAGAATTTCTTCATAGAACAGAATTCCTATCATATAACATGGATATCACAATATAACTTCATATATATCAATGAATAATTATGTGTATTACCATTATTCATTCAAATGCACCATGAAATTAAATTCACAATTTATTAAAAATTATATCAAGACGAATAATCGTAAACATTCAAAATCTATAATAATTAATTTCTCTAGGTAACATGTCATTTTAAACATACTTTAGTCTATTTTTCAATGAAAATTCCATTTGAAACCAAAGGAATTCAATGGATCATCTCATTAAAATATTTAATTAATTTTGGAACAAACATTGAGGGAATAATCCTAATATAGAATAAACATGAAAATAATAAAACCCTAGGGTTAGGATTTAGACCCCCTACCTTATATCGATGATCTAACAATGCTTCCAATGGCCAACTCCTCTAAGAGAGAAAGTGCACGTGATTGAAAAGAGGTTCCCAAATCAAAACTGATCAAGATCTAAACCATCAATGCAATTGGAAAATGGATTTCCCCACAACAGGTTGTAGAAGTAAGAAAAGGATAATCAAGCATAACAAAAACCTATTATTAAGAATTTATCACACAAATGGGGCATCCTAAAGTGAATTCTACTCTCCAAAATTTCCTAAAGAACAGCCCAAGGTCTAAAGGAGAGGATCTATAATGGAGTAGAAAAAATTTCAACCACACAACATGTTTAGTAATAGAAGGTCAATAATTTGCACAGTGTGTATTGCAGATACAGATCATGAAAATTTTTCCAATTGTATTTTCCAAAAATCACATCACCTCATATTTAGTTAATGAAAATCCACTAAACATTGTGTGACATGTAATTCATTTATATGATGTGTAAATGTTCTGAAGTTGAGTTTTCATCCCATTTTTTGTTTAACTCTCCAAACCCACTTTAATGCTTATTAGTTTACCATGAACCAAAAAAAATAACCCAATTATAATCAGATTTTATTAATTCAAATAAGATTATATTCATTAAAATTAGGCCATTTTATGCAAAAAAATGTCTCACCATCTCTGAACAAGTCACAACCACCAAGGTTCAAATGAAAAACACATAATGATACATACCTAGAATAAGACAGGATCTTAAAACCTCTCTAACTTATAATAGCTTTCCCCTAAACTACTCCATGAATCTTTGTGAGCTCTTATTAAACAATTTTGTCCACTAGGTTCACATATAAAACTCCCTCCTCCAAGTATCTCCCAAAATCATTCTTAGGTAGCCACTACACAGAAACTAATTTTACACTATGGCCCAAAAGATAATTCTCACTAAAATCCAAAACCCATATCTGATGATCCTCAAAGGATTCAATAATACAAATCTCAAAGTATTCTAAATTTATCACATATTAAGTGTATGGATGATATATTTATAGTTGCGGCATGTGTAATACACAATGCATGTAACTGTAAATATGAAGAAAGTCTAAACGTTACACCACTAGATGGACCATTGACACTATTTCAAATATCTTGAAAAACCTAGGTTTTAGCATTCCATACATCCCAATATAGAACTGCCCCAACATAAGTGACATCAAATGGAAAATATTATTCGATCCTCAAATTCCATAGGTCATCTCCAATGGTCATCATATAATTTTCTCCAAGTATGCGCAATCACAAACCACAACTTATTCAACTGAACATGTTCTAATGTCTCTTTTATGTGAATTGATCCAACAAGTGTTTACTCACATGAATCTTTAAAAAAATATGAAAACATAATGTCTGATGATGTAAACTTTCAAAAGGATTGATTTGAATTGATTAATATAATTATTTATTATATGAAAACATTATATGTTAATAATGTTTCTCCATTAACCTCAAATATAAAATAAAGGTCTTGTAAAATATCCTCTAGAACTTGAATAGTTCACTCAGAATTATTTTCAATCTGTGGATGAATGGTTGTGTGTAAAAGAACTCATGGACATAGGGATTTATAAATACACTAATTGAATCATAATGTTAAAAGAGTATCTCAATCTAAAATGTTACTGCTCATAACATTGTGCAACTAAACCACCTCATGCACAAAAATATTTCATAGGTCTTCAATTGTAATACATTCCATAATAGGTATCATGTAGGGTATTGTAGACAGTAGATCCACAGAATCCCCTAAAACATCATTAATATGGGTCATCCTGTGTAATCCCATAACAAAATAAATTTATGAATCATCCCATTTTCTACTTAGGAATAGGTAAATATTGGAGAAGCCCAGCTGGCCTCTAATAATCAAATTTCATCTGTTGACAAGTAAATCATCTATCCATGAACCATGGAACATTATTCTTTATTCCTGAGAACCATATGTCCCTATGGATATCATGAAACATCTTTGTTAAAACCATATACATTTCCCATCTAGAGGAAATAATCTCCATCATCAATTCCTCATGTACGACAGTAGGAACCCATACTCGACAATAGAAAATGTGGGAATTTCCACTGCCAAGAAACCTTCCTCATGGAGTCTCCCCACCATAAAATTTGTCTCCTGGAATTAATAACTATGAATTGGAAAACATTTTGATATTAATACTGTCCAAAATCAAAGGTATAACTGTAACACCCCAAGATTTCATTGTTCATTATTTCTTCAATGTAATTCCATAACGTTCACTACACACAACGCTGAGTTCAAGCGCACTATGACTTACCAAACTAGTCGTTCAAAAGTGGTTATGAATAGTATTAACTTAATATTGAATTTTATATAATCCTTATAATTTTAGAATCCATATTATGATTTTCTTAGTCATAATATAAGAAGAAATTCATTTTTTCAGATAAAAGAAGTATTTTTTTAAAATGAAATTTTAACACCTTTTGAGGAAAATCCTTTTTTAAATAAAATATTTGAATCTTTTATATATTAAATTTGAAAAAATAAACTTCTTCTTTAGAATCGAGAAAAAAAGTTTAGTTTTGAATTTTTTTTGGTGTTTTTCTAATAAATTTCATATTTCGGTGAATAGTGACAAATACTACATTTTCACTGAAAAAAGATGCTTTAAAAAAATAATTTATAGTATTACACTATACATATGTGTGGTTTGGAATAATTTTTAGATAATATTTTTACCATTTAATCCAATGTTGGTCATTGGATGTAATTTTACTTTGAAATTGGCTACAACCAAGAGTCAATCTTTTGGTAGTTATTATTTCCAAAAAATGTGTTTTTTGGTTTTGATAATGGGAATTAATTTTAAATTAATAAATTCAATTAATATGTTTTTAATTTGGTAAAATATAATTAATTTTTTAATTAGAAATATCAAAATTATCTTAGGGTGAATTTTTGGTATGTTTCTCAAAACATACAATTTTTTATGAATAGTGAAAAACACTGCGTTATTGATTAAAACTGAATTTTCATTTAAATAATTATTTATTTTATTTAAATTTATTTTAGGTCAAAATAGATACATAATATCTATATTTGTTAAATTTAATCCATTGGAGTCATTTTGTATTAATATTATATATATAAAATTTTATTGAACTTTTCACAGTTAATTACAAATTCCCATAAAACATAATATAACCACTTCTGTGAGTGGAATTTCAAAAATATGATAGAAGTGGTTGAAATCAGTATGTAAAATTTGGCTCAATAAGATGAAAATAATCTTTGGTGAATAGTAACTTTTTACTTTTATTTACCACGGTTAAAAGTAAATAGGGTAATTAAGGGTAAAAATGATATTATTCATACCCTAACACATGTCCTAATTCTATTAGATAAGTGAAATTCGACCCAAAACATCATTTGGAATAAAACAAGATCCTTTAGGTCCACTTGGATTAGATGAGAACATTTATTATTATTTAATTCAAAAAAGAGTTTAAAGTGTTAAATTCAATGTTTAATAAATAAACTATTTTTAATATAGGGTTACACATAAGATAAATTCAACTATAAATGTTTATTATAAATCTACCTAGATTTTCTACATAATGGTATTATATTTATATTTTTTAGAAATTAAATAATTTAATTTATTTATGACACAATGATGATGTAGTAATTTCTTAATTAATGAAAAATGAAAATAATTGATAATATAAATGTCCAAATAAATCTAATTTGATAATTTTTATGAATTACACTAATTTTTTAGGTTAATATGACATATTAGAGTTGGTTGGATGAATTTTTCTCTAAGTAATAATACTGTTAAGAATTTATCCAAAACAAAATACCAAATAGTGTCAAAATTGACATAACAGATTTAAAAAAAATATTATATTATTAATTGATATTATATTCCTAAAAATATACAGCTTGGCCAAAAGTCTTATATAATGATATATGTATCACTAATAAACCACTTGGGGTTCTCTTGGAAGTATATAGTACGTTTATTAACCATATCATTTAAAAATACAAAGAGACATTGAAAATGTGAAACTATTTAACTAAGAGTAAAATATAAAAGATAAGGTTAATATAATGACCCAAACCTATCTAAAACCTGTTGGTTGAGTGGTTTTCGACCCCTCCCCACCTTATCCTTTAAATAATTTATTTTGGAGAAATTAGAAACCGAAAATGATTTTATTGTAAAATAATATTTCAAGCTTTTCTTAAGGGGCCCTTCACCCCTCTTACAAAAGGGCACTCCCCCTTCTCTCTAATTAGCACCTTCAAAGCCATTTGTCTCAGCCAAACTGTAACACCCCAGGTAAATAAAGAATATGACATTTTCATATTTATCCATATTTGTTAATAAAATATTAATATTACTTTAAAGGGGATGCTATGCTTGATGGCGTCCCCAACACGCAACAACGAGTTTTTTGGGAATCTTACGTTGCACTCTAATAATAAAATAATAATATTTTAAATGCTAGTTAACATGTAGCCGTTGTATTGGCGGTAATGGATATAAATAACTAAAATATGATTATATATGTTTTTAAATGTCTTTACATTTATCCAATAAAATATAATGGCATAAAATACGGAAAGAATTCAATTTTAGGCGTATATGCCCTAGTTTTCACTAAAGGTTCACCAATCGCCTTTCGATGGAGAACCGTCATTAAATATAGTTTTTTTCACTCTTATACATCCTTTTGGACCAAATAAAACTCTTTTTAAGAATAGGGACATCAAATTTTACTTTGTGTAAATTTTTGGTATCTTTCTGATAAAGTTCATTGTTAAATGAATAGTGTAAAATGTTGTATTTTAATTCAAAACCTATTTTTAATCTAATTTATTTATATTACTATATTATCTTTTTAATTGGTTTTAAAGTGAAATTAGAATATATTTTTACCATTAAATCCAATAGTGGTCGTTGGAATTAATTTCACTTTGAAATCAGACTTAAACTAGTGTCAATCTTTTGATACTTATTATTTCATAAAAACTCGCTATTTGCTCTGACAGAGGGAATTAATTATTTAATTAATTAATTTGACTTATATGTTTTGAATTTTGTAAAATAGACTTCATTTTTGAATTAGGAATATCAAATATAACTTAGGCTGAATTTTTGGGATTTTTCTGAAAAACTTCAATTTTTGATGAATAGTGAAACCACTAAGTGGTACTTGTAAAAACTGATTTTCCTGTTTAAATGAAATTTTTCCATCTTCTTATTTTGAATTTCAAAAATCTGACATAAATGGTTGTCATTAAGAAGAAAAATGTGGTTTAATGGGATAAATTTTTTTTTGGTGAATAGTAACATATTAAGTTTTTAATCGCGATTAGAGGTAATTAGTGTCGTTTAAGGTAAAAATAATGTTTTAATAGAATGAAATGAACATGACACATATCCTAACCTCATTGGATGTATCATGGCCGACCAAGAAAACTCATGGGTCAACTTGGGGACCCCATTAAGCCACTTTGGTTGGAAAATGACATTAATATCTTTTTATTTAAAGTTAAAGTAAAAATGAGACAAACATGAAATTTTTTACTAAAACAATTTTTACATGGGGACTATAAATATTCATTGGAAAGATAATAATATTTCCTAAATTATATTTTTTTATAATTTTTATACATTAAATAAATTATATTATTTATGACATCATGATGATGCCGTGATGTCCTCATTATTTAACAATTTAAATAAAATAGAAAGATAATGTAATATCTAAGACCTACACATGTCCAAAACCTATTGGATGAGTGGATTTAGAACCCTAATCACCTTATCCTTGAAATATATCAATGTGGGACCTTTAAAATCCGAAACTCTTTTGAAAATAAAGTATCATTTTGTAACTTTACAAGAGTGCCCCTCCTCTCCTCTTATAAAAGGCCCCCACCTCTACCTCCTTACCCACACTCCCAAAGCCTTTGGATCGGCCAACCCATGCCCATTTTGTCTCACCACTTCCCTCTATTACTCCATGAAGCCTCACTTTGGGCATAAGTCTTCCCAAGGAAGCCTTTGAGCTCAAACCAAAGGGAGTTACCCGATTTTAAGGTAATGTCTTCACTTGAGTCCTTTGGTTTTATTTTGCTTCTCCAACCCCCTAAACTCTTTTTATTCATTTCTTTTGTAACAACTCCAGTATCATCAATATACTAGGATTTTGTTATAAGAAGGATTCAAACTACACTTTCACACACCTACATCTAATGGTTAAAGAACATACTGTTTCCGTGGAAGGCGAATTTCGGCCTCCTGAAACGATGAATCTTCAAAATTCTTTTAACACCATCAAAGGTGGCCATTAAGATGAAACAATATTTATATATGATATATAATATGTTTATTTTTTCCTTAAGCTTCTGTATTTTTTATTTTGGGCATACCTTTATGGTTTCCATTATGGGTAAACGCGATATCTTCATTTAAGGAAGTGCGGACTACCGCCCCCTCAAAGTGATGTGATTCGTTAATGCCATATGTGGGATTTATAAAGGATGGATTTAAAGTTATTATATATGATGTTATACTGGAATTTTAATATAAATCTATATCATTATTATTCCATTCCATTAAAATATGAAATATAAATGAATGTAGCGTTAATGCGTACGTACGGCTTACCGTCTCCATGAATGGTGCATTTCATTTCTTATCCCCAAATGTAATGTACTATTATAAGTACATGTATATAATGGATATATATGATGAATGATACATATAAATGATGAATATAATTCTGTAATTAAAATATACATACCTCTCATTTAGTTTTAATTCCATTAATATGACATAGAAATGAAAGTAGCGTTCATGCGTACGTACGGCTTACCGTCTCCATGAATGGTGCATTTCAATTCTTTCCTCTAAATGATTATGTAATATTACAAATACATGTATATTCTGGATATATATGATATGTATGATATCCAAATCATGAATATAATTCTGGATATAATGAACATTTGACCACACGAACAACATGTAATTGTAAGAAGTCCACTTTCGACTTAAGAACCAAATATCGGCAAAACAAACATTATTAACTTAAATGATTACATAATGTTTATAACATGTCAATAAGTGATATAAAAGTAATAATGAACTAGAAAAAGGTTATTAATAAAGATTAAATTAACTCAAGTTTATTATTCAGTGTGTTAAAGAACGATCGAGTCAAGTCAGACCTGAGGTAAGGGATCCAACTCCTCTCTTTCTTTTTAAGTACACTATTTTATGTCATTCCTTCTAAGCTCATATTTCTTGTTATTGGGATGTTCTTTTATATTACACTTACTGTAATTTTTATGTTCATATTATGAGAGACCCTATTCTCTCTCATCAATCCATTTTTTATGTTTTGAGTGGCGCCGTTAGGCTGCCGAATTTTCGTAAGAGATCTAACCTCTCTCTTTCTCTTTAAGTACTCTCCTTTATGTCACTTCTTTTAAGCACCTCTTTGTTACGTTGGGGGATGTTCTTTTATATTCCTCCTTCTTTAAAATTTATGTTGATATGATGAGAGACCATATTTACTCTCATCAATCCATTTTGGATGTTTTAAGTGGCGTCGTTAGGCTGCCGAGTCTTCGTAACAGATTTTTCATCTCACTTTTATTCACGTGAGATTTATGCTACATTTTCTACAATTTCCATTGAGTGGTGTATGTAATGACCATTATTTTACTCATTGGGTAATATACCTTCATTTATGAGTATTTACATCAATGTTGTATTGTCCTTCTTTCACGGGGCGTATGTTTCGAAAGATACCCATGTCGGTAAGGGAACCTTTCACCCTCCTCTTTTTAAAAGACTTCTTTTGTTATGTCTTTTAATTAACATACTATTATGTTGGGATATGTTCTTATATATCCTTATTGATTTAAATTTTATGTCCATGTGATGAGATACCCTTTTTATCTCTCATCAACTCATTTTCTGAATTTTGTAGTGACGCCGTTAGGCTGTCAAATTTTTGCAAGGGAACTTCTTAACCCAAATTTGATTCTTTGGGATAAACATGTACTCCTTGAATATGTCATTCTATGAATATATGTGAATAACCTCCGATCTTTCTACACTTAATATCCACTTATATTTGGTTTATTTGTTTTCCACACATAATTATGTAATTGATTTGTCCTTAAACCAAGGATACCGTCTTTGTAAGGGACTTCGTCTCAATCTCCTTTCATTGAGGCATATTTTATTTTATACACAACATTCTTTTATACGGTGTATAAACCCCATTGACTTTTACGTTTATCCAAAAGGAATCTTTGTTATACGAAGCATTTTACAGAATGACAAAAGGGAATGTTTTTGTCATACGTATGCGGCGACGATGACTTCTCTGCCACTGTGACCATTATTTGAGTTTCGGCTTCCTCTACAAGCCATACCTTTTTTTAAAAGAAAAATAAATACCATGTTTTATTTTTCTTTTATTTTGGTATTGAAAATGGTTTTCATAATGTTTTTATATCAATGTTTTGTATTGATATGTTGTGATTGAAAGGTGGAAATGTTATGTTTCCTTTATGCATGTTTTATGTGATACAATTATTTTGAGGTTCGTGGGCATTATTATGAAGACGGGTGGTTCCATGATAAACTAAGGGAGAGTGAGCCCGATATAGCTCTCCAATGCATTGGGTAACGCAAAGGAGTGAAACGTTAAGGTTTCTCCGAAGAGATTTAGGGAATATACTTTGATGGATATTCCAAACGTAACCAAGAGGGTTACTCCCTACGTAAGAATGTTATGAATGCCTCAAGTTACCTTTATGTCTTATGATTTCTATGATTTATTCATGGTTTGATGAGGTATGTTAAAGTTCCTATATTTTATGGTTAAAATATGATTTCATTCTTATGTATATATGAACTCGTGTTTCCTTTCCATATTTTTATAACACTTACTGAGCTTTTTATGCTCATCCCAAGTTTTTGAAATGTTTTTCACAGGTCAAGGGAAAGGTACATCATGTGATGATAGTGTCAAGGATGTGTCAAGAAAGAATCCGTGTTTTATTTTAAATATGTTTCTGTTGATGGGAAGAATGAATATTCTCTTTTATATAACCACTTCGTTTAAATGTGGAATGTACTGCAAGTTTCATGATCTAATTCTCAAAACCTCAAAACCTAAAAAGATCCTCAATGTGTAATCTTGTAATAACTCAAGATTAAGTAAGGTTTAAGGCTGGGGCCTTATAGTTGTATCAAAGGTCGGTTTAGATAACATTAGAGGTTAGGGTATTCTTTAAGAATAAGTGACATTACCATAATGGTTAGGATTTCAGAAAGAGTCCTATTTTTAGATAAAGTTAATGAGTAAGTATATCTTAGTGTTTACATTACTCATTAGTACATGATGGTTTTGTTGATATACTCACACTGACATTTCTGTTTTTAGTGAATGGATGGATCTATTCGGCACCAAAGAGACAACAGGTTTGAAGGAAACTGTGGTGGTTCTCTGATTAAGATACTAGATAAATTGGAGAATTCAATGAAGAAACTCGTGGTTGTTCTAAACCAAATATCAAGGAGTCATGATCAACCAATTTAACCTTGGTATTTTCTGTAATGAATCATGTACGAGATGACCAATCGATGTGGAAGTTCAGGTAATAATTATAAAGGTAACCATTAGAGTTTATATGACCCTTACTTTTGAGGTAATTGTGGGTTATTATATGATATGCTGGAAAATGAAAGCCATGAGATAAACTTGAGGTTAAAATATGTTCTGATAATTTTTGATGATTTTATCTCTTTTTGGGGAATGATTTAAGAATTATATAGTTTTGGAAAAATGACAACACGTAGACCGTGTGACTACCCGTCGCGTCGGACAAAACTGCGGGAATCGAACCCACAACCAAAGTGCGACTGGTATTAATCGCCTACCACTGGACTACGTGAAGTCCCTAGTTAGTTTGACTGATTCTTTTTAGTTATATGATTTTATGAATTAAGATTAAGTTGATTTTGGGTTATTTATTAAAATGACTAACCTATCATGGAGGATATGTGATTAGGTTAATTACTTTTCAATACGAGACTTTAGGAGCAACTGATGTTGTTTGGGGATAAATGTTACGATTTAACTTAGAAGACTATGTGACTAAATCCTTCAAATATTTGGGTTTCAATCTTAGATTGGTTTACTTTGAATAATTTTATGGACAAATTGTTTATCGGATGATCCTCGTTGAACTTTGGGTTTTGTTGGACAAATTTTGGAGATTAAGCATAAATTTTCTTTTTAATGGGTTATCCTTTTCTGGATTATCTGACCTTGTACTAACCATTTTATTTTTGGTTTTGGTTAAAGCCTAAAGACATGGTATGTATATAGTTCTCTTTGTTGGAATTGGTGATTCTCTAGAAGTTGATTATAGTACTCTTAATGTGAACAAGTCTCCCTAAATACTCATCTTTTGGAAAAAAATATGAGTTTGATTATGGAATCTAGTAAAAGTTGAAAGTCAACATGATAAGTGATTATGTTTCCTTATGAATAAATTCCTAAATAAAAAGTAACTTAAAACAAAAATGTTGTCTATTAACTTTTCCTACCGGGGAATCGAATACCGTTTAACCCATCACAAGTTTGTAATTTTCTTATGGTTAACCTTCTCCTAGACATGTTTACTATCACTCTCCCTCAAGAACATGACCCTTTTCTTTTTCTTCCATGTCCATGTTTTTCTATATTGAATCCTAGTATGGGTTAACTCGGGTGACCTCTGTACTTATCTTCCTTTATTTTAATGTGTTTGTTTTACCGACTCTTGTTCCGATGTGGGACTTTCAAGGATGTTTCCAAGCTCAATTTTAAAAATTGTGAGGACGCAATTCCCAGAAGGGGGGAAGGATGTAACACCCCAGGTAAATAAAGAATATGAAATTTTCTTATTTATCCATATTTGTGAATAAAATATTAATATGACTTTAAAGGGGACGCTATGCTCGATGGTGTACCCAACACGCAACAACGAGTTTCTTGGGAATCTTACGTTGCACTCTAATAATAAAATAATATTATTTTAAATGGTAGTTAACATGTAGCCGTTGTATTGGCGGGAATGAATAGAAATAACTAAAATATGATTATATATGTTTTTAAATGTTTTTACATTTATCCAATAAAAGATAAAGTCATAAAATACGGAAAGAATTCAATTTTAGGCGTATATGCCCTAGTTTTCACTAAAGGTTCACTTATCGCCTTTTGATGGAGAACCGTCATTAAATATAGTTTTGTTCACTCTTATACATCCTTTTTGACCAAATAAAACTCTTCTTAAGAATAGGGACATCAAAATTTACTTTGTGTAAATTTTTGGTATCTTTCTGATCAAGTTCATTTTTAATGACTAGTGTAAAATGTTGTATTTTAATTCAAAACCTCTTTTTAATATAATTTATTTATATGATTAGATTATCTTTTGAATTGGTTTTAAAGTGAAATTAGAATATATTTTTACCATTAAATTCAATATTGGTCATTGGAATTAATTTCACTTTGAAATCAGACTTAAACTAGTGTCAATCTTTTGATACGTATTGTTTCATAAAAACACACTATTTGCTCTGACGACGGAAATTAATTATTAAATTAATTAATGTGACTTATATGTTTTGAATTTTTTAAAATAGACTTCATTTTGGAATTCGAAATATCAAATATAGCTTAGGGTGAATTTTTTGGATTTTTCTGAAAAACTTCAATTTTTGATGAATAGTGAAACCACTAAGTGGTACTTGTAAAAACTGATTTTTCCGTTTAAATGAAATTTTTCCATCTTTTTGTTTTCAATTTCAAAAATCCAACCTACATGGTTTTCATTAAGAAGAAAAATTTGGTTCAAGGGTATAAAAATATTTTTTTGGTGAATAGTAACATATTAAGTTTTTAATCACGATTAGAGGTAATTAGTGTAGTTGAAGGTAAAAATAATGTTTTAATAGTATGAAATGAACTTTAAACATGTCCTAACCTCATTTTATGTGTAATGGAAGACTGAGAAAACCCATGGGTCAACTTGGGGACCCCATGAAGCCACATTGGTTGGAAAATGACATTAATGTCTTTTTATTTAAAGTTAAAGTAAAAATGAGACAAACATGAAATTTTTTACTAAAAAAATTTTTACATGGGGAATATAAATATTAATTGGAAATATAATAATATTTCATACATTATAGTAATTTTTTTATAATTTTTAGACATTAACTAAATTAAATTATTTATGACATCATGATGATGCCTCGATGACCTCATTATTTAACGATTTAAATAAAATGTAAAGATAATGTAATATCTAAGACCTACACATGTCCAAAACCTATTGGATGAGTGGATTTCGAACCCGTATCACCTTATCCTCAAAATAAATCAATGTGGGACCTTTAAAATCTGAAAATCTTTTGAAAATAAAGTAACATTTTGTAACTTTACAGGAGTGCCCCTCCACTACTCTTATAAAAGGCCCCCACCTCTACCTCCTTACCCACACTCCCAAAGCCTTTGGCTCGGCCAACCCCTGACCATTTTGTCTCTCCAAATCCCTATCTTACTCCTTGAAGCCTCACTTTGGGCAGAAGCCTTCCCAAGGAAGCCTTTGAGCTCAAACCAAATGGAGTTACCCGATTTTAAGGTAATGTCTTCACTTGAGTCCTTTTGTTTTATTTTGCTTCTCCAACCCCCTAAACTCTTTTTATTCATTTCTTTTGTAACAACTACAGTATAATCAATATACTAGGATGTTTTTATAAGAATTATTCGAGCTAAACGTTCACCCACCTAAATCTAATGGTTAAAGAACATACTATTTCTGTGGATGGCGAATTTCGGCCTCCTGAAACGATGATTGTTCAACATTCATTTAACACCTTCAAAGGTGTCCATTAAGATGACACTATATTTATATATGATATATAATATGTTTATGTTTTCCTTAAGCTTCTGTAATTTTCATTTTGGGCATACCTTTATGGTTTCCATTATGGGTAAACGCGATATCTTCATTTAAGGAAGTGCGGACTACCGCCCCCTCAAAGTGATGTGATTCGTTAATGCCATATGTGGGACTTATAAATGATGGATTTAAAGTTATTATATATGATTTTATACTGGAATTATAATATACCTCTATATCATTATTATTCCATTCCATAAAAATATGAAATAGAAATGAAAGTAGCGTTTATGCGTACGTACGGATTACCGTCTCCATGAACGGTGCATTTCATTTCTTATCCCCAAATGTAATGTAATATTATAAGTACATGTATATAATGGATATATATTATGAATGATACATCTAAATGATGAATATAATTCTTTAATTAAAATATACATATCTCTCATTTAGTTTTAATTCCATTAATATGACATAGAAATGAAAGTAGTGTTCAGGCGTACGTACGGCTTACAGTCTCCATGAACAGTGTATTTCATTTCTTACCTCTAAATGATTATGTAATATTATAAATACCTGTATATTCTGGATATATATGATATATATGATATCCAAATCATTAATATAATTCTTAATATAATGAACATTTGACCACATGAACAACATGTAATTGTAAGAAGTCCACTTTCGACTTAAGAACCAAATATCGACAAAACAAACATTATTAATTTAAATGATTACATAATGTTTATAACATGTCAATAAGTGATCTAAAAGGAATAATGAACTAGAAAAAGGTTCTTAATAAAGTGGAAATAAACTCCAGTTTATTATTCAGGGCGTTAAAGAACGATCGAGTCATGTCGGACCCGAGGTAAGGGATCCTACTCCTCTCTTTCTTTTTAAGTACACTCTTTTATGTCATTCCTTCTAAGCTCATTTTTCTTGTTATTGGGATGCTAGTTTATATTAATATTACTGTAATTTTTATGTTCATATGATGAGAGACCCTATTCTCTCTCATCAATCCATTTTGGAAGTTTTGAGTGGCGCCGTTAGGCTGCCGAATTTTCGTAAGAGATCTAACCTCTCTCTTTCTCTTTAAGTAATCTCCTTTATGTCACTTCTTTTAAGCACCTCTTTGTTATGTTGGTGGATGTTCTTTTATATTAATCCTTCTGTAAAATTTATGTTGCTATGATGAGAGACCCTATTTACTCTCATCAATCCATTTTGGATGTTTTAAGTGGCTCTATTAGGCTGCTGAGTCTTCGTAACAGATTTTTCAGCTCACTTTTATTCCCGTGAGATTTATGCTACATTTTCCACAATTTCCTTTGAGTGGTGTATTTACCGCCCATTATTTTACTAATTGTGTAATATAATTTCATTTATGAGTATTTACATCAATGTTGTACTGTCCTTCTTTCACGGGGCATATGTTTCGAAAGATACCCATGTCGGTAAGGGAACCTTTCACCCACATCTTTTTAAAAGACTTGTTTTGTTATGTCTTTTAATTAACATACTATTATGTTGGGATATGTTCTTATATATCCTTATTGATTTAAATTTTATGTCCATGTGATGAGATACCCTTTTTATCTCTCATCAACTCATTTTCTGAATTTTGTAGTGACGCCGTTAGGCTGTCAAATTTTTGCAAGGGAACTTCTTAACCCAAATTTGATTCTTTGGGATAAACATGTACTCCTTGAATATGTCGTTCTATGAATATATGTGAATAACCTCCAATCGTTCTATACTTAATATCCACTTATATTTGGTTTATTCGTTTGCGACACATAATTATGTAATTGATTTGTCTTTAAACCAAGGATACCATCTTTGTAAGGGACTTCGTCTCAATCTCCTTTCATTGAGGCATATTTTGTTTTATACACAAATTTCTTTTATATGGTGTATAAACCCCTTTTACTTTTACGTTTATCCAAAAGGAATATTTGTTATATGAAGCATTTTACAAAATGACAAAAGAGAATGTTTTTGTCATACGTATGCGGCGACAATGTCTTCTCTGCCGCCATGGCCATTATTTGATTTTCAGCTTCCTCTACAAGCCATCCCTTTTTTTAAAAGAAAAATAAATACCATGTTTTATTTTTCTTTTATTTTGGTATTGAAAATGGTATTCATAATGTTTTTATATCAATGTTTTGTATTGATATCTTGTGATTGAAAGGTGGAAATGTTATGTTTCCTTTATGCATGTTTTATGTGATACGATTATGTTGAGGTTCTTGGGTATTATTATGAAGACGGGTGGTTCCGTGATAAACTAAGGGCGGGTGAGCCCGATATAGCTCTCCAAAGCATTGGGTAACTCGATGGAGTGAAATGTTAAGGTTTCTCCGAAGAGATTTAGGGAATATACTGTGATGGGTATTCCAAACGTAACCAAGAGGGTTACTCCCTATGTAAGAATGTTATTAATGCCTCACGTTACCTTTATGTCTTATGATTTCTATGATTTATTCATGGTTTGATGAGGTATGTTAAAGTGCCTATGTTTTATGGGTAAAGTATGATTTCATTCTTATGTATATATGAACTAATGTTTCCTTTCCATATTTTTATAACCCTTACTGAGCTTTTTATGCTCATTCCAAGTTTTTGAAATGTTTTTCACAGGTCAAGGGAAAGGTACATGATGTGATGATAGTGTCAAGGATGTGTCAAGAAAGAATCCATGTTTTATTTTAAATATGTTTCCATTGATGGAAATAATGAATATTTTCTTTTATGTAACCACTTTGTTTAAATGTGGAATGTAATGCTAGTTTCATGATCTAATTCTCTAAAACTCTAAACTTAAAAAGATCCTCAATGTTTAATCTTGTAATAACTCATGATTAAGTAAGGTTTAAGGCTAGGGCCTTATACCAACCATGCCCAAATACCCTCTCAACTGTCCTACATTCATCTTAGAATCCTTATTTTAGTCAGAAATCCAACATATGGAGCCCTTTTGATCAAATCAAAAGGAAGAACCCGAATAAGATGTAAATATTTCATCACCTCTTCCAAGTCCCTTTCTGCTTCCACTTTCTATTTGATTGTTATTTCCATTCTAAATTAAAAACTCCAGGGTCTTCTATATACTGAGATGTTATTATAAATATGGTGCAACCAAATTCATTATTTTATCCATCCTTTGAATGACATGAAATTATATGTGCGTACGTACGACTTACCGTCTCCACGTCGTGGTGTAGTTGTTATTCAATATATTATTATTTGGATAGGTATAATAATGATTTATAATTTATGTAAATAATAAATATAACATAATAATTATTCTGTATATATTATAAAGCATCAAATTATATAGGATTTTACTTTCAAAAAAATGATATTGTCTCTCGTGCGTACGTACGGATTACCGTCTACATGAACGTGATGAGGTTCATTCCCACTCTAACCATTCAAGAATAATTTTCAATTTATGATTAATTTTTTTAAAGACATGATGTAATTCTAGATATGAATAATGAACAAACCATCCATAACAAACATGACTCATGTAATAAAGAATAAAATGGAAAATGAATCAGTTAACACTCGAAACGACGATAATACTAAAATATCATTAACAAAGCATTATTATAAGATCATATATGATATCATAATTATGTATATGGTTTTTTTATAATTTAATCGCAATGATTTAACTATTATAAATCAGGTTAACATACCCTTGACCAAGGAAATGTACAAGTTATGTGTTAATTTCATAATGTTTTTATTATCTGAGGTTGTTTTTACGTAAGTATCTACAGGAACCACATTATCATCCACATATGTGATTTCATAAAAATGTGTTTCAAAACATTTTTACAATTTAATAGACTATAGGATAAATTCATTTATACCCTTGAATGTATTTTTATAATATGTTTATAAAGGAATCATTTTGTCTTTTTCCAAACAAGGAATTCTATGACTTTTCGTCAAAATAAAGGTAAGAATGTTTTTTTTAACTTATACGCCGGGTGGGGCTATTTTCCACCATTATAACATTTTAAAATCATCACATAACAACTTATAATAATATTTTAAAAATAAAGGTTTTTTTTATAATTATGTGACTCTTAAATGATTTCCAAAAAGAAAGAAATATTTCTCTCAAATAGTTTTGATTTCATCTATGTCAACATCCTTTGAAAAATTTTATCCTTGTTTGATGTTGATTTATTGTGATAAAAATATTCCATATTTTATTTACGTTTTTGTGATATGTTTGAATGTGGATGATTTATTTTTAGGCCATTCGTGGTTTATGTATAAAGTAATGAAATTTCTTATGCTAGTTTTAATACGAATGATTATCTCATATTTCATCCTTTTCGTAAGATGGTTGTATTGGAATAGTATTTCCCAGGTTGGGGACCGGTAAAAGTAAGCCCTTAGGGTTGGGGTCCAGTTACAGTAGCCCTCCAGGTTGGAGTTTGGTTACAGAGGCTCCTCGGGTTAGAGTCCAGTTACAGAGGCTCTCTGGGTTGGAGTCTTGTTACAGAGGCTCTCTAGGTTGGGGTCCGGCTATAGTTATGCCCTAGGTCTAGGTATGAGGCCTTTACACAAAACGTAACGTATGATACTATAAATTTCCTCATTATGAAATTATTTATTACATGTGATTATTAGACTAGTAGACTATCCATGTGCATGTTAATATGGTAATGTTATATTTATTTTGTCCATATTATATTCATGTTTAAGTTAAAAAATTCTACGGTTTTTATTACTCATCTTGCTTTAAATGATTATAGCTTATGCTAAATTATTTACCCTTACTGAGCATCTGATCTCACCACATTCTTATGTTTTATTTTTCTAGGATTTAAAGAAGTTAGTTATGAGTGACCTACAAGAATAATCTAGGAGGCTTGGAAATATCTATTGGAATAAATTACTATTGTTTTTCTTTTCATGTTTTAATGTTGAAATTCATCTATGTAATATAATTTCAAAGACTGCTAAACTGATCAGTCTTTCGGGACTTTGTTCCTTGTAATTAAGCCGATGTATTAAAATAATGCACAGACTCTGGGAATCTGGGGTCAGGGTGTTGCAGTTGGTATCAGAGGAAGTTTATCAATAACCATAGAGACTAGATTTAGAAAAAAATATGATTAAAGACCACTACCCTAAGAGTGACTTTGAGGATTAATATTGAAGAAATTCCTAGAATTTTGTTACTGTAGATATTTTGTGAGTTTTCCAAGAAATACATCCTTGTACGGATACAAGCAGGTAGAGGCAGCTGTGGAACAAATGTACCTATGGGTAAACCCAAAAAAACCTCTTTGAGCTAGACACGAATGAGAACTGGTGCATGACAACGGGCCTTGCTGCACTCTTGGTTACAACACTCCTAGGGGATATTCTTAGGATAATTTTCATTTTCCTTACAAACCACTATGAAGGGTTTATGAGTATATACGTCCTCAAAGAAAACTTTTTTATGAGTATGGATTATATCCATGAACTGTTCAATTTATGTTAAATATTTTACATATTTGGAATTATGCATTGTGATTCATAATGTAACCTAGTTTATGCCATTGTTTAGAAATGGCACCCAGTAGATGGAATGAGACCTCCACCAATACAGATGATCAAAAGAGTAAGAAGTATCAAATATTTCATGGAGTAAAACCAACATTTATAAATGAAATATTCTCCCATGTATTATCATCTTATGATGAAATAGTATCATGTGTTAATAAGATAAGTAATAAATATTCTGAGTCCTATGGTTTTGAAGGGAAGCCAGAGAAGAAAAAGATGGTAGAGAGAAAGATGGATAAAGGAAATAAAGTAAAGAAGGATTTTCCAATATGTGATAACTGTGGAAAAAATCACCTTGGTAAATGATTTAAGGGAATTAGATTTTGTTATATGTTTGGAGAATAAGTAACCCATGTACTTGATTTCAAGGGTGAGAAAAAGGTTTCGAATGTACAATGCTTCATCTTCAAGAAGTTGGGACACTACACAAATCAATTTCCAAATCATCAGAGTATTCCCCAAATGCTGCAATTAGATAATAATCAAGTTATGATACTACTGATGATGAAGAGGAATGATTAATACTTCTTATGTTTTTATTAAATTATTGTGTCATTTTAGTATTATATTAATGATGTTCATTTTATATGAATTATATATTATATAAGGATTATACTGTAGTATTATTTCATTAATGACTTGAGATTAGTGGAACCAAGAAAAGTGACTCGATGTCAAGTTAAATTTCATGGAAAATACATGGTTTTAAGAAAGATAAAACTTTAATATTGTTCTGATACTTAGGTATTGATTCTGGAATAAGATATGATTGATTGGATAAATTATGTTGGATATTATTGACATCCTTGGATCTTGTTAATTATTTGTTTATTCCATCATTGTTGGAGTTTACAACATTTTTTGATATAAGGAGTTTATCTAGTATTATATATGGAATAATAGAGCATGAATGTATTCAATATGGTTATATGATAATTCATGGTGCTACCGTGTTTTAAAAGAATACATGATAAAGGTATTCACATGTTATTACAAGGGAAATAGGATCTTCATTGTGTTTCACTTTCTTATAAATTTTGGACTATGAGTTTGGAGAGAAGTATTTGGGATAAGTATAAATATTGGAATCGATTAAGTTTGTCATTGGATACTATTTTTAATGTTAAATAATTTCTTGATATTATTTTTGGATTATTATAAAAAGGACAACCCGGAGGTCAGATGACAACCCATCGCATCCAGAATGTCCATGAGACATGAACCCGCAACTGAAGGGTGATAAGGGTGGATCACCAACCACTATCCCACGTGATGTCCTAGTTTGTATAATTTATTATTTTTAAATATTCTTACAAATGAATTATAAATTCATTATTTTTGGATCCCTATACGATTAGGATAAATATTATATTTTGGAATTATATTATCTTTTGCAATCAAAGATGACTTTGTGGTAGGTATTACTTGAAGGATGAAACTACAATTGTCGTGTATATATATATATATATATATTCCATGAAATTCTATTAATAAATTAATTCTTAAACATTATGGAAGGGATCTTAAAACCCAAAATGTGTTACCCTAAAACCATATGTTTTGTTGAACCGATTATATTTTACATCATCTTAGACTGATGGCTTTGAGGCCCTCAATTTTGCACTTGTTTGTGATTGATGAACTCAATCACTCCCTATAAATATTTTCGTATTTCCTTCAATTATGTGACACAAATATCCACCAATTTTCTCTTAATCGGGATCATAATTTGGTGGTGGATTTTTCATTTCCTTTTCCCTCTTATTAAGACTAAATTTTATTAACCCAATTTCCAATGTCAGTTCACCACAATGGTATTATTCTATTTTTATCCTTTTATTTTCGAACAACAATTTGAAATTGAGAGGAAACAATTTATTGAAGGTGGGGAGAATGTAGTACCCCAAGATTTCTTAGTATGATATTTTTCAATGTAATTCAATGACTTGCACTACACACAACACTGAGTTCAAGAACACGATGATTTTCTAAACTTGCTGTTCAAAAGGGGTTATGATTAGTGTTAACTAAATTTTGAATTTTATATAATCCTTATAATTTTAGAATTCATATTAAGAGTTTCTTAGACATAATATAAGAACAAATTATTTTTTTCAAATAAAAGAAGTATTTTTTTTAAATTCAATTTTACCACCTTTTAAAGGTGAACCATTTTTAAATCCAATATTTGAAACATTAATATATTAAATTTGAAAAAATAAACATCTTTTTTAGAATAATGACCTAATAATTTATTTTTGATAAATTTTTGGTGTTTTCTGATAACTTTCATATTTGGGCGAATAGTGAAAAATACTAAATTTTAACCGAAAACAACTTTTTTAATAAAAATAATTAATACTGTTCAGCTATACATATGAATGGTTTGAAAGCATAATCAGATTAAATTTTTACCGTTTATTCCAATGTTTCCCATTGGAATTAATTTTAATTTGAAATTGGACATAAACAAGTGTCAATCTTTTGGTAGTTATTATTTCTTAAAAATACACTTTTTGGTTTTTACAACGAGAATTAATTTTAAATTAATAAATATGATTTCTATGTTTTTAATTGAGTAAAATAGACTTCATTTTCGAACTCAAAATATCAAAATTATCTTAGGGGGATTTTTTGGTATGTTTCTGAAAAAATTCAATTTTTGATAAATAGTGAAAAACATTGCGTTATTGGTTAAAACCGAGTTTTCATTTAGATAATTAATTATTTTATTTAAATTTATTTTAGCTCAAAATATATACATAATACCTATATATGTTCAATATAATCCATTTGAGTCATTTTTTAATAATATTATATTTATAATATTTTATTGAACTTTTTACCGCCTTTTACCCACCAACAAGGATAATTTGCAAATTCGCATAAAACATAATTTTACAACTTATGTGAGTGTAATTTAAAAAATATGAGAGACACGGTTGATATCAGATAGAAAAATTTTATTCAATAAGATTAAAATAATTTTTGGTTAATTTTTACTTTTTACTTTTATTTACCTCGGTTAAAAGTAAATAGGGTAATTAAGGATAAAATGATATTATTTTTACCCTAACACATGTCCTAATTCTATTGGATAACTTTAATTCGTCCAAAAAAACCTTAGGAATAAAATATTATCCTTTAGGTCTATAGGGATTAGATTAGAACATTTATTATTATTTAATTCAAAGAAGTGTTAAAAGGGACAATTTCAAAGTTTAATAGATACACCATTTTAATATATGGTTACACATAAGATAAATTCGACTATAAATATTCATTAGAAAGCTAACATAATTTCAATCATAATGGTATTTTATTTATATTTTTAGACGTTAAATAATTTAATTTATTTATGACACAATAATGATGCAGTAATTACCTAATTAATAAAATATTAAAATAATTGATATTATAAATATCCAAATAAATGAAATTTGAGACTTTTTATGAATTCCACTGATTTTATTGGTAAATATGACCTAATAGGGTTAGTTAGATGAATTTTTTTCAATGTAATAATTCTGTAATGAATTTCACAAAAACAAAATACCAAATATTGTCAAAATTCACATAAAAGAGTTCTTAAAACAAATATTATACTATAAATTAATATTCGATTCTTAAAAATATATGGTTTGGCCGAAATACTTATATAATTATATTTGTGTCATTAATGAACCACTTGGGGTTCTCTAAGAAGTATATATCATTTTTATTAACCATATAATTTTAAAATACAAAGAGACATGGTAAATGTCAAACTATTTAACTAAGAGTTAAATGTAAAAGATAATGTTAATATAGTCACCCAAACCTATCTAAGACCTATTGTTTAAGTGGTTTTAGACACATAAATTCCTTATTATTTAAATAATTCATTTTTGAACCATTAGAAACTAGAAATAATTTTATTATAAAATAATATTTCTAGCTTTTCTTAAGGTGCCCATCACCCCTTTTATAAAAGGGAACTCCCCCTTCATTCTAATTCACAACCTCATAGCCATTTGGCTCAGAAAAACCCTACCAAAATATGCTATCAAATGTCCTTTCTTCATCATAGAGGCATTCATTTAGTCGGAAATCCATCCTAAGGATCCCTTTTGATCAAATCAAAAGGAAGAACCCGAAGAAGAGTTAAATATTTTATCACCACTTTCAAGTTCATTTCTTCTTCCACTTCATCTTTCCTTGTTGTTTCCATTATAAAATAATAACTCAATTATTTTATGTATACTATGACGTTATTATAAATATGGTACAACCATTTTAATATTTTATCCATCCTTTGAATGACATGTCACTATACGTGCGTACGAACGTCTTACCGTCTCCATGTCCGGGTGTTGTTGTTATTCAATATATTATTGTTTGGATGGGTATAATAATGATATATAATTGATGTAAATAATAAATATTACAAGATAATGATTCAGTATATATTATATTCCGTCCAATTATATATGATTTTAATCTCAAAAAAATGATATTATCACTTGTGTGTATGTACGGATTAACGTCTCCACGCATGCAATGAGATTCATTCCCCATCATAACCATTCAAGACTAATTTTAATTTGATGATTAAAAATAATTTTTAAGGACTTTATATCATTCTATATATGAATATGAAATATCCCATCCATAACAAACATGACTCTCGTAACAAATAATATAATGGAAAACGAATCAGTTAACACCCAAAACGACGATAATACTAAAATATCATTAAAAATGAATTATTATAATATCATATATGATATCATAATTTTGTATATGGTTTTTGTATAATTTTATAACAATGATTTAACTATTATTCAAGAGTTTAACATACCCTTGACCAAGGAAATGTACAAGGTAATAGTTAATTTCAGAATCTCTTTATTATCTGAGGTTGTTTTTACATAAGTATCTACTGGGACCTCTTTATCATCCACATCTGTGTTTTCTTAAAAATGAGTTTCAATTTTTTTACTATTTACTAGACTATGGGATAAAGTCATTTATAATTTTTTTTGACTTTTTATAATATGTTTATAAGGGAATATTTCCGTCATTTTCCAAACAAGGTACTTTATGACTTTTTCGAAAGAAAATTAAGGTAAGAATCTTTTTTTATCTTATACAATGTGGTGCAGCTATTTACCGTCATTATAACATCACCGAATAATCCCTTAAAAACATATATGAATATTTATAAAATAAATTTTTTCTTTATAATTATGTGACTCTTAAATTATTTCAAAATATAATGAAATATTTCTCTCAAATAGTTTTGATTTCATCTATGTCAACAAACTTTGATAAATTTTATCCTTGTTTGAAGTTGATTTATTATGACAAAAATCTTCAATATTATATTAAAGGTTTTGTGATATGTTTGAATGTGGATGAGTTATTTTTAGGCCATTAATTTTTTATGGTTAATGTATAGGCATTTCAAATGCTAGTTTTAATATAAATGTTTATGTCATATTTCAACCTTTTCATAAGATGAATGTATTAGAATAGTATGTTCCCGGTTGGGGACTGGTAAATGTAAGCACTCTAGGTTGGGGTTCAGTTATAGTAGACCCTCTAGGTTTGAGTCTAGTTTCAGAGGCTCTCTGGGTTGGAGTCTAGTTACATAGGCACTCCGGGTTGGAGTCCGGTTACAGAGGCTCTCCGGGTTGGGGTCCGGTTACTGTTATCCCCTAGGTCCTGGCATGAGGCCTTGACATAGAAATTAATGATTGATACAATTGTTGGGCAAAAATCCGTCAAGGTATCGTTGAAGCCTTTTTGAGGTGATTGTGTTTGTTGACAAAGTGGACATCTACGTTGTGATTGTTGACAAAGAGGATTTCATGGTTGAATGTCGAGTTCAAGAGCTGAGTTCAACGATCCATGTTTGATTCAAGAACGTCGATAAAAGGAATGGATGATCTGGAGGCGGTACAAAAGAACAGATACAAGGTGGCGCCGTTTTCCAGTGTTTGCCAAATTTTTGGGCCTGAAAATCGGCAAATGAAGAAAAGTGTTTTTGGCAAAGGGACTTGCGCGCCGCGAACATGGTGTACAGGAAACTTGCGCGCCACATGTTTTTCAAGATCAGAAGATCAAAATATGGATAAGGAAATAGGATCGCGCAAGTTTGGGAGTTGGTCGCGCAAGTGTCTAAAGGAGAGGAGACTTGCGCGCCGAAACTGGGTCGCGCAGGTGACTTGCGCGCCGTCGCGCAGGGTGGTCAGATTGCCTATAAATACCGGACCACCCCTCCTCATTTCTCACCGGAGTTCAAGACGAGAGCTCCCGTCGCGCAGGTGTGGTGGTCGCGCAAGTGGTGTGTGTGGTCGCACAGGTGGGACTTGCGCGCCAGTGGTTGAAGTTGTGCGCCGGTGTTAGAAGTTGCGCGCCGGTTTGCAGTTGCGCACCAATGGTGGTTTGGGCGTAAAGGGAAGAGAGTCGCGCAAGTTTGGAGTTGAGGAAGCTTGTGTCGCGCAAGTGTCAGAGGAGGACTTGCGCGCCCGTTGTGACTTGCGCGCCGATACTTTCGCACCGAGGTTGACTTGCGCGCCAAGTAAGGTTTTGTTCCCGCAGTGATTTTCAGACTGTGTGGAAGCTGGAAGTTTGCCCGATACCTTCGGTGCAAAGAGATATTCATCAACGGGTGAAAGATAAACTTCAACAGAGCATCTACATACAAGAGAAGATGCATTCTTTCAGGAAAATGAAGAGACCTACAGGTCTATAAACTGTGAGTGGATTCCATCCAAGAGCAGTGAGCTCAGGAAGAGGAAAAAGGTGATCCTCTCCACCAGCAGTGAGCCAGAGAGAGAGAAACAGGGAGTGACCCTTGGGAAAGCAGTGAGCTGACCCTAAAAATTGTAAAGGCAGTGAGCCTGGGCATAGAAGTGATCTAGTCCGAATCTTGTAATCCACAGCTAGTGAAGATTAGTGGAATTTGGTACGACCGGCAACCTGTCGGCGTATGCTCCTTGGACGTAGCCCTTAGCGGTGAACCAAGTAAAATTGCTGTGTCCTGTGCTTGCTTTACATTCTTTTTATATCGTGCAACAGGGAAAAGAGAGAAGAGTGTTTTGCTTAACAGTGAAACAACATCAGAACAGGCATTAATTTTTAATTAGTCATACCCTGATTCACCCCCCCCCCCTCTCAGGGTATCCAGCCTAGTGGACCTAACAAGTGGTATCAGAGGGAAAGGTTGAAAGTTGTTCTTCTCTCAATGGAGGTAACCAATCATAAAGGGATTCCGATCTTCGACGGATATAATTCTCAGATATGGAAGAATCGGATGCAACACTATTTCCGATCCTTGGGAATGGATGTGTTTTCAGCAGCTATGCATGGTATCACAGCTGATATTAATAGTGGTGCCTTATCAGAAGCTGAGCATAGAGAGTTGGATGCTGATTCCAAAGCAATCAATGCCTTAGGGGGAGCCCTTTCCAATCCCATCTACACAAAGGTGATGTCATGAAAAACGTCACATTCCATGTGGGAAAAGCTTTTGAATATATATGAAGGGGACACAAAAGTCAGAGAGGCAAAGCTGCAGGTGTTGTGGAACAAATATGAAGATCTGAAAATGAACCCGAATGAGTCTGTTGACGCATTCTTTGATAGGGTAAACATTGTTGTGGAAGATATGCGAGGTCTTGGAGAAGTCATTGAAGACATAAAGATTGTAAAGCGCATCTTGAGGAAACTTCCACCTCGGTTCAATCCGAAAGTTTCAGTACTAGAAGATAAAGATCCAAAAGAGCTGACATTGGACAATTTTCACAGTACCTTGGTTGCATATGAAATGAGGAACGATGATAATGAGGCTGTGGAAAAGGGGAAGTCTAAAGAGGTGGCATTTAAGGCCATGAAGAAGCTCACCATTGAAGATTCTAATGAAGAAGAAGAGACAGATGAGGTGATGTCATTCCTTTCTTCGAATCTACAAAGAGGAAGAGGAAAGTTTAAAGGTAAACTTCCACTAGCATGCTTTAGATGTGGAAAGGTTGGTCATCTTGCGGCAAGATGCCCCAAGAAGTTTCAAGATGATGATGATGATGATGACGCTGAAATTCCCAAAAAGAAGTCTTCAGCTTTTGTGAAAGGGAAGAAACAATTCAAGAGAAATTTCTTCATGAAAAAGAATCTTCTCTCACAAGAATTTGAAAGTTCAGATGAGTCTGAGGATGAAGAAGTTGAGGAAATAGAAAATTGCAGAGATCGTGGGGTAAATGCCTTGGTGGCAATTGTTGGTAGTTCTCAAAAGGGAGAAGAAGCTGATGCTAAAGAAGAAGAAGAAATTGAAGGGAGAATTGATATGGAAGCCGAATTGGAAGCAGCTCTTGAGGAGATAGATGTTTGGAGAGCCAAAACGAAGAAAGCCAATAAAGTGGTTCGTGATGCCAAACTCTACATGCAACAACAGGATGAAGAAAAGTCTGAGCTGTTAGAAGAAATTGAAAGACTAAAATCCTCAACACCAGAGAGCTAAGAAAATATTGTTGAGTATAAGCTTAAAATTGAGGAACAAAAGAAGGAAATTGATTGTCTGACAAACACAGGAAAGGAGCAGGTTAGATGTATCAAAGAGCTTGAAGAAGAAGTGGTCAGTCTGCGACAAAAACTCAAGGATCAAGATAAACTCTTGACCCCCAATGTGATATCTGAAAAGCAGGCTATTCAGAAGACAGAGAAGATGAAAGCGGAGCCTAGCAGTTCAGTAAGAAAGAAACAGCAATTGAGCTCAGATGTTAAGGTCGTTTCTGGGCTTAGTCAAGAACAAAAATTGGCGACAATTGCAGTCAGACCGCAAGCACTCATCCCGAAAGTGACGGTTGATTTGGGAACAAAACAGAATCAGAATATTCAGAGATCCCAAAGGGGAAATCACAGTGCTGAAATATCACGAGGGAATGCATCCTATATCAGGTGTTATTTCTGTGGGAAAATGGGACATTCACAGTTTGTGTGTTCCATAGCCAAGAGATACAGAAGGGAACATGAGCAGAGACGGAAGCCAAACAGAGAACGGTTTTCCAGAACACATTTTGAAGGACACTGTTTTTGGTGCGGAGGATTTGGACACATGGTTAGGTATTGCACATCAATCATTCAGAGAAATGTGTCAAAGAATAATCAAAATGTTCGCAAGCAGCAGATCAATAAACCAACAAGTGAGCTAAAAGTTCAGAACAGATTTGCAGCTCTGCAAGATGAGGGTGGTCCATCATACTCTGAGAAAGAACAGAAGCCTCAATCCATGCCGAGTGTGAAAGAAAAAGTATGGACCAAGAAGAAGAAAAATGAGAAGGCTGTGGTGGCAGAGATTGCCCTTAAAGCATCAGATCGATCTGGTGTTTGGATCCTTGATAGTGGTTGCACATCCCACATGACGGGTAATAAGGATCTTGTTACAGGCATCAAATATGACAAAGAAGGAGTTGTCAAATTTGGAAATGATGAAGGCCTGAAGATTGTTGGCTCAGGGAAAGCTAAGTTTGGGGGCAAAGAGATGAAACGTGCTGATGTCTTGGTAGTAGAGGGTCTCAGTCATAATATACTCAGTGTCAGTCAACTATGTGACTCTGGGCACTCTATCCAATTTACCAAGAAGATGTGTATTGTGAAAGGAAAAGATGGAGCAGCTGTTCTGCAGGGAAAAAGGTCAAAGGGAAATCTCTATCTTGTAAGTGGGGAAGAAGATACTTGTCTTTTATCCAGAGAAGAAGAAAACCAGCTGTGGCACAAGCGACTTGGTCATCTATGCCAACCATCTATGGAGGATCTCGTTAAATGTGATGCTGCTATAGACCTTCCCAAACTATCACGTGATCGCACTCATACATGTGATGCTTGTCAGCAAGGGAAAATCATCAGAAAGACATACAGGCCAAAGGAACAGAAATCAACTAGAGTGCTCGAATTGGTGCACGCTGATGTATGTGGACCTCTCTCACCACGAGCTATAAATGGGCAAAGGTACTATGTTCTTTTCATTGATGACTATAGCAGAATGGCCTGGGTATTCATCATAACCCATAAGACAGAGGTATTCAGTTGCATAAAGCAGTACAGGAGGGAATCAGAAAAGATTCTTGGGCAGAAAATTCTGAAGTTTTGTACTGATAACGGTACGGAATTTACAAACAGTCAGGTTGAAAACTATCTCGAGAAACATGGGATAAGGCATCAAGTTTCATCAGTGAGAACTCCCCAACAGAATGGAGTAGTAGAAAGGAGGAATCGGATCATTAACAACATGGCCAGAACAATGCTTATTGATAAGGACCTACCAGAGAAATTTTGGAAGGAAGCAGTTTTGACATCGGTCTATGTTTCAAACAGGTCCCTGTTATGTCCGAAGCAAGGGAAGACTCCGTATGAACTGTGGTACGGATAGAAGCCAACGTTGAAATACTTTCGAATCTTTGGAAGTAAGTGTTTCATTCTCAACAAAGAACATCATAGGAAGTTTGAGGCACGAGGAGATGAAGGGATATTCCTTGGCTATTCAGGGAAAAGCAAAGCATATAAATGCTTCAACAAGAGGCTGGGAAAAATTGTTGAGAGTAATGATGTCACTATAGTCGAAAATGAACAGACTGCTCAACGACCCAGTGAACAGTTCCTGGATGAAAGTGATGATGAGATAAGCAACCCAAGGGGAGTAGAAGTGGCAGAAGCTGATTCAGAAGAAGATACTGATGATGAAGAGGAATGTGTCAAGTCGGTGTCTGCGAGGAAGCCAAAGAGTCGAGCTGAGATTGATAGGCAGAATATCATTGGTGATCAAACAGCTCCAGTTCAGACTCGAAGAATGAAATCATCACAGCAAGCGTCGTTTTTGTCTCAAGTAGAGCCGAAATGTTTTTCTGATGCAGCTGAAGATGAAAACTGGGTTCAGGCCATGAACGAAGAGCTTGATCAGATTGAGAAGAACCAGACATGGGAGATTGTTTCGAGGCCAGCAGACAAGAATGTCATTGGGACCAAATGGGTCTATCGCAACAAGATGAATGAAGATGGCACAGTGATTCGGAACAAAGAACGTCTAGTGTGCAAGGGGTACTCCCAAATAGAGGGAATTTATGTTGATGAGACATTTGCACCGGTTGCAAGGCTGGAGACAATAAGATTATTCCTAGCCATCGCAGTGCAAAGGAAGTTCAAAGTGTTCCAGATGGATGTCAAATCCGCATTCTTGAATGGGGTTCTGGAAGAGGAGGTGTATATTGAGCAGCCAGATGGTTTCCTCATTCATGAGGATGAGAACAAAGTTTGCAGGCTGAAGAAGGCATTGTATGGGCTGAAACAAGCACCAAGGGCATGGTACTCAAGGCTTGATCAGTACTTGAAGAAGCTTGGTTTTCAGCGTGGAGGATTTGATTACAATCTCTATTTCAGCAATGACAGTAATCAAAGGATGATGGTGCTAGTGTATGTCGATGACATAATTTTTGGCGGATCAGATGAAGCTCAGTGCAGACAATTTTCTGAATTCATGAAAAATGAGTTTGAAATGTCAATGATTGGAGAGCTAACGTTTTTCCTTGGTCTACAGGTGACACAAGGAAGGAATGGAACTTTCATTTCTCAATCCAAATATGCCAAGGAAGTTCTAAGAAGGTTTGGAATGGATACTTCCAAGGAAATGAAGACTCCGGTTGCTACCCGGATGAAATTATCAAAAGATGAGGATGGCAAGGCAGTTAATATCACAGAATACAGGCAAATCATTGGAAGTCTGTTGTACTTAACCGCAACAAGGCCTGATATTGTTTTCGCCACATGCCAAGCAGCGAGATATCAATGCAATCCCAAGGAAAGTCACATGCTTGCAGTGAAAAGAATACTTCGGTATATCAAGGGCACGGTGGACTTCGGTTTGACATACAACGACAAATCTCAGACAGAGTTATTGGGATATACTGATGCAGACTGGGCCGGTTCAGCAGATGATAGAAAATCAACGTCAGGTGGTGCATTCTATCTTGGTGGATTGTGTATTTCTTGGCTAAGCAAGAAACAAGATTGCATTTCATTGAGCACCGCAGAAGCTGAGTATATAGCGGCCACTCAAGCATGCACACAGTTATTGTGGATGAAGCAGCAGCTTGAGGATATGGGAGTTGAAGTAAAGTCTCCGATCGGAATCCAGTGTGACAACTCAAGTGCTATAAATCTTAGCAAAAATCCTGTCCATCATTCCAGGACAAAGCACATTGAGATCAAGTATCATTTCATCAAGGAGAAGGTTGAGCAGGACATCATGAAGTTGGAGTATGTGCCTACAGAGCTACAGGTTGCAGACATTCTGACAAAGGCCTTACCCAAGGAAGCTTTTGAGAGGCATCGACTAGCTCTGGGAGTTCAGTCGATTCCCCGCACTTGAAATAGTGTGGACGCGGGATCACCTCCCTCTCCCCGAGGTATGTTGTGTTTTCCCTACTGTGCAAATGTGTTCTCTACTATGTTACAGACTACAAAGGCGTGACCTTTGGGTTCGTTGACAAAGGGGGAGAAAATAGTGGTTGTTCAAGGGGGAGACAGTGCGGAGATTTGATAAATCATGAATGATATGGGGAGACGCTGACAGGTGGAGCAGCCAGATAGGGGGAGTTGAAGCTAGTTGAACGTGCTTAGCCAGAGCTTAGCTTGGACAACACAGGAAATATGGCTAAAGAGGTGTTGAAGCTGTGAGCAGAAAGGGGGAGCGTATTAAATCTGACGATGCTAGAAGTGATCGATCAAATAATAGATATCACGACAGCTGAGGATCGTGATAAAAGAAGAAGAGTGGTGTTGGACAGTGTTTGGTGTCAACAATGGATGTTAGAGACAAAGTGATTCATTGATGAACTTTTCATTTACTCTTGTTTCTCACGCCGAGCATTGCTCATGTGGGCTTAGAGTATGTGTTGAGTAAATCCTTGGTCGCTATCAGAATTGCAATGAGGCGAATGGAGGTTGAAGAATCAATGACGTATCTTTGTTTGGAATAGTTTTCAACAAACCCAAAGGGGGAGATTGTTGGGCAAAAATCCGTCAAGGTATCGTTGAAGCCTTTTTGAGGTGATTGTGTTTGTTGACAAAGTGGACATCTACGTTGTGATTGTTGACAAAGAGGATTTCATGGTTGAATGTCGAGTTCAAGAGCTGAGTTCAACGATCCATGTTTGATTCAAGAACGTCGATAAAAGGAATGGATGATCTGGAGGCGGTACAAAAGAACAGATACAAGGTGGCGCCGTTTTCCAGTGTTTGCCAAATTTTTGGGCCTGAAAATCGGCAAATGAAGAAAAGTGTTTTTGGCAAAGGGACTTGCGCGCCGCGAACATGGTGTACAGGAAACTTGCGCGCCACATGTTTTTCAAGATCAGAAGATCAAAATATGGCTAAGGAAATAGGATCGCGCAAGTTTGGGAGTTGGTCGCGCAAGTGTCTAAAGGAGAGGAGACTTGCGCGCCGAAACTGGGTCGCGCAGGTGACTTGCGCGCCGTCGCGCAGGGTGGTCAGATTGCCTATAAATACCGGACCACCCCTCCTCATTTCTCACCGGAGTTCAAGACGAGAGCTCCCGTCGCGCAGGTGTGGTGGTCGCGCAAGTGGTGTGTGTGGTCGCACAGGTGGGACTTGCGCGCCAGTGGTTGAAGTTGTGCGCCGGTGTTAGAAGTTGCGCGCCGGTTTGCAGTTGCGCACCAATGGTGGTTTGGGCGTAAAGGGAAGAGAGTCATGCAAGTTTGGAGTTGAGGAAGCTTGTGTCGCGCAAGTGTCAGAGGAGGACTTGCGCGCCCGTTGTGACTTGCGCGCCGATACTTTCGCGCCGAGGTTGACTTGCGCGCCAAGTAAGGTTTTGTTCCCGCAGTGATTTTCAGACTGTGTGGAAGCTAGAAGTTTGCCCGATACCTTCGGTGCAAAGAGATATTCATCAACGGGTGAAAGATAAACTTCAACAGAGCATCTACATACAAGAGAAGATGCATTCTTTCAGGAAAATGAAGAGACCTACAGGTCTATAAACTGTGAGTGGATTCCATCCAAGAGCAGTGAGCTCAGGAAGAGGAAAAAGGTGATCCTCTCCACCAGCAGTGAGCCAGAGAGAGAGAAACAGGGAGTGACCCTTGGGAAAGCAGTGAGCTGACCCTAAACATTGTAAAGGCAGTGAGCCTGGGCATAGAAGTGATCTAGCCCGAATCTTGTAATCCACAGCTAGTAAAGATTAGTGGAATTTGGTACGACCGGCAACCTGTCGGCGTATGCTCCTTGGACGTAGCCCTTAGCGGTGAACCAAGTAAAATTGCTGTGTCATGTGCTTGCTTTACATTCTGTTTATATCGTGCAACAGGGAAAAGAGAGAAGAGTGTTTTGCTTAACAGCGAAACAAGATCAGAACGGGCATTAATTTTTAATTAGTCATACCCTGATTCACCCCCCCCTCTCAGGGTATCCAGCCTAGTGGACCTAACAACAATACATTCACTCATTATTAAATTATTTATTACATGTGGTTATTTGATTATTAGAATATCCATGTTCATGTTAATATGGTAATGTTTGAATTATTTTTTCCATTTTATGTTCATGTTTAAGTTAAATAAGGATATGGTTTTTATTACACATCTTTCTTTAACAGTTTATAGCTTCTTCAAAATTAATTATCCTTATTGAGCATCTGAGATCACCCCTATCTTATGTTTTATTTTTCTAGTATATGAAGAATTTAGTTATCAGTAAATTGCAGGCATAAACTAGGAGGCTTGGAAATTTCTAATGGAATAAATTACTAATTTTTTCATTTCATGCTGTAATGTTGAACTTCATGTATGTAATATATTTTCCAAGATTTCTAAACTGATCGGTCATTCCGGATATGATTTCATGTCATCATTCCAATGTATTAAATTAATTCACCGACTCTGGGAATATAGGGTTGGAGAGTTACAATAATAGATGTTGAAGTCAGAGCTACCCACCATTGTGATTCCTAAGCATCAAGATGCTTGTCTAAAAAGATATATATTATCCACCACTCACCCAAACACTCTTGTACTGCCTCTTTCTAGGTATTTCCTATCAAATAATTTGTAATGGCATTCTCATTTTCAGGTTTATAATCCAATAAAATGTAGAAAGACTATGGATATTCATCCCACCTACTCTCCAGAATGCTAAAGTCATGATGAGAATAGATGTACATGAGGATCTTGTGATCCATGTATACCGCAGACAACTCACACATGAGATAGTGTCTCCTACATATTAGGGAATCTACCACTACTATAAATATAAATCACGAGTTGGGTAATTCCTATCATGATATATAAGCTTCTTTGATCCATAAGATACCACTAGATCCTCCTACATCATAACTACACTATGTCTAATGTTGATGATTCATCGTACATTGTATATTCTTTACCTAGAATTGGAAATGTGAGGATAGTTTCAATGTTCATCCTGCCATTAATGTCTTGATAAGAACTTTCCCAAGAATCGTACCAAACAAACATCATCCCACTCTTAGTCATCCCAAACAACAGTGCTTCCAATAGGGATAAATCTTGGATAAAACGACTATAGTAACTATCTAAATAAAGAAAGATACAAATTTTTAGATGTTCTTGGGTTTTTTCAAAGATACGATTACTCCAACATTCTCTGGGTCCACTGACCTCCTACTTCTCAGATGACATGTCCCATGAAGTGTGATTAATTTAATAATAAACTAATTTAATTATCTTGTAAAAGAACTTAAGATCTCACAAGGTACTCATGAGTTTGTCATGATGTTTACAATGATCAGTTGTTGATTGGGATTACACTAATATATCAACAACAAAAATAACCAAAGAATGTTGTAGAAATGAATTAAATATCATATTAATTAAGTCCATGAATACCACATGAACATTGGTCAATTGAGACTACATCACTGTGAATTCATAGAAGCTGTTCCAACTAATAAAAAAGTATGAGGTATGTGAATAGTGTCACTCAAAACTGATGATATCCTGATCTAAAATAAATATTATTGAGAATATTATAACCACTCAACTGATCAAAAATATTGTTAATGCATGGAAGAGGATACCTATTCATGACCATTATCTGGTTTATCCTTCGATAATCCACATACAATGCCCAATATCCATCAACCTTTTTGGTGAAGAGAACTAGAAAAACGTAATGAAATGTACACAGTTGTATGAATCTTTTAGATTATAGATCTTCTAACAGAACCATCAACTCCTGGAGATATTCTGGTGTCATATAGTAAAACTGGATAAAAACTAGGTTTTCTCCCATCACCAACATGATTTGGAAGATGATTCACTCACTGGGGTGGTAATCCATGAAACCCATCATGGGAAACTTCTCGAATATGGTCTAACACTAGAAAAAACAAATCTTGCTAAAATCCAAAATTATCTAGAGAAATACCAGTAATTTGTTATTGAGACTACCCAATCTTTATTGAATTGGTACCACATGACAACCCTAAAGTTCCCACTCACCCTAGTGAGAATAGCTCCTTCCAAAAAGAAATTGGAAAGTAACTATCCTCATATAATAGTCGATATGATCATGGTATAGAACTAAACAATACAAATGAAAAATATAGTAGAGGCCAATAATTTTTATCTAGAATGGATCCCAAAAGAAATTTTAACCACCAATATCGATAGATTAATCCATGAAACATTTGATATTCTCTGACCGCATTTCCTATGTTGTGTCAATGGTTAAATCATTTATTTTGATTTAAGATTCTACCCAAAAATATTTTCAAAAAATATATATATAAAAGAATGAAACGCTCTTGTATCAAACAAAACACATGAAAATATACATGGTACAAGAATCATACATCTGACGGTTGGCCATCCTACTTCCAGATCAACATGATTTGTCTACATAACATGCAGTTTACTTATCCCTTTGTCCTGGGATCTAGTCTGACTACCCTGAGCTATATTCCATGCATGTTAGTATTCATCAATCATAGGGGTACCACATCCCCTTCTTCGGTATGTAATGTCTGTGGAACTGAAGCTACTAGTCTAGTGAGAGACAACTAAGCACCTTAATAACTCAAGTGCATATCATGATCTGATGTCACTGGCCTGTTACAATAATTTCACAAAAAACCTCTAAATATGGCTCAGTCTTCCATAAATAAAATACATGACTGGGGGTTAAGGAAACTTCCAGTAGTTTTTAACAGACCTCCCACATTGATAACTATAGAATGGTACATGATCATGATATAGTAGTCCACTACATTAAATAATCTTCCCATTACTTCTTTGGTGGAAACATTAATAGAGAATCTTTTTACAACACAATTAATAACATCCAAATCTCCCTAATAAAATAGCATAGCCACTACCTAGGGCCTGTCATAGATTCCATTTAGGAATGAGTGCCTAATTCATCACAATATCAAAGCTATTTAAATTTAAAAGGATTAATTGTGATCTTATCTCATGTGTAAGACCATATTGAAAATGTATCTACCTAGAGATATCATTATCTTCTGAAGATAGTGAAAAGATATGATGGTTGGAAATATTTATAGTGCATTCCACCACTAATAATCACCCTTGCATCAAATGCATGAAATCACAAGATTTTTTATCCCTCAGGGATTTGAGATAGAAATGGAACAAGAACATTATCTCGAATTCCTTCCATGATAGCTCTTAATGCTTCCTATCTTCCCTCCGAATATAACACCATTTCTTGGTAAGTCCATGAAGCCTATACATAGCAAGATTCACCCTCCTATCCATATGTTTCTAGATATTCTTGATGATGGTCTACAAAAACTCAATATAGAAATTTGTTTTCGGGGGTTCTCCATCCCTAGAAAACATAGGTGTATTCCAAAGTCAAAACTATTTTTTCCTCTCAATCTTCGAAGGAAAGGTATAATCAATAACCCTTTCCATATATCGCATGACCCTTTGAAATCTATCACATTGATTAAATTATATATGCTCCTCAGAAACTATAGGAAGTTATATTTCATCTATGTTATAAGTGTGATGATTTCCACTATCCTAATGCTCAATTCGAATATGATGAGAAGGAATTTAATATTCAAGACAAACACATATATGAGGTAAATTTCTAGAAATGAGGTCCACCCAATAGGTAACTAAAAAAGACCACCACTAACTCTGCTTCTCCCTAAAAATAGATTAAATTTATTTTAATGTGACATGAGAAAAGATTTAATTTTTCATTGAAACAGATATATCATATCACATTTTAAAAGATAAATACATATCACATTCAAAAATAGATATGTCGCTATTGTGAACTGGGCATGCCAATTTATCTCTACGTAACTATTAGGATGCATGTATTCTCATCTAATGCCATAGTGGGCCACAATTAAAATTCTAATGAAACAATAATATCATAAAATAATATCCTCACAAAACATGTGAATCCTAGAAGGTGGAATAACATCAACTATAAACAAGAAGGCAACACAACAAAAATCCCTTCCCTAGGTACTGGAATTTCCCTTCATACATGGGTTACCTAATCACATGCACAAGCTCATTACCAGGTCAAGACACATCCTAGTATAATATAAAACATTCCCAAAAGTTGTAAAGCATAAGAAAATAAATTTTTCTCCATTGATACCACATTGTAACATTCCCCAATCTGGAAAATAGTCACAAGTCCGAAAAGGGTTTGTTGTGAGTCCTTATGAACACCTCCCCATACTCTAGAACCTAAAAACTAGAATCTGTGGTGTAAAGTATAAAATGGGTAGACTATAACACTGGGTATAATGTTCCATAACAGTATAAAAATCATAATAATAATGAAAATAATAATCCAACAAAGGCATAGTTGAGGATAATAATAAAGGCCAACTAAATAATCCAAAAATAATAAATGATGTATGCAATGACATTCTTGAATGTATCTAATTTCCATACTATAAAAATAAAATAAAGAAAATAACAAAACACAATAAAAGACCATGGTTCCTATTTTCTGATCCCCATGATAGTCTTACCACCAAACACCTACCCAATATAAAATAAGAAATAAAAAAACGGTCTGTCTCCATTATCAAAACATGAATCCATGATACCTTATCAGGTCCCAAATGGTTGAATATGTAGGGTTTGACTATAACTAAGTAGGTCGACACCACCATGTCTAATAAAAAACAATCTGATAAAAATTGAATGAAATAAAGAGGTAAACATGTGTATTAATTAATTAAACAATTAAATAAACACAATAACCTTCTTCAGCCCTATGCTAGAATATCACCGAGAATGTCTTTTGAAGATGCCAACCACAACCATGTGACCAATGTAAACAACTTTATTTGATAGCATGTTAGAATTTATCTCATCATGTCGTACGAACATGCGGATTACAACCATATAACCATGGTATACTCATAATAACTAATAAAATTGAAATAACTATAATAATTATATCATTTCTAAGAAAATACTTATATGACATACTACATAGGACTAGGAAAATACCACTCACTATCAACATTACAACATATTCATGTGAAAGTTCCTAGGTCGAGCCTGTTATATAAGAATCTCAAAATAAAAAAAAATTCATATCATAGAGCATGGATATCATAATATCAAATCATATCTCAATGGTTAATTATTATAATTACCATTATTATTTCATATTACATAATCAATTCAATTCCCAATTGATCAATACTTAAATCAAAAAGTAATAATCCTCAATTTAGTGATTTTGTAACAATAAATCACCTTAAGTCACATGTCATGCTAGAAAAAGATAAAGCCACATGCCAAATAAAATTCCATTTGAAACCAATGGATTTCTAGGGATAATATAATTCAATTATTTAAATAATTTTGGTGCACTCAAAGAGGGTGCGATCATGATATTTCATATAGATGAAAATAATCTAACAATGGGGCTATGATTTATACCCTCTAACTTATATTGAATTTCCAACAACGAGGCTTATGCATAACATCCTAGTAGAAGAAGGTGAAGATGGATCAAAATAGGTTCCTAGATCAATACTGATCAATATCAAAACAAAAAATGCAATTGGAGAAGGTATTTTAGCGCAATGTGTTAGAGAAGGAAGTGTGGAGGTATAAATTTGACCAAAAACCACTTACTAGAGATTTCTAACACAAATGGAATGTCGTAAAGGGATATTGGAACTCCAAAATCACCTAGAGAATTTACTAGAGTAAGGAGTAGAGGATTTTTAATGAAATGGAATAAATTTATGCTGAATAATATGCTTAAAATAATAATTTTTGCATTTACACACACTTGTAAAAAAACCAATTTTTATGTCGGTGTTTTTTTCTTTTTAACGTCAGTTTTCAGGCGACGATATTGAGAGTGACGTTAAAAATATTATTTTTAACATCAGATATTAAAAAACTGATGTTAAAATTTTTTTTTATTGTTTTTAATGTCAATTTTTAAAAAACTTACATGAAAGACCATCTGTAAATGGTGTTAAAAAGAAATTTTTAATGTTAGTTTATGAAAAACCCGATGTTAGAAGTCATCTTTTACATTGGTTATTTAAAAACCAAAATTAAAATTTATATTTAACCTCTATGTTTAAATAAATGACATAAAAATATTTACCATATTGTAGATAATTTTCTATTCTTTGATTTTACAAGACGTAGAGCTCAAACATAGTTACCGATCAAAATTAATGACCATCAAAAGTTTGACATTTTTTCGAGGAAAGATTGAATGAGCCTACCATAGCTACATCATAGATTGAATTTTTGAATCCATAGTAGGATTTGTAGTTTTACCATGATATAAAGCATTATCCATCATCAAAATAAAATAATAATCATTAAATGGTATATCAATTAAGAAATATACTCATAGAAAATATAAATCGTGGGAAAATAATTACAAATACCTTGACGATATCTCAGGAAAACGAAATTGTAGATTTATGTGGAAGATCAAACAAGTTTAGTTGGTGGAATGATAGGTTGAATGAAATGATCATCAAATGGTATATCAATTAAGAAAAAAAATAACAAAAACCATAAATCATGGATGAATGATTAAATATACCTTGACGAGATTTCCAAAAGAAAAATTAATTGATTCACATTGAAGATCAAACGATTCAAGTTGGGGAATGATAATGGTTGAAATAAATGATCCATAAATTAGAATATGTTTATAATGGAAACATATAATAGATATTATAAGAGAAAACATAGTATTAAAAAAATTTATGCATCAATTGGAAATTTCAATGTCGCGATGTAAAAAATTGATATTTCACATTTGCGGGATATTAAGATTATCTTTCATGTCTACTTTATGATAACCATAATGAAAATACATTAAAATTTTAAATTATTTTTCATGTCCTTTATTATAAACCTATTGTGAAAAATCAATCTTCATCACATTTTCACATTGGTTATTAAATAAGTGATGGAAATAATTGATTTTCATGACTTTTTCTCATCAGTTATCTAATAAATGATGTTAAAAGGTATTTTTCACATCGGTTATTTAATAAGTGACATGAAAAAAAGTTTATAAACATGTATTTCATTTCCCAAGAATTAATTTAATAGGTCACAGAGCTTAAATAGAGTTACATATTAAAAGTTATGGCTTTATGAAGATAGTCTTCCCTAAGAAATTTTTTATAGATGATCAACTTCTGAAGGCAACAACATTAAATATGTAACATCATTTGATCTTCATGACTTTTAAAATTAAATAATCAGAATTAAACTACATCTTTGTTAATTTTTTTGCTCATCTGTTATTTAATAATAGATGTAAAAAATACCTTTTATCATCAGTTATTAAATAACCAACAAGAAAAAGCCATGTAAATTGATTTTTCACGTCGGTTATTTAATAACTAGTGTGAAAAGGTGATTTAGAATTATTTTTCCTGTCAGTTTTATAATAACCAACATAAAAAATAAGTGAAAATTTTAATATCATTTCAAAGAAATAGATTTTTCACATCGGTTATTTAAGAACTGACATGAAAAAGTGATAAACATGGATTTTTCACATCGGTTATATAATAACCGACATTAAAATTCAGATAAAATAGCTTTTTCATTTGGTTCAAATATAATGGTTGTGAATATTCAATTTTCGTATATTTTCTTATTAGTTATAAAAAACTGATGTGAAAAAGGCGATGTTAAAAATAGAATTTTAACTAGTGACGATGTGTAATGTAGTTACACATTCTGTAAATGATTTTAATGGTAATAAAGAAAACCCATCACCTCATATTTATTTAATTAAAACCACGAATCATTACATGATGTTTAATCCCTTTACATGATGTGTATATATTCTGCAGTTCGATTTTCATCCCATTTATCCTTTAACTAAACAACCCTCCTTTAAAGAATCTTACCTTATTAAGAACCCATAAATAACTTAACCCATTCATATCTGAACACAATTAATACTAACAATATTACAATTCTTATCTATTGGTCATTTCCCCCAAAAAAGGCTCTCTATTTCTGAACAATACATGGCCACTATAGCTCGAATAAAAAAATTATAGAAGAATGTACCTAGAGAAAGATGGGATCTTACAAAGATTATATAATAGAGTTCCATCGTGATGACCAAAAGGCCCTATGTGGACCTCTCTCCACAAAGTGACAACTCTCATTGATAAAAAATAAATGATATAGAAGAAGAATTCCATGAAGGAACCTCAATGATAAGATGTTGGGATAAAACCTCAATTAAAAGGTCTAACTCATAAACTAGAAGTATATAGATAAAGGAATGGATAAAACATGTTTCAAATAATATAGAAGAATGAGTATAAAATACATATATCGTACCTCTAATCATCTCATGTTCTACAGGGTCATAAGTCTTTAGAGCTTGCAGCTCTCTGCTACCTTGACTATGTACTCCATAAGACTTTTGAGGGTGTCTTGGTGGTGGTGGTGAAAGGGTCTCATGGATTCATCCACATCCCCCGGCTCCTCTTTATCCACTTCTGGCTTCACCTCCCTAGGGACAACACATCCCTCACATAGGAGATCCTTGATGATAGTGTAGTATCTACCTTGGAGGTCCATCAGTTACCTACCAATGCTCATAATCATGACTATTTGGAAAATTATTCTCTATGTGACCCCACCCTTCACAAGAATATCACCTCTACTATCTGGGATTCCCTTTTCCTCTTCTATGTACTTTTTATTCATAGCCATACATCTGATTATTATCATGATACGATCACCCGTTCCAATATCTGGCTAACTGGCTTCTCCTAGCTACAAACAATGTTTAATACAATCCCATAGAACTGGATTTATAAAATCATAGATTAGAAAACATATCCTTAAAATGGACGGTGATTATAAGTATAAGTATTTGATAATATCTTATATATTTGGTAATGACCATAAATACCTAGTTTAAACCATAGAATTCATTGATTGAGAAGTTTTCATGATTTAGACAACCTATAAAGGATTCTTCATCACTATGTTAATTTTCACTATAATTAGTGTTTCTCATAGTATGCTTTTTGTTTTAGTCAATGGATTTAACTAGAAGGATGTATGTTAAAAATCATGTTATAGAAAATATATTGACAATGTGAGAAGAACACCGCCAGTGAATTTCATAGAGAAATTAGAAGATTTTATGGGAGTTGATGGAATGATATAAGGAAAGTAATTTTTGATTAAAAATGAAATGTTCAAAATAATAGTATCATTATGGTATTATTGATGGTTGAAGGTTTCAAATATGAAATGTGTGATAATTTATCAAAACTACGTCCTAGTGGGTAAACTCAAGATGATAATACGTCACATTATATGAGTAATATTTATATTATTGATGATGAAGAGACAAACAATCATATATTAAAAGAAGGATGTATTAAACAAAGTGAATGGTTTTATGAATGATGTAGAATTATTAAAGTGTATGTGTATTTTAAATGTAGAATTATATTATAAAGGTATTTTCTCTAGTGATATGAATCACGATATATATAATAATGGTACTACATTACTTTTTCTTTAAGTATTTGGAAGCATGTGATGAATGGTACCACTAACTAAGTGAAATGATTCTATAGTAATATTTTCATATAGAAAACACATGATTTGGGGAAGTTAACATTAATATGTGATTGATGATGAGATAATAATGAGAAATATATCATTATGGGATAGTATAGGTGGCCAAAAAAGTGGTTAGGGATTTAATGGTTAATGATGGGTTTAATTAAAGTCAAGATTTAAGGAATATATTAAATGACCTAAGATATTATTATTAAATGCATGGTATTTTTTAAGGTATAATGGTGATAAATGAATTCATATATTTGGTATTTGATAGTAAGATCTATATTATGTTATCAAGAAAATCTAATGTTATGTTTATATTGTAAATTTAGCGGCCTTCCTTATAAAATTTTATTCTTTGAATTTAATCAAACATATTTTGGATGATTGTTATGATTAAATACTTATGGAATAGATTATGATGAACATTGTATATTACTATATTAGGTTATATTGTGATTTATAATATTGTATAGGAGGTTATAACCAATTTACTTTGGTCAATATTTATTCAACAAGTGAACAACATATGGATATTATGATTCATTAATGATCTTTAAGTATGAAAAAGTCTTCTTGAATATCCATTTCATGTCATAAAATGTGAAAATATATTGAATAATACCCAAATGATGCGATTATTCTTGTAACATGGAAAGAAATCATGTAAGAATATTTTTTCCAGTGCTTCTCTGGATAGAAAAATAATAAATCAACTCCATGAAATGGATTTTGGATAAAAAAATGTTATCTGATTACTATTCATACTTGTAAATAAATGTTTTTTTAACCAATCACATATTTACGGTTTTGTGATAGTCATGTTTCAAATAACGATGATCTCTATCACTCTCTATTATAACATCATTGTTAGATTTCCATTCAATGTCAATTTTTTTACATCGAACTAATGTTATCCTATTCAAAATCACAATTTTTTGTCGACCATTTCATTTCTCTTTTCCTCTTATTTAGAGGATGTTTTATTAACCGTATTTACGATGTGTGTTTCCCACAAAAGCATTTTAAGTTATGAAAAAATTATTTTTGACGTGAAATTTCAAATCGGAATGGTGTAACTTATTTATGGATGGGGGAATGTTACACCCCATTATATTATGGTATGTCTATTTTTAATTATAATCACATCGATAGATTACATCACACATAACAATGAGATTAAACAAACGGTTAAATATTTTTATTCAATTAAGATAGTTATTATATAACAATTGTAATAGAATAAAAGAATGAAATTTAACAGAATTATGGAAAAATATTTTCTATATTTTTATAATATTAACCCATTTTTTATAAAATAATTATAAATTATTATAAAAAATTGAACATAAATGATGTGTTTTAAAAAAAACTCTTTTATGACCATAATGGAATTTTATCATAATAAATTAAATTAGTCACTATTATTGAAAGATGATAAAAAATTTCGTGTTATATATTTAATAATTTTATTCCAATTCATCCAAAAAATTTGATAGTCTTAAGATTAGAATATGTCAAATTTTAATCATAAAATGAAATATTTTTTTGAAAGACCACTATGCCTCCTTTTAATGGTGCGCCTGTTTTAATAAAAAAAATTGACACTTAAAATTTTAATTTGATAAAACAATCCATATATTTTAAATATTAATATAAAAATTATCTTAGGTTGGATTTATAGTATTTCTGAGAAGTATCATTTTTTGACGAATAGTGAAAAATATTAAATTTTAATTGAAAACTAACATTTCATCTAAATAATATAAGAGGATAAATTTTAATGTTAATTTGTTTTAAAGTCAGAATAGATCAAATTTTAATCTATTAATCGAATTATGGTCATTATTATATTTTATTTATTTAATTTGGTATAAAAAGATGTTACACTTTAGAACATTTTCACTTTAAAAACCTGCTTTCCCATCTCGTATGTGGGATTAATTTTAAATATAATATTTTTAATTATGTTAATTTGGTTAATTAAAATTGATTAAATGTTTTTGGAATTATAAGGTTAAAATTTTTTATTATTTAAATTTTCATTTTGAGGTATAAATATTTACTATTGTAAAAATAAATATTTACTCTTGCATAGGTAAAATAATGAAACTAGTTAAATTTAAAAGTTAAATGTTTAAAATACATAAAAACTAAAAAATTTAATATGTATTTGAGTAATTAATAGATCATAAATATAATTTAAAACATTATTTATCAAAATAATAAGTTATAAATAATTCATCCAAAATGCGTTTGGCATTAAATATAATATAAACATTATTTAACCACTGAGAACCACCCCTCCTCATGTATAAATAACACCAATCAATGCCACATTTCTTCTTAAATTCAATTAAGATCATAAAATATCATTAATAACCTCTCTAATAAACCCTCCCAAGTCCAAGTGCTTATTTTCTCACCCAAAGTACCAATTTCATGTTCATTAAGGGATCTGACAACGGGGTTATATTCAATGGGTAATTTTCTCAAACCACCTCTCTTAATTTAATTTCTTATTCTAATTTCACCTCAAATCCTTCATATTTAAATAAATTATAACAATATAATAATTTATATACTGATATTTTATTTTTATAATGGAATATATTATGTATATCAATTTTATTACCTCCTCGGATTCATAGAAATGAATATATTATCCAAATTATAAAGGATAATTTCTTTTATGAATATTGATTATATTTATTTTCAATTAGCACCTTCTTGGATGGTCATACAACTATTCATAGGGATAAATAATATTTTATTAATTATATTTTAACTTATTTTATGTTAATTAACTAATATTTAGACATAATATTAAATAAAATGAGACTAGTTTATAGCATCCGAGAAAACAAACAAAAATAAACTTACATTTTTCATTAACATTTCATAAAATTAATCACCCTAAAGTATGAAATAGAAATGATAAATTGGAAAATTTAAACTTATATACGTTCACTAATAATATTTAATTACACATATAGAGTTTTATTTCCATTTAACTGGAAAGTCCATAATTATTCACAAAGGAACTGAACATGAAACCATGAAACAAATTCACCTAAAACAAAAAAAACAAAATATTATTAACTAATGGGTGGTAAATTGTTAATAAAAATGATAATATTAGGTATTATAAATATTAATATAGTTATGTAATTAATTAATAATATTATTTAAATTATTATACACGAGGTTAAATAATGTTGTACTAATGTGAATTTTGAGGTAATGTTTTCTCATCTAACTTTTTACATCTGTGGGATATATGCCTTATTTGATAAATATTACTTTTTATGGTTTATGTATAGACCTTAGATATATCATATAATAAATATCCTTGTATTCCTTGTATTAAATATTTATTTTTATAATTTTTACTTTTGTGGGAAATATTATTTGACTGATCACAAAGTGGTAGGGGATTTCTTAAATAAATTTCCAATCGTTGAGATAAAAATCTACATCATTGATTTTATTAGGCCAAGATTATTAGTGAAATAAATTTTAAATACCTTGTGATTTATTTAAACTTATTTTATGTGAATTTATAATAGATAAAAAAAATTGATTCATTTTATTAATGGTCAGTTCAATGATATGATATTTTTAAGTTACTTTTCCTAAAAGAATTATTTTTCAAAATTTTTCTTAAAACTCTCCTTTCCATCAAGTACATGATTTATAGAAAAATTACATAAATATTTTTACAATTATACAATGATTTTTTAATGTAATTTTTACTGATTTTTTATTTTTTATAAAATTATTCTATGGTTATAATTTTTTAATTTCTAAAAAATGTTCTTTCATGCTATTATGAAGAAAAATATGGAAGGAATGTTTTTTTAACTTCTATGGATTGATATTATTTTCTCACCTTCATGACTTTTTATTCATTTGAACCATACAATACTTATTTGCAAGGTTATATTCAAAGAAATAATTTCCTTTTATAAATTTTTATCATTTTAATAATAAGTGATTTAAAAAATGAAAAAGAGTTTTTGCTGAAGAATTTTTTATTTTACTATTTAATGTATTTTCATATATTTAAACATCCTTTATTGAATTTTATTCTTCATTGAGGTTGAAATCATATGATACTAACTAGCATATTTTATAAAATGGTTATTGATATGTTTGACTAAGGATTTACTATTTTGAAACCATTCAAGAGATTACCATTAAAGGTTTTTCATTATGTTTAGTCAATGGGGAATGTTATATGAATTTTTCATTTTAGTTTCAATAAAAATTTATATTTTGTTTTTTTAGCACTTTCATATATGGAATGTGTTGGACATATTGAGAGATAGGTTGGGACCACTGTAGCTGGTTGATCCATCAGTCAGTCTCATGAGACAAACTACATTGTGTTTTGTCCATGGACATACCCATATTTTAAATTCCTGCCACATAGCCTTGATGTTGTATGAGTCTTGGAATGAATCATTGAAAATATAATATTCTTGTCACTTAGAATAACCTGAATGTTTCGGATGGACATAATTATTAATATGATCATTATAAATTTTTTTATTGATTTCTATGTGATTATTAGATTATTATAATATCATTGGATAAGTTTTATAGTTCATGTCATTATTTATATGGAATTATTCGATCATATTTCATTCCATCCACATTAAACATAATATATTTATTAAATGGAATGTTTTTTAATTTATTCAATTTTCCTATTTTTTATTCATATTCATGATAAATTATATTATACAAAAATATAAGTTATAATTTGAGCTCACCCCTTTTTAATTTTTTATTTTTTCCAAGGATTTCAAGAGTTTCATTATGATTTATTTATAGTTATAATCAAGGGGAATAAAATTTCTCTAAAATGAGTTTTTATGTTGTATTTATTAATTTGAATTTTAATGTACTATCATAGTATGTATGTAGTTTTAAAAATCTACTAAGCTATTCAGTCCTTTGGGATTTGATTCTTTGTTTCTTATACCAACATAATAAAGTAATTCATCTACTCCGGGTCAATAGGGTTTGGTTCATTACATTATGGAACAATTGAGGAGGAAGTAAATAACTACCCCATATTCACAAAAAAGTAATATCTAGGAAAATCCAGGATTGTTTACTCTATATCATGCTCCAAATATCTAATAAGTTTAACGTATGACCTAACCGGCCCTAAAAAAGAGCAGCTATCCAGAGGAAAACTAAATATTAAAATCATTTTCTATTACTTAGATTTATTTTATATTATCAGTTTAATAACACTCCCTATGGCCGATCTATTTCTGTATTTGAGAAAAATATTTTTCATTTTAAAGGGAATTAACCTTAACTATTTACATTTATTTTTCATTCATATGTAATAAAGATTGGGAATGAAATTATTGGGTTTAATACAAGAGCAATTCATAAAATGAGATCACGGTTTATGTCATAAAAATTGGTTATATAGGACTTGAGAAACTCATTCAAATCACTAATCTAAGTGGAGTAATTTTAATTTGATTATATTTTTTCAACCTTATTTTTTCCCCGACATGATTTTCCAAAAAAGAGAAAAAAATTAATTGAATTGATTCATTATAAAAAATTGTATTCTTTTAAAAAATAACTATTTATTTATATTTAGCTCATAAATATATTTGAAATCACCACATGTGAGAAGTATGTTTATATTTTGAAAATTTTGAATTATACATTTCTTAAATGAAAATTATATAAATTGAAATTTTAAGAATCAATTTAATTCTTCTATTTGGGAATTAATGAAAATGATTACTAATATGATGTCTTTTCATGATGTTTATTCCATGAAACATTCATAGGATATATTAATTATTGATTTTAATGACTTAATTTGATAGAAATATATTCTATTACCACTGTTCTGATGATAGTGTATCAAATATTTCTCATTTTTCTAAGAATATTTCTTTAGTGAAACATGGGGTGTGTAAACCTAACAGAATATGAATTGATATCCTCTCAAAGGTTTGAATGAAGAAATTAACGTTTAATATAATTATGGAATTTTAATGATAATCCCATATATTTTAAGATCCACCCACACATTGATCCCTCATTCCCTATAGAATCAATGTATACGATTTTTCAGATTTAGCCACATTACAAGACATTATTTTCATTTTATACACTACACTATGTATTTTTCATGATATTCAATTGAAGGAGTGTGTGAAATATTGTGTTCCAAGTTGAGATAGGATGTTGTATCTTCATATGAGACTAAATGGTGCTTCTATAGGGTTTTTGGGGAAGGCCATTATTTACATTAATTTTCATTCATTATTTCTACTTTTACTTGTGAAATAATGAAAAAAAATAATTATAAAATAAAAATGGGTTTTGTCTGGGAAGAATAAAAATCAACCATTTCCATGATGATGAATTTTCACATATGTGGTTAGGTAGTGGATGTTTAGTTTATTGCCAAAATTAATTTCCTAAATAAATTTTTTTGGTATTTTTATGGGTAGGTCCAAAATAATTACTTCTAGTCTGGTGATCCCAAAATCATATGTGGTTAGGTGGTAGATGTGAATCTTATCAAGGGAAGAAAATTCAAAAAAAATGAAAAGAAACAAGAGAGGAACTCATTACATATAAATATATTATCCATGTGGATTTAAATTTTTCTTGGGGTCTGAGATGATATTATATTTTTTTGAGGACAATTTTTGTGAGATTTTCTCTTTAATATCACGTATTATTTGTTAGATTTTATCCACCTTTTGGGACTTACTTATTTTTAACTTCAATACTTACCAACTTCAACATCATTCTCATTTTAACATAATTAAAATGCCCCCATGATTAATTGTGATATTAGTCGTTATAAGGTGGATAATATAAATTTAGTTAGATCTTATTGTTTGGAACATGTACTTGAGGTATGATCATAACTCCATTATATTTTCACCTTGACTGGGGGAGGAAAGAATCATGGTGAGCTAAATCAGAAATGTCATGGGTGTTAATGAATAGATAAAATCTATAAGTGAAAAGGAGGAAATTTCTTGAATTGGAAGCTATAAATGAAACATGATTTGAGAGTTACTTATTGGGTTTGTTTTGTGATTTTATAATCTTATGTTATAAATTTTTTTATGAGAATAATAATTTCAAATTTCCGATGTTAATGTATGAACCCTTTATGTTTTGATGTTTAGACTTTTATAGAGGATGAGAAGTATTTTGAGTGTGGTTGTACTTGATACATTTTTTATATCTATATATTGATGGGTTTTATGCATGAACTACTAGAATATTAATATATTTATAATAAGATATATCCCTAATATTAATGTTATTTTTACTATTATGTCGGACTATAATTTAAAACAATACTAATTTTTTTTGGTAATTATGTAATATAATATAATTTTGATGCCAAGATATAAAGTGGAATGACAAGACATAAGAAGTTGAATATAAAATATATTATTTACGATAGAAGAAAATTATTGAAATAAATCAATTTGATTAATATTTCGTGTGAATTTTGATGATCAAAGGATGTTTTAAGGTCACAAAACTGATAAACCAGAACAAAATGAATATTTTAGTTCCAAAAACACTCATTCGTGTTGGGTAATCATTATATGATTTTAAATTATATATTTTTTAAACCATTAATATTCTATTAAGAAAATTGATATTTCATACATTCACATTACATGTCATATAAAAATTTATCGATGTTATAGTGTCAAGAAAACTAAAATAATGGATATTTTCTGTGTATCATTCAATGGAAGATTTAGCTATAACCTGTAGACCATGGTTTCATAATTTCAATGACTAATGGTACCTTTAATAAGACATGAATGATTTTAAATAGAGGGTTCCATTATTGGATATTCAATCCATTCCAGGCATGAGGATATACCATGGAGAGTCTATTGTAGGGTTTCGACCTAGAGTTCAGTGTAGATATCATTTTTTTGCTTTGATGTAATCTTTTTTTTTCACATTAAATTAATTACAAATTATTTTATTTTTATTATTTATCATTTTTTATATTCTAGTATATTTCATTTGTAATACTATTTATTATTTATTTTTTATCACCCAATGATGATTGGGTAAATCCATAGGGTGGTGTGGGATTCGTCCAAATGGGTGCGTACCAAATTTTTCCTCTTCATTCTTTACCAGAACAATAATTTTGTTCAATGGATATAGTGATTTGATTCACTATTTTCATATCTATTATTAAATCATAGAAAATCTATGTTTAATAGTTGATGAAATATGACATGATTTATATAATTAATTTATTTCCATTGAATATGATTATTCTTTTACAATTGTAATATGATCTTAATGCACACTAGTTATTTTAATTAATTTGTCCAGCATTAATTTAGATTCTAGGGTTTATTAAAAGGGTCTGATCAACCCTCTTATCACTTAAATAGAACTGATTGGGCATCCAAGGAGTATTATTTTTTTCAAGTGTATTAAGTATTTATTTTTATAGAAAACCCACTCATTTAATCTACTTTCTATATAATATGATTTTATTTTAATTCATATATTTAATTTATATCATTAGATTAACTAAATAAAACTGAAATTATAGGGACCTAAGCATTAGTTGATATTTTTCATCAATATATTCTTTACACCATATTGGATTAACACTACAATAAAACGTTACAATTATATTTTATTTAGTTTAGTTTACGAACAATATAAATTTACAATTTTATTCTACGAGAGGATTTAATAATGTATCCTTGATGCATCACACTCTCTTGAATTTAATATCTCTAAAATTTTAAAAATAAGGTTGATAATAGGATAATTTTGGATTAAAATAATTACTTCAATGTTAAAATTATTATATTTATCATGGTAATTTATTTTTAATTTTTATTTATCAAATAACTATATTAATTTCATATGAAACATCGATTTTATATTCATTAAATTAACTAAAAAATAAAAAAAATTATTAAAAATATTAAAAGTAATATAATTTTGGAGAATTATTTAGTTCTAAGATTTTATTAACTAAAAATAAAATATTATAAATGTGTGAAAGGTTTATATATTAATCTAATTTATTTAATGTTTATTTCCATGTCAAATAATGTGAATAGTTCTTAAAATGGCATTAATTTTATTTTATGATAAAAATATTTTATTATTTTTTTTGGAAATCATAAATATATTGAATGATAAAAATAGAATTGGAATGTCCTTAAATTTCATCCCTTCGTCATTTATTATAAAATTATTGCATTATAAATAAAATTATAACCCGTTATTGATGAAAAAGTTATTACCGCGATTAAGATTAAAATTGGATAACAAAGGGGTTAAACAAAAATACTAACCTTAAAATGAGACCATACATTATTTAATTTTTATTGGATGGTGATATTTTAAAATTATTCTCCTTTTATAGGAACATATTGTAATTTGGAATTATTTTTCTTAAAAATGATATAATTATATTTTATTCTTTATTGAAATTCTATGTGTGCATGTTCCCTCCAATATAAATGAACATTCCATTACCTCAATTTGTGGCATAGTTTTCAATCATAAATCATGAAAAAACCCTAAAAAAATTTCATCTAAACAACCATATCCACAATTTAGATGTGCTTGTATTATTAGAATAAAATGAAATGAGTCTTTAAAAAGGAATCTAAAATAAGTGTACCAATGATTAGGAAATCATCTTTAGCAACTCTTTCAAATTTATTTCAACTTGAAACTCCACTAAATTTATTGTACCTTTTATAAAATTAAAAATCTAGTATCATATATTTACACATATTTTTTAACAATATTGTGATAATAATTTTCTATCAGTTTTCCATCCTATGAATTGATAAAACATCACTCACGTGTACGTACATATTATCTTCTCAATGTAGGAGTGTAATTCTTATCTTTTAACCACATTGGTTCAATTTTTATAAAATTTAAACTAATTAATATATCTTATATTTATGAAAAAAATTATTCTATGATTCTAATATCATATCCACCTTCTTACATTCTAATCTGTTTAAAAATGACCATATATATCATGCGTATTTGTAGACTACCACGTCCAAGAAGTGATATGATTCATTTTTCATTAACACTTTAAATGTTTGTAAATTAAGATAGATTTAATAAATATATATGATGTATATGATATAATAATAATTCGTTAATATTGAATTATTATTTTTCTTTTTTTCCCATCAATAAAAAAATTTAAAAAATGTTCATGGATGTGTATGACATACCATATTGCTGAATAGTGTAATTAAATTTTCTATCTCAATGTTTGATGGGAGATTAAATTCCATGAAACCCTACCCCCAAATGGAACACCTCTGGGTCTGATAGTAAGAGAAGTAAGTTCGTAACCGCACAAGTCTTTCCTCCAGCAAACCCAAGGTTATCAATTACCCCTGAGGGTATATCATAAATATAAATTGGATCCATTTACCTCAAAAAAGAAAATGAATAAGATATAGATATAGATAAGGTAAATAAATATAATATATATCATATGTGAAAAATAATCCAAATTCCATACATTTAATTTCATACAATACTAAAACAAAAAAAGTAAACTAAAAACTCCATAAAGGTAAAATCGACAGTGACCATAAGTAAACAAACTCTTTTAAAATCATGAGCTAGTAATTTCCATCATGATCTCTAACCTTATCCTAATAAAATAAAAATATTTTATATATATATGGGGTTATCATAATTGTAAACTCAGTAGGATCCTTCCCAGAGCATCTCCGAAAAATGACAAATAAAACACAGTAAATCTGAGTGAATAATCATTGAAACTAACTCATCTCCTAAACATGTATAATAATTTACAATCCACATCATGAATATCTCACACTATGTTGTCTATAAAAGAGTGATCATATATTATAATGATAATAAAGCACAAGTATTCCACTCTACCTCTTCCCCATAGCTTTTCCACTTTTCCCCAACATCAAACATCCTGATCCATCTCTCTCCAAATGAATGCCATCCCAAATAAACATAGGCTATATATTAGGAAATAAGTCTCATGCATCACATAATACCATTATCCCATGTCACATCACATTATACTATCATATTTTTTTAGATCCAACATAACATATACTATGGGTATCATACAACTTGTATAATACTGCAATCCATCGCTTCTGATACACTGATTAAGGTACCTCCATCCATCAAATCCTTTACACAACATACGTATAATAATTATTTTATTACTATATCTAGATATACATCTATGTGAAATAACCGCAAGACATTTCAAACCTTGATACATATATATGTGAGAAACTAACCATAGTTCATACCTACACATAATACATCCATGAGAATATATAAGGGCTAGAGGGGGTAGTCAGTCATACGTCCTCGCCAACCGAGATGATAGGGAAGACACCCTCGTGGGTATGTTGGGTGTCATTCACCCTAACTAACATGGTCATTGATTTGTTTCCCTAAAACCAAATTTGGTGTAATTTATGATAACATATATTCAAAGAATTGAATATTAATAAACATATTATAAGATTAGGATTGTTCTTCTGGATAAAATATTATGTGATAACGTCCTAAAAGTAGTTATTGAACTAAAAGGTCATTACAATTCACTACTATGATGAGAACCTAGTTGTGATATGTAACACCCCGAGATTTTATGAAAAAATATTCTTTTTAATTTCATTAATGTCTTGTTTTGTACGCTACACCAAAAGGAGCTTGCACAACACGCATCCTTGACTTGCCTTTCATTACACGCAATTGCGACCTTCCTTGATAGTGTGTGTAGTACGCAACACCGAGTTTTACTAAACAACGATATGCTATTAAAATATTATTAAAACTATCCATTATGAATAGTAATAAACACTTTTTGAAATTTTGTAAATTTTATTTTTCAAAATGGAATTCATTTTTGGATTTGTAATATCGAAATTAGCTTAGGGTGAAATTTTGGCATTTTTCTGAAAACTTTCAATTTTCGATGAATAGTGAAACCACTAAGTGGTAGTTAAAAAACTGAATTGTTCATAAAACTTAATTTTACCGCTTCTGTGAGTGGAATTTCAAAAATCCGAGAGACACGGTTAATATCAAGGACTAAAATTTGGTTCAATGAGATGAAAATAATTTTTGGTGAATAGTTACTTTTGATTTTTTTACCACGGTTAAAAGTAAATAGGGTAATTAAGGGTAAAGATGATATATTTATTACCCTAACACATGTCCTAATTCTATTGGATAAGTGTAATTCGACCAAAAACAAACTTAGGAATAAAATATGACAATTTAGGCCCACTTGGATTAGATTAAGACATTTATTATTAATTTATTTAAAGAAGGGTTAAAAGAGTTAAAATCAATGTTTATTTACTAAAAAAAATTAAATATGGGGTTATACATAATATAAATTCGACTATAAATATTCATTAGAAAGATAAAAATATTTCCTACATAATGGTATTTTATTTGTAATTTTTAGACATTAAATAATTTAATTTATTTATGACACAACGATGATGCAGTAATTATCTTATTAATGAAATATTGACATAATTGATGTTATAAATACCCAAATAAATATAATTTGAGACTTTTTATGAATTCCACTAATTTTATAGGTTAATATTATATATTATTGTTGATTTAATCAACTTGGTTCGAACCTATAATTCTGTTATGACTTTCACAAAAATCATATATCAAATAGTGTCAAAATTGACACAAAATAGTTTTTAAATAAAATATTATATTATTAATTGTTATTTTATTCCTAAAAATCTAAGGTTCGGCCAAATTACTTAGATAAGGATATATATATTAATAATAAACAAGTTGGGGTTCGTTTGGCATGTTATGGTAAGTGTATTAACCATATAGTGTAAGAAAACAAAAAGACACGGTAAAAGTAAAATTATTTAACTTAGAGTTAAATCTAATTGATAAGCTTAAAATAGGAACCTAAACATGTCTAAATTCTATTGGATGAGAGGATTTCGACCCATCCCCACCTTAGCTTCGAAATATATCAATTTTGAGCTATTTAAAACCGAACTTGACTTTATAATAAAATAATAGTTTTAGTTATTCCAAAGGTGCCCCTCTCCTCCCTTATAAAAGGGCACCTCCTCCCTTTCTTCCTCACACAAATTTGAGCCTTCAAGATCGGCCAAACCCTGCCAAAATCTCTTCTCCACTTCCCTAGAAACATCTTAGAGGTTCTGGGCTTCCTCAAAGACCAATTTTAGTGCCCTAAGAGGAGGTCTCAAAGAGGCGCTTCAAAGAAGAGGTAATTTCCGTTACCAATTCTTTCAACTTTATTTCTTCTTCCACTTCTTCTTCTTAGGTTGTTTCATTATTAAGTAATAACATCAGTATCACTCATATACTTATATGTTATTATATGTATGAAACAATCCTAATTCACCATCTATCCATCCTACGGAAGACGAAATCACCGCGCGTGCGTACGTACGGAATACCGTCTCCACGCCGTGGTGTAATCTGTTTTTCCACCAAAACCTTACATGGATGGGTATTATGGTGTAAAGAATAACTATACATAGTTATTATAACATCATAATTATTCTGATATATTGTATCATCCACTCCGTTTCAATTCAATAATTATGGAAATGATATCATCGCTCGTGCGTACGTACAGACTACCGTCTCCACGACGCGGTGAGATTCATTTTCCATGTTAACCATTTTAGAATGATTATAAAGTATATATAAGAAATAATAATGAAATATATGACATCATAAAGCTACTTGATTTATGTTTATATATATGTATGTCATCAACCTAATTCCATTCAATTCAATAAGGAAACGAAAACAGCGTTCATGCGTACGTACGACTTACCGTCTCCATGAACGGTGTATTTCTTTCCATTTATCAATCCATTATATATATGTATATTATGAATATATATTATATATAAATCATGTTTTATATTATATAATTATGTAATAATTATCTAAGTAATCATATGAATAATTACAAGTTAAAACACGAACGATAAATGAGACGATTTTACCCAAAACGCTACTTTAACATGAATTTACAAAAGAACGGGTAATATAAAGTCATAAGTGAACCATATATGATATAATAACAATGAATATGATTCTGGAATAAGTCAATAACATTATTTAAATCATTATACAGGAGGTTCAGACACTTACAAAGCAAGTCGGACCTAAGGTAAGGGAAATATCACAATCTCATTTTTATCCGATATTGTTTATACTTTGAAATTTACTGGGGTGTATTTTATCATCCACATCCATGTTTCTTAAATATGTAATATTATTTTCATCCACCTAAAATTGTTTAAATCCAATTTTACCCTTTGGTGAGTTTTTAGTAAAAGATATGAAAGGAATCTTTTGTCGTTTTTCGTACGAGGTACTTTTTGACTTTTCCGACAAAAGTACGAAGAATGTTTTTTTAACTTATGCGGTATGAATGGATTTTTAAAACATTACTTACAAGAAGCTTCATTTACAAGTTTTCAAGTTTATTTTTAATCAACTTCTTTTAGTTTAAAATTGTATGACATGTTAAGAAAGGAAAAGTGTTTTTGAAATAGAAAGTATATTTTCCTCAAGAATGAAGTTCAAGTGTTTTATCAAAATTATTTTCCATCTAAGATAATAAAGGGTTATGTTTTTATCCCTATTATTAAATTGATTTGATTATGTTGTGATGGAAATATTTTTATGAATTCCTTTATCTTATATGAATTGTTTTATGATGTCACGATGTTTAAGATTCCCATTTTTATTTCATGGGTTATATAATGATGTATGATTTATGATTTCGTGGAACACATAATAATAGTTTCATTATGAGATGGGTGGGACCTATATCTCCCTCTAATGAATTGGTTAATGATTTTATATCTCATGAGATAGACATGGCTGGAACGGTAGGTTATACCAGTTCAGTGAAACAGGACTGAAACGAGGGTGACTCGATTCAGAAATGGACTTTGTCCACTAAGATAGTCTTGGAAATGAGTCTTGACTAACAAGAAATTATTCTCTATGATTATGTGTGTATGCCACAAAGTTTCATGTTTTAAGTTATGATTATTGTGATTACATTTCACTGCCATGATTTATCCCATGTTTTGAAATTATGCTCTCTTTTGCAGGTTAAGATTTCCAAAAGATATGTTCTTATGAATATGATGTGATTTATATTTCATTTGTTTACCCTTACTGAGCATTTGAGCTCACCCTTTTATGTTTACATTTCCCCAGGATATAAAGAAAGGTTTAGGTATAAAAAAAAGAAGATCTTTATGGGAGATGTTGAAGATCTTTCACCAGGATTTGAAGATTACGTTCCGAGTTTCCAAAGACACTAAACTATTACGATCCTTGTGTGTGTTTTTGTTATGTACTAAGTATTCCGCAAATGTAATGTAATGTCAATGTACGTTATGCTTTGGGTCTCTACAGTTGGTATCAGATTAAAGGTTTAGTCAACCTTTGGAAACTAGGACGCGAAAATGATAGTGAGATCCCTAGAGATATTTCTAAGGTATGTCTAGGGATGTCCCTAAGGATAATTATACGTATAGGATATAGTCCTAGAACTATGGTAACGATATTAGATTAAACCAAAGATGTTATATAATGATGTTACTCCCCCTTTATTATGATTTTTGCCTCTCACACTATTCTTTTTGGGTTTTAGAAAATGGCTGGAAACAAGATGATTCACGATAATGGAGGATATGATGGACAATGGAATTATATTCTTCATAAGAAATCAAATGAAATGGGATTAGGAAGTCCAAAAATCATTATTATGCCGAATCAGCAATCTCATAATATGATCAATAAAGTAAAATTTGGTAAGTTTCCTGACTCGGCTAATAATAGAAAGATGGAGTTTCATGATGATCATAGAGGAAAGAAAGTTCAATTTCCCCTATGTAAATCATGTGGGAAGAGGCATCAAGGAGAATGTTTCAATGGAACTGGAAGATGCTTTGGGTGTGGAAAAGAAGGACATAAAGCCAGTAAGTGCAATGGAAAAGTTTCAGTTAACACCATGGATGAGGTTAATGGTATTTCTACGACATCAACAATGGTTAAATGTTTTAAATGTGGAATGTACGGGCATTATGCAAACCAATGCCCTAAGGGAATGTCTCATGAAGAGAATCGGTATGGTCGTATGGGTAGTATTTTTGTTGATGATGATGAAGAGACTACAAATGATATGTGAGATGAAAGAATTGTTGAAGCTCAGTCAATGCTTTAAGAAGGTAGTGGAATGATTACATGTTTATCAAGTGTAATGTTGTACTATAGAATAAAAATACATCTAAGGATTGTTACACTGTTGTCTTTCCTTAAGTTTTGAAAGTTTATGATGAATGGTATGAGTAACAATGAAAGGTTATTAAGATATTTTTTGGAAAGTGGATGATATGCGCATAATGAAGTGATAAAGAGAAAATGAAATTTTTGACAGTATTCATGAGCTCATGATTGATATAAGGACTAAGTGATATCATGGTTTGAGTATATAGAATTTTGAGGATTTTGGTATGTGGAAAGTGTTAACTTTTAACTGCATTCATGTTTTCACTAAGGTTCAATAGGTATTAAAGAGAACACATGATTAAGGCCTTTGAATGTTTAGAATGTGACCAACAAGACATATCTTATGATATATGGGGATCAACGATGGTATTAAATCTCTGGTAATCGTTTTCACTATGTTATGAGAGTGGACTGCAGTATTATGGATAAGCCTAATGATTGGAATGGATTATGTTTGACATAAGTAAGTATTGTTTAAGGATAGAAGTTTTTTTCGATATTATTGATGGAATGTTATAGTAATATAGTTTTAGAAAAAGGACAACCTGTAGGATGGGCGACAACCCATTGCGTCGGACAAGGCCATGGGAATCGAACCCACAACCGAAGTGTGACTGGCCTTTATCACCTACCACTGGCCTACAGGAAGTCCCTGTTTAGTAGAAACTAGTTTTATTTTATGCGGTATGATATATGAAGTATAACTTCATTTTTGGAACCATATACGATTAATCTAACCATAAGACGAACTTATAACTTTTCAAACCTTTTGTTTGAGACAGATGGAATGACCCATAATTCTATTACATGATCTGCTAACACATCACGAATAACAAATTCAACTTCATTTCTTTAAGAGATGAAGTGGAAATTCTCCAAAGAACTACCAATGGTGAGACTATACCGAAATCACGAAAGTATTTCTTCTAATTAAAATTTCATCAACTTTAGGGAAATGATCTTGAAAACCAAAAATGTTGTCCTAGTGCTCTTATATCTGATTAATCATATGGTACCTTAGATCATCACAAATTTATGGCTTTGTGATTGCTGGATTTTCCATAGCCATGTTCTCTACCACTCTCCATCAGAACATGATGGTTAGATTTCTCTTCCATATCCATATTTTAACCTATGTGGAAACCCAGTGATTAGTTTATTTGGGTAACTGTTACGTTTCATACATTTGTTTTTAAAGATTGTTTTTGGTATTCCTTTTTGCGATGTGGGTTTCTATTAAAGAAACTTTCGAGTAGTAAACCATTTATAACCCCGACGAATTTCGAGGGCGAAATTCATTTTAAGGGGGGTAGAATGTAGCACCCCGAGATTTTATGAAAAATATTCTTTTTAATTTCATTAATGTCTTGTATTGTACGCTAAACCAAAAGGAGCTTTCACAACACGCATCCTTGACTTGCCTTTCATTACACGCAATCGCGACCTTCCTTGATAGCGTGTGTAGTACGCAATACCGAGTTTTACTAAACAACGATATGCTATTAAAATATTTTTAAAACTATCCGTTATGAATAGTAATAACCAATTTTTGAAATTTTGTAAATTTTATTTTTCAAAATGGAATTCATTTTTGGATTCTTAATATCGAAATTAGCTTAGGGTGAAATTTTGGTCATTTTCGGATAACTTTCATATTTTGATGAATAGTGAAAATTACTAAATTTTAATTAAAAACAACTTTTTCAATCGAAATAATTAATAGGGATAAATTATTAATTTTAGTGGTTTTAATGTATATTTAGAATATTTTCTACAATTTAATACAATGATGGTCATTGGATGTAATTTCACATTTAAAGCACTTATAAACAAGTTTCAATCTTTTGATAGTTATTATCTCTTAAAAACACGCTATTTGTTGTGACAGAAAAAATTAATTATAAAATTAATTAATGCAACTTATATGTTGGTAATTTTGTAAAATAGAAATCATTTTTGAATTCGGAATATCAATTATAGGTTAGGGTGAAATTTTGGCATTTTTCTGAAAACTTTCAATTTTCGATGAATAGTGAAACCACTAAGTGGTAGTTAAAAAACAGAACTGTTCATAAAACGTAATTTTACCGCTTCTGTGAGTGGAATTTCAAAAATCCGAGAGACACGGTTAATATCAAGGACTAAAATGTGGTTCAATGAGATGAAAATAATTTTTGGTGAATAGTACCTTTTGATTTTTTTACCACGGTTAAAAGTAAATAGGGTAATTAAGGGTAAAGATGATATTATTATTACCCTAACACATGTCCTAATTTTATTGGATAAGTGTAATTCGACCAAAAAAAACTTAGGAATAAACTATGACCATTTAGGCCCACTTGGATTAGATTAGGACATTTATTATTAATTTATTTAAAGAAGGGTTAAAAGAGTTAAAATCAAAGTTTATTTACTAAAACATTTTTAATATGTGGTTATACATAAGATAAATTCGACTATAAATATTAATTATAAATATAATAAGATTTCATACATAATGGTATTTTATTTGTAATTTTTAGACATTAAATAATTTAATTTATTTATGACACAACAATGATGCAGTAATTATCTTATTAATGAAATATTGACATAATTGATGTTATAAATACCCAAATAAATATAATTTGAGACTTTTTATGAATTCCACTAATTTTATAGGTTACTATGATATATTAGTGTTGATTTAATCAACTTGGTTCGAATATATAATTCTGTTATGACTTTCACAAAAATCATATATCAAATAGTGTCAAAATTGACACAAAATAGTTTTTAAATCAAATATTGTATTATTAATTGTTATTTTATTCCTAAAAATCTAAGGTTCGTCCAAATGAATTATATAAGGATATATATATTAATAATAAACAATTTTTGGTTCGTTTGTCATGTTATAGTAAGTGTATTAACTATATAGTGTAAGAAAACAAAAAGACATGGTAAAAGTTAAATGATTTAACATAGAGTTAAATCTAATTGATATGGTAAAAATAGGAACCTAAACTTGTCTAAATTCTATTGGATGAGATTATTTCGACCCATACCAACCTTAGCTTCTAAATATATCAATTTGGAGCTATTTAAAACCGAACTTGACTTTATAATAAAATAATAGTTTTAGTTATTCCAAAGGTGCCCCTCTCCTCCCTTATAAAAGGTCACCTCCTCCCTCTCTTCCTCACACAACTTTGAGCCTTCATGCTCGGTCAAAACCTGCCAAAATCTCTTCTCCACTTCCCTAGAAACATCTTAGAGGTTCTGGTCTTCCTCAAAGACCAATTTTAGTGCCCTAAGAGGAGGTCTCAAAGAGGCGCTTCAAAGAAGAAGTAATTTTCGTTACCAATTCTTTCACCTTTATTTCTTCTACCACTTCTTCTTCTTAGGTTGTTTCATTATTAAGTAATAACATCAGTATCACTCATATACTTATATGTTATGATAAGTATGAAACAATCCTAATTCCCCATCTATCCATCCTACGGAAGACGAAATCACCGCGCGTGCGTACGTACGGAATACCGTCTCCACGCCGTGGTGTAATCTGTTTTTCCACCAACACCTTACATGGATGGGTATTATGGTGTAAAGAATAACTATACATAGTTATTATAACATCATAATGATTCTGATATATTGTATCATCCACTCCAATTCAATTCAATAATTATGGAAATGATATCATCGCTCGTGCGTACGTACGGACTACCGTCTCCACGACGCGATGAGATTCATTCTCCATGTTAACCATTTAAGAATGATTATAAAGTATATATAAACAATAATAATGAAATATATGACATCATAAAGCTACTGGATTTATGTTTATATATATGTATGTCATCAACCTAATTCCACTCAATTCAATAAGGAAACGAAAACAGCGTTCATGCGTACGTACGACTTACCGTCTCCATGAACGGTGTATTTTTTTCCATTTATCAATCCATTATATATATGTATATTCTGAATATATATTATATATAAATCATGTTTTATATTCTATAATTAAGTAATAATGATCTAAGTAATAATATGAATAATTACAAGTTAAAACACGAACGATAAATGAGACGATTTTACCCAAAACGCTACTTTAACATGAATTTACAAAAGAACGGGTAATATAAAGTCATAAGTGAACCATATATGATATAATAACAATGAATATGATTCTGGAATAAGTCAAATAAATTATTTAAATCATTATACAGGAGGTTCAGACACTTACAAAGCAAGTCGGACCTAAGGTAAGGGAAATATCACAATCTCATTTTTATCCGAGATTGTTTATACTTTGAAATTTACTGGGGTGTATTTTATCATCCACATCCATGTTTCTTCAATATGTAATATTATTTTCATCCACCTAAAATTGTTTAAATCCAATTTTACCCTTCGGTGTGTTTTTAGTAAAAGATATGAAAGGAATCTTTTGTCGTTTTTCGTAAGAGGTACTTTTTGACTTTTCTGACAAAAGTACGAAGAATGTTTTTTTTAACTTATGCGGCATGAATGGATTTTTAAAACATTACTTCCAAGAAGCTTCATTTACAAGTTTTCATGTTTATTTTTAATCAACTTCTTTTAGTTTAAAATTTTATGACATGTTAAGAAAGGAAAAGTGTTTTTGAAATAGAAAGGATATTTTCCTCAAGAATGAAGTTCAAGTGTTTTATCAAAATTATTTTCCATCTAAGATAATAAAGGGTTCTGTTTTTATCCCTATTATTACATTGATTTGATTATGTTGTGATGGAAATATTTTTATGAATTCCTTTATCTTATATGAATTGTTTTATGATGTCACGATGTTTAAGATTCCCATTTTTATTTCATGGGTTATGCAATAATGTATGATTTATGATTTCGTGGCACACATAATAATGGTTTCATTATAAGATTGGTGGGAACTATATCTCCCTCCAATGCATTGGGTAAATATTTTATATCTCATGAGATAGACATGGCTGGAACGGTAGGTTATACCGGTTCAGTGAAATAGGACTGAAACGAGGGTGACTCGATTCAGAAAGGGACTTTGTCCACTAAGATAGTCTTGGCAATGAGTCTTGACTAACAAGAAATGATTCTCTATGATTATGTGTGTATGCCACAAAGTTTCATGTTTTATGTTATGATTATTGTGATTACATTTCACTTCCATGATTTATCCCATGTTATGAAATTATGCTCTCTTTTGCAGGTTATGATTTCCAAAAGATATGTTCTTATGAATATGATGTGATTGATATTTCATTTGTTTACCCTTACTGAGAATTTGAGCTCACCCTTTTATGTTTACTTTTCCCCAGGATATAAAGAAAGGTTTAGGTATAAAAAAAGATCTTTATGGGAGATGTTGAAGATCTTTCACCAGGATTAGAAGATTACATTCCGAGTTTCCAAAGATACTAAACTATTACGATCCTTGTGTGTGTGTTTTTGTTATGTACTAAGTATTCCGCAAATGTAAGGTAATGTCAATGTACGTTAAGCTTCGGGTCTCTACATGATATTAATATATTCTTAAATATATGGTCTATATATAGATGATATCATTTTAGGGACCCAATTGATAATGTATATCAAGGGTGGATACTCATAGGACCTTAAATCACCTTCTCAAGGTGTACACCCATGGTAATATCCAGTGTACGAAATTTTGAGAATGAGACGTGCCAGTAAGAAACCCACATTTATATGTGTCATTGGATGTTCCTATATACAGATGTGTGTATTTATCATTATAAATTAATATTTTTATAATTTATTATTATGTTCCTTGTGATTTAATGTATTTACAAAAACCATGATGACACATGTATATTGCAGTGTAGGATATGTTGGTTGTGTCATGAGTAATATTTCATTAATGAATAATGTGAGAAATGATTATTACCTTATTTTCATTAATAGATGTATATATCTTAACACATTTTATTTAAATTGTATGGACTACATAAATCCCTAGTCACGGTGTTCTATAGGCTTATTGAATTTCTATGAAGTAAAAGAAAGAGACCTTGAGCACATAGGGTGATGGCCGCCACATAAAACCTTCATAATTTTAGCTATTATGATAAATATATTATATTACATAGTAAGCATAAGTATGAGGTATTATATTGTTTCAACACTAACTTATTTCATTATGGGTGTCTTGGCATGTTTCTATATGCTAACATTGGACATTTACCTTTTTCGCATAATGCTTCTAAGAAAGAGGCCAAGAGGGTCACACACTAAGTCTATCGAGAATATCAATTAAATAATATATTATTAATTATTATTTAACAGGTTAAATTAATATAATTCCCACATGTTGTTTATTAATTATTTATGAATGCTTGATCTCATATATTCTGCCACGAGTTATTTGAGTGAATATAATTTGGGTGGAATATTTAATAAATATTTAATTGTGACTTAGTGAATATAATATTTATTTTTTTATTAGAAAATAATTCAGTGATAATTTTTTAATTAGGAAATAGTCATTATTCAAGGACTAATAAATATTGTGGAGGAATGGTAGACCTATTTTAATAGTCTAGTGGAAATGATTAAATACTGAATATTATTTTATTAAATAAAATTTAATTTAATTCACAAGTTAAGAACATGTTGATAAAGAATAGTAAATATTATAATTATTTGATGTTGGGTAATATAGAGATTAAATAAATTATAAACGGAACTTTGGAAAAAAAATTATTTTAACCCAAAAGATATATAAACCTAGTTATATTATTTTCTTACTAAGATAACTCATTTGTTTAGTTGTGCACACCAAATTTTGAGAATCCTCTAAAACCCTATATAGATCCCTTCTCCAAGAATACTAATAATAATGGAGAATAGTCATCCTCTACCATGCACTCTCAAGTCCTGAGTGATCAGGGAGAACATTATTGAAGCGGTTATCAAGGTGATCAAAGGTAGACAGCACACGTGATAGGATATGTTGTGCTAGAACCTGGAGATTCATTTAGTGATGTTCGAGGATTTGGGGGACACCTATGGATCACCACTAGATGGAATCCACTTTTATTCCGAAAATTAAATTACTATAAAACATATATATATTGTTAAATTAATCAGTTTTAAAAGGATTAATACAAGTTAATTATTTAAATATATATATTAAATATAAAAAATAATTGATGTTCATACCTTCGATACTGGACTGATTCCCATTTTTTCCTTGATTCGATTCCATTGATAAGTGATTGTATCATCATGTAGATCTAGGATTGATCATTGATAAGGACAAAAAAAGTTGGGAGTGACCCAATGCATGGTTCCACTATTCTTGAAGCCTACAAGTGGTATCATAGTGGTCACATACTTATTTATAATTAATTAAATATTATTGCATGATTTATGAAATTTTAATTTTAATTTCACTTCATGTTTATTCATTATTTTATTCAATGTTTTGAGATATTCTTCTTCCTCCTTAGTTTCTCATAGATCCAATCAATATCATTATTTCCATTATAGAAATAAAATCGAGAAACTCATTTGTATATTCAAAGGATTCTGGTTGGATTAAAATAGAGTACACATCGTATAATAAAAATTTCATGTCACGTACAAGTGTTAAATGATTCATGAATAAATTTGGTAATTAATTAAAACCATCTGCATTACTGATAAGAAGGGTGTTTATTTATTACACTGTATGTTGACAGGACCAGGGTGTCACACATTTAGTCAGAGTATACACATTATATCCAACGTACATGAAATATTGTTTCATTGAGGTACATATGGGTCATGTGTTTCCATACACTTCTTACCTGACTGGCGACCGTGTTACTCAGAAACCACACACCATATATTTTCTTATACACATAATGTACCCAAATAGTATGGGGAATTATTTACGCGTTGAGTCTGCAGGTGTGTTCCTTTAATAAATGGGGAGTGATGTACACACTATGTATCTTAGTTTCATACATCATGTAATTATAATAAATTACACATATATATACAAAAATTATTATAATATGTAAAAATCATTGACATGTTCTTGTGTGTGGTCGTTAATTTTATAAGAAACACCATGTGTGGGGTTCTAATATATATATATATATACATAAAAGTTTAAGTAATATCTATGTAATGTTCAGATCTAAATATCACATATGAGTCACATTATTGTTATTACTCCACATGCATTAAAGCTTGACACATTATTCAAAAATCATGTAATTAGGGTAATAATTATGTTTATAATAGATGTTATGAAAGTTAGAGATATGTTTTGTATTCAATATGTCTCATGAAAACAATTTATATGAGTATAATATGTTTAGGGTCGATTCTGATGGGTATTCACTGTTTTGACTCCATGATAAGTTTCTATACACAGTTTATTTTAAATAAATTTAGTTAAATTTTAAAAAATTATGATCTATGAGAATCTAAATAAAATTTGGATGAGAATTAAGATCAATTAATTGATTAATCAATGAAGATAATTAATTGTTTCAATTTAGATATATCTTAAATGATAATTATTAATAATTTCACATTTTTTTATTAAATTTTGTTATTAATTTCATGCATGAGGATAATCAGGAACATAGACCAGACCTTTGTATGTGATTGGTTACATTTAACTTATTATTAAATTAAATTGTTATATTATGTGCCTTAACCCCATCTTATTATATAAGGTAATGTTTTCTCCGGGTTTATTTTATGTAAATCATTTTCCCCACACCAACATGTCAGTAATAGCATATATACATGATGGAGCTCCGAGGCTAGTGGAGGTGGTTCCAGTTTGACGATGAGGTGAAACCAATCCCATAGAGATACATAGGTGGACATGTGGAAATATATAACACAATCCACGATTGGTTGAAGGTGTTTTCAACCTAGTTCAAATGTTAGTTTATGGGCTTCTAGATAATCTAACCATTAGTAAAATTTCATGATCATACCACTTTGTTATTTTATTTAGGTTATATTTTAGTGTTATTTTATTTTGGATATTTTTTTCACAATCAAATTAATTAATTAATTCATGATAATTCATGATAATACTAATATTAATTGGATTTTACTTTAATATTATCTAACATGTGGTTAATTACTTGAGTAAATCCACATTATATTAACAATAATTTAATATAGATAATAAATTTAAATTTATGAATAATGGATAAAATCCATCCATTTCAAATATTATGTTGGTATAGCCTTATAATACATCAATAAAAATCTAACCACAGTTCAATGATCTTGACCATCCATAGTTGGGGATATTTTAAAACTCGTGGAAAACAGTCTTGATGTTTTTGGTTTTCATAGCTTAGTTCACATCAAGGGTTTACTATTAATATAATACATTATGTAACAGGGTGTCTAATCAACAGATAAATGAATATGGAGTTAATGTTGTTGTAATTTGGAATGCCTACCTAAACCCATTCAAGTTTATCAGCTAACCAATGTTTGAGTAATGTAAGGATAATACAGATCTGTTTGATAGGATTTCCCATGCAATGGCATATTCTAAAAACCATTAGTGAGGCATATTGAGTTTCAATAAAATTGTGGGATATAAATAAAAATATAATATTTATTTATTTTTATAAATTATTTACCTAAATATGATTATCATTATCCATATTTTTTTAGAAATATAAATAAAATTGTATCAAATATATAATTATTATCTATACTAGATATTTATAACCTTCTTACTATTATATACTTCCCATAGTGAATATAGAGCCTTCATGTTATCCTTCAACATGAAATGAAGTTATATGTGATGGAAGAACCAATTCCAGATTTTCCATGTTGTGAGATAGGTGATAAAGATTTATCTCACTATGAGAATCAATTGATAGATTCCACAGATGATCAATATTTCATGCTATCATCCATGTCCATTGATATTTAAAAGAAACATGAGGAAATGGATGCATATAGAATGATGTATCACCATTGGGATCTCTATCAAGGTAAAGAGATATAAGATAGGTAATACATCTTTAATTCATATATTCAAACTATTCAGGGAGAGTATGTGCTAGCTGGGACTCATATAGTCCAGATTATAGGATCCATTCAATAGTGAGACCTCTTGGGGATTGAATTCCTTGATGATTTGTTTATAAATCTCATAAATTTGTCATGACACAATATATTCTCATGTTTTAATTTTAATTATAATATGAAAAATAATGATAAGATACTTTCAGAACATATTACATTGATTCACCAAGTTGATAAGGAAATGGGGAGTTATAAACTCATAGTCCTTATGGTTAATAAGAAATTTATGTATAGGGTAAAGGGGACCAAGACTCATAAAAAGTATATCAGTTCTGAGCACTATCCTCTCAAGAAGAGGAAGATCAAGAGACAGGTTATGAAAAAGGAGGTTTTATGTATTTTATGTGGCAATAAAAGACACTAGAAGAGGAACCTCACCTAGAAGCATGAGGTAGCCAAGGGTGTGTTCGCTATCAATTATAATATTTCAATATCTAATCATTTGGTATTAGATATAGCTTGTGGTGCACACATCTATATCTAAATGAAAAAACAAATTATATTCAAAGATATTTCTTTAGGGGAGGTGATTTTAAAAGCCCATAATGGTGAGAGTCTGGATACTATTGTGTTTGGAGACTACCACCTTTTATTGAAAATATGAATGAATTTGGTTTTAAAAGGATATTATTATTTACCAATGGTTACTAAGAAAATAATTTCTGTATCATTCTTAGATACATATGGGTGTATAAATATTTTAGTAAATAAAATGATTTTATTTTAAATGGAAAAAATATCTTATGGTTTATAATATATAAATAATGTTATTTTTGTATTAAATTAAAGAATCCATATATTGTAAAATTATACCAAATCATTTTCACATGACTTATATAACACCCATCTTTTGCATCCCTGTCATAGGGATACAAATGAGAAGTGTTTGATAATTATCTATCAAGATGATTGTTTAGACTCTTCTGAACTAAAACCACTTTAATGATGTCATTATTTTTTACAAGGAAAATCTATAAAACACTATTTTTTGAGTAGGGTAAGAGGTCCACACACCTTCTAGGATTGGAACACACTAATGTGGGTGGATCGTTTCTACTTAATTATAGTGGTTGAAAATCATACGTAATAACTTATACTAATTAATTGAGTGGATATGGCTATGTATAAATGATGAGGTCTAAGTATGAGTCCTTTGAGAAATTCATGGAATTCAAGAATGATGTAGTGAACCAACTTGGATAAAAGACAAAGAAGCATTGATTGTATCGAAGTGGTTAATATCTTAACCCATATTTCAACTACTTTTTACATGATTTTGGGATTATATCTAAACATATTCCTCCTTATACATCATATTAAAATGGTGTTTGTGAAATGATGAACCATACCTTTTCATACATGGTAATGTCGATAATTAGTCAGAAAGATCGTCCATTATCCTTTTGGGAAAATTTCTTATAAAATGTGTCATACACATTAAATTGAGTACTAAATAAAGTGGAAAATGGAATTCCCTCAGTGTTTTGGAGTTTAATGAAACATTTTTTGTTGTATACATGTATATAGGTATGTGTAGTATTTTTAAAGGCCTTTTATAGAAATAAAAGAGAACCTTAAGGAAGAAATTGTATCATTATTCTAACATCATGTTACCGATCTAATAGGTACATCATAAACCTTGTCATGGATTTTTGTATAGTTGTTTGGGTAAGGGTTGAGTTTGGATTGGGTGGAAACCTATAATGGTGAATTCGTAGATTTTTTGAATTGTCACCTTGAAACAACTTTTTTATGCAAGCTGCCTCAGAATTTTACATCGTGTAATAGTTCACCAAACAAGTCTTGAATGACTTCATACTGTGATGGGAACACATTGTGAGTTGACATTACATATCATAAAGTAATTAATGAAAAATTTCTAACAAATATCATAATATTTTGACATAAATTTATGAGTTGTGATGGTTCTAAAACTTATGTAATTTACAATGTGTGTTTGGTTCCAACGTCTCAAAATACCCCGACTGTGTTTTTTTTTCAAACAGGCAGTGCGACTAATTGTTTCCTTTTCATCCACTCTCGTTCCATCTCCACCAACCTAAGAAATTACCCCCCACAATCTTAAATCCTTCCATCCCTTCTGAATCCATTTTTTCGCATCTAATCATTTCTATAGTTGATGTGTTATTATAAGGTAAGAGGCCTGCTTGTTCATTATGTTTCATTCATTATCCTATCTTGGGTTTTCAATGGATAATCATGGAATTTATTGATATATTCTATGTGGTGTTGGATCATTCTTCTAGGATGGTTTTTCATGCTCTCCCCCCCATTTTTCTCATTGATGGGTGCCATTGAGAGTGATGTGTTTTGGGAATAAGTATGTGGTTTCGTCCCATATGGAAAAATTATTTAACTATGAATTTAATGATTTATTTCAACAATTGATTTAAATTCTATATCTTAAACATTCTTTCTATGGATGTGATAAAACCCAATTATCGAGAAATTTTTAGATTTTAAATGGTTTTGGCATGGGAAATTGGAAAACACCGCAATTCCATTGAATTGGTGTGTCTTTATGGAAATTGATTATTTTAAATTTGTGGATTTTATGGAAATTATTTCTTTTAAAATTTTGAATTTAATTATGGAAATCAATTTTGAAAATTGATGTAATTTATTTTTAATGGATTTCAAACTTTAGGAAATTGGTTAAAATGTTTTTATAGAAACCTAGTGGGTTTAACTTGTGTAGGAGGAAAGATTTTTTCATTTAAACTCATTTTGATTTTATATATAAATTTCAATTTATAAATGGGAGAATGTGATTTAATTATATTTTATGTAGTCTTTAAATAAATTTCACATTATTGATTATGTAGGACCACATAAAATCCTTAGGTTGTTGGTGAGTTATTTGGACACACTTTACAATATTACAACGTTCTAAAAATTAAATTTAGAGGGTCACATCCTCGATGGGAGGTTGATGAGCCTCTTATGGATACTATTAGTGGGACATGTGAATACACATATTAGTTAGATCAAATAGGTATTGTGGAGTCCTATAGCTTGACTTATTATTATACCTATTTGTAAGATGAAAATGTTGATTTCTTGATATTTATATTAGAGATATCATTGTACACCAATTTTGTAAAATATAATTACAATCCTTTTGGATTTATATAAAAAAAATTATATAAATTTTTTATTCATTCCACTTTCTTAGAAATACTCCATCCTTTTTAAAGGCTTTTCATAAAGTACATTCCATAAATTTAATTGTATAGAACTATTTATTTAAATAATTTATAAAATTACAAACCCTTTTATTTTAAAGTTGAATGTATTATTTGGGTTAATATATATTTTTAAACTATTATGGAATTCTTAGTGATAACATCCTCATATTTTTACCTGAGACCCTACTTGTTGATTTGGATATTTCTAGATTACATTCCTCTAGGCTTGAGCAAATGGAATGGTTCACATTGAAGTGGATCTATCTGTTGAACCTTGGTTGTAGTGATTTGTGATAAAAGGGCCTTGTTCAATTTTCCTCTATTAGTACATGGTTTGTATTTCATTGATCATAGATTTATGGTGTGTTGTATTCTGGTACATCACTCCCGGTGGAGTTTTTCTGAAATTCATACTATCTTGTTTTCATATTTCCACTACAATGTTTGTGTCAAAATAATTCGCACTACAATTTATTATATGATTACATGATAATCGTCTAACCATGGGGATCAGTAATGCTCTGTTAGATATTTCAGGGCTGGCTTGGTTATTGGGTTACTGGGGTACCTTGTTTGTTTCATGACAAAGTGGTATCAAAGGGAGACTGTTGATATTTTTTATGGAAGTTAGTATGAATTTTTGAATTGTTTTTGTGGATTAGTAGGTATTTTTATTGAGTTCCTAGACATATTTTAACTTAATAAACATTAAGTTTCCATAGGTGGTTAGGGAAGTACGTCATGTGGACTAGTTCTAGTCCTTTCCCTAATCTGATTTGGATAGACATGAATCCAATTATGGTTATACCATGTATTGGGAGTAATTTCTCTTGCTTCTCAGTTTGAGTGTGAATCTAATGTCTTAAATGTTTTCTAATAATGTTGTGCAGCATTATGATTTAAAAAAGACATGAAAATCATATAAATGTGGAATCTATTTCTGAATAGTAGTGATTCAATCCTTTAGTGGAACCAAAAATAGTTCAGGTGATTTTGCACACTCTCCAAGGTTTAGGACATGTTCCACCTCCATTCCCATTTAAGATCCAACTATGGATCCTCAGGGGGGTGTTCATTGAAATAATTCTCAACAGTTCTATTTCCAGAAGATGCCAGTTTTCAAAGTCTCCACTAATCCCAAACATGTTGAACAATGGTTGGGAATCGTAGAATTTCTGTTTGAGTTCATGGAGACACCATATTTGATCAAGGTGAAGTGTTCCACCTTCACTCTAGAGGGATTAAGAAGGATATGGTGGGACATGATGGATAATGGAAATAAAACAAGATGTCTTAGAGTGGAAATTTCTCAAGGTTCTTTTCAATAACTTGTTCTAGAAAGATTCAATGGTGTTGGATAAGTCTATGGAGTTTTTCAAGCATGAGAAGGTTGGAAGAACAATGAATAAGTATTCAAATAATTTTATTGAGTTGGTGCAATTTTTTCATGAGGTTTTATAATTTGGAAAAATGAAGGTTTGATGGTTTGAGTTGGGACTTAAATTAGATATATTTTCTAAGGTTATCTAGGTGAAACATCCCACTTATTCTGATGTGCTATATAGAAATACGATGGATGAGATAGACCTAGATGGAAGGAAAGATTTATCAGGATTTTCTATTCCACTTAATTGCAGTGTTAGTTCCATAAATGTAAAATTGAAGCATGATTATTTTCATGCTAGTTCTTAATGGATGGTTCAATCCATACCTCCTATAGCACTAGGAGGAAGTCGTTTGATTTTCTTCCGACGTGTAATGAAAATAAATTCTATGAGGTTAATCACAAAGGCACTGAAGAACTGTAGCTCATGAAGACATTTAGGGAACATATAATGATTGTTTCATCATTTATCTACTTCATATAGTAGAACTAGATCATCATCTCCTCCAAAAACAATGGTGAAATCTAATGCTTCATGTACTAAAGGGTTCCATCCATAGACATCCAGAGCAAAGCTTCTTCATGTAGTGGAAGAGACTTCATATGAATTAGACATGGGTCCAGCAACTATGAGAGATACCATTGTTATTGATGTGTTATTAGTGACTATTCTATTTGATATTAGTTCATCTCACTCATTTATTTCAACCCGTATTAGTAATCCCCATAATCTTCCTATAGGGATTTTATCTTTTGCAATGGATATTACTACACCCTTTTTTACGAAGAGAGGGCATGGTCTCTGTAGTCCCACTTGTATCTTATATATATCAAATATCAATCTTTCTTGGAGTTTTATATTTCTTCACATGAAATCTCTTAACGTCTTATTCAATATGGATTGTCTCATTTCCAATTAATTTGGAATTGATTGTAATCTTTGATGGGTCTACCTTACAACACCCAGTGGTATGCTTCTTGTCATTGATAGGGAATGGGGCCCCTATTTGATCAGCGGCTAACCCCCATTTCAAAAGGTGGGGAAGTGATATAAGTGTTTTATTTTTATCTAGTGTGGGGTTCAGTGAGCGGGGATCTTCCTCCCGTAGTTTTCTAGTTTCCCAACATGTTTCTTTCTGATTTCTCTAGTTTTCCATCACTACGGGATGTCATATTTTCCATTTACTTAATGTATGGTACTCAACAATTTTCAAAACCCTATAACAGTATTGAACATTCTGAATGTAAGGATATGATTTCATAGTTGGACGATCTCCTTGATAAAGTCTTTACATGCCTATGTGTTTATCCTTGGGGGGAACTACTTCTATTCCTTAAGAATATTGACGTTTCTCTTCATTTACGTGTTTATTACCGATATCTAAATTGATTAATGGTAAAGAAAGACTATTTTTCCACATAATAATGATTCATTTTATCTGTTGAAAGGTATAAATTGGTTTTCCGATATCAATCTTATATTTGTTTATCATTAGTTAAGGATAATGTAATTTGACATTCAGAAAGACACCTTTTTTGAGTAGGTATGTCCATTATGTGTACCTTGTTATATACTTTGGTCTAAAAAATGCCCCTATAAACATCATGGATTTGATGAAAATATTTTTCATTATGTATCATGATAACATTATGGTAGTCTTTATGGATGAAATCCTCATTTACTCAAAATCTGATAAAGATCAAGTGCAACATCTGAGAACAGTTTTGGGTCTACTAAAAAATCACTAAGGTTTAGAAAATATTTCAATATATGATTTTGGGATTCAAGAAGTTAAATTATTCCGACACATGGTGTTTGAAAATGGTATATCAATTGATCCTGAGAAGGTAATGTTTGTTATGAACTTGGAGAAACCATAAAATGACTTCAAAATATAGGGCTTCTAGGGATTATACAGATACAACAATAGGATTGGGAATGACTTCTTGATGTTAGATTATATGATGACTTCTATAAATTACAAGGGGTTGAAGTTTTCTTGGGATGATAAATTTCATATGTATTTTGTTGAGTTGAAATTTCTATTGATTATTGCGCCAATGTGGGCTCTTCCATAGGATGGTAAAGACAATATGGTATTTTGTGATTAATCAGGTTTAGGATTGGGTTGCGTTCTTATGTAGGGAGACCATTTAGATACTAATGGATCTCGTTAGCATAGGTCACATAAGAATAATTATCATACCAATGATCTTGGACTTCCAAAATTGATGCTCACCCTTAATAGTTGTCGGCATTACCTTTTTAGAGAAAGGTTTACAGTGTTTCCAGACCATAAAATCATGACTTATATCTTCTCAAAAAAATATTCGAACCTTTTACCAAGGCCAGGGATGGAGTACCTACAGTTATTCAACATTAGAATTTCATATACCATGAAGAAAAAGAATGTCACGGCAGATGCGTTGAGTAAGAAACTTTCATCTCTGGTTGTGAAAGAATATTCAGGGGAGTGGAGATTGATGAATCTTTTTCACAGTTTCATATTAGAGTTCAGAGTAAAGGGGATGACGTTTCATTATCTAGTTTTCATTTGACATATTATCTTCACGATATGAGTAATCAATAATAAGAACTTGATGATGATTTTCATTTCATCAGTGAAATATTTTTTGTGGGAATAATGTTACTTAATGGCTATTCTCTGAGGAGGGATCTTTGTGTTATCAGAAACATGATGTTGTTTCGTTAGTATCAATGAAGGTTTTAATGGGGACTGAAATAATTCCTTGTGGGTTGTGCACCTAGGAACCACTAATATGTTCTAGGACATGTGTCATCAATCTTGTTGGCCAGGTATGAGACAAGGTAATTTTGATTTTGTTTCCCATTTCGATACATACCAACAGGTGAAATTGGATCACCAAAAACCTTTGGGTTTTCATTATCCACTTCGGGTCCCTACATGGATGTGGGATGAAATCTCAATAGACTTTTTGGTTGGGTTTCCTTATACCCAATGTAAGAATAATGTGATATGGTTTGTAATAAATTGGCTTACCATGTTATCTTACATTATACCCATTAGAGATAAATCAATATTTGATGAGTTGGGAAATATGTTTGTCAAATATATTGTTCATTTTCACAGAGGTCCATCTTCTATAGTCTTTGACAGGGATCCTCTTTTTACTCCTCACATTTGAAAAGGGATTCAAGAGGCACTGGGATTTCAGGTTGATTTGAGCATGGCCTGCCATTTGCAGTCAGATAACCAAACCTAGAGAGCTATACACATTCTTGGGGATAGGTTTTTAACTTGCGTTCCCTATTTCGGTGGGTCCTAGGTTGATAAGTTGGGACTATTTTATTTCCCTTATTATTATAGATACTAGTCCATTATCAAAATGGGACCTTTTTAGGCCTTTTATGGTCGACCATGTAAATATCTGTTTTTTGGTTGGAGGTTGGTAAATATTCCCTGGATGGACCACATTTTGTCCAAGAGATGACAATTTAGATTTAGTTAATTAGTAAGAGAATTTTTATGGAATTGAGCTGGTATAAGTCTTATGATGATCTTGGTCATATTCGTTTGGAATTTTCTATTTTTGAGCAATTGTTCATGAATGTTTCACCCCAATTATTTCATCTACAGCATGGGAGGAAAGGAAATATTTCTCTTCCTTTAATGGGACCATATGAGGTTGTTAGTCATGTGGGGAGATTTTCTTACTTTTTAACACAACCACCATAGTTGACATTGATTCATAATGTGTTCCATGCATCATATCTAAGAATGAATCTATTTGATCTCTCTCACATTTTTATCTAGAGATATCTTGAGATTGATACTAATATATCTATGATTGCTCGTCCAATTTGGATCGTTCATTCTTAGAACAAGGTAATTTGTGGGAGGATGATAAAATTGGTTTGTTTTATATCGTAAAACTATTATAATAATCACAATATATGGGAATCAGTGGAACTGATGAATGGGTAGTTACCTCATATCATTAACATCGAAGCTTTTTCATATGATTTTTCGGGACAAAACTTTTTTATGGTGTGGAGGTTGTTACATCCCATTATAAATCTGATAGGAACATCTTAAAACATGTCGTGGTTTTCCCTAGGCATTTTTTGGGTAAGGGTTGAGTTTGGAATAAGAGGATAACTATAATGGTGAAGTTAGGGGTTTGTTGGATTCATTCCTCTTAATTACTTTTTCAAGTAATCTTCCAAAGTATTTCACATTGTGTAACAGAGTTACACACCATGTAATTATTATTCTAACATGTTGTGAAGGGTTTCATGATGTGATGGGTACACATCATGATATGTCATTAAAAGTGATGAAGTAATTACTGATTGGTGTATAAATTGTTGCACCATATTTTATTACAAAATGGTACACATTTGTACAGTAACAAAACATAAATATTTCACACTGTGTACTGGGATTTCACTTCATGAAGTACCTCCACTGCATTTTTGTAATAGGCAGTGTGGTTGAGTTATTTTCTTCTTCTCTAGTACTTTATTTCTCAAACTGAGACATTCCCCAGGTGATATTGAAACCTTCCATCCCTTTCAGATTTCGTTTGGAATTGGATCACTCTGCACATTTAGTGTAATTATTGGGTAATATATCTCCATCGTTCTTCACGTTTCTCTCATTCCCATCTTTTAGGATTCAGTGGGTCATCATGGAATTGATGGATCTATTACCTATGGTGTTGGATCATTCATCTAGATTGGGTTTTGAGGTCTTCTCCACCTTCTTTCTTGGTGATGGGTGTCATTGTGACTATTGAGTTTCAGGAAGATGTTGGTCTCTATTCTATATGGCCAAATAAATTACCTTTTAATTTATTGATTTATTCCAAGAGTTGATTTAAATTATATTATTCATACATTATTTCAGTTGATTTGATAAACCCAACTCAAATGTATTGCGAGATTTGAAATGAGTTTGGCATGGAAAATTGGGAATGCCCCCAAATACTATTGAATTAGGGTATGTTTATAGAAATTAGTTATTTAATATTGTTTAATTTAGATTTTGGATTTGAAGGGAAATTATTTTCAAATAATTTGTTGAATATAATAGTGGAAATGAATTGGTAAGAGTTATGGAATTGGGTTTGAATGGATTTCTAACATGTGGAAATTGATTAAAATCTTTTTATAGGAATATAGTGGTTTTATCTTGTGAAAAAGTCATGTTTTTAGTAAAACAATTTTCGGTTTTAAATTGAAAATTAGAACATTGAAATGGGATAATGGTATTTAATTTCACTTTAAGCAGTCTTTAAATAAATTTTTCGTCATTGATTTTGTATGAGAACATGAAAGCCTTAGGTAGTGGGTGGTTTATTTGGACACACTCTTTGATATTTCATGATTTTAAAATTTAAATGTGGTAGTTCAAATCCCTGATAAGTCAGTGACGAGTCACTTATATCTAATGTTAGGGGGAATGTTTATACACATATTTTTGAGATAACTTAACGAGAGCATAATCCTATAGCTAGAAATATTAACATACCTATTTGGCAGATGGCCATGTCACACTTTTGTTATTTATATTTGAGATATAAATTAATGCAAATGTTATAAGACTTCTTTACATGAATTTTGTATTTATATAGAATAAAATATTAATAGTTTTTATTTAATCTATTTTATTAGAAATATTCCATCATTTTTAAATTCTTTTCATAATGTAAATTTAATCATTTGAACTATATAGAATGAATTGAATAAATATGATTTAAAATGCCAAACTGTTTTAATTTAAGAATTTGATGTATTATCATGGTTAATCAATGTTTTGACATAGTTAAGGAATCCATCATGGGAACCTTGTTGGATTTTTATCTCACACTCTACATATGCCTTCTGGTGATTGTAGATTCCCCTCCCCCTGGTTCAAGAAAATTGATGGATATCTTTGAGTAGGTTCCAACTATTGAAATGTAACGTCCCGGTTCCGGAAGCCACCCAGAGGCGCCCCGTACCCAGTGGGTCACATGGCCTCAAGCGCATTTCCCCAAACGCCAGAGGCTGCCGACTAGTAGCGAGGCCCTTGGGTGTGATAGTGGGGAAACTATTCCCTCTTTGGCAAAGTACATAGATGAAGAAGAAAAAATAGAGAACAACAGAAACTGTAACCATCCATACAATAGTAAACGATAAACATTGGAAGACTAACAGTAAACAACAGGAGAACACACTCATGTATATAAAATGATGCATGATTCATATGTCTAGAAAATCATCCAAACAAGTCACAATGCTGAATATAATAATAAACCCAAGGGAAAAAGAAAATAGGTAAACTCCTCAGTTATTTCAAGCCCTATCTTGGTCCCATGCTCTCCAGCTCCACATCAAGTCAAGTACCTGAAGTAGAAGGGCGCTTTCCCTTATCAATACCTACAACAATATAATCTGCTTGGGCCCAAAATCATGGGCCAAATAGGGTGTGAGACAATGTCCCAGTAGGTAACCACACCAAGATCTATGCCTAACAGTCAATGAATACATGGAAAGTAAAAGTACAGAAAGCAGTAAATAGGAAAGAACATAGCAGATACAATCCATAGTGTCTAGCATAGAAAGTACACAAGAAACATCCAATCAACAAGTAGAACAAAAGGTAACCCCCTGGGTATTTCTCACAGCCCAACTCTTATGGTTCAACCGACAAGTGCTAGAAACCCTCTGGGAGGCACACACAGTCTTCACCCCTCTGGTTCGCCTAATGAAAATATACTCTCTAAGGAATCACTCACCGTCAATTCCCCATATAGTCTTGTATCGTAATAAAGGCTCTCTGGGGACGCAATCAACGTCTCATTCCCCCTGTGGCCCACGTCACGGAACTACATACACTTTGAGGAAGAACTCAATGTCAATTCCCCCTATGGTCTCACATCATAAAATAAAGACACTCTAGAGAATCCCTTACGTCCATTCTCCCTATGGTCCACTACACTAGGTTCTCTTAGCCCTGTGTAAAACAAACATGCATACGCGCTTATTTCCCCAAGTAAACCTCAAGAACTACTTGGCTTTCATTCTAAGGCACAATAGCATAACAATACAACGGTTCAACTATCCTACAACTAGGCATGGAAACTGAAAAAATGCCTAACAGGAAAAAAATGCATGGAAAAACATCTAGTGCACATTAAAAATTGTCATATTCACAAGAATTTTCCTCTAATCAACCATTCAAGCAAATCAAGCAACAACAGGGGAAAGGTAGGAAACACACACAATACCCCATTTAAGGGAACTTGTGGAATTGCAAAAAATATTCAAATACTTCCTACATAAAGGCATAAACCACCTACCTCGGTCCTAAGAGATCAATATACTTGAACCACGAGGCTTGATTCTCTTTATAACTGCGTAGATCTACGAAAACACAAAAAACGCTCAACCCATGATATCATGAGAAAGAGGAGGAATTTGAAAACAAAGCTCTAGGAGAAGGAAAGGATTACCTATATGGTTCCAATGCAATCGACAGTGGTCTATTCGGAGAACGGATGATGAATAAGAAATTCGGAGAACTTCCATGGCCGTACGGCATCTCTTGGCCGAACGAGACCTTGAAGAAGACGATTTTGTCGATTAGGTGCGACCCCGGTCCGTTTACAGAAAAAAAAATACACGGTGTGTACTTCTTGAGTACATGGTGTGTAATCTACTTTTCCGTACTCCGCTTTAAGCGGCCTCTAATTCACCACTACACACCATGTGTGTGGCCCAGAAATGGTCAACACACGGCCTGGTACGGCAAGAGAGTACACGACGGGTACTTATAAAGTACACGACGTGTACTTGAAAATTTTCCAGAATCTCCTCTTTTCTAAAAAAAACTCCAGAAAAAGGAATGACATACCTGAAAATAAAGATCCAGGTTCTTAAAAACTTTCCCCCTTAAATAAATTCGTCCCCGAATTTCCCTAGAGAGGTGTAGAAGTAGAAACCCCGAATAACTCTGGCCACTGTGATCACACATCAGCCTACCTATCCCAGGTCTCATACTGTACTCACTCGTTCATCCATAGCACCCGTACTAGATAAATAGACCGCCTAGGAATTACCTTAGTATTGCGATCGACAATCTGGATAGGATTCCCCTCAAACGATGCATTTTATTTCAGCTCAACCTCCTCGGGCTGAACGACATGTGACGGGTCTAAAAAGTAACATCGGAGCTGAGAGGCATGGAAGACGTTGTGCATGGCCCGGTACCTCTGAGGTAACTACAACCGATAGGCAACCGACCCAACTCTCTCCAATACCTCAAATGGACCGACGTACCACGATGAAAGCTTACCCTGTCTCCAAATCCTCTTGTGTCCCAACCTCGGTGTGACACGCAGAAAAACATGATCCCCAACCCCGAACTCCAATGGTCATCTCCACTGATCATCATAAGACTTCTGTTGAGACTATGTTGCGGCCATCCTTTTCCGAATCAACTCTATCTACTCTGAGATTTCTTGAACAAGACAAGGTCCCAATAAAGCCACCTCTCCTGCCTCCATCTAGCATAAAGCAGATCGGCATGGCCTACCGTACAAGGCCTCGTAAGGTTCCGTCTGAATAGTCTCCTAGAAACTTTTGCTGTAGGAAAACTCCATATGAGGGATATGCTTCTCCCAAGAATTGACAACGTCTATAATGCATGCTCAGAGCATATCCTCAAGCATCTGGATCATACGTTCGGACATGCCATCTGTCTGGGGATGGTATGATGTACTCAAAAGTACATGTATACATAAACCCCTCTGAAGCCCCTGCTAGAACCGAGAAGTAAAGCACACATCCCTTTGTAAAACAATGGAGTGTGGAACTCCATGATGACGTAAAATATCTCGGATGTATAGTCATCCCAGATCATCAACACTTATGGTCTCCTTGATCGGTAAGAAGTTAGAAACCTTTGTGATCCTATTGACAACAACCCAAACAACATCGTTCCCTCGAGGAGACCTCGGCAATCCGGTCACGAAGTCCATCTTTTCATCCTTCCACTTCCACTCTGTAATGGGTAACTACTGTAAAAGGCATTCTGGTCGCTGATGCTCTTCCTTCACCTATTGACAAGTAGAACAACTCAAGACGAAACCAGCAACATCCCTCTTCATACCTGGCCACCATTACTGACGATTAAGTACCCGATACATCTTGGTGATGCCAGGATGAACTACCCAAACTGAGGAATGAAAATAATAAATTAGCTCCTCACGTATGTCAACTGGAACGCATACGCGTCCCTGGAAATGCAAGATCTCATCCTCACCCACTTTCCATCAAAGAAGATGGTCCTCTCCTAACACACTCTCTCGCAAGACTAAGACTTCTGAGTCTGATAGCTGCCTCATCCGTACCCGATCAAGAAGTGTAGAGGTAACAGCTACATAAGATAGGTACGTCTGTCCCTGTTTGTCGTGCACCTCCAGATTCATCTCAGAGAATAGAGTCATAAGCTTACACTCATTACTGGCCTCCTGAACAGCCTGAATCTGGTTTCTCCTGCTCAACTCATCTACCACTGTGTTGCCCTTCCCCAGTGTATAGGAAAGTTCGAAATACAATGACTGAAGATATTCGACCCACCTATGCTGTCTCAGATTCAGATCACACTGAGTGATGATGTAATTGAGACTCTTGTGGTCAGTGAGAGCCACAAAGTGCTCTCCCAGAAGGTAACCTCTCCAAGAGCACAAAGCATTAACAATAGCTGCCAACTCCAGATCGTGCATCAGGTTGTTCCTCTCATGTGGCCTCAACTGCCGAGACCCATACGCGACAACTCCAACTCCCTGCATAAGCATAGCACCCATCCAGATACCTGAAGAATCACAATAAATAGTATAGATCTTACCTATCTCTGGAAATACTAGTATCGGTGCTGACGTCAACCTTCCCTTCAGCTCCTAAAAGGCTGACTCATAAGAATCTGACCATAAGAACATCGCCCCCAATTTGGTCAGACCTGTCAATGGTGCTTCTAGGTGTAAAAAGTCCTGAATAAAGTGTTTGTAGTATCAAGCCAGCCCTAGGAAACTCTGTACGTTAAAAACATTCTTCGGCTTATCCCAGGAAACTACATCTCTCACTTTCTCTCGGTCCATAGATACTCTTGTCTGTGAGATGAAGTGACCCAAGAAGTGAATCGTATCCATCCAAAAGTTGAACTTAGAGAGTTTAGCATAAATCCGATGCTCTCTCAGTGTACTCAAAATGATCACAAGATGGGAAGCATGGTCGTGTCGAGTGTGAGAGTATGCAAAGATATAGTCCACGAAGACCACGACGAAGGAATCCATGTACGGATGGAACACTTGGTTTATCAGTGCCATGAAAACTACTGGCGCATTCGTGAGATCGAACGGCATAACCGTATACTCGTAGAGACTATACCTGCTCTTGAAGGTGGACAGTGGTATATCTGATGGTCTAATGTGCAATTGATGATATCCATACCTCAAATCAATCTTCGAGAATATCCGGGATCCTCAAAGTTGATCGAAAAGATCATCAATCCTCGGCAGGGGATATCGATTCTTGACTGTCAACTGGTTCAGCTTCTGATAATCCACACAGAGCCTAAGGGTACCATCTGCGTTCTTCACAAACAAGATAGTCAAACCCCAAGGAGAAGTACTGGGTCAGATGAAACCCTTTTCCTGCAACTCCTCCAACAACTTCTTGAGGTCTTACAACTCAGGTGTAGAAATCCTATAGGTAGGAATGGATATCGGTGCCGCTCCTGGGACAAGCTCAATATAGAAGTCTACCTCATGCTCTCAAGGAAAACCTGAGAAATCCTCTGGAAAAACATATCTGAAATGATCCACCACTAGAGGAATGTCCAATTGTGAAGTCCCCTGATCATCTAAATAAATACTAGAAATATGGGACGAAACCCTTCCTAGCCCATGATGCTCGAGTCCTTCTTGACACACCCGAACATCCCATTCTCCTATATGAAGAAAAGATTCACCCTCTGGTGAAATGAAACTCACGAGTCCATCCTGAGAATGACATCATAGCCTGTCATCTCTAGGACATAGAGATACCATAAGAAACGATACCCTGCAACCTCGAGAGGGAACTCTCTGCACTGACCTACACTAGATCAGTAATATCAAGGACATATAAGAAATGAGTAAAAAATAGAAACAGGAGAAGCAAGCACTCTTGTTTTACAAAACAAGACTGAAGGGTGTGTATAAACTCTACACGACGTGTACATAACTCTATTCCCCAGACCGAGTCTCCTTTCACGGCTAACCCACACGGTCTTCTTAAACTGAGACTACATGGTGTGTTCCCTAAGGGCACGGTGTGTAGTAATCAAGGTTTCAATGACCTGTATTTTTAGATACATGACCGGTTACACGGCTGAAGCTACACGGTGTGTTCCAAAAAAACACTGCGTGTACTTGATGATTTTTCCTGACCCGTTTTGTTGGAGATAAGGTCAGGTACCTACAGCAAGACTACACGGCACGTTCATACAAAACACGGCGTGTATTACATGAGATTCCCTGAACAGTGTTGTTAGTGACACAGTTGGGTTCATGGCTCACTACTACATGGCGTGTACCTACCATACACGGCGTGTTCCTGGAGATTCTTCACAACACGTGTTTCTGCTCACACAGTCAGTGACACGGTTTAAAAACTACATGGCGTGTATATATAAAGTACACATCGTGTATTCAGGGATTTTTCAGAAAGTAGCTTTGAAACTGCACCGAAGCCCATAAAACACTGAATAACAAGCATGAAGGTTCCAAATTCCGATCCGTGAGGGCCCATACTCCCCATGAATCAAATCTTGGCATCTCTTACATATCATATAAAAGGGAAACAAGTCAATGATCCACCATTTTCCGATTCATGAGGGTCCATAACACCTCATGATCCAAAATATGGTGTTCATTTAAGCAATGTACAATACAAACAACCTTTATTTCAAACTACAGGGATTCTATCAAAGCATCTATCACAACAACATGCATAATCTACCCAATTTCTATCACAACAACATGCAATTTCTAATGCACCCTAGATGGCATGGAAAAAATGCATGGCATTTGATTTCTAACAAGTACATATTTTATGCATGAGATTACATACCCTCATCTCATCGGGTTGCGACAGAAATAGAACCACAATATAAATAACAATAACAACACAAATCATGTGAATCATCCTAGGTGAAATGAGATCAACTGTTACATAGCAAAACCAAAAACTGTAATAAGAGAGGTAGATTGGATTTTCCCTGTACACGGGTTAGCTACTCCTAAGCACAACTTAATACCAAGTACTGAATCCATCATATCCTTGGTTAAAGGCTCCAAACAGTAAATCAATAGAAAAGAAACCCTCTGATACCACATTGTAACATCCCAGTTCCAGAAGCCACCCAAAGGCGCCCTGTACCCGGTGGGTCACATGGCCTCATGCGCATTTCTCCAAATTCCAGAGGTTTCCAACTAGTAGTGAGGGCCTTGGGTGTGAGAGTGGGGAAACTATGACCTCCATTGCAGAGTACATAGTAGAAGAAGAACAATTAGACAACTGCAGAAACTGTAATCATCCATACAAGAGTAAACGATAAATAGCGGAAGACTAACAATAAACAACTGGAGTGCACACACATGTATATAAAATGATGCATGATACATACGTCTAGGAAAGTAGCCAAACAAGTCACAATTCTAAATAAAATACTAAACCCAATTGAAGAAGAAAACATGTATACTCCTCAGCATCACAATCCCTAGCATGGTCCCATGCTCTCCAACTCTATATCAAGTCAAGTATCGGAAGTAGAAGGACGCTTTCCTTTATCTATACCTGCAACAATATAATATTCTTGAGCCCAAAACCTTGGCCCAAATAGGGTGTGAGAAAATATCCCCGTAGGCAACCACCCAATGATCTGTTCCTAACAGTCAGTGAATACATGTAAAGTAATTGTATAGGAAGTAATAAACAGGAAAGCACACAGTAGCTACAATCAATAATTTCTAGCAGAGAAAGTACACAAGTAACATCCAATCAACAAGTAGAACAACAGGTAACCCCCTGGGTAGTTCTCATAGCCTAACACCTATTTTTTAACCTGCAAATACTAGAAACCCTCTAGGAGGCACACACAGTCTAACCCCTCTGGTTCAGCTAAGGAAAATAGACTCTCTGAGGAAGCACTAACAGTCAATTCCCCCTATAGTCTAGTATCGTACTAAAGGCTCTCTAAGGAAGAACTAAATGTCTCATTCCCCCTGTGGCATGGGTTAAGGAACTACAGACACTCTGAGGAAGCACTCAACGTCAATTCCCCATGTGGTCTCGCGTCGTAAATTAAAGACACTCTAGAAAAGCCCTTACGTCCATTCTCCCTATGGTCCACTACACTAGGTTCTCTCAACCCTATGTAAAATAAACATGCATAGAACGCGTATCATCCCTTGTAAACCTCAAAAACTACTTTGCAATCATTCTAAGGCACAACTGCATAACAGTACAACAGTTCCACTTTCCTATAACTAGGCATGGAAATTAGCAAAATTCCTAACAGAGAAAACATACATGAAAAAATATCCATAGAATAGTAAAAATTTCCCTTTTAACAAGCATTTACCTCTACCCAAGCATTCATGCAAATCAGGAAAAAACAGGGGGAAATTAGGAAAGACACACAATACCCTTATTAAGATAATTGTTTGAATTGCACAAAATATTCAAATACTTTTTACAAAAAGGAACAAACCACCTACCTCGATCCTAGGAGATCGATATCTTGAACCATGAGACATGATTCTTCTTATAACGTCGTATATCTATGAAAATGCACAAAATTTTCAACCCACGATATCTTTAGAAAGATGAGGAATTGGAAAACAAATCTGTAGGAGAAGGAAGGGCTTACCGCTGCGGTTCTAATTCAATCGACGGCGGTCGATTCGGAGAATGGATGAAGGCTCGGGAATTCAGAAAAGTTCTGCAGTCGTACGACGTCTCTTAGTCAAATGTGACCTAGAAGAAGAAAATTCTGTCGATTAGGCGTGACCCCAGTCCATTTAAAGAAAAAAAAAAGAAAATACACGGCGTGTACTCTACTTTTCTGTACTCCGCTTTAAGCGGCTTCCATTTCACCCCTATACACCATGTGTATGGCCCATACACGGACAACACATAGCCCGTAACGATAAGAGAGAATGCGGCATGTACTTATAAATTACACGGTGTGTACTTCAAAATTTTTCATAAACTCCTCTTTTCTCAAAAACTCTAGAAAATGGAAAGACATACCTGAAAACAAGGATCCGGGTTCTTACATGAAACATTGTTGTGGGGACTTGTGTCCTTATGATCATGGATTTTTTTTCCAATCCCAGTACATGATATTTAGTAATTTTGTATTTGATTTATCCCTTGTTGTATTCTAGTACATCACACCAAAGGAATTCATGACTAGGATCTGATTTTTTTTATCAATGTAGGGGTTGTGAGCTAGAATAGTACAATGAATCCAGTTGTCACTGATTCGACTACACAGTCTGAGTATATTTCAGATTTTGGTGCATCCAAGGAAGCCATTTGGATATGTAAAATTGTCTAGGAGGATGATGTGGTACCTATAATTAAAGACGTTATCACATTATATTATACTAATATTGCAGTGGTGTATCCTAAGAATTACCTAAGGCCCCACCAATGAATATAGCATATTCTCTTGGAGTATACTTCTTGGGGGGTTTTCATTAGAGAGTTGATGTTGAGGTAAGATTGTTACCCCTGAAAGAGAATGTGGTGGACCACTAGACTAAAGTCATATCTTAAAATAAACATGAGTATTATGTGAGAGCTAGGGGACTGACAGTTGTTAGCAGATGGCTCTAGTCTGAGTGGGGGTTTGTAGGACTAATTTCCCAAGAACAAACTTCTTTGTAAGATATGATGACATGTCTTCTTTTTTTAATATTTATAAACTTCTTATCACACCATTATCACTCTTATCCATAATATAGTATAGGATAATGTCCTAATGGTATCTATCAAACTAAAATATCATAGTAGTTGCCAACTATGAAGAGAACCTGAATCTGATACAACACTATTCTTAAATATTTGGTCAATATTGTGAAAATATCATTTTAAAGACTCAAAATATACATGCTATCAAGATTGGTGACTCATAGGACCATGACGAACCATCTCATGGTGCATTCCATTGGTAATATATATTTTAGAATATTTTGAGAACAAGACCCACCAGTAGGAAATCCACATTAATATGTTTCATTACATGTCCTTATTTAGGTGTGTGTGTATTGATCCTTGTACATTTAAATTATTACTTATGAGTATTATGATCCACACACATTGATCTATTGACAAAATCTATGATGATTGGTGTCTGTGGAGAAGTAGTATAAAATGGGTGTCTCACAAGTAATATTGAATTATTTAATAATGCGGGAATGAATTTTTCCCTTCTGTTCTTTAGTAGAAGTTGATATCTCAAGCCCATTGATTGAAATGATACAACCTAAATAAATCCATCTACATGGTGTTCTATAGGGAAGGTCTTTTTCTAGGATGTCCATGAAAGGGACATCAAGTACATTGGTTGATCGCACCTGCATGAAACCTTCTAGATTTGAGATACAATGATAAATTGAGTATATTTCACACCAAGAATCCATATGAGTTATTTTTTTATTATGGAATTAAATTATTCCTCTATGGGTACCTTGGAGTGTTTCTATATGCTATCCTTGGACATTAGGTTGTTTCACCTAATACTATTGAAAAAAAAGGCCTAAATGGTCACACACCAAGTGTATCGAAAATTTGAGTTAAATGATATATTATTTTTTATTACATTACAAGATGAATTTAAAATAATCTCATTTGTGGTTTAATAATTAGTCATGTATCATTGAATAATTATATTACGCCACCAGTTATATGATAGAATATAATGCAAGAAGAATATTTAATAATCATTTATTTTCTATTTCATGAATATAATATTAATTTTTTTATTGTGTAATAATCAAGTGGTATCAATTTAATAAATAATTGGTCATTATTCATGTCCTGATAAATATTGTGGAAGAATGGAGGACTGAGTTTAATGATCTAGTGAAAAATAATAAATATTGAATATTATTTGTTAAATATTATTTAATTTAATTATAAAATTAAGCGCATGTCGAGAAATAATAATAGATATTATCATTATTTAACCTGTGGTTCTATATGGATTAAATAAATAATAAATGGAACTTCTGGGATTATTGTATTTTAATTAATATGATAAATAATACCAATTATATTAATTTCTTAGTAAGCCAATTGATGTTCTCGGTTGTGCACAATAGATTTGTAGAATTCTCCACAGCCCTATAGATCTCCCTTCTCCATGACCTCTCATTAGAATGGTGAGCGATCTTCCTCCACCACCAATACTCAAGTCAAGAGAGTTCACAGTTAATTATTTTGATGTGGTTCTTGAGGCGATCAATGGTAGACGACGCAAGTGATGGGATCTATTGTGCTAACACCCAGATAATACTGGGGTGATATTCTAGGATTTGTGGAACACATGTTGATCACAAATAGAGGGAGTCTTCCTAGATTCCTACAATGTGATGGTCATTCAATGAAAATATTTTGTTAGATTTATTGGCAAAGAAATAATTCCAACTAGGTAATTATTTGATTAATTAAATTTATTATAAATAATACATGATGGTTGTCCCTCTGGTTCCGGTTTGGCATCCAATGTCTATTTTCTATGATGAAATTCTATTGATCATGAGATTTCTCATTATATAGATCTAGATTAGTCATCAATCATGACAAAATAAAAACTTAGGCATGACCCAATGCACGCTTCTATAGCACATGAAAACTACACATGGAAGGGGTAGTGCCTGAAATCACAAAAATATGATGTATACAATACATCTCAAAACCACACTATGTGCATAAAATAATCTTAGGCTCAATTGTAGCTATCATTTTTTGGACACCCAACTCTCACTACATGGGAAAAGATATCCTACAAGAACACAAGAATTTAAGCTACTACATTTAGTTCATTAATTTTTTTAACATTTAAAGCCATGTTAGTTAATTCAATAACCATTAAATAACCATATTCTGATTAGTTTTCATTAATCATTTATGTGAGTTCCATGCATAGTAAGAATAATACAAGTGAGTACATGGTATCCCAAGATTAACATATTTCTAATATTCTATCTAGAACCAACCCCATGGGTTAAAATATTTATTTGAAATTAATATTAATTCCATGATTCCAGTTACTCTAAGAAAACATCCAATTCAACCATAAGTAGTAAAAACTATGAAAATACACTAGCCTTAGATAGTGGGGGAAGGAATGCAGATAAAAAAAATAATCCCTACCATTAATCCATTAAATATATGCCTTATCATCAAGGATATAGATTAAAAACCAAAAAGGGTATGACCGGAATAAAATTGTTATGTCACCATTATTTCACCATCGATTCCATTACACATATCCCCATGAAACTCACCCTCATATGCGTCAACTACTGTGAAAAAATCAGGTTTCCCCAATCATATATCATCATCCATCCCAGGATCATATAACATAGTGACACCTATTACTAGTGTAAATAGAAGCCATATAAAACATGAATAATAAAAAAAGGATATCTAGGCCCAAAAATAGTGAATTTATCTTTCACATGAAAACAATCTCTCACAGATCCCAAAAAATGGAATCGATTCTTTGTAAACCAATAAGTACTCTAATCCCCAAATAGTTATTTTTATCAAAACAACCTATTTTTATTTCATATTAAATTATACATATAATTATTAATAGTTTCAAATTTTATTTTACCAATGATATCGACTATATAAATGTATCCAACTTTACTAAATATTCTTCTAAGGATGCCAAAAACCTTCATATGATAATTAATGAATGTCCTAAATCCATGATCATCTCATCCACATGAAACTGCATCCATCCAAGGATGCCACCCCGCAACAACACAAACATACAACTATAGAAAATCTAATATAATTAAAGAGTAATACTCCATATATATAGAATGACTAAATTGGAGGAAACAAGATCTATCCAAAAAAACTGTGAGAAAAGGGAGGAAAAATGTACCTCAGATTTTTGTGGATCAATAATAAAAATCTAGTATCAATCCCTATCAAAAGGGAGTTCAAAGCCCTAAGAAAATATACAAATAGGTACTATATTATCAAGAGTATAAAGTGGGAGAAATATATGTTTTGGATGGGGGGTGGATTAATTATAGGCATACAAAATATTTAATGACCACAACACAGACCTATAGGCTATTCCACAAAACATCATGGATATAATGTACTTGTAGGAGACCATTACCTTTCCTCTAGGTCAAATTCATATCCAAGAACTATGTGTGGTTCCTAAATGAATATACTATTTATTAGGGGGGAGGTTAAATGGTGAATCGTACATAAAACACCAAAATCACCATTGGATTTGTAGTGGCTCGTTGAGGCACTTTGGCACTACCACCAGCTCTATGTCATAGACACCCAACTAACGTATGTTTCATCCCACTCAAAAAAATAGTTATCAAGTTGTGTATACCCCAAAATACCCACCATAGAAAATCCAAAAAAAAATGTTCAGCAGGCCCCCCATTCCTGCCGACACCTTATCCTGATCTACTACACAACATCCCCCATCACTATGGATCAACAAATCCCTCTATGTCAAATCCATTCCATTTTATGGGGTAGCACCTAACATTTCACCAAACACTATCCAAAAACCTTGGAACTCCCCCTATACTTCTCCAACACCCATTAATCATAAGTTAAATAAATTCTGGGGTCCAATGACATACATAAAATACCTCTCAAAACATTCTCATCCTTATGAATGAAGAATAATATTGAATCTGGAGAATGAAAAAAGAAGTATCTTAATATCCACCATGTATGATACACCTCATTTATTTCACCATAGTCGAAGCTTAAACACCATGTTCAAATTAAAATAAAGGAATAAACATGAAACATAATAAATTGGCTCTAAAACACTCATATTGGATATACCACTCAAAATGAAAGCAAGGCCACAACAACCAAAAGAGAGAAACTGTCTTTTGAACTAGAAAAGTGTCTATAACCACATAAAACTAATTTTATAACATATTTTAATCAAATATATTATGTTACAGAGCATATTTCTATAACTAATGATCCCAGCTAATCTCATTCAATCCATACTATCTCTATAAGAAACGAACCACGAGAATATCATGCCTATACAACACCTTCTACTAGAGATCCTCGACCTTTATAGACCACTCCTCAAATACTGCAACATTGTTCACATCAAAGTCTCCGAAATAAATAATGTATGATTAATCAAGAATGTAAATAATGAGATACATCATGTGAAAAAAATTAGGTATTTGGAATATCTATGGGGGGAAGTTGTATCCAATATTCCAAGAATTTAACCTGTTCCAACACCGTGAATAGAAAAACAAAATAGGGAGAAGGATTATTTCTATTAAACAACCTTCACTACCCATGATGAGAAATAAACTTTAATGACACATGATCTCCAAATTCTAACACCATATGTCTCCAATTATCATCATTGGATTTCGGATGATACTATGTCTCATTCGTACTCTCAAATATCACTTGATCCATCTCTGTCATGATCACCACTAGCTCAATCCCGCCAATTATTGACTCAATGAACCCAATATATCACAAAATATAATGGAATGTTTTACCATACAAAGGATAAAAGTGTTGTTCTACCAAGCGATGAGTGAAAACTATTATTCTCATAAAACTAAACTAGAGGAATGTTTCTCATCCATTAATGTAAAAAATCTTAGACATAAGAACCCATCATGTCCTCAAGAGTTTGGATAGTCCACTATGTTTGATGAAATATTTTAAGATTAAAAGTAGTGATTTTTCATAACATAGATCAAATTCAATTTTGGATACCTATGCATACCCTAGAGGTAAAATAAGGATAACTATCAGAGATGTTCATCCTATGGATTCTCGGGAATTTCACTTCCTCCCCAAGATACAACCTCAAAACAGACCTCCACTATGATCAACACAATTATAACTATAGTGTGGGATTTTTTCATCAACTGATCCAATATCATCCAAATAGCATTATAGACTCTATTAGATCATGGAAAACTAGTAACAAAGACCATTGAGTTGTCCTCCTACTTTAACTGATGAGCATTTCATGGCTCCAAAAAAACCATTGGGGACATGGTAGTCAACCATCACCTTCTTGAAGACCAAATATCGAGACACATTCTTTAAATCTACATACTTCAAAAAAATACACCACTAATAACATCTCAGGGCATGGTACATCTTTATCACGCAAGGATATACTACTATGTGTGAGACATTAAACTCATGAAGGACCACCTCACATATCTCTAACGGGATGAAATGTCATTCCAAAAATAGCACTCGATGTTGATCATCCTCTAAACAACCATCATGGTAATCACCAAAAAAATGCAATCTATCTATTAATCTACCTCACAATTACCTACCTTGGAATCCTCCAATTTCTAAATCAAAAATGATTTAAATATCATCTCAAAATATAATCCTCTTCCTATAACCTCTCCCTTAATAATATTTATCATAGAGACTTCTTAAATTACTCTTGAATAGTATCTAGATTCATGAACAAAATAACTATGTGACATCCTACTCAACACTTCTTCCATAACATTTCCCTTACGTGATGTACAATAAATCTAAATTTCATAATACTAATATATTTCTATCAATAATCATTCATTAAAGATGAAATCACAATGGGAGAGATATAACTAAATATATTATGATATGTAAAAGCAAATATATACTCATAGATGAGTAATTGTCACCACAAATTCCAGGTTAACACAGCTTTTACAAATTAATGATCATGGGTAGAATAGTTACAATCATGGAGAAAAACTACTGGGACCCATAAAAAGAAAAAAATCTCTATAGCATCAGAACATTGACCAACCCATGATGAAAGGAATCCAATAAAACTGAATGCTGAACTCCATCTTCTATAAAGAAAAAAACTATAGTGATGTTAAAATTCTCAATATGATACTAAAAAACAACCTAAAATTTAATTCTAAGAATTTTTTATCACACTCACCACTGATGGAATTTGAATCCTTAAAATATGATCCATAAAAATAACGTTGATAGCCTCCACCTTTGCTGAAATGAGAGGATGAGTGTTGGGAACTACCCCCAGCTGAGAAAAAAATCTTTTATCGCACTAAATGGGATCCCCAAACTAAAAAGTAGTTCTTGATGAATTTTAATGACTCACATTTTGTAAAAACCCAATTCTAATGAATGACATGTTGACAAAAAATACAATTTCACCACCCCAAGATATGTATTTAACATATGTGTGGTGAAATGGAACTTAACCTCTGTATGAGAACGCACCTTGTGATGCCTCATCTGGTAATAAGTCTTATGCTTGTTATATAAGATTATTGAAATTGATTGAAAACCCTCGCACACATGTACACCATGGTTGAATGTTTAGTGGCTCCATGTGACTTGGAACCCTCACAGTTGAAAAGAATAAAAAATAAATAGAACCAGTCTCAAAATTTCTCCCATGAGAACGCTGACTCCTCACGATCCCTAGGGAACAAGATCCACCATTTCATCACTACTCCTTGTAGTATCATTAAAGATATTGAATACCAGTTATATTTTCAAGCACATATCATACTAAATGATACCTAGAATGCCATTAAACAATAATTTTTTACTGAGCCTGAAATGGATCCCTCATACTTATACAGACTAGTGAATTGATGCTATCAGAGTAACCTTAGCCAATTGTTTCCCTCATCAATATCTACTCCAAAACAATCTATCAGTACATCCTTCTAAAAAAATTGGTGAGAACCTGACAGGGATGTCGACCTAGATCCATACCTTCAATGAGAACAAATAGCTATAGATCCTAAATTGAGAGTATATAATATTTAATATTAATTAATTTTATAATTTATTTTTTATTTAGTTTAGGATAAACCTAATACCATAGTCCACCCATTTCAGACATAGTTGAAGAGATGAATGATACATTATCCTTTCTTAGGTATCAACCCCACAACATGTATCACTTCATATTTTATGCTTAGTAAACTTATATGTTTTGTACATCGGATTTCTGGGGTTATTAAATACTCATGTCTCAACCGGACTCCCATGTTTACATCACTTAATAAACATATCTATCTCAATTTCCATGACATCCTATGTAGTTGAACTTATTCCTATCTCTGAAATCCATCATGTCCCTTAACCTGAAACATTGATACAACTCTATCATGACCCAATATCCAAAAGTGTGAAACTCTAGGGATGTAAATATGATAAGGGAGACAGTGACTGCCTTGGTCTCACCTCTAATAGGCTAGGAGTTGGGAATAATGAACAAGTGTATGTTATACGTATATGTGGGAGGCATTCCCTCTAGTAGAAACATGTGGAAGAAAGAGATAAGAGATATACAACAATCAAGTCCCAGTTGTATAGACAATAGAATCCCAAATTCATAATTATAATATCATAATAGACTAAAAAACCTAAAATAAAATGACAATAACTAAAAATGTAAAGAGAAATATTTCCATAGATCCCAAACAGTTACTAACAAACCACGAGCATGTAACATCCATACTATTCTTCAACATTCTCTGGTTTACTTGAAAAATAGATTATATTTACATTGTGTGATCTTAATAGTTTTCTTAGAAGGATCCTCCCTAATTCCCCTCAAGAAAAAGATTAATAAATCATACTAAATCCTAGTGAATATAATGATAAACTAATTCACCGCATAAATAGGTATTCAACAATCTCAGCATCACTATAGATATCTCCCACCAAGTCACTCATACAAGAGAGATAAAATATTATAATAATAATAAAACACTAGGGTACCCTGCTACTACTTCCCCAATAGTTTTTTTCTCTTCCCCAAAAAACATTCATCCTGATCCATCTCTCTGAAAAATTAATCAAAACCAAATTCACCTGGTCTAAGTGGCCCAACATGCATATCATGCATCAAATTATCTCATTATCCTATATAAAATCCCAATATAGTAACAAAGTTGTTTCTAGAATTCATCATAGCCCGTATAATGGGAATCACACATCAAGTATTATACCTCATGGAATCTCAACCCATACACTGAGTAAGGTACATTAGGACATCACAACCTATACACAACATTCATAAAATAATCCTTTGGATACTATATCTAGAGATACATGGGTGTGAAATAACTACACACCATTATTTCCCACAAAACACATGTATGGGAAACTGACCACCATGCATGCCAGAATATAATACTACCTAGAGAAGTATGTGGGTCCAGTAGGTGAATTCATACCTCCATCCTCAACAACGTATATATAGAAGAGCAAAACCTCCTAGAGTACCATGGATTTCATCTTCCTTAACATACATTGGTGGGGTTGCATATGAAATTAATAATGTGGCTAAAATTTAGATCAAAACCATACTATGGGCATAACCTATTCCTAATATCAAATAAACCTATCATTACTTGAACACCCAACTACCACTATTAGAGACTATATATCCTATATGTATATGATAATTTAAGGAGTGAAATTATTTTCATTATTTAATTTTAAAATTTAAATTCACATTAATTAATTCATCAATCATTAATTCACATTTTTCTTATTATTTTTTCATTATCCATCCAACATTGGCCCATTCCCCCGAAGATAAATACAATGGTGTCAATGGTTTCTGAAGATTAACATATTTTCAAAAATATTTCAAGATCAAACCCCATGTATTAAAACACTTAATAATCATTATTAATCATCCGATGATTACATCTACTCTAGGGAAAAATCATAATCAACCATCATGAGAATCATCCAAGCACATCCAATTGTTTCATGTAGTGGGAAAAAGAATGAATAAAAACAAGAGACCTATAAAATCAACCACTAATAATATTAATTAACAACAAGAATCTATCTTATGAATAACATCAGTTAATCCCATATTTAATTTATTCTATTATTTTGACCACCATGAATATCCCCATATGTATCTCTGTTATTGGTATATACTACTTCCACATTCTTGGGACTCCCCACGCATGTCTTATCAGCCATCCCAAAATCGCATCACATCATAAGGATCATATATATAGCACTAACAAGGCAAAAAAAACGATAGTATTCAATAGGGTAATATAGGCATTAAAAACTTGGGAGTCAACCTTCACATGAAAACATGATCTTACTGACCCCAATATAGGGAATTTGGCCTTAATTAACAAATGGTCACTCTCCGCATTGATTTTTTTCATGATTAAGATACCATTTTTTATTTAATATTTAACTAACCGATTCATTATTCAGAATAACCAACTATAGATAATCTATGTACCAAACATTGTCAAACTATCAAAATAAATTAAATGTCCTTCCTATATCTTTCCAACATTAACATGATCATTAGAATTGTAAGTACCATTAAGATACCTTTAATCTTTAATCTAATCAACAAAATTACTACATCTTGTTATTTAACCATTTATATCAACATAATGAATTATATAGTCAATTAATCATGCATAATTTTATAAATTTTTTTGTTAAGAACTTATAAGAAACACTAGATTTATTAAACATGCATCATTATTCGTTAACTAGCCAATTAATTAAATATTTAATTTTTTTTCCCAATTTCAATAATTTCATCATGATAAAAAATAATAAAACATGCTATAAACATCATAAAATAGATATAACACTATCTAACAACTAAAGAGGCAACCTGTAATCATGACAGAAAGCAATATCAACTGATCGCAGTAACTATAGACATTTTTTTAATCTAGTACATTATTTGTTACATTTATTCAACCACCATACAAATGGAAAACCATTGTCAATTTATGAATTCATGTGAATTAATAGGACAATAAATGAATCCCTAAACCAATGATTTTTATCATTATCTACATGAGATATGTCATTGTCAATAATATTCAATCCCTACTCTTACAAGAAACTATATGCCTCTAAATATTTCATTCCACAACCACACCAACAACCAACCAAAACTACTCGATTTGAATGATAAAGAAAACCCCATACAATATGGAAAGAAGGAATAAGAGGAAACATAATCAATACAATAAAAAAATTTGAGAAATGAGAGGTATAAAATTCCATGGATTATTATAGACTAAACTCAGGATGATGAGATCAATACATATTGAATGAGTATAAAAATACTTCAATAAAACCCTAGGGTGCCTATAGATTAAGAAAAATAAGTGAAAAATAGTGGTTTTGAATGGGGATCAATGTATTTATAGGAATACTAAATATTTTAATACTACAACATATACCAATAAACAATAATATTAGAACCCACAAATACAATGTATTGGGATGTGACTGCCCCGCAACACTTTGATCAAATTCACTTTCAGGATCCATGGTTGGATCGATGATGTAGGTCATCTTTAGCTGGGGAAGGAACTACATCGTAGAATATAAGACATGGAAATGGATTCTCAAGGCACTACAGAATAGCCCCCATAATCCCGCCATATCCTCACAGGTAGCTTATATTATATCCCTCTCAACAACACATCAATCTAGTCGACTACACCACATCCTACCAACAACTATGCAACATGACCAAAAAGGGTAGTACCTCTATTAATCCCTCATATGTCAAAGAATAATCCAGCATTCTATATCCACATATCCCTATAAAACATCAAATGGAACCATGCTGCAAAAATCCATTTTTGGTTGTGTCACCCCCCCCCCCCCCCGTCTTTAACCAAACTCACTATAAACACCCTGGATCTCCCTCCGGGTTCCTCTAACACCGATTAATTATAAAGGAAATTTCTTCCTGGATTCGGTCCCTTAAATTATAATGTTTTCATATGGAATATATATGAAATTTATATGATGATTAATATTATATAGATGATGAAAATATAACCGTAATATAAGGAATAAACCTACCTAAAAACTACATGAAAAACATAGAATTTATCACTCCTAACAATTATTTTAATAAATAATATTTAATAAATATGTGATTGTAGGTTATATATAAAACATATATAGTATGATATAAAATATTATGATTTTTTAATAAATGAATAAAAACCGTCTATTTATTATATAGCATGTTCAACTAGATATAAAAGATGTTAGGCCTGAGGTAAGGGTTTTCTAATATCACCTTTTCTTCATTGACAGATACGTCATATTCATCACTTTTTTAATTCATGTTGTCTTTATACAACCCATTGGATAATTTTTATCCTTAGTATTGATGGTATTTAACATTTTATTTGGAAATATATCATTCTAGGGGGTTATGATTCTATACATATGAAAGTTGTAAGGGATTTATGTTATAATCTAATTTTAATCAGGTTTGTTTATTCATGAATTTCTATTGTAGAATTTTATATGATATAATACTAATAAATCCCTTTTATTTTAGTGTCCACTAACCATTCAAGAAATTTCTAATCAATATCACCATTTTTTTCTCTTAGGTACTCAAAATGTCGATAAAGTGCTTTAAAAAATAGAAATTTTATTTTCTATTTTGTTGGGAATATTTTTCTTCGATGAATATTTTTTCTAAAAATCGCGTTAAGAATGTTTATAATATCCAAAAAAATTGATTAAATTCATTTCTACCCATGATTTAAATTTAATAAAATATTTTAAAATGAATTTTCATTTCATTTTCCAAAAGATGTACTTGTTGACATATTATTGAAAATTTAAAAGGAATCATTATTTTAATGTAATCTGCAAGAATGAAATTACCCACCAATATGTCCATGCAATGATTTTGTGATTCCATTAAAATTTTCAATAATTTTATTCAATGAATAATTTTTCTATAATATTCTAGAAATATTTAGTTTTTTAATTTTTAATTTCATTGTGAAAAGGGAAATTAACATAGGAATTATTTTGATAAGATTTTTATAGTATTTTTATTCATCAGTAAAAAACATTTATTGTCACTAATATATGTATGTTTTAGTTATACTACCCTAATTAATTCATTGGATGGTTTATGAAAATTTTTATTGGGTAATGTATTGAAATTATATATTCTAGTTTTTCATATATGAAAACTAATCAATTTCTAAGTCATATTGATTATTTTTTGTTGTTTATTCAAATAATGAATATATTATTATTATTAATTAATAGATAATACCTTAAATTACATATCCCATTAATTTATCGATATGTATCATTAGATAACAGATCTTAGTTTTTTGTCAAATGTGTTTCCCATTTATGTTAGATATCTAGGAATAAGGCCTTGCAATTCTATTTATTATATCTTGGAATGATGCCTTGAAGTTATGTTTAAGATGTTTGGAATTGAGCACTCCATCATTATGAAAAAAATTGAAATTAATGTAATTATTTGAAATGTTAGGATTTTGAGGGAAAAGTTTCATTCCCATGTGATTATTTATATGGTATTATTTGATGATCATTTGTTACAGACATATTATTACTCATTCTCATGTTATTGATTAAATGGAAAGTGTTTTTAGTTATTTACATGGTCATAATTAGCATTCCTTCAATTCTCAAGACATCTTCTATTGTAGGAATACCCTAACCAAACCTATGGGAACAACCTTTATAGAAACCCATACTTATAATACATGAATATTACATCTTACTAGATGAATAATAATTACATTACATAACAATCCACACCATAATAATATTGCTCTATTATATTTGGAAACATTGATACATAAAAATCAGTTCTTAAATGTACTACCATATCTCCCACAAAAGTATTCATTACGGGTATCCTTTTTAGTCATATAATAAATAAAACATTTTTTCATAACATGGGGAAAAGAAACATAAGACAGGGTGAGAATATATCCTTTTAAAGGGTAATAAAGGGAGATATTAATGATCACTTGAGCATAACATGAGTATAAGGGTATGCTAACATGAGCATAAAATTATAAATTCATTACATACATATCAAATATAATAATATTGAGTCATGGGATTATTATTGGATGTTCATACAACTATAATAATAGTATAATCAAGGAACATGATCTATCAGATCATAGAATTTTCACAGGACATAATTTATTAACAAACACATAACTATCAAAAACCAGTTCTTTAATAGACAAGGCTTACCTTCAATTCTATCATACATGATTTGGTTAGCTCCGCAAACCATCATAGTATTAAAGGTTAAATCCTAAGACCATCATAGTAGTTGAATTTTCTTATTGATCTAGGTTCACTCCCCATTTAAGCCTTGTTTATTTCATCTTATATCAATCATTAAAAAATGAATTAGATTGATATATGATTTCTAGCCCTACCATCACAAAATAAAAATAATTCATATGTGTTACACAAGATCATAAAACATAAATGAAATCAGAATCCATGAAAATAAATTAGTTTCATAAACATTTCATCACATCTTAACTTGTGTAATGGAAATGAGTTTCACAAACATTTCATCATTTCATCATAGCATAACCCATGGAAACTGAACATGTTTTATAAACACATTATTATCAGAAATATAAACCATTCATAAATAGAATGAGGCTCATATCCTTGGATCGTAAACCTGGTTGACAATAATTGAAATCATGTTTGGTTGCCTTTTATGAATTTAAATACCATTATTGGACAATTAAATATTTCTTGAAAAAAAATCACTTTCCGCTTTTTATGTCACATTTCAAAAAATAATAATTCAAAAAATATTATAAAGAAAATATTCATTGATAATATTATTTATGTATTACAAATGATTTTTTATATTACTAAGCATTCATGAAGGAAAAAATTTAGGTCATGAAACATAATTTAAGAAAAATCATTACATTCAAACATTATATGATGTTAATAATTAACTCATTCGAAAAACAACATGAAAAATATATTTGAAAAATATTAAAATAATAATAATGGAAACAATACTTTTAATATTAATAGAAGAATAGTAAAACCCCCCTTTTAATGATTTTTCATATACATGTATATGCCTGAAAATGTTTTTCAACCAAAAAAGGAAATAATTTAAATTTTCCTTAAAACATTATTTCAGTATCATGAGTAATTGAAGAGTGAAAAATGAAAGGAAAAAATTTAATTTAATTTAATAACCATAGAAGAAGAAAATTAAATATTTTATTGTGATGTATATAAAAAAATCATTAGAAACATGATCATAAAAATCCTCATAAATAGTGAGAGTAAAACATGAAATCCATAACAATTTTATGTCATTTTAATTGTAGGCCTCACGAAATAAAGAACTTTATATGGATATTTCAATCCCATGATTTTCATATTAATAATAGAAAAATAAATTCATGGTAATTATATAAAAAACATGAAATAAATAATTGCAGAATATGGAATATGTCTCATAGAAATAAAAATGTGATGAAAATTCTTTACCTTGACTCTGGAATCCTTACTACATGTTCAAATCAAATATCTAAAAAATAGTTTTATTGTTATTCTATTACAATACCATAATAAAATATATCATACCATATATGGTTTAATTATAACCTTTTTTGACTCAGTTAAAAAAATTTAATTATTTATGTCACGACCCGACCTCGGGGCCCGTGCCGTGACTACCCCAAGCCCGCCTTCCATAGGCCAGGGGCTGGCGACTAGCACCAAGGCGTAAATCCCGGTAAACAGGGAAGGCATTGCCTTTATAAGTAACAACCACCACAGAGTCAGCAAGCGGAAAGTAACTACAAGTGCAGAAAAGTAAAGGGGGGCCGAAATACAAGCCCAACTGAAAGTACAACTGAAAAGGAAAAGAACAGCAACTGAAGAAAAGACGGCGGCCTCGTGTCGTCCACTGGCAATCCCACCTGAAGGGTGGGTACAGATAGCCTCCAGGCTCCTCGGGTCCCACGTCCGCTCCGAGCACGTCCCGCCCAGTGGTCCGCCTCCAGGTACCGTCCTGCTCCACGCCCCAACCGTGATCAGCGCTGTCCGTCGTCTGCATCCAACACAACAAGGTGCGGGCATTGCCCGTGCAGGGGTGAGTATAAGCTACTCAGTAAGGACCCCGAGAGTCATCCGTCGGCTACCTGCTGCCGAAGACTCAGCTACCTGCCGCCCTGCGCTAGGTCTCGCCACTGAAGAAGGCTCTTCCAGGAAGCTCTCGATCAGGAGGGCTCCCTCCAGCACTCCCGCCTGGGTCGGAATGCTGAGGGAGATCATCGACGCCCGAATCTCCTGCCGCAAGCCCTGCTCGAAGGTCCGGGCCCGGAAGAAGGGGTCCCGTACCATGTCGGTCGAGTAGCGAGATAGGTCAGTGAACCTCGCCGCGTACTGAGCGACCGTCATGCTGCCCTGGCGCAGCTGGAGAAGCTCCTGGATGCACACCGCTCGGAGGGTGGCCGGGACGAACTCAGAGCGGTAGAGGCTCTCGAAGTCCGTCCAGAGCAAGGATGCCTCATCGTGAACCTGGAGCATCAAGCTCCACCATCGTCCTGCCGCCGCCTGCAGGAGGCTCACCGCGAGAATCACCATGAGATCCGCTGGTGTCCTCACTAGCCTAATGATCCGTACCACCGCCTCTAGCCAGTCCTCGGCGGCCTGGGGGTCCGCCTCACCACGAAACCTGGGCGGTCGCTGGCTCTGAAACTCATGCAGTGCCCTGAGGCGACGTGCATCGTCAGCGTCTGGTACTGGTAGCATCGGTGGCTCGGCGGGTAATGCTACCACCGGTGCCACTGCTGGCAAAGGGCCCTGCACCGAGGCCTCGTCGCTCGGTGGGCTGCCGTCGCGCCCTACACTCGAAACCCTAGCTGGCTGTCGTCGTGGGGCCATCCTGAAAAGGAGAAAAAGAGCACCACAGTCAGAACAGTATACCTGGTGAGCTGGCACAAGTAATCACAAGGAAAACTTGAGACTTTCATGAAGCAGATCAGTATACCCGGTGATATGACACAAGTAATCACAAAGAAACTTGAAACACACACACAATAAATGTTTTCATGCATTAAGTCGGAAATCAGGAGTCAGGGTCCTGGTGTACGGATACGTCGGCCGCCGCACCAACACTGGGCTCCCTGAACAGATAACCACACTCAATACACTAAACACTATTGCTTCATATAGGAAGAAAAGACGATCAGAGTCTGCGGTAGAACCGACCGCCTCTGATACCAATTTGTCACGACCCGACCTCGGGGCCCGTGTCGTGACTACCCCAAGCCCGCCTTCCATAGGCCAGGGGCTGGCGACTAGCACCAAGGCGTAAATCCCGGTAAACAGGGAAGGCATTGCCTTTATAAGTAACAACCACCACAGAGTCAGCAAGCGGAAAGTAACTACAAGTGCAGAAAAGTAAAGGGGGGCCAGAATACAAGCCCAACTGAAAGTACAACTGAAAAGGAAAAGAACAGCAACTGAAGAAAAGACGGCGGCCTCGTGTCGTCCACTGGCAATCCCACCTGAAGGGTGGGTACAGATAGCCTCCAGGCTCCTCGGGTCCCACGTCCGCTCCGAGCACGTCCCGCCCAGTGGTCCGCCTCCAGGTACCGTCCTGCTCCACGCCACAACCGTGATCAGCGCTGTCCGTCGTCTGCATCCAACACAACAAGGTGCGGGCATAGCCCGTGCAGGGGTGAGTATAAGCTACTCGGTAAGGACCCCGAGACCCCCGAAGGTCTCCCGAAATCCACAAAGGATATAGCACAAAAGGAAGGTGCAATCATGAAGTAACATCTGACTCGACTTAGGTATATGCCCATACATATACCTAAGTCCCCAATTCTAGCTCTTCTCACGAGCTCAAGAACAACTCAATCCACACAGGAAAGCAAGACTCAAATCCACAAAGGAGAGTAAACAGTAAATAGTAAATCCACATAGGATAGTTCAACACAATCCACAAAGGAGAGTAACATAAGATTCATCTCAACCAGGTATACTTTTTCAGATGACGTCAAGGATGATCGCTGATCCATCGAAGTCGTCGAACCCACAAAGGATCGATAGGTACTAACCCCCGCAAAGGACCCACATAGGATCGGGCTCACACAGAACCTGTAGGCAGTGGCTAGAATTGGGGACTTAGGTATATGTATGGGCATATACCTAAGTCTAGTCAGATGTTACTTCGTGATTGCACCTTCCTTTTGTGCTATATCCTTTGTGGATTTCGGGAGACCTTCAGGGGTCTCGGGGTCCTTACTGAGTAACTTATACTCACCCCTGCATGGGCTATGCCCGCACATTGTTGTGTTGGATGCAGACGACGGACAGCGCTGATCACGGTTGGGGCGTGGAGCAGGACGGTACCTGGAGGCGGACCACTGGGCGGGACGTGCTCGGAGCGGACGTGGGACCCGAGGAGCCTGGAGGCTATCTGTACCCACCCTTCAGGTGGGATTGCCAGTGGACGACACGAGGCTGCCGTCTTTTCTTCAGTTGTTGTTCTTTTCCTTTTCAGTTGTACTTTCAGTTGGGCTTGTATTCCGGCCCCCCTTTACTTTTCTGCACTTGTAGTTACTTTCCGCTTGCTGACTCTGTGGTGGTTGTTACTTATAAAGGCAATGCCTTCCCTGTTTACCGGGATTTACGCCTTGGTGCTAGTCGCCAGCCCCTGGCCTATGGAAGGCGGGCTTGGGGTAGTCACGGCACGGGCCCCGAGGTCGGGTCGTGACAATTTAAATCATCGTTATTGGTGAAATGTCATCAAATAAAAAAATTGGATAGGTTTATGTAGTGTTTCAAACATTTCCTCATATATTACCTACTAGGCTAGGAAATTTAACCATAACTATAGTAACATAATTTTTGTTTTTAAAGGGTTATGATTTTACATATAAGCTTACAATTGTGTTATAAATAGGTAAGGTATGAAATTTTAGACCATATCTTATCTACCTTTTCCTCATTCAATATTTTTATGTTTTTTATATAATTTATTAAAATATTATTGTCCAAAAAATTCATTAATGTCAATTTTAAAACTATTCAATTAATTTTATTTAGAATACAAAAATTAAAAGTTTTAATCTGAATATAATACTATTCTGCATCACTAATATGATATATTTTTCTAAAACATTCTTGTATCACTATAAATCACTCAAATTATATTAATTTTAATATTTTAAATTGATATATTTTATTTCTCAATTAATTGAATAAATATTTTATTGGTGGTGCACAAGAATTTAATATAATTATTTAATCTCTAAAATATTTAAATAAATTACCATCAGGTAGATAATTTATTCAAGTAAAATAATGACACTGATATTCATTTATAACATTATGTTGTCTCTATTGAAACACATATGTTTTATTTAGAACTAAGAGAGTGAAATTTTGTAACTATATTTACATTTGACATTATGTTGTCCATTTTCATTGACATATATCCATGAATAAAATTAATTTCAAGAATAATTTTATAAGAGTTTAATTATATTTATCCTAAAAGAATTAGGATGAATTTTTTTGGAATTATCACTTAATTTTGACCTAGATTAACCCGATTTACCCTTTACTGAGGTGCTACCTTTTTCCATGATTAATATTCATATTGAAAATAAAATAAAATGTCTCTATTTATAAAATTTAGAAATTTAGATTATAAATATAGAATAAATTCTTCCAAATTAAATTTCTACAATTAGTATAAATTTATCTAACAAAAGTCATATAGAATTTGATGAAAGCATATTTTTAGAAACAAAATAAACTTTTAAAACCAAAAATTAGATTCTTCATATCCAATACCTATAAAAATACTAAAATAATGTTAAAAAAATTATTGAATGTATAATATATAATTTATTTTAACATAATTAACTAATAGTTATTAATTTAATTTATTATAAAAAAATCCATTATGTGCCTAAAAATTGTTTTCTAGAAAAATATATATTTTAATTTCAATTGATTTTATTTTATTTATAATAAATATATTAACAATGTATTCATTTTATAGATAGGTAAACCAAATTTTTTTATAATTTAGTTATTATTATTCATAACATCTAATCAAATAACTATGTTATTATTTTCACCTGATGATATTTTAATATTATATCACGATTTGTTAAAACATGGTGTTGCCTATAATGTAAGGTATTGGAAAGATATAAATATTTAAAGAAAAATATTTTCTACAATCATATGGTGTAACATTATACCCCTATAAATCTGAATTTAGCAATATAAATTCATCAATCTAAGAGAAAAAAGGAGGTTATTTTTGTTTTATTTCATCTGATGGTTCACAAGTAGATTCTCAAAATTTTTGATTCCTCCAAAGAAGCTTAATGAGGAAAGTAAACTTATCCCACATCACATTATGTCTATGATCCAAGATTTCTACTGTTCATTTCTTATAAGAATTTTCATTCTCTAGAATTAAAACCTCTATGTTTAGTACACATTATGTATAATGTAGGTACATTAATATGAGAGATATGTGGAACATATCATGAACTTGATAGAGATTGTGTGGTAGCACAATGTGATAATATAACATTACTAACTGACCATGAACATAGAAATGGATAATATACATAGGGAAAAAAAATTTGTATCTCATTACAATATTCCATGTATAAATTCATATGTATAAATTCCCACAAGCTTAGACTTCCTGATTTAGTTTATTATTGTTAGCATAACATTTTTATTAACTCTCGGATTCATTAATGTGCTACACAATCGATCATATATTTTCTATAATTTATTTATCTAGATTAGGCCTGAATAGATTTATTTCTCCATATTCAACCTAATATGTTCTAATTATACACTTCTTTCTAAAGAGGGGTTTACAATGAGACATATAAATACTCCAATGAAATCTATTATTCTATGAAAGCTCAACTCAGGGATGCTATTAATCTAAAAGACCACTAAATTACATAGAAAAATATATCAAAATATCATATCAAGTTTGAATTGTTCTCTCAAACTGACCAATTTTTTAGAGGATGATATACCCTACCAAAACCCACCTTTTTATCTTAATGCCACATAAGACTTCATAAGAACATTTATGTAAAACCCAGATCCTAATAAGATTCAATAGAATATTTTACTCCATGTAACCCTACCAATTATTTAATATATATCCTAGAATTATGAAAAAGAGAAAAATGTTGTCTAATGGTATTGAAGTGTACTGAATTTATAATTTTATCTACTCTAACCAAAATAAAATTACTTCCTTTAGATGTTTTGTGGTGTCTAAAAACAAAAATCCATGGCGATTTATTCCATGTCCATTTTGGTATGGGTAATGGTTGTAACAACACATTATAATTTTATCTATTATCCTTAGCTTTAGGATAAAAAAATAACTAACATATATATTATTCTATGTCTCTCTTCTTGTTTTCCAATAAAAATACTATTCCATATACCTATTTATCATTTTACTCCCATGATGAATAGGGAATAATGATCTATAATCCTCATATGACTGCTCCTTCTTTAAATATGGTATAGGCAGTACATATACATGATTCCTAAAATTTATCATTCCATCACAATAAAGGGTAAATTTATGAACATTTATTATCTTCCACTGTAGATCTATATCTTCTTTAGGTTCCTCTTAAATAATCACATGGATTCATGGTTGAATACTCATTTGAGAAAGATATAATTTGTCCCCTTCTATTACTATTTTAAGACCCATCTTTTAAAAGAAAAATATTGAATATTTTTTATCATAATCATAGAAAATATAGAATGATCCTTTTGATCTATAGTGTCATAAACTATGTTTGTTATCCTATATTGGTAATTTATTGAGTTTTCATAATCTATAATCATCTAAAAACGTATTATCATGTGCATATTCAACTCTTTTTCTATGAAAATATAATTTAAACTCTTTTTATTAGTATATATGTCATATATTTCCCAATTACTATAGGAATTCCATTTTATAATGAAAAAAATATCATATATAACTATAAATCATGAATTTAGTAATTTTTCACATGAAAAATCAATTGGAATGATGAATAATAAATCATTGTATCATTATGAATGAGAACACATACCTTCCCCTTCTTTAATACTTAACAATAAATCATATACTATTCTCAAATTCAATGTAATGTATGCATAGGTTTTTTTACTAGCCTTCTATTTTGTTCCATTAAATTTTATTTACATTCATTAATCCAGATGAACGTGGATTCATTCTAAGTTAACCTGGTTATTTGATTAGAAGGACATGTAAAAATTTTAACAAATCATTGATAATATCTAGCCAACCCAAGAAAAATATGTATATTAGTCAAATTTGTTGGTATGGGTCAAAATTAATCAATTTATGTCTTTTAAGGGTCCAAAAATATACAATCCCATGAGATTATATGACCCAAGAATGAGACATTTTATATCCATAATAAACACTTTCAAAAAATTTCATAAATCATATCTGTCCTCAAGCCCTTCAACATAATCCTAAATTGATCTTCATGTCTTTTTTCCCTTTTAATATATGAAAATATCATCTATAAATACTACCTAAAATTGGTTCATGCAATCTCTAAAGACCCCTTTCTCTAAATCCATGAAAATACCATGAGAATTAGTAAGGCCAAATTCTATCACTATAAATTCCTAATGTTCGTACCTTGTATGGAAGGTTGTATTGGGTATATCTACATTTTTCACCCTTAATTGATTGTTTCCAACTTTAAGTTTGATTTTAGAAACGTATAAATCTCTATGGATTTGATAAAGAATGTAATAAAAATGGGATATAACTAATTTATTCTTGATTTTTATATGTATGTGTTCTAGATAATCAAATAAAACATTTCACGGATCCACATGTCATCATAAAAAAATAACTAGTATACCCCAATATGATGATGTTGGCTAAATGAATCCATTATAAATATTCACTAAGATTTTATTTTTCAATTCCTATAATTCAATCGTTTATATTATTTATGGATTCTTATACATATGTTTATAATCAGTTAAAATTTATATTGATAACTCGCCTTCATGATTCATGGGAGGACCGAGAAATTGTTTCAGAAAATATTTAATATACTCTTAAATAAGTATATCATTGTTTCTATGTTTCTCCCCAACCATATGAGATAAACACCCCTTTTGAATATGAATCATGACCCATTCAATATATGTAATTTCCACCAAAATTAATATTTTTATTGCAATGATAGATGATCATAGGTTGGCCTAAATATAAAATGTAAACTTTATAATCATTTGATATGGGATATATGTAATGAATTTCAATCCATTCATAAAATAACATTAAATTCATCTAGATGGACAAAAAATAGATTTGCATGATGAAAATTCCCGCAAACATCAATCGGAGAAAAACCATAGACTTCAAATGCGATCATCGTATAATTTGGTTTTCAACTTATAATTCAACATCAAATAATTAGGGTTTCTTTTTGATACCATCATAAAATTCTTCAAGAAAAAATCAGGTCAAACCAGAATCTAATAAGAAATTATTATTTCTAGATTGGATGGTTAATCAATCCATCACCACTTAATTAACATACTCCACATAACTTATAGTGACTGCATTAGATTTAATTAATATTTTGGATTAATAGGTTGTGTGTGTTGATCATATTCATTAATAATCTTGTTTGAACTCTTTTCTACATAAATCTCATAGTCCTTGAATTTGAAAAACTGGAGTTCGGGTGGTGTATTTTGTGTAGCTTTTAATCAATTCTCATTAGTAGCAAATTTCTTCCCAACACTTCAGAATTTTATCCCCCAATAAACATTTGTTCAAAATATAGAAAACATACTTATTGTAACATCCCAAGTAAATGAAGAATAAGATATTTTCATATTTATTAATATTTGTGAATTAAATATTAATTTTAATTTAAAGGGGTTGCTATGTTCGATAGCGTACCTGATACACAACAATGAGTTTTTTTGAATTATTACATAGCACACTAATAATAAAATATTATTATTTTAAATTGTAGTTAACTCCTAGCCATTTTATTGGAAGGAATGGAAAAAACTGACAACAATATGATTATACATGTTTGTTAAATGTATTTACTTTTATCTAATAAAAAGTTATAAGCTTAAATGTAAATGAATCTAATTCTATGCATAATTTACATTAAAAGCTCAATTTACTGCCTTTTAACGGAGTCCCTCAGTAAATATAGTTTTGGTCACATTAATACATTCTAATTTCCCAAATAAAATCATTCTTTATAATGGATACATCAATATTTACTCTGTGTAAATTTTTGGGATTTTTCCGATAAAGTTCATTTTTTAATGAATAATGATAATATTGTATTTTATTTGAAAAGTGACTTCTAATATAATTTACTTATATTGTTATATTATCTTTTTAATTGGTTTTAAAGTATAATTATAATATATTATTACCATTTTATCCAATTATGGTCATTGGAATTAATTTCACATTGAAATTAGACATAAACAACTGTCAATCTTTTGAAAGTTATTGTTTCTTAAAAACACTCTATTTGTTTTAACAACGGAAATTAATTTTAAATTTAATTAATGAAACATTTATGTTTTGAATTTGAAAAAATAAACATCATTTTTGAATTTCGAATATCAAATATTAATTAGGCTTAATTATTGGTATTTTTCTAAAAAACATCAATTTTTGATGAATAGTGAAACCACTTAGTAGTAGTTAAAAAAACTAAACTTTTCATTTAAATGAAATTTTACAACTTCTGTTAATTGAATTTTGAAAATCCGACATACATGGTTGATATTTGTAAATAAAATGTGGTTCAATTAGATGAAAATATTTTTTTGGTCAATAGTAACTTTAGACTTTTATTTACCGCGGATAAAGGTAAATAGGGAAATTCAAGCTAAAAAGAGTATTATAATAATTTAGAATTACATTAAAACTTGTCCAAACATTATTGGATGAGTCATTTCCGATAACGGGAATCTGTGGGTTGATTTTGGGACCCCATTGAGCCAGTTATGAATGATAATGACACTTTAGATTAATTAATTTTAAGTAAAGCCAAAAATGACATAAACAAAAGTCTCTTAGTAAATTAATATTTATATGGTGTTATATAAGTCCTTTTTTTGACTATTAATATTATTTATAAAGATAAAAATACTTCCTATATGATTTTATTTTTATAAAAAATATAGACATCGAATAAATTAAATTATTTATGACATAATAATGATGCATAATTTTCCTCATAAATAAATGATATAATAAATAAGATTATAATGATTGAAATATTATCCAAATCCTATCCAATATCTATTGGATTATATTATATCAACTATGATTCATCTTATATTTTACTTTAATTATATTTTGGTCTTTATAAACCTAATATCATTATATATAAAATAATATTTTCACACTTTCCTAAAGATCCCCTCCCCCCCTTATAACAGAAGACTTCTTCTAACCAATTCTACACACCTATCAAACCATTTGTCTCATCCAAACACTTCTCTATTTAGCACTCTACATCCCTGTCCTCCCCCTAGAAGCCTTACCTTAGGCAGAAGGCACTTTAAGAAGTCATTTTGGTTCAAACCAAAGGATGTTACCCAAATTAAAGGTAACGATTTCTCTTAAATTGTTTTCTATTATTTTACTTCTCCAACCCCTATACTCTTTTTATTCCTTTATTTGGTAACAAAAACAGTATCCTCAATATACTAGGATGTTGTTATGAGAATGATTCTAACTACACTTTCACACACCACCATCTAATGGATGAAGAACATAATGTTTCTGTGGATGGAAAACTAACGCCTCACGAAACGACGATCGTTCGATTATCTCCTATCGCCTCTCATGATGGCCATTATGATGGCACTGTATTTATATATGATATATATTATGTTTATGTTTTATTTATTTTCTGTAATTTCCATTTATAATATGCCTTTATGGTTTCCATTATGGGTAAACGTGATAATCTCATTAGAGAAAGTGCGGACTACCACCCCCTCAAAGTGATATGACTCATTAATACCATATTTGGGATGTATAAAGGATAGAATTAATGATATTATATATGATATTATATATGAAATTATACTGAAATTATAATTTACCTATGTATCATTATATTTTAATTCCATTGAAATAAGAAATAGAAATGAAAGTAGCGTTCATGCGTACGCACGACTTACCATCTCCATGAGCGGTGCATTTCATTTCTTACCTCCAAATGATATGTACTGTTATAAGTATATATATATATACTGTATATATATGACATATATGATATCTAAATAATGAATGTAATTCTGGATATAATGGACTATTGACCACATGGACAACTTGTAATATAAGGTGTTCATTTTTGACTCAAGTACCAAATATCGACAATATGAATGTTATTATCTTAAATGATTACATAATGTTTATAACATGGTAATAAGTGATATAAAAGGAATTATAAGCTTGAAAAATGTTTTTAATAATGAAGAAACTAACTTTAGATTATTATTCAAGAGATTAAAGAACGATTGAGTCAAGTCGGACACGTGGTATGGGACTTCGTCTCAATCTTCATTCATTGAGGCATATTTTGGGTTTAATACACAATTTTCTTTTATATGATGTATAAACACCTTTGAATTTTCATTTCATTCAAAGATAATATTTTTATACGTATCATTTTACTAAATGACAAAAAAGAATTTTTTTTAACATAAGTTGTGAAAATGACCATTCTCCTACTGCGAGTATTATTTTATCATTGGCTTCCATAACTAGTTGTAATGTTTTTAAAAGCAAAAATAAGTACCATATAATATTTTTATGTATTTTGGTATTGAAAATGATTTTGAGAATGGATTTATTATTTCAATATATTGAAATTATATTTTTTTATTTCAAGGTGGAAATTTTATCTTTCCTTTATGATTGTGTTATGGGTTATGATCTTGTTATGGTTCTTGGGAATTATATATGTATACGGGTGGTTGCATGAAAAACCATGGGCGGGTGAGCTCGAGATATCACTCCAATGCATTGGGCAACATTAGGGAGGTAAACGTGAATGTTTCTGCTAAGAGATTTAGGGAATATACTGTGATTGGTATTTAAAAGTAACTCCTTATGTAGCGATGATATCTACATTGTAAGTATGTTATGGATGAAAAAAATTCATCTTTATGATATATAATGTCTATGTGTCTTTCATAGATCTTATGATTTCAAGAGGTAAGTAAGAGTGTTCATGTTTTGTTTGTATTTATAAAAAAAATGTTTTGATCCTTTTTTTATAACCCTTACTAGGATTTTTATGCTCATCCCTTGTTTTGAAATGTTTTCACAGGACATAAAGATGAATAGGGTTAAAGATGGGATCAAGGAAAAGTCATGTTGTCTAAAACATGGAACTAGAAATGACTCTTTTTTTCAAGAGTTCTTGTTTTATGAAAAAAATGGAACCTGTATAGAAGTGTCTACTTTTTAATATTTTTAGATATAATAGTTATATCTTAATTCCCTAAAAATCTAAACCTGAAAAGATCCTCAATTTGAATTATTCATGTAATTTAATATTATGTAATGTTTAAGGTCGTTTCCTTAGAGTTGGTATCAGAGGTCGTTTTAGAAAACATTAAGAGTTAGGGTATTATAAAATTAATGTCCCTAAATTAATATATGGTAATATTGAAATGATATAGCATTTACATATTACCATGTTGCTTATCCTATGATATTTTTGTGTTCAGAATGGTTTTTCATTGAGGAAACAAGGCTATTGTGATGGGAGGCATACAGAGGGAAATGACATTCCAAATCAGCATCCTGAGATGGTCAGAATCAGAATTGAATAGTTTACTACAGTGATGGCTCAGTTGATTATGTTGATAAATGGTGGTTGTGTTTATTAGTGATATTTTGGTTTATTCTAATGTAAAGAGGATAATGAAATTCATTTAAGGGTTTTCTTACTATCCTAAAGAAAAAGAAACTATTTGGGAAATTCAGTAAGTGTGAGTTTTGGTTAAAAAAATTCTTTCCTTGGTCACATTGTTTCAAAAAATGACATAACTGTTGATCCATATAAAACAAATGTTGTTGAACAATGCCCAAGACCCACAAATATAACCTAGATTCATAGTTTTCTGGGTTTGGCAGGTTATTACAGGATGTTTTATAAAAATTTGGCATGGTTATCTAGTCCAATGACTATGTTAACTTGAAAAGGTGTTAAGTTCATCTGGACAAAATATTGTGATGATTGTTTTTAGGAATTGAAAAGGAGATTGGTGAATACTCCAGTTTTGGCACTGCCATCCAGAAATGGTGAGTTTGTTATCTATAGTGATCCTTTACTGAAAGGAAATGGTTGTTTCCACATGCCAAATTATCAGGTAATATCTTATGCTTCACGTAAGTTGAATCCAAATGAGTTAAATTACCCTACACATGATTTGGAATTAGCTGTTGTTGTTATTGATTTAAAAATTTGGAGGTATCATTTTTATAGAGTAAAATGTGAAATATATACTGATCAAAAATGTTAAAATTATATATTCACTCACAAATAATTGAACATGAGATAGAGGATATGGATAGAATTAATCAAGTATTATGAATGAACGATCCATTGCCATCTGGGAAAAGAAAATAAAGTGGTTGATGCTTGGAGTTTAAAAATTAATGCTTCATTAGCCATGTTATGTTTGGAACCTGATCCTTTGGTTTTTTATTTGATAAACATTGTTATAGAAATTTTTTGTGCAGAAAATTCTTCTATTTTTTTCAGGCATTAGTGAAATCATCTCTATCAGATAAATTAAATCAACCTTAGAAAGAAGATTGTGAGTTGCAGAAAAATGTAGAGTTGATTTAGAAGGGAAAGTTTCCTGATTTTAACGTTGATAATGATTGTGTTTTGAGGTTTGGGAATAGATTATGTGTGCCTTGTGATTCACAGTTAAAGAATGAGTTGTTATGTGATTCTCATAGTTCCTCGTTTTACGTTAATCCCGATAGTACTAAGATGTATAGAGATCCTAGGGAGTATTACTAGTGGGATAGAATCAAAAGAGATATTGTTGATTTTACTATGAAGTGTTTAACTTGACAGAAGGTTAAAGCAGAGCAGCAGTTACTGAAAGGGATGATTCAGTCTCTACCGGTACTAGAGTGGAAATCGCAAAATATATCCATGGACTTCATTGTGGGATTACTAATGACATCTCGAGGTAATAATGCAATCTGGGTTATTGTTGATCGATTGACTAAAACTACTCATTTCCTTCTTATTCGAGTTACATTGTCTCTAGATCAACTTTCTTGGTTGTATGTTAAAGAAACAGTCAGGTTTCATAGAGTTCCCCTCTTCATTGTATCTGATCGTGATCCCAGGTTTACTTTTAACTTTTGGAAAGGCCCTCAGAAGTCTTTTGGTACTGAATTAAATTTTATTATAGCTTTTCATCCTCAATCATATGGGCTATGAGAATGAAAAATTCAGACCTTGGAGGATATGTTACCTTCTTGTTCGATGGATTGTTAGGGAATTTGGGACCAACATCTTTCTTTGGTTGAATTTTCTTATAATAACAGTTTTCATTCCATTATGCAGATGGCTCCATTTGATGCATTATATGGAAAGCATTGTTGAACTACAGCTTTTTGGGATGAAGTAGGTGAAAGGAAGCTGATAGGAATAGAATTGGTAGAATAGATGGTAGAGAAAGTTCAGTTGATTCAGAAGCACATGATAATAGCTCATAGAAGACAGAAAAGTTATACAAATAACCGGAGAAGGGATATTTCTTTTGAGGTAGGTGATCATGTCTTTCTCAAAGTTTCTCGACGAAACAAATGTGATGTGTTTTGGTAAGAAGGGAATGTTGAGTATGAGGTTCATTGGACCTTATGAAATCTTGGATAAAGTTGGATCAGTGGCGTAAAAAGTAGCTTTACCTCTAAGTTTGTCCCATGTACACAATGTCTTTCATGTTTTGATGTTGAGAAACTATATGCCTGATCCATCTCAGGTTTTGAGCCCAGAGGTAGTTCAGTTGGAAGAGTATCTATATTATGAAGAACAACCCATTTAGATTCTTGACCATAGAGATAAAGTGTTTCAGAATAAGGTATTTCACCATGTAAAGGTTTAGTAAAAAAACTGTATGATTGGAGAGGCAACATGGGAATCTGAAAATGCTATGTAGGATAAATAACCCAACTTATTTTGATAAGTGAATAAAAATTGTAAGGACACAATATCCAAAAGGGGAGAAGGGCGTAACATCTCAACTAAATGAAGAATAAGAGATTTTCATATTTATAAATATTTGTTAATTAAATATAAATTATACTTTAAAGGGATTTCTATGTTCGATAGCATACCTGATAGGCAATAATGGGTTTCTTTGAAATCGTACATAACACAATAATAATATAATATTATTATTTTAAATAGTAGTTTACTCCTAGCCGTTATATGGGCAGGAATGGACAAAACTAACTACAATATGATTATACATGTTTGTTAAATGTATTTACATTTATCCAATAAAAAGTTAGTGGCTTAAAATGTTAATGAATCTAATTTTTTAGAATAATTTACATTAAAAGGTCGATTTAAAGCCATTTAATGGAGAAACCACATTAAATATAGTTTTTGTCACTTTAATACATTCTAATTTAACAGATAAAATAATTTTTTAGAATGGGGACATCAAAATTTACTTTGTGTCAATTTTTGGGATTTTTCAGATAATGTTCATTTTTTAATGAATAGTGAAAATATTGTATTTTATTTCAAAAGTGAATTTTAATATAATTTATTTGTATGGTTAGATTATCTTTTTAATTGGTTTTAAATTTTAATTAGAATAAATTTTTACCATTTAATCCAATTTTGGTCATTGGAATTAATTTCAATTTTAAATTAGATATAAACAAGCGTCAATATTTTGGTAGTTATTGTTTATTAAAAACACACTATTTGTTTTAACAATGAGAATTAGTTTTAAATTTAATTAATGACACTTTAATGTTTTGAATTTGGAAAAATAAATAACTTTTTTGAATTCGGAATATCAAATATATCTTAGACTGAATTTTTGGTATTTTTCTGAAAAACATCAATTTTTGATGAATAGTGAAACCACTTAGTAGTAGTTAAAAATGATGACTTATTCATTTAAATTAAATTTTACCACTTCTGTGAATTGAATTTCTAAAATAAAAAATACATGTTTGTTATTAGTAAGTAAAATTTGGTTCAATAAGATGAAAATAATTTTTGGGGAATAGTATCCTTTGACTTTTATTTACCGCGGTTAAATTTAAATAGAGTGATTCAAGGTAAAAAGAATATTATAATAATTCAAAATTACAATAACACTTGTCCAAATATTATTTGATGAGTAATGTACGACCATTGGAATCCTTGAGTAGATTTTGGGACCCCATGGAGCCACTTATGAATGATAATGACACATTAGATTAATTAATTTAAAGTAAATCAAAAAATGACATAAACAAATGTCGTTTAGTAAATTAATTTTTATATGGTGTTATATAAGTCATTTTTTCGACTATAAATATTATATATAAAGTTGAAAATATTTACTACATGATAGTATTTTTTATATAATTTTTAGACTTCTAATAAATTAAATTATTTATGACACAATAATGATGCACTATTTACCTCATTAATATATGATTTTAATAAATAAGATTTAAATGATTAAAATATTATCCAAAACCTGTACAATTATTATTGGATGATATTATTTTGACTGTGAGTCATCTTATCTTCTACTTTAATGATTTTGGGACCTTTATAAACCGAATATCATTATATAATAAAATAATATTTTCACACTTTCCTAAAGAGCCCCTCCTCACCCTTATAAAAGGAGACCACTTCTAACCAATTCCTCCTACCTCTAAAGTCATTTGGCTCGTCCAACCTCTGCCAAATTAAGCTCTATACATCCATATACTCCCCCTAGAAGCCTTACCTTAGGAAAAATTCACTTCAATATGTCCATTTGGTTCAAACCAAAGGATGTTACCAAAATTAAAGGTAACGATTTCACTTAAATCGTCTTGTTTTATTTTAATTCTCCAACCCCTAAACTCTTTTTATTCCTTTATTTTGTAACAACACAAGTATCCTCAATATACTAGGATATTTTTATGAGAATGATTATAACTACACTCACATAAACCTCCATCTAATGGAGGAAGAATATAATGTTTCTGTGGATGGAAAACTAACGTCTTAGGAAACGATGATTGTTCGATTATCTCTTACTGCCTGTCATGGTGGCCATTATGATGGAACTGTATTTATATATGATATATATTATGTTTTTTTCTTTATTATTCTCTAATTACCATTTATAGCATACCTTTATGTTTTCTATTAGTGGTAAATTCGATCATCTCGTTAGAGGAAGTGTGGACTACCGCCCCATCAAAGTGATATGACTCGTTAATGCCATATGTGGGATGTATAAAGGATGGAGTTAATGATACTATATATGATATAATATATTTCATTATACTGGAATTATAATATACCTATGTATCATTAGGTTTTAATTCCATTAAAATAAGAAATAGAAATGAAAGTAGCGTTCATGCGTAGGTACGGCTTACCGTCTCCATGAACAGTGCATTTCATTTTTACCTCCAAATGATAAGTACTGTTATAAGTGTATATATATATAATAGATATATATGACATATATGATATCTAAATAAATAATTTCATTCTATATTTGATGGAATATTGACCACATGGACAACATGTAATATAAGGTCTTCATTTTTTACTCAAGTACCAAATATCGACAAAATCAACGTTATTAAATTAAATGATTACATAAAATCTATAACATGGTAATAAGTGAAATAAAAGGAATTATAAACTTGAAAAGGGTTCTTAATCAAGTATAAATTAACATTAGTTTATTATTCAGGAGATTAAATAACGATCCAGTCAAGTCGGACACGAGGTAAGGGACTTCGTCTCAATCTCCTTTCATTGAGGCATATTTTGGATTTAATACACGATTTTCTTTTATACTATGTATAAACACCATTGAATTTTCATTTCATTCAAAGATAATCTTTTTATACAAAGTGTTTTAATAAATGACAAAATAGAATTTTTTTTAACGTAAGCAGTGACAATGACCTTTCCACCGCCACGAGTAATATTTGATCATTGGCTTCCTTAACAAGATGTAATGTTTTTAAATGGAAAAATAAATACCATATACTCTTTTTACGTATTTTAGTATTGAAAATTATTTTGGGAATGGATTTATTATTTCAATATCTTGAAATTATTTTTTGTTATTGAAATGTGGAAATGTTATCTTTCTTTTATGCTTATGTTATGTGTTATGATCATGTTATAATTCTTGGGAATTATTTATTTATACTGGTTGTTCCATGATAAACCTATGGAAGGTGAGCCCAAGATATCTCTCCAATGCATTGGGTAACGTGAAAGAGGTAAACGTGAATGTTTCTTCTAAGTGATTTAGGGAATATACTATCATGGGTATTCCAAAGTAACTCCCTATGTAGCTGTGATTTCTACATTGTAAGTATGTTATGGATGCCAAAAGTTTCTTTTATGATAAATTATTTCTATATTTATTTCATAAATATTATTATTTCATGAGGTTAGTAAGAGAGTTAATGTATTGTATGTATTTATAAAAAAATGTTTTCATCCTTTGTTTTATAACCCTTACTCAGCTTTTTATGATCATTCCATGTTATGAAATATTTTTACAGGGATTAAAGATGAATACGGTTAAGGATATGATCATGGAAAAGTCATGCTTTTTAAAACATGGAACTAGACATGACTCTTTTTTTCAAGAGTTAGAGTTTTATGAAAAAATGGAAACTGTGTAGAAGTGTATACTTTATAATCATTTGATATGTAATAGTTATTTCCTAATTCTCTCAAACTTTAAACCTGAAAATATTCTCAATGTGAATTATTCATTTAATTCAGTATTATGAAATGTTTAAGGCCAGGTCATTATACCTATATCCTTAAGAAAATTTATATCATGTTTTCTTGCACACTTAGAGAATAAAGGAAATCTATTCCTCTTCTCTCCATGTTTTTTATAATATTTTATAATTTTATATTTATTTTATTATAAATAAATTATTAGATATATAGGAAAATACAAACTATATTTCCACCTTGATATCACATCAAAAAATGTCTTCATATAAATTGAAGTCTCTTATGGATAACATCATTTATGACTTGGTTTTAAGCCCCCAAATATTCTCTCAACCGTACTTTTTGGTTGGATGATAACACTAGAAGCATACCACACATGTCTAGAAAAAATTTATTCAAATGAATAATCAAATTAATTATCCATCTAATTTATCTTAAGGAATTAATTCCTCATTTTCATATGAAATTACAAGGATATTAAATATTGATTTCCAAGATCTTAAACTCATCTAACTTAATGGATTCCATTTCTTCCTTTTTTCCTTATGTTCTTGATAAAATTACACCATTATCTACTTCATCATAAAAAAATGAAAAATAAAATATCTTTTTCATGGTTATAAAATTATAGAATGAAAATTATCTTTTTAGTGGTACTAATCCATTTCATAGAATCTAGTTGTTTAGATGTCTCACTAAATGAAAGAATATATTTTCTAATGAAGTAATTAAAAGAACATTATTACCTTATTTGTTCATTTGAAATCATGTATTGATTAATATCATGGTAATGTTTTGATTCATAGAACCATTATTTTACATTCTTGATCCCATATTAATTAGCTTATCCTGAGTAAAATCATTTCATATTTTCTAATTCAACATTAACCTGATTCTTTTGGTTTACATCTATTGACTAAAAAGAATTTTGTAAGTAACATTATTTATAGTGGAAAACCACATAATAATGAAATATCATTTAGCGGATGATTGTATCTAGAAAATTGATACTAAATATATAAAACTTTAGGTTTTACCTTGTACAATCATGATTATTAACAAACCATTAAGATGATATCCTGTACTTATACTTATAACAATGATTTTCACTAAATTTTTTTAATATTATGTTCAAAAGTATTAATAAATCTTACTCTATTACTAAATATAGTGACCCATATTTTTCATCCATATATATTAAATCTTATTATGCTAATATTCGTTGCAATACACAACAATCCATGCCAGAATCTTATAAGTCTATTGTGATGCCCTGAACCTGGACATCTGAATTCAGTATATAATTATGATTTATATTATTTTTTATAATAAATAACTAAAAAATGTAGAGTAAATTATAAAAATGAGGAAATTTTGTGGTATAGGTTATGGATAATTAGACAACAAAATAAATATATTGAATCATCTTTTACAAAAATAATTACCATATAACAAATTAGATTCATCTCCAGTATCACCTTAACTGTCCTTTCAACATCTACAGAATCCTGTAAAATTTTTTTTATAAACATGTGAACATCACAAAAATATCTGTAAGGGAACATAAAGAATGGAAAACTGTTTGTATAGTTGAAACATGAAAACCCTTTAAAAACCATTTCATGAAAATCCATAAGCATTCATAGAAACATCATGTAGATTCCTTGGGACATATTTAGCATATAACTATTACAATCACCCTTACACATAGAATAACCATTTGGTCAAATTCCATATCTTGAGTATCCAATGCAATTATGTGCAATAATGCGCGACACCCATCATATTTTGAGCTATTATGGGATCAATACAATCTATCATGAAAAATAATGGGCTCAACCCAAAATATCATGAGCTATAATGGGCTCAACCCAACATATTTCGAGCTATAATGGGCTCAACCAAACTAATAAAGATCTATAATGGGATCAACGCAACATATCAGGATATATAATGGTCTCAACCCAACATATCACGAGCTATAATGGGCTCAACCTAACATATGATGAGCTATAATGGGCTCAACACAAGATATCATGAGCTATAATGGGCCCAACCCAACATATCATGTGTTATAATGGGCCCACCCCAACATATCATGATATATAATGGGATAAAACCAACACAACTATATTGATATGTGTATTTAATGAATATATTTTTGAGTATTAAAATGTATTAAATTTTTCATTTAATGAATAATCTTTAAAACTTTTGAATGTGGTTACATGTTCTATGTTCTGTTGTAGGAAATATAATATATTTGGAAAAGGAACTAAACGCTGAGGAAAATTGAGTCGAATGATGCTTTGTGTTGCGAATTAATAGGAGCTCCATGACAACAAAAATTAGGAGCTAAAGAGGAGATGGAAACTGATGAAAAATGAATTACACAGCATGTAACTTCAGTTAATATCGTGAAAATTTATTGTAAAGAGGGCCTTTGTGGGACAAGTCGTGACAACAGAATAGGTTGTGAACTTCAAGTACATGTCGTGTATCACTAGTACTAGATGTTACGATATTCAAACCAATGTAAAATATTTTCATAGATTCTTCATGATGGAGGAAATATCAGATCTGAGGTAAACATCATGTAGGAGTCGACACACAGAAAAAAAATCCAGAGATCCGGGCCATAGGATTTAGAAGAGTTTTTCTAGAAAAGGACATCTTTAACCTCCATTAAAAGACACTCAGTGGGAAAATGAATACAAGGGACATCAAGGGACATATTCCAGTCCATGGGTGGGGATCTGGATCCTTTCATCTATTCCATTCTACCTCGGGTATAAATGTTGCTCTCTCCCACCATGAGCGAGTTTTCTGCAGAGTGCTGAGTGATGTGATTAGTAGAGGTTTGTAATTCTAGGGATTATTATCTATATTTTATTCATGTTTTTGGATTTATGTAACTCATTATTTCAATTAAAATTCATCTTTTTTTTCATATTTCAAGACCATTGTGGTTGATTCGATGTGTTTTACTTTTTTGCCTCAATTATTTAGCCTACTTTTCCCACAAATATTGTGCAACTTAGGACAGTTATAACTAAACTTGGTTTTGGGTCCCCTATTTTATTGATTAAACTGAGTAGAAGACCATTACAAAGATATAATCAAATGATTAGGATGGGATACCAAGAAAAATAATCCTTACTGACTCAATTCCGAAACCAAAATTTAAAAACAAACTCTTACGAAAATTTCTTGCACGTTCCGTTGAAAATCATTAACCCTAGGATGTTTTCATCCATTTATTCACAACCCAATCATTATTACTATTATTTAATTTTCCACAAAACAAATTACACAATTTAAATTTCAATTTCCTATATAATTTAGAACATGTGTATCATCTTTTGGGTTCAACACTCAGACTAACCATGTACTACACTTTGAGTTAGGATTGTCTAAGTTTTATAAATTTTATTTTTCCATAGCACCATAGGGAACTAACGATGCCCTATGAGGATGTCATATATCCAAAAAAACATATCATGTATAAAACATATAATAAATCATTTTAACCCTTGAAAAAACGCAATATTGTTTTACAAATAGTTTATAGGAAGTAAAAGAAATTAGAAACATATCGCACATGATTTTTGTAGAATGACACATCATGAACTATGTTTTTATAATAGGATGAGGAGATGAAGAATGATGAATACATTTATATAAACATGATAAATATCTACCATATATGTTAGAATGAATATTTCATGCCTCTTGGGTTAGGGGAAGATAATATTGTATAAGAAAAGAAAAATAATTCAAAAGCAAAGAAAAGAAAAAAGAAGAGGATTCTTTCATCGTGATCTCTTCTCCTTGAGATCCTCGTTGAAGCCTTTTTTTGGCCTTTTGGTGAGACCAATAGGTCTTGGACGTGGGGAGGAGACTTGGGAAGGAGATTGGGCAGAACATAGGCAATTATCAAGTATTGAGAGGTGTGAGATGAAGAGGGGAATGAGGGTGGTATTTATAGTTGAGGAGAGGATGGATTTAACATATTTTTTAATGATTAGATTAATATTATTCATCATGAATATTTATAGTCTGATATATTGTAAAAAATAGTAAATATAGAATGTTATTTCGAACCATGTTTTCTTATATCAGCCATGGTTCCAAAAAGAGTGTATATAACTAACAATTTATATATACGATATTTTACCATATTTCATTATTCATTAAAAATTCATGTTTTTCAAGAAAAATCCAAAAAATCCACCCTTATTTTTTGTTATGTATAATTGGAAAATGTAATCCATTTTTTGAAAATAATTTTTTAAATATGATTAATTTATTTTAAAAAAATCATAATTTACATGAAAATTAGATTTTTAAAATTAAACCAAATTTTCTTACACATTGAAAAATTATGTAAGGTCTCTTAAATTGTCTAATAAAAATGTAATTAAAATAATTGTTTATGAATATATTTTATGAAAATAAATTTTCATTTAAATTATTTAATTAATCATATATTTGTAATTAAACACATATGACAAACAAAAATACCCACACTTAATAAAAAAATTTAAAATATTTATTTACATATATTATGGCTTTAATATATCATATTGAAAATTATATGGTGGATAAATATAATTTATAATTTCATTTTTAAATTCACTATTCATAAGGGTACATTATAATTTATTAGGATCGAGTTTCTATTCATAAGGGTACATTACTCTTCATTAGGGTTAAGTTATTATTCAAAAGGGTGAATTAATATTTATAAGGGTCAAGTTACTATTCATAATGGTTTGTTACTTTTGATATGGGTAGGTTATTATTCAGAAAAAAATATGTTCATTCTATTAGACTCCAAAATACATACTGACATCAACAATGTATGTCAGTTTTCTGAAATTCAATACATAGAAGACGCAAAATTCTATTTAATGGTTAGTTTATAAAGGTCACAAAGTATTTAGTAGTTCATTTAAGAACAAAGTGTTTCCTTGTAAAATTTAAGGATGTTACATCTAGTATCCACCGAATCATGGATACATAAAAACTAGTTCATAAATTTACCCAATCACAGAAAAATAAAATCTTTATAACTAGGACCCTTTAAATACATATCATAATTAATACATTTCTTGATTACATTGAGAAACAAAACATAAGAAAGGGGGATCTATATTTCCCAGTACAGGTAAAAAAGGGAAATGTTAATGGTAACATGATCATAACATATTTATATGTGTATGATAATATGATAATAACATTTGAAATTCATACCCAACATATCATTGAACATAATATTGATTCATTACATAAATATTGGTAGTTCATATGAGATGAATCATAATGGAATCAAAAAAAATATCCATGAGATCATGATATTTGTATAATGTATATATTTGTTTCAGGCACATGAGTGTAAAATTTACTTTTTTACTAATCGCGGATCACTACCATGGTTATCATAGTTGATTCAGTTTTCTCCCCAAACCATCATAGTATTAAATATTTAATCTAATGAATATCATTATTGATATAGTTTTTTTCTGAACTGCGTTTAATACCCATTACAATCATGTTTATCATATGAGATAACAATTATTACCCAATCCATTTATGGGCTATTTAGTTATGGGACCAACTTTCACATAATGAAAATAATACATATCTATTCCATAATATCATACAATATTATTCATATTAGAACCCATATTCTAAAATGGGTTTAATAAACATTTCATCATAACATAAACCTTGAAATGGAATTTTGTTTTATAAATATTTCATCATTTCATAATAGGTGAACCAATGGAAAAGGAATGGGTTTCTTAAAAATCATGTCATTATAAAAATAAAACATCTATAGAAATAATAATAATTGTATCCATGGATTATATCTCATGTATATAACGATTGAAACCAAGGGTTTTTTCATTGGTTAAAATAAATACCATTACATGATTAACAAAACACTTTTAAATAAAATACCCTTTCCACATTAAAAATAATTTTTCTAAAACAAAAAAAATACAAAAATACCCTTTACACATTGAAAATCAATTTTTGAATCAAAAAATTTTAAAAATATTGTAGAAATAATTTTAATTAAAAATATAATTGGAAATAAATAAGGTAATATTTATATTATTCATAGGATATCAAGGTGGGAAATGATTTTTCATTCCATATAAGATAAATTAAATCATTCTTTTCTAATTTTCTAAGAAGTAAAAAAGAACCTTATTCTAAAAACAATATGAAGATACATTTCAAATAATTTTGTAAAAAAATCAAAACGTGGGTAAAAATAAATTAAAAATTACTAGGAGGATATTAAAAAACATATTTTAATTTTTTTGTGAAACATGGATATATATGAAAAAACAAATTAACCAATGGGAGATATAATGTTTATTTTCATTATAACAATTATTTCAATATTTTGAGTACTTAACATGAGTAAAATGATATAAAAGAATTTAATTTCACAAATTACTACTGAATAATAATATTAATGAGTTTCATGAGAGATATATCATAAAAATTTATCATTATAAACTTGATTATAAATAATATAGATAAAAGTGAGATTATAACATAAAACCCTTACCGCTTTGAAATCATTTGAATTATAATCCCTGAGAGTGAAATAACCTTATATTGGTATGTAAAACCACATAAATTTTATAATAAAATATATTCAGGGGTATTATATAAACCACATAGAGGAAACAAGTGTTGAATAGGGAATGTTCCTCATAGAAATAAAAGTAAATTGAAAATCCCTTAACTTTTTTCTAACTTCAATAATATGGGTTCGAAAATCCTATATAATAAATATATATTTATTATAAATATATCTGAGAACCATAATAAAATAAATATTAATATATATTGTTTTATTATAACATTATTTCACCCATTTAATAAGAATACATTATTAAAATCACTATTCTGGGTGATATCTGCTTCATTTTTTATATATGTTTTCGTTCAGTAGTTTTAAACCATGTACATGGATAATTAATAAATAATATGAATAATGTTAATAATGATATAATTACTTTTCATTGATTATATATATTTATATATTTATATTCAAACATTAATTTTATATATAAAAAAATAAATGAAACTGATCATAGAGATGGTAGGCCATATGTACGCATGAATGATGTTTTCACATTTCAATATATGAAAATAAAGACACTTAAAAAATTATATTCCTTTATAAATAACAATTATATCATATATTTATTATCAAATCTTTAAATACATACTTGTTACGATCCAGTTAAATTGGAAAATAAAAATGAATCACATCAGTTCATGAAGGTGGTACTCTAAACATTTTCCTGACTGACCTTATCATTTTACGTTGGATTATGATATATGAATATTGATATGATATTTTTATTCCATATGTGTTATTATGTAACAATTAAAATATATGAAAATTTAACCAATAATAAAAATCATCCATAAAATATGGTTGTTGGAAAATGAATTGCATTACTGTGTGGTGATGGTAAGGCATACATACACATTAGTGATACTTTCCCTTCAAATTTGATGTAAGGAGGGTGAAAAAAATTGTTTTACTAACATAAAAAATTGTAATTATTTTAATTGTATTTAACATATTATTTCATAATAAAATTAATATATTAATAATAGGGAAAAGAATAATTAAAAATAATGTTATTGGAAAAGTTGATTACATCTCCTTTGGAACAACTCCTTTTGATATTTCCTAAAAGATCCTTCAGTTGGACTTTTATGAAAAAAAGAAGCTATATAATTTAAATATTAATGTTTAGAAATGAATATTTAATTAGATAATTGATCTGTATGGCTCAATTTATTGGGAAATTGAAAAATTATGGGCTACATTTTATAAATTAGGGTAGGTGAACCCATGTGATTCCAAAAAATATTACAATATCATATAGTAATTATGTAGAAAAAATTCCGCCAAAAGTTACGGTATTGTAATATAATATAGGATTTGGATGAAATACCTTCATCCTATAAAATTTTGACTCATTTAAGTAGTTTATTAAACGTTTCCTATTTTTTCACCACTTGGTCATCCAATTTTAACCATTGAAATAGTATCTTTTTTTCGCACTTAAAAGGACATAATTTTACATATAAGGTTAAAAATAATACATGAATGGCCATGGGATTGTTTTTTATACCAAATAAAATCCACCTCATCCTCATTAAACAATTTTAGGATTTTTAATTAATCTCATAAAATATTTTTTTGAAGAAAATATCATTTTATTGAATTTTGAAACTATTTGTTTAATTTTGACAATAAAAAATAGTAAAAATGTTAAAATAAAAATATATTCATTTTAAAAAATAATAATATGTTATATTATTTAGAAATTTTTTTGGAGCACTATAAATAACTCATATTAATATTGTAAGTTATTTACAAAAAAAAGTGACCATTAAAAAATGAAGTTCAAGAATATGGTAATAAGGGTATATTTATAATCATACAATAAGAATTAGATTAAAATTGTGTGTCTTTATCATTTTTTTAATTAATATTAACATGAATTACCCATCACCATGGTGTAACATTTTACCAATATTATTATTCATATTGACCAAATTTAAAAGGGGACTATATGCCAAATTTGGACATCCTAATTTGAATTATTTAATAAATTTAATAAAAATAAATTTCTCTATGTGAAATAAATTAATATAAAATTTAATTTCAAAAACATGTTGAAAAATGTTTTTTTGGAAAAATATATTTTTATACAAATAACTTTATTTATTCTTATCACATGCCTAGAAAAAAAAATCTAAAATGATTGTTAAAACTATTTCTTTAGTATATAATATGTAATTATAATTTAAATGCTTTCCTAATTGTGATTAATTTTATTCATTACGATTAATATAAATTTTATGCATAAAAATAGTTTTTTTAAAGAAAAAATATCACTTTTATTTTTAAATGATTTTATTTTTATTTCTAATCAATTAATAAGTAATTTATTCTTTTTATACATATGTAAATCATACATTTTTCATAATTTATTTATTCATATTCATATTCTATAATTCAAATACAATGTTACTATTTTAAAATAATAATATTCTAATAAAATATTGTAGTTCTTTTATACTCAGTGTTACATGTAACAAAAACTGTTGAAAAAAATTATTTAATGATTGATAATTTCTAAAATATTTGTCTCTCCCACCCTTTTTTATTTCCCAAGGATTTAATGAAGGATATTCTGAATGGTTTTAAGTATACAAGAAGGTTTATTATATTACGTTATTATACATCTACTATATTATGGAAATTATGTTTGTATATATTTTATCGATACTGCTAAACAATTCATCCCACTAGGATTTGATTTCATATATCTAGTACCAATATAATAATCTATCCACTTCAATTACTCTATTATGGATAGAGTATTTATTGTTTGTATTAGATGATGTTTATTAGAAGGCTTGGGAACTATATTTTTAATAAATATAGATTATGAATCCTTATCATATGAATGAAATTTTAGATAAGTCTGATTATAGGAAAAATCCTAAAATTTTAGTAAGGTTATGATTTTTTGGTTTTCCTAGAAATAAATCACTATATTTATACTAAAGGTGGATTTTTATTTTGAATATATGCATCTATTTTTAATAACCACTAAAATAGTATATCGAGTATAAATAAACCATCATTCTAGTGCATAGTTACTTTTTGTTTACTATTTATATAGTTTGAAACTATCTATGGATATTATTGTGTTAATTCAATTTTTATTTGTGAAACATTCTAAAGGATATTAAAATATGATGACTACAAATTTCATAGGATAGAAAAAAGGTGTGTTAAATTGAAAAAATATATAATTATTTAGACATCCAGTTAATTATTTTCATGATTATGTGGTTACCAAATATTATTATTGGGGATCATACTATGCTTTTCAAGTTTGAGATAATGTATATAAATATGAATAATCATGCTAAATCTGAATATGATGTACAATGTGGAGATATTGAGAAACCAAATTGGATGATTATTATGATGATTGATATTGTGATTTTCCTAATTATTTATCATGATATATTATTATGACCCACCCCTTAAAAACACATGGAATCTCCGATAAAGGGAAAAATAGATTTTCATAATATAATTGGTTGTGAAGTGCGTGGATTAATTAAATCTCAATTTATTTTATGTTGGGAATTTTGAAAGAGATTCCTCCAAGAATGAGTCAAAGGAATAAAAAAATGTTTTTTTGTGGAAAATAATGAAATCGATCAAAAAAATCAATGAAATATAAATTTTATAATAGAGGGATATAATTTTAATACCAAGGTAGAATTTATAATTCAATATCTTAGGTTTGGGGAATATGTTCATTATTCAATAAAATTTCGATATCCAAGGGTTAACACATAGATCATGGAATGACATATGTTATTCCTGTCATTTTATTGTAAAGATTAAAGTTTTAATATACTTGGATTTTAGAATGATTTCTTATTTTTGGTATATCAATGATATAACGGATGTAAAAATTATTATTCATATAAGGATTTTTCTATCTTATATTATCTTTATTATAACTACCCATACATAACATACAATTTTAGTACTTCAAAATTGAAGTACACTTATTACAACATATAACAAAACCATGAAATGACTGTATAGGTATAGTGTCATTAGAAACTGGGAAACATAAACAACTGGTTCATAAAGCGTCTACACTGTCTCCCATTTATTTCATCATATCTATATTCCCTTTTGGCATATCTTACTTAATAACCTTCTTCCTGACCTGGGGAATGAAAACATACAAAAGGGTGAGCAGAAATGCTCAGTAAGGGTAAACAAAAGAAATATCAATCACATCATATTAATAAGAACCTAACATTTTTGAAATCTCACCCTGCAAAAGTGATCATAATTTCATAACATGGGATAAATCATGGTAGTGAAATGTAATCACAATAATCATAACCTAAAACATGAATCTTTGTGTCATACACACATAATCATAGAGAATCATTTCTTATTATTCAAGACTCATTTCCAAGACTATCTTAGTGGACAAAGTCCATTTCTGAACCGAGTTCATTCCTCGTTTCAGTCCTGTTTCACTGAACCGGTTTAACTTGCCGTTCCAGACATGTCTATCTAATGATATATAAAATCTTTACCCAATGAATTGGGGGGAGATATAGGTCCCACCCATCTAATAATGATACCATTCTTATGTGTGCCACAAAATTATAAACCATACATCATAGCATAACCCATGTAATAAAAATGGGATTCTTAAACATCGTGACATCATAAAACAATTCATATCAGATAAAGGAATTCATAAAAATAATTACATAACAACATTATAAAATCAATGTAAGAATAGGGATTGAAACATAACCCTTTTTTATCTTAGATGGAAAATAATTTTGATAAAACACATGAACTCCATTCTTGAGGAAAATATCTTTTCTACTTCAAAAACACTTTTCCTTTATTAACATGTCATAAAATTCTAAACTAAAAGAAGTTGATTAAAAATAAACTTGAAAACTTGTAAAGGAATATTCTTGAAATAATGTTTTAAAAATCCATTCATGCCGTATAAGTTAAAAAAACATTCTTCTCGTACTTTTTCTCGGAAAAGTCCAAAAGTACCTCATACGAAAAACGACAAAAGATTCCTTTCATATCTTTTACTAAAAACTCAGCGAAGGGTAAAATTGGATTTAAACAACTGTAGGTGGATGGAAATAATATTACATATTAAGGAAACATGGATGTGGATGATAAAATACACCCCAGTAAATTCAAAAGTATAAACAATCTCGGATAAAAATGAGATTGTGATATTTCCCTTGCCTTAGGTCCGATTTGCTTCGTAAGTGTCCGAACCTCCTGTATAATGACTTAAATAATGTCATTGACTTATTCCAAAATCATACTCATTGTTATGATATTATATATGGTCATATTATTAGCTTATTATTATTAATTTTTCATTTCTACTTGTTATTCGGGTGTTTATTACTTTTTGTTCTAATGCGTGTTTTGTCGAATAAATTCTTATTATTCTTTTTAAGTTATAGATACCTCATTTCCAGAATTTTATTAGTGTAATATATATCATATTTATTCACTCAATTCATTTATGTAATCATTATGCAATGAAAATCATGTAGAAAGAGTCGCATTACAACGTGGAGACGGTATTCCGTAAATACGCACGAGCGATGATATCGTTCCCATGATCGTGGAATTGTATTAGAGTGTATGTATACTATTTCAGAATCAATATAGATTTACAATAATTATATAATTTCATTCTTTACACCATTATACCCATCCATGTAAGGTGGTGGTGGAAAATAGATTACACCACGGCGTGGAGACGGTATTCCGTACGTACGCACGCGCGGTGATTTCATTTTCCATAGGATGGATAGATGGTGAAATAGGGTTGTTTCATACTTATAATAAAAAATCAGTATATTAGTGATACTGATGTTATTAATTCATAATGAAACAACTAACTAAGAAGAAGTGGAATAAGAAATAAAGTTGAAATAATCGGTAACAGACATTACCTCTTCTTTGAAGCGCTTCTTTGAGACCTCCTTTTAGGGCACTAAAATTGTCCTTTGAAGAAGACCAAGACCTCTATGATGTTTCTAGGGAAGTGGAGAGGAGAAATATTCAGGTGTTGGCCGAGCATGAAGGCTCAATGTGGTGTGAGGAAGAGGGGGAGGAGGTGCCCTTTTATAAGGGAGGAGAGGGGCTCCTTTGGAAAAACTAAATATTTTATTTTATTATAAAGCCATATTCGGTTTTAAATAGATACAAATTGATTTATTTCGAATCTAAGGTGGGTATGGGTCAAAATACTCTCATCCAATAGAATTTTGACATGTTTAATTTACTATTATAACCTTATCATTTAGATTTAACTTTAAGTTAGATAATTTTACTTTTACCGTGTCTTTTTTTGTTCTTACACTATAAGGTTAATAAACTTATTATAACAGGCCAAAAGAACCCCAAGTTGTTTATTATTAATATATATAACCTCATCTAAGTCATTTGGCTGAATCTTAGATTTTTAGGAATAAAATAACAATTAATAATATAATAGATTTTTTAAAACTATTTTATGTCAATTTTGACACTATTTAGTAATTGATTTTTGTGAAAATCATAATAGAATGATTAATTCGATCGAAGTTAATTAAATCAACAAACACATGGCATATTAGCCTCTAAATTTTTTGGAATGCATAAAAAGTCTCAAATTACATTTATTTGGGTATTTATAACTTCAATTTTGTCAATATTTCATTAATAAGATAATTACTACATCATCTTTGAGTCATAAATAAATTTAATTATTTAATGTCTAAATATTACAAATAAAATACCATTATGTAGGAAATAATTTTATATTTATAATGAATATTTATAGTCGAATTTATCTCTTGGATAACCCTATGTTAAAAATTATTTACTTATTAAACATTGATTTTAACTATTTTAACCCTTCTTTAAATAAATTAATAATAAATGTCCTAATCTAATCCATGTGAGCCTAAATGGTCATATTTTATTCCTAAGTTTTTATTTGGTCGAATTACACTAATCCAATAGAATTCGGACACGTGTTAGGGTAATAATAATAACATTTTTACCCTTAATTACCCTATTTACTTTTAACCGTGGTAAAAAAAAGTAAAAAGTTATTATTCACCAAAAATTATTTTCATCTCATTGAACCAAATTTTACATACTGACATCAACCATGTCTCTCTAATTTTTTAAATTCCACTCACAGAAGCGATAAAATTTTGTTTTATGTAAATTTTCAAATTCTCCTAGGAGGTGGGTAAAAGACGGTGAAAAGTTCAATAAAATTTTTATATATCCAAAATTATTATAAAATGACTCCAATGAATTGCATTGAACTTATATAGGTATTATGTATCAATTTTGACCTAAAATAAATTTAATTTAAATAAATAATTATTTAAATAAAAAGTCGGTTTTTAAATAGTAACCCAGTGTTTTCACTGTTCATCAAAAATTGAAAGTTTTTCAGAAATATACCAAAATTTTACCCTAGGATAATTTCTATATTCCGAATCTAAAAATGATTTCCATTTTGAAAATTAAAATTTACAAAATTTCAAAAAGTGGTTATTACTATTCATAACGGCTAGTTTTAATAATATATTTATAGCATATCGTTGTTTAGTGAAACTCAGTATTGCATACAACGAAAGCTATCAAGGAAGGTTGAGATTGCGTGTAAATCAAGACAAGATAGTGTTGTGTGTAGTGAAAGATTACTTTGATGATTTATATAAAATAAAAACAAAATATTTCTTATAAAAGTCTCGGGTGAGACATTCTACCCCCCTTAAAATTAATTTCGCCCCCGAAATTCGTCACTTGTAACAAACAGATGAGGATACCTCTACCTCATCAAATCCTCAATCTCCCATGAAGATTCTTCTAATTGGTGGTTCCTTCATAAAACTTTCACCAAGCGAGTGGTCTTGTTCCATAGGAATTTTTCACTACGATCGAGAATCTCTATCGGCTGTTCTTCATAAGAAAGATCTTGTTCCAGCGGTACAACTTCTGAGCAGAGTACATGTGAAGGATCAGGTATGTACTTTTTCAGGAGAGATACATGGAACACATCGTGAACTTGAGAGAGATTCGGTGGAAGCGCCAATCAGTAATCTACCTTCCCAACATGATCCGGAATTTCGAAAGGACCGATATACCTAGGGCTCAGCTTTCCCTTCTTTCCAAATCTCATTACTCTCTTCCAAGGAGATATTCATAAGAACACTTTATCACCCACTTCAAACTCGAAGTCTTTTCTTCGGTTTTCAGCATAACTTTTTTGTCGACTCTGAGCTGCTCTTATGTGTTTTTGAATAAATCAGACCTTTTTTGCCATCTCATCAACAAGATTAGGCCCTAATATCTCTCTTTCCCAAAATTCATCCCTGCAAGTTGGATTCCTGGATTTCTTTCCATAGAGAGATTCATAAGGAGCCATCTGAATACTAGAATGAAAGCTATTATTATAAGAAAATTCCACCAAAGGTAGGTGTTGATCCTAACCACCTTTGAAATCCATAGAGCAAGCTATCAACATATCTTCTATAGTTTGAATTGTCCTCTCAGACTGATCGTCTGTCTGAGGATGATAAGCAGTGATGAAACTCAACTCTGTATCCCGAGTATGCTGAAGACTTCTCCAGAACTTTGAGGTAAATCTCGGATCCCGATCAAATATAATAGAAAGTGGTACTCCATGTAATCTTACCACTTCCTTTACATATATCCTGGCAAGATGATCCAGAGATAAATCCTCTCTAATACCAATGAAGTGTGCAGACTTTGTAAGACGATCAACTATGACCCATATAGCATTATTGCCTTTGGATTTTTTAGGAAGTCCTGTGACAAAGTCTATAGTGATGTTTTCCCATTTCTATTCGGGTATGGGTTATGGTTGTAACATCCCCTTAGACTTTTGTCTCTCAGCTTTAACTTGCCGACAAAACAAGCATCGAGAGACATATTCACCAACATCTCTTTTCATGACATCCCACCAGAAGTACTCTTTTAGGTCCTTACACATCTTCGTGCTTCCAGGATGAATAGGGAATGAAGAACTATGAGCCTCATCCAGCAGCTCCTTCTTTAATTCGTGTATGGGAGGAACACAAACTTGATTCCTGAACATTATTATCCCATCACAATCAAGGTTTAATTCAGGAACATTTCTCACCTTCTTTTGTAACTATACATCTTCTTTATGTGCCTCTTTAATCATAACATGTATAGACGGTTGAACATTCATTTGATAAAGATACGATTTTCCCCTTTCATTATAATTCCAAGATTGGTCCTTTGTAAAACCATAAATGTTGGATCTTTTGTGATCCTCATCAAGGATATACAGGCATGGTCTTGTTGAAATAATGCATCTGCCACCTTGTTTGCTTTCCCAGGGTAGAAATGAATTGAGCAGTCGTAATCCTTAATCAGCTCCAACCATCTTCTTTGGCGCATATTCAGCTCCTTTTGTGTGAAAATATAATTTAAAATTTTATGATCAGTATAAATATCACACTATTCTCCATTAAGATAATGCCTCCAAATCTTTAATGCAAAGATTACCGCAGCTAACTCTAAATCATGAGTTGGGTAATTTTGCTCATGGATTTTTAACCATTGTGAGTCATAAGCTATCACCATATCATTTTTCATAAGAAAACACCACAATCCCTTCTTGGATGCATCACTGTAGATCACAAACCTTTCTCCACTACAAGGCAGTGTGAGCACAGGTGCACTGGATAACCTTCTTTTCAACTCCTTGAAATTCTCTTCACATCCCTCTATCAAAACATACTTAACTCTTTTCTGAGTCAACCTGGTGAGTGGATTAGATAATCATGAAAAATATTTCACAAAACGTCAATAATATCCAGCCAAACCAAAAAATCTTCGGATATCAGTTACTATTGTTGGTCTCGACCATCTTTCGATAACCTCTGTTTTTGATGGATCCACAGATATCCCCTCTTTTGAGATTATGTGACCCAAAAATGATACTTTTTGAATCCAAAATTCTCACTTGGTAAATTTGGCATAACGCTTCTCATTTCTCAGGGTCTTCCATATAATTCACAAGTGATGTTCATGTTCTTCCTTGCTCTTTGAATATACAAGAATATCATCTATAAAGACTACCAAAAACTGATCAAGATAGTCTCTAAAGACTCTATTCATCAGATCCATGAAGATAGCAGGGGAATTAGTAATACCAAATGGAATCACTATAAATTCATAGTGTCCATACCTTGTAAAAAATTTCGTCTTTGGTATATCCTCCCTTTTGACCCTTAATTGATGATACCCTGAATAAAGATCAATCTTGGAAAAGTATTGAGCTCCGCGTAGTTGGTCAAATAATTTAACAATGCGTGGGAGAGGATATTTTTTCTTGATAGTGATCTTGTTATGTTCTCGATAATCAATGCAGAGTCTCATTGATCCATCATTCTTCTTAACAAACAGAACAGGTGCTCCCCAAGGTGACGCACTATGGCGTATGAACCCCTTATCAAGATTCTCTTGGAGTTTGCTCTTCAATTCCTGCAACTCAATTGTGGCCATTCTATAAGGTGTCTTTGAAATAGGTAAACCACCTGGTACGAGTACTATTGAAAACTCAACTTCATGATTTGGTGGAAGACCCGAAAATTCCTCCGAAAAGACATCATGAAACTCCCATACAATGGGAATATTCTTAATCGTGAGTTTCTCACCAACCATTTGAGATAAATAACCTTTATTTAGTGAAATCAAGACCCATAAGATGGAAGAAATTTCCACTGGAAGGTTATGTTCATCCTTGCTTCGATAGACGATCAAAGATTGATCTGGAATATGAAATGTGACATCCCTTCTTTGGAAATTGATATGAGATCTATATAGAGAAAGCCAATCCATGCCAAGAATAACATCAAATTCCACTATAGGGAGGATCACATGATTTGCATGAAGCACTTTCCCACAAACATCAATCGGAGAAGAATTATAAACTTTTGATGCGACTGTTGTGCCATTAAGGGTTGTCACAACTAACTCAACATCTAATTGTTGAGGTAATACAGTGATACCCTTAGAAAATTCTTCAGAAATAAAGGAGTGGGTGGATCCAAAATCAAATAAATAATTTTCTACTTTAGAGTGGATGGTAAGTGTACCTTCCACCACTTCGTTATCATACTCCACATCGCTGATAGAAATTACATGTGACTTTCCTTTGCCTTTAGCCTTAAGAGTTTGTTGATTTCAATCATCATCAACAATCCCTGGATTAGGTCATTGATTGGCATAATTCCCCATTTCATTACACTTGTAACATTGAATTGTAGGAGGTGAACTATGTGTAGCCTTTTCATTGTTCGCATCACTAGACATATTCTTCCCATCATTGCGACATTCAAATGCCCGATGACCTTCCTTTCCACATTTGAATCATTTACTTTTCCCTTTAAGACAACTCCCTCCATGTTTCTTTCCACACTTTGAGCATAAGGGAAAACTCATCTTCTTTTTAGTGTGCTCTTTAGATATTCCTTTGAATTCCATTTTCCTCTTCTTATCAAACCCATATGACTGATGGGTTACTTCAATCTCCATCTCAACTTTGAGAACACATCGAACGATTTCCTCGTAGATATTGAAGTCCCTTATGGCTAATGCTCTTCGAAGACTTGGTTTTAAGCCACTAAAGAATCGATCGATCTTACTCTCAGGTTGGATAATAATACAGGAATCGTACCTTGCAAGTCTTGTAAAATTTGCTTCATAGGTACCAAAAGATTCATCATCCTTTTTCTTTAGTTCATGAAACTCCTTCTCCATCTTTGTTCGGAGAATACGAGGGAAGTACTTATTGAAAGATAAGTTCTTGAACTCGTCCCATTCCATGGGCTCAATTTCATCTCTTGGCCTCGTATTCTTGATAATATTCCACCATTGATCAGCATCACCTTCCAAACGATACACTACTAAGATGACTTTATCATGTTCAGAACATTGAAGAACTGAAAATATGTTTTCAGTAGTACTAATCCATTATTCAGCAACTAATGGATCAGTAGACCCGCTGAATGAAGGTGGACGCTGTCTCATGAAGGATTAAACAGAATGGTTCTCCTTCCTTTGCTCGTTTGGAAGTCCTGCATGATTCATAGCTTGAGAAAGTTGTGTGAGCATGGCTACAAGATTTTTCATTCCAGCTCCCATAACGTTTGGTTGCTCAGGGGACAATCGTTGCATTGCTCGTCGCATTCCACATTAAAACGGTTCCTTCGGGTTCCAGCCATTAACAAAAACCAATAAGAATAGTGTGTGAAACACTAATTATAATAGGAAAACCACATACTCAAGAATAAAATTTCACACTTAAGTTCTTATCATAGGTTATTCATGGCCATTTCTAAAAGACTAATATTGCATTCTATTCTTAGACTTATCCTTAGGGTTCTTACTAAGGCTTTCACGTCCTAGTTTCCAAAGGTTGACTATACCTTTCCTCTGATACCAACTATAACGAACCATAATTTACATACAATGTTAGTACTTAAAAATTGAAGTACAATTATTACAACATATATCAAAACCACGAATGGACTGTATAGGTATAGTGTCTTTAGAAACAGGGAAACATAAACAACTGGTTCATAAAGCGTCTACACTATCTCACATTTATTTCATCATATCTATAGTCCCTTTTGGAATATCTTACTTAATAACCTTCTTCCTGACCTGGGGAAGGAAAAAATACAAAAGGGTGAGCTCAAATGCTCAGTATGGGTAAACAAAAGATATATCAATCACATCATATTCATAAGAACATAACATTTTGGAAATCTTACGCTGCAAAAGAGATTATAATTTCATAACATGGGATAAATCATGGTAATGAAATGTAATAATAATAATAATAATAACATAAAACATGAATCTTTGTTTCATACACACATAATCATAGAGAATCATTTCTTATTAGTTAAGACTCATTGCCAAGACTATCTTAGTGGACACAGTCCGTTTCTGAACCGAGTTCATTCCTCGTTTCAGTCTTGTTTCACTGAATTGGTTTAACCTGACGTTCCAGGCATGTCTATATCATGAGATATAAAATAATTACTCAATTAATTGGAGGGAGATATAGGTCCCACCCATCTCATAATGATACCATTCTTATGTGTGCCACAAAATCATAAACCATACATCATAGCATAACCCATGTAAAAAAATGGGATTCTTAAACATCATGATATCATAAAAAAATTCATATAAGATAAAGGAATTAATAAAACTAATTCTATCACAACATAATCAAATCAATGTAATAATAGGGATAGAAACATAACCCTTTATTATCTTATATGGAAAATAATTTTGATAAAACACTTGAACTCCATTCTTGAGGAAAATAACCTTTCTACTTCAAAAACACTTTTCCTTTATTAACATGTCATACAATTCTAAACTAAAAAATGTTTATTAAAAGTAAACATGAAAAATTATAAAAGAATATTCTTGGAAATAATTTTTTAAAAAGCCATTCATGCCGTATAAGTTAAAAAAAATTCTTCTCATAGTTTTGTCGGAAAAGTCAAAAAGTACCTAGTATGAAAAACGACAAAAGATTCCTTTCATATATTTTACTAAAAACTCACCGAAGGTTAAATTCGATTTAAAAAATTGTAGGTGGATGGAAATAATATTACATATTGAGGAAAAATGGATGTGGATGATAAAATACACCCCAGTAAATTCCAAAGTATAAACAATCTCGGATAAAAATGAGATTGTGATATTTCCCTTACCTTATGTCCAATTTGCTTTATAAGTGTCCTACCCTACTGTATAGTCATTTAAATAATGTCATTGACTTATTCCAGAATCATACTCATTGTTATGATATCATATATGGTCATATTCATATATTATTATTGGTAATATTTCATTGTTACTTGTTATTCGGGTGTTTATTACTTTTTGTTCTTATGTGTGTTTTGTCGAATAAATTCGTATTATTATTTTTAGGTTATAGATACCTAATTTCTAGAATGGTATTAGTATAATATATATAATATTTATTCACTCAATTCATTTATATAATCATTATGCAATGAAAATCATGTAGAACGGGTCGTATCACATCATGGAGATGGTATTCCGTACATACGCACGAGCGATGATATCGTTCCCATGATCGTGGAATTGTATTGGAGTGTATGTATACAATTTCAGAATCAATATCACGTTAAAATAATCATATATATTCATTATTTACACCATTATACCCATCCAAGTAAGGTGGTGGTGGAAAATAGATTACACCACGGAGTGGAGACGGTATTCCGTACGTACCCACGCGCGGTGATTTCGTTTTCCATAGGATGGATAGATGGTGAAATAGGGTTTTTTCATACTTATAATATCATATCAGTATATGAGTGATTCTTATGTTATTAATTCATAATTAAACAACTAAATATGAAGAAGTGGAAGAAGAAATAAAGTGGAAAGAATCGGTAACGAACATTACCTCTTCTTTGAAGCGCTTCTTTGAGACCTCCTTTAGGGCACTCAAATTGGTCTCTGAAGAAGACCAGGACCTCTAGGATGTTTCTAGGGAAGTGGAGAGGAGAAATTGGTGGGGGTTGTCCGAGCTTGAAGGCTCAAAGTGGTGTGAGGAAGAGAGGGAGGAGGTTCCCTTTTACCATGTCTTTTTGTGTTCTTACACTATAAGGTCAATAATATTATTATAACAAGACAAAAGAACCCCCAGTTGTTTATTATTAATATATATACCCTTATCTATGTATTTTGGCAGAACCTTAGATTTTTAAGAATAAAATAACAATTAATAATATAATATTTGTTTTAAAAACTATTTTATGTCGATTTTGACACTATTTAGTAATTGATTTTTGTGAAAATCATAACAGAATGATTAATTCGATAGAAGTTAATTAAATCAATAATAACATGTATTATTAACCTATAAAATTGGTGTAATTCATAAAAAGTCTCAAATTACATTTATTTGGTTATTTATAACATCAATTATGTCTATATTTCATTAATAAGATAATTACTACATCATCTTTGTGTCATAAATAAATTAAATTATTTAATATCTAAAAATTACAAATAAAATACCATAATGTAGGAAATCTTTTTATATTTCTAATTAATATTTATAGTAGAATTTATCTCATGTATAAACCTTTATTAAATATTAGTTACTTATTAAACATTGATTTTAACTATTTTAACCCCTCTTTAAATAAATTAATAATAAATGTCCTAATCTAATCCAAGTGGGCCTAAATTGTCATATTTTATTCCTAAGGTTGTTTTTGGTCAAATTACGCTTATCCAATATAATGAGGACATGTGTTAGGGTAATAATAATAACATTTTTACCCTTAATTACCCTATTTACTTTTAACCGTGGTAAAGAAAAGTAAAAAGTTACTATTCACCAAAAAATTATTTTCATCTCATTGAACCACATTTTACTTACTGACATCAACCATGTCTCTCAGAGTTTTGAAATTCCACTCACAGAAGCGGTAAAATTATGTTTTATGTAAATTTGCAAATTCTCCTAGGAGGTGGGTAAAAGACGGTGAAAAGTTCAATAAAATTTTTATATATCTAAAATTATTATAAAATGACTTCAATGAATTGCATTAAACTTATATAGGTATTATGTATCAATTTTGACCAAAAATAAATTTAATTAAAATAAATAATTATTTAAATAAATAGTCGGTTTTTAAATAGTAACCCAGTGTTTTCACTATTCATAAAAAATTCAAAGTTTCCATAAAAATACCAAAATTTCACCCTAGGCTAATTTAAATATTCCGAATCCAAAAATGAAGTCCATTTTGAAAAATTAAATTTACAAAATTTCAAAAAGTGGTTATTACTATTCATAACGGCGAGTTTTAATAATATTTTAATAGCATATCGTTGTTTAGTGAAACTCGGTATTCCGTACGCCACAAGCTATCAAGGAAGGTTGCGATTGCGTGTAAAGCAGGCCAATCTAGTGTTGTGTGTAGTGAAAGATTCCATTGATGATTCATATAAAAAAACAAAATATTTCTTATAAAGGTCTCGGGTGTTTGATTTATGGATTTTAGATCATATACTAAAATACATTGATAACCATAAAATTTGATTTATAATTAAGGTGAAATGGTTTTTCGGGGCATATAGATGATTAAAATTGATTATGTAAATGGGATAGTATTTTTGACCAAGATATTGTTTAGTGATTTTATGAAAACGTTATTTAGGTCATCTTGGATGAAGTTTGTGGAATTATTGGTTTTATAGAAATATCATCAGATTTTATTTGAGGAATAAGGATGTTATTACTTTTTAGATGAACATGTTTTTTATGTGGGGATAACTAAAGAGATGTGGATTCGATCATGGGTTTATATGTTTAGTTTTAATCTAATTTTTAGAAATACTACATACCAATATTTTGTTTTTATGTTAAGATATTTTCAGATGATTTAAAATTTTTACTATGTTTTAGGAAGAATAATATATTATGGTTTAAATTAAAATTGTTGATAGTCTATGATTAAATGTGATGGTAATTATTGTTTATTACATAGTGGGATGTATATAATCATGATGGTTTAAATTTGGTTCATTAACATGGTGATATATATATACATATTTAATGTCGGGCTAAGGATTACCTTTCTGGATAGTGTATAAATTTGAATCATAAAATATTGTTGTAATGTCCACTATAGTGTAATATTATAGAGTTATTTATCATGATGATTAATGATATATATGTTGATACATTATTAGGTTTAAGAATTTACAACCTTTAGGTTTAACATGTGATTTAACGTGAATGATTATTTATGAAGAATTATATTTTATTTTCTGGGTGGTATGTTAAATGTTATGAGAAAACCATTGGGGTTTTGAAAACATTTAGTGTCTATGGGTAAATTAAAAGCTAGTGTAATTTTTTTGTAATAATTTAATTGAAATATTTGATCTTTTTGTGGAATTTTTGAACTAGAATGTATTATTTCTTCATGTGAAGGATTATACATTTCAGATTATATCATATCTTATGGAAATCATTCCATTGTTTTGTAATGTTTATTTACTAGATAAATAAATTAATATAATTTTTTAAATTATGGGATCCAATAAAATTTTATTTCTATTCCTCATCATTGAAAAATTCATCTTTAAAACACATCTTTTGTAGAAATATATGATATTGGGTTGGAAATTAATTAAAGGATGGAGTTCAACTTGTATAGTAACAATATTTCCTTATATTTTTAGTCTAGATGATAAAATTTTCCCCATACATAGGAAATGTTTCTACAAAAATAAAATCATATTACATTATTTCTTGATTAATCAATGCTCTTATTTATAACAAATTGATTTATTTGTTTTGTAATTAACATAATCAATATCATTCACTTTATTGTGATCAATATTCTCTATCACTCACCATCATTATATATAAATTTATTTCTACTAAATGTTTATATAACAACATCCTATTAATGTTATTTTATATAGAAACCTAGTTATTTTTTATTTCATATGTACTTTTTATTTTCCCTTTCTCTATTTTAAGAGGATGATTTATTAGTCCTTTTTACAATGTGGGTTTTCAAAAAAGGTATTTAAAACGTCCATACCATTATTACAATGTTGTGAGGGTTTGATTTATTAAATTCAAAGGGGATAGAATGTGACACCCTGATATTTAAAAATAAAACATTTTTTCATATCGTATGCGACACACAACATTGAGATTAAAGATACCATGCAATATTATTTTCAAAATAACAATTATAACGATGAGATAAGGGATTTATGTTTCAATCTCATTTTAATCAGGATTGTTTGTCAATGAATATCCAATGAAGTAAATTATATTATATTTTCTTGAAAAAAATATCTTATATTTTATTCCCCTTGTTTTTCAAAAAAATTTACTAGTAATAGTACAATTTTTCTCTTTTGGGTGCATAAGGGATCAAGAAAATGCTTTTAATAAAAAAACATTATTTCTTTTTTATTGTGTAATCTTTTTCTTGTAAGCCCTTGTTTTCAAAAGAAATATTTTTTAAATAATAATTTTCTTATATCTATATGAATTTTTAAAGTCATTTTTTAACCATGATTTACTTTTTATAAAAAAATTTAAAGAAACAGTATTTTTGATTTTTGAAAGAGATAATATTAAAATTGTCAACGAAGACTTCAAATTAATATTTATTTTAAAATGCTTCACATGAATGAAATTTCCCAAGATTTTTTACTCTCAATTATTTGAAGATTAAATTTAAAAATTAAATTGTTATTTTCAAAGAAAATATATTTCCCAATGTTTTAAAAATCATTACTTTTAAAAATTAAATTTAAATATGATAATATTTTTTTATCTAAATTGTTTTTAATGAACTTTTTATGGTATTACAAATAATAAATGAAAATTACCATGCCTTTAGATATTCTTCATTAGGGATATACTATAATGAGACAATCTTCATTATTTCTTTAGATGTTTTATGTCTATTATGATTGGGGGAAGTATTGACATTAAGTATGTTTGTTCTCATAATATAAAAAGTTATTTATTTTTAAGAATTCTGGGTTATGTTTTACTTTTTATTAATAGGATGAATAAATTGATCTTATTAAGGAACAGTTAGTGCCTATAATTACATAGTTCCTTGATGTATCAGTAGGTCTCCTAAGACAAAATAGGATCGGTATTTGTCTATGGCCTTACACATTTATGTTAGATGACTTGACATGAGGCCTTAAGGATATGTCTATGATGTATTGGAATGAGTCCTTGACTATATGTTTATGATTTCATAACAAATCAAATATATCCTTATGAAATCATTTATTAAATTCCATGTGATTATTTGAGTAGTTATGATATTCATGGATATGTTTCAAGGTCAGAGGATTATTTATATGGAATGATTTCATTGAAAATTATTCCTTCCATATTATTCATTATGATCATGTCATTATTTAAATGGGATGTGTTTTCTTTTTTTACCTTGACATATTTATTATGTTTTATTTTCCCTAGATATATTTCACATATGCATACCCTTGTAAATCTCTTGGATAATCCTTTATTTCAGTTTCCTTTTAATAGGAAATGAAGCCAAATATTGTAAATGATATCAAGGATACAATAAGTTTGATTAGAATATTTTTTTATTTTTCTATTGTAATATGTGAATCATGTTTGTTTCCCATTTTCCAATACTACTGTACTTTTCGATCCTTTGGGATGTGATCATCTATATAATGTACCAATGTAATAGAGTAACCCCTAGCTCAAGGAAACTAGGGTTGGGGTCATTGAAAAAATTTAGTGAGATTGTGTGAATATATTCTGAGAATATATAATCATTATATATATATATATTATAAGTGAATTTTTATTGCGTTTGAGGGTATATGAGACAATATGTAAGTGTTATTCAAATAAATATTAATTCATTGAATCATGTTTCATGTCACACACATATTTGTGTTTATAGGTGTATATAATATCTCTTTGATATGTTTTATTAGTAATATTTTTATATTTATTGTATTTAAACTTTCACTTGATGTTATTTCTTTCAAGGGTGTTATGATTGAAAAGCTACCAAAGCGGTATGGGTTTATATTATAAGCTAATTTATTCTCAGTTTCACCTATTTTAAATCTATAATGTGGGTAATTTTTTATTAATAATATTTTAAGATCAAACTATTTTATTCTCCTATAAAATTTTCTTGGTTTTCTAAATTTATTTTCCAATTTTATGCCCTTAGGTACTCAAAAAATATTGATAAAACGTTTAAAAGAAAACTCATTCTTATTTTTCCTTTTGTTTTGGAATAGTTTTTCATCATATCCTTATTATTAAATAATATTTCAATGAATTATCTATTTAATAGACCAATTATTATTAAAATACATCTTTAATCATGTTTTACATTCTTTTCAATGTTTTAAAAAGAAGATTTTACAATTTTTTTTGAATAGTTTATTTTTTTTATTTTTTCAAATAGTGTGGAAGGAATATTATTTTAATGTTTACCCAATGAATAGATTTTAACACATTCATGACCATTAAATTATGTTAATATTAATTTATATTGTACATATTTATTTCTAAAATAAAATCCTTTTATAAATATTCCAGAAAATTCCGTTTTTGAAGATACCAATGTAAAGATATATTTTACCTTGTTTTCAAAGAAGTTTTCAAGTTCCCTTTTAAAAACATTTTCTATCTATGAAAAAATGATTCAATATTTCTTATGTTCTATGAGGCATATGTTATTATTATACTGTTCGATTCCATTATTTGTATGGATTATGATGATGATTCATTAAAAATATTTTTATGAATCCTTTTTCTTTCCACTATTCAACTATTATATGATGAAATAATGAATTTTTTTTTATACAATGAACTTCCTTTATATAGATGGATTGTGATTATGTAATAATTTAATCTTTATGAAACTGATTTCTTTTTCATGGTTTATTTTATGAAAAAATGATAAATTTGTTTATGATATTTTGGAACCCTTTTGAATGGTGTTCATTATGTGAATGTTGGGATTAGAATTATATAGGCCTAAAATATATTGTGTAATAATTTATATCTCATTATATAATATGAAAATGAAATTTCACTTAACCACATTCATTAAAATTCTCTATACACTATGATATTCATTGAAGTGAACCTTGATTTTTGAAATTAAGTGAATAGGGAGAAAACCCAATCCACTATGTGGCTCTTTCCACTGTGATAGTCCATGTGATGAGCCATTACTAAGATAATAATTTTCAATTATTATGTGTATTTAAAAAATTTATTGCTTATTCTTAGTATAGGACATTATATATCGGGACTTATTAATGAGGATTCTACACTCTTATGACTCATTTATTATTTTACGAGAAAGCCTTACACTATAACTCTTTATATATGATCTATGGATGATAAAGTTTTAATTTCATATTTTATAATCACACTATCATACCCATATTATTATCGTATACATAGATACAACCATCATTTAATATCTATTATGGTTACCATTACAAAGAATCTGACCTCACTCTTTCTTATGTTTTAAATTCCAAGGGCATTAAAAAATGATATTATTAAAGATATGAAAAAAATATAATCTTTGGTAGAGACGTTTTTGGGAGACATTTAATTCATCTTATGGAATAATAAAATATGCCCACACTATGAAAAATTCAAATTTATTGATAAATACATGGAATTTTCTTCATAAAGTGGTTTTCATAATTCATTAAGACTCTAAAGGAAGAAGGTATTGGGTATGTATGTGACTCAAAATTGGATATTTGGATTATAATTATTGATTGTTTAAGTTGGGATATTTTAGTTGATATAAAATTTAGTATTTATGGAATATTTTTTCATTATGGATCCAGGTGTATAGGTCTTAGGATGTCTCATTTGGCATCAAAGTATAATTTAGATTACTTTAGTGGTTAGGAAGTTGTCATGCAAGGATAATTTAGTACTTATAGATACTATTATGGTTGATATGTTTATGGATAATCATCTATTGAGAGGAATATATACCCATGTAATGTTTTATATATGGTATTTTAAGGTGACTATTTTTATTTTGTAAAATGTATATTAGGGTTTAATATGTCACTAGGATATAGTTGACCCATTGTCATTAATATGTGATTCCAGGTGATGTTAGTCATGAAGAATATTAATGGTGATATATATTGAATTAAATATATAAATACTATGTCATGTATGGTCTTTAATGAAAAATACATTATGAATACTTGGAATAAAGTATTTATTATAGTTTGGGAATATATGTGATTCAAATTTATGAAATATTATTTTAGAAGACATTAAATCTTTATTATTTATGGAATGATTGTTGTTGAACATTGTGTGTTTCTATTCAGGTTTTGGATATTAATTTACAATTTTTAATTAATATTGGATATAATATTAACATGTGCTAACCATTTTGGTTTTGGTTATTTGGTAAAAAGAGTAGTAATACATTGTCATCTGTTTTTTGATCTTATCATCCCTTAAAATGAATTTTTAGTGCTTCAGGAATGAAAAATTCAACATGTTTATATATCATATGACATTAAAGATTTTTCATAATAGATTAAAACATAATAAAATCCTGTAATTATGGGAATAAGAATAATATTCTCTAACATTCTCAATCACAATCCAAACAAATTTATCAGACTAAATATAGAGGAAAATTAATCTATCAAGTACTATGGGGAAAATAATTCCCAATAATAAAGGTACGATTTATGAAACTCATTCATGAGTATGAGTCCCACAGTGGTAAATTCACGATTTAAGTAATATTTTTTACATAATAAGATTTTGAGATTCATCATAGACATTAAATTTCATTTTAAAATGAAATGCAACTCATGATGATTGAATGCTATTTCTTGACTCTAAAATATATTTATCTTCCACTTTATATAAATGAATCTTAAAATGGTTTAATCTTATTTAAATAAATGAGATTTAATTTAAAGGAAATTATTTATTTAAGAGGTCATAATGTATCATAAGAAAAACTTAAATTTTATTTTATTTTAAATAAACACCGTATTTAATAGAATATGACTCATGAAGCACCAAGATTAAATAAACTATGATATAATATGGAAATATTATTATATAAATGTGTCTATTCTCACATAGTGGTTATATTGGCTTGTATGAATACAAATACATAACTTATAAAAAATATGAATAAATTTTTTTAACGATAAAAAATTATAGATTACTTTCTATGAAATAAGTACTAAATTGTAAATGATAAAAAATACATTTTTGTAAAAATATGAATTTTTAAGATTATAATATTTATATATGATTATTCTTGGTCAGTAATGAAATTTGAATTTGATTAATTATATTATCATTAATAAATTTTTAATAATTTTCATATAAGTGAAGAAGAATCATTTAATGTTAAAAATTGTTCTTTATGAGAAATTTATTTGTATGTGAATAATGTATTTTTATCATTATAAATTAAATTGATTAATATTGAAGAATTATTTTAATTTATTTTTTAAATAATTTGTTCAATAAAATATATTAACATTCATCGAATTCTTGTTACTCTGCAAAGAATGATAATAAAATAATTTTAATCCATAAAAGTACATTCCCTAAAAATGGTTTTTACTAATTTTTTATGTGGTTGTTATAATTAATTTCTACCAATTCTATGAATGGAATATTTTAAAAGGTATTTCATATTTTTAATCATACTAATTATCATTATTTAATTATTTCATCTTATTTTTTGGTCATAAGGAATAATAACCATGGTAAAAGTTGACACATCAATAAAAGGTAAAATGTTTTAATCATGGTTAAAAATGTGCGATACGGTCTTAAAATCACTCCATACATGACCTCAGGTCATTTAAAAAGTTTATACCCACCTAAAGTTCCCTATATTTTAGAATATGGTAACTTGGTGGAATTTTCCATTAACAATGATGGATAAATTATTTTATGTAAAAAATAAGTACAAAATTCCACTCTCTTTCTTTTATTATCTCTATTATATTTTCACAATAATAAATAGATTTTATGAATGGTTAAAAATGGTTGTTTTTAATATGTATATACTAATTTAAGTATAGATATATTTTAATTTCTTTGATAATATTATAATTATCTATAACACATATGCATCATTGATGCATCACATATAAAACTGGGTTGAAAATTAATATAAATAGATTTAAATTTTTGAAATGGATTTTTTATTAACTTAATTCCAATAATATTTTTTAAGGTTAAAAATAAATGATTTTAAATATTTTAAAAAATTAAACATAAAAAATTATTTTAATCTTGGTGGTTTAAAGACAAATTATGTAAATTATATGAAAAATGAAATTAAGGATATTTATTGACAATAAGTATTAAATTAATTATTTTTTAAATATTAATAATATTATCTTTTGTAAGTTTAATTATATTTTTTTGAAAATATTAATTATTAGTCCACTTATAATACACTTCCCCATTTATAATGACATTATTTGTAATTGTATGGAATCCACACTCCCAAATCCTACGCTGAAAACCCTAACTTTACATTCTCAGATATGATGTCAATAATTGTGACCTATATTTTCCCACAAAACGTTTTCACATGAAAAGTAATTCTTGGATTTATTTACATATGGAGGTCCTTTTGGATTTTTAGTTTTAGATAATTATCCCAAAATCCTACATAATTAACTGATATCCACATAGACTCATAAACCAAGGGTTCATAAATTTTAACATCACTTCATGTTAAACCCATATTTTCTAATTTCACATTAGTTCATCAACATCAACTTGGTGAAATCATTGTTGACATAAATCATTCTACATAATTCATTACAAACCGGGGAAATGGAATCATAAGAAGGGTGATCTCAGATTATCAGCAAGAGAAAATATAAGCATTATTTTTTTTCATCACTTAGTATAAGATTATATAAGGGTGTGATTCCATAATCATATGGCCTTATAGAATCACAAAAGAAATTAAACCCATCAATACATGGAGCATAAAATCTGAAAAAATTTCAATATAAAGACTCATCCAAATCAATAATTATAATCCATGTGATATCAATATCAATAACTAGAAACATTATAATCCTATAAAAAGAATAAGAAAAACAAATTGGTGTCTTGGAACATCATCTCATTGAACCCTTATAGAATCATTATTGAACCCAGGCAAACTAGAATAACCATATGGACAACTCCCAATATAATTCTCTGGATAAAATAATCATTACCCAATGAATTGGAGTGCTATATGTGAGATCCCATCATATAAGATATAATGGGCTCACTAGGAGCTATCTACGTGCACCCCTTATTTATAATTTCCAAGAACTGAATAAATATTGAATCCATCAAAGCTCAATTAACCAACTTTAACTCCTTTTAGAACATGGTTAACCCATGAAATGGAAACATGTTCCACTACAATTTCTTTCAAAAATGACAATCCAATGGAAAAAAAATCTGTTTAATAAAAATCTACTTGAAATATAACTAACTCATGTAAAAGAAAAGGATTCTAAAAAATCTCATTAAATCTTGATTAACCGATGGAAGATAGATGCGGTCTATGACAATATATTCAAAACATGGTTAGTCCATCCAATATAAATGGATTCCATTACAATCTCTTTGAAACAGTCTTAATCCGTCCATAAAATTAAGAGCATGGTATGAATAAAAAATATCTCCATTGGTTGATATATATAAAAATAAGGGTTGTTGACATTGATGAATATAAATACAATAAAATATCATTAAATTTTTTTTAGGAAAATAATTTTTAAACATTTCAATGAATCCCATAACACATAAAAAAATTTGAATAATTAACCCTATGAATATAATAAAAACAATTGAAACATATAATATCATGATATTTATAGATTCATGATATAACATGTTAAAGGATAATTATACAAACCTACAAAAGAATAATTTTTATAAAATAACATAACTCACAAAGAAGGATGAATATTAAAAAAATTCAATACCACTTTGGTAACATTGAAACCATCAAACCCATGAAAATGAAAACAAAAAAATTATATGTAAACCCACATAATATTATGGATATGATTAATAAAATACATTCTGGGGAAATATATACACTGCAAAACCAATATAATCGGTGAATATGAAATATATATCACCATAATAAAACTGATATAAGAAAACCCATTACAAAGATCATGTAATTGGAGTGAGAATAAATCATTGATATAATTATTTGTTAAAAAGTAAATAAAAACTTTTAAATTTTAAATATATAATAACATAATCAGATTTCATTTCACAAATATTCTTGTAATATATAATAACCGAGGAAATAGATGTTTAACCTAGTGAATGTATACTATGTTATGAAACCCCTTTCTACTAGACTAAATTCGAAATCATGATATCTGTGAAAGAATGAAATCAATTGAAACATTTAAATCATTAAATAGGTTAATATCAAGATAAAACAATTCATAGGGAATTAGATACACTATATAAATCTTAAGAGTTTCATAATAATAAATAAGTCTTAATGGAATGTATATTTAGATGATACCCCTTACATCGAGTCTGATTTTCCATGATTTCCCTCTATATTACTGAATAATAAACTTATGTTAAAGATATAATTTCATCAGAACTGTTTTCATGTTTATTATTTCATTCATTTCTCATTTAACTGAGTTATATACAATTACTTAATCAATAATGTTTAAGTCAGACGTGTTCACCATATTTGGTTTGTGTGATAAAAATAACTTTTGTATGTTAACTTTTGTCAAAAGGGGTCATTATTAAAACAAATACAAATAAATAATCATGAACTAAATATCATATTTTCAGAAAAATTATACATTTAAAACTAATCCTAAATGATTGTTATGAAAAATTAATTAATGATATAATCATGGAAAAGGTTTGTAACAGATACGCATGAGTAACATTCACATTTTTTCAATGATGGTTATGGAAAGAAGGAAAGATATACTTACCAACAATTAATGATAATTATATCTTAAATACCATATTATTGATTTAAATATACTTATATATATAATTATTGTGAAGTAAAATGAATCATATCGCATCCTTGAGGGGGTAATCTTCATAGCTATGAATGATGTAATAACATTTTACAGTACGTGAAAAGGTGATAAATGAAATTATATATTGAATTTTTAGAAAGGTAATTATTTCATGAATATAATATATATTTCATTTATGTCACATATTGTAACTTCCTTGTTCCAGGTTCCACCCAAAGGTGACATGAACCTGGTTTGTCACATGATGTTGAACATTTTCCCTGAATGCCAGAAGCTGCCGACTATCAGTGGGAGAAAAAGTTCTGATAGTGGGGAAACTATGCCCGCATTGGCAGAGTATACATAGAGTAATAACAATAATAAACAATAGTGGAAGCCCTAATACCATACTAAAAAGAAAATATTAGAAGTCTGATAATATTAAACACTTTAGTATATATATATATAATAATGCATGTTAGAAGTATCTAGGAAAGTATCCAAACAAGAACCAATATTGGAATTACAACTCTAAAACTAATGTACTAAAAATAGTTACCTCCAATAGCATGGTAAGCCTCAGCTAGGTCCCATGATCTCCAACCCAAACAACAATGAAGTATATGAAGTAGGACAAATTCCAAAATCTAAACCTGAAACAATATAATTGGTTTGGGTCTAATAGAAAGACCCAAATAAGTTGTGAGATGAATCTGAGTAGGAAACCACCAAAAAGATCTATGATTTAACTATTACTGAATATATATAATAGGTAATATGAAAAATGATGCAATAAACATAGAAGTTCTCAAAATTAAAAAATCATATAGTTTCCAATTACATTAATTTTAATTTATAAATTTTTCAAACCATTGAATAATGTAACCTCGACATCTAGCCAATGCTTTTTATCCCATAATATAATAGTAATAATAGATGTCTCAGAACACCATCGTAACAAACTAGTAAGATCGAGTCCAAGATTGTGCATTTTCTAGGTTGACTCATCATAATTATTCATTTATTAACAACCGACGCTTTGGGAAAGCTCTGGAGGTCTAACCCCTATGGTCTCACATAGCATAGAGTAATGATAAGGACCTATTGGGTAGCTCTCATGATAAATACCCCTGGTTTACATAGCATTTATAATTTATACACGTCCTCCAGGTATCTCTCATGGTAAATACCCCCTGGGTTAAAATCTACACCGAGGATCTCACGGTACTGTTTAAATAAATATGGAAACCCCATAGTTTTCCAGGTCAAAGACTCTCATGGTCCATAGAAGATCAATGTATATACAGTATTCAATCAAGTCTATACATTAAATTTAAACTTTTTCAAGGCTCAACATTGATCACGTATAATAACATGCATCATATATAACCAATCAACTGCATCCTAAACTACTCGAGGCATGAAAAACAAGGTATTCATCATATTAAACCTTGACCAAACGACCATAAATAGTCAAACTAGGGAGATTAACCTATGGAGTGTCGCAAAAAAAGGGTATACAATCATATGCAGAAGAAAGAAACCTTAATCAAAAAACCAAACCATAGTAGGTATTCAATATGGTCAAAATCCAAATTACGCAATACCCAAAAAATTGTATTCGATAGTTTAAGTATATATAATTCAAAGGCAATCGAATAAAGGCCCAAACCACCTACCATGATGTTGTATGATGAAAAATCTAGAACATCAGCCCTCGAATTGTCCTAGAACGTACTCGATCTACAAAAAGATAAAAAAACATACAACCTTGAATAACCCATGAGAGAAGAGGAATCAGGATGAGTGGTTCTAGTAGAAGGAAGAAATCAGTGGTGGGATTACAATGCATCTTCTAGAGTTCGAATTAGAACGTGGCACTAGTAGAATACTAACCTATACCAACGGTTTGGAACCGTTGGTATAGGCCTCCAAACCGTTGCGAAGTAAGCCGTTGGGATAGGTCTATACCAACGGTTTTCCCAAAACCGTTGGTATAGAGCTATCCCAACGGTTTACAAAACCGTTGGTATAAGTAATATGAAAATCTATTCCATCGGATATAAAACCGTTGGTAAATGTATTTCAAAAAAAAACATGTGCTGGGATTTGATCCCACGACCCCTTGTTTATAATCGAACGACTTAACCACTAAGCTAACATCACTTTTGTAAACATAATTTCATAAATATATATATGTATTATCATAATTATTTAAAATTTAGATTTATATAATGTTCTCGGGTAGCAGACCTGGAAGAAATGAAAGAATCTATCCCAACGGTTCTCAAAACCATTGGGATAGACCTATCCCAATGGTTCTCCAGGGGGTGGATGTTGGATTTGGGGCTGAGTTTTCCCAATGGTTCTCTCAAACCGTTGGGAAAGGGGGGGTCTTTCCCAACGGTTTGGGAGAACCATTGGGAAAGGGGCCTCAAAACCCCCCTTTCCCAACGGTTTGCGAGAACCGTTGGGAAAGGGTGTATATAAGTGTTGGGAAAGATCCGATTTCTAGTAGTGTGGACATAGAAATGGTGGCTCAGACATTGATTTTCGCTCTCGGTCCCTCACGGATAAACCAAGGGTAGAAGATGGTCTCTCTATAGATTAGATATGACACAATTCTGATTAAATGATTAAAAATAAAAGTACATGGCATGTTCATTTAATGTACACATTGTGTACTACCCTCAACCGGCTCCTACTTTAGGTGGTCTTCTAGGTCACCTACATAGCCATGTACTCATCCATTACATGGGTAGTTAACAACTATGCATGGAAACCAGGTACAGAGTGTATACATAAAAATTTTAAAAACATTTTTTTCATCTAAAATAACTTGAATTCAAGATCTATGCCTAAAAATCGAGATCTCTATTCTTACAAACATACCCCCTTAAATAAAATCATCCCGAAATTTCCCTTCCCTGAGAGGTGAAGAAGAAACGTTAAACAAATCAAGACACTGGGATCGTACGTCAGTCTCCCTCCCTCAAGTCTCGTCCTATACTGGCTTGTGCTAGCATAACACAAGTACCAGAAGGATAGAACAGCCATAGAGAACATTCGTGATGCGATCCACAATCCAAAAAGGGTTATCCTCAAATGATTCATCCTATTCCAACTCAACATCCTCGGGTTGAAAAACATGAGATGAGTCTGAAAAATAGCATCATAGCTGAGAAGAATTTATGATGTCATGCATAGTTGGATACCTCTGAAGTTGCTCTAACTGATACGAAATAGGTTTTTCTCTTTCCCAAACCTCAAACACCCTGACATATCTTGGGGAAACAATCCCCTGTCTCTTAATCTTCATGTGTCCCATCCTTAGTGTGACATGTCTGAAATCATGATCTTTGACCTTGAAATCCAGAGGTCGTCTCTGCATATCAGCATAAGTTTTCTATTGAGACTATGTTGTATCCATACTCATCTTAATCAAATCCACTTTCTCAGTGGTCTTATAGAGAATACAAGGTCCTCTCATAGCTACCTCTCCTACCTCTTTCATATATTAGGGTTATCGGAATTTCCTACCATACAAATCCCAAAAAGGTTTCATCTCAATAGTCTCATAAAAACTGTTATTGTAGGTTAAATCCAAAATGGGTATGTGTCTCTCCCAAGAACCCATGAAATCCATGTTGCATACTTAGAGAATTTATTCTAAAATATGAGTCATGCTCTTGGACTGGCCATCTATTTGGGATTGTAAGTTGTACGTAGAAGTACATGTGTACCCAAAGCCCCTTGTATTACCTGCCAAACACGATAAGTAAACCGGGCATCCTTATCTGGAACAATAGAGTGTGGAACTCCATGAAAACATACAATATCATGGATTTGAAACCATCCATTCTCATTAAAACTGAATGTCTTCTTGATTGGTTTGAAATGTGAAACCATTGTTAGTCTTTCAACAAGAACCCAAACCACATCATTCCCATGAGGAGACCTCAGTTAACCCCTCATGAAATCCATCACAACATCATTCAACTTACACTCATAAATTGGTAACTAATATAAATCCCAAGAATGTCATTAATGCTCCTCCATCACGTACATATAGGTGGAACATCTCATAACAATCCAACAACATACCTCTTCATACATTTCCACCAATACTAACGGTTTAGATGTCATTACATCTTGGTGACACCAGGATGAACTGCCCAAACTATGGAATGAAAATCTTGCATCAAATCTGTACGTATGTATACTAACACCCATATGAGTCCATGAAAACACATGATATAATCATCACCTATAGTCCACTGAGGAGTTGGGTCCTCTTCTGACACACTCTATCGTAGGACTTGGCCATAAAAATCTAATACCTTCCACATTCGTACACGATTTAGTAGAGTAGAGGTAACAACTATAGAAAAAATAAATGTCTTCCCCGGCCTATTTAACACCTCAAAATCATCTCAAAGAATAGATCCATAAGCTTCCACTCACTGATGGCCTCATGAACTGCCATTATATGAGTCCTCCTCCTCAATGCATCAACCATATCATTGCCTTTACCAGGCATGAATGCAAGGTCAATGTGAAAAGACTAAAGGTACTCAACCCACCTTCACTATCTCAAATTTATAACATACTGAGTAAAGATATACTTGAGAAATTTGTAGTCAGTGAATACCACAAATTTTTTTGTCGAAAGATAATGCCTCCAACATCATAAATCATGCACAACTATAGCTAACTTGATATTGTGCATCAGTTAATTCTTCTAATGTTGCCTCAACTACTGATACATGTACGCAACAACTCCTTCCCCTTACATAAGCACTGCTACCAGCCTGATACCTGGTGCATCATACTAAATGGTGTAACTCTTACACGAATATAGAAAAATCAGTATTAGTGCTAAAGTCAATCTCCCTTTCATCTCCTGAAAGGTCGAATCACAGTAATAAGTCCATAAGTACTTTTCACCATTCTTACTCAAGCCCATAATTGGTGTTATTAAGTGTGAAATGTCTTGTTTAATGAGAATTTAGTAACCAGATATCCCTAGAAAACTCCATAACTGAATGAATTCCTTTTTATGCTCCCAAGAAACTATTGGCCGCACTTTCTCTATATCTACTGAAACACCTATCTCTCAGATAAAAATACCCAAGAAGTGAATTTGGTCTATCTGAAACCGGTATTTTGAGAGGATAGCATATAAATGATTCTCTCTTAGTGTACAGAAATTGATATCAAGATGGGTTTCATGGTTGTGTCGAGTGTGATAGTACACCATGAAATCTTCAATTAAGACTACCACAAAAAATCCTGGAAAATATGGAACTCTCTATTCATCAATGCCATGAAAGTTTCTATTTTGTTTGGGCGACCGAATGGCATAACCATATACTTTTATAGATCATACATATTCTGAAAGGCTGTAAGAGGTATATCTGATTGTCTAATGCACAACTGATGATAACTAGATCTCAATTCAATCTTCGAGAACACCTAGGATCCTCAAAGCTGATAAAAGATCTCTCCAATCATTGGAAAAGGATATCGGTTCTTGACCATCAACTGGTTCATCATTCGATAATCCACACAATATGTGAGGGTATCGTCCACCTTCTAAGCATAATGGATGGGAGAACCTCAGAGAGATGTACTGTGATGGATGAAATCCATTGCATGTAACTCCCATTATTGTTTCTTAATCTCATATAACATTAAGGTATCCATATTATAGGGAGGAATGGACACTGGTTCCCCTCATGGAACAAGATAAATGGAAAAATATACCTCCCACTAGGGAGGTAAAACTGATAGGTTGTGTAGAAATACTTCTTTGAAATGATCCACCACTACATCCAATTCCATCTATGATGTCCCTTGGTCAGCCAAATATAAACTAGAAATCTAGGTTGTAATTCTTCGAAACCCATGTTGCTCAAGAGCTGCTCTGCTTGCATAGACAACCCAGTCACTCTTACATAGAAAAGAACCACCCTATAGTGATGTGAAACTCACCCTATGGAGATATCAGTCAAAAAATCCTAGAAAGAGACTACATAGTCTATTAAGAGAATGACATCAAAGCCTATCATCTCGATGACGTAGAGGTCCCATAAGAATTGACACCTACAAACCTCAAGAGGGTACTCCTTGAACTAATGTACACTTGATTTACTAATTCCAAATAGAGTGTCTAGAGCCATAACATCCTCATAATTAAAAATGTAGAGCCCATGTCTATCCACAAAAACAACATATATAAAACTATGGGAATCCATGGTATCAAAAAGGGAAGGATCTAAAATTTACGCCACTAGAATCGTACCTCAAACTGTAGAGGGTTTGTGAACCTGCTCCTGATGGTTCTTCTCCACTACAAAATTATTACATGTACCATGGTTCTATGACCCTGCCTGACTGCCCTGAGCTAATCCACCCTGATGTCTCTTAAATCCCACTAACTAGATATTGTGGACACAACCTCCTCCTCAGTTTAAATAGACAGACGAACTCTAGTTCCCTAACAGAGGATAAACTGGTGGTCCTTATCTTTAATATTGAGTCATAACTAATCCCCTCTCACTAGCTTCTACTGAGAAAAACCAAAACAATGTTGAAGATGACCCATCTACCCACATGCTTGGCACTCAAGAGGGCCCTACAAGCAGTGAGGTCTTGTGTTTACACTCATCCCGTACTAGTAGCACCTCACCTGGATACTTTTAGATACATAACTCCTAGTGGAATTACCATGTGAAGGCTCCCTAAGGTGCTTCCTACTGTCAAATGAAGGTGTACCATGACTTGTTGTTGAACCTCCCGGGCTCGCAACTCCCAACTCACTCATACTATTCTTGGTAATCAACTTCTGGTTCACTATATCTGTTGTTGAATTCAGCCTAAATACAATCACCTATCATCTGATTTCAGAACTAAGACCATACTCAAATATCCTAGCCAATGATAACTCATCACATCCATGAGCAGGTGCGAAGCACTGAAGCTCTGGGAAATGATAAGAATAATCCATCACTGAAAGTGCTCCCTGCTCCAATTTTATGAACTCTTGGGATCAATCGGACCCCAATGCCTTTTGGTATAAGTAATCATAGAAGGACCTATTAAACACTTCCCAGGATATCTCCTAGTGATGTCCTACTTGGGTAAAAAAATCTCATCATCTCTCGACATAATCACATAGCACATATGTAGCAAGATTCTCCCTCCTCTTCGGTGGAGCCTTCATATCTGCAAATATATCAAGCATGGCCTCCAAAATAGACTCTACATCTTGTGGCCTTCCATCCCTTGAATAATTGGGAGGATTCTATAGCTGAAACACATGCGTAATCTTTTTCAAAGTCGGGGAAGGATGTGGTGATCCCTAGAAATTCTACATTATCCTCATAAAGAATTCACAAAACTATGCATCAAAACATGATTCTGGTATAATAGCTGGTTCCCTTATGGGCACCATGGAAGGATCAATTGGTAGTCCCTAATTTATCCTTTCTAGTGTTTGTTCATCTCCCTTCATCTAGCGCTCAACCAGAGGATGTCTTTGATGCATGACCCTGCAAGGTCAAGTGCACACCTCAGTTTAAAGTTATCATGGATAAAAAATTTGAATTACAAGAAAATAACAAAAGAATAAAGCATTAAGGTTTTTCATAAGAGGGTTACATGGCGTGTATATCCCCTACATAATGTCTTCCCTTATTCTTTTAAAAGGGTGTGTATCTCTTCCAAAAATGGTCTTGTAACACTCATACACAAAACATGTTCCATCTAAGACATAGAGTGTACTTGAATTTTTTTCCATGACTAAGTACTTCTAAATGGATTAACCACGTAGTACTCTCCTTGGAAATGCTACACAACATGTTCACCCTAGAATTATCATGTACTAGATCAATTCCTTTTACTCGTGTCATTGGTCACATGGATGGACACACGGTTGAAAACTATGTGGCATGTATAATCTCTATATGACATGTCAAACCTATATTTAATCCACATGTGTCCCTGGTAACATAGTCAGATATATGGTTATTTACACACATAAAGTACAATCAAGGCACATCATGTTCTACCAAAATATTCCCAACCTCATGTATATGCTCACACAGTTAGTTACACGGTCATGTTCTACACGGCGTGTACTCCCGGTACACGACTTGTACATATGAAACGTTATTTCTTCTAGAACAGAAGAAGATGTGGCATGTGTTCATGGAACCACACGTCGTGTTGTCTGGGTTTCTGGATAGTAAGCCTCTAAAACTTCTTTAGAACCCTTAATAACATTAAATTTTGTCCAAGGCATGTCAATTTTTTACCCATGAGATCCCATACACTAGCGAATCAATTTTTGGCATCCTTATTCATCTCAAAACATGAAAAAATTGAATTAAATTTTAAACATGTTCCACAAAATTATGATCCAATAGGGCCCATAACACCTTAGGGACAAAAGTTAGGCGTCCATACCAAGGAAACATTACATATTCCAACACCCTATCAAAATAGTAGGTATTCTCTCATGGTATCTATCACAACAACCAGAATATCTTGCACAATGTCTATCACAACTGCATGCAATCAGTATTACACCCTAAATGGCCTGATAATAATGCATGACATATGATTTATAAAAAGTTCCAATATGATTCATGAGATGTCATACTCACATATCATCAAGTATAGATAGAATTAGAACCTCAATAATATCAATGATAACAACACAAAAGAAGTGTTTCACCCAACAATAAAATAAAATCAACTATAACAATTGAAAAACTAGAAAAATGAAACATTCGAGGTAACATGGATTTTCCATATTCATGAGTTAGCTACTCCAGAGATCATATCATTACCAACTAGCTATTATTTCTTATCCCTTCCTATAAACTCCAAATAGTAAGACAAAACAAAAAAACCTTCCTTTGATACCACTTTATAACATCCAGGTTCCAGCTGTTGCTGCAGGGTTCCTTAAACCTGGTTTCTCACTTGACCACAATCACATTTCCCCAAATCCTAGATGATGCCGACTAGCAACGAGGGTCCAGGATCTGATAGTGGGGAAAATATGCCCTCATTGGCAAAGTATTAACTATGGAATAACAGTAATAAACTATAACATAAGAAGTAATACCATACAACAAAGTAAAAAAAGTGGAATATTGAACGGATTAACAAATGATATATATATATATATATATATAATTATACAGGTCACAAGTATCTAGGAAATCAGAAAAAAAGACACAATGTTGAAATTAGACTAATAAAACCAAAGTATAAAAATCAATAAACTCCCACTACATCGCTTGCCTCTACTTGGTATGATGCTCTCTAGCTCCAATAGTAATCAAATGCCTTATGAATAAGAGAACTTTACATTATTTATACTTGCAAAAATATAATATGTTTGGGTCCCAAAGCATGACCAAAACAGGGTGTCATACAAACCCCAGGAGGCAACCACCAAAAGATCAAAGCCTAACTGTTAGTGAATATATATAGCTGTCAATATGAAAAATGACGCAATAAACTAGGAAGTACTCAAAGGTAATCAATCCTACAGTTTCCAATTACATTCATTTTCATTTATAAATTATTCAAACCGTTGAATAATTTACCATTAGGATCTAGCCTAATCATTGTATCCCCTTGTATAATAGTAACAACAGACATCTCATAAGACCATAAAAACAACCAAGTAAGATGGATTCTAGGCTTGTGCTTTGGATTGGCAGACTCGTCACAATTATACATTTATTCACCACCGACCCTAGTGGAAATAAATCGTGGTCTAACCCCTCTAGTTTTTGATAGAATAGTTTAAAGATAACATCATACTGGTTAGTTCTAACAGTTAATACCCCTAGTCTATATAGAATTACTAATTTATACACAACCTTCGGGAAGCTCTCGCAGTCAATACCCCTTGGGACAAAATCTATACCAAGGCACTCATGGTCCTCTTTAAATAGTCATGGAAACCCCCACATTCTTCCTAGTCCTAGTCTGTCACAGTCCTTGGAAGTTCAACTTGCATAAAACATTTATTAAAAGCTATACATTCAATTTATACTATTACATGGCTCAATTTTGATCAAGAATATGAACATGCATCACATATAACCAATCAACTCCATCCTAAACAACTCAAGGCATGGGAAAAAAGGTACGACTCATAGGAAACCTAGTATAAATGGTCTTAAACAATAATACTAGGGAAACTCATCCACTGAATGTCCCATAAACAAGAGTATACATCTTTATGCATAGGAAACAACCCTTAATAAAAAAACCAAACCATAGTACGTATTAAACAGGGTCAAAATCAAAAATACACAATACCCCAACATGGGTATTCAAATCTTTAAGCATATATAATCCAAATACAATCAAATAAATGAACAAATCACGTTACATGATGTTGTGCAATTAACACTCTAGAACATCGGCTCATGAATCATCCTAGAATTTCATTAATTGACAAAATGGTGAAAAATTCCAACCTTGAATATCCTACAAGAGGAGGAATCAAGAAGAGGGGTTCAAGAAGAAGGAAGGAGTCACCAGTGGGATTCAAAATCACCTGATGGAGTTCAAATTAGACATTGGATGTGGAAATAGTGGCTCAGACTTTGATCAACGCTCTCAGTCGCTCCTGGATGAACCATGGTTAGAATAAAGTCATTTTAGAGATTAGACATGACCCTGCTACAATTAATGAATTATAAAGAAAAGTACACAACATATTCATTTATGGTACGCGTAGTGTACTAGCCGCATCTGACTCTCGCTTTAGGAAGAATTCCTGGTCACCTACATAGCAATGTATTCGGAAAGTACACAGCTACATGTGGAAACCGGGTACATGGTGTGTACTCAAGAGTGAAAATTGTGTACTAAGAAAATGTCCAAAACATCCTTTTTCCTCAAGAAATAATCGAATTCAATACCCATACCTAAAAATGGATATATGGGTTCTTACAAATACGTTTAATTAAACCCATTTTTAATAAATTCCACGTAAAATGGGAATATATCACATTTATTTGAGGATGTGGTATCCACATGTCCACAAATGATGTTATCGTATTTCTAAAAAATGAAAAGTATGAAGTTATGTGTTACATATAAATTATATAAGTGTGAATAAAAAATAATTATAATATATATCATATAAAAACACTATTTCCATCATAATTCAAAACAATAGGAGGTGGTAAAGAAAAAAATTACTGAAATTTTTTCATGACGATGTAGTTCTCCGTACACGAATGGTAATTTCGTTATACATTTGATAAAATTGTGTGTATGATTAGTTAAAAACCATAAAATAGTAGCATAAATGTAAATTAATTGTAGTATTTTTATTATAAAATATTGTAATAATAATAATTCAATGTGAGGAAATATATATAAAATAGAAATGCATGTTGAAGAATGTTACCTCCATTTCCGGTAAATCCTTTTGGTTTTCACCAACGAGATTCCTTGGATGAATTTATACACAAAGTGATAAGTTTGGGGTGAGGTGATGGATTTTTTGTGATTATTGTTTCAGGTTTTGTATGATCCAAAGGGCTTTATAGGTTTTATGAAATGGGGTATGTCAAGTTCCTTTTTATAGTGGAGGTGGAGTGGAATTCTAGTAAATATAAAAGTATTAACACTATAATGAGGTCTCTCTTACATCATATGCCTCCAATAATGATCCAAATTCAATAAAAGATGTTATATGGTAGAATAATTTTGATTGAATGGGTTTTGGAAAAGTATCTATGTCATCCCCCACTATGATTATTGTTTAACCACTATGTAATCCAATTTTTACCTTAATTGCAGAAATTAAATTTAATTAATTTCAATAAAATTATTTTTTAAAATTTTGGTTTAAATAATTAGAAATTAGAAATTATTCAGATTCAAAATATTAAATCAAATTTTCCAAATTACAATCATAGATGTATAAGAAAGAAATATTAAAACTAATCATGAAGTAGGGATGACAAAGAGAGTGTTTAATGTGAAAATGTTTACACGATTTCTATGATTTTATACCTAAAATAAATATAAAAATGATTAAAATGTCCTAAATTTTATTAAATAATATAAAATTATTCTAATTATACATTTAAGACAATAAAAAAATATAATTTAACACCATAAATTATTCAAAAAAAAAATTCTATTTTCAATTAAAATTAAGTGTCATTCACTATTCATCAAAATATGAAAGAATCATAATAATACCAATAAAATCACCCAACATAAATTTTGTTATATTTTTTTTCAAAAATAAGTTTATTTTTAAAAATAAAAATTATCAATGTTTCAAAAATAGATTTAAAATATTTTCACCAATTAATGGCGGTCAAACTACCTTTTAAAAATATACATCTTTTTATACTTAAAAATAGGATTTATTATTATCTTAACCTTATCAAACTTGTTGGAGGAATTTAAAAACATTTTATAAAATATATAGAATATAAATTTCTTTAATATCCTTAAATAATAATAATTAAATTAATATTATATTTAATATTTTATTCTAGTTATAAAAATAGTATTTCGTAAAAACACATCCATCATAATAATTTGCACTTCATTTTCCATTCTAATTTTTCAGTAGCTAATGAATTCAATTTATAAACATGAGTAACTACAATTTTCATTATTTTCTTTAATAATATTTACTCTCTCTATTCCAATGTCTATGTGATAACTATTATGTCAAATAAGTAAAGTAAATATTATATTGTTATCTGGTATGACTCGAGCATGTGTGCAATAGAAGTCACCCAAGGTACCCAATTTTTCATGTAATGAATGATATAAATGGTATAATGTATGATGCAAGAAAAGATATATATTTAATGTAATTAAATATATTAATTAATTTAAATTTATTTGAAATAATATATTTCATAATATTTCTGGATTTTACATTATTGGCCCTTAATGGCTAAGTATTTGTTTATATAGTAAGAGTTTAAAGGGATAATGAGGGGTTAAACTATAAATATAATGGTTAAAATTGCCTAAAAATTATCTAAATGTTATTGGATAAATTTATTTAGATACTAACTAATAAAAAATTCGAAATTTTATCCAATTTGAATCCACTATTCATGGAAATTGTCTTTGTTTTACGTTAAAATTTTGAGTACTTATATGTGTTCCATTTGACTGACTCAAAAAGAGGAACATCGTTTTTACTCTTATTCACACCTTATTATTCCAATTATCATGCCAGAAATCTTCTTATTAGTCGTATAAACATCCTTATCCTATATTAATATTTTACTGTCTTCCCAAAAGGCCCATCCAATAATCCTAAAGGTGAATCCTAATGAAGGATACATAAAGAGGATATATATGTTCTAAGTAACAATTTTCTGGTTTCCATCCCCTTAAAACTTGAATAAATATAATACTACCATTTTAACATGAAAAAATTTGTATTATTAACATAATTATATGTTTTTTATGTTAATTTTATAGTAATTTTATATCTCCATTGCATTAAATTCAAAATAAATACATCACTCATGCCTACGTATAGACTACCATCTCACTAAATCGGTGTATTTTATTTTTCATCACCTTATATATTTAATTGTTATATTTATAATAATATTTATATACATATAATATTATTTAGACTTAATTAGGATTATTAAAAAATAACTAATTATCTCCCTTCTTGCCCTTCCATTCATTGGAAAATGATAACATCACTCATGCATACATGTAGACTACAACCTCTATAAATCGATTTGATTTTTTAAATTTCTTATTTACATGGATGGTCATAAAGATATTTTTAAAGAATATATATTATACTTTTTATTCAATTTTTATTTTTTAAATTTCATTCATTATTTACCTTTCATTCATTACATTCACTAAAAAGAAGAAATATCACTTGCGGTATGTAAGGATTGCCATCCTCACAAATTGATGTAATTAATTTTTCATCACCATACTATTTAGATGGTTATAAATGTGTATATAATGAATAAATATGATATCTGTAAAATAATTTATATTTTAATGATAATGAAGACATGACCAAATTGTAATTGACAGAAACTGTCAAACTGAAACAAGCATGAAAAACAAAACAGTTTTCACCAAAATAATGATTTTAATGAGGAATTCATAATAAAAAGATAATTATAAATTAAAATATAATTATATATGTTAATATATGTATATATATATATATTAATATTACTCAAGTTTATATTTATAATAAATCTCTATTTATAATATAGGATGTTTTAAAATACATTATGCAAGACATGGTTTATGGTAAGTGTTCTTTGTCACTATATTATTTAGTTGATACATGTTCTACATTATAGAACTATGTTTATATGGTGTATGTAATAATAATTTTATATGTTTTGTCATGAATATTTATTTAATCATGGTATTGAATTTTTTATTTAATTTTTTTCATTCAAGGGTATTATGATTCAAATATTACTAAAGTGGTAGGGGTTTATGTAATAATTTCATTTAATTTTTTTAATTCTTATATTAAATATCCTATTATCTATATTATATTATTTTAACATAAAAACAAAATATATTTTACGGTTTATGACTTATTATTTCTTTTTCAAGTATAAATGTAATTTTCCCAATCTTTAGTGCTCAAAAATATCGAGAAACTCTTTTTATGAAAAGCTTATCTTATTTCTCATTTGGGTCATGAATATGTTTTAACTAAATCCATGTTACCTGTAATGTATTTATAGACTGTTCCAATATATAACATAATTATTATTTAGAGTCATATACTATTATATTGGGCGTCATTTTTTATTTTTTAAAAATAGATTTTTTGCGATGTATTCTGAACATACTAATATGTATTTTAAAAATTCATTGAAGAGAAATTTGTTTTAATGTTTACTGAATGCATGGATTTTTTAACATTCATGAGTTTTCTTTAATTTGAAAATTTATTGAAAATATTTATGGTTGTTTTAAATTAATTGTTTTTATTAATATTCTATAAATTTAACTTTTTAAATATATAGATTGAAACATATATTTTACGCTATTTTAAATTAAATGTTAAATTTACATATTAAAGGTATTTTTAATCTATGACCACATCAATAGATTGTTTTATGCAACACTGTAGATATATTCTTACAATACTACACACTTACTTTCCTTGTACTTCATTTAATGGTGATGTTTTATGTATCTTTTTTTGAACCTCATTTCATTCCATAGGTCAACTAAGTTTTGATGAAATAGTTAATTTTTTTATTATACCATCTACATTATTTCATTGGATTCCTTAGGGTTATGTGATTGTGAAATATTTATGAAGCATTCTTCTTTTCAGATGTTATTTTATAATTGAATGATGGATGATTTTATAATCTTTTGTCACACTTATGTAAGGTTTTCATTGAATTATTAGTTGGAAAATAATTTTATATCCCTCTAATGAATTAGGTAATGATTTATAAATTGTTTGATAATATGAACTTGAATGTGGAGTAATCACAGTTTCTTAAGGGAATCTATCCATTACGATAGTCTTTTGAGTGAACCTTGAATATGGAAATTAAGATAATGAGGAGTAAACCATATCCACTATGGGATTCTATACACTATGATATTATTTATATTAATCCTTGAGTAAAGAAGTGATTTTATATTTTCATGTGTATTTCGAAAACTTTTTTCTTATACTTATGGTATGCTTTACTATATCATGATTTATTATTTATGATTACAAACTCTTATAACTTGTGTATATTTATAAAAAATAATTATTCCATGACTTATGATTAATGATCTTTGTTTGATTGGGTATGAATTGAATAATTTATTATTATTCTCTCATACCCTTATTCTTATATTTTTCATTCATATTATCATTGACTGATTTCTCCTATGTTTTCCATTACTGATCATCTATAGAGACCCATTATTATGAATCTATTTTCCATGGTGTTTATGAATAATATATTTTATTATATTCCTATAAGGATATAATGTTTGGAAGATTTTTTGTGATATTTTGGAGGATTATTAGGGAATGAGAAAATATGGGTATAATGTAAAAAATTTCCTTTTGATTAGGAAGTTGTGGGGTTTATCATATAAATATTTATTTATAATTATCTAAAACGGAAAACCAAAAAGTTCTTTGGTTTTTATGTGACTCAATTCTTACTATAAATATTGTAATTATATACTATTAAAATATTGTTCTTTCAGTTAGTATCACAACTAGTATTTAAAAAATATTTTTTAATCACTACAAATAGGTTAAAATATCTAGATATATCTCATGACCACCCTATTAGTATGGTCATATGGTCTTGATCTACTATGATATATTTGATTTATAACATTATATAGTCATGTGAATAAGACAACTTTTTTCTCATAACATTAATGAGTGATATGGAATAACGTTATTCTATCTGAGTAGATCATTCATAAGACCCAAAATGATCACCGACATTCAAACAAGATGGGGTGGCATATCCCCTCCTATGAAATATAATCATATCAACTATAATAAACATATATATCTCACACCCACCGACCCCAAAGGCAATTTGGTCCCCCTTACAATTAGTTTCTCATTGTTTTGGATAAACCAGAATCTAAGACATCCCCAAAATTCCTCTACTACTACAACCTCTAATGTGAAACAACACATGGTGGAAACCAAGAGAGATAATACCCTTGTTCCTAAATGAAATTTTCTATCAACATTATATTATTTCAATAAAATAATGATATAGATGTTTTTATCATTGAATTAAAATTTATGATCCTTATATTTTGGAGATAATATTTAATTTAGAGAGAAAACCACATTTTTAATTATAATTCATTATTCCAACAATTTTAGTTTCAAATAAATTAGTTTTTTCTCTTAAATATTTTATCTAGTGAAACGTACTATAATTCATGGATCATCCAAATAATTAAGTTATTGATAAATTTTTGTAATTTCCCATATATATTCTTTACAATCTATCATGAAATATATTATATTAATTTCAATGAATCTAGAAAATTTTGATTTATTTAATTCCATAAAATATTGATTTAGGGGTTTTGTGAAATTGAAAATTAACCTCTGAAAAGAAGATAGAACTTTTATATCTAAAAAATATCTCTACACTTTCTAATAATCCATGTGTTCAATTTCAAAAAAATTCAATGACAGTGGGATAATTTAATCATGTAATGTAAAAAACATGAATTTCTTTTCAATCTTACGATAATAATAATAATAATGAAAATAGAATAATTTTATGGTATAAACAAGACATCCAAAAAAATTTCCATGGTTTATGTAGAATCGTTAAATCCATAGAGTTTCTGAATTGAGTCCCTTATAAAACATTGGATGATTCAATCTTCAATTTTAATTTAACAAAATATAACCCGAAATATTTAATTGGGTAATCAAATATAAATAAAAATAAATAAATAGAATTATAAATAGTGTTATATGGTGGTTTGAGTAATGAATAACATATTTTTTAAACTCCACCAACACTCCATGTGATCATGGTGACTAATTATGATTTTTTTCCTAGGGATCACACTATATAGTGCATGCTGTTATAAATTCTTAAAAAATAATATGGGATTTATATTATTTAATTTTTGAAATTAATAACTAAACACAAGAAATTTACACTTACACAATTGACTAAAATTAGTCAAAACATCAACATATATATGTACAAGTAGATACCACTTCAAGAGAAAATAGATGTGGTGTAGAGTGTTTCCCAACTACAAAAATCTAATGTAATCCTCAACAACTGAAAATTGATGGATATTTCTTTATAGAATAATTATTCTAGCTGTACAATCTCCAAGGTGATACTTTTTTTAAAATGATCTTCAGCTAGTAAGACATATAAGTATAGTGATCTAAAAATTTTCAAATTATTCTTTGTTTGGTTAATCTTTTTTTCTTCTAGGTTATGTGAAATAAGTTATCGTATTAGGTTAAAAGATTTTTTTTTGTTTTTTATGAACCATAATGTTCTATATATATGTAATAGAAATATTATTCACAGATATTGTAACATATCTCATATTTTTCAATAATTCTAAATGAATAAAATAATGGATTCTATAAATATCTCCTTGAGTATATTGTGTTCATTACATTTATCTATCCTAAAATAAGATTATAATAATTCTTCAATCCAATTAATTCAGATACAAAATTTCAATCATCAAGTAATTCATTGGGTCTTGAATTATATTTCCATGATAATTTTCCTAATAATTAGAATATATACAATATAAAAATAAATTGACTATGAAACCTAAAATTTTATATTCAAATATTTGAATATAAAAAACATCCCCAAGTGATCTCGATGATTTTTTCTATTGAAAAGTTACAAAATATAACTATGATATTAAAATTTATATGAAACTAGATTTTTCATTAATCATATATATTTATTATGATTTAGTTGGGGTGTGCCTATGTATGTTAGAGGACGTGTATCTATGCCCCACATTCTCGCTTTCCAAAGGCATGTGTCATTTTTCACTTATTCAGGGACGTTTGCTCCTTTATCGAAACTGGATGATGGGATTTCAGTTCCTCCTTCGTTGGATTCCTCCTCGGAACTCATTTCCTAGTTCGGGTCTCCCTCATAGATTTGAGTTGCAGTTTTTGAATCTCATTCCTAGTGCCATATCATTGTGGACGCCTGTTAATTACAAAACTTCCGTCAGGACATTCCATGGGGTCTTAACATGATAGCAACCTTCAATCAGTGTAGATGAAAACATCAGGAATGTCGAGGCATATATGGATGTGTGGACATTGGGGAATTTTTATTCTTCCCCATAAGTGGGAATCTCAACGGTGGAGAACATGAGGCATCCCACATCGGTCACGAGGTATCTTATGATTGAGGCATGTCTCAGAGGTTTTCCTCAAATTCCCTTATTTAACACGAGGTAGGCCTCAGGTTTAACAACTTTCAGAGACAGATCGGACTGATCACAACACTAATGATAGTGGATTAGATGGGTGTAACCCCTGTGGAGAATAATTATGTTGTGGTTAACATGTGGTTAGTTACTAGATTACTTCTTGGAGGATCGAGAATGTGGGTGACATTATCTCACCCAGATGTGGCATCCCGGGTAAGAATCAGGATAGATATTGATTATCAAGAGTGGATGGAGTGATATGTGAACAACATGAGAGATATGGTGAAATTGGTATTGATCCTTGAAGAGACTTCCTACGTATCCCTGTGGCAGGTAATCAAAGTCCACGTAGTTCGGTGGGGTGATGGGGAACAGGAGGAGGTGACCCATATTGATGGGACCTGGAGGAAGTAGAACCTATAGGTTGAGGCATGACCTTCCCGAAACACAGTCTTGAGGTAAATACGTGGCTGAGATGTGAGTGAGGGGTTGGAACCTCGTGGAGTCTTCCTATGTATCCCTGAGGTAGAGAATAAAATTCCACAAAGTTCAGGATGGGGTTATTCAATCTGGGTGTTCACATAAGTCATTGACCTGGCAGTATATTGGGGCTTACGCATGGTTAGAAACCTGGGTTGGTCTGATGCATGAGGGAGGACTAGAGATATGGGTCCCATTAAAGGATACTACAATGTTTTACCATCGATTAAAAACTACAATGGCTTACCACTAGTTGGGGGACAATGACATACCATCATTTGGGAAACACAATAGATTATCATCGGTTGGGAAACACAAAGGATTACCATTGGTTAGGGAATACAGCGACTTACAGTCAGTCAGGGAAAACAATGTCTTACCATTGGTATGGGAAAACAACAACTTACCATTGGATGAGGAACACAATGTATTACCATAGGTTGTGGTTGGACATCATGGAGGCTTCTTATGTGTCTTTCCTTGGCAATGATGGAAGCCCATGTAGTTCAAATGGTACAATTTAACGTCTTGCAAGAAAAAAGGGCATACAGTTTTATGTCTTGTGGGATGAGGATGAACCGATGTGAAGATGGTCAGGACTGATGGGTGTGGGGTCGAACCTCAGGATGGATTCCCACGTACCTTGATTGGGAAAAAGGATAAATGTCCATGTAGTTCAGCATAGTGGATGCAGTTTCACATCATACAGGGCGAAAATGAATCGATGTGGAGTGTTATGGACAAATGGGTGATGGGATTTAACCTTAGGGATGCTTTTTACATACCCTGCCTTAGTAAGGATCAAATTCCATGTAGTTTGGGACGGTGGATTGGGGATTACGCTCTAGGGAGGCTGAGGAAGGATTTCATGATCAATGCTTGCAATAAGTTCACAAGGTTCATGGTCGGTGTGAAGAACATGAGGCAACAAAAAACATGATGATCGCGGTGAAAAGGTGCAGCCACTAAGGTTAGTGAATGGGGATTACACATTGAATATTCTTTGGTGTCGGTAAAGAGTGGGGACGGTGAATGGGACCTATACATGGAAGGTGCTCGGGTTCTGCTAAGAAGTGGAAATGGTGGATGGGTAATACGCCTGGAACCTACTCGGGTGTTGTTATGGAGTAGCAATGGTGAATGGGGCCTACGCATGGATGCCGCCCGGGTCCTGCTAACATGCAGCAATGGTGGATGGGGATTAAACATGGAAGCTTCCTGGATGTCTCCAAGGAGTGGCAATGGTCGATAGGGCTTATAAATGGAAGCAACCCAGGTTTTACTATGTAGTAAAAATGATGGATAGAAATTACACATGGAAGCTAATTGGGTGCCGCTATGTAGTGTAAATGATGCATGGGGCTTAAGAATGGAAGATTCCCGAGTGCTTTTAAGGAGTGGCAATGGTGGATGGGGATAATGCATGGAATCTTCTCGGATGTCGCTATGGAGTAGAAATGGATGATAGAGATTACGCAAGGATGCTACCTGGATTTATTCTTCATGTTTCGCCATAAGGGCATCCCAACTCACTGGTGGGTTGAGTAATATAATTTATGTTCCTACACTTGTGAACTACTGAACAAGCGGGATAATGCCAAGGATGTTGGAATCGGTCTGAACAAAGGGAGATTAAAAGTGTAAATCGCATGCCTGACATTCGGAACGTGGTGAGAGTGGTGTGATTTTGGAGGATAACTGCTAACCATGTTCGAAACACAGCATCCATATCGTGTTAGGCTGAAATGGGGAAAAAATGAGGGTTAATTGTTTACCGTGTTTGAAACATAGGACCAGACACATAGTGTCATCCAGAGTCATCTAGGATATTGGCCCAGGATGGAAGGTTAGCTAAGGTGGTATAAGAACAAGCCGTTATAGGGTATATTCAGACATGAAAGAGAAATATGACCTGAATGAAGGACACACAAAGAATTGGGTTGACTGATGGAATGTTTGAATTCATTCCAACTCTCTTGAAATTATTCCACAATAATCGTGGCATGAGGAATCTTATTCTTGTCAAATAAAGAATCTCTTATTTGGAAAAGCAAGCATCCTATTATTTAATGATATGGAATTTCTATGGTTTAAAGTCATGTAGTGAGGACAATTGGAAACTTTTTCTTGGTGCATAAGATATATCTTGTTTGGAGAAAGATGCATCCTATCTTTGTCACATAGAGAGTACTACAGTTTATATTCATGTAGAGAGGACTATTAAGATCTTATTCTTGGCTTATAAGGCATCTCTTTTTTAGAGAAATAATAATCATATATTTGTCACATAGGATTTACTAAGGTTTAATGTCATATAAATAGGACCATTGGCTTATTATGATTGGTGCATAAGGCATCTCTCGTTTGGAGTAAGAATAATATTGTATTTTTCTTTTAGGGATTGCTATAGCTTATTGACATGTAGAGTGGAATATAGGCATCATATGCTTGGCGCGTAAGGCATCTCTCGTTTGAAGGAAGAGGCATACTATTTTTGTCACATAGGGTTCATTATAGTTTAAAGTCATATTGATATGACTATTGGAATGTTATTCTTGGTGCATAAGGCATCTCTTGATTGGAGCAAGTGGCATCCTATATTTCTTGAATAGGTTATAATAATGTTTATATTCATGTAGAGAGGACTATTGGCATCTTATGCTTGGAAAATAAGGCATCTCTTGTTTTGAGAAAGAGGCATCGTATATTTTTGACACAGGGTTTACTAGAGTTTAAGTTCATATAGATAGTACAATGAGGCATAAGGTGCCTAGAAATGGATGGTGTTGGGACTTACACAAGAGTGGCCCTTTCTGGTTCAACCTGGTATAGAAGTCAGGTCATGGGGTTTGGATGAGTTTCATGATAAATGGATTGACACAAGGTACTCGGGGAATTTATTATGAGAATATCAACTCACGACATTGGAAATGAACAAAGAGGAATATTTTGACTCAAGGAGTTTTAAGGTGTGTGGAGGTGCATCTCAAATCATGGTATTCTATAGGTGGAAGGTGGACGCACATAAGGGTGCAATTGAAAATGTCGACGTGCCGACCTGAAAAGTTGTTGTGCGACTCTCCATTTTTCATGGGGGTCACTAACGGTACAGAATGGACTTGCCCGAGCAGGGGAGCATGTGGGCTACCCCCATGTTATGAACAAGAGGTAACGATGGTAGTAGCTTCACGAAGGATAAGACTTGATGAAGGAAATGTGTCTGTGGAGCATGGGGACTCACAAAGCAGCTTCATGAAGTAAATGTTCTCATGGAGTATGGGGTCTCCTAGAGCACATGTTATTGTAGAGAAAATGGTATGCATGGAGTTTGGGTCTCACGGGGCATAGTGCTCTGCAGAACCTTGAGCAACCTGAAAGAGTTCCCTCCCACATAAAGGGGGAGCCCTTTCAAGGGAATCACTTCACGGTGCTTGGGAGCACCAAAAAATGGGAGATTGGCCGCCTAATGGGCGGCGTAACCAAAATTGGGAGAGGGGGTGAGATGGTTATTTATAGGCGATGGAGGTCATCAGAGCATGCCATGAAGAACAAATGCACGTTGCGAACAGAAAATGACGCCGTGAAGGAAATCGAGCTCCGCAACCGGAGGGATTTCCCACAAGATTGTTGTAACCATGATGTCGACCCTCATCGACCTTCATTGTGCTCAAGGAGGATATGGTCAAGTTCCCTAAAGTTTCTCACAGTCAAAGATTTGATAATCATTGACCTTCTTAGTGCTCTCGGAGGCTCCAGTCAGGTTCCCTCTCTTCCGCGGTTGTGGAGAGAGCATCACGAATGGGCTCTGCATACTAGTTTTCCATCCCAACATCGAATGTCCATAACTCCTAATATGTATCAATATTTTGGGCTCTATGTCCAGTCAAATCGAAGCTTACTAAATGGGCTACGATCTTGGAACATGTATGAAATCATTCGGAATATTTTGTGGACATGTTTTCCTGTGCCAACAATATCTCTTATAAAATCACAATGTTAGTCCATTATTTCAAAAAAAATATGACATGGATTCCAAATTCAAATTATAATTGATATTATAATATATTTTCATATATTGAACATTTTTTATATATATAGTGTATTGAATTAATCATTTTTTTTATCTTTGTGACTATAATGTTCAAACTCTATCTATAATTCAAATGAATTCTATGAGTCATAAATCATCTTGTGGATACGATAAAAATCTTTAGTATTTCGTATCGTCTATACTATATTTTCAGGGGTGTAGTGTGAAGCTCACCAAGTAGTTCCTCTTGTATAGAATTTATTCCTGTGGTCACTCTCAATGATCCATTTGTAGAAACTGATATCTTTTATGCTCTATTATATAATTCATGATTTCTGTCCATATTCTCCATGAAACTCAATTAGTAGAGTTATATTATTTTATTATATTTTAGGGTTATATAAGTGTCTTTTTTTAATCCTCGATATCTAAAACCTGAACATCAATTTGTATACGTGAATTTATGTTTCGTAATACTTGAAATTTTGGTAATACTTCTTTTGTTTTAGTAAACATTGCATCATTTATATAAGACATTACATATCATTTCATAAGACGTCACCTCCAAAATAAGTGACTTATAAGTTTTAAAAATATTTCGATATCCAAAACCAAATGTATAAATATCAAACATAATGAATTTAGTTTATGTTGAAAATTTAATAAAATATAAAAATTTAGTACTCACATAAAAATAATTCTAAAATTGTAACATTCAATAAATACAAAAAAGAATAATGACCAAATAATAAATCAGATTAAGATAATATATAATAACAATAAAGAAATAAATGTGAGTATAATGACATTATAAAAAAATAATTATTTATCAAAATATAAATAATATGAAGTATCCATATAAAAATTTACCTCTTCTGATAAATAACCATCATAAACTAACCCATCACATTTTTTATGATAAAAATGGATACTATTACAAAATATATGTTAACGAAAAATAAATAAATAAAATATAATGAATTCATAAGTTCCCCCTTTAATAAAAAATAAATAGAATATAAGTAAGAAAATATTTCTCATTATAATATTACATTAATCCCATGTGTAATGTGAATTTATTCTCCTCCTAACATGCCAATATAAATTTATTCCCTGGGGATATGAAGATATATTATACCCCTTCACTAATAAATTAAATCCATGGATCCAATCAATAATCAAGAAATAGAACTACGATTCGACATTCTCCCCATTAAGATAATAATAGTCTTGCTTAAATAGAAAATAACTATTTTCAACATATAAAATTATTATTATTATTATTATAACGAATATAAAACCAATAATATAAAATCCTCCTGAAAATAAGTTTCCATTAAAAATATAAAATCTGTAAATTTCAATGAGCCATGAAATTGTTAAATAATATTAAATGATATTAGTATAAAATATATTAATGAAGTATATAAAAAAATACATAAATTCCAAATAGGATATTTAACCCCTCTTAAGCAAAGAATAAATATATTAAATGTATTCATAGAATTAGATAAATATGTTCAAATTATTAAATTATTTCATCACATAGAATAAAGAAGAAAATTATATCTTGAAATAATTAAAATCAGTTCGAATCGTGTAACTAACCCATAAGATAATCCATGTTAGTGTTTATTTATAAGATAAAAATATTCTAATATGATCATGCTAAATAGATATTATGCATACTAGCGCAAAATTTAAAAATATTTTACATGGAAAAAGGAATAATGTTTTTTGACAACTTCTTGCATTGTTTAAATATGTTATAGATTATATATTAGTTACTAAAAACATAATGAAAATTAAATAAATATTCCTTTGCTTTATAAAAATTTTTACTCCATTGATCATTTTTAGCATATATCCATGAATATCATCAATTGAATAGAAATATAAATAAGTTTTTATAATTTGATAAACAAATAAAAATAATTAAATACTGTTGTAATTATGTGAGATGCATACCTAATATATAAAAAATTACTTTTTATACCAATATTATTTTGGGTCCAGTATTGTTAGAATTAAGAGATTTAGGAAACTAAATAGTTATTATTTTGAATAGAATTTCTTGACTTCATGTTAAATAATTCTTTTGTAAAGGGTACTTGCATAAAACTATAAAATTCAGTAATTTGAAAAAAAATATAATTATCATAATATCCAGAAATTTTAAAATGAAAATAATTATCTATAAATGTGACATTACTATTCATAACATATATAAAATAATTTCAGGGAAATTTAGACATTTATTATTGTTTCCAATACCAAATTTTCCTTTATTTTTTTAATATATCCAATATTTTAATAAAATAATATTATACTTTACTAAAAATACACTAATCCAATTTCATATAATTTAAATTTTCTAAATGGTATTTTGTTATATTTTCATACATGGAACATTAAGTAGTATCTTCCTAAAATTTATACTTTAAATCCCAAAAAAAATTTATAAAAATCTTAACATTAAAATATAATAAAACTTTTATTATTTCATTAATTATTAATATGTTTTAATTAAATAATAAAATTTATCTTCATGAATGAATCAATACTTATTAAATTGATCAAAATAAAAAGAATCAACAATAGTATAGGGTTATACCTCTCTTGTCATTTCCATAAGACACAGATTTACCATTTTATTTCAATTATCACCTTCAATGATTGAATAAGAATAATTATATTAATCATCATATACATTCCTTGAAGGATTCATTTATTTATTTAAATTTTATTTATAATATATTTTCCTTTTATATTTATGTTTTGGGGATTCATGTCTAGTATTTTCTCTCTTCTCGTGTTTATAAAATATGACATATTTTTTATTATCCTTATAAACTGTTTTCATGGATCGATTTATCCTATTGGATAAATTAATAACTATTTTATAATTTTTTTAATTAGTTTATCAGTAGAATATGAATAATAGAATATCTATTTGAAAAGTCATAATATATTTATTTAATATGTGAAGTATTAAATCATTAATAGAAACATTTTATTTCTTTACTAAAATGCACTCATCATCTTATGGTTTTCTCTTTTCCTGATAAATCATGAATGTTTTAATTAAATCCTTCATTTTTAAATCATAAAATTTTGTTGACAATCTAAAATAAGTAGATATTATTATCCTTCTTCCATTTAAGAAATTATGTTCTTTCATTACATGATGTGTTTTTGGAAAAACATTTATCTATGTTAAAACATCATTCACTATATTAGTGATTATTACATTAATTTTAGTAATATTCTTTACATCATTAATTTTAAATGTTTCAAATGTAATATTTTTAGTATTCTACCTTAATTATCAAAAAAATCAGTTCCTATATAATAATTAGAAATGGTTTTCCATAGATCATAAAATGCTGCAAACTATGATAATTAGTTAAATTAATCATACCTTAATCCATAAATAATTGCATTCATAGACTTAGATTAAAATAATATTTAGATTATTAAGTATAGTAAAATGTATCATGTTAAATAGTATGAATGTTATTGGTCATAACAACATTCAATGAGACATTCAAAAAAGATTCATCAAGTAAAATATTATTTTATACTTTCAACAACCATAACTTTCACTAATAAAATATTGGATGATTTAAAATATTGGCTAATTTAAACATCCCTCTTAAAAAAAGAAAATCTATTTCTCAATATTTAATAGAGGATTACACTAAAAGAGGAAATAAATATTTGGACATAAAATGTTTTTATAGAAGTCGATATATACAAGAACTTCATCTAGTCCATTGCGTTGTCACTCGATGTGTAATTTTTTTGATCCTTTTCTGAGGGATTTCCTAGTTTTGTGAAATAAGTAGACATTTATTATATTCATTTTACATTGAATATTGATCATTTTACTGGAGACATAAGTAACTAAATACATACAATTGATATATACACAACTATGTATGATAATATGGTACTTCACCACAACTGAATACATGCATCTTACACTTCATATAGGAAAACATTTACATGTATATTTTTACTAAAACATTATCAAATAATAATAATATCAGGAAAATAAAAGTGAACTGATATTTCTTCTATGAATAATTCTATATGTTATATTAACTACAAAGTGATCCTTGCATTAAATTGATCTTCAATAAGTATAAATGTTATCACAAAATTTTCTTCAATTTTTCACATAAGTTCTTCCTTCATTATAATTATTATTTTCATCCAAATTCAGAACAAATTATAATGTTAATAATAAAAATATATCCATTATTCTTTTATATATATATAATCATAAATATGAATACATCATATAAATCATATTTATATCCATTGTCGATGTTGAGACCCAATTTTTTCCAAATAACACTTTGGATTACTTATAAATATTTTTCCATACTGGGATGCTGAGACAAAGTGCAATTACCTAGCCCAGTGTGGCTGGAATTAGTTTCCTAAAAATATTATATATTTTCTATATTACATACATGAAGTTGATTAAAAATTGTATAACTCTTAAATGGTCGATCAAACCACAAATCTGAGACCATAATTGGGTTCGCAAAACAGTGTTTCCCTTAGTAACGACATAAAATGAGTTGGTGCGGGGTGTTCAGACCCCTCACTAGTTAAAGGTATGTTAATTGGATGAATTATGTTATTAATTTATTAGCATAATAGATAAAACCCCCAAAAAACTCATGGATGGGGACTCGAATGAGAAATATGAGGCCATTGTTAAGCTCAAAACATGGATTTCACCATAGACTAGAAGTAACCATTGTTAGTGTTGGGTATTCACCTTATGTGCAATCATTAAAAAATAATTAAGCACGTTAAAAACTCAATGTTTCATTGATCGTAGAATACAGATATGTAGATCTTTAACCAAGGATCATAGATCTGATATTGTTTCACTATTTGAGGTTAGATTGAGTGTGTGGTGGCTCAATGAAGGTGCAATGGTGTGTGGTTCAACCGAGGCCGGGTTGGTGGAGCAAGATGGCGGTCCTCCATGGGTAGGGTGGTCCGATGCTGTGCAGGAAGTGGAGGTTGGTTTTCTGTGAGGCAGGTCGGTGTGGTGGAGTAGGCAACTCCATAGTTGGAGGCAGTTATCGGTGGTCCATGAGGAAGCACAGTATGGAAGAGCTTGCGGCTCCCGAGCAGCGACGACAGTGGCGTCTGTGTGAGGTGAGGTAGGCAGAGCAGGGCCACGGTGGAGACGGGTAGAGGCGGGTTATGGTAATGATATGAGGCAAAACGGCGGTAGGCATGGGGTGTAGGTGTGGAAGCCACATTGAGAACATGAGGGTGTGGGGAAACAATAGGTAAAAAGTAGAATCAAGGGAAAATAGTAATAAATAAGAAAATAAAAATAAAAATATTATTATTTTAATTAATAATATTATTATTAATTTGTTAATCCCCATAACACTTTCTCACTAAGTCCAATTAACCAACTACCAATAATGAAGTGACCTCTTCAATGATATTTCCTTTTTAGGAACTCTTTGGAATATTTTATCTAACCCATGACCTGGGCCCAAAAAACCCCTGAGAATTTATACATTTAATATTATTGTTATATCTTTGACCCACCATAACTCCTGTGTGCGACATCCAATTGAGTTGTCTTCTATGGTGACGTGGCCCTTTATTTATTATGGTTGATTCATTTCCAAATACGGAATTTAAATTATGGATCATGGATCAGATCTATGAAACATCTAAATAATAATAATAATAATAATAATAATAATAATAATAATAATAATAATGGGGCAGAATCATGCATATGTCGTATCAATTTCATATGACATCATATTGGTGAGCCTTTTGCATAATTGTGTCCCTAATATTGAGACAGACCTTTCAAGACAAATTTTAGGAAACTAACTTATGATTGAGGCATGGGCCCCGTGAGGTCCTGTTCTCATGTGTTGTAGTGAAATGTAGCGATTTTCCAGGTACCTGTTTTGGACGAATGAGTAGTCCATCTCAAGTTTTTTTCTGTGGGGATCACAATGTTGAAAAATTTATATTTTGGTTCATGAAAAATGTGTGGGCCCCATGGGATGCCTCTTTACCGTATTATGGAATCATATGACTTTTCCATTGGATGTCTATTTGGGGAGAATATATAGTCGATATTGCATGTTTTTTCACAAGGATCAAAACAACGTGATCCATTGGAATGTGTGGAGCATTGTTCATGATATCATTTAAGGTGTAATCATGAATCAAATATCGATGGAATATCATTTTGACTTGTTTGAAGAGAACCCAAAGCATGGGTCTGTTTAGACTCTCATGACAGTGGTAAAGATGTATGAAGTAATTTGATAAAATATTTTGGGTGTGACGCCTATTCGGGGCAGCACCTGATGACTACAATGGTGATTTTCCAAGAGGAACCATAAAAAGGTATGCATAGAGTTCCTAGATTCTTTTCCAAATGTTACCATCTAGTATAGATGATCAGGGTTCCTTGATGCTTTTTCTATAGTTTCCATCTAGCAAAGATGATCAAAGGTCCTCATTGTTTTTCCGAGAGGCACCATCAAGTAGGGATGTGCAAAGATGATCTGGGAATATCCTCTGGTTTTTCTTGGAGGTGGCATTACATGAATACATTACCAGGATTATCCTCCGGTTGGGCTAGGAAGTGTCATTCCCTGACGATAATACTAGGATTACCCTCTAGCTATGCTGGGAAGTGGTGTTACCTGATGATAGAACTAGGCATACCCTCCAACAGGGCTGGGTAGTGTCATTCCCCAATGATAGTATCGGGCATGCCCTTTAGATGGTCTGGGTTGTGGTGTTCTCTGATGATATTATTGGGCTTACCCTCCAACTGGGCTGGGCAGTGGCGTTCCCCGATGACAGTTCCATGTTTACCCTCCAGCGGGGGTGGGAAGTGGTGTTCCTCTATGACTACCATAGATGAACCCTCATCTATATAGCACCATGATGAGGTGAAGTTTGGATTACCTATGGACTCATGAAAATGAGGGGCTCTTTCCTCATCGAGAAGCATCCGTGTGACGTGTCCCAATATAGTGTGGGCGAGTCAGTGCCACCCAAAGCGGATAGTATCGAGGTGTGGTGACTTGAGCCCCTTTGACTTGTGCCTCTTAAGTAGTTGTCATGACATATAAGAAAAAGTATATGGTTTTTACCCCGGGACCAATTGATAATCACCTTCTTGGTCTGAGCAGTGAGATGGAGATCCCCCCACTCCCTTGTTTGGGTATCATTGAATGAGCATATTTATTATTGGGTGGAGCTATACTCTTATGTTCATGTTCACTTTACCTTGTTCTCATACTAGTCTTATTCTGTTATATCTATTACTAATACCCTCTTCAGTACCTTTCTTTCTACTCCCTAAAGCCTTTCGGGCATCCAACTGAGTATATTTATACTCACCCCTGCTTGGGATTTTCCCTCATTTGGTGTGCCCTTACAGATGTCAGACATGATAACCATGATATTATAGGAACATAGGGATATGGGGTTCTTGGATAGTGTGTGGTGGTTGTAGCATGGGATTCCAGATTGGGAAACTCCCAAATCATTTAATTTTTCATCAGTTTTTGGGTTGTGAATCTTTTCATATTTTTTGTGGATTGTTCCCCTATCACATTCATATTTACTTTCTGTGTACTTTTATTTTTTAGAGGTCGATACATATATGGTTGGTTTCCTTTTAATAGAAGTGGTGTATCATTATTTCATTTCCTCTTCACTTATTCATTGAGTTGATAGTGTGTGTATGTATAGTATCTTAAGCCAAGGCCTCCCCTAGATTGTAGTGCCTTTAGTGCTAGTATCCAGCCCCTAGCCTATGGGGGTGGGCTTGGGGTATTTGTGGCATGATCCTTGGTTTGGGTTGGGTTGTGAAAAAGTGGAATCAGAGGGGGTTCTTTCATTGGGATGTTTTTTGGATGTTTCCACTTAAAATTATTGGTGGGATTAGGGAAAAAGTGTTGAAGTGTCTTGAGAGTGTTTCTCAAGACATGGAGTCTACACATAGTACGGGTGGTCGAACTCTCCATTCATCAGGACCCTAATTATCCTCTTGTTTACTAGGAACTTCAAGACACCTATTACAGTGAAAAAATGGAACATGTATCATATAGGAATGAGTCTTTGACATTCCATCTTCCATCATCTCCCCATCATTGTTGATATATATATATATATATGCTCATTTGAAAATAATTCTCTTTGAAAACATTCAAGATGTATCTATGACGACAGCCAGCCAGGATACTAGCTACGGTTCATGATGACGATCTCGTGAGCGACGAGACCTTAGCTAGGACCCATCATATGATTCCCTTTCTCCAGGTGGGTAGGTAGTAGAAACCCTACCTATTGAGAATCTAAAAGTCCCAATAGAGTAGGATAAGGATGTGCATTGGAAAAGCTCACTTCGGGAGTTCCACCACCAGAGACTATTGAGGTTCCGCAGTGAGCCAAACCCTCAGACAGAGAATGTTTTTCTTTAGTTGGTGGTCTGCCTCTTCAGGCTTGTATGAACACCGAAAAATTATATAGTGGCTTTGGAAGAAGACATTTTTTTCTGGAGCAGCAAGAAATTAGTAAAGCTTGGTTCCTCAGATACATGAGTATTTGTCACTATTGTTAGATGACATTTTGAAACTATTTTGTGAGAAGCTCAACCCCTCTTGCTTGCGATCTGTTTTCATTTTGGATATCCTCCTATTATGAAAGGAAGGGATGATGGTGTCTGAGTATGCGACTAGGTTCATAGACCTTGTGAACTACTCTATGTACATGAACTATGAAGGTTACATTCAAGTGTGGAGGTTTGACCAAGGACTCTATAGGGAGATACTCTCTATCATTTTACCCTTATGCATGCCCACCTATGTCGGGGCGCTGGAGTAGGTGTTGGTGAAAGAGATCTTTTTATTAGGGGAATGCCATACAACTAGTTGTGGTAGTGAGAACAACACAGCTGAGACATCTGTTGTAGGTAGATGATGATAGATGATGAGCTCTCAACATAGAAAATATTCTCCTAATCGGTATCATGCATGTGGTCATATGGGCCATAGATAGTGCAGCAGAAGCATGGTGGAAGAGTCCCTTTGACTTGTACACTCAGGACACAGTTTTCTAAAAGATTCTCTTACTTGAATGTGTGGTAAGTCCCAGGCTCACCTAGTACAGGGTGTTTTAGAGCTGTTAACTTCTCTATAGCTAACCCTTATAGAGCAGTAGGGTACAACTTTTCTGTATTCAACAGTGTTGAATCCTTCTCTTCTCAAGCACTTAAGGGAGTCTCAGTAGTGATTCATCGACTGTGAAATCCATGTGACCGGATATACTTGGGTGTTTCATCATATGGATATTCTGAATGAGAGAATCATGTGACTCATTTTCAATGGAAAACCTTATGAGGACAAACCAAACCTTTGGTTCACATGCTATGATAGTACATAAATTTCCAAGAGTTTTCCTGATAACGGGAGTGCTCTGTGTGGGCTCGGTATTCGAAGTGGATTCCCTAGATTTTCTTTTTGAAGACAAAAATCATGAAGGAGGTAATAATTTAGATATTTTTTTTCTAATAAATCTGTGGAATATTTATAAATATTATTATAGTGTGGGACATTGAGAAGGCATGAAATTCTAAGGCCCAGTGTGCCTGTAAATAATTTTATCAAAATATTAAATATATTTTTTATGATGCACGCGCAATTGATTAATAAAAAGTGGATAACTTATAAATAGTTGATTGGATCAAAAAACGGTGACCACCTGTCTGTCTAGAACATGGTGTTTCCCTTAGATGTGACATAAAATGAGTCGGTGAGGGACGTTCGGACCCTTCGCTCGTTGGAGGTATGTTAAATGAATGAATTAAATTATTAAATTATTAGTTTAATAGTTCTAACCCATATAAAACATAGACCGGGACTCAGATGAGAAATATGAGGCCACCAATGAGTTTAGAACATGGTTTTTTCCCGATATATGGTATAACCATTATCGACGTCAGGTGTTTGACTTATGTTCCATCGTGGATAAATACTTTAGTGCGTCAAAAATAGAATTTTTTGTTCAGCGTGACATACAAATGTAGAGATATTGACCTGAGGATCATATATATGTGATCATTTCATAATTTTGAGTTGGATTGAATGTGTAGTGTCACACTAAATATATGGCAGTGTGTCATTTAGGTGAGGCTGGTAAGGTAGACCAGGACGGTAGTCCGATGCAAGTAGGGTGGTCTAGCGCGGATCATGCGGTGGTGATGGGTGGTTCGTGAGGTAGCTCGGCACTAGAAATCAAGTGGATCTCGAGAAGGTGTTGGTTGGTGGTGGTCTGCAAGGCATCCCAGGAAAGTAGAACATGCAGCTCCAAAGTGGCAGTGACGACATTCATGTGAGGTGAGACAGGAAGAGTGGGTCCAGGCGAAGCCAACTAGAGGCCGAAGGTGGCGATGACAGGTGGCTGAAGGGCGATAGTTAGGGGGTGCAGGTAAGGTGGCCACATGTGGAACAAGTTGGAGAGGGTAAACCCTAAGGGAAGGGTAGAAGGAAGGAAAAAATCTTAAATGTGAAAAAAAAAATTCAAAAAAAATATAATAATTAATTATAATATTATTAATTTGTTCAACCAAATAACTGTCGATAAGGAATTCCAATTCACATTCCACCAGTCACAACATGACCTTGTTGATGATACAATATTTTTATAACTACTTCGGACAATTTTATCAGACTCATGACCTGCGCCCACAAAAATCCGTTGAATTTATTGATTTAATATTATTGTTAAATTTTCGACCCACCGTAACTTCTTTGTGCGACATTCGATTGAGGTTCCGTCATTGGAAACATGGCAGATGCTGAGTGTTATTCTAAAAAGGGAATGATGAGTTTTATTGGTGATTTTCATTGGTAAGGGTAAGGGTGTTCCATTTTTTTAGGTTATCTTATGATATATGAGACCATTTTTGTTTGAATCAGTTATTTAGGATTATTTCTTAGGATAATTTTTTTATTCATTAGTTTCAGATATTTTGAAAGGAAAAGAGGTGTTGCTTATTGGTCATTGGATTTCGAAAATCTCACCATGTAAGGTAGTTTTCCCATGCCTAGTTCCAGGGCTAGTTTAACCTTTTGGGATTTTTTGGTGGTATAAAGTGTCATAGTGGGGAAAATTTTCACACCTAAAAGTTGATTTATTAATTTTTTTAATTATTAAATTGTTTTATATTTTTTTTATGTTAAACCAATTTGAAAATCTTAATACTTTCGTATTTTCCTCATATACACATATTGGCTCATAGTTAGTGAAACCATGTGCAACCTATATGAGGGTGTTAGTATTTTTGATAGATATGTATCTCATAGTGGACTCATGGTCTTCCAAAATGTGTGAACAACTCATGTAGGGTGTTCTGGAACTCAAGTAGAGGCACACAATTGGTGCACACTTTTCCCAATAGCATGGTAAAACCATATGTGCAGTTTAGGGGGTGTTATTTTTAAAAATAACTGTTTTGTCCTCTATAAAAATTACAACCGTAAATTGTTTATTTCCCTTCCCCTATTCCATTCACTAATCACAACACCTTTGGGGATCCCTCATGCAAAATTCCTCCTTAATACCACTCCATTTCATGGATGATTTATCCATCAGTTATTATTGTGATCTCTATAGATTGGGTCTTCTCTTCCACAACTCTCTTCTTCTTCAATTTTCATAATAATTTTTCTCCACTTCCACAGTGTTTTCATGACCCGTCTAAAACCAATCATAATTTTGAGTATTTTAATTTATGTTTCTTGTCTTATAGGGTTCATGGGGCTTGATTCTAGTGGGTTTAATCCACATATATTGAATAAAGTGATTTATCCATCAATTTAAAATAGCTTTTATTTCTCCCTTTTGCTTTGGACAAATTTTGTTTAACAGTTTTTTGACTCTTGAGATCCTCATATTTTTTTAGTGCACTACAGACCTCCTAAAAGTTTATTTGAGCCACTAATATCAATGGTCCAAATTTAATCATTCATTTGATGTAGGGTACCCTATATCCAAGCATTTAATTTTAAAAATATGATTTCATGATGTTTTTTAATAATTTTTCTATTTTTATATATAATATATATGATATATAAAGTTGTATTCCGCAATTTGAAATAGTTTCTCCTAGTTTTTCCAAACATTACTTAAACATATAGCATGGGTATTCCCTATTAAAGAATGTATATATGTTTTTCTTAAATGTAAATAAATTTAAATGTTTTATTATTTTTTCAAATGATTCATTATATTTTTATTTTAAAATGAGAAATATATTTTTGTATTTTTATTCGATTTCTATAATGGACTAAACACATGTTTTAGTTTCTTAGAGATTCTCAAAGTTGGTTTTAATCCAAAACATACTTAAATGTAGATTACTCTCTCTCTCTCTATCACACACATAAATATATATATTGATGTTACCTCTTTTTACATCATCCTTTATGGTAGTGGGAGCATAAAAATTGGGCTAAGGGTTTATATATATATTGTTGTGTATTTGTGTATGTGTGAGGAATGGTTTTGTAATATAAAGGATATCATATAGAAAACGTTTCTACTGAATTTTTAATGTATACTACTAAAATAATATATCTCTTTATTGGTACATTCTAAATATTTTCAAGAGTAAAATTCAGCCCAATGGAAGCTCATAATTTTATGTATTTCTTGGAATTTAATTTATGTTATTGGAATGTGGGTATGGTTTTGAAAATAGAACTTATTATTTTTAATTTAAGAAGGCAATATGTTGTTGGGTGATTTCTTTTCATTTTCATGTGATTGAAATTGGTTTTTGTACTACACCTCCCTTATGTATTTATATTACGATCACAGTACATTAGAATCCATGGTACCTAAGAAGGTGGACTGAGGACTAGTATACATGATAATTCAGTAGGACCTTATCCCTATATCTCTAGTAGGATCATGCAATAAAACTAAATGAACCTATAATTATACTTTGGGTACAACTATAAAATTGGATTAATCATATATAGAAGAATGTTTATGAGGGTAGTTATTATTATAGTTTTATCATTGAGGGTATGAGGATACTAGGACCCCAACTAACCAAGATTATTATGAATTTATCATGGTTCATCCTCTTATGTTCTCAATTTTTTCAAAGTACAATTTTAATATGATTTAATATGTTGTTTCCTTTTTATGTATAAAGTATTAAAAATATTAGTCTACTTTACTCTATTGGCACCATTTTTTTAATTAAATTGTACTCATTTCTTCTATACAAAAAAGTTTCCTCCATCACATGCTCCTTCTTATGAGGGGATTTTTGAAAATTTATTTCTGTTTTGGAAATGTTTTTCAAAACTGTTTGGGGTAATTTTATTTCTATATAACAACACACTAATTGTTTTCAACTAAATGAAAAAATATTTTTATTATAAATATATTTCGACCTATCATGAAATATTTTTTCCTTTGAATGGTATGAGATTTTGAATGGTTTTCTGTTTTACCATCCATAGTGAGTATTTAGGTTATCTCATCTATATATCATTATCATTTTTCAGATTCCAAGTCTAGATTATATTTATTGTCTCCCACAAGTTTCCTTGATTCATAGTTTGGTGATGTACTTTATAAACACAAAGAGACATGTATGCTTGTAGTAGAGGTTTTATTTCATATTCCTTTACCAATTTGTATACATAGTCATTTTCATATTTCTATAGACAAAGAGTTTCTATAGCTTATGGTAAGAGAAGAAGTGACTTTGTAGGTTGGAATCATTTTCGTATATGATAGGGTGTTCATAAGATAATGGGGTTTTCAACTCACTACATTTTTTATTTTCCTAGTTTTGATATTTTTTTCTTTTTATCTTTTTTCTTTCAGAAAAATATATGTGTGACGTATTGATGGGTCATTACATATTGTTAATTAATTCACTACACTTCTTTTCTTTTATATTATTAGGATGAAATCATTACAAAGTGGTGATTCTTTTATCTTAGACACTTGTTCTTACCCATAAATATAGGGAATGCCCTTTGGTCATTGTCATGAACCAGTTTGGAAATTCAATGGAAGGAAAACACAATTTTGATCATGGAATTTATCCCCCAACATGGTATCCTTTAATCACTATTCATGTACTGAACTATGTGTTCTGAAAACTAGAAACATTTTATCATATATAACTAGCCACTAAAAACACATCAATGATAATAAAAGATCAATTTTCTTCATAAAATGTTTTTCTAAACCATATCAACATATTTTAAAAATTCATAATTTTAAAGTTCTTTTTAACCTATGTTTAATAAAAATAAAACTCTAAGGCACTATAAACATATTCCCCTTCATTTATTACATTTTTTATAATTTTTATTCTTTTCACACATAGTAAATATTATTTATTTAAATTTATTACTTTTAAAATATAATAGATTTAGAAATGTATTCTCTTATATTCTTATCTTCACTCATTGCACATTATATTGGGATTCATCCTTTTATCTAGTCACTTTATGAAATCCTGGAATAATTGGTTTAGATTCTTGTTGATTAGAATAATATTTAGTTCCTATTAAAAAACAATTTTTCGTTTATTGTGCAATCACTCGCTACCTACATGGAACTATAAAACACATATCAATGATTTTTTAAATAATTTTATTTATCCATCATGTTCACATTGTTCGATTTATGATATTTATTTTTTATAACACTATTTTATTTAATTAATTAAAACCTATTATTCTCAACAGTGAGTACATATTTTTTTAATTATCTCTTAGGAGGAACCCAACCTCATTATTCAGGAGTTTAGAATTATCCAATACAACTCTATTGGATGCATTATTAATTAAATTATTTTCATACTCTAACATTAACAAATTATAAATTCTTTTCATTAATTATTTTTCCACACGAACTAAATTTTTATTCATGTAAATATTCATCACTTCTTGATGAAACACCAGCTAATTTCTTTTATTATTCTCCATGGAATGATCGTTTAACATCCATAACTTCATGGTATATATTACCATATCTACCATATGAAACAAAAACCACTATCCCTTACATGACATGTAATTTCATCCATCCATGAAAAATAAATCCTCATTATCCTAAAATAAATATTCTATCTTGAACCACTTGGTGAAAAATTCCTTCCAATGAAGTTCTTGGAATTGTTCCTCAATGAATTTTGAGGGGAAACCTCTTTATTTTCAGATCTATATTTTCATGTATATTAATGATTTCTAGTAATGCATCAAATAAACCAATAATTGATACAATTTAAAGGAAAATTTTCATTAAATTTACATTTTTCACTTTAGATACTTCTTGAGATGAGTGACCTGAGTTTACAAAACATCACATAAGTTTCGCCATCTGATTATAAATTTCTATCTTCATCTTAATCTTCATTCTCAATTTTCAGTCAGTTCTATTCATTCGTCATCACAATGAATTATTTTTCCTTCTTAGCAGAAATAATCTTCTTTGATGTAGATTAATTTTTCATCTCATATAGAACCAGGATTCTATGAATGTCATGAAAATGAACAATTTCAATATCAGAGACCATTCATGATGAAACATTGTCATCAAATATATCTAGTATGATATGATTAATATTATTTAAAATCATTGAATCATTACGATTTTTAATGAATTGTATAATGGTTCCACTAACTCATTGACCCTTATAATGAATCCATCAGCAACTTCTATTTCAATAATATTAATGTCAACAAACTTATATATACAAATTTGAAATTTTGACATTTTAAAATGAAATTTATTTATAAATAATTTTTATGTTATCACAAATGCCTTTTTAAGTTTTGATGTATATTATAATAAAAATTAATATTTCTAAAATTGAAGAAAAGATGGAATTTCATGCATTACCATCATACTTCAAATTTATTTGAGCATCCTTATTCAAAAACTCACCTGTTTGAAATGGGTGTAAAAACATCAGTCAAATTTATAAAATATACAATCCCATTGAAGTTAAGTATAATAGAGTTAAATTCATTAAAGAACATATTTTTTCCCATTGAATGTGGAAACTACATTAAAATTAAACAAATTAATGTTATCCATGATTGGTTTAATAATTAAAATAAAAACACTAAATCCATTAAACAACTTTATCAAATTAACTCAAAAACTTTATCAATTTCTAAAGTGAGATAAAAATATCAAATACCGAATTGGTTGAAAAACACTTCATAATAGAAAATTAAAAACATATTATTCTTTAGAAGAAAATTGGGATAGATTTAATTCAACTCTTGATGGCCCCATGCCTAGTTGCGATTTAGTAAGAAGGGTGGGTGAACTAGTGACTAATATTCAATTTTTTCCTTTTTAATTTTTGAACAATGTCAACCAACATCACATAGTTTATGTGGGTTATCTCTCTAAATAATTCAAAATCAATGGGAAAAACCCAAAAAAGACACTTGATATATATGGTTCAATACATAAATTGATTAGATAATCCTTGACATGATACACAACCACATTATACCATATGGTTGACTCGAATCATCTTACTAGATACAAAAAAATTAGGTTGTATCCATTAATCATTATATAATATGAAACAATTATATGAAATAACAAGTTTCATATAATGTTTTACAATAATCTTGAACTTTATTGTGTAAGGGGTTATCATTTTCCTCTAATTAGGTAACCTATGGGAATTTTTATAGTGCTTTTTAACTTCATCACAATAATGAATATGATTTACTTCTTACTTATTCATCTAGAAACATCATAACTCTGATGATCACACACACATAGTAATTCTTTACTCGTTCATTTATTCTTATTCTACTTATACTACAACACATACGATTATTTTTATTTACTCATTTAATTATATTTTTTCATACACTACATAGTAGAAACTACCACATTATCTCCATTTTTATTACCTCTATTTTATAATCCTATGAATTATATATTAATTCCCCATGTTAAAATTCTAACCTAGAATTAATGTTTTCCTTCATTAATTTCATATTTTTAATTCAAAATACAGATATCTAACTCCTATAAATTAATCTAAACTTATTATATACCTTATTTATTCATTTTTGAATGTGTATAGGTCATCCTGAGGATACTATATAAATATTTACATGATAAAATAGTTCTTATAATTTTTCCAATTTTTTGGGATCAAAATATTCCAAATCATGTATGCCTTCCCTTATTTTCTCTATGATTTCGTGAATATTATCTTTACTATTTGACCATTATTTTTTAACTTATTATATCAAAAGTTCCATTTGAGATATTTAATCCATATATTAAAAACATCAAAATCCTAATATTAATATTATAAATTCACCATAACATCATGAAATCATTCTTCCAAAATATTTTATTAATTTCTACAAATTTTATGTTTTGGAAAACATTGAACCATTTACCCATCAATTTATAAATTATAATAACCCTTATGTATCTTCATACTAAAATTATTTATTATGGAAATAACCCTTATATATTTTAAAAATGAGCCTAATATATGTAAGGATGGTTTTTACCTTTTTATTTCTCCAGTGATGGATTAAGGTGAGCTTTATATAATAAAAATATTACCCTTATTTATTGACAAAATGAAATTTTCATTTTAGGGTCTATAATTTTAAATAATCTGCTCAGGGTAACCTTTAAGAATGGGTAAAGATACAGTTATGTAGGTACAATATCTTGTGAAACCAATTAAAAATTGTTTATTTTTGGAATTAATTAATTTAATATAGATTCACCAATAGAACATATTTCTAATTCCGTGATATTTTTAATGAACAATATGGTTGATAGAATACATGATACACAACATCAAGATTTAACGAATGTGAAATATTATCATTCAGATATGGATGTCATAACATGGCTCTTGAGTTAGTTTATATTTATAATAGTAACCACATTATGACCCACACACACACACACATATATATATTTCAAATGCAAAGAAAAATTAATGAAAAATTATTACGAGATACACATATAATTTTTAGAAAATTCATTTCATGCTTCCAAGATATGTTTTCTTAAAAATTGATTTTATTGATTTTTATGATAAAATATTTTAGTTATCTTCATCTAAATGTCGAAATTTTATTTTATAAAAAGTGAATAAATTCTAAAATAAGAATATAAGAATTATCTTTGGGGGAAATTTTATGATTTTTTTGAATTGATTATATTTTAAATGAATAGTGGAAAAACATCTAAATTATAGTAAACTCTTGTTTCATTTCAAGTATTTAAAAAGTCTCACTTTTTTAATCAATTTTTGTTGGGAAAGGATATTTCAAGTTAACATTGTAGTGTTTGTGGGTTGATTGTGTGGGATAAAAAATAAGGTTTCCTAGGTTAGTTATAGAGTTCCAGATTGATTATTGACACAGTGTGTTGAAAAAAATACATTAAAAAGGAATGTATTCCATGTAATTGATATAAGAAATTTTGTACACAAGGTGGCTTTGTTTCCGAGTGTTTGCTAATTTTTTGGGTTTCAAAATTTTGAAGATGGATCAACCATCAAGATTGGTGGATTTCAATGAAAGCCTCATAATAATATGGTAAAGGTATTGATATTGTAAAGATTCATGTTTCAAGAATGAATGGAAATTAATGAAGGAATATGTCATTGTAATGGATTTTATTCATGATAGTTTGGAGCGTCACGAATGTGTGATGGAAATAGGAAAACTCCCCATGACTACAAGAAGATTATCAAAGGGTAAAATTTACCTACTACTACATAAATACATGTATAATCTTGAACATTTTTGGAGAGATTCATAAAAAGGAGGTGGTGAGTTTTGAATCTTCTATAATGGGAAGTAATGCCTATAAATAGGCATATACCCACATAATTTGAAAATAAACAGCCTTAAAAATAATACAAAGGCTACAAATTTGTGAATTGTATTCGTTAAGTTTGTTCTTATGAAAAAAAATTACAAAGAAAATATGTTCAACAAGTATATGAATGCTTACCAAATGTTTTAGGAATCATAAAAGTTTTGAAGTTAACTAAAGATATAAAATTTCTAATGAAATTTATGAGCTTCATGAAGGGAGAGTGAGCTTCAAAAAAGTGTTTTAGATTCAAGAAAAAATGGATTTTTCATGATGTCTAGTTGATCTTTGTGAAAGATATGAGCTTCAAGAGATTTGGGTGGTTCACAAAGGAAGTATATATGTGTGAATAATATAACAATTTTGTGATGGTTGTGTAAGAAATGAAAACATACTAAGAATCCTGAAATTATTAAAAGGTAATTTAATAATAAATATTTAGAAAAGTGGTATTCATAAATTGGATTAATCTTGAACTAATGTATGTACCGAATGAGATGTAAAACATATTGATTAAAGTGTTCAAAAAGGGATGTTGTAAAGAAGAAGTGATCGCACTTCAGTTAAGAGGGGAATGAGCTTTCATATTGTGATTGTTTTTAAACCATAAGGATAAGTGCATCCACTCCAAACATCTTAATGTGAGTGATCCTAGGCATACAGCGATCTACCAAAACCTTAAATTGGTAGTGAGCCTTAGTGGATTTGGTACATCAGTATATTGTCATTGTATACTCCTTGGAAGTATCCCAATGTAGGAGAACCATGAAAAATTGGAGTTTATAATGCATTCTTTCATTTTTGTTCATACATTTCTATAGGAATGGTAGATAATAGTTTTTTGTTTAATCACTCAACAGGATCTGAAGGGTATGTTTTTTAATCTGTCATACATTAATTCACCCCCACCCCTACTCAGGGTATTAAACATAGTTGGGATACTAATTGGAATCCAAATGAAATGTTAACTTAAGTGTTTCTATCTCAAGGGCTATGATGGTGGTTTTCAATCATAATTGGATTATGATATTTGACAAAAACAATTTTCAATTATGGATGACATGAATCTAGAAAAACATATGATCTTTAAGAATAGATGTCTTTGTTATAGGAATTCATGTTATTTTGTCTAGTGTAGATAGTAGTGCTTTATCAAAATACTGTTATAGAGAATTTAATGTAGACCAAAAAAGAATTGATTTTATAGAGGGGCCATATCCAATGAAATATATATGAATTTGATTTCAAGTATATCATCACATTCACTATGAGATAACATTTTAAATATTTATGAGTTTGAATAAAAATTAACATAAGAAAAACTATTGGTACTTTGGAATAAATATGTGAATATGATAATTTACCCTAATGAGTCTACAGATTCAGTGACTGACCAGGTGAATGTTTTGTCGAAGATATGTGGGGTCTCAGAGAAGCTATTGAATATGTAATTATTGTTAATTAATATTTAAAATACATTCACCATGGTTCATTATAAAATTATCTATACTAGAAGATAAATATCTAAAGTGGTTGATATTAGATATCATGCATAATAATCATGCCAAATATGAGATGATAAATGAAGATATTGAGTCTGTGGAAAAAATGAATTCTTGAGAAGTTTCATTAAAGGCCATGAAAAATCTCACCACTGAAGATGGCCAAGAAGAGGACACTAATGAGGTCATTCCATTCCTCTCCTCAAATCATAAAAAATGAAGAATATAGATTAAATGTAAACTCCCATTCACTTGATTTGAATGTGTAATGTTTGGAAACCTTGTAAAAAGGTTTCAAAATTTGTTTGAAGATTAGGATAAAGATGAAGTTGAAATATCCATGAAGATGTATACATCCTATGTGAAATGTATGAAATGTTTCAAGAGAAATTATTTAAAAAAAATATTCACCATTCAAAATATAAATAATGTTTAGAATATTTTAGGCTTTAATGGATAGAAAATTTAAAATATCATGGAGAAAATTATTTAATATAAGGGGTAGGTAGATCCTATAAAACTAAAGAAAGAGGAAATGATAAAGAATAATTAAGGAACAGTTGATCTTTAGACTGAATTAGATATCACTCTTGATGAGTGATAGGTTTATAGAGACTAAACAAAGATATCCAATAGAGTGGTTCATGATTCCAAACATTACATGTAACATTAGGAATAATATAAGTCTAAGATGGATCAATAAATTGAAAAACATAAGTCTTTAATTTCATAGAACTCATCAATACTATTTAGTAAAAGATCAAAGTTGAAAGGTAGAAATGTGAAATATGTGGATTAAATAACATAGACAAGATAAAATACAACATATTGAAGAACATTAATAGGATTTTGTTTGAATGAAAATAAATGTGAATGATTAAGGGAAACTATAATCTCCAACAAATTAGTTCCGAAAGGAAAAAAATGGAAGATTATACTTCAACTATCCAGGGAAATAGAAAATGGAATGTTGGGAGAATAAATGATATATCAATATGATATATCTAGTATGAAGCTTGATCAAAAATAGAAATTAGAAATGATTAATGTAATAACATAAGAACCCACTTCAATTTTGAAATTTTTTTTTGGTATTAATATGAACAAGATAATTTAGAGATGCTATGGGAAAGCTATCAGTGAAATAGTGACACACATGAATGAACCTTTCATTTAATGTTATTGTTGTAGAAAAATATGGAGGCCAAAAAAAATTCCTTCCATATCCAAGTGGTATCAATGAGGAAAAGATCATGAGAGAAATCCAGAGCTCAATTTTCCAAGATAACATTTTGTAGTCATTTTTTGTGGTTTGGATTCTGAGGAAACATTTAAAGATATTTCTCATAAACAATGTAGATTAATGTGTAGAAGATAACTAAATGTAGTCATGAGTATTATCTTAATGTACCATCATATGACTTGAATATGAAAAGATTATTTTCCTCTCTACAAGAAAAAGATACTATATTATACACTAAGCAAGATCGATATTATGAATCCATATTTGGTATGATTTCAAATACATAGATCAAAAAAGAAAATATTTGAGTAGGAAGTGGTTATAGAGACTTCCCTTAAGGCTTCAAAACATTCTGGTATATGGATCCTTCATAGTGGAAGCACATTTCATATGACAAGTAATAAGGATCTTATTATAATAATAAAAATGAAAAGGAAAGTGTTTTTAAATTTGTAAATTATGAATTCCTGATGGTTTTTGGCTCGGAAAAATCCTAAGTTGTGGGATATGAAATGAGACATGATGATGACTTCATTTTTGAAGGTATTAATTACCACATTCTTAGTGTCGATCATCTATGTGAATTAGGGCATGCCATAAGCATTAACAAGAATACGTGTTTCGTCAAAAGAGTATATGTTATAGTTATTATTTAGGGAAAATTAATGAAGGGGAATATCTACCTTATAAGTGTATAGAAAGATTTGTGATTTTCATCTATAGAGGAAGAAAAATGTTTTTGGAAAAAATGTAATGTCCATCTATTCTAAACATCCATTGATGAACTGGTAAAATTCAATACATCTAGATATCTTCCTATGCTACAACATGATCATACTTTTATATATGATGATTTTCCAAAATAGAAGATTATCAGAAAGATTTAAAATGAAAATGATAAAAATTAATCTAAAGTGCTTTAATTAGTGCATAAATTTATATGTGGACCAATAACATCAAGATCCATTGATGGGAGTAGTTATAAAAAAATTCATTGATTATTTCTAAAGGCTTCTATGGATATTTTTAATTTCCCAAAAGGATTATGTGTTCAATTTCATAAAATAGTATCAGAGGGAATATGAAAGAATTATTGGATATAATATTTGTAATTTTCATACTAATAATGGTATGGAATACAAGAACAATAAATTGGAAGATCACCTCAATAAAAACAAGATATGGAATCACATTTTAGTAGTGATAACTCCTCAACAAAATGGAGTGGTTGAGAGGGGAAATCATGTCATAAATAACATGCAAAGAAGATTTATTATTGAATAGACCTACTAGAAAAATTCTGTAAGGAAGAAGTATTCACATCAGTCTATATATCCAGCAGGGATTTTTTATGTCTGAAAAAAAAATACATTATATGAGCTTTCATATGGTAAGAACCCATCAGTTAAATATTTTGGAATCATTGGAATTAAATGTTAGATTCTTGATTATAGGAAACATGGGAAATTTGAATCATAGGGATCTAAGGGGATATTTATTAGATATTCAATAAAAAGATAATGATATAAATGATTAAAAGAGAGTCTTGTAAAGTTACGTAAAAGAAACTTTGTCACCATAGTAGATAATGAACAAAATCCTTAGCAACAAATTAAATAGTTTCCTTATGAAAGTGATGAGGAGGTAAGAACCTCAAGTGGATTTAAAGTTGAAAATGATGATTTTGAAGAACAATTTGTTGATGAGTAGGATGAATTCAAATATATATCTACATGAAAACTGATGATTCACACCGAAATTGATTGGAAGAATATCATTAGTGATCAATAAATTCCATTTTAAACATAATGAATAAAGTCATTAAATCTTTCATCCTTAATATATCAAGTATAGCCCAATTTTTTGATGAAGTGGGTAGATATTAGAACTAGTATTAGTCAATTATGAATAGCTTGACCAAATAATGAATAATAATAAATTGGATATTGTTTTGACATAAAAAGATAATATTTTTAATAGGACCAAAAGAGAATTTCATAACAAGATGAATGATGATTGTGCAGTGATTCAAAACCAAGCAGGAATATTGTGAAAAAGGTATGCATAGATATAGGGATTTGATATTGAAGAAACATTTTATTCAATTTTTCTCTAGATGTAATTATATTATTATTGGCCATAATAATGCAAAAAAGGTTCAAATTTTTCCAAGTTGACATCAAGTCCGCATTTCTGAATAGGGTTCAAGAAAAAGAAGTGTATATCCAGAAGAAAATTGTTTTTCTCATTCATGAAGATGATAATAGAGTCTTTCAGCTGAGAAAGGCATTATATGGATTGATGAAAGCACCGAGAGTGTGTTAATCAGGACTCGATTGGTTTTTTAATAATCACGTTTTTCAACATGGTAGAGTTGATTACAATATCGAAGTCAATAATAACAAAAATCAACAGATGATGGTGTTTTGTTATATTTATTACATATTTTTTGGTGGATCAGATGAATCATACTGAAGATAGTTTACTGAATTCTATAAAAATGAGTTTAAAATGTCAATGTTTGGTAAATTATCCTTTTCCCTTTGTTAACAGGTGACAAAAGGAAGGAATGGAAAATTTATTTTTTTAATCCAAATATGACAAGGATATTCTAAAAAGATTTTAAATAGATAATTCCATGGATATAAAGAATCTAGTGGATAATTGGATGAAACTATCATGATATTATGACTTAAAAGCATTTAATGTCATAGAAAATAGGCAGATCATTGGATTTCCATTGTACTTAACTTTTAAAAAACCATATATTGTTTTTTCTGTTTTCCAAGGTGAATGGTATCAATGGCATCCCAAGGAAATCCACACACTTTTAGTGAAAAAATATATATTGATATATCTATGGGATATTGGATTTTGGTTATTTTTACAGTAAAAAATCATAGAATTATTTACTTGTTTAAATAGATGTTGATTGGGCTTTAACAGTTGATTGAAAATCAACATCAGGTGGTGCATTCAATCATAGCTGATTGAGTATCAATTTTCTAATCAATAAAAATTATTTCACTTAATTGAGAACCAAAAAAGATAAATATATTCCGGACACTAAATATTATACAAACTTATTGTTGATAAAGAAAAAATATGATGGTGTGGGAGTTCAAGTGACGTCTTCGATAGAAATCCATTATGGAAATTGAATTATTTTTAATCACTGAAACAATGTAGTCCATTACTCAAGGACAAAGCAAATTAAAATAAAGTATGATTTTATCAAGGATAATGTGGATCATGGGTTAGTGAAGTTGGAGTACATTCCCACACACTTACATGTTGTGGAAATTTTAATGAAGTCCCTGCCCAAAGAGGCATTTGAAAGGAACCAACTGGCTATTAGAGTTTAGTCTACTCCCCGTAGTTGAAAAGGTGTCGATATGAGACCCCCTCTACTCAGGTTATGGTGTGTTTTCCCTAATTTTTTGATATATATTCCTTAAAATGGTTCATCCATAGAGGAGTGACCTTTGGGTTCATTAACAGAGGTTGAAAAAGTTTCTTGATCAATATAGGGGAAAATATTGTATGGGGAGCATTGGAGAAGGGGGAGTTTTAAATATGACATTGTTAAAGAAAAACATTGAATGAAGCTAAATAATGAATTATTTTCATGATGATAGTAGTTTATAGTATATAGATTAATAATTTATTATTCTTGAGATCCACAAGAACATTTATTATTAGTATTAACAAATAAGTGACTCATTGATAAAATATAATTGGTACTACTTCTTCTCACACCAAGCATAAATCATTTTTCCTAGAGTGTCTGTTGGGTACATATTTGATTTCTATATAAAATATAATGAAATTAATTTTGGTATAATTTGGATAATGATTTAACAAGGAATAAAAATTGGAATAATTTACAACAAACTGAAAGGGGGAGATATTCGGGTAAAAATCCCTCAAGGTAATATTTTAGTTTTTTTGGGTTGATTGTGTTTTTTGAAAAGTAGAGTTTCTATTGTCTGTTGTGGAGCTCCATATAGTTTGATGAAACAGTATGATGGAAATGATCCAACACAAAGGAATGGATTTTTTGAAGTGTTATAACAAATTTCACATATAAGGTGGAGTTTTTTCCTAGTTTTTTCCATATTTTAGGGGCCCAATTTGGAGGATGGATCAATCATCATAGACATGGTATTTCTATGAATGCCTCGTAAAAATGTGGAAAAGGAATGGATTTTGAAATTATGGGAGTATAATGAAGGAATTGACATTTAGGAATGCATTTTGATTCATCAAATAAGGGGTTTCAAAAATGATTAGATCATTGTGAACACTCAATGAACGATGGAAACGCTCAAAGACTATAAGAATCATCGAGAATGAGAATATTTCCCTAGTGCTTTGTGAAAATATGGTGCTTCACAAATGAGTTTGGAGAGATTCATAAAAAGATAGTGGTGAGCTTAGAATCTTTTAGAATATGAGGAAACACATATAAATAGGTATCAATCCCCCTAATTTAAAATGAAAAATCTTTAACTAAAATAAAAAGGATCTGACTTTTATAAGGTGATTTAAAAAAGTTGTTCTGGAAAAAAAGTTCACCAAGAAAGGATGTTCGTTATGGTTTTTAATATTTACAGAATGTTTTAATAATTTAGAAATTATTTGTGATAACAATGTATATAAAATCCTTTTTGAAATTTATTACTTTTTTAAAGATTGTGTGATGTTCGAGAAAGTGTTTGAGCTTTGTGAATGGAGGTTGCATCATGAAGGGACATTTCTTCGTGAATACGGGTTCGTATTCATGAGAGTGGTGAGATTTGAAAATGTTTTGGGTTCATGAAATAAATATATACTTGTGAAGAATGGGGAATTGTTTCCATGACAGTGTTATCTTATTAAAGGTAGTGAGCATCATGATGTAATAAAAAAATTTATAGTGAATTTGTGCTAAAATGGTATTCATTAATTGGATGAAATTATAACTTATTGATTCACAAAATGAGGTGTAAAACATATATATTCATGTGATCAAAAGAGGGATTCTTCTAAAAGAACAATGAAAACATTTCAGTTGACGGATTGGTGAGGTTTCATATTGTGATTGGTTGTAAATAAAAAGGGGTATTGAGTCCACTCTAAACAATTTAGAAGTAGTTATCCATGGTACTTATGTGATCTAACACAATCTTTATTTTGGTATTGAGAATTAGTTGATTTGGTACATAGGGATATTTACATTCTATACTCAATAAACATATTATAGTGAGGGTGAACCAAGTAAGATTGGTATGTCTCCTTCATGATATCATTTTCATTTATACATTTGAACAGGAAGGGGATAGAAGATTAATTTTTTTAACCAAGAAACAAGATCCAAAGGGGCAGTTATTTTAATCTATAATACCTAGATTCACCCCCTGTAACACCTTGACCCCAGTTACCCAGAGTCACTGCATTATTACATAACATTGGAATGATCACAATAGATAAAGTCTCGAAAGACAGATTAGTTTAGTAGCCTTGGAAGTACTTGATACATTCATAAGGTTTACATTACATCATTAAATAAAAAACAACAACAACATTGTTTCCATAGATCACACTCATATCCCCTCATACTATCCCTGTAGGTCTGTCGTATTATACTTCTTCGCATCCTGGGAAAAAAATATAGAATGTTGTGAGCTCAGAATCTCAGTAAGGATATCAATATAGTAGAGACTTTTATAAATAAGCATAAACATTTAAGGCAATATATAAGACTAAAACAAAATCCTTTTAAACTTGAACTTCAGCATAATATGGAAAAGGGAAAAATCAAATAATTCCATTTAATTATTCACATGGATATTCTACTAGTCGATTAATCACATGAAATATCAATAGCCACTTTCATAATGATGGAATGCATAATTCCAGACTTTCATAACCACATATTCAAGGCCTTATACCAATACTACAAATAATATCTTCTCAACGCCTTGTTCCAAGACACTAGTTTGTCTCATGAGACCTACCAATGCATCGAGGATCTATAGTGGGCTCCACCGGTCACTTACTAAGTCCAATGCATTCCTCATATGAAAAGTATTAAACAAAACATAACCATTCTTATTAAAACTAGCATACGAAATGTCAATACATTATGCATAAACCAAGAATGGTATGAAATAACACATCCACAGACAAAAAAATCACAAAACCTTCAGTATAATGTGTAAGTTGTGTATCATAACAAATCCACTTCAAACAAACCTAAAATCCATCAAAGGATGTTGACATAGATGAAATCAACACCTTTTTAGAGAAATATCTCTTTCTATTTTGAAATCATTTAAAAGTCACATAATTATAAAAGAAAACATTTATATTTGAAAATATAATTATAATATTGTAAGGGAAGTCTCAATGATGTTATAACGGCAGAAAATACCCGCACTCTCCGTATAAGTAAAAAAAATAGTCTTACCTTAATTTTGTCGAAAATGACATAAAGTGCCTTGTTTGGAAAATGAAGGAAAGATTCCTTTCAAAACATTTAAGGTAAAATGATGATATAAAGTACATTAAACCATTGTATATTAAATAGTAAAAATGTTTTGAAATACATTTTTACAAAGCATGGATGTGGATGATAAAGAGGTACCAGTAGACAATTACTTATAAACAACCTCGGATAATAAAGAGATTGTAAAATTAACCCTTACCTTATACTTATCCTTGGTCAAGGGTTTGTTATCCTCTTGTATAATGGTTCAATAATTTTTATTAAATTATACATGAATCGTATACATTAATATGATATCATATATGATCTTTTAACATTGGTTTGCTAATAATATCTTAGTATTATCGTTGTTTCAAGTGTTAACTGATTCGTTTTACTTTATACTCATAATTATGTGAGTCATATTAGTTATGGTTGGGATGTATCTTATTCATATTCCGAATGATATCAAGTCATTAAAAATTAATTTTAACCATCTAATGAAAATTAGTCTTGAATGGATACGATGGTTAGTGAATCTCATCATGTTCGTGGAGACGGTAATTCATACGTATGCTTGAGCGACCATCATTTTGATATTAAAAAAATATATAATTGGATGTTATATGATATATACATAATAATTATCATTTTATATTTAGTATTTACATCAATTACACATAATTATTATAACAATCCAAATAATAATGTATTGAATAATAATTACACCACTACGTGGAGACGGTAAGCCGTACGTACGCATGTATGGTGAAATGTCATTAAACATATGGGTAAAATAATGAATTTGGTTGTACCATATTTATAATAACATCATGATATATATAATATACTGGAGTTATTATTTTATAAGGAAACGACAAATAAAAAGGATGTGGAATAAGAAAGGAACTCGAAAGAGGTGATGAAATATTTACCTCTTCTTCAGGTTCTTCCTTTTGATTTGATCAAAAGGGCTCCATAGGTTGGCTTTATTACAAAAATAAGGCCTCTTGGATGAAGGGAGGGATGTTGAGAGGGTATTTGGGTAGGGTATGGCTGATTCAAATGGCTTTGAAGGTGTGAATTATAGAGAAGGGGGAGTGCCCTTTTATAAGAGGGGTGAGGGGGACCTTAGGAAAAGGTAGAAATATTATTTTACAATAAAATCATTTTCGGTTTTAATGGCTCAAAAATGTATTATATAAATTATAACGTGTGGATGGGTTGAAAACCACCCAACCAATAGGTTTTAGATAGGTTTGGGTTACTATATTAACATTATCTTTTATACTTAACTCTTAGTTAAATAGTTTGAATTTTACAATGTCTCTGTATTTTTATATTATATAGTTAATAAACAAAATATATACTTCAAAAAAAACACAAGTGGTTCATTAATGATACAAATATCATTATATTAGTCTTTTCTCTATACCTTATATTTTTAGGAATAGAATATAAATTAATAATAGAATATTTGTTTTAAAAACTATTTTATGTCAATTTTGACACTATTTGGTATTTTGTTTTTTCTAAATTACTAACTATATTATTACTTAGAAACAAATTCATATAACCAACTCTAATATGTCATATTAACCTAGAAAAGTATTTTAATTCATAAAAAGTCTCAGATTACATTTATTTGGATATTAATAATATCAATTATTTTAATCTTTCATTAATATGGTAATTACTGCACCATCATTGTGTCATAAATAAATTAAATAATATAATGTATAAAAATTATAAATAAAATACTATTATGTTGGTAATATTTTTTTCTCTCTAATCATTTTTTATAGTATAATTTATATTTTATGTAACTCTATATTAAAAATGTTTAATTATTAATCTTTGATTTTAACTCTTTTAACCCTTCTTTGAATTAAATAATAATAAATGTACTACCATAATTCAAGTGGACCTAAAGGATCATAACTTATTCCTAAGGTTGTTTTTGGTCGAGTTATACTTATAAAATATATTTAGGACATGTGTTAGAGTAATAATAATATCATTTTTACCCTTAATTACCCTATTAACTTTTAACCATGGTAAAAAAAGTAAGAAGTTACTATGCACCAAAATATATTTTTTTCTTATTGAACGAAATTTTTCTTACCAATATCAACCGTGTCCCTCTTATTTTTTAAATTCCACTCACATAAGCGGTAAAATTATGTTCTATATGAATTTTCAAATTCTCTTAGGAGGTGGGTAAAAGATAGTGAAAAGTTCAATTAATTTTTTATATATCTAAAATTATTATAAACTGACTCCAATGAATTACATTGAAATTATATTGGTATTATGTACCTATTTTAACCTAAAATAAATTTAAATGAAATAAATAGTTATTTAAATAAAAATTCAGTTTTAAACTATAACTCATTGTTTTTCACTATTCATCAAAAATTGAAAGTTTTCAGAAAATTACCAAAAATTCACCCTAAGCTAATTTCGCCATTCTGAATAAAAAAAGGAAGTCCATTTTGAATGATAAAATTTTAAAAAGTTAGTATTACTATTCATAACGGCTATTTGGATTGGTTGGGGTGTGTTAGATCTTGATGTTTTGTACAACACATGCTACTGTATTATTCAAATAGAAGCATACTGTGGAAGCTTGAGGTGTTACATTCTCCCCTCCTTCAAATAATTTTGTCCTAAAAATTTATAGAATATTACTACATAAAAAGACTCGGGTGGTTCTTCATCGTATGTTTATCGGGTTCCCATGTTGCCTGTTCCATCTTATGGCTTCTCCATAGAACTTTTACTAGACGATTCGTCCGGTTTCTCTGCACTTGTTCTCTTGTATCAAGAACCTTGACAGGCTCTTCGCAATAAGATAGATCGGGTTCCAGTTCTAATTCCTCACGGGTGATTACATGCATTGGGTTAGGCATGTATTTTCTCAACAGTGATACGTGGAACACATCATGAACTTTGGAGAGACTTGGCGGCATTGCCAACTGATAAGCTGCAGCCCAAATTTTTTCTCTCAAAAGGTCCGATCTACCTAGGACATAATTTACCCTCCTTACTGAAATGTATAATACCCTTCCATGGAGATACCTTCAGGAAAACATGATCTCCTACCTGAAATTCCAAATCCTTCTTTCCCTTATCAGTATAGCTCTTTTGTCTACATTGAGCTGCCTTGATGTGGTTTTGGATTACATTCACCTTTTCTATTGTCTCCTCCACCAGTTCTGGGCCTATGAGTTTTTGTTCACCAACATCATCCCAACAAGTTGGTGTGCGACATCTCTTTTTGTATAACGCTTCATATGGTGCCATCTGAATACTTGAATGGAAACAATTATTATAGGAAAAGTCTAGAAGTGGTGAATAATGACCCCACACACCTTGAAAGTCAAGTGAGAATGATCTCAACATGTCTTCTAAGGTTTTAATAATCTGTTATAATTGTCCATCAGTTTGGGGGTGGTAGGCAGTTCTCAAACGAAGTTCAGTATCCAGGGATTTCGGAAGACTTTACTAGAATTTTTTTGTAAAACGTGGATCACAATCAGAAAAAATTGATAGGTGTAGTCCATGAAGTCCTAAAACATCATTAATATATTGTCTTTCTAGATGTTCAAGTGGTAAATCTTTTCTTATAGCAAGAAAATGTGCTGACATGGTAAGATGATAAACAATGTCTCATACTGCATCATTTTTTATAGGAGTCTTTGGTAGTCCGATGACAATGTCTATCATGATTTCATCCCATTTCCACTCAATTATGGGAAGATGTTACATGACTCCTCCAGGATGTTTCCTTCCAGCTTTTACTTGTTGAAAAACCATATATCCTGACACAAAATCAGCAATCTCCCTCTTCATGTTGTCCCACCAAAAATGATCCTTCAAATATCTATAAATTTTGGTGCTACCAAGGTGTATATAGAAATTAAAGCTATGATAATCATCTAATAATTCCCTTTTCAGATCAGGTATATCGGTAACACAAGGTCTCTTCCCAAATTTCAAAATTCCACCTTCATAAACAAAGTCACTCAATCTCCCATCATTCACAGCTTTAATCTTCTTCTTTTGAACTCTCATATTTTTAAAAACACCATGATAATTTCTAATCAAAGCATCTGCCACCTTATTTTCCTTCCCCTGGTGGTAGCGTATAGTGCAATCATGATCCTTTTGTAGTTCAATACATCACCTTTGCTTCATGTTGAGTCCTCTCTGTGAGAAAATATACTTCAAACTCTTGTGATCGGTATATATCTCACAATTTTCACCATAGAGATAGTGTCTCCATATATTCAAAGAAATGATTACCGCTGATAACTCAAGATCATGAGTGGAATAGTTTTTCTCATGAATATTTAGCTATCATGATGCATAGGCAATAACCCTATAATTCTACATAAGGACACCACAAAGTCCTTTATTTGAAGCATCACTATAAATAACAAACTCATAATTCCCTGATGGTAGAGTCAATATAGGTGCATTGACTAATCTTTTCATCAGTTCTTCATAACATTCATCACAATCCTTTTTACAAACAAATTCAACCCCTTTTCATGTTATGTTTGTTAATGGGTTAGCCAACTTGAAAAATTCAAGAATAAACTTTGATAATAACCTACTAAAACAATAAAACTTCATACCTCAGTTATACTCGTCGGTGCTGTACATTCTTGGATTGCCTGGTTCTTAGAAGAATAAATAGAGATTCCATCCTTAGAGATAATATGGCCAGGAAATGAAATCTCTTGAAGCTATAATTCACAGTTGCTAAACTACCCATATAATTCATGTCTTCTAAGAGTCTTCAGGATAATGTGCAAGTTATTTTCATGATCTTCGTAGCTTTTGGAGTATACCAAAATATCATCAATAAATACCACTACAAAGTCATCAAGATATTCATTGAAAACCCTGTTCATTTGATCCATGAATACAGAGGGTGCATTAGTCAATCCAAAAGGCATTACTGTTAACTCGTAATCCCATACCTAGTTCGAAATGATGTTTTTGGAATGTATTCCTTCTTCACACACAACTGATGATATCCAGATTGAAGGTCAATCTTTGAAATGTATTGAGCTCCATGCAGTTGGTCGAATAAATCATCAATGTGAGGTAGGGGATACTTGCTCTTTATTGTTTTATCATTGATCTCCCTATATTCAATGAAAAACCTCATAGATCCATCTTTATTCTTATCAAAAAGGATAGGGGCTCTCCATGGATAAACACTATGTCCAATAAATCCCTTATTACTCAATTCCTGTAGTTGTTTCCTTAGTTCCACTAATACCATAGTGGCCATTCTATAAGGGGTCTTTTATATGGGCCTTGATCCAAAAATTAAATCAATGGAAAACTCAATTTCTTGTTCTGGAGGATTTCTAAGTAAATCTTCTAGAAACATATCAAAAAATTCTTTCACAACAGGTACATATTCTATTTGAACATTTGTTTCCTCCCCTATAGTAATTTCATTCTCCTAATCCCCAATAATTGAATTTAGTTGAGCTACTGGGGGTGGATCTTGATAAGAACTGGTGGTGATGATTCTGCTCTAATGAAAAGGTGTTCTTTATAATTGTCATCGAAAATCATATCCTCCTTCTTCATAAAATAAATTTTCACATCATGGTTCTAAAGCCAATCCATAGCGAGGATTATATCAAATTCAATCATGGGTATGACGATGGGATCATAAGATAAAGAAAATTTATATGCTCTAATGGGGACTGATTCACAAAACATTGTTGCAATGATACTTCCCTTAAGAGTTTTGACTGACAACTCCCTTTTTAAATAAAAATGGAAATATCTAATTTTCTTAGGAAACTAGGAAGCTATGACACGATGTGATGATCTATAATCAAATAAAGCATTTTCTAAACTTGAGGAAACCATTAAATTACCTACCTCCACATCTTTCGGAGCTTCAACATTAGCAGTAGTAATAGCATAATATTGGCATTGATCCATTGTCCTTTTTTTAGGTATGTTCCACTAACGCTTTGGCGATTCATTTTCATAATGCCCCCATTCTCTACAATTGTTGCATTCAACATCGAAAACCTCTTTCTTACCCTTGCAATCACGAGCGTGGTGGCCTTTTTCGCCACTCTTGTAATAGACTCTCATTCCCTTCAGGAAAGTACTTGGGTGTTTCATCCCACCTTTATTGTAGGATGGATATTCAATATTTCTCTTCTTTCCCTTATTTCCATTTCCAATGTGTTTGGAAGATCTCTTCTTCTCTTGATTTTCTTTATAGTCGAAAGACATAGAGATTTATTTTTCTGCCTTGATAGAACATGAGACAATATACCCATACAATGAGAAGGATTTTGAGACTAATTCTTGACAGAGAAATGGTTTTAACCCATCAAAGAACCGATCAATCTTATTTCTTGGGCTACATATATAATCTACAGCATGCCTCGGTAACCTTGTAAAGTTAGCTTCATACTTTGCAACATTCTTATCCACCTTTTTCCTCAGACTCATAAATTTCCATTCCATATTCGCCCTATGGTCACGAGGAAAGTATTTTTCTAAGAAAAGATTTGTTAACTACCTTCATTCCATATTTGATACTTTATCACCTTCCTTTATGTTTTGAATCAATGACTATAATTGATCAGTATCTCCAGTGAGGCGGCAAACTACCATGACAACTTTTTCCCTTTCTTTACTCCCCATGGCGTGGAATATGTTTTCTAAGGAATTTATCCAATGCTCGGCTACTAGTGGATTTTTAATCCCATTGAATGTTGGTGTTTGTTGTTTCATGAAGTGATCTAGCATTGATCCTCCTTGTTGTGGATCAAGGTGCTCCACACAAGTAAAGTTATTTTTCATAACCTGAGTGAGTTTTCCCAATATAGTGATAAAATGATCAGTACTGGTTGTATCTATAGCTCCACTATAATTATCTTGAGCAGGAGGGAAATCCCTACATGGAGTGTGGGCATTGATACGGGTTCCATTCCTTCCACTAGGTGCCATTTCTAAACAATGGCATAAACAAAATTAGTTTATGAATCGAATAACATAATTCCAAATAGGTAAAAATCTTAACATAAATCGAACAGTTTGTAGATATAATCCATAATCATAAAAAAAATTCATTGAGGATGTATATACTCATAAACCCTTCATAATGGTTTGTATTGAAAATGAGAATTATTGTAAGCATATCCCTTGGGAGAGTCGTAACCAAGAGTGCAACAAGGCTCATTGTCGTGCACCAGTTCCTGTTTGAGTCTAGATCAAATCAGTTTTTTTGGGGTTTTACCCCATTGTACATCTTTGAAAGAGCCACATCTACCTACTCGTATCCATACAGGGATGTATTGGTTGGAAAACTCACAAAATCTCTATAATACCAAAATTCTAGAAAGTTCTTCTATATTAATTCTCAAATTCTATCTTAGAGCTTTGTTCTCTAATCATAGTTTATCTAAATCTAGTTTCCAAGGTTTTTACTAAAGTTCCTATGATACCATATGTAACTCCCCGACCCCAGTTACCCAGAGTCAGAGCATTATTTCATAGCATTGGCATGATCACAAAAGATAAAGTCTCGAAAAACCAACTAGTTTAGTAGCCTTGGAGGTACTAGATACATTCATATGGTTTACATTACATCATAAAATGAAAAACTACAACAACACTATTTCCATAGATCACACTCATATCCCCTCAGACGATCCCTACAATTAAGTCATAGTATACTTCTTTCGTATCTTGGGAAAAATAAAACAAAGAAAGGGGTGAGCTCAGATTCTCAGTAAGGATAAGAATATAGAGAAAACTTTCATAAATAAGCATAAACATTTATGGAAATGGATAAGACTAAAACTGAATCCTATTAAACATGAAGATCATCATAATTTGGAAAATATAAAAACAAAATAATTCCATTTACTTATTAACATGGATATTCAACTGGTTCAATAATCACATGCAATATCAACAGCCACTTTCATAATGATGGAATGCATAATTCCATACTTTCATAACCATGTAGTCAAGGCCTTGTGCGAAGACTACAATTATATTTGGTCAATGCCTTGTTCCAAGACACTAGTTAGTCTCATGAGACCTACCGATCCATCTAGGAGATATAGTGGGATCCACCCCTCATTTACTAAGTCCAATGCATTCCTCATATGAAAATTTTTAAACATAACATAAACATTCGTATTAAAACTACCCTAACAATTGTAAATACTTTATCCATAAACCATGAATGGTATGAAATAACACATCCACAGTCAAAAATATTACAAGACCTTCAATACAATATGGATGTTTTGTATCATTATAAATCAACATCAAACAAACTCAAAATCTATTAAAGGATGTTCTCATAGATGAAATAAAAACCTTTTTAGAAAAATATATCTTTCTATTTGAAAGTCATTTAAAAGTCACATAATTATGAAATAAAACATTAATATTTGAAATTATTTTTATAATCTTGTAAGGGAAGCTTAGATGATGTTATAAGGATAGAAAATAGGTTCACCCGCCGTATAAGTTAAAAAACATTCTTACCTTAATTTTGTCGAAATGGTGATAAAGTACCTTGTTTAGAAAACAATGGAAAGTTTCCTTTCACAAAATATAAGGTAAAATAAGGGAATAAATGACTTTAAACAATTTTCTTGTAAATAGTAAAAAAAATTGAAATAAATTTTTATGAAGCATAGATGTGGTTGATAAAGAGGCCTGAGAAGATAATTACTAATAAACAACCTTGGATAATGAAGAGATTGTAGAATTAACCCTTAACTTGTACTTTTTTTAGGTCAAGGGTAGGTTAACCTACTCTATAATGGTGTAAAAATTGTTATTAAATCATACAAGAATTATATACATTAATATTATATCATATATGATCTTTTAACATTGCTTGGTTAATATTATCTTAGTATTATCGTTGTTTCTAGTGTTAACAGATTCGTTTTCCATTATATTCTGTGTTATGTGAGTCATATTTGTTATGGATGTGATATACCATAGTCATATCCATAATGATATCAAGTCATTAAACATTATTTTTAATCATCTAATGATAATTATTCTTGACTAGATATGATGGGGAATGAATCTCATCACGTTTGTGAAGACGGTAATCCGTATGTGCGCACGAGCGACAATATCATTCTTATGATATTAAAATAATATATAATTGGATGGTATATCATATATATATATAATAATTATCATGTTATATTTATTATTTACATAAATTACACATCATTATTATAATCATCCAAATAATAATGTATTGAATAACAATTACACCACAACATGGAGACGGTAAGCCATACGTACGCATGTGTGGTGACATGTCATTCAAAGGATGGATAGAATAATGAATTTGGTTTTATCATTATTATAATAAAATAAACATATATAGAAGATACAGGAATTATTATTTTATGATGGAAACAACAACAAAAGGAAGTGGAAGAAGAAAGGAACATGGAAGATGTGATGAAATATTTACCTCTTCTTCAGGTTCTTCGTTTTGATTTGATCAGAAGGGCTCCATAGGGTGGCATTATGACTATAGGAAGGACTCTATGATGAATGGAGGACAGTTTAGAGGGTATGGGGGCAGGTTTTGGGTGATCCAAATGGCTTTGAAGGTGTGAATTAGGGAGAAGGGGGAGTTCCCTTTTATAAGAGGGGTGAGGGGCACCATAGGAAAAGCTTGAAATATTATTTTATAATAAAATCATTTTCGGTTTATAATGGATCCAAAATGTATTATTTAAAGGATAAGGTGGGGATGGGTTGAAAACCACTAAACCAATAGGTTTTAGATAGTTTTTGGTCATTGTATTAGCTTTATGTTTTATATTTAACTCATAGTTAAATTGTTTGCCATTTACCATGTCTCTTTGTATTTTTATATTATGTGGTTATTAAATTTACTATATACATCCAACCAAACCCCAATTGGTTCATTAATGATAAAAATATCATTATATATGTCTTTTGGTAGTACCATAGAATTTTAGGAATAGAACATAAATTAATAATATAATATTTGTCTTAAAAGCTCTTTTATGTCAATTTTGACACTATTAAGTATTTTGTTATTTCTAAATTCTTAACAGCATTATTACATAAATAAAAATTCATATACCCAACAATAATATGTCATATTAACCTAGAAAATAATTGGAATTAATAAAAAGTCTCAAATTACATTTATTTGGATATTTATAATATCAATTGTTTTAATCATTCATTAATATGGTAATTTCTACATCATCACTGTGTCATAAATAAATTTAATTATTTAAGGTATAAAAATTATAAATAAAATAAAATTATGTTTTAAATATTTTTATCTTTTTAATGAATATTTAAAGTCGAATTTCTCTTATGTTTAACCCTATATTAAAAATTTATTTATTATTAAACATTGATTTTAACTCTTTTTACTCTTCTTTGAAATAAATAATAATAAATGTCCTAATATAATTTCAGTGGACCAATAGGATATTATATTTTTCCTATGGTTGTTTTTTTAGAATTATACTTATCCAATATAATTAGTTCATGTTTTAGGGTAATAATAATATCATTTTTACCCTTAATTACCATATTTACTTTTAACCGTGGTAAATAAAAGTAAAAAAGTTACTATTCACCAAAAATTATTTTCGTCTTATCAAACCAAATTTTTCATACTAATATCAACCATGTCCCTAGGATTTTTGTAATTCCACTCACATAAGAGGTAAAATTAATTTTTATGTGAATTTTCAAATTCTTTTAGGAGGTGTGTAAAAGACACTGAAGAGTTCAATAAAATTTTCATTTATCTAAAATTATTATAAACTGACTTTAGTGAATTGCATTGAAAATATATAGGTATTATGTATCTATTTTGACCTAAAATAAATATAAATAAAATAAATATTTATTTAAATAAAAATTCTGTTTTAAACTATTACTCAATGATTTTCAATATTCATAAAAAATTGAATTTTTTTAGAACAATACCAAAAATTTACCCTAAGATAATTTTGATATTCAGAATCCAAAAATGAAGTCCATTTTAAGGGATAAAATTTATAAAATTCCAAAAAGTGATTATTACTATTCATGACAGCTAGTATGATTGGTTGTGGTGTGTTAGAACTCAAAGTTTCATACAACACACGCTATTGTATTATTCAAAGAAGAGCATACTATGGAAGCTTGGGGTGTTACACCCCCTTTCAAGGTATTTAAACAAGTTAGGCTAAAAATTTTAAAATATCATTAGCAACATTTAATTAACCATAATCTAATTAACTTCATGGGATTCTATATTATTCTTTATTCTAGAATTAAAACATTTTTAAACATAAAAATTCAATTTTTTATAATCATTTTTATTTTTATTTTTTGACGTAGATTTCAAAAATAATTTTAACAATTTATAGAGATTTAATTTGATAAAATGGATTCCATATTTAGAACCATCATTTTCATATTTGGAAAATAGGCCAACATTATTTTTCATCATTATGTATAGTAACTGTGGTACATATTTGTTAAATTAGTATGGGTAAATATTGTAATTAATGTTAGAGCTCTTGTGATAAGGCCTAAAAAATAAGTATAACACCTTATTTAAATCAATTTAATGAGTTTGGTTTGACCAACTACATCCAATGCTCAAAAATGTGGATTTCTTCTATTTTTCCTTGACAAATTGACTTATATAATTTTATGTCATGAATTAATACTAAAGGTTACATAATTTTTTTTCATAAAATTTTGGCTTAACATATGATCTACTATAAATATATGTAGATTCCTTTTCTATGGATATAAATAATGTGGATGCTTATTGTAGGTATTTTTGTAGATGTTCAAGACCATGATATGATTATTTTTTATTTCCCTCCAATTTGTTAAGATTTTTTATTTTTTTAATATATGATTCACTATAAAATGATTTTTTAGTGAACATGTAACACTTGAATCATTTATTTATGAATAAAGAAAATAAATAAATTCAAATTTCTCTCCTAAAATAATACATCAATGGAGAATAAAATAATCAATATATTGATTTTGTTTTCTACTTCTTATTCCAATTGTATGATAACCCCAATTGGATGTTGGTTCTTTCTATAAATGGGGGCCTTTCCATCACCACCCCCATAGGGATGGTAATCAAGGTTTATAATGACCCCTCTTAAATGATGAATGATCCTACAAGTAAAAAAGAACTCTCCTCCCTCACTTCCATTTGGGAAACCCAATTATTTCACAAGTTTATTTCACTCTAGTGAATAAAAAACAGTCAATAAAGGAAAATTTCCAGTTTTAAAATGATTTTTATTAATATTCTTTTCCGTATATATTTTTCTTCTACTTATTCTTATTCTTCTTATTTACTCATATGAATTTCTAATAGTATATATTATTTTTTTGAGTTTCTTTTTACATAATCACATGTTAGGTTGAGTGTTTTCAATGGGATATGACTAGTAATGATTTATTTCTAGGTCTTCGTTATCCTATATCAGCTTTTTGGAAAAAAAATTATTCTTATTTTATTCTCATTTTGGAACTAGGTTATATCATGGAAATATATATACTTTCCTCCATTTTGAGTTGAATATTTAATATTCAAGTTAATACTGATAAATACAGCATGAGAATTATATAAAAAGTAATGAATAATCCATCTATATCATTACTCCTTATAAAGAATTTGTTTCATTTTAATCGAATAATAAATTGCATCATTTTATATTGACAGAGTAGTTATCTCTAATTCTTATCACGACTATGCCAATGAATTTAATCATCTTTAATTTTTTACTTCTTTTATAATCATTGGAGTTTGTTGATAGAATATAGAGTAGTAAATGCATTTGATTAATATGATTTTGGTGATTCGGTGATGGTTTTTTTCACACACCAACTCCTTAAATTATTTTACTTTATTATTTATTGGTTTCGGTTAGCCTCGCCATGGTGTGGGGAGAGTGCAGGTCTAACATCTTCAATGTTTAATGTTTTTGTTGGTTGTTGGACTGGTGCACAAGCACCAAACGGTCGGCAGTAGCCGTGGGGTCAGTCCATGTACTTATGCAGTTACCTAATGTTTAAAATAAATATTTATATATATATATAAAATGGGTTAATTGTTTGCACCATAATTATAAAAATATTATTATTGTGCAGATAGTAATATTTTTATAATTATTGGATGTTTTATTCTTGTCATTAATATATATATTATATATATATTAATTGGTTTCTAGTAGTGTTTTTAATATTTTTATGAGTACACTATTATTATGAAAATTTTTAAAGATATATTATTATTAATGTTAATATTCGAAAAAAATGGGAAATAAAATAAACAAGATTATTATTTTTATTCTTCTTACTTTTTTTATTATTATAATTATGTTATTATTAATATTAAAATTATGATTATTATTATTGATAATAGATTTATTTTTTTATTATAAAAATAATAATATAAACCCTAATGGGGGAGGCATAGCCCCACCCCCCCTTACTCCTACGCGAAGCGCTGCTGGCGCAACTCTCCCATTCCTCCCGATTGAGACTAGGCCACACCCCTACGAGGTTATTCAGAAGTGGGGGCCCCTCGCCCATTCTATTCTGTGTGTAGAGGCCTCCCATGCTCCCTCATCCCCTTCCCACGACGCACCCATGTCCGGCTCAGCATGTGGTACACCAACATAGCTCATCCCAGCCATGCTCCATTCCCAACTGCACCTCCCGGTGGCGACCCCACCCTGCTCAGGCAGCCTAGACCACCCTCTCTAAAAACTTTTTTCCTTGTTCTAGAGGGACACAGCTACCCTCCTCTCTTCCTCTAACCAACAACTCCGACAACCCCTACTGCTTTGACATGTATGCGACGACCTCACTCGGGATCCCTCTTCCCCTGGTCGGACCTCCCTAATAGTTCCCCTTTTTACCATGTTACCATTCCATAGATGATTCTTCTCGAATCCCCAATGAATGAGGTCTGATTGAGGTACAATACTTTTAGGTAATATCATCTTATATATTCTCCTTTATCACATTGGCATTTTGTTTCTCTTTCGACACCCAGTTTGGATTCAACAGGAACACTAAGGTTTGGATAATATGTGATTGTTGTGTTCCTCCTTCAATAGGCAATGCAATTGATGTATTGGGACCCATTGGTCCATGTTACCGCATCATCCACCAAGGGATAGGCGGATGGGCTTGTTTCACTATTCTGCCAATGTTTTCAGTAAGGTTCTAAACCAATTTTTCATGTCGCACCTTTATTTAAGGGTATTAATGTATTTATTGATTCTTAATTATTTTTTTATTTGGGCTTTGATCCTTCCCGATTACTTTTTTATGGTCTTTTTAATTGTTTTGGTGAGTTTTTTACAACTCTATGGGTGTGTGCACGCATATACTAAGGTATGAAAAAATATAATATATATCTCCCATGTACGTTTTCCCTCACAGCATGGGGAATATGTGCCATGTGTTAAGGGATATATATACATATATATATATATATATATATGATGGTATGTTCTAGTATGTGGAGCAATTCTTAGTAGTCGCTGATAAATTGGTCAACTACCGATGTTTAATTTGTTCTTGCTTTTGAGGTAGGCATTTCCATATATTCCCTCATCTATATCATTCCATATTCACTTTAATTATTTCATTTAGTTTATAAATGTTATTTTCACCTTTATAAGAATGATAGTATATTCATTTCATTTATTTTTTATGATGGTTAGAATTGTTAAAAACCACTTTGAATTAGTTACGTGTTTATATGTGAGGGTTTTTATGCCATTTATCCTATTTTTTTTAAATCCAGTTAGTGATTGTGTTTTCTTAATTAAATATTATATTATGTTTCACACCTCTTTTGTGTTTTTATTTATCTTATGGTTGTGTTTTCTGGTTGAAAGATTTGATTAAAAATGGATTTTTGGATGCTTCTCTATTCATGCACATGATTATACATTTCCAACATGGTTGGAAATAAATGCCTTTATCGTCAAATGGTATTGCTGGATGTCTTGAGTGGTGTTTTCTTATAGAAACATTTTATTGAACTTGTTTGTCTTACATTGGTTGGTTTTATGGAACATAGTGTTTTTTTTGAAATTATTTCACATCTCTTTGAATTGTTATTATTTTTCTTGAATCCTCAGTTTTATAAGTGTTTTTTGTCTTCTAAATATTGTGGGTCTCTTTTTGTGGCTCTTTAAATTGCTTTGAAATGAAATCCATGCATATTTTCCCTTTTGTTTTTGGGTGTATATATTTTTTTGGGTGTGTGTTGTAAGGAATCAGCTTGTTTGTTTCTGAAAAATTGAACATATTACCACTAAAGCAATATATGGAAATGCATTGAAACATGGAATCTAAGGGCTAATTTGGATTTTTAAATACATAAGTGGTGTCTAGAGTTGTTTTAGATGATCCTGGGCAGTGTTTTCATAAATGAATTTAATTATGTTAAAATTGAGGCATGATTTACAATGCCAAGTGTTCAATTAAGTCATTATGTCAACTGAATGATGTGATGTCCCGGTTGGAACTTTGTATGTTTGACATGAATGCATATATATAAGTATATGAGGTGCTCCAATCTATGGTAACCCATTATGGGTGAACACATGGGAAGTATCCGTGTTTGGGGTAGGCGAGTGTGGTAAGATTAGTCATGCGTGCGATGCCCTCCCACTTATAGAGAATAATTATAACCACCATATGTTCCTATGTGTCTTTTAGATGATCGAGTGATGGTTGATGATCTTACCCTATTAGACAATTTGGTACCCCCTGTATTTGATGCCTATCTAGGTGGGATTTGCCACTTGATTGGTCAGTTTTAGGGTGGCCAGTTGGTTATAGACATAGGAGCTCCACCATATGTCGACATGTGTTTATGAACTGAGAACGTCCAGGGTTATTCTAGGGATTTTGTGGATCACCCATGGTTACTTAATTATTTACATTTCTTGTCTACTTTCAGCTAAGACTGTTATTTTATTCTCTATTATCATTGTTTACCTACTTTTTTTAGCATAGCCTTGATCATTCAATATTGTTTCATTATAAAATGTAAATTTGTATTGGGAATGGTATGTAGCATGTTATGGGTTTACATAAAATGGGAAAAAATGTTACCTATTTTTCTTAAAATGTGAAAAACCTATATTCAAAATGTATTTCAAACTTTTGTGAATGGACTTCCTCGGAAAGGATAACATTTGGATTCAGTGGATTATTCCTGGAATCCCAACTGAACATCTTAGTGCCCATGCCTATTATATATTTCTAGTTGTAGGTTCAGTATCTTGTATAAGTTCTAGTTCAGCTGCTCAACGTTGGAACAGTCTTGGTTCTCAGTGGGGTGGTGAACTAGGAGGTCACAAGGAGGTATGTGCATTTCATTTTCTTCTTTCTGCTAGTTTTATTTTTTTACTACCAATACTTATTTATTTACCTTTCTTTAATTTATGCTTCATTCATTCCCTCTTCTATGTTTTTGATGTCTGACACTAGTTTCCAGCCCTTGGGGATCGGTAATGCCCATAGGACTTGTCGCGGGCTGGCTTGCGAGACCGCTTCAGGGTTGGCCCAGGTTGGTTTGTGACAAAATTATATCAGTGGAGGCCCTTGATATTTGGGGTGTCGAGTAGAAGGAGATTCAGGCTTTTGAGACTTAGGAGGTTGGTGCGTGAAGAGCGTCGCGAACACTTGCTCGCACTGATCCTCGAGTCACCAGGGGGAGTCTGGGATTTGATTCTATTGTCATGGGTTGTTTTGTATTGAGGGATGAAAATGGAAGGGAATCGGTTTATGTTGTGGCATCACATGGGGGTGGTGACCCATGTGAATCCCAAGTTCCATACTCAAGGTCCACGTAGTGTTAAACCTTACTTGAGGCATGGCTCAACACCATGTCATCAGGTCCGACATATGCTCTAGTTCCTCATTCCAGTGGGTTGTTATTTTTTTTCATTTTAATCTTCGTTGATGTGAATGTGCATTAAAAGTAAGATTTATTTTGAAATAGAAAAGAGTTTCTTTTAATTTTTTTTGAAATTGGTGAAGTGGGTTTTTAAAAGGGGAAGTGTTTTGATTTTGAAGGTTTGGTTGGTTTTTTGATTTAATAAGAAAAAAAGATGTTTGGACCTTATCATTGTTTATAGAGGTTTAAATGTGCTTGGGTATGTGTAGAGAGTGTGTGGGAGTACTAGTTCACAGATTATGTGAGCAATATTGAATGAACACACATGTGATGGTTCATAAGATTCTACAGGGGGGTTTTAAAATTTTAAAGAAAGAACAGTTTTGGAAAAGTGATTTTTTTCTTACGATTGAATATGTTTGTCTTATTGACCTGTTGACCTTGGCTTGTGTTGTTGTTTTGAATAATTTTTGGCTTGATGCTTGTATCGATGGTGTTTTTCATGTTGTTATGAGTATGCAGCCCATAAAGCCTCTAAAAGGTGTTAATGAGTTATCCACAGTTCCCAGTTATTTTTATTTGTTTCTTTCTTATCGAGGTAATTGAAGTATATTAAATGTAGCTGTATAGTTCATAATGAAAGTGTGTCATTAGGTTTATTGGAACTCCATGGGTAGTTAAGGTTCTTACCCTCCTTGAGTTATTTTAGGGTCTAGTTCTGGATGCGTAAACATGGGATGTCTCATCATTGTTAGAGTCTGGTGTGTAGTTGGTAGGTGCCAGCTCTTGTGAAGGTTCCTCAACTGGAAAGAAGTTCATGTCGGAGAAACATGCCTTCAAGAATCTATCTTTGTCTGTACCGACTCCCAGTATTTTTGACCATTCTGTTGAATGCCACTAGTGTGGCTGGTTCACGCATTCTAAGCCGCATTGTTGGGTACCTTTTAAGACTTGTTACAATCCGACTGTTCGGGCCACCGAATAGAGTTTTGAAAGAAGCATCATTCGGGAGGATGGATTTAGGGACCAGATGATAAAAATTCTTCACTGTGAGGCAGGAGATGCTTCTGCCATCTGTGCCCCAGCCACAAGTCTCGGGGTGATTCTTGCTTACAGTCAATAGTTGCTTAGGGTGGGTGGAACCTTGGTCTGGATCATGTTTCTTACATGGGGTAGAAATATCAAAATTTTCTTTTCTATATTCTTTTGACTATCATAACCTCACCCTTGTTGTAGTGGTGTGATGATCTCGTTTTACCACAATCGAAGCAGCCTTATCTACTCATAGTATGGTTTCTAAATTGTTCGGTGTCATTAAAGGGTGTTGTCCCATGAGTAAATGGACATGTTATGATTTGGAGTTGTTCTTAGATTTTTTTGTTAGGGGGTGTTTGTTTTTTTTGAAATTGTTGGGAGGTGTTGAGTTAATTTCTCATCCTCAAGTTGTTGGGTAGTTTCGTAGAAATATTTCCATCTGAGTCTCAAGAGGGTGGTTTAGTTCATGTGGGGAAGATGAATGAGTTCAATTTGGCAGTTCCCGCATCCCCCCCCCCCACTTCGTGGTGGTGTGTTTAGGTATCAAAGGTTACCATATTATTGAATTCTTGTGGTAGGGTGAACTATCCTGTGTTCACCCCTCAATGTCGGGTTGTAGTCCTCGGTGAAATGGTTTGGTGTAATGTTTGTGGCAATGGTCACCCTGACACTCTTGGTTCTCTATGCATTTGTCTGGGAATGGAATCATGTTGTGTCAACTGTTGGCTTGGGACCTTTCTAACGGCAGAATGTTTTTTGGTGGGGAGAATTGTTACACCCTGACTCCTTAAATTATTTTATTATTCTATTTATTGGTTTTGTTTAGCCTCTCCAAGTTTCGAGGTGAGAATGGGTCTAAAATATTTATCATTTAATGTTTTGATTGGGTGTCAGACTAGTGGGCGAGAACCGCATGATCAGCGATAGCCATGCGGTCGGTCCACGTACTTATGTAGTTACCTATTGTTTAAAATAAATGATATATATATATACATATATAATAGGTTAAATGTTTGTTCCATAATAATAAAAATATAATTATTCTCTACATAGTAATAATATTATTATTTTTGGAAGTGTTCTTATTGTCATTAATATATCTATATATTTTATTAATTGGTTTATATAAGAGTTTTTAAAAAAAATTTAGTAAACAATTATTATGAAAATTAATAATGTTATATTATTTTTAATGTTAATATATGGAAAAAAATTGGAAGTAAAATAAACAAGATTATTATTTTTATTCTTCTTACTATTATTATTATTATAATTATGTTATTATTAATATTAAATTTATTATTATTATTATTATTACTATTTTTATTGTTTTTATTTTTCATTTTATAAAAAATTAGAATCTAAACCCTATGGGGGGAGGTGCACCCCCCCGTTTCGCCTCCTGCACAAGGCGCTACTGGCACAACCCTCCCCTCTTTTTGATCGAGACCAAGCCACACCCAAATGGGGTTATACAAGTGCAGTGGCCCCTCACACCTTTCTATTTTTAGTGTGGTGGCCTCCCTTTCTCCCTCATCCCCTACTTGTGACAAACCCCAGTCTCGCTCGACTTGTGGCACACCAACCCAGCCCTTACCTGCCATGCTCCCTTCTCAGCCGCACCTCCCGGCTGCGACCCTACCCTACTCAGGCGATTCAGACCCCCCTCGACACGACCTTGTTCCCATGTTCCTGCATGGCGCAGCTACCCTCCACCCTTTCTCTGACCATCTACTCTGATGACCCCCATTGGTTTGACTTGTACGTGGCAACCTCACCCTGGATCCCTGTCTCTATGGTCAGACCTCCCCTATAGTGAACCATTTTAGCATGTGACCCTTCGTCATTCGCTTCCTCTCAGAACCCCCATGAATGGGGTCTTATTGAGGTCCAATTATTTGAGTTAATACCATTTCCAATGTTCTTCTTTATCACATTTCCATTTTGTTTATCTTTTGATACCTAGTTTGGATTCAACCAGAACCCTAAGGTTGGAATAATATGTGATGGTTGTGTTCATCCATCAATTGGGTATGCAATTGATTATCGGGACCCATTGGTCCATGTTCTGGCATCCGCCGCCAAGGGCGAGGCGGATGGGCTTGTTACACGATACCGCCAATGTTTCGGGTAAGGTTTTAAACCCACTTTTTGGCATCCCACCTTTATTTATGGGTGTTTAAGTATTTATGGATTCTAAATAATTTATTAATGCACATGTTGATCCTTGCCGCTGATTTTTTTTTGGTCATTCTAATTGTGGTATTGAGTTTTGGCCAACTCTGTGGGTGTGCGCACGCATATAGTAATGTATGAATATATATATATATATATATATATCCCATGTATATATTCCCTCATGACATGGGGAATGTGTGAATTGAGTTAAGTGATATATATATATATATAATTATATGAATGTATGTGTGTGTGCGTGGAGAAATTCTGAACAGTCACTAAAGAATTAGTCAACAATCGAATGTTAATTTGGAATTTCTTTTGAGGTAGAAATCTTTATCCTTTACCTTATCTAGATAATTTTCCATGCAATAGAATTATTTCATTTAATTTATAAATGTTATTCGCACCTTAATAAGCATTATAGTTTATTCGTTTCATTGTTTTTTTATGATGGTTAGAATTATTAAAAACTGATTTGAAATAGCTCCTTGGTTGTATGTAAGAGTTTCCATGCCCTTGATACCATTTTTTCAATCCATTTAGTGATTTTTTTTCTTAATTAAATATTAGATTATCTTTTTCACCTTTATTATGTATACAGTTAACTTATTGTAGTGTTTTCCTGTTGAAATATTTGATTAAAAATTGAATTTTTAAATGCTCCTCTATTTATTCACATGGTTATTCTTTTTCCAACATGGTTGGAACGGAATGAATTTATCTTCGAATTGTATTTTTGGATGTATTGAGGGTGTTTTATTATAGAAACATTTAATGGAACTTTTTTTCCTGTGTTGGTTGGTTTTATAAAAGTTTCTATTTTGTAGAAATGATTTCATAGCTCTTGGAGTTATTATTCTTTATCTCAAATCCTCTATTTTATAAGCAGTTCTTGTTTTCAAAATGTCATGGATCTCTTTGTGAAACTTTTTAAATTGGATTTAAATAATATCCATGAGTATATTCTTGTTTGACTTTTGTTGTATATATTTTGGTTGGTGTGTGGTGTTAGGAATCGACTTGTGTGTTTCTATAAAATTGAACATAGTTTCACTAAAGACATTTATAGAAATTCTTTGAAATATGAATCCTAAGGGTCTGTTTGGATTTTTTAATAAAAAAGTGGTTTGAAGACGTTTTTTATAAGATCTTGTGCAATGTTTTCATAGAGGCATTTGATTATGTAAACCTAGAGGCCCGATTTACAACTCCAAGTGTTTAATAAAGAGGTTTTGACAACTGAATTATGTGAAAAACTAGTTGGCACTTGGTATGTTTGACATGTATGCATATATATGTGTATATGGGTCACTCCAATCAAGGGAAATCATTTGTGGGTAAACACATTGGAAGAATCTGTGTTTGGGGTAGGCAAGTGCGATGATATGAGTCATGCGTGCAAGGGCCTTCCACTTACATAGTATTATTATAACCACCATGGGTGTTTATGCATCATTTAGATGATCAAGTGATGGTTTCTGATCATCCCCTATTTGACAGGTTGGTACCCCTAGATTTCTTGTTAGGCCGGGCAGGCTTCCACTGGATTGGTCAGTTTTTGGGCGGCCAGTTGGTTATAGACTTAGGATCTTCACCATACGCCGCAGGTGGTTCCGAACCGAGTATGTCCATGGGTCTTCTAGGTATTTTTATGATCACCCATGGTTACTTAATTATTTACATTTATTTTCTAATTTTTTCTAGTCCAATTAGTTTATTCCCAGTTTTCATTGTTTACCTGGTTTTTTTATCACAACCTTGATCTTTTATCTTGTTTTTTATAAAATGAAAAGTCATTTGTGGAATGGTAGGTAAAATGTGTTGGGTGTACATAAAATTGAAAAAAAATGTTTCTTATTTTTCATAAAATGTGAAAAACCTACTTTCATACTTATATTTCAAAATTGTGTTTATGGGATGCTTCAAAAAAGAGAACTTTTGGATATAGTGGTTTATTCTTGGAATCCCTACTGAGCATCCCAGCGCTCACGCCTATTATATATTTCCAGTTGTAGGTTTATATTCTCGTACAGGTTCCTCATTTAGTTACTCAATGTTATAGCAGGCTTGGTTGTGAGTTGGGGGTGACCTATGAGGTCACAAGGAGGTATGTACAATTCTTTTTCTTCCTGGTGTTAGTTTTATTTTTTATTATCAGTCATTATTTATTTACCTGTCTTTAATTTTTGGGACAAGTCTTTACCTCTTCTATGTTTTGATGTCTGACACTAATTTCCAGCTCGTGGGGATTTGGAACGCCCTCGGGACATGTTGCAGGCCAGCTCAGGTGACAACATCTGGTTTTAATCAGGTTGGTTTGTGACATAGTTTCAGATAGTGATAATGAGAAATACAATTTAAAATAATATCAAACATATTTAATTTCCAGACTGGTCAAGTCCCCTTTTCATCTACCATTTCCCTCTTTTTTTTGTGTCAGTTATTTAATTTTGATTTTGATAAATGTATAACAAACAATTAAATTTTAAAAATCTAAAAAACAAATCCCTTATTCCCCATGGATTTGACACCCTCTAACCACTTTACTTGTAGTATTAGAAAATTTAATTAAACAATTTTTTATAATGATAACTTGTCAAAAAAATTACATATAGTGACAACATGATATCCCTTTCTATTGGCCCCTATAGCACGTAATTATATTAGACACATTTGGAGACATGACAAAGAGATATGTCCTTAGGAATATTTCTTTGGAGGATCAATAGTTTTAATCAATATTTAATATCTACAATTATTTCATTATTTTTTTTTAAAAAATATTTATTGATTTTCTATTTCTAAATCAAATAAAAATCATTGAAAATTTTATTGACGAATTGAAGGATGTAATTAGAAATAAAATTTATAGGAGGGACTGTGGCATGAAATGTAATGAAGGTAATTAATGATTGTTATAAATTCCATGTCTGATGGAATTCAATGAAATTATTTATCTTTATTTTAAAATAATTATTTATTTCATTGAACAACTCAATTGAAGACATGATCACTAACTACATTAAATCCTCTTTACTTTATAAAATGGTAAGTAAATTTTTCTAAAATTACATCTATAAATATTAACTCTCCTCTTATAATTTCCTTGGAATATTATGGATGTCACAATGAATAAACAACTTTAGTATTAAATTCACATCCCACTTTTGATAGAAAAATTATTACATGAAGGGAGGTAAATGTTTAGAGTGTTATAGAAGTTTCCAATAAATGGAAGATTATGTTTCATAATCTCAATTACTTGATACACCTTATTAAATCATAGATAAATAATGAATAAAAATGAAATGGTGTTTAGAAATCACATTCATGATTATATAAGTCTATTATAATTTAAAAGAAAGTAATTCCACCATAAATATGGGTTTTTGTTTATAGCACACGAGGATAAAAATAGTATTCAACACACATAAAGAAATTAAAAGAAAAACGAACCCTTAAACGCATCATGGAGGGAGGAAACAGTATAATATTCTAAAAAATTATATCCAAATCATGGAGAAGGATGATAGAGAACAACATAAAAAAACTTGTCCTAAAAATATCATTATGATTTTTAGAAAAAGGGGACATGAATTGGACACCCAATTCATGAACTAAAGGAATTTATTAAAATAAAATGTTAATAGTTTAAGCATGAGTTGTATAAATCTTACACCATCATGGAAATAAAGAGAGTATAATTTTTAGAGACAAAGAAAAATGGGGTTTATTATATAATTGATACCCTTGAGTGTAAATTCTGGGATTCCTGACCTACTAAAGTTATTGTTTCAGAACCCAAATATATTTGGGTCTCCCCTCAAGACTTTTTTGATTACCCTTTAAGCCTACCACCAAAGCATGAATTTCAATATCTTCAAACCCCATTTCAATCTACAGACAACAGAAACAAATTATCGAAAAATATATATCAAATATGATATCATTTATCTTGGTTTTTCTTCTTCACTATATTAATTATGGTATTCTTTATTCTTATTGGTGGACCTAGTTTGTCTTTAGTGACGTATGAACTGGGCTTCATCCCAAAATTATTTTTTGGAAAAATCACTTTGATCAGTTTTAGATAGACCCACACTGATTCTTTCACTCCTCGTTAATAAATTTAAAAAATCAACATTCAGTAGTTCTTAAAACTGACACCAGACATAGCCACTAGCTGAATATTTGATAATTCCAACAACCTATATCCACTATTTACCTCAATTCCATTCATTAAACCACTAATTAAAATCATCATGCTAAATTTACTCTTTTAAGATCCATAAAGAAATCTATTTTTCTAATTATACTATAATAAAAACTCTTACCTGAGTTGAATTTAATCTTATGTAATTGCAGACCAAACATTTTAATCTCGCATAGTGGTAAAATTAATCATAGATAGATATTATACCTAGATTTAATCTAATGTGTGAGGTGATCAAAGGGAAATTATATTATATGATCCCCCACATCCAATAATTTATATTATATAGAATTTTTTTACTCTAATATATTTCTTTGTGTGTTTTTTGGGATATTTAGTCATATTAGGTAAACTCCAATAACTTAAATAGTGTTCCAAATAACTCATTTTATATTTTACATTATTCATAAAAAATACAACACTTATAAGACACAAAAATAATATAAGAATAAAACTTTTGAAAAATTGTCAAAAATTTCAACCCAAAACTTCCAAATTTCCAAAGGCCAGGAATCGATGAAATAATCCTCCAGATTTCCCAAATAAATTAATATTTTTAATTTTATAATTAATTAGAATATATTTAGAAAAATATATCTATGTCAGATTAATCCCATGTAAATTAAACTAATTTTACAAATTTTAGAATATAAAATTTATTTAAGATGAAGCCGACCAATCTCATGAGTTTGTCTATAATGAAATCAAAAAATAATGACGAATTTTTTTATTTGAAAATAAAAAAGTTTATGTAGGAAAATGAAGATAATGGTATTTAACCAGTTTTTTAAATGAATTAAGGTAGTTCGTAAAAATAAATTCTAATGAGTTTTTTACAAAAAACACATGGTATTTCACCCCCACAATTAATTGGTTAAATTCAGAAGAAAAAACATAAAATATCATCATGTATTAAAACTAATAATAAAAAATAAGAGAACCTTTAATAATGAAAAAAAAATAAATGATTTTTAATTTGTGATTGAATTTCCTCTTATCCTCATCTCACACACCCAAATTAATTCAACCTAAAATTATGAAGAATGGATTATGAATGAAGTGTAATTTTGAAATGTGTGGGTATTTATTGAAAATGTTGAGTAATTGTTAAATAATTTCTGAATTAAGGTCTTGGAAGTCTAGGTTATGTAAAATTAAATACCATTAACTAAACCATGGTTTTTACTAATGGTTTTTGAAATTTGAGTGAAATTTTATGATATTTTAATTTAATAAATCCTAACACCATTTTTAATACATCTTTTGGCATTGAAAATTGAATTATTCACCAAGTATTGTTTTTATAGTCATATTTTCCAATTTAGACGTTGGAAGGTCACATATAGGTTATGAAATTTACTAAAATCTATTAAAATACATAATATTGAAAAAATAACATGTTTTAGGTTTGGATTGTGGTTAATTAATTAATAAATCATTATGAAATAAATATGAAGTCATAAATCATATTGAAATCCCAAAATAGTATTTTATTATTCACTGTAAAATAATTTATTTTATAAAATTATCATAATTTCACCCGAATCTAATTTTGACATGCATATTTAAATATAATATTTAATTTAACAAAATAATTATCTTAATATGATAATTTTAAAAATTAAATATTAATATAGTTATTTATTAAAAAAATATCGGTTTCCTAGGAATAATCAAATTTCTAATACTAATAAATTTTTCCAAAGGAATTATAATATTATTTCATAATTTATATTTAAATATGTGTGATTTAAAATAATATTTCATTAAAAAAATCATATTTTGAATACCATATGTTATTATAAAATTTTATATCTTCTCAAAAAAATAAAATTATGTTTTATTTGTGACCATAAATCAACTTATCATATTTTTCTCAATTAAACATATATTTTAAAAATAAAAACTATTAAAAATTGAAATTTGTGGAAAAAATTATTCATAAAATATAAATAAACATTATGTAACTATTTACTGAACGTGTAACCCCTTATAACATGGCATATGCCCCTAATATTAAGGTGTTCAATGGTGGTATTTTCATATCGTAGATCAGCTAACATTGATTGAATTGAAATCTTCAATGACTTCAATATATACTATATGTTCTTTCATTCAAGATTCACTTGTTAAATATATATGTATTCTTGGTCAAGGGAAACCCCCAGTGCTTCTACCTATGTCCTAATTTCATTAAAATTGGCTTCAAGTGGAATTACACTACTATTTGAGGATATCATTTCTCATTCATCCATCAATTGTATTTTTTAATTACTAATTATAATCAGTAATTATAAATCTAAAATTATTACCAATGGGTATAGTTACCAATGGTAAAATTGACCAATGTTTATATGGACCAATGATAAAATTTTACCAATGGTCATATAATGTTCTAATTCCAACATTCACATTTCCCATTACACCATACAAATACCACTCCATTATTTCAGTAAATATTCACTACAATTCCTATAAGGTTGTATATTTTCATTTTCTATGATGCTGATTGGTTTAATAATATTTGGTTTCATTTCTGTAGTTTTTTCCATGGATTCAATTATTCAAATGTATAGGGGTGATTCAACTTTTTTTATTTTATATTTTCAATTATATATTTTTTGTCCAGTTATAATATTTTTATTTTTTTTGTTTCAAAGCGGAAAAATGAATTAATATTTTTTAATAAGATATGTTTTTTTAATATTTATTTTTTACATTTATAATATTATAAAATATAACAAACATTTTTTAAGAAACAAAAATAATTTAAAATTATTGGTTCTTTTCATTATTAATCCCATTAGAAAGTTCATCCTTTCAATAAAAACTCATATTCTTGGTTGAGAATAGGTGGGGTAATTATTTTTCATTGATTTCTCAGGTTTCCATTTTGCATCCACATAATTATGGTTCCTCCAAATCACTTTGAAAAGAAGGGTAGTCTAGTTACATAAGACTTTGTCTCTATGATCCAAGAACTCCACTGATATCTCCTCAGAGCATATTTCATGTACAATTTGAATCACCTATAGATTAAGAAATATGAGGGATCATGTATGTACTTACTCGAAATAGATACATGGAATACATCATGACCATGATCTAAATTTGGTTTAAGTCTTATCCAACATACTACAAATCCTTTACTATTTCAGATTTTAATGTGGCTAATATACCTAGGGATAAGCTTCAAATTATTTACCAATATCATGACCCTTGTCCAATGTGTTATCCAAAAAAACATTGTCTCTAACATAATATGTCTTGTTCCTTAAACGATTGTTATTGTATCTCTTCTATCAACATTGATAATCTTTTATATGTTTTGTATGGAATGGACCCTTTCTATCATCTCTTGTATAAGATTATACTCATTTATATTTTTCTCTCAATCTTTATCCTAACAAGTATGAGTTTTACGCCACTTCCCAAATAGAGGTTCATATGGTTCCATTTTAATACTTGAGTGTAATCTTCTATTGTATAAGAACTTATAAAAAAGATCTATTGTTATTGTCCACCAATAAATTACATTAGTCTTGTTCTTATCATGTCCTCAAGTATCTATATAGTCCATTCGGATTGGCCATCATTTTATTGATGATAGACTATACTAAAAATCAATACAATATTCATAGAATTTTGAAGACTTCACCAAATGTAATATGTGAACCATAGATTACGATAATAAAGGATTGAACCTATCACCCCATGTAGACTCACAAGTTCCTATACATGTATTTGGGAAATTATTCAATATTTAAATATTCCTAAACAGAAATTAAATGTTTTTCTTTGGTGATTGAATCCACTCTATCTCGTATTTCATTGTTTCCTTTGGAATTTCATTAGAGACCAGTGACAATGTTCATGGTGATATTGTCCCACTTTCATATTGTTATGGGTAGTGGTTTCAAAACCCCTTTAAGATATTATTTCTATACATTTACTTATTCACACACTAAACACCTTGAATAGAATTTTGAAATGTCACTTTTCATATTATCTAACCAATAATGACCATGATTCTCCCTATACATTATAGTTACTCCAATATATATATAGAATGTAGTGATATGAGCTTCATCCATCAGGTTCTCCACTGTCTCTAGCATTGATGAGACACATAGACATATATGAAATTTCATTACATCTTCTTTATCAATATATAACTCAAGAAACATACCATTCATTACAACCTATATATTATTTTTATCAAAGGATCCTCTAATTTAGCTCTCTTTATTTTCTCTAGTAATGATGCGAGAGAAATAATTTGGGATAGGATTGATGATGTCACATCCCTTAGGATTCTCATGTCTTACCTTAATAGTTCCTTAATCTATGAATCTCATTGAATCCTCATCATTACATTCACAACATGGTTGTTACTACTTAATGAAATAGTAACTTTTTCTCCAAGGATGATAATAAATTTAATAGTCATAGTGTTTAAGAAGCTCTATTCATCTCCTTTTCATCATGTTCAATTACTTTTGTCTGAATATATAATTCAAATTCTTGTCTTATATATATATATATATATTTTCTCCCCATTAATATATTTCCTTGAAAAATTTATAGGAGAAATTAGTACATATTACTCCAAGTCATTCGTAAGATAATTCTTCTCATGATTCATTAACTATTGTGATTCATTAATACCACCTTTTCATTTTAAAAGAGGATACACCATGTCCCTTTTAAAGATTAATCATTATAAATCAGAAAATACTTCTCCAATATATTGTATAGTTTACAGAGGTGTAGTAACCAATCACTTATTTAGTTCTTCGAAACATTATTAACACTCTTTTTTCTAGATTATGTTGGTTCCTTTTCAAGTTAACTTCGTTATTAGATTAGAATTTCAGGAAAAGTTCTTCAATAACATCAAAAAATATCTTGCTAAACCAGAGAAACTATGAATATCGGTTACTTTTTCAGATTAGGCAACTACTCTTCATATTTTTCTTAGAATGGTCAAATAAGATTCATTCATTGGTTACAATATTCAATAAGAATGAAACTTATTGTAACCTGAATTCACATTTGATGAATTTTCGAAACAACTTCTCCTTCAACAATGCTTTCAACACATACCTTATATGATCTTCATGTCCCTAAAAATTCTTCAAATATTTCATGATCTCATCAATAATAACCTCCATGAATTGTTCATGGTATTACTTAAATAAATTATTCATTAAATATAAACTAATGGAAAGTGAATTTGTCAATATGAAGTGAATAAAAACAAACTCATACTTACAATGTCGTTTTTTGTAGAAATTCTTCATAATATCTTCTATCTTCACCCCCATTTTATGATACTTAAATCAGAGATCAATCATGGATAATAATTAATCCCCACAAAGCTGGTAAAATAAATCAAAAATCCTTCAGAGAGGGTATTTTTCCTTCACTATAATCCTATTAATTTATCTATAATCTATACATATCCATACTGATCTATAATTTTATTTTTAATGTGAATAGGGGATCCCCAAGGTGATACACTTTTTAATACAAATCCTTACTCCAAAAGATCTTGTTTTGGTTTCATTAATTCCTTTAACTCACCTTTTTTTCATTCTGTATGGTGTATTCGATGTTGTATTGGATCAAGCTATGAGTTAATTAGAGATATCTTCCAATCTATCTAAGGCAGTTTCGTGTAACTAATTAGGGAATACACCAATATATTCTATAATGAAGGGGACATTTTATATTTTTATAATTCTATTTTTTCTCCCTCTTCACAGAACATATCTATAAGTATGGATACAAGGGTTCTTCTAGACAAATCTCTAGATAAGATATCTATCCTTTAAAATTAATTAAAGGTTATTCATTGAAGAATAAATACATTTACTTCCCCTATATTTGAATTTAGTATTATACATTGTGAGCCAGTTCATCCATAATATAGTGCTAAATTACACCATTATAATGACAACTAGATTTGTGATGAGATTTTACTCAACAAACATCACACATGTGTTTTTATACACTATTGAGGTAAGGATAATCCCTATAAGAGTCATGACTGCTAAATATACTTCTATTATCATGGGTATTGATTTTTTATTCATTAGAAACAATAATGAAACAATTGAATGTGTATAAGTATAATATAAAATTATTTTCTCTCATTTGGAGTACAGTGAGTATAACTACCCAGACATCATTTGGAGCCTCTACTTTAGTCTTCATGATAGAAAACTATTTTTCATAGTTTATTGTCATATTCTGAGGTAGTTTATAGTTTCCCCCCATTATCTTCTATTTTGGAAATTTATTTGAAATTTTTCCAATCAGTGAACACTTGAAGTATTAAACTTTAGACTAGTCCAGCACTATCTTCCCTTTTTCATTAGTGTTGAGAAGTTGTTGTTTCAAATTATAGTGAGAGTTTCATGTTATATGCCCATATCTTTCACACATTAATCACCTTCCACCCCCAAGAAATTAGTTCCCTTAATTCTTCTTCCCACATTTTTTGATATGGGATATTACACTTTTATTCCTCCCCTTACATGATAAAAATTATTTCATAATTTTGCAGCCATTTATATCTTCTATTAATTCTACCTATGTAACCAATGCATGTATCCAATCTCTAATTAATCCTTCATATCACTCCACATTATAACCTAATATCTTTCATAGTATGTATTTGATAAATTCCACCTTGGATGGGGTCTTATTCCACTAATGAGTCTATCACACTTTCCCTTAGGATCCATAACAACACTAGAGGTGTATAAATATTGTCTTGTAATGTTCATTATTTAGCTTCCCAGTAGTTAATTTTCCTTCTACTTTACCTCTATAAATTTTTTCTCCATGTTTTTACATCAAATGAGGAATATATTTGTTGAAAAATATTCCCATGAACACTTAATACCCCATAATATCAATCTACCTTCTTGTATTCTTGTTTTTAATCAGTTTCTACAACAGATAATCCATACCTTCTATGTGGTAAACGACCTTACTGAATTTCTCTATATCTAAATTGAAAATAACAGGAAATATATTTTCTATAGTTTTAATCCATTTTTCATCAATCAAAGGTTTTGTATACCCACTAGATGAAGGTGGTCATCAATGCCTGAAAGATTGAATGAAAAAAATTACCCTTCATGTGGAATTTCATAACTCATATAAATTCATTTTATTATACATAATTATTGATAGTTTATTCATCATAATTTTGCGGTTTTTTATTCTAGACTCCATTAAAACGTTGTCATTTCATCATCAATATCGCTCATTATTTATATGGTTCCTCCTATTTCATACCATTTTTCATCAAGAAGAATCCCTTATTGAGAAACCTATTACATTTAGGAATATTATTTTATAAAGGGATTTTATCTCTCAAACATCATTATTATATATTTTATTAATATTATCTAATAAAAATTACATTTTTTATATATCCAATATAATATTTAATAAAAAACTTGTGATTAAAAAACATATCTCACGGGAGTATCAAGCTAGGTGTGCTAGATTTCCCATTATCTTCCACTAATTTCAGACTGATTCTAGAAAAATTTAGTGTTTTCAATTTTTACCCGTAAGAACATCTGTTCTAGAGCCACATCCACTTGTAGTATTTAGACAGGGATGTATTTTCTTAAAAACACTTACTTAATACTCACCAATTTTCCATTATGTTTTTCAATATTTAGCCTTTTCCCTAGGGTAATTACTAATGTTTTAATTCCCTAATATCAAAAAATAAATAAATTATCCTTTGATACAAGCTATGGAATCCCTCCATTTGTCAATAAACATTTCATTTCATAGAACCAAATGAATGATCTTTTAATGTTTGGTTTTATGGATAATTTGGATCATAATACAAGAAATCATAAAAAAATATTCAAATACTTGTGAAATTATCATTCATCGGTTAACCCTAATTTATATTTACTTAATATCATGTCCAAGGAATATATATCAAGGGAATGGAATGATCATGATCCTAGTAAGGAAATAATAAAGGGTGACGTGTAACTTGTAATCACGAGGAATATCAATAATAACATGAAGTAAAAATATATTATAGTATCAAGAGAATAAAGGTGTGTTATAATAAAATTAAGAACAATAATAACATGGAAATGTTGCTTAAAAATGATGAATTCATAAGAATATCCCTCTAATTTATCACAAAGGAGTCATAATTGAAAATTAAAAAGGTTGTTCACAAATTTCTCATAAAACATGTCATACATAAAGATTTAATTATTTAACCAATGCATTAGAAAAATATTAGGTACACCATTCATATGTATAAATTTCATATGATCCACATTGATCATAATAAATCATTTTTTCATCATCCTAAGTATAATAGAGGATAAGTTTCATATAATGGAGTTTGTAATTTATTAAAGGAATTATCATATAATATTTTTTTCAGAAGGAGGTGGAATATAGATTTTTATATATAAATCCATAAATAAATAAATTATATTAATATATAGGTTAATAAAAATTTATAAAAAAATTAGAAAATAATCTTTCATTTAAAAAACATAATTTCAAGATATAAATTTGACAACATTACGTGTATAGAATTGGGATTTATAAAATGGTTAAATAAGATAGAATGAAGTGCTAAAAATGATAAAAAATAATTTGGTTGTATTGTTAAGATAAAAAAATTTAAAAAAATATAGCAATATAGCATTTTGAATAAATATAAAAAACAAGTGGATCTTGAATTGAAGGGAATGTATGGACCATTCCCTATCCTATAATAGTTGTTCCTAAAACATGATTTTGGAATCATGGAGGCGTAAGGACGCCTTAGGGGGACACTTTGGGAGAAACAATTTCCATAACATCAAGGATACCGAATTGGGAGTGAAGGGGAATGGTGAAATAGGTGGGAATTTATAGAAAAAGTGGTGAAATTGTTTAATAATTTCAAAACATAGGTCTTGCCAATCTAGGTTGTGGAAAATGAAATAACATTGGCATACCCATTGTTTTTTACCATTGTTTTAGACATTTGAGTAACATTTTATGATATTTTAATCCAATATAATCTAATACAATTTTTAATAATTGTTTTTGAATGTAAAAAATTTCCACAAGGTAATATTTTTAAAATAAAATTTTAGATTTTAGATTTTGAAATGTCAATTATTGGTTTTGAAATTGATTAAAATAAAATTAATTACTTAATATTAATAAAATATCATATTTTATTTTCTTAATTGTGGTAAATTAATTATTAAAATATCATGAATGAAATATTAATTCATAAAATATATCAAAAACCCGAAAATGTATTTTCACTATTCATTAAAAAACAATGTGTTTTAGAAAATTATCATAAATTCACCCTATGAAAATTTCGACATTACGATTTAAATAATAATTTTTATTTTATAAAACATATTATCTAAATATGATATATTTATCTTTTAATTATAAAAATCCTTATTTATAGGAAAATAACTATTTTTAAGGCATAATCAATTTTTGGCACATAAAAATTTTCTAGGACATTATAGAATTATTTTATCATTTATTTTTATGATATTTTATTTCAAAGTAAATTTCATTTAAAAAAATTTATTCATAATACCTATGTTTATTAAAAAAATGAATATATTTTCTCAAAAAATACAATTAATTTTTTTCCACAAAATTCAATTTATCTAATTCATCTAAATTAAAATTATATTTTATTTAGAAAGAATATTTTTCAAATTAAATTAATGGAATAAATTTTTTATTATAAAAAGTAATTAAACTTTTAGTAACTAAGGCTTGGATATGTAACCCCTTATAACACTTATGTATGCCCTAAAAGTAAGGTGTATGATGGTGGTAGTTTCATTGGGCAGATCAGCTAACATTGATCAAGTGTTAATCTCTACTAACATAATATTCTTTTGTATGAGGTTTTTTTTCAATCTTCAGTTATTGAATATCATATTGGTATTGGACAAGGGAAAACCCTTATAACACTATCTCCCTACCATGTTCTAGCAAATGGTCTTCAAACAACATTACTCTGTTTATTGAATTCATCATTTCCCCTTTCATCGTCAATTTTACTTTGTCATTAAAACCTAAAAACACAAATTATAAAATTAAAATTATCACCAATGGGTATATTTCCTAATAGTCAATTTTACCAAAAACATATATTGAGATATAGTCATATTTGGCATAAGGTCATATAATGTTCTAATCCCAATGGTCCCATTTCTCTTCACACTCTGTAAATACCAATTCATTATTTCAATCAATATTCACTAATATTCCTCTTCATGTTATACATTTTCAATTTTTAAGATAATGGTGGTTTTACTAATACATTGTTCCATTTATGTAGTATTGGTCATGAGGACAATGATTCTAATGAATTTTGGTGATACTTATTTCCAAATTTTATCTTTTCAGTTTTATATCTTTTGTTCAGTTGTAATTTTTTGGAATTATCATTGGCTTAATAGTTAGATAATATAATAATAATTACTAATTAGATAAGGATTTTTTTATTCCACTTTATTTTGTATGTGCATAATAATATATAACATAAAACACATTCTCTCTTGAAAAAATATCATTTAAAAATCCTAGTGCGTTAGAATTTTGGGGTTTTCAAGGGGGTTGTGGGTAAGAAATAAAAAACAAAAGTTTATAAGAGGAGGTTTTGAATTATAATAAAATAAAATATAAATTAATGATTTCTAAAATTAATGTTTCTCACTCTCTCTCTCTCCCATACAAAAAATAACCCATCAAAATCCCCTTCATCCTTTGAATATGATTTATGAGTTATAAATTATTTACAATGAAAAATATCAATCATATTCTCCACTTTTTTCATGTCTTTTTTATGTAAATGTTTTTTATATTTAAATTTACTTATATTTCATTTCATTAAGTGAATAGTATTTTAAATATGGTAAAATGAATGATAAAAACATTCCCATCGGTGTTTAATGTTATATAATTGATTGAAACTGTACTCACATATCCCACCCAAAAATGGATGTATCCAAAAGTATATAGATAAAGTCTATCACCTAACTTATACCCTTTAATTAATCATGAAATTCAGGTTTAATAAAGAGTAAGAAAGGATATAATAATCTCAAAATGTGGGATTAATCAATATAGTCATTTGTGGAAACTATGTGATTGACAAGATTTGATGTAAAGCTGGGTATCATGTGGATAATGAGGGCATTCCAAAAAATGCACCTCCACCACATGAGTGCACTCCTTTATTCTCAAAAATATTGAAATATGAAAAATAAAAATTTTCTAATTGACACAACTTTACTCCAATTCTGTCAATTAATGGTGTACATGTAAAATTATATTGCAAAAAATAGAGTACCTCATGGGATGATAAATAATAATTTTTTTCAGTCAATAATTATAAATCATTTCCAAAAATTGTTCAAATCATGATTTTTTGTGAAATTCAAATTCAAGGAACAATTTCTCATAACATTAATCACATTGAACTACTTTTAAAAAAAATTATTATTAATAAAATTTAATTCATGAATAAATAATTATAATTAGATTTCAATTTATCTCAAATACATCCTAAAAGTTGAAAAAAATGAAAATGAAAATATAATCTAACCAACAAACACAATTATTCCCTACATACATTTCCCTTCTATTACGTCTCATGAAAATTGAAAAATAGATAAGTAAACTCTTGAAAAAAAATTAATTTAAAATTAGATTAAATACTATTGAAAACCAACCTTGATTTATTTTTGAGGAAGATGGGAATGAAACACCATCTATTGTTCTCTTTAGATCCAAAATTCTCCCTCTTTCACTTACCTATAAAAAATTGAAAACATTATAAAATTAAAAAATGAGATATAAAAAACATGGAAGGTGAATTCTAGAAATGAACCATAAATATTTTTTTATTTCTAATTAATTTGAAGCTATTACCAAGCCAAAAATTTCAAAAAAACCCCATAAAACAACTATTATAAGGCTGAACTAAACCAAATAATATAAAGGATGATTTATATAAATTTTTTCTCAACAACTTCATTGGGATATGTAGTTTGATTGTCTATAACTGGATAGTTCTAGAATGACATTCCTAGTCCTTCAACAACTATGATTCTCATATAATTAACCACCACATATTTTTCTGTTTAATGTGATTCCTTATACATAACTTCTAATTCATGAACTACCTATAATTAGTTTTCTAATTTTCAAATCTTGTTCAATGAAAATCAGTCTTAAATATAGGAGTGGAAGTCGGTAGGTTTCTTCTCAATTGACCTCTTACTCTGTGAATATGAGAAACCATAATTATTATGTGCAATAATAAGTTGGTGGATTATCTTCATTTAGTTTAAAAGGTGGTTCTTTTTGTTTTTTCAGAACATTTTTATCATTATAATTTTACTTAAAGAGTATCACTACAAGATATTCATGTTCTATTTCACACTCCACATCATTATATATTAATTGTATAAGATTTATTGGATCCAAAGGTTCTATGAATTATATAATCATGCATTTTCATGCCTAATAAAAATTGGGTTTTAATAGAACTTTCAGTTTAAGAAAAATATAAATCAAAATAGAATTTAATAAAATTTTATCCCTCCCTAGTCTAAACTATATTATCATATTCTCTCGGGAGAACTTTTGAAAACTGGGAAAATTTCATTCTAGGTCATAAATCCTACCTTTCAAATGAAATTCCACCAATTTGAGCTTATTTTAACTGTCATGAAAACTACAAAAGGTTTTGAATCTCTATAATTTAAATCAATGGATTGATTTTTAAATTTATGTTAATTATAATTAGAATAAAAATATTTTATAGTTGATCCATCCTCCTCATATGATTAATCCTAGATCTAATATTCCCATGGAAATGCCTTTAAGAATAAACCAGGAAGAGTTATATTAAGTAGACTTTCAAACCAAGAATTGCTACTCACTCTGTCTTATACTCTTTTAGATAGTAAAATTATAATTATTTTATACTCATCATGGTATTTATCTTTCAATAGTTAATTGAGTTTCAATATATTATACATATAACTACCCGCTTAAATTGGTTTTTTTCACAAATTTCAAGCACATCCTCTTCAGTTCCAATATCAAACTTTTTCACTTACTTATATTTCATTTTATAGTTTTGTTAGATAAACTATTGTGTCATTTTAGTCTTAAACCATTTCTTGTATTTATAATTATTCATGTTCTTCAAACAATTGATTCAATTCAAAAAAAAATTCATCTGATATTGATATTGATGAAACCTTAATATTATATTTTTAAGTATTTTCTCCAATGAAATGTTATTTTGAGAATATAACCCATTAAAATTTTGTTTTATCAATTGTTTCATGGGATAAAATGGTCAATTAAATTCACACTCGCATGAAATGTGTTAATAGAACCTATAAAAATTACATACATCAAAATTATATTTATAGAAATCTACACTACAATTCTAAAGAGTTTAAAAATAGCAGGAAAATTTTTATAACTAAATAAGTTTTAATCTTTTTTTTTCAAAAAAATCATAAAAACAAATTGTGTATGATTTGTTAATGTTTTTAAGGAGAGGGAGACCATTTTGAATAACACCCCTCTCTAATATTAGATTCAAATTGTTTCCATGTCATTACTATCAAAAATGGATTCATTAAATTTATAAACACTCTGAGTAAAGCAACAAGACGTTTTTGAACCGATGGAGAAATGGGGGTTATGTTTTTATGATTTTACATTTTTATAAGATTTATTTTTATCCATGAAAAACTCAAACAAATGACTCCCAAAAGAGAGGGTAAGGTAAAAAAAATAGGTGGAATTAAGTGGTTTGGTAAATAAATATGTTAAATATTTGATATATTGTAAAAATTATAATAAATAATTGAAAACCCATAATTGAATCGGTATTTTCATTTTAAGCAGATTCATTTGTTATAATACCTTGATGTTTTATGATATTTTTCTATTTATATAAAATTTATTTTCTTTGACAGATTATGAAATATGAAAACATGGGTCTAAATTATCATTAATATAATATACCATAATAATATAACCATTAAATTGGAATAATGAATAATAATAACCAAATTTATAATTTTTTATATAAATTATTTAGATTAAATTAATATATTGATAAATATGTACGCATTTTTTAGACAAGTAATTATAATATTTAAATATGAATTTACCACAAATATGGTTGTCATTAATTTTAGTAAGAATATAATATATTTAATATCTATGGCTTTAAAAAAATATTTTAAAAATTTACCTTCATAGTTTAAATCATCATAATATAATTAAAATAACTAGATTTATAGATAATTTTTAGAAAATATTTATTTTTTGATGTATATTGAAAAATTATAGTTTTTACTCAAAACCATCTTTAAATTTAAACAATTTTCAATGGTATATTTTTTAAAATTGTTTGAAAAGTAAAATTAGGTAAATTATTGTATTAATAATACAATTAAATTCATTGTAATTAATTATATGATGTATTTGGGTAGGAAATCATTTTACCCTTAAAAAAATTTTCTGGAAAATTGATTTTCATTAGGTTTTCTAGGATTTATTTAAAATTAAATTATTAAAAAAATTCAATTTATTATTGAAAAATGGATTAATGTTTATAATAATGAGGATTTAATTTGTTAGATAGTCCTCCATTATATTTGATCATTATGAATAATAACCTTGGTAATCATTTGTCACTTCAATAAGTGTAAAACAAGTAAAACAATGTTAAAACATTAGGATAAGGATTTAATATGTCTATAACACTTTAATTTATCCTTTTAGATGAGCATATATTGACCATTCTCAAAACATTCTCTAAAATGAGGCTACCTGATTCAATTTTTCATTGATTGTTACCTTTATATTAATTTTATAAAATGCTAAATGAAAAGTATAACTCTCTTGACCAAAATATCTATAATATTTTTTCATAAGGACAAACATATGTTATATTAAATTATAAATTTTTAGTTGAAATAAATACTTTTTTATCATGGATATTGTTTTAGTTTTTATTAATTTAATAATTACCTTAAATTCTTATTCAATACTAAAAACAATTTTTATTCAATTAACAGAATATTAAAATATAAAATTTTCAAATTAATGAAATTAATATAATTCGAATGAATAATTAGGTAACTCAATTTGTATTAATAAATATAAAATATTAGGTAGCTATAATGTATTATATTTTATTTAAATAACTATCTTTAAGACATTAATTTCAAAGTAAATGAATAGTTTTAAAAATGATGTAAATTATATTTTATAATAATATATATTTTATTAAATAATTTAAAATTTGAATAAATTATATATTCTTCCAACGGAATGATATATTTTTTAAAATTTAAACCACTTTCTATTTATGTATGAATTTTCTTATTATTTTAATATTCATTTCCCTTAAAAAGTAGTAGAATTTGATGTTAATGTAATTGTCCAAATAATTAAATGGAATTAAAACAAAGAAATAAGGGTTAAAATATAAAATATAATTGTATAAATTTTTTCTAATGATATTATTTAGACTTATATTAATATTATCTTATAAATATAGTCATTTTTATTCAATAGATTAAAAAATAATTTTATATTAATTTTTAACGTAAAGTAATTCAATTTTTCCCCTCCAATCACATATAAAAGGGAACATGTTCTCCACTATTACTCAAACATTTATAGACTTATAAATAATAAAATACCAAAAATAATATAAAAATATATTCCTCCACTAAATTATACATATTAATTTAATTCATGAAGACCATCTCTTCAAGGCATATGGTGTTACCGAAAAGATAATTATCAAAAAACAGGTACAAATTTTATTCGGGGATTTTCAATTTTATTTCTTATTAAACCTAGTCTGAATCCATGGAATCCATTATAAAATAATTAATTATATAAATTAAATGTAATTATTTTTTATTATGATAATTTAGAAAACGTTATCCCCCTTCATTCTAGCCTACGGTAAGAGAAAGCATTGTTCATGTGTATATATGACATATCATCTCCACGTAGCGGCGTAACTTATTTTTCATCACCATATTTCATGGATGGTTATTATTATGGGTTTAAGGTTTATATATAAAATTTTATATATAAATATTTTTCTTTATTTATAACATTATATCTTTCTTCTTACCTTCTTATCCATTGGAAAACATTAATGTCACTCATGCGTACATGGGGACTATCACCCCCCCCCCCCAAGCAAAGTGATTTGTTTTTAATTTCATCTAATCATTACAGGTATTAAAGATATATTTAATAAAAATATATATTATATATATTATATATAATTTTATTCAATAAAGTAAATTATAATTTTCATTTATATTTTTTCATCCATTGAAAAAGAAAATCATTTTTTATGTTTATACATGGCTAACTATCTCTATGAATAATGAAAATCATTTTTCATTATCAAAATTTAATAGACTAATTTAAAAAAATTTATAATGAATTTATATGAAAATTATATCATTAATATCAAACATAATATTAATTAACCATGATCAAATCACAAGTACCAAAACTACTAAACTAAAATATGCTAGAGAAATTAAACAATTAACACATAAAAGAATGATTTTAATAAAGTATTATTAATATACAGGTGATAAAATATTATAAGTGAATCACATGTGTTATTAAATAAATATATAAGTATGATTATATACTTTATTTATTATAAAATATATATTTATTATACTATATTTTTTAACACATATGAATTTTGATGATTCGTAAGGTGGAGGATTAATGTTTCAAACCTGTTTTAATCGGGATTTTTATTTCTTTAATTTTTGTTAACTAAATTATATTATCCTTACATTGTAAATACCTTTTAATTTTCTTCTCATATGGTTATTAATAGATAATATATTATTTTTCATTCATTTTTCTATCATTAAGTACTCAACATATCAAAAGAATTTATTTAAGAATACAGTTTTTCCAATAATTTTATGATCAATTTATCTTCAAATAAAATTTATTTTCTTCGATGGATTCTTAATCACAAAACCTTATGTATAAATGAATTGTAATATGTAATACTTATATAAAATAACTACTAAATTAGTGGAATGAATCGAAACATCCAAATTTTAAAAATTATGTATAAATTGTTTATATTAATAAAATTATTGTTAAATACTTACTAATTTTTTTATAAAAGTCATTGTATATTTACAAATACATTATCCTTGAAAATGGTTCTAATTTCATTTTTGTAAGAAAATAATATTATAATTTTCCACCACTTTTAGAAAATGTATTTGAAAAAATTAATTTTAATTATGAAATTAATGTTTTTTTATTAACCTAGAGTAAATTTTATATAATTTTTAGAAAGATTAATTTCATAATGAATAGAGAAAATACTGATTTTATTGTTATTTTTCTTTTAATTTAGAGAAAATATAAAATTTCATTTTTCTAAATGTTATTTAAAGTCACATTAGTTAATTTATATTATTACTAATTTATTTATGTTCCTATAAATTAATTTTATTTTAAATTTTGTAATAAGACTTTTTATACTTCAGAAATCATTTTTTCTTGGAAAAATACTCTTCGTCGCATTTTAAGGGTTTAATTTCAAATTTAATTCTGTTAGATTTTTGAATTAAATTTTTATAAAAAATATATATTTCTAATTAGGAAGATAATTTTTTTAAAATTTTTCTATTTTATTTTTTGTTATTACTAATACTAGGCTTAGTAAATAGTTTTCACCTCATTAAGGGTAAAATGGGTAAAACATGAATAAAATGTTGTGTTAAGGATTTAAAATTTCCCTAAAACATTCATTTCTTCTATTTTATTTGTATAATTCTACTATATTCCATCAATTCACTAAAATATGGCCACTTGATTCCATTTTTATTTTATTAATTCCTATTATATTAGTTTATGAAATGGATTAATATAAAGTATCATTCTATTGACTTTATTATCTTTAATATTTTTCATAAGTATAAAAAGATATTAGATTCAATTATAAATTTTTATTTGAGATAGAAATTAATTTTTTAAAATGGTAATTTTTTTAATTTGTTGTTATTGAATAATTACCAAAATTTCTTATGAAATATCGACATAGTACTTATTAAATTTAAAGAAAAATAACATAATCAATTTTAAAAATATTATCAGTAATACAATTAGGATGAATTATTGTTTTAATTAAATATTTTTGAAAAATATAACATATTAGGGATATGAAAAAGTAATTATATTCTAATTCTATATATATCATGATGATTATAATATAAAATAAAATGAATAGTTCCAAAATTGAAATTAATGATATTTTATAATAAGTAATATTTTATTAAATTATTTATAATTCATTAAAAGCCTTTGTTATAAACTTTTAATAGGATTTCGTTAAAAATATTAAACATCGTCTATTTATGGGTCACTATAACTTTTATGATACCATTAATTTCCCTAAAATATTAGAAAAAAATTATATTACTATATTTTAAAAAAGTTTTAACGAGGGTCAAAACTAATAGATAATGATTTAAAAAAAATATAAACATTTCTAAATAACATTATATTAGATAATTTAGATTTATACTAAATTTATATTCTAAATATATCCATTTTCAATAACATGATGATAAATATTAAGTTATATTAATTAATAACTTTATGTAATTCTACAAGTCTCTATTCCCTTACTTATAAAATGGAATTACTTCTCCTATCATACTCAAACATTTTTATCAATATAGATTGGATAGAACCTGTCTTAATTTATTCTTATATTCTTTAACTAAATCATATAGCTTCTAGTCTTTCCGAAATAACATCACATGAAGGCTTAATGTGTAATCCAAAATAGGATACTAAAAGAAGTGGTATGACACTCAATATAGTATTTTAAAATTTAATCACCTATTAAAAAATTCAAATCCATGGTATTCATTCAAATACAATAAATTTGGTATCTTTAATATACTGATTTTTTATTATGATGATACTATTGAAACATTCTTTTACTAGTTTTCATGTAATCTTTGAACCTCATTTTGATAATTATTTGGTTGAGTAATGTTTATGGGTTCTTTGGGTGGTGTCTAGAAAATTTTAAAGGCTCTACAGGTTTTGCATAATTGGCATAGTGTTTTCCCTATCTATGATCCCTGCCATTGCAACCCATGAAACCCTGGGTAATTGGGGTTTCCATGGTTGGCACACAATCAGAAAAATCGTATGGATACTTTGTAAACATTGTGTACCCCAGTATATGGGCACATGGTTAGGTCTTATGGATTCTCAAAAATTGTATCACTACCCATATACCCATGCATTAGAAAATTTTAATTTTGGATTATCCCCAAACCCCAGTTTAAACATTCTCCCAACCATAAATTGACCTAGATAATATTTATAGGTCACAGAGGCTCTTAATAACCCTTTTTCCCCTCTAAACCCCTACATAGGTGGATTGAATCATGTGATATTTTGGTCAATCTATCTCTAGAATTGATTTTTTTCTATTCCTTATCTCTCTCTCTCTCTCTTTGTTTCCCACATTGGATTTTTTATATCATCACTTGTCTGATGGATATGAACTCTATTGATTGAGATCATTATTCTAGGTTGGATTTCTGGATCTATGTTTTCATTGATCGTTGTTGGAAAATATGGTTGCAGGTGTTGTGTTTTGATACCATGATTAAGGTAGGTGGTTCTATTTAATATTTTACAATTTACTAAGCCAGGATTTAATTGTTTTTTTAAATTACTTTAAAATGATTATTGAAAAACAAATTTTATGTGAATCAACGTATAGTTTTTATTTTCAATGAGTTTTTTGGGAGACCCTCATTCCGAGTGGAAAAGAAAATTGACATATATTTTTTAACTGATAAACTTTTTTGAAATTATTTGTTAATTAATTTTGAGAAAAATGGATAAAATTGAATCATTAAATACTTACTCTTATTTTTATTTTTTGAAGGAATTAATTAATGATAAACCTACATTTTTTGTTTTCAAAGTGAATTTGAATTTTTAAATTGAAAATTTGTCAATGAAATTGTGAATGATGATTTATTTGAAATGAAATTATATTTCATTTTTCAATTGATTGATTTATTGAGCACATGTGAGCCTAGGTTGTATGTGTGTTATTTGGGAAATGAATTCTAGGATGGTAATTCCATAAAGACATATTGAAATTGTAAAATCTAAAAAAATATAGTTATCCCAATAAAATTCATGATAGAATATTGATGAGTGCTATTTGGCCTAAGCCTAAGGGACTTGTGTACCCATATTCAATTATCAGTGATATGATAGTGTGGGTATCCTATAACTACAAACTATTGTACCATAGGGATGTTTACTATGCTAAATATTGTAAAGGTTTTTATTATAAATTCCCTTAATTGTGAAACTGTTTTACTTATGATTTGTTGTTTATAGAAACTCTTTTATATGAAGTGTTTATTTAAGCCATGATTTGTATTGTTTAACATCATTGTTAAATAAAAAGAATGTTTTTTTAATAATAAATTTTACCATAATGTCATGTTTTCATTAAAATTGAAATAATTGTTTATTAATATTATTTTTTGGTCATATAATGGAACACATAGTCAGACCCCATACAGATTTTTAGCTCACAGCCTACCATTTCATTCGGGTGTTTTGATATTTTCTTCTTGTAAGTCTGATCAAAGGAAATGTTCCTCTAGGAGTAGTTGGATATTCTTGATTATATGCCCTAGAGTATTTATTCTCTTGGTATGTATTTATTATCATACTTTTGAGTACATTGAGGATATTATGTTTTTGGTTTTTGATTTCACTGTTTGTTTTTTAGAAAATTATACCAAGGGATTTTTTTTCACAATGTTATGGGTTTTTTACCTTCCACTATTTTGTGGAATAAATTGTTCCATATTTTATATTATATGAGGTTTGATTATATTATACAACCCATGGGGATTAAGGAGTTTTTTGGGCAATGTTATGATCAGCTTGGGTACCATAGTACTAAGGTATATGGGTTGGTTTGTGGAAAAGTGGCTTTAGAGGTGTATTTTGTACATCATTCCTTGATGTCAGTATGCACATCAAAATCCTTTGAATACATAATAGATAGTTATGAGTGAGTGTATGGCCTACAGTCATTATTACGAGCCTTATGTCACCATGTGTGGTTTGGGAAAAGAATATTAAAAATTTATTCTAGTCATTTCCCTTCTCTAGATTTGGATAGGTAGAAATCCAAATCCTATTTTTGTATTTTATGGGATTAATTTCCTAATTTCTCTTATTTGATTATTTATCTTAGTAATATTATGATTTATTAAATGTTTTTTTTCATGTTGTGTGGAATGATGCCTCTAAGATAACATGTGAATAGTATCTAGGAAGAATCTATTGATGTACCATATTAGCAAGTTCCTCTCATGGACTGGAATCTGGTTGAGAATATTTTTCATGTCGTACAACTCTTGGATTGGCCCTTACAGCTATTCCCATTGAGGTTCCCACTATTGACCCTCAAAGGGATTAATTCTAGATTCAGAATTAGGAGTTATGTTACTAGAATCTAATATTCTTCAATGTCTTTAATGATCCTTAATAGTATGTGTATTGGTTAATAAAGATATAACTTTTTTTGAGTTCATTGAAATGTCTATTTGAATTAATGTGAAATGTGTCACCTTTAATCTAAAGGGATATTGAAATACATGGTGGGACTTGATGGTGATAGTGAATTAGTATGAGGGTTTAGAATATAAGTACACTAATGTTATTTTCAATTACTAATTTGTTCCAATGTTTATAGTGATAGTTTATAGTATATGGAGTTTTTCAAACTCAGTCAGGCTGACATGACTGTGATAAAATATGAAAAATAATTTTCCAATAATTTATAGTTTGCACATAATAAATTATTGAATGGGGAGATTAAGATTTGATGATTTGATATATTACTTTGATTTGATAATTGTCTCAGTTTTTCTGGTCGCATCTCTCTTTATATAATGGAGTGATTTATATGGATTTGATTGTCAAACTTGATATGGGTAGTAAGTTAGGTATGATGTTGGTTCCTTTTTTACTAGTGGAAGTTTTGTGAATTCCCATATAGTAAATAGAAATCATGATGACTAATCTAGTGGATATTGACTGAAGGGTTCTTCTAGAACTCCTACAGTTCCTTGAAGATGATCTTTCACTTGATTCTAGTGTAGAAATACATGGAATTTGAAAGGGGCTTTCACTGACGAACCCATGATCTGAAACTCCTATTGACACTAATGAAACTTGAAGAATTTATGCTATATATATTTTCCCCTATTTATTGTCATAGTATCATTAGAATAAAAAATTATTGTGGTGAAATCATATTTTTTGTGAACCAAGTGGTTCCATGCACATGAATTTTGATGGACGCTTTTTTATATAGTGGAAATAGTATCCAGAGGAAGAAGATGTGGGTCCAATAACCGTGAGAGGTACCATCACTATTGCTTCATCCTTAGTGACTAATAAATTTAATAATGTTTCATATCATTTTTTATGTCACCTCATATTTATTACTTGATAATACATCTTATGATGATCTTATTTTATGTGACAGATATTACAACACCCCATAGAATGAAGAGAGAGTAGGGTCCTCATTTTCCTTATTGTGTCTTCTCTTAATCATTGACTGATCTAAATTGGTATTTCTTGGTTCTCGTCATGATACCCATTGATTCCATTTTTGGGATGGATTGGCTCATTTATAATAAGTATAATATTGATCGTTATCTCAAACATATCTCCTTTACAACACTCGGTGGGGTGTACCGGATATTTTATGGTAATTAGGACTCAATGTATATTAGATCCAGACCTTTAGATCTAAATTTGTGGAATGTAATATAATTATATTATTTTTATCAATAACATGAATACTTGAGTAATGATCTCCCCCTATTTTTCATATATTTTTTCAATGCTTGTTCTTCTGAATTCTATGGATTTCCATCAGAAAGGGAGGTAGATTTTTCTAGTGATTTATTCATTATTACTTAACCAGTGTCTATACCTTATTAATGCGTGTAACTAACTAAAATGAAATAGTGTAAACTATTTTGAATGATCTTATAAATAAATTATTTATACGCCTGAGTGTGTCACCTTGGGAGGAACCTGTTCTCTTTACTATGAAATCCAATGTAATGCTTTTCTTGTGTATTTATTATATAAAAATAAATCATGAAACAATAATGATCTATTATCTATTTCTATATTTTTATGATCTATATGAATATATGAAAGTATCTAGTTGATTCTTGATAATTGATCTTCGATCTAGTTATCATGAATGGAGGATAAAAAATCTGGCATGCATAAAACTAACTTCTGATGTAGGAATGTCCATTCTGAGCGTCATTTATTTCCATTTATTCTAACCAATTATCTTAGATTCTTTATGGATTTGATTAATATTATCTTCAATGAAAATATTTGTATGATCATGGTGGTCTTTATGGATGAAATTCTAGTTTACTCTATATCTGAGGAAGATAATGTACATCATCTATGAGTAGTTCGATTATAGTTGGTAAATAACTAACAATATTCCAAGCTATAAAGATTTTAATTCTAGAATTTGTATGTGAATTTATTGGGTCAAATTGTATAAAAAGTTGGTATTTTAGTTGTTCTTTAAAAGGTGAAAGTTTTTATGATAAGGGAGATCCTTGTTTATGTTTTCAATATTCAAATATTCTTGGGTTTTATAGGATACAATCATCAGTTCATCAATGATTTCTCAAAATTATTTTTTTCTATGATCTCTCTCACTCATAAGGAATTTTTTTTCTTGGGATTATATATTTCATAGCTCTTTTGTTGAGATAAAATATCTATTAACTTCTTCACTGGTGTTGAATCTTTCAGAGGTGGTCCATGGTTATGTGGTATTCTATAAAGCAATAGTTTTGGGTTTGGGAGGGGTTCTTATGCATGGTCATCCTATTGTCTCATATGAATCATGATACCTTATGACACATGAGAAGAATTATCTTATATATAACCTTGACCTCATAAATGTGATGCAGGAACAAAAGAGTTCCTAGAATTTTATTTTAAACGAAAGGTATACCATGTATTTTGACCGTAAAAGATTGAGTTATATCTTCTCTAAAAATATAGGAATCTCTACTAGATTAATTGGGTAGAGTACCTAAATTTGTTTTTATTTTGACATCATCTATTCCCCAGGGAAAGAGAATGCCGTCATTGATACCTTGAGAAGGAATCATCTGACCCATACCAAGAAAAAATAATTAGAAGAGTGGATCTGGATTGATCATTTTTGAAAAAATTTATATTAGATTCTAGAAAGTAGGGGTCCATGTTATCTTGGATGGAGATCAGTTTTCCTCTACTATTCTTGATATGATTCTTCAGTAACAATAGCTTGATGATTAATTCTAGGGAATTAAATACTCATTTTATAGTAGGGATATTATATCTGAGTGGTCCTACTCCATAAATGTTATTCTATGTTTTCAAGATCGTTTTGTTGTGTCCTTACATGTGAGAAAATATGTTACAAGGGATTACTATAATTCCAACTATTATGTTCACCCAGGAACCACAAATATGTTTTATGAAATGCGGCTATGATTATTAGAGCTAGGTATCAGATGGGAAGTTGATGATTTTTTATCTTGTTATTATACATTCCAATTGGTCAAGACTATTCACCAAATAACTTATATGATTATTCAGCCACATCCCATGCAGACAACAAGTGGGGATATATCTATGTTGGGATTCCTCATACCTTGAGAAAGAATAGTTCTATATGGGTTAGGATCGATAGGCTGACCAAATCATCTCACCTTATACCTATTCCTCATACAACAAAATTTATGGAGCTAGGAAATCTCTATGTGAAGGATATTGTTCATTTTGATAGAATTACATTGGGTATAGTATCTCATAGAGATCCTCATATTTCTTCTTTCTTTTAGAGAGGAATTCTAGAAGAATTGGGATCTTAGGTTCATGTGATAATGGAATTACATCCTCATATGGATATCCAGACATAGAGGGATATATAGATTCATGAGGATATTATTTATTCATGTGTCCTTGATTTAGAGGGGTTTTAGGATGGAAATTCGAGACTAGTTTAGTTTACATTTACCAATAGTTACCAATCCCTAATTATATTGTACACTTCTAAGGCATTTTACGGTCTTCCTTTTGAATCTATGTTTTGATTGATGGAATCGGTGAATTTTCATTGGTTTCACCAAGCATATTTCAAGAGATTATAGAAATGATTCATTTAATCAATCTAAGGATGTTCTTGGATCATATATAGTACATTTTTTTTATCATCATTGTATACCATTAGAGTTTTTAGTTGGTGGAAATATCATTTTGAAAGTTTCACCTCATGTAAGACATCGATGAAATTGATGGCAATGTAAACTTTCTTCTCAATTTTTGGGACCTTTGAGTTTTTTGAGAAGGTGGGAAAAGTGTCTTACTACATAAAAATCTTTCCAAATCTGATGTTGATACATATATTTTATCATGTATCTAATCTACGAAAATATCTTACAGATCTATATCATGTTTTGAGCATGACTGATCTTGATGTTTATCTTTATTTATCCATGAATGAGAATCCAATGAAAGTTATTGATTATGAGGCCAATGTACTTCATTGGAGGAAGATACCATTGATTTTTGTGATATAGAAGCACAATTTTCATTTTCTTGAAACATGGGAGAGAGAATAACTGATGAGAGAATATGTTCCTCATCATTTATATATGGAAACATTATGGTAGACTTTCTGTGAAAATAATATTTTTATGGTGGAGAGGTGATAATATCATGTTAATAGATCTCAGGTACTACTTGACCCTCCTTGTAACCATTCTTTGGTTGGGTCTTGTTTAGGGGTGATTTTTTTTGTATTTAGAAACTATTTTTTTATCTTTAGGTTGTGCATAGTTGGTAAACATGTTTTAAAAACTATGCTCCCACCCTATGGATACATTTCATCCCTAGGAAGGGGGGTTTCACAGTTCATTCACGGTTTGAAAAATTATCCACCCACCTAAAAGAAACTATGATCCCTGATAGAGGGGAACCTGATTTATCTATCAATGTAACCATTCTAACTTGATTGTGTATGTTAAAATTTTAATTCTAATGTTTTAAATTCCCCAAACCCTTGTTTAAAATTCTTCTCAAACCTAACATGGCCTAGAATAAATTTCATATTTTTTAAACATTCTCAAGAAACCTTTTTGTCTACTACAAAACCCTTACGAGGAGGATATAATAATTGAGGATCTATTTTGATCATTCTCTAGTATGTGATTATTCTTAGGATTCTTATCCCCCACTCTCCTTTCCTTTTTACCATAGGGTTTCATAAATCCACACTTTTTTTATGGAACTAAACACCATTGAAATGGATCATGAATATAGTTTAGATTTTTATATATCCATTGTTTTAATTATTTATTGGTTAATCTAATCATGGTTGTCCAGTTTTGAATCCATGATTAAAGGTATGTGGTCCAGTTTGACATTGGATAATTGATTAAACATTGAATTTATTGATGTTTGAAATTTTATTCTATTGATTTTCATAAAACCAATTTAATGTGAATTGGAATTTTTGATTGATTTAAAAAGAGATTTTGTAAACCCCCCCCCCCCCCCAAATTCTAATGGAATTAAAAAAAATTTTCTATTATGAAATTGATAGAAAATTTTAAAATATTTTTAAATTAATTTTGAGAAAAAACAATTAAATTGAAATGATAAAACCATATTATTAATTTCATTTGGAAAATGCATGAATTTATGAAAAACATATGTTTTGGTTATGAATGTGTGTTGTTATTTCAAAAGGATAAGTGCAAAACTAAATTGGTAATGATGCTTTATTTGAAATTAAATGATTTTACATTTTTTAATTATTTAATTGATTATGAATATGTGATCCTAGGTAGTTATTGGGTTATTTGGGAATATTACACTTGGATGGTATTTCCCTAGAAAAGTAATGATGATGAAAACATTTAAAATCTAGTTATGTAGATATTATTCCTGATGGAATGTTGATGAGTCCTATTAGAATAAGACTAAGGGATTTTTGTACACATATGGCATGATAAATAATATTTTAGTGTAATGATCCTATAACTAGAAACAGTCATACCATAGAGAAGTTGTCCATGGTCCTTATTTTGATTGTTTTTTATAAATATCATTGATTTTGAAATTTAATTACTCATAAATAGTGATATATATTAACTATTTTATATAAATTATTTATTTAAACCATGTTTTCAAAAAATTTCCATATTTTCGAAATGAAAATTATATTTTTCATTAGATATAAAATTATATCAACAAGCCATGATTTATCTAAAATTTAAAGCATGATTTTTTTTATTATTCTATAATATTATTGTGGAACACTTTCTAAGAGCCTACTAATATTTTTATCTCACACCCTTCCTCTTCCTTCGGTAGTTTTTAAATATTATTATTCCAGGTCTGAGAAAAGGAAAATCACCTCTGGGAAAATGTGGATATTCTGGATTCTTTGGATTCGATCATTGGTTCTATTGTAATACATTCCTTTTTATAATTTTCATTACATTGATGATGTTTAGTTTTGGTGTTTTATTTAACTATTTTTTTCTATTACTTTATCCGTAGGAATTAGTGATCATAATGATATATATCTATTATCTTCAAATGTTTTCTGGAAAAAATTATTCCTTCTTTTATCTTGAATAATGCCAGGTGATAGTCACCATTTCAAGGGGATTGAAAACATACTTGAGGATTTTTTAGATTGTATTTGGTATCAGGGTATCAAGGTATCTAGGTTGGTTTGTAATACTAATAACCATTATCTCTCTTTTTTCCATTATACATGAATAAAAGCATCACTAATGTGTACACAAGACTTACCATCTCCAGGTAGTAGAGTGATTATTTTTTCATCACCATATTTAATGGATAAATATGATGTTAGTTTTAATTTTTATATATAATTCCTATTATATAATAATTATTATAGAATTATATTATCATATCTTCCTTTTTACCTTATGATTAATTGGAAAATGATTTTGCTGCTCATGAGTACGTGTATACTACGACCTCCCCAAAGTGATGTATTTTGTTTTTTGTATTCAATATTCATGAATGGTAATTAGGATATATTTAATTAATATATGTGATATATATAATTTAATAATTTATATATATATATATATATAAATTATTTAGCTTTATTTTGTTAAATATGTATGTGTCCATGTGAACGTACAACATACCTTCTCCATGAACACTGAAAATCGTTTTTATCAATAATTATTTTGGACTATTATATGTATTAATATAATCAATACAAATGATATATATATTATGAATAACATAATATATATGATTTATCTATGATCAAATTACGAGGACAAGAACTACTAAACTAAATTATGCATGGAAAATGAAATAGTTATCACTTGAAATGGTGATATTAATAGGGAATGGTTAATAAATATGTGGTGAAATTTTATAAGTGAATCATATATGGTATTATATATATATATATAATTTTATAATAGTTTTAAAATAAATATATCTTTATTATTCAGGATTATCAAATGCAAACAAAGTGATATGAGACTTCTGGAATGGTATTTGTGTTTTAATAACATTTTAATTGGGATTTTTAGGCTTGAATTTCCATTGAGGATATTATATTATAAATATATGGTAACTCATTTTAGTTTTTATTATCCTTTGTTTGTTGAAAGTAATTTTTTCTCTCTTTCATTTTCATTATTTTATGTACCGAAGTGATCAAAATAATTATTTTAAGGAAAACCGGGTATATTTTTTTTATTCAATGGGGAATATTTTTTCATGACCATTATTACATTAAAATGTTTGAAAAATACATTTTAGTACTATTCTTCATTAATTCGTTAAAATAATATTTACTCATTTTGACCTTCTAATGAAATTTCAATGGAATATTTTCACAGTTTCATGAACAAGGAAAAGTTTATTTTCTACAGAAAATGTGAATGGATTTTTTGTTTTAAATTACTCGACATGAATGAAATTTCCTACCACCATAAAATATCAAGGATTTAATGAATTTATTTAAACTATCTGGTTTTATTTTTAATTAAAATGTTTTGTATAATATATTGTAAATTTTTATATATTAATGAATTGATTCCAAAATGAAATGGGTATATTCCTCTAGAAATATTACAAGTTCTATTTTAATGGATTTTTCCTTTTGATAACATCATTTTCTATTACTTATTCATTATTAGGTATATTATCCAAGGATATAATACATATTCTTTCTATATATTGTTTATATTTTTTTTTAACGGGGTATATATAAATCCCTTTTATTTTCTATGAGTTATTTAATAATGAAATGTTAGAAATTTAATGGAACTAATTTATTTTATATAAGTGATGATATATGATGAATGATATATGATATTACGGAAAACATAATAACTTATCATGATTATGTGAGGGGTGGGACCAAAATTAAAAATCCCTCCAATGAATTGGCTTAAAATGGATATCATGTGAGATAAAAAATTCTATAATGGGGAGTGAACCTAGATTTTCAATGGACTATGTATACTATGGGAGTTTTGGGAGTGAAGACTAACTATTAATGGTATTGAATGGGGAGTGAATTAAATCCAATATGATAGTGTTCCTAGTCATCCTTAACTAATGAAATTATTTTCTATGATTATTTGTATGCAATAATCATATGTTTTTTTAATTTATTCTCTCATGGTTCATGTTCATTGATTACTTTATGAATCAGTCTTATGAACTACTAACCTTAATGCCATGATTCAAGATTATGATATGTTATTTTTAGGGTATTATTTTAAAATGTTATGTTTATGTTTTCATACCCCTGTCCTCATTTTATGCTTAAGTGGCCATTTATATACCTCTTCTTACCCTTACTGAGCATCTTTGCACACCATTTACTATGTCTCCCTTCTTCTAGTTATGAAGTAGGGTTTAGGTATGATATGTATAAGATTATTTGTAGTTATGAAGAACTTAGTTGTAGATGATGTAGATAACCTATGAACAATATTTTTATGAATCAATGTTTTCAAAGACACTATAAGTTTATGTCTCTCACATGGATTATAATGTTTTGTAGTAAATATTCATATATTAACATGTAATAAGTATGTATGTAAAGTCTGGGTAACTATATTTTCTCCACCACTTTCCTTTTAAACACTTAATAGATTGTAAATATAGTAAAACAATTATCAGCTGATTAAATGGATTAACAATTCCATAGAAAAATTTAGAGATAGCTACTATATCAATTTGAGAAGAATATTCTTACCATCCAAGTAATGAATTACGAATAGAAACTAGTTTTTTTATATGTAAGGATTATTCAATATTGCTTTTTCATGATTCTAATGTTACATATATAAATTTCATCTAGATAATTAGTGATTTAGGGTAAACATAAAGAAAGGATGCTTGTGTGCATAACATCTTATTTTACCATAATTAAAAGAAAATACATAGTGACAACACTTGATTTTCAAGAAAAAATGATAAAGAATTAAAAAAAATTAAAAAACTTCATTATCATTCATTACACCATGAACAAACTCAACCAAATATGTTATTATATAAAAAAGTCCAAAAATTGTAAATATAAATGAATAAATCAATAATAAAAAGTATAAGGAAATAAATTTAAAAAGAATAAGAAACATGATGAAAATAAACAATAACAACTCCTTCTTGACGGATGTTTCTAAACAAGTTATGAAGAAATAAGAGAAGGGTTTGGGTTCCCCTAACGAAGTGAGATATGACATATCATTTACATTGGGGATAATTTTCTATTTAAGTATATATAATGAAATAATGTTGATATACCATAGTTATTGTGGAATCCACCCTCTTCTTACTCTTTTAATGGCCAATGAAATCCCTAATAATTTCTATAAATTGGTTATATTGTAAAGTGTCCATATAGTTTTAAATTTTAATGAGGAGTGCTCTTGATTCATAGATGTTAGTAATATACTAAAATGATTTTTAAACTCTCAAATTACACTACTGGGTTACTTTTTATTCCACATCCTATCTTAAGTAAAACAACATTGATCATCCATCTCTCAGATGAATCATAAGCTTCCTCCATGTATCAACCACTTAATAAACTACCACACATACTCTAATGAACCATTTCATCAATAACTATATGTTCAAAATGACTCATATTTGATAATGATATCCACCTATTACTTGAGTATCCTATATAATAATATATATAAATAAAATAATCAATATAAATATCCAATTAATTAATATTCAAAACTCAGTTGAGTTTTAATATTGGAAACCCAAACATCAATGCATCAATCTTAGTCTTTAAAAAATTCATCTCAAAATCAATCATATTTAACATTAATTGACATTATCATAAACAGTCACTAATATTGGGTGAATTATCTTCCTTAATTGAGTTCCATCAACACTAAAAATGAATTCATACCATCTTTTCATATCGTTAAATTAGTTGAATAAAGCTAAGGCTAATCCACCCCTTTTTATCTTTCATGAACAAAATCCAATCCTTTTTAGAAGCATATTCCATATTAATTATTCATATATATAGACATATCCACAAATTTTAAACTCATGTAGATTCCATGGTGGCCAAGAATTCCATCTCGTTCATTGGGATTCCATGTTGTTTAATCATACAAAGTGACACATACATCTTATGCGAGAAATTTACAATGCCATTTAATCTATCATAGGGGGTGTGTGTATGATTTAATATCACACATACTATAATTTATGATCTATAAGGGACAATAAATAATGATACACATATATAGTGACACATCTCTCATTTAATCATACATAACCGAGGAATTATATATTTTCCCTTGATGTGAGCCTATAACCATGTGTATGGTTAATTCCATTAATAGAAAAATCATCAAAACCCAATTTTAATTAACTATTAATCATCGATAATTTATAAGATATTAATATAACCAAATAAATTCCAAATCATAGACCAGTTTTGAAATAAAATCCAAAAATTACACAAGAATTTTATGAATTTAAGTTCAAAAAACTATATTTAATAAATAAATAATGTACATGTGTATTTATTCTATGAAATATAAAAAATAAAATAAAATTTATTAGTTTACAAACAAACATTCAAAATATGAAAATAAATCAATATATGATTTACCATAGTTTTCATACGGAGTATTTAAAAAGAAATAATATTAAAATTACCCAAATAAACACATGTTATCACTATATATGTTAGAGCAACACAAAATTTCAATGGGATATGTATGATATATTCCATTGTTTTGCAACTTCAATAAGTGGCGAGGACTCAATGAATAATTAAATTGAAAATTTGGAACCTCACATATGAGTTAATTTAATCTATATATGGTTATATCATAAAAATAAAGGATAATATGAAAATAAATGTAGACCTGTGTAAGTGTAATGAATGATAAAATAAGATTTCCCACTTAGCACAAAAGAGTCAACCTTAAACATAGGAGTAAATATCGCCAAAAACAATTAGAGAACCCTGATTCATGGTTGAGTATTCAAATAATAATGTCTCATATGAAAAAAATTAATCAGTAAAAAAGAATATTCATATGGACTTATCTAAAAAAATCAATATTAACTTCAATTTTCCATACATGTGTAGGGTATTCTAGGAGAGAAATTGGATATCATAGAGATGAAATCAATTCTTATAATATAAGGGAAATTCTATCAGCATGTACATAATCATTGAATTCACCCATCCACATGGACATCAAATATGTATGAGAATATAATATGATGAAGGCCTTTATTGTGAATAAATCGGTACTTAATCCTTCAATATATGGTTACCTACCTTTGGGTTAGTTTTAATGTTTAATTTAATTCTTTTTATAAACTTCTTTATTCTCCCAATCAATTTCTTTATAACACTGTAGTGAAATAACTAAAATGGGTTTTTTATCGGTAATAGGTGTAATGACTTTTTTCTTGATCCCTTATAATATTTTAATAATATTTATTCCTCTACTTTTATTATAGGTTTATAGTGGTTAGAGTGGATTTTTTATAGTTTATTTTCATTCTTCGTTACAATTTTCATTATATTTATTCTTAACTTATATAGATCATAAATACATATACCAGACCCGTATAATTTATGATGGAGTGGTATGGGTTAGGTAGTAAATAGTTTCATGATTTTGGACATGTGGAGGGGATACATTGATAAGGGTTTTCACTTCATGGGATTCACTTCATCTAATTTGGAATTTTTTGAATATTGATTCGTAAGGTTTTGTGGGTTTCATAGATATTTCTTAGTAGAACCCTCACTTGTATGGGAAATGAGGTCTGATACATGGTGTTCATAGTGTATTAAACTTCTATCGTTGACTCAATTCAAGGGTGATAGATCCAATATTTTAAATTTATTCTCTAAGGATGGTGAATGTTGGTGTAATCAATTAAGGGAAGTGATATAATGATGTTGAAATCCATCCAATGATAACTAAATGTTTATAATGATTTTTTATACATTAATCTCTATTCACAATCTAGCTATAATCTTTTAATTATTTACATTTAAATCAAAAAAAAAATTGTTTCAATATTATTGAGTGATAATTAAGGATCCTAGAGAGACAACCCAGGTCTTTCATTGGTATACCATAGGAATACAAATTGTATTCTGTGGAGATTCGTAAAAACAATCTACCATCCACACAGTTCTATCATCATATACTGAGTCATTACCCACATCAATAAAATATTATATGATACATAATATGGGGTTTATTTAAAATAAAACTACAATATTTTAACTACATTTTAATACATGATGTAGAAAACATTATAAGCTCATAGAATTGGAATTATATAATTACTAAAAAATATTGGTTAGCATGTAAAATGAATGAATAATTTCATTGTATAATATAATAGTTTGTGATCAATTGAAAATATCTAAAATGAATAATATGTAAGGAATAAAAGGATATTGATCCATGGGGTTCATGGATGGAACATTAGATACCCATGGAAGACATGCAGGCCTAATGAGAACAAGAAAATCCCCATATCAACCTCTCTAACCAAATTAGGTACTTCTATAACAACATGTACAAGATGAATAAAATTCTTCAGAGAGAGAGAAATGATGTATGAGAAAAGATAATGAATATTAAACTCAATAGATTATGGGTAGAATAGTATTAGTCTGAATTGAACATATGGTAAAATATTGATTTATATTTCTTATAAATATTAATCATAAAATGGAGGAATAAGTAAAAAACGATAATACCATGAATAGTAAAGGGATTTTAGTGATTTTAGAGAGATACAGTTCAAGAGAGGATGATACCCACCAGAGTAGGATCTCATGTGCATCCTTATATAAAAGTCATATTGATTTTTGTTTCATTATGATTATTATATCATGAACATGAATGGGGAGTTTCTTAGTTGACATGGCGTTTTTAAATATTGTTATTGTTCGAATAAAATGATCACTAAATATTTTTATCTTTTGAAATTAATTCTTCACTTACTTGAACACATAGTACATGATCCTTTGATGATTGGGTGAAGTAACAAGAGTATAAGTCCATCATGTGAATTAGATTAAACATAGATCGATATAGAATGATTGGATTCTAAGAGTCATGGGAACATATAGATTATATAATTAAAAAATCTACTTCATTATTGTATCTAGTATAAGAAATGTAATAGGTAACTATGGTTTTTAGAAGGTGTTGGGTCATTTGTAGATGATGAACTCATAAGAATATGTAATTTTTCTCACATAGAATCATGGAATTTGATTAAAATATGTTGATCAAAAAAAATACACTAATACACCATTATCCACACACTAATTTATTTAAACATTTTATGTTAATTAATTCTTCCCCAAATCTAATATTCTTGTTATTTTGATTATTATTACATTTTATTCCCAAAAAAAACAATCAACACGCACTTAAATAATTATTTAAATTCATTCGACATATGTACAATTAAATTACGAATAACATCAAGGATTCCCCTATAAAAATTACTTGAGGTACACAAGTATAATTCAATTTAAACCTTTTTATTTGTGGTGATAGTACTCAATGAAACAATGAGGGTAAATAAATATCCAGATGGGACGATCCTCTTTATAGTTTTACATTATACCATATAATGGTATACATCACCTAAAAAATACTACAAATGATATATTTAACTAGAAACACTTGGAACCTTTTTACAAGTAATTCATGAACATTACTAGGATAACATTAAATATTTAACTAAAATGAGTAAAAATCTAATTTATAAAATAAAAATTAATTTTAATGAATATGAATAACCGAAAAAAATTACATACATCTCACTATTGACCATTCTTCCTTATTTTTTACCTATATAATAAGAATAAAAATAATTAAATAATGCAGCCACTGATATTATGAACATATTTACAAACATGATAATAAAATATTTATTGAATGTAACATAATAAAAATATCGTTAGATGAATTTTGATAAATATTTCAATTATAAAAAAAATATTCTAATAGGATAATAAAAAAAATATTACTATTTTAATTTCATTATTTTAATTAATTATTTCTATTAATTATTGGGTAACCCTTTTAAAAAACTTATATTCCTGATGTTATGACATGTTACCCAAAATTTAATTTATAAGACATCTAATATGTGAAAAAAATTACCGATCAAAATCCTAGGGTGTTTATCATTTCGTACACAAATAATTTTTTTTATTGTGGCCAAATAAAACATGATATAGTAAAATAAATCTGGTGTAACAGATAACCAATAATTTAATGAACATTACACAGACTCACGCACACAATAATACCTTAATAGTATTATTTCTCTAATACAAAATTTCATACTTGTACTATGTACTTATACAGTTTGTAATAACTGATAAACCCTCAATTTTTTATCCATTTTTAATTTTCTAATCCATACACAATTCATACTTGTATTCTCCCTATATTTTTGTTAATTTCATCAAAAATTTAATATTTTAATTTTTAATTTTAGGGAAGATATATATATTGTATTGAAAATATATATTGGTAAAAAATTAAAATTGGTCATGTAAAATAATGCAGTTAACCAATCTAATTATAATTCTTAAATAGTACATGATGTAATTCAAAAATAAATTTTAAAATCAAATTGTATTAATACTTACCCCAATCCCAGACCATGAATTGTTCTTTAAGTCCTCTCCTTGGTATGAATGTACTAGTGATTATGTTACTTTGTTTTAAAAGTGTTGAAAGAAAATTATTACATTATTTTCTATCAATTGAAATAATTCTCATATCATTAATGTAATTGACAATTGTTTTGGGGTGTCTTTTCCAGACATCACACAACTTCATGCAGAATCAAAATCTATTAATAAAATCGTTTTCTTATTTAAAGACAATTAGAAAATATAATAAGTTAATTGTAATTTATTTGGTATATTTTTAAGTTCATTGCTGAAATTTAGCCTAAAACGAATGATTTATGTCCTATGAAAAGCTATCTAAAAAGAATGAGAAATTAAATTATCTTGTATAGTAGAATGTAGGATTGAAATAGGATCACTACATTATACACTAATTTGTGGATATAATTATTATTGAGGAAAAAATAGAGGAATTCCCTATACAAAATATGGTGTATATAAATATAGTGTTGGGGTTAAAGGAGGGGTATGAAATTGAAATAATATAAATGATACATATGAATATAGAGGAATAAAATAAATATGACTTTTCTGATGCATGGACATGGGTGTAAAAGTCTATATAAAATGATTATTCATAAATAGGTACTATAAAAATTGTGATGGATACATGGATTTGAGATGAAATGATGCCTAAATAGGTATAATATGAGAATCTATAGTTGTCATATAATGTAGAGTATCCTCCCATTCACATCAAAATTGATTTGTATCATTGATTATTTTGAATATTAAAACTTCAAAAGATTGATAAATTTATCATGTATGATATAAACGGATAAATAAAATTGGTATTGGACCCTCATGGATATGATGAGAGGAATAATCCCCAACTCATTTTATTCAAATAAATTCAAAACATTTTTTTCAACATACTTCTACATTATATGGAATTATTAAATAATAATACATAATTATTTTAAATATTCATAAAACACATCATTCCATACAAGAGATTTAAAAACTAAATCATATGAGCATAACTATATAAAAATATTATAACAAAAAAAATTCAAAAAAATGATAGTTTTTAATTAATACATCATTTTTTACTTTGATATTATTTCTGATCCCAAGAAACATTTTTTCGTAGAAATTAATTTTAAAAAATATTCAATAAATAGATATCCATTAATTAAAGTAAAACACACAAGAATATAATTTACACATTTTTATACAAAATTAACAACCTAAACATGTTCATTTACTAACCAATTCATGATTAATCATTTTAAAATTCTTAAAGTATCACTAAAAATTAAATGATAGAAAATTATATTTTAAATAAATTATTTTTCACGTGTAAACATATATATTTTATAAAATTATGTATATTCATTTTAGAAAAAAACTATCTTATAGATAATAACCTATAAAAGTATTTTATTTTACACAAGAAATATCATTCTATAGTTTTCTTGACTTAAAAAATTATAATGAATCAAATAAAATGATACCAAAAAACTATGGTGAAATTCATAAAATATTTGTTATATTTCAACAATGAATACTCAAGAAAAAAATCGGCACAATATAATGATTAAAAGATATATCTATAAGATTCCTTGTAATTGAGGTTATGGAAAAAATAATAATTCAAACATGTATATTGATGAAATAATGAAATTAAAAAGGAAAAAAAATATAATAAATACATATCATACCAATATTCTATAAATTCTATTATACAATTTTTGGTATATAATTTATTCCATAAATTGAGTTACATGCGTCTACATATTCCATGTTTGAGTGAAAACAAATATGGTCATCCAAAATTTCACTATCCATTGAGCATTCATCAAAAAGAATTATGGAATACATTGTAACATGATTCACCTTAAGAGTTGAGAGAATTAGGGGGTTACTATATGTAATCCATTTCACATTATCAATTTCTCTTAAGATCATGTTCCCATGTTAGATGGAACACTATTCAACCTATCTATTTATTGAATGCACCCTCATAAAATATCATTCACAAGAGTAGAAAGAAAAACACGCAAGGACGCATAGATATTACTCAATTTACCCCTAATGGGATATATCTATGGATATAACAATCATAATTATATTGGTGTAAAAAATCATTATAAAATCATTATTATGGTGGTTAAGAGAATTAGGTTAAGTCAATCCTCACCAAGTCTCACTTATTATATAAATATAGTTGAATTCACTTCTCATAAAGGATTAATGGCTATAAAATGGTTTACTGAATAGATCACTACCACCAAAGGGTCTCACTCTTCTCCTTTAATCGTGGCATCATATTTGTATACTAATGTTAGTAAAAGCTCGATTGACCTCATTATCAATAATATTTTATGATTGGTAATTTATTTTATAATTTAAATCTTTCTATTAACTTCTGAAAATAACTCATAAATATTTCATTACGGTAAAATCATCACCTAAAATACTAAACTAAAAATACTTGAATATGGTTTATCAGTCAATAGTACCATTATGTGTTTTATTTTATTCTATTAGGTACCCTAGGAAAGGTTTTTCTAACCCTTACATTATCTCTAGAGTACCCTTAGATAACATAAAGGAAAAATATTATGTATGGGACAATCCGATTTTCCTAAAATAGAAAAATATTATGTATGATACAATAGATGGAAAATTTCATATTTTTAGTTCCAAACTACTATGGAATAATCTGACATATCATATACAAAAAAAATATTACATATCAAACAGATCTCATTTTTTCTACAATTCTCTAACCCCAAAAACATTATGTATAGTGGGAAGATATTTTTTGTTTCTATATTTCAACACCATAGATAATATTATGAATCATTCAAGAAAACTACATATATGGACTTTTTACAATTCTTAGTAATCTACAACATCACTCATTGTGTGATCCTTATGTTTACATCAGGATTTTTTTCAGGGAACCTCAAAAACATTAGAGTATGTCTCCAACCATACGTACTTATTTCAAAACATCATCAACAACTTCAAAACCATAATACAATGAATAATATCCTCAAAAAATCCCATAAATAATTACTTGTATGGTTACCATATATATTCAACTTCAACACATCACCATGTCATCAGTTCTTATTTATAATTATTTGTTGTCTTCATGAAATCTTTAATTTTTCCGTAATCAAACATTATCTCTTACAAACTTTTATAACTACTCAAATTCTTGGTTATAGTAATAATCTCCCACAACCATCCATAATCATCAACCTTTAGGGATTATCAAAAAATACAATATACTATCTCATAGTTAAAACAACTCTCCCTATATTTTATCCAGAGTGCTTCTAAAAAATCTATAAACCTTCCAGAGATAAAGATAATCTCTCAACAATTATATTGTAATCCAATATCCAAAAATCATATATATATTATGGTTATATTTTATCCCATCTTATTAATAACATGAAATTATTTTATCTTCCCTGAATACTCTATTAATTTTTCCACATTTTATCCATTAAATTTATTGTGGTATCTTCACTATCTTCACTCACTATTTTCCAATAATCATATTTCTCAAAATATTAAAGAGTAATCAAAGTCCATTCATTATTCCAATAACATCTATCTTTAGATATATTATCCATGCAATTTTATTTACCATAGATACTTTAGACTCTTTAATAAAAAAAATTATTATCATCAAAACCTAGGACATTACTTTATCCATAATTCACTAAAACATACAGTTCAATCACCATTCACATTTATCCATACTCTAAATTAGAAATCATAAAAGTTAATTGTTAACTTGTAAATGAGTAAATAATAAATCCTTCAATCCTAGTAATTTATAATATAGTGTTGGAAACAAGATTCTATTTTTCGAACTTCAGTACTACCTATTTCATCACATTCACACTTATACTAGACGTTCACGGTATAAGTAATAAAGAAAAATCTATGTTAGTAATAAAAAATTATTTATTAGTACAAAATTTTAAGATGAATTAGTGATACCTCTAAATATATATGATATTCCTTTTATCCAAGGGGATTGTCCTTTACTCAATAAATGATACTTTTCATTATAGATCACTACCTATCACCTTTATGTGGCCTTGTATAGGACGATAATTCACATATGATATTTATATTACCACATTGAACTCCCACTTCCCCATTGGGGACTCGAAGTACCACATTAGGTGTGACTAGTTAGGGTCACAGTGTAGCTTTTGGTTTCCACATTAGAGGGTGGTTAACCCTTATCACAAGCCATGGAGAGTGTTAGAAAACCAAAATTCCTAAAATATTTCCATAATCATTAACCGAGTAGTATGAACCTATGATCCATTCTAAAATATCATATTTTTAATTGAAGTAACTTTTTTGATACCATTTGGAAATATCATACATGGTTTTGAAAAATATTTCACTCAAAACTATGCTCATTACCACATATACTCCATCATCTCAATAGATATGACAAGATTCATATTTTATTTTTCAATTGTATTCTTGATATGAATTTTTGATCATGTTTTTCTTAACACCATAATTATTTATTTATCACTATATATATACCTATATTTATAAAGTAACTCATTTTAATATCTCCCAACCCACTTATTACATATTATCTATTGTCAATGAAATGAATATCTCTAAATATATCCACTCATTTTTCTACGAATTTATATCCTTTCAATGCATAAACACCACGGATTATATCCCCCACTTAATCCTACATCCCTAATATTATATGATTCAAAAATTAATTACATGGTGGGAAGGTACACCTAGCATCCTCAAGTAGAGTTTAGTAAATCATTATATAGTAATTCTTTTCTTTCAATTTTATTCCATGCGTTCTTAGGGGTATTTATCCTGATAAAACAACTTCTGCATCCTTTTCTCCAAATTGGAAAATTTTTCATCTCTAATGTGCTGACCTTACCAAATATCCAACTTATTCATACTTATTAATTTCATACAACACTAATAAAAATTCCATTACCAATAATATTTATACATGTGTGTTTCACTCCATCAGTTTTGTTTCCATACCTTGTATTAGTACTTGTTAAACCACATAGAAAAGCTCCAATCATCCCCTCCATGATTTCTATAAAACCCATTTCAATTTTTTTATTCTGGATGATCATTTCTTATAAAATCCATCCAAATTTTTATGGGATATAGTTACCTCATCATATAAAGTGATGATATTTATTGTACATCCAACTTGATAACCATGATAGAAGAACTTATTTTTTATTTTCTCTTTATGATTTCTTCTCCTCATTCCATAATGATTTTTACTAGTAAAAAAGCTTTGGTTAATGATTTACCCTTTGTTTATTTACTTAATTAATATCTTCAAAATACATAAATTTGTCCTCTGGTGAGATAGATTGTTTTAAATTGTGAGTTATTATTCCCTTATCCCAAATACATGTAGTTGTTCTCTCTGTTGTTTAACACTTCTGAAAATATATTTACATATTCTATATTTATCACATTTAAAACACCTCTCAAAATATTCATACTATCCTGTATACTTCCACAGATTAGATGTATTATTATGTATAATTTAATTGAACATCTCGAAATTCTCCTTGTACACATCCATTATGGGACCAATGATACCTTTAATAAAACTTATTAAAAATTTATCATTTATATTTTTTGTGATATATATTTCTTTTTAATTATTTTACCTCAATAATTTCATATCATTAATCTTTATACTAATGACTAAAGTCATCATATTAGATTCTTTAATGTTTGACTTATTGCCAACACCTGGAATCTATACCTCATGATTATTAATCCTAAACTCCTTCTCCCTTAGTTATCCTTTTAAATTCTCAATGTAATTATTATTTCCAGAAAATACAATCTTCACCTACTATATTATAACATCCCGGAATATCAAAGGGTTAAAATTCTAAGTTATATGACTCGTTTCAACAATGTACACCATTATATTTAAGATTCCACCCAATTAGTACTCCACAATTAAATGGGATTATCTTAGAGTAGTGACAAGGATGGGTGACCACGTAGAAATTTTTCCATAGAGTGTTTGAGTTAGAGAAAATTTAAATATAGAGAATAAGGATTTTCCTATGGGTATAATCATTTGTTTGATGACCCGTTCAGGCATGTGTGTGGGCCCATGGGATGGGACTTCATGTATGTGAGGATACTTGTGGTACATGGAGGATCGGGCCATGACATCAATGTTAAGGTGAGTTATATGTTGTATTAGTGGATACTAGTTAGTTCATTTTTATTAGAGCAACATCTTAGACATAACTATAGTGGCATTGTCTGGGTTTATATATAGGTCCCACTATAAAGAAATTGGTCCCAAAGGGGATGAATATAACACCTGAGATTATGAGATGGTTAAAAAGGACAAATTCTATGAATCGTGTTAGCAATGTTCACATTTATTTTAGGTATCTTACCTGACTAGAACTCCATAGTAAAGATTACATGATCTAGAGTAGTGATTAGGATGGCTGACCTTTTCGAGTATTTCACACAGTGTGTATAAGTGAGGAAAAAGTACACTGGAATTAACATGTATTGTCATGTGGGTATATTCATTAGTTTGATGACTCGTTTAGGCATGTGGGTGGGCCCCAAGGATGGGACCATATGTCTATAGGGAAACTGGTGGCACCTGGTGGGCCAAGACCCAACGTTCATCTTAATTCGGAGTTTATTTTTAGTCATTGGGGAAAAGTTATTATATATATACACTTCTCCATTAGGGTATAAATTAATTCATCAGGGAGCTTTACATTTTCATTGCGTAAATTAATCTCATTAATAATTTTGATATGGATATATCACTGTTCATTTGTTTTCTTTTTCATTCTGGTAATGGACTCCGATGATGTCATATATTCCTTCATCAACATTATGTTTTTTCCTCCAAATTTTTAATATAGGAATGGTTATTATCACCTTTAATCTCGAATAATTTCCCTACAATCCTCATTTATTGAATCATTACATACTTTATACATGAATAATCTCCATATTTTACCCATGATTGGATTGGATATTTTCTACCATCATTCTATAAGAACATAGGTGATATATAATCTATATCTTTAAATTTACATTTAACTTAATTTTATGATTTATATTCTGATATATTAAAGAAATTAATTTTGGTTACCTCAATAGGAATATCTAATTTATTGTTTTCCTTCATCATTTTATTTTTTTCATACTAATAATCATATGAAATTCTTGTTAAATATACATAATATAAATATCCTAAACTTATTCAAATTCTACACTATTATAAAAATCCTAGATATCTTTTTTCAATAAATATTCTCTACCATTAACCACATTCAAATTATTCCGCATAAAATTAGAAGACTCATAGTGAGATACATTATTGAATACACCCTCTTCCAATAAGAACATTATGGTTTCCTTAGCATGAAAATCAATATCTAAATTTATTTCATCCATATAAAACATCATTCAATACTGAATTTGAAAAACTAATCCAATTGACAAGATGTAATAAAAGATTCCAACATATACTTCCAAATAGGCAGTGAAATCATTCTTAAAATTTAAAATATAATTTCTATAACATACAGGGATCGTCACTATATAATACTTATCTTTCATAATATTAAAATATTTACTATATAAATATTTCATGTTTAATTTATATAAGGACTATTGGGAACAGATACCACATTTTGTAAATTTTGACACCCAAATAGGGCGTCGAATTCAGGTGTTACTAGTTTTAAAAATTTTCAAATAATCACTTTCCCCTTATGATATTATTCTATTGTTAGAAATAAAACTATGAATCCTATATCTTCAACTTATAAATGCATATAACATATCTTACACATGAGGAAAAAGTATAACATTATGCGATAGATATAGTTTAAATGGTTCAATTTCATTGGGTTAAATACAGGGAGTATACACTCAATATTATAAAAGGGCACAAAAAATACCCTATAAACACACTTTTTTTTTAATATTTAGTTGAACTCAATCCACACGAAGACTCACTACCTGTATAAATTTAGTATAAATCAATCCAGAAAAAGGCGAACTACTGGGTAGAATGTTATATGGAATAGTACCTTGCCTCTCAATGGTCACTTGATTCTCCACCTTTATGCATTTTATCAATATATGTGTGTTTATAGACAAACTTTTATCTTCATATTATATATTAGTTGTAAAATTAAAAATAATTTTAGATGATATGCTTTTATTTTTACCATGTGTTTCTCACAATTCCATAGTTAGATATAAATAACTCATTTTGAGAAGAGTTTAATATTTTATCTCTAAAAAAACATCACATGGAAAAATATCCAAATAAAATAATTTCATAGGAATTTTCTACTTCGTCATCTTCACATTTTTTATAAAATCATTAAACCTCCAACACTAGTTTAAATGGAATATAACTTTAACAATACTCAATCTTCCTTAAAGTATATATTTAATAAACTATATGTTGTTGAATACATTTTTTCTTCTTTATCCCTTAATGGAAATATCTATTCCTTTCCCCTATTTTCTATCTTCATTTTCCATGATATATTGTACTTATTTTAATTCTAATCATATTTATACATTTCTGATCAGGATATTTGAATTTTAAATTCAAATTGAGGATTGTAACTATCAAGGTATTCCTCAACAAAAAAATCACCTCTCAAATAATATTTACGTAAATATTTTTCATTAAACTTCATTTATATAGTTGAAATTCATTACATACCCTCCATGTATTTGTGAACTTCTAAAAAAATTAATTATATTTTAATTATATGGATTGATGAAATCATCTCATGGTAACTTTCATCACAATGTGGAAAATTGGTTCCTTCCACATTTATTCCTCAACTAGTATTTTCAATACATTTTGATGGAATTGTTATAGGTATAATTATGATTTCTGTATTAAAACAAACAAGAGATTAACTATCATAGACGCGATTCTTTACTCAATGTATAAACATCATGGACCATTGCCTTTAATAATGGTGATGTATTTATATCAGGTTTTGATAACATGCATTAAGGGATACATTATCAATCATACATTAAGATTGATCATTTATATAATAATTCTTGACTATCTAATGAATTCTTACAAAAAATTATCATATATTACTTTAGTATCCACTCTTTACCTCAAACAGTAAAGGGAAAATACCTATTAAAAATTTATCTATCCAGATTACCCTCATATATGCTCTTGTATATCCTTACCTGACCTTGGTATGTTTTTGGTAAACCTTATATTTTCTCAATATCACCCATACATAACATACTACAAAAAACATACTTACGGGACTTTACCATTTTTTCAGAATCATATGATCTTATGTATCGTGAAAATGAAAGGTACTATTTTATTTTAAGACACAATGTACTTTATAATAATATTATATAAAAAAATATATTTCTATTTTTTTTAATTCTACAACTCTAAACACCTTACATATATATAGAGGATTAGGTTTTACTTTTCCGCATTTCAAAAGCCTTGAAAATATTTTTAATTATCCTAAAAAATATATTTTTATTGGGACTATCAAAGTATTATTAATATGAAACTTCAATCATGGTTTCATCCTAGGGATTGAACTACGATTTGACCTTATAAGTTCAAATACTTTATAATATATCTTCTACCATCTCAAAATACTTATTCACATCCTAATCTATCATACTTTTAAGTATCTCAAAAAATGGTACCATATATCATCACCTTATTTGATTTCTTTTTTTCATCATCCTCACCACATATTCATGTCATTAATGCCTTAATTTACTCTATATATTTAATTAGAAAATCCATACTCAATTTATTTTCATCTAATATTTCTCACAAGATCTTGGAAATACACAGATTTATAGTTACAATAATCACCTCTCTGATCCATCAGTCATTGTCATCCTTAAATGATTGATAACAAGTACAAAATAAAAACTCCAGATTACTACAGAATAACATGAAAAATCACAAAAAAATATTTCATTAAATTGTTAGTTAAATAGAATAATTTTTTTCAGTTATGTGATTGCACAAGGCTTGACATTATGAAGATAATGATTCACGAAAATATACCTAAAACCTTATTATTTATTTAAGCATGTATTTCAAAATCATTGACTAAAACCACATACATTTCATCATAGTCTCTTGACCTTTTTTCTAATAATCTAATACAATTATTTTTGTAACCCTATAATAACATATATTTTTATTTTAATGTTACATTTATAATGCAGTTATTTAACAATTTGTTGTTGTAATTAATGATTTTTCATTGATAGATCCTATAATTTCATATATTTCATTTACTATTTTCATGTTTTTTATCCTTCCATTTTCTAATTTACATGGAAATTTTCACATATTTGTTATATAGGATAATTTTGGATTGAGTTGTAAAAATGCATAAATAATTGGATTTTAATTGTTTAATTTGATCATTTGGGTTATTTAATCAAATACTTCACATAATAGGGAATGTTTTTATGAATCTCTAACATGTTTGAGTTTAATAATGATAAATTCTAGAAGTTTGTGTAAATCTAGGATTCAATATTCACTATAGAAAATCAGCCATGTGGAACTCAAATCGATCACGTATCATAATTGACCATAATTTAGTCAGTCGAGCATGTGAATATCATCCATAAGAATAGGATTCATTGCCTATTACTTCCCTATATAGTCTATCACTAGAAAATTTATAATTTACAAGATATATTGTACATTAATGATGATCAAATATAAAGTCATTCCAATAAACTACACATTCATCTGATTGAACATATTCTAAACATATTCCATCATCACTTTCCTATTATATGGTCATTTCACTCCATGGTTACCTAAACCATATAATTGATCCATTTAGTTTCACCTCACATTCAAAGGAATATTTTTTTCAAAAAAATCATATAATGGATGGGATAAAACATTTTGGTCATACATATGTCTTTTGAGCTAAATCATTTTTATTTCACATAAGTGTTTATAAAACCAATTTTTGTTTCCATATGGATCTAATCGAGAAAAATAGTTGATTTAAAAACGTATAAGGAAGGAAATTTATTTTTTTTAAGTAAAACATAAAATCCAAGTGTGAGTTATATTGGGAAATTTTGGAATAAATAAGATTCATATTGGATAAGGTTACAAGGGTTTTATTAGAATAAAGATAACCATTTTATATATCTTTATATAAATAAGTGAGTTGTGAGAAAGAGGCAGGTTCAGCCCAAGACCATTTCATGTGAGACAAATATATGATTTTATTACTTACTTTACATTCTTTTTTCTTTTTTTTTTGTTTTAAGATACTTCATTCTCCCCAATTATGCTTCATTACCCTTCTCATGAAGGGGTAACATTGAGATACCAAATAAGGGAAAGTAAAACCTTTTTTAATAATTTGTTATGTACTTCATGAAATAAAAATATATGTCTCTGTTATTAAATTGGTTTCAATATTTCGATAGTAGTTTTAATAAGAAAGTATAATTATATTTGGTTTTGAATTAATTCTATTGATTATTTCCTCAATCGATTATATATAACTCCCTCCTCTTAGATTTGGTCAATATGTGATCAAATAGGGTGTATTTAGGTGGTGAAGTGATCAGTGATCACCCACACAAGTAAAAGTTGTATTGGGAAATCAAACATATTTATGGATAACCAATAGGTAATTGGGAAATTCCTAAGTGACATTCTAGGTTCCACAAAAACACTTTCACAATTAATAAGGAGGGTAGACCAATCTAATATCTCAGTTAGAGATTCTCACCATTACTATTAGTCAAGGGAGAGAGAGTAAGTTATTGTGGTTTCTATATCTTACTAAATTATTAGACTATGAGTAGATAACATAGAAATGAGGATTGAATTTTAATTGTTTAAAACAAACCTTTCCTAATCACCTTCACATCTTAGTTTTATTCAAATAATTGCCTAATCATATTCTTTGTTTTAAAATAGAAAATTTATAATAAAGAACCCAGACCAATAGGTTATAGTGGATTTTAGAGAACTTCATTATAAAGAAAACCTACGGTTACCACTTATACTTAATTTTAACTGTAGAATAATTACTTATGTCACAACCAATGTCAGGCATGTGTAAACCATCATGTTTTGTTGTCTTATTTATTTCACACTATCTTATAATTAATTTAGAACCATTAACAACTATTTTATCACATTCTGATGCCACATTATTCAAACAGAAATAAAATTCTCTAATCATGGTAGATATATCATTCATTGGTAAACATTGATCCTAAAATATATTAACCACATAAATTAAAAAATACCCATAATTTATTCATGTTCAAAATTAAATATCTTACCATTGATTTTAACAATGTAAGAATCTCATTAATGTTCTAATGAGTTCCTTTAAAAATAAATAATAGTGAAATAGTTTTATTTATATTTTAATTTTGTTCCCAAGAAACTTTTAATTAATAATATTGAAGAATTTATATGAAAAATTATATAATAAATAAAAAAAATTATTATTATTATATACATAATATAATCATCTACCATTCAATAGTGTTATGATCCATCTCCCAATAATTAGTGCCCAAACTTCACAACGAATTTGATCATGATTTTCCCTCCCCTAATTAGGTTAAATGAGAGAAATGTAGGTTTATAGAGAGCATATTTTTCATCGTCATTTCTTATTTTTTTATTATATATATAAAAATACTTGCATTTTTGTTACAAATAACCTTTAAAAATGGACCCTACATGATGATTCTTATTAATTAAGTATTATTTTATTAAAGAAATTATTTTTTTAATATGATACATCTAATGAAAAAAAATAAATCAAATAAATAGAACTTCAATGAAAATGTGCACCATCAATTCAATTATGTAATTGAGAAATTATAAAAAAAATCAAGTCACAAGGAATGTGTAGTGTATTTTTTTACCATTATTTAATTAAAAACACTTTTGATAACCCTTTTAGAATGAATATTTTAGTAAAAATGACATAATTGAATTATAGAAACCCCCACATTATTTAATAGTCAACGTAAATTTGGAATAGAAATCAACACAAGTAGAAAGACATGATTGTTGTGGTTTAAAAGAAATTTTATTTTTAAATAAATTTTATTTATCATTTTCGATATATTTCATGAATAACGATTTGAAACCTTTAAACTTTCAAACATATTAAGTTATTTTTCTAATCTGTATTTTTTATTGAATAACAAGAATGAGGAACTCTCCCCTAATTACAACCAATTATGTCAAAACATATTATATGCTTTATACCCCCAATCCATTAAGCCTTTCTGTGAACATAATGCATCAATTTTTTCCCATGAAATTTAAAATAGTTTTATGTAACAATTTAAAAATACTTTTCTCAAAATGAATTATATCATAACAATAAAAAATAGATTTTATGAAAAACATGAAAAATCCATGAATATTTTTACCTTTATCCAATTATTGTTATAATTTTAAGAAAAATCATTCCCTTAATAGAATTAGGATTAACCATTCAAAGAATAAAATTCAAACCAGTAGTATCTATATTGATTTCATCCTCCAATATAAATTGTGGTGCTTCTTCATTCACTACAACATTACCAAATTATTAGTGATTTTTTTTATATAGTTGATTCATTGGAAAAAATCATCTATTTCTGATATAATTGATTTTTAAAAAAAAATTAAATCTTCATGAATGTGTAATTTTCATGAATATAGTCCAATAACATTTGATTTTCTTAACAAAAACCTGGAATCATTTCATAAGAATGAGAATCATTTTTTTTCATAACAATTTCACACACATCATAAAATACTCTTTTAGAGTTATATATTATTCTTGAAAACCGACTTTCCAAAACTCCTTCAAATCATATATTAATGGTTGAAAGATTATGTTAATATAATTTCTAGGATTGGTGGGTATTGATATTAATATATTGAGGATAGTAAAAGTTCTTTTAAAACACATATATGGAAGATGTTTAAGAATGTTAATGAAAATAGGCCATGTACTTTGTAATGATTTTTTTAAAAATATGTTAAAACCATAACATGATAATTCAAATCCAAAATTATATGCTTTAACTATAAAATATAGATATTTTATATTAAACTTATACTTTACTAATACATATATATTATTTAATAATTCATTGTTATTCTTATTTCTCTCATTGTCACACTAATGTATATTAGTTACAGTTTTCTGCAGTACAAACAGTATTTTTTGTATCATAATCAATGAAATGATCCAGATTACTATTTTGGGATAAAAGATTTCGTTCCATATTTATTATACTTATATATTGGTGTACTAAATTTTTTTTCATTCATTAAATTATGTATTTTCATTCCAAAAAATATATATACGTCATTCATGATTCTTAATAGATAAAAATCAAATTTTATCAATTAACTGGGATGATATATAATCATTTTCGAAAATAATAACATCATATAGTAGTAAGACCTTAAGAATTCAAGGATATTAAAATCTTGATATTAGTAAATCCATATATAGTATTCTTATTATATGAATTCATAAAAAAGAATTTTGGTTTTTTATTATAGACCTGATATATCAGCATCCTTTCATCTTCCATAAACATTATAACGCACTAAACATCATAATTACACAAAACAGGTTAAATTTTGAACATATATTCAATTTCTATTTCACAAGTCATTATGGACTATTTTCATGAGAAATAAATTGAAGCTGTTCATATATAATATTCTTCATACGATCCTTTCAATTGCTTCATTATCATTCTCCACATACTTTTTTCTTCATTATGATACCACACATGGTATTTTGTTTAGAAATATTTTCATTATTATGGTAACTCACTTATTTACGAGTTAACCATTATCACCAAGCATAATCAAATTAAGGGAATCAAATTAATCCTCAATTTGAATAATACTAGAAGAAAAAGAAAAGTGTATTTTATGTTCTTTATGAAACTCATTGGAGATATGGTTGACACTATGAATCCTCATTCTATTAGGTCTAATATAAAACTTATATTGATATTAATAATAAGATACATTTTTAAGTAAAAAAATAATTATATAAGATATGCTAACATATATTAAACAACTAAATAAAAAAGATGTTATGTGTAATGACCCGTAAAATTCAAGGGAAATATTTTTCTTAATTTTCTTTGGAATTTTACAAGAGCTCGGTTTCAGACGGAACCTGATTCTGAGGCCCGGAGTGCCCGGAATCAATTTCCGAAGTTTGGCTCGGGTACGTTCAGTGAACGAACGAGCGGGAATTTCTAACTTTTGATCCGGTGCTCGGAATTGAAATCTGAGGACACCGATGAACTCCCAACGCCGATATTCGCTTAAGGAGACATTTTCCGAAGTTGCGTTTATTGCGGGACGAAAGTTAATTTTTGGGAGGATTATAAAAAATTGGATAAAAATGTGGAACACATTTTCTTTTATTTTTTATGTTAGTTAACTTCTCCCAAAGGGAGTTAAAGGTGGGACCCACATCCACTGAACCTCCCTTGGGAGGATTAAGTGTGGTGGGGCCCACATGAAACCCAACTTTTCAACTTCTCTCAAAACTCCCTTTAACCCCTCTTTAAATGTTTTGAAAACTTAGCTTATTAATTAGGTAGAGTTGTTTAACTTTTTCAGACCTTTGAAATTCAAAAAGGTTTGGTTGAGTTAATAAAATAAGCTCTTAGCTTATTTTATTTGGTTAGATTTGTTTAGCCATCTTGAGAGGTTTGAGAGCTTTTCTTTCTTCTTCAAACTTTGAAGAAGAACGCTCAAGCTTTGACGAAGAATGCTCAAGCTCCGACGAAGAATGCCTCTCCTCTCTTCTTCGTCTTCCGTGTCAACGAAAGGGACGTCGCTTCCTCCTCGGACATCCTTCTTCGGCATACGAAGATTCGCCAACGACGTACCTCTTCGAACGTACCTCTTCGTCATCGGATTTGACGAACGACTATCGCGACGCCCGACCTTCGCGACGTTGTCTTCCGCAGGTCGTTGACGATCTTCGAGCATAAACCCAAGGTAGGGGTTGTTGTTGATTATTTATTTATTTGTTTATTCTTGTTCATGGTCCTAGCATGACTAATGTGAGGATATTTAAATATGTGCTATCGTTTAACGTGAGGGGGCCGGACCGCATGAACACGGCCAAACCCCCTCCTTGTTCTTGTTGATTTATCTTGCGGATGAAACAAGATGGCGTGGTGCCGTCGCACCACGCGGATATTCGCACACTTATATTGTGCGGCGCCGTCGCGCCGCGCCGTGGAAGGATCGTGAAGAATGCGACGCCGTCGCGCCGCATCGAAGGGAATCGAAGGCACGGCGGAGGGGCGCGGTGCCGTCGCACCGCGCCGGACGACGAACACCGCGGCCGCTTCCGGGCCGCCGCAGGACAAGAAGACCGGCGGCCGGGCCGCCGGCGTCGGAAGCCGGAAAGGGAACCGGTTTACCGGTCCCCTTGGAGAAAAACCGGCTGGCCATGTGGCCGGCCGGAAGGTCAAAAGCTGGGGGAATTTAATTCCCCCGGCCAGCACTAAAACCCCCCTTTTATGAGGGGGGCAGGCGGCCCCCCGGTTCTCTTCAAAGCAGGCCCCCCACGAGGGGGGGGGGGCGGTTTCCTTGAGGGGGGAAGGCGGCCCCCCGGTTTATCCTCAAAGTAGGCCCCCAGGAGGGGGGCCGTTGATTGGCAAAAGGCGCGGCTTAGCCGCGCCGCCAATTATTAAGCGGGGGCTTGCCCCCCGCGCGTGGCCACAAATGGCGGCAGGCCGCGCCGGACCGCGCCGCCGCGCCGGTCCGCCGCTGGCCGGGTCGGGTCGGACCCGGTTCAGGCCGACCCAGGGGGGGTCGGGCCGGGTCGGCCCGGACCCGGACCCCCGTTTTCGAGATGGATTCGGTCATTTGGCCATAACTTGAGCCACGGACCTCCGATTGACAAACCGTCTACGGAAACGCGATCCTTGGATCGAGACGGTCGTTTCGGTATATCGCACTCAAAGTTTTGGAATACTTTGAGTTCGGCCGGGTTGGTTCGTTCACGAAACCAACCGGGCCTTCGGAGCGGAAACACTCATATCTTGAGCTACGGACGTCCGATTGACGTGCCGTCAGCTTTGTTGTGTTCCTCTTAGTGAGACGGATCTTTTGGCATACTCCGCCCGAGGTTTTGACGCAGGTGGAGTACGGTAGGGTTGGGTTTTCCTTAAAAACCAACCGGGCCCCTGGGACGAAAAAGCCAATAACTCTCAGACCGGGCGTCTGATCGACGCGCTGTCTGTTGCGTTGAGTTCCTGTTGACGATACAGAACTTTTGGATACATCAACTCTGGACTTTGTGACAGTTGATGTATCTGCCTCTCGGCTCGTGGAGCGGACCCTCCTGTACGAGCTTGCTGTGTGCGGGAACCCTAGTGCTGGCTGCGACTGTTACTGTGACTACTACTGCTACTGCTACTGCTACTACTACTGTGACTACGACGACGACAATACAGAGATCCTGTGTGGATTCGACGACGACGACTACAGAACTCAGCGATCCTACGTGGATTAGTGCTACAGGTCCTGTGTGGTCCCGATCCTGTGTGGGTCTGATCCTGTGTGGGTCTTTGCGCTCAGCGGTCCTGTGTGAACCAGCGCCTACAGGTCCTATGTGGGCCCGATCCTGTGTGGGTCTTTTGCGGGGGTTAGTTACCTATCGATCCTTCGTGGGTCCGATGACTTAGATGGATCAGAGATCATCTTTATCGTCTTTCGAAGAAGCATACCTGTGTGAGCTGAATCCTGTTGCTTTCTTTTGTGGATTGTGTTGTGCTATCCTGTGTGGATTACGTTTTGTTTTCCTATGTGGAATACGTTTACTTTCCTGTGTGTACTGAGTTGTACTTGGGCTCGGAGGTTGGAGCGTATTTGAAATTGATGACTTAGGTATATGTATGGGCATATACCTAAGCAGTGTCGGTTGTTACTTCGTGATTGTACCTTTCTTTGTGGTTTATCCTTTGTGGATTTTGAGAGACCGTCAGGGGTCTCGGGGTCCCTACTGAGTAGCTTATACTCACCCCTGCACGGGCTTTGCCCGCACTACGTTGTGTTGGTTGCAGACGACGGACAGCGTTGATCTTAGCTGAGGCTTGCAGAGCAGGACGGTACCTGGAGGTGGACCACTGGGCGGGACGTGTTCGGAGCGGACGACGGGACCCGTGGAGCAGTGGAGCTATCTGTACAAACCCTTCAGGTGGGATCTCCAGTGGACAGCTCAGTGTAGCGGCTTTTACTAACATTTGTTGTTTTCCCTTTCGAGTTGTACTTTACTTTCAGTTTGGGTTTGTATACTGGCCCATTTACTTTTCCGCACTTTCAGTTGTACTCTGTTTTTACTTAGAGTTTACTTTCCGCTTGCTTACTCTGTGGTGTTTGTTTACTTTAAAAAGGCAATGCCTTCCCTTTTTACCGGGATTTACGCCTTGGTGCTAGTCGCTAGCCCCTGGCCTATGGAAGGCGGGCTTGGGGTAGTCACGACACGGACCCCGAGGGAGGGTCGTGACAAATTGGTATCAGAGGAGTTCAGTTCTACCGCGAGCTCTGATCTTTTCTATGTGAAGCAATAATGTTTAGCTTATTTAGTGTGGTTATCAGTCCAGGGAGTCCAGTGTTGGTGCGGCGGCCGACGTATCCGTACACCAGGACCCTGACTTCTGATTTCCAACTTAATGCACGAAAACATTGATTGCGTGTGTGTTTCAAAGTTTTCTTTGTGATTACATATATCAGCTCACCAGGTATACTGTTCTGACAGTGGCGCACCTGTTTCCTTTTCATGATGGCCCCACGACGACAACCAGCTAGGGTTCTGAGAGTCGAGTGTGACGACAGCCCACCGAGCGACGAGGCCTCGGTGCAGGGCCCTTTGTCAGCAGTGGCACCGGCGGTTGCTCTACCCGTCGAGCCACCGATACTTCCAGCACCAGCCGCTGACGATGCACGTCGCCTCAGTGCACTGCATGAGTTTCAGCGCCAGCGACCACCCAGGTTTTGCGGGGAGACGGATCCCCAGGCAGCCGAGGACTGGCTGGAGGTAGTGGTATGTGTGTTTAGGCTAGTGAGAACACCAGCAGACCTCATGGTGATCCTCGCTGTGAGCCTACTACAAGCAGCAGCAGGACGATGGTGGAGCTTGATGCTCCAGGTGCATGATGAGGCATCTCTACTTTGGACGGACTTTGAGAGCCTCTTCCGCTCGGAGTTCATCCCAGCCACCCTTCGTGCGGTGCGTATCCAGGAGCTTCTTCAGCTGCGGCTGGGCAGCATGACGGTCGCTCAGTACTCGGCGAGATTTACTGATCTCTCGCGCTACTCGACCGACATGGTACGGGACCCATTCTTCCGGGCCCGGACCTTCGAGCAGGGTTTGAGACACGAGATCAGGGCATCGCTGATCTCCCTCAGCATACCGACTCAGACAGGAGTACTGGAGCGGGCCCTTCTGATCGAGATCTTCCTTGCTGAGTCTACACCAGCGCAGCGACCCACCGCAGGGCGGCACGTGGCAGAGTCATCTGCAGCTGGCAGTCGACGGATGACACAGGGGTCCAGACAGACCAGACCTTCAGGCAGACGACCTCAGGGCACTGGCTCAGCAGTGCATGGCACACAGCGCGGAGCCAGTCTTTCGAGTGGAAGACAGTGCTATGCATGCAGCCGGAAAGGCCACATGGCTCGTGACTGCCCGACCCGCCATCCAGATGAGCAACAGACGATTGAGGAACCACCTAGGCAGAGGCAGAGGTTCGATCGTGGTAGTCCGCAGGGAGGAGGCGGACGAGGCAGAGGAGCTGGTCGAGTAGCAGGTGGTTGGCGACGCTTTGAGGCTCTACCACCACCACCACCAGGAGGTCCACCCCGGCCTCAGGGGAGAGCACAGCTTCAGGCAGCTGAAGCTTACGATCATGGAGCTCCGGAAGCGGGTGGACTAGTGAGGGACTAGCTCTGGGCACAGAGGCCTTTGCCCATAATTCATATAGCTTCGTAGATTGTGTTGCCTTGTGTCCTTGTACTTTATGTTGATGTAATAAAAGATACTTTCCTTGGTGACTTTTGTTTTCTTGTATTTTGTTTGTTTTTACTAAGAGGTGCTGGTTAAAAACTGTTGACATGACCCTCACTTGCGAGATTCTTACTGGAGGAAACCCAGTGACCACACACTGATGCCGACAGTGTGACTCAACCCTTGGAGGAGAGAGTAATAGTTGGATCTCTTGGTAGCAGCGTCGAGGCCTTATGACGTCATCCATGCCATGAATTAACTAATCATGACGGGATTGAATGTATTAGGCAAGGAACGTGGTTCATCCAGGGGATGAGACCGGATTTCACTTTTCGGCAAAGGAGAAATCTTTGCAGCTTTGTCGTACGTTAAGGAGGAAGGGGAAACCCTTCGTGTGGTCAGACAAATGTCAGCAGAGCTTCTAGGAGCTGAGACAGATGTTGACCAGCGCACCTATCTTGAGGTTGCCTGAGGAGGGAGTAGGGTATGTAGTCTACTGCGATGCATCAGGGACCGGACTCGGATGTGTTCTGATGCAGGAGCGGGCAGTGATCGCCTATGGATCACATTAGTTGAGGCTGCATGACCAGAACTACGCTACCCATGACCTGGAGTTAGCAGTAGTGGTCTTCGCTCTGAAGACATGGCAACATTATCTGATGGGCGAGCGCTTTACAGTCTTTTCTGATCATCAGAGTCGCAGGTATATCTTCTCACAGAAGGACCTGAACCTGAGACAGCGGTGATGGCTTGAGTTCTTCCAGGAATATGACTTTGAGATAGTCTATACTCCTGGGAAGGGGAACGTAGTAGCTGATGCCCTCAGCTGGTGGCCGGGCTTGAAGAAGGTTGTAGCAGAGTTCGTTTCACGATGCCTCACCTGCCAGCAGGTGAAGGCAGAGCATCAGGTACCAGCAGTCTTGGCACAGCCCTTGGAGGTCCCTGAGTGGAAGTGGGACAGGATATCTATGGACTTCGTGACTGGACTTCCACGCACTTCCAGAGGTCACGACTCCATCTGGGTGATTGTAGACCGACTCACCAAGTCGGCACACTTCTTACCCATCAGAGAGCAGGGTTCGGTGGAGAGCTTGGGACGTCTCTACGTTCAGGAGATTGTGCGGCTCCACGGCGTGCCATCATCTATCGTCTCCGATCGAGATGGTCGCTTTACTTCCCGGCTTTGGAAGGGGTTACAGGAGGCGTTTGGGACACAGCTACGTTTGAGCACAGACTTTCACCCTCAGACGGATGGTCAGACGGAGAGGACCATTCATACTCTCGAGGACATGCTCCGCGCATGTGTCCTCGACTTTGGTCGCAGCTGGGAGGACCACCTACCGTTGGTGGAGTTTGCGTACAACAACAGCTACCACTCCACCATCGGGATGGCACCGTATGAGGCGTTGTACGACCGACCTTGTAGTTCTCCTTTGTGCTGGACAGACACTGGGGAGTCAGCACTTGTGGGACCGGAGATGGTTCAGGCCACGACAGAGAAGGTCCAGGTCATCCAGGAGCGGATGAGGACAGCTCAGAGCCGGCAAAAGTCATACGCTGACAGGAGGCGGAGGCCACTAGAGTTCGAGGATGGTGACCACGTCTTCTTGCAGGTCTCACCTTGACGTGGTATTCAGAGATTTGGCCGAGGCGGAAAGTTATCTCTGCGCTTCATCGGACCCTTCCAGGTCCTCAGTAGGGTTGGCGAGGTGGCTTATCGCCTGGCTCTGCCACCTCAGTTGCACCGGGTGCACGACGTCTTCCACGTATCCCAGCTGAGGAGATACGTGTACGACCCGACACACATAATTGACCATGGGGAGATTGACATTGACGATGGGGTGACTTTTACGGAGGTCCCGGTGGAGATAGAGGATCGACAGGAGCGGGTCCTACGTGGGCGATCGATTCCTCTTGTGTGCATCAGATGGCAGCACAGGAACCTCCAGGAGAGCACATGGGAGCGGGAGGCTCAAATGCATGCTCAGTACCCTCATTTGTTTCCCTAGTTTTTGATGTATCTTTATGAGGATGTAAATCCCTGAGGTGGGATTAATGTAAAGACCCGTAAAATTCACGGGAAATTTTTTTCTTAATTTTCTTTGGAATTTTACAAGTGCGCGGTTTCAGACGGCACATGATTCCGAGGCCCGGAGTGCCCGGAATCAATTTCCGAAGTTTGGCTCGGGTACGTTCAGTGAACGAACGAGCGGGAATTTCTAACTTTTGATTCGGTGCTCGGAATTGAAATCCGAGGACACCGATGAACTCGCAATGCCGATATTCTCTTAAGGAGACCTTTTCCGAAGTTGTGTTTATTGCGGGACGGAAGTTAATTTTTGGGAGGATTATAAAAAATTGAATTAAAATGTGGAACACTTTTTATTTTATTTTTTATGTTAATTAACTTCTCCCAAAGGGAGTTAAAGGTGGGACCCACATCCACTTAACCTCCCTTGGGAGGATTAAGTGTGGTGGGGCCCACACGAAACCCAACTTTTCAACTTCTCTCAAAACTCCCTTTAACCCCTCTTTAAATGTTTTGACAACTTAGCTTATTAATTAGGTTGAGTTGTTTAACTTTTTCAAACCTTTGAAATTCAAAAAGGTTTGGTTGAGTTAATGAAATAAGATCTTAGATTATTTTATTTGGTAAGATTTGTTTAGCTATCTTGAGAGGTTTGAGAGCTTTTCTTTCTTCTTCAAACTTTGACGAAGAACGCTCAAGCTTTGACGAAGAACGCTCAAGCTCCGACGAAGAACGCCGCTCCTCTCTTCTTCGTCTTCCGTGTCAACGAAAGGGAACACCGCTTCCTCCTCGGACTTCCTTCGTCGGCATACAAAGATTCTCCAACGACGTACCTCTTCGAACGCACCTCTTCGTCATCGGATTTGACGAACGACTATCGCGACGCCCGACCTCCGTGACGTTGTCTTCCGCAGGTCGTTGACGATCTTCGAGCTTATACCCAAGGTAGGGGTTGTTGTTGATTATTTATTTATTTGTTTATTCTTGTTCGTGGTCCTAGCATGACTAACGTGAGGATATTTAAATATGTGTTATCGTTTAACGTGAGGGGGCCGGACCGCATGAACACGGCCGAACCCCCTCCTTGTTCTTGTTGATTTATCTTGCGGATGAAACAAGATGGCGTGGTGCCGTCGCACCACGCGGATATTCACACACTTATATTGTGCGGCGCCGTCGCGCCGCGCCGTGGAAGGATCATCAAGAACGCGACGCCGTCTCGCCCCGTCGAAGGGAATCGAAGGCGCGGCGGAGGGGCGCGGTGCCGTCGCACCGCACCGGACGACAAACACCGCGGCCGGTTCCGGGCCGCGGCGGGACGAGAAGACCGGCGGCCAGGCCACCGGCGTCAGATGCTGGAAAGGGGACCGGTTTACCGGTCCCCTTGGAGAAAAACCGGCCGGCCAGGTGGCCGGCCGGAAGGTCAAAAGCCGGGGGAATTTCATTCCCCCGGCCAGCACTAAAACCCCCCTTTTATGAGGGGGCGGTTTCCTTGAGGGGGGCAGGCGGCCCCCTGGTTCTCTTCAAAGTAGGCCCCCCATGAGGGGGGGCGGTTTCCTTGAGGGGGGCAGGCAGCCCCCCGGTTTCTCCTCAAAGCAGGCCCCCAGGAGGGGGGCCGTTGATTGGCAAAAGGCGCGGCTTAGCCGCGCCGCCAATTATGAAGCGGGGGCTTGCCCCCCACGCGTGGCGACAAACGGCGGCAGGCCGCGCCGGACCGCGCCGCCGCGCCGGTCCGTGCCGCCCCTCTGGACCGCCACCGGCCGGGTCGGGTCGACCCGGTTCGGGCCGACCCAGGGGTGGTGGTCGGGCCGGGTCGGCCCGGACCCGGACCCCCGTTTTCGAGACGAATTCGGTGTTTTGGCCATAACATGAGCCACGGACCTCCGATTAACGAACTGTCTGTGGAAACGCGATCCTTGGATCGAGACGGTCGTTTTGGTATATCACACTCAACGTTTTGGAATACTTTGTGTTCGGTCGGGTTGGTTCGTTCACGAAACCAACTGGGCCTTCGGAGCGGAAACGCTCATATCTTGAGCTACGGACGTCCGATTGACGTGCCGTCAGCTTTGTTGTGTTCCTCTTAGTGAGACGGATCTTTTGGCATACTCCGCCTGAGGTTTGGACGCATGTGGAGTACGGTAGGGTTGGTTTTGCCTTAAAAACCAACCGGGCCCCTGGGACGAAAAAGCCAATTACTCTGAGACCGGGCGTCCGATCGACGCGCCGTCTGTTGCGTTGAGTTCCTGTTGACGATATGGAACTTTTGGATACATCAACTCTGGACTTTGTGACAGTTGATATATCTGCCTCTCGGCTCGTGGAGCGGACCCTCCTGTACGAGCTTGCTGTTTGCGGGAACCCTAGTGCTAGCTGCGACTGTTACTGTGACTACTACTGCTACTTCTACTGCTACTACTACTGTGACTACGACGACGAAAATATAGAGATCCTCTGTGGATTCGACGACGACGACTACAGCACTCAGCGATCCTACGTGGATCAGTGCTACAGGTCCTGTGTGGGCCCGATCCTGTGTGGGTCCGATCCTGTGTGGGTCTGCGCTCAGCGGTCCTGTGTGAACCAGCGCCTACAGGTCCTATGTGGGCCCGATCCTGTGTGGGTCTTTTGCGGGGGTTAGTTACCTATCGATCCTTCGTGGGTCCGACGACTTAGATGGATCAGAGATCATCTTTATCGTCTTTCGAAGAAGCATACCTGTGTGAGCTGAATCCTGTTGCTTTTCTGTGTGGATTGTGTTGTGCTATCCTGTGTGGATTACGTTTTGTTTTCCTGTGTGGAATACGTTTACTTTTTTGTGTGGACTGAGTTTTACTTGGGCTCGGAGGTAGGAGCGTATTTGAAATTGATGACTTAGGTATATGTATGGGCATATACCTAAGCAGTGTCAGTTGTTACTTCGTGATTGTACCTTTCTTTGTGGTTTATCCTTTGTGGATTTTGAGAGACCTTCAGGGGTCTCGGGGTCCCTACTGAGTAGCTTATACTCACCCCTGCACGGGCTTTGCCCGCACTACGTTGTGTTGGTTGCAGACGACGGACATCGTTGATCATAGCTAAGGCTTGCAGAGCAGGACGGTACATGGAGGTGGACCACTGGGCGGGACGTGTTCGGAGCGGATGACGGGACCCGTGGAGCAGTGGAGCTATCTGTACCCACCCTTCAGGTGGGATCTCCAGTGGATAGCTCGGTGTAGCGGCTTTTACTTACAGTTGCTGTTTTCCCTTTCGAGTTGTACTTTACTTTCAGTTTGGGTTTGTATACTGGCCCATTTACTTTTCCGCACTTTCAGTTGTACTCTGTTTTTACTTAGTGTTTACTTTCCGCTTGCTTACTCTGTGGTGTTTGTTTACTTTACAAAGGAAATTCCTTCCCTTTTTACCGGGATTTACGCCTTGGTGCTAGTCGCCAGCCCCTGGCCTATGGAAGGCGGGCTTGGGGTAGTCACGGCACGGACCCCGAGGGCGGGTCGTGACATTATGAACTTCAAAATCATAAATATTTCTCATATTAAATCATCGAAGTGCCCTATGAATGGGTTGTACGACAAAGAAGGGGGAGTCAAATCAGTGGTTCAATCTTTAATAATTTCTTTTACTTTAAATTCAATTTTACTTTCTAATAATATTTAATCCACTAAATGTAAATATCTCATCCATATCTTGATATGAAATAAAATTAAATACCACCAAGTACACATAATTTTTCCATTTTTTGTCCCTAATGAGGGTATAGGTATAACTAATATTTTCATCAATTTTTATGTGTATTTCATGTAATAAATCTCCTCAATTTTTTCCTTTTAAAGTAAAATTTCATCATTTTTAGACTTTATATATATTTTGTAAATTTATGTAATAATATATTAATTATTTGTTCTTAAGATTATTTTATTATTTCTAAAATTATTTGAATAACCCATGATTTTATTTTTTTTGTTGGAAAAAATATCATTTTGAATCCGTAAAATAAAATTTTAGGTAAATTCAGAAAATTTTACATCTTCTCGGATTTTTTGAATGATGTTTTCTTTAAGCCTATATGATTTTTAATCCATATAAGTCGTTATAAATCTCATCTGACATTATATTTTCTAAAAATATAGATTTAATTTAACTTTTTAATGTGTTCTCATATGAATTTTTTTTGACTGCATATGAATTTTCTTAAATTATAATACTTATTTCATGATATTATATGATTTTATCTCCTTGTAAGACATTTTACTTTCTTTTGCTGAGTCTTGTAAGATATTTTTCATCATGTGAGATAATTTCTAAAAAATCCATATGAATTTAAAACTATTACACTTATAAATTATTATGAAATTCAAATCTTATGGGGTTCCAGAAATGTCATACTATCTAAATAGAATTTTTGTATATGAAATTTAATTGTTAAAATTTTCTGAAATCATGTATTCAGGATGCTGTCAATTTATCCAAACCACATTGTGGACATATTATTTAATTTAATTGGGAGGTGAAGAGTAAAATATAATGGGAGGTTTTAGAGATAATTAAAATAATAGACCATGTGGAAACATCATAAAAGTATTCCTTTCCAATATGAAAGAGAGAACTAGTATTGTTTAAAAATAGATAATTCTCATGGACGATTATTGCGAGCTTGTGGAAGTTTCACATTCATGATTTAATGTCTTTAAAAATATTCAAATAATATTTTTTCCATCCCATATGTATAAGTAGGGTTAAATTAAATGAATACAAAAACTAAAAACCATCCGTGAAAGGTTAGGAGAGAGTTTTAATCACAGCTATAGTTTTGGGTAGTAGTAGTAGTAGTAATTAATAAATAAGTTTATGAGATCAGATTTAGCCATGTCTAGATAAATTATTGAAATGAATGTGATTAGTGGAAACTCATGGGAATATATTATGGTTATTGAATTCATTTCTCAAATCCTATTTATTTTTTATATAAATTGTATTCTTATATATAACTTTTTAATTTATTCATGGATACAAATATCTTATATTTTTTGGGATTATTTATCATTTATGGGAGTAATGTAGTGGTTCCAAGAGTTTAAAATTTGGAAGTGAGGTATTTTATTGGATCATAGTGATTTTAATTAGGTTTTATTACTCAAAGGTCATTTAGTAATTAGATCACTTTTATTAAAGTATCATTTTTCATATTATAGTCCTCGTGTGGTGTCCTAGAAAACATTAGGTGTTCACTTCGCGATATTTGAGTGAACATTGAGAAATTAAATTATGAGAACATTTTTCCAATAAAGGTGGGTATTTCCAATGGTGGGAAATACATTCATAGATTTTAATTTTAAATGTATTTTCATTATTATTTTCATTATAAATTACTTTATTTTTAAAGCACATGCTCCCATTTGAGATAAATTTAAAATTGATTTTATTTTATTATAATTTCTTTCAAACTTTTTAAATCCAAAATTTTCTTATTCTTCACAAAAAAATAAAAAATTGTTAGTTTTAAACATAGTCTTTAATCTCCATGGGAGACACCCAGGGAAACTAATATGTTACATTTATTTAGAGATAAAAATTATAATATATCCCTGATAATCCCCACCCCAATAAGTTGGTGTTGTTGTCCAGAAGGTTCTATCAGTTGTTTTAAATTTAAATTTTCATTTCCAAAAGATTAAACATAAGTTTATTGACTGTGGACACAAAAATTTATAGAACCTACCATTTTAGAGAAATAAATTTGCTAATAATAAAAAATCATTTTTTGATCGGGTATGTAAAGAAACTATTTCCTACTAACCTGATTCTTTAATTTTTCTGCAAACACATTCAAGAGAAACATTATTAAACTGAAATCCTAATATATGAATTTATATTACATATAGAGTTAGATTTATCATATAATGTAAATAAAAAAATAATATAGAATGAATTGATTCACCTACTATATATGAATTTAAATATTTATTTATTTATCAAATTCTAAAATTAAATGGACATCTGGGTAAGGATACACAAAAACATGTTTAAGAATTTAGTTATCTTATTATTAAAGTAGAACCAAAGAGAGTGAATGGTGATCAAATGAAATAAAGAGAAATTTTTTTTTTCATTAGGAAAGTTTCTAAAGAATGGTTTTTCGATTCCGGCTTCATATTAATTAGATATTTGAAATAATTAAGGAATATTTTTCTTTGGAAATTTCACCATCAATCGAGGAATGCTTCCATTAGAAAATACATTTTTGGGATGAGTCAAATTAATGGAGATAATATTCATTAGTAGTGGGAAAATTTTAATATATTTTTATTTTAATTTTAACTCATCATACCATCAATGCATAATTTTAATTTATATATTTTTATATGGGACTCTATCTTAATTATTGGATAATAATTAATGTTACTTCTAGAAGAGCTTTATTGGTTAAAACCAATGATGAAACTATGACTCTTATAGAAAACATTTCCTAAAATTTTCAAAAATTTGGAATAGTGGTCCTTTAACATTTAGAATATTCTCAATAATTTCCGACATCCACTTATAAAAATAAAATGAATTTGAGTAATAATTTTTATCATACCACTATGGATAGGTTAATGATGTTTTATAACACTTCAAAAAACAACAATAAAACTTAAAACTTGTTTTCAAATACTATTTCATTTTTTAACTTCTAATTCTAATAAACATTATAGATTTCAATGTACATAAATTCAAGAACCCTTTAAAAACTAAATTTTTTATTTCAATAAGACCCTTTCAATAAAACCGGAAAATTCCATACCTTACAAAAAATTCAACCAAAACTATTGCCAACCATCCCATCAAATATATAGAAAATATTAACAACTTTGTATATTTTTCTAAGGTAGTTCATGTAATTACCAACCAATATAAATCAATGTGATGGAAAATGGCCTTTTTCAATAGAATTTACATCAAGTACAACCAACTAAAAAATTAGAAAAAAATCATATGTAACCTATAAGATAATAAAAATATTATCATGAAAACTATTACGATAGAAATAGAGAAACGGGAAACTAATGTTGGTATCATAAGAAATCATATCATTAGATTCTTCCATTCCAAGGTCAAGTGAATCCAAAAGATAAAAATGAATGTATAATGTGAATGTTATACAACATAGGAGTGGCACTACATTGAACAAACCACAAACAAAGAGATACAAATAAGATCCTAATTGTCAAAATGTTCAAAATATATGAACTTTTTCACTTTACATAGATCCTATTTAATATAGGAAAATAGAGGCCAAACCTTCTAAATATCATTAAATATTTTTTAAATAAAATCCAAAGTTAAAGAAAGAATATTTTTTTCATATGTACTATAAAATATAGTGAATGATTATAAAACCTTATATCTATCAAAACAGTGCTAAAAAGGTTAACAAGATACTAAAACATCATTTCCTTTATAACACCATAACCATGGTCACCCCAATGGTTCTTCTGTGAGGATTTTAATGGACATCAAGAAAGACTCCCCATATGTCAATGGTTTCTGACTAATAGTGAAGTCCAAAGAATATTATTTTGGGAGATTATTCTCTATGTTTTAAATCCCAAGGTTTATTCTAGATTATACTAAAATTTCATCACGACTTTTATATAATATAGACATCGAAAAACCTATCGACAAAAACAATTGAGCCCTAGATGCCCCTATAGTCTAGAATATGAAGTAGTAAATCTATGTGATGTGGGAATACAAAATAGAGTAATAATAACTAAACATGGAATAACATGTATCAAATATAAATAAATGACATAATTTCCAGTACATTATGAATAATGACTAAAGAATAAAGTAAGTGTACAACATTCCAAATCGCATAATCCAACCTATCAAATGATTTTCCTTCACTACATGTTAGACCTATACCGCATGACCATCTCTAATCAATCCATGTATCCTGAGAGAAAATAATATAGTTCATCCACTTACATTGAAAATTATAACATATTTCTAGGTAGGGGTGAGTCAAACGACCTAGTTGAAAGTCTCCAATACCTTGACAATACTAACACTTTTGGTGATGAATTCAATGTTCATGTAATACATATATAAGAAGTTTGATCACCCATAATACTCACCAACTATGAAACAAAAAATCAAAGCATGCCAAGAATAAATTCTAGTTCATCATGGGTATTACATACTACCCCAAACCATGAAAAACCCTTCTTCAACCAGTATTATATGTCTCTATCCAAAAATTAAAAACTATGGGCACTGGGTCCAGCCCCAAAACATCAACCCAATATCATATTTTAAATAACCATTTTTATATTTTCTCTGATCATGTAATGGATATCATTGTAAAGACCCGGAAATTTCAAGGAAACTTTTTTCTTAATTTTCTTTGGAATTTTACAAGAACGCAGTTTCTGACGGCGCCTGAATCCGAGGCCCGGTGTGCCCGGAATCTTTTTCCGAAGTTTGGCTCGGGTACGTTCAGTGAACGAACGAGCGGGAATATATAACTTTTGAACCGGTGCTCGGAATCAAATTCTGAGGGCACTGATGGAACCGCAACACTGCTATTTTCTTAGGAACACCTATTCCACAGTTGCATTTTATCGAGTTTGGAAGTTAGTTTTCGGGGGTTTTTAATTAAACTGAATAAAAATATGTGTTTTCCATATTTTTATTTGAGGTGGTAGTTAGAACCTCCAAGGGGAGGTTAGTGGAGGGGCCCACCCGCACATAACCTCCCTTGGGTGGATGTTATAAGGTGGGGCCCACATGAGTATCAAACCCCCTTAACCCCCCTTAACTCTTGAACTCTCCATTTATGTGGATGAAACTCTCTCTCATTAAATGAGTCTCCCCACCTCCCTCTCATTAAATTTGACAACTTGAGATATTTAATTATGTGAGTTAATTCAATTTCAAACTCTTGAAATTAATAAGCTTTATTGTGTTAATAAAACAAGTTAAGAACTTATTTTATTTGGGTTGGAGTTTAGTTGATGGGGAGCCTTTGGAGAAAAAGCTTAGGAAGTCTTGAGATTCTTCTTTCTCTACGACGAAGAACACGAAGAACGTCTCTTCTGCCACTGAAGCATGACGACATCACCTCTGAACGCTCGTCCACCAACGAAGAGTACCCTTATTCCTTTCCGATGCATGAGAATGAGAATTGGGAGTGTGTGACGAACACGGCAATAGAGGAATCGATATCCGCCCTTTTTTCCAAGATCGTCAACGAACGAAAATTACGAGGTAGGGAATTTAAATTGTGATTGTTGGTGAACCCTCGTTTACTCCTTTATAAATCTAAGAACGTGGTTCAACTAAATATTAAGTTGATCCGCGAAGATTATTTTGCGGGTTGGGATTATTGTTATGAGTCTTTTTATTTAAGAGGTTGTAGGGGATTGTCTTTACTTTATTTTGTTCGAGATTACTCCCTTGATTTTTATTCTCCGTGAATATGTCCAACTGCTATCGTTTAACGAGAGGGGGCCGGACCGCACAAACACGGCTGACCCACCTCCTTTTTCCATGTTGGATTTCTTTGTGGGTTGGTACGGGAAGGCGTGGTGCCGTCGCACCACGCGGAATCATGCGACAAGGAAATACGCGGCGTCGTCGCGCCGCGTCGTGAAAAACAAACAAGGGCGTGACATCGTCGCGCCGCGTCGGAGAAACCCGAAGTCATCCGCGGACAGAGTCGGGCCACGACGAAGGGGCGCGGCGCCAACGCGTCGCGCCAGAGAACCACGATGACGGCGTGTTTTGTTAATTAACGTGCAGATTGACGAGCGACGACAAAACGGGGCCGCAAAGTATTTTTGAAGCTTGCGCAGTAAAGTACGAGACCCGATATGAACACCGGCTCAGACAGTTTTGAAAACGGACCACCGGAGCAACTCCGGTGGCCCGTGGAAATTCCCGGAGGCGCGGGTGGCCGGTGCGGCACTATCGGTGACCGGAGGCGGCGGCCGGAGCCATCCGGCCGCCGGGCGGCGGCGGCGCCCGAGCGCGCCGCCGGAAGAATTGGCGGCAGTGGTTGCGCCGCCGCCCTCAATTAACGGCGAGGGGCAGGCCGCGCGCACCCCCCGCTTCCCGACTTCGGCTCAGCCACGCCGAGCCGCGGCTGGCCGGTCAGGCCGGACCGAGCCGTCCGGGCCGGGCCGGGTCCAGTCGAGTCGACCCGGTTCGGGCCGACCCAGGGGGGTCGGTCCGGGTCGGTCCGGGCCTAGACCCCCCATTTCGGGCTACTTTCGGTCAAATGCCCATATCATGGGCTACGGACCTCCGATCGATGCACCGTCAGTTGCGTAGCGATCCTTGGAACGAGACGGTCGTTTAGGTATATTACACTCAAGGTTTAGGAATAATTTGGGTTCGGCCGGGTTGGTTCGAATACGAAACCAACCGGGCCCTCGGAGCGGAAACGATTATATCTTGACCTCCGGATGCCTGATTGACGTGCCGTCGAGTTCGATGGATTCTTCTAAGTGATACAGATCTTTTATCTTACTCCGATCGATGTTTGGATGCCATTGGAGTGCGGTCGGGTTGGTTCGCTCACGAAACCAACCGGGCCCCTGGAACAAAAAAGCCAATAACTCACAGACCGAGCGTCTGATTGACGCGCCGTCTGTCTCATTGAATTCCACTTGATGAGTCAAAACTTTTGGCATACTTTGCCCGAGTTTTGGTTACTGTTGGATAGTGGCCGGGTTTGATTGTACCCGAAATCCAACCGGGCCCTTGGAACGGAAAAGCTGTTATCTTTCAGACCAGACGTCCGTTTGACGAACTGTCAGTGGCGATGGTGATCACGTTGAGAAACGGTTCCTATGAGTATACCCTATGAGAGTTCGGGGTATAGTTGAGATACGGCCGGATTGGTTCACACACGAAACCAACCGGGCCCCTGGGACGGAAAGGCTTATAACTCACAGACCGGGTGTCCGATTGATGCGTCGTCTGTTGCGTTGAGACCCATATGATGAGGCGGTCCTTTGAGATACTTATTCGTGGGACTTTGAGATATTTGGAGTATCGACCTGTAGCTCGTGGAGCGGACCCTCCCAGAGAAGAGCGTGCGGAGTACGGAGACCGTGTAGCCGACTGAGACCTAACGACTGCTTGACCGACTCGACTTGGAGTGAGTCGACTAGCCCAGTGGACGGAGCACTACTTTGTGAGGTGCAGACCCATGGCAGATGGAGCACTACCTTTGTGACAGTGCAGACCCACGGTACTCATCCGGAGAGTACCTTAGCAGGCTACTAGGGGGTGTGCACTACTGTGTTTGGGTGACATACCTCGACAGGAAGCACTACTGTGTCTGGGTGGCTGACCTGCGGTACTCGACAGGAGGAGTACCTCAACAGTCTTAGGTTAGTGAGCAGTACATCAGAGTCGTGACAGGACCACTGTACACTCTAGAGACGGAGCTCTTTAGCAGTTACGGTTTCGATAATGAAAATCCTGGTTTGAGCTGAGTCTATGACCTTTGTGTTTCTCATGACTGAGATGAGTTACTTGATAACTTAGGTATATGTATGGGCATATACCTGGGTAGTGGTTATCCGTTGATTTCATAATCCGTGTGTTTCCTCATGATTGAGATGGGTTACTTGATAACATAGGTATATGTATGGGCATATACCTAAGTAGATGTTATATGTGGAGATCTTCTTTGTGGTTATCCTTGTTGGTTTTAGTGAGACCTCGAGGGTCTCGGGGTACCTACTGAGTATCGTTATACTCACCCCTGCACGGGCTATGCCCCCACCTCGTTGTGTTGGTTGCAGATGACGAACAGTGCTGACGGAGGCCGAGTGTTCGAGGACTGGACGGTACCCGGAGGTGGACTACACGATGAGTCAGTACCCGGAGGTGGACTTCACAGCGAGACGACACTCGGAGGAGGTCGACGGGCGAGAGTGTTGTGGAGGCTATCTATACCTACGCTTTAGGTAGGATCCATGGTGGACGATCCAGGAGCTGCGCCATCTGTACCTACCCTTCAGGTTGGATCCGAGGAGGATGACCCAGGATCCGTTTCCGTTCTTCTAGCTGTTGTAATTTGTTCAGTTGTAGTTGTACTTTCATTTGGGTTTGTATTCTGACCCACTTACTTTTCATCACTTCTCTTTGTACTTAGTGTTTTTCTTTCGCTTGTACTCTGTGGTGTTTTGTTTACTTTTATAAAGGTAATTCCTTCCCAGTTATCGGGATTTACGCCTTTGGTGCTAGTCGCCAGCCCCTGGCCTATGGAAGGCGGGCTTGGGGTAGTCACGGCATGGGCCCCGAGGATGGGTCGTGACAAATTGGTATCAAAGGAGTTCGGTTTTACCACAGAACTCAGGTTTTTTATCTTTCTCTATGTGAAGCAATATTGTTAAGGGTACCGAGTGTGGTCTTCAGTTCAGGGAGTCCAGTGTTGGTGCGGCGGTCGACGTATCCGTACACCAGGACCCTGACTACTGATTTCCGACTTTGTACACGAAAACACAGATTTCATGTGTGTTTCCAATGTATTAAAGTCAGCACAAACCAGGTCAGCTCACCAGGTATAAACGTTGAATGTGTCGCATCTGTTCAGGATGTCTCCACGCAGACAGTCAGTTGGAGTTCCGAGAGAGTACTCAATGACGGCTCACCGGGCAACGCGGCTCTGATGTAGGGCCTTTTTTACTATGTTGGCACCCTCGGGTGGTGTACCAGTAGCACCACCACCTGTTGGACAGCAGATGACAACAACTATACTAGAAAACTGTGCATGCTAGCAGAGCATGTTGCACGAGTTCCAGCAGCAGTGGCCTTCGAGGTTACGAGGCGAGACAGATTCCCAGACAGCAGAGTAGTGGATGGAGGCGATTGCTAGAGTTTTCCTCCTAGCTGAGACATCAGTGGAGTGGATAGTGGACTTGGCCACTAGTTTTTTCCAGTGAATGACCATAAGGATGGTCCGCATAGTGATGAGGCTTCGGTACGTGGACCGATGCCTGAGATAGTACCTTTGGGTAGTGTGTCAGCTATACATCACTACCTGTTGGTCAGCAGTTACAACCAGCGGTACCGGTAGGTGACACATGTAAGCTTACTGCCTTACATGTGTTATAACATCAGATACCCTCAAGTTCCGAGGTGAACCTGACTCACAGGCGGCTGAGGTCTGGCTTGAGGGGTGGCAGAGAGTTTTCTAGAGCTTATACAGTTTCGGCAGGACGACGTGTTGATAACTGAGAATTCATCGAGGCATACCGAACATATCGGGTACTCGATGGATGCGTTTCGATCAGTGCTATAGAGCTCAGACCTCTGAGCATGGTGTGTTTAAGGACATTCGAGCCAACACCTTTTTCTTCTATGCAATCCTACTCATGTTATGGTGCTAGAGAGAACCTTGAGGTTGAATGATCTTTGGCTGAACAAATATAGCCAGTTTATATTAGTAGTGGAAAGATGCGAACTGCTGTCAGTCACAGATACTTGGACATGTAAAATGTTTCAGGAAGAGGAAGCTTTAAAGAGAGATGAGTCTGTGAAGTGGCAGACGTGGAGGCAGAGCTAGGAGAGCAGCATGAGGTGGTGTACATCTTAACATGCTACAACCACTCGCCTTAGTAATCCCCGCCAGGCTCAGGGAGCTGGAGGGCGGAGGAAGAGTACGGCTGCATGTGGTCAAGGAGTGTGACCTAATGACTCTAAAAATGATTCAAGGGACAGTCTGTATCCACTACTAGCTACTGTAGTAACAGACGTCGATATGAATCATTCCTCACTTTCACAAATCTTGTTCCAGACCTAGAGTTTCCGGTAAGTCATGGACTTGACCCTCACATCTGGAGATACCTTGGGAGGAGACTCGATAATCACACTTACGCCGACAGTGTGGTCAGACCCTTGAGGCGAGAGTTTCGGTAGGAATCTCTTGGTGGCAGCGTCGATGCCTTACGACGTTGGTTTGAGTATGGACTAGGCAATCACAGTTCATACACAAAATGATGGCATTAGGCAAAAAGGTTGTGGTTGAACTACGACGTCGGGATGGGTTTTCATTGGTCGTCGAAAAGGAAACCCCAGGCAGCACAGGATAACTCATGCATAGGAGGGTGTGACTGATCAATCTTGAGTCGGTCAACCTTACCCTCGTGGCAGCAGTCGTTTGAGTTCTAGTTCTAACAGGATTTGGAAACCTCTGGAGTTCGAGGATGACGATCACGTCCTTATACGGGTCTCACCTCGACGAGGTTTACGGAGATGTGGCCAAGGCAGCAAGTTATATCCGAGGTTCAACGGACCTTTCTAGGTCCTCATCTTGGTAGGCTAGGTGGTTTACCGCTTGACCCATCCACCTCAGTTTCACTAGGTGCACGATGTCTTCCACATATCTCATCTGAGGAGATACGTGCTCGAACCTTCGCATATCATCGACCATGGGGAGATGGACGATAGCGATAGGGTGACTTTCACAGAGGTTTCAGTGGGGATCGAGGATCGACAGGAGTGGATCCTATGAGGATGATCGATTCCTCAGATGCACTTTCTATGGCAGTATGGGAACCTCCAGGGAAGCACATGGGATCGGAACGCTCAGATGCGTGCTCAATACCACTTTTGTGACCCTAGTTTGTGTTGAATCATTACGGGGATGTAAAGCCCTGAGGTGGGAGTAATGTAAAGACCCGTAAATTTCAAAGAAATTTTTTTCTTAATTTTCTTTGTAATTTTACAAGAACGCAGTTTCTGACGGCGCCTGAATCCGAGGCCCGGTGTGCCCGGAATCATTTTCCGATGTTTGGCTCGGATACGTTCAGTGAACGAACGAGCGGGAATTTCTAACTTTTGAACCAGTGCTCGGAATCAAATTCTAAGGGAACCGATGGAACCGTAGCGCCGATATTTTCTTAGGAACACCTATTCCGTAGTTGCGTTTTATCGAGTTTGGAAGTTAGTTTTCGCGGGTGTTTAATTAAACTGAATAAAAATACGTGTTTGCCATATTTTTATTTGAGGTGGTAGTTAGAACCTCCAAGGGGAGGTTAGTGGAGGGGCCCACCCACACATAACCTCCCTTGGGTGGATGTTATAAGGTGGGCCCTATATGAGTTTCAAACCCCCTTAACCCCCCTTAACTCTTCAACTCTCCATTTCTGTGGATGAAACTCTCTCTCATTAAATGAGTCTCCCCACCTCCCTCTCATTAAATTTGACAACTTGAGATATTTAATTATGTGAGTTAATTAAATTTCAAACTCTTGAAATTCATAAGCTTTGTTGTGATAATAAAACAAGTTAAGAACTTATTTTATTTGGGTTGGAGTTTAGTTGATTGGGAGCCTTTGGAGAAAAAGCTTAGGAAGTCTTGAGTTTCTTCTTTCTCTACGATGAAGAACACGAAGAACGTCTCTTCCGCCACTGAAGAATGATGACGTCACCTCTGAATGCTCGTCCACCAACGATGAGTACCCTTCTTCCTTTCCGACGGATGAGCATGAGAATTGGGAGTATGTGACGATCACGACAATCGAGGAATCGATATCCGCCCTTTTTTCCGAGATCGTCAACGAATGACAATTACGAGGTAGGGAATTTAAATTGTGATTGTTGGTGAACCCTCGTTTACTCCCTTCTAAATTTAAGAACGCGGTTCAACTAAATATTAAGTTGATCCGCAAAGATTATTTTGCGGGTTGGGATTATTGTTATGATTCTTTTTATTTAAGAGGTTGTAGGGGATTGTCTTTACTTTATTTTGTTCGAGATTACTCCCTTGATTTTTATTCTTCATGAATATGTCCAACTGCTATCGTTTAACGAGAGGGGGCCGGACCGCAAAAACACGGCCACCCCACCTCCTTTTTCCATGTTGGATTTCTTTGTGGTTTGATACGAGATGGTGTGGTGTCGTCGCACCATGCAGAATCATGCGACAAGGAAATTCCCGGTGCCGTCGCGCCACGTCGTGAAAAACAAACATGGGCGCGACATCGTCGTGCCGCGTCGAAGAAACCCGAAGACATCCGCGGACGGAGTCCGGCCATGGCGAAGGGGCATGGCGCCAACGCGTCGCCCCGGAGAACCACGAAGACGGCACGTTTTGTTAATTAACGTGCATATTGACGAGCGACAACAAAACGGGGCCGCAAAGTATTTTTGAAGCTTGCGCAGTAAAGTACGAGACCCGAGATGAACACCGGCTCAGACAGTTTTGAAAACGGACCACCGGATCAACTCCGGTGGCCCGCGGAAACGCACAGAGGCGCGGGTCGCCAGCGCGGCGCCGGAAGAATTGGCGGTGGCGGTTGCTCCGCCGCCCTCAATTAACGGCGAGGGGCGGGCCGCGCGCACCCCCCGCTTCCCGACATCAGCGCGGCCACGCCGTGCCGCGGCGGGTCGGCCGGCCTAGGCCGCGCCGGCTGGGCCGGGCCGGGTTTAGTCAGGTCAACCCGGTTCGGGCCGACCCAAGGGGGGTCGGGCCGGGTCGTTCCGGGCCGAGACCCCCTGTTTCGGACCACTTTAGGTCAAATGCCTATATCTTGGGCTACGGACCTCTGATCGACGCACCGTCAGCTGCATAGCGATATTTGGAATGAGACAGTCGTTTCGGTATTTTACACTCAAGGTTTCAGAATACTTTGGGTTCGGCCGGGTTGGTTCGGATACGAAACCAACCGGGCCCTCGGAGCGGAAACACTTATATCTTGAGCTCCGGACGTCCGATTGACGTGCCATTGACTTTGATGGATTCCTCTAAGTGAAACGGATCTTTCAGCTTACTCTGCTCGAGGTTTGGATGCCTTCGGAGTGCGGTCGGGTTGGTTCACTCACGAAACCAACCAGGCCCCTGGAACGAAAAAGCCAATAACTCACAGACCGGGTGCCCGATTGACGCGCTGTCTGTCTCATTGAATTCCTCTTGATGAGACAGAACTTTTGGAATACTTCGCCCGAGTTTTGGTTGCTGTTGGATAGTGGCCGGGTTGGATTGTACCCGAAATCCAACCGGGCCCTTGGAACAGAAAAGCTGTTATCTTTCAGACCAGACGTCCGTTTGACGAACCGTCAGCGGCGATGGTGATCACGTTGAGAAACGGTCTCTATGAGTATACCCTATGAGAGTTCGGGGTATAGTTGAGATATGGCCGGATTGGTTCGCACACGAAACCAACCGGGCCCCTGGGACGGAAAGGCTAATAACTCACAGACCGGGCGTCCGATTGACGCACCGTATGTTGCATTGAGACCCCTATGACGAGGAGGTCCTTTGAGATACTTCTTCGTGGTACTTTGAGATACATGGAGTATCGACCTGTAGCTCATGGAGCGGACCCTCCTAGAGACGAGCGTGCGGAGTACGGAGACCGTGTAGCCGACTGAGACCTGACGACTTCTTGACCGACTCGACTTGGAGTGAGTCGACTAGCCCAGTGGATGGAGCACTACTATGTGATGTGCAGACCCATGGCAGACGGAGCACTACCTGTGTGATAGTGCAGACCCGCGGTACTCGTCTGGAGAGTACCTCAGCAGGCTACTAGGGGGTGTGCACTACTGTGTTTGGGTGACATACCTCGGCGGGAAGCACTACTGTGTCTGGGTGGTTGACCCACGGTACTCGACAGGAGGAGTACCTCAGCAGTCTTAGGTTAGTGAGCAGTACCTCGGAGTCATGACAGGACCACTGTACACTCTAGAGACAGAGCTCTTCAGCAGTTATGGTTTCGATAATGAAAATCCTGGTTTGAGCTGAGTCTATGACCTTTGTGTTTCCTCATTATTGAAATGGGTTACTTGATAACTTAGGTATATGTATGGGCATATACCTGGGTAGTGGTTATCCGTTGATTTCATAATCCTTGTGTTTCCTCATGATTGAGATGGGTTACTTGATAACATAGATATATGTATGGGCATATACCTAAGTAGAGGTTATCTGTGGAGATCTTCTTTGTGGTTATCCTTGTTGGTTTTAGTGAGACCATGAGGGTCTCGGGGTCCCTACTGAGTATCATTATACTCACCCCTGCACGGGCTCTGCCAGCACCTCATTGTGTTGGTTGCAGACAACAGACAGTGCTGACGGAGGCTGAGTGTTCGAGGACTGGACGGTACCCGGAGGTGGACTACACGACGAGTCAGTACCCGGAGGTGGACATCACGACGAGATGACACTCGGAGGAGGTTGACGGGTGAGAGCGTTGTTGAGGCTATCTGTGCCTACCCTTCAGGTAGGATCCGTGGTGGACGATCCAGGAGCTGCGCCATCTGTACCTACCCTTCAGGTAGGATCCGAGGAGGACGACCCAGGAGCTGTTTCCGTTCTTCCAGCTATTGTACTTTGTTCAGTTGTAGTTGTACTTTCATTTGTGTTTGTATTCTGGCCCACTTACTTTTCAGCACTTCTCTTTGTACATAGTGTTTTTCTTCCACTTGTACCCTGTGGTGTTTTGTTTACATTTATAAAGGAAATGCCTTCCCAGTTATCAGGATGTACGCCTTTGGTGCTATTAGCCAGCCCCTGGCCTATGGAAGGCGGGCTTGGGGTAGTCACGACACGGGCCCCGAGGACGGGTCGTGACAATCATGCCAAAAAAATACCCATCCCATGGGAAATATAATACCATCATTCACAATAGTTGATTACTAGGAAAATTATATGGTGAATCCAAACCATTTTTAGGGGAAACATGGATAAATTTCATCCCATATCCCGACTCTAAGGAATCGTCCTAAAAAATCCCAAACATACCCATATGATACATGGTAGGGTCACATCACCTATACTAATTCTAAGGAACTCATATACTTTAATCCAAACAGATATATACTTAAAATACAAGTATCTAATCCATGTTATTTAAAACTATATCATGAAAAAGTACATATCTAAGGATCTAGTCTAAGGTACCACATGTTTCTCATATGCATTTTCATGGGCCATGTGTCCCACCCGAATCATGTCACAATTCACAACTTGATAGGTTTCCCTATATACTTGAACCTATCCCATATTATAGATTCCATCATATAAAACAAAAAAATTTATACCTCTGCAACTATAAAGTCTAAAAAATCATATTTGAGTCCTAAGGTGGAACCTATATTTTCCTATAAACATATCCCAAACACTCCCATCTCTAGGGTAAACTTAATACTAGGGCACACACTATGGTCCCCTAGGACACCTCACTTGATGAACAGCTTTTATAGGATCCTTGATCTATGTTTTTTCTATAAACCCCATAACACTATTCAATTTTTAACATATCTTATGGACCTAAAATTTTTATATTCCTTTCACTACCCTCTATGGGTTATATCTTGTCTTGCTAAATTAACATGTCAACTGGATACCAAAGTTATATTCTTATAGGGCCACACTCACACAATGTGCATCATAATGAAATATTATGCACATAAAAAACCATAATCATGAAAAAAAATAAACACATAATATTTTTAATATGATGAATCGTCCTCATAAGTTCAGATAGATTAAAAGCAATTCAAGAAAAACTAATCTAGCTTCTCATTAAACCAAACTAAAATTCTATTATAGATCCATTTAAAATGGAATCACATATTTCATTACTCATACTCATAACTCATAAAAATCCTATTAAACATTATTTAAAAAACTAATTCCAATTTTAAAATATAATTTTAAAACCATTTCATAATTCTCCAGTTTCCCTTAAAATATCAATCATAGTAAATTCCATTTTAAAATAACTTTTTAAAATAAATAATTTTCCTATTAAAATCAGACACACACCATAAAACATCCATAAATCGTGCCACTATAAATACATCAATAGGGTTCCTCCATCAATCCATTTATCATGCTGTACAATCCATGTTAACTATTAGTTTGATGTTAGCCTGACCCAACCTTATGGAAGATTCACTTTTAAGTCAATGAAACATTAAGGTAGTGTAACTATTAATGAAAAAAAACATAAAATAAAACATATAACTAATATACATGGAACAAAAAAGGATACCCACCTCAAATAAGTCATTTTCCATAATTTAAAACACGAACCCCACTATCTAGACTCCTCTACGAATTATCTGAACTCATTAACACCTATATCATACCACAACATATAAATTATTAATTATAGAACTTTCTATCTAATTATCTAATTTATTTTAATTAATTTAATATTTTATTATCAATTAACAAAATTAATCCAACTAGAAAGAAGTTATGAATTACTCAATGGACCACCTCATTACATCAAAACAGTTAATAAAAGTGTCTGGAGAATCCATGGAACACCAAATACACATTCATGGGAAAATTTCCTATGATGAAAATCCAAATCAAAATGAATATAATTTAATTTGAACTAAAACCAAAAATAAATTTATGATGAAACATACCTTGAGACAAAGTATTTGGTGACTTGTTTACTCTCTATTAGAACATTTTCTCTATGTCACACTTGAATCCCCCATAATGAAAAATGATTTCCACCGTTCTCTAGTAGAAATCATAATCCACACTAATATAAATAAGGATAAAATTAAAAAAATGAGGATGAGTGGATAAGGGGTATAATGGAAGGAAATTACCTTTAATTTCAAAAATAGTCACCCAATAACACCTTAAAATGGAGGGGTTTATGTGAAGAAGTGGGGGAGGTAGACCAACTGTGCTTACCTAGGAGAGAGGTGTAAAGAGGTATAAAACCCCTAAGTATTTTATTGTTAAAATGGAATTTTTAAGAATTTAATCAATATAGGGGGATGAAATGGATTTCACTATGTTCTGGACCCAAATTCCTCACCATTTTCACCATTGGATGTCCCATCAAAAACACCAAATGGGTAAGGACCACGAAGTAACTGGTCCTTGTTTCACTCCCTGGGGCATTAGACCACCACCAAATTTAACCATACACCCTTCCCTGAGCATTTGTTTCGACCACATTTCTCACTAGTACCACCCCTATAAATATATGAACTTCTATTGCATGGGGGTACCCATGATTAGCCTAAATGGCCGAACTAATGGGATCATAGTGTATCCCAAGACGTGATGGCCTCCATACTCCCCCACAGGCCTACTAAAACTGCACTTTAACCTCATGATAACACTAATAGGGCCTCTTAGGCCTCATGAAAATTCCATAAAATAACTTTTATGGATGTTTAAACACCCATAATATCGATAAGAACCCTGGTTCTCTACCAAACCCCACTTTTGAAACAAAACTTCAAAATACCATAGAATTTCATAACCTGAAAAAAAGATACATGGTTTTATAAACTACACACCATATGAATTCTCATACCTTTTAATTCAAAATGGACCTAATCCATAATACATTACATCTTTTTAGTTTCAATTCAGGATCAAACCACTATGAACCCTCTGGGAATATTGAACATTATTCTGGTATGAAACTCCAACAACTATGCACAGATACACTGACTTTCATCCAAAATCATGGTATGATTATCAAACATTGTCAGAATCATCTAAAAATATTCATCAAATTCAGTTTCTAACTCATCACGTTATGGCCCATACAAGTTACCATTCAACCCACCTTAGGTAAAATTTTAATAAAAACAGTTGTCCTCACTTATAGACACATCACCACATGATTTGAATATGATTACATGACACCTAAAGGAATATATGAACTATTAAAATATCCACACTAGTGCCTGAAATCAACCCTATCTAAAATTTAATGGTTGAATATTTAACTAAACCATCTATATTTTCTGCTCCACCCACATGAATTAGGGAATATATGATCCAAATCATTTTCTGATCTCATAAATTTTATCGAAGATTGTTTTCAAAGCATGGACATTATAATAAATCACATATAAACCCTCAGATGTGTTCTCTTTGTCACAGATAATGTCTGATTGTGTAACTCAAGAGGGTAGGGTGAATTTCTTTCATAAAAAATAATTGAATACTAGACCCCCCCCCTCTTTGGTGATTGTATGTTCAATTCTATCCATCAGAATATATACACTGAAAATGTAAAAATGTGTGGAAAGAAAATGAACTCCGATATTTATAGTGTTTTGGGGAACATAAATACACTAGTCCACTCTGCCAATTCCATTCTCTATGACCATGGTGATTTTTACTATAACATAACTTCTAATGGGGGCTCCAAGCTGAGTACATGCAACTATCAATTAATACAAAGTTCCAAGATCATTCAACCAGAATCTCCCTTTACAAGACCTACCCAAAGTCTTATCCATACCATTTAACTAAGAGAAAACCTAATGAAATATACATAAACAATAACAATTTCGTTTTCAACCCATATATGCAATATGAAACTGATAGTCGATGAATATTCTTCCTCAGAATAATAAAGTCTTTGAATTAGATCAGGATAATATTTAGTAAAACGGCTTGAACTAATGAGGACAACATGAATGATTTTCATTCTTAATAATGTACATGTCTTCAATGTTTCTTTTTATGCTCTAAATTTAATTATTTATCATCCTTGCTCTACTTTACATAGTTCCAAAATGTTATGTTCATATTTTTTTATGAAATTGAATGTAGAAAAATTCTAATAGTCAAGAAAGACATAAACAGTGATCATGATGAGAATGTTTATTCATGACATGTAGTCGAACATTCCAAATATAGGAATTCTTATGTAGAAAAAATATTCTCATCCTTTGTATTATCTTATTTAAGAAATTCTTTTATATACCAAAAATTCCTTAAATGGATAAAATCTTTTTTATGTGATCTAAATGATTGTAGTGGTTTGTCTAGACATTTGAAAACTAATCATGGTGTTATATAATACTATATCATCATATGAAATAAACTCTAAGAATTGTGGATCATAAGATAAATTTTCCAACATAAATGATTTTTTCCTTGTAAGATAAACAAAATTTAATATATTTTAAGATAATATCCAGCATAAGATAAAGTGTTAATGTAACAATTTTCATCCTCAACTTCTTCTGGTTTTAGAAATTATTTTCAAAACATAATATCCTTTTATAATCTATTCCTCATTAGATAATATGTCTTGAGAGAATTAGTAGAACTTCATAAGATGATGTCTTATAAGATACTTTCTAATTATGATCAACTAAATTCATCCATTCTAATAATATAAATTATATTCATATCGTAAAATAATTACTTGGATACATAGTATAAGATATGAATAATATGAAACACCTTAAAAACTAATTAGAATAAATGTCGGGAATTTTCAATCATAAAAATAGATAACAAAAAGATATGTTAGAGAAACATATTCTTTACAATAGGTCTATCCACTACCTTTCATCTTGCTACCATCTCAATTGACCATAAACTGATATGTAACTTCCTACTAGAGAATTATCCTCACAGTCACCTATTAAAACCCAAACAATCTTATCACATAACACCTAGATGCTTCCTAACCACACTCAAAATATTCAAAACACTGCTGTGTCAATTTTCAATCCATCTTAATTATTATGTACTTCTCACCATAAGACACTACTACTAATGGCCAATTATGACTAATTGTGGTCCCCACCATCAGAACGACCCATAAATATTCCAAACCAACCATTCCAACATATGTAATCTTTAAAATTTATAGTCAGCTTCATGATTCCAATGAAAAAAATAAATCCACATGATCTCAGTGCATGTGGATCTCTCAAAACAAACATATAATAACCACCAAATTTATAATCCAACACCTAGGCCCATAACTCAACTCATTATTGTATCATTCATATCTATAGCTTACATTATCTCTAGTATAACCAGTAAGTGATTTTTAATTTATAACACAACTCATGGAAATTAATTTATTCCCATATAAACACCACTTAGTAACTCATGTTTCCAAAACAGCCCTCTAGTATCTCCATATACACATAATTGATATTTCATGCCAACCCATCGGCCTACTAGGGAACTGTACCTCATCGGTCTTCAATACATATTACTAGACCTCCTGGATAGGAATCTCATCAAATAATAACATATGTAACATAATTATCCCTAGAGAATTCATGGAGAATTCACTATATGTTCATAGTTCAACAAAATAGAATTCCAAAATGAATGTGTAAGGGAAAACACTATATAGGTTTTTTTGGATCGTTATGTAACTATACATGTTTCTTTATTCCATAATCCATATCATACTCACCTAAACTTTCAAAAAACCCCTTAGAATCCAAGGTATTTTCTATAAAAACATAAATCACCCAAATTACCCATAATATTCAATCACTTTTATAAAAACCAATCCCATTTTCCACAACCATCTTGAAATAAAATATAGATAACCATGTTCCTCAATCTTTTAATAAAAACTAAAATTAAAATATTTTAGAAATCACTATCTTGGTGATCCATTTCATGTGAAAACACTTATTAAACCATGTTACATAATCCTCTTTCCTCAATATGAGTATTTTCATTCAAAACCACATGATTATCATTTTTTTTAAAAACACCATTACCAAATAGTGACCAATCAAGATTTTTAAAACAATAATAAATCAATTAACTAGTAAAACAAACCCATACTATCCATAATTAATATAATCACACCCGATAATACATTCAGTAAAAAACAGATTATATTATAATTTTATTCAATTGATAATTGATTTTGATGAGGTAGTATGTCAAAAAATAATACCCTTATTCATGTGTGTCATTCCCCAAGTATTCCACTACAATGATACTTGTATAATGCACTACCGACCAACTATGCTTTATGAATAATTTCGAATCTCATGCATCCTCATTGGGTGCCTCATTCCAAACCAATAGATCACTCATCCTAGTGTACCAAGTAAAAACCCTAGATATCCCTTAGAAACATGTGTCTATACCAATGTCAGACTATCTATTTATGTTCTTGGTTTACCACTCAAGTCATTATAATATATCTCCACCATAAAATAACACTATACCATTAGAGAACATGTTGTAATATCACATTTTAATTCCTCTACCATGGATTCTCATATGGAACGTAGGTTGGGACGTCATGTGACCTTAAGTCCATAGGTTAGAAAAGAGAATCAGTGGACAAATAATAGTCATTGGTTGATTATTCCCACTAGTATGAAGCCCAAGGTCTATTCTTGATTCTTTCGACATTGTGGAATGAGTCTTATGAATAACCTGCATACTAAAAACCTATAGACAAAATTAAATGGAGTCCAATAAGCCTACATAGTCAAGAATATAAGGAATTAAATCTATATGACTTTGTAATATAAAACATAGTAGTGATAGCAAAATATGGAATAGAAACAATCATGTATAAATAAAATGAAAAAATAGATACTACATACTGAAAAGTTACATAAGAATGAATACATTGGACTCTTGATGAAATAACATTATCCAACATAAAGATTCATCATCTACTATATCTTTATAGACCAGTATCACATTTCCATCTACAATAGATACTTGTATCCTATGATAAAATTGAAAAATATACTCATCTACTTCAAAAAACATGTTATGTGCATCAATAATGGGTGAGTGAAATAAACTAGTAGTAAATCCGCAATTCATCGATAATACTATGTATTAACATTATCTAGTGGTTGTTAATAATATATATATATATATAAGATGTGAGATCACCCATGAATCTCACCCACCCAGAAACACAACACACGATCACACCAAGAATAAATATCAGTTCACCATCTATTCGACAAGACAACATGAACCCAAAATATACCTACATTGGTTAGTTTCATATTCCTCTATCAATAAGTAACAACTCAAGGGGAAAATTTCATAACTTAAATCCAATTCATGGTATCATACCTACATCATCCAGTTTCGTAGTGTCTCTGAACATGTCAAGGGGTCCATTCGAACAGAATAACTAGCACATTTTCAATCCAATAGTCTCTTTCTCAAAACCAATCCCCTAGAATATATCCTAGTAAAAAAAAATTAAATAGTTATCATGTGTGGGTTTAATTACATATACTTATTCCAAGTAACTAATCCAAGGGAATCCAAAATATACCCATCATCCACGTAAAAGGTTCACATCCATTGTTCGGATCCCAAGGCAATTTTTCAAGGCAGTCCAAATTGGTATCACATTTGAATCCAAGGATTTCATCTAATGAATTCCAAAACATATATAGAATTATTTATAGATCAATAGAACTACTCTAAATAATCCATTTTTTGTAACATATATATCACTTCCAGAATCATCTTACAAGGCTCATCTTGATGGGCTCATCCATCTGATATAACCTTTACCATATAAAAGATTTCTTCCTCTCAAACACATGAAATATTTTTCAGTATATTCATACAAGTAAAAAATATTACACCGTACCAAATGTGGAACCCACAATTTCTTACACCCATACCTCTCATACAGCCCTCTCTAGGCTGAACATAGCATTTGGGCACACACCGGGGTACCTAATGTAATCTTACTACATAAAAACCCATCATGGGTGCTTTAATAACATGTATGTATCTCTAACCCATCCATTTATTCTAGTTATAATGTCTTTTGAAGAGCTAGGGGACCTTCAGGGATTTCAATTCCCTTTAAGGTATATATCATGTCTAACTGGATCCACCCATCCCATTGATACTAAAAGAAACTTCACATAGTAACACACATAAAATTCATATAATCATGTGATAACATGAACTCCAGGTAACCACATTTATGAAATATCATGATCACACTAGCTCTATAAAATATTTCACCGCCCTCATTATGTTAAAACGACCAAAACCAATTCAGACCAAGATAATTTAGATTCCCTTTAAATGAAACAAAAAATAAATTTTAAAACCATTTTAAAAGGAATATCATTCTATTTTAGTCACTATAGGACCTTCTCCTAATCTAATTAAGAATTTTTTAGAAACAACCTTTCTTTTTTAAAATATCACATTGTACCTGTTTCTCAAATGTCTAGTTTCCATTATAATTTACACCTCAAAAATCCCTTTTTAAAATAACATTTTTACAAAAACTATTTTCTTATTTAAAACAAAAAATTCCAACCAAAAAACCATAATAACTGCCACTAACACTCGTTTGACCAGGGCATTATAATTTATCCATTTAGAAATCTTTGATGTCTTTATTGACTATGGGTCTAATGAAAGAAAATCCCAACATTATTGTGGAATAAATCTAAGAAAATGAAACATGAATATATTATAATAATGAAGGTAAAATCACATAAATAACAAAATTAACAAGATATGTAGTGAGTTAAATTCCACCCCCCTCAAATGAGCAATCTTACCATCTTTTTTAACTCAACCATCATTATCAAGACTTATCCAAGCACCACGTCAATTCTTGATCACTTATCTCAAAATATGATTTCAAAAATAATTATTTATAACTTTGTAATTATTTTTACAATTAAATTTAATTAATTTCAAAAAAATATTCAATTAAAAAATTAATCCAAATATGTATAATTTCTAAATTACCCTCTATACAGCCTCATTACATCAAAATTATGACGAAAATCACTATAACTGTCTATGAAACACCCTCGAAAACATCCAATGAAAAATCCATTTCAGGAAATGATAAATAAATGGAAACTTTTATTTAATTTTCACCAAAAACAATAAATAAATACATTATAAAACATTACTTGTATCCAATGATGTTTGGAATATTTTTTAAACACTTTAGGGATGGCCTCTATGGGTTTCACTCAATGTCCCCAAGAGGTAGGACAACGTTCTCCATGCTCAGATAAAAATCAGCATAAACCCTAAACTAGAGAATCCTACCATCAATAAATAACATATGAAGAAATTATAATAAGTTAATAGAGTAAATAACACACCTTGAGTCACTAAAATAATAATCGATGTACCCCTAAATCAATGATGTTTAAAGGGAAGAAGATTGTGATGTTGGTTAAGCATCTATGTATGATAGGGAAGGGAAAGTGATTAAAAATACTAAATATTTGAATGTGTAAAATGGTATTTTTCCAAAATTTAAATAGAACATATTGTTGAAATATCTTTCACATTGAAATGCCTCAATCCCTTTCCATTTTCTACCATGACACCTCCTAGTTAAAGCACCTAGAGGTTAAAGACTACAACATATTCGGTCTCTATTTCTCTTCTTAAGCCTCATCCACATCCATAGTAAACAAAAATCCCAGACCAGATCATTTTAGATGATTACATTTATCTCAGGATCCACCCATCAGCCCCATATAAATATTTACAATTTGGGGATTCTATGGATGGTGAAAGTAGACAATCCAAGGGCACCATGGTGTAGCCCAAGCTATGGTGTCCTACATAAAACCCACACAACTCTTATGCCTCCCAAACCAACTTATTAGGCACAAAAATAACCTTTGAAACTACATAGTACTACAGAAAATTCCTAAAACAACTCCACCAGATGTTTAGATACATAAAACATCAATTTTAACATCAATTCTCAACTAAACCATAATCTAAAAACCATAAATTAAAAATTCCCTATAAATTATAAACCCCAAAAAAAGATTTTTAAGGTTTGATTCTCTTGACCTTGGGATAGTCAACCAGTGAAATTCAGTGATGAAAGTTATTTAGATACTGAAATATTAGAACCATTTAGAGAAATTCATGTAAAAACTCATTTTCATATTTTTGGGTACTAGATTCTAAGGTATGCTAAATTTTTAAAAGAAATATATTCTCATAAGAAGGAGTTCTGGGGAGAATAGAAAGTAAAACATGGTAAGAATGCTTTCTCTATGATTAAAAACACATTTCCAATTAAATAAAAATACCCATGGAGTTTTACCATTCCATATACCAAAGGGGGTGTGAATTCAAGGATTCCATGATACACATAAGATCCTATATAAGTGTAATTCTCCATCTTTTTATAATCAAATCTATGGGTTGAAAATATGAAACCAACAAGAATTATAATTCAATTACCCAAATGAAGTACAACCAGACCTAGTTGTAGAATTAAGGATGTTTGATTAAAATTAAGATACATGATTTTCCCTATTGATTTATATGAATTGTATGTAGAGGATGATAGATACAGTGTGCATACAGATATTATTCTTGGAATAAATTTTCTAAAAACTATTAATATGATCATAAATGTTCAAAAATGAATTTTTCATATGAATTTTTATGAAAATTATTTCACTTTAGAGTTTTTATTATATAAAACACTCAATGTAGAATCATTCAACCTCTCATGTGAACATGATTGATTGTATTTCCACTATGTTATTTTATAATTAAACTAGTAATTATTCTTCAATTCCTAAACCCAAAACAAAAAATTTATTCTATAAAAATTGTTGTACATGATAGTGAAAATGATTTAAAAGATGAAAGTAAGAATTTTTAAATTCATACCTTTTAATTTTATAAAATTTATAACTTTATTTGGTTTTCAATGAAAATGATGAAAATTTGTATACTATTAAACATTCATGATTTAAGAATATAATGAAATTTATACATATGAAAAAATTACTGGGTATGTTGAAACTACAGAACCTATTACTAAAAATTCATATCTTGCTTGTTCTCTGAATTCTAGAGTTTTTCATTGATATCACACTTGTAAATAGACCAGTGAATAAATTATTGTTGGTGATTTTAATTTTATGTCTACTTAATTTGGGAATGAATTGGGAGATTTAATTGATATTTATGACTATATTAAACATTATTTGACAAATGGAAATATCCAACAAGTGTTATAACTAGAAAATGCCTAAAAATGACATAATTTCATTACAATGAGAGAAAGATGAATTACATGTCATCATTGATAAATCCATATTAAATTTTCTAGATACCCAAATTCTTCAATTCCTTAGAAAACTTAAGAAAGAATTAGGATGGATTGTATCATATTTAATTGGAATTATTTGTTCAATTTTCATGCATATGATTTTTTAGAGCAAAATTTTAAACCTATTAGGATATTTTTAATGATATTAAATCCAATACATTAAGATTTTGTGACAAAATAAATGATAACCTTGATAATATTTGGAATTGTTTTGACATTTTTTATAGAAAATTGGAGATTCTTATTTGACTTATTCCTAAAAAGAGTCAATTTATAATTTTAACTAATATATTTGGACATATTTTTCTTCTTTGGATTCACAATAAATGGAGAGTGTGTGTTTATTATTGAAAACATAACCTATTTATTGGGAAGGATAAATTTCCATACTAATTTATTAATCATTCTATTAAAATTTTATCTAGACAAACAACTAATATTTTCATGAAGTAAATTTTTTGTATATTATAAATTCACATTCATTGTAAGAATCTTATGAAAATAACCATTAATTCACCCTTTATATTTTTTCCCTATGTAAGAATTTTTTTGTGGTATGTAATTATCCTAGAACTTTTTAAATATTTATAAGGATGTTTTTTTTGGATAAAAAAAATCTTAAATGTTTTCATGGATTAAGGCTTATTGGACATATTTTAAGACTTTTTAAAATAATATATATATTATCCTTAAAACCTCTTTTGAAAAATATAATTTTATCAATAATGAAAAAATTCATTTTATGGTACAAAGAAGCTATTTTTGGCCATGTAATTTCTAAATAATGATTTCAAATTGTCCATTCCATGGTTGAATTCATTAATTAACTATCATACTAAACAATATTGAGGGGTGTGAGATATTTTGTGGGATATGTTGGTTTTTAGAAGATACTCACAAAATAATTTAGTAAGAAAGCTTTTACATTATCAAAATTTATTTAAAAAGATTCCAAATTTGTCTTAGTAAGAGCTTTAGAAGAGACTTTAGAGAGATGAAATAAAATTTTCTATCTGAACCCATTGTTCAACCTCAAAAATGTGATTTTCAAAATGAATTTCTAACTAATGCATATAATTTTTCCATTAGTAGTGTTTTGGGTAAAAAGATGGAAAATAACATTCATGTGATAGATTATGAATTCAGAACTTTAGATCAAGTTCAATCAATATACAATACAAATGAGGAGCATCTAACTTTTGTTTTTTTATTTAAAAAATTTTAAATTTTATTTGATATTATTTAAGTGATTATTTTCATAAACCATTCTAAAATCATATTTTAATGGATTACGATGATGAAAACCCCATTTTTTATATATTAATATTATTTTTAAAATAGTTTTATGTTTAAATAATTTATGGGAAATAAAGTGAGAACCTTTTTCCAATTTAATTGAGATGATCGCCTTTTTAGTGAAAAAAATCATATATGTAAACCCATTAATTAAAACATTCTTGATGTGTAATTACATTTAATTATGAGTGATAGATTATATTTCTATCATAATTTTAATTATTTTGATTCTAATGAAGTTCCCCAATATTTGTATAAGAAAAATATTTTCCATGATAGTGAGTGAGGTAATAATATACTATAGTGGTGATACTTATTTATAGAATTTTGGCCATGACCAAATTATCAAAATATGTATACTATATTTTTAATTTCAATCAGTGATTAATGTTTTGAAACCTTTATGTCATGATGGTAACATTAGACCCCAAATAACATCTATAAAAAATGATTACCCAGTTTTGTTTTGTAATTCCATTTTTAAAGATGGATTTAAATTTTATCGATCATGTAAAACAATCCATTTTCGATGTAAAAATTCTAAGAGGAATAAAATCCCTCAGGAAGCCTTTTTTCTGATGTGATTGGTGTTTTTGGTATGGATTTTATCAGAACATTTTTTAAATATTTTTTATATTGTTACATCTTAATTATTTTTTACTATGATACAAGTGGACAGAATCTATTTCCATGAGTGTTAATGAGGAAAAATATTTTTCCATGTTTTTGAAATAAAAACTTTTTTCTGAATGTGGTTTTTAAAATTTATCATCACTTATAAAGTTACCCATTTTTGTAAAAGAATTAAGGAATCTATTTTGAGAAAATACGGATTTCCTCATATGGTTTCTTTGACTTATCACCCATAAAAAATGAATATTTTATTCTTTAATTGAGATATCAAAAAACATATTATAAAAGTTTTCCTACACAAATAGAAAATTAAATTTTCTGATATTATATGCTACTCTTTGGATTTATAGGATTACCTTCAAAATAGAAATTGGAATGTCTCCTTTTAGAATTGTTCATTGAAAATATTGTAACAGCCCGATTGAATTAGAACGTTAATATTATTAGTATATAAAAAACAGTGAACATGAATTTATTTGAATCTACGAATGGGAAAAAATTATTATTGTAAGAGATAGAAAACAACACATATGAGAACTCTGGGTTATACAAGGATAAATTAAATATTTTTACACTTAAATGATCCTTAATAAAGAGTTGCAATAAGGTGAATGAGAATTATAGTTGGAATCATCAATGATGTTATTTCATGGAAAAATTCATTCAAAATGGGTTTTCCCTTTCGATATTACTCATGTTTTTATATTTTTTTGTCCAAATTAATGGAATAGAAAATGAAACACTTTATTAATTTAATAAATATAGAATAAGGATATTTAAATAATGTTTTCAAAATCCCATATGGGAATAGATCATTCTTATTTCTTCTTAATATTACTAAGGATAGGTTTTTTCCTTCCTTATTTAATTTTTATCATGTGCATAATGTTTTGTTTTTATTTTTCATATGAATTATTTCATGTTGATTAAATTAAAAATAATAAGTGTGGGGGGGGGGAAAGAAGATCATTTTCTCTAATAGTGTTTTTTGTTTTCATTTTCATTTTATTTTATATTTTATTTTTATAATATTTTTTTGTTTCTTTTATACTTTTTATGTTATATTTAAATATATGACCAATAATGAATAAATTTTTACTTTTTGAAACCCATTCTAATTTATGAACTGATTTTACTATAGATATGGACTTAAATGAATTTTTAAATGTACTTTGTCTAAGATTAAAAAAATTTAGAAATTCATAAAAAATCATCTATATATTAAATCTCATGCCATAAATCACTATCCAAATTATAAAAATCGCCTTTCTATGAATTCTAAAACCCCTTTTAAAATATTTATAAAAAATCTAACTTCTTGATTGACCCAAATGGTGCTTAATTCAAGTAGAATTTGATGTGTTTTTATTTTATTTCAATGTACTTATTTTATGATGATTAAAGTAATTAAATCAACTTTAATATACAACTTTTTAAAAAACATTTTCATTCAGTCATTCCTTTTATATTTTACCATTATTAGAACATAGAATCTAAGAAAGCCCTATTTTGCAGTTTTATTATAAATCAAAAAGTCATATCCAAACAGCTACAGAAGTAAATTGCACGATCAAGTTATACTAAAGTGTGGAGGGTGTTTTATTGTTATTTTAATAAAAATTTGAGACTTATTTATTGTCTAAATAAGATTATAATGAGTTTTTAATTTGGTACTATTGATACTGTTTGGAGCATATTTTGGAAAAAAATTAATTCTATCAGGAAAATGATTCTAAATAAGTGATTTATAATCAACAAAATAAAATTTTGGCAAGATAAAAAAAGAAATTATAATTAGAAATATGTTCTAGGGATACCATTACACTTTTTTATTGTTAAAATACCCAATCTTCTATCGAAATAAACAATTATTTGGGAAATTTCAGAATAAAAATTGAAGATCAAACTTTTTAATGTTAGTTGAGTTGAAAATTTATTATTACTGATGTAACACCCTAATATTTTGTTGAAATGTATTTTTATATAACATTAATTATTTAATATCATTCATTTCATACTTCACCATATTTAGTATTCATTACACGCAATAGCGGATTAGGTTGCATTACATGTAACACTGAGTTTCTATGAAACATATTTTTATGATTATAATTTTTTGAACAAGATAATTATAACCATTCAATTAGAATGGATTGAATGAGTAAGAAAAAATAAATTATTAAATTATTTTTCAAACATATATATATAATTCTTTGAAAAATTATTTAAAAATGAATTTAATACCCTTTTTAAAATAAAAGGAAATGCTTTTCTGAAGAAAAAAAACTATTTAAATGTGCCCAACTATGTTTCATACCAATAAATAAACAAGTAAACATTGTTGGATTATATTAATGGATATATATATATATATTTTATCCATTATAATGTTTAACATTAATATTATGTTTTTTCTAGACAACATATAAAATCAAATCTAATTTTATGCATAAAAGAATTATTTTTCTAAAAATGTAGTTTTTCCGCCATTTAATGGAGAACCAATTTTAATTATATTTTTTGAAATTCTTATAATTTTTATATAAAAATATAAACTTATTAATTAAAATAAATAAATCATTATTTACTTTTTATTTTATTTATTTTCCTAAAAAGATTCATGTAAAAGTTAATACTGAAAAAAATATTGAATTTTAATTGGAATCACGTTTTTCATCAAAATAATTTATAGTTATTAATTATATATTTTATTTTTAAAATTATAATTAGATAATAATTTTATAATTTATTTCTATTTATATAATTTTAATAAATCTCATATAGAATATCGATATAAAAACCTATTAATCTTTTGACATTTGCACTTTAAAAACATGTTTTCTCGTTTAGTCAATGGGATTAATTTTAAATAAATTTTAGAAAATTATTTGTTTTGAATTATGAAAAATGGTTTATATATTTAAAATTATAAGGATAAAATTTATTAAATATTTACCTTTAATTTTTAGACAATATGACTCGTAACTTTATTAATTTTTTTTACCACGTTTAATAGTAATTCTGGTAATTAAGGGTGAAAATAATATAATAAATATTATAAACTATTATAAAACCTGAAAAATGTTATTTTATGAATTTAATTATTCCATTAATAAATATTAATCAAAATTTAATAATTTAATGGAAACTTTTATAGAAAAATTACTTCAATATTATTAATCTTAAAGGGAGTGACAAAATGTCACACTTTTAATTTTAATGTGTATAATATTTTTAATATGAGTATAAATAGAATATTTCATTGGATAAATATATTATAAAAATAGATAAAATTTTTATATAACTCATATAAATTAACTTGTAATTTTATGTTAATAAATAATTATCATAAATAATTACAAAATTATGATGTAGTAATTTTAAAATTTATAAAACAATCAATTAAATGGTATTATAAATATTAAAATAAATATACTTTGACATAATTAAGATAATACACTAATTGTATAGGATCAAATGACATATTATGGTAGTTTTAAGTAATTTTTTTGTAATGAATATTTCTCTATTGATTTTCATAAACTCAATGTTATTAATAGTGTGAAAATTGACATTTATGGTATTTTATTAAAATAATATTTTATTACATTATTTTGAAGTGATAAAATTATTCAATGAGTATAATGGGATGATATATGGTTTAAAATATCATAAATATGCATTTATGGTATAATTGAAACTTTATATGTAAAAATTTCATCCTCTTAATATTGAATATTTGGTTACCACAGTAAATTTAAAATTGATTAACTAAGATTGATTAAAAATAATAAGGTTTAAAATAATTCTAAAACATTAATAAAATCAATTTTTTTATGATATTAAAACATTATCCTATATTATATTCTAATACCTGGCCATTTTTAGGTATTTTTATTGAGATTAAATTTATTATAAATTAATATGTTCAGAAATTCCAAAAGTGCCACTCACCTTCATTATAAAAGGACACCTCATCCCTCGTCCCAATTCACCACATATTTCTTTATATATTGTCCAATATCTAAAAACTTATCTTCTATATTTCCTTATACACATTATAGAGGTTTTTTTTATTCCCAAAATACCAACTCTAGAGTCTTTTAGAATAGATCTAAAGGATCTATTTCGAATAAGTGGTAATCGCTCTGACCAACCGCTCTATTTTTCTACTCCACTTATTAATGAATTATAATAATTTCATAAATTTCATATATATATATATATAACCAATCATAATTTCCATTCATTAATAATAGTATCATATCTACCTTTTTACCACCTAATCTTTCGAGAAATGATAACATCGCTCATGTGTATGCAAGGGAATTTGATCTCAATTTTTATTTTTGTGAGATACATTCCATATTCACCACTCTCTTCTATTGTGTGGTTTACATACAGACATATTAAATGGTATATCTTTAACTTCCTTTATTTAATAATACTAAAATCATTCATTTATGTTTTTATTTCATGGGGTCCTCGATTCTAAATTTACATATATTGTAAGGGATTTATATCTCACTTTTATTTTTGTTGGAAACATGCCTTATACACTACTTGTTTCTTCTACATGGTGTATATAATATCCATGAATTTATTTTATGGTTTTTACCCAAATTATTATGGTATTTTCATATCCATATAATTTTCTTTATTTCATGGGGAATATAATTCTATATATTGTAATGTGAAGAGTATTTATTTCACAATCCCCCCAATATTTTGGATTGATTGGTTTTACGTATTTGTTGGAGAATATTTATATTTCATATCAATGTTTTCTAAAAAAAATTACAAAATGTTTTATACTATTATCTTATGGATTTTTAAATACATTTTTATCTATTTTTTATTTTTACTACATGGTTTGAAAGGAATTGTTTTTTCATATTCCAAACAAGGTACATTGTGACTTATTTTCGAAAATAACAAAAGGAATGTTTTTTAACTTATATGCAATGAATGGAATTTTCTTCTATCATAATACCATAATGATTTTAATATTACTTCAAAATCATATAATTTTATTTGAATGAAATGTTTTCATTTAAAATTTCACGTCATTTTAAGAAAATAAAACATTTTCAAACCTGAAATGATATTTTCCTTAAGACTTATTTTCATATGATTTATAAAAATTGTTTTCTATATAAGATAATGCTATTTGATGTTACTTATGTTTTACTGGGGATATGATTTAATTATACAATTCTAATAATTTCTAGCAATGGTTTATGATTATGATGGAATGATATTTATGAAACTTATTTCTTCTCCATGGGTTATGTTATTATTTAATGATGTTTAAGAAATCGATTTCATTCCATGTGTTATGATATGAAGAATGATTTATGTTATTATGTCACAAGTATGTATGGTTTCCATTATATGTTGGGTAGGACCTATATCTCCCACTAATTCATTTGGTAAGTATGTATATCACATGTGATAATGAATCGAAAAAAGTCAATGAGATTGATCCAATAGGGGATGTTGAGGAAACCTAATCCACTATAAAAAATGGGGAAACCTGATCCCCTATGGTAAGATGGGGAAACCCAATCCCTTAAAAGTAAAGGAAAATTAATGGGGTTGTTGGTGTGTCCCACAAAGTAGGTGTAGTCCCAATGAAGCACCGTGTTATGTTTTGGGAATTAACATTGACTTATAGGAAATGATATTATATGTTTATTTATCCACCAAAAATTCCATATTTTATTATTATGTTAGGATTTCAAGGATTGTTAACTTCATTTCATTTTGATTAATTTCTTATGAAATACCTGTAATTTTTCCACAATTCTGGTTTATGATTTTTTTTACTCTGGGCATTACCTTCTAATGTTATGATCACATTCTCATGCCATTTCAGTCATGATATGATTATATATCTTCCATATTTACCATTACTAAGAATATGTGATCACCTAATCTTATGTTTATTTTCCCCATGTTAAACATAATTTTTTATGTATAATTACCAAAGGGGGATATTTTTATGTGAGATGTTAAAGATCATTCACCAAATTAGAGGAATGTGTTGTATGTTTCAAATGGAACAAACATATTAATGTTCTCTTAATTGTGTTTGTGTAATGTATTGAATATTCATCTAAAAAGATGTAATATCCATTTAAAAATATCATGGGTCAGCAAATATTGTATTGTATGAAAGGTTTAGTCAATCATTGGATTATCAGATGAGAAAACTTTATAGATATCCATAGGGATATTTTTAAGGATATGTATTGGGAAGTATCTAAGGATAATTATAAAGTGTCATATATTATATAAGGTGTCAGAATTTAGACATCTTGTAGGTGATTTTTCATATTTGTGTGATTTTATGTTATGATATGTGTTGATCACACTTTACTTTCAAGTTTTAGTTGATGGTTGGAACCATAAAAAACTGGATTGACATTGAATATGATGAAAAATTTGCTGATGAGAAGTAAAATGGGAAGATCATGGGAGATAAGGACTTTGTGATCATTCTTAATAATTTATCACAGAATATGATTAACAACATGTGCATTAACCAACTCTCAAACTCTCCCATGAAGAAAATGAAATAATTTTCTATAAGAAGTTTATAATGGGTTCTATTGAGGAAAAAAGATTCAGTTACCTTTGTGACAAGAATTTCAGACGAGACAACCAAATGGATGTATTAGAGGAACAAGAAGATTTTTTGATAGTGGAAAAGAAGGACACAAAGAAATTAACTACAACGGGAAAATGGAAAGTTCAGTTAAGGTAATAAATGGGAATATTATCCTCTATAAGGTTCTATAAATTAATGAATTCCTTAACTATAAAAGTAATGGGATTTATAAAAATTGATGTCCTATGTGGAATTATCACAAAGATAATTAAAATGGTGGTAAAATTAATGGTTATATTTTTTATGATGATGAGACTACATGTAAAATGTGAAAGGAAATAGGCATTATGTAACTGGATAAAGTGGCCATGTAAATGATTTAACCATGAATCGAAATAATAAAATGTTTATATATTTTTATTCTATAATTATTTTATATTAAGTGTAAGATATATAAGTATTTTTAAATTTAGGTTTTCACTAATGATTTTCAAGAATTTGTTGAATTGTTATGATGGAATAGGAAAGTTGTGGAATGGTGATATTTTTTGATAAAATGTGACTAACTATAGGATAACCATTAACAAGTGCATGATGTTGGGATACTGTAATGCAGATTTGTTTGATATGAAAAAATAATTGTGTAATTATTGATGACCTTGGGGTGAAAAAATGACAAGGTGGTTTATGATATCATGGATTGAGTTTCTTTAATTTTCATGATTTTTGGTATAATGAAAGAGTTAATTTTTGAAAGCATGCTTGTTTTCACTAAGTTTTTATGGTAATTTACAATATGTCAAGAGAATACATGATATCATACTTCACATATTTGGCATGTGACAATTAAGATCTACATCGACTTGTTTGGGTGATTAATAATAATTTGATATATAAAAGTTAGTTATATTCTTTAAAATGTTTTGGATTTTAATATTTTGGGGGGATCATAATGGTTACCATTTATGAAGTAATTTAAATTGAAATTTGAATAAGGTTTTAGATATTAATGTTTTACCTCTCCATATAAAGATTTATGCATATTGGATACACTTTGTTACCATTTTTTGATATTAATATTGATGAAATAATATATGATTGAATGACCCAAAGGCCTAAATTTATATTTATTTTCGGATAAACCCCATTTTAAGGATATAGGTAAAAACCTCACATGAAATCAAATATGTACTTACATAAACATAACCTGGAGGTCATAAGATCAATAATCATTATAGATCGAGACTACTTATAAATAACCCTCCCAAGAATCAACGACATTATAGAGAGCCTCCACCAATGCATGGATACTAAGCGAGCTGTCCCATGAAAAAACGCAGGGGCCTGGTACTGATGGATGAGCCATACCCTCACAATATTCTGATCCGAATATCCATGCACTATGAAGGCAACCTACTCCAAATTCTCATCGTAATCATTTCCTTGTAGAATGTCTAGTGAAAACCATTAATCTAAATACAAACACAGACCAAATGGTTCACATTCCATCCATAGAATCATTTTCCAAACCGGAGAACAAAATCAAACAACAATCCAACATCATCATCCCTATTTTTAGTCAATAGAAACTGTCACAGTCTTGAACAATGCTTCTGTGAATAACACAGCAGGATAAAACACATCGAAACATGATAAATGTAAAAACTCTAAAACCCATCACAATTAGTAGATCAAGATCCAAAAAATGCAAGTCACCCACAACCAAATCACAAATATCTTCACATCCTTGAACAAAATGCAAAACCAAAAATTCTGAAATCAATGAGAAAAAATAAAAACCATGAAGATAGTTGTGATGCATTTCTATAAACCCAAACCAGATACCATCGCCACCTTCAAGTTATCACCCATAGACCACATCAGACCACCACACATTCTGTAACACCCCAGGTAAATACAGAATATGACATTTTCATATATATCCATATTTTTGAATAAAATATTAATATTACTTTAAAGGAAATGCTATGCTTGAGGGCGTACCCAATACCTAACAATGAGTTTCTTTGAAATCATACGTTGCACACTAATAATAAAATAATATTATTTTAAAAGGTAGTTAACGCCTAGACATTGTAATGGCGGGAATGAACGGAACTAAATAAAAAATGATTATATATGCTTGTCACATATTTTTACTTTTATCCAAAATAATTTGGAGGCTTAAAATGCAAATGAATCCAATTTTAAGCATAAATCCTCTAATATTCTTTAAAAGGTCGATTAACCACCTTTTGATGGAGAACCATTTTTAAATATGATTTTGAAAATTTTATATGTTTTATTTTACAAAATAAAATCCTTCCTTAGAATCTGGACATCAAAATTTACTTTGTGTAAAATTTTGTTATTTTTCTGATAAATATCATTTTTATTGAAAATGTTGCATTTTAATTCAAAACCTCCTTTTAATCTGATATATTTATATGGATTTATTATATTTTTAATTTAGATTAGAGTGTATTTATAATATATTTTTACCATTTAATCTAATGGTGGTCATTGGAATTAATTTTACTTTGAAATTGGACTTAAACTAGTGTCAATCTTTTAATAGACATGGTTTCTTAAAAACACGCTATTTGTTTTGAAAGCGGGAATTAATTTTTAAATTAATTAATGCAACATATATGTTTTGAATTTTGTAAAATAGACATCATTTTTGAATTTGGAATATCAAATATATCTTAGGGTGAATTTTTGGTATTTTTCTTAAAAACTTCAATTTTTGATGAATAGTGAAACCACTAAGTGGTAGTTTTAAAACTGATTTTTCATTTAAATGAATCTTTACCACTTCTGTGATTTTAATTTCAAAAATATGACATACATGGTTTTTATTAGGATGTAAAATGTGGTTCAATGAGATTAAGATATTTTTTTTGGTGAATAGTAACTTTTATGTTTTTAATCGCGATTAGAGGTAATTAGTGTAATTTAAGGTAAAAATTATATTTTAATAATATTAACTTAACTAGACACATGTACTACCCTCCATGGATGTGTCATGGCCGACCAAGACAATCCATGGGTCATCTTGGGGACCCCATGGAGCCACTTTGGTTGGAAAATGACATAAATAACCTTTTATTTAATGTTAAAATAAAAATGTCACAAGCATGAGTTGTTTTACTAAAAAAAATTTAAATGGGGTTATACAAGTCATATTTTTGAATATAAATATTAATTAGAAAGATAAAAATATTTCCTACATCATGATAGTTTTTTTATAATTTTTAGACATTAAATAAATTAAATTATATATGACATCATGATGATACATCGATTACCTCATTAATAAAGGATTTAAATAAAATGAAAAAATAATGTTAAAACTATAACATACACTTTTCAAAGAGCTATTGGATGAGTATATTTCGTACCCTTACCACCTTATACTAGAAATAAATCAATGTGGGACCTTTAAAATCTGAAACACATCTGAAAATAAAGTAACATTTTGTATCATTCCAAGAGTGCCCCTCCTCTCCTCTTATAAAAGGCTCCCACCACTACCACCTTACCCACACCTCTCAAGCCTTTGGTTCAGCCTACCCCTGCTCATTTTGTCTCTTCACATCCCTATCTTACTCCTATAAGCCTCACATTTGGCAGAAGTCTTCCCAAGGAATCCTTTGAGCTCAAATTAAAGAGAGATACCTGATTTTAAGGTAATGACTTCACTTGTGTTCTTTTGTTTTATTTTGCTTCTCCAACCCCGTAAACTCTTTTTATTAATTTATTTTGTAACAAATAAAGTATCTAAAATATACTAGGATGTTTTTATAAGAATTATTCGAGCTACACTTACACACACCTACATCTAATGGTTAAAGAACATACAGTTTCTGTGGATGGTGAATTTATGCCTCACGAAACAATGATTGTTCAATATTCTTTTAACACCCTAAAAGGTGGCCATTAAGATGTCACTATATTTATATATGATATATAATATTTTTATGTTTTACTTAATCGTCTGTATTTTTCATTTATGGCATTCCTTTATGGTTTCCATTGTGGTTAAACGTGCTATCTTCATTTTAGGAAGTGTGGACTACCGCCCCCTCAAAGTGATTTGATTCGTTAATACCATATGTGGTACGTATAAAGGAAATATTTAATGATATTATATATGATACCATAATTTAATTATAATTATATTATGTATCATTATTTTTTAATTCCATTAAGTAAGAAATGGAAATGGAAGTAGCATTCATGCGTACGTACGGCTTACCGTCTCCATGAACGGTGCATTTCATTTCTTACTTCTAAATGTTATGTAATATTATAAATTCATGTATATAATGGATATATATGATATATATAATATATAAATAATGAATATAACTCTGGATATAATATATATTTTACCACATGAACAACTTGTAATTATAAAGATTTTATTTTTGACTCAAGTAGCAATGATCTACAAAACGGCCATTATTAACTTAAATAATTACATAGTGTTCATTGCATGGTAGTAAGTGATAAAAAAAGAATAATGAACTTGAAAAAGGTTCTTAAGAAAGTAAAAATTAACTCATGTTTATTATTCAGGAGGTTAAAGAATGATCGAGTCAAGTCGGACCCGAGGTAAGGGATCCTACCCCTCTCTTTCTTTTTAAGTACACTCTTTTATGTCATTCCTTTTAAGCTCATCATTCTAATGATTGGAATGTTCTTTTATAATAATATTACTGTAATTTTTATGTTCATATTATTAGAGACCCCATTTTCTCTCATCAATCCATTTTTAAAGTTTAAATTGGCATCGTTATGCTGCTGGAATTTCATAAGGGGCTTTTTATCTCACTTTGTGTTTTCGTGAGATTCATGCTACATTTTCCAATATTTACTTTTTAGTGGTGTATTTACTGTCCATTATTCTACTCTTTGTGTAACATACTTTCGTTTATGAGTATTTACATCAATGTTGTATATTCTTTCTTTCGTGGGGAGTATGTTTCGAAAGTTACCCAAATCGGTAAGGGAACCTTTCCCCCTCCTCTTTTTAAAAGACTTCTTTTGTTATGTCTTTTAATTTTCATCTTATTATGTGGGGATATGTTCTTATATATCCTTATTGATGTAAATTTTATGTCCAAGTGATGAGATACCATTTCCCTCTCTCATCAACCCTTTTTCTAAAATTTGATGTGATGCCGTTAGAATGTCAAGGGAACTTCTTAACCCAATTTCAATTTCTTTGGGTTCAACATGTAGTTATTGAATATGTCATCATTTGAATATGTGTGAATGAATTTTGATTATTTTACACATAATATCCACTTATATTGGGTGTATTTATATTTGTCGCACATAATTATGAGATTGGTTTATCCATAATTTAAGGATACCATGATTATAATGGATTTCATCTCAATTTACATTTCTATTTAGACTTCATTGTTGTTATACACAAATTCACTCTTATATCGTGTATATACTGTCATTTGGAATATCATATCATGAATCCCTTTATTCTCATGATATTATAATGTTTTGATTAAATTTTATTCCTCACGTATTGTATTCAAGTGTCTCTCATTTTGTTAAAAACCCTTTAACTAAAATATCGTTTTAAATGTTTTAATGATTTAATCTTATAAATATTTCTCATTAATATCCATGTTTTCAAAATTGTTTTAAGTAATTATTTATATGGATATTAATGGTTTAAAATGTAAAAAGATTCAATGTGGTATGGGACACTTTGATTTAAAAATTTCTTTATTAAATGTTCTAAATGGTTTTGAAAATGGTTTTTAGAATGGATTCATTATTTCAATATCATAAAATGTTATATTGTTATTGAAATGTGGAAATGTTATCCTTCCATTATTCTTAAGTTATGTGTTATGGTTATTGTTATGGTTCTTGGGCATTATTATGAAGATGGGTGGTTCCGTGATAAACTAAGGGTGGGTGAGCCCGATATAGCTCTCCAATGCATTGGGTAACGCGAAGGAGTTAACCGTTAATGTTTCTCCAAAGAGATTTAGGGAATATATTGTGATGGGTATTCCAAACATAACCAAGAGGGTTACTCCCTACGTAAGAATGTTATGAATGCCTCAAGTTACCTTTATGTCTTATGATTTCTATGATTTATTCACGATTTTATGAGGTATGTTAAAGTGGTTATGTTTTATGGGTAAAGTATGATTTCATTCTTATGTATATATATACTCATGTTTCCTTTCCATACTTTTTATAACCCTTACTGAGCTTTTTATGCTCATCCCAAGTTTTTGAAATTATTTTCATAGGTCAAGGGAACGGTACATGATATGATGATAGTGTCAAGGAAGTGTCAAGAAAGAATCCCTATTTTATTTTAAATATGTTTCCGTTGATGGGAAAAATGAATACTATCTTTTATGTAACCACTTTGTTTAAATGTGCAATGTAATGCAAGTTTTATGATCTAATTCTATAAAACTCTAAACCTGAAAAGATCCTCAATGTGTAATCTTGAAATAACTCAAGATTAAGTAAGGTTTACGGATGGGGCCTTATAGTTGGTATCATAGGTCGATTTAGATAACTTTGGAGGATAGAGTGTTGTTTAAGAAAAAGTGACAAGTTGTGTATAACCACAATGGTTAGTATATTAGATGGAGTCGTCGTTTTTTTAAAGTTGGAATGAGTTTGAGATAACTTGGATAAGTATATCTTGATTTTTATCTTCCTCTTTTTTATTTGATTATTTTACTGATATACTCACGCTGACCTTTTTGGTTTTAGTAAATGGTTGGATATAGTAGGCACCAATGTAACAGTGGATTTGAAGAAAACTGTGACAGTTTGATGAAAGAACAACAGAATGATATAGTAGCTCTAATGATAACTCTTGTGGTTATCCTCAACCAACTATTTGGAGTCATGATTGACCACCTTAACCTTAGTAATTTTTATAAGGCATCGTGTATGTGAGAAACAAATCCCTATGGAAGTTCAGGTAATAATCATAAAGGTAGTTCAAAAACCTATGTGTCAAATATGTGGAAAGAAACACATGGGAAAATGTTTCAAAGGGAAAGAAAGATGCTATAGATGTGGAAATGATGGTCATAAATCAAGAACCTTCCATGGAAAGAGGAAGCATCTAGTTGACTCTATGAAAGGGAAAGAAGTTCTTTTTGAAGGATCAATTGAATGTTTTAAATGTGGTGTGCAAGGTTGTAGAGACCCGTATCTTGACGTACATGGACATTACATTACATTTGCGGAATACTTAGTACATAACAAAAACACACACTAAAGGATCGTAATAGTTTAGTGTCTTTGGAAACTCGGAACGTAATCTTCTAATCGTGGTGAAAGTTCTTCAATATCTCCCATAAAGTTCATCCCTTTTTTTCTACCTAAAACCTTTCTTTATATCCTGGGGAAAAGAAAACATAAAAGGGTGAGCTCAAATGCTCAGTAAGGGTAAACAAAAGAAAAAAATCAATCACATCATATACATAGCTTTTGGAAATCTTAACCTGCAAAAGAGCTCATAATATCATAACATGGGATATATCATAGAAGTGAAATGTAATCCCAATAATAATAACATAAAACATGAAACTTTGTGGCATACACACATAATCATAGAAAATCATTTCTTGTTAGTCAAGACTCATTGCCAAGACTATCTTAGTGGACAAAGTCCCTTTCTGAATCGAGTAACCCTCGTTTCAGTCCTGTTTCACTGAACCGGTATAACCTACCATTTCAGCCATGTCTATCTCATGAGATATAAAATCTTTACCCAATGCATTGGAGGGAGATATAGGTCCCACCCATCTCATAATGATACCATTCTTATGTGTGCCACAAAATCAGAAATCATACATCATTTCATAACCCATGTAAAAAATGGGATTCTTAAAACAACATGACATCATAAAACCATTCATATAAGATAAAGGAATTCATAAACATAATTCCATCACAACATAGTCAAATCAATGTAAAAATATGGATAGAAACAGAACCCTTTATTATCTTAGATGGAAAATAATTTTGATAAAACACTTGAAATGAATTCTTGAGGAAAATATCCTTTCTTCTTCAAAATCAATTTCTTTTCACAAAACATCATGCAATTTTAAAAGAAAGAGATTTTATTAAAAATAGTCATGAAATCTTTTGGAGGAAGCTTCATGAAAATAAGGCTTTATAAAACCGTAAAAATCCGTTCATGCCGTTTAAGTTAAAAAAAACATTCTTCGTACTTTTGTCGGAAAAGTCAAAAAGTACCTCGTATGAAAAAGCGACAAAAGATTCCTTTCATATTCTTTACTAAAAACTCACCGAAGAGTAAAATTGGATTTAAACTATTGTAAGTGGATGGAAACAATATTACATATTGAAGGAACATGTATGTGGATGATAAAATACACCCCAGTAAATACTTACGAATAAACAATCTCGGATAAAAATGAGATTGTGATATTTCCCTTACCTTAGGTCCAATTTGCTTCGTATGTGTCCGAACCTCCTGTATAATGATTTAAATAATGTCATTGACTTATTACAGAATCATATTCATTGTTATGATATCATATATGGTTCACTTATGACATTATATTACCCGTTCTTTTGTAAATTCCATGTTAAAGAAGCGTTTTGGGTAAAATCGTTTCATTTATTGTAGGTGTTTTGACTTGTTGTTCTTGACATCATTATTACTTATATCATGATTTACTTACTTCCAGAATATAAAATATGATTTATATATCATATATATTCAGTATATATATATATATAATAGATAGATAAATAAAATGAAAAACACCGTTCATGGAGACGGTAGTCCGTACGTACGCATGAACGCTGTTTTTCTTTCCTTATTGTCTTGAAATGGAAGTAAGTAGATGACATACATATGTATATATATACATAAATCAAGTAGCTTTATAATGTCATATATTTCATTATTATTTCTTATATATACATTATAATCATTCTTAAATGGTTAAAATGGAGAATGAATCTCATCGCGTCGTGGAGACGGTAGTCCGTACGTACGCACGAGCGATGATATCATTTCTATAAATATTGAATTGAATTGGAGTGGATTATACAATATATCAGAATCAATATTATGTTGTAATAACTATGTATAGTTATTCTTTACACCATTATACCCATCCATGTAAGGTGGTGGTGGAAAATAGATTACACCACGGCGTGCAGACGGTATTCCGTACGTACGCACGCGCGGTGATTTCTTTTTCCGTAGGATGGATAGATGGTGAAATAGGGTTGTTTCATACTTATAATAACATATCCGTATATTAGTGATACTGATGTTATTACTTCATAATGAAACAACCTAAGAAGAATAAGTGGAATAAGAAATAAAGATGAAAGAATTGGTAACGGTAATTACCTCTTCTTTGAAGTGCCTCTTTGAGACCTCCTCTTAGGGCACTAGAATTGGTCTTTGAGGAAGACCAGAACCTCTAGGATGTTTCTAGGGAAGTGGAGAAGGAATTTTGGCAGGGGTTGGCCGAGCATGAGTGCTCAAATTGGTGTGAGGAGGAGGGGGAGGAGGTGTCCTTTTATAAGGGAGGAGAGGGGCACCTTAGGAATATCTCAAAATATTATTTTATATTAAAGTCAAAATCGGTTTATAATGGCTCCAAAGGGTCTTATTTAGAATCTAAGGTGAGTATGGGTCGAAATCCTATCAACCAATAGGATTTAGACAAGTTTTGGGTATTATTTTAACCTTATCAATTAGATTTAACTCTAAGTTAATTAATTTAACTTTTACCGTGTCTTTTTGTTTTCTTTCACTATATGGTTAATACACTTACTATAACATGCCAAACGAACCCCAAATTGTTTATTATTAATATATATATCCTTATCTAAGTCATTTGGACGAACCTTAGATTTTTAAAAATACAATAACAATTAATAATATAATATTTGATTTAAAAACTATTTTGTGTAAATTTTGACACTATTTGATATATGATTTTTGTGAAAGTCATAACAGAATTAAATGTTCGAACCAAGTTTATTAAATCAACATTAATATATCATAGTAACCTAGAAAATTAGTGTAATTCATAAAAAATCTCAAATTACATTTAATTTGGTGTTTATAACATCAATTATGTCAATATTTCATTAATAAGATAATTACTGCATCATCGTTGTGTCATAAATAAATTAAATTATTTTATGTCTCAAAATTACAAATAAATTACCATCATGTAGGATATCTTTTTAGCTTTCTAATGAATATTTACAATCGAATTTATCTTATGTATAACCCCATATGAAAAATGATTTACGTATTAAACTTTGATTTTAACTATTTTAACCTTTCTTTAAATAAATTAATAATAAATGTCCTAATCTAATCCAAGTGGGCCTAAATGGTCATATTTTATTCCTAAGTTTGTTTTTGGTCGAATTACACTTGTTCAATAGAATTAGGATATGTGTTAGGGTAATAGTAATATCATATTTACCCTTAGTTACCCTATTTACTATTAACCGCGGTAAAAAAAGTAAAAAGTTACTATTCACCAAAAAATTATTTTCATCTCATTGAACCACATTTTAGTCCTTGATATTAACCGTGTCTCTCGGATTTTCGAAATTCCATTCACAGAAGCAGAAAAATTAAGTTTTATGAAAAATTCAGTTTTTTTAACTACCACTTAGTAGTTTCACTATTCATCAAAAATTGATGTTTTTCAGAACAATGCCAAAATTTCATCCTAAGCTATATTTCATATTCCGAATTCAAAAATGAAATCTATTTTACCAAATTCATAACATAGAAGTTGCATTAATTAATTTTATAATTAAATCCCGCTGTTAAAATAAATAACGTGTTTTTAGGAAACAATATATATCAAAAGATTGACACTTGATTATGTCTGGTTTAAATGTGAAATTACAACCAATGACCAACATTGTATTAAATTGTAAAAATATATTCTAAATATACTTTAAAACCACTCAAATTAATAATTTATCACTATTAATTATTTCGATTAAAAAAGTTGTTTTTTAATTATAATTTAGTAATTTTTCACTATTCATCAGAATATGAAAGTTATCCGAAAAGTACGAAAATTTCACCTTAGGCTAAATTCGATACTCCGAATCCAAGAATGAAGTTCATTTTGAAAAATAAGATTTACAGAATTTTAAAAAGTGGTTATTACTATTCATAACGGCTAGTTTTAATAATATTTTAATAGCACATCGTTGTTTAGTGAAACTCGGTATTGCGTATTACACACGCTATCAAGGAAGGTCGCGATTGCGTGTAATGCAAGGCAAGACAAGGATGTGTGTTGTGCAAGCTCCTTTTGGTGTAGCGTACAACACAAGACATTAATAAAATTAAAAAGAATATTTTTTTATAAAATCTCGGGCTGTTACATTCTACCCCCCTTAAAATGAATTTCGCCCTCGAAATTTGTCGGGGTTATAAATGGTTTACTATTTGAAAGTTTCTTTAATATAAACCCACATCGTAAAAGGGAATACCAAAACATGGCTTTAAAAACTAAAGTATGAAATGTAACGATTACCCAAATAAACTAATCACTGGGTTTCCACATAGGTGAAAATATGGATATGGAAGAGAAATCTAACCATCATGTTCTGATGGAGAGTGGTAGAGAACATGGATATGGAAAAGCCAGTAATCACAAATCCATAAATTTGTGACGATCTAAGGTACCATCTGATTCATCAGGTATAAGATCACTAGGACAACATTTTTGGTTTTCAAGATCATTTCCCTAAAGTTGAAAATTTGAATTAGAATAAATACTTACTTTATTTTGATACAATATCACTGTTGTTCGTGCCTTGAACAATTTCCACTTCATCTCTTAAATAAATGAAGTTGAATTTGTTATTCGTGAAGTGTTAGCAGATCATGTGATAGAATGACGGGTCATTCCATCTGTCTCAAACAAAAGGTAAGCAAAAGTTATTAAATATACATAAGTCATTCTATAGTGAGATTAATCATATATAGTTCCTAAAATGGACTTATACTTCATATATCATACTGCTTAATATAATAAAACTAGTTTCTACTAAACAGGGACTTCCTGTAGGTCAGTGGTAGGCGATAAAGGCCAGTCGCACTTTGGTTGTGGGTTCGATTCCTACAGCCTTGTCTGAAGCGATGGGTTGTCGCCCGTCCTGCAGGTTGTCCCTTTTTCTAAAACTACGTTACTATAACATCCCATCAATAATATCGAAAATCTTCTATCCTTAAACAATAATAACTTATGTCCAATATAATCCAGTCTAATCTTTAGGCTTATACATAATACTGCAGTCCACTCTCATAATATAGTGACAACGATCACCAGAGATTTAATACTGTCGTTGATCCCCACATATCATAAGATATGTCTTGTTGGTGACATTCCAAACATTCAAAGTCCTTAATCGTGTATTCTCTTGAATACCTTAGTGAAAACATGAGTGCAGTTAAAAGTTAATACTTTCCATGTACCAAAATCCACAAAATTCTATATACTCAAACCATGATATCACTTAGTCCTTATATCAATCATGAGCTCATGAATACTATCAAACATTTAATTTTATCCTTATCCCTTCATTATGCGCATATCATCTACATTCCAAAAATATCTGAATAACCTTTCATGGATACTGGTAACATTAATCATACACTTTCAAAACACAAGGAAAGACAACAATGTAACAATCCATAGATGTCTCTTTATTCCAAAATTACACATGATAAACATGTAATCATTCCACTACATTCTCAAACCATTGACCGACCTTCAAAAATTCTTTCATCTCACATATCATTTGTAGTCTCTTCGTCATCATCCACATAAATACTACCCATATGACCATACTGATTCTCTTCATGAGTCTTTCCCTTAGGGCATTTGTTTGCATAATGCCCATACATTCCACATTTAAAACACTTAACCATTTTTGATGTCGTAGCAATACCATTATCCTCATCCATGGTGTTAACCGACCCTTTTCCTTTGCACTTACTTGCTTTGTGTCCTTCTTTTCCACACCCAAAGCATCTTCCAGTTCCCTTGAAACATTCTCCTTGATGCCTCTTCCCACATGATTTACATAGGGGAAATTGAACTTTCTTTCCTCTATGATCATCATGGAACTCCATCTTTCTCTTACTAGTCGAGTCAGGAAACTTACCAAATTTTACTTTATTGATCATGTTGTGAGATTGCTGATTCGGCATAATAATGATGTTTGGACATCCAAATCCCATTTCATTTGGTTGCTCATGAATAATATCATTCCATTGTCCATCATATCCTCCATTATTGTGAATCATCTTGTTTCCATCCATTTTCTAAAACCCAAACAGAATAGTGTTAGATGAAAAAATCATGATAAAGGGGGAGTAACTTAAATATCTATCATCTTTGGTTTAATCTAATATCGTTACCATAGTTCTAGGACTATATCCTATACGTATACTTATCCTTAGGGGCATCCCTAGACATACCTTAGAAATATCTCTAGAGATCTCACTAACGTTTTCGCATCCTAGTTTCCAAAGATTGACTAAACCTTTCCTCTGATACCAACTGTAGAGACCCGTATCTTGACGTACATGGACATTACATTACATTTGCGGAATACTTAGTACATAACAAAAACACACACTAAAGGATCGTAATAGTTTAGTGTCTTTGGAAACTCGGAACGTAATCTTCTAATCGTGGTGAAAGTTCTTCAATATCTCCCATAAAGGTCATCCCTTTTTTTCTACCTAAAACCTTTATTTATATCCTGGGGAAAAGAAAACATAAAAGGGTGAGCTCAAATGCTCAGTAAGGGTAAACAAAAGAAAAAAATCAATCACATCATATACATAGCTTTTGGAAATCTTAACCTGCAAAAGAGCTCATAATATCATAACATGGGATATATCATAGAAGTGAAATGTAATCCCAATAATCATAACATAAAACATGAAACTTTGTGGCATACACACATAATCATAGAAAATCATTTCATGTTAGTCAAGACTCATTGCCAAGACTATCTTAGTGGACAAAGTCCCTTTCTGAATCGAGTAACCCTCGTTTCAGTCCTGTTTCACTGAACCGGTATAACCTACCATTTCAGCCATGTCTATCTCATGAGATATAAAATCTTTACCCAATGCATTGGAGGGAGATATAGGTCCCACCCATCTCATAATGATACCATTCTTATGTGTGCCACAAAATCAGAAATCATACATCATTTCATAACCCATGTAAAAAATGGGATTCTTAAAACAACATGACATCATAAAACCATTCATATAAGATAAAGGAATTCATAAACATAATTCCATCACAACATAGTCAAATCAATGTAAAAATATTGATAGAAACAGAACCCTTTATTATCTTAGATGGAAAATAATTTTGATAAAACACTTGAAATGAATTCTTGAGGAAAATATCCTTTCTTCTTCAAAATCAATTTCTTTTCACAAAACATCATGCAATTTTAAAAGAAAGAGATTTTATTAAAAATAGTCATGAAATCTTTTGGAGGAAGCTTCATGAAAATAAGGCTTTATAAAACCGTAAAAATCCGTTCATGCCGTTTAAGTTAAAAAAAACATTCTTCGTACTTTTGTCGGAAAAGTCAAAAAGTACCTCGTATGAAAAAGCGACAAAAGATTCCTTTCATATTCTTTACTAAAAACTCACCGAAGAGTAAAATTGGATTTAAACTATTGTAAGTGGATGGAAACAATATTACATATTGAAGGAACATGGATGTGGATGATAAAATACACCCCAGTAAATACTTACGAATAAACAATCTCGGATAAAAATGAGATTGTGATATTTCCCTTACCTTAGGTCCAATTTGCTTCGTATGTGTCCGAACCTCCTGTATAATGATTTAAATAATGTCATTGACTTATTACAGAATCATATTCATTGTTATGATATCATATATGGTTCACTTATGACATTATATTACCCGTTCTTTTGTAAATTCCATGTTAAAGAAGCGTTTTGGGTAAAATCGTTTCATTTATTGTAGGTGTTTTGACTTGTTGTTCTTGACATCATTATTACTTATATCATGATTTACTTACTTCCAGAATATAAAATATGATTTATATATCATATATATTCAGTATATATATATATATAATAGATAGATAAATAAAATGAAAAACACCGTTCATGGAGACGGTAGTCCGTACGTACGCATGAACGCTGTTTGTCTTTCCTTATTGTCTTGAAATGGAAGTAAGTAGATGACATACATATGTATATATATACATAAATACAGTAGCTTTATAATGTCATATATTTCATTATTATTTCTTATATATACATTATAATCATTCTTAAATGGTTAAAATTGAGAATGAATCTCATCGCGTCGTGGAGACGGTAGTCCGTACGTACGCACGAGCGATGATATCATTTCTATAAATATTGAATTGAATTGGAGTGGATTATACAATATATCAGAATCAATATTATGTTGTAATAACTATGTATAGTTATTCTTTACACCATTATACCCATCCATGTAAGGTGGTGGTGGAAAATAGATTACACCACGGCGTGCAGACGGTATTCCGTACGTACGCACGCGCGGTGATTTCTTTTTCCGTAGGATGGATAGATGGTGAAATAGGGTTGTTTCATACTTATAATAACATATCAGTATATGAGTGATACTGATGTTATTACTTCATAATGAAACAACCTAAGAAGAATAAGTGGAAGAAGAAATAAAGATGAAAGAATTGGTAACGGTAATTACCTCTTCTTTGAAGTGCCTCTTTGAGACCTCCTCTTAGGGCACTAGAATTGGTCTTTGAGGAAGACCAGAACCTCTAGGATGTTTCTAGGGAAGTGGAGAAGGAATTTTGGCAGGGGTTGGCCGAGCTTGAGTGCTCAAATTGGTGTGAGGAGGAGGGGGAGGAGGTGTCCTTTTATAAGGGAGGAGAGGGGCACCTTAGGAATATCTCAAAATATTATTTTATATTAAAGTCAAAATCGGTTTATAATGGATCCAAAGGGTCTTATTTAGAAGCTAAGGTGAGTATGGGTCGAAATCCTATCAACCAATAGTATTTAGATAAGTTTGGGGTATTATTTTAACCTTATCAATTAGATTTAACTCTAAGTTAATTAATTTAACTTTTACCGTGTCTTTTTGTTTTCTTTCACTATATGGTTAATACACTTACTATAACATGCCAAACGAACCCCAAATTGTTTATTATTAATATATATATCCTTATCTAAGTCATTTGGACGAACCTTATATTTTTAGGAATACAATAACAATTAATAATATAATATTTGATTTAAAAACTATTTTGTGTCAATTTTGACACTCTTTGATATATGATTTTTGTGAAAGTCATAACAGAATTAAATGTTCGAACCAAGTTTATTAAATCAACATTAATATATCATAGTAACCTAGAAAATTAGTGTAATTCATAAAAAATCTCAAATTACATTTAATTTGGTGTTTATAACATCAATTATGTCAATATTTCATTAATAAGATAATTACTGCATCATCGTTGTGTCATAAATAAATTAAATTATTTTATGTCTAAAAATTACAAATAAAATACCATCATGTAGGATATCTTTTTAGCTTTCTAATGAATATTTACAATCTAATTTATCTTATGTATAACCCCATATGAAAAATGATTTGCGTATTAAACTTTGATTTTAACTATTTTAACCTTTCTTTAAATAAATTAATAATAAATGTCCTAATCTAATCCTAGTGGGCCTAAATGGTCATATTTTATTCCTAAGTTTGTTTTTGGTCGAATTACACTTGTTCAATAGAATTAGGATATGTGTTAGGGTAATAGTAATATCATATTTACCCTTAGTTACCCTATTTACTATTAACCGCGGTAAAAAAAGTAAAAAGTTACTATTCACCAAAAAATTATTTTCATCTCATTGAACCACATTTTAGTCCTTGATATTAACCGTGTCTCTCGGATTTTCGAAATTCCATTCACAGAAGCGGAAAAATTATGTTTTATGAAAAATTCAGTTTTTTTAACTACCACTTAGTAGTTTCACTATTCATCAAAAATTGATGTTTTTCAGAACAATGCCAAAATTTCATCCTAAGCTATATTTCATATTCCGAATTCAAAAATGAAATCTATTTTACCAAATTCATAACATAGAAGTTGCATTAATTAATTTTATAATTAAATCCCGCTGTTAAAATAAATAACGTGTTTTTAGGAAACAATATATATTAAAAGATTGACACTTGATTATGTCTGGTTTAAATGTGAAATTACAACCAATGACCAACATTGTATTAAATTGTAAAAATATATTCTAAATATACTTTAAAACCACTCAAATTAATAATTTATCACTATTAATTATTTCGATTAAAAAAGTTGTTTTTTAATTATAATTTAGTAATTTTTCACTATTCATCAGAATATGAAAGTTATCCGAAAAGTACGAAAATTTCACCTTAGGCTAAATTCGATACTCCGAATCCAAGAATGAAGTTCATTTTGAAAAATAAGATTTACAGAATTTTAAAAAGTGGTTATTACTATTCATAACGGCTAGTTTTAATAATATTTTAATAGCACATCGTTGTTTAGTGAAACTCGGTATTGCGTATTACACACGCTATCAAGGAAGGTCGCGATTGCGTGTAATGCAAGGCAAGACACGGATGTGTGTTGTGCAAGCTCCTTTTGGTGTATCGTACAACACAAGACATTAATAAAATTAAAAAGAATATTTTTTTATAAAATCTTGGGCTGTTACAAAGGTCATTATGCAAATTCATGTCCTATGAAGAAGTTTCAGGAATGGGGTCACCAATATCCTACAAATGTTCATTTACCAATACCTAATGCCATTCCGATTGAGGATGAAGAAACTGACAATGAAGAATGAAAGGTATGGATTATTTCTTAACATATGTTTTCCTATTATTGGAATCATAGGATATGATTCTTGATTTTGTTTGTAGGAAAGAAGTATTTCAGAATAAGTTTAAAAGGAATGGATAATGGATCATGAAAAATGTTGAATGAGTAAGAAGTCATCATATAAGGTATTCAAGGGTTATGGTAGATTTTAGGATGGTGAAATTCTTAGATGTATGAAGTCTCTTTTGATGATGGCGTTACATTAGAATACTTTTTATAGTATCTCTGATGAATGATATACGAAAATTTTATTCAAAGAATAATTATCCTTTCTTTTGTGGATATAGTTATAAAGAACCATTTGGGTTTATATGATCCTTGAATTTGAGGCAATTACTAGTTAATACTTTTTGGGTTGCAAAATGGAAGTTATCAGATTACCTTTATGGTTAAAATATGTTATGGTTTTTTTTGATGAATTTATCTCTTTTTGAGGAATGTTATAAAATTATATAGTATATGAAAAGGGACAACACGTAGACCGTGTGACAACCTGTCGTGTCGAATGAAGCTACAGGAATCGAACCCACAACCAAAGTGCAACTGGTATTTATCGCCTACCACTAGACTACATGAAGTCTCTGGTTAGTTTGAATGATTCTTTTTTAGTTAGATGATTTTATGAATTAAGAGTAAGTTGATTTTTTTTGTTATCAATATAAATGATTATCCTATCATGGAGGATATGTGATTAGGTTAATTACTTTTCAGTATGAGACTGTAAGAGTAACTGATGTTATTTTGGAGAAAAATGATAAAATTTATCTTAGGAGACTATGTGATTAAATCCTTCAGAGAATTGGGTTTCAATCATAGTTTGGTTTACTTTGTAGAATTTTATGGATAGATGTTTATTGAATGGTTTTTGTTGAACTTTGGGTTTTAGTTTTGTTTAAGGTCTAAAGACATGGGAAGTATATAGTTCTCTTTTGTGGATTAGGTGATTCTCTAGAAGTTGATTATAGCTCTCTTAATGTGAACAAGTCATCCTAAATACTCGTCTTTTGGAGAAAATACGAGTTAGTGTAAGAAATATAGTAAAATTTGAAAGTCAACGTGACAATTAAGTATGCTTATTTATGTTTTAGTTAAGCTCGTAAATAAATTGCTCAATGAAAAGTACCTTAAAAAAAATGTTGTCTATTAATTTTTCCTACTGGGAAATCAAATACCGTTTAACCCATCACAAGTTTGTGATTTTCTTGTTGTTATCTTTCTCCTAGACATGTTTACTATCACTCTCCATCAGAACATGGCCCTTTGTTTTTCCTCCATATCCATATTTTCATACTTTGAATCCTAGTATAGGTTAACTCGGGTGACATTTGTACTTCTCTCCCATTCTTTTAATGTGATAGTTTTACTGACTCTTGATCCGATGTGAGATTTTCAATGAAGCTTCCAAGCCCAATTTTAAAATTGTGAGGAAGCAATTCCCAAAAGGGGGGAAGGATGTAACACCCCAGCTAAATAAAGAATATGACATTTTCACATTTATCCATATTTTTGAATAAAATATTAATATTACTTTAAAGGGAATGCTATGCTCGAGGGCGTACCCAATACGCAACAATGAGTTTCTTTGAAATCTTACGTTTCACTCTAATAATAAAATAATTTTATTTGAAAAGGTAGTTAACGGCTAGCCATTGTAATGGATGGAATGAACATAACTAACTACAAAATGATTATATATGTTTGTCAAATATTTTTACTTTTATCCCATAAATTTTGGGGGCTTAAAATGCAAATGAATCCAATTTTAAGCATAAATCTTTTAATATTCTTTAAAAGGTCGATTAACCGCCTTTTGGTGGAGAACCCTTTTTAAATATACTTTTGAAAATTTTATATGTTGTATTTGACAAAATAAAATCCTTCTTTAGAATTTGGACATCAAAATTTACTTTGTGTAAAATGTTGTTATTTTTCCGATGAAGATCATTTTTATTGAAAATGTTTCATTTTAATTCAAAACCTCCTTTTAATTTGATTTATTTATATGGATAGATTATATTTTTAATTTAGATTAGAGTTTATTTAGAATATATTTTTACCATTTAATCTAATGGTGGTCATTGCAATTAATTTCACTTTAAAATTGGACTTAAACTAGTGTCAATCTTTTAATAGATATTGTTTCTTAAAAACACGCTATTTGTTTAGACAGCGGGAATTAATTAATTAATTAATTAATGAAACATATATGTTTTGAATTTTGTAAAATCTATATCATTTTTGAATTCATAATATAAAATATATCTTAGGGTGATGTTTTGGTATTTTTCTGAAAAACTTCAATTTTTGATGAATAGTGAAACCACTAAGTGGTAGTTTAAAAACAGATTTTTCGTTTAAATGAAACTTTACCACTTCTGTGATTTTTATTTCAAAAATCCAACATAAATGGTTGTCATTAGAATGTAAAATGTGGTTCAATGAGATTAAAATAATTTTTTTGATGAATAGTAACTTTTAAGTTTTTAATCGCAATTAGAGGTAATTAGTGTAATTTAATGTAAAAATAATGTTTTAATAATATGAAATGACCTATAAACATGTACTACCCTCATTTTATGTGTCATTTCCAACCAATAAAATCCATGGTTCAACTTGGGGACCCCATGGATCCACTTTTGTTTGAAAATGACATAAATAACTTTTTATTTAAAGTTAAAATAAAAATGTCACATGCATGAGTTGTTTTACTAAAACAATTTTTAAATGGGGTTATACAAGTCATATTTTTGACTATATGTATTCATTATATAGCTAAAAATATTTCCTACATCATGATATTTTTTTATAATTTTTATACATTAAATAAATGAAATTATTTTTGACATCATGATGATGCAACGATTACCTCATTAATAAAGGATTTAAATAAAATGAAACGATAATGATAAAACTATATCATACACTTGTAAAAGACCTATTGTATGAGTATATTTCAAACTCTTACCACCTTATCATCGAAATACATCAATGTGGGGCCTTTAAAATCCGAAACTCATTTGAAAATAAAGTAACATTTTGTAACTTTCCAAGAGTGCCCCTCCTCTCCTCTTATAAAAGGCCCCCACATATACCACCTTACCTACACATCTCAAGCCTTTGGCTCGGCTAAACCCTGCTCATTTTGTCTCTCCACATCCCTTTCTTACTCCTAGAAGCCTCACTTTGGGCATAAGTCTTCCCAAGGAAGCCTTTGAGCTCAAATCAAAAAGAGATACCTGATTTTAAGGTAATGTCTTCACTTGTGTTCTTTTGTTTTATTTTGCTTCTCCAACCCCCTAAACTCTTTTTATTCATTTCTTTTGTTACAATTACAGTATCTTAAATATTATAGGATGTTTCTATAAGAATTATTCGAGCTACACTTACACACACCTACATCTAATGGTTAACGAACATACTGTTTCTGTGGATGATGTATTTATGCCTCACGAAACGATGATTGTTCAATATTATTTTAACACCCTAAAAGGTGGACATTAATATGTCACTATATTTATATATGATATATAATATGTTTATGTTTTACTTAAGCTTCTGTATTTTTCATTAATGGCATACCTTTATGGTTTCCATTATGGTTAAACGTGACATCTTCATTTTAGGAAGTGCGGACTATCGCCCCCTCAAAGTGATTTGGTTCGTTAATACCATATGTGGTACGTATAAAGGATAGATTTAATGATATTATATATTATACCATACTGGAATTATAATACTATTATGTATCATTATGTTTTAATTCTATTAAATAAGAAATAGAAATTGAAGTAGCGTTCATGCGTACGTACGGCTTACCATCTCCATGAACGGTGCATTTTATTTCTTACATCTAAATGTTATGTAATATTATAAATGCATGTATATAATGGATATATATGATATATATGATATCTACATAATGAATATTATTCTGGATATAATATATATTTTACCACATGAACAACTTGTAATTTTAAAGAGTTTATTTTTTACTCAAGTAGCAATGATCTACAAAACGACTATTATTAACTTAAATAATTACATAGTGTTCATAGCATGGTATTAAGTGATATAAAAGGAATAATGAACTTTAAAAATGTTCTTAATAATTTTTAAATTAACTCATGTTTATTATTCATGAGTTTAAATAATGATCAAGTCAAGTCGGACCCCAGGTAAGGGATCCTACCCCTCTCTTTCTTTTTAAGTACACTCTTTTATGTCATTCCTTTTAAGCTCATATTTCTTATGATTGGGATGTTATTTTATATTAATCTTACTGTAATTTTTATGTTCATATGATGATAGACCTATTTTCTCTCATAAATCCATTTTGGATGTTTTAATTGGCGTCGTTAGGCTGCCGAAATTTCGTAAGGGGATTTTTATCTCACTTTGTGTTTTCGTGAGATTCATGCTACATTTTCCAATGATTCCTTTTGAGTGGTGTATGTACTGTCCATTATTCTACTCTTTGTGTAACATAATTTAGTTAATGAGTATTTACATCAATTTTTTATAGTCTTTCTTTCATGGGGAGTACGTTTCGAAATTTACCCAAATCGGTAAGGGAACCTTTCACCCTCCTCTTTTTAAAAGACTTCTTTTGTTGTGTCTTTTAATTTTCATCTTATTATGTGAGGATATGTTCTTATATATCCTTATTGCCGTAAATTTTATGTCCAAGTGACGAGATACCCTTTATCTCTCTCATCAACCCTTTTTCTAAAATTTGATGTGACGTCGTTAGGATGTCAAGGGAACTTCTTAACCAAATTTCGATTTCTTTGGGTTCAAAATATAGTTATTGAATAGGTTATCCTTTGAATATGTGTGAATGATTTTTGATTATTTTACACTTAATATCCACTTATATTGGGTGTATTTATATTTTTTTCACATAATTATGAGATTTATTTATCCTTAATTTAAGGATACCATCTTTATAATGGATTTCATCTCAATTTACATTTCCATTGAGACTTCATTGTTGTTATGCACCAATTCACTCTTATATGGGGTATATACTGTCATTTGGAATATTATATCATGAATCCCTTTATTCTCATGATATTATAATGTTTTGATTAAATGTTTTCCTCAATTATTGTATTCAAGTGTCTCTCATTTTTTAAAAACCCTTTAACTAAAATATTGTTTTAAATGTTTTAATGGTTTAGTCTTATAAATATTTCTCATTAATATCCATGTTTTCAAAATGGTTTTAAGGATTTATTTATATGGATATTAATGGTTTAAAATGTTAAAAGCTTCAATGTGGTATGGTACACTTTGATTTAAAAATCTCTTTATTAAATGTTTTAAAAGGTTTTGAAAATGTTTTTTAGAATGGATTCATTATTTCAATATCTTAAAATGTTATATTGTTATTGCAATGTGGGAATGTTATCTTTCCTTTATACTTAAGTTATGTGCTATGATTATGTTATTGTTCTTGGGAATTGTTATGAAGACGGGTGGTTCCGTGATAAACTAAGGGCGGGTGAGCTCGATATAGCTCTCCAATGCATTGGGTAACGCGAAAGAGTTAAACGTTAAGTTTTATCTGGAGAGATTTAGGGAATATACTTTGATGGGTATTCCAAACATAACGAAGAGGGTTACTCCCTATGTAATCATGTTATGAATGCCTCAAGTTACCTTTATGTCTTATGATTTCTATGATTTATTCATGATTTTATGAGGTATGTTAAGGTGCTTATGATTTATGGGTAAAGTATGATATCATTCTTTTGTATATATGTACTCATGTTTCCTTTCCATAATTTTTATAACCCTTACTGAGATTTTTATACTCATCCCAAGTTTTTGAAATGTTTTTCACAGGTCAAGGGAACGGTACATGATATGATGATAGTGTCAAGGAAGTTTCAAGGAAGTGTCAAGAAAGAATCCATGTTTTATTTTAAATTTGTTTCCGTTGATGGGAAAAATGAATACAATCTTTTATGTAACCACTTTGTTTAAATGTAGAATGTAATGCATGTTTTATGATCTAATTCTCTAAAAAACTAAACCTGAAAAGATCCTCAATGTGTAATCTTGTAATAACTCAAGATTAATTATGGTTTAAGGCTGGTGCCTTATACATTCTACTAGAAGACACTACACCATGCATTGACCCATGGCCAGGAGAAGATGGATCGATGAATACTAGCTTCAGCATGCTGCCAGATCAAGCCCCACCCAATGAATAAATGATAGAGTTAGAAGAAGATAACAAACAGTGGAAATGACAAGCTAGACACCCATGAAGTCAGCATGACGATGACCCTTGGAGTGGATCCACCACCATAAGAGCATCGATAAAGAGTGTAGAAGAGGCGATCTGGTGCCAACATGAGGCAGATCGAATAGATATGATAATAGGGGAAACCCAAATGATATGGCTCCCCTTACGAGCTCATGTGAAGATCATCTAAAAAATATTTTTCAACCATAGGGAATAATATATCATTATATAGATTTCGTGATCTGTTAATGCATTATGAATTAAAAACTCTACTTCATTAATTGGAATAAGATATAAAGTGGAAATTGATTAAGGCATAATGAAAGGATGATATTATAATTCTGAAATGTGATGACATTAAGTAAATATTTTGTCTCATAAAAATTATTCAAATCTAATTAAAGGATCATGGAAAAGATCAAATTATCCTAGTAAAATTTTTTCAATGAAAAAAATGGTACCTTAGATCATCATAGATTAATGGACTTGGATTTTTAACTTTTTCCTAAACATGCTCTCTATCAATATCCATCATAACATTATAATTAAGATTATCTTCCAACTCCATGTTTTCACTTTCCACCAATGTCATCCATTGTGGAAAACTAGTTATAGGTTATTTTTTGTAACATTTAAGCTTAAATAAATCCTTTTAAAAAGTAAGTTTTAGTATTGACTTTTACAATGTGTTTTTCAATGAAAGAAACATTAAAGAATTAAACCATTGATAACCTAGACAAATTCCGAGGGTGAAATTAATTTCAAGGGGGTAGAAATTAACAGACTGAGGATTTTATGAAATGGAATTTTAAATAATATAAATTATTTAAAATCAATCATTAAAACCTCCACTATATTAAGCTTGGGTTGCATGCAAAACCAGATTAGCTAACATTAAATGCAATATTGAGTTTCTATAAAGCATCTTTTTATTATTGCAATTATTTAAAGAAGATAGTTATTAAATATCCATTATAATATTGGGTATTAATATGATTAACTAAAATATGAAATTAGTTTTTACACAAGTATATATAATTATTTGAAAAATTATTTATAAATTAATGTAAACCCTTTTTTAAAATAAAAGAAAATATTTTTCTAAAAAACAATTTAAGTTTGAAAAAGTGTGTTTTATACCAACAAATAATCAAATAAATCTTGCTGGATTATTTTAAATAATTTGTATATAAAATATTCAATTAAATTTCTAACATTAATTTTATGTTTTTTCTAGAAATTATATAAGAAAAAAATCTAATTTTACACATAAAGGAAGTGTTTTCCAAAAAAAATCAGTTTTACCACCTTTTAATGAAAACCGAATTTTAAATATAATTTTTTAAAATTTAATTATTTTTTATGAAAAAAAACATATTATTTTAAATATTAAAATAATATTTTACTATTTATGAGTTTTTGGTATTTTTCTGATAAGTTTGATGTTTTGATAAATAGTTAAATGATACTATATTTTAATTGGAAATGGATTTTTTGTCTAAATAATTTATAGTGATAAATTATATATTTTATTAGTTTTAATGTATAATTAGATCAAAATTTTATCAATTAATACAATTTAGATCATTTGAATCACGTTCACATTGAATATGGATATAAAAATTTTCAATATTTTGGAAGTTTTCACTTTAAAAACATGTTTTCTCATTCCATCAACAGGATTAATTTTAATTACATTTATGAAAATTATGTGTTTATAATTTTTCAAAATGGATTCCATAATTATTGTCATGAGGTTAAAATTTAGTTAATAAGTACTCTTTATTTTTGGATAATATGATTTGTAATTATAGTATGTTTCTACCACTTTAAGGGTATATGGGGTAATTAAGGGTGACAATAAAATTCTAAATATTAGAAAAATATCCAAACACTTGAAAAAATTTATTTTATTAAGTTAATTCAACCATTAAAAAATAATAATATTACATTAATAACATAATAGACACTTTTCCAAGAAAATGACTACAATATTATTAAACATAAAGGGAGTGAAAAAATGTAAAACTCCTACTTTTAATATGTAAAACATTTTTTATATGTGGTTAAATATAATATATACTCTAATATATATATTATTATGAAATATAAAATGTTTATATACATCATAAAAATTCATTTTTAATTATTAGTGAAGAAATCATTATCTTAAATAATTTCAAAATGATGATGTGGTGATTAATCAATTAAAAAATTCAATTAAATGATATTAGAAATATTAAAAGAAATAATATTTTACTTAATTAAGGATATCCCAGAATTGTTTTGTTTAATATGTTATGTTAGTGGTGTATTAAATTATTTTATTCAAAGTAATCTTACTGTATTGATTTTATTAAAGTCTGTGTTACGAATATTCTCAAAATTGACACTTATGATATTCTATGAAAAAAATATTTTAGTAAATTATTTATATATCATAAAAATATTCAATAAGTTAAAGGAGATGATATGTGGTCTAAAATATCTTCAATAATCCACTTTTTTTATTTTTAATTTATTTGGCTGTGAATTTATTTAACGTTTCATATTTATGGTACTGCCTTGACATTGCTATTTTTAATAATGTTTGGGGGGATGTTATTTCTTGGTCTTGAACATTTTCTGTCAATTTTTTTACCATGGTAAAAAAATAAAATGGATAAAATAAGATTTATTCAAAATGATAAGATTTAAAATATTACCAAACCATTTCTAAATTATATATGTTGATGAGATTGAAAATTTATCTCATATTATCTTCAAATACATGGAAATTTAGAGGTATTTGGATTGGAATTTTATTTATTAAAAATCAATCTTTTTATAAATTCCAAAAAAGTGCCCCTCGCCATTATTATAAAAGGACACCTCCTATATCCTATCATTTCACCCCATTGATATTTTTAGCTTGAATATAATCAATAAAAATATAATATATATTCCTATAAACACATTCTATAGGATATTTTCTTCCCAAAATTCCAACTCTGGATTCCTTTAGATGATATCTAAAGGAGCCATTTCGAAGAAGAGGTAATCTCTCTAACAGATCACTCTATTTTTATTCTTCCTATACATATATTATTAATGTCATAAGATAATAACTTCATAAACCTAAATACTACTAAATTATATAATGATTATGAACACACTTTTATACATCTCATTTCCCATCGAATTAGAAATGATTGTATCACTTGTGCGTATGTACGACTTACCATCTCCATGTAGACAAAAAATTCCCCATTCTTCGTCATCTTTTATGAATGGAAATAATGATGGTTTAAATTTATATATATATTATTTATGAAATTATTATAATTCTTTAATGATAATATCATATTTATCTTTTTACCACCTAATCTTTTAGAAAATTGTAACGTCGCACATGCGTACGTTTGGCTTGACATCTTCACAATGTGATGTAATTCATTTTTAGTATACATTTCATATGGGTGGGAATAAATATTATTTTATTAATATATATGATATATGTAACATAAAAATGATTCTTTAATTATAATATATCTTATAATTTTCTTTATTTTAATAAGACAAGAAATTTATAGTAGTGTTCATGCGTACATACGACCTACCATATCTATGAACGGTGTATTTAATTTTATATTTATATATTGTATAGATAAACATAAATACAAATATAATAAATATATATGATATATTTATCATATTTATCATTCTTATGATAATCAAATCATGATCTATGTATGGAGACTAAGAATAACAAGTCAAAACATGTATGAGAAACAAAGTGGTTGTTGTCCAAAACGTAACATAAACATGGAATTTTTAGTAAACAGGTAAGATAATTTTATAAGAAATAAATATAGTATAGTATATATATGAATATAGGTAAATAATATATGTATAATAAATATATATTATATTGCATTTTTTCATGAGTACGATGATATTCAAGACATAATGTAATGGAATTTCACCTCAAATTTTATTTCTGTGAGATACATGCCATATTCACCACTCGCTTCTTTTGTGGTGTATATATTTACCTATGATACGTTATATAATTAATTTAATTTATTTAATGATATTAAATTATTTCATTGATGTTATTATTTCATCGGATCATGATTCGAATGTTACTCAAATTGTAAGGGATTTTTTCCTCACTTTTATTTTTGTGGCACACAAGCCTTATACACTATATATTGTGTCTATGTCGTGTATAAAATTCTCATGAATGTATTTTAATATTATTATAAATAAGATTATGGTTTTTTAAAATATATATAGTTTTAATTATGTTATGCCAAATATGATTCTATTGATTGTAAAGTGATAAGTATTTATTTTACAATCTCAACAATGTTTGGGGGTGTTTCATTTTAAGTCTATGTTTGGTAATATGTATCTTACATGTCTATTTTTTCTTGAAAAAAATTACCATTCTTATATGGATATGTAAATCAATTTTACCCATTTTTTATGTTTTAATACATTATTTTAAAGGAATATTATTTTCATTTTCCCAAAGAGGTACTTTGTCAATTTTATTTCCCAAGTATAAAAGGAATGCTATTTAAATTATATGTCATGAACATAATTTTCCTCTATTGTGATGCCTTAATAATTTTAATCTTAGTTTCTAATATTTCAATATTATTTTCTGTGGAAATTTTATATTTTAATATTTCTCTGAATTTTAATAAAAGAAAACGTTTTCAAATAAGAAAGGATATTTTCCATAATAATTATTTTCATGTTATTTCCCAAAATTATTTTCCATCTAATATAAAATTATTTTATGTTATTTATGTTTTACTAGGTATATTATTCAATTATACTTTTCTTTTTTCCTTTAATAATGGTTTATTTTTATGATGGAATGATATTTATGAAACATATTTCTTTAACATGGGTTATGTTAGGATTGAATGATGTTTTTGAAACCCATTTCATAACATAGGTTCGGATATGTTGAATTATTTATGTTCATCTAGAACACATGTATATTATTTTCATTATGATATAGGTGGGACCTATATCTCCCTCGAATGCATTGGGTAAATATTTATAACTCCTGAGATAATGATGGAAACACGTAGAAGAGCGTGATCCACTATGAAAATATGGGGACACCTGATCTAATATGGGAAGATGAGGAAACCCAATACACTATAGGAAGACGGGGAAACCCATTACCTTGAAAAGTAAGCACCATGACTAGGGATTTTGGTTTGTTATGCATAGTATGTGTAGTCCCCATGAAGGTCCCTAATATTTTGTGGCAATGTGCCTTGACTTATAGGGAATGATTTTACCGGTTCATTAATCTTGCAAAAATTCTATGTCATATTATTATGTTATTCTTTCATAGATTATTCTACTAAGTTCCTTATGATTCATGTCTTATAAACTTCAAATATTCATTACATAGTTCAAGTTTATGATAATTATTATGCAAGGCATGATTTTCTAATGATATGATCATTTTCTCCAACCCCTATGCTCGTTATTTTTATTTATATAACTTCAATATTTAACATTACTAAGGATTTGATCTCACCCATTCTTATGTTTATTTTCTCTAGGTTTTAAATAATTATTTTATGTAGAATTAAAAAATGGGGAGATATTTATGGAAATTTTTTAATAACATTCACCCAATTATAAGACTGAGTTAATGTTTCCAACACCACTAAGATAATATGATTCTATTGCATTAGTTTCGGTAATGTAATGAATATTTAACTAAAAATATGTAATATCCATGTATTAAAATCCAATGTCATTATAAAATAATTGATTAAATACATGAATTTTCTGTTAATTTTTAAATGAAATGAGAGATAATTCATTAAAAAGATGAGTAAGGATATAACCCTTCTTAAAGTAATATTGAATCATGCATTTTTTCTTCACAAATAATTAACTTCTTTATTCTACCTTAGATATTTTTCACATTTAAAACCTACCAACCATCATCCTTTGAACAACCTTAAAAATTCCTTATGATTATTATATGTATTTAACTCATTTTAATGGTTACTGAAGAAATCTCCAATCCTATCATGAACCTCTTTATGTGTTTGGATAAGAAAAAATCTATTAAATATTTAAATAAATGTGATGAGAGAAATATTTAGTGAAGTAATTGTTTCTGTGCATGTGAGGATGAATGAAATAGGTGTTTATTGAATAAATTAAATGGAAAATTCAAAGTATAGGATTTTAAGGAAGTGTGATAATTTTTTAGAGCCTTGGTTATTAAATATTTGCCCTCTATTTGGCATCCCTTTTGAATTTACACTAGTATTACTGTTAATTCTTACTTTTTATGAGTCAAAATATTATGTTTGAAAAAATTTATAGATCTAACATTTTAATTACTTTTTATACATATTTCAAGGAATAAATCACCTAATTTTTTCCTTTAAAGATTAATTTAACCTTTTTTAGATTTTAAGTTAATTTTATAAAAAAATTTAAAATTTTTATTAATATTATTTCTATTTTGAATAGTATTTAATTATTTTTAGAATAATTCGAATAAGAAATTATATTTTTTTATTTTTTATAAAAAAAATCATTTTAAATATGTCTAAAAAATTTGACTAATTATGGATCATTCGAATATTTTTATCCTGTATCTTATGATGTTTACCATAATCCTGTATTATTTTTGTCATCCACATAAGTGTTTTAAAATCCCTTAAGAAATTTCATTTTCCAAAAATTTGATTTCACGATAATTTTTTAGGAGTTATTATATTACTTATCTTTGTTTTCATGGGTATTTTCCTAATTCATCTTACTTTTCATTAGATCAGGTATGACTTATCATCTAATATGACATTTGAAGTTTCATATGATATTTGATCATATTAGATATCTTCAATAAATGCCATATTACATTTAAACTATAACACATAGATTTACTATGAAAAGGTTTTATTATGATTTTTTATAATATATCTTCTTGAAATACTACAAAATTATTTCGAGGGGAAAATTTTCAGAAAGCAGGAATTCACATTTTAGTCATCTCATCCAAACCACAACTCAACAATGTTATTTCATTTAAATGGGATATGAAGAGACAAAAACATAGAGATATTTAAGGAGGATTATATAAATGACCCATTTAAATACATCATGTGAGGATACATTCCCAATATAAAAGAGAGAACCATTATTACTTTCCCTAGGACGATGCTTGTAAGAGTGTTTTTACAAGTGAAATCACATTACCTATGCGTGATTTAAAGGAACTTTGAAATATTTTTTCTATTCTCGATGAATAATTTGGAAGAACCAAACTGAATAGAGAGAGTAGTAACCATTTGTGAGAGGTCTGGTGGGTGGATTTATCACATCTATAGTCATGGACTTCAGCAAGTAGTATTGGAAAAGATGATTGGATCGGATTTACCCATGTTTGGGTAAATCCCAAAGCAACTATGAATAGTGGAAATCTGATGTCACCCCTTCTGATTTGAGATTTAAATTCTTGTATAAATATAAATTTTCTATAAGTTATGTTATTATATGGATATGGCTATTTTATTATAGGATATAATTAACTTCTTTGTTTTTGATTTTTTATCAATTTATAAGAGTAAATAAGTGGTTCCAACTATTTAAATTTATTATGAAAGGTGTTTTTTAGGATCAATGTGGGTTCCACTAGATATTATTTCATTGATTTATTTGAGTAATTAAATAACATTCATAGGATTATCATGACCCATACAATGTTCTTGGTATTATGTCCAAATAAAATTAGGTGTTCATTCAGAGTTCTTTTAGGCGAACATTATAAAAAGAAAAATGGTTTATAAAAGTGGTGGAAACTAACTTATGTATTCTACCTTTAAATTTTATTTTTTCATTCATTTATATATAATTTAATTTTCTTTTAAAAATATTTTCTCCCAATTTCTGTTAAATTTAATCTATTTTATGTTACTTTTAATTTATTTTAAATTTTTTAAATCTCTATTTTTATTTTTCACCAATATCAAATATATGTGACATTTCTTAACTAATAATTAATCCTACTTTCGTGATAACCTTTTTAACTATTATATTTAATTTTTAGGGGATAATCATTTGATAAATGTTCCATGAAAAAATATTTCCTCTTAGGTGCCCACTCCTTTTTGTGATCAGTAATTCACCCCAAGCCAGTTGTTTTTTTCTTTAAACATTAGATTTTAAAACAGGTATTCGTTCAAAACCTTAGTTCATATCATATAGGAAAATCCTCACATCATTATTCCAGGAATTTCACTAGAATTTTATCCACTCATTTCTAGTTAGAAGTATTTCCAAACAGGGTAAGAAAGATCAAAATAAAATTTTTTGTTTCTCTGGAAACCATTGATGATCTTACTCTAAAAACCATCAAGATGATTGTAGTATAATGTCCTCAATTATTCATGTTTTCCAATGATATGTACCTCAGTGTTATTCTTATTCAAAATCATTCCCTCTTATGACAAATAATATTCTCTCTTACCTCGACACAGAAAAGGAATGCAATTATAGTGACTTAACATTCTTTTTTCTATCTCTCTTGTTGATATAGTAGTTCCTCCATTTTTATATAGTACCATGTTATTATGGAAATATTTTCAACATATTTATTCTTCTGATTTGTTTTCATGTATAATATCTATATAGAATATCATGAATTATATTTCTATAATTCCAAATATAACCCCCTACTGATTCTCAATAACTCAATCATCTAGATTAACAACTCTTGAAACATTTTTCAATATAACCTCAATAAAATATTATTTGATATAACATTTTTATTAACTAATACTTTTAGGACATTTATTTTATTAAATGATCAATGAAAATCATTAGAATCCAAAAACATTTCATTCTTGCATGCATAGACCATCACGGTATGGAAAACATCTCATGATGCAATTAGATATATCTAGTCAGCGTCAACATCAATTTTATTCATAAATCATAGAATGAAAAATAACTCCATGAAATGTATTTTATATAATGAATGCACAAATCAATCATCATCAAATTTGGTTTTTTGGTTCCATTTCGAAATCTCAAATTTAATAATGTAACTCATTGCCTTGAACTGACCACCCCATGATATAAACCTGGTGATATGACAACATTGGCCTATTTTAATACCTAGGTTTCCTTCTAAACACACAATGGGTTATTACCCACTGGGCCTACTTATTAGACTAATAACTATACCCAAAAGCAAACACATGTTCTTTCAGTGTGTTTTTTAATCTCTCACACACACACTATGAAACATCCTATGAGGACACCCATTCTATAAAATACTCCATGATATGCATATTTTACAATGGAATTATAATAAAATTTGACTCTAAAAATAATGGCACACCTTATTAACATGGGTAGTAATATTTACCCTATAAAATTGTTTCGTTTAAGAAACACCATCCTCATTGTAGACCCTACATATCAACTGAAGAAGTATCACCACACTTCGGGATGGGTTCCTCATTTAATGTCAATATTACACCTAGGGCTCATATAAAACCTATTTTCCACACATACACATGTTTACCTTCTATAAGGCCCCCCACATACCTAAATGGATCATCACACTAGTGATTTTCACCATTATAGAACACATATTCTTTCTGGTGTTCTTTTTCCTCACTCTCACACACCATGAGAAACATTCTACGAGGTCTCACATAATAATCACAACTCCACTCCAAACCACTTTAACTATGGATCATTAATCAACTGGAATCCAAAAAACAAAGGTGAACCTTGTAGAAATGTGTTGTAACATTTATCCTTTAAACCCTTTAACTTTTTAGGGTGTTAAATACATCCCCCCCCCCACTACTAGATAACAACTTCCTCATGGTGGACACTCCATATCAACCTATTTAGTGTCACCACACCTTCTTTTGTGTTCCTCCTTTACTGCCAACATAACTAAGGGTCCCTATAAGAACCCCAGTTTCCCTGAAAACATATGTCTTCCCTTCCTAGGTCCCAAAGGGTCTTCATATTAATTATTATTCCCACATTCCAACACAATCCCTTTCTACATTTCTTTTTCCTCGCTCTCACACATACTAGGAAACATTTTCAGAGGTCACCCATCATGATCACTAGTCCATGCCAAACCACTTTAACTATGGTGTTCTAATCAAATAGGCTCATAAAAAGAATTTTTAAACTTTTTGAACTGGGTAGTAATATTTATCATTTTAAGTATCACATATTTATGGTTGTTAAAGTCTACCCCTACCTAAATCAAAATGTCTTCATTATAGACCCTACACCGCAAACCCCGAAAATGAATCTATACTTCTAGCTAAGCATTAGACACGATTCAATTTTTTAACACCTAAACCCACTAGTCCATGAAGAATGACTTTTTACCACATGGTTATCCAGTAATAATTTATTTTCCTTCCCAATAGACTATATAATATTATCCTTTAGAATAAATTATAATACTAATTCTTGTCCCCCCAAGTTAAAACATGTTCATTCTAATATGATTTTTCCTTAGTCACACACACCCTGGGAAACTTTTTAGTAGGTCAACCATATTAATCTCTACATCTGGTAAAACCCCTTTCACTTTGGACTTCTAGAAAAAGAGGAACCCAAAAATAAAGGTTCACCTTTTTTTTCTTGGTTGTAATATTTAGAATTTCATGTCTCTCTTTTCCAGGTGTTTTACACTCCCCCCCTAGAAAAGATTCATCATTATGGAACCAACACCTCAATCCCAAAAACTACATTTGTACTTATGCTAGGGTATTGGATTTTATACCCTTTTTCATAACTAAAAAACCCAACTTCAATAACAAATTCATCTAACTCCTTTGGTATCTCGTCATAATTTGGTTTCCTTCCAAACACACCAAGGGAAATTAACCCTCGAGGTCACCTATTATACTAATGGTTATCCTTATTGGAGTACATATTTATTCCCATTTTTATTCTTCCTCACTCACACACACCACGATAAATTTACTAGAATTTTTACGACCCATAATTCTACTTCAATTCTAGCATGCTTAAAATTTGAGTTCTAATCAGATGGGGTCTTGAAAAGAATGGTACACATTAATAACATTGGTAGTAAAATATAGTCTTTTAAACCTTTAAAATTATAGGGTCTGTGATAAATAGTTTCTAACACAATTCCTTTTTCATTAAATGACCACTATAAGCCATAAACATGTTCATCTAATCCTATGGGTCTCCTATAGAACATTATTTTCCCTCGCCAACCAATAAAAGATATTAACCACTGGGATCACTTATTAGAAAAGTGATTGTCGCTAAAGGTCAAGACACGTCCTTTCATTGCGCTTTGTCATCACTCACACACACCCAGTAAAATAAAGGTGCATTGTGTTGACATGGCTATTAAAAATTAAACTTATAACACTTTAACATTATCAAAAGATATATTATACCCCATTAATAGAATAATAACTTTTTTGGGACCTAGATATCATCCCAGGTAGTTTGACTTTATATCCAAATAAGTTCCTCCATCAACTCTAATGTATCAATTGGGCCCCACAAGAAAACCCTTTTCCTAAAAGATACAGTTTTTCCTCCTTAGGCCCCACCCATATTCCTGAACTGGTCTTGAGACTAAAAATTTTCCCCACAATCCATCATGTGTTCTTTATAGTTTTCTTTGTCCTCACTCAGACACACCCATTGAAATTTTCCATGAGGTCACCCATCGCGATCACTACTCAATGAAAATATTCTTTAAAGGATTATTTATAATTATATGGTCTATTGAAAAACAAATTTATCTCATTGGAATGGGTAGTAATATTTAGTATTTTTAGTCTTAGTTTTTCATGGATTTTTAACCCCCCCCCCCACATTAAATCACAACATCTTTATTGGGACCCCATAGCTAAATCCCAAGTAGTGCATTTATACTTCTCGATGGGTATTGGATCACATTCTGTTTTTATAACTTAACCACTATGGGCTATGAACATAGTCATCTTACTCCAAGGGAATCCAGTAGTACTTTGATTTCCTTCCTACCACACCACAAGATATTTCTAAAAAGTGTCACTTATCATACCAATGATTATCCCAATATGCCAACACATGTTATTTTAGTGTTTTTCTCATCACTTGCACAATATTTGGAAAACTTCCTTGGTGGTCACTCATCTTAAAAACTAGTCCAATCTAAGAACACATAACTGGGTATTTCTAATCATCTAGGATCCTAAATATAATGGTTCACTTAATTGACATGCATAGTAACATTTATCATTTGAAACCTTTAACATTCTGGGTTGTTTTACTCATATGCCTAAACCTGTTATTTTTGTGTTTTTTCATCACTTGCACAATATTTTGAAAACATCCTTGGAGGCCACCCATCATAAAAACAACTCCAATCCAATCACACATAACTGTCGATTTCTAATCATCCAGGCTCCTAAAGATAAATTTTCACTTAATTGACATGTATAGTAATATTTATCTTTTTAATCCATTAATAGTCAAGGATGTTACACTAAACCTTATAAATAATCCATATATTTGAATTTTCTTTAAGAGTGAAAATTACTCTTTTGGTATCCTTATATTACCTCACCTTTATCAAATTTATATCTCAAATTATAAATTTTAAGAGTAAAATAACTCTTATATTGTTGGAATTTTAAAAAAATCAATTAGATAGATGTATTGTAAGAGTAAATCACTATTACACTATCTATAATGATTACTATATAAAATCATAATAACCCATATAGAATTAATGTGACCCTTATAAAATTCACTTTATCCTTATAATTTCATCTAAGTCAGTGAGGAATCCTAGATAATCTTTATGAATATTTTTAACTCTTGTGGAGTTATGGATAATCCAAATGGAAATTAAATGACTCTTATAGAGTTATATATAATCCTTACACAATTTTAATTCATTTTACTATTATCCAATCCGTAGATAATATCACTCTTATAGAATAAACTCTTTAAAAAATGACTTACAATTTTTCTTCACAATTAAATTTCTCAAAATAAATAATCAAATTTCATAAAAAAAATTAATAGATTCATCTCTTCTCAAATCCCTTCTAGTACTATAGGAAAACATCCTCAATAGATTCCATAAATATCAATAAATGATAACATATAAAATCTAGTGAAACAATTTAATTGACTATTAAATATACCCCATTGGATATGTTATCAATTTAAAAAAAACACTACAAGAAACACAATGTCACATCCTATCACAAGGGGAATTATCTTGAAATAGTTCAACTTTACAGAGTAGTTTTTTAAATATTTCATCTTTTCATGACAAGAATATTTTATCCTTGTGATTTCGATTTTCTCCAATTTAATATAATCACTCATATATAAATTTTTCCCATTTTATTCGATAATATAATCTATGGATTTTTGAATTTAAAAGGTTTAATGTTTTTTTCTTATCCCCAATTGACAGAAAATACATGGATAATTGGGATTTCCCAAAAAGACCGTCATGTTTGAGGGAAGCTTTAAACATTTATGTTCATCCTCAATGTATAAAATCTATCCTTGGACTTTACCTTATTCTATATATTAGAAAGTTATTCTTTTATAGAAAAACAATATAATTTTATATCCCAATTGGAAAACTTATCATTGTTGAATTAAAATATTGTATTAATGTTCTTAGACCATGACTGTTTCACAATATTATTTAATAGTGCCACTAAAAGTTTATTATCATTAGAAATTTTTAGTGGTTTCTCAAAATTTACCATCAAAACATTATGATTTTATTTTATACACATAATTTCAGTATAAGAACTTGGTATATCCCCATATTTAGTCTCAATAGTGATTAGTGTCACTAAATACTATTTATAACAGTTTCAAATTACACAACCTTGTCATAAAAGAAAAATTAAACATGAAGTAGATATTTTTTATCATAATATCCTTCCCAATTAAAATTAGATCAATCCATTGTTTAAAGACCCTTTGATGCATCTCTTAATTTTCTTATATATAATCAAATCTTATTTGTTTGATCACTTTGTTATTTGAAACATAATCTTACTATATATATATTATCTAAACTTAATGTAGTAAGATACCATAAACTACCAACCATTCTTATAAATTATTTTAATGTAAACCCACACTTTCAACATCTTTAAAAATATTCATTACAACCAAAATAAGTGTGTATACTAGTTTAGAATCTTTTATCTAATAATTTTACAAAAAATATCCTGCATACTTTTCTTATAAAAGAAAAATAAATTCTCCCTTTTTTTAAAACATTCAATCCTATAAATTACCAGTGTTCTCTTAGTATGAACATCACTAAGTGAGTATTATATATATATATATATAATAATGTACAGGAACTCTCTTAATCACCAGCGAAGATAATAATATAAAATTATAAAATTATAATGAGAGTACATACCTCATATTCATTTATGTAAATATCATATCAACATTCCCCTTATTGAATATAATTTTTCTCATGAATCCATCCAACTTTGAGTATCAGGATTAAAAGGATTATTTGATCCAATATGGGGCTTTTTTTATCATTAAACACATGTTATATCAATTTATAGAATAAATTCTTTAAGCTTCTCAAAATAGAATAATCTTTATAGCTCTCCATTAAAGAAGAATGATCTCACATCTTTCTGATATGTTTTCTACTTCCTTTAAGATGAAATTGTTGGGCATATTCCTACGAATTATAATATTGTCACATTTAAAAATATATCTAAAAATTAAACAAATTCAACTTGTGAGTATCCCTTGTATAATAATATAACATCTCTCCCATGTAGTTTTCCCCGGATTTAGATTTTTTAAAATACTCACTTACTCTAAATAAAATTTTTGTCTCTTCATCTAAGAATAAGGTCCCAAGAGTAATTTCTATCAATCTAATCTAGTTCATAATTCATATCATCAAACTAGTCATTATGATTGAAATCTTCAACAACAAAATGTGTCTATATTTATGAAATAATCGTGGTTTAATTATCAAGACTTGGTATTATTAACTAAACTGGTGAATTGTAGTCCAAGTATTATTTTCATCCTGCACATATTTCTTCATTATATGATATTGAGTTTCCTCACGAACTCAAAATCTATTTCCTATTTAGTTTTATTTCTAAATGAATGAATAGTTATCACTTCATAATCAAATAGAATCGTTTTAAACTCATCATGGTTATGATTTTCACTATATTATAATTATATGAGTTTTGGATCAAAAATGTTGAGAAAATTTTTCATCAACCATTTAATTATTATAGAATCATCTGAATTTTTTCTATATCCTTATATGTTGCTGATAATCACATTGAATCTAAAAATGTAGTCAAAACATTTTCATCATCATCCATATTTACATATTAAAATCTCATTCATTATATTTATAACATTCCATATTTAACTTTCCTATTTCCTTCATAATTAATATCTAATTTATCATAGATTTCATTACTAATTAGAATCCCCATAAACTTCTTCTTAACCATTTCTAATAAATACATGAGAATAGAATTTTTTAATTTTCAATAATCTTTTAAATTTATCTTGTTATGAATATACATTTCATAATTCCCATAAATGGTTTTGAAACCCACTATTGTAGCATATTTATCTTCTTTGACAAGTTACAACAGATAAGGAATCATATTAGTCCATTATCTATGATAGTTTTTTCCCTTGAAAGTGTGTTAAATTATTACATTAATAGAATTTAGACTCTCTATTGGATGAAATTTGTTGATCCAATATAAGGAACCAATAACAATTGATACCACATGGAGTGCCCTAAGAATAGGTTTATCCATTTAGAAGAAATGGGTTCATTAGTGGTTATCTCTTTTAAAATTTATTTTCTTTGAAATTAACTTCTTCTATCTATTTTGATATAATACATTCAAAGTAATTCTAAAAACATAACTTGAATAATATATGAAATTAAACTACATAGTGAACACATAATTGTTACAAGGTTTGGCCCTATTTAGGGTACCTAAACCTTAATGTGATCGGTTATTCACCCAAATAAATAGGTTTTCCACTATTAACATAAATGGTTATAATGTGTATCCCCTCAAACCCAATGTGTATCTCATAAAACAATAACCTCCCACCATGATACCTAATATCTCACTAGAAGTGATACCCCTCACTACCTATTATATGTATTCCAAAACATAGTAAGAAATATTGTAAAAACAATTGGCTATAACAAAAAATGATGTTGATATTCCTCTTTAAGCTTCCAATATGATCATAGAATAATTTTCTCATTTTCTCAATATATTAAATGATACATGACTCATTATTATTTTAACAAAATATTAATCAACCATATGATCATTAAATTACTAGCTTTCCTTAATACAGGTGAGGGATATAGTAGTAGGAACTTTTTGAACTTCTCTTTTATCTATTAATCTCTCAATATCTTTGATGAAATAGTTTCCTCTCTTTTTAAATTGTTCCATAATCTCAAATATTTATTCTCAATAAACCTATTATAATAGTTAATTTTATTCTATTATATTCATAATGAATATTAGGAAAAATATTTCCATAATTCAAAATGGAAATCCCCATGATTCTTCAAATTCTGATCTTATAGTATAATAGCTCCATAAATATCATCCAACTTGACCCAATTTAAATATCATTCAAATCATAATAAATATATTTTTTTAATTCACTATGATACTTGATGTATTTATTTCAAAAAAATCCATTTGAAATATATGATAATTTCAAAAAAAATTTATGTTGGCATGATTTCATTCATTCCCATAGTTTCCGGGTATGAAAAACACCTCATAGGAAAATTTCCTCCGATAGTTGTCCCAAAGGTGTTTTATAATGACCTGATAAGGGGCGACATGAGTAATTTAAAATTTTACTCCAATTAATATTTAATAATTATTTTAATTTAATTATATCCTTAATTTTTTGTATCAAATTTAAATTTTAAATAAAATATAAATAAATATTGTAACACATATATTTATAATAGTGTGGTCCCAGAAGAATTTCCCTTAATCCACTTCACCAACACCCAAATAATGGTTGTGTGATATTCACTAAAAGATTAATTTACTTAGGGACATCCTATTCATGGTCAAGTAGTTTCTACTTTGAAAAATGGATACAAGATATTTTAAACAGGGTCTCCCATTAAGATACCTCTCTAAGGACTTCACTATAATTAGTTCAATGAGTGTATACATTTACAGAGATAAATATGAAGAAAATAAGTCTAGTTTGGAGAAACTTTTCCTGAATAAAATAATTACAAGTGGATTTCCTATGAGTTTGAATTTGTTGAAAATTTATAGATATGAAATATTCATTAGTTATTGTAGATGTACAGAAAACACAATTCTAGCAATACAATATTTTCTACATCTTCATTGAGAATATGTAGAAAATATTGAGTGAAATAATAATAATAGAGGTAGATCAGGTGAAAAAAAATGTTCAGAGGTAAAATTCAGAACATATATCTTAAAATGGTCAAAAATAATATAATTATACCCAAAATATTAAACTATTTATATTCTATATGTGATCATCTCCCATAATAAATTTTGAGTATGGACCTGATTTTACTTATAAAAATTATCTTATTTTGAAATAAAAAATTTCATTAATTCAATTATTAATTATTTTGAAAACTCGCATTTTAAAAAAACAAAATCAAGAGTGGAATTTTTTTAGAATATTTAAATGTTAAAAAATAACTTTAAAAAATATAAGTAATAGAACATGGTAATATTTTTTGTTCCTCTGAATTAACATCAATATTAAAAAATTAAATATGGTATTTAATGATGATGCAGAGTTCTTTAATTATAAAATATAAAATAGTTTTAATTTTGAGAAGAAATAATAAATTTTAGATGACAATAAATTTTCATAATATATTTTTCACTCATACTATATTTCTTCTCTATATGATATTCTTGAGTCACACAATACTTCTGATCCATGTATGATATTTTCCCTCATAGAATATTCTATTTAATAAAATATTTGAACTATACATAGACAATAAAATTAAAGATCCCTAATTTCCATACATAGATATAACTTATTAATATATGAATTATATATCATTATGATCTACACCAAAACCATAAATTTTCAGTTTATTTGGAATCCTGGATACGTAAACAACAAGTTCATAAAATAGTGACATTAAATCTCTATTAGTTATTCCAATCATCAAACCATATTTTTTTATTTTCTATTATCACTTGTAAGGGGTAAGTGTGACCCCTAACCCCAAATTACATGAAGCAACCCATCAAGAGTTTTATATCACCCAAAATTGTAATGTTAAAATCCAACACACTGTGTATTCTATTATTGCCAAGCCTCTATCTGAAAACCAACAATATTCAAAATTCAAAAACCTTCACCCATCCCAACTTGCACCTACCATGAGAGACCAATCGTTTTTGTTGAATGCGTTAATTCAACCACACATCCGTCATCATTGTTCTGTCATGGGCAACCAATCTGAACCACAAACACAACATCACCAAAATCCATGCCATTGTCTTCCCTAAAGAAGACCGAAACCATCACCGATTAGGGAAAATATGAACCAGTGATCCGTGAGAAATAAATATAAATATAAACAAATAAAACCTAAAAAGGACCTCCTCGAAGAGCCAGCTGATGTGACCATCGATACCAGTCCCAAGCCACAAACCCATCAGTTAACTCTAGGCAGAATCCACTGAGACCATCCAACACCATGAGATGAACTCCGGACACAATAAGTAGAACATGTGGCACAAAAATAGATCCATCTAAGAATCCATAATGAGGATGATACTGATCATGAGTCATCCTATAATTGTTTCACCATCTCCACTATCATCCTTGTAGCAATAGAACCGGAAAAAAACCAAAAAATATATATAGAGGAAGAAGTAATTGGGATGAAACCTTAATCACAACTAAGAAAACCCACTTAAATGGAATATGAAATAAAACTGAAAATCATGACTATGAGGGGATGAAACCCTAAAATGGAACCGGGGTTTGAAATTGTTAAAGTTGAAGATAAGAGACATTGATATGATTCTCACCCTCCAAATCATAATCCCTCGAGCCTTGGTGTGTCCATCCTTCTGAATCTGACCTGGAGAGGAATGATGGAGCTCGAAGATAGATCACATAAAGGAAGCCGGAGGAAGATCTCTATAGAGATAGGGATATGAATCTAGATTAGGTTTAAGAGAGAATGAAAAATGAGCATAAGAAACAATTCCACCAGGGAGAGGGGAAACACTTGGAGGAGGAAAATGCCAAGCTGAGACGAGAGCTTTGGAATGACCGTATAGAATTCAGTGACATTCCTCCATATTAGTTCTTCATAACTATAATTATTCCTTAAAACATAATACTTAAAAAAATTCTTCGTACCTAGGGAAAAGAAATCATAATAAAGGGTGTGATTAGATCCTTAGTAAGGGTAAATATGAGAGATATCAATGATCATTTAAACATAACATTTGGATGATCATTATGATAACCTAAGATCAACCTTTGAAAATCATAACCAATAATTCGTAGATTAAAACATCATTCATGGAATAAATCGTGGATGTTCATAAGACGAGAATCACAATAGAATCAAATAACGAGAGCAATGGGAACATACCATTAACATAATATAATATCATAAGTATCTAGTATAAGTTTTTCCTAATAATAATCATAGAAATATTATGTCTAGGCTACTTACCAATAAATTCTTAACATGTGATTCTTGGGCTATCCACCCATATACCTACTTTGGTCTTGAGTTAATAACGCATATACCCACTTTTGATCATGGGATAACCTCTCATGCATCGTCTTTTAGGATTAAGATAACATACCATGTATCCTATGAGATCATAAAATATTAATATTTACCCATGTCATTAGTGGTATATATGATTTCATTCAAACCCACTTTATAATCCCCAATCCATTTATATAAATTCCATAAGACCATAAAAAAATTCATAATAACGTAACAAATATAAAAGAAAATTAGTTTCATTGATATTTCATCATCATGACCATAAAACATCTAGATAAAGAATAACCATGATAACATTAGATCATACCCATTGTAAATCCTATGTGATATTAAAATATGTTATCATATATTTAAATTTTCTTTGAAAGTTCACTATAACATTTCTTGTGGAAAATACCCTTTTCACATTGAATTAAATTGTTTAAAATATAGGAATTTAAATTTTTTTTTGGAAAAATAATTTAAAATTGAAATTTTAAACTTATATAAAGCATCAGTTAATTTAGTGTTCATAAAAGACATTATTTTTTTCATTCTGGGTATCATAAAAAAAGTCTTTTCACATTTTTGGTCAAAAGTCAGAACTACCTTCTTTAGGAAATTAAAAAAAGATTACCTTAATTTTTTTTGCAAAAAATCAATCATGTGAAAACATTAATTCAACAAATCATGGGAGAATATTAAAAACATTCATTAAAACATTTTTATAAAACTTAGACATGGATGAAAATGGACTTTTTACATAAAAGAGAAATAACATCGGTTTTCCTTAAAAACATTAATTTGGAATCTTGAGTACATAAAGTGAGGAAAATGAAAGGATAAAATGTATTCTCGATAAATAAATTTAGAATAAGAAAATTGATATTATTTATTTGGAAAATATCATATAATTACCTTTAATGAAAATTTAATCATAATCAATCCTGATAAAAATATGATTGAGGCACAAATCTCGTTCTGCTTTGGTAACATTTGCATCATAAATCCTGTGAAAGAATAACATCAAGTGAAACATTAAATATCATTATCATATGGATTATCGTGATATAAAATATAAAATTGGATTTATATACACCTCATAAAAGATGACAGTTTCATAAAAATCATATTTTCCAAAGATAACAGTGTGAGACAATAAACCATAACTATGATTTTGAATTTCATTGAAATTTACATAAACACATGTATGATATATTTAAATTTATTATAATTTTATAATATATTCATTTAATTACTCATAAAATCATTTATTATCCACTTATAACATTTAAATCCCTATTTATTAATAATTCCTTATTAAAATTGGTGTTTTTGGGCATTACTATTTCATTTTTTATTGAATTGTTGGTTCGACAGTTCCACCCCTTGTATATTGATCGTGGTTCAATAATATCTATAATTTTAATCATGATATAAATATAATATATAATAATTTTATATATCTTTTTAGTAATCTGTATATGAAAGATATAGAAAAAAGAATTACATTGTTTCTGGATATTGTTGGTCGTACGCACGCATATATGTTTCTTTATTTTTAGAGGCATTGAATAAAAAAAGAAGTATAATAATTCAACTTTAAATAATTATTATTATATATTATATATAATATATGTAATATATATAATATTTATGTATTAAATAAATCCTTATTACAATCATTGTAAAGTTTAATCAAAAAATGAATCAAATTGCATCTTGGAGGTGGTAGTCAACACATACCCATGAGAAATATTATCATTTTCCAAAGGGGTGGATTCTAATAATGTAAATATAATATTCTAATTATAGGAGAATAATTATTTCATTAATATTATTTAAAAACATTAAACTCATCAAAATAAAAATCCATGAAATATAGTGATGGAAAATATATTTTATTGCTATGCGAAGGTGGTAGTCCACATAGATGCATGATCGAAACATTCACTACTTTTTTTTAGAAAATATAGTGGATAATGAATTTTTTACTTTATATGCAATATAATATATTTATAGTAGTTATGAGAAGAAATAATTTGATAGTGGTCGGGTAGGAATATTTCCACTTCTTTGGTAAGCATCCTTTAGATCCCTTCTAAAGGAACCTTGGAATAATATTTCATAAATACTAGAATCATTAATTCATATATTTTTCTGTTTGAAATATAATTTGTTTTTTTGTCTATATATATTCCTAGAAATTATGTAATTAAAAGTTAGAAATGGTGTATTTTTATTAGGGAGGGAAAAAGAAAAGTTTAATTACTAAAATGATCAAAATATAATTAAGAAATTATCAAGAAAAATTCATCCAAAATGAAATATATTTGAATAAAATTAGAATAATGTAAAAATATCATCATCTAGTTAAATTTAAAAGTGTTTGTGTATCATTTTACACATTATCTTTTTGTTTAAACCCTTCATTAACTGATTTTAACCATAACTATGTAAATAAATTTATCAATATTAAAGGGTTAATACTTTCCTTATAAGTTAATAATTGGATCATATATTGGAAAGGGATGAAATTATTGACCATTTATCATCCTACTCTTCCTACTTCAAGATTTTTCTAATTTATAAATTATTTTTTAAAATATTGTTTAATATAAAATATACTTAGTTTCATTTCTGACAGAATCTAGTTACTTCAACATCAAAGTAAAAAATATAGTTATATAATTAAAATATAAACCATTAACACATTCCTAAATTGTTATATTTATCTTTAAAAGAATTGGAACTTATTAATTCACACAAATTATATTACTTTTAATGTATTGAAAATCATTTATTTGATTTGTCTATTAGTTGAATAAATATTGTGTCAGTGTTATGTAAGATTTTAATATAACTATTCAACAACTACTAATTATAAACAAAATAAAATGAAAAAATAATTATTTAAAATAATTATTTATTACTAAACATGTCCTCTCTTCATTATTATTAAATAAATATATGGATATTTAAGTCAAGAGAAAGACATATTTCAAATATTACTGTCCTAAAATAATATAAATTTAATTATTAAATAAATATAACACCAAAATTACACATATTAAAATTTTTCTGTATGTGGTTGAATTTATTTTTTGCAATGAAATAATATAAAGTGTTGGCTTGGTTTTGAGAACTTATCTCATGGGTTTGACCCTACTTTACCCATTTTACCCATACCAAGTTGAAAAATATTTACCATGATTACTAGTTTTAATAACAAAAACTACATGGGATTTATTTTAAAAATATAAACAAATGATTCCAAATATGATATCTGTTTTCCACATTCAATCTCTAAATGTGAAAAAATAATAATTTAAGATAAAATAAAGCGTAAAAATTGTCTTTTAGAAGACAAAGAATTATTCCAAATTAAATCATAAAATTCATTCCAACAAAAATAATTTGATTATTCATTATATGAAAGAAAAAAATCTTATTTCTAACCCATTTTCAAAAAAATATCCTTGTAAATTCTTGAAAATAAATATTTTTTTGAATAAAAACTAGTATTTCTCACTATTCGGGGAAAAATTAATCTTTTCAATGAAATCTCAAAAAATAAACCCATGATAATTTTGATCTTTTGATTTAAAAAATTATATTATTTCAGTCAGATTTTATTTTTAAAAAAATTAAAAATTAAATTTAATATTATATATTAAAATTTTGTTTTGAATAAAATGTATTTTGGTGAATAAATTGGATTTACAAAAAAAATAGAGTTCGTGTTTTCTAAGAATTTGTCAAAACAATATACAATTATTATAACCTTTTATATATATTTAATAATTAATTTTCCTCTATTAAAACCAACCATTTTAATGTGTATATCAAGAATATCATAAAATAATAATATATTATGGGTTGTTAAAGATCTGTGTTTCATGTTGTATATGTTATCTCATATAGTGTTGTATTAAAATATAAAGGTGTTAAATTATCCCCCTGTTATAAATTACGTCCACCCAATTTAAATTATTCTTAGTAATCAGTGGACTGATATTTGAAAATTCCTTTGATGTGAACCCACAATGAAAAGGGGGTAAATAAATCCTCCTCTAAAAAGTGGTAGTTAGAAATGTAATGGTTTCCCAAAAGAAAACTTTCCTTATTAGATAAAGAGAATATTACTAGAAAGTTAAAATGTATACATATTTGAGAAAACTAAAATCATTTGACTAAATAGAGTGATATCTAATGTTCATGATAAGGATAATTACTAGAAAACCATAAATCATTTCATAGTGAAAATACCATCAATTATATTGAAAATAAATTAAAAGGATAAATTTTTTATTTCATTATTTTTTACCTAAGGTTGGGGGATTCTTTTACTATCAATCTAGTGAACATGAGAAATTATACTTACTAAATTCCTTTACATTTTATAATTACTATTCAATCCTTTGTTTTCACATAGATCAATTACACCTCTATATCCTCTCTTACTCTATGAAATTGATATTTGAGATGAATTTTTCATCCGTAAAGCATTATAATTAACTTTTAATGAATCATTAGATCCATAAGCCCTTCATTCCTCCTCTAAAATTTTACGAATACCAAAATGGTTATTATAAGTTATCCAATATGGCTGAATACAATACATTAATATCTAAAACCCGAACAATAACACCCAAAGTTCAATATTATCCATTCCATTAAATGTTAACCTTAGCAATCCTCCAAAATATGTCTCACCAATTTTAGAACAAAAAGTTACAAATATTATATCACATTTTTTAAGATCAAATTTAACATTTGTCTGCAAAAACTTGAAATAACACATAACATCACATTTCAAACATGTGAATTCCTTGATTATCTTAAAACAGAAAAATAACATAAATCACAATAAAACATCAATGAAAAAATTATTATTCCAAAAATTAACCAAATAAATATTACTCAAATAAAACAATAGACTATTGATTATATTACACAAATCCAAAAATAATTTAAACATCATTAAATATGACTTAAATTTCATTATCATCGAATCACATACTAATTTCATTGTCAAAATATTATACAATTTACATTTTCAAGGTCAATCATCTCTTTATCTCAACTAAACATTATTATCTCAACATAGGGAACATATTAAGGGTTTTCTTTTTCTCAATAATATGAAATCTAAATATATACCCTTAAAACTATGTTAATTTCATTGGTCATTAGTACCATTCAATATATTCGTGATTTTTTTTTAAAAAAAAATACTAAAGAACATTCCTTAGATGCTTCATCATTCTAAAAACTAAAATATCATTTTTAAAAATTCTTCTATAATATGATTCTGGAATCTAAATCCATAAAAACATCAATCCTTTCACAATATATATTTTGATTACATGTGTCCATAGTTGGACAAGTATTTCACCTTTAGAAGGGGTAATTTACTTGGATAATTCCAATATGGTGACCCAGGCTTATCATAAATAGATATTACATCATTTTTTATAAATATTTGTTAAATTACACAAATTCATTCATGAGGACCATAATAGTTTCTTATATTTCAAAACATGTAAACACAAAAAACTAGTCTGTAGGTAAACTACATCATCTCCCACTATTCTCTTCATGAATAGAACCCTTCTTAGACATATCATATGTAATAAATTTCTTTATAAACTAAGGAAAAGAAACATAAGAAAGGGTTAGTTCATGTTTTTAGTAAGGATAAATATGGTAGATACATAAGCATAACATGAACATAATGGTGTGATAACATTAGTATAACATTTTAAAACAATACCATTCATATCAGAGATCATTATCTCAAGTCATGGAATAAATATTGGTAGTTAATAAGACATTTATTATAAGGAAATCGAATAGCATGACCCTTGACATCATAACATTGGAATAAGACATATATTTGTGGTATAGACATAATCTTAAAAAATAATTTCCTTACTATTAAAGGATCATTGATAAGGCTAACATATTGGAATGAGATGACTTCCCAAATTAGTCGTGGTTTTCTCTCAATACCACCATAGTTGACAAAGTCACTTACTAAACTGGGTTAACTCCATGATCATTTCAAATATATCTCCTAAGATATAAATATTTACCAAATTCATTGGGGTGATATATAACTCCCACCCATCACATAATAAACATCATACATATATTTTCTAAAATATCATAGAACATTAATTATATCATAACCCATGCAATTAAATTAGATTCATAAACATTTCATCATATCAGGACATGTGGAAAAGAGAGAGGTTTCATAATCATTTCATCATTTCATTATTGCATGAACAATGGAGAAATTTGTTGTTTTCATAACAATTTGATGATGTTTTTACTCATGGAAGAGGAATGTTTTTCATAAACATCATAAAATCATAAACATAATCCATTAAAATGAGGAATATTAATGGTATCCTTAGTTCATATCCCAATAAAAAAAATTATTTCTTCCAAATCATGTAATCTTATATGGAAAATTATTTTGAAAGATAAATCACATAAAACATTTCTTGATGAATATAAATTTTATTTTAAATCACTTTGTAAACCAAAATACTCATAAAATATTTTTTTTAAATCATTTTCATTGAAAATGACCATGAAAAATTATAAATAATGCTTCAAAAATAAGTTAAATAATTTCTTGCCGAAAATATCCTTTCTAATTTTAGAAACTATTTTTAAAAGGTAAATCATTTTCTAAATCCTTTCATTTAAAAATAACCTTGAAATCATATAAATGATGAATCAATGAAAATAATGGAAATGATGATGAAAATTTTCAATTATTCAATACACATAAAAAAAATACTTTTCAAATTTTTGGAAAAATCCAAACTAGTATTGTTTGGAAAATGATCTAAATATTCATTTAATTATATTATTTTATAAAAATTCAAACATGGGAAATATTCCTTTTAATAATCATAGGATAATAGTATAACATTTTACTACAAAAATTATATAACATGGTTTTGGAAGAAAACATATTTTTTAATTAAAAAAGAATATATTTGGTTGTTTATAAAAAAAATTTCGATTATTTTATATACCAAATAGCGGGAAAATGGTAATATTACATGAAAATATCATGAGTAACTAGAGGGAAATAAATTTAATTCTTTTTTTCATAGATGGATCATAATATTTTTTTCATCGGAAACTAAAAAAAATTGTGATAAATGATGAGATTTTAACTTAAAATCATTACCACTTTGATAACATTGAATCATAAACCCCATAAAGTAGTAACCTAAAATGGAACATAAAGTCTCATGAAAATAAATAAATTACTGATATAATATATATATAAGTTTGGTATATACACATTGTGAAATTATGTAGTTTCATAACATAACGTACATCTCAATGAAGGGGAATATGGATAAAAACCCTTACCACTTTGGAAAATTTTGAATATTAAACCCAATGAAATAGGGTTCCCATAATTTATACATATTTTTTTGAAATGGTTGTGGGTTAATCCAAATTTTTTAAATACAAAAAAAGAGTGTTAGTTTTAAAAACTGGGAAAATCATAACCCATTACCAGTATAGGATGAATAACATCCCAAAAACATGACCCAAGGACCTTATATAGTCCCAACATCTTAATAAGAATCATATATCTAACTAAGTACGAACCAAAAATATCATTGACCCCCTGTTAGACAATTCATTCCCAATTCCTCTATAATATTTGGTTCCACCCCTTCCAAGAGTCTTTCCATTATGGAGACACAACATGGTAGATGACTCCTCCATCACTAACTAGTATGTTAGAGAAGGACTGGGCAATAAGTTCCAACAAACCTATATCTCTCTCGAGTCTCCCACCTGATGCTGCTTGAAAGGCACTTGTTACACTATTAACTTGATGAATCCTAAAATCAGACTAAAAAGCAGTGTTTAAATCAATGATAGAGTTCCCCTCAATACATAAAATATTAGGACAAATAGATGAATGATGGATGTCGGCACACTCATCCCAATTTTGAGGTCTCCCACCCGATAACCCATAGTAGGAAGAAAAAATGCACTCTAAATAAAAAAAGATAAATATAGTTCTTATAGTGACATATTTATCTGACTAGATAGCCAGTCCCTAGGACAAAGATTCACAAACACCATCCAAAGAACCATGAATTATTATCAATCTTCTATTAGAACATATATGTCTCTCATCCTAGAAATATCTTTTGATAAAATAGATTAACCCCACATTTGAGATCATCAATCCCCATGGATCTTCCAGACACTAGCACCATTTCCAATAATCCTTAAATGGAACCCCGTCCCATGAATGTACCTCATTCATTGAAAATCAAGAACTTGATTCCTCTTTCTGAATAAGGGATCCCTGTAAACCCACTATAGTGCGATCTCATTCTGTCTCTAAACAACCAGTGCACTCCTACTTGAAGTTCACATTGAAAACAAGATGACCAAGGTGGTTGGACCAAAAAATATTTGATATATAATGATAGATGACCACTTACACTACCATCCTTGTAAAGAAACAATCATTTTGCAACCCATGATAGAATCATCATCCCCGTCTCCATGAGGATAAAGGAAAATAGGGCTAGAAAAAATCCCTACATCAGAAAAATGACGGAAACCATGGTGACAGGAGAATGAACATAAGATTTTTGTATGTTGTTAGTGTAAAAGTAAAAATAATAATGTTACCTCAAAACTACCAACTCTAAAAACCTACACGATCATGCCTGAAGAGGGGGAGAAAAATCTGACCACCATAACGGAATAAGAGGAAAACCCTAGGTGAGGAAAACAATGATTCTAAAATATTGGGAAGAAATCATAAAATAGATAAGTAAATACCAATAATTTTAATGATAATAAACATATAATACATTCATGTGTAGTTTAAACACCACATATAGGAAATAGGTGGTTAATATTGAATGTGTCTTGATGAAGTAAAATGTGAGACAAAAATATCTTGCCTTAATTCTTGATATCTATCATAAATGTAAAAAACAATTTATAATAAATATAATATATTACAAATATATTATAGAAAAATTTTTATATATATATAACATATCATATATGATTTGATTATGACATATTATTACCCATTTACAAACAATATGAAGTTAAAGTTTTGTTTTGAGTAATAACCGATTTGTTTGACATTTATATTTTGATTTGTTATTTTTATTCCTATTAATTTGATTTCATTTTCATAATATGAAAAATGATAATCATAAAATAAATATCATTTTTATTAATTAAATTTATATTTATTTTAATTCATAAAATATAGTGATAGAAAATGAAAAACACTATTCATAGAGACGGTAGGTCGTACATATGCATGAACGTTGTTTTCATATTTTTATAGGATTTAAATAAATCAATTAAAATAATATATTATCATTAAGTAAATTTTTTATTTCAAATGTATAAAATATTTTCAATATACCCATCCTCATTACCTTTTATGTAAAGCATTAATGAATCACATTGCTTTGTGAGACAATAGTCTATCTTAAACATAGGTGATGTTATCATATTCCCAAAGAATTAAAAGTATAAATGTATATATGAAATAATAAATAAAGGGTATCATAGTATCATAAATAATATATATATAATAAATCCATCATTATTTCCATCCTTGAGATATGGTAATGGAAAAATGAATGACATCTGTTAGAGAGGTTATCATTCGTCGTACACATGAACGATGATTTTTTAACCCATTTCCTAAAGGTGGAGATGGTTATAGATTATGAAATTAACATAAAAACATATTATTATATGTTATAAACTAATTTTATTATATTATATTGGTATGATAATAATTGAATAATTTGGAGGAATAGACAAAACAAAAATTCTTATTCTTTAATGTTACCTCTTCTTTAGGTATCCTCCATATGATTGCACAAAAATCATTCAAAGGTTGGAAATAAATCCAAATTAAGGATTATAAGATCAGAGGAGATAATTTTGGGATGATAAATTAACATCATATCGGCGGATATAATTTTTTTTGATAGTATGGAGATGAGAGGAGAAGGTGTGGAGTTTTATAAGTGAGGTGAGTGGCACCCATATAATATATTGAAAAGGGAAAATTCGACCCACATTTATTTGATGTAAAAAAGATCTAATGATGGAAAATTATCAATATCAGAATTTAAAATGTCTAAATATAGAAATTAAATGCGTTTTTACAACTTTTGTTGTAAATTTTTAACCACTATATTTTTAGTTTACCCCCAGGTAATCCTAACAAAGAAAATCAATTTTTACTATTTTTACTATTCATTTTAGATCAAAATTATGTTGAAATTATTATATAACATAAAATATGATCATTAAAATATTTAACCCATTTTTAAAATTTTCATTCAATGAATTATAAATTTTTTTTTTGAATAATCCAACAAACGCGATGGGAAAGCAGTTTTTTTAATGAGAAAATGTTCAAAAGTATAAAATGTTTTTATATAAAAATTAAATATTAAATTTATTCCAATGGAAAAAATTATATTAATGGTTGTATAGTAAATCTAATTTTAATTATTAAGAAATTTGAAAAATCTAATTTATATTTATAAAAAAACGAATTGAAATAGAAGTTTCCAATTAAAATTCAGTATTATCCAGTATTAATCATGAACAAAACCTTTCAGAAAAATAAAAAACAATCAAACTAAGATAATTTTTAACATGATGTTTTTTTAAAAAATTCTTTTTATGAATATATTTTTGAGAATTTTGGTAAATTAATATTATTATTGTTCAAAAAAAGAAGTAAAAATAAAAATGTTCTTATAAAATAGTATTATTGAAATATATAAAAACATTACCATAAATTAAGGAATTTTTAATCATTATTTTTCCATTATATAAACCAATTATAATTAATATTCAAAATTGTTCACTTCAATTATTATAATTTATTTAATGGTTAGGTTATAATTTAATTTTTTTTAAAAATTTAATAATATATTGTGGTTTCGTTAAAACTCAATATCATGTGTAACACAAGATAACTCAATGTTGTAGGCAGTGAATGCTTAACATAGTGTTTTGTGTAATGAAATATTAACCTTTTGTTTAATTTAAACCAATATATCATATAAATTTAATTTATTTGAAAAAATCACAACAACATGGGGTGTTATAGACCACTTTACCCTCATTTAAGATAATGAACTACCAATAGATCCCTAGGGAAAAATTTATTTCCATTCATCAAAATAAAAAAATCATTATAAATTAATTGATATATTCCTTTATTTTCGAAACATAAAACATTTTTTGTTCCATTAACAGATTCTCTTGGGTGATTATTTCTACATTTATGACATGAAATAAATTGATCCTTGTTTCCTCTCTGGTCTCCACCACCTAAAATGTCAGTGAAGTCCATTAATTTATTATTTTGTGATTCTAACAGTTAGATAAGAAATATTTTTTATCATATATCATTACTATATATTAATAATAATCACAATATCTTTTACTCGAATCATCATCCAATTTATTAATCATAATCACTACATTTTCTATCATAGTTAATGTTTACATGATTCCTCCTAGTTCCATCCAATGACTAAAAGCAAAAATAAAGGTGTGACAAATAGTAATCATAATCATAAAAAATACTTTATATGATTTATGAATCATGACACCTTATTTTAAATATATAAAACAATATTCGTAATTGTGTTCATTATTTGTAATCATCTATTCAAACACATCATAATGGTTATAAATATTATGTGAATTGACCCAAGAATATACCCTGAGAGTATAAAACTAGGTGCGAAATAAATGAACACTTACCATGGTCCATAATTATGGTAAATATATAAGCATAAAACCATTTTTTGGGTTATTACCTAAGGATTCTTCTATTGAAAAACCAGATCCACATGTTTTATCCAGATTGAGTTGTATTTCTAGGAAAAAAACTCTTTCTTTACCACAACATAGTATGTGGTCTAGTTAATAGGATTATCCTAAGGGTTGTCACTCTATTTTTCCTTATTCGTTTCAAAAAGTAACTAAACCTTTCTCGGATAATAACTATGACATCTCATACATTCCATACATAGATAATACATCATAATAAATAATGTACATAAAATTATGATCTACAACAGAAATGTAATTGTTTATTGTCTTTTAGAACTTTGATATTTTAAAAAATTATTTATAAAATGTCTAAATCATATCCCTCTTAGATCATCGAAAATAGAACCATTCACTGACATAACATACTTAATACTTATCTTCATATACTGTGTTAAAGAAAACATAAAAAATGGTGATCTTAGATGCACAGTACATGTAAACATGGGAGATATCAATGAAAATTTAAATAGATCTTGGTAAAAATGGGCATGAGAACAAGATATTGTAATTTTTAAATAATAATAAATAATTAAAACATCATAAAAATGAGTAATGTAATAAATCCTAGAATTTCATAAGAAATGAATCATAAAGTAATTAAATAACAAGATCCTTGGGAACATAAAATTGTCATAAGATCATATCATATTATCCCGGAATAAGTATAGAATAATCAAAATAATAGAAATATTATATCAAGGATTCTCAACCTGAAATTATTAACTTGTTATTCTTGGGATAAAAATCAATGTACATTCTTTATGCTTCGTATAACCTCTTGTGTACCCCTTTTTAGGCTTGGGATAACCACATGTGTAGCCTCTTTTAGTCTTGAGATAACCTCTTACGTGATAATTGAGGTCATATAATATTAATCTTTACCCAATTCATTGGATGGATATATAATTCCATTATCACCCCTTTCCTTTCAATAAATCCATTCATTTGTATGACATAATGTCATAAAAACATTCATTATAACTTGACCTATGGAAAGGAAAACAGTTTTTATCCATATTTCATCATCATAAAAATAAATCATCCACTGAAATAATATATATGGTATAATGGGATCATATCCCTATTAAATACTAAGTAATATAAAATCATGTAATCATGTATGAAAAAATCCATTAAAAGATTACTCGATCATTTTTTGAGAAAAATACCATTTTTAGTTGGAAATAACATGTTTAAAATTATAAAAAATTTCAAATATTAAGAAAATTTTTTCTAAAAAATAAATATTTACACATTTAATATATGATTAATATAATTTATTAGTCATCATGGTGGGAAATTATGTTCATGTTGTGTCTATTAAAACAAATATTTCATTCAAAAAAATTTAAAAATTGAAAAGTACCTCATTCAAAAAACAATAAAACCTTCCTTCAAAAAAATTATATAATAAATCATCTATAAAAATTATGTTAAAAATTCATTGGAAAATATTTTTAAATTTCATGAAAATAATTTTAGAAAACATAGGCATTTATGGAAAAGAATTTTCAACCGAAGAGATAAATAAATAGGGTTTTCCTTAAAAACATATTTTGGTCTTTGGAGTACATAAAGTGAAAAAATTGAAATAAAAAAAATATTATAAAAAATATCCATAGGTAATGAAAATTAAAGGTATTTTAAATAAAATTATTACATAATTTACTTCAATGTAAATTTAAGTATAATCTTTCTTGGTTAAAATGAGATTGAAACATAAATCTATTACCACTTTGGTAACTTTTGAATCTCAATCCCCATGAAATAATATATTCAATTGACACAAAAAATAACATTATCATGAGTTTTTTAATGATATAATATGTAAAAAGGTTTTTATATGCACCTCATAGAAGAATATATGTGTATAATAGAGGATATGACCCCAAGAGGGAAAATTGGACAATAAACCCTTACCTCACTTTAAAAGAACTTTAACCTCAATTATAATAAATTTAAATTTATTATAATTAAATAAAAAATAAATTTATATGATAATAATATCTTACATGATACACTAGTTACAAATTAACACCAATTTATTAACAATTGTTTATTAAAATCATTGTTTTCAGGTGTTAACTATCTCTTTGTTCTTGAAAATTTATGTTCGGTAGTTCTGGTCCTTATACTTTTATAATAGATACATAAAACCCAAAATGTTAATAATGGTATAAATATAATATATATTCACTATATATATATATATTCATCCATAAAGGATATTGATGGTGGAATGATTTACACTGTTCATGGAGATGGTAGGTCATACTAACCATGAACGTTGTTTTCCTTTTTCAATGGATTGAATAAAATAATGATAAATAACAATTCACCAAAAAATATTATTATTGTTTCATATATATCATTTATATTCATTAAATATATCCTCATTATGTTCCTTGTAAAGTAGAATTTAAAATGAATTACATCGCTTTATAGATGTGGTAGTCCACACGTATGCACGAGCGAGGTTATTGTTTTTCAAAATATTAGACGTTAATATATTATATATTATATTATTTATAAATGATAATAATTATGTAAAAAATATCATATATCAACATATTTTCCATTATAATAACCATCTATTAAATATAATGATGGAAAATGAATTATATTGCTACATGGAGGGGTAATCCACACGTACACACACATGATACTTCCACGTCTCTTTTGATGTGAAAAGAGGGTGGATAATGGTTGTTAATAAAATATGAGTATTTTGAGTACACTGAAGTTATTAGTTTATGATTAATACAATATATTTAGATTTTTTTGAGGAATAAATAAAATTAATGTGGTCATGTTGGAAAAGTACCTCTTCTTCAATAGGCGTCATTTAGATCCTTTTCTACGGCCCCTTGGAATGGTATTTGAAGAATACAAGAAACTATAATTCATGGATATGAAACTTTAGAAGAAATTTTTTCAGGGTTTTTTCAAGATGTATGGAACAAACTGGTGTAAATAAAATTGATAAAGGGTGTCCCTTTGTAAGGGAGGTAAAAAAGACATTTGTAATTACAAAAAAGTTTAAATATAATTAAGACATTCTAAAAATAAATGATTTAAAATGGCCTTATATTCTAATAAAAGTATGATAAGGTAAAAATTATGTTATCTGATGATATTTATTGAGGTTTAATTATAATTTTGAATTTTATCTTTTGGATTAACCCATTAATTAACCAAGTTTAACTTCAACAACATCAATAAATTTTGTAATCATAACGAGTTATATTATAACATATAATGTAAAACACAGTTCATTAATTTATAAGAGATTGAATTATAAAAATTATATCATATACATTTTCCTATCTCATTGTTTTTAATATATTAAAATAATTTAATAAAAATATTATTTAAAATAAAATATCATTAATTTCATTTTGGACAATAGTTTTTTACTTTGACTTCAAAGACATAAAAATAGATATAGAATCCAAATATAAACCATTCAAACATATCTAAATAATTATATATATTAAAAAATTATTCAAACACAATCATTCAACCAAATTTTTTTCATTTAATATTTTTAAAATCGTCTATTTAATTTTTCGGTTATGCAAATAAATACCATATAGGTGTTACGTAAGCATTTAAAGTAATTATTATGTCACTAATATTTTTAAATAAAATACAATGATAAAAAATTTATTTCCAGTAAACTTTTATAGCTGAACCTTTACTATTATTATCTTGATGAAGCAATTCGAGTTATAATAAATTCAAGAGAGTGGAATATTTGAATTGTCCATAGTTAAAATAATATACATTACATTATCAAGATATAATGGATCAAAATGGAATATATTAAAATTTTGGATGTATGTGGTGTAATTTATTCCATTAAATTAAAAAATTAAATGTTTTGGGTTAATTTTGAGACATTATGTCATTTTTTTAACCTTGGTTAACCCATTTTACCTTTACTAAGATGACAAAAATTTATAATAGTTTCTATAAATAATTAAAAAATTAAAAATAAAAATATGTAGAAAAAAATTAAGATCATTAATAAAAATATTGTATACATCTTTTAATATTAAATCTTTATAAGTGATAGAAATTAACATAAGATAAAATTAAAATTTTCAATGAATAAAAAATTTTTCCGAAAAATGTTTTTATACCAAATTCAACAATAAAATTTATTCCAATAGAATTAATAAAATTATTAATAATATTAGAAAACTAGTCTAACATTAAAACTATTTTAAATACAAATTTCAATGTATATCCATGAAACAAAAATATAGTTTTCCATAAAAATCAATAATTTTCGTTACTCATTACAAAATAAATCATATCCTAAATTTCAAAAACCAATTAAAATAAGATAATTTGGATAAATTTATTTCCAAACATATAGTATTTTTATGAAAAAAAATTCTCTAAATTTCTAGAAATTAATTATAGTATACTCTAATAAAAATTATTTTTGAAGAAAATATATTTTGATGAAGAAAATAATTTACTAAAAATTGAGTACTGATTTCCTCAGAATTTATCCATACATTTTTTCATTATGAAATTTACATATGTTTCATAATTTATTTACTTATATTCATACCTACAATTTTAAAATATATGTTATACTTATCATAAAATAATAATATTTCATGGTATGTTAAATCCTTGTGTCACAAGTTTTATACGGTATAAAACATTGTGTTATTTTTAATTCTTTTTGTGTTAAGCCATCCCATTTTATATAAATTACGTCATCACATTTATAAATATTTCTTGGAAATCAATGGATTAATATTTTAAATTTATCTTCTATAAACCCATATCATAAAAAAGGTTAATGAGACTTCCTCTAAAATTGGTATATTAGAAACTTAAAGGATACCCCAAAAAACAAATAATCGGGTTCTAAGATACGGATAAACTTGGTGGGAAGTTAAAATATAACCATGGAAGAGAATAATAACTTAAAAATACTATTATTTACTGATATAGAACTTGGACATGATAAATTTAATGACTACAAAGCCTTAAATATTAATGGGGTGAAAAGATCACTAATTCATCCTAAATGAAGGTAAAAGGGTTACATTTTTATTGCAAAATCCTTTTCCTAATGTTTTTGGATTTTTTACTATAAATACAGAGTAAATGAGAAAAAATATTCCAATATCTTCATATTTTGAAAGAATAATGAGTTCCAAAGAGTACTAGATATGCAACATCATGATTAAATGAACATTGAAATGTGATGGTGATTATTATAACTGACCCATTAAATTGGTGGGAATTGATTATATAAAATAATTTTTTAAATATATATAATTGTTATAGTCAATAAAAATTTACTAATTAATTATTATGAAATAATTACACTATTTTTAATAAATTTATTTTATTCATTGATAATATTGTTTCTTCAAAAATGGTTTTTATTTATTTTATGTGTGAATAATATAATTAATTTATAGAAATTTTATGTATTTTATTTTATAAAATGATATGATTTTTTATTTCATCATATTAAAATTATCCGAGGATGAAATTTTGATATTTTTTTTTAAAAGATTGATTTTTCAATAAATAGTGAAAAATACTGATTTTTATTGAAAATTGTGTTATCTATTAAAGTATCTATAAAGTAAAATTCAATTTTTTATTACTTTTAAAATTTAATTAATTTATTTTTATTTAATATAATAAAATTTTGATTTTTTTAAAAATAAATTTCCATCATGTTTTACAGAATTACATTTAAATTAAATAATGACACATATTTTATTTTAATTTCAGAAAAGTGATTCCATATTTGAATCATTGGGTCCAAATTTAAAAACAAGTTTCTTTTATTTTTTTCAATATAATTATTTACCATAGTAATTATTATTACCGTGATTAAGGGTAAATTAGGTAATTAAAGTAATATATTAAATGATAATGTCTACAAAATGACACTCACACTTGGATAAATTTTATTCTCTAAATATACTTCCCCCATATTCATCCAAATTTTGAATATATAACTTTTTTTAAAAATTTTTTATATCCTTTATAATATTTTATTTATGGAAAAGTCAAAAATTTCACTCTTATTTTTAATAAGTATAATATTTTTCACATAGATATAATGAGAGGATATGATTGGTTATAAATATTATTTTGAAATATAAATATTATATCTTGATCATGATAGTTTTTTTTTATTTTTTTAGTGATGATATAATGACCTTAAAATCATACACAATGTTAACACAGTAATTATTCAATTAATAGAAAAATAAAACAAATTATATTAAAATTATTATAATTATTATAATTTGAAAGATTTAATGTGACCAATGAAATTTATATATAATATTAAAATATTATACAAGTTTGGAATCATTTTTTTATCATTATTTTGTTGTCATGATTTTATTAATGTCAAACTAAATGAATAGTTTTAAAAATGACATTAAGGAAAATTTATTACTATTAATATTTTATTAAATCATTTCAAATTCATAAAAATATTATGTTAGGTAAAAATAATAGGATATGGTAAATTAAATAGACCATGGTTCATTCATTTAACTTTTCTATTTTTATATTATCATTATTATCCCTTAAAGGGTAAAAACATTAATATTATGAAAATTGGTAAAAGGATTAACAATGGGTCAAATAAAAATGATAATGGTAAAAAAGTGTTCAAAAATTGTACAGGTGTTATTGGTTGAGAGTATTTCTAATAATAATGATCATATATTCGAATATTATCAATTTTTACCGATTTATACGTCAAATTTAATTTATATTAAATTAATATTTTTATAAATTCCAACGGTGCCTCTCCCCTCTCTTATAAAATAACATCACTTATTCTAATTTATTCACAACTCAAGAACTATTTTGTTCATTCAATCCCTATAAAGATGCATATCTTAAAGCCTCCTAAAATCTTATAGGCTTTGTTTTGATCAGAAAACCATCCAAGAAAATATTTTTGTTTAAACATTTAAGAGTTGTCTGAAGAGGGGTAATATAAAAATGTACATGACGAGTCAGACTCAAGGTAGGGGACTTTATTTTAATAGTCCCATTTTAATGTTTCTGTTAAAACACAATATCTATTTCATATCAATATTAAGAAAAAATATATGAATATATTTTTATGGATATAAGTTAATTATAAAGAAGTCATTCTTGTTTTTTTGACATTCTTACAAATGTTTTCAAAAGAAATATTTTTACAGAATGTTTTAATGTTCTTTAAAAAAGGGAAAATTAATGGTATATTTTAACTTATATGTTGGCAATATACTTTTATACTACTATGATTTCTTTATTTTTGGCTACATTTTCAATATTTCATGTATTCATCAAAAACCCCTTCTTTGCTTTGTTTTAGTTATTATCAAAATGGGTTCTAAAATGGAATGGACATATCAATATTCAAAAATATATTATTATGGGTGAAAATAATGTTTTTATGATGAAAATTTATATGTATTATTTTATTGTTTATGGGGATGGGTGGATCCATTATAAATTGAGAATGGGTGATCATGTTATAACTCTACAATGTATTGGGTAAAGGGACAGAGTTAATATAATAATTTTATCCTAAGATATTTTGAGAATATACTACAATTTTTATTCTATGTATAATCATGATGGTTATTCTAAAGTGTAAATCTGATGGTTACTCCATGTTTAACATTGGTGGTTATTCCATGTGTAGGTTATAGTGCAATGAAAATGATATCTCATGTAACAAATATGTTTTATATATTCTTGCTATAGATTTTTCTGTGAATATTATGATTTATCAGGGTAAGATACTGATATTATGTTTAAAGGAATGTATATTATACATTTTAGCCTGAAATGTTCAACTGTGTGAAATATTTATTATGAGTTTTTATGGATTTTAAATAATAATTTATGAGTTTTATTTTTTATTTAATATTCTCAGAAAATGGTTAATGAAAATCTTTGGGATATTAATTTGATTTCATGGGTAAGAAAATGTGTATTTTGGGTCCAATGTTTATTTCTAAAAGGAATATTTTTTTCCTTTATGGAATAATAGTTTCTTTATTTACTTTTGTGTTCTTTACTATTCTTTTATACTCATCAAAATTTTTAAAAAAACATCAGGATTAAGAATGATTAGCTAAAATTATGAGGAATAGATAAAATTTGAGAAAATATATCAGGAATAAAAAACGTTATATATCTTAAAAAAATTTGGGAAAAATGAACATTATGTTAGAGTTTCCACTTTGTAATATATGAGTTTTCTATATAAGATTTATGACATGACTGTCTAAAACTAAAAACCTAAAATTGATTTTGGAAATTAAGAATGTCAATTCAAGTTTAATGTCACTATAATATGTAATGTATATGTATGGGTCATTACAAATTATATCAGAGCAGGGTTTTGATAATTTAATTTGTTAGGATGTTAATTGAGTATAAGATAAAAAAATATAAACAACATTATTTTCATGTTATGTATAATTATTTTTATTATTATACGGATTGGATTGAACATAAATCCGATTATATATAAAAGGGTTGAAGGATTTTAGTATTATAAAATTTCAATAGTATTTTCTTTACCTGTATAGATTATTTTATATTTAATAATTAATCTAATGTTTTAATTATATTATTTTCAATAGATTAAGGGTGTTTTATTAAGATGGAATAAAATGGATCTTTTACAATATTCATATCCGTAATGAATTATTTTATTATCAAAATTGTTGTAAAATGTTTAAATGATTTTGATAGAATATTAAGTATTCAAATCACCTGTAAGAATATACTTGACTTATCCAACACATTTTCATTTCTCCAAAAATTATATGGAGAATATAATCTAATTAATTTTATTTAATAATCTAAACACATCAATATAATTTAGAAATATAAATACCACTATTATCTTAGAAATTTATTTTGGAGATATGTAGACTTTCTGCCGGATAATAAAGGGTATATCAATATCATACAAGAAAACTATGATGTCTGTATTTATGGTATGCCACGTTTTCTTATGATTAAACTGTGAATCGTGAATGAGTTGATATTGATTAATCATGAAGAAATATTTCATATCATTAAATAATATAAAAAATCAAGGATAAATAATTTAATTAATGTTTATTCTTATCTGTAATATATTGATATATTCTAAATATTTTGAGAATTATGAAACATTCTATTGTAGATTTTAAAAAAAATGGGAACCTAGGTTTGATGAAACTAATACCACCAAGATGTGGAAATTCATATAGATTCTAATTTAAAATTATAAAGGTACAAATACATATTTTGGATAAAATATGCTTGAAATTAATAAAATGATAGTTCATTATGTTTATTTGATTTTATAGAAAATTGATATATATATATATAGAACGATTGTGGTAAAAAAGTTATTTTCTGAATAATGGTATTTTTTAGGAATTTAAATATATTAATTGGAATGTTATTGAAATTATATTAAGATTTTATTAGTATAAGTACAACTCACAAACTGGGAAATGACCTGTCATATCTAGAAAGGTTGTGGGAATTGAACCAATAAATGAAGGGTGATAAGGGTGTAGAGCATACCACTAAACTGTGTGATGTCATAATTAGTATGACATCATTTTTTATAAATGGGTTTATATATAATGATTAAATTGATTTTGGGAAGATGTTTCATATCATATAGATAGCCATAGGATTGAAAAATGATTTGGTTATTAGGTGACTAATATTATTTAGGATGTAGTTTGTTATTTTTGTATCCTTTTATGATTATGAAAAATATAAAATTATCGGATTTTATTTTATGAATTATTATAGAATTATATTTTGGATACATATATTATTTTACTGTGGATTTATGGAGATTCTGGTAATTTATGGAAATGATTATCAAATTATGTAGATTATATGATTTAGGCATATACATTTATCTAATGGGACTTTAATTGTAATTAATTTCATTTAGAGAAAAATGTAATATTTATTTTGGAACTATATGTGATAAAATCATTCTAATTTTTGGTTTCCAAACTTATTCTGGATTATTTTCAAAAACATCAGGATTAGTTTCGTACAAAAGGATTTAGTTTGAACTTTGGGAAATACAATTAAACATTTAAGATTCCTGTGTTATTTTATCAGATGAAGGTTTCACAATTTTGGAAATTATATTATGTTGTTCTATCCATTTTGTTTTACACAATGTATACAAATAAGAGTAATAGAATTTTATTTTCAAATGTATTATGTGATTCATTAAAAGTTTATTTTAGTTCCTCATAAATAAAAAATCATCATGAATACTCATCATTTGTAGGAAAATATGATATTATCATGTAAATTGATTTATGGATAAAAATATAATTTACGTGAAAGTATATTTCTATATTTTATTAGTATATATGGTTATGGATTTCCTCAACCCTAGGAAATTGATCTTCAAAAAACATGTTATATGTTTACATTTCCTTCCAAGAAATCAATTGTAAGATCTTGAATTGCACCATAAGGTATGTTTTGTATATGTTTTAATTTAAGTCCTATATTTTTATTAAATAAGTGTTTTTTCAAGTTCAGGTGAAGATTAGGCGGTGTTTTGGGGGTTTAGGACACAAAATAGGGATGAAAAATGAATTTTTGGGTTGTTTCAGGGTTTTCATATGGTTTGTAAAAACCATGAAGATCATCCCTGTAAATCATGTAAAGGGGAAGCTTTTGGATAGTAGCATCTATATAGTTTCTACACGGTTTGGAAAATCGTGCGGGTAAACCATGTGACCCAGTTATTTTGAAAAATTTACTAAAATTCAATTAATGTATTTTTATGTTATACTCGGGATTCTACTCCTTCAAACTCCTTTGATCCCAAGTAATGATTGAAGCTTCCAACATCTTCCATGAGGTGATTCTCTTTTTATCCTAGTATGTTTGGAGTGCCAGCTGTTGCAGATTGAAGATAAGGTTACATATAATCCCCTCATTTTTTCCGTTTCAAGATTAGGGTTTTTTTCTTTCACTTATATCTATATAAATCTCTAAAACCTCTCCTTTTTCGTTAAATATAGGGTGATTCTTTGAAGGTGAATTAGATCTAGATCTGAGGTCTTGATTAAGGGTGTGTTCACCAACAGATTTGTGGTATGTGGTCGACAAGTTATATCCCATAGTTTCTATTTTGAATTGTGCATGTGGAGATTAATTTTTTCCTCTCTTATTGATGTGTTCTTAGTTTAATTGAAAAATTATGGTATATTTATTATCTAAATACCATAATGAATTATTCATTATCCCCATGAGATGCATGGATGATTTTTTGACTTATTTTATGCCACCCATGGGGAGCACCGACCCTTCCGTATGAGAAAATGGATATGTAAGGCATTAATTTGATTTGATATGTGGTGAATACATAGAGAATGTGTTAATTGGGTTATGTAATGAGTTATAAGGGTTGTGGATAGTTGTGTATATTTTTATTAAAGGTTTTGTTATTGTTTGGTTGGAATGTAAATTAGATAAATGGCATTAATGAAAATATGTTAGAAGACTATGGTTTTTCTTGAATATGATTAGTGAGATATGCACGGGAAATGAGAGATGGGATAAATGGTTAAGTAATATAAATGATGAATGTGTTATTGGACTTTGGCATAATGTTAATTTCCTCGTTTATTGGATAATATTCTGATGTTTCCAAGGATATTGGCTATGCATTGTTGTAATGTGGATGTAGTGGAAATTTATAAATAAGCACGTGAACAAGGCTTGGTAATGTGGGGGTAGATACATGAGGTTCTACACCGACGGGTTGAGTTTGACTGATGTTCTAAGATCGGCCAACAAAATTCATGGGATAGGGAAGGGGACGAAGTACTATTCCCCAAAAAGTTGCATTCCACCATGACTGAGGATTTGAGATGGGGGTAATACATTTATTGTGATGTGATTCCTACTGAGATAAGACATGATTATTCCAATATTTTCGGAGATTATTAAACATGCTTAATCCATTGAATAGATGATAAAAGAGTGAACTAAAATGTGAGATACTAATGTGGTGAATGTTACTTAAAGGGTAGAATAACATAAAGGATCAAAATATAGGATGACCTATTGAACTATTTTCTATTAATTTCAATTATTTACCACAATCATGCACTATATATTTGACTTGATATTTTAAATACGCCATTATTAGTGGCCTATATAATTGTACTCACACCCTACTCAAGCCGTCGTTGGGTACCTGAGTTGATTTTGTGGTTGGAGGACTGGAGTAAGGAAAAGGCCTTGAGCTATAGAAGTGATCCATGTTTGGTCTATGCATGAAGTATTTCCATGACATTAATTCGGGAACATTTTGGGGATTCTTCTATTTTCCATTTTTTCAGTTGTTCCCTTGGCATTGTATCTTGATATGTCATATTTACTGTTGGATATAGTTTGTACCCAATTTGGGGTTGGTTAATTATGAATTTAAATAATTTTGTTTTTATTTCTTCCACTAATGTTTATATTTTATACTATTTTCTACTCTGAAAAAGTGGTTATAGTCTCCCCACTTGACTCTTAGACCCTCTCTATTGGTCTCCAACCTCTAGTATACGGGGAGCCATGCTTGTGGTAATGTGGCGACCCGGATCAAGGCATAGGTTTAGTGGCTCCAGGGTTAGGGATGTTACAATGTGGTATCAGAGGAGTTATATTATCTTCCTCACTCCCTGGGGATGGTAGATAGAATATTAGAATGGTTTCAGGCCCTGTTATTGAGCTTTTTCCTAGGAGTAGCTAACCCATGTACGGGGGAAACCCCATGTCACCTATGGTGGGAATTGTTGTTCTTGTTTTGTGTTGTTACATTTGATTATATTTAACCATTGGATGGTTCCCATGTTGTGTGATGTGATCGTTTTATGATATTTTACACATGGTTGGAATGGTAAGAGGTTTTTAATTCTTGCATCATTTTAGGAACCAATGTATATAAGTGACATGCATCATAGTAGCTACGCACAAATATTATGGTTGTGTGGGACATAGAGAATATGATGCATTTGATTTCATAAAAATGATTGATATTGTTTCTAATAAAATGGTTGGAATGATGTGGAAAGATTGTTTTGTAACTATGTGTGTTGGTTGTGGAGTTATCCTTGACATCATTGGGGTGGCCAAGGGTAGTGTTCCGGTTGTGACTATACCCATTTGGATAGTGTGTGAGAAATAATTTTTTTACAGCTACTGATGAGCATTCCATTTTATTTTTATGGAAGCTTTATGGAATGTGTTCTAATACTCGTGTTTGGAATTATAGAGAAATGATACCATGAAGGCATGTGTTCATTGGATGATAAGAGGACATTGCCGAGAACGCTCTCGTAGTATTGGAGTAGGGGGTACCAGTGTTCCAAGATGATTGTTAAGATCAGTTCAATGATAAATTTGCTCATTTTATACAGATAATGGAATAGGACCCAGGGTAGGTTACACAGAGTATGCTTGTGCTGGCAAGGGGGTCTCAGCTCTAGAAACCTCTGACAAGTACTGGAAATGGTGGACCATAGGTAGTGGAGTTCTGGATAGAGTTTATCCAAACTATTCGTGACAATTTAGATACTCCTCTTGAGAATCAAGTAATGTTAGCTACCAATATGTGGAGAGTACAAACAATGTGTTGGTGGGATATCATGGTACCAATAGAAAAGGCCGAATGAATAATGTGGAAGGATTTTCCAGAGTAGTTTCTCAAACAAAATTACTTAAAATCCTTGAGGCAGGTAAAGGCTGCAGATTTAATGAGCTTGACCAAAGGGACAATGTCAGTAATGGACTATGCTAGTTACTTCATCTATTTGTGACACGTCATTCTGACATTGACAGGAGACAAGGTATCTGTGGTGAAATGTTTCTAGGATGGGATAAGGAATGAGATCTTGTCTTAGGTGAATATATTCCACTTGAATAGGATTGTGGAGGTATTGGATCAATCCCTTAACTCAAAGGGGACCCTGAAGGGGGATTTGGGTAGTTAACTTGTCGTGCTAGTTGTGTGAGCAAGTGATGTGGCTTCTGATACTAATAAGTATTGATCTTGAAATTTTTAGCAGGGTGGAAGTGCACAGACAAGAAAAAAAAGAGGGGGTCAGCCTCTTTGGGTGGAGATTATGTGTTTTGTAATCATTGTGGTAGGACGGGGCACATGTGTGGCTTATGTCCCCTACCACCAGCCAAGTCTGAAGCATACGGCTGGCTAGGCCATGCATAAAGGTTGTGTAGGAATCTATGGTAGTCAAGAAATGATGGATGTTAAAAGAACAATCCATGTGCCTGAAAGGGGCCAGTTACCCCGTACCAGGCAGGCAGTTGGAGCTCCATGGGTCGCACTGGTTGGGGTGGTGGACATGGAACGTCAAGGCGAGATTTTTCATATCATAAGGTCAGTGCAGTACAATGTTCTTAGGCTGAAACCTAGGGAAGATGATTACTTCTTCCCCATGATGTTCAAATTACACATAATGGTGGTGGGGCATGTGTAAAGACCCGTAAATTTCAAGGAAATTTTTTTCTTAATTTTCTTTGGAATTTTACAAGAACGCAGTTTCTGACGGCACCTGATTCCGAGGCCCGGTGTGCCCGGAATCATTTTCCGAAGTTTTGGCTCGGGTACGTTCAGTGAACGGACGAGCGGGTTTTTCTAACTTTTGAACCGGTGCCCGGAATCGAATTCTGAGGGCACCGATGAAATCGCAGCGCCGGTATTCGCTTAGAAACGCCTCTTCCGGAGTTGCGTTTGCTCGGATGTGGTTTTTATTTTTTGGGCTTAAAGTTAAGAAATAAAATAATTTTGCGACAACTTTATTTTATTTCGCTTAAGCCACTTGGAAGCCACTTGAAGCCACTTAAAGGCGGCTTGAACTGAGTTGAACTGGATAGGATGCTATCCAGAAATATCCTACCCCTTGGTAGGATATTTGTGAGGTGGGGCCCGCACGAGCCCCGCCGTTTTTTTTCACTAAGTAACGCACCCGCGAAAACCCGTCAAAGTAACTGAAAAGTCAACCGACGCGTTTTCTTTAATTTTTAACAGACCTTTTAATTGGGCGGTTTATTTCGTGAATTAAATGGACTGTTTCTTTCGTGGATTTAATGGGTCGTTTCTTTCGAATTGATGGATCGTTTCTTAACCGGTTTCGTGTGTTGGCATGTTTATAAAATAAGACCAACCTAAAAATCCTTTGAAAGGATTTGAGAGGATCTTTGTTTCTTCATCTCCCCGCGAAGAACGCGAAGAACGCGAAGAACGCCGGCGACCGGATTTTGACGACGCACACCGTAATCTGCGACGTCAACGAGCTTTACTCGCGACGTTCTTCGGCGACGCCTCTTCTTCCGCAGCCGATCCTCGTTCGGCAGCTAAGGTGAGAAACGGATCGTTTGAAATTCTTTTGTGTTATGTGTTAATAAAATAAGAGGTAGTCTTATTTTATTTTGAGTTCTTTGTTTGTCTTTTGGAGAGCTTCCTCTTCATCTTCAAGCTCCGACGAAGAACGACGCCTCTCTTCTTCGTCCTCGGTGTCAACAAGAGGGAACGCCGCATCCTCCTCGGGCCTTCTTCGTCGGCAAACGAAGATCCGACAACAACGTGTCGCATCGGACGTAACTCTTCGTCAACGAATTTGACGAACGACGACCGCGACGCCCGACCTCCGCGACGCCGTCTTCCGCGGAGCGTAGCCGAACCTTGAATCTTATACCGAGGTAGGGGTTGTTGGTTCATTATTTCTTTATTCTTTTTCCCTGAACGTGGATCTCGCATGTCTAACTTGATGCTTGATTGTTTAAGTTGCGTTTTTAAATTAACGTGAGGGGGCCGGACCGCACGAACACGGCCGAACCCCCCTCCAACGTTCATGTTTATTCATGCGGGTGGAAGCAAGTAGCGTGGTGCCGTCGCACCACGCGGATGATCGTACAATTAATTTACGTGGCGCCGTCGCGCCACGCCGGGGGAAAATCTTCAAGAACGCGACGCCGTCGCGCCGCGTTGAAAAGAATCGAAGCACGGCGAAGGGGCGCGGTGCCGACGCACCGCGCCGGATGACGAACGCCGCGGTCGGTTCCGGGCCGCGGCGGAACGAGAAGACCGCGGCCGGTTCCGGGCCGCGGCAGGACGAGGAGACCGCGGCCGGTTCCGGGCCGCGGCGGAAGGGAAGACCGGCGGCCGGGCCGCCGGCGTCGGAAGCCGAAGAGGGGACCGGAAATTCCGGTTCCGTTGGAGATAACCGGCCGGCCGGCTGGCCGGCCGGACGCCGTTAAACCGGGGAATTAATTCCCCGGCCGGCTGGCAAAACCCCCCTCTTTAAGAGGGGGGGCGTTCTTTTTTTTTTTTTAAAAAGAGGAGGGGGCCGGCTGCCCCCTCGGTTCGCTCCAGCAGGCCCCCCACGTGGGGGGGGGCTTCTTTAAAAACAAAGGGGCCGTGCCCCTTTGTGCCGCGCAGCGCGCAAAAGCCGCGGGGCTGAGCCCCGCGTGCGCCGCCAGGCGGCCCGCCGCCGCCGCCACGCGGCCTGCCGCCGCCGCCTCCGTGCGCCGCCGCGCGCCGCCACCGGCCGCCGCACCGCCGCCGCGCGCCGCCACCGGCCGCCGCACCGCCGCCGCGCGCCGCCACCGGCCGCCGCACCGCCGCCGCCCGCCGCCGCCGTCCGCCGCCGCCGGCCGCCGCGCCGCCCAGGGGGGGGGGGGGGTCGGGCCGGGTCGGCCCGGACCCGGACCCCCCTTTTTCGGACCAGATTCGGTTTTTCGCTCATAACTTGAGCCTCGGACCTCCGAATGACGAACCGTCTGCGGCAACGCGATCCTTGGATCGAGACGGTCGTTTCGGTATATCGCACTCAAGGTTTCGGATTACTTTGAGTACGGCCGGGTTGGTTCGTTCACGGAACCAACCGGGCCTTCGGAGCAGAAACGCTCATATCTTGAGCTACGAACGTCCGATTGACGTACCGTCAGTCGCGTAGTGTTCCTCATAGTGAGACGGATCTTTTGGCATACTCCGCCCGAGGTTTGGACGCAGGTGGAGTACGGTCGGGTTGGTTTTTCCTTAAAAACCAACCGGGCCCCGGAGACGAAAATGCCAATAACTCACAGACCGGGCGTCCGATTGACGCGCCGTCTGTTTCGTTGACTTCCTCTTGATGAGACGGAACTTTTGACATACTCCGCCCGAGTTTTGGATGCAGTCGGAGTATGGCCGGGTTGGATTGTTCCCGAAATCCAACCGGGCCCCTGGAACGGGAAAGCTGATTTCTTTCAGACAGGACGTCCGCTTGACGAGCCGTCAGCGGCGTTGGTGGTTACTTAGAGTAACGGTCCCTTTGAGTATACCCTATGGGAGTTCGGGGTACAGTTGAGATACGGCCGGGATTGGTTTCGCTCACGAAACCAACCGGGCCCCTGGGACGAAAAAGGCTAATAACTCACAGACCGGGCGTTCGATCGACGCGCCGTCTGTTGCGTTGAGACCCCTGTGACGAGACGGACCTTTGAGACACTTCTTCGCGGGACCTTGTGATACTTGGAGTATCGACCTGTAGCTCGTGGAGCGGACCCGTGGTACTTGACAGTGGTGGTGCGCTTGGATGCAGCAGCAGACCCTTGGCGGTGGAGCGCTTGGTTGTAGCGGCGGACCCGCGATACTCTACGGAGTGTGTGCGCTTGGTTGTAGCGACAGACCCGCGACGGTGGAGACGAGCGTGCGGAGTACGGAGACCGTGTAGCCGGCTGAGACCTGACGACTGCTTGACCGACTCGACTTGGAGTGAGTCGACTAGCCCAGTGGACGGAGCGCCCGGTATTTGGCGGCAGACCCACGGCGGACGGAGCGCCTGGTAGTTGGCAGCAGACCCGCGGTACTCGACAGGAGGAGTACCTCAGCAGGCTATCTGGGTAGCGCCCGGTATTTGGCGACAGACCCTCAGCGGACGGAGCGCCTAGTAGTTGGCAGCAGACCCGCAGTACTCGACAGGAGGAGTACTTCAGCAGTCCTAGGTTAGTGAGCGGCAGCCTCGGAGTCGTGACAGGACCACTGTACACTCTAGAGACGGAGCTCTTCAGCAGTTACGGTTTCGATAATGAAAATCCTGGTTTGAGCTGAGACTTTTGACCTTGTGTTTACTTCATGATTGAGATGGGTCACTTGCTAACTTTGGTATATGTATGGGCATATACCCGGGTAGTGGTTATCCGTCGTTTTCACAATCCTTGTGTTTCCTCATGATTGAGATGGGTTACTTGATAACTTAGGTATATGTATGGGCATACACCTAAGTAGAGTTTATCTGTTGAGATCTTCTTGTGTTTATCCTTGTTGGTTTTAGTGAGACCTTGAGGGTCTCGGGGTCCCTACTGAGTATCGTTATACTCACCCCTGCACGGGCTATGCCCGCACCTCGTTGTGTTGGTTGCAGACGACGGACAGTGCTGACAGAAGCCGAAGGTTCGAGGACTGGACGGTACCTGGAGGTGGACTATACGACGAGGCGGTACCCGGAGGAGGATCACTGGGCGGGACATACTCGGAGCGGATGGCGGGACCCGAGGAGCAGAGGAGCTATCTGTACCCACCCTTCAGGTGGGATTTCCAGTGGACATCTCAACGTAGCAGCTTTACTTTTCAGTCGCTGTTTTTCCCTTTCGAGTTGTACTTTACAGTTGGGCTTGTATTTCCGGCCCCTTTTACTTTTCAGCTCTTCTTTTTGTACTTAGTGTTTCACTTCCGCTTGTACTCTGTGGTGCTTGTTTTCTTTTATAAAGGCAATGCCTTCCCAGTTAACGGGATTTTACGCCTTTGGTGCTAGTCGCCAGCCCCTGGCCTATGGAAGGCGGGCTTGGGGTAGTCACGGCACGGGCCCCGAGGACGGGTCGTGACAAATTGGTATCAGAGGCGGTCGGTTCTACCGCAGACTCTGATCGTCTTTTCTTTCTATGTGAAGCAATAGTGTTAAGGGTACCGAGTGTGGTTTTCAGTTCAGGGAGTCCAGTGTTGGTGCGGGCGGCCGACGTATCCATACACCAGGACCCTGACAACTGATTTCCGACTTTGTGCGCGAAAACACTGATTGCGTGTGTGTTTTCAAAGGTTTCCCCCCTTAAAACAGCTCAAACCAGGTCAGCTCACCAGGTATAATCGTTTGATCGTGTTACGTTGTTTCTTTCAGGATGTCTTTTCTCGGACGACCAGCTAGAGCCCGGAGGGATGAGCGTGCTGACAGTCTGTCGAGCGACGAGGCTTCGGTACAGGGCCCTCTTGCAGTTGAGGCACCAGCGGAGGCACCAGCGGTACTACCATACGTTGGGCCACCGATGCCACCAGCCCCGGCAGTAGGCGATGCCCGCTACTTGCGCGCACTGCATGAGTTCCAGCGCCAGAGGCCACCCAGGTTCGGGGGAGAGATGGACCCGCAGGCGGCTGAGGATTGGCTGGAGGCCGTGGTGGGAGTCTTCAGGCTAGTGGGGACGCCGGCAGACTTCATGGTGATCTTTGCTACCAGCCTCCTTCAGGCAGCAGCAGGTAGGTGGTGGAGCCACTTGTTTCAGTTTTGCGATGAGATGGACTTCGCATGGGAAGACTTTGAGACCTTCTTCAGGGTGGAGTTTGTGTCAGTAGCTCTACACCCTGAGCGTGATCAGGAGCTGCTGCCTTTGCCACGTGTTTCTCGATCAGAAGCCGAGTCATCTGTGGGCAGTAGACAGATGATGCAGAGGCCCAGAAAGACCAGACCAGCAGTTAGACGGTCTCGGGTTTTACGACCGGTGGTGCAGGGCACCCGGAGTGGGAACAGAGCTAGCCGTGCAAGGAGCAGGTTGTGTTACTCATGTCGCGGAAAGGGTCATCTGGCACGTGACTGTCCGACTCCCGATCCGCAGGCTTTGAGGGAGCCACCGAGAAAGAGGCGACGACAAATGCTTGAGCAACAGTAGAACTCTTGGAGCAGGTGGACAGGAGCAGAACTAGTGGATACGTCTTTTGTACTTCTAGTTCCATGTTGATGTTGCTTTTGTGTAGCGTCTTGTAATATGAGCTGCAATAATAAAAGACGCATACCTTTGTGATGTTTTCTTTCCTGTCCTCTTTTGTGATGTTACTAAGAGGTTCCAGTTGACTGTTGACTTGACCCTCACTTGTGAGACATCTACTGGAGGAGACCCAGTTACCACACACTGATGCCGACAGTGTGACTCAACCCTTGGAGGCGAGAGTAACGGTTGGATCTCTTAGTAGTAGCGTCGAGGCCTTACGATGTCATCCTTGGTATGGATTAGTATCATCCATGTTAAGATTGACTGTTTTAGGCAAAGAATGTGGTTCATCCAGGGGATGAGACCAGGTTTCTCTTTTCGGCAAAGAAGAAATCTCGCAGCTCTTGTGGGACCAGAGATGGTCCGGGCCACGTCAAAAGAGGTCCATGTCATCCAGGAGCGGGTCCTACATGGTCGATCGATTCCTCTTGTGCGCAACAGATGGTGGCACGGGAATCTCCAGGTGAGCACATGAGAGCGGAAGGCTCAGATGCGTGCTCAGTACCGCTTGTTTCCCTAAGTTTGTGGTGAAGCTTTACGGGGACGTAAAGCCCTGTGGTGGGAGTAATGTAAAGACCCGTAAATTTCAAGGAAATTTTTTTCTTAATTTTCTTTGGAATTTTACAAGAACGCAGTTTCTGACGGCACCTGATTCCGAGGCCCGGTGTGCCCGGAATCATTTTCCGAAGTTTTGGCTCGGGTACGTTCAGTGAACGGACGAGCGGGTTTTTCTAACTTTTGAACCGGTGCCCGGAATCGAATTCTGAGGGCACCGATGAAATCGCAGCGCCGGTATTCGCTTAGAAACGCCTCTTCCGGAGTTGCGTTTGCTCGGATGTGGTTTTTATTTTTTGGGCTTAAAGTTAAGAAATAAAATAATTTTGCGACAACTTTATTTTATTTCGCTTAAGCCACTTGGAAGCCACTTGAAGCCACTTAAAGGCGGCTTGAACTGAGTTGAACTGGATAGGATGCTATCCAGAAATATCCTACCCCTTGGTAGGATATTTGTGAGGTGGGGCCCGCACGAGCCCCGCCGTTTTTTTTCACTAAGTAACGCACCCGCGAAAACCCGTCAAAGTAACTGAAAAGTCAACCGACGCGTTTTCTTTAATTTTTAACAGACCTTTTAATTGGGCGGTTTATTTCGTGAATTAAATGGACTGTTTCTTTCGTGGATTTAATGGGTCGTTTCTTTCGAATTGATGGATCGTTTCTTAACCGGTTTCGTGTGTTGGCATGTTTATAAAATAAGACCAACCTAAAAATCCTTTGAAAGGATTTGAGAGGATCTTTGTTTCTTCATCTCCCCGCGAAGAACGCGAAGAACGCGAAGAACGCCGGCGACCGGATTTTGACGACGCACACCGTAATCTGCGACGTCAACGAGCTTTACTCGCGACGTTCTTCGGCGACGCCTCTTCTTCCGCAGCCGATCCTCGTTCGGCAGCTAAGGTGAGAAACGGATCGTTTGAAATTCTTTTGTGTTATGTGTTAATAAAATAAGAGGTAGTCTTATTTTATTTTGAGTTCTTTGTTTGTCTTTTGGAGAGCTTCCTCTTCATCTTCAAGCTCCGACGAAGAACGACGCCTCTCTTCTTCGTCCTCGGTGTCAACAAGAGGGAACGCCGCATCCTCCTCGGGCCTTCTTCGTCGGCAAACGAAGATCCGACAACAACGTGTCGCATCGGACGTAACTCTTCGTCAACGAATTTGACGAACGACGACCGCGACGCCCGACCTCCGCGACGCCGTCTTCCGCGGAGCGTAGCCGAACCTTGAATCTTATACCGAGGTAGGGGTTGTTGGTTCATTATTTCTTTATTCTTTTTCCCTGAACGTGGATCTCGCATGTCTAACTTGATGCTTGATTGTTTAAGTTGCGTTTTTAAATTAACGTGAGGGGGCCGGACCGCACGAACACGGCCGAACCCCCCTCCAACGTTCATGTTTATTCATGCGGGTGGAAGCAAGTAGCGTGGTGCCGTCGCACCACGCGGATGATCGTACAATTAATTTACGTGGCGCCGTCGCGCCACGCCGGGGGAAAATCTTCAAGAACGCGACGCCGTCGCGCCGCGTTGAAAAGAATCGAAGCACGGCGAAGGGGCGCGGTGCCGACGCACCGCGCCGGATGACGAACGCCGCGGTCGGTTCCGGGCCGCGGCGGAACGAGAAGACCGCGGCCGGTTCCGGGCCGCGGCAGGACGAGGAGACCGCGGCCGGTTCCGGGCCGCGGCGGAAGGGAAGACCGGCGGCCGGGCCGCCGGCGTCGGAAGCCGAAGAGGGGACCGGAAATTCCGGTTCCGTTGGAGATAACCGGCCGGCCGGCTGGCCGGCCGGACGCCGTTAAACCGGGGAATTAATTCCCCGGCCGGCTGGCAAAACCCCCCTCTTTAAGAGGGGGGGCGTTCTTTTTTTTTTTTAAAAAGAGGAGGGGGCCGGCTGCCCCCTCGGTTCGCTCCAGCAGGCCCCCCACGTGGGGGGGGGCTTCTTTAAAAACAAAGGGGCCGTGCCCCTTTGTGCCGCGCAGCGCGCAAAAGCCGCGGGGCTGAGCCCCGCGTGCGCCGCCAGGCGGCCCGCCGCCGCCGCCACGCGGCCTGCCGCCGCCGCCTCCGTGCGCCGCCGCGCGCCGCCACCGGCCGCCGCACCGCCGCCGCGCGCCGCCACCGGCCGCCGCACCGCCGCCGCGCGCCGCCACCGGCCGCCGCACCGCCGCCGCCCGCCGCCGCCGTCCGCCGCCGCCGGCCGCCGCGCCGCCCAGGGGGGGGGGGTCGGGCCGGGTCGGCCCGGACCCGGACCCCCCTTTTTCGGACCAGATTCGGTTTTTCGCTCATAACTTGAGCCTCGGACCTCCGAATGACGAACCGTCTGCGGCAACGCGATCCTTGGATCGAGACGGTCGTTTCGGTATATCGCACTCAAGGTTTCGGATTACTTTGAGTACGGCCGGGTTGGTTCGTTCACGGAACCAACCGGGCCTTCGGAGCAGAAACGCTCATATCTTGAGCTACGAACGTCCGATTGACGTACCGTCAGTCGCGTAGTGTTCCTCATAGTGAGACGGATCTTTTGGCATACTCCGCCCGAGGTTTGGACGCAGGTGGAGTACGGTCGGGTTGGTTTTTCCTTAAAAACCAACCGGGCCCCGGAGACGAAAATGCCAATAACTCACAGACCGGGCGTCCGATTGACGCGCCGTCTGTTTCGTTGACTTCCTCTTGATGAGACGGAACTTTTGACATACTCCGCCCGAGTTTTGGATGCAGTCGGAGTATGGCCGGGTTGGATTGTTCCCGAAATCCAACCGGGCCCCTGGAACGGGAAAGCTGATTTCTTTCAGACAGGACGTCCGCTTGACGAGCCGTCAGCGGCGTTGGTGGTTACTTAGAGTAACGGTCCCTTTGAGTATACCCTATGGGAGTTCGGGGTACAGTTGAGATACGGCCGGGATTGGTTTCGCTCACGAAACCAACCGGGCCCCTGGGACGAAAAAGGCTAATAACTCACAGACCGGGCGTTCGATCGACGCGCCGTCTGTTGCGTTGAGACCCCTGTGACGAGACGGACCTTTGAGACACTTCTTCGCGGGACCTTGTGATACTTGGAGTATCGACCTGTAGCTCGTGGAGCGGACCCGTGGTACTTGACAGTGGTGGTGCGCTTGGATGCAGCAGCAGACCCTTGGCGGTGGAGCGCTTGGTTGTAGCGGCGGACCCGCGATACTCTACGGAGTGTGTGCGCTTGGTTGTAGCGACAGACCCGCGACGGTGGAGACGAGCGTGCGGAGTACGGAGACCGTGTAGCCGGCTGAGACCTGACGACTGCTTGACCGACTCGACTTGGAGTGAGTCGACTAGCCCAGTGGACGGAGCGCCCGGTATTTGGCGGCAGACCCACGGCGGACGGAGCGCCTGGTAGTTGGCAGCAGACCCGCGGTACTCGACAGGAGGAGTACCTCAGCAGGCTATCTGGGTAGCGCCCGGTATTTGGCGACAGACCCTCAGCGGACGGAGCGCCTAGTAGTTGGCAGCAGACCCGCAGTACTCGACAGGAGGAGTACTTCAGCAGTCCTAGGTTAGTGAGCGGCAGCCTCGGAGTCGTGACAGGACCACTGTACACTCTAGAGACGGAGCTCTTCAGCAGTTACGGTTTCGATAATGAAAATCCTGGTTTGAGCTGAGACTTTTGACCTTGTGTTTACTTCATGATTGAGATGGGTCACTTGCTAACTTTGGTATATGTATGGGCATATACCCGGGTAGTGGTTATCCGTCGTTTTCACAATCCTTGTGTTTCCTCATGATTGAGATGGGTTACTTGATAACTTAGGTATATGTATGGGCATACACCTAAGTAGAGTTTATCTGTTGAGATCTTCTTGTGTTTATCCTTGTTGGTTTTAGTGAGACCTTGAGGGTCTCGGGGTCCCTACTGAGTATCGTTATACTCACCCCTGCACGGGCTATGCCCGCACCTCGTTGTGTTGGTTGCAGACGACGGACAGTGCTGACAGAAGCCGAAGGTTCGAGGACTGGACGGTACCTGGAGGTGGACTATACGACGAGGCGGTACCCGGAGGAGGATCACTGGGCGGGACATACTCGGAGCGGATGGCGGGACCCGAGGAGCAGAGGAGCTATCTGTACCCACCCTTCAGGTGGGATTTCCAGTGGACATCTCAACGTAGCAGCTTTACTTTTCAGTCGCTGTTTTTCCCTTTCGAGTTGTACTTTACAGTTGGGCTTGTATTTCCGGCCCCTTTTACTTTTCAGCTCTTCTTTTTGTACTTAGTGTTTCACTTCCGCTTGTACTCTGTGGTGCTTGTTTTCTTTTATAAAGGCAATGCCTTCCCAGTTAACGGGATTTTACGCCTTTGGTGCTAGTCGCCAGCCCCTGGCCTATGGAAGGCGGGCTTGGGGTAGTCACGGCACGGGCCCCGAGGACGGGTCGTGACAGCATGGATGTCTACAGCTCATGGTACAAACTTTGTAGCTTCCACTCTCTCTTTTTCTTTATTGGATACAGGTGTTACACATTCTTTTATTTCTTCTCAGTTCATAGTTGTGATGGGCTTAACTGTGGAGAGTGTGTGTGGGTAATGTCACCTGGTACTATTTTGGGGGTATGAGTTGAGAAAATTAGGATATGTCAGAGTTGGGCATTAGAGGTTGGTGGATACCATTTTTAGTGGGATATGATTCTTCTAAAGCTGTCAGGTTTTGTCCTAATCTTGTGTATGATTTGGTTTGTGTTGTATCAATCCCATATCAACTAACACTGACATCGAGTAACATAAAAATCTCCCGATGGAGATAATTGTTTCCTACATAGTGAGTGTGATATTTAGGCGTGCAATGCAAGGAAGCTATGCCAGCTGTTGGGAGAAATCACAGCCCAAGAAGCATGCTTTATGTTAGATGATGGGGAGAAAAAACATCCAATATTCCCTCCTATTATGAATTAGTTTCTGGATTTTTTTTACTGTGGGATTATCAAGAATAAAATCTAAGGGAGATATCAATTTTAAGATTTACTTATTAATGGGAGTATAGGCAGTTTCCATTCCACCATCTCAAATGGCACCAACCGAGCTCAAAGAACTGAAAGTTCGGCTAAAGGAGTTGGAGAATAAGGGGTTTATTCATCCTATTACATAACCCTAGGGATCTCCTATGCAATTTTATAATAATTATAGTAGATCAATGAGACTATGTGTTAATTATAGGAAGCTTAACCTGATGACGGTGAAGAACTGATACCCTCTTCCTAGAATTGATGACCTATTTGACCAACTTAGACATGCCTCAATGTTTTCGTTCATTTATTTGAGATTGGGATACCCTAAGTTGAGGATGAGACCTTCTGATGTACCCTGAACATCTTTTTGTAGCAAGTACGGGTTGTATGAATTTGTTGTGTTGTCATTTAGGTTGACCAATGCACCGCCTGTGTTCAGGGATTTGATGAACAAGATATTTCACCTGTATCTCGATCAGTTTTTGGTTTTCTTTGTTGATAACATGTTGGTGTACTATAAAAATGATGATAATCATTCAAAAAACATGGAAATCATCTTGAGTACACTAATATATCATATTATTTATGCCAATATTTAAAAATGTCAGTTTGGGATTGATGAAATGCACTTTTTGGGAAACATCATTTCTAATTCAGGTGTGTCGGTGGGTCCAGGGAAGGTGTAGGTTGTGGTGTCTTGAAAGAACCCATGATTGTTTCTAATGTTAGGATTTTCTTGGTTTCTCCAATTATTATTGGAGGTTCATCAGAGATATCTCTCATTTTGTAATTCTTCTCATAGGCTTAACAATTAATGGGGTTAAGTATGAATGGTTTTTTCTCATGAGAATTCTTTTGATGAGTTGAATAAGTGGTTGACTATTGCACCTCTTTTGATCTTACCCAAAATAGGTAATAAGAACACCTTGTTCTGTGATGCGTCTACTGTTAGACTTAGCATAGTATTGATACAGGATGATTGGGTTGTAGCTTAGGGGTCAATAAATTTGAGACCAAAATACAGAAATTACCCTACTCATGACCATGAGCTAGCTGTTGTGATTCATACCTTGATGTTTTGGAGGAATTACGTTTCTGGAGAACCCTTCATAGTGTTTAACAACAAAAAATGTCCCAAATTCATATTTTCTCAATGGGATTTGAATCTTTTATAGTAAAGGTGGGTTGAGTACCTACTTTCCCTCGATTTTGAGTTGGTTTATACACCCGATAAGGGAAATACTGTGGATGATGCTCTGAGTTGAAGACTCAGAATATACGGGTTCAGGAATCCAGTTCAGAGTGGAAGAGGATGGAATTTTTTTCTAAGATGTTGTTGGAGATACAGGATGAGCATGGGCTGATGGATCTCTCGTCCATATTAGTTGAATCTACACTCTTTTGATCTAGGTTAAGGATACTAGGTTAGTGGATCTGAAGTGTTTGGTTGTCAAGTAAAGTATTAAAGGTTGGGAGACACCTTCCAGTTGGTATTTTGTTGTTGATGGAGTTTCTTATGTTCATGGTTGTGTTATAGTACAGACAGACGTATGGGAGGAGTTGATGAGTGAGTTACACACATCAAAGTGGGTGGTGCATCCTTGTTTGACCAAGATGTATCATGGTCATCATAGGTAGTATTTGTCGATGGGAGTGAGGAATGAAGTTGTGGGTTTGGTTGCGTGATGCCTTACCTGTCAATAGGTGAAGGCTAAAATTCAGCATCCACGTGGTTTGTTGCAGTCATTTCCCTTTCTAGTGTGTAAGTGGAATGAAACAATGATGGAATTTGTAGTTGGACTCTGAGGATGCCTTGGATGAATAATGCAATCAGGGTAGTTGTGGATCGGTTGATGAAAGCAGCTCCTTTCATGCATATACAAGAGACCTATACACTGGACAAGTTGTGTGATTTATATCTTTGAGATATAGTGTGGTTACATGGTGTGATGATAACCATCGTTTCAAATCATGACCCACATTTCACCTCATGTTTCTTGCTGGTATTTCATAAGGCACATGGTACCCAGTTGATTTTTAGTATGACTTACTACTTTTAGACTTACAAGAAGTTAGAACATTCCATACAAGTTTTGGAGGACATGTTGAGAGATTTTCTGATGAATTTCAATTGTGTGTAGGAAATTCATTTTCCTCTCATTGAGTTTTCTTACAATAATAGTTTTCAAGACTCAATTTTAATGGATCCTTTTTTTGTCTCTCTATAAAGAACCATGTAGATCTCTTCTATATTGGTTAAAGGCTGGGGATTATATGTTTTTAGGGTTGAGTATCATCAAAGAGACATCGGGGAAGGATTAATTGATTCAAAATCATATGAAAACGGCCTAGAGTATGCAGAAGCCAAATGCATATCAGCATCATAGACCTATGGAGTTTAGGGTGAGATATATTGTTTCTATTTGGGTGTCTCCAAGGTTGGGTCACCATCAAATTCTAAAAGAGGGAATGATGGTGCCTATGTATTTACATCTATTTGAGATTATGGATAGGATCTGGCCAGTATCTTAATGATTAGATCTTCCATAGAGATATAGTGGGATACATGATGTTTCCCATGTTTTATATCTCTGATAGTATCACCTTGGTCAATATCATGTGATAAATGCTGATGATGTTGTTCATGAGGATGATGCATCCTTATAAAAGAATATGATCTGTTCTGTGGATCATAGTGAGAAGTTCATACAAGGAAAGGTTGTGTCTTTGGTTATTTTTCTATAGAAGCATGGATATTTCCAAGATGAAACTAGGCAGTGAGAATTAGATATGTGATCCCAGTGGCCTGATCCTTTTTCCTTTGGAACACTATGAGTCTTGGAAGTAGAATATTGAGGATGAGCCGTTATAAGGTGCGGTGGTTGTAAGATCACAGATTTGTCCATAATGTATGTTTTATTTATTTTTCTATTTAATTCCCTCCTTTGGATTAAATTTGTGTTTTCACAAGTTCATGTGAATATTAGGGGGTGTTCTGGGGGTTTAGGACACAAAAAAAGGGAAGAAAAATGGGTTTCTGGGATGTTTCATGGTTTGTGCATGGTTAGCACTAACCGTATGGATCGTCCTAGATAAACATAAAAAGGGGCGTTTTTTTGAACAGTAGGATCTGGACGGGTTGCGCATGTTTTGGAAAACGGTGCTGGTAGACCATGAGACTCTATAACTTTGAGAAATTTACAAAAAAAACATTACGGGATTGTTGTGTTCTAATCAATATTTTTTCCCTTCTTCCTCCTTTGAACCCTAGTGATGATCCAAGCTTCCAAGATCATACAAGTGGTGATTTTTCTTTCATCCTAGTCCATTTGGAGTACCATTAGTTGCGGATTGAAGACTTTGGTAAGGTTAATACTCTCCTTTCTTCCTTTTCTTGATTAGGGATTGTGTCTTTATCCTCTCTTTATCTGAATCTCTATAACCATTTTTTCAGTGAGATTTACTGTGAAGATTTGAAGGGGGTTTAGTTTAGGGTCTAAGGGATTGATTAAGGGTGTGTTCGCCAATGGATTTATGGTAGGTGGTCTACATGTCATATTCTATAGTTTGTATTTAGACTTGTGTATGTGGGGTTTTATTTTATCTCTCTTATCGATGTGTTATTGGTGCCTCTGGAAGAATATGATGTATGTAGTGTCTAAATACCCAAATAAATTACTCATGATCCTCGTGGGATGCATGGAGGATGTTATGACTTATTTTAGGGCCACCCATGGGGTGTGAAAACCCTTATGAAAGATATCATGGTAATTTAATGCATGGATTTGATTCATAATGTCGTAAAGCCTTAGAAAATTTGTTAATTATGTTATGTATTGAGTTAGATGTGATGTCGATAGTTTTGTTTTAATGCGGTTAAAGGATAATGGATATTGGAATCCTCATGTATTAATCATGTTTTAATGATCACAAATCTTATAAATTCTATAAACCTTGTTAACTCTATGTAATGTCTCTCACATCAAATGTACAGTTGTTTAGTAAAAGATATCCAAATATATTAAGTGCAATACACTCAGTTTGGTTACTGTACACTATCTTTTGATTTAATTTATAATCTCTTTGAAAAAAAATTATTTATAACCCATTGGATGAATATCTGTGGTTATGTTAGAATATAGATATTTTTCTATGTCTGAGACACCATGAGTCTGCCACCGGTTATGTTTTTCTAGATATGTAATGAGACGTCGTGACCATGAGACACCGTGAACCAGACACTGTGAACGAGTCACCATGAACCATGATAAACCGTTTATAAGACACCGTCAACCATGAGACAACATGAACGAGACACTGTGAACCAGCCACCACAATCCATACACTGTGAACATGACATTGTGACCAATCCAGACACCATTTGAAGGAGACATTGTTTCCATGACTTACCATGACACTATTTCTTAATCTCCTTTTTCATTTTTCAATTTTCTCTCTAATGGTCATATTTGAAGCTATTAAATGCAATGACTTAATTAATGTTTCTTTGTAGACATGTAACCTAACAGTAAGATGTACGAGGTGCAGAATACATGCAACCTATTAGCTCTAACACGTGCACTCCAAGATGAAAGAGTAGTGCGGCATACAAAAATATACAAATGAAAGTGAGGAAAATGGAAAAAGGATGATAACACAAAACTCACTCAAAGAATTTTTTGAAGAAATAATTGTCACATGGAACCCGACGGTGTTGAAGAACACACAAAGCATACTTGAATCCTGGAATCAAGAACATCTTCACAATGAAGTACACAAGCCGGATCTGTCTAACTTGTGCCACTTTGTTTTCAATTTGAGGACTTTATTTCTATATCTGCTTCATCTCAGAAGTCCAGAGAAGCAAAGACTAACATTTAGAGAACATCTAAACTTATTTCAATATTTCTGCATTGTTTTGTATAAATTTATTAGCATTCGAGAAGTGTGTGTATCTGTATAAAAGCACAATCATTCTCTTGCATTAAACTGAAGGATACAAGATATTCTTTCTTCAACATATTTTTACACTTTTATACCCATGAATAAGTGTGAAAGAGGTCCCTATGTGGCCATGCATTTTGTACCCACGAAGAACTGTGGAAGAGTTCAAGTGACCTGGATAGTCATGTGTACTGTTGCTAACCCCGATCCAGGGTGTGGAACAAGTTTATTTATATTAACTTCTTGGTGGTGGGTGATCACCATGTGGATTGGATTAGGTCTCAACTTGAGACAGAACCACTTGTTTTATATCTGTTGAGATGCTTAATTTAGTCTCTTATGTTTTACTGCTTTACTGTATAATTCACAAATCACTAAATTTACATTGATAGTCAATCTTGGAAAGAAGTTATAATTTTTTTGGCATAGTAGAATAACTTAAAAATTAATCTTAATAACTGATCATATGATTATTTAGAATCAATTAATCTTGAAGATGTTATTCAAATAGTCATACTTTCATAATAGTATAACCATGATTAACTGGGTCGTATTTAACCTTAGTGGTGAAACATTCTTAATTATACTTTTAATCCAAAAAAATTTATAGATACTCAATTCACCCCCCCCCCCCTCTTGAGCAATCTACTTCGACCAACATTAGGTATCAAAAGTTTTTTATTAACGGCTCAGTTTAACCTTATTCAACTGTGATTGTAGTTTTACTTTAAGGATATGAGAATATCTGTTATTTCTAAATTCATATCTCTTTGAAAGTATTTATTTATTATGGATAATAGATTGGAAGGTGTTGTAACCAACATACCACCATTATTTAATGGAACCAACTATGATCAATGGAAAATTATAAGGAAAATGCATTTAGAAGGTATGGGTTTTGAAATTTTTCCTTCCATTAAAGATGAATATATGATTCCTACTACTGATAAAATCACTTGTGATGAACCCACCAAAAATGCTTATAATAACTACTGAAAAGATATGAATTCTTTATATTTCTCTTTAAGAGACGATAAATTTAATATAATTTCTACATGTAAAACTGCCCACTAAATTTGGGATACCTTGTATGTTTCACATGAAGGAACATCTAGCTTGAAAAAAATGAGACTTAATACTTATACTACTAAATATGATAAATTTTAAATGAAACCTGATGAGACTATCTCTGAAATGTATCTAAGGATCAATGAGATTGTCATCAAGATGATTTCTCTTAGAAGAAAAGTCACTACCTAGGAACTGATCATGAGAACTCTTAGATGTTTTCCTAACAGATGGAGACGAACCTCTGTCTCTATTATAGAATCATGTGACATTAGTAAGCAACCTGTAAAATAACTCATTGAGAAACTGATGATTTATGATGAAGAGATAAAAGTTAACAAGTAAGAAGAGGATGAACCCAAAGGATATCTTTTGCATTCAATACCACCACCTCTAAACACAAAGACAATGGGAAGTTGGATGCTTATGTTGAAATTACCAGTAGTTAACAGTCATCACCAAATAGTGATGAGGAGATGGCTCAATTAACCAGATGATTTAAAAGATTTTACAAGAATAATAACTTTTTCAGAAATCCTAAATTTAAGGGGAGATATGACTAAAAAATAATTTGGAAGAAGGATTGGAAAAAAGTGACAAGAGTGTTGAGACTATATCCTATGAATGTAAGCACAAAGGACATATCAAGGCCGACTATCCAAATATCAAGTACAAAAAGTGATATGAGGATAGGAAAATAAGTATAAAAATGAAATGAAAGCAACCTGGAGTGCTTCTGAGGGAAGTTCAAGCGACTCAGAAACGTCACATGATGAAGAGTCTAAAAAGCCAATATGTGTTTTATGACAAACACATCCAAGGTAACATTGGACTCTGTATATAATTCATACTATTCTGGAGATGAGAGTGACTCAGAAAATATGAATAAAGAGGAAATGTTTGAATATTTTAACATGCTTGAAGAAACATGAAATGAACTGAAAGAAAAATATAACTCTTTGAAGAAATATTAATCTCTTACTGTGACTGTTAAATCTGAAATCACAACTAAAAAAGGGAAAAATGATCAACTTCTCAAAGAGAAAAATGAATAAAAAATGTCTCATGAGTAATTGAAGAATGACTTAGAAAAGTTTACCGATGGTAAAAATACTCTTACTCAAATGGTAATTAAACAATTTGCTCCTATGTACAACATTGTCATTGGTTATCAACCTATAAAAAAATATCTTGGTCGAACAAAATTTTTTTTTAAATCTAAGACATATAGTTTTACTATCAGTTCTAGACACACATAAACTTGTCAAAGTTATGATACACTTTGTATTGTTTTATGTTTTTTTGGACCGAATAAAGTTTATTTTTGAAATAGTTTACACAATGCTTATAGGAAACCTATGAGGAAGATATAGGTTCCCAAAAGAACTTATCACTAATGTTACTTGACCCAATCAAGTATGGGTACCAAAATCTGTTTTTTATTGATCGTATTATAGGAATGATGCTTAAAGGGTTCCTATAAAAGTGTATGGTACATGGATTTTGGGTGTTCAAGACACATTACAAGAGACCAATCATGATTCATGAACATAATAAAAGTAGATGGAGTACATGTCACATTTTCTGACAATGCCAAAAAAATTATTGGTCGTGGCCAAATCTGTAACTTTAACTCCATTTGGATTTCTAAAAAACTATTTGTTGATTGTTTGAAATATAATCTGATTAGTATCTCACAATTATGTGATGATCAATTTCATGTTAGATTTGAAAATGATTCTTGAAATGTCTACAATTCTAAACAAGAATTATTGTTTTCTACACTTAGAAATGAAAATGTTTATTCAGTTAACATAGATTATTTAGTTTCTCAAAATTCTTCAAGTTTATGTTTATTTCATAAAGAGTATTGGCTTTGGAATAGGAGACTAGGGCACTATAATATTCAGTCCCTTATAATTTTTAATAGAAAATGCCTAGTCATATACCTACCCAAACATGAGTTTCCAAATGATAAAGAGTGTAATCCATGTCAAAAGGAAAAACAACACAAAATTTCCTTCAAGCCAAAGAAAGAAGTGTCAACTTCTCCACCTCTCGAACTAGTTCACATGGATTTGTTTTGACCATATAGAGTTTCTAGTTTAAAGGGGATGAACTATGTCTATGTTATTGTTTAAGACATTTCTAGATATACTTGGACCATCATTATGGCTCACAAAAGTGAAGCCCGCTCTTATTTTACTAAATATTCCATGATTGTAGAAAATCTTACTAGACATAGGATTAAATCATTAAGAAGTGATCATGTTCATGAGTTTGAAAATAAAGAGTTTGAATTATTTTGCTCACAAAATGGATATAGTAATAATTTCCCTACCCCTAGAACATCTCAACAAAATGGAGTTGTAGAAAGAGAAAATAGAACCCTATATGATATTTCTAGAACAATGCTTAGTGATTATGATCTACCAATTTATTTTTGGGCTGAATTTGTAAATACACATGCTACAAAATCAATATAGTGTTGATAAGAACTATTCTTAAAAATTTTCTTTATGATATATGACAAAATCGAAAACCCAAAGTTAACTACTTCAATTTTTTTGTTGAAAAGTATATATCCTTATTAATAAGGAAAATCTTGACAAATTTTCATCCAAGTGTGATGAAGGCATATTTTTTTAGATATTCCATTTATAGTAAAGCCTATAGAGTTTTCAATAAAAGAACTAAATGTGTAAAAGAATCTGTCTAGGTCATATTTGATGAAACATATCCACATGAGCCTAAAACCATTCTAGAAAACTTGGAGGATGATATATCAAATCTAAACATTAATTCATAATACCCAAACCATTTTGTGAAAACTTCCATTTCTAGAAATTCCACAGACCCAAGTCACAAAGAACCTAAACCGATTGATGAACCTAAAATCACAAGTCCTTCCTTCTCTAGATCTATTATAAATCTTAAGAACCATCACTTAGATGTTGTTGTAGGAGACCTCGACAAAGGTACTCAAAGTAGATCTTCTCTTAGAAATCTAGTTTAACATTAAGTCTTCTTGTCACAACCTGAACCTAAAAACATTAGGGATGCTATAAATGATGAATTTTGGGTGATGGCTATGAAATAAGAACATAATCAGTTTGAAAGGAACAATGTTGGGAAACCTTTAGAAATACCCTAGGACACATTCACCATAGGCACTAAATGGGTGTTTAAAAATAAGGTATATGAAGCTGGTAACATAGTTAGAAACAAGCCTAGATTGGTTGCACAAGGCTATAGTCAAGAAGAAGGAATTGACTATGATGAAACCTTTTCACCATTATCTAGACTTGAAGAAATCATAATTTTGCTTGCTTATGATGCACATCTGAATCAAAGGCTATATCAAATAGATATTAAGTGTGCATTCCTAAATGGGTTATTGTTGAGGATGTCATTGGTGAGAAATCTCCTCATTTTAAAATTTCTCATTTTACAAATCAAATTTTTAAATTATCAAATGATTTATATAGTTTTAAACCTACTCTAAGAGCCTAGTATGATAGGCTGAGTACTTTTCTTATTTCTAGAGGTTTTAAAAAGCAAGAGATGATCCTACCCTTTTTATAATACAAATTTCTAATGATGTTTTAGTTGATCAAATCTATATAGATAACATTGTCTTTGTATCACCAAGAAATTATTTATGTATTGATTTTTCTATAATGATTCAAAATGAATTTGAAATGAGTTTAATGGGTAAACTAATATTCATTCTCAGATTTCAAATCATTCAAATTAATGATGGTATTATTTTTAATCAAATTAAATACACTAGATATCTTCTAAAACATTTTGGATTGGATATAACTAAAAATATTGACACTCCAATGAGTACCAAATTTATGTCAGATCTTGATGAATATGTAAAACCTAATGATCAAACCTCTTAAAGAGGAATTATTGGAAGTTTACTCTACTTAACTTCTAGTCTACCAGACATTATGTTTAATGTGTATATGTGTGCTCGTTTTTAACCGAATCCAAGGGAATCTCATCTAAATATTGTAAAGGGAATTTTCAAATACATCAAGCATGAATTTAATCTAGGACTACTCTATCCTTGAAGTCAATCATGTGAATTAGTTAGTTATTCTGATGCTAACTTCAGTGGTTGTAAGTTAGAATGAAAAAGCACCTCTAGAACATGTCACCATTTATGAAAGTCACTAGTATCATGGTGTAGTAAGAAACAAAATTATGTTTCATTATCTACTATAGAAGATGAATACATAGCTTCTAGTAGTTTTTGTTCACAAATTTTGTGTATGAAACACACATTACATGATTTTAGATATCAATTCAGGCATGTAACTATAAATTGTAACAACAAAAGTTCAATTAATATCTCAAAAAACATGTTTCACACTCTAGGACAAAGCATATTGATGTAAGAAATTAATTTCTGAGATATCATTATAAAAAAGGTGATATCACTCTAGAAGTCATTGGAACTAAATATCAGCTTGCAGATATATTCACCAAACCATTAAAATATGAAAGAATAGACTATATCATACATGATGTAGGCATGATAAACCGTATGTAAATGTATTACTGTTTTATGTATTACTATTTCATATCTTACTATTTTATATCCTACTATGTCATATTTATGGTCACATAGTTATTATTTCTTAGTTAATATATGACACATACAATCTCAAACAATATGGTAGCACGATTTAGAAATCACATTTTTTATACAGTCTCACCGTAAAACATTTGTTACTGTCTCACCGTAAAACAATTATTACTATCTCACCATGATAGTCAGTTACTATCTCACTGTAAGAATGTATTGTTATTTTATTTATAAATTAGAACCTATATCATTGTAATTACTTATTTTTTTCTCGCGCTTTGTTTTTACATTGTTTGGTATTCCTAAATGATAAAATAAAAGAAATTTTCACTCGCTCTTCACTCGATCACCCTTATATTCTCTCAAACTATAACCCTTCTTCCACCATTCTACCCATTTATCTCTCTATCGTTCGGTGAATTCCCATGATGAAATTCTCTTCGTCATCAACTCCTGAGAAACACAGTTCAAAGAAGAAGAAAATAATGCCAAAGTTAGCACCTGAGGGTCCTCTAAATCCAAATCTAGTGTACTGAACTGTAGTACCTGAGAAAAAGATATTCCCAAAGTGGATTTTGTCGAGAAATTCTCTGTTTTTGAATGTATTAAAATAGGAAGGCTGGTTTGAATGGTTTTCAAAGGAATATAAACCCATCTACCTGACAGTAGTTGCACAATTTTATCAGTTTGTACAATTTTCATTTAATTCTGAAAGTGGCTATGTCGTAAGAAGTGGTATAAATGGCCAGAGATGGTCTTTTTCTTCAATGTTATGGATTTCATTCTATAGGATACCTCATGAAGGTATCTATGAGGACTATCTGAAAGGACCTCTGACTCCTTGTGAATTCGTTTTTTTTGGAAGATGCTTTGAAAAGTTTAACCGGAAATGGCACTAAGAGGAGAGCTATCACTGCTGAACTGGATGGAGAGTCTAGAATTCTGTTTATGTTTATTCAAAACTTAATTAGCCCCAGAAAAGGTAATTTTTCTATACATAAATATCATGATATATTTTTTAATCATCTTACAAAATGTGGACATAAGATCAATCTTGGTAAGTATTTCATACACTATATATGTGAATTGATGAAGACCACATCCAAGTCATCCTCCCTATTATATTCTCAGCTTATCTCAGCAATTCTACATACCAACGGATTGGTTGGATCAAATGATGATTTTATCAAGGATCATGAGTTCTGTCTTTCAAAGGTCATTATTAAAAGGATGAAGATCATTTGGAATCCTTGGAACAAGGAATGGGTGGAAAACAATGAGTTCATCTATGAAAAGTTCAATACACTAGAACATCCCTCAAGACTAAATGGTATTTCTGATCCTGGTTTAGAACTCGGTGAAGTAGTTGATTATTCTAAAAAATAATAAGAAGAGGCTAATTAGCCTGCCAAAGAAATTGTTTTTGATAAGGAAGACACTACTCCTGATCCTCATGTAGTAATTAAAAAAGAAATCTCTGCTCTTAAAGATATTTCTTATCTGGAAGATCAACCTGAAGTTGAAAAAGAATTTGTTTCCAAATAAACCGAAAAGGATGTAATGAAATAACATATAGAAGAATAAATTCATGTCATGAAAGATGCTGACCTTGAGAAACTTCCAGTGGAAGAATATGTTCCTAATGTCATTCCTTCGGTTGAAGATATGATGGAGATAGATTTTCAGTTAGCTAGACAGGAAATGGGTGAAGAACTAATGGATGAATTAGTGGATATAGATCAACATCCAAATCTGCTCAGTCCTGATAAGGATGCCACTATTAAAGGAGAATTATCCCCCAAATCCCGAAACTGTTGAAGTGCCAAACCAGATTGATCAAATCTTCGTAAACAAATGGTATAAATTTCCCCATTACATTGATTTGAATGACTCTCATGAAGTCTTAGTCAAAGGACTTGACCTGTCCACTATATTTCAGTTGAAAATGACATTTTTTCTTAAAGTTATCTCTTCCAAAGAACCTGAGCATGTATCAGTCTATATCTCTGAAACGTCATCTGAACAACCAACCTTGGAAAGTAAAGATGACCTAAAAGAATTTAGAGCTACCCTTTTGTCTCGGGTTGAAAAACTCTTGAATACCCAACTAGATCCTATAACAAATCTAAGTGATATAGATTCCTCATAGTTGTTGGAAAAAGACATTTGGCATATTAAAACAAAAATTCATCATGAGATTCCAGAAGTCATAGTTGAGAATAGACTTCTTAGTGATGAAGTGAAGACTCTAAGAGGTATGATTGAAGCCATGCAGAATGTGATGAATTCAAGGTTAGAGCTTGCTTCTCATCCTGTTGGGTATTTTGTTCCTCAGAACCCAAAAGATATTGATTCATTGATTCAACCTCATTTTGCTTATCTAGCTGAAAAAACAAACAGATAGTGGAAGAGATGTGTGAACTTGTTGTTGGTCTTAACAAGCTCACTGATGAGTATGAGGGGTGCCTTAAAAAAGTTCTAAATAAGATTAAATATCTTACGTCATATTTCACTGCTACTAGATCCTCTGTAAAATCATTTAAACATTTCTTAGACACTGACCTACTCAGAACAGTGGACAAATAAGAACTGCAGAGTTTTCTTAGTGGTTTCAATACAAATTCTCTATATAAAGTTATAAATAATAGTAACAGAGTTCTCGATCTAGTCCAAATCCATTCAAAATTGTTAATTATGATCATCATAAAATTTCCAATAGTGTGGAATTCTACTTCAAATTAATCTTCTCAAAGACTAGAATGACCAATCATTTCATGTACCTTGTAGAAAATCTGAGGATTCCTCCTGTTACTCAAAATTTCAAGACTCGTGTACAAAAGATCACAGAGTTCACTCGTCTGTTGGTTAAGTTTATGGAAAACAAGGATAACTTTGAAAATTCCATGAAATATGGTGGATAAATCCTTGTTAATTTTATCAAACTTATGAGGCCCTATCTTCATGTACATAGTACTGCCATAAATTCTCCTATGACTGCCCCTCTGAGATCTGGTTTGACTACCTTTACCTTTGCCTTATCCTCCACCTCTATGTATGTCAGTCAAGCACTGAGTCAGATCAGGCCTGTAATCCTTGATCAACAATTGGCTCGTTCTCCTACTACACCTACACTAGCTCCCTCTATCTTTGAAGGTCTACCTTTACCTTCTCTGTCAACCAACTCACTCACTTATTCTACCTCAACTTCTACTCATATGGTTTCTTCTTCTGATGTTGCTTCTTAGGGAAAAGAGAAGACCGGCATGTGATAAAGAATAGTGATTACTCTCCTTTGATAAGAATGTTGTTGCATTTATTATTTTTACTGAAATTTTATTTTTCTCTAATGTATTGTGCCTTTTTTATTATCTACTCATTATTCGATTCTTTTGATAATCTCAAAAGGAGGAGAAATCTATATTGAAAATCTCTATGGGAAAAACGTGATATTTTTTATATGCACATTGGAAATATGTTGTTGGAACAAATATACACTCTAAATATACATGATTTATGATCATCAAAAAGGGGGAGATTCTTGGACTCCATATGTATTAATCATGTTTTAATGATAAAAAATCATATTCACTCTATAAACCCAGTTAACTCTATGTAATCTATCTCACATCAATTGTATAGTTGTTTAGTAAAATATATCTAGTGCTATTAAGTGTTATACACTCAGTTTGGTTACTATACACTATATTTTGATTTCCATTATAATTCCATTGACAAATGATTATGTTTAACTCGTTCTATGAATATCTATGCTTAAGTCTGAATACAGATATTGGGCTAAGTCTGAGACACCGTGACTCTGCCACCGGTTATGTTTTTATGGAAATGTAATGAGACACCTTGACCATGAGAGACCGTGAACCTGACACCATGAAAAAGACACTGTAAACCTTGAGACACTGTGAACGAGACACCAAAAACAATGAGACGCCCTGTATGAGAAACCGTGAACTAGACACTCCAATCCAGAACCCGTGAACGAGACACCATGACCAATCTAGACACCGTTTGAAGGATACATCATTTCCATGACATGTTGTGACACCGTTTCATTAATCCGCCTTTTCCTTTTTCAATTTACTCTATAATAGTCATATTTGATGATTTAAAATGCACTGCCTTAATTAATGTTTCTTTGTAGACATGTCATCTGAAAATGCGACGAATGACGTGTAGAATACATGCAACCTGATAGTTCCAACACATGCACTCTAAGACAAAAGTGTATTGTGTCCCATAAACAATATACAGATCAAAGCGAGGAAAATGACAAAATAATGATAATGTAGAACACACTTAGAGAATTTTTGGAAGAAAGAATTGTCACATGCAAGTCAACGCTGCTAAAGAACAGATGAAGCATACGTGAATCCCAAAATCGAGAACATATTCGCAACAAAAAACACAATCTATATCTATCAAACTTGCGACACTTTGTTTTCTATACAAGGACTTAATTTATGTATCTGATTCATCTTATAAGTCTAGATCTTCAAAGAGTAACACTTAGAGCACTTCTAAACTTATTTTAATATTTCATATCTGTTGTGTATCATTTTATTATCTTGTGAGCAGTGTGTGTATCTGTATGACAAGACACTCTGTATCCTAGATTAAACTAAAGGTTACAATATAACCTTTCTCTAGCATCTTTTTAAACTTGTATACACACAAATAAGTGAGGAATAGTTCCATGTGTGTCCCGGTAGTTTGTACCCACGAAGAACTGTGGAAGAGGTCAAGTGAACTGTATAGTCTTGTGTACTGTTTTTAACCCCGATCTAGGGTGTGGATCATGTTTATTTATATAAAATTCTTGGTGGTGGGGGATCACCAGGTGTAGTGGATTTGGTCTTGGATTGAGACCAACCCACTTGTTTTATATATGTTGTGTAGTTTAATTTAGTTTACTCTGTTTTACTGATTTTTTTTATAATTCATAAATTACTAAATTCACATTGATAGTTAATCTTGGAATGAAGTTATTATTGTTTTGACTTAGTAGAATAACTTCATAAATAATCTTAATAACTAATCTTAAGATTACTACAAATTATTCAATCTTCTATGAAGTTATTCGAACAGTCAAACTTTCATAACTATATAACCTTGATTTACTGGGATATATTTTACTTTATTGGGGACTCCTTTCTAAGAATACTTTTAAACCAGAATTTTTTATATATACTCAATTCACCCCCCCCCCCTTAGAGTAATCTACTCTGAAAAACAACAGAATTTTTGGTTGGCATGTAAATGGGATGAATGGGGTTATTGAGAATATGTTAAGAGACTATGTTTGGTCTTGAATATTCTTGTTATATAATCTTGAGAAATGGGAAATAGGATAAATGATTATGGGGTATAAATCATGAATGTGTTAATGGACTGTGACATAATTTTAATTTTATCATTTATTTGATATTTTTTGATACTCCCAATGGTATTGGAAAAGCTTTGCTGTAATGTGGTTGTTGTGGAAATTGATAAATAATCATGTGCACAGGGCTTGGTAGAGTGGGGTATAGACATGAGGTTCTTCACCCACGGGTAGAGTTTTACTAAGGTTCGTAGTTCCATCCTCTAAATACATGTGTTCTGAAAGGGGAAAAAGTTGTATTACCCTAATAGTTTCATTCCACCCTGACAAAGGATTCGAGGTGAGGGTAATATGGTTATTGTTATGTGTTTTGTAGTGAGATAGAACTTGATTATTCCCATATATTTTTACAATATTGAAAAAGCCTAATCCTTTGAACACATTATAGAAGAGTGAACTATGTTTCAAGTTGCCTAAGTTGTGATCTTGGCTTAAAGGGTATCATAACTTAAGGGATCATAATCTAGAATGGCCTATTAGACTACATTCTTTTACTTTCCATTATTTACCACTTTCATTCACTATATATTTTGATGGGATATCTTGTAGACACCATTGGTGGTGTCGTACTGAGTTTCACTCATACCCTACTTGGGCTATAGTTGGGTACCCGAGAAGATTTCATGGTTGCAAGATAGGAAAGAGGCAAGTGGATTGTGCTAGAGAAGTGGGTCAGATTCGATATGTGCCAGGAGGATGTTCGGGACTTGGGTCGAGGACCATTTTTTGGATTCCACTATTTTCCATTCATTCTAGGTCGTTCACTTGGAACTGTAGCATGACATGGAATATTTACAATTTGATATGGTTTGTAAGCAGTTGGGGGTTGGTAATTTTTGAATTTTCATCATTTTGTTTATATTTATTCCTATATTTTTAATATTTTCTACCATGTATTACTATGAAAAAGAGGGAATAGTATCCCCACTAGACTCTTAGACCATCTCTATTGGTCGACAAACTCTGGTGTATGTGGAGGCATGCTTGAGTTCATGTGGCGACCTAGCTTAGGGCACTAGTTTAGTGGCTCCCTGGTTAGGGATGTTACAAAGTTGAATCATAGGAGTCATTTTCCCTTCCTTTCTCTTTGGGAATAGTAGATGGGAGATTTGGATAGTGTCAGACCATGGTAATGAGCTCATCCATAGGAGTAGATAACCTAATTATGATGGAAATCCTACGTCACATATGGTGAGACTTTTTATTCTTGTTTAGTGTTGTTACATTTGATGATATTTCACCGTTGGGTGATGTACATGTGGTTTGATGTGAGAGGTTTTTGATATTTTACTCTTGGCCAAAATGGTTTGAGGTTTTACATTAATGAACCATTCTAGGAACCTACGTATATAAGTGACATGCATTATAGTAAGAACATACACATGGGATGATTGTGTGGGACATAGAGAATAATATGCATTTGATTTCTTGAAAATTAAAGAAAATTGGTAGTAATATAATGGTTGAAATGTGGTATAATATAAGGTTTGTAACCATGTGATTTGTTGGTCACGTTAGCCTAGACCTTGGTGGGGTGGCCAAGGGTAGTGTTCCGGTTGTGACTGGGCTCATTTGGGTAGTGTGTGAACAATGAATTTCTTATTAATAGTGATGAGCCTTCCATTATATTTTCATGAAACCTTTATGGGATGTTTTCTAAAGATCTTGTTTGGAATTGTAGTGAAATTCTACCATGAAGATGTGTGTTAGTTGGGCTATAGGATTACATTTCCAAGAATGATCCCCCAATAATGGAGAAAAGGGATCCAGTGGTTCCAGAAGATATTGAAGAGAAGTTTTATGACAACTTACCTCATTTTATGCAGATGATGGAACAGGACCCGGGGTTGGTTACACAATGTTTGTTTGAGCTGACTAGGGAGTTTCTTCTATAACACCATCCATCCATTATCAGATAGGGTGTTCTAGAGGCAATGGATTTATTGATAGAGTAAATCTAGATTATTCTTGACAATGTAGTGAATCATAATTATATATGAGTCTATTAAATAGCCAATATTCATAAAGGCCACGTAAATCATTGGTGGGACATTCTGGTTCAGATAGAGCAGACTGAAGTAATGATGTGGAAGGATTTTTAGGAGAATTTTCTCAAAACACATTTACCCAGAAACATGAGGCAGGTGAAGGCTATTGATTTTATGAGCCTAACCCAAGGTAAATGTCAGTAATAGAGAATTTTATTTGCATTAATGACTTGAAAGGCTTCGTTACAACATTTAATGGACATGGGGATGATCTGGAGAATCATTTTAAGGATGGGATAAGACCTGATATCATGTATCAAGTGGATATATACCGCTTGAAAAGGTTTGCTGAGGTGGTGGATCAAGACCTTATCTTAGAGGGGAACGGGAAGGGGGCTTTGGGTAGCGAACTTGTAGTTCCAGCTGGGCGAGAATGTAATGAGTATTCCAATAGTAAGAAGCTTCATTCTAGAAATTCTATGTGGGGTGGAAGTATGCAGAGGAGACCAAAGAGGATGTCCACCTCTTAGGGTGGTGATTAGCTGTTTTTTTATCAGTGTGCCAGGTCCGGATGCATGTGGGGCTAGTTTCCCCTACCATCATTCAAATGTTGAGGTTGAGGTTGTCTAGGCCATGTGCGTAGGTTCTTTAGGAACCCATGGCAGTTAAGAAACAATGGATGCTTGAGGAATATTCCAAGTACATTCATTGGGTCAGTTAACTTGTACCAAGTGGGTAGTTAGAGCTCCACGGTTCACAATGGTAGTGGTGGTGGACATGGAACTCCAATGTGATATCATCCATACCAATAGGGAAGTGCAGTACAAGGTTCTCAGGCGTAAATAAATATAGAATAGTGATTCATCTCTATGCAGTTCAGACTACACTTGAGGGTGGCTAAGGAAGACCATCAACTATTCGAGGTATGATCCTTGGAGCTTTCACTCTCCCTAGTTCTTTATTTGATATAGGTGTTATGTATTCTTTTTTTTTCTCAGTTCGTTATTGTGTAGGTATTAATTATGAAGTGTGTGTGTTGGGAAATGTCATTTGATACATCATTGGGGTTTGAGTGGAGAACATCGTGAAATATAAGGGTTGTGTAGTGGAGGTTAGTGGATATCATTTTATATGGAATCTATTAGTTCTAAAGATGTTAGGTTTTGATCTAATATTGGGAATGGATTGGTTGGTGTTGAATTAAGCCCATATCCAGTATTACTAACATTGAGTAACATTCACATCTCTCAATGGAGACTCTTTTTTCCTCCATGGTGAGTGGGATACTAAAGTGGGCCATGCAGGGCCGCTATACCAGTAGTTTGGAGAAGTCACAACCCATGTAGCATACCTTATGTTAGATGAGGGGGAGAAAGAGAACCCAATATTCCTTACTATTGTTAATTGGTTTTAGGATGTGTTTAATAAGGACATAATATTTCTACCACCTAATAGGGATGCTGAGTTTACGATTGGGTTGTTACCATGAGTGGTGTTAGTTTCCATTCCACTATATCGAATGGTTCCAGCAGAGCTCCAAGAAAATATAGATCAACTAGTGGATTTAGAGCATAAGTGATTTATTCCTCCTAGTACATAACCCTAGGGATCTTTTATTCTATTTTATAATAAGGCTGACAGATCACTAAGTCTATGTGTCAATTATTGGAAGCTGAACTAGATGATGGTGATTAACTGATACCCTATTCCCAGAATTGATTACTATTTGGACCAGCTCAGAGGTGCCTTAGTTTATTCAATGATTGATTTGATATTGGGATAGAATCAGTTTAGGGTGAGACCTTATGATGTTCCCCAAATATATTTTTGAAGTAGGTACAAGTTGTATGAATTTTTGGTGATGCTATTTGGGTTGACCAGTACACCGGATGTGTGCATATGTTTGATGAATCGGATATTTCACCTATATCTAGATCAATTTGTGGTTTTATTTGTTGATGACTTCTCGGTGTACTCTAGAACTCATGAAAATCATTCCAAAAACATTGACATCATATTAATTACACTAACAGATCATAGGCTTTTGGCCAAGATATCAAAATTTTATTTTAGGATTAACGAGGTTCACTTTTTGAGAAACATCAATTTTTAGCCCAGTTTGACAGTAGATCTAGAAAAGGTGCATGATGTGGTGTCTTGGGAGTATCTCAATAATGCTTCTTATGTTCATTGTTTTCTGGGATTATCCAGTTATTACTGAAAATTCATCATACATTTCTCTCATATTTCCATGAAAATCATTGTATTAGAAAAGGGGGTTATGTTTTAAGTTTTTTGGCTAGTGACAATGATTTCCAAGAGTTGAAGAAGTAGTTGATTGTGGCACCTATTTGGATATTAACCAAAAAAGGTAATAAGTACATCATGTTCTATACTGTGTCTAGTGTAGTATATGGAGTAGTGTTGATGTAGGATGATTGGATTGTAGAATACGAGTTGAGATAGTTGAAACCACATTAATGAAATTACCCTACTCTTAACCTTGAGATTGCTGTTGTGGTTCTTGCACTAAAATTTGGGAGGCATTACATGTTAGTAGAACCCTTCACGGTGTTTACCAAACATAAAAGTCTCAAATACATCTTCTCTCAACAGGGTTTGAATATTAGACATGAAAGGTGGTTCGAGTACCTACAATACTATGATTTTGATTTGGTTTATACAACAAGGAAGTGAAATAGTATGGATAATGATCTGAGCTAGAAGACTCAGAATCAGGTGGTTCAGGAATCTAGTTCAATGTGGAAGATGGTGAACCTATTTGCTGAGATGTTTTTGAGGAATAGTATTGGCATGGGAGGATTGGTCTCCCATCCATAGTAGTTGAATCTGTGATTTTTTTCATTATAGGAAAGTCATCTAGTGGATCTCAAGTGTTTGGATATGAAGTAAATTCTTAATGGTGGGGAGTCACGTTGTAGTTGGTCTTTTGGTTCTGATAGAGTAACTTAAGTTCATTGTCATATTGTAGCACCAATGGGTGTATGGTAGCTGTTGATGTGTGAGTTCCACGGATCGAAGTGGTCGGTTTTTCCTTGTTTGACCAATATGTACCTTGATCTTCATATAAAGTATTGGTAGTCAGAAATAAAGAAGGATGTTGTGGGTTTTGTGGCATGCTACCTTTCATGTCAGTAGGTGAAGGCCGAACATTAGCATCCAGGTGGGTTAGTGTTTTCATTTCCCATTCTAGTGTTGAAGTGTAATGCCATAACTATGGACTTCTTAGTTGGACTTTTGAGGACTACATGGAAAAATGATGCAATATGGGTAGTTGGGGAAATTTTAAAGAATGTAGCTCATTTCTTGTCGATCCCAGAGACCTATACACTAGACTAGTTGGGTGATTTATATGATCAAGAGATAGTGTGTTAGCTTGGTATGCCAAGAATAATAGTTTTGGATCATGATCCATGTTTCACCTATCATTTTGAGAAGGTATTGTAGAACTTTATCTGCAACTAGGTGTTTTTTACTACAATTTATCAACCGTAGACTGACGGGTAGTTAGAACATACGATCCATGTTTTGGGGGACATGTTGAGAACTTGGGTATGGGATTTAAGTGGTTTATGGTAAAGGTACTTTTCACTCATTGATTTTCCTTAAAAAATAGTTATTTGGTCACAATTCCAATGGATCATTTTCAGGCTCTAAATGGGAGATTGTGTAGATCTCCTCTGTGTTAGTAGGAGGTTGGGGAGTCTGAGCTGTTATGACCGAGTCTCATGCCAGAGACATTGTAGATGTTTCAATTGATCAAAAAGAATATAAAAATGTCCCATAGTAGGAAGAATTCATATTTAGATCGGTGTAATAGGCCTCTAGAGTTTAGGGTGAGTTATAGTGTGTTTCTTTGTGTGTTAACAAGGTTTTGTCACCATTGAATTCAGAAGCAGTGAAAGTTGGTGCTTAGAAATGTGGGTCATTTGAGGTTGTGGTGAGGATTAAACGGGTGTCTTTCCGATTAGCTCTACTGCTATGGTATAGTGGGATGCATGATGTTTTTCATGTTCCACATCTCTGATAGTGTCGTCCTGATTTATCTCATATTATAAATGCTAATGATGTTGAGCTTGAGGATGATGTATCCTTTGAGGATCATCTGATCGATATTATGGATAATTGTGAGATGGTCTGCTGGGTATGGTTTTGAATTTGGTTTATATTATATGGAAGCATGGAAACATCAAAGAGGAATCATGGAAGAAAGAATTAGATATGTGGGCTCAGTGGATTGATCTATTTTCTCTAGGAAATTTTTAATGCTTGGAAGTAGAGGCTCGAGCACGAGCCATTATAAGGTGGGGAGGTTTTAATATCCCATATTTCTCTATCATATATGTTTTATTTAAATTTATATTTAAGTCACTCCTTTGGATTAAATAAGAATTTTTTCAAATTCATATAAATATTAGGTGGTGTTTTGGGGGTTTGGGACCCAAAAAAAGTGAATAAAAATGAGTTTCTGGGTTGTTTCAAGGTTTGTGCACAATTAGTTCAGACCATGAAGATCAGCCCAGATAATCGTGAAAAGGGGCTATTTACAGATTATAGCATCTGAATGGTTTTCACATGGTTTGGAAAATTGTGCGGGTAAATCGTGTGGCCCAGTAACTTTGATAAATTTACAAAAATTACTATACTCTATTTTTATGTACCAATCGATATTTTCCTCCTTCCACATTTGAACCCTAGGGATGAGATAAGCTTCAATTATTTTCAACTGGGCAATTCTTCTTTGATCCTGGGATGTTTGGAGTGTTGTCAGTTGCGAATTGAAGATATTGGTAAGGAAAATCCTCTCCTTGCATCCTTTTCTTGATTATGTTTTGTGTATTTATCTTATCTCTATCTAAAGCTCTAAAACCCTTCTTTTTTGGTGAGATTTAGGCTGAATATTTTAAGGGGTTTTAGAGTGGGATCTACGATCTTGATTAATGGTGAGTTTTTTAATAGATATGAGGTTGGTGGTCTACAAGTTATATCATGTAGTTTTTATTTATACTTATGCATGTAGGGTTTTATTTTTTCTCTCTTATTGATGTGTTATTGGTGTAATTGGAGGAATATTATGTATTAAGTTTCTAAATACCCAAAATAATTTCACATAATCCCTGTGGGATTCATAGAGGCTGTTGTGACATAATTTAATGCCACTCATGGGGTTAAACGGCCCTTCTGAATGGGATAATGGAAGTGTATGGCACGAATTTGATTCATTATGTGGTAAAACATTAGATAACGTGTTAATTGTGTAATGTAATGAGTTATAAGGGTTTTGGATAGTTTTTTTAATGTTGTTAAAGGCTAAGGGATTGTTTGGTTGGCATGTAAATGGGATAAATGGGATTAATTAGAATATGATAAGAGAATATGTTAGTTCATGAATATTTTTAGTGAGATAGGCATGGGTAATAGTAAATAGGGTAAATGGTTGTGGGGTATAAGTGATTAATTTGTTAATGGATTGTGGAATAAGTTCAATTTTCTCAATTTTTTGATATTGTTGTGATGTTGCCAATGATATTGGATATGCTTGGTTGTAATGTGGTTGTTGTGGAAATTTATAAATAAGCATGTTCACATGGAGTGGTAGAGTGGGGTATTGAAAAGAGGTTCTACACCCAAGGGTTGAGTTTGACTTTGGTTCTAAGCTCCATCCTCTAAATGTGCGGGTTAGGTAAGGGTACGAAGTTCCATTCCCCTAATAGTTTCATTCCACCCAGACTGAGTCTACGAGGTGAGGATAATGCGGTTATTGTGATTTGATGACTAGTGAGATGTGAATTCATTATTCACATGTGTTTTGAGAATATTTAACATGCCTAATCTATTGAACACGTGATAGAAGATTGAACTAAACTATGAAATTCTTAATTAGTGAACTTGGATTAAAGGGCAACATAACATAAATGACCAAAATATAGAATGGATTATTGATCCATTTTCCATTAAATTACATTATTTACTACTTTAATGAACTTTATATTTGACTATATATGTTTTAGAAACCGTTGGTTATTTCCTATTGAGTTGTACTCACACCTTGCTCGGGCCGCCGTTGGGTACCCGAGCATATTTCATGGTTGCAGAACAAAAAATAGGTAAGGGCCTTATGCTAGAGAAGTGAGTCAGGTTTGAGGTATTATTGGGGGAGGTCCGAGACTTGGATCTAGTTCTGTTTTGTGGATTCCACTATTTTCATTTCTTTTTGGTTTGTTCACTTTGCCCTATAGAATGACATGGCATATTTACTGTGGGATATCGTTTGTTCCCACTTGGGGGTTCGTTATTTATGCATGTTCATAATTTTGTTTATATTGACTCATTTATTATTTATATTATCCACTGTTTCTTACTCTGAAAAAGATTTTATAGTCTCCCCACATGACTCTTATACCCTCACCACTAGTCATCAACCTCTGGCGTATAGGGAGGCACACTTGAGGTCATGTGGTGACCCATCTCGCAGCACAATTTTAGTAGCTATTGATTCGAGGTTGTTACATCAATGGCCTTTTAACCCAACATTGATTTATGATTTTTAGATGATCAAATTTTTCCTCAATATATTTATAATACCCATAGATTTTATGAAATATTATTCTTCTAAAAAATTTAATTTTCTAGATATCTTGTGTTACACGTACTTTGAGTTCTAACAAACCTCAACACACTATTAATATTATTATTCAAACACAAACATTGTTAAATTTATATTATACTTTATAGAGTGAATAATAAAAAAATAATAAATATTAATTTAAATTGTTTTATATAATAAAAATAACGATAAAAAGTACTTATTTTTCAGTAAAAAGATTTTATGTTTCGAAAATTCTATTTTATCAAAAAAAACTATTATTTTTGCGAATAAATAATAAATTTATTTTTTAAAACATTTAGAAAATTTATTTTAAAAATAATATTAATTTTTTGAATCAACACTTCAAGGCTATCTTAGGATGAATTTTTAAATTAAAATATTATATTTTAAGAATAGTGAAAAATATTAGTTTTTATTGAAAACTACCTTTTCATTTAAAGAATCTATAACATTTATTTTTATTATAATGTGTTTTAAAAAGTAATATTAATCAATAATATATATATATATATATACTAATATAACTTAAGTCATTGGAATCAACTTCATATTGAATTTTTTAATAAACACTTATTATAATTTTGAAACATTTCACTTTCAAAACTTCTTTTCTCACTACATCTATGGATTAGATTTTAAATTAAAATTTTAAAATCATGTAAGTTTATTTTGTATAATGGATTTTATTTTTTGATTAAGAATAATTTAGATTATCTAATATGGTAAACTTCATTTTTTTGACCATAAGTAATTGTAAAAATTAGTAAAACTTATTTATTGTCGTTAAGGTAAAAATGGCTTTACTAGGGGATAAACTAAACAATAATGGTTAAAACAGACCCAAAACTTTTAAAAAATAAATTTTTGGATATATATAAACCTTTTGACCACTATGTTTTTATAATGACTCATTTTGGATCTTTTTTCATTTGTAAAACATGGGTACACTTTATTGTTTTTCAGAAATATCATGAGTATCCTCTCCCCCACTTATAGAAGGTCACACCCTTTCCCCTCTTATTAACACTTCCAAAACCCATTGAATTAGAAAATAACTAAAAAAATACACTCTTAATTGACACATATCATCCTAGAATCCTTATTTTGATCATAAATTCAACCTAGGACGGCTTTTCATGCAATCTTACGGAGTTTACTTGAAGAAGTGGAAACGTTCTTCAACAAGCATTTTTATTTTATTTCTTCTTACACCTCCTTAAAATATTATTAAAAATGATAATATAATTTAAATAGTATATTACCTATACTTTCAAATTATTATTCTTTTATCATAACCTGCATCTATATCCTCTTCCCTCAAATAGAAAATGACAATGTGGCTTGTGTGTATGGTGGAATACAGCCTTACAAACTGAAATGACATGTTTTCCATCAAAACATCTCATAGTTGGGTGTGATGATCGATATATTGTATATTTATTATATTGGTAACATAAATATACTTATGGAAATATATTATCACATATACATTTTTTACATTCAATTCCATGGGTTGTACGATTATATTGATCGTGTATAGAATAGACTACCACCACCTGAATTAATGTCATTAATTCATTACATAAATTTAATAAGGAAGGTAATAAGGGATATTTATATGAATATATGTGATATATATGACATATAAATTATTTTTTTAATGTAATATATTATTTACCTTTCTTTTATTTTATTCTTCGGGAAAATAGAAACAATGTTCTTGCGTACGTACGGTTTATGGTCTCCATGGACGTTGTATTTCAATTTCTATATATAAATTTTATATATTAATGAAAATAAATATATACCGAATATATATGATATATATATAATTAATAAAAAATGGGGATTTTGAAACAATTATCTAGGTTAGAGGACCTGAAAAAACAAATCAAAATATACATTAAAAACATTGACTTTGTTACATAAAAAAATTTACAAGTAGTTATAAAGAAATAGTCAATAAAAGTGTTTAAGTACAAAATATTTGATATTATATATGTAATTATGCACATATAATGTTATTATAATAAATCTATATATATTATATTGGTGGAAAAATAACTTTGGACGCAATATGAACTCCATGCAAGGGATTTGTTTCTCAAATTACCTATTTTGAGACATAAGTAATATTTTTTTGTAATAATATTATATGAGGTGTATATACTAAACCTTATAATTTCAATAAAATTATTATCCTTATTTAAATTACATTAATAAATTTATTTAATGGTATTATTTAATGGGACCTATAGTTCCAATGATACCAAAGTTGTAAAGGTTTTATGATATAATATCCCCATTTATAGGGATTATTTAGGTTCATGATTAGATGATGAAATATATTGATATTTATATTAATTAAATCCTGAATTTTATTATAATATGGTTTTTAATGAGAATATATTTTTCCCTTATTTTTCCTATCTTTATACACTCACGATTTTATATAAATGTTATTAAAGAAAACTGAATTTATTTGTCTCTTCGGTCGAAAAACCACTCTTTGAGGTCCACGTATTTTTAAAATGTTTTAATATTTCTATATGAATTTTTAAACTCATTATTACCTCTTATAGTTTTAACATTTTTTTTAAAAGGAATCATTATTTTTTTTCAAATAAGGCCCATATTAATTTTTCTGCAAATCTCAAAAGGAAACTATGTTTTAATGTGTATTGTATGAACTAAATTTCCCACCATCATAAAAATTATTTTATTTTAATCTAACATTAAAATTTTTCATGGTTTTTTTAAAATAATATTATTTCAAAAATATGTTACTAATTTTTAGTATTTAAAAGTAATTTTTAAATAAAATTTATTTTCCTAAACAAATGTTACAGTTCATATTTAAAAATCATTCTCTATATAAGATGACAGAAATTGATGTTAATTATGATTTAATTGGTATATGATCCAATGATACCATTCTTAGTCATTATCTTGATGTTTTGTGTTTATGATGATAATATTTTTATAAAACCAGTTTCTCTTCCATAGGTTATGCCCTGATAAAATTATTATGAAACCTAGCTATTTTTTCATAGGTTATGCTTTGATCAATTGATAAAATGATTTTGAAAACTATTTCTTTTTCATATCTTCTATTATGAAATAATGGTTATGAAACCCATTTATTTTTATGGTTCTGATGTGATAATTCTATATGAACTTGTGGTACACATGTATAATTTTAATTAGGTGATGGGTGGGACCAATATCTCTCTCCAATTCATTGGGTAATAATTGATATCTTGGGTGATAAACATGACTAGATTGGGGAGTGAATCACTTTAAGTGTGGAATTTTTACCCCTATGATATCCTTAGGAGTAAACTTATTCCACTATAATGTCTTATGAAGTGAATCCATTCATCTATGATATTCTGGAAAGTTATCCTTTAAATAATAATGAAATTATTTTCAATACTTTAATGTATACCACAAATATAGGACTTATGCCAATATTTTGTTCTCATGGTTCATTTTCTTTTACTACATTATGAATAATGTCTTATAATCTACCATTATTTATTCCATGACTTATTTTTATGATCTATGACATTCATGATATATATTGAAATGTTATTTTCATGTTCTCTCACCCTTATGCTCATGATATATTGATATCTAGCTTCCGTACCCCTACTATGAATCTGAGATCGCCCTTTTTTGGGCTTCATTTCCCCATGTTATGTTAAAAAGGTATTATATATGATATATCTAAAAATAATCTTATTTTTAAATTACATAGTGGGAGAAGATGTAGCTCGCATAAATGTTTTTTTCATAATCAGGTTTCCAAAGGCCATATACCTGAACGGTTCTATCATGGATAAATATGTTATGTAATTAATATTAATCTATTATGATTTAATATTTATGTATGAGATGTTTGGGTCTTTATAGTTGGTATTAGATCATGGTTTAGTTAACCTTTGAAAACTATACTAAGAAAAACATAGTGACAACCATATAGATAAGACTATTTAAATAAAAATATATTGAAATTTTGGTGATGGATAAAGATAGTGGTTTATTAAAACTTACCTCCATGTTTTGATATTACAGGTGTATTTGGACAATTTAAAGAGGTTCCTAGGGGTAATAACTCTGAAAATGGTTTATTTAGCAATACATAATCCTCACTAAGTGCATGAAAATGGGACTTTCTGTACACCTGAATTGACACCACTTGGGGATATGCTTTTGATATTCAAAAACTCTTTACAAATCATCATGAAGAATTTGAATAATTACCATGAAAATAACTAGGTTAATCCTATCTTTTAATATAATAAAAAATAATTGGTCATTATTTATACATCCAATAGGTGATTTTCCATGATTATGTGGGTCCTTCTTATGATTATTTTTTCTTACAATAGACTTTTTATTTTTAGTCTATTGATGGAACATGAACAATCCTTGTTAATTTTGAATAAGATGGATAATTTAATGATTTTCATTTGAAGTAGCCAAATTTTATTAGATCTGGAATGAAGAAACTCATTTATATACTTACACAATTTTCTCAAGAAATGAATCAGGATGAACTTTAAAAAAATGAGGGAAAAATGATATGTTTAATTCTTTATGATGAAATGTATAACATATTTATGTTTTTATTATAAGCCACAAATTTTTAATCAATAGATCAGTAATATTGATTATATATTTTCTTTCCTCTAGTGTTTAGAGAATTAAAATGCATTTCGGTTATCTATCATTTGGAATGTGAAATATAATTTTGTTGGACTCTTATAAAGAATATTATTCAATAAGATGAAATTAAATCCATGAAATTTGATTAGTGCAAGTATTTATTTTCTAATAAGTACATTCCTCATATTATTTTCATAAAAAAAGAGAAAGAATTAATTGAGTTAAAACAAATTTTTTTACATATTTTTCCACAAGGTACTACGGTAGCTATAAGGAATTTTTTGTGATATCAAGGTTGAAATAAATATTGGGCTTAATTTTCAATCCCATTTGATAAGCAAACAAATATAGAATTAAAATAAAACTCTAAATACCATAGTGAAAATAATTTAATATTTTATTCATGCTATATGTATGGAAGGAAACATAGAGGAAATTTTATTAAGGGGTTTGTTAAATGTTTTGTGTGTGGGAAGGAAGTTCATTGGATATTTAATTATAGAAGTGAAGGGAATAAGCTAGATAATAATACAAATAGAGAGAAAGTTCAAAATAATACACCACACATGCTCATGTGTTTCAAGTGGAATGGGTATAGGAATTATGCAAACCATCACCCAAAAAGGAAGATTAATGGTGATGATTGACGATATAAACCACTTAAACCAAGAGGCCAAGAGAAATGTCATCTGATCATTGTTTATGGGGAGGCCTGCAATAATGACATGGTGAAAGTTACACCTACCATCCTCTATATAACTATTAATGTCTTATTTGACTCTATGTGTACCCATTATTTAATATCTAAAGAATTATCTTAGGGTGTCAAGATGAATCCCAATTTATTAAATTTAGAATTAGCAGTGAAAACCCATAATGTTACTATAATCTCATATCAAGTATATGATTACTCAGTAGTTAAATTTTTTTAGAATTCCATTCCTAAAAATCATATCATTCTTCCTCTGGTTCAATTTGATGTTATCCTATGAATTGCTTTGATTTATCTATATAAAAAAACATTAGTTTCTGAGGAAGGAAAGTCGCATTTGATTTTCCAAACCAATCTATGATCTATTATCTGTGTAATAATAATTTTGAACATCTGGTGGAAATCACATCCATTGAATGGGTTTTGATTCCTATTCAATATGAGTGTTTATATCACACGGTTGGGGAGAAATTAAACATCAATGATATTTCTATTTTTTAGGAGTTTTTTATTTACATAAGAGATCCCATTCCTTTTATAACAACTTGAATTTGAGTTATCAATAAGTCTCATATATAGTTCCACACCTATTTCAAATAATCCCTATAAAATGGACCCTATTGAGTTCTAGAATTGTGAAAAGAATATCTTATAGAACCTTGAAAAGGGATTCATTCTAGAAATTGTGTCACATTGGGTTGCACTAATAAATTTTTTAAATAAAGATGGACTAATGTGACTCTGAATTGATTTCAAGAGATAAATAAGATCCCGATCAATAATATGTATCTTCAACCCTATGTTTATGACATATTTTATCAACTATGCAGAGCTAAATACTAGTCCATTATTGGCCTTTGTTCTGGATATCGTCAATTAAGGGATAAGAAGGTGGATATACTGAAGACCAAATTTAGTACAAGGTACAAACACTATGAATATATAGTGATTCCATTCTTTCTTACTAAATCCACTGCTATCTTCATGGATTTAATAAATAAAGTCTTTATATATTATATTATTCAGTTTGTGGTAGTCTTTATTGATGATATTCTTATCTACATACAGTTTGAGGAAGAGAAATATGATCACTTGAAAATTGAATTAAATACCATATTGAAGGATAATATATCTAAAATGATTACAAATTTTGGATTTTGGATGAGAAAGATTTCATTTCAGGGTCATATAATATCATGAGAGGGTATATATATAGATCCATCAAAGAATGAGGTTATTGAATGTTGGCCATACAAACCAATGATACTGAGATCCATAGTTTTCAAGGTTTAGGTAAATATTATTGATGGTTTATGGATACTTTCTCATTAATATATAATCTACTCAACCAGTTGACATTAATGTGAGCCAAGTTCCTCTGAATAGATGGATGTGAGGAAAAGTCAATGAAAATTAAGAGAATATTAGCCAACCCACCTATGCTTACATTACCTTGAAATTAAGAATGGTTTTTTTATCTATAGTGATGCATCAAAGAAGGTATTGGGATGTGTTCCTATATAAAATGACATGGTTATAGATTATGTCTCATGATAATTGACGATTTATGATAAAAATTACAAAAATCGTGATTTGGAGTTAATTGTGGTATTTTTACATTAAATTTATGGGTAAATTAACCTTATAGAGAAAACTGTGATATATATACTCTTCATAAAAGCTTAATGATTATATTCACACATAAGGAGTCGAATATGCACCAGATAATATGGATTGATATTATAAAGGATAATGACTACTCGGTACATTACCATCCTAAGAAAGTGAACAAGGAGGCTGATGCTTTTAGTTGAAAGGAACTATCTAGATTATCCATGATGAGGATCACATAGGATCCCATATATCAGGATTAAGAAAGGATGGATCTATAAATCCTAAAATAAGGGTGGAAATATTATCATTCTTAATAGATTGTTCTATCATCTATCCTAGTGATGATTAATGAGGCAAAAACAGAAGATGTATAACTGAAAAGAAGGTGAGAAAGGTTCGTGAAATTAACCTAGATCATTATGGAATGATAAGGTTTAGGAACCATTTATATGTTCTATATATATCTTGTTTTAATAATGATCTATTTGAGGAATATCATATTTCGTCATTTTTTATTAATCATTGAAGTATGAAGATGTATAATGTTTGGAATAAGTATTTTTGGTGGGATGGTACGAAGAGAGATATTGTAGAGTTTGAATCTTGATGCTTGGGGAATCAGAAAGTTTAGACTGAGAGAAAAATTTATTAGGAGATGTTACAAACTTTACCTATACCTAAATGGAAATTGATAAACAACACCATGGATTTTATCATGAGACTTTCCCAAATATCTAAAGAGAACAATACTATATGTGTGGTATTCAAACATGTTATAATTTCATCAAACTTCCTCGCTATCATATAAGAATTCTCTCTTAATATTATTTCAAAAATTATACATTAAGGAAGTGTAAGGTTTAATGGAGTACCACATTTCATTATGTCTGATCGGGATATGAGGTTTACCTTGATGTTTTTGGTGAAGTCATCAACAAGATCTTGATATATAGTTTATTTTAAACACATCTTATCATCCTTCAAAATATTTTTATTCTGAGAGAAAAAATAAAACACTATAGAATATGATTTTATCTTAATCAATGTATTTCAGATTTAGTTGGAATCAACACCTTTCTCTTGTTGGTTTATCTTGTGAAAAAAGATTTCACTCAATAATTCAGAAGGCTCATGTTGAATCCATCGACAAAAATAAGTTTAAAACATCATTTTGTTAGATATAATTTGAATAAAGTAATATATTAGAGAATAATAAATCCAAATAAATTTTAGAAAATGATAGATACATTTAGCAACACATCAAGACAACTAAGATTTCGTAGAAAATTTATGCTAGTAATTTTCGATGTGATATGGAATTTGAAAATGGTGAGAAGGTGTTTCTAGAAATTTTTCCATGGAATAAAGTAATGATATTTGAAAATAATAGAAAATTAATCCATTTTTATATTAGTCCCTTTAAAATTCATGAACATATTTGGATGACATCCTATCAGTTATTTATTTCATCATAACTCACTCAAATTTATGATCTGTTCCATATATATCTCCAAAGGAAGTACATACTTGATACTTCATATTTAATGAATTTAAAATTCATACTGCTAGAGTGGGATTCTTCCTATGAGGAATATCATGTTAATATTTTGTATCAAATGGAGAAGGTTATATGAAACAGTACCACTCACCTGGTCAGTGTTTTGTGGAGAAACATCCATTTTGAGTACGCTATATGGGAACCTAAGGATATGATGAGGCAGAAATATCCTAATATGATTGTATCAGATTGATGAAATTTAAAATGGAAATTAATTTTAAGGGTGATAAAATTTTAAATCCGGATATTTTATGAAATATTTTTTTAAATTATTTTTAATTTCTTCAATAGCTAGTGTTACATGCATCACCGAATTCTAACAAATCATAACACACTATAAATATTATCATTTAAAAAATACCATTATTACTTATCAATTATATTTTCTTTGGAATATCTAGTACTAAAAAATTAATATTAATTATAATTGTTTTATATAAATAATAAAAATTGATAAAAAAAGTACTTCATTTTCAATAAAGCCTTTATATGTTGCGAAAAAACTATTTTCTCCAAAAAAAATTATTTCTTTTTCTTGAGAAAATAATAAAATGTATTTTTTAAACATTTAAAAACATTATTTATTACAATAAAAATCATTTTTGTAAATCTACATTCTTAAATTATCTTAGGTTCAATTTTTTGTTTTTTCAAAAACAATTAATTTTTCGATGAGTGGTAAAAAATAGTTATTTTTATTAAAAAATGTCTTTTCATTTAAAATGTTTATAATGTTATATTTTTCATTAAATGGTTATTTAATTAATATTAGTTAAAGATATGTAAATATTAATCATATTTAATTCATTTTAAACAATTTAATATTGATTTTTGATACAATGTTATTTATGTTTTGAAATTTTTCTATTTGAAAACATGCTTTCTCATCGCATATGTGTGTTTAATTTTAAAATAAATTCTAAAACATTTGTGAGTTTAATTTGTAAAATTATCTTACACATTTAAAATAATGATAATTTATATTATATAAAAAATTTAACCCAGTTTTTTTATCCTAATAAATACTAAAATATGTAAAACAATTACCACTTTTAAGGTAAAAATTGGCTTACCGGGGGTTAAACTAAAATGATAAGTGCTGAAAGTTACACAAAACATTTCCAAAACCAATTTTATGGCCATTAATAGAACTTATAACCTATAAGTGTCAATAATGACTCATGTTTGAGATTTGGTTCATATGAAAATCATGGGTACACTGTATTATTTTCAGAAATACCATGTGTGTTAGTTCTGCCACTTGTAAAAGGCAGCCCCTATCCTATCATATTAGCACTTCAAAATCCCTTTGGTTCAGCCAAGAACATCAAAAATAACCTCCATAATTACCTCATATCATCGTATAATCCATATTATTTTCAAAAATCAAACCTAAGAATCCTTTGGTGGAAACATGAGTAGGTTACTCAAAGAAGCGGTAATGTTCTTCAATGGAAATTTTTATTTTATTTATTCCTCCTCCTCATTAAAATATTTTTAGAAAAAGGTAACACAATAAATTAGTGTATTAAATATACATAATTTTTTTATGTTATGATCATGACTTACATACAACTCCTCTGCCCTCAAATGGAAAATGATAACATTGCTCGTATACACGGCAGATTACCACTTCATGAATTGATGGCACACGTTTTCCATCAAAACCTATAACAGTTAGTTATGATGATGGATAAATTATGTATGTATGATATTTTTAATATTAATATAATTATTTAAATATAATATCACATATTAATTTTTAATTTTCATTCCATTCAGGATGTGATAATGTTGATAGTGTGTACGGCGGATTACTGCCTCCTAAAGTGATGCGATTCATTTTTTAATTCAGTTTTTCATGGAATGTAATAAGGGGTAAATTAAATTATTATATGTGATATAAGTGAGATATAAATTATTATTTAAATCCAATATATTATTTAATTTTATTATGTTTCATTCTTTGGGAAATTATAAACAACACTCATGCGTACGAACAACTTATTGTCCCTCTAAAAGACGTCTTTCATTTTATATCTATAACTGTTAAAGATTACACATAATACATATATAATGAATATATAATATATTTATATCATTTTTTAAATTATATATATACTTTGACCATGATCAAAGTAAGAGGACTGAAAATAATAAATCAAATCATACATGAAAAATGAAGAATTTATTACCCAAAACATTATTTTAAGAAGGAATTATTAATAAAAAATTAATAATAGGGTTTAAGTACATAATATATGATATGATATATATTATTATATCCCTATAATAAATTTATAATAAATTTATATTTGTTATATAGGAGGATATAGTCCTTTTTAGAATAATGGAACTCATTATAAAGGAATTTTGTCTCAAATTCCCTACTATGGGACAAAAGTTATATTTTGAACCTATATTAATCTATGAGTTATAATACCTTAAATTTGGAATTTTTTATCATGGATATACATCTTTTTATGATACTCATGTTGAGTCAAAAAAAAAATTTACTATTCCATTCCATTTGTTTTGTAAGTCACAAACACAATCTTAAATACACAATATCTAATAATTTTAGGTCCAATGTATTATTACAATGTTTTTATAGAAAAAATTTCTTATTACCATACTTTTAAATTGTTTTAAAGTATTACAATATTTACATTAAATTTATAATATTGTGAAACATTTTGATTATGGTTATATTAACATTATAAATTATGTTTTAAGACTCTCTGTCTTGTATTCATACTAACAAAAGTATTAATCGGATAAGTCACTGGAACTTATATCATTGGATTCAAACTCATTGAGAATATAATAATGACACTCTGTAAGTAAATCCATCAGATTAAATTCATTTTTTATCCTGAATATGAATTTTTTTTATCATATTGGAACATTTTACTCTTAACACTATAAGAGTGTGTTGTCAAAAGGATATCATGCATTATGTAAATAAAAACAATGTTATGATTTTAGTTATGATATGATAGTTTAATTATTAGGTTCCCAGGTCCTACCTAAATTCTTGGAGAAAATATAACCAATGTAAATCAATATTATCATTGGAAGGAAGGCCTATAAAATTCTGGTCATTTGAAGAGTGTGATCATGGTTGACATCATTTTCTTATATGCATGTACGCTGTGATTTTTCTCTTATTTTATATAGTGTGAACGAATGAAAATATTTTTCATAGTATTATTTATTACTTTAGAGAGAATTTATTCCTATAGGAAGCCCTGTTATGTTGTCTCCTTAATATTGTTTTGTATTACTTAATGCGATTCAGTTTCTTTGGGTTACGATAGATTCATTTTAAGGATAAAAAGATATAAGAGTCAATGAATCTCTTGATTGAGGGATTGTGGGGATAGAAAAGGGGATATGATCATCATATCGAGGGATACCATGGATAGGAAGAGAGAATCATAACATTGTATCGAGGGATTTCTCTAGTAAGATAAAGATAGACTTTCGTGCAAGTATTATGCAATGAGAATTTATCCAAGGTTATTAGATACCATTCTCTATAGGTTAAAAGAAATATATTAAATTGTATTACTTGTTTATATTACAATTCTATTTATTTATGATAAAAGCGAAATAGAAAGTGATTTATTTTGTATTCATAATTCTATTTTTATTTCATTGATCATAATAGCTTTAATTATGATTCATTTTCTCTACCTTTAATTACTTTTTGAATAGAATTTTAATCTGAATATGATTTTACACACATTAATCTATATTTAATACATTATTATAACCATTATGGTGATGATAATTTTATGAATACTCTTACATATATTTTTCTACTATGAATGGGATTAAATTATAATTATCACCTATGGATTACATATTGGAATATACTTGATTATGATGCACAGTTCATCAGACACAAGGTCCTAGTTTGATCACTGTTTAAATACATAATAGGTACTTTAAATAGGATTATTCTAATCTTGTTAAACTAAGATTATTTTATTGTTAAAAATGAAATTTTTTAAACACACGATTCACACCCCTCCCTTGTATTTAGACATCTTCAAATAAACTTTGATCCCAAAATTGGTATGAAAGCTAAGTTTTCGTATTAATGATACTTACATTTGGTATCATATGAGGTTTCCACTAATAACTTTATACCATATTATTCTTGAATTTTTCTAGTTAGTTAAATTTTGTTATAAGTTTTTTTGTTTATAGATATTTTCTACACTAATATGTATCATGGAAAGGGATTTTCTATTAGTTTTAAAGATGGAAGGACCCAATATCAGTTTAATAGATAACCTCAATCCAAATACACACCCGATTTTTTATGGAGAAAATTATGAATTTTAGAGAGATATAATTAAGACGTATGTTATAAATATTATGGTTGACAATCTTTTCATCTTAACTATAGATTAAATGATTCTGGGTAAAAAAGTATCTAATTTTACAAACCAGGATACAAAATAGTATCAATTCAATTACTATGTAAGAAATAGTCTATTTTTTTCTTTAATACAAAGTATTTACAATCAAATTTCTTCCTATGAATATGATAATAGCATTTGGAAGAAGATGTTGATTACTCATTTTGGAACTTCAGAAGTTGTTGAAAATAGAAGGGCTATTATTAGAGCTTATTATCAAGAATTTCATTTTCATTATGGTGGACATATTACAATGTTATAATAAATGATTATAAAAATAATCAATAGTTTACATTATATGGGAGAGAAAGTATTAGGATATGAAATCCTTTTTGAAAATATTATTGATATTGTTCCCAATGAGTTAGAATTTGAGAGAACAACTCTAAATTAATATAAAAAGATTAAAAATTTACTCTTGATGTTTTATTTTGAACTATTTTTCAATATGAGAATAAGTTGAAAATAGATGTAGAAAAGCTAAAAAGAAAAATGGTGGAGTTTCTTTTACTACTACTTCAAATTCGATAAAAACTCGGACTCTTGATAAAGTTGTTAAGTCATCTAAAAAGATGAAATATACTATTAAATATGATTTAAGTGATTCTAATAATTATAAGAATTAGATAGCTAATCTTGATCAAAGGATGAAGAATATTGTAGGTAAGAAATACTTTCAATATCATTATAATATGAGAAACAATGAAATGAATAAAATAGATTGATTTTGAAGTTACATGTTATGAATATAGAAATATGGTCATATAAGACCATATTTTCTAAATCTCAAATGAAAAGACAAAAAGGGATTTCTTTCTAATAAAATTCAGAAAAACTCTTACAAGACTAAAGGAAATAATTTTATGAAAGATAATTACTCATGGAGTTATTTTTGAGAATACTCCTCAAATGATTATTCAATTAATGAATATTATAGACACAAGAATATTGGTCTCTAAGATATAATACCTTTAAAACTCATTATCTCATGGATAAGTTATACACTTCTGATTCGTTAACACATCTGTCATTAAATGAAAATTATTCTGATGAGAATATTTATATATCCTTAGATGAAAAATCATCCTCATCCAATGATAATAATATGTTACCTTCTTATGAAAGGGTTTCTAGATTTTCCAAACTTCATGAAAATGATAATTCAAATGTTATAAGAAAACATGACAATGAAAATTATATAATAAATATTTGGACAAAAGAATTACCATATCTTTTAAAAGATCTTGATAATATATCTTTTAAAAATTGATTATATTTATAAAAACCATGGAAAATATTATTCTGAGAATGATAAGATTACTAATTATTTTTAAAAAACTATTTCTAATAAAACAATTTAGAAACAAAACACACTTATGAAACTACAATTTTTGAGGATAATACATTAGTTATCAAACAAAAATCTGAAATTTATACTCTAAATAAACTCTTATCAAACAATACCAATGGAAATGAAAATTTTGATAAAATGTATAAACCATTTCATCATTCTGGTATTCATTATGGAATGGGTTGTACATATAAAGACTTATTTTTAATAATAATTACATTCTTCCAAAAATAGCACACTTTTCACTAAATATCAATGTCGATGAAACAAGAATAATATTTTTTTACTTAATAAAATTCAATCGTTAAGGTTCCCCAAATCCTATCTTTTAAAACAATTTTGTATTCCTAAAAGATTTTTTTCTATCATTTTTGAATCAAATAAATTTTGGGTTTTAAGATCTTACTTTTTCTATTTTCTAAATAAAATAATTACCAAAAACAAGAATATATGGTACATAGATAGTGGTTGTTCGTGAAATATGACTAGTAATAAATATTTAGATGATAATATTTTCAAAATGAATGGTTGAAGAGTTTATTTTGGAGATTATATTCACAGAGAAATTATTGGTATATGTAATGTTGTTCTTCATGGAAACATTTTAATTTAAAATGTTTTATTTTTTAATGGCCTTACGAATAACCTTATAAGAATAAGTCAATTATGGGATGAAGGATACCGTGTGAATTTTAGGAATGTTAAATTTGTAGTTCACAATTCCATGGATGAATTCATTCATTCTACCGATTTACAATATAATTTTTATAAACATAACTTATAATACCTTAAGAGAAGATACTTATATTGACTAAGTGAAACGGAAGACCAATATTATTTATAGTATAGATGTTTAGAACACTATGACCTTAAGAACTTATGTAAATTGTTTAAGAAAATACTTTTTGCAGATCTACCAGAACTTATATTTATTTCTCCAAAAGTCTACAACCCTTGTCAATATGGAAAGAAACATTAGTGAATATTTAAATCTATTAGTGAAGTCTCAACTAATGATGATTTATAGTTTGTACACATGTATTTATTTGTTCCTACCGAAACTAGAATTATTGGAGGCTGGTACTATGTATTTGTTTTTGTTCATGATTTCACTAGATACACATGGGTTTATTCTCTAATAAATAAGTCTTATTATTTTTTTATTTGAAAACATTTGTTGAAAAAAGCTAAAAATATATAAAATCGTCCCTTGATAACTATTCATACTGATTATGGTGGAGAATCTATTAATTCAAATTTTCAATACTTTTTTACTAAGAAAGAAATTATACAGAACATTTTAGAAACTATAACTCCTTAAAAAATTGGTTTTATTTAAGGAAAAAAATTATATTCTTCCAGAAATAACAATAAACAAGTTGAGTGAATGAACAATTGAAAAAAATAGGACGAAGCTATTAGTATTATTTCAATACTCTAAGTTGAGTTTTAATTCAACCATTTGTGAATAAAACACCTTAGGAGTTATAAACAGGACAAAAAACAAAAAAAACTATACTTCAGATTATTTGGATGCAAGGTATGAATCTTGAATAAAAAATATAATATACAAAAATACATACCATAATAAAATGAAGATATATTATTAGGTCATTCCACTACTTCTATGGCTTATAGAGTTTTTAAAAAAACTTCTTATATCATTGAGGAAATAGTACAACTTAAATTTGATGAATCTGATCCTTTTGTTTTTAAACCAACCCAACCTACATCCTCTGATGTTTTTTCCAAAACTAATTTCCAACCTTTGATTGAAGACTCTTATAATATGGTAAATACTGAATAAATAGTTTATAAAGTATTTAATCATGAATATTTAATAACTTATGTTGATGAGAATGTTTTATAAAACCCAATTCAATTTTTTCATTGGAAACATCCTAGTGATAGAATCATTAGTGATGTCAATCTACCAGTAAGAACTATAAGATCATTAAGAAATAAAGAAGAACATCAATAATTTCATTCCCAAATTGAACCAATAAATCTTGAATAATATTTAGGTGATGATGATTTTACTAAAGCTATGAATGATGAGATAAATTAATCTGAAACGAAAAAGTGTGTGAATTGGTTTAAAGAACTAAAGAAACCACTGTAATTAGAGTGAAATGGATTCTTTCTGAAATAAATTTGATGAAAATTGAATAATAATTAAAATTAATGAAATATAATTTTTTAATGGGAATAATGAAAAGGGGGAATATATTATGAATAAACATATACTTTGGTAGAAATAATTTAATGTATTTGTATTCAATTAGAATTTTTAGCATTGTTTTATTTCAAACTTTTTCAAATAGATTTGATGTCTTCCATCCTTAACAAGTATTTTCAATATGATTTTTTTGTTTAACAAACTCCTTGTTTTGAGGATACCAAACATCATAAATATGTTCAAAAACATACCAAAACATTATATAGCCTTAATCAAGTCCCCAAATCATGGTATGATAGATGAACATGTACTAGTTAAAAAAATTATGTTAAGGGGACTACTGATCCATAACATTTTATAAAGAAAGATAATAAAACCATTTTTTATAAATATATATTGAATAAATTATATTTAGATCAACTCAATAATATTTAATATATTCCTTTTCAAATATTATGAAATTTTAGTTTGAAATGAGTATTATGGGTGAGATAACATTTTTTCTTAGTTTTCAAACTTCTAGAAAAATATAAGGTACTTATATATCTCTACATAAGTACATAAAATATCTTCCTAAATTGTATGGATATGAAAACACTAACAGTGTTAGTACTCCAATCAGTACCTCCAATTCACTTGATCTTGATAATGCTTGACAACTAGTTGATCAAACAATTTTTAAAGGTATGATAGGAATTCTACTATACTTAAAATCTATTCATTTAGACATAATTTTTTCAGTATTATTATGTGAAAGGTATCAATAAAATCCATAGGAAACCAATTTATAATATTTTAAATGATTTTTACATTATTTAAAGGGAACTATGAATTTAAGACATTTCTATTCTTCATGAAATAATTTTGAATTGAAAAGATTTTTAGATACTACTTTAGTGGTTATAGAAAGGATATAAAAAGTAATTCTTCAACATTTCGTTTCCTATTAGATTTGTTAGTTTCTTGTACTTGTAAAAAACTACACTTTATAGCACTTTCCACTGATGAATCTGAACATATGGAAGCTTGAAGATGTTATGCTCATGTGTTGTGGATAAAACACACAGTCATGGAATATGGCATGAGTATTAATAAAACTAAAACAATTTGTGTTAAAACTTGTGATAGTTCCCTTAGTAAAATCTATGCACACCACTCTCATGGAAAACAAATTGATATTAGTCCTCACTTTCATAGGGATCAAACACAAAACAAAATAGATTTCATTTTTCTATTAATCATAATGAAAGAACAACTTGCACATATCTTTTAAAACCCATTACCTTCTAATAGATTAGAATACATTAAAAAGAATCGACGAATGGTCATTGATATTTAATTATTTATATATACTTATTGTTGGAACCATGTCTCTACATTTAGATAATCTTTTTCATAGGGGGTATATATAATTTCTATTTTCAAAACTTTTAGTCTTTCAAAGATTTAATTTTTCCAAAAAATCATTATAAGTCTTTTATAAGTTGTTATGTTTTTAAAATTGGATTTAAAATAATAGATTTTACATTTTCCATATTTTAATTTTTTTAATTTTTAATCGTATTTTGGAAAATAATTTGATTTGAATTCCTAATAGAATTTAGAAAGATAATCAAGTTCTAATTCACAGTAAGATTTTGAAAATATATCAAATTTAGTTTAAAAAACATAAATTTTTTAACATTAATTTCTAAAAATTTATAATCAGAAATTTTTTCATATTCATCTTTTCAATCAGATTTAGACTTCAATTAGGATTTTATTTTTTCAATCAGAACTGAAAATTTTTCACATTCAATATTGAAATTAAATTTTGAACATTTTCATTTTATAGTTTTTTTAGGATCTTCAAAATTCATAGTTTTCAAATATTAAACCATATTAATTTGTTATAAAACACAAGAGATCATATTATCATATCAATGTTTCCACTCCAAGAGGTATTGTTTCTTTCTAATATACATTAAACACTACTTCAATCTAATCAGTTTGGTTCATTTTAATTATATTTTAAAAATTTGTTTTTAAAATTTATTTTACTATTCCAAATCGTATTTTCCGACTATGATAAATTTTTAAAATTTAATCATATTTAACCAATATGATAAAATAAATTTACAAAACCTCGCATGTTTATATTTTTTTGAAAATATTTCTTCAGATATTCTCTCAACCATCTGATCATTGAGATTAAATATCATCCATGATATTTTTTTGTAATTTCAAATGTCACTTGAATTTTTAAATAAATGTGGGACCCCCTATTCCATATTGTATTTATCCTTTTTCATGCCTCGAATATCTGTCTAATTTAATTCTATGACTATGATTCTCTTTATGCCTAATTCCAATGTATCCATCTTTAATATAATGGCCTCAATAAAATATTACAAAATTTGGTTTGTTTTCTGAGAATGGTTAGTCTCAAGATCCTTTTATGAAAAGTATGCTACTTCATTGAAAAAAATTATATAGTTTCAAGGATGTGAATAATTATGTGTAGAATATTTTGATCTGAAATATGATTTAATAAATTTATATATAGTTCATAATTTCTATGATTCCATCAAGTTTTATAATCATGATGAAAAATATATATTTTCTTTTCATATTTATTAATGAACTTATGAGATGAATCATAAAACTATAGTGCATTTTCTTGGTATTTTGGATGAAAGAGATGTGTTTTTCCATTTAATAAATTTCTAAATTCTATGGGAATGTTTGTAAAAATAGAGATGAAATTTATCTATTCAAATAGATAGGGATCCTAGAAAATCCACTCATTTAATCCCATATCATAGATTCTGAGCTACTAAAATCTATTTATTTCACATTCTGAGAAGTGGATATTGAGATACTCTCACAGTATCAGATTTTATCATTTTAGATTACAATTCCAACATTATGATGACCAGTCTTCTTGGATTTATTATTTTGACTGTGAAAAATATCAAGTTAATGTCTATAAAGTCTCATATTATCATGTTCTTATAATTGTTTAGTAAGATGATTGAAAAGAACCTTAGACATTTCAATATATCAATCAAATACAAAAATATTAGGAAAAAGTTCATGTTTATCATTAAAGATATAATCAAGAGAATGGTGTTTATTTTTTATCCAAAATCAATGTAATTTGTGAAGAATTATCAGGTTTCTTCATCATAGGCCTAACATTCTATGAAAAATAAAGCTGATAAATAATATAAGAAAAGAATATTTGACTCCCTTCTGATAAAATAAAATAAACAATAGAAATACCCCTAGTAATTAATTGATGAATGGATAAAAAAGAAGGAAGATAGAAAATTAGTAATTCTACAATTTGGTCTTGACCCAGCCGAAGTATTCGTAATAATATTTTTTGGTGAAGAATTCTGTGCGAAAAAAGTCAAAGACAAGAAGAATAAGAAAATGTTTTCATAAGAAATATTATGTGATAAGTTGTTGAGGTGTATGTAATCTGCTTTAGTGAAAATAATTTTTCCAATTCCAGATTCTGAAATGGTTTTAAAATAAAAGGATTATATTACTGTTGAGGTCCCCTTTGACAAAAACAAAGGTAAAGAAGTTATTTTTTCTCGATAATCCATTCTAGTTGGAAAAAATAATTTGATATTGGATTCTCGAAGACATTTTGTGATAGATAATTGTGCTGATGGAATTAAACAAGAAGGTATATTAAGAAAAATATAATAATATAAAAAGGAAACAATTAAGTGTAAGAAGAAGGTAATAAGGAATAAGAAGAATATGAAGAAGGGGAAGAATGGGAGGAGAAGGTGAAAATGAATATGTAGTTTGAAAAATCCAAGACAAAGAAAACTCTATAGAGAATTAACAAAAAAAAATTCTTCTAATAAGATTTCATTAAGGACATATCAGGATTCATTGAAATAATTATCTACCAAAGGAAATCAAAATGTGAAATCAGTTAGATAGGAGAAAAATGTTTCCTTTTACTTAGGAAATCATATCATCATCTAAGAGGGATGATCAAAATCAGAATAGAATGGTTTAAGGAAGTAAGAGGGTTGTTGTTGAAGCAATCCCAATTTATGATGAGAATAATAGTGAACAAAAATATCATAAATTATATTCAAGGAAAAATAAAAGAAACTCAGTGAAAAAGAGGTTCGAACTATCAAAAGAAATCTTCAATCAGATTCTAAATCCAAGAATATGATCCCTATTGAAGGTATTTATTAGATTTTTCATAACATAACCATAATTTAGAAGAGTATTACATAATTTAAAATACTATAAACAAAATTTTAATTGGATGTGGAAAACTAATACATAGATTTTGATTCACTAAACGCATTGATAGACATAATAATATGACTACACTCTAACTTCAAGGTGTTTGATGAATGTATTGAAGCTCATAGGAAGAGTTGCTAAAAATTTATGAAAAAGTCTTGAGGTTTTGATTAAGATTTCAAGATTCAAGATAATGTTTAGGTTAAATTCATGAAATATTTGGATTTAAAAGATATTTCATTCAATAGTCTCAAAATGGATTTTTCAAATAGGGTAAATTATATTGATACTTTCAAAAGTGATTTCGAGAAGAAAACAAAAGATATATCATATTTACAAGAAAAAATCAAACTTCTACTCAAAGATATTTCGAGAACCCAATTCTGTAAAGATTAAATTACTACCTTGATGAATCATAGTAATGTTTTCTCATAATGAATCAAATCCAAGGAAGATCAAAATAATGTTTTGGAAGAAAATTCTTAGGCTAAAAAATAAAATGGGAAATAACAAGATGAAATAATTCTAATCTAGGAGGAAATTATTAGACATTTAGAAAAGAAATGTAAGTCTCAGGAAGAGCACATGCAAATATTTCAAGAGAAAAAAAATTAATTCAACTATATGAAAACAATTTATAGATCCTTGATTCCACTGAATAATGATTTAAGTCCTTATAAATTTTGCTTTATTTTTATTATTTTGAAAATTTCTATGAAATACTTCTTTATCCATATTGAATTGGATTGAATGTCTTCTAATTATTTTATTTTCATGTTATTTCATATGTTTATAGATGATCAAGTACATTATTATTTCATATAGATTCTTTTCTATCCTTTATCAGGTACCTCAATGACTATTCCAATTACTTTTTGAAAATCACAAAGGGGGAATTCTATAGATTCGAGGTGAAATTTATAAAAAATAGTGAGAATTAAATAGTAAGGGGATTTTTTAAAAAATGAATAATTATATAGAAGAGAATAGAATACAATCCTTGGGGGGATTATTATCTTAAGGGGGAGTTAGTCATATTTACTACCATATTCATAAGATTTTATAAACTTATGGGAGATATGTATAAATATTTATTTCTGAATATCATAGCTATTAAAAAGAATTTTGGAATTAATTTTTTCAATGTTATTTTCTATTTTATTATTGAGGTTTGTGCTTTCTAAAAACAGTACATTGTTGGGTCAAAATTTATTTTTCATTTTTACATTGCATTTGTTTTGGAAACTATGAACTCCATTTTAAATACGCAATATCTAATATTTTTATGTCCAAAGTAGATTTACAATGTTTTTTAGAAAATATATACATTTACTACACATTAAAATTGTTTAAAAGTATTCAAAAATTTACCTTAAAATTATCGTAATGAGAAATATTCCTATAATTATCATATTCACTTTATCAAATTGGATTTTAGGCTTTCTGTCTTGTATTCATATTTAAATTTTTTTAAATGGATTTGAAACCAGAACTGAGATCATCGGTTTCAAACTCACTTAGAAAACCATATTTACACTCTATAATTAAATCCTTCGGAATGGATTCTATTTATATCCTATATATGGAAAATCTTATTACTATATTAGAATAATTTACTCTTAACATTATATTGGTGTATTTTTAAAATTATGTTCTTCTTTCAGTTATGATATGACCGTTGAAGTAATAGGTGTCCAGGCCCACCCAAAATACTTAATTAAAATGTGACTATTGGAAATCTATATAATTGTAGGAAAGAATGCTTATAAATAACAGGTCATTTTAAGATTTATAGAATGTTTTACCTCATTATCTCATGTACATTTATGTTATGGTTTTCCTCTCATTTTTTAAAATGAAAAATCATGAATAGCTTGTTTCTAGTCTTTTGTATTTCTTTATAGAGGATACCTTTCCTAAAGAAACCTTGTGAGGTTGTCTCCTTAAGATTATGTTTTATTTAATTGTGTGATTATGATTGTTGTGATTTTGATTGAGGGCTTCTAAGGATGTGATTATAGAGGATAAAATCACATTCTTGATCACGGCTTTGCTGGGACAACAGACATATCTGATCACTGTATCGAGGGCTGTCATGGATCGGTAGATATAATTTGATCATTATATCGACGGATTTGTCCTATAAGAGAAATAAAGTCATTCTTATAACTATAAAACATGGGATATTTATCCAATGATCTTAGATAACCTTCTATTTGTGAGAACAAAATTCTGTTAAATTTTATCACATGTTTAAATTATAAGTCTTTTCATTTCTAATGAAATTGTAAAAAAAAGTTAATTCTTATATATTAATATTTCTATTTGTATTTAATTTTTCATAATATATTTTAATATGACTCATTTTCAGTACTCTGTATAATATTTTTTATTCAGTTTTTGTCTAGATACGATTTTATATGCTTTAAGATGGAATCATTACTTTTTCGTAACCATCATGATTACGATACTTCAATGAATACTCTGCAAAAATTTTTTATACAATGAATAAATTAAATTATAATTAAAAAATATTGAATAAATATTGGAATATACTTTATTATGATACATTGTTCATCGTACCAATGAGGCTAGTCTGGTCAATCTTTAAATTCATAATAGGTATTGTGAATCTGAAAAGTTTAATCATGTTAAACTAACTTTCTTTTAAGGTAAAAAATGAAAGTTTTTTAAATCAAAATTCACTCCCCCTCATATTTAGACATATGCATATACATTTTCATCCAAAAATTGTATGTTTCATTTTATTTTATTCTTTCATGGGGCCTATAATTCAAAATACATCAATGTGGTCATGGTTTTATGTTATAATCTAATTATTTTTGGAAATTTTTTATGTTTATTCTTCTAGTGATGAAATATTTTTATATATAATTTAAGAAACTAAAGAATTTTATTCTCATACATTCATGGAATTAAAATATATGTTGTAAATTCATTTTTCTCTCTTTATACATTCAATATTTCAAAATATGTTTTTAATGAAAGTCAAACGTTTTCTCCCTTTGGTCTAAAACCCTTTTTCTTAAAATATATGTTTTAAATTCATTTTTCTCTCTTTATACATTCAATTTTTTCCATGTTTACCGAAAATGTCCAAGGAATTGTTCTTTCAAAATGTACAACATGAGCAAAATTTTATACAGTCATTAACATTATTATCATTGAGTATTACATTATAATTATTCATATATATTTTGAAATAAAATTTTTTCAAAAATATTTTATGAATTTTTATTTTTAAAAAATGTTTTTCAATGAAAAGTTTATTTCCCCATTAAATATACCAAGTGATCTTTCAAAATAATTATTAATCTAAGATGACATCCTTTGATGTTACTTAAATTTTATTAGTTATATGATCTAAGTATACCATTTTTATTCTATCTGAAGATGGTTTATGTTTATTGTGAGAGTATTTTTCGAAAACCCATTTCTCTTACAAGAGTTATACAATGATAAAATGCATATAACAACCACTTCTTTTTCCACGGTTTCTGATTTTATGAAATAATGAAATGATTAGGAGACCTATTTCATTTCTACTGGTTGTGTTATGATAAACTATTTATGAAAACCATTTCTTTTCATGGGTTATGATATTATTAATTCTTTATGATATTGTGGAACACATATGTATGGTTTCAATTATGTGAAGGGTGGGACATATATCTCCCTCTAATTAATTGGGTAATGATTTATATCTCATGAGATAAACAAAACATAAATGTTTAGTGAACAACATTTTGTAAGCGACACTATCCACTATTATAGTCTTGGTAATAAACCTTGTCTATAATTATGATTTAGAGAGAAAACCCATCCAACTATTAAATTCATGTTAATGACCCTTGAACTGGTATGTAAATGATTTTCTATTATTATGTGTATTCGAAAAATCTATGGATTTTGACAATTTAATGTTAACAAGGTTGATGTTCTTTGATTCCATTATTATTAATGTTTTATCAAATTCCATGATTTATTCCATGACTCAAGTTTATGATCTATGATATGTATTGTATGGTTTTCTATGTTATTCTCAAGTTCTCATACCCTATTTATAATGACAAGTTGATATCACCCTTTTTACCCTTATTGAGCATCTGAGCACTCCCTTACTTATATTTCTTTTCCCTAGGTAATGATGAAAGGTATTATTTTTGATAAGTCTAATAAGGTTTCTCGATAATATGGAAATAATTGAAATTGATGTAGCTCACTTATGGAACAACTATTTTAAGTGTCCGAGTTCCCAAATTTAGTAGACCTAAATGATTATGTTGTGGATCATTATGTTATCTAATGAATATTCATCAATTATGATGTAATATTTATCTATGGGATGTTTGGGTATTTATAATGTTATCTATCACTATCTATAAATCTTTGGGCATTTTTTTCTTCCAGGTCCGTAATTTCACCTCAAATTATTTTTTTCATATTTGGAAGCCTAGTTATGTGTTATTCAAGATAACCTTCATCTTTAGAGTTCCCACTTTTCAAGAAGAAGTTTTATCAACCCTCTTTACAATTTAAGATCACAAAAAATCTATTTATATAGAAAAACAATGGTTTTTGAGTTCAAGTTCAAATGGAGAGGATGAAATTTATTAAACTGGGGAGAATGTAATATCCTATGATTTTAAAATAAGTCTATGTTCAATAGAGTAAAAGATATACAACACCAAGCTTAATTGAACAGTGAAATATTATGATGATAGTTATAACCTCCTCTGTTAGAATGGCAGGTATGAATTGGGTTAACCGACTTTTTTAATATATATATAAATTTTTCTAATCAATAAAATTATACATATTAATTCTTTGGACATAAACTCTAAATTTTTAATAAATCCATTCTATTAATTAACAATATGATCTCTCCAAAAAAGGGTTTATTAATTTTCATGAGTGAATAATATAGTTAATTTATGTAAATATTAGAAATTTTGTTATATAAGAATTAAACCATTATTGAAATCATCATATAAAAATTATATAATGATGATATTTTTATATTTTTCTGAAAAGATTTATTTTTCAATGATTAGTGGAAATACTAATTTTTTTTAAAAACTATCTCATATTTTAAATTGTTTACAAATTAAAATAATATGTTTTTATTTTTAATATATAATTTTATTTATTAAAATAATAAAATTATTATTTTTTAAATTAGTTTTATACTGGAATTTTTTTAAAAAAAATATAAATTTTAAAAGGGGGTTTTTCTAAAAAAAATATTTTTCATTATGTTTTGATGAATTAATTTTAAACTAAATAATGTCACTTCTATATTTTGAGTTCTGAAAATTATATTCAATATTTTTAATTATTGGTTTCAAATTTTAAAACTACATCCCTTTTATTTTTGGTCAATACGTATATCAACTTTAGTAATTTCTATTACCATGGTTAATGGTAAATCTTGTAGTTAAAATTAAAACTAAAATTATAAGGATCAAAAAATGACCATAAATATTGCCTAAATTGTTTGGTGTGGGTATATATTGTAAGTAATCATATAAATTTATAATATATGACCTTTTTCCTTTTTATTTTATTATAATGTTTATAATATTTTATTTAATGAAAAGTCAAAAATTTCACACTCTTGTTTCAATAACTATAATATGTTTAGCATAGGGATAACGAGAGGATATTTTCAACTATAAGTTTTCCTTTTAAAGAAAATTTTTATATCTTCGTTGGGGTAATTAATTTTTTGTTTTTTGAAAAAAAAATAACTACCTAAAATTATTACCCAATACTAACATAATAATTATTCAATTACTATAAAAATTTAATAAATGACATTAAAAATATTAAAAAATGAATAATTGAAGAATTAATGTGACATACTAATTTAATAGAAACAATTGACCTATTATTGAGTTTTGGAAACATTATATTAGAATTTCTTTTTTGTCTTGATTTTATTAAAGTCAAAGTAAATGTATAGTTCTAAAATAAACATTAATAATTTTTTATACTAAATAATATTTTATTAAGTTATTTAAAAATCCTAAAAAACATAGATTTGGCGTAGTGAATGGGATACAGTAAATAAAACCAACCATGATCCATTTATTAGTCTTTTTTACTTTTATTGTAACATTATTAACCCTTTAATGGTAGAAAACATTAATATTAGAGTAATTTTTTAAATGATTAATGAACAGTTATAAAGAATTATAAGGGTAAAAATTTGTTCTAAAAAAATAAAATTTTTATTATATGATAGGATGTCAACTCATCATCTTCTTATATTTGAATATTATCAATTTTTATCAATATGTACATTAGAATTAAATTATATTAAATTAATATTTTATAAAATTAAATGTTTTCTCCTCCCCAATCAGATAAAAGGGAACATATTCTTATTGATTCTTTACAACTAAAGAACAATTTGGTTTATCCAAGACCTTCCCTAGTACCCTCATTATATCCCTTATCACATTATAGAGGTTTCGGTTTGATCAAAACACCTAACTAGAAATGGTTTTTTTGTAAACCATTTTATTTTTTATGAAGAAGAAAAAGGTAAAGATTATATGTGTTGAGTCTCACAAGGCAATGAACTTTCATTTACAAATTAACTTTTAAATTTTCCCATTAAACACTATTTATATTATGTATTCATTTTTTTAAAATTATTTTATTGATATATTTATATAAACATGAGTGGATTTTAAATGACACCTTATGTTTCATTTTCAATTAAACATTTTCAAAATGAATCATTTTATTGAATTTTTTAATATTATTTACAAAAATAAAAAATATATATGATGAAAACAATTGTCCTCATCACAATGACTATTATTTTATTTTTTTATTACATTAAAATTGTCAAATTTTTTTATAAAATGAAAACCCTTTTTCCTTTTGGTCTAATAATTTTTAAAAATAGTTATATAATGGAATATATATATCAATATTGAAAATTGTTTTCTTATGGGTGAAATGAATATAATGAAAGATTATATGTATTATATTATGGTTATTAGGAATTACTTATGATCATGGGTGGTTACTTTATTAACTAATAAATGGTGATCTCATTATAGATCCCCAATTAATTGGGTAAATAGATAGAGTAAACCAAATATGATTCTACAAAGTGATTATGGGAATATACTATGATGGTTATTCAAATTATAACCATTATGGTTATTTCAAGTGTGATTGCAATGGTTACTCCAAGTATAAATACGATGGTTATTTCATGTGTAAGTAGTAGTGATATGAAAATTATGGCCCATGTAATTTGTTTTATCTCTGTTTGTTATGGATTTTTATAGGAATATTTTGATTTCTCTATGTATGATAATTATCTTCTAATTAAATGGAATTTTATACAAATTTGTAAGGGTGAATTTATAACATTGTGAAAAAAATTATTATGTGTTCATAATGATTTAAAATAAACATTCATGAGTTTTATTTTTCCTTGAATATTTGTTTTGAAATGATTTATGAAAATATTTGAGCAGAGAAGTTGATTTCTAAGGTGTGAAAAAAAATTTTAGCAAAAAATTTATTTTGAAAAAATAAAATATTCTATAATTATTCATGGAGTAATATTTTTATCATTTATTTTTAGGTCATTTACTAAGATTTTTTTATGAGCATCCCATGTTTTGAAAAATCTGTCATAAGTATTAAAGATAAGTAGGGACCGAGATGAGGTCATGATCGATTTTGTGAAGATATTTCCTAAATACAAAACTTATTATATCGTAAAAGTTATCTTTTATAAGGAAAATTGATACTAAGTTGATGTGTCCACTATGTAATATTTGGGTTTTTTATGCAAGATTTATCACCTAACTCTATAAAACCATAACCCTAAAATATTTTTGGAAATATAAGAAAGTGAATTCTAGTATAAAGTAACTAGAATATATAATGTATAAGGTAGGGTCCTTACATTCACATACTTTATTTATTCCCATTTATTAACTAAAATTCCATCATTTGGTTGTGTTCTTGTCAGTTAAACTTCTATATCATCTCTTAATCCAATAAAAATGATATTCTATATGAATTTTTCATTCTTGAATTAACAAAATCCACTTTTAATGAATTATAAAATCCTTAAGTCAATAGTTTTTCTTCAAGATAATTACCAAAACCAAAATGTTTTGAAAAATTTATCCAATATAAATAATAAAAAATAATTAATCACTAAATCCTCAATAATAACACTAGAATTTCAACGTAATCCATTTCATAAAAAGTTAACTTATGTCTCCAAAAATACTTCTGACCAAATTCAAAACCCAAAAATCCAAAATATTATATCACACTTTTTTAAGAATAAATTTAAAATTTATCCACATAAAACATTTAGTATCACATAATATCACATAACAAACATGTTAATACATGATTCTGTTAACACATTATGATAACTTGAATTACCGTAAAACCAAAATGAAAATATATGCGCTTCCAAAAATTAAAAGAATCCTTATAGCTTAAATAAAATCATATATTTTTTAGTATATTACATATATTAAGAAATTCAATAAAATACATCATAGATGATTAAATCACTTTTCCATTAAATGATTAAATACTTTAAATGTCTCTAATACTACCCAATTTTCTTTATCAATTTCAATTATTTATTTATCTAAACTAAACATTATTATCCCAACATTGGACACATATTATGTGTTTTATTTCATTAAATAATGTGGTTTTAAATAAAATCCACATGGTACCATTTAATATATTCCTTAAAATACATAAATTAAAATTCTTATAGAATAAATATTAAATGTTTCATGATTATTGTAACCAAATTATCATTGATAAAAATACTTCTACACCATAATTATCTTATCCCAACACATAAACACTTCAATCCATTAAATTCAATGAATGGAATAACGTAGGTCTTTACTCGGTATAGGAATTGACCTATATAAGGGGGAATTAACTTAAATAATTCCTAGGTCCCCCACATTTATGAAATAAATATAACTAGATCCCTGGGGTGAAATTTACATCCATCCATCTAACTCCTAATTTTTCATTAGCAATCCTTTTATCTATACCCTTCTTTTACACACATAAAACATTTTACATTTCCACTGATACATTATCATGGGTGTCACTTTCCACATTTTTTTACATGAAGAAAATTGAGACTTACTTCGTATATGGTCTCCACCACTCATTACATCAACAAAATCTATAATTCTCATCATTGGTTAGTCAAATATCCAGTTTAGGAATATTTTGTTAATAATATTTCATGATAAATAATTATTTATAATCACAATATATTTCACTTCAGTCACCATCTCATTTGGTTTCATATAATAACCACATTTTTAATTAAATTCTGTGTTTGCATTCATTATCCTATTTCCATCCACTAACTAAAACCCGAAATAAGGTTCTGAGAAAAACTAATCATTATCATGAAAATCATTTATTGGATACCTAAATCCTGACAATTTATTTTAGATCTACACCACCTTAGGTTTAAACTGGGTCATCCATGGTTATAAACTAATAAAATCCATTATAATGGTTCAAAAATAAAATATTAATTAAACCAATAATATCATATGGGGGTGTCAAACTAGATGTGAATTAAGGTAGAACTCTCCATACACTAGAATGATTTCTAATATATAGTCTACAATTTTTTGGGGGGTAATTACCCCTGTATTAAACTTTTTTTAAATGAAATATACTTATAGTATCAAGACAATGATGTTTTTCTAAGAAACCCATACTCTATTCTTTATCATCGCATTAGATATAATCTAATACAATGGGTTATCCTAAGGGTTTTCACTATAGTATTCTCATGCTAGTTTCTAAAGGTACCTAAACCAGTGCCTAATACTAACTTAAATGACGCATAATTTCCATACATGGACATTACATTTTAATAAAATAATTACATAACATTCCAATATATTCTAGAATTGTAAATATTTTGGGGTGAAGGAAACTTTCAAACACAAACAACTGGTACATAAAATATATACATCATCTCCCCCTTAGTTAGTCATAACTAGAACCCTTCTTAGAAATATCATTCTTAAAACTTTTTTTATATCATGGGGAAAAGAAAACATAAAAAAAGGTGATCTCATATGCACATTAAGGGTAAATAAGGGATATATAAATGATCATTTAAACATAACATAACTGTAACTGGTATAACAACACAATAATAACCTTTGAAAATAATACCCATAAATTCTTTGGTCATAAAGACAGGTCATTACATAAATATTTGAAGTTCATAAGACATAAATTATAAAGGAATCAATGAATATGATCCATGAAAACTTAATCTTGATATGGGAGCATGGAATAATTTTGTTTCATTAGTGTGAAATAATAATATTTATAGAAATATTATTTTAGGTCTACTAACTAATTCATTGTTAACATGTTAGGCTTAATCTAACCACCCATGTACCTGATTCAGGCTTAGGATAATCTCTCTAATACCCTCTTTTGTGATTTAGACAACCTCTTGGGTGCCTTATTTCAAGCTTGGGATAACCTATCATGTAAACTTTTACCTCATATAACATTAATCTTTACCCATTATATTGGAGGGACGCATAATTCTGGTCCCACATGTCACATAATTATAAATCTAATCATATTTATTTCACAAGATCATAAATACATTCATCATAACATAACCATTGGAAAATAAAGTGGGTTTCATCAATATTTCATCATCATAACCAGAAACCATTAAGAGAGAGAATAAAGATCGTAAAATTAGATTACATCCTTAGTAAATCATATTTAACCTTAGAATATGTTATTTTATATTAAAAAATCCTTCTAAAGATCATAGGAACGTTTTTTTTAGTAAAATACCCTTTTCACTTTGAAATCACTTGTTAAATTATAAAAATTTCCCAAAGATTAAATAAAATATTTTATTTCAAAATAATATTTTTTACTTCCAATGGAATATTAAAATCATTTATTGGTTTTGATTTTGGGATCTTATATTCTTGTCACATATGTTAAACAATTATTCCATTCACGTATTTTATAGAATTAAAAAAGTTCCTCATTCGGAAAAATTATTAGAAAATTACTATTAAACTATTTTAAAAATAAACCATGTTTAATAATTAAATTAAATAATAATATTATAATACTAAAAACAATTTTTAAAACATATTTATAAAACATGTACATATATGAAAAATTATTTTCAATCGAAGGGATAAGTAAAGTAAATTTCCCTTAAAAACATTAATTTGGGCTCTGCAGTAGTTAAACAGTGGGAAATGAAAGGGAAACGAGTATTCTTAGGAAATAACCAAAGAAAAATAAATTTAAATTTATTTATTAATAAATTAACATAAAAGTTCCTTAAATTTGATTTTAAGAGAAAAAAATCCTGAATAAAGTGATATTGAAACATAAATCACTTGCATCTTTTGTAGCTTTTTATTCATAAGACACATGAAAGAATATAATAAAATGAAGAATTAAATACCATGATGATAATAATTTTACAAATATAACATGTAAAAATTGTTTAATATACTCCTCATAAAAATTATGTTTATAATATAACATATGTCCCCTAGAAGACAATTTGTGACAATAAAACCTTACTTTGAGTTCGATATTCTTTGAAATCGCTTTATCATATTTTATAAAAAAATTAAATTTATTATAATTATATAATATATTAACTTACAAGATCATAATATCATATATTTTCCAATTATATTATTTCAACACCCATTTATTAATAATTCCTTATTAAAATCATAATTTTTTTGTGTTAACTATTTCATTTTTCAAGATAATTTTGATTCGATAGTTTCGGTCCTTGTACTTTGATCATGGTTACATAATATCTATAATGGTAATCATGATATAAATATCATATATATTTATTATATATTTATTTTCATCCAAAATCGATAGATATAGTATAATGTATTACACTGTTCATAGAGATAGTATGTCGTACAAACGCATGAACGCTATTTTAACTTTTGGATAGATTGAATGAAAGAATGATAAATAAAAATGAAACATTAAAGAATTTTTATTATATAATATATATCATTTATTTTAATTAAAAATTTATTTTTTATAATCCATGTAAATTAGAATAAAAAAATGAATCACATCACTTCGTAGAGGTTGTAGTCAACACGTACACATATGCGACATTATTGTTTTCCAACAGATTGGAAGGTAAGATGATATATATGATATTATAATTATAGTAAATAATTATGATAGAAATTTAATAAATAAAATTTCAACCCATCACAATAACCATATAAGAAATATGGTAATGTAAAATGAACTGTATCACTGTGTGGAGTCAGCACTCTACGTGTACACACGAATGATACATTAACATCCCATTTCACTGAAAAATGGGTGGATTATTCTTGTTAATAACATTTAAGAATATTTATGTTATTTAAATTATTATTTTAAGCGGAATTATATATAATTATAAGAGGTATAAGAATAAATAAATTGAAATACATCGTCTTGGAAAATTACATCTTCTTTGATAGGTCTCCTTTAAATCCCCTCTTAATAACCCTTGGAGTGGTCTTTTTCGAAGACCAAAAACACAAATTCTTGGGTAAATAAGTTCAAAATGTAATTTTTAATTTCTTTTCAATATATATGTTTAAATTTGGTGTAAATAATTGAGATACGGGGTGCCTTTTATAAGGGAGGGGAAAGACACACTTGGAAATAATAAAAAGATAAAAATAAAATTAATCTTTTCAAAAAGATAAATTCATAAAATGGACATACATTCAAAAAATTAAAGTATAAGGTGAAAATGAACAGATATAATTAATTTTAGGTAGGTTTTGGTGACATTTTAAACCTTATATTTTGTTTAACCCCTTCATTAATTGATTTAAATCATAACTGCGATAACGAATTTTTCAATCTTAAACGGTAATAATTTTACATATAAGGTAAAAATTAACTCATAAATCTGAAAGGGGTTGAAATTATTTTCCATTTATCATAAATAATTTCCTATTTAAATTTTTTTATGATTTTTTAAAAATTTTAAAAAATATTATTTAACATAAAATATCATGAATGTTGTTTTTGAAACTATTTATTTACCTTCACTTCAATGTTATCAATATAGTTATGGAATTATAATATATAATTTCCAAATATCCCTAACATGTTATATTTCTCCAAAAAAATAGAACAATAATTCCACAAAATTGTATTACTCGTGATATTTTTAACATAATTTATATTATTTTTCTATTAATTGAATAAATACTTTGTCAACATTTCGAATGCATTTAAAGTAATTATTCAATCACTATAAATTAAAAATAAATTAAAATTATAAAAAATTATTTATTATATAAAATAAACAATTATAACCAAACATATCAACCTTTTATCCTTATGAAAAAATTATAGACATTTAATTCAAGAGAGTGACATTTTGAAATTTCCATTACATAAAATAATATAAATTTTATTATCGATGGAAAATGAAACCAAAATAATGAATTTTAAAATTGGGATTTATATGGTCCAATTTATTACTTCAAATGAAATAATGGCATGTGTTGGGTTGATTTGAGACCTTATCTTATGATTTTAACCCTGGTTTTCCAATTTTAGCTTTATCGGGGTGACACATATTTTCCACTATTACTATTTATAATGACCAAAATATTAAAGAGAGTTTTTAAATAAAATATAAACCTCTTGATTCCAAATATGTTCTCCATATTTTAGTATTCAATCCCTAGAAGTGTGAAAAATTAATTTAAGATAAAAAACAAAACATGAAAAAATAGTTTTTAAGAAAAATGATTTTACACCAAAGTCACCCATAAAAATAATTTTAGAAAAATTAATTGTATTATTCATAATATAAAAGAAATAATTTTCCTTTGAAAATAATTTAAAACAAATTTTTACTTATTGATTCATAAAAAAAATAAATTTTTAAATAAAAATCAATTTTTGTACTATTAACGGAAAAATCAATTTTTTTCAAAAAATAAAAAAAATAAACCTAAGATAATTTTGATATAAAGATTTAAAAAAAAATATTCCTTTTATAAAATAATAATTTTTAATATTACATAAATTAATTATTATATTCCCTAATATGAATAGTTTTTTAAGAAATTTTATTTTTAAGAATAAAATAACATTAATAAAAATTAAGTGGATATTTAATAAAAAATTATTGTTACATTATTAATGATTTTGAGTTATATATATATAATAATAATTTATTTAAATCCATTAATTCTATCCAATTTAGAAATTATATTAATTTATTAATATTTCAGGGTTCATTAAATCTTGGTGTTTCGTGTTATACACACTATCGAACATAGTTTTTTTCTAATACCATGATGTATTAAAATAATGAATGACATTATCTAGAAACATTGTTTTCATTGGATAATTTGTATGGTTTTGGATAATTCTAACAGATATATAATATTTGATTCACGTATTATATTTCATGAACACATTGGAGATCCAATCTATGTATGATATTTCTATGCTCTGAAGGATGTTTGATATTGCTAAATATCTATCACATTGGAATTTCTGAGCAACTAATATATTTTCCTTTCCAGATATATAGAATATTTATCTTTCTAAACATGTAATCTACTTTTCATCATAAATTTCTTCTTATATGATATTTCACTAATGTAATAATACATTTAATATATGGAATAATACATTTCTAGTCTTTCCATAAGATAATTTACCTTATTCAAAACATGAATACTAAAATATGACTTTAAAAAAACAAATTTAGGATAATTCTTTTAAAAAAAAATAAAAATCAAATAAAACCAAATGAAACTACAAAAATTCAAAATAAAATAATATTTTATGGAACATTAATTGTTAACCAGAAATTACATATATTAAACCCATTATAAAATTAACTTCTTATTTTTAGAGCATACAAACAAGTGAAATATTATGATATATTAGAATAACCTTTGTTTTTGCAATATACACCACTTTTTTAAGGATAAAAACCCCATAAAAATTTAAACAAAAATTTATAGTTTTATAAATAATTTATTTAAAAAATTGCACTGTAAAATTTTCATAATTTAAAATAAAAATGAAATTTAAAAAATTTTGAATTTTGAATTTTATATCCATTTATCATAACCCCTTTTTTTATAAAACTCTTCTATGTTTAAAGAATTTATTTTAGTGATACGTTGAAAACTATTTGTAAAATTTTGTGTTTACTCATATCTTTTACATTTTTTATACTGAAAAGAAATATGGGATAGTGAGTTAAAACCAATTTTTTTAGAACAATGAATTAATAATCTAAGATTGTGATAATCACATAAATGAATGAATATTTAGAATTAACATCAGAGAGAAAATAATAAAAATTAATAAACCATATGTATATTTATTTAAGAAATTAGACATATATAATTAAACAATCAATGTAAGAGAATATAATAATACTATATTTTTGGAGAATTAAATATTCCATAATCGTATGGAGATTAAAAAAATATTGTATAATGAAGAGAAAGGAACAAAAAAAATTAAATATTTCGATCTTTCTACTCTAGTTTTGGTTTATATTGAGGTAGAAGTGTAGTGTTAGTTATTTTAGGATCAAAATTTTCATTTAACTTTTGTTGATTCATTTGATATCTATATATATGTGTAAAACCTATAGATCTTATACCTATGATCAAAAAGAGAGAATCGGCACATATTTTAATCCTTTTTATAACATATTCTCTAAAATTATATGATTATAGTGTATCCTTGTGAGAAAATTTCTCCATAAAAATTTTGAGAACCTTAAATATCATACATATGAGAACAAATAGAAATAAAGTTCTTCTAAACATCAATCTGAAATAATGATTCTTCAACAGAACCAATAAGAGTTATATAAATAATAGTAATATCCCATTAATCTATCTAAAAAAACATACTTTTCTTTGGAATTATCCTTGTGAAATTTAGCTTGATTATTAGTGGCCTTATCAATAAATTCCTTGGAATTATAAGTAATAACTTCCTCGATACAATCTATTAAGATAATAAATTTAACTTTGAAAATATTGAAATTTTGAGTTATATAATGCACCATATATTCTGGAGCTATTTAAATACAATGAGATTCATAAAAGTATTTTCTATGGTCTCCCTAAAATAGATAACATGATATTTATAAAATATAATTAGACCATTTAGAGTGTTTTGAAGACTCAAAATAGCATTTTGGTTGAAATATTGGACCACTCTAATTTATGAATTCAAATTATTCTTTACTTCATACAGAGTGTCAATAGATATAGTGTCCCACTACACGGATTTAACTCTACTCGTTAATACATCCAAGGCTATCAAAATAGCCACCAATTCATCCTTTATAGATTCTATTACTACTGATGGTCCCATTGCACCTTTCTAAATAGGTTACATAGTTCTAGGAATATATGATTGAGATTTAGGTAAAGAATTTTACTCTTCATGTTCTAACATAGAGCCTTGATTTTTTTCGGGAGAGAAATAATTTTTATGAAATCAAATTGATATATCACATTTTTTGATCAAATCCAAAAATATAGTTAATAAATCAATAGTTTTATTCCTAAAATAAAACATAAAAACTATGATTCCATTATGATATTTCACATCATCTGTGGATTTTTTTATGCTCAAACAATTATCCATCCATTTCATCATTCAAAAAGTTGAATTCCAAAAATATTCTTATAAAAATGATAAATTTTTTCAATTAATTATAATTTTTCATGCTATTTATTTTTTTAAGATGATGCTCTCCTTTCTCCTTCATCATGAGAATGTAAAATCTCAACTACTATTCGTTTATCATTCTAAATGAAATTAGTATTTTCACTAAATTCCTCATCTGAGATATAAATTTAATTTCTAACATCGTTAACTAGATAAATGGTTACTTCCTCCACTACTATTTTTTTATTTTTATTTTTATTTTTATTTTTATTTTTATTTTTTTTATTTTTATTTAATTAATTTTTATCTCTCTTAGGATCCACCCCCATCCATCCCCCACTTATCACAGGTCTTCCACCCCTACTCACCCCATTGGTTTCCTTCCTAGACCATCACACGCCGGTCGCTGCCTGTGACTCCACTGGACCACCTCTACAGCCACCTCGGCATGTCGTTGTGGTGACCTCGCTCCACTGAACCACCTTGATCGTGCCTACCCATTTTGACACACAACCTTGAATCTCAAAATCCTCTTCGAGATGCCAAATCCACCTCAATCCACCAAAGCCACCTCGACCCGGATTTGTCACCCCCACCCGGACTGGAGCCACTCGGGCGCCTCTCTCTATTTCCCATTGTCTCCTTCTCACCTCACCGGAACAACTCCAGACCATTGCCTAAGAAAAATTACACCACCAAAACTATTCTCAAGACATTGCACATTGAATCCTAACCAAAACTGTGAAATGATCATAGATCTGTTATCTTTGGTTCATCATCTACATAGATCCAGTATCTTTTCACATTTTTGTTGTTGTTGTATTATTTAGACATGAATCTATCTCATTCCCAGCGCTTGATCTAGCTCGGGTCACATGGAATTCTAGTCCATAAGGATTCCACAGTGAGTAACACAAATAAGAAGAGTGTAGGCACCATAAAAGGTTATTATTCGTCACCTTCCATGTTTTCTTAGTCGGCGATTGAGAACGGCATACCAGTGTTAGAACAATTGATAAAAAAAGTAAACTCATACCTGAGCTCATGAAGAGGTTTGATCAAAGGCACAAGATGAATAATTGACTAAAAACATGCTCAAAGTTTAATTCATGGTGTAATAACCCCAATAACAAGTCCTACACAGATTGGATTCTGAAATGTCTATGAGGAATTAATTCATCGACAAAGGAGGAGGATCCGTTATGATTTGATCCTTCTAGATCTAGGGGTTCGTTGTCGTTCTTCATTCATCTTTCATCAATGGGGAGGAGAGTGGAGGAAGGGAGTTTTTTTCGTCATTGAAAAAATATAATTATGATCCATACTCTCTACAATATGAATTTTTATCTATATATTAGGTTAAAGGGTTTTAATTTAATTAAATAAATTATTTAAATAAACCACTTAAAGTGATCTAACAATGAGAGAGGTATCTGAACATCCCGCGTTGACTTATTTTATGCTGTGCCTAAGGGAAACGTCGCATTCTAGACCCAACCATGGTCTCATCTTTCCAATCTAATCAACCATGTAAGAGTTATCCTATTTTCATTAATTAAATGTGTGTGGGTATTGTAAAATATATTTAATATTTCAATAGAAATAATTCTGGGCATATCAAGCCTAAGAGTCACAGGTCATCTCAGTACCTAGCTCTAGAATAATATTTAGAAATATTTAAATGTTTTATTAAAAAAAACTGGATCTTAACGTCATTCCATTCTTAATGTTTTTTGTCTAAGAAATTAAAAATTAAACCAACAACTTGAGATACTAATCCTACATCTGTATCTGCCTCTCCTAGGAACTCTACATCACATTTCTTTTATTCCCAAAACAGTTGAACCACAGGAATATCTCATCCTCATAGGTTCCTCTCAGGTCAGTCCTTGATCACCACCGGGTGCTCCACAATGGTGGCTCCATCTTTGATGTTTAGATCACCCCAGTCACTAACGTCCGTGGGGTTAAGCACGTATCTCCTCAGCTATGACATGTTGATGATTATTTGCACCCGCTCCAGTTATGGGGGTAAGGAAATATAGTAGGAAACCTCACTGATCCTTCACGAGATCTCAAATGTCTTAATGAACCTTGTGGATATCTTGTTCTCCATAACGAACATTTTTATTCCATGACTTGTTGAGACCCTCCAGAAGACATGGTCTCCCTACTCAATCTACAAGGTCCTTTGATGGAGCTCTTATTTGGACTAATGTCTACACTGGTTCATCGTCATCTATTCATGGATGACCTAAACCTTCTTTGACATGGCATACTCAAACTCTTGGACCCTAAGAGATGAATCTCCAATCTTCTCCCAATGTATGGGTGACCATCATTGTCTCCCGTATAGGTCCTTGAATGGTACCATGTTGATGTTGTAGAAAAACTCCACTAATGGTAAGAGATCATCGCAGAACTATCTGAAATATTGCTGGAATTCTCTCATCATATCCTCTAGCTCCAAGATAGTGTTCTCGGTCCTCCCATCGGTCTAGGGGTGGAAAGATGTACTCATTCGTAGTTGGGTCATGAATGCCTCATGCAGGACTCTCCACAATTGTGATGTAAACTATGTATCATGATTGGATGCAATGGTTAAGGGTACCCCATGAAGATGGATGATCTCTTCCATATATAGATTCCCCACACTCTGAATTGAACACTACTCCCTGAGGAAAAGTATGTGATCTAACTTTGTGAGTTGTTCCACTATCACCCAGATGGTTTCATGGCTCTTCGCAGTGCGTGGGATCCCTTTGAATAAGTCTGTGGATATTTTGTCCCACATTCACACTAATATATCAAGAGGATACAACAAACCTTCCGCTACCTGGTGCTCAGAAATTACCTATTGACAGGAGAGGCATCATGAGTTAGACTCATCTACACTCTATCTCATGGCATACCATAGAAAATACCATGGAAGAACCCTATACATCTTCCACATGGTGGGTTGTACAGCTAATAGAGAAGTATGGAACTCTCTCATTACATCCTCTCATAGAACAACTAGAAGTATTTTTATCCCCTATAATAGGATCTTGTAATTTCCCTCCTTTATAATATTCATTAAGTGCATCGATTGTGGATAATTTATCATGTAAAACCACATATTCAACATCTCCCAGCTGAGACTCCTTCACACACTCAAGGATCGTAGAAATCAACACCATTGATTGAATCAAAACTGTACACTCATGATCCATCAGGGTCTGTTAAAGGGGAGCTTACTTCTCTAAAGCTTCTACACAAGTCCATCCTAGGTCTTCCTAATAAGTAAATATGAAACAATGCTTCCCTTCCCTGGAGAATATAATATCATGAATTCGCAGTCCTATAAGATCTCTATCAGATGTTGTTTCCTTAGGATTAGGTCTCTCTATGTGAAGAAATATCTAAGGCTCTAGGGGTCTGATTAAACCACTAAGCACTCTACTATAAGGTTTTACTACAACATCCACAAGTTGAAAACCACTTATGAAAATAATAGATCATAAGTCATGTAATTTTTCTCATGGTGTCTCAACTGCCACAACCCATATATGATAAATTCCTACTGCTACATCAGCACACAATAGAGCCCATCTCAAGAGGCATCGTAATATACTGAAAACTCAACTAATTATTTTGGTAACCTCAGAACTAGAGGGCTCATCAGCCTATGCCTCAACTCCTCCAATTCCTTCTAGAACCACTCAGACCTTGTAAGCATTTGTCCCTTCCACGTCAAAGTAGTTAATGGGGCTGTGATCATGGAGAAGTTAGCCACAAATCTCCTACAATACCCTATGAATCCAAGAAATCTCTACACCTCTAACGCATTATTTGGTGGATCCCAAAAAAGAAATACATCAATGTTTACTTGACCAATGAATAAACCATTCTCAGAAAATAAATTCCCATAAGAGTGAACCTACTGAATCAAGAACATTCATTTTGAGATAATTCTATACACCAATTGATCTCGAAGTAAATCATGGACTCAACTCTAGTGTTCTATTTTCTCTTCATTTATCATAGAGTAGATGAGGATTTTGTTAATGAATATGATGAAAAATTGGTCCAAGTACAACAAGATGATCTGGTTCATCAAATCCATGAACACGGCGAGGAATTAGCCACACCAAAGGGAATCATTGAGAATTCGTACAACACATTTCCACATCGAAATGCCAACATTGGGATGTCAGCCTCACAACCCACAACTGGTGGAAGCTGTAGCTAATATCGATCTAGGATAACCACCTAACAGCTGATTGAAGAGATTATCAATCCTTAGTAAGGGGTAATTGTCCTTTACTATGTCCTGGTTCATCTCACGATAATACATGCAAATCCACAATCTCTTGTTTTCCTTCTTCACAAACAATAATGGTGCCACCAAAGGGGGAAACACTAGGTCTGATGAAACCTTTCTCACAATGGATTTCTAGTGCAACATTAGATCTAATAGCTCTGTGGGTTCCCTATGATACACTACAGAAGATATCGGGGTAGTCTATGGCTGCAATTTGATGAAAAACTATAAATCCCACCTCAAAGGTAGTCCTAGAACTACTTTTAGAAAGATCCAAAATTAATCCTCCAAAACTGAAGGGGCATAGATTCTCTAAGATTCTACTCAAACAAATGTCATACTTTATAGATGATGGGTAGTAGGTTGTAACCTCTTGCTCACAATACACACATGTCCCACTATAAGGTCTCCCTTGTTGAAAAAGGAGAACATTATCCCATAATCATGAAGGCATATGATTAACAGGTGGTTCCAATCAACCCGAGCTAAAATTATGGAAATCCAATCCATGCCTAGGATGATGAATTAGGGTTCCATCGTGATGACTAATAGGTCCCAAGTGAACCTCTATACTCTAAGTGATAGCTTGCACAGCCCGCAGAATAAAGATACAGATAAAGGGTTCCTTGTAGGAACCTCAAGGTATAAACGTTGTGAAAGTACCTATACTGGAAGCTCTAGCTCTCTCATGAAGATTCAATATATGAAAGAATGGAATGGAAATGTGTCTACAAGTACTGATGCAAGAGTATATTAAACACAGACTGTACCTCTAATCAGCTCATACATCATTGGTTCATGAATGTCTATATCATGTTGTTGTTGGTGACCCTAAACACAAGATCCCTGATTCAGATGTGGGACTCCTAGTGGTGGTGGAAGAAATTCATACCATCCTCCCCCACTAACATCACCTCCTTCTCCTCTGCCAGCTCTGCCTCTGTGGGGACCACCCTGTCCCTGCTTGGGAGATACCTAATAACGATGTTGCCTCTTATGTGTTGGTCTATATACTGCCTACATGGGATTATGAGTACGCATGGTTGGATAGTCCCATTCCATGTGACCTAGATCATCACATAGATAGCATGATCCCTCTCCGGGTTTCCTTGGTGATATAAGATTTCCCTGATCTTTACAATTGTGCCCCTGCGTCTTCTCAGTAAAGGGTCTCCAGTTTTGAAACCTCTAGCGCTTGATTACTATTAAAGATGACTCATCCCTCATGCACCTACCATCATCCTTAGTTATCGGATGCCCCTCTATCAAGAATGTCTCCATAAAAAGTACCCATTCCCACACCTCGGTTTAGTTAGGGATGAAAAAGGGAACCACACTAGCCCAAATCTCCCTATACTGTCAATGCTTGAATTTTTGTTCACGGAAGTAGCCATATCTGATCTTGCCAAGGGAGTAGCATGTAAGGTTGGTAAACCACAGCGCCTACTCTTCCACATTCATCCATCCCTTCTATAGCTCTATAAGCTCCTAAATCTAGATGAAGCACAAAATGAAGGGGTGTTACTCCTCACAAAATAGTTGTTGAAAGTTCTCCCATGTGAGCGTCTCCTCATCACGCATCTAGACAACCAAGATCCACCAGCGCCCAATAGCTCCATGAAAAAGGCTGACTGCCAAATCCAACCTTTGGGTCATCAGGGTCTTTACTAGTCTTAACACACATACCACCAACTCCTACCAATCCTCTACTTTTTGAGGATATGGCTCGCAACAAAAGCGCATCGGCCACTATTACTAGAACTTGTGGATTTCTCTCATCCTACGCATATCCATAGCATATTCTGTTGGGACCAAGTACTTCTCTACAAGTGGAGGTACTTCCACCTATCCACTTGGAGGAAGGTGGTTGCATGATGGGCCTTGAACTAAGTCCTCATTGCTCGTAGGGTCATCTTCACGATCCAGAGTCGGTATCATGGTTGTTTGTCATCACAAAGGCATCCTGAAATGGTCCGGGAGTACCGTGGACAGATGATAATATATATATATATATATATATATATATATCAATAAAATATTGTGGATTTTACTCAAGAATGATAGTCAAAGACTCGATACTATTTGATTCTTGTACCATTATCCCCTTCAAAAAATGTCTCAGCATGTCGAGCCAACAAGTAGGTAATCTGGTTCCTGGTGAATGGCTACATCAGTCGCTGCACCATCACTGGACTCCCTAGTCTGAGAGCTGCTCTTGAAAAAACATTGAAACTATTTTCCTAAACACAACCAATCCATTTACGTGAAAATATCAGAACAATGTCCCTAGGAATGAACTTTCTCTGATACCACTTTGTCATGGCCTAACCCAAGATGGCCTCGAGCCGCAACTACCACAAGCCCGCCCCTATAGGTTAGGGGTTGGCTACATGAGTTGATGAAAAAACGAACATGGTGAGGTCTTTTCCTAAGAACCTATACACACACACACACATCCACTGAATCAAAACGTTCATAGGGAATATAGAAAAGATTGAAACTATTGTAAAGTAAAGAACACATGAATGAACCACTAGACAACACAAGACTATGGTAGTAAATACTGAAAAAATGGGCAAAACACATGCCCAAACTAGAATCTGGTCCCAACCTGAAGAAAACTACAAAATAGTATCCACTGATAGGGCCGAGCTCCTGAATCCCAACCATGACCATTGTAAGTGGTCCACGTAGCCTATAACCCAACACTCCTCTCTAATCACGATGGACCAGCCCATCTTCAACAAAAGACATGGCCAGTGTTGGAAATATTCCATGAATGTGTGATAATATACATACCCAGTCGAATTCCCAAAAATTAAGGGGGATAGGTAAGAAATAAATCTGAAATGATGTAGTAAACATAGCATAGTATAGTAAAAGGGAATGTAAAAAGTTCATATCAATCCAAGAAAGTGAGTAGCCAATAGTTCCAAGTGAATCCATCTATGATTTTCAACACCTCGTCCCATCCACCCAGGAGACCCATGTCAAATGGGTACAAATCACTACACCTCAATAATATTCCCTTTGGGCAGAACTGACTCAGCCACACGGTTTTGGGTCCCTTCAAAAAGACACATCTTGGCGGGTAAAGAGTCTCTCTTTATTATGGGTCCTTAAGTAATTCAAACCATTCGTCACCACTATGCCACATAGTCAAGGGTATACTCTTAATCATCAGGGACCATGCTACTCAGTCTTTCTGAGTGGGTCATCTTGGTATCTTCTCATCAGGTAACTACGCTACCCAACCTTACTGAGGGGGTCAACCTGGTAACTTCTTGTCAGGGAACTATGCTACCTTGCCCTACTGAGTGGGTTATCCCAGTATCTTCTTGTTAGGGAACTATACTACCCATCCCTACTTTGTGGGTCAGTCTGGTATATACTCTAGTAAGATTGTCAAATCACTATGGACATCCAACCTAACCTGATGATGAATCAGGACAAGAACACATCCAATGAATCTCCCACTGATATTCCTTTCATGCTTCCATATTTAATGAGATTATGAATAAGGATCTTCACATCTAAATGCATCACACCATTGTGATACTTTTAGAAAAAACACTTGGAATTGACTATTCATTTGTCCAAATCAGACACCCGGTGAAGAGGTCACATGTCACCGTAACACACCCAAACCATGTTCATGGGGATCATGCCCCAATCTCAACTAATGTATCTGAAATTGGTTTCAACATATATGCATCAACATTGGGGTCACAATGCAACTAAAGGCACATAAATTGGATGTATAATGGATTAGTTATGGTGGGTTGATTATTTAATATCATTATTAAATCTAATGTCTCATGAGCATTCCATGGGCCCAAGTCACAGGTTGGATAGAATTAACTGAAATGATATTAAAATGACCATATCATAAATGGTGTCATGTCATCCCTGAGGGAGAGTTAATTGGATGTTTCCAAAGGGGTGTTACGAGAGTCTAAAATAAATAAATTATTATTGTTATTATTATTATTATTTGTTTTTTTATTTAATTATCTTTTTTATCTCTCGTAGGGTTCCCCCTCCCTTAACATGCTCCTCACATGGTTGCCACCCCTTCAGTTCTCACTATCCACCTGCATAGACCGCCACACGCTGGCCACCACCTATGCCTCCTATGTGCCACATCCTCATCCTCCTCATCTTGTGGTTGTACCGACCCCACTTCATCAGACCTCCATGCTCGCACTGATCTACTCTGCCATGCCACCTTGAATCACCAGAGCCACCTCAATCCACTAGAGTCACCTTGAACCTCTAAAGCCACCTCACCTAGGAGCTGTCTCCCCCACCCGAACCAGGGCATCTCGGGATCCTCTCCCTATTACCACAAGTTTTTTTCTTGCCTCATCGGAACTACTTCAAACTATCTTCCCAGCCAAATCATGCCACCAATACCTTCTACAAGACATCATGTATTCAATACAACATGAAACTATGAAATAATCTCATATCTATGATCCTAAACTCGGGGCCTATTCATAGCTAGTATCCACTCATGATTTTGTTTTCGTTTCATGATTCCAGCATGAATATGTCTCATTCTTGATGCCTAATCGATCTTGGGTAACATAAAAATTGTTAACTAGAATCCATGGGGATGAAATGATTACAAATGTGAAGAATCGGGTATAGGAACCATAACAATTTTTTTTATTCATAACATACCAATTTTTCTTGGTAGAAGATCAAGAATGGGGTATCGGTGTTAGAAAAATTGATAAAAAACGTAAATTGGCACTTGGGATCATGCAGAGGTTTGATCAAAGGATCAGGTTGAAGAATTGACTAAGAACATGATCAAATCATAATTTAGGGTGTAAGAAAACAAATAAAGAGTCTTAACTTGATTAGATCATGCACTGTTGATGGGGAATGCATTTGTTGAAAAATTAAGATGATCCACTACACATTGATCCATCTAGATCTAGGGGTTCTTTATTGTTCTTTGTTCGTTGTTCATCAATGGGAAGTATAGGAGAGTAGGAGAGGGTTTTTCATAATTTGTAAAACATAATTGTGATCTAAAATCTTTAAAATAAGAATTTATATCAATAAATAAAGTTATTGGGTTTCAGTTTAATAAATTAAATTAATTATATAAACCAATTAAAATTATCATTCAATGAGAGATTGATTTAAACATACTACACCAACTTATTTTATGTTGTTCATACGGGAAACACTACATTATAGACCCCACCGTTGTCTTGGGATTCCAATATAATCGAGCTTTTAAGATTTATCAAATTTTACCTAAGTAAATATGTGTTTGTAATGTAAAATATATTTAATATATTTATATAAATAAATTTGGACACACTTAGCGTCAGAATCTCACATCACCTCAGCACCGGGATCTGGAATAATATTTACAAATATTTCAAATTCATATTAAGAAAATAATATGGTCTCTAAAATTTCCTGGTCCATTAAATGAAACAGACATGGTATCCCACATCTCAAGAGCAGTAGAACATTGAGAAACCCTGTTAGACTCATCTGGACCAATAACACAAATAATAGAATTCATTTTTTTATAGTTTGTTTCAAACTCGGCTTCTTTTTTTGTACTCCATAACTCTAATTCTCCATATAAATGTTTAAATGATTGATAAGGTTCAGGTAAAATCTTAAGAAAAGATAATTCAATCTGATAATCATCAAATCCTTCTAATAAACAAGGTTTTCTCTATTAATCTATTGATTTCTGACCATAGACATTCCTTCCTTCATGTGGTTCATTTGAGAAACATAGTGAATGATCTTTAATACATCAATTGGGAAGTGTTGAAAACTAATATTTCTCTAAATCTTATTATAAATTTCATCCCTAAGATATTGTATAATGACTTAAAATGGTGGTGAGCTGTGTTATTTAAAATTTTGCTGCAAATAAAAATGTTATCTTTAAATTTACATTTATTCCATTATTAACACTTTTAACAGATATACAATAGAAATAAAATAGAAATAATGAATATTATATGTAGATTTTATTTATTCTGGTACAGAGGAACTACACCTAATCCCCTCCACCATCACCCAAATGTATGTTAATTGATTTTCTCTAAATTTATCCTCTTTAGGGACTCCCTAACCATGTGAAAGTAGTAATTACTTGTTAGAAAGTATCCAAGAGATTTTAGTAAGAATATACCTTTATAATAACTATGAATGGATTTCACAACACTGACTACAAATATTTTATAATTTTATTGGGAAATGGATGTTGAAAACAAATCTGTTTTGGTACATGGTTTCAAAAGGCAACTGATAATATATGAAAAAAATTTATAGGATCAATATTTCATCAAATTGTATCTCTGAAATATTCTTCATCTATAGTATATTTACCAAAACTAAAGTAATTGTAGTAATTTTTTATTCTTATTATTTGAGAATGAAAGGAATAGCTTGATCACATAAATAATAACAATAGAAGTTCATATGAAAATCAAAACATTATTTTTTTTCTTTAAAAACAACTACTTATATCTTGAAATGGTCATGAATAAATATTATAATACCCACATTATTATTTTCCATCTATTATACATGTTATCAACTCTGTGAATAGATTGTGACTACAACTATGGCCTTTCTTGGAATAATTTTCCACATTGGAAATATGAGGTTATGTTAACTCATTTTTCCACATTTTTACAATTCATCATTTGATTAAAAACCCAGAGTGGAATATTCCTAGAAAATATTAATCATAAAAAACCTCAAAAACATTATTAAATTTAATATATAATTAGTGACCCTTTTTCTAAATCAATTTCAACCCTAAAAAACTAAATATATCTTTTCTTATTGATGAAGATCCCATTTTTCTATAAAAGTAGTAATGAATAAATTATGAGTTAAAATAAATTATTTTTAAATACTAAGAAAATTTAATAATATTTTTACCTCCTTCATAAGATTTTTCTACTTTGTAAGATATTATTGAGTATCACATGACTTCTCATCTATGTAATATATTTTTTATATGATATTTTGTAGTGTAAGATATTTAAACTACATGTAGATAATCAAGTTTGAGAAGATATAAAAATATTATTCTCATATTATAATTTATTTGGTGTAGGATAATTTTATCATGCATAAGATATTTGATCTACATAAGATATTCCATATATTCAATGAAAAGTTTATCCATGTATGATATCTCTAGGATTTATTTGATCTTTTTCATAACCAAATATTCATTGTCTATGAATTTTTGAACTCATAAGAAATTTTCCTTTTCTAAATATCTACTATGTATGACTATCAATTCTAGTAATAAATTCCACATAAGAAATTTCATCTCATAATACATTTATTATATGTTGTAATAAATTTATAGTATACCTGTATGCTTTTTTACTATGTCAAAAACATGAATTCTAGCAAACAACTTCTAAACAAATCCATATAGGAAAATTTATATGGATAAAATGTTAAACATGAATATCACCATATTGAACTAATAAAATCCAAACAAAATTACTTTTAAGAAAATATTATAAATTATTGTGATCCTCAAAACAAGTGATGTATTGGGATGTGTTTGAACAACATTAGTATGTCCAGTACTCACCACACAGAATCACATTCAATTTGACTAATCAATTCCATCATAAATCAAAATCATGTTAGTAATACTTAAAACATGATCAAATATATCAAGAATAGTCTTTTTTAAAATTTTGTTAAGAAATATCATATTTAGAAATGTTACTGGTCCTTATAAAACTCCTAATAGTGTCCTTCATAAAATTAAATATGACTCTTACGGTGTCCTAGAACCACATTAACATTGAAAAACATTCATCAAATGATATATCATAAGACTAAAATGAAACTTATGATGTATAAATTATATAAATTTCTAATCGATAGACACACCATAATAGTAAATGACACTTAGGATGTTGATAATGATTCTTACAAATACTTACAATCGGCCTTATAGAATTCAAATGATAATTGTGAAATTCAATAGATCCTTAATGTATTTTCATGACCCTTATAAAATATTACGTCATACTTAATGAATTGAAATAATGATCAAAGAGTTATGGATCATAATTTTATAAATGAAATGACTCTTACAAATTTTTGAATTGTCCTTATAAAATTTTAATACCTTTTCAAATTCTTCACTCCAGAGATGGAATGACTCTTATGTAATTGATTCTTTCATAAAAAAATCTTACAAAAATGACTTAATAAATTTTCTTCACTATTCCATAGCTTATAATAAATACATTATTTCCTCTACGAACCCCATTAGCTTCATATTTCACAAAAAAACTAATATCGTAGAGATACATCAAAAAATGATATTTGTTGTTTCTGTTAATAGATGGTAACAAATACAATCTTGTGAGATAATTTCATTAGGTTCTTAAATAATCTTTAAAAATACTATAAATTAAAAAACTGTTACTTTGTGGTATATAGGGATAGATACAAAATTAAAAATATCCAATGGGGCGTGGATAAAAACATTTAAGTCCTTAATGAGCATTATAATGAAACTAGTTTTATTTCACCATAAGAATGAAAAATTGTAAAAATTGAGAAAATTATCTAGTAGAACCATGTAGTTTCCTTTCATCAAGTGAGCTAAAAATATTTAGAATTTATATATCATAGAGAACAGAATAGTAAAACTATAACTAAGTAGTATATGTTGTGCAAGATGGAGATCAAACCCAAAAGGACAAGATACAAATACACCATCTCAATAATTTAGAAGAACTATTAATTAAAAATTACAATAACATTGAATTATTAAATAAATTAATGATAATGATTTTAGAGGATTAAAGGGAAAGTAAAAAAACAATCCTGGTGTAGAATTTCTAGGTTCATGCACTAATGATTATAAAGACCAATGATTTAACCTCGTTTTCTTCAAAAATAGGTCTACAAAATCCCATTACTCTTGATAACTTCTCTATATTCGATAAATATCCCTTTCTTTTGTTCAAATTATTCATATGTCAATAAAATAGTTTACAAAAAATGAATTTCAAACATTTCACCCAACCCACATAATGCTCATATAGAATATTGAATCCATGTAATCACATTAAATAATCACTACCCCCATAAACACATAATAGTCAGGAGTAAATAATAAAGAAATGATATATAATAATTTAATAAAATTAATACCCCCAAATAATATATTTATAATTCCAAAACTCTACTAATTAGAATTCCTATACAATTAAATTATTGTAACAAATAAATCACCACCTTTAGATTTTACTTATTGGGTGAGGAAAAATTTAAAAATAAATCCAAAAAATGTTATAGATTTGACCAAAATTAATATAAAAATAGTATTGTTTTAGTTTCAAGTTAGACTCATATATCTTCATTTATTCATGAATTCAATATGTGAAATACTACTCAAAATAAAACTTAATATAAAAAGGTGAGACGTATTTGACCAACTGTATATCAGTATATATATATCTCATTTTTAACACAAATAGTACCTCAAGGTAAGGACTAATCTTCTTCATGATGGACCCTACATGATCATTCATGCTTTAAACACACCCATTATTCAGAAATATGAAAATATGTATCATTTTGTCTTTTAGGTATGTGGTGAAAAACCACTTCCCTTGTGATGTGAACAAGTCTCCAAAAATATTCTTCTTCTCTTTTTATTTTTTCGGTAAGAAGCACCACATTTTTATAATGAACTAGATTCATATATTTAGAATTTTTATCTTATTTATCACACCACCAAATCCAGAATCATGGGACATAAACAATTAACATGAAAAACTACCTTCCACAACTGAATTTTGTATAAAAACACTGGATTGAAAACATAACTGTTGTGGCATGAATGAATTATATAATTAATTTAAAAGGGATTGAAACTTACACAATTCCAATGACTCATATGAACTATTATCATGATACTTGTAATCTTTTTTATGACTTATATACACTCATCACAGTGTGACATCCTCAATTGTGGTGCAAACCCTTGAAAATATTCTCACTCTATTGATGTATTTACTTTATATCGGGCTTCACAGTGACTTTTTTTTACAACCATAGTGTCCAATTATATTTCTTTCATTTTCATATTCACTTTTCAAAAAACAACCAAATAATTGATTCATGGTAAATATGTTTTTTTAAGGCTTCAATGGTATTTTATATAAACTTCTAACTGGCTTATATGGAATCCTTAGCCTTCCACTGAGGTCTTTCCCAAACTCCCATAGCATTCTTGCATAAACTCCTTCATCCAGGCATCTTGTTCTTAATAGATGTAGGTTTGAGATTCCCTTCCGAGTATAAACGAAGTATGTCAATAGTCTGATGGAGATAGGTCATGGAATGAGTGGGAAAGGTTCCAACCAAGGTAGGTGGTATGGGAGATAACCTTAGTATCATTTACATTCATTTCACATTGCACACAACATTTGTTCACTCAATATAGAAATATTCATGAGGTGGGGGATCCTTCATTAATCTGAGTGTAACATGATGGGTTTTTTCATATCCCTTAGGCACCTCCCTAGGTAGTAGGTACACTAATCCACCCCTCTTGGTGCTTCAATGAATCATTTGTCTAGAAATGACTCAAACAAAGCATTCCTATGCTTAATTCTTGAATTAACTACCACTATACTAGGTTCTATGGTTGATTTTAATGGATACATATAGTGGCCTTTTGAGATCATATGGTTCCAAGTAGGGTTGGTACTTATTTTTTATAATAAACTCCCAAATTACTCCTTATCCAAATTATTTCCCTCAATACAAAATTCATTCCTTCATATATTATTCTTTTCTTCACTAATAACTAAGATAATTAATTACTAACATAATAATAATAAAAAAATATTAAAAAAATAATATTCTATTAATCACTAAAATTAATTAATTTGAATTTAAACATTATCCATGATATTCTTTCTATGAAATTACACTTACACATAGAATTTTGTTTTTCCTCAAAAATGTATTCTCAACATATGACCAATGGAATCCCATTTTAAAAATATTAAAACATCATTGTTGATAAAAATTTAATAATTATCAATGTAGGATAAATTATAAAGAATTAAATAAATATATTTCATCATGTAAATAAATTTTAATAAAATAAATTAAACCATGTTTTTTACTTTATTACTTTTAAAAAGGGAAATCACTAATGACCTAAATACAAATAAAAATCTTATACATGTGAAATATAGAAATTCCAAACATGGAAGCATGTAAGGGAAATTTCATCTATATAAATAAACTAGTACCCACAAAAAATGATTCATAAAATTAATACCTATATGATTATATATGAATTTTTATCCCCCATCTTACAGATTAAATCTTATTAAAAAAGAAATATAAAACATAGTATAATAGGATTCCTAAGTTATTTTTAATCCTTTATTAAAAATATATAAAATATCATGTGTGATTCATCTCTCTGTAATTAATTCCTATAACCCAAACTAGTTTATAATTTTATGGAATAATAATCCACAAAATAATAAACCACTAAGAAAGTATAAAATAAATGGAATCCATGTGTTCATACCCACAAAGACAATAAACAACAACTAAAACTAATTAGATAATACTACACTTAAAACAAAAAAACACTAACAATTATAATATAACCAATAAAGAAGGATGTATTGGGAATGTTCATCTCTAAGTTCATGAAATAAAAAATTAAAAAAAAGATGATGATAATCATAATGTTTTTGGAATCAATCCCTAGTGAACCCATGGGTTTAGGTAGACAATATCAACTCCTTAAGCTATCATTTTCCCTTTTTTGAGTACTTCAGATTATGTAAAGTTTTGTAACACAAAACTATATTTAAAAATATGATGAAACTAACCCAATGGACATGGTGAAAGTATCACCCTATAAATCACACTGTAAATAACATTATCTAACTAATGGAAATGGTCATTCTCAATAGAAACTAAATAGAGACGAACTACACTAATAATCTCTAAAATAATGGTCACAAAAGATGAAGTAAGGAATAGATAATAATGGAATTATTGAGTTGAGAACCCAACATGAAAATCATAATATAATGATACCTTAATAAATCAATCCCCTTACACATTAAAAACCTATAAAAAATCCTACCATCCCTTACTAGCCATAAGAAGAAGAAAACAAAATAAAAAATATACAAAAAAACTATGAATGGTCAAATAGTATCCTCCCAAATATTAGAGATATTCAATACACCAAAATTCAATTTCTTCTTGTGTAGATACTTTTGTATGTTTATAAATAGAATTACTTCAATATATATCCACCATTTTACCATATTATTTTTTACAAATATTTCTCTATATATCCCAATTCAAGTCAACATTTAACTCCAATAGATAGGAATTTAATCCCTCATGCATACTGATTTCATAAGTCCTAATCCTATATCCCGAAATTTTTGTAAAGAGGGGTATTTTGATGAATCTGTGTCTATTTTATATCTTTTATTTTCAACAAAAACAGTGTATCATGGCATAAACTATACCAACGGACATACTATTTTTCATGGGCATGCATGCTTTGTGATGTAATATCCCCAACTCGTGCAATGTTATCCCTTATGTATATTTGAATATTTCATGTCACCATTATCACACCACAATGGTTCCATACACATGGTACAAAGCAACTTAAAAACATGCATCACCTCTATTTATATGTTCATGGAATGAACCAAAATCCTTTGTGGTATGAACAACTTTCATGAAAACCTAGCTAACTCTGTCTATTTTTTTCATGTATTAGTATGACACAAATTTATTCCTCAAATATTGTAAAATTTACTTTAATATAAATACCCAATATGATTATAATAAATCATTATTCATGGAAAACCCTTGAATAATCTTCGTACAAGCCCATTACCTTCTTAGTGATCGTAATAATGGAATAGAAAATCCATGCACTTATTTCCTATAAATATGAATTCATATCTATCATGAAGAGAATACTTAGACATTAAAATGGAATAGTAGATTAATATTTGGATCCCATAGAAATGGTGGCTTTCCAGGAAACAAGAAAAATAGAAATGTCACATGAATTGGGTGAAAGCTCTATCTAGGGACGAAGATGTGAGTAATATCTTGGATGGTATCGTTTTGGTTAAAATGAATATTTTTCCAGGTATGTTTTCCAACATTTATTTTTTTAGGCCGGTACTTGGTAATTATACTTAATGTTGTAGTTACATCCCATATTAGCACTTCCTTAGTCACCCCACCTAAGTTCCTTCTTATCCAAATTCGACCTACCATGGTCCCTCCTTTATTACTTTTTGATATATTTTTTGTGTCAAATACTGCTAGGCTCTACCTATGTGTGTTCTTAATTTTTCATGTAACTCTATTTCTAGTTAAGGTACAATTTTTTCTCTTGTAAAACAATTTTTTTTGATTTTATCAAAATCTTCTAGAAATTTTTAAATATTTATTAATTTTTCAAAAATTCATTTTTACCATTTCCTTCCATAAAAAAGCGCATGAATAACTAGGCAAGAAAACATTTATTATTAGTAAAATTAATAAATTTAAATACTAAAATGTTTGCATGAAAAATTAATATAATTACCTAAAATATATCATACATAAATAGAGGGAAAACGTAATCCTACCTTTTCATGTCATTAGACAAAAACCATAATCCATATCAATTATAAAAATATAAAATAAAAAAATCACAAATATTAAGGGGGTATGATACATGTAACTATTTTATACAATATATCTATATAATATTGAGTTTTTTTATACAATTACGTCTTACCAGAAAATTGAGATCAACTAAAACAACGTAAATAAAACATGATTGATATATACCTCAAAGATTTGAAATAAAAATAATAATTAAAATAAATTAGTTTCTAATGAAAGGTATTCCAATTCAATATCTATATAATAACTGACCTAGATTAATCTTTCTAAAACATATGATATATAAATTAAATAATTCATAACACCAAAATATACAATATCAATTTCCACTAAATGATTCTACCAAAAGATAGAATCCTATAACCCAAAAAATGATCAATTTTATTTCCATAAAAAACTAAAAAAGAATCATTTTTTATAAGGATTTGAAATATTAATTTTGAGAATAAAACATTAATATATAGGATACCAAATATATATTAAAAATAAATATAAAACTAAAATATATAATAGATTACATATAACAAAATTTAAAATTTATTACAAACTATGGGTAAGAGTTCGGGTAGTAAAAATTCAAATTTGTTGAGTTTATGATGAAACTATTTTTGTGGTGAGTAGGTTTTCTTATTAGAGACTTTTATGGGGAAGAGTTTTGATGGATGGGTGATGAAAAGGATAGGAATTGAGAACCGATAAAAAACATTTTATAATAATGGAATGATGAAATCATGAGTTAATGATTTTCATAGAAAGGTATGAAAAATTTCATTTAAATATTTTGCATGTGTTTATAGTTCCTCTATAGCCAAGATTAATTTAAACCAATTCTATAAGGTTTTAGAAATTTAATAGTTTTTTAAAATTTGAATGACTTATGGGTTATTCATATATTTTAGTTGGAATCATGTTTAATACCCTAAGATTTTATATGTATTTCCTTTGAAAAAACATGAAGAATTTGATATCATTCATTACGTGAAACCCTGAGTTTAACGAACCTGTGATAATGTTTACCTTTATCACCTAGTCATTGGATTAGTAGGTTTGAATAATATTAAAAAAATTGTGAAATACATATAGAATTTTTTCCAAAATTTAAATGTATTGATTTATTATAAATAAATAATCATTACATTTTTAATGAAATCATTTCTTAATTAAAAGACCTATTTTTCTGAATAAATGTATTCTTCTTGGTGTTAGTGATTTTTATTTGAAAAAAAATTATTTATAATTTTTAAAAATTTATTTTAATGAAATTTATTTTTAATTTATTAATAATAATCAATACATGAATTATCTAAATTTTGGGAATAATGATACAATCATTTAAAGGTTAAAAGTGTTATTTCTCCTAAAATTATTCTTATCTGTGAAATGTGTTTATATCATAATTAAATAAATAAATTATTATTAATGAATGGTTATAATATCATTTATAGATTATATATTCAAAATAATATTTTAACATTCATTTTATTGTCTTTACAAGGAAAAGACTGAAATTAAATTCAGTTTCATGCAGAGAAATACAAATTTCTTGAAAACATGTTTTTATTGTGTTTTATGAATTTATTTTAAAATTAATTATAAAATCATATAGAAATTGAAATTTATTAAATATATTCCATATATATAATCATAATTCCCATTTTTTTAAATGAGGTTACTTTCATTTTTTCCAAAATTAAAAATAAATATAGTAAAAATTTATTACAAGTGTTAGTATCAAAACGAGTTTAGAATATGTAAAATATTAGATAAGGGTATGAATTTCACAATAAAAAATTATAATTCTTATTTATTAAAGATATATCAACCATATATTATTGTTCTGTTTAATCATTTTTTATATGGTACCACATTCATAAGAAAATGACTATATATTACTTAAATCTTTTAATTAATTCCAAGTGTGTCTTATCCTTCCCTTATTGAGGAGAACATCATGTCGTATATTATTCATGAATTTTAATCCTTCTAGGGCATGAAATCCATATCCAATAACATTTCTATCTTTCTTCCCTTTATCCTACAGAATATTTTTTCCTCTTAATATGGATCTTTTAGGACATAATGTGTAAGGAAAAGGAGGTCTATGAAATAAGATGTATAAATATTAACTGATCTCTTTAAATTTTGTTATTTATTATATATTATCTAAATATGTTGTATCCATAATTACATGATGACTCTAATATCATAAATTTAATGGGATGCTAATTTTTATGATAGCAAACCTATTTTCACCAATTTTCCATCGCTACCTCATACGTATGGATATAATGATAGATGTAATATATATATATATATATATGATATTTATGATATTATTTTGATTTTGGAATGATAGAATATTATTTATCTTTCTTTCCTTCTTTTTATTATAAAATCAAAATTATGTTCAAGGTAGTTATGGACTAACATCTCTAAGAACAGTTTAATTCATTTTTCTGTTTATGGATTTTATAGATGGCTATTAATATTTATATAATTAATATTTATATAATTAATATATATTATATTTATATTTTTATTAAAATTATATTAATTATGTAACCATAATCAAGATGTAAATACCAATATAGATGAATTAAAATATACATGAAAAATGAAAAATTTATTACTTTAAATAGTGAAATTTAGTAATGAATTATTAATGAATGAGTGATAAGATATTGAAAGTTAAAAATGTATCAAATTATAAGCATTAATATGGTTATTATATTAAAATATTATAAATTTTAATTTATTATATAGGTGGTTAGTGTGATAATGATGGAATTCAGAGTTGTGGTAAGGGTTTTATTTTAAAATTTCACTTCTTATTGAGATTGCATATGCTTAAACATAAAATAATGAAATAATATGATATTTCTACCAAAAATAGTGTGTATTTTGTTTTCCTCTAGTTATTTTGAGAAATAATAATTTTTCCTTTCATTATACTCTCTCAAATTACTAAAAAGTATAAAATAATTATTTTAAAGAAGACAGATTTTGTTCTCCCATTTGGTTGGGAATATTTTTCTTTGATGCTAGTATTTTCCTTAAAATGTTTTATAGATTGTTTTTATTTTTAACTAAAAATTTTTTAAAGTAATTTTTACCCATTTTTGACTTTATATAAAAAAATTTAAAAAATATTCTTAACATTTTTCAAACAAGGTTTCTTTTATCAATGATGTAAATGAAATCATTCTTTTAATGAATATCGCCTGAATAGGTTTTCCCAATATTATTAGTAATTTTTTATTTGAATATTATTTTATAATATTCCATAATTCAGGTCAAATAAACTATTTTATGAATATTATAGAAATTTATATATTTTTAATAAGTGATTTTAAAATTAAAATGGTTTGTTCCATAAGAAATATTTCAATGATATTTTAAAGGGATTTTTCATTTATGATGAAATCCATTGATGTCACTTCTGTTTCACTAGGGATATAATCCTTTGATACCAACAATTTTATTTATTTGGATGGTTTATGATTATGATGATGAAATATTTATGAAATCCCTTATCTTTTCTATGGGATAAGATGTGGTTAAATGATAAATCCTTTCATGATCTTTTTGCATGAATATGAATAGATTTTGATTATGTGATTAGTGGTTCAATTATATCCCATAAATACATTGGTTAAAGATAAATTTTTTATGATATTATATGGTTCATGTGAGGTTATCCAAATCCCAAAAGGGTACATAATTGGTTATCCAAAGCCCAAAGTAGATACAATAGTGGTTATATCATGCCTAACATGTGATAAATGTCTTGGTACGTATCATTGACATAATATTTCTATAACTATGATTATAATACACATTATTACACTCTTTAATGACATGATCTCATTCTGATGTAGTTTTATCATGACTTATGTTATTTTATTTTTTTGTGATTCGTGTCTTATTAACATCTCATATTTATTCCATGAATCATGATTGGGATCTATGAATTGATTGGATTTATCTTAAAATGTTAATCTCATGTTATCATACCCTTATGATCATGTTATGATTAAAAATGACTATAAATTTATATTTACATTTTTTAACCACACTAAGAATCTAAGAGATCCCTTTATTATATTTCATATTACTCTAGATATAAATAATTGTTTTATGTCTACTATGCCAAATAAAGGAGACGGTTGTGAATAACTTAGTGGGAAAAGATGTTGATATTTTATTCACTAGTTGTTTATGTATCCAAGTCTCTAATGGAACTAAATAATGTTGGTTCTAGCATGTATAAAAGTTATATGTAATGAATATTAATATAATAAGATAAAATATTTATGTATGAAATGTATGGGTCGCCTAAATTTGTATCAAAGAATGGATTAGTTGTTTCTAGAAACTGGGATGAGAGAACTTTAGTGATAACCCAAATTATAAGCTTGAGTATAGAATAACATCCTAAATTAGGGTAAATAAAAAAGTTTTTTTAACAAATACATCCTTATTTGGATACTATAAATCGGATGCAGCTATGTCATAGATACACATAGTGTTAACAACTCTGATAGGGGTGTGTTGGGTATTAACATGATCATCACCAATGCCTGATGAGTGGTCCAAAGACTGCACACTAAGTTTTATAGTCTCATGGAGTATTATGGGGATAATTTAGACTTTATATATGAATAATTATGAACTGTTTGAATATATTATGACCACGGATGACCTTATTTAAACCTAAATTGTCATAAATTAAAAAAAATGTGTCTTGATTTAGACATCCTGCAATGATTTTCATGGTTATATAGTTTTTCACTTTGATTTTTGTGACTATATTATTCTTTTTATATTTAGTAAATTTATGGAACCAGAAGAAACTACGTTAACAATGAATGTGAAAAAAAATTAAATGATTTTCCATATAATTAACTAAATGGTTTGGGTTATATAATGAAAAAGGATATTTGTATTATTATGCAATTTTACAATCCCTGAATAATTTTGAACATACAAATTAAAAGAGGATGGATGAATATTCTGTTGAATCGTGTATGAGTAATCATCCACCTTCTTTTTGTAGGAATTTTTTATAACTAATATCTAAAAAGATGATCAATACCACTGAAAATATATTTTCCTTTCATTAGTTTTCATACTTTGAAAATTTTATTTTTGTTGCTTGTCATTTGGAAGATGAAGCAAATCCGTGGTGGTCACTTTTCAAGAACATTAAATAGTGGGGGAAAATTGGATATGTGGAGTGGGATGATTTTTTATGGATATTTTTTAATAATTACATTCCTTAAATTAATTTCTATAAAATAGAGATAAAATTCCTTAATCTAAAGTATATGTATGATGAATACATTAGTACCTATCCAGAAAATTTTAGAAGGATTCTAAGGTATGCTTGTAGTATTATCATCCAACCTAAAAGGAATATTGAATGATAATTCATTTCCTTAAAACCAATTATAAAAATGGAATTATCCATAATATACTTTACTAATAATGAATAAATCATTCAATGTTCTCTCAAGGTAGTAATAGATATCAGAGTCACCCATCAATCTAACGATTTTGATAAAAAAATAAGTGTGTAATTTAAAATAAATTCCAATAATAGAAATAATATATAGAACAATATGAGACACATGTTATTCCAAATGTGTGGAAATAAACATGGAGAAAATTATATTATGGTAACTATTAAATGATTTAAGTGTGGAAAGGAAGGTCATTGGACAATCAAATTCCAATGTTATATGAAAATGTTAATTAAATATGTGAATTAAGAGAAAGATCTATAGAATTAAAAACCAACACTCTAGTTTTTCAAATGTACTGAGTATAGTCATCATACTAACCAATTCATGAATATGAGGTTTAATGATGATGATTTATGTCAGTAACCACTTAATCCCAAAGATAAAGGTAAATCTCATGTGATCACTATTCTAGATGAGGGGTAATATAACTAAGTGCTGAAGGTAAACTTATTATCCACTCCATAATGTATAAAGTTTTATTCGAATCTTTATCTAGACACTATTTATATATAAAGAATATTATAAGGGTATTTCATTACCACATAAATGATTATATGTTGAATTATTAGTGAATCGCTCAAAATGGTGTGATTATCTTATCTCCAGTTTATCATTTATCTCTTATAGAAGTTAATGGGAAGTTGTTTCTTGAAATTCTTTTTTTCTACCTTTAGTATATATTTTTTTTCTATTTTGGACATGGAATTGAAATATTTTCATAGATTTAATATTATTTTTAAAGGAATGTAACTTATAATAAATATTCTAAACGGACCTATAATCATAAATTGTTGTGAGGATAAATATGAACAACCAAATGAAATTACATCCATTGTATGAGTCTTGCTTCCTATTTACTGGGGATATTTATCTTGATGGTTGAAGAGAATATAAACAAAAAATATATTCTTATTTTATGCTTGTTTTTTGATATCGTTAAAAAGTAGTATATTTTTCTTCCTCTAAATCATAAATTTAAGCTTTCTATAGAACTCATATCTAGTGCAACACCAATTTCAATGACTCCATATGGAATGTCCATGATTGATTTTGAGAAGTAATAAATAAAATCCTAGAAAAAATTGATATTAGATTCATTTGGACAATTGTTTTACCATGGAGTGACCAGGGGATTTTTATTAAGAATAATGATGGATCAATGTGACACAAAATTGAATTTCAAAAACATAAAAATATCATTATCAAAAATAAGTATTATATATGCCATATTGATGATTTCTTCAATCAATTATGAAGAGATAAATATTTTTCAAAAATTGATTTCTTATTTTTACTATATCTATTGAAGAGAAATGTGAATAAATACTGAATACATCCTTTTATACAAGGTATGCTCACTTTGAATTTATTTTTATTCTATTTGGTATTACTAAAACCGCATTGTCTTCAAGGATTTCATGAATATATTCTTTATAAATTAAATTGATATATTTGTGATGGTATTAATATATGATATTATTATTTATTCTAAGTGTAAGTAATTACATTATGATCGCTTTAGGATTCTACTGATGACCCTAAAGAATAATTAGTTGAATGAAAAATTTACCAAGTGTAAATTTATTCTATTGAAATTTTCATTTTTGGGTTTGATAATTTCAAAGCATGCGTATATCAGTGGATCCTTCATAGATAAAAGTTAATGAAATTTTTCCCAGATCAACCATTATTATCAATATCCATAGTTTTCATGTATTTACGGAATACTATCAATGGTTTATGAATAATTTATTAGGACTATCTAATCCACTTACCATGATTACATAGAAGGGATTCAGGTTCCATTGGACTGATGAGTCTGAATAAATTTTAAAAGAATAAGAGAGATGGTTGGTTAGTGAACGTATGCTCAAACTACCCTACAGTAGAGAAATATTTGTGATTTGTAGTGATTCATCAAAGAATGAGATGTTATGTGCTCTTACAAATAATGATATAGTTATAGTTTATACCTTTCATAAATTGAATATTCCTTAGTAGAATTACTCGACCCATGACAAGGATTTAGAAGTGGTAATATTTAAGAGGGAAATATTATCTTCTCCAAGTGAGTGTTATAATCTCTATCCATGTAAATATTACATAGGTGAAGAAGGTGGATGTTGAGATATAAAATAATGTGAGAAATGTTCCTTAATTTATCCATAATTGTTATGGAATGATAAGGTTAAATAACTGAGTATGTTTCATGACAATAGAAAACTTGATGGATGGGATATTAGAAAAAGTTCATAGCTCATCATTATTTATTCAACCTAGAAGTATGAAGATTTATAGAGACATAAAATAGTATTTGTAGATGGAAAACATGAAGAGATATATTCTATAGTATGTATCATAGTTCCTGGTATATTTTAAGGTTAAGGATGAGAGATATAATTATATAGGTATGTTCAAACTATTTTTCATATCAAAATGGAAATGGGAATACATCACAATGGATTTCATCATTGGAATACCTAAAACATCTAAAATCAATAATTCTATATGGGTTATAGTCAAATGAATTATGAGTTCATTATAATTCACTTTGATCAAATAATATTTCTACATTGATTATCCTTTCAGGATATACATTCAGGAACTTGTATGGTTTTTTGTAGTACTAAATTATATTTTATTTGATTGAGATCTGAGGATTACATTGATGTTTTGGAAAAGACCTCAGTATGATCTAGATACGAAGTTGTGTTTCAATAATAAATATCATCCTTAATCATATGGTTGGACATAGAGGAACATTAAATCTGTTTAGAATGTGATAAGATCCTATTCACCAGATTTCTACAGTTTTTGGGATCAACACCTTCCACTTATCATGTTATCTTATAATAATAGCTTTCACTCAAGCATTCATATGTCTCCTTATAAATATCTCAATGGATTGAAATATATAACAACCATATGATGAAATAATTTTATAAAAAAGGACTATTGGGGGAAAATATAGATAAGGAAATATAAGATAATGTAAGGTATATTGAACAACACATCAAGGTAGCTTAGAGTTGATGGAATAGTAATGTTGATAGTTATCAGAATGATCTAGAATTAAATGTTCCTAAGAAGGTATTATTATGAATTTATCTATAGAATAAGGTTATGAAATTTTGAAATAATTTAAAATTTTTCATTAGGTATATTTTTTTCCTTCAATATTCTTGATCAAGTAGGGATTGTAGCTTATTTCTGGATGCTTTCACCAAACCTCTCTCAAGTTCCCAATGTGTTCCTTGCGTATATTTGGAATAAGTACATACCTAATCCTTTAAATGTACTAAAATGAATGGTTATACTATGAGAACATGATATTTTCTAAGAAGATAAACTAATATAATTATTAAATCATAGAGATAAAGGTTATGGAACAATATTACTCACCTCGTTAAAGTTATCTAGAGGAATCATAAATTCAAAAAACCTATATAGAAACCCAAGGATATGATAAAGTAGATATATCCCTAATTATACATATAAAAATGATATAATATCATGTATAAAATTCATTTTAAGGGGTTTTAATATAACACCTCAATATTTTATAGGAATTTTCATTGAAATAAACATTAATTATTTGATATCTTGATTTACATGAAACCTTGAGTTTAAATGTACTAGTGATATAGTATACCTTTATAAACAAGTAATTGGATTGGTGGGTGTGAATAGAATTAACCACATTATAATTTATATATGTTTTTGTTTTCATGAATTAAAATTTATTGATTAACTCCTATGAAATAATAATTAAATTTTTAATAAAATTATTTCATTATTAAATGACCAATTTCTCTAAGGAAATATATTTTTAAAGGTTTTATGAAGTTTTTTATTAACATATATATTAATCACTATCAAGACGTAATTTTTGTGAAATTTATTAGTAATCTATGAATACCCAACCATGAATTACTTATCTAATGGTTTTTAATTAAGATTAAATCATTTAAAGTGAAAAATAGTTATTGTTTATAAAAACATATGAGGGAAATGTGTTTATATAATAATAATTTAAATAAATTATTGTTAATTAATGTTTTTAATTAAATTTATAAATTATATATTCAATAAAATATTTTAACATTCATTTGATAGTTTTTACAGAATAAGGAATGAATGTTTATTCAGTTTTAGGCTTAAAAATGATTTTTTTTCAAAAAAGGGTTTTTGTTGCATTTTGTATGCTTCTTTTAAAATTATTTGTATTAATTATATAAATTGAACTTGATAAAATTTATTTCACATTTTAAATCATCATGTACAAATATTTTAATGAGGTCACTTTTATTTTTTTCTATAATTAATAGATAAAATAATAAAAAATTATTTCCATGTCTAGGGTTAAAACAGGTTTTCCAATGGGATAAAACCAAGAGATAGTCCTAAGAATATAGAATAAAGTTGTCAAATTACTGTTGGGTGAATATATTTTTAACCTATATTATGTTAAATTCAAATCATAACCCATCTAGTCCCACTATCATAAGAAAATGAATTTATATTATTTAAATCTTTTATGTAATTCTAGGTGGGTCCCCTCCCTCACTTATAATAGGATTCCTCCTCTCCACCCTTATTCATTAATTTTTAGCCTTATATATTATTAAATACCTACCCAAAACAATCTTAACCTCCTTCCCTTCATCCTTAATCATGTGATCCCCTTATAATAGTAATCATTCAAGGCTAAAGGTGTAAGTAAAAAGAGGTCTGTCGAAGAAGTGGTATAAATATTAACTGATATTGTTCAATTTTATTTATTCTGCCACATTATCTAAACTGTTTGTATCCATCATAACAAGATGTCTCCACTATCATAAATATATGGATATGTTGTTATAATGATGACACTACCATTTTTTACATCTCTTCGACCACCACCTCACATTGATGGATATAAATATGTATTTAATAAATATACATGATATTCATAACAAAAATATGATTTGATAACAAAAAAATATTATTTATTTTTATTTCCTTCTTTTCTTTATATAATTAAAGTAGTTTTTTGTGAATTTATAGACTACTGTCTTCATGAATGGTGTAATTCATTTTTTTTCTACCTTTTATGGATGGTTCTAAATATTTCTATGATTAATATATATGATATCTATATATCATGATTAATATTTTAGAGATTGTGTGATCTAGTTCAATATGAATGGACCATGACTTCCAAATCAAAACATACATGAAAAATTAAACAGTTATCCCCTAGAAGAGTGGTTTTAATAATTAATTTTTATTGAACCTTTGATAATATATTATAAGTAATCCATGTATGGTATTATATGTATCAAAATGGTTTTATTATATAAGTATAATAAAATTAAATTTATTAAATTTGATGATATAGTGTTTATGAATCAATTAAATATTAAGATAAGTGTTTTATGTCACAATATCACTTTCTACAATGATTGTTTAGGATTAAATTTATCATAATGAAATTATATGATCTATCTATTAAAAAATTTATGTCTTTTATTATGCTATGGTTATTTATAGAATGTAAAAAATTTCCTTTCATTTTCCTCTCCCTATGTACTCAAAATGGTTAAAGAATTCTTTTAAGGAAATCTAGATTAGTTTTTTTATTTTTCTAGGAATGTTTTCATTCGTGCCCATATTTTCATTAAAATCTTTTCAAGAAGGTTTTTAATATTCTAAAATTAATTTCTAATGACATTTTTACCCATTTTTTACTTTCTATAAAAAAATTTAAAAGAAATATCCTCATTTTCCAAAAGAGGTACTTTTTATGAAATGTGTGAATAAAATTTTTATTTTAAGAAATACCACATGAAATAATTTTCTTAAAATCATGAATAAAATTTTGTTTGAAGATTACATTACATGTTTCTGTGGTTCTCCTCAAATAATTTTTTTGAATATTTTTAATATTATTTGATTTTAAATAATTGATTTCAAAATAAAGAGGGTATTTTCCTTGATAAATAATGTTGTGAACTTTTAAATATATTGTTCATCAATTATAAAATATTTAAGGATAATTATGTTTCACTTGGGATATGATCCTATGATACCATAATTATTCCTTCACCAGCTGGTTTATAATTATGATGATGAATTACTAATGAGTTTTGTTTTATTTTCCAAGTGGTATGATATGATGAAATGAAAAATATTTTCATGATCTTGTTCCATACATATAAATGGACTATAATTATGTAAACATTGGATCCATTATATACCTCTAATTAATTGGTTAAAGATTAATATTTTATGTGCTCATATTGAAAATAAGAGGTCATCCAAAGCCTAAAAATGGTACACTGTATGTTATCCCAAACTTGAATTAGGTACATGGGTGGTTATCCCAAGACTAACATGTAATGAATGTATTTTTGGGTATCCTTGGTATAATATTTATATAGTTATGATTATTTCACACATTATACAACTCTTTTATGAAATTCTATTATTTCAATTTTATTCTCATATGGATTATGTTCTTTGATTCCTTTTTGATTCATTTCCTAGGAAATTCCATGCTTTATTCCATGAATCGTGGTTATGATCTATGAATTTCAAGATATGATCTTCTAATATTTTTATTTGGTTCTCATTCCCTTATACTCAAGCTATGCTTAAATAGGTTTATTGATTTATATCTCAAATTATTACCCTTATAGAGAATATGATATCACCCTTTATTTTATTCCCTTCTCCCTGGGATATGAATAATCTTTTAAGTAGTATATGTCCAATTAGGTCTCTAGTTCTGATGAACTTACTGTTTCATGATGTAGATTTTTTATATACCAGTTGTTTATATATACAAGCTTCTAAAGACACTAAACCTTTACATTTCTAGAATATATTGTAATGATATGTATGGAATATTTATCTAATAAGATATAATATATATGAATGAAATTTTTGTGTTTCCTCATCATGTATCATTTTAGTAGTACGTACAAGTTAGGTGGATTGGTAGACGCATATATGTTGTTGTGATATCTATATTCAAGATAATTAAAATTCACCAATGGATTATTTAGTATTTTTATAATTTATTTGTATCATGATATTCAAATGGAACCTATTTAACGAAAAAAAAAATTCCACGTAATTTTTTTTTATATTTAAGGTATTATTTTTTAGACCACTTGTTCATAAAGTGTGGTGCCCAGACCTCCCTTGCAGGTCGGCCTCACTCCGATTCGGACCTCCCTAAGTCAAGTGAGGTCGGTGTCTCAACAGGGTCGGGGGTGTCTCATGAGGAGGCTGGTGTGGATAAGGGTAAAGGTAAGGTTCCTGTTTCTGAGGATGCTGTAACTGTTTCTCCTTTTGTTTCTGAGAGGTGCAGGAAGGACACGGGACACTCCAAAGTATTGAACCACGATGTTGCGTTCCAGTTTATGGGTAGGGGTCTTGAGAAGCCACACAATCATGTTGCCAGTTGCTCCATGGAGGCTGGTGCGGGGGACAAACGGTTGGAGAATGGTCTGGTTGTTGCTAGTAGTGCAGAACAGGCTTTGCAGGAGGGGATAGGGGATGACGAAACTGGTGTTATGCAAGATGACACCTTGGAAATTCCTGCCCATACCATTGTTGGGGAACTTGGGGACTTGAGTCAGGCCATACAGGTTGGGGGAGCAGCTTCTTCAACTCGAACCCCGGTCAACTTGAGCAACAGATTTTCCAGCCTTTCTGAGATAGAGGAGGAAGAGGAGCCTTATGAAGATTCTTTGGAGCTCAGTAAAGGATACTCTGAAGGAGAACAAATTAGGGATAGCAATAGGCGTGTTAGGAGGAGGAGGGGTAAGAGAGACTACTCCTCTCTTCCACCTCCTATGAGGACTCGGTCAACAAAAAGGGCAGTGGCTGGGGAGCTGGACAGCGGTGTCGGCTGCCAACCAATTCCATCTGGCATGTCTGACACACCTTGGACTTGATACTATCCTCGGATGGGGAGGTGAAAGAGAAGGTTCTTTTTCTCAATGCTTCGGAGGAGGATGCAGCCAGGTTGATGGGGCGGACCCTTGACGTGAATCTCAATGAAGAGCAATATAAATGGGTTGACAAACAAGATATGATTCTGGTTAGCGGCTTCAACAAGGGGTGATCAAACTGGAGGAGTATATCCAGGTATGGAACAAGATGACTTCCTCACTTGAAGATCTATTAAGGGAGGATCCACATTACCAGGTATCCATTTTATCTTGGAAGTTATTTAGGGATATGGGTTCTGGAAGAATTGAACTGTTTGTCAATGAATCTGCCATTTCTGTGGATGTGGGTGGGAATGTCGGAGGGCCATATCGGTTCTGATGGGCTGGAGTACACCCCTTTCCTTTTTGCAGGCCATTTGGGACTTGGTTGTATTAGAGGTAGGGCTTTTCCCTCAGGAGGGACGATGCTTGCATGGGATCGTCGAGTGGTGCTGCATTGGGGTTGGCGGTTGTTATCCTTGCTTGGTTAGTCTTTTCTGGTTTGTCTGCTTTGTTTTATTTTTGGTGTATGTTGAACTTTACGGTTTCACACATTTTCCACAAAAGTGTTTATCTTAATAGAAAATAAGTTTCAGCCATTGAGTTAAAAACGCAGGGTTTACCCTATGCGTGACATAACCTTGGTTGGCACAAGGAGTTTGTAGAAAATTAATCTCAGACGTAAAATATATAAAATAATTAATTAAAATTATGTAATTAATATATTGATGTAGAGACCTAATGTTTCTTTGAAATATATTAATATAAAAAATTTATTGGTTTTTTCGCATAACCATATAAGTCATTGGAGAGCTATTGGAGTTCAAGGAAGGGGGTTCCATTGGTGGACGATGATCGAATCATAGATCGATGACCGGTGAGAGATAGAATTAGCAGATCTTGGCAACAATCATGACGTAAGTTCGTTCTTCATCATTGAGAGATCCAAATCAATGTATTAAATTTGTTATTGGATTATTTTCTCATTATTAATTCCTATTATGAATGATATTTATGTAACGTCCCGGTCCCGGGTGCCATTCAATGGGTGCCCCAAACCCGGTTCTCCATATGAACTCAAGCGTGTTTTCCCAAACTCCAGAGGCTATAGACTAGCAGCGAGGGCCCAGGTCTGATAGTGGGAAAACTATGCCCTCATTTGTCAATGTGTAGTGCAACGGATTACAAAATAAATCTTACAACAAATGGTGGAAGCAGTAAACTGTACACAACTGAAATAATCAACAATAGTGGAGATAACCAACAGTGTATAAATAATGATTCTACATGTTTCATGTTCTAAAAAAAATAGCCAGAACATGTTATACGTCAATACAGTACAGCAAAAAGCAGAGTACAGTAAAGAAAAGAAAACAGCTGGCAACGGAATCGTGAGTCTAGGCTCGGTCTCATGCCCTCCAACTCCACAAAAATAGTCAAGTATATGTATAGGGACTCTTTCCCCTATCCACACCTGCAGATTCGTAATCTTTTTGGGCCGAAAAACATGACCCAAATAGGGTGTGAGAAATATATCTCAGTATACATCCACCAAAGGCTCGTGCCCAACTACGTGTAAGCATTAAACAATAGTTTGTACTAGTGAAATGCAATAAAGTAAGTAGTACTCAAAAGTAACTAATTACCTATTATATTTCCATTTTATTTTCCATTTAATTCATTTAATTTAAAATATCACCACTGTAAATATTCTAAATATCCAGCTAATGTCCTCGGACATGTAAACTCTTACCCTCAGGTAAAGAGTATCCAAAAAAAGAATCTTCCTTCAGGCCTAACAGAGTTTTCCCTCAGGCGTAGGTAGTGTCGCCCACAGGCACAGAGTCAGCTGCCCATAGGCACGGAAGAAGTTTCCCATAGGCTAAGTAGTACAATGCCCATAGGCTAATCACAACACTGCCCTCAGGCTAAACAGGTAACCATGCCATGCCCAACATGTAAATATGTAGTATAAAATCAATTCCCCTCAAGGAAATTCTACAATCACTACTTTTAAGGCATACCCTCGGGTATCCTGGCCAAACGGTTAAACAGTGGAACACACCCACAGGCTGGTTCAGAATCCAAGAAACGATCCCAACCAGCATTTTAATATCATAATTAAATACTTAATCAATTATAGGTGTTTAATATAGCAACGGCCACAACCACACGACACCCTAACATGGGTTCGTGGCACAAAAAACGCACAAAATGCACAGTAGTTGGAAAAATTAACACCAAGCCACCTGCCTTATATGCCAACGAATGATACACCAGAACACCGACTCCAGAAACGCTCAAGAATGGCGTAGATCTGACAAATAACATAACCCATTCAAACATGAATAACTTTCCCTCAGGAAAGAATTGGTAGGAACGGCTTAAAGAGAAGAAAGGTCTTCCCTACGCGGTTCCAATGAGATCGTCCGAGGCGGAATCAGATTCCAGACGAACCCTCGGCAGATCTTCAATGGTTCGGCCTCCCCCTTTGGCTCCAAAAATCCTCAAATGCATCCTTTTCCAAATGGGGAGGCTACTGCCTGTTTTAGTCTGAAAAAACAGAGTACACGGAATGTACTTCCGAGTAAACGGCATGTACTTCCCAAAATATTAAATTGTTCCTCTGGAGGCCTCCCGCCAGCGCGGCACTGTTCGCTTGCCGACAAGAGTTTACGGCATGTACTCCTGAATACATGGCGTATACTCCCGCCCAGCTGGTGACTACTCCACCGCCTTACTATTTTGGATTTCCGACTGACTACACGGCGTGTAAAGGACTACTACACGGCGTGTAGTTGGTTCCTACACCCTTTTTCACCGACATGGCTACACGCCCTATGTACTCATCCCAACACATCCAGAAGTACATGGAATGTGGAAAAAGTACACGACGTGTAGTTCCAAAATTTAGGATTTTTCCCCATTTTCCATATTTCATTAAAAACACTTAAGGAAAAGAGAAAAGAAGAAGCCTGTACCTCAAGAGAAGAACTGGGTTCTTACAAACTTCCCCCTTATAGAAATTCATCCCTGAATTTTCCTTCCAAGGGTAGAGAAGATATAGCCATGAACAACTCCGGCCACTAAGCATGTACGCCGGTCTCTCGCTCCTAGGTCTCGTCCTGCACTCAGCCATACTGCCATAGCACCTGTACGAGAGGAACTGACTGGCCTCAGAAAACCTTCATGCTTATGTCAACGATATGAATCAGATGATCCTCAAAGGACGCATCTGCCTCCAGATCAACCTCCTCGGGCTGAAAGACATGAGACGGGTCTGAATGATAGCAATGCAACTGGGATACGTGGAAGACGTCATGCATGGCTCGGTACCGCTGTGGTAACCACAACCGATAAGTAACCAGCCCGACTCTCTCCAAAATCTCAAATGGTCCCACATACCGCGGTGAAAGTTTACCCTATCTCCTGATGTGTTTGTGTCCCAGCGTCAGCAAAACACACAAGAAAACTTGATCCCCAACCATGAACTCCAAAGGTCATCTGCAGCGATCAGCATAAGAATTCTGATGAGACTGCATGGTAGCCATCCACTTCTGAATCAACTGGACCTGCTCAGAAGTCTCCTGCACGAGACGTGGTCCCAGAAAAGCTACCTCACCTGCCTCTAACCAGCACAAAAGTGATCGGAACGGCCTTCCGTATAAATCCTCGTATGGTGCCATCTCAATAGTCGCCTGGAAGCTATTTTTATAGGAAAAATCAACTAGGGGTATGTGCTACTCCCAAGAGCCCCCAAAGTCTAGGACGCATGCACGCATCATGTCCTCAAGTACCTGTATCGTATGCTCTGACTGGCCATCGGTCTGAGGGTGGTAAGGTGTGCTCAGAAGCACCCTTGTACCCAGTTCCCTCTGAAAACTATGCCAGAAACGAGATGTGAAGCGTGCATCCCTATCAGAAAAGATAGAACAAGGGACCCCGTGGAGACGTACGATCTCTCGGATATACAGCCTTCTGATCTCCTCAACACCGAAGGTATCCTTGATCGGTAAGAAGTGAGCTACCTTCATGAGTCTGTCCACAACAACCCACATGACATCATTTACACAAGGTGACCTTGGCAATCCAGTCACGAAATCCATCGTGACATCATCCCACTTCCACTCCAGAATTGGTAACTACTGTAACAGCCCAGCTGGTCTCTGATGCTCCACCTTCACCTGCTGACAGGTGGAACACCTCATAACAAAACCATCTATCTCCCTCTTCATACCCAGCTACCAGTACTGAAATCTCGGGTCTCAGTACCTCTTGGTAACCCCGGGATGAACTGTCCACGCTGAATCATTAAACTCTCACATCAGCTCCTCGCATATATCCCCTGGAACCCCTACTCATCCATGGTAATGCAAAACCTCATTATCGCCTATCGTCCAACCAGGAGAAGGGTCCACACTTGCCACCGAATCCCATAGAACTAGGCCTTCTGAATCAGATAGCTATCTCATCCTCACTCCATCCAGGTGGGTAGATGTCACAGCTAAAGATGAGAGATAAGTCTGCCCCTGACTATCATGCACCTCTAAATGCATCTTAGAGAACAAGGCCATGATCTGCCACTTACCAATAGCCTCCTACACAGCATGTATCTGAGTCTTCCTGCTCAGTGCATCAGCTAATGCATTAACTTTACCAGGCATATAGGCAAGCTCAAAATCGAAGGACTTTAGGTATTCGACCCACCTCTTTTGCCTCATATTCAATTCACGCTGAGTAAAGATATACGTGAGGCTTTTGTGGTCTGTGAAAACCACAAAATGATCCCCCAATAGATAATGTCTCCAACAGCGCAACACATGTACAACTACAGTTAACTCGAGATCATGTGTCAGGTAATTCCTCTCATGTGGCCTCAACTACCGAGAACCATACGCAAAAACTCGGTCGCCCTGCATCAACACTGCTTCCAGCCCAATACCTGATGCATCACAGTAAACTGTATAGATCTTCCCCAGCTCTAGGAGTATCATGATCGGTGCTAATGTCAACCATCCCTTCAGGTCCTGAAAAGTTGCCTCGCATGCTTCTGACCAAATGACCTCCACACCCTTCTTAGTCAGACCTGTCAACGGTGCTGCTATGTTGTAGAAGACCTGTGTAAACTGCCTGTAGTGACCAGCCATCCCTAAGAAACTTCGTATCTCAAACACGTTCTTAGGATGCTCCCAGGAAACCACTACACTTACCTTCTCTGGGTCTACTAAAACTCATCCCTCAGAGATGATATGTCCCAGGAAGTGAATCTGGTCCATCCAAAAGTGGCACTTTGAGATCTTAGCATATAGACAATGATATCTCAGTGTACTCAATACGATCTCAATATGGGTGGCATATTAGTGTCAAGTGTGAGAGTACACAAAGATTTCGTCCATGAATACTACCCCAAAAGAATCAATATACGGATGAAACACATGATTCATTAGATCCATGAAAACTGTTGGCGTGTTCATGAGTCCGAACGGCATAACCGTATACTCATATAGACCATACCTAGTCTTGAAATCCGTGAGAGGAATATTAGATGGTCTCACACGCAGCTGATGATATCCTGATCTCAAGTAAATCTTAGAGAACACTCATGCTCCACGAATCTGATCAAAAAGACCATCAATCCTCGGTAAGGGATATCGGTTCTTAACCGTCAACTGGTTCAGCTTCCGATAATCCACGCAAAGTCTGAGGGTATCATCCACCTTCTTTGCAAAAAGGACTGGCAAACCCCAAGGAGAAGTACTGGGTCGGATAAAGCCTTTTTATTTTAACTCCTCCAACTACCTCTTGAGCTCCTATAACTCAGGTGTAGCTATCCTATATGGAGGAATGGACACCAGTGATGCTCCTGGAACAAGCTCAATGGAGAAATCAACCTCTCTCTCTAGAGGTAGACCGTAAAAGTCATCCAGGAAGACATCCCTAAAAGGATCAACAACAGGAGGTAAATATGCCTGACAAGTCCCCTGGTCATCCAGATATACGCTCGCAATCTGGTCCATGACTCCACCTCGCCCACGATGCTCTAGTCTATCTTGACTCGCCTGAACATCCAATTCACCCTTGTATAGAAACTCTTCGCCCTCTGGTGACGTGAAACGCACTCTGTGACGATAACAATCTACAAAGGCCTGAAAGGGAACCAACCAGTCCATCCCGAGAATGACGTCATAGAATTTCATTTCTAGGACATAGAAGTCCCAAAGGAATTGACACCCACCAACCTCAAGGGGCACTCCTTGCACTGACTCACACCAGCCGTCCTAGATGTGGCAGCCTGTGGTGCTCCCTGTAAGGTCTGCATGAACCGCAATAAGCTCTCACGGAACTGCACCTCTGCGCCTATGTCCGGTATAGTAGCTGGCATTGCATCTGGATTTGCTAGAGGTTCAACTGGTAGCCCATGGTCCACCATCTCTGGAGTATTTTTGTTGTCGCTCTCTTGGCGAACAATGTGTGGTCGTCTAGGTGACATGACACTACAAGGTCAAAAACATTCCTTAGAACAAGATTATCAAAGACCAAAGATGAAGAAACCCTAAAGGGAACAGGAGGAATAAGGCATTCAAAATTTTCAATGAAAGACTGCACGACGTGTATACTGACTACATGGCGTGTACTTGACTTCCCTTCCCCTGCTCGGGTCCTTCTGCATGGATCCCGTTTGAACAAAACTACACAGCGTGTATATTATCTACACAACGTGTATGGTGTTATTTTCCAACTTCCCATGTCGTTTGTGACACAGCCGGCTACTCATCTTGATAATACATGGCGTGTTACACTCGCACATGGCGTGTCAACAACCCCATTTCCCCACCACATGGATTAGTCCGCACGGTCTCTCCTCGTACAAGACTACGCTTCGTGTCCCCAAAGGTACACGGCGTGTTGAAGGAACGGTTACATCGACCCGTGTTGTTAGTTACACGGCCGAGTCCCCAGATCATACTACACGGTGTGTTCAGTATTGACACGACATGTTCTGTACAGGATTTCACTGACCTGTGTTGTTAGTTACACGGATGGACTCTGGGTCAACCCTACACAACGTGTACATAAGCTACACTGCGTGTTCGCCCCAAGGTATTCCCTTCCCCGTATCGTTGCCAACACGGTTTATGAAACGGGAAGAGACAACACGGCGTGTACTCAAAAAGTACATTTTTCATCCCGAACAGAAGGCCATACATGGCGTGTTTAAAGTTCTACACGGCGTGTATACTAGGTTTTCTGGACAGTATGCCTCAGAAACTTCCCAAGAACCCAGAAAATACTGAAAAACAACACCTAAGTGTAACATTCCGACTCGTGAGCGCCCATACTCCCCACGAATCAAATTTTGACATCTTATCTGTGTTATAACATAATAAACAGTCAATGATCCACTAAATTCTGGTCAATGGGGGCCCATACTCCCCAAAAACCAATGTTTGGTTTCCATTCTATAAACAGGCTTACACAAAATACCCTATCAAACAACAGGTATTTAATAAGCAGCTATCACAACAGCATGATTTTCTAGCACAACTACTATCACAACAGCATGCAATTTCTAATGCACCTACATGGCATGGGACTATGCATGGCATGTGATTTCTAACATGTTCCTAAATGATGCATAATATGGCATACCCTCATCTCCTCAGGTTGCAACTAAATAGAACCCACAAATAAATTATAACAGCACAATCTCAAGTGCGTCACCCAACAGTGAAAACATATCTACTGTAAATTCCAAAATCAGTAAAATTGCAATACGAGGTAAATTGGATTTTCTTTGTACATGGGTTAGCTACGAATGGGCACATCTTATTACCAACTATCGTTCATCTTATCCCTGACTAAGGATCCAAATAGTAAGTCTATGAAAAGAACCCCCTCTGATACCACTTTGTAACGTCCTGGTCCTGGGTGCCACTCAACGGGTGCCCCGAACCGGGTTTGCCAAGTGACCTCAAGCACATTTTCCAAAATGCCAGAGGCTGCCGACTATCAGCGAGGGCCCATGTCTGATAGTGGAAAAACAATGCCCTCATTTGTCAAAGTGTAGTGCAGCGTATTACAAAATAAAACATACAACAAACGGTGGAAGCAGTAAACCGTACACAACTGATATAATCAACAGCAGTGGATATAACCAACAATGTATAAATAATGATGCTACATGTTTCAAGTTCTAAGAAAACTACCAGGACATGATATACATCAATACAGTACAGCAAAAATCAGAGTACAGCAAAGCAAATCAAATAGCTAGCAGTGGAATCGCGAGCCTAGGCTCGGTCCCATGCCTTCCTACTCTACAGCAACAGTCAAGTACCAGTATAGGGTCTTTTTCCCCTATCCACACCTGCATAAATGTAATCTGTTTGGGGCGAAAAGCATGAACCAAACAGGGTGTGATAAATATATCTTAGTAGGCACCCCCCAATGGCTCGTGCCCAACTACGTGTAAGCATTCAACAATAGTGTGCAGTAATAAAATGCAATAAAGTAAGCAGTACTCAAAATTAACTAATTACCTATTATATTGACATTTTGTTATCCATTTAATTCATTTAATTTAAAATACCACCACAATGAATATTCTAAATAACCAGCTAACGTCCTCAGACATGAAAACACCTACCCTCATGTAAAGAGTATCCAACACAAGAATCTTCCCTCAGGAATAATAGAGTTTTCCCTCAGGTGTAGGTAGTGTCGCCCACAGGCATAGAGTCAGCTGCCCACAGGCACGGAAGAAGTTTCCCATAGGATAAGTAGTACAACGCCCACAGGCTAATCACAACACCGCCCTCAGGCTAAAAAGGTAACCAGGCCATGCCCAACATGTAAATATGTAGTAAACAAGCAATTCCACTCGATGAAATTATACAATCACTACTTTTAAGGCATACTCTCATGTATCCTAGCCAAATGGCTAAACAGTGGAACACACCCACGGGGTGGTTCCAGATCCAAGCAATGATCCCAACCAGCATTTTAATATCATAATTAAATACCTAATCAATTATAGGTTTTTAATATAGAAATGGACTCAGCCACACGAAACCCCAACATGGGTTTGTGGAACAAAAACACACAAAACGCACATCATTTGGAGAAATTAACACCAAGCCACCTACCATATACGCCAACGAACTATATATACAAACGCAGACTCCAGAAACTCCCAAGAACAACGTAGATCTGATGAAGAACATAACCCATTAAAATGTGAATAGAATTCCCTTAGGAAAGAATTGGTAAGAACTGATTAAGGAGAAGAAAGGGCTTACCTGTGCGGTTCCAACGAGATCGTCTGAGGCGGAATCAGATTCTAGATGAACACTCGGCGGATCATCAAAGGTTCGGCCTCCCCCTTGGGCTCCAAAACAGCTCAAATACCTCCTCTTCCAAATGAGGATGCTACTGCCTATTTTAAGCCGAAAAACAGAGTACACGGCGTGTAGTTCCAAGTAAACAACGTGTACATCCCAAAATTTTAAACTATTCCTCTGGCGGCTTCCCGCCAGTGCGGCAATGTTCACCTGTTGACAAGAGTACACGACATGTACTCCTGAATACATGGCGTGTACTGCTGCCCACCTGGCGGCTGCTCCATCGCCTTACTATTTCGGCCTACCTGCTGACTACACATCATGTAAATGACCACTACATGGTGTGTAGTTAGTTCCTATTCCCTTTGTCACCGACATGGCTATACCCCCTATGTACTCATCTCAACACGACCAAAAGTACACAGTGTGTGGAAAAAGTACACGACGTGTAGTTCCAAAATTTAGTATTTTTTTCCATTTTCCATATTTTATTAAAAACACTTAAGGAAAAGAGAAAATAAGAAGCCCGTAGCTCAAGAGAAGAACCAGGCTCTTACAATTTAATCAATGAAATGATTGATTTTTGGATTGTGCATATTTTGGGATGGGTTTATTGCATGAATTTTATTAGAAGTTTATTTTAAGTGTGGTTTTCTTTTTTTCATTCTGAAATCAATAAATTGAGGCCAACTAAACATGGAAAAGGCTCAGATCTAAATTTTGTTCCATGATTTTCTCCCATTTTTCTATGTGTGTTCATCATCGTGGTTTTCTTTGGGATTCAACCAAAATACCGAGGAATTGAACATTGTCCACTAATTTCTTAGTGAACCAACTCAATATCACAGATCTGGACTAGGTATGATGTAGGGATCATGAGACAATGATATTTGTGAGTGGATTAGGAATTAGTTGGTTTACATGGGTGTGCATCTTGGATGCATGGTTATAGTGAGGGTTCAGTATGAGTCCTGAACGAACAAGGCCATCAAAAACCACATTTTCAGTGATGATCGGACTTAGATGACCAAGATATTTGTTCTAAGGGTGAGATTTGTGGAAATGGTGGTGGATATGGTAGCGGGATGACTATATGGAAACGTGGATTCTAGATCCATATTTCTATAGGAGTCTTTACTACACATTGTGTAACTCTATGTCACATATCATGTCGGCCCCTCCAAGCAGTGAATTGGGTTTTTAGAAGAACATAAGTATCACACAGAATGTGACACTATCAAATGGATTTTATCATCTTCCTAGTGAATCGTTGTGTTCCTCAGAGGGTACATAGATATGGGTAGGAGCATGCCATGTACTCCCCTACACGGACACAACCTAGAAAGGTACATGGGTTAAGTCATGTACATCTACAAGGGAAAATCTCACTCTATATACTACCACATGGACATGAAATGAGACATGGGACGTTTACATGGGCATGACCTAGGGTTAAGGGACTCGATGTGTAACCCTACTACATATCATGCACTCTTTAAATATTGGAATGGGTCTCTTGACCTCAATATCATGGGAATGTTTCAATACAGAGCATTCCCTAATTCTTTTCCCTGGGTGTTAGTATAGAATTGCCTCATACTCCTAAGACAGTGATCCCTTCAGAAGGAATTCTTGGATATCATTGTCGAAATCCTTATATGAGTTATAGACTAGGATCCTCTATTCATATTTAATCCCTACATGGATTTCTAGGTATCTTTGTGGCCAACACTACCTGGGTTCTGATTCTATACATAGAAAGTTAACCCAAATTGAGTTTTTGGTATACCCCATTGCCATAGGAGTCATCCTCATATATGTATAGTATCTCTTTATACTTCTAGATTTTATTTATAATGATGATAACTAATGATCACTACCTCTTGGATGGACATCATCAGTGTTTTCAGAATCAGGAGTGTGTTCTCAAAGACCATTGCCTTATGGAACCTTCAAGATAAAATCCTAGGCTGGTATTATAGTTGTGATATAACTTTGGACTAGTTTTATTTTTGACTATATCTGTATGTTATTATTATATGTGTTATATACATATACCTGTGTTGTGCTAGCTAAATTTAGTTTTTTTACGATTTTTGGTTTCGGGGTGTCCTGTAGTGTACTGTTATACTCACCCCTACAACATTTTTTCTCACACACGTTAGGTCTTGTGTAGAAAACTAGCCTTTTCATATAGTTATTAAAGGACTAGGACCTGATGATGCTTAGTGAGACCGGACATATTGAGGTGTGTTCCTATGGATTTCGAAAAAACTCCCCCATATTTACTTTCAAGTTGGGCTTTTTCAGACTCTTTGTGGTGGGATTGTATTTATCCATGTTTACATTATATATTTTCAAGAATCTAGTAGATGATATGGTGTTCCTGGTAATGATCCTTCTCCATGGATCGGTAGGTTGATGGTGGGGGTAAGTGACCCAGTATTACGACGAGGTGACTCTACCAAGGTCAATGTTTGACTGGATTTTAAAAGAGAATTTATCTCTAGCTAGGATGAGGGTTGTATGTATCCAATAACTTTTGGAACTCCATCAGGGAATCACAACAGTATCTAATTATTCATTATGGTTCAACAACCTCTCCATGTACTCGATAGATGTGGTTTGATACCAATTATTTGGGGCTCATACCTTTGAGAGTGGGCTGAGAAGAAAAATTCAAGCCTGTTTTATCCCTATATTCATTATTACTTGATCTAGGGTGCTAGTGGTTGGTATTTTAATAGTTGAGAAGATACATCCAGTGGATTCTCATTGTGGGAAAGTCGGAGTAGAGACCTTGGTGGTAGGGAGTCGATGATAGTCTTAGGGACCTAGGTGTTTGAGAATATTTCACAGGATGTATCAATATATAGGATATTCAGTTCAAGGCTCTTATTATGGGTCTAATTATCATAAAGATAGTTGGTTATACTCATTTCAGGGCGAGGGACATCTTTTACAAGATTTTCTAACCCTTCGTATAACTAACATGATGACCGTGGATGTGATGTCAAGGAAAAGGATATAACAGGATCAGATATTTCTACTAGGTGGTGGATGTGGATGATGAGCTAGGAGACTAGAAGGAGGTGTCATATTCTTTGACTTGTTTCCACCACCACCCTCATGTGGTCCACTCCAGGCTCGAAGAGCTAGAGGATAGAGGAGGGGATAGTAGCAGGAAATCAAAGCTTACAAACCATTAGATAATGTAATGATTCGATGAATGATCTATATATTTTATACCATAGTTATAGTACTGATATACATTGGTTCTAGTCATTCCTTTCTTTCCACATATCTAGTCTGATACAGAGAGATTGAATTTGATCCTTTGGGTCGACATTTAAGCTTGGAGACTTCTTTTGGAGATGACTCATCAATCACACACTTGTATCAATAATGTGTCTTTACTCTTGGAAGTGATAGTTTTTTTTGGGATCTCTCTATAGTAGTGATTAGCCCTTAAGATGTCATCTTAGGTATGGAATGGTTATCCACATGTCATTCCTATATTGAGTATTTTTGGTTGAGGATGTGGTTTTTCTGCAGTAACGGAATTAGGTTCTCTAATATCTGTGAAATGAAAACTCAGGTTGTTTTGGATGGGATCATACATAAGAGGGTGTAGATAGTTACATGTGAGTTGGATACCCAGACCCTTAGTGCAGTGGGTGTTAATAGTTTCTAGTTTCTTGATGTGGTGGCAGAGTATGAGGAAATCTTCCACAATGATTTTCCTGGATTACCCCCTACTGTGAGATATAATTATGCATTGATCTATATCTTGGGATGATGTAGATATCTATGATAGCATATCAGACGGATCCTATAGAGCTTGACAAGTTGAGGGTGTGTTTGGAGACATGTAGAGGGAGATCTTTATTAAACCCATTGATTCACCCTAGGAGGGTTCGTTTTTTTTTTAAATGGAAGACGAGAGATTGGGGATGTGTGTGGACTATTGGTGCTGGAACCAGGTGACCATGAATAAAAATAATCCATTGATGTGGATCAATAACCTCTTTTAATCATTTGTGATGGGGATGATGGTTCATTCAGGTTGACCATAGGTCAGGATATCACCAGTTGAGAGTACATCACAAGGATATTCCAAAGATGTAATTCATGTGATTCTATGGTCACTATGAGTTCATGGTGATTCCCTTTGGCATGATAAAACCCCAAATAGGGTTCATGAAACTCATGATCCAGATCATTCATCCTTTCTTGGACCACATCATGGTAGTCTTCATTTATGATATCCTTTTTTACTCTACGTAAGAGTGGGAGCACAAGAGACACTTGAGGATGGTTCTTGACATTCTCTAAGAGAACCATCTTTACAGCAAGATATTGAATTGTCATTTCTGGATTCCGGAGTTCCACTTTTTGGGACACATTTTCTCAAAAAACGGATTTGTAGTAGAACTGTCCATGTTTGAGGTGGTGTTATCTTGGGAGCCAACTATGAGCATGAAAAAGGTTCAGATTTTCCTTGAGATGAAGTGTTATTACTAAATATTCATCCCTAATTTCATCATGATTTTATCACCCATTATATCTTTGACCCAAAATAGGAATGATTTCATGTAGAAATAGAATTTCCAGTAGAATTTTCATTCATTTAGGAAGATTTTGATGAGTTCTCCCATCTTCAGATTTCAAGATGAGGGTGTTGAGTACGTTGTGTTTCATCATGCATCAGGAACTGGGATTAGTTGCATTCTAATACAGGTTCGGTGTTGATTTCATAGGGTTCATGTTAGGTGATATCACATGAGATAAACTATTTGACCCACGATCTTAGGTCATCAGTTTTAGCCTAAACACTAAATAATTGGTGACACACCAAGATGGGCGGGTGATTTATCATCCATTATAATCTCAAGAATCTCATGTATATCTTCTCTCATAATGATCTTAACTTAAGATTGAGGCAATGGATAGAGTTCCTCTAGCAATATGAATTTTTAATTTTCGATACACATGGGAAACAGAACGTAGTGTAAGATGCTATATGTAGGACATCTTGTTTGCAATTGATAATAGATGAATCAAATAATTTGGCCTCATTGTAGTTATACATTGTGGATAGAGACAGAGCATGTTACCTCCAGTTAATGGTTGTCACCCCTCCTCTTTTATAGCAAGTTATGGAGGCACAAATTGGGGATTCCGATTGTGAGACCTTACATACTCAGATGCCCACTAGATGTTCTCCTAAAGGATTTTATGAAGGTGGAGAGCATATTGTTCTTTTTAGATTACATACTATGGTATAAGTGATGTTGTAGATGAGGTTATGAGATAATTCCATATGTCTCCTTTGGACATACATCTAGGTATTGAAAAGATGTTACAGGACCTATGACGTCAGTATTGGTGGCTAGGGATGAAGAAAGAAGATGTAGAGTTTGTCTTCAGATGACTTAATTATCAGTAAGTGGGGGTTGAGCACCAAGTTCTAGTGGGTTTAGCTCAACCCCTTGAGGTCCCATAGTAGAAGTGGGATGGGATATCCCTTGAGTTTTTTAAGGTATTACCATTTATGTCTAGGGTACATGATTTCATTTGGGTGATCATAGAACAACTCATAAAGTTGGAAAACTTCTTAGCAATTTGGAAGAAGAATTTAATAGAGACTGTGGGATTCCTCAACATGTAGAAGATAGTAAAAATCCATGTAGTTCCCTCAATGATGTTTTTTGACTATGATGATTGTTTCACATCCTAGTTGCGGGAGGGATTATAGGAGGATTTAGGGACTCGGTTGTTTTTAATCACATCATTTCACCCCCAAACTAAAGTCTAGACTAAGTGGACCATTCAGGTTTTGGAGGGAATGTTGCGATCATACATGTTAGACTTTGGTAATAGTTAGCAGTATCACCTACCACTATTATAGTTTTTGTAAAATAACAGATACCATTCCACCATAGGTATGGAAACATTCAAGGCTTTATACAAGAGACCCTATAGGTAACCACATTATTGGACTGACCCAAGAGAGTCATCACTCATGGAAACATAATTGCTGAGAGGAACTACCTAGAAGATATAGCTCATCCAGGAGTAGATTATGACTGCTCAGATTAATCATAATTATTATTTGGACATACAAATAAGGACGTTGGAGTTTGAGGAGGTAGAAAATGTGTACCGACGGGTTTCACCTCGATGTGGGTTATGGAGATTTGGTTGTGGTGGAAATTTGTCATTGAGATTTATTAGCCCCTTACAGATACTGTGTAGAGTTAGAAAGGTGGTATAGCACTTAGCTCTACAAATATTGTTAGATCAAGTACAAAACATCTTAGACCTGTTGCAGTAGAGTAGGTACATACATGTCTCATCATACATTATCAACTAGGGAAAGATGGACATCGAGAATGAAGATACCTTTGTTGATTACCTGATACATATTGAGGATCTATAGGATACGATCTTTCATGGGTGATTTATTCCTTTAGTGTGTGTATGGTGGTAGCATGATAATATTTATAAGAGAACATGGGAGAAGGAGGCTCAAATTCTTTCTCATTTTCCACATCTCTTTCTACAGCCCATGTTATGGATTTTTGGGGACATAAAGCGCTAATATGGGTAGAATGTAATGAATCATATTTTTCATGTATTGTTTTTTGGATATTGAATGGATTATTTTTTAGACCAATCATTGATAAGGAGTAAGATTCTAAGGATTTGTGTGTCTATAATAAATGTATGAAATATATTAAATTGCATTCATGTACAGTTTTTCTAAAAATCTGTAATAAATTTAAAATAGGGGACCCATATTAGAAATATGAGGTCATCATTGAGTTAAAAATGTGGGGTTTGACCTAGTCATGAAATAACCATTTTCAACGTACGGTTTTTGTAGGAAATTCATCACGGGCATAAAATAAATAAAATTATTAAGTAAAATTATTTTATTAATCGTTTGACACAGCCACCTGATGTTTCTTTTAAATAAACACTAATATAAAATTTTAAGGTTTAGCTACATAACCCTAAAAAAATTGGAGAGCCTTTGGAGGGAATATATGGGGATTTCATTGGTAGATGATGGATGTATCAGAGATTGATGACCAATGGGAGATGAAATTAGTGAATCGTGTTAATGATCATGACGTAGGCTCGTTCTTCATTGGTGATCCATCCAAATCATAGTAGGATATTTATTTGGATTGTATTATTTCTTCACTCTTAATTCCATGAATTAACGCAAATCAATCGATGAACATAATGATTTGAAGATTGTGAATATATTGGGTTGGGTTTATTATGTGGATTTTGTTAGAATCGTATTTAATTATTTTTATTATTTCATCGTCCAAACGATAATGAATCGAGGCCAACAAAAAATCCATGGTTCATTTTAATTTTTCATGTTTTGTGCTTTTATCCAATTGTTCAACATCTGTTCCCCACAAATGATTTTTTACCTAGGGATTTAACCTAAATAAGAAGGAATCCAACATTGTGCACTTGTTCATTTTCACAATGAATCAATATCATATATCGAGACTCGATATGACATTGGGATAATATGACAAGGATATTAGTGACGAGATTAGGACTGAGATGGCACGTGCGGTGCATATCTTGGATGTGTGGTGAAGGTGAGGGTTTGAGATGATTCCCAAATGAAAAAAGCCAATATAAATAACATTTCCAGCGATGATCAACCATAGCTAACCCAAATCAGAGTTTTATGGGTGAGATAGGTGGAAATGGTGGTGGACCAAAAATCAATATGAGAAAACGGAAATAGGGATTCCAGTTCTGGATTTCTATTAAAATATGTACTATTCGGCTTATAACTCGGATCTACACATCATGTGGGACCCTCATATAATCGGCTAGTGTTTTGGGAAGATTTTAAATATCACATGGCATGTGACACTATCACACAGCATGTGACACTATCACATGGAATGTGTCCTCTTCTTGGCGACTTTGTGTGTATCCCAGATCGTAAATAGAAATGGGATGGAGTACATAGTTTGGATCACAATATTTACTCCCCTACACGGACATGGATTCGGCAAGTAAATGTGACAAAGAAATGTACTAGTACACTGGAATAGTATATAGGAAAACCACATGTTCTGTATTATAAGATGGACAAGGCATGAGACATGGGTTGTTTACCCAAGATAGACCTAGGGCCAAGGGACACAGCATGTAACCCTCACAAAAATCATGTACTTATTAAATGATGGCTTGGATCTATTATCCTCTATATCATTGGAATGTTTTGTTAGGGTATGTTCCCAAAATCCATTCCCTAAGGGTTAGTTTAGAATCACCTCCTACTCCTAGGACAGTGATCCCTTCGGTGAGGCATCATGGATAGAGTTTTCAGAATCCATTAGTGAGGCCCCGAGTGAGATCCTCTATTTAACCCTATTCCTTAGGTGGAGTTATTGGTATCATCATGACCGAAACTATAAAAGAATTAATCCTCTACTTAGAATGTTATCATAGATTGAGTTATTTTTATACCCCATGGACTTAGGAGTGATCCTCATCTATCTATTGTATCTCTTCATACGTCGAGTGAGTATTTCTAATGGTCAGATCCAATGAGAACTACCTATCGAATGGCCTTCATCAATTCTTTTGGAATCAGGAGTGTGTTATCATGGTTGTGTTATTTTTGGAACCTTCGATCTGGAATCCTAGGCTGGTGTTACGTGTGTGACTTTCCATTAAACTGTGTGAATTGTGGATTATATATATACATTATTGTTATGTGTACTATAGATATATACCAATGTAGATTTGATTATATTTCATTTTTGTATGATTTTTGGTATAGGGGTTTCCTACTAGGTATTATTAAAATCATCCTTAAATGGGATTTTCCCACATGTGTTGTGTCATGTGCAGACATCCGACCTTTGGACAGAGTCTTCGAATGACCAGGACTAGATGGTGTGTAGTGAGAACAGGAAAAATAATGTGCGTTGCTTCATATTTTGATATAAATCCCTAGTATTTACATTTAGGTTGGAATTATTTTTAGACTCTTTGTTGTGGGGTCTTATTTGGACTCGTTTACTTCCCCTTACAGCTTTTCATTCTCTTGTTGTGGTATTTATATATGTGCATGCATGGTTGTTCAGTTATTTTTACATTTCATCATTTTATAAGAATTGAGATGTATGAGTTTTTGTGTGTTTATGGGTACATAGGATAAGTCCTTCCATGTTAGTGATATGCCTACTCGGTTCTAATCAAACTCCCATGGCCTGTTGGAGGTAGGCTTGGGGAGTTGTGGCATGGGCCTCATTGAGACGAGCCATGAAAACCTAGGCATTATATTGAAATTTAAGGAAGTAATCTCATTTTTTCCCACTATGGGATTGAAATATTTATATATGTAATGTATTTATTGGAATTTCATTTAAACATTTTGTATTTGAGATGGTATAATAAAAACTAGAAAAAAAAATCCAATAGAATTTTCAATTTGGTTGTTTAAATTTTTTAAATGATATATGAGTATTTTGAATGGTTTATATAGTTTATGAGTAAAAGTCTTATGGTTAATTCAAGGTACTTTTAAATTGTTCTATAACTCATATTCCCTTGAAATTTTTACTATGCAAAGGTGTTATGAAATTTTTGATTTGGTGGAAATTTCAAAATTTTGGGGTTTTTTAAACCATGAGAAAGAGAATGATATTGACCCAAAATCAGATAATCATGTTATTATTCTAGGTTATATCATATATTATGATTTTTGAACATCACTATGGATGATATATGATAACACACCACTACCTCCAACCAATCCTATAGTATGATTGAGGCATGCCAATCACTATGAATTTTTAAAGGCGCCTCTTTTACATGGAGATATTTTTCCTGAGAAATGATATGATAAATGATTATTTTCAATAAAATCATCCATGTAACATATAATTATTAACTCTTTTATGTGATGAAACAAATTGTAGTTACTTAAGTTGTAGGTTAAGAATCATTCATTACCTAATATTGTACCCAAATGTTATATAATGTTCGATTAAAGTCCATAGAAGGATCAGGAATTTCAGAAGGCCTATTATTATAGATAAAATCCATTTATTTAGTGTGTTTGACTTCATTACATACTGATTTTATACTTTCACAAATATTCTCACCCTTATTTACACTTTACATTGAGATATGCAATCATACTATTGGTATAAAAGAGGATCTCACCCCTACAATGGGTGATTCACTCAGTATGTGGATACATTACAGAGTTTGGAGTCTAATGGTGTCCCTTAAGTGATATTCATCAACCATAGATGAGAATAAAGAGGAATTAGTACCTTTACCATGTAAGGTACACATGTAGTTTCTTCTTTTATAGGGTATCATAAGTTTTTTTATTCTCACATGGTCAATCTCGGTTTTGTTTTTTTATTACTTTTGTTGTGTTCTATTAGTTCTAATAGATATTATAAAACCCTGTAATGGTATCAGGTGGAGACAAATATCCTTGAATAGTAAAATAATGCATAATATAATGTATTATATTACAATAATAAAAAATAATTATATTTTTTTGATATACTTGTTTTTGTTAAAAATGATTGATAAGTGATGAATTTTGGTTGATATTTCATTATTAAATAATGTAATCCTAACTGAGAGATGAAATTAAATTATGTGATAAAGTAATCTAAATTAGAGTTTAAGATATTTCATTATGAGATAATGAAATCTATGTTGGGGTCAATGGTGTTACATTATATGATAGCACAAACAACACTTGGTTCTTTGAAATGATATTATATGATAACGTAATCTACCAAGTGGTCCCTTATATTACATTATGTGGTAATGAAACTTGTGGTTGGGGTTATAAAAAATGTAATGAAATAATTTATTCTATGTTTTGGATGTAACATATTATATTTGATATCAGAGGTGTCACATCCTTGTATTTTAATATATGAGTTCCTCTAAATGATGTAAATGTGTTTCATAGCTGGCTTCACATCCAACACTGAACTAAAACAAACCCATAATATATTTAGCTCAAAATTTAAATATTATGTATAACTATTGAAACCAAGACATTCATTTATAAGGAAAAAATAATAGTAAAATTTTATGAAAAATATATATAAATAAAAAAGGGTTGTTTTAATGTGAATTAAATTTAATTGGTTAACCTAAAATGGCTAATAGTATCATTTATTGTTTAGAAAACAATTTGTCTAAAAATTGCCTTTTTATGCAATATGAATTTATATTTAGTTTTTTAACAGTAATATGGTTATTAAATAATATTAAATGATAATTATATTGTTAATATTTCAAAATATCATTTTATAAGGAAAATAGGTTTTAATTACATATTATCTTTTTAATCAAAAATTGAATTTCTAAATTTTACAATACAAATGTAAAAAATGTAATTAAGTTTTTGATTTATAATAAAGATATTTTCTTAGTGTTAATTTTTGAGATTTCTCTAAAATAATAAATTTTTTATTGAATAGTTAAAAATACTGATTATGCTAAAAATGTCACTTTTATAACATTATCAAAATAAAATATTAACTTAAATATTTTTAAGCCCTTTTGATATATAAGATATCTATTTATAATTAAAATAAATCATTTAAAATTACTATTGGGTTTTTATAAAACCCATGTGTATCATTTTTGAAGCTAAAGTAAAATTTTATTCTAAAAACTATTTTTATTCACATATAATAATAATTAATTTTAATCAATTATTGATATTATATCTATAAAAATTGATTTTTTATTTTAGATCAAAATGATCCTATTATAAAATAACTTCAAAATTAATTATGGTCATAAAATTATGAATAATAAGAGTAAAGTTAATGACCATGATAATAGTAAAACATTTATTTTTTGAAGAATTGTTTTAATAATACTTTTTCATTTTTATCAAATCAATTAAATTAATTTATTTAAAAAGATGAATCTAATATGATGTATAAAAAATATATAATTTTATTAAAAATGATTAATTTGTATCCAATAAAAAATAAAATTAATATAGTAATATGAAATAGGAGATTCATGGTAGGGTTGGACAAGATCGTGTAGGTTTGATCCCGCATGGGTTTGTTTGTAAAAGCATTCATTAAATACAAAGGAAAAAATTTAAGTCTTCCCAACCCTGTATAAATCTGTTGGTATCACATAGGATTTCCCCCATTTAAAATATATATATATATATAGTATTTATAATCATTTAATTATTTTATTATTTTATCATTCTTAATGGTAGTTATGGGGACAATTATGGATCCACCATAGTTGGAGTTTTTATGGATGTGATAGATCATTTTCCATTGGGTTACTGGTACCATGTGGTGACACTGATGTGGTGGGAAACTATTCTTATGGAAAGTGTTTGAGTAATCAATTAATAGCTATGAATTATGTTGTTGGTTGTGTGGTGATTTTATCAAATGGTCCTTTGAATGAATGATAACACTATTGGTACCAACCAGTTTTGGACGAAGTAATTATAGTTCCCAAGAGGTCAATTCCTATTTTCCTAATAACAATATAAAATAAATACTAATAATAAAATAACCCAATTTTTTTTATTATAATAACGCTATTAGAATTGAAACCATGTGCAATGGAGATGGGTTAAATTTTTTAGATGTGGGAGTACACACCGTGTGAATATGGTTAATAATTACTATATCAATATTATAATATCATGTTTAAACAATAATTATAGTTTTATTTAACATTCATAGGTGACTGAATGGTGAATTAATATAATCATTATGGTGAGAAATAAAATTTCATGGTTTAATCAAGATTTTTTATTAGAAAAACTAACACGTTAATGAAGAATAAATTGTAAAAAATAATAATTTTTTTTAAATAAAGCCTACAAGTAAGCCTACATCCGGGCAGGTTCAACCCTCATTGGCCAACTCTTTATTTTCGACACCTACATTGGCCTTCTCACTAAATAGTCAAAAATTTTGGGCTTCCACACCCCATATCCACCACATATATATGCATCACATGTTCCATGGGTCTGTTTTTCATTACAATATTAAAACACATATTGGTTATAACAAAATTTTTATTCAAATTTCATTCTATATATATAATATTTAAATTTATATTTATATTTCTTATAATTTATAAATTTAATTATATTTAATTGAAATTAAATTTTTATTTATCTCACCCAAATTTGGTAATATGAGCTATTTTATATTTTTAGTAAAACATAAATTAAATAGTTAAAAACTAGTTACTAAGCTAAAAACAAAAAAGGTAAAAGTAAAAAACATAAGAACAAAGTAATTTCAATAACATATGTGTAAATACGTGGTTAAGGATTTATCAAACCAATATCACCCCAAACTTGATTATTTATAACTTTTAGATTCTTTGACCACTAAATAGTGTAATGATATTACTCAAAATTAAAGGGTTATTCACAAAAGTTCCATTTTATTCAATGAAAAAGGGGGAGATTATACCCCTTAATTACACACACATTCCTTATAATTACTTCATAGAACTATTATATTTTTATCCTCCTATAATCCTCTTTAAATATCAAAAGACTCTACTCTAATTTTTTTATCCTAATCATTTAATTCCCAAGGATAATTTCAAGAGAACATTTAAAGTCTCAATGTGAGTATTATGCAATCCTTCACATTTTCTTCTTAATATTTCTCTTCCAAATATATCCTCATGAAAGTAATATGATAACATGTGTATCATTATTATAATTAAGTATTTTTACAAAAATGTAACAACCATTATTTATTCATTTCCATCCACTTATAAAAACAAAATAATACTTACTATGAGTTTTTATAACTAACACCTCCAGGAAGTAACGTATTTCATTTTTGATATTAATTTTATTTATTTATACAAACAACATAAAATATGATTCTAAAATTTGTAAAAAATATATATAATATCGTTATTCTTATGTTATGATGATATGATGCACTTCCTTAACTATACTCACCCATCAAGATATAGTTTATACATATTTGGGCCGGCTTAACCACCTAATTCAATACTGTTACAAAATTATATCATTCAATAATATGGGAAACTAAATAATAATATTATTATAAGTTAGTTAGAAATTAAATATTTTTTTGGTTTTTTAATGGTTATATTAAGTATTTTTCCAATTTTTAAATTGTCATCTTGGAAAGATAAAATTACCAAAATAAGCCAACATATAATTAATTCCCACATAAGAATAAGAAAAAAATATGTATTAAAAAAAATATAATAAAATAATAAATAGTATATATTAATTTAAATATAAAATAATTAGGCTACGAATAGTTTATCTAATAAAAATAATTTTATTTAGGAAGTCAGCTCATTGCACAAAATGAATCTCGAACAAGGTAAGGATTTTACATCTCAAACTCATTTATTTAAGCCATGTTTTGATTATGGACCTAATTAAATTTTAAATGGTGTATAGTACACATATTTGATGTGTTATATCATTATTTGAAAATTATTCATGGTATTTTATGTCCATGTGTAAGATCATTCCTTAAATAGTGTTTAATTAGAATATTACTCAAGTTGTATCGGTTTCTTGTCTTAATTTTACCCCTTGAGGAAAATTTATTATTTTACACCATGTTTTCTCAAGAAATATGTATCCAATAACCATTTAATATTTTGTATAATGATTATATAATTATTCATCATATTTTATGTCTTATTTTAAATCATATCCTTCTAAGGGTTTTTATTTGTATGTTTAAAATGTCAAAAGGGTTTTGATAGTCATCATTCTGATTCATTGAGACATAATACATTTTGTGCACCATATTTTCTTGGTATGGTGTATATTCATCCCATAGATTTATTTCTGTCATAAGTTTTTTGTTTCACAGTATCTAAGAGAAAAATAATTTTCTATTATTCAAGTCTATATTTATTAATTTTCTTCCTTGGTAGTAAGGAATTTGGTAACTCAATATTCATTCATTGAGTTGTGGTCATTCTCTGGAAATTATATCATATAATTTGGGTATGTGTTTCTATTTTATTTTATTTTTTGTATTATGTAATTGTTTTTTGAGTATAATCATTCCCACAAAATAAACCATTTTTGTAATATTTCTCACTTCTTCGGATATGTTTCCCATAAGGGTTATCTATAACTCAAATCCCCTTCTTTGAGTTGAAAAGTTTTAAGCTAGAATTATTTCTTCCATGCATGGTTCATTCTAAAACAATATTTTATTATATGTTACATTATATTAAATTTTTCAGAAATGAAGTTCTAATAAAAAAAATTTGTGTTACACTTTTTAAAAAGTATGGTTTTTAAATGAATGTATATTAAGATGTTTTGAAGAGTTCTCCCTTTAAAACCCATTTTTTATTTCTTCCACAACCCCATTTATTTTTTGAATCAATTATGCCATTTTCAAGGATCAATTATTATAAATTATTTTTATAATAAAATTTTTTCAATAGTTTTCACTTCACCATTTTGAAAATTACATTATACTGTGACCCCTAACTTTGTATCATATGATAATGTAAAAAATGTTTTCAAAAAAAAATTATATAGTCATTTTCATTTTCCGTATTATATTAAAAATCATTTAACCTCTTGGGTTTCATGATTCATGATTTATCCTCAAATATATTTTTATCTTTTGGGGTTTCAAACTCATGATATCTATAAATTAAATTATAGATTCTTTATTTTATGAAACTATTAAAATAATTATTTTTCAATTATTTTTTCATATATGTAAAAATCCTTCTATAATTTCTTAATTACACCAGGGTTCTGTTGTTTCAGAACCATCCAAATTATTTCCTTGTATGTATTATGATCATGTTATTTCATTGTTGACTTAGCCGTATACTAATTGCTCTATACAGTGTGAACAATGAATTTTATATAATTCAGATTGGATGATGTTCACCTAGAGAGAATTTTATTCTATTGACATGGGTAAAAGTATTAGAAAACCATATATTTTTATTCCAATATAAATTATTATTTTGAAAGTGACTATATATTTTTTGACCATCCACCTTCTTCCTATGGATGGGTTATGATCATGTTATCATTTTTATTAACATGCAGAAAAGTAATATCATTATGTATGATTTTATCCCAATACATACAATTATTATCAAGTTGACTATTTATTATTTGACCATCAACCTTCTTTCTATGGGTAGGTTATGATCATATTATCCCTTTAATTGATATGAAGAAATGTATTAGCATTTTATTCGTTATTATTCCAATATCGGTGATTATTAATGAAGTTGGTTACAAATTGGTTACTCATTATTTCTTATGATGAATGCATTAGAATTAAAAAGTTGATTGGTGGGTCACAACATTATATATCCCCTTAATGTATCAATAGGTATCATGTGAGAAACATGTCTTGGTATTGTGTGTATTCCAATCCAATTCATCAAGATTTCTTGATAGTATTCTTGATGATGAGAATGATGTCTTAGAAACAGACATAACATATAAAATTATGTATTGGATGAGTATTTTATAGTAAGATCAAGTTTTTTAGAATTATGTATTCCATCACTATAAATTCATCTATTGTTATTAATTTGATATCAATATTTTCATTATTATCCATTGATATATTATACTTTCATTTTCCTTATATTATGGCACTATTTTTTTATTATTTAGTCATGTAATATTATGATCACTAGTGATATTTTATTATTAACACTTATGTTTACCCTTATTGAGTGTTTAAGCTCACTTACTTTTATTTTTTTCATTTCTCCAAGTTACTAAGAAATGCATTATGAATGATAAGCCTAAGTTAATATCTTGTGGAGAGGATTTTTTGTATATGTTGAATAAATATCAAGAAATAAGTATTTTCTCATATAGTTGAAAAAAACTAGTTGTTCAGAAAGAACATAGCTATATTTGTTTAGGATTTTTATTAATTATCTAATTATTTATAAATATAAGGTCTTGGAAATATATATATAATGAAATACTTTCATTAGGTTACTTAATTATGGTATAATTATGTTTGGGAATTTATAGTTGGGATCAATTTAAGTATGCATTTCATGTGTTTATGAAACCAGATATAGGATTATGGGATAAGGGTAATACATTTGGTATCATATTAGGTTTTATATAACATTAAAAATTATAATTTTATCACATTGTCTTTACAATCCATTTTGAATGATTGGAGTATGATGTTAACTAATTATGTTACAGAACCTAAAAATAAAAATGACAATGGATATCCTAATTTTGAAAAAATGGAGTCATACGTTGAACCGAAATTATCATATGTTAAAAATGATGGTGTCATATGGGAAGAAATATTCATATTTAAGTTTTTATATTCATTTTTTGAATAATATCAAAATGTTTTCTATTTGTGCATTTTTTTAAAGGATCATGAATATTGATGGTGAGAAAGGGATGTATATAAAAACAGCATTGTCTTGTAAATAAATAATGTAGGATACATAAATGGCTGCTAATTTTAGTATAAGACTATTATGAAAGAAATTGTGAGTTTACTAGTCTTACCAAATGTAGTGAGGATGATATATTAAATGAAATTAAATATTAATACTCTTAATTATTTTCATTAGTGAGTGATATTTATCAATAATATTCTAGTGTATTCTAAAATTTATGGTGATTATGTGAATCATCTAAATATTTTTATATAGTAGTTCTACTTTCAAGTATTGGAAACATATATTAAATGGTATAAATAACCTTGAAATGTGATTTTATGACAAGTTTATATTTTTGGGTATAATTAATGGAGAACACATGATTGGGGTTTGGATAACTCATGGGTTCAAAATATTCTATATGTTGAGGTAATAAAGGATTGATTTATTTAGAGAAAATTGAGTTTTATGGTATTAATAACCTTGGAATTAATTAATGATTTAATAAAAAAAATCATGAACTTTTTACTAAATTTCATATTTTTTATGGTATATATTACTTATTTTTTAACTTTATAAACTATTGGCTTTTAAATTTTAGGGTAAAATATAGATTAATTTTTTTATGAATATTTGATTTCATTGTGTTTTAATGTCTTAGAGAATCAAATGGTTTGGGGAAGGGTATATTTTGGAAAATTTATGATTAGGTTATATACATACTTTCTAATATGATTATATGAAGGATAAAAGTTTTTTGAGGAAAGTTATGTAACATAATATGACCTAAAATATTAAGGTAACTTCTATAATAGAAGTTATGTCCATAATAATGAATATGTTAAGAATACTTACACTTACATTCATCGATGAGTGAAAATTAAAATGATAAGGATGTAATGAATTTAAGTAGGGGAGAATGTAACCAAAAAAAATTTTAATTTATGAACTCCATTAAATTATATAAAATTATTTGATTTCTTACACCCCACACATCGCTGAACTAAAATCAAATCATGATATATTTAGATAAAAATGTAATTATAAAGTATGATCATCAAAACATAGTCATTTAATTATAAGGAATGAATAAGATTAAAAACATTAGGAATATATATATATATATATAATAAAGGGTACTTTTAATATTAATGAAATTCAATTTGTTTACCCAAAATGACAAATAATATCATATGATGTTTTGAAAATTATTTTTCTAAAAACATCATCTTTATGTTATATGCATTGAAATTTAAAAAAATATATATGATTAATTATTTTTTAATATTAATAATTGTTTAACACTTATTTATTTGATAAATGATATGAAATAATAATAATAATAATTAATGTTTCAAAGTGTCATTTCCCAATAAAAATGGATTTGCATTATATTTTATGACATTATTAATATTTAAATTTATAAATTATATAATTTTAATTTAAAAAATGACATAATTTTTTAATTTATAATTACAAATTATCATAGGAATAATTTTTGATATTTTTTCAAAATAATTAATTTTTAGGTCAATAGTGAAAAATAAAAATTTTACTAAAAAATATAACTTTTAAAATATTATCATAATAAAAAAATAACATGTTTTGGGAAAAAATTATACAAAAAATATATATTTTCAAGAAAACTAATTCATTTACAATTTCTATCTTGTATTTATAAAACACGTGTAAACCATTTTGGAAACATAAGTAATATTTTATTCTATAAACTATTTTTATTCACATATATTAAATATTATTTTTCATCACTTAGAGAAATTAAATCCATAAAAATGGATTCCAAATTTCATATCAACATGATCATATTATGAAATAATATCAATTTCAATTTTGGGAATAAAAGTATGATTAGTATTATTAATGTTAATACCATAATGATGGAAAATTATTCTTTCAAGGAATTTTTTATTAATATTATGTATGTTTTCTCTAAAAAATAAATTAATTTATTTTAAATGATGAATATTTTATATATTTTATATATATATATATATATAATTATACTAACACACATTTAATTGGTAACCAATGAAAAATAATGTTAATAACACATAATGGTTTTAACACATAAGAAAAAATATCTTCCAACATGTTTAAAAAATGTGTGGAAATAATTTATTGAGGCTTGATCAACCCAATATCACCATGAACTCTATTATTTATAATGTTTTTATTATTTTAACCTTAAATAGTTTAATGATACTATCAAAAACTAAATTGGTATTCCTAGAAGTTCCCTTTTCTTCACTTATAAAAGGGGCCACTTCCACCCATTAATTCCACATTTATTTCTTTTAATTACATCCTAAAAATCAACCATTTTGATCTTACTAGAATAATATATCAATTTAATAATCCTTTGGTCTCAATTATTTATCTTAAACACTTCATTTCTAAGGATACTTTCAATAAAGAGTTTACCGTCCCAACATGAGTAGTACTTACTCCATAACATTTTTATCTTAATCTAACTATTTTGAACCTACCCTTACCAAATTAATATGATAAATTTAGTATGATTATTTTAATGAATTTTTTTTATATTAATATAATAATATTTATTTATTCATTCCCATCCACTTAGAAATACAAAAATAATTATAATTGTGCATTGTGCGCACTACTTCCTCCACAAAGTAATGTATTTCATTTTTTATCTTGAATTTATTTATTCATAAAAACAAATTAAATATTATTCACCAAATTACAAACATTTAGATAATATCATTATTCTTATTTTATAATGATATTATATGCTTTCTTAACCATACACACCCATTGATATATAGTGTGTTCATGTTTGAGTTGATTGAACCACCTGCTTGAATAATGATATAAAACACTATAATATATTACAATTGTAAATTAAATATTGATAATATTATAAGTTAATAAGAAAGTAAATATTTTATTTATTTACAAGTTATATTAATTATTTATATTATTATTATAAAATTATCTTTGATCACTAAAATTACCAAATTAAGTCGACACTAATTCAATTTTCACACAAACATGAGCAGAAAAAATATAATAAATAAATAGAATATGATAATAAGTGGTCTATATTAAATTATATATAGAATATCAAATTTTATAAGAAGTTTATTAATAAATTCTATTTATTTATTTAAGAAGTTAGGCGCATGTGCGGAATGAATCAAAAACAATGTAAGTGTTTTGAATTAAAACTCTTTTCTTTGAGTCGCATTTTCTTTATACACCTAACATCACTTTTAATAGAGCATATTATGCCAATTTTATATATTATACCCAGATTTAACTTTTATTCAAGATATTTTTTGCATAATTTTACTATCCTTCCTTCAAGGGGTTTTAATTAAAGTATTATGTAAGCCATTAGGGTTTCTTATATCAATTTTTACCCCTTGATCCATATTTCCTATTTCTAGACCATGTTCTCTATATAATAGAGTATAAAATTCATATTTAAATTTTTTTCACTATAAATTCATTATTAATTCTATTATATGTTTCATTTGAAAACATATCCTTTAAGGGTTTCTGATTTGAATGTTTCTAATGTCGTAAGGGTTTTCATGGTCTCAATTATAATTTTTTAAGAAGAAATAATTTTTTTCACCATGTTTTATTTTTATATTTTATATTATACCCATGTATTTTCATTTATCATAATTTTTTACTTAATTGGAAAAACTATAATATTCATAATCTCTTATTAAAGTGGATTTTGATTTAGTTTTTTCCCCAATACTAATAATTTTTTGTAACTCACCATTCATTCATAAAGTTGTGATCATTCCCTCATTCTTATTTCATATAGGTTAGGTACATTCTAGATTTGATTTTTTTATGTTGAATTATTTCACTATTTTTTGGGGATATACATTCCTACCACATATACCCTTTAAGAAATATTTCTCACTTTTTGGTATGTGTTTCCCATATGGGTTTTTAGTAACACAAATATCTTTCTTTGAGTTATAAAGTTTTATCATGGAATTGGTTCTTACATTCATGGGTCCTTAAACCATAATATTTTATTATATGATGTTTTATAATTCTCCTTGGTAAAATTAATTTCTAATAAAATGATGTTTTTACTACATTTTTTTAATTTAGGATTTAAATGAAGGAATATTAGGATGTTTTAAAAGGATTCCCATTCATAACCATGTGTTATATCTGCAACACCACAATTATTTTGGGAAATTATTATGTCATATTTAAGGTTACATTATTGTATATTCTTTTTAAAATAAAATTTTTCAACAAGAAAACTCACTTAACCATTTTGAAAATTAATATCTAATGTGACCCATAACATTGTCTGTTATGATAATGTTAAAAATGTTTTCTAAAAACTCTTTTATGATTTTAATTCCATTTCCATATCACATTTAAAATGATTTACCATAACGTGGTTCACTATTTCTAATTTATCCCTTAATTTATATTAATATTTTAGTTTTTTTTACTCATTATATCAAGCAATTTGATTCTTGATGCCTTCTTGTGTGATATCATTTGATGAATTTTTTTGTACGGATATTTATTATTTATCTAAACATCCTTATAGGATTAATTTATTTCCAACAAGATTACTTCTCATGATATTTTATGATCATTTAATTAAAATATTTAATCATTTTTATACGCATTCATCTATGCATATTTAATATCACATTTTACATAATTAATATTAGATGATGTTAACCTAGAATGAATTTTACTCAATTGACATGGAAAAAAGAATTGATGTTATGTACGTTGTTTTTCTAGTCAGGGTGATTATTGTCAAGTTGGTTTTTTATTTTTTAATCATTAACCTTTATAATATGGATGGGTTATGATCATGTTTTCACTTCTATTAACATGGGGAAATGTATTGGCATTCTGAATGTTGTTATTCCTACATAAATGATGATTTTAATGTTTAATTTGTATTGGTTTATCATCCAACTTCTTTATTTGGATTATTTATTGTCAAGTTATCCCCTTTATTAATATGGGGAAAATATCTGTCATTTTTTATTCTATTATTCTAATAAATTTTATTATTAGAAAACTAAATTATGTATTATTTAATAATTATATAATTTGATAAATTCAATGGACTTAAACAAGTGATGGGTGGGGTTCAACATTATATATCCTCTCAACACATAGGTAGATATCATGTCACAAACATGTTTGGTAATTTGGTTTATACCATCACAATTCAGTAATATATCTTGAATGTGGTCTTGATTACAAGAATTAATTCTGCTACAATATTGTTAGAGAGAAATATTTCTCAGATAAGGCCTCAGTGGTATGATCAAGACATCTAGAAATATACATTCTATCACCGAGTGTTCAATTATAATTATCCAAGTAATCTATTTATTTCAATTTTTATGTCAGGATATATTATTATTTCAGATTCATTTTAATTATGGAATTATTATTATTATTATTTATTCTAATCATATTATTCTCACTCATGATCTTAGATTGTAATCACTAATTATTACCCTTACTACTAATTTGTAATCCCTTATTTTTTTATTTCCATTTCTCTAGTTTATGATGAAATTTATTACACATGATATGTCTAATTGAATTTTATTTATGAAACATTTATGGGAGATGATGAAGATATATACAAAAATATTTAGTTTCATATGTAGTGGAGAAATTTTCCAATAGATGAAAATACATAAGCTTTATTAGTTTATGATTTTTCCTAATTCTCTAAACATCTAAACCTAAATGGTTTTATAAATGCAGGTAATGCAATATTTATTTAAGTTATCAAATTATGGGATAGTTAAGTCTGGAATATATAGCTCGCTTCGAAGCTAGACTGTAAAGTATGTGTTTATCGAAACAGATATAAGACTGTGGATCTAGGGTACTGTGGTAGGCTGCAATACGACATAACATTTAAATGTTCCACATTTTATATGGTATGATATTGGGATTTTATATGGTATGATGGATCCAATAATCATTATAAAAACTAAGAATCATTTTGTAAATATGATATTAATTCTTGTGATATGATACAATATACTTGGAGTCAAACGGTTAACCTATTCTAGGTCGTATATCATAAGGAGTGAGAGCCAGAATTCATCATGGATTGATTCATGTGCACGCCATATTGAAACTTATTATATTTGTATATCATTAAATATGATTCATTAAAGTATATTTCATTTTCCTTTATTTTCATTTATGAATTTATTTACATAATTTATATATTTTTAATAACTTATGGAAAAGGTATTCTGGGATATTTATAATTTTTAAAATTATATAAATATTTATAAATATATTATTTATAAATTTATTATAATAAATTAATTAAATGCTTATAAAATGTTTATTAATAAATATTCCATAAATATTAATAGGTAATATTAAAATACCAATAAAATAATTACATATAATTCTTTAAAATTTTAATATAATTAATTATATATAAATTATAAGGGTAATTTATAAAATATTTCTAAATTATAAAATGAGGAAAAATATGGGAGTTTATATTTTTATTATGAATTGTTTATAATAATTTAATATAAAAATTTCTAATTAATGTCTATATTTGAAGAAATTATTTAAACCACGTCAAAGAAAATTGATGATATATTTAGTCAAGGTTAAGAAAATATAAAAATATTTTATTTTGTAGATAGTAAAAAAAACTTTATAGTATTGAAACTAAAATATAAATTTTTATATTTCATATAATATAATATTTTTAAAATTAAATTATACAAAAAAAAATATATGAGATAATTCATATTGGGATATGAATATGAAGTGTTTATATTTGAAATTATGAATTTATCATTATGAATAGCAAATTATAAAATGTTTATTTCTTTTTTTATTTATTAATTGTTCAAATATGTTTATTACTTATTTAAATACTTAAATTATTAATTTATTTATTATTCCCTTTATTAGTCATAAATATGATTGTTATATTATTAATTTTTATGTGTATTTTTTAGCTTAAGGTTTTTAAACGGCTTCTAGAGATTATCATGTATGAATCTAAGGTGTTACATGATAGGTTTTATAATGTATCTAGTTTTATTTTACCTTTATTTTTTATTTTGTTGGGTTATGAAATTGAATTAAGTTGTAAATTATGATTTATAGATATTAGGTGTTAAATTTATGATGTAATTAAAATCTATCTTGAGTAAATTATCCCTTTGTGGAGGTCTTTAGGTCAAACTATTCACTAGCCCGGAGGCTTATGCCTTATGTAGAAAAGTGATAGTTGACTATCTATGGAGTTGGGCATACTAATGTGCATATTATTGACATTATATAAGTCTAAGCCTTTACCTGATGGATTATCATGTACCTTTTCATAATATTCAATTTGATATTTAAAAATATAGTTGGATTTTATCTTTTTTTTAGTAACATGGTATTTTAGTTTTGAAAAGAGTTACACATTAATATGGTTTTAAAATATTGATATCTTGGAAGGAATAATATTCCAAACAAAACAATTATATGTATTCATACATTAAAAGAAATAACCTCAAATTATATTGTGAGATTAAACCTCCTTTGAAATAGTGAGTGTTAGATTCATTCCAAAGTAAACACATGTCAATCCCTTGATCTTTTAGTCAGGTAGATTCTACCAAAGTAGGGTTCCCATAGTTTATATTTTTCAAGGCATAGTGTAAATGTATAAACCTAAGATTTATGTAATTAAATCACATTATGAGCTTTCGGTTACACTTATTTAGGAAACCCTAAGAGTTAAGAAACTAGAGGAATGGTATTGAGTCTATCCATATGATATATTGGATAAGGTTTCATCCAATCAACTATCCAAGTTCCATATATGATATGATTGGGATGATGCCGTATCTAAATAACTATGTGGTGAGAGGAATGTCAAATAGGATGCATTAATTAGTAAAATATATATCTTGTCTCGCTAATAGATTTGATGAGTTTAAGAGGGGTTATAATTTTAGTGGGGCATGTTTAATAATAGTCCCTGTTAAATTAATGTGAAACTTGAAAATCACCTGGTGAAAGATTTATTTATAGATGAATAACACCATTATCATAAAAAATAATTTTAATATTATTTTGAAAAATGTGTAAATTATTATAATAAAATCCTATGATAGGTAACATAAGAAAAAAAATAATTAAGATAAATTCTATAAATTAGATCAACCCCTTCTTAAGTAACCAACTGCTGGAGATGTTCAATAGTTAAATACAGTTTCGTATGGGAGCATGTAATAATTTACATAAGGTTTCAATATAATTAAGTGCATTGTGACATAAGGAATTGTAGTCTCTACTAATATACATTATACCATTGTGTATGATAATGACTTATTGAGATTAGAGGCTTCCTAAAGGATTATTCTAGAAAATAAATTTATATTTTTTATTGATTTAAATTTTATGACAATGTGATTTAATTCAATAAATTTATGCCTTATTTTTTTCTAATTATTGAGGAATGGTTTTTTATGAATGATATGTCCAGGTTTTAGTGTTTTCTAAAAATTTAAAGTGTATAAAAGTTCAAATTGGGAGAAGAAAAGTCAGTTGGAAAGTTAAAAAATGTTTCTTCTACATTCTAGCCAAGATCATTGAAGCCAAGAGATATCTGGATGGAGAAGTGAAGATTCCATAGGAAATATGTATCCAATATACCTGAAAGAGTTTGGTAAACTCCATCATATTACCATATCAGGTATCAGTGTTATATATGATAATTCATTAGTTTTGAAGGGCAAGGGATACCAAATTTTTACTTTATAAATTTGTAAATATAAAAGTGATAAGAATAAATGAATTACTTTATAAAGTTTATAGTTTTAGTTAAAATGGTGATGCAAAGGGTTGTTAAATCTTAGAATTAAATGTAATGGAATTTTTCAAAATTAGATGGATATTAGTAAATGATGTGTATAGTCATTTGTTATCTCATATATGATCAAAGAAGTTGTTTAATAACAATGATTTTTTGTGAATAATATTATATGATTTACATGGTTTATGATTAAATTGATTTTATAATATTTTTTGAGAAAAGATAAGTATAAAAATTTATATATATGTATATATATATATTTCTATTAAAATGTGAGGAATTGAGATTCCACCACTATTAGTAGAATATATTGGTGAATAATATTTGATTAAAAAATGATCCAAACACAAAAAATGACATATATGATATGTATATGAGAGTTTAATGATTAAATATTTCTAGTAATAGATTGAGTTCTATTTCTTAAAAAGAAAGGAGTTCATGTATATCAGAATTATATTCTAAAGGGAATATAGTGTCTAAGAGACCAGTGGGATTATTTTTTGACTTGTAGAAGTTCAAAGTTATAAAATTAAATATTATGTTAGTCAAAGTGCTTTTCGCATTATCCTATAAGTGTTTAGGATGTGTTATTAATGTAATAAATAGTTACAGTAAATTTCAAATAGTTTTGGTATTTAGTGGTTTTCTAAGGATGGTGACAATGATATAAATATAAATAGTTATAAGTAAAAAAATCCATGAACATCATAACCTTGGATATCGTGAAGTTTAGAAGTTTGAATATGTTCTTGGATTTAAACATTAGGATTATTATTCCTACATCTCACCATTATTAAAAATTGATTTTTTTATATACACTACTCATTAAATATTTTACTAGGATGATTTTATCAGGTGTTCACATAGAAATAAAGTATAAATTACATAGATTTTTAATGAATTTAAAAAAAACCCCAGAAAGTGCAACAAACATAAGGATAATTTAATAATATATCATATATGATAGATTACATAGGTGCTTATGCATGGTTTGATTATGTATTCTTAAAAGATTTTAATTATATAAAATGTATCATGGTATAAAAAATACAATCTCTATTTTATCATCATTTCAAATGGGCTATATATATGTATATATTTATATACATCTCGTAAAGTGAAATAATAATTGAACACCCAAAGTTTGACATTGACTTAAATATAACTGATGCTTGTCATGTGGTATTATAGGATATGATTATGTGTTAAAGTTAGTGAATGTATGAGTCTTATATCGAGATATGAAATTTTATCAAGAGGCACAAAATGGGTTTTCTTCACTATATAACCCATAATATATACCACATTGTGTGCCATAGACTTTGTCTTTTGTATACAAAGGGTGCATGAATCATATTTAGACTCTCTACCACCTAATTATGTTGAGATACCTAGAATGAAACCATTATTACTTTGATAAAATTATTTTATAAACCTTGATTCTTAGATAATTAGGGGTGTATGGGAATGTTGTTGATCATTATTTCATTTATATCTCAACCAAAATGGTATTTTCATCTCATAGGATTAGTGTGATATTTCAGACATCGATTGAGATAGAATGAGTAGGTGTATGATCATACCTAGATAGTATATATGATGTTCTTATCCATTCGAGTGAAGGGAATGTGATGTAATCATCCATAAAAGTGAATTTCAAGTGATGTATTAATCGAAAAAATCATCCATTACACTATGAATTGAGAATTTGTGAGTTTTAAATATTGTATTAGCATTCTCTCTGTCTCCTTGTCACTTGATATATTGGATAAAGAGATCATATGAGAATACATGATTTCATAGGATAAAGTTGGTGGACATGGGTATAAAGATAAATGTGTTTGATGGATACCATACCTTCTAACTTTATTTCTTGAGTATAAATTAGGTTTTTATCATGGAATATATTTTATTATATTTATGGATTTGGTATTCATATTTATTATCAATACAGCAAAGGCTCAAGGGTCGCACTTTTTTGGACTAAATGAGTATTGAGTTCAACATAGAGAGTGGCTCTAAAAGTGTTTCAGAGTTTATCAAAAGTATGTATTTTCATGGGTAATCACAAGGTATTTCATGTGATTTTATAAAAGGTGAAGTTGATGGTAGCATTGAAAAAATCATTTTGAATATATACAATAGTGTTTTGGATATGGTTTCAGAAGATTCTGTATAATTTACAATATTTGTAACACCCAAAAAATTATAATATATTAAATTTGTTATAGATTATTATATATATATATATAAATAAAGGAATTTGATCCAAATTATAATTAAAATATGATCATTGCATCATAGTTTTTGAATTAATGGATAGAAATAATTATATTATGAAATCAATATTGTAAGTAGAAGTTATCATAATATAAATAAAATGTAACAAAATATATCACAGGTATTTATACACATTTCACATTTATAATTTTAAATATATTTCATGGTCAATTTAAAAAAAAATATAGATAATATTTAATTAATATAGCTAAATGTAACATCCCAACCTAGCTCACCCCAGAACCAGTGGACGGACTAGTCTCCATATTACCTCAAGCGCATCTCCTTGTACACTAGATGCTACCGACTAGAAGTGAGGGTCTAAGGATAGTAAGTGGGGTGACTATAACCTCTTATCAGAGTAAAAAACAGTAGACAATAATAGAAAATGGCAGAAGAAGTGTGAATAACTATAATGTAGTGGAAGAAAAAAATTTATAAATCTTGTATAAACCAAAATGGCCAACGCCAATGATATACAATGCATGCATGTTAAGATGGTACAACTATGAAAGCAATAAACATTACATCATGAATTATAAATAAATAAATAAATAAATAAATAAACAATGACTCAAATCCATAAGGTCATTCTCCATGGGCATCCAGAGCTTCAGCTAGCTCCTCTGCTCCTATATCCCAAGTATATGAAAACACACAATCCTGCAACCCAATAGAATATACCCGGGCACCCCAGTGGAATGGTATATCAATTAGGGAGTGAGATATAAATCTCAGTAGGTTGGAACCACCGATGTCTATCCCTATCCAAATAGTGAAATATTAATAGTGTGCAGGTAAAATGAAGTAACAACTGAATTGAATAAATAATCTACAACCCATCTAGGTTCGTAAGGGTCACCCGACAGAGATACCTTCTTTGGATCGTAGCCAAAAATAAGAGTCTAAATAGGAACTATACATATATAATGGAAAACTAAATTTTTTAACACATTAATTGGTATTCTTTATTTAACCACATAAATCCTTGGGCTCCCCTGGACACATGTATCCCAATACTTTCCTTGCTCTTTCCAGGGTATGAACCATTTCCCATATTCAATTCGCAATTAATTACATCCCATTGGATTTCATTATCCATTTAATTCAGATTATTTACAACCAACTGACCCATAGTCCAATGTCAATTAGTGGGAGTAGGACATCATGTCTAGAACCCTCGTGTGTATTTGGAGCGTCAGTCCTTGTCTCACAACCCATGGGTATTTGGAGCATCAGTCCATGTCCCATAAAAGAATATTTATTTGAAATATGGGTGCAGAATGTCTTGTCTATCACCCTATGAGTATTTGGAGCATCAGTCCCTATCTCACAACTCATTCATCAATCATACATATATACTTATCATTGGTGTAGAATTCCATGTCTCACACCCAAAACCCATCCATTAATAAACTCGTAAATTAATTAATTAAATATGTTAATTAATTAAACAACTAATTAACAACATAAATCTCCTGTCAAACAATTCTACAATTAATTAACCATTCAACATTTCAATAGTTAATAATTAATCAATAATTAATTATTCATAACCAATACCCTATGAGTATCTTGAGCATTAGTCCTTGTCTCACAACCTACTTGTCAATCATACTATATATTTTTATCATTGGTGTAGGATGCCATGTCTAACACCCAAAACCATCCATTAATTAACCCATAAATTATTTAATCAAATTCGTTAATTATTTCAACAACTAATTAACAACGAAAATCAACAGTCAAATAAATATACAATTAATAAATCATTAAACATCTTAGTAGTTAATAATTAATCAAAAATTAATTATTCTAAACTACAAGAAAGTTAACAAGATACCTAACTCAACATTAAATTATCCCAATTCCTTAAGTGAAAACATGATACTTAACTCACCAATAAATTATCTGTATTTTCTTAATATTTCAATTGATTATATAAATATACCAAATCTATTAGTTAATACAATAATTAATTAAGTACACATTACCATTAATTAATCCATAAATTAATTAATCTACAAAATAAATCACATACCATAATTAATTTTCCTTAATTAATTATCTCATTCTAAATCTCAACTCTCCATAATTAATTTATCACATCATTTCTACTTAATTAATTCTCAATTAATTAACATGTTTCAAACAGGACAACAATAATTAATTAAATAATTAGTTTTCATTATTCATGAACCATATCATCCCATGATTAATTCAACAATCAAATATTCATTATGTGGAATCAACCCGTCTTATATCAGTACTAATAAAAAGATATATGGAAAATACAAACCACAAGAAAACATGATATATCACTACCAATACATTTTTGTTTTAAGTCATCATACCTCGGTTGAGGGGTTTTATTACAAAGAAAAGATATTAATTTTCACACAAATCACTTATGACATTTAGCATTTTAAATCATTAAACATGCTAAATTGACATTGATAGGATTTCAATATAAATACATCACTACATTGATTTAATTTCTAATAAAATTGAAGTGAGAAATTTATTAATTCATTTATAAAATTTAATACTTGGAAAGGGAGCCTACCTCAATGAATTTGGATGATCAAAATATTCATAACTCAACTATGATCCACCCGCATACACGCACCTCAAAAAAATTCACATGTATTCAGAATTTATCGTCGCACATAACAACCATTAACTAACACCCAAAAATAGTGCAGCAAGGACCAACGAACACCCAAAATATTAAACGCAACACAAAAATACTATTGGGATCCAAATCATGGGGTGCGAAACCAAATAATGGGTTTAAACCCTTAACCAAATATGGCGGAAAATAACTGAAACTAAGCCAAAACGCTTCGTCCTTGGCGGTGGTAGTTGGAAAATGGACCAACAGGTCAGGAGGATCCAATTGCACCACCCCAGAACTGAATAAATAGGGTAACCCAATTAATCCTAATCCTTAGGGTTTTGGATGATAAAACAGGGTGAAAGAAGAGCCAAATAGTCAATTTGAATCATGAGACATATGTAGACCGACTCACCATGATGAGGCGGACAAGACTCGTGAAGACACAAAAAGGATTCAACATGTAGAGAGGATCCTGGTTAAAGGTGTGTAGCGTGCCTCATATGGGGCCTAGTGTGGGTTGCGCTTCTCATGTATGTGCATCCTCCTTTCAATCACCTCCTTCAATCATCAAATTAATACCCTATTAAACTAAAAGATTTAATATAATAATAATAATTATTATTATATTATCCTTATCATTATTGATTTTACACACCTATTAGGTAAAACCAAATTCATCATTATCACAAAAAAATAATTAAATTCTCTTAAACAAAATTTAATTAAATGAAAACCCTGAATTATTTTTTTAATTAATTTTCTAAACATGAATTAATTAAAAAAACCCTCACTTCATACTGATTAATTAAATTATTTTTAACCATGAATTTAAAAAACCTCATTTTTCCATAATTAATTAAATTACTCATTACCATAAATTTAATTAAATTAAACCCAAATCCACATTTATTCTTCCTTTAATATTACCGTTTAAAATTACCATTATTTGATAACCAAAAAATCCTCATTTACACATAATTTAATATTAAATTATCAAAACATTAATTTAATTAAATGAAACCCCCAACAACTCATTTAATTTAATTCATTTCAAACTCAAATTAAATAAATAAAACCACCATATTAATAACCATCATTATTATCATTATCTAATAAAATGACTCTTTGATAAGACCAAAAAATACCAACTTCACTTCATTTAATTAAATTCGGTTTAGCTCAATTTATTTAAATGAAACCATTGTTTCACAACAATTAATTTAATCCACCATTTCCTTTGATTTAATTAAAAAACCCAAAATTCCATTATTATATTTCATCATAAAAATAATATCAACCATAATTAATAATAATTATTGTACTCTTAAAACCATAAAAAGAATAATCTCATTATTATTATTATTCAACGTTAGATAAAACCCAACACCTCTATTAAATAAAAAACTTCTCTATTTATTCTGAAACACCTTATTTCATTAAATTGTTCTTTATTAAATCTTAAACTATTCATTTAAAAAAACATTTCTTTTAGATACCCAAAGGCCTCATTAATTTCACATAATTGATACACCTCATTAATCTAACAGTTAAAATCTTTTAACATCCAAATAATATATGACACCATAATAATAATAATATTATTATTATTAACACATTATTCTATTTAAATGCAAATATCCCACTTAATATTATTTAATTTAAAAAAATAATATATTAAATAGGGTATGTAGCACGAGATGGACCGTAACTGTGCACATCCCGTGAAGATCCATTAATGTGGACTTTTCTAGATCTGGTGCTCCCAGGATTTATCAAGACTCCCATGAAAATTACCAGGTATTCATCCAAATCCAAAAATAACACCATTAAGTATTCCAACACTCATAATAATGTTATGTAACTTGGTTTACAAAACCGACCCATCAATAAATATAATTTTATTTAAAAACCTTTGTATTTAATCCTGATTAAAAAACACGAGACTTTACAATCTACCCACCTTAAAATATTTTTATCATCTAGAATCCATCGTACACAATTAAAAAAAAAAATTGAGCTACCAAGATCAAGAATATTTCTCGTTTGAACAACCACATTGTGTTTCCAATTGACAAACATACATTTAAATAAAAAAAAATTCCAACCACTTAATTCATTAAAACCCGATCCAATGCATATTTTATCATTCAAACACTGAAACATAGCTTACATATGAGTTCATTACAGGGACCTAATTGAAGAAAATATTTGAATCTTGATTGACAAATAGAAACTGGTTGCAGATGATTTTGTGCAAATACATTACGGTCCCAAAACCCACACTAACCCTTTAAATGGTGATGTTCCTTTTAAAATAATTACATCACCAACCGCATCTACACAAAAGTACTTACCTGGCCTTTGGTTACATTCCCAAGTCAAGCCATCACACGGCTATTTAAAAAACAAACGTGTCCCAACATGAATGAATGCATAGACCAAAGAAACCATACTTCTCACGTACAACCCATATAACAACCACTCATCCATCCCCGCAATATTTAAAACGTTAAAAAAGAATAAGACCAACATTATCCTAGTTTCTCCATGATGAGGTCAATATAGGGGACATGCTCATATCATTGAAATGAGCACACTAATAGAAACCCATGTCACTAAAAGATTAGTCGTACTATCACTGGTTTACTCTTTACACAGAAAGATTAATTTCTCCTACCGACGCATCATAAACCAATCCTTGATGCCTATATCATAAACAGTATTCATGTTCTTTCAAAGCATAATAGTGTGTCACTATCCACCTTAGGATTGTCTATGTCATTTCTAGAAATGATCATTCGCTCACCAGAGTGTTATTTCGGAACACCTTAACGCATGCGTGTGGCATTCCTTCAACCACAATCACGATGCCAAAAATTGATCATAAAATATATAACATAAACCTATCTCTGTTTCAAAATATTCGAGTCCTGAAAAGTCATCCTGAGTAGTGGGATGAACTTACCTTAACACCCAAACATTCAAAGTGTACTACCTACCCCGGGTTAGCCCTATACAAAACATAAACTTAAACCCTATCTCTTGGTCATGAAAAACCAAAATCACGATGTTCAAAAGCCTTTTTATTATTTTATCCATTTTAATTAATTCATTTCAACCTTTTTTCATTTTAATGAATTTCAACAAACACATAAGTACTTTTTCACATGAAGTCACTTGGTTTTCAATCAACACCCCACAGGAAAAATGGACATGCTATAATGAACATCCTCTTTGAGAATTTCAAATATAGTGTTATTCAAAAATAAATAGACAATTGAGAATCTAAATTAATTTTACCAAAAATAAGACCTTTGAGGGTCCCAATTATTCAATTCTGGTTCTTCAAAAAGAAATCCAACAACAGTTCATTACAATCAAAACTCAGCAGTTTTACATTCGTAACCATTTTTAAACATACTATGGTTATATGCTTCAGTAACATGGATATCCATCTACTAGTTGATAAGGCACTCATACACCTTAATACTTGTATTTTTAACCCATTTACGATATCCAATTTTCATTTAAAATTTTATCTTTAGTATCCCTTTCACACATCAAAACATCTCTAGCATGTTATCATAAGCAGTAACACAATAGCATGCTACGACATAGAAGCATGTCAATATAAAAAAACAAACTAATAACAGTGGAAGTATGGAATATAATCACTCAATCATGTTATATATATCACCAAAACACACTATCTACAGAGGTATCCTAAATAACCTCAAAACATGGCATTGCACCCAGGCACACAATCCAAATTAATAGGCATTATACTAATGCAACTACATGGAATGTTATATGCATGGAATGTGGTCATCTAGGTATCTAAGATGATGCATGTATGAAACTTCCTTTTCATATCATACTAAAGAAAATTTTCAAAACATTCAAATATACTCCTCATTCAAGGTGAAATGATATCAACTGTAACATCAAATACTAAAAACATCAATTCCCATCCCTGGACACTTTTTCATTTCCCATATATGGTGTGATCAGTCCCAGGAATGGCTATTAACCTAGAGTTGAATACAATTTAGTCTCTTGTCTACCAACCCAAAATAGTAATATGATGGAAAATTTTACCCTTCATTGATACCACTGGGTAACATCCCGACCCGGATCACCCCTAAACTGGTGGTCGGACCGGTCACAACATAACATCAAGAACCTCTCCTCGTACACTAGAGGCTATCGACTAGCAGAAAGGGTCTAAGGATTGTCATTGGGGAGACTATACCCTTTTATCGGAGTAAAAAATAGTTTACAATATCAACATATGGTGGAAGCAGTTTGAATAATGATAAAGTAGCAGAAAACATAATTTTATTAATCTTGTATAAAACAAAATGGATGATGCAAATTTCATACAATGCATACATATTAATATGGTATGACTGTGAAATAGATAAACATTACTTCTTGCTTTACATATCAATAAATAAATAAATAAATAATGACTCAAAGCCTCAAGGGCATTCTCTACGAGCATCCCAATATTTCACTCCGTCTTTTACTCCTATCTCCCAATTATATGAAAACCACCCAATCCTGCAACAAAATAGAATCTACTCAGTTACCCTAGTGCAATGGCAGCCCGAGTAGGGTGTGAGATAAAAATATAAGTAGGCCAGCACCATTTGTGTCTATCCCAATCCAGACAGTGAAATATAAATAGTGTGTAGCTATAACAAAGTAATAACTGAATTGAATAAATAATCTACAACTCATCCATGCTCCTAAGGGACACCTGCTGAAGATATCGGTTTTGGCTCATAACTGGATGTAAGTGCCTAAATAGGATCTATACATATATATTTCATAAATAAATAGTTTAAAACATTAATTGATATTATTTATTTAGCCACATAAATCATTGTGTTCCCTTTCACACCCATAACCTAATACATTCCTCAGTCGTTCTGGGGTCTGAACCATTTTTAATATTCAATTCACAATTAATTACATCGCATCAGATTTCATTAACCATTTATTTCTATTTATGTACGACCAATTGCACCTGCAGTCCAATGTCAATTAATGGGAGTAGAATGTCACGTCTAGCATCCACCTTAGTATTTGGATCATCAGTCCTTGTCTCACCACCCATGGGTATTTAGAGCATCAGTCCCAATCAAAATAAAGAATATTTACATGAAATATGGGTGTAGAACGCCATGTCTAGCACCTCGTGAGTATTTGGAGAATCTTTCCTAGTCTCACAACCCATTTATCAATCGTACATATATATTTATCATTTGTGTAGAACTCCATCTCTAACACCCAAAAACCATCCATTAATGAGGTCATAAATTAATTAATATAATATTTTAATTAATTAAACAACTAATTAACAAAATAAATCTCCCATAAAATAATTCTACAATTAATTAACCATTCAACATCTCAAAATTTAATAATTACTCAAAAATTAATTATTCTTAACCAGCACCCTATGAGTATTTAGAGCATCAGTCCCAGTCTCGCAACATGTTTATCAATAATACATATATATTTATCATTGGTGTAGAACTACAAGTCTAACACCCCAAAACCATATCTTAATTAACTCATAAATTAATTAATCAAATATGTTAATTAATTCAATAATGAATTGACAACATAAATCTCCTGTAAAATTATTCTACAATTAATTAACTATTATACATCTCAGAAGATAATAATTATCCACCAATTAGTTATTCTTAACAATAAGAAAGTCAAATAGATAATTAACTCAACATTTAATTATCCCAATTCCTTAGCTGAAAACATGAGAATTGATTCTCCAATCAATTGTCCTTATTTCCTTACTATTCTAATAGATTAGTTAAATAAAAAATTATTATTATTTAACACAACAATTAACTGAGTACACATTACCATTAATTAATAATCAGTTAATTAGTCTAAAAAACAAATTAAATCTTGTAATTAGATTTCCTGAATTAATTATCACATTCTAAATCTCAACTCTCTATAATTAATTTATCACATTATTTACATTTAATTATTTCACAATTAATTATCATGGTTCAACCAGGATATCATCCCTTAATTAATTCAAAAATTAATTGACACTATTTAAGATACTCATCATACCATGATTAATTCAACAATCAAATATTCATTTTATGGCCTAAACCCGTCATATTTTAGTACTAATATAAAGTTTTATGGAAAACTCAGAGGACAAGAAAACATGATATAAAACTACCACTACATTTTGGTTTGAAGGCATCGCACCTCAATTGAGGGGTTTTATTACGAAAACATGATTTTACTTATCACATAAATCACTTATGACATTTAGCATTTTAAATCATTAAACATGCTAAATTCACATTAAGAGGATTTTAATATAAATAATTGGCTACATGGTTTTACATTATAATAAAATTGTAGTGAGAAATTTATTAATGCATTTATAAAATTTAGGACTTGGAAAGGGACCCTACCCCAAAAAAATTTGGTTGAGTCAAATCTTCATAACTCAATTATGTTCTTCTTGCATACACGTACCTTAAAAAATGATATGTATCTATAATTTATCATCACACCTAACAACCATTAACAAGCACCCAAAAATATTGTGATGGGGACCAACGCACACCCAAAACATTAACTACAACACAAAAGCACCATAAGGATCCAAATAATGGGGTGCGAAACCAAATAACAGGTTTAAACCCTAACTCAAATATAGAGGCGATGAACCAAAACTGAGGCAAAACGCATCGCCCTTGGCGGAGGTATTCAGAAAATGGACCAATGGCTCTAAAAGAGCCCATTACACAACCCTAGAACTAAAGAAACATGGAAATAAATTTAATCCTGAGACTTAGGGTTTTTGACAAGAAAACATGGCAAGAGAGGAGCCAAAAAGTCGATGAAAATCATAAAACATGCATTGAAGGACTCCCCTTATTGCAGCGGACAAGACTCGTGAATACACCAAAAGGATTCGATGCACGAAGAGGAGCTCAATTAAAGGTGTGTAGTGTGCCTCATATGGGGCCTTGTACGAGTCACGCTGCTCATGCAGTGCACCTCTTCTTTTCATTCACCTCCATTAATAATCTAATTGATAACCAATTAAACTAAAAGATTTAATATAATAATAATATAAACAATTATATTATTCTAATCATTAATTATTTTACACCCCTATTAGGTAAAACACAATACATCATTATCAAATCAAAATAATTAAATTCTCTACAAATGGAATTTAATTAAATAAAAATTCTAACATGTTTATTTAATTTATTACCGAAACATGAATTAATTAAAAAATGAAACCCCCATAATAATAACCATCATTATTATAATAATTTAATTAAATAATTATTTGATAAGAACTAAAAATACCTACTTCACATAATTTAATTAAATTTCATTTAACTCATTTTAATTAAATGAAACCATTGTTTCGCCAAAAATAATTAAATCCCACATTTCAATGGATTTAATTAAAAAAACCCCAAATTCCCGTATTATTATTCTTCATAATAATAATAACAATCATAATGAATAAAAATTATTATACTCATAAAACCATAACAATAATAATTTAATTATTATTATCATTCAACCTTAGATAAAACCCAACACCTCTATCGAATAAAAACACTACTTTTTTAATTCTGAAACTACTTATTTAATTAAATACATCTTAGTTAAATCTTAAAATCGTCATTTAAAAAAAATATTTCATTGAGATACCCAAAGACCTCATTAATTTTACATAACTATTTCACCTCCTTAATCAACCAGTTAAAATATTTTAACATTAATATAATTTATGACACCATAATAATAATAAAAACCTTATTATTATTAACATATTCTTCTATTTAAACACACATATCTCATTTAATATTATTTAATTAAAATAAATAAAATATTAAACTAGGTATGTTGCACGAGTTGAACCGCAACCGTGTTCAGACCGTGCAGATCCATTAAAGTGGACTTTTCCAGATCTAGTTCACCTGATACTTAATAGGACACCATTTAAAATTATTGGGTATTCACCCATGTCCAAAAACAACACCTTTATGTATTCCAACATTCAGAATAATTTTCTAGAGCTCAGTTTAAAAAACAAAGCCGTCAATAAACGGAATTTTTTTTTGAAAACCTTCGTATTTAATCCTTGTTCAAATATGTAATGCCTCGACCCTAGTTACCAAGAGTCGGTGACTTATTACATAAAATTGGAATGATCACAAAATATCAAGTCTTGAAAGACCAATTATTTTAGTAGCCTTAGAATAACTAGATACAATCGTAAAGTTTGCATTACATCATAACGTGAAAACTACAACGACATCTTGTCTCCACACTCATATCCCCTTATACTATCCCTACTGGTCATTCATAAAATACTTCTTCACGTCCTGGGAAAAATAAAACATAGAAATGGGTGAGCTCAAATTCCCAGTAAGGATAACAATATAGTGGAAACTTTCCTAAACAAGCATAAACATTTAAGGCAATGTATTACTAAAACAAAATCCTTTTAAACTTGAACTTCAGCATAATATGGAAAAAATAAAATGAAATAATTCCATTTTATTATTCACATGGATATTCTACTAGTCAAATAATCACATGCAATATCAATAACAATTTTCATAATGATGGAATACCTAATTCCATACTATCATAACCACGTATCCAAGGCCACATTCAAAGACTACAATTAAGATTTTGTCAAGGACTCGTGGAAAGACACTAGTTTGTCTCATTATACCTACCGATGTATCGAGGAGCTATAGCGGGCTCCACCTGTCACTTACTAAGTCCAATGCATTCCCCATATGAACAGGTTTAAACATAACATAAACATTCGTATTAAAACTAGCATACGAATTGTAAATATCTTCTCCATAAACCATGAATGGTATAAAAATAACACATACATAGTCAAAAATATCAACCATAAATACAATATGTATGTTTTGTATCATAATAAATAATCCTCAAATAATCTTAAAATCCATCAAAGGATGTTGAAATACATGAAATCAAAACTATTTTAGAGAAATATCTATTTTTATTAAATAATTTAAAAGTCACATAGTTATAAAATAAAATATTTACTTTGAAAATATTCTTATAAGCTTGTAAGGGAAGATTCAATGATTTTATAATGGTGGAAAATATCCGCACACGCCGTATAAGTTAAAAAACCACATTCTTAACTTAATTTTTTCGAAAAGGTTAAAAAGGACCTTGTTTGGAAAACGACCAAAAGATTCATTTCAAACGATTTTATAAAAAGTCTAAAAATGGTATAAATGACTTTAACCCATAGTCTAGTAAATAGTAAAAATGTTTTGAAATACATTTTTAAGAAACATGGATGTGGATGATAAATAATTCCTAGTATATAATTACGTATAAACAACCTCAGATAATGAAGACATTGTGATATAAACCCTTACCTTGTGCTTTTCCTTAGTTGAGGGTAGTTTAACCTCATGTATAATAGTTAAATCATTGTTATTAAATTATAAAATAATCGTATACATAAATATGATATCATATATTATCTTTTAATATTTCTTTGTTAATAATATTTTAGTATTATCGTCATTTCAGGTGTTAACTGATTCGCTTTGCTTTATATGATTTGTTACATAAGCCTTGTTTGTTTTGGATAGGTTGTATCATATTCATATCCATAATTATTTCATGTCCTTAAAAATTACTTTTAATCATCAAATGAGAATTATTCTTGAATGGATATGATGGGTAAATGACTCTCATCGCGTTCGTGGAGACGGTAATTCGTACGTACGCACGAAGGCTACTTCCATTTCATTTTTCAGTTTAAAAGGAATCAAAACCAAATGATACATAGGTATATTATTATTCCAGTATAATATAATATCTTATATATTTTTCTTAACTTCATTAACACCATCTTTTATACATTCCATGTATGGTATGAACGAGTCATATCACTTTGAGGGGGTGGTAGTCCGCACTTCCTCAAACAAGATTGTCGTATATATATACAACATAAAACTAATAATGGTATGATATAAAATTGAATTACAAAATCTTATATATAAAATAAATATAATTAATATCATATTTAATTATAGTTCCATCATAATGGCCACCATGAGAGGTGGTAAGAGATAATTGAACAATCATCATTCCGTGAGGTGTTTGGTTCCCATCCACAGAAACATTATGTTCTTCACCCGTTAGATGGAGGTGTGTGTAAGTGTAGTTTGAATACTTCTCTTAAAAACATCCTAGTATATTTAGGATACTAGTTTTTTTACAAAAGAAAATAATAAAAAGAGTTTAGGGGTTGAGGAAGTAAAATAAAAGAAAAGAAGCTAAGAGAAATAATTACATTTAATTTGGGTAACTCCCTTTGCTTCGAACCAAAAATGACTCATTAAGTGTCTTATTCCTAAGGTAAGGCTTCTAGGGGGAGGATAGGAATGTAGGTAGATTAATTAGGCAGAGTTTTGACGAGCCAAAAGGCTTGAAAGGTGTGAGTAATTGGTTAGAAGTGGTGCCTTTTTATAAGGGGAAGGATGGGCTCTTTAGGAAAAACATAAAGTATTATTTTATAATAAATTCATATTCGGATTCTAATGGATCAAATGTATATTATTCAAATTATAAGGTAGGTATGGGTCTAAATCCTTTCAACCAATAGATTTTAGACAAGTTGGGGTCATTATAGTAACCTTATCTTTTAGTTTTAACTCATAGTTATTTAGTTTGACATTTACCATGTCACATTGTATTTTTATATTATATAGTTAATAAACATACTATATACATCAAAGATACCTCCAAGTGGTCCATTAATGATACATATATCATGATATAAGTCCTTTTTTCCGAACCTTAGATTTTTAGGAATAGAATATCAATCAATAATATAATATTTGTTTTAAAAACTCATTTATGTCAATTTTAACACTATTTAATAATTCATTTTTGTTAAAGTCTTAATAACTTTATTAATTCGAAAAAAAATCATCTAATAAATCCTAAAATGTCATATTAACCAATAAAATTCTTCTAATTCATTAAAAGTGTCAAATTATATTTATTTGGGTATTTATAATATCAATTATTTTTATATTTCACTAATTAGGTAATTACTGCATCACCATTGTGTCATAAATAAATTAAAATATTTAATATCTAAAACTTATAAATAAAATACCATTATGTAGGAAATATATTTAGATTTATAATGAATATTTATAATTGAATTTATATTATGTATAACCCTATATTAAAAATTTTTTACTTAGTAAACTTTGATTTTAACTCTTTTAACTATTCTTTCAATTAAATAATAATAAATGTCTTAATCTAATCCAAGTGGAACAAAGAGGTTCATATTTTATTCTTAAGGTTTTTTTTGGTCTAATTATACATATCCAATAGAATTAGGACATGTGATAGGGTAATAATAATATCATTTTTACCATTAATTACACTATTTACTTTTAACTGTGGTAAATAAAAGTAAAAAGTTACTATTCACCAAAAATTATTTTTATCTTATTAAACCACATTTTACTCCTTGATATTAAACTTTTCTATCAAAATTTCGAAATTCCACTCACAAAAGCGGTAAAAGTATGTTTTATGTGAATTTGCAAATTTTCCTAGGAGGTGGGTAAAAGACGGTGAAAAGTTTAATAAAATTTTTATATGTCTAAAATTTTTATAAATTGACTCCAATGAATTACATTGAATTTATAGAGGTATTACGTATCAATTTTTACCTAAAATAAATTTAAATAAAATAAAAAAATATTTAAATAAAAAGTCACTTTTAACCTATAACTCAGTGTTTTTCACTATTCATCAAAAATTAAAAGTTTTCAGAAAAATACCAAAAATTTTCCCTAAGCTAATTTTGATATTCAGAATTCAATAATGAAGTCTATTTTACCAAATTCAAAGCATAGAAGTTGCATTTATTAATTTAAAATTAATTCCCGCTGTCAAAACCAAAAGACGTATTTTTAATAAATAATAACTACAAAAAGTGTGACACTTGTTTTTGTCCAATTTCAAAGTGAAATTACTTAAAATAACCATCATTGGATTAAATGGTAAAAATATAATCTATTTATACTTCCAAACCATTAAAATTTATAATTTATCAACATAAATTATTTCGATTTAAATACTTGGTTTCAGTTAAAATATAGTATTTTTCACTATTCACCCAAATATGAATGTTATCAAAAAAACACCAAAACATTATCGAAACTAAATTCTTATGTCCCAATTCTAAAGAAGAAGTTTATTTTGACAAATTTAATATATAAAAGTTACAAATATTTGATTTAAAAAGGTTTCTCCATTAAAAGGCGGTAAAATTGCATTTTTTAAAAAATACTTCTTTTATCTTAAAAAATGTATTTGTTCTTACATTATGTCTAAGAAACTCATAATATGGATTCTAAAATTATACGTATTATATAATATTTGAAATTGAGTTAATACTATTCATAACTGTTTTTGAACGGTTTGTTTGGTAAGTCATGGTGTGTTAGAACTCAGTGTTACTGTAGTGCAAGTTATTAAATTACTTTGAAGAAATAACGTACTATTAAATCTTTGGGTGTTACATTATTCCCTCCTTCAATAAATTGCGTCCTCACAATTTGAAATTATTTTTCAAAAATAAAATGTTGAAAATAAAAAATATCATTGGGAAAATCCACATCGGAAGTTAGGTTAATAAAATTTAGTCTTAATAAGAAGAAAATGGAAATGAAAGGGTCATCACCAAATTATGATCTCGATTAGGAGAACATTGGTGGAAATTAGAGACATATAATTGGAGGAAAAATTTAAATATTTATAGGTAGTGATTGAGGTCATCAATCACAAACAAGTGTAAAATTGAGGGCCTTAAATTCATCAATCTATGATGATTTAAAATACCATCGGTTCGACAAAACATATGGTATTAGGATAACACAATTTTTGTTTTAATATCCATTTACTAAAGTATAAGACAGTAGAGTCTCATCCTTTAACTAATTTCTACCACAAACTCATCTTTCACTCTATAAGATAATAGAACATAAAAATAATATTATATTTATCCTATTTGTATAGGGTTCAAAAAAATGAATTTATAATTCATATAAAAGAATTTTTTTAAAAAACGACTACATTATTCAATCCAGGACATCACGTGGGTCAGTGGTAGGTAATACACCCTTGTCGCCCTTCGGTTGTGGGCTCAAGTCTCACGGCCTTGCCGGATGCGATGGGTTTCCGCCCAACCTCTGAGTTGTCCTTTTTATGGAAATCCAATAAAAATCTCAAACTAGACTTATCTAAAATACTTCTGTCCAAACTCACAGTTCAAACTTTATAAGGTAGGTAAACATAATGAAGATCCTTTTTTCCACATAATATCATGTGAACACCTTCATCATTTATTCTTTTAAAACACTGCATCATTTTGATATACTATAAAACCATATTGATTACATTCGTGTTCCCTTATTACTTATAGAATACTGGATATACTCCTTCTATCCAAAAATGTTGTAAACTCCCACAATGATTGAATATACAAATCATTAATTAGTTTTAAGGTAGTCAAGAATATCTAATATAATTTATCCAAATCAATCATGTATTATTCCAAAATCAATACCTCGGTATCAGAACCATCTTATGGTTTATCTTTCTCTCAACCATATATTTTCCAAATATTTAACCATCTATTGAGTCACTTTTCTTTGTTCCACACAATCTCAATTCCTTAATGAAATAGTACTGCAGTACAATCCTTATATACTCTATAATTATTATAACCAGTACATTGTTGATACAACACTCAAATGACATAATTTTCTAATAACAACATAAGAACTCTAATCATTCCTTCTCATATGTGGTAGTATCATAAGTTGACTATTATCCAATAGCATCATTTGGGTCATACTCAGATGATTTGGACATTCGTTCACGTAGTGTCCCAACTCCTTGCAGATGAAGCATTGTACATTTGAAACAGTTTTCTTACCCTTGCAGTTACATACATGGTGTCCTTTTTCTCTGCACTTATAAAAAACTCACATTCCTTTCAAGCAAGTTCCAGGGTGTTTCTTCCCACAGTTATCACATATGGTAAGATTATTCTTTTCCCTCTTCCCTTTATTCATCTTTCTCTCTTCCATTATTTTCTTCTCTTGCTTCCCTTCAAAGACATAGGACTCAAAAAAATTCTTTACTTATCTTATTAACACATGATACTATTTCTTCATATTTTGAGAATACATGGGAGACTATTTCCCTTCTAAATGTTGGCTTAATACTGTGAAAGATATGATCCTTCTTACTCTTTGGATCATACGTATTGCTGGAGTTCACATTCCTTCTACTGGTTGCCATTTCTATACAATAGCATAAACTATGTCGGTTTATGAATTGTAATGAATAATTCCAAACTTTTAAAATACCTAACGTAAATTGAACATGTTATGGATATAATCCATAATCATAAATATGTGTTCTTTGAGTAAGGATATACTCATAAACCCTTCATAATTGTTTGTAAAGAAAATTATAATTAACCTAAGCATATCCCCTGAGAGTGTCATAACCAAGAGTGCAGAAATGCCCTTTGTCATTCACCAGTTCTCGTTCGAGTCTAGCTCAAAGCGATGTTTTCGTGTTTTACCCCTAGTTACATCTGTGCCAGAGCCGCCTCTACCTGCTCGTATCCAGATAGGGATGTATTGCTCGGAAAACTCACAAAATCTTTACAATACGAAAATTCTAGGAAGTTCTTCTTTACTAATCCTCAAAGTCCATCTTAGGTCTATGTGATCTAATCATAGTTTATCTAAATATTTATTCTATGGTTTGTACTAAAATTTCTCTGATACCAACTGTAATGCCCTGACCCCAGTTACCCAGAGTCGGTGCATTATTAAGTAACATTGGCATGATCACAAAAGATAAAGTCTCAAAAGACCGATTAGTTTAGTATCCTTGGAATAAATAGATACATTCGTATAGTTTACATTACATCATAAAGTGAAAACTACAACGACATCTTGTCCCAACACTCATATCCCCTTATATAATCCCTACAGGTCAGTCATAAAATACTTCTTCACATCCTGGGAAAAATAAAACATAGAAAGGCGTGAGCTCAAATGCCCAGTAAGAATAACAATATAGCGGAAACGTTCATAAACAAGCATAAACATTTAAGGCAATGTATAACTAAAACAAAAGCCTTTTAAACGTGGACATCAGTATAATATGGAAAAAATAAAATTAAATAATTCCATTTACTTATTCACATGGATATTCTACTAGTCGAATAATCACATGCAATATCAATAACCACTTTCATGATGATGGAATACATAATTCCAGACTATCATAATCACATAGCCAAGGCCTCGTGCTAAGACTACAAATAAGATTTTTCCAAGGCCTCGTGCCAAGACACTAGTTTGTCTCATGAAACCTACCGATGCATCTAGGAGCTATATTGGGCTCCACCCATCACTTACTAAGTCCAATTCATTCCTCATATGAACAGGTTTAAATATAACATAAACATTCATATTAAAACTAGGAAACTAAATGTAAATACATTATCCATAAACCATGAATGGTATAAAAATAACACATACACAGTAAAAAATATCACAAAAACATCAATACAATATGGAAGTTTTGTATTATAATAAATCAACTTCAACTAAGCTTAAAATCCACAAAGGATGTTGACATAGATGAAATCAAAACTATTTTAGAGAAATGTCTCTTTTTTTAAGTCATTTAGAAGTCACATAATTATAAAATAAAACATTTACTTTGAAAATATTCTTATAAGCTTGTAAGGGAATCTTCGACGATTTTATAATGGTGGAAAATTTCCACAACTGCCGTATAAGTTAAAAAAAGACATTCTTACCTTAATTTTGTCGAAAAGGTTAAAAAGGACCTTGTTGGGAAAATGATGGAAATATTCTTCTCAAACCATTTTATAAAAAGTATAAAAACAGTATAAATGAATTTAACCCATAGTCTAGTAAATATTAAAAATGTTTTGATATACATTTTTATGGAACATGGATGTTGATGATAAAGAATTCCCAGTAGATAATTACGTATAAACAACCTCGGATAATGAAGAGATTGTGAAATAAACCCTTACCTGGTACTTTTACTTGGTTGAGGGTAGTTTAGACTCCTGTATAATAGTTAAATATTTTTTATTATATTATACAAGAATAATATATATAAATATGATATCATATATGTTCTTTTAATATTTCTTTGATAATAATATTTTAGTATTATCATCATTTTGGGTGTTAACTAATTCGTTTTCCTTTATATGATTTATTGCATAAGCCGTGTTTGTTATGGATAGGTTGTATCATAATCATATACAGAATGATATCATGTCCTTATAAATTACTTTTAATCATCAAATGTGAATTAGTCTTGAATGGATATGATGGGGAAATGACTCTCATCGTGTTCGTGGAGACGGTAATCCGTACGTACGCACGAACGATACTTCTCTTTCATTTTTCATTTTAAAAGGAATCAAAACCAAATGATACATAGGTATATTATTATTCCATTATAATATAATATCTTATATATTTTACTTATGTTCATTAACACCATCCTTTATACATTCCATGTATGGTGTGAATGAGTCATATCACTTTGAGGGGCGGTAGTCCGCACTTCCTCAAACGAAATTATCGTGTATATATATAACATGAAACGAATAATGGTATGATATAAAATGTAATAACATAAGATTATATATAAAATAAATATCATTAATATCATATTTAATTATAGTGTCATCCTAATTTCCACCATGAGAGGTGGTATGAGATAATTGAACAATCATCATTTCGTGAGGCGTTTGGTTTTCCATCCACAGAAACATTATGTTCATCACCCATTAGATTGAGGTGTGTGTAAGTTTAGTTTGAATATTTCTCATAACAAAATCCTAGTATATGTATTATACTAGTTTTGTTACAAAAGAAAATAATAAAAAGTGTTTATGGGTTGGAGAAGTATAATAAAAGAAAAGAAGCTAAGAGAAATCGTTACCTTTAATTTGGGTAACTCCCTTTGGATCGAACAAAAAAAACTCTTGAAGTGTTATCTTCATAAGGTAAGGCTTCTAGGAGGAGGATAGGGATTTAGGGAGATTAATTGGGTAGAGGTTTGACGATCCAAAAGGCTTGAGAGGTGTGAGTAATTGGTTAGAAGTGGTTCCTTTTTATAAGGGGGAGGAGGGGCTCTTTAGGGAAAACATAAAGTATTATTTTATAATAAATTCATATTCTGTTTATAATGACTCCAAAGTAGATTATTCAAATTATAAGGTGGTTATGGGTAGAAATACTTTCCAAAAATAGACTTTAGATAGTTCTGAGACAAATTAGTAACCTTATCCTTTAGTTTTAACTCTTAGATAATTAGTTTGACATTTACCATGTCACTTTTAATTTTTATATTATATAGTTAATAAACATAATATATGCATAAAAGATACCCCCAAGTGGTCCATTAATGATACATCTATCATGATATAAGTCCTTTGGCCGAACATTATATTTTTAGGAATAGAATATCAGTTAATAATATAATATTTGTTTTAAAACCTCCTTTATGTCAATTTTGGCACTATTCAATAATTGATTTTTGTTAAAGTCTTAATAACTTTATTTATTCTAATAAAATTCATCAAATCAATCCTAACATGTCATATTAACCAATAAAATTCTTTTAATTCATTAAAAGTCTCAAATTATAATTATTTGGGTATTTATAATATCAATTATTTTAATATTTCACAAATTAGGTAATTACTGCATCACCGTTGTGTCATAAATATATTAACATTTTTAATGTATAAAAATTATAAATAAAATATCATTATTTAGGAAAGATTTTTATCTTTCTAATGAATATTTATAATAGAATTTATCTTATTTATAACCATATATTTAAAATTTTTTACTTATTAGACATTGATATTAACTCTTTTAACTCTTCTTTGAATTAAATAATAATAAATGTCCTAATCTAATCCAAGTGGACCAAAGAGGTTCATATTTTATTCCTAAGGTTGATTTTGGTCGAATTATACTTAGCCAGTAGAATTAGGACATGTGTTAGGGTAATAATAATATCATTTTTACACTTAATATCACTATTTACTTTTAACCGCGGTAAATAAAAGTAAAAACTTACTATTCATCAAAAATTATTTTTATCTTATTTAACCACATTTTACTATTTTATTTTAACCATGTCTCTCGGATTTTTGAAATTCCACACACAAAAGCGGTAAAATTATGTTTTATGTGAATTGGAAATTCTCCTAGGAGGTGGGTAAAAGACGGTGAAAAGTTTAATAAAATTTTTATATGTCTAAAATTATTATAAACTGATTCCAGTGAATTACATTAAACATATATAGGAATTACGTATCTATTTTGACCTAAAATTCATTTAAATAAAATAAATAATTATTTAAATAAAAAGTCAGTTTTAACCTATAACTCTGAGTTTTTCACTATTCATCAAAAATTAAATGTTTTCAGAAAAATACCAAAACATTACCCTAAGATAATTTTGATATTCCAAATTCAATAATGATTTCTATTTTACAAAATTAATAACATAGAGGTTGAAGTTATTAATTTAAAATTAATTCCCGCTGTTAAAACCAGAATGCATATTTTTAACAAATAATAATTATCAAAAGTTTGACACTTGTTTATGTACAATTTCAGAGTGAAATTACTTACAATGACCATCATTGGATTAAATGGTAAAAATATAAATTATTTAGACTTCCAAACCATTAAAATGTATACTTTAACAATATAAATTATTTTTATTTAAAAAGTTGGTTCCAGTTAAAATATAGTATTTTTCACTATTCACCCAAATATTAAAGGTATCATAAAAACACCAAAACTTTATCGAAACTAAATTCATATTTCCTGATTCTAAAGAAGATGTTTATTTTGTAAAATTGAATATATAAAAGTTTCAAATATTGGATTTAAAAAGTCTTTGCCATTAAAAGGTGGTAAAAGTGCATTTTTTGGAAAATACTTCTTTTATCTGAAAAAATGTATTTGTTCATACATTATGTCTAAAAAAATCATAATATGGATTCTAAAATTATAAGGATTGTATAAAGTTCCAAATTCAGTTAATACTATTCATAACCGCTTTTGAACACCTAGTCTGGTAAGTCATGGTGCACTAGAACTCGGTGTTACGTCTAGTGCAAGTTATTGAATTAATTTGAAGAAATAACGTACTATTAAATCTTTGGGTGTTACAAAATACACGGGACTTTCCACTAAAGTACTAATAAAATTATTTTAATGCCAAAAACGTAATTTACTAAAAAAACATTTATGTGATATATCTTCTTGTATTGAAATTAATTTTTATGAACACTTTATATTGAGTCTAATAAAATTATTTTAAAATTTTTATCAGTAAAAAAAATTAATATGTTTATTCTTATTTTTAACATAAAAATTAGTTACCAAAGTATATATAATTTACTGTGTTAAACTAGTTATTTTTCATTACCTTTTTTATTATAAACATCATATAAATGTTAACTCAATAATTTAAGTTGATATATTTTATATAATGAATATAATTTGATGATAAGATATATAAAAAATTACATTAACACTCTTTTAATTACTAGTTGACATTAAATAATAATTAAAACATTTAATATATGAAAAGATATTATTCTGTAAAAGTATTACTATGTATTATATGTTTTCATTTTAAAGATAATTTTCTCATATTTATAAACTAAATTATATTATATGGTATCCAAATTCTAAATCTAAATTTTTAAAAAAAATGACCTTTGTAATCCTATAGTTTTAGTAAAAAATAAAATTACAATGGTATATTTTTTCATTAAGGTTAATAAGGGTAAAAATGGTTAACATAATTTCACTTGATTTTTGTTATGTTTACATGAAAAATATTCATTATAAAAGATCATTTTTAGGTTTTAAATTTATACCCAAATGTCTCTCAAATCTTTTCACGCCTAACTTCCATCTCATTCCAAATTTACCCCTTACCTGGTATTCAATTCCATGGAAACATCCATCTTATTCATCTTTATTCAAAATTAAAAATAGATCACTTACACTACCTAGGACACACCTATACTTTGATGATTTATTGAATCCATTTCCATTTATATTTTACTATAATTCTCATCTAATTTCATAAGTTTCTAGTCACAATAAAATATCATTATCTATCTTTTTCTAGGAATTATACAAGAGAAGGTTCAAGTTCTCAATGTTAGTATTATCGACACCTGCATATTTCCTTCTTTTTTATTTCTTCTCCAAAACTGTTTTAAAAAATATAATATAATGAAATAAGGATAATTATTATACTAAAATTTCGTTATATTTATTTAATAATCATTTTTTACCTTTATTACATCCATTTTAATAATGAAAATATTAGTAGTGAGTACTTGCGAACTACTACCTCCATGGATATTTTGTTTTCTTTTTTCATCACCGCCTTCATAGGTAGTTATAGAAATAATTTTGGGGATAAATATTATGATAACAAGAATATTATAACTTATTTTATATTATTAAATGATGAAACAAATTAAATGGGCATTATATAATAATTTGTAGATATTGGTAATTTATCAAAAACAATCTCATCACCAATTTCATATTCACAAATCATCATTAAAAATATATTAAAAGTTAATTAGAACTTTATAAATAATAATTGAAGATACATTATGGTACATAAAAGATCAATGAATGATTAAATTTTATCAAATAATGAGGGTAAATAATTAAATTCTGAAACTTATAGAAAACAATCAATGGTACTAACATATAAGGATGAAAATAAAAAATAACAAGCCAGTGAATGTATACTGAATATTCATAATTAAAGAGTACAATAGGTTATAAATGTAAATAATTTTATTAAATAATTTATTAAGATGGTTATATTTGTTATATATAAGGTTTAAGAGATTTCGTGGAAATAAAAATTCAAGGGAAGGGTTTCTCATTACAATTTTGTTTCATTGAGACATATGTCATATTCACTACATGTATAGTTTTATGTTGTTTATATACTACCTTATTTATTAATTTCGTCATAAATTTCATGATATTAAATGGATGTATAAATCCATCACAATTTTTCTTATTAAAGGTATTCTTATTCAAGTGTTTCTAAAGTTTTAAGTGTTTTGCTAACTCAATTTCCATTCATTAAGTTAATTTTGTTCTAATTAAACATTATTCTTACAAGTTGGGAAAATTATAAATTATGATTTTATTATATTATAATAACACCTTAGTTTAATTTGGTTTAAAATTATTTCTCACAAACTCCTTTTTTAAGAATTATTACATAAATTATTCTTATTTGATGGGATTATTTATTCATAAAAATGAAATACTATTGAGAATAATAACAATCACATTTAATGAATTTTTCTACTAAATATATATATTATTTCATTCTAAAAATGATTTATCATCATATTTTGAAATAATAATATGTATTATTTCAAGTGTTGTTATTATTTTACTTATCATCTTTTCAAAATGATGTTTTATTATCCTTTTTATGGTATGGGTATCAATAAAGATATTATAAAATATTATAAAGGATCATTCATTCACATTTATATAATTTATCTTACAATCCACATTTATTTATTTAAAAATGATCTTTTTTTTTCAAGTTTCCTCTAAAACTATTTTTATTTTGAAAAATCAAAACCCACGCTATCAAATAATATAATTCTTGATCCATTTTATGTGATACTATTTTTATAGTTTCTCTTTTGAAGGTGTTATTCATATATGTAAATTTTGTTCAAAGGTTTTATGTTTCACTTTTTATATGACCTAATAATATCATCTACCTTATTTCTCTACATGGAAATCGTGTTTTTTCATTTATTAAATATGGAATGTATTGTCATAATATATATTTGTAATCCCAATATTGTTTTTTATTGATTACTTAATAGATTTGATTATGTATTTCATTATATATTCATTTTCTTCACACAGTGAATAAATTAGACTTAATTAAGTGACAGGTGGGGCTTGGATTAATATAGCCTCTTGATTTATTAGTTGGTCTCATGAGACAAAATATTTATGTTATTTGGTGTATGAACATACATTTATTATATGTATGGGATATGTTTTAGATGGTATGTAAGATGTCTTGTATGAGGCCTAGAATGTAGGATTAAAATTTTCTTCATTATGTATTTCACCGCTATAAAATGTGTTATTGTTATCCATGTGATTGATTTTATTATTATTTAATAAATAGATTTATTTCGATCTCATGATTTGTTATATTTCATTATTTGATTCTTATTTATTCTTACAATATTTATCCATGCCATGTTTATGCTTTGATTGCTTTAAATATAAAACATGCCTTATTGAATATCTTATTTCACCCTTCTTGTGTTCACATTTCCCTTGGATATTAAGAAAATTATTACATATGATATATCTATAAGAGTATCATGAATAGTTAATTTTGTGGAAAATTTTGAAGAATTAGTGTTAAATAATGAATTATTAGTATAATGGAGAAATGTCAATTAGATGGGAAAGATATGGGTTGTTTTAGATAATGGGTTTTTTGAACTCTATAAAACTATAAACCAAAAAGGTCATTGTTGTGTATGTGTCTTAATAATTATTAGTAATATTTAATTATAGATCGTTATGTTTTTGATGATTTGGTTAGTTTCAATTTTAGTATGTATGGAATATATTTATTGGCACTTGATTCTGGGAGTTCGATTCTGGGGCATCACAATATAAGGTGAAATGGCACGAACACTATAAAGATTTAGAGAAACTAAAATATTGTAGGATATACGACCTAAATCTGAAATTCATGTGATGCTTTTAGACTATATCATATGATATTATATAGGTTTATTATAAGGCATGTTATAAGATAACCTGCCACTACCTACATCTAATTGTATGGTATGATTAAGGCTTATTTTTAGTAACAATATGTCAAAAATGATTCTTTTACATGGTGATATTTTCCTCTATTAGTGATACATTGTTTGATAACATTTGATAAAATATTCCATGTGATAAATCATTATTTAATATTTTTTGTGATTAAATGAATGATAGTTTGTTCGTTTTTTGATTTTGAAGAGTTCATAGCCAAAGTATTTACTCCAAAATTACGTAACATTCAAGTAAATTCTAAAGGGATCATAATGTCATGATGCATATATATATATATATATGGAATTTATATTTATTCGTTGTGTTCTACTGCTTTCTGAGTTGATACTATCCTTTTCGGAAATTTCACTCCCTCTTCTACTCTTTACTTTGAGAGAAACTACCTTGCTGTGTGTATGATAGCAGACCCCACCCATATGATGAGTTATTCACTCATCCCATGGATGCATTATAGGGAGGGGTGTCTAGTGTTTAACATTATGTTCTTTTCAAAAACCATAGATGATAAAGAATAAGCAACATTAGATCAATGGTGTACGGTACACATATAGTTTCTTTATTTTATATATTATCATGATTTCTGGTATTATCACTTGGTTGATCTTAGTGTGGGATTTTTAGTCCTTATTCAATGTTTAGTGAGTGTTATAAGATCCGACGAAACCTAATAGAAATATTTTTTGGATTTTTAAATTATGATTGGTGAAAATCCTAGGATAAGTTGTTTTTATTAAAGTACACATGATATTTGGTTGATTAAGGAAACAAACTATATTCGATTTTTTTATGCATAAACCATTTGGAGGTGGTTCTAAATTTGGTGAATAATGGGTGTGAGATTTTTATATTATATTATTATATAATCGTTCATCTATGAACCATAGGGTTTTTATTATTTATTTTAATTAAAGCTCACTAGATCCATCTTTGAATTGATATATAAAGTTTGAATATAGATGTTTTCATCATAGTATAATTGGGAATATTATTCTTTTTGGTGGAAATCACCATGAGGTGGTGTGATTAAAACTAATTTTGAATGGGATCATGGTTCATTGTAAAATAATATAATAGGACTAATGTCTCCAGAACTAGTAAAGTGTTATAATAGGTAGGTTCATACTTAGAATATATATTAATTTTAGTAAAATTGGGTGACTGAATTTTCATCAATAGAAAAAGTGGCCCAGATTATTGTCTTGTAGTTTGTTTCCTAGAACCAACTAAATTTTAAATTTTGATTAAAAAAATTAATGAATATTTTATTATAAGATGTGTTTTATTTTGTGTAACATTAATGTGATGATGTAATTATAGTATTTTTTATATCAATATTTTATAGTATTTACTTATTATAATGAAAACCTCCAGTTTCTATGACAATATTATCAAACATATATAAAATTATGTAGAGAATATTTTTTCAATAGGAAAAAATGATATTTGACAATCATTTGTTTGATTGTTATAAGTGAATGATACTTCTTCTCATAACATTGGCCCTTGGAAATCTTCAAGAAATGAGGTTATGAGGACATTCCCACCAATAAGAATTCCACATGTTATATGTTTCATTGTATATTCTTACCTATTGACATATATATTATACCTTATACTTGATATTAATATTGATATATATTAGAATCATTATTTTTATGTATTAATAAAAACCATGAAGTACTGTGCCCTCATTCAGGTAGGATACATTTGGTGCATCATAAGTGATGTGACATTAATTGAATAATTAAATAATGGATTTTCCCCTTCTAAGTAATGGAAGCTGATATCTTATGATCTTTGATTGAAATATAACTATATGATTAAATCAATGTCCATGATAGTAAATCAGTTAGTTCATTTAAGATGTTCAAATAAAGATAATTCAAGTGTTGTGTTTGATGAAACAAGCATGAAACCTTCTCGATAAGATATCAATATAAAGAGATTATATTACATAGTAAGTATTCATATGAAGTTATTTTCATTATAGCATTATAAATTTTCTCTTTGGGCACCTTTATGTGTTTCTAGACACTAATTTTAGACATTAGGATAGATCAAGTAATTTAATTATGAAGAGCTACATAGAGGGCCATAAGAAAATAGTTTTAAAAAACTCAATTAAATTCAATTTAAAATTTAATATTAAAAAGAAATATTATTCTCATCTTTTGGAATAATAATTATTCATGTTATGTTGGTTTCGTAAATTCAATCATATTTCATTCGAGTTTATAATATAGTTGTGTTAAATATTAAATGAATCTTTATTTGTGAGTTAGTGAATATAATATTTATTTATTTATTCAAAATTTAATATAATGATATTTATTTATTTAGATGACTATTTATTATTCAAGGGTTGAAAAATTTTTAGGATAATTGACATAATGTGTTAAGTGGCTGATGGAAATGTTATATTTTATATATCATTTAAGTAAATATTGATTTATTTATTTAACAAATGATATTTAAATATCTATGAGTTAGCATATTTCCTGGAATATAATAAAATTATTTTTGTTGTTGTTGTTGTTGTTGTTGTTGTTGTTGTTGTTGTTTTACATGGGGTTAACATAGAATAAATAATTAGATAAAGTGACTCTTAGTAATTGCTAATTATTTAACCCTATGTATATAATCTAATTTGTATCATTTTAAAGCCATGAAAGTCTTTAGTTGTGCAAAACATATTCTCCAAAAATAATTCCCTCAATACTAAGATAACCTCACAAGAACTCTCTCAAGAATATAGATAGAATGTTACTCATCCTTTTTATATCAAAAATTATAGAACAAGAGAATAACTCTTTCAAGACCAAAATATTATGTATTATGATCAATAGTGAATGACGCAAGAAACTTCATTCCTCTACACTAGCAACAAGAATACCAACGAATATGTTTTTAGATTCATGGCGTATGTGTGGATATAACTTGAGGGACTACAGTTTTTATACTTTATCACAATTATGATACTACAATAGAAGCTAATAAATTGATCAATAAAAATGGAAGAATTATCAAGTTGGGGTAATTCTTGTCTTACATTAAGTATAAATTAAATGTGAAATTATCATCTCTATGATTATTCTTGGGTTTTGTTTTTAACTTTTTTCAGATTTAACCATTGAAAACAATGAATACAATTGTTGGGAACTATCCCAACATCTGATATTGTGTCATAGAACCATCATGTGATATCAGAGAGATCATATTATAATTTATAGTTATTTATTATTTGTTTGATCAATTTCCACACTTAATTGTTAGTTTTTTTTCAGGTTTGTCATTCCTAATTCAAAATTAGAGATATTGATTATTTTCAATTACATATGTCCCGAAACTGAACAATAATAGATGAAACGTTTTCATATATCCCATATCAAGTTTCCTAGAATGTTGTGAAATTTACATGGACACACAACAAGTAATTGAAAAGTAAACATCATGTACCCAGGGTCAATCACACTAGGGTGAGCTATGATAATTATGGAATATCATTTGGGGGTCAGTATACGGTGTTATTGCACACTATATACAGACCACCATCTAGTAAAAAATATGATAGGGAGTACATGGAGTATAGCTAGTGTATACATCATGTAACCCCACACAACTTTAACTCTATATAAAACAAGACATGTTGTGAGGTTAATTAAATTATGTAATTACAGGTTGTGTATTGACTGTCATGGAAGTGACATAAATAGTAAATAATTTCATGATGCATCACTATGTTTACACATCATGTAACACATTATTTCTCACATGATTAACATTCATAGTATTTAAGTGTGTGGTACAGGTGGCCCACAATGGAGTACACAGTGTATAGCTAGTTGTACACATCGAGTAACTCATTCCAACACATGAAAGTTACATGTCAAGCCAGGCATGTTTTGTGAGTAAACACATAGTTAATTAAAGTAAATATTATACCCCAATGCATGTTCCTAGTTAATTAATTAATGTAATAGGGTTTTTCTTCACTAAGAACACGTTGAGTGATTTTTGGCATATTGTGTGGAATTAACTGATTTAATTATTATAATCTATGTAATATTGCATTAAAAAATTTATAACATTCTAATACACGTTGGTCACTTCATGTGTATTATTTTCAATACATGTCATTTATATTTCTTTCATTTTGTGTGGTCATACACTTCATTTTGACTATACATCATGAACAATAAAATTAAATTCCATGTATATCACAATACTTAATGTGGAAATACATGTTGTGTTAGTAAATATTACATGATGACCATAAAAATCATATGTCAGACACTATTTTGAGTGATATTATACATCATGTAATAATTATATTCCGAAAATGGATTTAAACAGAAAAAAATCATACACATAATGTCGCCTCTAGTAAATACACTACTAGAAAAAAAGACTATAGAAAACCTTTTTAGGAATAATGTGCCTATATTGTTAACAAATATCTAGGTTTTTAGAAAACTATGGCTATAGGTCTTGCATAATGCTTATAACCATGGTTTTGGGAAAAGTTTGGCTATAGGTATTACTTATAGACGTGGTTTTAGGAAAGGTGTGGCTATAGGTATTACCTATAGCCATGGTTTTCTTAAAATCATGGAAATAGGTTTCCCATAGGAAATATGTGGGAAGACTCTATGGTCATGGTTTAGTAACCTATAGTCAAACTTTTAAATATACATATATATACAAATATATTCTCAAAACATTCTTTACCTTAGTTTTTAAGCGATTTGTTGGACTCCTCATGTGTTAATAATGTTTTAATGATCACAAATCTCATTACTATTAATTAATCTTGATCTTCAGTGCAAATCTTGCTAAATCTCTTCAAACTCAACAATAGGTGCATATCATGTTTTTATAATAACAAATCTTATGGATGCTAATTACTCTTTACAAGTCTTATGCATAACCACAATTATCTCATATATTATCTCTAATGATTAACATTAACTCATATTCTGCATATCCCTATCTTAGTCCAAATACAGATATTTGTCTAAGTATGGAGACACCGTGAAGGACTCACCGTGACCAGACACCGTGACCACTCACCGTGACCCAGACACCCTGACCCAGACACCGTGACCTAGACACCATGACCAGACACTGTGACCACTCACCATGACCTAGACATTATGACCAGACACCGTGACCAGACACCGTGACCACTCACTGAGACCAGACACCGTGATCAGACACCGTGAAGAAGACACCATTTCCATGATCACTGTGACACCGTTTCTTAAGATTTTGTCAATATTATTTTAAATGATGTTAACTGTCATATTTTTTGTTTTTAATGCAATTAATGTTATTTAATGTTAGTTGTTGGCATGTCAGGAAACTGTATCCCATACCTATGAAAAGTAAATCATTCCTATTGCTGGAGCTCGTAGAATATAAAGAAGATTGAGCTGAAGTAGATTATATACGCGCGCTTGACACGTCTCGACACACATACTACAATACACGTGAGCTCTATACTGAAACGAAGAACAATCCTGAGCACAACTGTGAAGAACACATTGCACGATCCTCAGAGAAGTTCCATATATGCAATCCAACACCACTGAAGAACACACGAATAATCAAGCGATCATTCTCACTTTTGAATAAGACAAGTTGAACTACAACACTCTGTTTTTCAACAGAAAAACCAAATAAGGACTCCGAAGAATTCCTGCTCAATCCAATGAGTCCAGAGCTACATTGATAGTCACTAGAGTCATTCTAAACAATACATCTTTGTGTCTGTGATTTATTATTTACTTTTCGAGCAGTGTGTATCATCTGCTATATTTTTACACACACACTGTCTCCTGAACTTTAACTTGAGGATCTGTAAATCCTCACTCAAACTCTTACATCTTTTATTTCCCACTGGGATAGTGGTAGAGGTCGTGTGTGACCTAGACAGCTGGTTTTCGGTTGTTTTGTTTCCCACGAATAACAGTGGTAGAGGTATTGGACCTGGACAGTTTTTGTAAAACTGTTGTTATCCCCAATCCAGGGTGTGGATCAAATTTATATATATATTGGAGAGGACTAAGTCTCGGATTGAGACTAAACCTCTTTTTATATCTGTTGTGCATCTTTTTTTTATGTTTAATGTATACTAAATATATTATATTTATTCTGCTTCTACTACTTTAAAATACAAAATTATTTTGAAGCTACTTCGATAGTTAAATTAGCAAGGGTTTACACTTATTGTAAATCAATAGATTAGTTTAAAAAGTTAGTTTGATATTGTGGTTAAACTAACTAAGACCTAATCAATCTTTGAGAAGCTAAGTGAACATTTAAAATCTGTATAAATTCACAACAGTTTAACTTATTTTATAAATTGGGGGATTTTAACTAGACAATATTTTAACCAAAATTTTAATTGGAACTCAATTCACCCCCCTCTTGAGTGTCCACTCCGACCAACATTTGGTATCAAAGGGTTAGTTTTTTTTGTTCAATGACTTTTTGAAATACTCTTTTTTTCAACTGTGATTTTAGTTTCATCTTTAAAGATCTTAAATTTCTGTTAGTTCTAAATTTTTATCTCTTTAAATTGTCTTTCTAAAATCTAGTTATGGATAATAGACTAGAGGGTGGTGCTACTAACAGGCCACCTTTCTTCAATGGTACCAACTATGCTCAGTGGAAACTTAAAATGAAAATTCATTTAGAAATCATAGGTTTTGATATTTGGACTCCCATAGAATCAGAATATAAACTTCCCACTACACCTATATCCACTTGGGATGAACCTATAAAGACTTCTTACAATAATAATTGTAAATCCATGAATGCCATGTACTGTGCTTTAGGAGATGAAGAGTTTAACATAATTTCTTCTTGTAAAACTGCTTTTGAAATTTGGGATACCATTGGTGTTTCTCATGAAGGAACAACCAATGTTAAGGAAATGAGATTAAATATTTATATTATTAAATATGATAATTTTAAAATGAAAATTGATGAACCTATTTCTGACATGTATCTCATGTTTAATGAGATAGTCAATACAATTAATTCACTTGGAAAAGATGTTCTAGCAAAGGAACAAATTATGAGAATCTTGAGATGTTTACCAGACCGATGGAGAGGCACATATGTTTCAATTAGAGAGTCATGTCACATTGCTGCTCTACCTGTCAAAAAACTCATTGGTAAGCTTATGATGTATGAGGAAGAACTCAAGGTGAATAAAGAGGAAGATAATGAAACTAAAAGGAAATCTGTTGCTTTCAAGACTTCAACTTCAAAGAGCAAGGACAAAGATAAAGGCCAAATACCTACTAACAGTTCAACTAGTGAAAATTCAGACTCTGATAGTGATGTTGAAATGGATCACATTGCCAGAAGGTTTAAGAAATTTTTTTGGAAGAAGAAATTCTTCAAAAAATCAAATTACAAAGGAAAGTATGACAATAAGGGACATTGGACGAAGGATTGGAAAAAGCCAGATAAAAGTGATGAAGTTGTCTGTTATGAGTGAAAAAGAAAAGGACATATTAAAGCAGACTGCCCAAAGCTCAAATTCAAGAAGAAATATGATTACAAGGACAGTAAGTACAAAAAGGATATGAAGGCTACTTGGAGCGCTTCTAAGGATAGCTCCACTGAATCTGTAGTTTCTGAAACTGAACACAGAAATAAGGCAAACATGTGCTTTATGGAAAACACATCTGAGGTAACAGCTGAAACTCCTGCTTTAAATTCTTATTATTCTGAACATGATACTGACTCTGATAACATGTCAAAATCTGAACTATTTGAATATTGTGATATATTAGAAGAAACCTGTAATGAGCTGAAAGAAAAATAAAAAGGTTTAAAGAAACAGTATGCTTTAAATGTTAAACATAAATCTGATCTTGATATTGAAATGGAAAAGAATTCTTAGTTGCTTAAAGAAAACACTAAACTAAAATTATCTAATGAGCAACTCAGAAAGGATTTAGAGAAATTCACAAATGGAAAGGATACACTAACACAAATTCTAGGAAAGCAAGTTGCACCAAAATACACTACTAGAATATGCTACAAACCTGGACAGAGACAGTTTACTAAGAATATATTTATTTTTAAATTTGGACAGAATGCTGCTAATTCTAGTTCTGGACATTTATATGCTTTAACTAGTTATATTCATAGTTATGGATCTAATAAGGTTTATCTTTCAAATTCTGTTGATTCTACAAATTTCATGAGACCCATAAGACAAATTTGGGTACCAAAAGCTTTGATTTCTAACCTATCTGGACCCAAGAAGATCTGGGTAACAAAATCATTTTCTATCTAAATCGGTTTTGTAGGAAACCTGCTTAAAGATCTCTTATAGGAAGACCTGGTACTTGGACAGTGGATGTTCAAGACATGTGTCTGGAGACTTCTCATGCATTAAAAGCTTAGTCAGAATTGATGGAGGTTTTGTCACCTTTGGTGATAATTCTAAAGGGAAAATCATCAGCTTAGTCCAGATTAGTAACACTGACTCAGTATTAATTTCAAAAAGTTTTATTTTTTGATGGACTTAAATATAATCTGTTAACTATTTCTCAGTTATGTGATGATGGTTTTAATGTTAAATTTGAAAATGATTCTTGTAATGTGTTTAATTCTCAAAATGCTTTAGTATTTTTTGCCCTGTGAAATGTAAATTTTTATGCTGTTGATTTAAATTCTTTAGCTAAGCAGAATATTAATTGTTTAAATGATTTTCATAAAGAGTCTTGGCTTTGGCACAGAATATTAGGACACTACAATATACACACACTTAGAAAACTTACTAGGAAGAACATAGTTAGAGACATACCCAAACTTGAGTTTCCAAATGACAAAGTTTGTAATCCCTGTAAAAAGGGAAAGCAACACAAAATCTCCTTCAAACCAAAGAAAGAAGTCTCAACTTCTCAACCTCTCGAGTTGGTTCACATGGATTTGTTTGGACCATCTAGAGTTTCTAGCTTAAATGGGAAGCACTATGTCTATGTCTTAGTAGATGGATTTTCTAGATATACTTGGGTATATTTTCTAGATCACAAAAGTAGAGCTTGTTCTTACTTTGTTAAATACTCCAAATCTATAGAGAACCTTAGTGGACTTACGATTAAAACTCTGAGAAGTGATCATGGCTGTGAGTTTGAGAATCATGAATTTGAATCCTATTGCTCACACAATGGCTATAGTCATAATTTCTCTTCCCCTAGGACACCTCAACAAAATGGTGTAGTAGAAAGAAGGAATAGAACCCTACAAAAAATTTCTAGAACTATGATTAATGAGTATGACCTACCTATTTATTTTTGGGCTAAAGCTGTAAATACAACTTGTTATATTATAAATAGATTCTTAATCAGACCTGTTCTTAAGAGGACCCCTTATGAGTTATGGAACCATAGGAAAACTAAGGTTAAATACTTCAAAGTCTATGGATACAAAGTCTTTATTATTAATACCAAAGATAATCGTGAAAAGTTTGCATCCAAGAGTGATGAAGGAATTTTCCTAGGTTATTCTATCTCTAGTAAAGCCTATAGAGTTTTCAATAAGAGAACCAAGTGTGTGGAAGAATCTATTCACATCAATTTTGATGAAACTGGTCCACATGAGCCTAAAACCTCTCTTGAAAATCTTGAATATGATCTCTCTGTTTTGAACTTTAATGATAATGATAGTGGGCTTATAGTTAAAACGTCCAGTTCTGGAAATTTTCCAGAACCTGCTTTTGTTGATTCCCAACCTGTTGATGAACCTGAAATTTCTAGTCCTACCTTTACTAGATCAACTAGAATTCTAAAAAATCATCCTTTAGATGCTATTGTAGGAAATCATGATAGAGGGACACAGACTAGAGCTTCTCTTAGAAATCAGGTTGAACATCAAGCCTTCTTGTCACAGCTTAATCCTAAAAACATTGATGATGCTATTAATGATGAATTTTGGGTAATGGCTATGCAAGAAGAACTCAATCAGTTTGAAAGAAATAAAGTTTGGTATCTTATTGAAATACCTAAGGACACTTTCACAATAGGCACAAAATGGGTGTTTAGAAATAAAATAGATGAATCCAGAAACATAGTTAGAAATAAAGCTATACTAGTAGCACAAGGCTATAGTCAAGAAGAACGTATTGACTATGAGGAGACTTTTACTCCAGTATCCAGATTAGAAGCTATTAGGATTTTACTTGCTTATGGTACACATATAAATTTCAAACTATATCAAATGGATGTCAAGAGTGCATTCTTAAATAGATATAATGCTGAGGATGTTTTTGTTGAACAACCACCTGGTTTTTCAAACCCTCATTTTCCAAATAATATTTTTAAACTATCAAAAGCTTTATATGTTTTAAAGCAAGCTCCAAGAGCTTGGTATGATAGATTAAGTACTTTTCAAATTTCTAAAGGTTTTACAAAAGGAATATATGATCCTACTCTGTTTATAAAACGAATTTCTAAAGATGTTTTAGTTGTACAAATTTTTGTTGATGATATCATCTTTGGATCTTCTAAAAATTCTTTATGTACTGATTTTTCTAAAATGATGCAAAATGAATTTGAAATGAGTTTAATGGGTGAACTTAAATTCTTTCTTGGTTTTCAAATCTTTCAAGATGATGATGGAATTGTTTTAACTCAAAGTTAATATACTAGAGATCTTTTAAAACGTTTTGGATTGGATAACACAAAAAGTAGTGACACTCCCATTAGTACCACCTGTAAGATGGATCTTGATGAAAATGGTAAATCTTTTGATCAAACCACTTATAGAGGAATGATTGTAAGTCTACTCTACTTGACTGCTAGTCATCCTGATATTATTTTTAGTGTGTGTATGTGTGCTCTTTTTCAAGAAAACACTAAAGAGTCAAATTTAAATGTTGTAAAGAGAATTTTCAAATACCTCAAGCATACTCCCAATTTAGGACTGTTCTATCCCAAAAGAAAATCATTTAAATTATTTAGTTATTCTGATGCTGACTTTGCTGGATGTAGGCAAGACAGAAAAAGCACCTCTGGAACATGTCATCTTTTAGGCAATTCACTAGTATCATGGTGTAGTAAGAAACAAAATTCTGTTGCATTGACAACTGCAGAAGATGAATACATAGCTGCTGGAAGTTGTTGTGCACAAATTTTGTAGATGAAACACACATTACCAGACTATGGATATCGATTCAGACTTGTCTCAATAAATTGTGAAAACACAAGTGCTATTAATATTTCTAAGAATCTTGTTTCTCATTCTAGGATAAAACATATTGATGTAAGACATCACTTTTGGAGGGATCATTATCAAAAAGGTGATATCACTTAGGAATTCATTGGTACTGAATATCAACTTGCTGATATATTCACTAAACCATTAAATTCTTGAAGATTAGACTACATCATACATGATCTTGGTATGATTAATCATAAATGAATATCTTACTGATCTTAATGTCTAATACTTTACTGTACTTTACCATACGGTTTCATACATACTGTTTCTAAGTTACTGTTTTATGCTCACGGTCTGACAACTCACTGTCTTACCATCTATATAAAATACTCACTATTTCACCGTGATGACTGTAAATTGTCTCACCGTGATGAATAGTTTTCTGTCTCAGCGTAATACCTACTCACGGTCTCACCATGAAAAGTATGTTTATTTTTATTTTATCTTTATCCGTATCGCGGTAATTTTTATTTCACCGCTATTTGATTTCCCACGTTTGTGTTTTTATGAAGTTTGACATTCCCAAATGATAAAACTTAAGGGTTTCATTCGACTCCTTACCCGAATTCTCTCCTGAACCTTCTCTTCCCTCTCGCTCGAACCTTTAGTGAATGCCAAGGATGAAGCGTCCATCTTCACCCTCATCTGAGAAGCGCCGCTCTAAGAAACAAAGGAGGATACCGAGGATAGTTCCTGAAGGACCTCTAAACCCAAACCTGGTAAGTCGTACCGTTGTACCTGAAAAAGAGGTTTTCCCTGAATGGTTTATGTCTAGAAAATCGTTAGTTTTGAAAGTTTTAAAAGAACAAGGATGGCATGAATGGTTCACTAGACAGAATAGACTGATTTACCCGAGGCTTGTATCTCAATTCTATCAATATGTGAAGTTATCTTTTGAGTTTGGAGAAAGCATTTTGGTGACCAGATAGATCGATGGTCAGAAGTGATCTTTCTCTTCAATGATGTGGGATACATGCCTATGAATTCCACATGATGGAGTGTGTGAAGATTACCAGAGAGACCCTCCTCCAACAACTAACATCTTCGACCTAGAAACTGCTTTGGAAAATATAACTAGAAATGGAACCAAGTGAAGGGCCATAGCTGCTGAACTGGATGGGGAGACAAGACTTTTGTCCAAGTTTGTTTATAATTTGGTTAGTCCAAGAAAAGGAGATTTTTCTGTGATGAAGTATCTGGATGTGTTCCTGATTGACCTGTTGAAGAATGGACAAAAGATCAATCTGTGTAAGTATGTTATCAACCATATCTGTGAGTTGATCAAAGTAACTTCCAAATCCACCTCCCTATTTTATTCAAGGATGATTTCAGCCATGTTATTCTCAAAAAGGATGGTTGGACCGAATGAAGAAAAAATTAGAGGACCTTGATTTCTGCCTATCCATGCCTATCATCAGAAGGGTGAAGATTAGCTGGAATCCCTGGAAAAAACAATGGGTTGAGGATAGTGATAAACAGTATAAAATGTCTAATCCTGTTGACTATCCAAGAAGGCCTAAGAATCTAGCTGATCTTGGTTTGGAACCAGATGAAGTGGCTGAGTATCCAGAAGAAGAAGAACAAGAAGAAGATATACCTAAAGTTCCACCAAGAGAAGAATATGTAATACCTCCAAAGGAAACAGTTCCTGTTGAAGAGGAAAGGGATGTCGTCCCTACTGTTATCCCTGCTAAAATACCTGAAGGAGAGGAAGTTGTTGTTGAAAAATAAAGGACTAAGGATCCTTCAGTTGTTCTTCATGAAGAAGAATCTCATCCCAATGCTGCAAGGAAATTAGTTTTTCTTGGTTCAGAAAAACAAGCAATCATTGAGGCAGGTTTCGATGAAGAGACTTTTTCTATTGAGAAAGAAGCAATTCTGGAAGCTTATCCAGTGGAAAAATCGGTTCCTGAGATTATTCCATCTACTGAAGAAAGAATGGAAATTGCCTTTTAGCTGGCAAGGCAAGAGTTTGCTGAATAGATTGGGGATGATCCTGTGGATCTTGTCCATGTTCCTGAACCTCAAGAATCTGAAACGGAAGCACGAGTTGAGAGGGAGGAAACTCGAAATCTTGATATTGTGGAAGATGGATCTGCTGAAGCCTCTCATCCTTCTGTCACTTTCTCTGTGCACTCTCGGTATGAGTTCCCAAGATTTTATGATGTGAATGAGTCACAGAAAGTGACTGCAACTGGAATGGATCTTTCTTCTCTATTTCAAATGAAGTCCCTAGCTCATTCAGAACCAGAACCAGAGCCCCAACCTCAATCTGGATCAGAATCTGAGTCTGAAGATGAATCTGACCCCCAACTAGAATCTGAACCTCTACCTTTACATGCATCCTTACCTGAGCTTAACTCCTTTGTAACCAAAGATGATCTGAATGTTTTTGGCGAGACTTTGCTAGCTGGATTTGAGAAAATTGTCTCAACTCAACCTCTCCCAATAACTCAATTAAGTCAAGAAGATGCATCAATTCTATTGGAAAATATTATCTTTCATATTCAACCAAGGATGACCTGAGAAATTAAAGATGTCAGAGTATAGAATAAGCCGCTGAGTGCGGATGTTGAAAATCTAAAAAGTATCGTAGCAAGTCTGCAGAATGAGTTATCTTTGATATCAGAGCCTGCTCCTGTTTCTACCCCTGCACCTGCCGTTGTTTCTCCTGAGTCTTCTGATTCCCTCCTTTCTAAGGATATTGTGTCTCAAGTTCATCCTTAGCTACTATATTTTGATGAAAAGATTGAAAAAAGGCACACAAAGATGCTGGAACGCATGAGAGAGCTTGTGGAAACTCTGAATAAGCTTACAGATGAATACACTGGATGTCTGCAAAAAGTTCTGAAATAGCTCAAAGTTCTAACCGAAGCTGTCAAGGCTTCACCTGCTTCAGGTTAGACCTCCACACCTTCTTTGGATGATTCTATACTGAGATCCATAATTAAGGAAGAATTCCAGAATGCCTTCAGTGGATTGGATCTATCTTCTTTGTCAAAAGTGATTAAGAACAGTGATAGATCATTGGACTTGGTTAGGATTCATTCTAAGATAGGAAATGATGCTCAACAAGGGATCTCCAAGAAAATAGATTTGTATCTTTCTCAGATTTTCTCTAAAATTGACATGACAGATCACTTTATATATCTGGTAGAAAATCTGAGAATCCCTCCGGTGACTGAAACTTTTAAATCTCATGTTCAAAAACTTTCAGAGTTCACCGATGTTTTGGACAGATTTATGGAGAATAAGGATGATTTTGAAAAGGCTATGTAGTATGGTGGTGAAATCATTACTGATTTCATCAATCTTTTGAAGCCGAATCTTCATGTGCAGAGTACTACTATAGTTGCTCCAGCTGCTTCACCCCTTAGACCTGGACAACCTGCCTTAGCATCAACTACCATGACAGTTAGCCTCAAATCCGGCCAGTCATTCTTGACCAACCTAATCCTAGATCTTCTACTGCTCCTACTTTGGCTCCATCTGTTTTTGAAGGTCTAACCTTACCCTCGTTGTCTACCACATCTATGCCTTCTTCTACATCAGCACAAGCTCCTACTGCTGATAAAGGCAAGACAAAAATGGATCCCTAAAGAGTCTAGCGACTGTTTTTCTTTTTGATGGGATGTCATTTCTTGCTTACAGTTTTTACTTCTCTTGTACTTTGTATTCTGAACCCATTGTTTAATGAAAATTGTTGAGTTTCATTTCCTTTTCTCTACTTTTTGATAATCCCAAAAGGGGGAGAAAACCTACAGGTATCAGTTCTATAATAGTATAAATGGTGGAGAAAAACTGCAAGTATCTATTCTATAATGTTTTTACTATGCTAGTATCTTTAATATTACATGTCTTTTATATTCTTCCTATATATGATTTGTGATCATCAATAAGGGGGAAATTGTTGGACTCCTCATGTTTTAATCATGTTTTAATGATCACAAATCTCATTATTGTTAATTAATTATGATCTGCAGTGCACATCTTGCTAATTCTCTTCAAACTCAACAATAGGTTCATATCATGTTTTTATAATAAAAAATCTTATGGATGTTAATTACTCTTTAAAATTCTTATGCATAATTACAATTCTCTCATATATTATCTCTAATGATTAAACTTAACCCATATTCTGCATATCATTGTCTTAGTACAAATACAGATATTTGTCTAAGTACGGAGACACCGTGAAGGACTCACCGTGACCAGACACCGTGACCACTCACTGTGACCCAGACACCGTAACCCAGACACCGTGACCCAGACACCGTGACCAGACACTGTGACCACTCACCGTGACCCAGACCCCATGAACAGACACCGCGACCAGACACCGTGACCACTCACCCGGACCAGACACCGTGATCAAACACCGTGAAGAAGACACTGTTTCCATGATCACTGTGACACCGTTTCTTAAGATTTTGTCAATATTATTTTAAATGATGCTAACGGTCATATTTTTTGTTTTTAATGCAATTAATGTTATTTAATGTTAGTTGTTGGCATGTCAGGAAACCATATCTCGTACCTATGAAAAGGAAATCATTTCTATTGCCGAAGCTTGTAGAATATAAAGAAGATTGAGCTGTAGTAGAGGATATGCGCACGCTTGACACGTCTCGACACACATACTACAATACATGTGAGCTCTGTACTGAACCGAAGAACAATCCTGAGAAAAACTGTGAAGAACGCATTGCATGATCCTCAAAGAAGTTCCATACATGCAATCCAACACCACTGAAGAACACGCGATGAATCAAGCGATCATTCTCACTTTTGAATAAGGCAAGATGAACTACGACACTCTGTTTTTCAACAGAAAAACCATAGAAGGACTCTGAAGCATTCCTGCTCAATCCAACGAGTCCAGATCAACATTGATAGTCACTAGAGCCATTCTAAACTCTACATATTTACCTCTTTGACTTATTGTTTACTTTTTGAGCAGTGTGTGTCATCTGCTATATTTTTACACACACACACTGTCTCCTGGACTTTAACTGGAGGATCTGTAAATCCTCACTCAAACTCTTACATCTTTTATTTCCCACTGGGATAGTGGTAGAGGTTGTCTGTGACCTAGAAAACTAGTTTGGTGTTGTTTTGTTTCCCATGAATAACAGTGGTAGAGGTCTTGGACCTGGACAGTTTTTGTAAAACTGTTGTTAAGCCCGATCCAGGGTGTGGATCAAATTCATATATATATTGGAGAGGACTAAGTCTCGGCTTGAGACTGACCCTCTTGTTATACTTTTTGTGCATCTTTTATTTACATTTAATTTATACGACATATATAATATTTATTCCGCTGCTATTACTTTAAAATACAAAATTATTTTGAAGCTACTTTGATAGTTAAATAAGCAAGTTTTTACACTTATTGTAAATCACTAGATTAGTTTCAAAAGTTAGTTTGATCTTGTGGTTAAACTAACTACGACCTAATAAATCTTTGAGAATCTATGTGAACATTTACAATCTGTATAAATTCTCTACAGTTTAACTTATTTTATAAATCGGGGGATTTCAACTAGAAAATATTTTAACAGAAATTTTAATTGGAACTCAATTCACCCCCCTCTTGAGTGTCTACTCCGACCAACACGATCTATATAGCAAGGTGGTGTTTTTTGGCTCAAAACTAAGTGTTAGTTTATTTTTCAAAGACTATATCCAGAGTTTCAAAGGCTACAGACATGGTTTCAAATCATGATATTAGGGTACATATAGTCAAGGTTTTGGTAAACCATATATATTAAGCTATTAGAACGTTTTATACTTACACTATTAGAAAACCATGATTGTATCATGTTTTCAATAGTTTTCTAGATATAGTCAAAGGTCAAAATCGTGTCTATAGCCAAATTTTTTAGTACTGATGAAATGTATAATTTAAATTCCAAAACTAAATGTTATCTATTAGGGAAGAGTACATGCCTTGGAACACATTCCTTACATGGTGTGTATATAAATAATTTTAATTAAATTTAAATTTAGTTAAATTTAAAGGGGATTGGAATCTCAATGACAATTTAAATAGTTAATTGAGATATTAAGATTAATTAATTAATAACATGATTTATTTATTAATTCAATAAATTTATCTTAATAAAGAATGAATTGAAATTAATTATAACATGTTTGAATAGTTATTCTGTGTTCTGAATGATTGTGTACTTGATCAGTATATATATATGATCAGTTTCTATATAATTTAATTATTTATAAAATATTTTTTTTTTGAAAAAAAAATATTTCAATTAAATATGATTCTAGGTGTATAATTCCATAATATTTTATTTTTTATAGTGATGGGATTCGAAGGATTATTTATGTAACCCTAAACCCATGGTACCCACATTTTTTAGTGAGTAAATATTTGTATATAAATGAGGTACTCATGTGAGTAGCGTTAGATCGAAAGAGAATTAAAAATATTACTAGATGGGGGTGAATTAGAGTTTATAAAATTTGAACATATATCATTCACAACACCATTAAGAAAATTTATCATACTTTATGACCTGAGAAAGAAACTATTTTTAAGAAACAATATAATCCTATCTAAATATAAGCATAGTAGAAATTTGTAAAACATATAAAAACAAGCATAAAAACATTCAAAATTTTATTATAGTGGGTAAAAACATATAGTATATATCATAAAAAATTTATTCACTTTAAAATCAAGTGATAATGAATTATCTTAACCCAGCATTCCATATCCAGGACTTAACCTATAATAAGGTTTATCTTCCATGTTTAGGAAACCTTTGATCATAAAAATCATACAAACTATGTTTCCCTATCTGTGTGAACCCTCAATCAAACTTATCTCACAAAAAATGTTTCTATATCCCTATGAACCCATGATACACCAAATTGTATAAAAAAAATTCAAAATTTCAAAATTTATTTTAAAACATAACCTCACAAACTATTCCTCAAAAACACTCCAAATAATACAACCTAAGTCCATATAGTTACAAGATAGTACAATGCTTTATAAGAATCTTTAGATCATTGGTATGAAAAAAATATCATCTCCAAAATGATATTGTTCTATTTTTAAATTTGATCCAATGGTCATATTCTAAAATCAATGAGATTAGTTACCACAACATCGATCAATTTCCTTCCTCACTCGATAGGATCGTTACAACATAATTCTATCTGATCTTCATTATGTATTACATCATTTTAATTCATAGAATGTACCATCTGGTAGAAATGAAAAACATCATCTTGTAAAATTATTTAGCTTTATTTGGTAGGATTAATAAATTTTAATTCAGTAGGATTATTTGTCTTTATCTAATCAAGTATATGTAGTTGAAATTTTATTTATTTATATAATAGAATTCATAGTACTCCATTTTATAGACTTCATAAACCATAAATCTGATTGAATTCATATATGTCCTTACAATGTCCATCTTACATGTTTTTCCATTATACATGGTACAGAATTATCCAATGAAACTATTATTCCCTATCCTATATAACTGAAAACATGCCTATAAAACAATTTTATAACTTTTAAAATGAAAATGTTTGAAACATGAAAACATATAAAGTGTGAATTTTTATATTTAAAAGAAAAGGTAGATGGATGCCTTTTGTTTAACAATATCCCTTTATTTAAAATGAAAAATACACAATACTTACGGGAAAAAGTGTAAAGTAAATATTTGAAAGACTTAAACTTCGTTACATACATAGATTTAAAGTGTTCTCACTTTCTCCCCATTTATATCCTCATAACATTCAAGTGATTTTACTTTCTCCCATTCTCATCAGTTGGGTTTTTTATAATGATAATATGGTTAGGAAATATTATATATATATAATTTCATTAAATGTAAGAGATATTATCCACATTCTAATCTCATAGTGTGGAAAATATTTAAGAAAATATTGTATCCAAATAGTTTAAAATTCATCCAGGTTGTATTAGAAAATGATACATTCCAAATATTTATGAAACACTTAAAAAAAATTCAAGATCTCGGAAAAAATTAATCTTTCTTAGACAATATCTTAACAATAGCCTTTATCTTTATTAAATCATATTGAGACCTCCTTGTGTATTCTACTATTGAATAATGTGTGGATACCTTTTCATCTGGAATATCAATCTTCTTATTCTTCTTAAAAAGTTCATGATACTTTTTTCATGGTGAGAGAGTTGAGATCATTGATGGCCCTGGTATAATATATTACTTTCATGTTTATACAATCATTATACATTGGGACTGAATAATTTTCTCTTTAGATTCCCATAACATGATCATAAAAAAACTCCATATCACCTTCTATATTATTCATCCACCTTATTTTAAACTTCAATTTTCTATATTTCATCAATGATTTTCTTTTTAAATATATAAACATAACCTCATTAGGAATAGTGGATTTAATGAGTTGCTTCAGAGAACATTACCCATCAATCACATGGAATTTCCCTTCAATATAATATCAGTGAGCTTGGATGTTTGAAAATATTTTCATAATTCCTTCATGATTTTTTTTACTTCGTGAAGTAATTTGTTATCATCTCATTCCGCTTGGATATAGAACTGGGAGTAGAGTTAATTGAGCCACTTGATACTTCATGAAAATTAGGATCTATAAATTTTGGTGGTGTGGATACTTCCCTTTTAATGAAATGATACTGATATATTTTCATAACATTTATTTATTCCTAGGTCGAAGCACATTCCCATGAATTCACTTTTGAGTCTTTATTTTCATCATTAGAATAATATTTTTCTTTATAACTAAGAGATACTTATTCTGAAGATTATGATGTTATAAATTTTTAAGTATGAGTATAGGATTCATCAATATCTAATGATATTACTAACTTTTTAACTACCTCATATTTCTTCCTTAACATTGTTCTATTCTCTAGTGCTCGGGAAAGTTACACAGGATGAGAGAATTTTGTAACAACTTAATTTTCATTTTCTACTTAATTTGAAAAAAAATATATCCTTTTCTTGATCTTCTCCTTGTTCTTATGTGATGCATTGATTTCTATTTCCATTCCAATTGGACAGAGGAACAGATTAGGCATGAATAGTAAAAGCTTATACCTATGGCGTGGTTGGAGGGATAATATAAAAAGGATAGTTGGTTAGAGGAAGATCTAGTTCTTTCATAATATAATCAGACAAATGAATTTATTACTCATTCCTATCAAAATATTATTGCGCTAACTTGATTTCCCTTATGAAATCACTTTCTATTTTATCCTTATTATGTTTCACACTATGTTTTTTTCTTCATTACATCTTATTTCAAATTAACCGTGAATTTCTCTTTCAAAGCCTTGTATTATACAATTGAAAACCCAAAACATAGATCCCTATTTTTATTTTCACTTTAATTTTACATAAACTTATAGAATTATTCGTCGAACATATTCTTCATCCTCATCTAAGAAAATTGTTGATATTTGACAGAATTCTTAATAGGACTCCTTTAATAAAGAAATTTTTTATTAAGAGATTTATCTTCTTTACAGGACAAACCTTTGGATTCCTTTTCTATAAATTTATTTAAGGAGGAACAAAATTAATAATTATTTTCACAATTGCTTCAACACCTAAGTAAAATATTATTTATTTGATCAAAATGAATTCATTCATAAAGTTATGGTATTTCATGATGTTAACAAATACTTTATTGATAAACATCAGATAATAATGAATTATAAGAATTAAAGATCAAGTGTCGAATACCTCTATAGAAATCAACATAAAATTAAATTTATTAAACCATTTAATGTTACAAAGGAAATATAAAATGTATATTTCATGGACCTTTAAAATTTCCCTTTTCACATTCCTTGTTATAAGAACATTTTATACCCACATGGACACAATTCTTGAATCTGGTGCAAGATGTAATAGCTTTCTTACATTCTTATATGATGGAAATAAGGTTTTCCCTTAATGATTTTTTGAAAGACCCAATATTTTCTTGTAGGATATGAGAAACAAAATATGATTCATCATCTAGAGGTATCTCCACCAACTCATAAATATTCTTGAAATTTAGATAATAAAAAATTTCAAATAAAAAGAAGGAAAAATTATTTAATCCATCTATTTTAATAAACTTTTCTATCACATATAACTCTCTTACTATGCTTGAATCATGTAATTGAAAACTATATTTGGATACATAAAGATACTCCCAACCTTGAAAAAAATAGCTTACTTTGAAGAATATCATACCTTTCAAAAACAAATTATATCAATTGACTTTATTTTACAATATCCCGGGTAGAAAAATCTTCCAAAGATTCCAGAGAGAAAAAACATTCCAACAAAAAAGAAATAGATAATCCAAAAACCCCAATGGATAGAAGGAAAATGAAATTGCAAGATCTCTTCATAGGTTCAAGTGTTACGAGGATAACTAGGGCTACATCTACTACATATAGGCAGTTGAGGTGAAAGTTAAACATCTAAATAAATCATATGTCTATGATTTGATCTTTGAAAAATGATTATGTAAAAAAATCAAGAAATTTATATGTTTTAAACTCTCAAAATTTTGTAATGTTTCTTAAGAGTATATGTTTTATCATTAAAAAATTATTCTAATAGAAATTTAATGTTTGTATCAAAATTTTAGAAACTTTTCTTATCCAAAACTATAACAAAAATCGAAATTTTACCTTTATAATATATTTAAATATACATTATTATAAATAATGTTTAGGTGATATGAAAAACTTTTCTATATATTAAAGTAGAGGAAATATTATTTCTGATGAAACTTTGGATGAACCTCATTATAATGAAACATAAGAATGTTCTAAGAAAACCTCTATCCGATAAATTTTATAGGAAAAGAAAGACCACTACGAAAAAATAGGGATTTCTGATGGGATATTTGAAATGGAACAATAACCTATCTGAAATAGTCATTTCTAAGTAACTATTTGTAACAGGAAAATATTCTCATCGCAAATACATTTGGCATGGTTTTCACACCAAACCACGGGAGAGGTATTTACGATTGTAATATTCTCCAATTGTAAATACCTTCTGTTAGAATTGTTATTTGTGATGGAAATTAAATACCATCGCAAATAATGTGTCGATGTGAGAGTATTTATGATGGGTCCCATCACAAATATCTTCAGCCGTTATTTTTTATTCGAGGCTTGAATTGATTCTCATCAAAAATAAACTATCGATATCAGGGTATTTATGATGGGTCGCGTCACAAATAACTCTTTTACTCCCAATGTGTTTATTTGTTTTGGGTAATATTTATAATGGGTCCCATATAAAGTATTACTTTTTTCTATGGGAAACCCAGCCAAAATAGTCTCATCACAAATTATATAATCTATATATACCCCCCCACCCACCTGGGTTTTTTCACTTACTTTTCCTCTTCCTCAACTCTATTTTCCTACTCTCCTCTTCTTCTCCATAAATGTTTAAAATTTTTAATTTTATAGGGAATAAAATTTTCCCCATTACATCCGACAACAAGTTTAGTTTTGATTTATTTATTTATTGTTTTTATTTTTTATATTTATTTTATTTTATATTAGTTATAATTATTATTAATTAGCCTTAAATAGTTTTAATTATAATTATTCAGATATATTTTTCACTAATTAGTTTTATGTAGTGGTGGTTATTTAAATTAAAAGTATTTTGCTTTAATTACTAAAAATTATTTTTAATTAGAAATAATTTGTTTAAATTAGTAGTAATTAATTTTAATTATTAGTATTTAGTTTTATTTATTTATAATTAATTGTAATTATTATAAATTAGACGAAATTATTATAAATTCTGTGTAATTAATTCAAATTAGAATTAATTTGTATAAAAACCCGGCATTTGGTAAAAATTATCAACAAAAAACGGTAATTAGTATAAATAAATGAAAATGGGAAAGAATTATTCAAATGAAGTAATAATTTATAGATCTTGGTAATAAATAATAAATATCTAGAGTAGCTTTTAATAATCAATCATAATTATTAATTACTAATTTATATAAATTAATACTAATTCTTTATAATTCATGGTAAATATTAATAAATATAAAACATTTACTAAAAAATTACACAAACGAGTACAAATTAGAAATAATAAATAAAGAGTTATAATTACTAGAAATAATATTTAATTATTATAAATGTTTGGTAATTATTAAAAATTAGGTGTAATTATTAGAAATTAACGATAATTACTTAATATCAATGATGATTAGTAAAAATAAGGGGTAAGGAATACAAAATTAACTGTAAACAGTGATAATTAAGAGTATTTTGTAATAATTAGAGGTAGTTACTAAATACTATCACTAATTAGAGAAAGTTACTAAATATTTAGAGTACTCAATAAAAATAGCTAAAATTACTAAAAATTAGTAGTAATTAGTGATACCTATAAAATTTAGCGGTAATTAGCAGTACATAGTAAAAATTAGTAGTAATTAGTTAAAATTAGCAATAATTAGTAACAATTAAATATAATTAGTAAAAATTAGTTGTAATTAGTAAAAATTAGTGTCACATAGTAAATATTACTGGAACTTAGTAAAAACTAGTAGAGGTTACTAATAATTAGAACTAATTACTAAAAATTAGCATTAATTAGTATTAATTACTAAATAAATAGCGTTAATTTCAAAAAATTATTTGTAATTTGTAAAAATGAGTCACATTTTGTAAATTTTAAGAGAAATTTAGAAAAACTAACATCACTTAGTAATAAGTTTTGTCAATTTGAAACATCCCGGTTATTATAAGATAATAATTTTTCATATATATTAATATCTGTGAATTAGATGTTCATTTTACTTGAAAACGTATGTTATTTCCAATAGCATACCCAATACAAAAAAATAGGTTTCTCCAAAATCTTACATTACACACAAGACTATATCAAAAGAAATAATATATTTGTAATATTATTATTTTAAATGGTAATTATCACATAGTCATTGTATTAGTGATAATTAAAATAACTAACTATATTACGTTTACACATGTTTATTAAATATTTATACTTTCTTCCAATAAATTTTATAGGCTTAAAATGAGAATAAATCCAATTTTAAGCGTAAAATACTTTAATATTTCTAAAAGGTGGTTTTACCGCCATTTAATGGATAACCCTATATAAATCTAGTTTTTGTCACTTTTGTATTTTCTATTTGACAAGATAAAATTTTTCTTTTGAAGAGGGACATCAAAATTTACTTTGGTTGGATTTCTGGTATTTTTACTATAAAATTCATATTTTAATGAATAGTGAAAATTACTAAATTTTAATTTAAAACTGTTGATTCATCTATTTTATTTATATCATTATATTATACTTTTACATGGTTTTAAGGTATAATTAGATGGAGTTAGAATAATTTAATCCAATTTTTTTTTATTGGATTATTTTTATAATTAAAATAACATAGAAAAACTATATGAACTTTTAAACATTTAACTTAAAAAACCGTTTTCTAGATCCATCAATGGGATTAGTGTTAAACATAATTTAACTAATTGTAGTGAATATAATTTTAAAAAATAGAAATATATGGTTGTACTCAGTATGAAAAATTAATTGGATTATATTTTTTTGGTGAATAGTAACTTTAGTATTTTATTTACCAAGGTTATAGGTAAATAGGGTAATTAAATGTAAATTTAAGATTATAATATTATAAAATTACCATTAAAACATTCCTAATCATATTGGATGAGTTTTTTTCAACCATAACCATTCTTGAGACGAAATAGTGACCTTTTGAAGCCACTTGGGTGTGACTATGATATTTATTATATTTAATTTAAATTAATGACAAATATGTCATAAATTTTTCTGTTCTTACTAAAACATTTTTAATATGGGGCTGTATAAGGGATATAATTGACTATTAATATTACATATAAAACAAAAAAGATTACCCAAATCATGGTAATTGTTTTTTAATTTTTAATAATTACATAATTAAATTTAATTATGACACAAAGATGATGCAGAAATATATTTATTAAAGAAAGAATCAAATAAATGATATTAATAATATTAAAAAATGTAATTTTAAATATTTTAAGTCAAAAATGAATTTTTTAGATTAATATGACATGTTATGATTGATTTAATGTAGTTTTTTTAAGGAATTATGTTTTTATAATATTTTAATCAAAAAATCAAGTATAAATATTGTCAAAATTGACATAATTCATAACATAAAATATAAAATATTTAACTAAATGATATAAAATTTATAAAAATAATATATTTGGACAACTAGTTTATACAATTATTTCAATATTTAATGACTCATTCATTGGTTGTTTTTCATGTTATGGTGATTATTTTTACTCTCAATGTGTAAATTACTTGATAAATCGTTGAGAGTTAAAAATGTTAAAACAAAACGATAAGGATTTTAAATTATTAAAAACATGTATACTACTCATTTTATTATTATATTTATCCCCATAATAATACTATATAATAAATAAATGAGTTTGGACCCATTTTTAATTTTAATTGAATTTATATTAATATAACACTTTTAATAATTTTAGGGGTACCCTCCCCTCTCCTATAAAAAGGAACTCATTCATCTAAATTAATCACACTTCAAAAAACATCTGGTTCATCCAAAATCTTCCCAACCACTTACTAGAATCCCTCCCCACATTCTTGAGTCCTAATTTTAGGCAGCACACCCTTATTTGAAGTTTAAAGTTGTTAAGAAATAAGATCATCTGAAGGAAAGGTAATGTTTTTATTTAAGTGTTTGTATTTTATTTATTATTAAAATACCTTTAAATCTCATTATACCATGATGAAATAACATATCTTTTATCATAAATATACATAAATTTATTGTTTTAATATCATCATCTAAATTCATCTTCAATTTAATCATATAGGAAATGAACATTTTGTTTGTGTTTACGGTGGACTACTGGCTCACGAACTGATATAGTTCATTTTTCATTATCATCTCTCAATAATGGTCATAATTATGGAATTAATGTTTATATATTATTTCCAGGACATATTTATAATTATAATAGAATAAAATATCACTTATATTCTTACTTTCCATGCACATAGAAATGATAATGTCATTCCTCCATACGTTTGAATTATCACCTCCACAAAGCAATGTGAATCATTTTTATTCACCACATCACTTGTATGATATATATATATTATTATATTATTATAGTAGTGTCAATAATATTATTATCATTCTATAAAGATAAAATTATAATTACATTATTTCCATTATGATCTATAAAAAAATAGAAACGTTATAGATAAATACGTACAACATACTGTCTCCATGATTATAATGTTTTTCAATTTTTTATTACCATAATTAATGGTTTGATTTAGAAGTAGAATGGATTTATAAAAATGATCCATATTCCATGATTATTATTCTAGAGATGATAGAATTATGACCACATGGACTATAGACATTGTACCAAGTTCATTCTCGACTCAAGTAAAGAATTTTAATAAAACATCCTATATGAACTTAAATAATAATATACTTATCATAACATGAAAATAAGTTATTTAAAAGGAATAATAAACAAGAAAAATGATCTTAAGAATGTTTACATTAATATACGTTTATTATTCCAGAATATAAATATTGTACTTGATGATTGGGACTAAAAGTAAGGGATTTCTTCTCAAACTCTTCCTTTAAGTAACTTCTTGATAATATGAACCTTTATTATTTTATAAAGTGAATATATAGCTTATATGAAATTTTATATCAATATTTAATCAATAATAATGTTATTTAATCTTTTTTGAATGTATTATTTCATGGAGATTAATATTTAAATGTTCAAAGTGTATTAGACAACTTGAACATTTATAGATATAATTATAAAATATTTTCTTCATGATATTAGATTACATATTTATTTATATGGATATAAACGAATTATGTAGTAAATTTTATGTCTATCTTTAATTTAATTCAATGTTTTCAAAATGAATCTTTTTATATTAACCGTTTTAATTTCATTACAAAAAGACAAAAAGAATTTTTTTCTTATATAAGGTGACAATGACTTCTCTCCCACCGTAACTGTTATTTGATATTTGGCTTCCTCTATAATACTTAATGTATTTTAAAATGAAAATAAATAAATTATTCCATTTTTAGGTATTTTGGTATATTAAAATGTGTTCTTAAATTGAAATGGAATTTTTATACGAAAATGTTTTTTATATTGGATTAGAAGTGTTTTTAAAAAGGGTTTTGTGATGATCATGTCCTATTCATGAAATGGTACTTGTACATTATATGAAATGGGTGAGCCCGACATAGCTTATAAGAAAGTTTGATACCCGTTATAGATCACAGGTGAGCACATTATTACTTTCTTGAAGGGATGATCCCCATTATAGTTCACGAGTGAGCCTGATATAGCTCATACGATGGTTAATCTCCATTACAGATCTCCAATTAATTGTGTAGTAATAAAATTGTAAGTCAACCATGTGGTCATTTAAATTTGTCGGGGTTTTATGTATATGATTCTCTATGTCACCTAAAAGAGTTTTATTTACTTGATATTGGTTTTAATGTTTTCCTTTGAGAAAAAATAATGAATTTCCTTCATGTAAATATATTTTTTCTTATTCTCTCAAAGGACATTAAATGGGTTACCATGATTTAACTATACTAATGTCTTTCTTTCTTTTTATGTTTGTTACTGAGCTTTTTGTGCTCATCCCAAATTTTTAAATATTTTTCATCAGATTTAAGGGAGAATATAGTCGAGGATCAAATCACGGAAAAGTTTCAATTATTAAACATAAAAGGAAATGATATTATTTTTAAAAAAGTTATTGCGTTATGAAATAAATAGATACAATTGGAAGTTTCCACTTTTTATTTATGTGGTTTTGTTATGTAATATTTGTGGTCTAATTATCTATATCCTTAAACCTTAAAAAATACTCAATGTGAATTCATGACTTAACTCAATATTATGTATTGTTTAAGGCTGGGTCCTTATAGTTTTTAATTATATGATGGTTTAGAAAAATTTATAGGTTATGATGGTGTTAATTTCTTTCCATTATAGGATTTTACTTTATGTTTATGTTGAAATGAGGTACATTTTTAAGATTACTTGGATGCTTCATCTAAATTATGTCTGTTTAGAATGGTTTTCCATAGAGGAAATAGGAAATATGTAATTGGAAGGTAATGAGAGGAAAACAACCATTCAATTCAATATCATGATGTCATCATAATTGGAACTGGATAGTTTATTATAGTGAAGGCATAGTAGAATTAGATTATAAATGGTGGTGGTATCCATTCACAAGATCATCCAGATCAATCAAAAATGAATATTCCAGTAGTGGAACATTTTATGAGGAAATATCCCCCATCATTCAATGAAAAATCTAACCCATTTGTAGCTGACTGATGAATCAATACCCTGTAGAATATATTTGAATTCATGTGATGTTAGGAATGTCAAAAGTTAACTCTATACATCTAACATTTTGAAGGATAATTTGATCAATGGTGGTCATTGTTTAAGAATAATATATATAAAAAGTATCTTGATGTTATAGAATGGGAAGAATTTAAGTATATTTTACTTGAAAAATATTTCCCTAATGTTGTTTGACTTAGGATGGAGAAACAATTTGTGTAATTAAATAAAAATGATGAAAATTAGGTTGCTTAATATGAAGGGAACATCACAAGATTGTCCAGGTTTGTTCTAGATTTTATTCAAGACATTGACAATAATATTAAAAGATTTTACTCGGGATTGAAACCATGGATACATAGAGATTTTTCCTACTGATAATTTAAAAGTTATAAAAAAGGTGTTCACTATAATAAGAAAGTTGAAATGGAGTTTTCCAACACTTACGTGCCATGAGATGATAAGATTAAGAAATGGTCAAGGTGGTAAGAAATGGAGATGAAACCATCTATGAATTCTGGAAGTAAACCTAAAACTTGTTCCAAGTGTGGTAAAAAAAAATTTATAAAATGTGTGTCAAGATATGGAAAGTGTTATCAAGGTGATAAGTTTGGTCACAAGGTTTGTGACTGCAAGGAAAATGGTCTTGAACATTCCAGTAATGAGATATGACATATCCAATATAAAATAATATTCTTTAGCTATAATGAGTTGGGATATTAATAAAATAAGTGTTTGAAGTTAGTTATATGGAGAGGAAATTAGTAATATCAGAAACAAAATGGTTCAAGAAAATATTTTTCTCCTACATCAATTAATGTTGAGATAAATGGGGAAGTGATGGAAGATCATGAGAGCCTGATATTTTTCTATGTATTACCAAATGTTCAATGTTTTGGACACACTTTCAGAGGTTTTAAGTGATGTGATAATAACTTATTAAGGACCTTTCTGGAAGTTTTTAGTGGGGTTATGTTTATGTTAGGCTTTGTTTAATATAGAGTATGACTTTAATATTTGACCTTAATTTTAATATATTGGTTACCATTATAGATTGTGTGATCTTTTATGATTAAGGATATTCTTAGGGATGTACATCATAATTCTGGGAATATTAGGAGGATGAAATTGTGCTTATAAAATAGAAATATATCAAGTAAGTATGTTTACTTATGTTGTTAGTAATTTATGTAAATAAATTATAAAACTCTAGGGAAAAGATATTGAAAAAAAATATTACCCTTGTACCTTCTTTTCTGATGAATCAAATGATCCCTTAGATCATCACAGATTTATAGCTTTGTGATTGTAAACTTTTTCCTAACAATGTTTTCCACAACTCTCCATCATAAATTGATGGTTAGTTTTCTCTTCCATATCCATGTTTTATTACATGGATCCCAAGTATTTGTTATCTCATGTTACTTTTGTACTTAACTTTATTTATTTTAGAGTAAATGTTTTATTGAATCTTTTTCTGATATGGGATTTCAATGAAGTTACCAAGCCCAAATTTAAAATTATGAGGACACAATTTCCAAAAGGGGGAAGGATGTGACATCTGAGGTAATTGTAGACTAAATATTTTTCATATCTATTAATATTTATGAATTATATATTTATTTTACATTAAAGGGTATTCTTTTTCCAATAGCATACCCAACACACAACAATGGTTTTGTCTAAAATCTTATGTTTCACACAAGAATGAGTTATACTAAAAAAATAATATATTATTAGATTATTATTTTAAATGGTACTTATCATATAAAAGTTGTATTGGTTATAATTAAGAAAACTAAATATATAATTTTTATACATTTTTATTAAATATTTTTACTTTCTTCAAATAAATTTTAGAGGCTTAAAATGAGAATAAATCTAATTTTAAGCATAAAATACTCTAAAGTTTTTTAAAGGTAGTTATTCAACCTTTGGATGGAGAACCCATTTTAAATCTATTTTTTCGCTTTATATTTTTTATTCGAAAATATTATAGTTTTTTTATAATCATAACATCAAAATTTACATTGGTTGAATTTACGGTATTTTTATGATAAATTTCATATTTTAATGATAAGTGAACAAGACTGCATTTTAATTCAAAACATTCATTCCATTTAACATAATTATATCATTAAATTATCACGTTACATGGTTTTATGGTTTAATTAGATTAAATTTTTATCATTTAATCCACTGTATTTCATTGGATGATTTTTCATAATAAAATTAAACAAAAAAACTATGTAAACTTTTGAACGTTTTACATAAATACCATGCTTTCTCGATCCGTCAACAGGATTAGTGTTAAACTAAATTTATCCACTTTTGTGAATTTAATTTTAAAAAATGGACATAAAATTTTGTACTATGTATAAAAAATGTGGTCCAATATGATCAAAATAATGTTTAATGAATCGTAACAGAAGTATTTAATTGACCGTGTTTAAAGGTAAATATTGTAATACAAGATAAAATTAATATTATAAAATTACCTTAACACTTGTACTAATATTATTATATGAGTTATTATTTACCATTACAACAATGAAACCAAAATTGTGACCTTTGGAAGCCACTTAGGTGTGATTATGACATTTATAACATTTAATTTTTAGTAAAGACAAATATGTCATAAATATGTCTCTTCTTACTAAATAAATTTTAATATGGGGTTTTGTATGTTATATATTTAACTATAAATAGTAAATAAAAATTTAAATATATTAACTACCTTTTGGTAATTTATTTATATTTTTTAGGAATTAAATAATTAAAATGAATTATGACACAAAGATGATGTAGTAATAGATTTATTAAAGAAAGAATCAAATAAATGATATTAATAATTTTAAAATAAATATAATTTGAATTATTTTATGTCATCCATGAATTATTTTGATGAATATTACATGTTAGTATTGATTTGATGAAGTTTTTTCTAAAGAATCAAGTTGTTATGATATTTTTTTAAAAAGTAAATTATGAATAGTGTCAAAATTGACATAATTCATAACATAAAATATAAGTTATTAAATTATATGATATAAATTTATAAAATCAAAATAATTGAAAAAATATTTTACATAAGTCTTCCAATGTCATTAATGACTCATTAATTGGTCTTTTGGCATGTAATGGTAATTATATTAACTCTAAAAGTGTAAATTACATTATAAAACAATGAGAGTTAAGAGGGTTAAAACAAAACAATAAGGATTAAAAATTATTAAAAACTTATCTAATTCTCATTTTATGATTATATATAGACCCATAATCATCCTGTATTTTAATTAAATTAGTTTGGACCCATTTTGAATAGAAATTTAATTTATATTAACTTAATACTTTTAATAATTTCAAAAGTTCCCCTCCCCTCTTCTATAAAAAGGCACTCATTCCTCTCTCTTACTCACACTTCAAAATTAATTTTTTTCAGCCAATATATACCAATACCCCTTAATATAATCCCTCCCCAAATTCTACTGGCATTATTTTAGGGATAACACCCTCTTTAGAGGTGTTAAAGAGTTAAGAAATGTGATCATCTGAAGGAAATGTGATATTTTTATTTAAGTGTTTATATTTTATTACTTCTTCCACTTCATTTTATTCTCATTAATACATGATGAAATCATAACTCCAGTATAATCCATATACTTATATGTTATTATGTTAATATCATCACCTAAATCTATGTCAAATTTCATCAAATTTGAAATACACATTTTATTTGTGTGTACGACAGACAACCGACTCGTGAACCGATATAGTTCGTTTTTTATTACCATCTCTCATGAATATTAATAATGATGGAGTTAATGTTTGTATATGATGTTAAGGAAATATTTATAATTAAAATAGAATAAAATATCAATTATTTTTTCTTAATTTCCATGAACATAAAAATGATAATGTCATTCCTGCGTACGTGTTAACTATCACCTCCACAAAGTGATGTGAATCCTTTTTATTCACCACATCACTTGTATGATATATATATATATATATATTATGTTTCTCATAATATTATTATAATTCTCTAATCATAATTGATAATTACCTTATTTCTATAATGATCAATAAAAAGGGAAATGTTACTCATGTGTACGTACGACCTACTGTCTCTGTGATTATAATGTTCAATTTTTTATAACCATAATTAATGGTTTGACTTAAAAGTTTAATGGATGTAAAAAAGTTATCTTTATTAAATTAATATTATTATGGATATTATTGACTTATGACCACCTAGACTATTGACATTGTACAAAGCTCCTTTTCAACTCAAATACTGAATATCAACAAAACGTCTGATATAAAATTAAATAATTATGTAATTGTCATAATATGATAATAAGTGACATAAAAGGAATAATAAAAATGAAAATGGTTCTTAAGAAAGTAGAAATTAACACAATTTTATTATATAGGAATATAAATATTGTATGTGAAGATTCAGACTAAAGGTAAGGGATTTTATCTCAATCTCCATTCATTAAGAATTTCTAAATAATATGAACCTTTATTCTTTTATAAGGTGAATATATAGTTCCTATGACATTTCATATCCATATTTTATCAATAATAATTTTATTTAAAATTTTTTTAAATGTATTAATTCATGGAGATTAATATTTGAATGTTCAAAGTGGTATGTGATACCTTTAACATTTCAAGATATTATTAGAAAATATTTTCTTCATGGTATTAATTTACATATTTATTTACATGGATATTAAAGGATTTTACAGGACATTTTATGTCTATCATTAATTTCATTCAATTCTTTCAAAATGAATCTTCCAATACCAATCATTTTACTTTCTTTACAAAATGATAAAATGAATTTCTGTCTTGTATATGGTGACAACGACTTATCTTCCATCGTAACTGTTATTTGATATTTGGATTACTCTTTAAGTTTTGGATTCCATTAAAAGCAAATAAAATCACTTATTCTACTTTTTTTGGTATATTGGTATTAAAAATGGGTTCTTAAATCAAATTGGTATTTTTATACGAAAATGTTTTTCAGATGGGATTATAAGTGTTTGTCAAAAGGGTTTTGTGATGAATGTGTTTTATTAATTAAATGGTACTTGATAATTATATGAAACATGTGATCCTCATATAGCTTATATATAGGGTTGAGTGTGATTTTTGCTCATGAGTTAGTCTGACACAGCCTATATGAAGGGTTAAGCCCCATTATATCTTCCAGGTGAGCCCTTTATAGCTATTATGAAGGGATGAGCCCCATTATAGATCATAGGTGAGCTCGGTATAGCTTATATGACTGGTGATAGCCATTATAGGTCTCAAATTCATGGGGTAATAATAATATTTGAAGTCAACCATATGGTTATTCCAACTGAAAGGGGTTTCAAAGTGGTTTTATGTATAGTATTCCTTAAGTAACCTAAAGGATTCTTAATTGATTTTTATTTCTTTTAGTTTAATTATTTGAGAAAAAATTTGAATTTTAATCATATAAAAATGTTTTGTTTCATTTTCTCAAAGAATATAAAATAGGTTACTATGTTTTTACTACGCCACTGGTTTTCTTTCTTTTAATGTCCCTTACAAATAACTTTGTTCTCATCCCGTGTTTTAAATTATTTTTTACATGATTTAAGGGAGAATCATTCAATGATGGAGTCAAGGAAAATTTATGATGATTAAAAATGATAGGAAACCATGTTTATTTTTATTGATTTTTTTGTGTTATGAAATAAATTGATACGTCTAGAAGTGTATACATTTCATTTCTCTGGTTTTGTTATGTAATAGTTATGGCATAATTCTCTATCTCTAAACCTGAAAAGATCCTCGATGTAAATTTTTTACTTAACTCAAGATTATGTAATGTTTAAATCTATTTCCTTATAGAATTAATAAAAATTTAAATCACTTATTAGTAATTAGAGTTAATTAGTAATGATTTATGGAAATTAGAAAAAAAATGTTCAAATTAGTGGAAATTTAGTAAAATTTAGTGGCACTTTGTAAATACTTGTGGAACATTGTAAAAACTTGTGGCACTTAGAAAAAATTAGTGATACTTATTAAAAAATAGTTGTATATAGAAAACATTAGATTTAATTACATAAATTAATAGCAATTAGTAAAAATTAGGGGTAATTAGTAAAAAAATATTGGTCATTTGTAAAAATTCTTTGTAATTATTAAAAATTAGTGGTACTTAGTGGAACTTAGTAAAAATTAGAATCAATTTGTAAAAATTAACTTCACTTATAAAATTTGTGAGGAACTTAGTAAAAAGTAGTGGAACATAGTAAAAAATTAGAAGTGCTTGGTAAAAATTAGAATAAATTAGTAAAAATTAGTGGCACTTAGTAATAATTATTAGCACTTACTAAAAATTTTCTATAATTACATAAAACTAGTATTAATTGCTAAAAATTAGTGTTAATTAATAACAATTAGTGGTAATTGGAATATATTAGAAGTTATAAATAATAATTAAAATTACATGGCATCATTTAGTAAATATTAAAAATACTTACTAAAAATTAGTAGTTCATCGTAATAATTAGTGGAACTTGGTAAAAATTAGTGGTACTTAGTGTAAATTACTATCAATTAATAAAAATTATCTTGATACGGTAATAATTAGTTGAACTTAGTAAAAATTAGTGGAACTTAGTACAAATTAGTTTCACATAGTAATAATTAGCGATAATTAAATAAAATTTGTGGTAATTAGAAATAATTTACTATAAATAGTAATAAATTGTGGTTATTAATGATGATTAATAAGAATTTTAATTAGTAAAGATTATTTTTAACTAGTAAAAATTACATGTTATTTGTAATAATTAATGGTAATTAGTTAAAATCAACACTAATTAGAAACAATCAGTGGTAAATAAGTAAAATTATTAATATTTAAGAGAAAATTATAATTTTTAAAATTTTTTCTATTTTTTTTGGATTAAATTTTCTTATATGAAATTAACCATAAAAAATATTTTTATTTTTATTTTTCTAAATAAATATTGTATAAGGAATCCATCAACAGTCATTATTACATGATTCCGATTAGATAAATTAGCATAGGAATCCAAATGGTTCTGGTATAAATTTTGTATATATTGGGGGTGTTAAATATTTTTTATCATTTTCATCATTGTTTCATAGGATAAAATTATGTTTCCATGTTGTAAATGTAATCCTAGGTTGTTTAATATATTTTAAAATATTTAGGGTAATCTAATTTTTTGGTTTACAATTTTTTTATCAACGTAGTGAATGCAGTTCTAGAGAAGATATTGATAATTTTCTTCAAAATCCATCACGGTTTCATAATTTAGTACATGATATTGTTGGTCCATGTTTTCAAAAAACGGAAACTCAATATCATATTGATATCACTCCTAGATAGAACCATCTAAATTTTATGATTTTTTAACGTCTTATAAGGATTATTTTATAATGGTTATAAGAAAAAAAATGTGGAGGAAGTTTTAAAATTTTGGGCTATTAAACCATTTATTGGAATTTCAAATAGCTATAATGATCATATATTCACTTTAGTTAAATCATTTTTTCCAAAAAGAATTGTTTTTTCGATATATTTCTACGAGAGAAAGATGTTGGTTCATAATTTGGGTCTTGGTTATCATAAGATTAATTCATTTTCAAATGATTGCATCTTATATTATGGTGAAAATGAGTCATCAATTGGTTGTCCTACATGTGGAAAATTGAGGTAGAAAGAGACTCAATTAGGGAATTATGGGTTTATTCATGTTAAATAGTTAGGGAATTTTCAACATACACTTATATTGAAACTTTTATTTATGTCTCGGAACATAGTGTCATTGATTTCAAGGCACAAATCCAATATTTCATCTGGTAAAAGAATAAATCATCCTTGTGATTGGGATTTAAGGTAACATTTTGACCATATACAACATTCTTTTTCCTTAGAAGCATGTAAAATGTGATTGGGTATTTATACTAATGGATTTTTTCATTTGGTTTGTATAGTATTCAATTTTATTGTTTTCCTATGTTTATAACTCTGTGAAACATACCTCACTGGATGTTTATGAATGAACCATATATCTTTGTAAAATTATTAATTACATTACATGTACAAAAGAATATCGATTTTTATTTGAGGTCACTTATTAGAGAGTTAAATTTTTTGTAGAGTAATAGAGTCAGTATATATGATGTTGTTCTGAAACAAAATTTTCTAATGAAAGCATCATTAATGTGGAAAATTACCGACTTCTTAGAATATGGAATTTTATCTGGAAGGATTGCATGTGGATAAAATTCATGTATGTATTTTAAGAGTGACAAAAAAAGGTTATGCTTTTCAATGGGAGAAAACATTGTTTTTTTATACTATCATCATAGATTAATCCCTATTGATCATCCATTCCAATGGAATATAAGTCATTTTAGAAAAGATATAATTTAAAGAGTTGGACTACTAGAAATGATCTCAGATATTAATTTAAAATATATTATCTCTTCATTACATGCCATTTATTTTTGACCGACTATAAACAAACAAAAAATATATATCTATTGGAAAGATCACAATTGTATTAAATTAAGTATTTTTTGGGATCTTTTATATTGGTCTGATTTTTTGGTCAATCACATGTTGAATTTCATGAATATTGGGAAGAACCCGTTTTCATAATATATTTTATACATATTTAGACACACCTGGTGAGACCAATGATATTTTAAAGGTAAGATAAGATCTTGCTCAGATTTTCCAGTGAACATAACATGAGTTGTTTGAAAATGACATATTATATAATTTAATAAATCCTAAAGGGAATTATACACTTTACAAATATAATATTTTATTATTTTGTTAGTGGATTTCATATTTGAGACTATAGGATTATTTTATTTACAATTTGACTAGATGTGTTATAAATAGTTATATTACTATATTAAAAAGTCTTCATTTTTATGATATATTGGGAATAATTATATGAATTGGATGTAGTGGTTTGTTGAATTATTAAATTTGAGATGTGCTAATAGAGATGTCATATTTTATCATAGATATATGTGGGGTGACAATAAGATATGATGCACTTAATAGACTACATGAATATATTTTTTTAACTATATATAAGTTGGTAAGAAATTTCATCGTCATTATATGATTCAATGGAAAATTATATATCACATTTTATAAATTAATAAAAATGTATAGGTTCGGTACAGTACAATTGGTTAAAACAAATCATCGATTGGAGGGTCAATTATAGAAGCTTATTTATATAAGGAAATTTATATTTTCTTATCCCATTATTTCAAACCTGAATATCCATCAAAACATAACTGAATGGGCCATAATGATGAAAATGTTGATGAAACACTCAACATTCAATTATTAATTTTTAATCAACATGAATTTGGCTTTGGTGGAGTTCATGAATGATGTATTTTCGATGAAGAACATCACATGGCTCATGCATATGTTCTACTCAACTTTAAAGAACTGACCTGATTTATACAGGGAGTGTTATTGAAACAAATTCTTGAGTTTTCAAAAATATATTATTTTTTTATTTGTGTATTATATGATGATCATATTAAGGAATACTTTCCAAAAATTATACCAACTACTCTTGAAGAATGTCGACAACCTAATTTTTCCTACTAGTTTTAATGATTGGTAAAGTAAATTGTTTATTGTTTGACATATGAAATCAATTTATTAATATTTATTTTTTTAATTGTTTTTCAATTTTTCATGTATCATAGCATACTGATAAAATTGATAATCGATTGTGTGTATAGATTAATCAACTATCCAAAATGGTTAAATAATATAAATCATTAGCAGTAAATGTTTATTGATTTTATACATCTGCATATGGTGAATCAAAAAAACAATGAAAAAAAGTGTTTTCTTTAGAGGATATCATCATAGAGAAAGTGAAGTTGACTTTTATGGCATGCTAGATGAAATAATTGAACTCTGTTATTTGATATATAGTTGTGTAATGGTGATTAAATGTGGTTGGTTTGATACTGGTGGAGGATTGTGTGCCCATCTGCACCATGGACTCTTCAACATGAAATATAAAATCCTTCTTTCGATAAATTAACCATTTTTATTGGATCATCAAACACAAAAAATATATTATGCAAATTAATATACTGATTCAAGATAGTTAATTGATTAGTGGAGTATTATAAAAATGAAGTTCCTTCAAAATAGTTTAGGCAAATTGAATATGGTTCGATTAATATGAAATAATTAAAAAAATTCAATAGAGAGTCCCAAAGAAATATTTTCAATAAGGAGACACAAATATCAGTGATGACGCCCAACATTTACTGGTTAATGGTGACATTGATGTTGATGATTTAACAAATAAATTTCAATTAACATGTGATGATGGAGCTGAAACTGCTATAGAAATTGATGATATTGAGGAGGAAGATAATGATATTTACACAATAATATATGAAGATGAAGATGAAGATAAATAATGACACAATACTTGTTTGTTATAATAAATTTAAATAAATATATATATATACATATAATAGTCATCTTCAATTATTTGATAACAACATTCTTTTCAAGTTTCATATGGATAAATAGATCTTCTGTGACCTCCATGAGATTGTACTACCTAGTGATGATCCTGATAATATGTCATCAAAACCTTTGGTTGTAGGCGGTTCATTGTCTTGGTGGGGTATTTGTCTTGTGAGATTGATTATCCCTGACACTATTCCCGAGTGACTTCCACTACTATATTTTGATCCATGCATGATGAGGTATGGTCAGTTTTGTAATTTAGTTAATTTTCATTATTTTTTATTTTCATTAATTTATTTATGTACTATTTGTTTGGTTATTTTTTTATTTTTTTCACATATTTTTTCACATATATATTTTGAAGAGGAGAGTACTATTCTATAGAATTATTTTTTTCAATGCATGGGTGATGTGGGCTCATATTCTCATTGATGTTTTGCTGAGCATGTTTGATCATTGTAAGGTATGTAAATATATATTAGTTATTTTAAAATTTATTTAATTATTAAATTTATATTATTAATTATTTATATGGTTTAGGGTATCCCATCGATGAAAGAATGATGACCTCTATCTGGGAGGTCTGGGTGGCCTGTATGCATGATCGATGTCGTCAAGTTTTTCACAATATGAGGACGAGATCCATGAAAAAATCTAGAGTAATAATTTTTACCAGTCTTACTAGAGCCATTTAGCAGGTTTCATCTCATATTAGATTTGAGAGGGATTTTTCTCAATTTGGTTGGAAGACAATTTTTAGAGGAGATCGTCATTAGGTTGGAATAACTGAGGGAGATAGGATGTAACCCATATTCATGGTTGTCACACATTTAGTATTCATTGAAAACATATGGTAAGTACTTTTATTTAATACTTTATATAACATTAGATTTGACTTGTTAATTTTATTTTTCATATAGGTGGTTGAGGAGCATGATATTACACATTTTGATGTTTATAAGAGGATGTATGAAAACCTTATCACCAGATATATTACTGGTGGTCTACCACACCATATTGAGGTTTGTATTTGTTTTTTAGTTTTAAAATTAATGAACCATAATATTATAACTATTTTAATTTCAAATTTCATTTGAAGAAATCATTTTTAGTTGCGACTTCTCACACATATGGGGAGATTTAGGATGAGACTGAGAGTTAGACCACCAGTGTAGAAATATTTGATAACTCTGATGGGATGCAGGTGAATCTGTATTCCTTATAGAAATGATGAGTTGTTTGTATCCACTCTTGATTGACATCTAGAAGTTACTATAGAACTATTTTTTTGTCATTGTCCAGGTTGAGGGGAACTCTTGGAGAGCCATAATCATTGTTTTCAAAGTATGAGGAGAATATGAAATCTATGTTAGAGGTTATATAGACCCTATATATAAATCATGGTGAGTTTCTTTAGTAGTATGAGAAATAGTATGAGGAGTTTCATTGAGAGCATGAGTAGCAGTAAAAGTAGAAGATGATTGATTACAAGCGGTGTCTGGTGTATGGTATAGGGCTGAAGTTCCGTCTACCACCCCCTCTAAAAGACCTTTCCCATCCCCAGTGATTTTTGTACTTTGTAGATACATTTATTATGTTAAACATCTGAATGAACACTTTTTTATAAATATTTTTATTAATTATAAAATTTATAGTTTTATATATTGAGTTTTTCTATATTGTTATATTCTTTTATTATGTTAATATGATCTTTTTTTGGTTTTTTTATATATTTTCTTAATTTTATTGAAATTATTTGTGATGGGAAACTAATCATGTCGCAAATAGTTTATTAAGTTATTTGCAATGGGATTCCTGTCTGATTGAAAATATTATATATAGTATGAGACGTCTTCCATCTCAAATATTATTTTTGATGAGAGACATCTCCTATCACAAAAAAATGTATACAAACTTTTTTCAAAGTTTACATTATATGGGGAAACCCTCATCCCAAAAAAGTTTTTTTTAATTCTCTTTACAATAAATAGTATTTGTGATTTATTTTTCTTCAGTGGGCCATTTTTTCGTGTTTCAATCGTAAATAACTACTTATGAAGGGATCCCATTGAAAATGGACCACTACAAATAAGTCATTATCTAGTAGTGGAAAACAATAATTAAGAAAAATATATGAAAAATATAGGGATACAAATTTATCCCTTTTTAGGATTTTTCAGTATAAATATATAGGTAAAACTGATGTAGATTAATTTTTACTTTATATTGACCATACCAAGGTTTTGTTTAATTTATTCAAATATATTATAATAGATGGATTTTTTGAAAATATGATAAATTTGTTCATTGATTCTGATGAACTATAAAATAATATATCCATTTTTTGTGATACCAAAGGAAGTGGTGTCATATATCAATGTGCATATCTCATGAGTAATGGGTCGAGTTCTTACATAAATAAATGGAACATGTGTTATCATATAAAATAAAAGTTTTACTAAAATTCATACCAAAATCAGAAATTGTGTGTTGTATCCACAACACTTGAGCAAAAAAAATATTAGCTGGTATATTTTCATCAATAGTGGTGTAATATAATATAGAATTTTATTTATTATAAGACAATGAAACTGAAGCTTCACTTATGGAATGATAGGTTTTGGATATACTTTTCTTAACAATTTTACAACCACCAATGTTGGAATCAAAAAAACATTTTAGTTCAACATAATTTCTAGAAGAATAAAATAATCTAATATCCAAAAATAATTTAATGTAATGAAAAAAATCAATTTATATCTTTAATGTGATATTATTTTGGATTTACTCGAAAAATTTCCCAAAATAATTTATAAAACATTAATTTTGGATTACTAGATGTATGACATAATAAACTACCAATGATTCCTTGGAAAATTTATTGACATAATATTTTCCTAAATTCATCAATATATATATATTTTAGGTATTGATAAGAGTACATACACTTTTATCATTTTCATAATCTAGTATTTTAATTAAATATCTTGTATAATTTTTTCAGATATGAAATTTCATTCTAGATTTTGGAAATTTTGAAAACTAATAAAAAATGTCAGTTCTCCCATCATACTCTATTAAAATTCATATTTAATAAGTTATTTAAAGGAATAAAAAATATATTTTTCAGTTGAAAAAAATATAATTTAATTAATATAAATTTTTACAATTATGGTTTCATTAAAAAAATCCTTAATAAAAAAAATTGGACCATCTTCACCCTTAACAAAATCATTTTGAAGTTAAAAACCTAGAAAGACTATCATACCAGGCTCTTTGGCCTTCCTTATATCTATAATGTTCCTTAATAAGTTTGTAAAAAATATAGAGATTATATATTTTTAAAAATATGTGGTTTTTCTATATAAAATTCCTTCTGTATATATTCATTAGGAAAAGAACACTTTATATCCATTTGATAAATACTTAAATTTAATAATACTACATTATCTAGAAATATACAAATATATTTGAGTCTAAAATCATGAGAAACGTTTTCTTCATTATATATACCTTTATTTTGATTATATCCTAGGGAAAAAAACCATTACTTATTTCTTACTATAATTCTATTTTCATTTTGTTTTTAAAGAAAACCACATTTTATCACAATCATATGAAGACATTTAGTATATTATATCAAGGTCCAATATTTTTCCTCTCAAACTCATTAAGATCATCCTACATTTTCCATATATAATATTTATTTCCTAATACCAAATTAGGTGTATTAGCATCAAACTGGGAGAAAAATTCACACTCTTCACATTTATTTCTTAAGGTTCATCTAGTTTTTATTGGTTGATCTATATAGACATTGATATTATTAGTGGCATGTTCCCTCAATAAATCCTGATTTCTTGGGTTTGTAAAGAAAATCAATATGTTGAATTTCTTCTGGAGGTAAAACATTAGAAATTACTTCTTTAGTTTTTTTCATTTCTGAATAATTTTCCAACATTGGTTGAAAACCACTTTTGGAAAGGTTGATTGAAGATGTGGTTTCTGGTTTGTTTCAAAACAAAAGGGTTAGTTTCATAAAACTTTACATCAACTGTTTACTCAATAGAGTTTCTTTTTTTATTAAAGTCGTGAAAAGATTTACTTTTTTTAATATAGCCATTAAAAATTTCCACAACAACTTTTGGTGAAAATTTATGTAATTTATCCATGGTATTTAATATGAATTAATTACAACCAAAAACTATTAAGTATTAATGTTTTATCTTTCTTCTTGTCCACAATTCATATTTAATTTTACTAAGAAAAGGTTTATTAAAAAAATATTTAGAGTGTAATAGGTGTACTTATAACTTGAGAAAAAAATGTTTAGGAACTGAATATTCACTCAAAATGGTTTGAGTAATCACCAAGGTAATTTTATTTCTTCTTTTAATTATTCCAATTTTAAGGTGTTCTTAGGTATGAAAAGTTGTGTATAATTCTTTTAATACTACAAAAAGTTTCAAAATCGAAATTTTCAAATTCTATAGTATGATCACTATTAATAGTAGCCAAAATTAGGTTTTAATCATTTCTAACATAGTATAAAAAAATTCAAAAAAAATATATCTTTAGTCATATTATATATAAAATAGACTCACGTATAAAATTTCCCAACACCATTAAGAACGTTTATCAGACAAGATATTGCAACGATATACTTTATAACCATAATAAGAAATAGTTTTTAAGTAACAATATAAAATTTTATAAATATATTCATTATGGAAATGTGTAAAAATTGTAAAAACATGTATAAAAAATACAATAACTTTTATTAAATCAGGTAACAAACTTACAGTAACTTTAATAATAAAATTCATCACTTTGACATCATGTGATAAGGATGTTTATGAACCCATATATAGGTATCTATGACTTCCACTATCATAAGTTTTTTTTATAGAAATTATATTACTTTATTGGAGAGACCTTGTAACACCTTAGGATTTTATGAATTTTTTTTCAAATAAATTTTATTTTCTTCAATAGCTTACATTACAAGAAACACCAAGTTTAATGGAAACAAAATATGCTACTAAAACGTAGTATTTAATATGATATTTTTTTCCTAGAAATTGAAATGGAAAATATAAATAGGATAAAATAAATTATAAAAATATATTTTTTAAACATATATATAAAATGAATTATATTGTGACCAATTAATTAGAAATGAATATAAAATTTTAAAATATAGGAAATATTTTTCTGAAAAACTATTTTTATGCTACCAAACATGTTTTATCCCAATTAATTAAATAAATCACTTTTTATTAATAATCTTAATGAAATTTATATAATTTATATTAAATAAAATGTTTAATATTTATCTTCTTCATCTTCTAGGTATGAGATAATAATAAATCCTATTTTAGGCTTAAAAATATATTTTTTTAAAAGCATTTTTATCACCATTTCTGCACGTATTTTAAAATTAATTTTTACACATTTAGATAATTTATTTGAAAAATAAAATTAATTTTTAAAATTTCCATTTTAAAAATATCATGGTGTTAATTTTTTATATTTTTATTAAATGATAAATTTTGTAGTGAATAGTTAAAAATACTGGTTTTTATTAAAAATTCCCTTTTCATTCAAATAATTTACAAGATAAATTTTATTTATATCTGGTTATAAAGGTAAAATTACTTCAATTAAATATATATTAATGCAACTTAGTTAAATGGAATCAGTTTCAAATTTAATTTTAATATAAAAACATTTTAAGAGTTTGAAATTTTCTATTTGAAAAACTATTTTTTCGTCACGTTTGCGGGTTTAATTTTAAATAAAAAATTTCAAATATGTAAATTGAATTTTGGAAAATGTATTAAATATTTTGAGTCAAAATAATTAATAATATATGACTATTTAAACATAAATTTTTCTTCAAATTTGTAGTAAAAATAGTATAAATTAATGTCTACAGTTAAGGATAAAACTGGTTTACTAGTGGTAAAACTAAATATAAAAGGTGTAAAATGACATAGAAACACGTAAAACCCCATTTTATGGACATATGTAAACCTTATAACGTATAAGGTATGATAATTACCCATTTTTATCCATTTTTCATGTTTAAAACAAGGTTACACTTTATTCTTTTAAAAAAATTCATGTGTGACCTCTCCCCCACTTCTAAAAGGCCACCCCCTCGGATCTCATATTCACACTTCCAAAACAATTTTTTGTAGAATACCTACCAAAATATCTTCGTTAATTATCTACCCACATCCTATATGCCATATTAATTTAATAAACACTTCTAATAAGACATTCGGTATAAACCTGAAGAGTTTCTCGAAAGAACAGGTATAATTATTAAACCTATTTTTTTATTTCTTATTCCACCTCTAGAAAATAATCTTAAACTATTAAATATAATTGATTAATATTATAAATTATAAGGATATGTTAATATTTTAATTTAATTACCTACATATATCACCTATACCATCAAATAGAAAATAAAATCATCGATCATGTGTACGGAGGATCGCCGCCTTTTGAACTGATGATATTCATTTTCCATCACCAGCTATCGCATCTAAATATAATGATGGATTTAATGTTTATATATGATATTTATGATATTATAAGACTAATTTAATTATAATAATACATATATATTCTTATTTCTATTTTGTAGGAATATGATAAGGTAAGTCGTATGTATGGTAAACTACCGCCTCGCAAAGCGATGTGATTCTTTATTCACATACCCATTAAATAGAAGATAATGATGGTATATTTAATGAATATTTGTGATATATATGACATAAAAATTATTATATAAATATAATATATTATTTAACTCATTTTATTTTCATCTTCGAAGAAAATTGAAACAACATTCATGCATACATACGGTATACCATCTCCATAAATGATGTAATTCATTTTCCATATCTAACATTTTTGGATGAATATAAACAAATATATAATTAATAAATATGATATTTGAATAATTTTAAATATTATTTATATGATTGAATCATCTTCAAATTAAAAGGAAAAAAAATACCAAATCAAAAGATAGAAGAAAGACAAAGAAATTATTACACGAAATAAGGTTTTAACAGGGAACTATTAATAAAAAGGTAATAAAAGGTTATAAATAAACAATATGTGGTATGATAGATATTATTATCCTTTAATTTATTAATAATAAACCTATATTTATTATATAGGTTTTTTGAATGCGAATGAAGGAATTCGATACTTAAGGTAGGGAGTTTAGTCTCAATTTTCCTTCTTTGAGACATGTGTTATGTTTTTCACCTATTTTATTTTATGAGGTGTATTTACTAACTATTTTAAATGTTATATAATTAATATACTTATTATAATTATATTAAATGTTTAATTTTATGTTATACTTTAATGAGTCTAATGATCCAAATGTTACCCAAATGGTATGGGATTTATGTTTCAATCTCATTGTTTAACAGGGTTGATTTATGATCTTGCTTCCAATGATGATATATTATGATATATCTATCAATAACTTCATTAATATTATTCTTCTAAATTTATTTCTTGATAATGCATGTTTTCCCTTCATTTTCCTATATTTATGTACTCATGATTCCAAAATATGTTTTTTAAAGAAAACCAACATTATTTCTCTCTTCATCTAAAAACCCTTTTTTATACATGAACATGATTTCTAAAAAAATTAAATAAAGTTTTGATATTACCCAAATATTTTTTAATATCATTTTTACACTTTTTTTACTTTTTTCAAAAAATAAGTAATCTTTCTATTTTTTCCAAAAAATGTTTATTTGTATTTTACATAAAATATTAAAGGAATCATTCTTAAAATGTGTATTGAATGAATGGTATTTCCCACTACCATGACCAATAAATTAATTAAATATTCCTTAATATTTTTCCCATGTTATTTTCAAATAAATTGATTTTTAAATTTTTATGAATTATTATTTTGAGAAAGTTATTTTTAATGTTAAAAGTGTATTTTATCAAGATATATTCCAAGTGATCTTTCAAAATCATTTTCCTTAAAAGATGAAATACCTTTAGGTTATTTATTATTTATTATGGATATAATCCAAGGAGAAAATTATTATTCCTGCTTTTAATTTTTTATGTTTCTTTTGATATGTTGTTCGCGAAAATTGTTTCTCTTATATGTGTTATACAATGATGAAATGGCTATGAAACCCCCCTCTTTTTCCATGGGTTATTCAATGATTAAATAATTAAATGAATGAGAATGTTTTATCGTTTTCACAAGTTATTCTATGATGAAATGTTTATAAAACCAATTTCTTTTCATGGGTTTTTATATTATGAATGTTTTATAATATTTTGGAACACATATGTATGATTTTCATTATGTGATGTGTGGGGCCTATATCTCCTTCCAATGAATTAGGAAAATATTGATATATCATGAGATAAATAAGACGATAATGGGGATTGAACCAAGTTCAATAATAGTATTTTCCCACTATGATAGTCTTGAGAGTGAACCTTTACAACTATGATTATTTAGGGACAGAACCCATTCCACTGTGATAGTTTTGGAAATAATCCTTGACTACAAAGTAAATTATTTTATATGCTTATGTGTACAGAAAAATCTATGTGTTATTACAATTTTATGATTTAATAGATAATTTAATTTTATTATAATATGATTTAAGTATTTTAAACTACTAGGATTTATTCCCTGACTCATGTTTATGATCTATGATATGTGAGGTATAGTTTTTCAAACATTATTATCATGTTATCATATGCTTATTCTCATGTTATGTTGGTATCTCATGGAATACCCTTTCTGAGTATCTAACCTCACTCTTTATTTTTTTTCTTTCCTCGGGTTATGATGAAAGTTATTAATCATGATTTGTCAAAGAAGGGTTCAAGTTATGAAGAATTTAGTAAGAGATGATGTAGCTCTATTATGGAAGTGTTTTCTATGTTTCTATATTTTTATAGGCACTAGACCTAAATGATTATGTGTTGGATCGTTATGTTTTATAATTAATATTTTTCAATTGGGATGTAATATCAATGTAAGACATGTTTGGGTCACTACAATCAGTATCGGATAAAGGGTTAGTTAATCCTTTAGAAACTATAATGAGAAAATATTTTTGAAACCCCATATAATAATCATAATTATAGGATTAAATCTTATGTTTTGGTAAATAAACAAGTGTGGTTGTCCTATAAATGCATCCATGTATGGATAATATAAATGGAAGTTGTTATGGAATAGATTTAACTATGAGTAATAACATCAAAAAGGTGTGTTGGGTATGGATCAAGTGTTTCCTGGTATAAAACAATGAGACTTACCACACACATAGTTTGACACTCATGGGGGATATTCTATGGTTAATTCAAATTATCTTTATGAACCATCATGAAGGATTTGAATAATGACTATGAATGACCTAGGTTAAGACTAAGGTGTTATAGATTTAAAGAATGTGTCATGATTTAGACATCCTATATGTTATAGTTTATGATTATGTGGTTCACCTAGATGATTATTATTTCGTAAACTATTACTTTTGGTTATATTCAATGGATGGATTATAAAGGAACCATGTTAATGATATGCTAAATGTATAGTATAATGATTTTCCTCCTATGAAACCAAATGTTATAGAAGATGAAATGAAACATATCATTTCTATGATTAGAAATATTACTCAAGATATGAGTCATGATGAACTCACAAATGTGAAAATGAGTGAATGACGTTATTTTGAGTTCTTCATAAGGTGATGTTCACATTAATTTGGTGGTTCTACTGATACATTATTTACTGAGTAATGGGTGAGTACCATTAAAAATATATTTTCCATTCTATAGTGTCCAGATCATGAAAATTTCATTTTGATTTCCTATAATTTGTAATATAAAGTATATCAATGGTTGAATCATATCAAGAATACAAGACAATAAGTTGAAATTGACTCCATGTAATGGGATGTGTTTAAGAAATTACATTTCAATATAAAAAATTCCTTGTATTATTCACATTAAAATAGATAAGTATATCTTTTACTTAAAGAAGAAGAATAATGAATATGTCAGTACCTATGTGGTGAATTTTTCAAGACTTATGAGGTATACTTTTGGTATTATCATTTGACATGAATGTAAGGTTTATTGATTATTCAATATCTTAAGACAATGTATCTAAATGGATTGTACCATAATGGACTTATTTATCTATGAAGGAATTTTTTTTGTATTATCAAGGAAGAAATTGATATTGGGGTTACCCATCAGTTGTAAGGTTTTAATAAGAAAAGAAAGATGGGATTTAAAGGAAACAATAAAAATAATGGAGAAAATAATATTAGCATGACTTTATGCTCGTTGTGTCGAATGAAACATATAGGAAATTTTATTAAGGTGATAGGTAAATGTTTTTAAGTGTGTGACGTAAGGTCATCAAGAAATTGATTTTCTATGTGATGTGAAAAAGATATCTAATGATGGGAATAGAGATAAATATCTACATAATGTATCACCCATACTCCAGGGATTCAAATGTTTGGAGTTTGGGTATTATGATAACCAGTTCCCAAATATGAAGGTTAACGATAATGATCGACATCAATAGCCTCTTAATATAATAGATAAAGGGAAAAATAAATTGATCTTTATTAATGATGAGGGATGTATGAATTATGTTGTAAGATGTGCATTTACCATCTTATCTAGAACTGTTAATCACTTCTTTGAATCTAGATAATTTAATTCTTTCATACCTAAAAAATTATTAGGTTATAAATATACCACCCAAATTATTAGAGGTAGAATTATAATTGAAAAACCTTAATGGATAGATTATTTCGTGTAATGTGTATGATTACTCTCCTATTGATGTTTGTGTGAATGTAATTCATGAAAAATCATATCATTATTCTTATGGATGAATTTTATGTTATCTTACTCATAGATTAGATTTCACAAGATAAATCCCTTTTCAATTTTTGATAAGGTGAAGTCACATTTGATACTAAAAACCATCTTATTATTGTCTATTTGTGTGATCATAAATATGTAATTCTGTTGGAAACCATATATTTTGTAAGGGTTTTAATTCTTATCAAAATGAGAATTTATCATAGATGGTTTGGGAGAAACATTACATAAATGATATGCTTATTTTATCGAATATTTTTGATGAATTTGTAAAAGAGTTGTTGAGTCTTCCACAGAAATGTGTAGTTTATTTCTCAATAGAACTAAAACCTGGTGCCAAAATTATTTCAAATACTCCCTATAGAATGAAATTTATTAAATTATATGAATTGAAGAACAAACTCCTGGATAAAATTGAAAAGGAATCCATTTATCAAAGTGTGTCACCTCATGGTGCACCAATTATATTTGTTAAAAAGAAGGACGGATTGATGAAAATATGAATTGATTATAACAAGCTAATAGAGATCATGATCAGGAACAAGTATCCTCTACCCTGTATTGATTATATGTTTGTTCAACTACATAGATATCAATAATTTTACAACATTGACCTTCATTCTGGATATCATCAGTTGGGGGTCAGGAAGGAGTATAAACACAAGAAAGAGTTACATAAAAGTTATAGACACTATGAGTATATAGTGATTCCATTTGGTGTTAATGAATCTCCCTCAATATTCATGGAATTTATGAATAGAGTATTTTAGAAATTATCTTGATCAGTTTGTGGTAGTCTTTGTAGAAGATATTCTTATTTATTCAAAGTAAAAGTAAGATCAGGACTATCGCTTAAGAATTATATACCCCTTAGAAGGATAAATTGTTTGAAAAAATTAAAAACTATGAATTTTTTCTAACAAAAGATTTCATTTTTTAGGTCATATAATCTCAAGATAGGTTATATTATTAGATCCATCAAAGACAGAGGCTATTAATCATTGTCCCAGACCCACCACAGTGACTGAGATCCATAGATTTCTTATTTTATTTGGATATTATCAATGGGTTGTGGAGAATTTACCACGACTATCTAAGTCACTCACCAAGTTAACTCATAAGGGAGCCAAGTTCCTTTAGATATATGAATGTGAGGAAAATTTCAAGGAATTGTAGGGAATATTAGTCAGTTAAAGTATTCTTTCATTACCCAAAAGTAGAGAGGGGTTTTAATATAAAGTGATGCATCAAGAAAGGATTAGGATACATTCACATGAATAATGACGTTTTTATAGGTTATGTATCATGAAAATTAAAGGTTTATGTGCAATATTACATAACTCAAGATTTGGACTTAGCTTTAGTAAGTTTTTTATTTATTATATGGATGAATTATCCTTATAGAGAAAAGTTTTATATATATTTATATATTAATCACAAACTTTTAAAGTGTATATTCAAAAAAATGATTTGAATATGCACTAGATAAGATAGTTGGAGATGATTAAAGATTATGAATTCTCAATACATTACTACCCTCAAAAAGTGAGTAAGGTTTCTAATACTTTGAGTTGAAATGATCATACTGGATAAGGATCATCAAAGATACAATATTTATTTATTTGAAAAAGGATGGTTCTTGAAATATTGAAGGAATGGGAAAAATATTATATTTCTAAAAAAGTGTTCAACCATCTATCCATGTGAGGATAAAAGAGTCATAGAAGGATGATATGGTGTTTAAAAAGAAGGGGAGAAATGTTCATGAGTTTAATTCTGATCTTGATGGAATGATAAGGTTTTGGAACCATGCATGTGTTTTTCCTATTTCAGATTTGAATAAAGACCTATTAATGGAGGCTTACAGTTTTTCTTTTTCTTTTCTTCCTGGAAGTACAAATATTTATATAGATTTGAAATAGAATTTCTGGTGCGGTGTCATGAAGGTATATATTTCATAGTTTGTATCTTTGTTCATAGTATATTAGAATGTTCAGGCTAAGAGATAAAAGTATAAGGGGGTGTTATAACCATTAACCATTCCATAATGGAACTACAAAAACATCACCACTGATATTATAATCATAATTACAAAAACAACTAAGGGAATAATGCTATATGAGTCATAGTTGATCTCCTTAAAAAGTTAGCAAACATAATTTCTATCAGAAAATATTTATATCTAAATTACCTTGTTATGATATATACTAAGGATGTTTTAAGGTTTCATGGAGTACCACATTCCATAGTATCTGATTAGGATCTAAGGTTTAACTCAATGTTTTGGATAAGTCTTCAACAAGCTCTTGATAGGGAGTTGAGTTTATGAACTGTGTATCATCCTCAGAAATATGGTCAATCTAAGAGAACAATTCAAACCCTATAAGATATTATAATATCTTATTATATGGATTTTAATGGTGTTTTAGTTCCACACCTTCCTCTAATTAATTTTTCATACAAAAATAGTTTTCACTCAAGAATTTGGACAGATCATTATAAATACCTCTATGGAAAGAAGCATAGAGCTCCAATGTTATTCAATTAATTTGGAGAAAGAATTATACTGGGACCTGAGCTATCTTATAGCATGGTAAAAAAGATAGATCCATTCAGTAACACATGAGGATGGTACAAAGTTGGTAGAAAAGTTGTGCTGAAAATTGCCAATGTGATCTAGAATTTAAAGTTAGTGACAATTTGTTTCTAAGAATTTCACCACGGAATAAGTTTATCAAATTTTGGAAGAAATGGAAATTAATCCCTAGGTATATTAGTTCTTTTGAAAATGTCGATCATGTCGGGGAGGTAGATTATCAATTGGTGCTTCCACTGAACCTCTCTAAAATCTATGACGTGTTCCATATATCTCTCAGAAGAAAGTACATACATGATCCTTCACCTATATTAAACTCTGAGGTCATACCACTAGAGCAAGATATTTATTATGAATAACCGCTAGTGTTGATTCTAGATCACATTGTTAATGTTCTATGAAACAAGACCACTTACCTGGTCAAATTTGTTTGGTGAAATTCCCAGTTTGAGGAATCTATGAGGGAACATGGGGATGTAATGAGGCAAAAGTATCCTCTATGGATTGTATCAAAGTGATAAAATTTCAAGGGTTAAACTAATTTTAAAGATAGTAAAATTCAACACCTAGATATTTTATGATTTTTTTTCAAATAAATTCAATTTTATTCAAAACCTTTTGTTACATGAAACATCGAGTTTTAGTGAAACCAAATATACTATAAAAATGTTATTATTAAATACGATAGGAATCACTATGCCATTGGAATAGATTGTATGAATAGTATTAACTAAATAATTAAAATAAAGGTTTTAAAAATGTATATAAAATAAATTCTTTCATTACCAATTAAAAAAATTAAAATAAAATGTATTTGAAAATAAAGGAAATATTTTCTTGAAAAATATTTTAATGGAAACAAACATGTTTTATATAAATTAATTAATTCAATAATTTTCTGGAATTATTTTAATTAAATTTATATATTATATATTTAGAAAATATTTTACATTCATCTTATGTATTTTATATTTATGAGATAATAATAAATCCAATTCTATACTTAAAACTATATTTTTCTAAAAAATAGATTTCTCACCTTTTTCACAATTATTTGAAAATTAATTTTTTCCAATTTTAGAAAATTTATTTGAAAAAAAAAATTCAAAATAATATTTTAATAATTATCCTGTTTTCAATTTTGGAAAATCTTCTTGAAAAGATAAATTTTGCAGCAAATACTGAAAAAAAATATTAGTTTTATTAAAAATTTCATTTTCATTAAAATTGTTTACAAGATATATTATATTTCAATATGGATCTAAAAGTAAAATAAGTAAATTTATATACTAAATATAACCAATTAGTTCATGTGAATCAATAACATATTTAATATTAATATAAAACTTTTTAAACTTTTGAAAATTTTCTCTTTGGAAAACTGCTTTTTCATCGTGTTTTTAGGTTTTTTTAACATAAATTTTATAATTATATGAATTAAATTTATAAAATTGATTATAATATTTTGAATCATAATAATTTATATTATATAATAATTTAACAATTAATAGTAAAAAAATGTAAAAATTAATTACCATGTTGAGGGTTAAAATAGGTTTATAAGTGGTTGAACTAAAAAGATAAGGGGTAATTGGCCTAGAAACTTGTGAAACCCATTTTATTGAAATATTTTGAATTTATAAACTATAAGGTTATATAATTACCCTTTTTTACTTTTTTATGTGTGAAAAATGTGGGTACAGTTAATTTCATTCAAAACATTAATGTGTGTCATTTTCCCCACATATAAATGGACACTAACTCTACTCTACTCTTAAAACATTAAAAACCCTTTTTTCAGAAAATTCCAATCCAAATATCATCCTAATTTATCTAAAAAATCATATTGTGATTATTTTTATTACAAAATCCTACTAATAAGGCTATAGGTATAAACATAAAGTCGTTCTCTGAAGAAGAGGTAAAATTATTAAACTTCGGTTTTTATTTTATTTATTTTACCACCTACATTAAATATTATTAAAATATGATAATATAATAGAAAAATATATTAAATATATTTATATTATATTATATTAATTTCGTGACAAAATTCTATCTCTGCTTCTATCGAATGGGAAACGAAACAGTCCATCATTTGTATTATGAACTACCGCCTCACAAACAGAGGTTATTCATTTCCCATCACTACCCCTAACAGATGTATATAATGATATATTTAATGTTTATATGCGTTATTTATTATATTTAAATACTTATTGAATTATAATATCACATATACCTTCTTAATTTCTATTCCAAGAGAATATGATAACGTCACTCAGGTGTACGGAAAACTACTGCCATGCAAAGCGATCAGGTTTATTTTTAACTTTCACTTTATATGGAAGGTAATAAGGGTAAATTTAATGAATATATTTTATGTATATGATATAAAAATTATTTCTTAAATATAATATATTATTTACTTCCTTTTATTCCATCCATCAAGAAAATGGAAGAAATATTCTTCTGTACATACTATCTACCGTCCCCATGAGTGATGTAATTAATTTTATATATCTAACATTATTGAATGAATATAAATAAATATGTTATGAATATATATGATAATTATATCATGGTTAAAGTTATGGTTATTATTTAAACATTATAATTATAAAAGGACATAAAATACCAAATCAAATCATACACAAATTACAAAGAAAATATTACCTAAAATGTGGTTTCAACAAAAAAATGTTAATAAATGAGTAACAAAAGGTCATAAACAAATAATGTATGGTATGATACATAATATTATGTTTCTATAATATATGTATAATAAACCTATATTTATTATATATTAGATCCAAAAATGTCTGAAATAAGTCGATACTTAAAGTAATGGATTTCTGTCTCAATTTTTCTTCATTAAGACATATGTTATGTTATGAACCTATATTATTTAATGAGGTGTATAAACTACCAATTTTATATTTTATATCATGATATTCTTATATTATTTATATTAAAAGTTTCATTTGATGGTATTCTTCAATGGGACTTATGATACCAAATTTTCCCAAGTGAAAGGGCTTGACATTACAATCTCATTATCTATCGGGGTTGTTTAAGATCATGTTTCTAATGATAATATCTTATGATATACATCTAAATAAATTATTTAATTTTATTATAATGTCTTTATTTATTTTTAATAATTTTTTTCTCTTCATATTCCTCTCTTTATCTACTTAATATTCAAAAAGAATGTTTTTACTAAAAATAAAATTTAATTCTATCTATGGTCGAAAACCCTTTTTCTTTCATGTCCGTGTTTTCTAAATATGATATAAATAAAGTTTTAATTTTTTTGAAATATTATTTAAAGTCATTTTTACCATATTTTTACTTTTTACAAAAAAAATTAATCTTTATGTTGTTTTCTGAATAAGTCCCATTTGGATTTTACTAAAAATGTGAAAGGAAAATTTGTTTAGACATGTACTGTATGAATAATATTAATTTCCACCATGAACGATCAATGATTTAATGATTCCTTAATATGTTTCCCATTTTATTTTAAAGAAAATTATTTTTAAAAGTTTTATTAATTTTTAGTTTTAAAATGTGATTTTTAAATTGAAAAGTGTATTATCTTTAAAAAATGTTCCTTGTAATATTTCAAACTAATTTTCCATCTAAGAAGAATCATTTTGATGTTACTTATGATATACTATGGATATGATCCAAGGATACCATTTTAATTCTTTCTATGAATGGTTTATATTTATGATGTCAAGATTTTTAGGAACTTAATTTCTATTCCATGTGTTATACCATGATAAAATTCTTATGAAACCCACTTCATTTTCCTTGGGTTATACAATGATGAAGTGATGAAAAAATTATTAAACCCATTCCTTTTACATTGGTTATTCTATGATGAAATGTTTATGAATCCATTTTTTCTGTGGGTTCTTATATCATTAATATTTTATGATCTTCTAGAACAAATATTTATTATTTTCATTATGTGATGGTTGGGAATTGTATCTTCCTCCAATTCATTGGGTAAAGATTGATATATCGTGAGATAAGTATGGATGGAATGGGGAGTGGATCTCATTAAGTGAGGGACTTTTTCCAATATAATAGTCTTGTGAGTGATCCTTGACTACTTTTTTTATTTTGGGTGTGAACCCATTCGACTATGAAATTTTTAAAAAATTCCCTTGACTACTAAGGAAATTATTATATATATATATATGTGTGTGTGTGTACCACAAATCAATTTATTATTCTAATGTTATGTTCTCATTGATCATGTTATTTTATTTCATTATGATACATATCTTATGAACTACCAAGATTTATGGGATGACTCGAATTTTTGATCTATGATATATAGGGTATGGTTATTCAAATGTTATTCTCATGTTCTCATAATTTTATGCTCAGGTTATATTAATGTATAACTTTTAACCCTTATTAAGAATCTGATCTCACCCTTTAGTATGATTAATTTCTCCATGTTTTTATGGATGATATTATGTATGATATTTCTAAAAGTGGAGGTAGTTATTAAGAACATAGTGGGAGATGATGTAGCTCACTTTTGGACCAGATGTTTATGTGTCCAATTTTCCAAATTCACTAGACCTAAATGATTCTGGCAAGGATTGATGTGTTATGTAATTAACAGTCATCTATTAAGATGTAATATCTATATATGAGAATTCTGGGTCACTACAGACTTTTTAGTACTCCATATGATGGTATTTATAAACCTTCTATCATTTATAATTCGTATATGTTCATCTTATTAACATTATATAATTACATTTATTATAGTTGGTATATATCCATCAGATAGAACTATTATTCTCCAACTAGTATAAATGAAAACCTTCATACAAAAAAAATTTATAACATGGAAAATATAAATGTAAGAAACATTAAAATATATAAATTAGGAATTATTATTTTCAAAATTAAATGTAGATATAGTTTTCCCACTCAAAAAAGAGATGTTTTATGACTTCATCCAAGGTGAAATTAACATAAGAGATTCACAGGTTAATGGTGGAATGTAGAAACTCAATCAAGGTATATTATCAAGGAATTTTTCACCTAGGTTCACGGTTGGATAATCTTCTACTCGATAAACCAAAAATTAGATAAAATATAAGGATTATATCACTTATTTATTTTATATTTCAAGTCTGTGGTTATTTATTAATTTATAAAATTAATTATTATTTTATGATTCAACATGATCATATAAAATAAATAAATTAACAATAATGAAAGATAAAATAAAATAAATTAATTATGCATTAATTATTTTATCATACATTTTAATTCCATGTTACATTTTAGTTAGGTATGTTCCAATATCTATTTTTGTTTTCCCTTTTTTCTTTGGGTGAGAATCTTCATCCAAGAATTGGAAGGATACCTATAATGGTGAGGTTATTAATTTATTGTATTTTCAGCTTTTTCATTTACTTTTCTATTATTTATTGGGAATTTACACAATTTGTGATAGAGTTTCATGATGTGTAATTTCAACTGAACTCATCCTGTGAGTTGAATTCAAAGCGTGAGTTTTTATACGATGTGCAAGGTTTACATGACATGTAATGTGAAAATCAGTTTTTAATTAAAAAGGCAACATGTTATTCACATAACAGAAAATGAAAGGGTTTCACAATGTTTAAAGGCGTTAAATGCGGTATAATTCCCCGAGTTCCACTTTTTAGAGTGTCATGCAGGTATTTGGGGACTCATTTGTTTTTTATCCTTCACCTCTCAGCCAGACCTCTTACCCTAGGTGATTTTGGGTGTCTTCCTTCCATCCAGATCGATTCACTCAATGATAGATCAACCTGGACATGTGCTTTTTCTCTCCAGGTAATATTTCCTCCCAGTTTCTCTCTTATTGGTTGTTTTAGAACCTTTTATTATAGGTATTGGTAATTGGATAGTGTTTTTTATCAATCATTTTAAATCTCTAGTCATGAATTTTCTTCTGAAGGAATAAAATGTGGTTTCTAACCCTTTTGTTAATGGTGTTTATCATTTATATGATCTTGTCATAGTTGGATCTGTTCAACTATTCTAACTTCTTGGATTTTTTGTTTCCCATATTATTTTATTCATATTTTAAATGGATTATTATGTGTTAAAATTTTAAAAAGGAATAGGTTCCCATTTGAAAATGGGTTTATCTTTAAAAAAGAAATTTCCTTGATTTGAAATAGAAAAGTGTATTTTCCATCCCTAAATCATATTGTATTGGATTTGAAATTGTTTTATACATGTGTGATTATGGTTTTAAAAATAGAAATTGAAAAACATTGAGCTATGGGAACCTTGGGTATGTTGAGATAGAGACTCAGGTATCCTTAGTCTGTGTGAAATCACTAGAAGGTAACCAATTATATGTCAACGATCTGTGGAATTCTTCGATGTTAGTATTGATTTAAATTTATACCTTTTTGTATTGTGAGTGTCTAGTATATATTGTCCTGTAGGATAGAGCTGGGCTGGTGGGTGTACTGTTATTTCTGGTTGTTTATTACATGACAGCTTATGTCATGGATGTTGGACCACATATTAATTTATATTTAGTATCTTTACTGACTTTGTTTCTATTTTTAGAATCATGGAATGCTATTTTTGAAAACTGAAGGATTTTTTGAAAAATAATTTAAACATTCTTATTTATTAAAATGTTTTAAAAACTATTTTTAATCCTAAATTGTGCACTACTGTTATTAGAACATGCATAGGTCTATTGACAGTATCCTATTGTGATCTATTTCTCACAGCCTACTTCTTCCGATTGGTGGTTGCAGACATTATTTTTTAGGATTCAGTAAAAATTAAGATCACTTTTTTATGCGGTCTTGCTTTTACATAGTTGTTCTATTTTTGGATAGTTTGTGTAGGTGACGTTTTGTCAAATGAAGACTTGTTTTCTAGAATTTTATTTATTTCCTGTTTAAACTATTTGGTTAAGATGTATCCCCAATTTTTTCACTTTTTACTCTGGTTGTATGTCTTGTTTTTCTTATATAAGAGACTCAATTTTTTGTCTTTTTTTACCCTACCCCATGATGGGTTGACTTGGGTGAAAAGTCTAGTTGACCCGGGTTGTTTTATTATAATTTGGTATTATAGGAGTTACTCATCCTAATGTATTTTATAATTTCCCAAGTTATTTATTTTTCTATGGTAGATAGGTGTAGGATCATCAAAATTTGTATTGTAGGTATAGAAAATGGGTCTTGCAATCTGACTCAGGTTACTTAATCAGAGTTGTCATAGGTGGTTAGAAAATATTTACTGAGTCCAAGAAAGAGTATTTATGTTCATTTTAATAAATTTTATGGGTTTTTATTTAAATTAACCTATATTTAATGTCTAATTACATGGTGTTTGTAAGATCATTTGAATAAACTATGTGTATAGTTTATTTGGATGGACCTATTTCATTAGAAAGTTGTTTCCTTTTGTGATAGGATTCCTAACTTTTTTAAATTATTATTGTTTTAAATCATTTTATTGGATTCTTATTTTGGTTCATGATTTTGGAATTTGTTTGGTGATATTTGTCTTAGGTTTAATAGAAAATGCATCCTCGAAAAGCTTATCCAAAAACAAGAGTGGAATCTATAATGTAGGTTCTACAAGAAGACCCGCCAGTGGACCCTTATTTGGTTGAAGTAGTCATCTGTACAATTCAGACTCTGGGGAAAATTGGCATATTGAAACCATGATGGCTTTTGGATCATGGCTCAGGATTTACCAAGTAGCATCCCATTGTCTTCTATGGTAACAAAGGACCGCCAATAGTCAAAGGAGTGGCTTGAATGGATTTACGGGGTCTTTAACTTCTGGAAGAATCTTGAATATTCTCATATTGTTTTTTCCATGTATATGCCTGAAGGAATGGGAAAAATATGGTAGTACTTAATAGTAAAAGCTAATATGAATGGCGTTCTTACTAGGTTTTCTTTCCAAAAGGTATTTAATCAGTAGTTTTATCATGAGACTTTATCAGAAGAAACATCCCAGGAGTTTCTATTGTTGGATAAAGGGGAGAGTACTATTCTAGATTCCTCCACATACTTTTTTGAGTTAGTGAATGAAGAATACGATCATGTTTCCAATGATTACCTAAAGGATCAAAGGTTCAAGATGGAGTTGAGGGCCTATGTTCAGACAATACTATATATTTTTTCCATCCTACCACTGTGAAGGTAGTGGATAAATAAAATTTAGCTAAGGGAGACATAGTTATGAGTTTATATTTGGGGACCACTTCAATAGGTGCAGAAGACAGCCAAAGTGGTCCTCCAAGTTAAAAACTAAATCAAAAGTGTGGTCAGTCTTATACAGGACCAATTTTAGGGGATTTTATAGGGAATAAATAGGTTATGTTATTCTAGTGTGGGAGGTATGGTCATATCTAGACTTGGTGTACAAAGGATCCTAGAACATATCATATTTGTGGGTGATCTTTGCATGAGATGTGTTTTCATGATTAGTTGTTTGATGTATATAGATTTCTCTAACATTTTTTGGAAATTTTTAATTAATTTTTAACTAATTTTCCAACTTCTTCTTATGTAAATAGTTTTTTTATAGTTTTTAATATTTTAGTAATTTTTTATATTTTTTAGTTAAATTTATAGTAATATTAGTTACATATTTTCTTTTTTACTTTATTAACATTTAATATTTTATTTTTTTAGTTTAACTAATATTATTTTTTTATTATATTATTCTATTAATTAATTATATTAATTGAACTTGTAAATATAATACATTTTTATATAACTCTACATATTATTATTTTTTATCTATTACTTTTATTTTTTTATTAAATATCATTACTTTTATTATTAATAATATTATAATTATTTTTATTTAACTTTTAGAAAATTATTTTTTTCATTTTTTAATTTTAATTTTTTTGTTTTTGAAATTTCTTTCCCCTTGACCCATTCCCCCACCTCCCCTTTTCTCTCACCCGCCATCCCCCTCTCCTACTTCCTAATCCCACCTCTTCCCCCTCCCCTACTATGCCCCCACTCCCCGAAAACAACCCAGCACCCCACCCCTTTGACCCACTCCCCCTCCTTCCCTCACCATTTACATCCAACTATCCTTCATCCCCTTCTACCCCCAGCATCCCCTCTCTCACCCCACTCCCTCACCCCTCACCCATGTTTCCCCTCCCCACCTCCCCTTCCCCTAATACTCCTTCCCCTATCCCCCCCCCCCTCTCCATCACCTCACCATCCCCATCCCCCTCCCCCAGTTCTCCTTCTACCCACTAAACCCATAGTCGCATACCACTCTAGTGTGTAACAACTAGCGACAAACCACCCTCTGATTCAACATACGTCTGAACTGACCTCCTCTGCTGACCAGAACAATATCTAGGTACCACACCTCCTCTTTTCCAGAAGTGTAGTAAGGGATTGGGTGAATCATCAACAGCTACAAAATTTTTCTTATTCTTTTAAACATTGACACTACATGACAAGAGACAGTGAAGATCTAATCATCTTTTAGTGGTGTGATGGATTGATTTGACGTTTTGGCGATCAATGATGTAAAGTTTATTATTTTTAGATGTGGAAATTAAATAATTGTTATTGTATTCACCTGAACAAACATCAGAACTCTAATATTTACATCTTCATCAGTTTATTTAATAGATTAATTTAGTTCACTTAGATAGTTTAATTTAATCTAATAGTCATTTTTAAATATTTTTTACTTTTAATAATTTTTAGTTGTTAATCATAATTAAATCTCATTTGACTATACATTCTTCCAAGAGGATGTTCTTGGTGTCTACTCACATTCAATATGTTGTTTGACCTTGCTTTCCACTTCTACAGTAGTTGGTTGGTTAAAAAATATTTCAAATTTCTTACATTGTGATGCGATTTCCAATGTCCCAAGATAGTAAATCAGGATCGACATTCACCAATGGGTTGCAGGTATATGTTGATGCTTCTAGGGGTGGTGGGTATCATTATCAGGACAAAGGGGATTTCCATGTCTCTAAATCTGAATGTATTTTTGATGCAAAATGTGTGCCCATGGAATCTAATGTACGGATAGCTACTATTAGTGGTAAGGTGTTTATTTAATCTCCTCTGGTTCTATATTTTTTCTTTTGGTTCTACTCATTGTCTTATTTTTTTAAAGTTGTTTGATGTGTTGGGTTTGTTCTTGGAGATTTTACCATTATTGTTAGATCTTTCCACACCTTTGGGAAGGATTTTTGGGCAAGGTTTAAAATTTTATGTGTGTCAGGTAGTGATAGATGACTTTGAGGTGGGTTGGTACTTCTTAGTGCTTGATCATGACATCTTTGACTAGATCATCGGAATGGATTGGATGATTAGTGAAATTTCCATGATAAAATTCTATCACTATCGGGTATATTTCTTACCTACCGATGGGGGAACTCATGTTTTTGATGGTGAATAGGACTCTATATCAAAATGAGAAGGGTTGGTTGTTTTTTATGTCAGTTTAATCTCATGACAGTTCTCATAAATGTTTCTAGATTTAGTTTACCCCTTCCTAAGAAGTCAGCTACCTTCTATTGTGTGTGTGGACATTCAGGTATTTCTTGATTATTTTTTGTCTTTCTTTCCTATTGAAAAGTTGAATTTACTATTGATTGGTTACCTATAAAAATTTCCATTTCTATTCTATCCGATCAAATGGCACATTAGATGTTGGTGGAACTTAATGTCCATCTTTGGGACTAAGAGGTTAAAGGATTTATTCATCCTAGCATATCACCTTGGGCTTCTTCTATTCTCTATTCAATGAGAGAATATATGAGCCTTAGACTTTGGATTGAATATCATAATATGAATTAGGTGGCCATTAAGAACAAGTATCATTTACCTAGAATTAATGATCTCTTTGATCAGATGAGGGGGGGCTCATTAGTTTTCAATGATTGACTTGAAATTGAGGTACTAGTAGTTGATAGTTTGAGAAGAGAATATATTCAAAATGGTGTTTTAGAGTCAATATGGACTTTGGATTTTCAATCTGTGTCATTTGGACTCACTAACGCCCTTGTGATATTCATGGATTTGATGAACCAAAACATTAATTGGTTTATAGACTCTCTCTTTTTTCATAGATGATATCTTAGTGTACTCTAAGATTGAAGTTAAGCACAAGGACCATTTTAATATCATTATTCAAACATTTTGGTAACATCTTCAATATGGTAAGCTTTTTAAGTGTGTGTTTTGGATCTGAGAAGTGATGTTTTTGGGGAATGAGATATGTGAGAGGGGTGTCTCAGTTTACCTTGAAAAGGTGTAGGACGTTATGTATTAGGAGTATCCTAGGAATGTGTTTGAGATTCAACAATTCTTGGGTTTTGAAAGTTATTATAGATGGTGTGTTTGAGACTTCTCCATGATTGTATCTTCAATGACATATTTCACCTATAAGGGTGTAAATTTTTAATGGAACTACATTTTTTAGAGATATTTTGGGGAGATGAAGATAAGTTTGACTTCAGTAGTAGTTTTGATTCTTTTGGAACTAGAATTAAGTTATGATGCCTTTAGTTATTCATCTGTTACGGGTTTGGGATGTGTCTTGATGTAGTGGAAATAAGTAGTGGCTTATGGATATCTCTATTTACACACTCATGAGAAGAAAAATACTTCCCATAATCTTGATTTGGAATCAGATATAAATTAACTCAAAACATGGTGTTGTTATCTATTTGGAGAGTGGTTTATGGTATATTTTGATAACAAAATCCTGAAGTATATTTTCACTCAGAGAGATCTGAACATGTGATAGAGACTCTGGGTTGAGTATCTTTGGGCCTTTGATTTTAATATCACATGTACCCATAGGAAATTTAATGTGTTGGATGGTGAATTAAGAATAAAATTACTAGAACTAGCAGTGAATGAATTAGTTTAATAGTTGTCTCTTATGAGTTACTATTCCTTGAAGAGATTGGGAGTGTAAGAGGTTTTTATTCATATGTTCTTGGCTTTGATAAATGTTGACCAATATATTTATGAGTGATTTCAACTCGAGAAGATGAAATAAGATGTGATCCAATTCTTAGAAGAAATCCTAAATGGTGGGGAGACATCCTGCAAATTTTCTTGGTCTCCTAGTAGAGATTTCTGCTTCCATAACAGGTTGGTTTTATTGTTTTCCTTGACACAAGATTTTGTAGAAAATGGACATCAAACTTTTTTTCCGTGCACCCTGGAGATACAAATATGTACCATTATTTGAGATGTCAATATTTGTGTCTATGGATGAGATGTTAAGCTGTGGATTTTTTATCGTAGTGTCTCACATTTCAAAGAGTTAAGGCGTAACATCAGATACATGCATGTTTTTTATATCATTTACCCATTTTAGTATGAAATTGGGATGAAATTTAAATGTATTTAATCATTTGTTTACCGCAAACCCCTAGTGTGAATGGTGTGATTTGAGATATTGTTTACAGACTCACTCAATCGGTGCATTTCTTACCAATAAAGGAGGCAATGAAAGTGGAACAGCTTGGGTACTTGTATTTTTTAGAGATTATAAATATTTATGGGGTTATCTTTACAATTGATTATAATGGGGGATTGAGGATCAAATCTAGGTTCTATAGAGTATTGAAAAATTTAATGGGTTCTGAGTTCAAATTAGGCATGACTTATCACCCATAGATGGATGGACAGATAGAAAGGTCTATCCAGGTTCTTAAGGATATGCTCTATGATTGGTTTCTTGATTTCAGTGGATCATGATACATACGTATGCCTTTGTTCGAGTTCTCCTTTGACAATATATATAAGTATTCAATCATTATGGTTCCCTTTGAGACTTTTTATGAGAAGTCATGTCAATGTCCCTTGTTCTGGGAAATTTTGGGAGAGTGGTCTTTGGTTGGGCCGAGTGTTGTTCTAGAGATTAAAGAGGTGGTGTAGTTGATCCAAATCTATTTGAACTTGGAAAATCATCATCAAAAATCTTATGAGGATAGTCATCATTGACAAATGGAGTTTAATTTTGGGGATCAGGTATTTCTCATAGTTTCACCACACTTGGTTCATCATCACTTGGGTATGTAGGGTAAGTTGGAACCAATGTTTGTAGAACCCTTTGAGATCGTTGAGTGACTGTTAAGGGTGGATTATAGGTTTCTTTAACCATCCACATTGACATCTATAAACAAATTGTTTCATGTTTCCTATTTTAGTATATATGTACCAGATCCTTCCCAGGTAATTTTATGGGAGGATGTTGTTCATGTGCCTGATTCCAATTTGGTTGAGCATCCAGTTTTGATTATGGATCTCCATGATAATGTATTGTATGGTAAAATGGATACCCTATTCTGATTAATGTGGATGTGTGGATAGGTTCTCCATGAGACATGGGAGCATGAATCATTAATGAGGCAGTAGTGGCCTGTTGGGACCACTTTGTGTATAAGGTTGTATTTGTTGTCAATAGTTGTCAATAAAGATCAAAATGAAGGAGATCAAGAAGTAGTCCAATGAAATGGAGGAATGGAAATTCAGATGATTGTTATTCTGATAATAAGTTCAAAGAACTTGTGTCAAAGGTGACACAGTGTTTACAATAGTGAAGAATGGTGAGGTATAATCCATATGAGGATGATTAAAGAAGAATGGGGATTTGATGAAGACCAAGCAATAGACTTATTGAAGAATAGAATCATATAATATTCATGAAGTAGATAATGACGGTTGAAGAAGAAGACAGTGTGGAAGGGATTCGAATTCTAATATGGCCATGCACTTCACATTGTATCAAAATATGATGATGCTAAAGTTTATCTATAAAAGGATATATATCATGACAGTGGAGTTTGTGATGAAAGAAGAAGATTTTCTAAAGAATCCAAATCACAGAAAAGAAGCATGAAGGCTATGGCCGAAGCATATATTGAAGGTGGTGTTTTTTCCCAGTGTTTGCCAAATTTTTGGGCATGAAAATCGAAAAGTGAAGACATGGGTTGTTTGCAAAAGTAGGTGCACACAAATAGGAAGTGGTGCATGAAATAGGTAGGTTGTTCATGAAATAGGAGAGTTGTGCGCAAAAAAAACAGTGTGGTGCATGAAATAGTGGAGCGAAGGTTTTTATGCAAGCAGTGTTTCAGAATCAGAATGTTCAAAAATGGTAAAGGCATGGGCTATGCAAAAAACCAAAGTTGTGCACGGAATATGGAAATGTTCATGGAAAAATGTTGTGCGCGAAATGGAAAAATGTTGTGCAAAAAATATCTGGGTGATTATTTTTCGCGCAATTAGTGTCTCGGATCAGAAATATTAAAATTAAGCAAAGAAAAGAGGTGCATGAAAAATCGAAGATATTTGCGCCATGTGCGCGGAAAATCAAACTTGTATGCGAAAATATGGTTCTGCACAAAATGTGGGTTTGATGTTTTACGTGCAAGAGATGCTTCATGTTCAGAATAATTAAAAATGAAAAATTCACGAGATTCATGAAAAATCCAGAAGGTGCGCGAAAATAAAAGGAAGGTGTGCGTAATCAAAGGAACTGAGAGACAGGTTTATGTGTAGGAAGGGGTTTTATGAGCAAGGTCAAAAACACCTATAAATATGAGGTGAACCCCTCTCATTGAAAAAGTCTCACCACTTAGAAAAATCTGGAGCTCTGAAATGAAAAAAAAATTAGGTATAGAGTGGTTCGTGAAAATCAGAAGTGTTGCACGAAAAAGAAGGTGTTGCGCGAAAAAAAAAAAGAAATTCTGCGTGAAAAAGAAGAGTTGTGTGAAAACCCTTTTTCATGCCAAAAAAGTATTTTTACATGCAAGGGTTGAATTTTACGTGCAATACATAGGGAAGGGTGTGAAAAATATTTGGGGTCCCACAGTCCTTTGAAATGTGCTTAGCACCCTCATATCTACTTTGCGAAGACAGAATAATAGTGAACTATTTGGTTTTACGAAGTGAAGTAGTACCACAAACACATGACTGGTGTTTAACACCCTTTTTCTGATTTGCAAAGAGATGAAGAACGATTCGTGCAACTAAACTCAGATCTGCACAGAAAGAGGAAAATATAATGATACACTCAGGTGTCGGTATTGGGAATTAAAGGAAGAGAAGAAGGAGATTTAGTACATTCAATTATTGAACTAAAGTAGGAGATTGAATATAAAATATCATCAACTCGGGACTCTAATGCAATAATTGTCTCATGATGAATAGGAGATAAATACTTCTATGTTTATATATTGATGAGATATTCACGTCTATAAACTTAGGGTAACTTCCCCAAGGACAGTGAGATAGGGGGAGTCAATAGGAGTGATCTGAGGGATGCAGTGAGCTATCCCTAAAAGTTTGTAAAGGCTGTGACCCTGAGACAGTGTTATTGTTCCTGAACCATTGTAATCCACAACTAGTGAAGAATATTGGAATTAGGTACGACCAGAAACCTATCGGGGTATGCTCCTTGGATGTATCCCTTAGTGGTGAACCAAGTAAAAGTGTTGTGTCAACTCATTGCATGTGAATGTTCGATTGCTGATCATATCCATCATACAGGTTTTACAAGTTCCACCAATGTGGGGACAAGATCCATCACATTAAGAGAAAAAGTTGACACCCTAATTCACCCCTCCCCTCTCAGGGTGTCCTAGGGTCCTACAAGTGGTATCAGCGGGAGGTTCACATATGTTGAATACTCTACAGTAAATCTATTCTGAAGAGGATTTGAGTTTCTTTCTTAAAGTCAACAATGAAGTGAAGTCTTGATAAAGATTCAGTCATTTCTGAGCAGAAGCCTACATCCAGCAAGACCATGACAAATAGGAAAAAGAAAGAGAAGAAGCAGTTGAAGAAGTCCCTCATGTCCAAATAAGAGTCATTGTCTTGTTCTTGATTCCCTTCCAATAGTGAAGAAATATTAGGCTTGGAAAATATTGAGCAGGTGGCTCGGGATTCAACCATTGGAATTGAAGACACTTCTATCGCAAGTTATCATGAGAAATTAATAAGCTATCTACATGATATTCCTGAAGAAAGAGTTGCTCTAGTTTTTAGAATATTTCAATGCGTGCAGGTTGAGATCAACTGATTGGAAAGAGAAGTTGAGAATGTGGAAAAGGTCTTGGAAGTAAAAGTTCTTGAATGCTTAAATCTCACCAAACAGATTAAATTCTTTGAAGAAAAATAGAGAGTCAATAAGACTCTAAAAGAAAAGATCCAAGAGCTTGAATCTGAGCTGAAGAAGAGCATTTAAGTCAAGAGTTTTTATTTGGAAGAAACATCCAAGGGATTCGGGGAACGTGACTCATTGTTACAGAAAAAAATAAGATGCATGAAGATCAGGTTGAAATATTGAAGAAGACTTGTGAAGATAAGATAATCATGATTTAAGATCAGAAGATCATCCTCATTATTGAAGGTCAAAAATTGGATGACCAGTTGACAGATCTTGAGAAGACACATATTGAGACTTCAAAAAATAATGAAACAGGTGACGCTTGTACTCAATATTCATTGGAGGTTTATAAAGCTAAAATACCTCAAACATGTGAAAAGAAAACCATGACAACTCTTGATTATTCATCTCAAGAATCAGTTTCTGCTGGTACTCAATGCTCACTGGAGGACTCTACTGTCAAAAGACCTACAACATGTGATAATAAGATGATGAATTCACTCACGAATCTATCACAAGCATCTAAGATAGTGAAGGTACCGTGCATACAAACGTGTACTATTGTTTCTAAATATGCTCCTTCAAAAAGTGCAGGTTGGAAGAAAAATTCTAAGCAATTATGGATGATGAAATATGAGGATAATAAACCTACCTCTATGGCTAGGTTGGATGTGAAGAAAAAATAGGAAGATAGTTCCTAAAATAGAGGAAAAAAAACTAAGAAGAAGGACTGACAACCTCATACAGAATATATAAAGAAAAAAAATTTGTGGGTCAATGTTGTTGCTGAAACCGATTTTGGAATTATGCATTGGATTGTTGGTACAATCCCTTTAATGAAAAAGCACAAAGAAAGCCAGTAACAAAGGGAAGAAATACAGAGAAGAAGAAGAAACATCTACAGGTCTAGAAGAATCTATTTACAGCAAACAGATTTGGAATGCTTGATGACATCTGGGATATGTGTAACGATAGTGGTCGCAAGGTAGGCACATTCCCATCTCAATATGATTTCACTATGGATAACAAAAGAAGACCTCTGATGTCGGATAAGTATGAAGCAACTACCTTGGGAAAAAATCAGTAGAATATTGTGAACAAACATTTCCCCAAGAAGATATCAAGTAGGGAAGCTAAGAAGACAAATGATTTCAGATCCATGGAATTGAAGGTTCATCTATCCAAAAGAAAAACTAAGAGGGATGAAACTCAGATGAACCCATGTGGAAGATCCAAACCAGCTGCAACAGTTCCAAATGACATATTGTTCATCTGGCTAGAAGATTTCAAAAGAATGAGGAAACTTGAAGATGAAAAGGCCAAGGATGGTGACAACGGAAAAGGAAAAAATCCACATGATAAAGATAAAAAGCATGAGAGAGTGAAAACCAAAATAAAAACATGTGTTAATAATATTCTATGTGAGAGATTTATGAGATCTGGTCACATCACAAAAGTTTTTCTAACCTTAAAACCATAGAAAGAATAAGTCATTAAAATGAGTAAAAATTTATCATTAATGATAGTTATTAAGAAGAAAAATTCTCCACACAAAGCAGAAGAGAATGTGAAAATATCCATGCCAAATCAACACAGATCAGAACATATGTTCAAATGTGAAAGCATGGGGCATGGAGTAAATGGAGGAACATGGTTGAGAAAAACACATCAACCATGCAGCTTATATTGATGAATCAAGGAGGAACCACCTTATTCCCTTATTCATTTGTGTATTTTATTTGTGCTAATAATATAGGGAATTGAAGGTGAAGCATGATCTCAGGGGGAGAACCTAAGAAGTAGTGAATCTTTTCAACTCTTTATAGCTGAGATGAAGAAGTTTCCATCATTAAGATGATAAAGGATCACTCCTGATGAAGATTATGAGGAGTTTTTTTCTTGAGGGGGAGAATAATGAATATGCTTCCAGAATTATTATATCATTCAATATCAACTTCAGTTGGTATTAAATCCAATTAATCTGAAAATTGCTTGAAGTTCATGTCATCGGAAATGGTATGTCATATCTCAACCTTGGTTACTAAAAATAAAAAAATTATTTTACAAAGGGGGAGTAACAAAGTTAATCACTGACATAAGAATAATGGTAGTGCCCCAAGGTCACTTATCCTGTCCATTTCACTTAAATGTTTTTGATATGTTTGTTGAAGTGGTTATAGAGGTTTCAGGTGCATATTCTCATATCACATTTATTATTCTCATCCTGGAATGATAGTGGAAATCCTTTGAAGACAAGTGTATGAGTTCTCATCTCATGTGGTATCATGGTTAGTGAATAATGGACAACCATGTTGTCTAAATCAAATCCTCTTGTTTTCTACATAGATCATTGCTCAAGTAGACTTAAAGTGAAATGATTGATGAAACGTTGCTTAAGTATAGATTGATACCCTCTCTACCATGAGATTTGTATTTCTTGTCAATAAGGGGATAGAAAGAGAAAGGAATGTTTCAAAGGTAAATATGAGAGAGTTGATTCTCATTTTGACAATGACATATTCATTTCAAGAGATTTTTGAGGTATTGACAACAAAATGAAAAGGGGAGATTGTTGGGACCACATTTTGTATAAGGTTGTATTTTTTGTCAATAGTTGTCAATGATGATCAAAATGAAGAAGATCAATAAGTAGTACAATGAAATGGATGAATGGAAATTCATATGGTTGTTGTGTTGATCCTAAGTTCAAAGAACTTGTGTCAAACGTGACACATTGTTTACAAAAGTGAAGAACGGTGAGTTAAAATCCATCTAAGGATGATTAAAGAATAATGTGGATTTGATGAAGACCATGCAAGAGACTTCTTTAAGAATATAATTGTATGATTTGCATGAAGTAGAGAATGACGATTGAAGAAGAAGACAGTGTGGAAAGGATTGGAATTCTGATATGGCCATGTACATCACATTGTATCAAAATATGATGATGTTAAAGTTGATCTAACAAAGGATATATATCACGATAGTGGAGTTTGTGATGAAAGAATAAGAGTTGCTGAAGAATCCAAATCACATAAAAGAAGCATGAAGGTTGTGGCCGAAGCATATATTTAAAGTGGCAATGTTTCCAGTGTTTGTCAAATTTTTGGGCCAAAAAATCAGAAAATGAAGACATGGGTTGTTAGCAAAAGGAGGTGCGTGCAAAGAGAAAGTGGTGCACGAAATCGGTGGGATATGCACGAAATAGAATACTTGTGCATGGAAAACAGCGTGGTGCACAAAATAGTGGAGTGAAGTTTTTCACGCAAGTAGTGTTTAGGAATCAGAACGTTGAAAAATGGTAAAGGCAGGGGCTGTGCGAAAAACCAGAGTTGTGCACGAAAAAATGGGAATGTGTGCGGAAAAATGTTGTGTGTGGAACATAAAAATGTTGTGTGCGTAATATCTGGGTGATAATGTTTCACAAAAGCAGTGTCTCAGATTAGAAATACTGAAAATCGGTAAAGGCAAGAGGTGCGTGAAAAATCAAAGATGTTTGCGCCATGTGCGCGGAAAAACAAACTTGTGTGCAAAAAGATGGTTGTGCGCAAAATGTGGGTTTGATTTTTTACGTGCAAGAGAGGATTCATGTTCAGAAAGATGAAAAATTAAAAAGTAATGAGGTGCATTAAAAATCCAGGTGGTGCGCGAAAATAAATGTAAGGTGCGCGTAATCTAAGGAACTTAGAGACAGTTTTATGCGCAGGAAGGGGTTTTACGCTCAAGGTCAAAAATGCCTATAAATATGAGGTGAACCCCTCTCATTGAAAAAGGGTCGCAACTTATAAAAATCCCGATCTCCAACCTGCGGAAAAATTGAGGTATAGAGTGGTGCGTGAAAAGTAGAAGTGTTGCACGGAAAAGAAGGTGTTGTGTGAAAAAGGGAAATTATGCATGAAAAAGATGAGTTGGGAAAAAAGCCTTTTTCATGCCAAGAAGGTATTTTTATGCACAAGGTTTTAATTTTACGCACAAGACACCAGAAAGGGTGCACAAAAAATTTGGGGGTCCCGCAGTCCTGTAACAGGTGCTTAGCACTCTCAAATCTACTTTGCGAAGACGCAAGAATAGGGAACCATTTGGTTTTACGAAGTGAAGTAGTACCGCACACACATGACTGGTGTTTAACACCATCATTGTGATTTGTGAAGAGATGAAGAATGATTCGTGAAACTAAACTCAGATCTGCACAGAAATATTGAAATATAACAATACACTCAGGTGTTGGTATTGGGAATTAACAGAAGATAAGAAGGAGATTAAGTGCATTCAGTTATTGCAGTAAATTAGGAGATTGAATAAAAAAGAGCATCAACTTGGGACTTTGATGTAAGAATTTTCTCATGCTGAATAAAAGACAAAGACTTCTATGTTTATATGTTGAAGATGCCATCACATCTATAAACTGAGGGTGACTTCACCATGGATAGTGAGATGGGGGGAGTCAACGAGAGTGATCAGAGGGACACAGTGAGCTATCCCTGAATGTTTGTAAAGGTAGTGATCCTAGGATAGTGTCACTGTTCCTGAACCATTGTAATCCACAACTAGTGAAGAATAGTTTAATTAGGTACGATCGGCAACCTGTCGGCGTATGCTCCTTGTATGTAACCCTTAGCGGTGAACCAAATAAATGTTTTGTGTCAACTCATTGCATGTGAATATTTGATTGTTGATCGTATCCATCATATAGGTTTTACAAGTTCCTACCAATGTGGGGACAAGATCGATCACATTATGAGAAAAATATGACACCCTGATTCACCCCTCCCCTCTCACGATTTCCCGTGGTCCTACAAGGCCTACTCTTTTTGTAGATCCCGGATCATGAGATCTTCCTAGGAATAGAAAGATTTTATAGTGGGGAGATTTTAATTCCTCATTACCTTTCTGCCAGGTACATTTTAAACTCTATTTTTTATTTCCCTTTTTTCATTGGGTGATAATCTTCGACCCATAATAGGGAGGATACTTCTTATGGTAAACTCACTGATTTATTGGACTTTCATATTTTCCCTCAACATTTATGTTCTTCATTGGGTAGTTACATGATATTTAATAGAGTTTCATGGAATGTATTTTCGGCCAGACATATCCTATTATTTGAATTCTTAGTTTATGTTTTTACACATAGTTTAAGGTTTACACATCATATAATGTGAAATCAAGTTTTTATTTAAAGGGGGGACACGTTTTTTGGCATAACATAAAATGAAATGGTTTAATGATTTGTAAATGTATTACATGATGTGTAATTCCCCAAGTTCCAGTTTTTCGAGTGTCGTACGTGTGATTGAAGGATCATTTATTTTTTATCTTTCTCCTCGTGGATAGAACTCTTACCCTAGGCCATTTTGGGTGTCTCCCTTCCATCCTGATTGATCCATTCAGCAATTAATCAAGAGGGTTAGGTGATTTGTATCTCTGGGTAAACTTTTCTCTCGGTTTCAATCTCATTAGTGGTTATGGAACCTTTAATTTTAGGGATTGGAAATTTCATGGTGTTTTTATCAATCCTTTTTAGTCTCTAGTCTTTCATTTTCTTATGAAGAAAGATCGTGTGGTTTACAATCCCCATTATCAAATGTGTCTAGGTTTTTTACACTCTTGTGGGAGGTGGATCTATTCATTTGTTCTAATTTAATTAATTTCATGTTGTTCGTATTGTTTTTTTGATATTTGAAATGAAATTACATTTGCTGATATTGAAAACTAAATGGATTTGAGTTTGAAATTTGGTTTCCTTTGAAAATGAAAATTATTTTCTCCAAAATGGAAAAATAGATTTTTAACCCCTAAAGTAGTTTGGATTAGATTTGAAATTGTTTTATAAATGTGAGAGAAAGTTATTTAAAATAGAAATTCACACAAATTGAATAGTGGGAACCTTCGGTAGGTCGAGATAGATACACAGGAATCCTTAGTGTGTGTGAAACCACTAGAAGGTAACCTCGTATATGTACATGGTCTCTACTAGGCCTCAATGTTAGTTTGGATCCAACATTATGCCTTATTATTCTTGTGAGATTCTAGTATGTATTGTCGCATAGGCTAGAGCCCGTCTAGTAGGTGCATTGTAGTTTTTGGTTGTTAATTACATGATAGTTTATCTCATGGATGTTGTCTCACATGTTTGTTGACATTTGGTATCTTTACATTATTTGTTTCTAGATTTTTCAACATGGAAAGAAATTTGTGAAAAATAAAGGATTATTAGAAAATTGATTTCAAATTTTTTATTTATAAATATTCATATAAATTTTTTTTTTAATCCTAAACTTGTGCATTCTTGTTCATAGAACATTCATACATCACTTAATGGGTGGTTTTAGACCTTTTTTATAGAATTCAGGTAAATGGAATAGAATTATTGAGCAATCCATCTACTTTTTATGTTGTTTAATTTTGGGATTTTTTTGGAAGCCATGTTTGGTCACATTGAGACTTGTTGTCTGGACTTGTCTTTCTTTCTGGTTTAGGCTATTTGGATCAGTTATATCTCCCATTTTTTCACTCTGTACTCATATTTTATGTATTTATTTCTTATATAAAATATTATTTTTATCTTTTTTTACCCCACCCCATGATGGGATGACTTGGGTGACTGGTCTGGTTGACCCAGGTTAGTTTGTTAAAGACATGGTTAATTAATTATGTAAAATCCACATCGTTTTAACAAACATATGAAGGATAACATAGAGAATGTTTATGTATAAAGATTAAGAAATTCCTCAAGGAAAATATTAATTCATATGTCACCATATATGTTAGAGTTAGAATGAAACCATATATTAAAGTATTGGTATATCCCCTGTTATGATGTTTTCATTTATTGAGGAGTTCTAATGAATGTTTTATTTTGAATTAACCAAGTTAGCATAAATAGTATTAGATCCCACAATACTTAGTGAAACATGGAGGAAATTGTTGAGTAAATATGAGTTTAAGATTTTAGGATTGGGGAATCCATTCAATAAATCAAGAAAATATTAGTTAATGTATTTTTCATGACTCTCTACCTAAATACTATCAAATAATTTCACAAGGCCTCTCTAGAGGTTATTTGAAGAGTAATATGGATATTTTCCACTAGAATATCTATAAAATGATATATTATGAATCCAATGGTGGTGGATATTTTGATTTGATAAAATAATGGGATACTAAAAAAATCAATTTATCAATCATAGTCGATAATGAAGATGAAGTACTAAAATCTAATTTTATTATAAAAAATGGAAATCATAACCATAAGAACACTAATATAATTCATTGAAAAAGAAAATTTTCTCAAAAAAATAAATTTCCAAGAGTAATATAAATATTTATATACAACACTACTATAGGAAAATTTGTATTATGTTCTGTAATATTCAATTCCTTATCATCCACCTTAGTGAGCAAGGTAATGTGAAAATAATTACTACAAGAGATACATAGAGGATTCTTGTAATGTTTGGTGCATCATGTTATTGGATATATTTGTAGAGATTAATATGATACATCAAGAAATAAATGTCTACACCATGTTAAACCATCTCTTAAATATTGAAATGATGAAAGATATTCTAAAGATAAACAATATTTTCATGACATCTTATAAGTGTAAAATGGATGATGGATACCTAGTTTGTCACCTTCCATGAGTATGCTAAAGTATATTGGTCAAATAGTGATGTTGGGATTATATATAGATAATAAGTTATCCATTAATCAGATATTAGAATCCTTACTTCCTAGATTATACATATTTATGAATAATTATAGGATGAATATTATGGAGAACCTTCTGTGTTGTGTATTTCATGTAATACATATAAAGTCTCCAAAGTAAATACCACAAATAAAACAAAGGAAGAAACTTCACTATATCTTTCATCTCTAAGCTATAAATTCCCAAATTAGTCCTTATAACCATCTAAGAAACCATAAAAATAGGTTATTTAAATGTAAAGTGATTATAACACGTATAATCAATAATATCATACCCAATTTCTCCCATGAAAATGTGACAATATTTTTCAAATATTCTTATAAAATAATATCAGAACCAAAAAGAACATAGATGTGTCATTTATCCATCCAAACCTCATTATGTCTAACTCACTAAATAATTCAAGAATATAGTAATATAATATCAAGAAAACAATGATAAAGGTGTCTTGAATTAACTTACCCACTAAGTCTTTGTTCTCACACCCCAGTTCCAAATGTCTTGTTCTCACATTCCTTTTATTCCATCTCAACACCATGCATCTAACTATCTCTAATGTGGGTTGGTTCACAACCCTAACTACCCTAGCCTCCCGTAGGGCCCATCATCTCTTATTGGCATCAGTGTCATCATGCACATCTCTCATTCCACTATTTCGTCATCACACATCTAACTACAACATTACTACAAGGGATGTATGGTATCATGAATGTGAATGAAATATACCATATACCCTTCTCCTACCATGTATAACCCTCACTACATATCAACTAGTATCATTAATAGGAATCACCAATAATTATTTCATCGTTAAGACAATAAATCTTCTACCAACTGCATCATTGCCTAATTCTACTACCAAAATAAGAGCGGGGAAGAGGGGCTATTAGATATTTGTTCCAAAACGTATTGATATTGGAAAAAAAACACCCCTATAAAATATGGATGTCGATACATGTTATTAGGTGTTGGTGGTGTGAATATAAAATTAATAGTAAAATAAAATATTTTATATATACACCAAAAACCTCACAAGCCTAACCTGAAGGTTTCAAATCAATAATTTATCACCTTTTCCTTAACATAAACACCATAATAATGTAACCATATGTTTCCACCCACTAGATGAAAATCATCCATAGAACAACCACATATCCCATGGTTTCATTACATTTAATTATAATTCCATCCAACTTTCCAGATTTTCATATTAATAAGAATTTTTCATTAATCATAAATTTTTCTTTATATTTGATATAAAAAATGAAAGCCAATACTCGCATTTAAATTCCTTTTAATTTCAATCTATTAGAGATTGTTCAATTCATCAATTAATTTTACACACAGGAATTCCTAACCCATATTATTATATCCCACTATTAAAATATTTATTCCACAACTAAAAAGCTACAAAAAATAAGATATCACACAGTAACCGCATATCTACAACCACACATCCACTACCCACAACATATCTGACATCTGAACTAATCATCCCCAATAATGTAAAAACACCAAAAATTCCCTAAAATTATAAGGATAACAAAATACCAAATAGAAACACACCAAATAATATTTCATCACCTCATATTTCACTATAATTCATTTATAGTGTCATTTTATATTAAATTGTCTTATTTTGTATGGATATTTTCGAACAGTTCCATATTTACATTGGTGAATGATTCTTAGTAAAATATCAATATTAATAATTTTATGATTTGTGGGTCTAAATAAAAAAATAATGAAAATGTTATCAATCAACAATATAGGGTAAATAAAATCACCACATTCACAAAAATCTCATCACAATAGGTTTTATGTTTTAATAAAAATTAAATCAGAAACAATAAGGAAATATAATAATCACATGAAATTAAACTCCTTCCTTTAAAATTAAATTTAATGTAGCTAATTATATTCATTGTTTAATATGTAGTTACTACACACTAGAAGGGAAAATCATACAATTTTTACGGATGTAAAATAATAGGGATCAAGGATCTCCTTCCTGGAAAAAAAGTTCCAAAACCTATTGCACCGAAAATAGGGCAAAATAAGATGATTTCTCCACTTTGATATTGTAAAGTTAAAGGATAAACCAATCATAAAAAACTTTCATAAAATGGAGTATTATCAAATATAAATTATCTAATACCTTAAACATATCACATTATCAAATAAAATATACATGGAACTATGTTATTGATCATGCTTGGAATCATGAGCAGGAAGACTTTCGGATAATGATATATGACTCTGAGGATTTAGAATAACTGTTTAGTTTATCCAAAATATAAATATGGAAGATTTTACCAAAACTAAGGAAATATCTATCTTTTGGATGTTAGATAAAAATCCTGGAAAAACACTAATGATTAGTGTAGTTAGATTTTCCTTTTAATTGTCATTTAATTGTATTTTATTTAAATCACATAGAAAACCCCATTTAAACCCATGGGGTTTTAGGAATTAATATACATAATTAATCCACACAAAATATATTTTAAAAGTAATTATTTAGGCCTTAAATCCCAAACATTACATTAAAATCATTTCATATGTTATTCTAGAAAATTTGAGTTATTTTGAAATATTGGGAAATTTTGAAAATTGTTGAATTGAACATGAGAAGGGATCAAACATAAAGACCCAAAAAAACAAAATTAAAAAGGAACCTATTGATTATATGATGGAACCATTTGAAATTATGAAGGAACAAACTTATTAGAATAAGAAACCGATTAATCGTATGAATAAACTGATTGTTTTCATGAAGTGATAGGCAATCGCATGAACAAATTGACATATCCCAAGAACAAACCAATTGATCGCATGAAGGGAAAAGTGATTGCATAGCCAAACCAAGTGACAAAATGAAGAGAAAAGAAACTATATAACAAAACCAAGTGACTACATTAATTTAAAAGTGACTGCATATATGAAATGACCAACCACATAAACAAAACTAAGAAACCACATGAAGGGAAAACCAGACCAAGAGATCACACCAAGGGACAAGGGACAACATGAAAAAACTAAATAACAACATGAATAAAACCAAGTGACCATATAAAGGAAAAAATACTATAATAAAAAACTAACATACCATTAGAGAAAACTAAGCAACTGTATGGGGGGACAGTCGACCACACAGCCAAACCAAGTGACTGCATGAATGGACTAATAAACCACAGACAAAAACTGATTGCCCATAGGGTCGGCCAACCAACCATGAGAACAACCTTATTAATTTCAAATGGAAGAGGACTGAAACACCCACATGACACCATTGGGCCTCAGAAATAAAAAATTAAATGTTTTAGGAACCTAAGACATTATGTCAGATTCTATTCAGATAGGTATTGTTCTTGAGAATCAAAACAGAACCTTGAATGAAAAGGGAAAGGGGTTCCAGAAAATCTATGAGATACCTCCCAAGGATATTAATATATTAATAACTCCTCTATTCATCATAGGAATAAAACACATATCCAGGATAAATTAACATCCATAGAAGATATTTAATCTCATATAAAGAATAAGGTTAAAGATATCATCTCAAAAAAACATTAAATGAGAAATAGATTAAAAAACATAGGGTATTAACTACACATTAGTGACTCCCACTCCCAAGTACTCTCCTTGACTCCAATATGACTCTACAACACATGAACCAAGGGAATAAATCTCATATGAAGTACCTTCTCATGATGATCTTGGATTTTATCCAGCCACTCCACAATCATCACATCATCATTGATGTGAAACTCTCCCCAATCAAGGATATGAGAGTCATTGTGAAGATAAAAATGAATTTGGTACATATATAAGACATTGGGAACTTTTTAAAGCTTTTGGGGGAGTTGAAACTGATAATCCACCTCACAAATACACTCTAACCCCTCAAAAGGCCCTGTGAACCTTGGTGAAAACTTACTCTGTTGGCTAAACCTCTAATTCCTCTTATGAGGGGAAACCTTCAAAATCCCATGGTATATGATCTCAACCACTATATGTATCTACCTATGATATATAAAGGACTTATAGAAGTATTTTTCATGCCTATATTTACTCTCAACCCACCTAGATCTTATATGTTGTACTCTACACCACATCAAGGCCAAGGATTTTTTACTCCAAAGCCTCAGTACAGTACGAAAGAGAATGACACTTTTACCTATACATAGTCTCGAATAGAGCCATTCCAATGGACGAGTTATAATATTTCTTGTAGGAAAACTCAACTAATTGTAGGTGGGTTACCCAAAATCTTCCAAAATCTAAGGAACAGGCCAAAAATAGGCCCTCTAGTGTCTAGATGGTTCTCTCTTTCTACCCATCTATCTAGGGATGGAAGACAATGCTAAATCATATTTGAGACCCTAAATAATATTGAAATAATCTCTAGAATCCTGAGAAAAAATGAGCATCCCAATTGGATACCGTGATCATTAGTACCCCATGGAGTCTCATAACATCATCCACATACCACCTTGATAGAGAATCCATAACAGTAGACTCCCTTATTTTTATAAATTGGGTTGAATTCATCATTTGTTCCATGATTACCCAAATATAATCGCAACATCCCTAGGCTCTAGGTAACCTAATGATCAAATTTATCATGATTTACTCCCACTGATACTTAGGGGCATCCAAGGGTTTCAATAATCCTTCAATGATATAGTCTTCTACTTTAATTTATTGAAAAATTAGACACCATGCCACTATCTCGTCCACTAACCAATTCATCCCTGACCACCAAAGTTGCCTCCTTGATCCATGGTACATATTAGATACTTTCATATGCACTATTAAGGGTGAGATGTGGAACTCATAGAGAACTCCCTCATGCATGGCCAACATAAAGAATATACATTCCCAAAATGCATATAATTCTAACCATCCTCGATCGACCCCCGTTGGGGAATCACCATAACCAAAATTATATCATATCACTTCCACCTATGAGTCTCCCCATTGAGTTTCTTCCAACTATAGCATTAAGACAAATTACACTATCATATCTTAGATCCAACCATTTCCAATAACTTTCTCTACATTGAAATTCATCATTAGAAGCTATTTAATCCTTTTATAGGAATCCTCATACTCTTGAATAACATCTTTCCATGACTTCTAGAACGACACATTAATGACCACAATACCCTTTACTGGGATTTAGGAGACCTCAAAATCATAATACTAGAGAAACTTTATCCACAAAAATTGATTTGGGTATAAATTATATTGAATGAAGATATACCTTATAATATTGTGGTCTATGAATACTGACAAACACTCGTTGGTGAGGAAATGTCACCACAACTTTAGGGAAATTACTTTTACTAAAAACTCCAAGTAATGAGTGGTATAGATACACTCATGGAGAGATAGATTTCTAGACCCATAGGAGATCACTTCCCTTTACACCATCAAAGACACATCCCAGTCCCATATGGAAAGAATTATAAAATTCCTTGAACACCGCCTATTTGTATTTAAACTAAAGCATAGGGGAATTCATAAACCCCTCTTTTAGGTTCTCAAAATATACCTGACACTGATCAGTCCAAGTGAACACTAATTATTTCCTGGTCAAATCTGTCAATAGGGTTGTAATCTAAGGGAATTCAAACAAAAAAATATGTTAATATTTTTCAATACCATATGAATGTTAAACCTATGCAATGTTCTTGGGTATTGAAAAAGAAAAAAAATTATTAATTTTGATGGGTCTATATATGAACCCAGTTGAGATTCCACATTTCCAAGGAAATGCACCTCTTGTGTCCAAAACATAAACATGGGTAGCATTCCATTTAAATTATGGTGTAAATGGAATTATATGAATACTCTAGGATTCATGACCTTATTCTCCTATTAAATTGAGTATATGATTATTTTTTCTATGAACATGACCATGAAATTGTCTATGAACTAATAAAATAATGATTTCATGAGCCACTTAAACATTGTTGGTGAATTAGTGACATTGAAATACATCATCACAAACCTAAAGTTTCCATAATTGTAACAAAAGTTGTTTTTGGGATATCTTACTCCTTCTCCCTCATTTGGTGATAAGAAAATCATAGACTAATCTTTAAAAATCAACTTTCCCCTTTAAGTTATTTGAACAAACCATCTATTCTCAAAAGAAGTAAATGGTTCGTAATTATAACCTGATTCAACTTCTAATAGTCCATGTACTGCTTCAGACTACCATCCACCTTCTTGGAAGACAACATTAGAGGACCCTAAAGAGATTTAGTTGGATTAATGTAGTTCTTCTGATAAAAATCATCAATTTTGATTCTCAACTTTTGTATCTTTGTGGGTTACTTGTGATAAGGATCTATTGGAATCAAAGACGTGCCTAATTATAACTTTACCCAAAACTCATCATCACATTGAGGGGGTAGTGTCCCAAACTGATCCATGAAGACACCAACACTCCTAAAAAAAGTGGGGGATATATGTTTCCTAGGTCTACACTAACAATTTGATCAACATAGATAGAATATTCCATGCATGCTGACCTACCCATCTGATAGTCTTGTTCTCCAATGAACGACGCTCGATGAACCACCACATCATAAAAAAATACTCTCCTATGAAAACTGTTAGAAACTGCACATATGGAATACAACCATTCCATGCCAAATATGGCATCATATGGATACAACTATAATAATAAGAAACTCCCCCATCAAAATATGTTTCCCCATCATCAATATGTATCCCCAGAAGACTTCAAAAAAATCAAACCTCCAAATGGCTTGGATTACTCCAAGGGAACCGGAATCCTATCCACCTCTATTCTTAATGAATAAACCATTTTTCAATTAAAAAAGTAGTGTGAAGCTCTATAATAAAATTAAAAAATGTGGTATAAAATAAATTGAGGATACCTATAATAGCCTATAGTTTTTCTGGTGATGGTACCTTCATAACATTCATCATCCCACTCCTAGCTCCTCTTCTTTGCTGTTGATAACATCAAAAACTGTGATCTAGACTTGGTCTATAAGGAATAAGACCACCATGGGTTAAACCTCTACTGTATCCATCTCTTAGTAGCTACTGAAATAATTCTAGTGGCCTCTACTTTTGTTGCAGTTGGAGATGGCCTATCCACCCAAACCAAACCAAAATACCTATGTTTTTAGTCACTAAGCCTGATAGAGAGAATAACCTCTATAGAAATAATACATGAATGGAAATCCCCTAGTAAATTCTCAAGAAAAACCAGACCTAAATAAATAATGTACCATACTACTTTAATTAAATCCCATCTAATCAATACCTCAATTGCTCTAACATTCATGATCCTTTACTTGAAGATTTTTTTCTATATATTCACTATTATACTCCCTCCAAAACACTTACTCCCTGAAATTGAATCTACTCGATGACATCCACATTCTTCTACACTTCTAGATATATATGTATAATAAAATATGTGACTGCATATCTGGTTGTTGGACATAATTCCTCCAAAATAAATCATTCTCTAGACTTCATATCAAGAAGTTGGTTAGAAGAAAATCACTATATATCCTTAAAGATAATCAAAAAACTTTATAGGATTAGGCTACCCTATTTATGGGAGAAAATCCTACCACTTGTTTCCCTTTATTGTCGATGAAAAAAATTCCAAACAAAACTCCTTTAAAGAGTTGGCCTAAGAAATATCCTCCTCCTTCTACTCTCCAAGGTACAAATGATACCACTGGTCGGACATTCTACACATCTAAATGATTTTGAATAGAACAAAATACTTAGAGTAGCCCTGAATTAGAGTAAAAAAATATAAAAATCCTTTATCCATCACTCTGTCTATAGATTATATATTCATCCCTTGTACCATGCAAAACCCTAATGCAAGAAATAATGTAATGTCCTATACTATGTCTCATCTTCCTCTATCAGATCGATCCACTAGTGATTGAATGTATCAGCCTTCTAAACTGCAACCTCTTAAATGTCAATTCACATGACGACTACGATCAATCTCTTGAAAATCAAATGGGAAGGATTCCAAATCCTGGTGAAATGGAATTTATTTAGATTAAATAATTTATTTCATTTTAATTTCCAAAAACACATCATTAAAACACAAACATAAACAAGCATGATATATGTACCTCCACTAAGTCTCTACCCTCTAATCATAATTATATCACTCAGGACTTTTAGTAATATTATTGTTATTTTATCAAATCATAGGGAGGGATAAACACCCATGTCGTAATTGGTCTTCTTTGCTACACTACACACTAATTATGATTAATGTTGTCACCATACCATTCATATGCTATGTAACACCCCGATATTTTTTAAGATAGATTATTTTATTTCTTGTGCTGTATGATACACCAAGATTATCTTGCATTATATGCAACACCATATTAGCTTGGAGTATGCGCAACACTGTTCTTGGCTTGTGTTGCCCATAATTTCAAGTTACTTTGATATAATTAATTCCATGCAACACTGAGTATATATTTTCTTCAATGAATAAATGAAATAAGTATGGATTATGTTATACGCTACACCAAATGAATCTTTCACTACACGCAACACTGACTTGCCTTGCGTTGTATGCCAGAGTGACCTTCCTCGATAGCTTGCGTTGTACGCAATACCAAGTTTCACTAAACAAAAATATATTATTAAAATAGAATATAAATATCTGTTATGAATATTATTAACCACATTTTAACTTTTATATAACATTGGATTTCATCCTATATATTTTCTAGAACAAAATATGAGACAAAAATCAATTTTTCAGATAAAATAATTTTGTTTCCCAAAATGCAGTTTAACCGCCTTTTGATGGCGCACTCATTCTAAATCTTGTTTTTGACATATTTATAAGTTAAATTTGAAAAAATAAATTTCTTATTTAGAAGAGGAACATGAAAATTTACTTTGGATGATATTTTGGTATTTTTCTGATAAAATTCATATTTTTATGAATAATGAAAAATAGTGTATTTTAATTCAAAACTACCTTTTAATCTAATTTATTTATATAGTTAGATTGTAATTTGAATTGGTTTTAAAGTATAATTGGATTATATTTTTATCATTTAATCCAATTTTTTATATTGTAAGTAATTTCACTTTCAAATTGGATTTAAACAGATGTCAATTTTTTTTTAGTTGTTACTTCTTCAAAAAACACGCTTTTTAGTTTTGACAACAGTATTTAATTTTAAAATAATTACTACAGCTTCTGTGTTTTGTATTTGGAAAAATGGATTCCATGTTTGGAATAATAAGGTTCAAATTGTGTAAATAGGTACCATTTATTTTTTGACATTCTAAATAGTAACTCCAGTAATTATTTTATATACCGTGGTTAAAGGGTAAATCTCGTAAATAAGGGTAAGAAATAATATTATAATATTCTTAAACTACCCAAAAACATCTTCTAATCCTATTGGATTAGATATTTCTGACCATGGGAATCTTTGGGTTTATTTTTGGACCCCATTGACTCACTTGAATTTGAAAATGACATTTTATAATAATTAATTTAAGGTATAGATAATAATGACCTAAACAAATATCTTTAATTAAATCGATTTTAATATGGGGTTATTAAACATATATATTTGTCTATAAATATTCATTGTAAATGTAAAAAGTCTTCCTACATCCTGGTATTTTATTTATAATTTTTATACATTAGATAAATAAATTTATTTATGACACAATTTTTATTTAGTGATTACCACATTAATGAAATATTCAAATAAATGAATTTATAAATGTTAACACAATTATAATTTGGTGTTTTTGATATCATCCACGAATTTTTTAGATGATATTGACATATTAGCTTTGATTTCATGCCTTAATTTTTGAGGAATCAGGTTGTTATGTATTTTTGAAAAAATCATGTTTGAATAGTTTCCAAAATTGACATAATTCATAACATAAAACATAAAATAGTTTATTAAATGATATTAAATTCATAAAAATCTAACATTCATCCCAATGGTTAATATAATTCTAAATATATCATTAATAACTTTTTATGAGTTGTTTTACATTATATAGTTATTACATTAACCCACAATGTTTAAATAACATGATATCAGGGTAAGATAAAAAAGGGTAAAATACGGATAAAACCAAAAAGATAAGGAGAAAAAAATATTCACAACATGTAAAAAAATTATTGGATGATGGGAATTCAATCCTAAATAATCTTATATTAGAATTATAAAAATTTTGGACCATTATATATCATAATTTAATTTTTAATAAATTAATATTTTAGAACTTTCCAAAAGTGCCCCTCTCCTCTCTTATAAAAAGGCACCTCCTCCCTCTTCTCTTCACTCCATTTTTAGCCTTCATGGTCGGAAAAACCCTACCCATTTCTCTTATCAAATTCCTTAGTTAAACTTTAGAGTTGTTGGTCTTCTCAAAATACCAAATCTAGTGCCCTAAGAGGAACTTTAAAAGAGTCAGGTCAAGGAAGAGAAGTTTCAGACACGTAAAGAATAAATTGGACCTAAGGTAAGGGATAATTTTGGATTCTCATTTTTATCTAAAATTTTTTATATGTTAGTATTTTCTTGAGATATATTTATCATTCATGTCCTTTTTTATAAAAAAAAATTCATAAAATGCTTAATATTCTTCTATGTATGTTTCAATTCATTTTAACCCATTTTTTACTTTTACTGCATGGTATGAAATGAGTCATTCTTTAGTTTATCATAAGTGGTACTTTTTGAAATTTCTGGTAAAAGAAAAAGATAATTTTTTTTAACTTATATAGCATGAATGGATTTTACATCTTCTTTACACCTTATTTCCATGATGCTTCCTCTAAAATATTTCAAGTTTATTTTCAACTAAATTTTTCTCTTTTAAAATTACACGGAATTTTTAGAAAATAAAATGTTTTTTAAGAAGAAAGGATATTTTCCTCAAGAATTAAGATCAAGTGTTTTATGAAGATTAGTTTCCATCTAAGATGACATAGTGTAATGTTTCTATCCCTGTTATTACTTTTATTTGATTATGTTTATGATGTAATTGTTTTTATGAAGTCCATATATCTTATATGGATTATGTTATGATGGCATGATGTTTAAGAATCCAATTTTATTTCATGGATTATGATATACTAAATGATTTATGTTTTTGTGGAAAATATAAGAATGATTTCATTATGATATGGGGGGACCTATTTCTCCCTCCAATTATTTAGTAAAGATTTATATCTCATGAGATAGACAACGTTAGAATGGAAAGTAAATCTTGTTCAGTAATATAGGGTTGGAATGGAAAGTAAACCTAGTTCAATACTGGACTTTTTCCACTATGATGGTCTTTGTAGTAATGCCTTGGATACTATGTAAATAATAATATGTGCATATTATTTTTTCACAATTACATGTTTTATTCCAATTCTATTCTATCATGCTTAATTTTCTTTTATGATCCATACCTTGTGTACTACCAAGATTTATGTCATTTCTCATGATTTTGATGTTTAAAATTTAAGTTCATGTTTTTACGTTCACATTTTTATGGATTATTTTATGTTCTCCAAGTTTACCCTTAATGAGAATTTTAGTTAACCCTCATTATGTTTTCTTTTCCCCAAGATATAAAGAAATATTTTATGTAGGATCACAAAATGGGAATATATTTATAGTCGATGTTGAAGATCCTTTAAAATGTTAGAAGATATTGTTCCAAGACTCCAAAGATACTAAACTAATACAGTATTTGGGTTTCAGTTTGTGTCATGTATTAATTATTCCGAAAAATTAATATAATGTCCTTGTACGTCATTCTTGGGTCTCTACAGTTAGTATCAAAGAAAAGGTTTAGTTAACCATTGGAAACTAGGATGCAAAAACATTAGTGAGATCCCTAGAGATATTTCTATGGTATGTAAAGGGGTATCTCTAAGGTTAAGTATAAGTATAGGATACATTACTAATATTATGGTAACAGTCATGAATAGACAAGAATAAATCCTAGGATTTTAGAGAATGAAGGTACTTCCCCTTGACTACGTTGTTTTCCTAGTATGATTTTTTCATCTTGCACTTTTTTTTGGGTTTTTGATGATGGTTGGAACCCAAAGGAACTATGTTAACAATCAATGCACTAGGAAATGAAGTGATAGTCCAATTCATCAGTAAAATTTTATGGGAGATGGAATTCAAAATCTTATTACTATACTTACACAAGCTATGAATCATTGTAGACTCCCAAATGTGCAGAGAAGGGAACAACATTCTATTGAGTCTTTCATGATGCAACATCCACCTTCATTCATGTTGAGTCAATAATGTTTCCTTAAAATTTTCCATTTCTTTATATTCTTAAAATCACAAACACTTTATCTCAAGGAAAATTTCATTTCTCGATTTATCTTATTGAGGAAAAATTTACTTCTCATGGAAATTCTCCCAAAATAATTACTTTTATTGTTCATGATTTAGATTCACTAAACCTAAATATTTTTATTTCTAAGTGTAAAATTCAGTTTCATTTATAAAACCTCTGAATCATATAAATACTTACATATGAAGTATTCTTTTTTTAGGTCTTGAATTCAGATTCCGAATTCTCTGAAATTCAAATTCCGAATTCTCTAAAATTCAGTTTCTGAATTCCTTGAAATTCATATTCTAAATTCTCTGAAATTCATATTCTGAATTCTCTCAATTTCAGATTCCGAATTGTTTGAAATTAAGATTCTGAATTTACTGAAATTTAGATTCTGAATTCCTTGAAATTTGGATTCTGAATTCTCTATAATTCAGATTATGAATTCTCTGAAATTTATCTTCTGAATTCACTGAAATTCATTTTCCAAATTCCTCAGAATTCAGGTTCTTAATTCCTTATAATTCAGACTCTGAATTCCTTAGAATTCATTTTCCGAATACCTTACAATTCAGACTCAGAATTTCATAAAATTCATACTCCGATGTCTATAGAATTTTGATTCTAAATTCCTTGAAAAATAGAATCAGAATATTCATATAGTATTGACTATGAATGATTTTATCTTAGACTCAAAAATTTATTTTTCCTTAGACGTCAAAAAATAGAATTGGTTGAGAAACTATATTTTATATACCCCTGTTATAGTTAGGAAATTATGTCGTGCATTTTCTTTCTAACTAACTGTTTTTTGAGTGACACATGTAAAAGTACCTCTGAAATTCAAGGAAAAATATGACCATTGGAGGAGGGATCTAACCGTTGTGGAAATGCCTATAGCTCATTTGAACGACCTCAATACTGATCAATTAATATAGAGATTGCATGCGGCTGAAGTGATTTATAGAGAGAGAGACTCTCATGCTTTGTGCATACTGAACATCTTGTTCAGCTTGCTTCGTGCGACTCTGATTGTTGTTGTGTACAATTGAGGGCTTTCTGGGATAGGAAGACAGAGGTGTCGACTACCTTAATGTTCGAGGACATCCTTGATAAGGATGACATAGGTGCCGACTACCATGATGTTTGAGGGCTTGTAGGGTTATGAAGGCATACTCTAATATTCCTGTTGAGGGATTACCCTGGTTTGGGTAAGATAGACATTCTTGAAAGTATAAATCAAGGGACCTTTATCTAAGGTTTTTGGATACCCTACCCTTTGGGTTAAAAGATTTCATACTTGTTACTTGTATTGTTTCAAGTTTATTTTATACTGCATTTTGATTAATAAAGAAGGTATAATTATCGTAAAATTTCTTTTACATGTATACTCTGATTAGTAAGATTCTATACACTTTAAGGTATAATCTTCTTCCTTGTAAACTTTTCCTAAGTCTTATTTCTGGAACCATATTTCTAGAATCTAGCAGGTTTGTAGAACTAAGAGGTTTTGTGAATTTTCCTTGTTTAACTTTGTTAAACATAGTTATGTTATTCATATTTTTATGAATTATTATATTCTTCCTTTACTTATTTTATATGAAATGTGCTTAATTTTTATGAAATATTAATTTTTTAATACTAAGTATGATTTTTGATCATTTTTTGAAGTAGTCCAATTGATTCAGTTTACTATTTTATTTATAACTCTCATCATAATGATCAAAATTGTGTGGTTCCTATTTTTTAGGATTACTTATTCAATATCCAACATTTCATTACAAGGGATAATGAACAAATTCTTCCATTTGAAGGCTCATATGGACCACACAAGAAGGCCTACATAATCTGTGAAGAAACTAGACCAGCCATGAAGATTTAATTTTTGGGCTCAATCAGGAAGTCCAAATTCCATAATTCTCTTCAAAAATTCGTATAACAATTCAAGGAGTAACGGATAAATATTTTAGGGTCCAACTCCAAGAAAAAGGGGCCGAACTAATGCTTTGAATTTTAGCTCACCATTCTGGCCAGAAATTAAAATATGGAAACTAATCATGACATATCTCATGATGTAATCACCAAATAAATCTGAGAGTTTTCTGTCTGAAATCGTAGATATAGTCAGCAGAATTTGTTGAATAAATCATTTGGATTTGAAGGCATCTTCTTATTCAAAAACCCATTCACATTTTGGACTTCAAAAAGTTTGGATTGAAATGGATAGATTAACTTTGTTTAATCAACCAACCATAACATTGGCTCCTTAAGTCCAATGGCCATTAAATTATTAGAGTATACATAATAGATATTTATCTAAAACTTTTAGGAAGATCATATCTCGAGATTTGGATGTCTAATAAATCAAATTGTCGATGAAAGTGGAGGGGCAGTTTTGGAATGCAAACAACCCACAACATTAGGCTATAAATATACCTCTCTCCTCTTCTTGAAATGATTTGGCATTTCAGAAGAGAGGAGAACATATTAAAACGACCAAATCCTTTCCAAGGGATTAGTAGGACCTTCTATACTCAATTTTTCACTAGATATACCTTTCCTTTTCTCTTGGTTTTCATTTAATTTTGTGTTCATCATTTTTATAATCTTGTAAGTCTCTTTATCTGTAATACTGTTTTAATGCAAGTTTATTCTTCAATATATCTTATTATCATCTACATTCTGTATTTTAATATTAATTTTCTTAAAATAGTTTAGATATAGTTTAATAACATTCCCTTATTTTGCTTTCTCATTCAATCTAAAGTTCGTTTTTAATTCTCATCATCATTCGTGTGTGTGTGCTCCACTCAAATCTCTATTCTTATCCCATTATTTTTCATATCTTCTTAATTTATCATCACAATAATTATAACCAGATTACTAATTATTTCAATGGCTGATTAAATCTTCCATTGGGTTGAGTTATAAATTGGGTATATTAAGTGATTGAGAAACTTTGCTCGATGAGTATTCTTTGAGTTGATATTGTGTATGTTGAACTTTATATGTCATGGATTAATGACATGTTTTGTTTAATATGTGGATTCCATGGATTATTGGAACCACAAATACACTGCCATAAACAGGTAATGGTAATTATTAGAACCCTAAGTTAAGTTACGGCTTGGATTAAATCTTTAACACTTGGGAATTTTGATCAAAATCATCTTATGAAGTGGGTATTAATTTAATGCAATATAAAGAAAAGCTTAAGGATATAATAAGCTTAAATCCCCAATAATGAACTCGCCCCAATCTTAATCAATTTTTTAAATAAAACATCATCCATAAATTATTTCATAAGCTCTGCAAACAAACCCCCCAATCAGAATATAATCAACTAAAAAAATGACTATTAAAATGTAACATCACCAGGGATTCGACCCGAGTGCTGCTATACACATTAGCATAGCACCAGAACATTGACTAGTCGATAGGAAATAACTGGCCGCACGTTTCTAATGGATTATTTTCCAGGGATGGTGCTTTATGTAGTCATTAGTTTCTGGTTATTGTAAAAAAAGCAAAAAAAATTAAAAAAAACACACAAAGAAAAACCCACCTTCTCACAATAATAATAAACAGAAAAAAAATACAAAGAAAAACCCATCTTCCTCTTTCTTAAAACATCTCTCTGAATTCCCCATAGCCTCCCAAATAATAACTTGGATTAAATTGACCGTGAAATTGAGCGAACACTTTGCCAACATAGGAGGAACATTAGAGATAATCAACTCATTCAAGAACCAGTCCTCATCCAACCAGTTGAATTAGAAATGACCAATCCTAGGGAACAAAGCCTTAAAGAACTTGATTCCCCTAATATTAATTACCAACCCCTTGGTATTCAATATCCAAACATAGATGTTGATTTTTAACTCAAATTGGGTTTGATTCATCTTTTGCTTCATTTCTACGGGCTAGCAGGTGAGGATCTATGTCTCCACCTTAAAGAGTTCCTAGTGGTGTGCTCTACCATGAATCCTCAAGGAGTTTCTGAGGAACAAATAAAACTTCGACCATTATCATTCTCCCTAGAAGACTCTACCAAGTCATGGATTTACTACCTCCTTCCTGGTTCCATAACCACATGGAATGACATGAAGCGACTATTTTTATAGAAATTCATTCAAGATTATCGTACTGTTTCTATCCGAATGGAAATAAGTGGTATTTGTCAATTCCCCAATGAATCCCTCCATGAGTATTGTAAGAGGTTCAAAAAGAATTCTGAAACCTGCCCACACCACTAAATCCCTGACCAACTCTTCATCCAATACTTCTATGAGGGGTTATTGGCTATGGAGATAACTCTCATTGATGTATCAAGTGGTGGTGATCTTGTTGATAAAACTCTTTTAGCAGCAAGATATCTCATAAGAAACATGGATAAAAACAAACAAAAATTCCATACTCGAGCACATGATCAAGTCAAACAAGCCCAAGATAATCAATCCATGGAGACAAACAAGATGACCGAGTGGATGAGTGAACATACTGGTCTTGTGCGATAACTAGATGTGGAATCCATAGACCCAACCTCATCTTCTCCGCAATCAATATTTCCTGGACCTGTTAAAAACTATGGAATCTGTAAATCTTCATCTCATAGAACTGGCACATGTCCACAAATTCAAGAGGATCAATTCGATTCATCTGGACCAATGGAGATCAATGCAATATATGCTAATTGGAAGCCCAACCTTCAATAATCAGGTCAGTTTGTTAGAAACTTGAACCAACCTCTCTCTGAGCCCTTATCTTCTTCCTATATCCAAGGCCTGAGGTATGGTAATTCTATCTCTCATCCACCTCAATTCCCTAATCAAAACCCAAACCAATTCCAATATGTTCATGGTGTCGGTAACTTCCAACAACCTTATCCCTTTATTCCTCAACCTCAAAGGAACAATCCTCCTCCTCGATTCCAATATCCTAGTGAGCCTTCCCAATTCTAAAACCAATACAATCACTTTCCTAAGATCTAAAATATAGGTAATCCCAATCCTGGACAAGCCTCTTCTTCAAAACAACCATGGGAAAGTGCAGTGGACGATCTTTCCTCCTTCACCCATTCCAGCCTCAAGAACATTGAAACCCAAATTGGTCAACTTGCATCCCACCTTAGTCAGCAGCAACCATCTAATTTTTCCCAACTTCCAGCTCAACCATTACCCATCCCCGAGGGTAATGTAAGTGAAATTGCACCTAGATTGGGAAAGAAAATTGTTATGCCTCAAGGTAAGTCCTCTAACCCTCCTTTGAATGTTGACCTATAAGATGAAAAGAAAAGGAAATATGAAAATGATCTTGAAGTCATTCCCTCACCTCCATCCATTCCACATAAGAATTCAGTTCCTTTTCCTCAAGCCATTTCTACGCCAAATAATTCCTTTGAACCCGATACTGAAATGCTCGACATGTTTAGACGTGTTCAAGTCAACATTCCCCTATTACATTCCATAAAAAAATTCCTAAGTATGCCATGTTTCTTACGGAATTTTTCACTCACAAGAGGCAACTTAGGACCTTTGAAAATGATTCCACCCAACAGTATATTCCCATAAAGTGAAAAGATCCAGAGAACTTTAAAATTCCATGCCAAATTGGATGTTCCAACTTCGATGATTCACTCATAGAACTAGGAGCCTCAATTAATTTCATGCACAAATATATCTTCTCCATCCTTGGTCTAGGTCCCTTACATCCAACAGGTGTTGTTATTAAATTGGAAAATCAAAGCACTACTAGTCCTGAGGGTATAATTGAGGATGTCCTTGTCTGAGTCAATGATCTTATATCCCTAGCCGACTTCTATGTCCTTGACATTGAAGGTTAGATAACTTCCTTCCAATCTTCTCCGATTTTAGGAAGACCTTTCCTCATGACATCAAAAACAAAAATTGATGTCCATGCCGACATCTTATCCATGGAATTAAGTGACAAATTGGTCATGTTCAATATTTTTCAATCCATGTGATACCCATAGATAATAAACATGAATTCCCTATAAATTCTTTTGAAACACTCTCTGAGAGTCTTTTGAATCCCAATACATCATTTCCTTTTTATTATACTGATAGAGGAGTTTGTGAATATTGCATCCTTATAAACAAAGTCATAAATGGAGAAGTAGATTTTGAAATTACAAATGAAAACTCCATTGATCTAAAAGATCTTTAAAAATATTTATAATATCATCTTGCCTCTGACCTCCACTTCTCCAGCTTGGATGATAATGAGGAAAATGAACTAGAATGCTAATTTTTTGATTCAGATTATTTTATCCAACATTCATCATTTCCTATCTGTGATTATGGAAAAAAACTTTATTTGTGAGGCTAACCCAAAACAAATGTGTTTATCATGTCTCAATGAGAGTGAAGGTTTTGTGATTTGTTCCCTAATTAATTAAGTGATCACTGGTGATATTGAAATTGACTATTCTTTGGAAAACAACATTAAAAAAAATTATATTGAAAATTTTATTCATTTTTATGACTCCACTAATCCTCGTTACTCTACATCGGTAAGTGATGAAATAAATGAGTCAAAAATAGTTGGGATCTCATACTGTTGTTTTGTGTTATCTGATCCTTACATAAATGAACCAACAGAATTGATACATATTCTTGAATTTACAAGAATAGAAAATGATGAATTTGTGGGTAACATCATCCCTCAAATTAGAGACTCAAGGGAGGATAGTCATATTCTCTTTCCACCTCCATTTAATTACAAGAACACAATCAAGGAAGGGTATAAATTTTCCAATTAACAATCAAGAATCCCAAAGGAGAAATATTTCTAGAAGCACTCTGGAGTTGAGAAAATATGGTGGCCACCATTAGACTATGGGTATTGAACCGCAACCATCTAGCTGTAGACAAATAAATGCAGCACTTCTTGGGAGGCAACCCATGTTTTCTTTTACATTTATGAAATTTTAATTTATTTTTATTTTTTCATTAGATGATTAATGATTTTTCTTTTTTAGGTAACATCCCACAATCCTGGAACCACATCGACTTCCATCGGATCCCCAATAGACCCACCACTGGATGGAGATGTAAACCCACCAAATCCAAACTTTGGGGCACCTCTTTCCATTTTACTCATCTTCTCTCTACCTCTATCTTTCTACTTCTTTTTCTTCCTCCCTCATTCTCATTTTTTACCACTTTCCTCTTCACATTTTTTTATTTACTCTTTTTTTTGTGGGTGTGTCTTTATAAAAAACAAAAACAAAAACCTGAAAAACTAAAAAAATCATTTAAAACATATATGAAAAAAATATTCACACATACTTGCCATCTAGTTTTAAAATTTTGTCCACCCATTTTGGGGAGTCAAAAGACATGGATTCATCTAAAAAATCTTGGGTTTTTATCATGTATTTGGATAAAAAATATTGTTTCTAAACCATAAAATTTTGAATTCTCAATTTGTTATTTGGAAAATGATTTTCCCCTCCCATGAGAAACAACATTATCTTTCATGACAAGGCCACCAAGGGCCATCTTTTCAAAATTTGAGTTTTTCACCCCCATTTGTCAGTCTTGAATTTGTGGACCATTGAGCTGAATTTCCTACTTTAGTCTGCATTAATATGATATAGGCATTTTCTGAACCACATGACAATAACAATAGACAAATAGCCTCCCATTTCCCTTATATTAATCCTCTTTTTTAAATCCCCTTTGATACTATGAAACCTTTTTTATTAATATCCACATTACAAGCCCAATACATTTTCCCACCCAATATCAACATGGATTTTTCATTGCATATTTTTTTGAAATTTAAGTGTGAGGGGAATGGATTTCATTTTTGGTACCCTTTGTTGATTTCACCATGTTATCACATGCTTGAGGGTAAGCATCCATTTCAGTGTGGGGGAGAGGTTTTCATTCCATTTGTTTTTTTGAATGCATATATGCTTATGACATATTGTTCAAATTTTATTGACAAGTGTTCAACAAAAAAATTAAAAAAAAGAAAAAAATCAAAAAGAAATTGGGTTGTTTCTTGGGTAGGTCAAAAATCACTATTTATTAGCCTTTGATCTTGTTATAACTATTACAATTAGTGTCGTGAGGAGATCAATCATGGGTTGGGATATGACTGTGAGATCTTTTTCAGGTTCAACTTTTGAAAAATCCAAAAAAAATGATAAAAAGACAAAAAAGAACACTTGCATTATATTCTTATGTCCTTGAGAGAAGTTTTGTGTTTTGTAAATATTTCATATTCTCATTCTCTTAATATTTCCTTCCTCTCTTGTGACTTTAATCACACAATCATTCCCTTGTAAATATGTGTTTTCATTTCCTTCCATGTTTCATTTAAAAAAATGTTCCTGGCATTTTCTATGTTGGTGTTTTACCCCTCTTCTTCTCTCTTTTGGATATCATCTTCTTACCATCCCATAGCCACAGAAAACCCCCTAAACAGACCTCTTTATTTTTGAGTACTCTAGCATAGGGAGTGGAAGCTAAGAGATATTACAAACACTAAGATTTTAACTTTTGGTTTGTCAATGAGTGAAGCTCCATAAATTAATTTTATCGTCTTGAGAGGAGAATGTTTTGTAAGCCACCATTTTCCATTTATAAATTTGAGCATGAAAAAAATAAATTGTTTTTGGAACATTGTTTCTATAACAACTTGTGGTGGAATTTAATATGGATGAGTTAAATTGTCTAAACCTCGTCTGATTGTGGAAAACAAAATTCTAATTTTTGTTGGTGAGTGAAGATGATTTTTTTATGTTTTTATATTTATTGCACATGAGGACATGCACAAGACTAGGTGTTGGTAATTTGATGTTATTAATATTTTCCTGACTTATTATATTCTCCCTTTAATTATTTTATATGAAATGTGCATAATTTATATGAAATATTAATGTTTTAATACTAAGTATAATTACTAATAATTTTTACGTGTAGTCCAATTGAGTCAGTTTACTTTTTTATTTATAAATATCGCCATAATAATCCATATTATTTGGTTCCTATTTTTTTGGATTACGTATTCAATATCGAACATTTCATTATAAGGAATCATGGGAAAATCCTACCATTTTAAGGAATATATGGACCACACAAGAAAACCTACGGAATCAGTGAAAAAACTGGACCAGCCATGATGATTTAATTTTTGGGCTCAATCAGGAATTCAAAATTCATTAATTCTCCTCAAAAATTCGTATAACAATTCAAGGAGTAATTTATAAAAATTTTAGGGCCCAAATCCAAGAACAACGGGCCAAACTAATTCTTTCAAGTCCAGCCCACCATTCTGGATGGGAATTAAAATCCTAACACTATTCATGACATATCTCATGATGTAATCATAAAATCAAGATTATATTTTGAAGTATGAAATAAGAGATATAATCGGAATACTTTTTGATGAAATCATTGGTATATGAAGGCATCTTACTATTCAAAAACCCATTCACATTTTAGACTTTAAAAGGTTTGGATTGAAATGGGCAGATTAACTTTGTTTAATAAACTGGCCATAACATTGGATCCTTAACTCCAATGGCTGCCAAATTTTCGAAGTAGACAGAGGAGCTATTTATCTACAACTATAAAGAAGATCATATCTCTATATTTGTCTGTCTAATATATCAAATTCGCGATGCAAGTGGAGGGGATGTATTGGAATGCAAACAGCCCACAACATTGGGCTATAAATACATATCCCTCATCTTCTTGAAATGAGTTGGAATTTCAGAAAAGAGGAGCACATATTGGAACGACCAAATCCCTTCCAAGGTCTTGGTAGGAACTTCCATACTCAATTTTTCTCTTTATAGACCTTTCTTTATCTCTTTGTTTTCATTTACTTTTGTGTTCTTCATTTTTGTAATCTTGTAAGTCTCTTTATTTGTAATTCTGTTTTAATGAAAGTTTATTCTTCAATATATATTATTCTGATCCACATTATGTAGTTTAAAATTAATGTTTTTAAAATAGTTTAAATACAACTTAATCCCCTTCCCTTATTTTGCTTTATCATTCAATCTAAAGTTTGTTTTTAATTCTCATCATCATTCTTGTGTGTGTGTTCGACGCAAATCTCTTTTCTTATCCCATTATTTTTCTTATATTATTAATTTATCATTATAATAATTATAACCAAATTACTAATTATTTCAATTGTTGAGTAAATCTCCCATTGGGGTGAGTTATAATTTGGATATATTAATGATCTAGAGCCTTTTCTCGATATGTATTCTTTGAGTTGATACTGTGTACGTTGAACATTATATGTCATGGATTAATGACATGTTTTGTTTAATATGTGGATTCCATGGATTATGGGAACCACAAATACCCTACCATAAATAAGTAATGGTAATGATTAGAACCCTAAGTTAAGTTACTGCTTGGATAAAAGCTTTAACACTTGTGAATTATGATCAAAATCATCTTGTGAAGTGGGTATTAATTTAATGCAATATAAAGTAAAGCTCAAGAATATCATAAGCTTAAATCCACAATAATGAACTCTCCCCAATATTTATTAAATTTTTAAATAAAACATCATCCAAATATTATTTCATAAGCTCTACAAACAAACCCCCCCAATAAGAATACAATCAATTAAAAACAAACGACTATTAAAAAGTATCATCACCAAGGATTCGACCCAAGTGCTGCTATACACATTAGAGAGCATCAGATCTTTGACCAGTCGATAAGAGAAAATCGGTCGGGCATTTTAAATGGTGTTGTTTCCAGGGATGGTGCTTTAAGTAGTCATTAGTTTCAAGTTATTTTTAAAAAAATCCAAAAAAAATTGAAAAATAAAAAAAAACACAAAGAAAAACCCGCATTCTCATAAAACTCATAAACTAAAGAAAAAAATACAATGAAAAACCCTTCATCCTCTTTCTTCCAACATCTCTATGAATTCATCATAGCCTCCCAAAAAAACCCTCAGATTTTTTTGACCCTGAAATTGAGCGAACACTTTTCCAACGTAGGATGAACATTAGAGATAATCAACTCATTCAAGAACCAGTCTTCATCCAACCAGCTGAATTAGAAAGGGCCAATCCTAGGGTACAAATCCTTAAAGAACTTGTTGACCCTAATATGAATTCCCAACCGCTTTGTATTCAATATCCAAATATAGATTCTGATTTTGAACTCAAAATGGCTTTGATTCATCTTCTACCTCGTTTCTAATGGCTAGTCGGTGAAGATCCACATCTCCACCTTGAGGAGTTCCAAGTTGTATGCTCTATAATGAAGCCTCAAGGGGTTTCTGAGGAACAAATAAAACTTCAAGCATTCCATTTCTCCCTAGCTGACTCTAAAAAGTCATGGATTTACTACATCCCTCCTGGTTCTATAACCACATGGAATGTCATGAAGCAACTATTTTTAGAGAAATTATTTCCTGCTTCTCGTACTACTTCTATCTGAAAGTAAACAAGTGATATTCATCAATTCCCAAATGAATCACTCCATGAGTACTGGGAGAGGTTCAAAAATATTGTTTCAACCTTTCAACACCACCAAATCCCTAACCAACTCTTGATCCAATACTTTTATGAGGGGTTATTGGCTATGGAGAGAACTCTCAGTAATGTCGTAAGTGGTGGTACTCTTATTGATAAAACTCCTACAGCAGCAAGAGATCTCCTAAGAAACATGGCTGCGAACACACAACAATTTCATACTCTATCACATGCTCAAGTCAAACAAGCCCAAGATAATCAATCCATATAGCCAAACAAGATGACCGAGTGGATGAGTGAACTTACAGGTCTTGTGCGACAACTAGTTGTGGCATCCAAAGCCCCAACCTCATCTTCTCCGCGATCAATGTTTCCTGGACCTGTCAGAAACTGTGGGATCTACAACACTCAATCTCATCCAACTGACACATGTCCACAAATTTAAGAGGATCAATCTGATTCATCTGAACCAATGGAGATCAATGCAGTATATGCTTAGTGAAACCCCAGCCCTCAACAATAAGGTCAGTTTGTTAGAAATTTCAACCAACCTCACTCTGAGCCCTTCTCTTCTTCCAATAACCAAGCCCTGAGGTATGGTAATTCTGTCTCTCATCCCCCTCAATTCCCTTGTCAAAACCCAAACCAATTTCAATATGGTCAAGGTTCTTGTAACTTTCAACAACTTTATCCTTTTATTCTTCAACCTCAAAGGAACAATCCTCCTCCTGGATTCCAATATCCTAGTGAGCCTTCCCAATTCCAAAACCAATACAATCACTTTCCCAGGTACAAAAATCAAGGTAATCCCAATCTTGGACAAGCCTCTTCTTCCAAACAACCATGGGAAAGTGCAGTGGAATATCTTGCCACCTTCACCCGTTCTAGCCTCAAAAACATTGAAACCCAAATTGGTCAACTTGCATCCCACCTTAGTCAGTAGAAACCATCCACTTCTTCCCAACTTCCAGCTCAACTATTACCGAACCCCAAGGCTAATGTAAGTGCAATTTCACTTAGATCAAAAAATCAAATTGCTATGCCTCCAGATAAGTCCTCTAACCCTCCTTTAAATATTGACCTAGAAAATGAAAAGAAAAAGAAATATGAAAACGAACCTGAAGCCATTCCCTCACCTTCTTCCATTCTACTTAAGAATCCAATTCCTTTTCCTCTATCCATTTCTAAGCCAAAGAAGTCCTTTGAACCTGATCCTGAAATGCCCGACATGTTTAGAGGTTTTGATGTCAACATTCCCCACTTAGATGACATAAATAAAATTTCTAAGTATTCCATGTTTCATAAGAAATTATGCACCCACAAGAGGCAACTTAGTTCCTTTGAAAATGTTTCCACCCAATAGTCTATTCTAATAAATTGCAAAGATCTAGGGACCTTTACAGTTCCATGCCAAATTGGAAGTTCCAACTTCGATGATGCACTCATTGACCTAGGTTCCTCAATTAATGTCATGCCCAAATCTATCTTATCCAACCTTGGTCTAGGTCCCTTGCATCCAATGGGTGTTGTTATTTAATAAGACAATCGAATCACTACTAGTCCTGAGGGTATAATTGAGGATGTCCTTGTCCGAGTCAATGATCTTATATTCCCAGCTGACTTCTATGTCCATGACATGGAAGGTGAGAAAAATTCCTTATAATATTATCTAATTTTTGGAATACCATTACTCATGACATATAAAAAAAATTGATGTCCTTGCTGGCATCTTATCTGTGGAATTTAGTGACCAACTTGTCAAGTTCAATATTTTTCAATCCATGCGATACTCATCAGAGAATGAATCTGCATTCTCTATTAATTCTTCTGAATCACTCTCTGAGATTTTGTTGAATTCCAATCCATCATTTACTCCTTATTCTATTGATAGATGATTTTTTCAATATTTCATCCTTGTTAACCAAGTCATAAATGGATAAGTTGATGTTGACATTACAAATGAAAGCTCCATTGATCTAAAGGATCTTGAAAAATATTTATAATCTCATCTTGCCTCTGACCTCCAATTCTCCAGCTTGGATGATAATGAAGAAAAATTACCTAGAATTATCATTTGTTGATTCAGATCAGTTTATCCATCATTCATCATTTCTTATCCGTGATTCTGAAAATTCTATTATATGTGAGGTTAACCCTAAAAAACTTTGTTTATCTTGTCCCAATGAGAGTGAAGGTTGTGTGATTTTTTCCCTAATTAATAAAGTGATCACTTATGATATTGAAATTTACCATTATTTGGAAAACAACATTGAAATAAAGGATATTGAAAATTTTATTCAGTCTTATGACTCTACTGATCCTCATTACTCTACATCGATAAGTGATGAAATAAATGAGTCAAAAACAATTGGGATCTCATACTGTGGTACTGTGTTATCTGATGTTTACATAAATGAACCATCAGAATTGACACATATTCTTGAATTTCCAAGCATAGAAAATGATCACTTTGTCAATAAAATAATCCCTCACAATGGAGACCAAAGTGAGGATAGTCATATTCTCTTTCCACCTCCATTTAATTGTAATCACACAATCAAGGAAGTGGATAAATTATCCAATGAACAAACAGGAATCCCAAAAGAGAAAATTTTATGAAAGCACTCTAGAGTTGAGAAAATATAGTGGCCACCATTAGACTATGGGTAGTCCACTATAACCATCTAGCTTTAGAAAAATAAATTCAACCCTTCTTGGGAGGCAACCCATGTTTTCTTTTAATTTTATGAAATTTTAATTTCTTTTTATTTTTTTCATTAGATGAATAATGATTTTTCTTTTTCAGGTAACATCCCACAATCCTGGAACCACATCAACTTTCATCAGATCCACAGTAGACCCACCACTAGATGAAGATGGAAACCCAGCAAATCCAAACTAGGGAGCACCTCTTTCCCTTTAACTCATCTTTTCTATCTCTCTTTTTCTCTTTCACCTTCTTCCTCCCTCATTCTCATTTTTTACCACTTTCCTCATTACATTTTTTATTTACTCTTTCTTTTATTTGTGGGTGTGTCTTTATAAAAAACTAAAAAAAAACCTGAAAAACTAAAAAAAATCATTTAAAAAACATATATGAAAAAAAAGAGTCATACTTACTCACCATCTAGTTTTGAAATTTTGTCCAACCATTTTGGGGAGTTAAAATACATGGTTTCATCTCAAAAATATTGTGTTTTCATCATATATTTGGATAAAGAATATTGTGTCAAAACCGTCATATTTTGAATGCTCAATTTTTTATTTTGAAAATGATTTTTCCCACCCATGATAAACAACATTTGATTTCATTCTAAGGCCACCTAGAGCCATCTTTTCCAAATTTGTTCTTTTCACCCCCATTTGTGAGTCTTGAGTTTTTGGACCTTCGAGCTGAATTTCCTACTTTAGTGTGCATTAATATGATAAAGGAATTTTTAGAACCACATGAGAATCACAATAGCCAAATAGCCTCCCAATTCCCTTATATTAATCCTCTTTTTGAAAGCCCCTTCAAGCCTATGAAACCCTTTTCTTTAATAGCCACATTACCAGACCAATACCGTTTCCCACCCAATATCAACATGGATTTTTCATTGTATATTTTGTTTTAAAATTTAAGTGTGGGGGGAATTGATTTCATTTTGTGTACCCTTTGTTGATTTCACCATGTTATCAGATGATTAAGGGCACGAATTCATTTTAGTGTGGGTGAGAGGTTGTCATTCAGTGTGTTTTTTAGAATGTATATATGATTATGATGTATTGTTCAAATTTTATTTACAAGTGTTCAAGAAAAAAAATTAAAATAAAAATAAAAATCAAAAAGAAATATGTTTTTTTCTTGGGTAGGTCAAAAATCAGAGTTTCACAGCCTGTGATCTTATTATAACTATTACAATTATTATCGTGAAGAGATCAATCATGGGTTGGGATATGAGTGTGAGATCTTTTTCAAGTTCAACTATTGAAAAATGCAAAACAAAAAAGACAAAAAAAGAACATTTTCATTATATTCATATGTCATTGGGAGAAGTTTTGTGTTTTTTAAATATTTCATCTTCTCACTCCCTTCATATTTCCTTACTCTTTTGTGTCTTTCTTCACAAAATCATTCCCTTGTAAATATGTGTTTTTATTTCCTTCCATGTTTTATTTAAAATAATGTGCATTTCATTTTCTATGTTGGTGTTTTACCCCTCTTATTCCCTATTTTTGATATCATCTTCCTACCATCCAATAGCCATAGAAAAACCCCTAAAAAGACCTCTTGATTTTTTGACCACTTTAGGATAGGGAGTGGAATCTTAGAGCTCTTGAAAACTCTAATATTTTCAATTTTGTTTGGTGAATGAGTGAAGCTCCATAAATTAATTTTATCATCTTGAGAGGATAATGTTTTGTGTGCCACCATTTTCCATTTCTGAATTTGAGCATGAAAAAATGAGTGGTTTTTGGAACATTGTTCTTGTAACAACCTGTGGTGGAATTCAATATCGATGAGTGAAATTGTCTAAACCTCGCCTGATTAGGGAAAACAAAATTTTAATATTTTTTTGTGAGTGAAAATGATTTCGTCATGTTTTTATATTTGTTGCACGTGAGGACAAGAATAAGGAAAAGTGTGGGGTATATTATGTTATTAATATTTTCATGACTTATTATATACTAAATTTACTTATTTTATATGACATTTTCATAATTTTAATTAAATATTAATTTTTTAATACTAAGTATAATTTTTGAGAATTTTTAGAAGTAGTCCAAGTGAGCCATTTTACTATTTTATTTATAACTCTCACCGTACTAATCCAAATATTGTGGATTCTATTTTTAAGGATTATGTATTCAATATAAAACATTTCATTAGAAGGGATCATGTACCAATTCTGCCATTTAAAGGCTCATATATACCACACAAGAAGGCCTATAGAATATGTGAAGAAACTGGACCAGCCATGAAGATTTAATTTCTGGGCTCAATAAGGAATTCCAAATTCATTAATTATCCTCAAAAATTCATACAACAATGAAAGTAGTAATAGATAAAAATTTTGGGGCCAAACTAATGCTTTGAAGTCTAGTCCACCATTCTGTTCGGGAATTAAAATCTGGACACTATTCATGACATATCTCATGTTGTAATCATCAAATAAAGATGCTATTTTTCAGTGTGAAAGATGAGAAATATAAGGAAATTTTTTTTTGAAGAATTCATTCTAATTTTAAGGCATATTCTTATTCAAAAACCCATTCACGTTTTTGACTTTAAAAAGTTTTGATTGAAATGGACAGATTAACTTTGTTTAATCAACCGGCAATAACGGTGGCTCCTTAAGTCCAATGGCCTCCAAATTTTCATAGTAGAAATAAGATATATATATCTAAAACTTGTAAGAAAATCATATCTTGATATTCAGCTATAAAATATATCAAATTGGCGATGCAAATGGAAAGGCATTTTTGGAATGCAAACAGTCCACAACATTGGGCATTAATTACATCTCCCTCCTCTTCTTGCAATGAGTTGGAATTTCATAAGAGTGGAACACATATTGGCACAACCAAACCCTTTATAGGGTCATGGTAGGACCTTCTATACTCAATTTTTGACATGAGATACCTTTCCTTCTCTCTTTGTTTTCATTTAATTTGGTGTTCTTCATTTTTGTAATCTTGTATGTCTCTTTCTTTGTAATTCTGTTTTAATGGAAGTTTATTCTTCAATATCTCTTATTATCATTCAAATTATTTAGATTAATATTAATATTCTTAAAATATTTTAAATACAAATTAATCCCCTTCCTGTATTTTGCTTTCCCATTCTATCTAAAGATTGTTTTTAATTCTCATCATCGTTCGTCTGTGTGTGTTCGACGCAAATATCTTTTATTATACCTTTCTTTTTATTATCTTCTTAATTTATCATCATAATAATTATAACCAGATTAATAATTATTTCAATGTATGAGTAAATCTCCCATTGGGGTGAGTTATAATTTTCGGATATTAAGTGATTTAGAGCCTTTTCTCGATGAGTATTCTTTGAGTTGAGATTGTGTATGTTGAACTATATATGTCATGGATTAATGACATGTTTTGTTTAATATGTGGATTCCATGGATTATTGGAACCAAAAATACACTACCATAAACAAGTAATGGTAATGATTAGAACCCTGAGTTAAGTTATGGCTTGGATTAATTCTTTAACACTTGGGAATTCTAATCAAAATCATCTTGTGAAGTGGGTATTAATTTAATGAAATATAAAGACAAGCTCAAGGATATCATAAGATTCAATCCCCAATAATGAACTCACCCCAATATTTATCAATTTGTTAAATCACACATCATCCATAAATTATTTCATAATATTTGCAAACAAACACCCCAATCATAATACAATCAACTAAAAACAAACAACTATTAAAAAGTATCATCTCCGATGATTCGACCCAAGTGTTTCTATACACTTTAGAGGGGAATCGGAACTTTGACCGATCGATATATGACAATCGACCGCACATTTCACATATTTTTCTTTAAGGTTGAAAACAAAAGCTTTATAATCAATATGAAAGTTTCCAAAGAAATTTTTAAAGGATACAATTCACCCCCTCTTATATATTGAGCATCAGCATCATTATTTCAATCCCACAATTCGTATAAAATGAGGTCTCTAAAATACATATATTCACATAGAAGTTTTTGTTCTCATGTTTTCATTGTTCTATATTTTCCTTGCTTAGGATTTTTATCGTTGTTTACAAACTTTTATTATTAACAAGTTTCGGTGGAATGATGTTTACTTATAGATGGAAATAATGAATGTTGGTTCGATTGACAATCTTAATCCTTCTAAACCACCTATATTTGATGGGAATGATTATGAATATTGCAAAGACCATATTAAGTTTTTTTTTATTAATACTGGAGTGAAAACCTTTTTTATGCTTAATAGAGATTACAAGATTCCCGATAAGGAATTCAAAACTTTTATTAATCAAGAAAAGTCAGAATATCAACTAAACAACAAGGTACGCAATACTTTGTTGTGTTCCATGACCAGGGATATATATAGAAAGATTTTTTCTTGTGAAGCTACCAATTGTATTTGGGAGAAATTTTAGGTTACTAATTTTGGAACATCCAATGTTATAAAAACTAGAAGAGCTATGATTATAGCATAATATCATGGATTTCTATTTCATTCTGGAGAACCAGTGTGTAAGGTACAATAGAATTTTATAAATATAGTTAAAAGTTTACAATATATGGGTGACAAAGGTTTAGATGATGAGGCACTTGTTGATAAGATTATAGACATCATGCCTGATGAGTGGAAATCTAAGAGAACAATTATTGATGATAATATGAAAGTATCTCATATTACTCTTGTTGAGATTTTTGGAAATCTTCTTCAAAACGAGACAATAATGAACAGAGATGTTTATTATAATAAGAAGAAGAATAGAAATGTAAGTGTAGCCTCTACATCTACAAAATCCAAGACTCCTGAAAGAGTTACTAGTTCGAAGTCGAATAAGGTTACAGTTTTAACTTAATCATGTGAAAGTGAACATTATGAGAATGAACTAGATAATCTTTCTCAAAGGATGAACAAGTTAGTTGGGAATAAAGACTTTCAGTATATATATAAGAAGAAATAGAGAAAAGAAAATAAAGACTCTGAAGTTACTTATTATGAATGCAAAAAGAGCAGGGTATATTAGGCCAGATTGTCCTATTCTTAAGAGAAAGGATAGAAAGGAAAATCATTCTAATAGGAAAGAATGAATTACTAGAAAGATAATGCTAAGAATGTTTTGAAAGCTAATGACACCTGGAGTGCCAGTGGTGGAGACTCTTCTGATGAATCCTCGGAGTATGAATCTTCTGGTTAGAATAATCTTGGTTTACTTGCCAAGTTACCTATTGAAAATCAATGTTTAATGGACAAGGTACACAATGTTGAATACATAACCAATGTATCTATGAATCCTTATTCGAGTGATAGTAAATAGTATGAATCTTCAGAAGAATAATCTTCTTCTCATGAAGATAATACATTAACTACTTATAGATAAGTTTCAAGGTTTACTAAGCTCCTTAATAATGAAAACTCTAAAGTCTAGAAAATGCTTGATAAGGAAAATTCCAGAATTTCTATTCTTACTAAAGAAGTATCGGATCTTTCTAAGGATCGTGATAAGAAAATATATGATTTTTAAATTATTTCAAAAACCCTTAAGGAAGTTACTTCTATGAAGGATAATCTTTTTAAGGATCTAGATAAAGTAATTTCTAAGAAAAATGTTTTAGATACTAACTCTAGTTCTAAAACTAATGTTTTTTAGGATAAAAACTTAGTTGTTAGACTAAAGTCTGAAATATTTTCCCAGAGGAAGTGTTTGTCAAACTTTACCTTGGGTAAGGAAAACTTTAACAAGATGTATTCCCAAATATGACCTCTAAGGAATAATTATGGTTTGGGTTATACTCATTCAAAACTGTTTTTTAGTAATAATTATTTTGTTCCTCAAAGTTCTCCATTCTTCACTAAATGTTAGTGTGGTGGTCATTGGGAAGAAAATTGTTCCTTAAACAAAAATTAGTCTTTAGGTTTTCATAAATATTATTTTTCAAAAAAAAAAAGTGGATTCCTAAAATTTTTCTTCCTAAAGTTTCCGAATCCATGAAAGTTTGGGTTCAGAAAGTGTAACACTCTTATTTTTAGGAAATTAAAGGTAGTACCAACAGCAATACTTGGTATAGGGATAGTGGATGTTCCAAGCACATGACTGGTAAGAAAAACATAATTAAAAATATTATCAAGATGAATGGAGGAAAAGTAACTTTCAGAGATAATGCTAAAAGAGATATCATTCTTCAATTTATCGAAACAAAAGATCAACTTGCTGATATTTTAACAAAATCTTTACCCTCCGATAGATTTGAATATATTTAACAGAAGTTAGGAATGATAATCTTAAGGTACTATTCTATATTAACTTTTTTTTGAAACCAATCAGTTTACAGTAATAAACTCATTTTCATAGGGGGAGAAAATTTTCTTATATTTAAATTATTTTTTTCGTAATCTAGTTTTTTTCGAAATAAAATATTTTCCCCATGATCATGTTTTTTTTTACTTTTCATAATCAAATTTTTCGGATCATATTTTTTTCTTTAAATTCTTTTTTTAATTTTTACAGAATCTAATGTTCTCCAAGAAAAATTTTCCTCATTACAAATAATTTTCCTAACAATCCGAAAGGTATGATTTCTTTCCTCTATTTTCGTAATCATCATTTTACTTGTTGATATTTTTATCTTGTTTAATAAACTTTTTCGGATTCACTTTTTCTTAAATCTGAATGTCAATATTAAAAAACCTCAAAAGATCGAAACATATCAAAATCCTTCTTCGGTTATCATCTCCATCGTCAGATTTGATAAGAAGTTTTTTAACCATTGGATGAACTGTGGAAGTTGAACCATCACTTCAATTGCCTATATAAATCCCCCCCCCCCGATGGTTGTCCCACATAGGTTTTTTCATTCTCTTGTGTGTTGAAGATATGCCTCTATATTTTAAGATCATTCGGAATCTTCAAAAGTTTCTTCAATTCTGGATGCCTGCTGAAGCCTCTTCTAAAAGAGAAATGTCAAATGTTAAGGAAATTTCTGAGTGGTAGATATATCGAGAGAGGTTATTTGATCCGAGATTCTTCAAAAAATAAGATTCTATCATCTTTAAGAATATTAAGTTGAATAGTTGGGAGAGCCTTTTCATTTCAAAACTGAAGGCATAGGATCTGGTGTATCCATAGTTGATGGTGGAGTTCTATGAAAGTGTTAGTTTTTTCAGTGTAGGAAGAAGAGATAAATTTTCATTCAAGAGTTATGAAAAGACATGCTCTCTTTCATATACCAAGATAGCATGTCATATTGGAATTCCTTATAAAGGTGAAGTAGAGTTTTATACTCACAAACTACCTGATGAATCTGGATCTTTTGATAAGGAAAACGAAATAGATTGTCTTTGCTTGAAAGGAGTGAAGACTTCAAAGATCATTCATCTCTCTACGAATTTTTTGATTCTTGAATTGTGGGTTCAAGGCTTCATACTTCCAAGAAAAGGGGATAAGGATTCTCTGAAGAAGATTTATATCTATATATTAAATTTCTTGATGAACCTCATTAAGATAAACTTGGTTAAGTATATCTTGGTAACGATTTAGAATATCAAGAATGGAAATCTAAGGTCTCATATTATTATGTATCCAACTATTCTTTCAAAGATTATTGTTCTTTGACTTCAGTATTTCAAAATCCCTTGTAGTTCTAAGCCGTGAAATTACAAAGTGATGTGGCTGAGTGATGACACCTTAAGGAGAATGAAAATTGGGTTTTCCAGTGAATCTGGAAAATTCTATGATCTTTCTGAAGAAGAAATAGATGCTTTTTCAAAGAATCCGGAAGTGGCTAAAAACTCTAAGAGAGGTGGAAGGAAGAGAAAGGCTAAGGATCCGTAAGAGAAAAAAAATCATGTGGCCAATCAAACTTAGTCAGGACCTACAATGCTAAAGAAGGAAAAAAGAATATCCTAATGAAGTAATGGATAATTGGAGAGAGAATAATAAAAACTAGAAGGGAGGGGATACTATGTTTGGATTAGAACATATTGAGGCAAAATCACTAAAGTAAAAGGCTGCTGAGAATCATGAAAATGAAGAAAATGAAAAATGAAAAAGAAGAAATTTTTGGAAGCTGGAGTCATTCAATATCTTCTCAAGGCTATTGAAAGAGCCTCTGAGCAAATTCTGGTACCTGGATATTTTTTATTAGAACCATTACCGGAGACTCCGGGAAAGCAAGTGGTGATTTTGGAATCACATCATGAAAAATGAATAGTTGAAGAAGAAAAAGTGGAAGAGGAAATAGATGAAGGAGAATAAGAGGTGGAAGAATAACGGAATGAAAATGATGATGTCATAAAGCATGTCGAAGAGTACCATGAGAAGGAAATTCCATATGTAAAATTATTGATCCAGACTTCTTAAGCAGAATCCTCAAAAATTGCTACACCAGGAAAAGATGAGAAGGGTGAAGAAAAAGGGAATAATCCAATAGATGATGAAAGAAGTAATCATGATTTTATTCACCCGAAATATCTAGTTGTTAATGGAGAGAAAGTAGTTGAGGAAGATAATATTGTTCAGCTATCTGATAATGAGCATGAATCTCCCAAAGAAAAAGACATCATTCTGAAATTTGACAAGGGAAAGTATGTGGTAGTAGATAAATGAAGTAAATATATTATAAAGAATAAAGATGTTGGTAATTATTCAAATAGGAATGTTGAAGTCATAGAAAAATAATCTGCACCAACCAAACATTCAGATTCAGAATCATCTTCCCTCACACATGATTTTATTGTTTAGTCTTTCAAAAAGCTGGTTGGTACTATTCCTTTATTCCCAAGCATAGATTCTAGATTCTAGATGATTTAGCATATGGTAAATCAGAAGTCAGATTCAGTTTCTATGGTGATGGACAAATGTGTTGCACTAGAGGCAGATTTCAGAACCTTCCTCATTGGTTATGAGGCTCATAAAAGATCATGCCAGAAGATGAAAAGTTGATCAAAGAAGACAATTAAAGAAATGAGAATCTTTGATGAATTCTATGATAATGTGGAGGATGCTTTTGTTACCAAATATGGGAAGATAAATAATCTTACAAATAGTTTTGAGGAAAAGTTACCCTTAGAACAAACTGCTCAAAAGAAAGAAGTTAATGATCTAAATGAAAATCTTAACTCTGTGGCCATGAATTGGAAGAGGGAATGATATCTTATAAAAGAGATTGAAGATAATCTTTTTAAGAAAGAATAAATATTTAAAGCTCAGGCATACATTCTTAAGTTTTAGGAAGAGAAATTTCTAGCCTTAGAGAAGAAAAGTGAAGACCTGTATCTATTGCTTAAGCGAGCCGAAGAGAATCACAAGGAGCTCAAGAAGCTAAAATCCATTGTGAAGAAACGGATACTGAAGGAGAAAGAGATATAATTTCATTTCATTCTAATATTTTGTTGTATTTTCCTCATTGTACAAATTCATTCAACATGAATGAAGTTTTAATTATTCCCCATACATTTCATTGTTAAGTACTAATGTTTCAGGTACTAATTTTTTTTACATTCTCTTTTATTCCTTTTTGAAAATCAAAAAGGGGGATAAAGGAAATATAAAAATAATACAAAGAAAATAATAGATTTTCCTAAGTAAAGGGGAGTTCATCTAGAGGAATGTTCTTGTCAATGATAATTTTCAAATACAAGAAATTGAAAATTCTCATTTAAGAAATCAAGAATATGATTCTTAGTGTTTCCCAAGCCTAAGGGGGAGTTAGTTGTATTCACTATGTTCCATAAGTAATGGGAGATAAGTTTTTAATTTTCAAGTCAATAAAATTTCTATGTCCTCAGATTCTTTTTATTATGGATGTTTTTTCTTTCCAAAAAGGGGTATATTGTTGAGTTAATTAGGTTTCTTTATGAATTTTCCATTTTTTTATATTTTGAAAATCACAAAAACTCTATCTCAAGGAAAATTTCATATCACATAAGATTTATATTTTTATGGAAAATTTTCCTTCCCAAGGAAATTTTCTCCCTATCATTTTTTTCATTGTTCATGATTTAATTTCACTAAACCTACCTCTTTTTATTTCTAAGTGTAAAATTCAGTTTCATTTCTAAAACCTAGGAATCTTATAAATACTTAGATATAAAGTATTCATTTTTTAGGTTCCCAATTCGGACTTCGAATTCTCTAAAATTCTGATTCTGAATTCTCTGAAATTTAGATTCTAAATTCTCTGAAATTCAGATTCTGAATCCCCTAAAATTCCGATTCCAAGTTATCTGAAATCCAGATTCCAAATTCTCTGAAATTCAGTTTCCAAATTCTCTGACATTCAGATTCCAAATTTTCTGAAATTTAGTTTCCAAATTCTCTGAAATCTAGATTCTGAATTCTCTGAAATTCAGATTCCGAATTCTAGGAAATTCAGATTCTCAATTCTCTGAAATTCAGGTTCCGAATTCTATAGAATTTTTACACTGAATTCCATAGAATTTAGGTTCCTAATACCTTAGAATTTAGACTCATAATTCTATAGAATTCAAACTACGATGTCTATATAATTCTAATTCATAATTCCTTGAAAAACAGAATCTGAATATCCATGTAATATATAATCTGAATGATTTTCTCTTAGACTCCAAATTTTATATTTCCTTAGAATCTGAAAAATAGAATTGGTTGACCAACAATATTTTAATTACCCTTATTATAGTTATGAAATGTTTTCATGCATTCTATTTCTAACTAAACATTGTTTGAGTGAAATGTGTACAGGTTCTTCTGAAATTCATGAAAAAATACGACCATTGGAGGAGGGAGCCGACCGTAGTATAAATGCCTATATATAGGAGTTCATTTGAACGAGATGAATACCGATCAATTAATCTAGAGATTACATGCTACTAAAGTGATTTCTAAAGAGAGAGAATCGCATGCATTGTGCGTACTGAACATCTTGTTCAGCTTTCTTTGTGCAACTTTGATTATTGATGTGTACAATCGAGGGCTTCTAGGGATATGAAGACATAAGTTTAGACTACCTTAAAGTTATAGGACTTCCTTGATAATGAAGATAGAGGTGCCAACTACCTTGAAGTTCAAGGGCTTGCAGGGATATCCAGACAGAATCTGATATTCCTATCGTTGGCTTACACTTGTATGGGTAAGATAGAATTTCTTGAAAGTATAAATGAAGGAACCTTTATCCAAGGTTTATGGATACCCTACTCTTTGGGATAAAATATTTCATACTTGTTACTTGTATTGTTTCAAGTTTTTTTTCCGCTACATTTTGATTAGTAAGGAAATTATAATTATCTTATACTTTCTTGTACTTGTATACTCTGATTAGTAAGATTATATAGTCTTTAAGGTAAAATATTTTTCCATGTAAACTTTTCATAAGTTTCATTTCAAGAACCATATTTCGGGAATCTAGAAAGTTTTTAAAACTATGAGGTTTTGCGAATTTACATTGTTTAACTTTGTTAAACATTGTTTTCCATAAGGTTGAAAATAAACGTTTTATAACCAACTTTAAAGGTTCGAATGGAATTTTTAAAGGATACAATTCACCCCCCCCCCCTTGTATATTGAGCATCTACGTCATTATTGTGGGTCTTCTGGTTCAATTTTTTCTAAAAATGGATCAATACCTTTAAAAAGATATTTTCCATCCTTCACTGTTCAGAACATGAAAATATCATTTTGGATATTTATCATTTAAAAGGTGAAGCAAACCAGTGGTGGAATCTAATTAAGAATACAAGGCAACAATATGAAATTGAATCTATGGGATGGGACAAGTTCAATAACTTATTTTTCAATAAGTAATTCCCTTTTATTCTTCAAAAAAAAGATGGAAAAAAGAGTTCCTTGAGCTTAAGAAAAAGGTTGATGAAGCTTTTGGTACATACAAGATTAATTTTAAAAAACATTCAAGGTATGATTATAGTTTTATCATCCAACCTGAAAGTAATGTTTATCGATTCTCCATGGGCTTAAAACCAAATCTTTAAAGGGAATTAGCTAAAAGAGACTTCAGAAGCCATGAGTAGATTGTGCGTTGTGTTATCAAGGTAGAACTATATGTTGGTGTTATATATCCATCTCATGGTTTTGATAAGAAACGAAAGATGGAGTTCAACAGAAAATCAAAAAATAATGGTGAAAAGAAAATAAATTTTTCCTTATGCTCAATGTGTGGAAAGAATAATGGGGGAGATTGTCTTAAAGGGACTAGAAAATGTTTCTATGTGTTCAAAAGAAGGTTGTAGAGTAGTTGAGTGCTGAGGTTATGGGAAAAAGGATTCTAATGATGTGAATGGATAAAATACTACATAGAACACACCACCAACAGTTCAATGCTATAACTGCAAAGAAATAGGGAATTATGCTAACCAATTCTATAATACAAGGGTTAATGATGATCAACAGAAAAAACCTCTTAAGGAAAAAGACAAAGGGAAGTCACATGCAATCACTATTGGTGATGTTGAGTCTGACAACGAAGTGGTGGAATGATTATGTTTTTATGTAATGGGATTCTAAATTAGGGTTATAGAATCTCGTTTATAGTATTATAGAATATTGGATTATCTATGTATTGGTTTATTATGGTTTTCTGAAATTATATTGTACTTGTAACCATGAAAAGTGATTGAAATATTTTTGGAAAGAAGATGATATGAGCATAATGAAGGGATAAGGAGAAAATAATACGTTTGATAGTATTAATGAGCTCATTGCTGATATAAGGACAAAGTGATATCATGGTTTGAGTATATATAATTTTTAGGATTTTGGTGTGTGGAAAAAGTGAACTTTTGATAACATTCATGTTTTTACAAAGGTTTTATGGTAATTCAAGTTTTAAGAGAATACATGATTATGGTGTTCATATGTTTGGAATGTGACTACCAAGAACTACCTTATGAGATATGGGAGATAAATCTTATATATAATTAGTTCACCTTTTTCTATGTATTATATTTTTGAATGGATTATAATGTTATATATTTATGGATAGTATAAGTTATTTTCCACTTTAAGTTTTTTATATTAATGTATTATCTCACTATATGTGGACTTTTTCACATTTGATAACATGTTCTAACCTTTTTATTGAGGCAGATGTAATGATCTATCATTCTACCAAATAATCTACTAATACATCACAAATGAAAAATTCAACTTCATTTCTTTAAGGGATGGTGTTAAAATTGTTCGAGGCATGAACAACAGTGAGATTATACCAAAATCAAGTATGTATTTTTTCTCATAAAAAATTTTCAACTTTATGGAAAGGATCTTGAAAGCCAAAAATTTTTTCCTAGTACCTTATTATCCGATTATTTAGATGGTCCCTTAAATCATCACATATTTATGGCTTTCTAGTACTTAAAATTCTCCATACCTTATTCCCTATCACTATCCACCAGAACATGATGGTTAGATTTCTCTTCCATATCCATGTTCTCACTTCCCACCTATGTTCTCCCATGTGGAAACCTAGAGATGTGTTACCTTGGGTAACTGTTAAATTTCTAACATTCCTTTATAAAATTATGTCTTAGAATCAATTGTTATGATGTGGGTTTCTATGAAAGAGTATTTCAAGTAGAAAACCGTTTATAACCCCGACAAATTTTGAGGGAAAATTTCATTTTAAGGGGGTAGAATATAACACCCCGAGATGTTATTAGATACATTATTTTATTTCTAGTGTTTTATGATACACCAAGATTAGCTTTCACTATATGAAACATCGTATTAGGTTGCAAAATACGCAACACTATTCTAGGTTTATGTTGTATATAATTTTAAGTTCTTTTGATAGAATTCATTTCACACAACATTGATTATAGATTTTATTCAATGTATAAATGAACTAAGTATGGATTATGTTTTATGCAACACCAAAGGATGATTTCACTAAAGGAAACACTGACTTGGCTTGAGTTACATGCAAGAGAGACCTACCTCGATAGCTTGCATTGTACGCAATACCGAGTTTCACTAAACAATAATATATTATTAAAATATCATATAAATAACCATTATGAATAGTTTTAACCACATTTTTAATTTTATATAACATTTTAATTCATCCTACACATTTTCTAGAACACAATATGAGAAAACAATTAATTTTTCGGTTAAAAAAATTATTTTTCAAAAAATTCATTTTTATCGCCTTTTGATGGTGCACCCATTTTAAATCTTTTTTTGACACATTTATAAGTTCTATTTGAAAAAAATAAATTTATTATAAATAATTATAACATCAAATTTTAGTTTGGATGATATTTTGGTCTTTTTTTGATAAAATTCATATTTTTATGAATAGTGAAAAATACTGTATTTTAATTCAAAATTACATTTTCATCTAATTTATTTATATAGTTAGATTCTATGTTTAATTGATTTTAAAGTATAATTGGATTATATTTCAATAATTTAAAACAATTTTTTCATTTTAATTAATTTCACTTTCAAATTTGACATAAACAAATGTAAATCTTTTGATAGTTGTTACTTCTTTAAAAAAACCTGCTTTTTAGTTTTGACAATAGGAATTGATTTAAAATTAATTACTGAAACTTATGACTTTTGAATTTAGAAAAATGGATTTCATATTTGAAATCATAAGGTATAAATTGTGTCAATAGTAACCTTTTATTTTTTGACATTTTGAATCGTAACTCTAGTAAATACTTTATTTACCATGGTTAAAGGGTAAATCTGGTAAATAAGAGTTGAAAAATAATATTATAATAATATTTAACTACCCTAAAAAATTCCCTAATCCTATTGGATGAGATATTTCCGACCATGGGAATCCTAGGGTCAATTGTAGGACCCCATTGATTCACTTGTATGTGAAAATGACATTTTATAATAATTAATTTAAAGTAAAGATAATTATAACCTAAACATATACCTTTTGTTAAATAGATTTTAATATAGGGTAATATAACATATCTCTAAGTGTATAAATTTTCATTGGAAATATAAAAATATTTCCTAAATCATGGTATTTTATTTATAATTTTTATACATTATATATATAAATTTATTTATGACCCAATTATGATGTAGTGATTACCTTGTTAATGAAATATTCAAAGAAATTAATTTATAAATGTTAAAACAAATATAATTTGGTTATTTTGATGTCATCGGCAAATTTTTTTAATGATATTGAGGTATTATATTTGAGTTAATGACTTAATTTTTAAGAAATTAGGTTGTTATAAATTTTTTAAAATGTCTTGTATGATTAGTGTCCAAAATTAACATAATGCATAAATTAAAACATAAAATAGTTTATTAAATGATATTAAATTACTAAAAATATAATCTTCATCCCAATGGTTAATATAAGTCCAAATATGTCATTAATAACTTTTTTTAGTTGTTTTACATGATATGGTTATTAAATTAACCCACAATATGTAAATAACATGATATCACAATAAGATTAAAAAGGGGGAAATAAGGGTAAAACCAAAAAGATAAGGAAAAAAATGTTCACAACTTGTCAAAAAATTATTTTATGATGGGTATTCAATCCAAAATCATATTATCTTATAATTAAATAATTTTTGAACCATTTTATATCGAAATTTAATTTATAATAAATTAATATTTTGGAACTTTCCTAAAGTGTCGCTCTCCTCTCTTATAAATGGGCACCTTCTCCCTCTCCTCTTCACTCCATTTATAGACTTCAAGCTCGGCTAGCCCTTGACCATTTCATAAATAAACTTCCCTTGTTACGCTCTGGAGGTTATAGTATTATCAAAATACCAACTCTAGTGCCCTAAGAGGATCATTAAAGAGGCATGTCGTGGAAGAGGAGTTTCGGACACGTACAACAGAAATTGGACCTAAGGTAAGGGATGATTTTGCAATCTCATTTTTATCTGAGATTGTTTATGCGTATGTATTTTCTGGGGATATATTTATCATTTGTGTCCTTGTTTTAGAAAATGTTTTTCATAAAATTTTTACTATTATTCTATGTATGTTTAAAGTCATTTTTACCCATTTTTAACTTTTACTACATGGTATGGAAGGAATATTTCTTTATTTTATCATATGATTTACTTTTTGAATTTTCCAGTAAAAGTATGAGGATAATATTTTTTTAACTTATACGACATGAATAGATTTTTATGTCTTCTTAACACCTTATTTTCATGAGGCTTCCTCTACAATATTTTTACTTTATTTTCAACTAAATTATTCTCATTTAAAATTGCATGACATTTTCAAAAATGAAAAGGTTTTTAAAGAATAAAGGATATTTTCCTCAAGAATTAACTTCAAGTGTTTTATCAAAATTATTTTCCATCTAATATGACATAGGTTCTTGTTTTTATCCCTATTATTACATTTATATAATTTTTTTATGATGAAATTTTTTTTATGATGTCCATTTATATTATATGGATTATGTTATAATGACCGGATGTTTAAGAATCCTATTTTATTTCATGGGTTACTCTATACTGAAGGATTTATGTTTTTGTGAAACAGGTATGAATGATTTAATTATGAGATGGTGGGACCTATATCTACCTCTAATGAATTGGGTAAAGATTTATATCTAATGATATTGACATGACTGGAACAGAAAGTAAATCTGGTTCAATAATATAGGGCCAGAATGGCAAGTAAACCCAGTTCAGTAATGGACGTCGTCCACTCTGATGGTCTTGGTAGCAATTCCTTGGCTACTATGAAAATCATAATATGTTCTTATTAGTTTTCCACAATTACATGTTTTATGCCAATGTTATTATATCATGGTTTTTTTATGATCCATTCCATAGATACTGCCAATATTTATGTCATTGCTCATGATTTTGATGTTTCAAATTTATGTTCCTGTTTTAACATTCAAATGTTTATGTTTTATTTTATGTTCTTCATGTTTACCCTTATTGAGTATTTGAGCTCACCCTTTTTATGTTTTCTTTTCCCCAGGATATAAATAATGGTTTTAGGTAGGAACACAAAAGGGGAATGTCTTTATAAGAGATATTAAAGATATTTCACAATGTTAGAATTGTATATTACATGCTTCTAAAGACACTAAACAAATATAGTATTTGGGTGTCTGTTTGTGTCAGGTATTAAGTGTTCCACTAAAGTAACGTAATATCCTTATACGTCAAGCATGGGTCTCTACATACAAGCCTCACTAATGTATAACTCTAAAATTCATATTATCTCTAAAAAACATTTGATACTACTATGTCATGCCCCCACCCCCTTTATTACCCCTTTTAGGATGGTAGAGAAGTGAATTATTGTCCCCTGAGTCCCGCCTCTAGTAGACCGTTAGTTAGCAACTTTCACTGAGGGTGAAAAATACTCAAATGGAAGGTATTACCCTCAATATAGGAAAGAATCAAAAGAGATGATAAACAACCACTAAGAAACTCTATCACATAATATAAAAGAAAACAAACCATACTGCATGTGTATATAAATTAATATAAATAAAGTCTACAAAGTAAATACCAAAAATAAAACTGACATAGCAACTCCACAGAAACTCTGATCTCAAAGCTAGTAATGAAAAAATCATCCATGTAACCCTCCTAGAAAACTATAAAATAGTATATATAAATTTAGAGTGAGAATAATTTGTATACTTTTTAGGATAATACCAAAGGAAATTCATGAAAATGTGAAAATAGGTTATTAATGAACCAGTTAACAAATAGAAGAACTGGTAAGAACCTAGACAAGTTATCCATCCATCCCAAACTCACTGTGGCTCACTCACCAAATTCTGAAAGTAAGTAGTAAGTTATTATCAAGAAATAGTTTTTAAATGTTACTTGAATCCACTTCCCCATTGGGTTTCCACTCTCACACCCCAACATCAAACATCCATTGCTCTCATCCCTTACATTTCATCTCATCACAACATATCAAAAATTCTCTAATAAGGGTTTGGATGCAACCCTACCCACCCCAACCTCCATTAAGGATCATCATATCATGTTGGTATCAATTTCATTATACAAATATCTTATTACACTAATTCATTATCACACATTCATTCGAAAAATCACAATTAGAGAAGTAGGTTATCACGAATATTAACGAAATCAACTTATTTTTTCCCCTCTTACCATGCATGACCCCCACTATGTATCACATCCTATTATCAATAGGCATCATCGAGGGATAATCTATAGAATTTTTCCATTTTCCAATACTATTATTTAAGGAAGAGTAGGGAAGAGGCGGTAATCATCCATCCATTCCTTTCTATCTGAACATTGGGGAAAACACCCCTAGAATATCTTGGTGTCGGTACATGGTACCTGATGTTGGTGGGGTGCATATAAAAGTAATAGGAAAATATAAGAACATATATATATATAAACACACCAAAGAACACACTAGCATGGATTTAAGGTTCCAAATCAATATCAATTAGCATCACCTTAAGATCAACATCATTATAATGTAACCACACACCGCCACAAACTAGATACAACCCATCCACAGAACAACCACCCACAATCCACAGTTTCATTTTATTAAATTAATAGTTCATCTATCTTTCCAATTTATTACATTAACAACCATTATTCATTAATTATTCCATTTCTCTTTTTACTTAATGTAAAACTTCTAGATCCAACACTTGTGTTCAAATACAATTTGTGTATAGTCTATTCGTGATTATTCAATTCATAAAATCATTTTACATATATAAAAAATAATAACCTAAATTATTTTTTTCACCATTAATTGTTTTATTTCACATCTAACAAGCTACTATAACACGGAATCAAGCTATTTACACATATCTACCACTACACTTCCAATACCCGCAACACATACCACATGTGAACCAGTCACCCATAACTTCGTAAAAACCCCAAAAATTACACACATCCACAATACCATAAAAAAATACTATATGAAAACCAAAATATATTTCAAGACAACATATTTTACCAAAATATATTTATAGAGTTATTTCATATTAATTTATCTACTTACGCATATGTATTTTCACATAGTTCAAAATTTACATAGGAAACCAATTCCTAGCTGAGTATTTGTATTGATGCTTTTATGAGTGGTGGGTTTGAACAAAAAAATCCAGAATATTTTATCAATCCATAACATGGGTTAATAAATTCTAAATTTACATAATATTCTCGTTACAAGAGTTTATATTTTCAAGAGAAAAAAATTCAGAATTAATAAAGAAACAGACAAACACATACGATTACTCCCATCCTATATTAATTTAATTTAATATAGTTTATTTTATTTTTTAGTTAATTTTTACTACACACCCAATAGAATAAAAATCATGCTAATTACACAAATGAAAAAGAAAATAGAATAAGAATCCCCTACTAGGAATAGAATTACCAAAATACAATGCCCTAAACATGATGGAAAAAGAAGATGATGTCCCCACTAGGATGTCATGAAGGTAACGGATTTATAAATCATACAAAACTTATAGATAATGTGTAATAGAAAATTGATTCAATATTCTATTGAAATAATGATGCACTACTATAGATAACATGTAGGGAACTATATTGTTGAACAAGCCTAGAATCCGGATCATGATTGATTTAGGTTAAAGCTAAACGACTCCAAGGATAAAGAATAATGTTTTGGGACTCAACGGAAACATTAAGTGACCTAAAAAAAGGAAAACTAATTCATTAATATACTATATGAGGATTCTAGAATAAACCTAATTTTTATTATGGTAAAGATTTTTTTTTATCATTTAATTTCGTTTTATTTAAAACATGTGTAATGGCCCATTTAAAACTACAAGGTTAAGGAATTAAAATACTATATTTAATCACCAACTAATAAATTTAAAATAAAAAGATTTAATCCTTAAATCCAAAATTTTATGTTTAAATCATTTTTGACGCCATTCGGGAAAAATCGTGGTATTTTATAAAATTAAGAAATTCGGAAAACTTTTTGAACTAACCATGAGAAGGATTTAACCATATATATCCAAAATAATGACCATAAGAAAGAACCAAAAAACCACATGATGTAACCAACTGACCAAATGAAGTAACCAATTGATCACAAGAAGAAACCAACTATCGGTTTGAAAAAATATGGTGGTCGCATGAAGGAAAAAGTGTTTTTTTGAACAAACTGACCTATCACAAGAAAAAAACTGAGTGATCACATGAAAGTACAAGTAACGGGATTACCAAAACAAATGAATTCTAGAAAGTAAAAGTGACCACATATCAAAAAAAGTGACCACACAATGGGGTAACTGACTATATTAACAAACTGACCAACTACATGAACAAAACCAAGAAACCTTATAAAGGTAAAAGTGACCATATGAAAAACCTAAGATACTATAAGAATAGACCATGTGATTGTATAAAGTTAAAAATTATTGCATGAACAAACCATGATCTTACTTTAAGGAAAAAGTGGCTGAATGAACAAACTAAACAAGTACATGAATAAAATAGAGTGAAATCATGTATGGAATTGCCATTTGTACCAGGCATGTGCATCTCAATACAGGATAGCTAGACGAATAACCAGGAAAAGGTGTATATCTGATCATGATACAAATTCTAGGGAGACGCGGTTTCAATTAGTCATAGTCTGTATTATTTCCTTAAGACCTACGGGTCTTATAATGTCTCCCAGCCTATGGGCAATGTAATCTCTAAATCCAATGGTCCTTTTAGTGGTTACCCCTCATCCCTTAAATGGTGGGTTATCAAAAATAAATAAAATGAGAAGGCCTTCGGCCCATTTAGGTAAGGGACTATATGAACTAACCAAGCCACTAGACAAAGGTACTGATCAACCACATGAAAAAATAATCTGATCATTGGGTCAATCAGCCTATTATGAAAAAAAATTCAAATGGAAGAAGACCCAAACATCCCCTTTACAACTCCAAGACTTGTTAAATCACAAAGGAATGGTTTTTGGAACTCAATACATTATAAAAATTAAATAAAAGGATTAAATCCCTTGAAACATTCCTAGTTAGTGGATCCTTTACAAAATTCATCAAAGGAGGGAAATGAAGAGAAGGCTATTTTCTTGAAATTTTAAAATATAGTTCACTGGATGTGAAACTACAATAAACTGAATAAGAATAATGTGGTAGTTTATGCTTTAGGTATACTTATCACTACATGTAAGATTTCTTTTGGGCTTCATGAGTATTAAATAAAATATGAAATTCTCTTATTTTAATCCAAATATAAGTACCCCAGATGTTTAGAAAAAATTTAATGATTTTAATTGGAATCTCTAAGTAGTTGACAATTTTGATTCCAAATTCATTATATAGAAGAAAATGACCTCTTATTTCTAATTGGATTTATTTTTGTAAAACTATTTTTTTCTATTGGTTATTACTAAAAAATAATCTCTTTTTCTTATTATAAACACAACAAAATAATATTTAATGTTAAAAATGAATAGTTTTATGGTATTTCATATGAAGCTAATAATTTAGTATTACTTTATTCATATATATCAAATATTGATAATTAATGATTAATATAAAATATAATACTCACACTCAATTGTGGCAAGATAATTTATGGTCAAGTAAAACTAAAAGTAATTATCAATAATATATCAGGAGTGATGTTGAAAAAATTTAGAGTTAAAACTTGTTTGTTTTATAACATAAATACTCATTATTATTTAAAAAAAATAAACCTTTATAAATAAAGTAAATACATAATTCTTATATTTTCAGTTCTTCAAGAAATGCATGAATTATACAATCCATGATATTCTGTTACGAGGTTTTAATAATGTAAATAGAAGTAATAAATATACTTGGTAAAAGATATAAGATCCTCCAATTAGTCTAGTTGGAAACTTTATTATAAAAGTATACATTTTTCATTTAAATGTTGAGTGGATCCATTCCTAAACTCACATTACCTTATAAAAATCAAATAGGTGATGGTGATATAAGGAGGATTGATGAGGAGTCTTATATGTTTTGGAAGTCTACCATAATACTTTCTTAGACATGTTTCATAAATAGAACCATAGTTGATATCCATATTCCAATTATATAGACTAATTGATGTCATATGAGTTACTATATGATGGACATCAATTATACCACAACATATCATGTTCGATGAGAACAATATGATTAATATAATCATAGAAGAAAAAATAACAACAAAGAAAACATTGAGTGAATCTCAGTAAATTATCATAAATCTACTCAATATATTAATATCCCTAAGATAAAAAGTTATTAGTCAAGACTAACTATGTTTATATAAGAGGGAAGAACTTATCCTTTTAGAGAGTGGGAGTAAAGTTGAATCCAATAAGGTTAAGGATCCTGATGTGAATAATTTAGAATAGGAACACAAACATTATAATTCCTAGTGGAATTATTTATTCTTGTGACATATATTGTGTACAATGGTTAAACTCATATATTTGATTTTATATTTAATAAGATATGTGTAATATTATTAAATAAGAATAATTAATTCAATAAATAAAAATTAAATTTCAACTAGTTAGGATTAACATGTTCATATGAATTCAGAGATTGAATCCATATAGAAAAATCTAGTTTTGTATTTTGGTGGTTTTTTATTTGATATAAATTATTTTGTGGGTATTCAAGAATAAAATATAAATGGATGATACAAGTTGGTATAAATAATTATTGATTGGTTACTAAAGGTATTAGGTGATGTTTAGGCACAGTTCATCATGAAACCTTACATTGGTCATCCTACAAAAATCCTTTAGAATTCTACTTGTCATAACTACCTTTTATGATCATTATATTGGGAAATTGGATATTAAAACCACCATAATTCAAGGAATACCTATAGAATATATCTATATAATATATACAAAAGGGTTGTTGGAACCAAATAAATCCAATATATTATTTGAGACACAAAAATCCATTTGTGGATTAAAGTAAGCAGCCTGATAATAGAATATTTATTCAATTAAACAATTAAAGAGTTTAACTTTATTACGAATGAAACAATCCAATGTTTCTAAAAAAGCGTAGTGGGAGTGCTATATTTTTTCAAGTAAAATATGATAATAACATATGAAAAACATATATAAATCCTTATAGTTTTTGATAACTAAGGTAAAGATATTTTGCTAAGAATGACAAAAAGTAGTAATCTCATTTCTGGGGAATAAGATGTTATTGATTCATGGGGTTTCTAAGATCTAGTTATAGTATACAAATTAATACATTATTGAAAAGGGAAGGATGGATAAATTCAAGACTAAATTATTTCTTATGTCACATGGTGTAAAATCTATGCAAGATAACGTGTAAAATCACAAGAAAAGATTATCATAATGAATGGTATTATATATACATAAATGTTTGAATATTTGAAATATGATTGAGTGGTAAAGAATCTATCCAATATGTTATGATATATACTATGATTTGATATTTTTTATGAATAATGATTAGTCGGAAATATAAAAAGAAAATAAGATAAATACATGGACTTGCGGTCAAAACTATCCAATAAAACATGTGAGAGTATAATGGATGAGTAAATACTAATTGGATGAATGAAAAGAATAATTTTCAAGGGGATATAAATCTATATTCCATTCAGATATGTTTGATCTAGTATCATAGTGAGTCTAGGAAAATTACAATGTGAAACTTATTAAATCTAATGTTTTTCATATCTACATTGACTGAGTACGTTGCAGCATATGACGCAGCATAAGAAGTAGCTTATAAATGATTTCATCAATATTTTATAATTTTCCTTTTATAGTAAATTATTTTTCTAATATAAATTAGGATAAACATATAAATATGGTATTAACAAGGATGTAACGTTTTTTAGAGAGGAAAAAAGTTATATACATGGTGATATTACTTCTTAAGGGATTCTCTCAAAGGAGTGATTTCATAGTAAGTTAAATTCCCATAAGAGAATGTGGATGACCCATCAGATATAACTATACCTCTATATAATTATGTTTAACCGGTGACAACAAAAACGTTATCAATTAGTAGTTAGAACTACTACAAGTGGTAGTCTATTTTATTGGCGCCCTAGAATGATCTAACTCAAAAGAATTTTATTACCATAATATTAATAAATATATTATTACATGATGAATATTCTTCTGTGTAAAATTAATGTGATAATTTCCTTATATTACTTTTCATATCAAAATGTTATAACAGTTCCCCACTATAATGATAACCTAGGAGTTCTGTGACATTATTCTTAAACATATGTTCTTTATTCTAGATAACATTTGTCTAATAGAGTATATATGGTGTTTAAATAGTAGTTTGGGATTCTCGTAACTGTATGAGACTTCTTTTCACAAATTCGATTCTTTTTAATCTTTAATATAAAGAGGTTATAAGAATAGGCCTTCCAAAATTAGTTCCACATGTTATATGTGTAACATGAAATTCATATCTTCATATGTGTGTATTCTTCCTTAGACATGATATCATTATTATTGTATATCATGAATTTCATACTTTTGCGTATTAATAAAGATCATGATGACACATTATCATAATGAATTAGGATATTTTGGGTGCATCATACGTGATATAACATTAATAATATAAGTAAAGATATGATTTTTCCCCTATAAATTAAAGTGGATGATCTCTTTGAACCTTTGATTGAAATGGAACTATCTGATTACATTATTACATATTTAGTAATTTTAAATGTTACCCTTTATCAGTGCTAAATCAAAAGTGTTAATGAAGGCGACACTTTTATCAGTGATATCTAAAAGAACTGATAAAGTTACCCCTTTATCATCGCTGAAGCACTATTTTTTGGCACTAAAAAAGATAACAGTCATAAAAAATTATATATTATCAAAAATAATATTTTAATATATAAATATATTTATATTGATATAGTTATATTCTTTTTTATTAAATATGATTTATATATTACTAAATATGTTAATACACTAAATATATAATAGATTTAGTGAAAAAAGGGTTTATAAAATTTATTAATATTAATATTAATGGAAAACTGACTAATTATTATGGACTAATAGACGTTTAATAAATTTTTTGTGATAAAAAAATTGATTAATTTTTTAATCTTTTAAGATCGATTGAGAACAATGATTCATCTTTAAACAAACATGAATTTTGATCTATCTAATTATTTGAGCTCAATGAGATGTCAAATCAAATCTGATAAATGGATCTACACAATGTTGACTTTGGGGGACCTTGATCAATATTTTTGGAGATCAAAAAATATCTAAAAGGTCTCTAAACCTATTTTTTATTGGTACATCTGAATTATTGAAAATTAGATTTATTTTTTACTTCATTTCATAGGTTTTTCTTATCTTTTTTAATAAAGACAAAATTTATTCCTAGGTATTACATTTATATAAGTATTATGTTTTTTACATTTTATCATTTTTTATTATAGTGTAATTTATAATTAAATATATACATAAATATACATCTTTGAATATATTTAAATATAAAAATTAATTATAAAAATAAATATTTAAATATATTTCCATGTAAAATGTATTTTTAAACATATAATCCATATAGAAATAATTATTATAAATTTTATTTTATAAAAATTTCTAACCATTATGTACCTTATAAAAATTTACGGATATCTATATATACTTAAGAAAATGTATATATAATGTTTATATATGAATATATATATATGTGTGTGTGTTAATAAATAAATATATTTATTTATTTACATATTCTACTAATATATGTATATATATATATATATATTAAAATAGGTACATGTTAAAAAAAATTATACATATGTATTAAATATATTAATATCTGACAATTAAAATCATATGGGATAATGGTATTGTGTACTTTTATGTATTTATAAGCATGTATGTATCATTATATATTCCAACTTATATATATTAAAATAATTTATATACATTTATATATATATACACACAAATAAAAATATATAGAGAGAGTGTGTCACACACACACACAAATATATATACACACACAAATAGACACATAAATGTATTTACAAAAAATATGTTTTTTATAAATACATTAGAAACAATTTATTTGTAAATATAAAATTTTACCTAAATATATAAATATATACTTATATATATATATAACATGTAAATATGTAAATATAAAAACATATTTTCTAAATGTATTTAAAAATAATTATATATAATTAAATGAAAAAATAATAAAATAAATAAATGTAAATATATATAAATAAATAGATATATCATAAAATGCTGGTAAAAATAAGATACAGTAGTGATAAGAGCATTCATCCTGCAGGAAGGAGGACATAGTTCAAATATTCATGGGTGTGAGAATGTGAAAGGGTTGGGAAATTAAGTAGCACTGAAAAAGAGGGTTGAAACACCCCAGATTTTTAGGATGAATTTTATTTCCATTAACTATATTTTTATATTTTTAAACTAATTTTCTATTTGTTTGAAGGAACTAAAATTGATTGAGAAATAAGCCATTCATTGTATAAATTAAAACTAATAACACTTTATTCATTCGTAAGTGGAACATTACAACAAAATCAAATAAATCTAAGTATCACACACCATGTATTATTACTCACCATAGAAAAAATATGTCCATTACAAGTACATAAATCAATAGGGGTAGTAGATAGAAAAGAATAAATTATTCATGACTAAGAAATACCCTACACCATATTCGACCTTAAGGGTTACCAATATCAAATCAAAACATATAATGAGGAAGTTCACCATGAAAATATAATGAAATATGAAATATATATAATATTAAATAAGAACTTAGTCTTGTGAAGTGATAGTAGAATAAAAGAATTATTTAGTAAGTATACACGTATATGTATGTAATATTGTCATAAATAATGATGTCATTATAAATGTTCATTGTTCATATATCCAATAGGCTTACTGAGGTTGTTTATTTTTAAGCAGTAAATATAAAATAATATAACTCACAATGAAATAAAAATATTATATTAAAATATTATATATATATATATATATATATTTATATATATTTAAGAAGTATATTTAAATATTAAAATTATTATTAAAATATGAAATTATATGTATGTAAAATTCAAATAATTTTTTTAATATCAATGGTGCAGTAAAATTAAATTTTAGAATATAAATAAATAATTTTAATTGTATTTATTTAAGAATACATTGTATAAAATTAATATTTCATTTTTTACGAACCATTTTGTTAAGTATTTTATATTTTATTCTAATATAATAAATTGGAATAGTTAAAAATATTATTTTATATGACCTAAATTATTGACATAATTTAAATTATAAATTGATATGAAATAATATTAATAACACTTAAGGTTTAAAATCATTATATTTTTAATAAAATTTGTTTTTGTTTATATTTTATTTGTCAATCAAAAAACTATGTTTATAAGTTTTAGAATCCTAATTAGATTAAAATGACTTATTTTTTGGTTTTATAACATCAAATTCTACTTAGTTTGAATTTTTTGATTTTTTTTAAAATGGTCAATTTTTAGTCAAGAAAATAAGGTTTTTATGAAAATTATAATTTTGATGATTTCATCATTATATAATAATACCCTAAAAGCTTTTAAAATATCTTAAATAATAAAATATATATTTAAAAAATAAATTTATTCATTTGAAAACATTCATTGAACATATAAATCTTGTGTCTAATATTTTTAGAACTAAATTAAAACATTACTTTAATAAAAACAGTTTTCGATCATTTCTTAAAATTAAGTATATTTTTTGAAATCATGGATTCTCTTTATTTTTAATACAGATACCATTTTTTAATAATAAAACAATTTATTTCATAAAAATAAACATATATGATGATATTATCTTGTACGTAAATTTTTAAACTTTGTAACACATTTTCCTTAAAACAGTTTTTATGTGTTTTGTGTGTTTATTTTAGAAGTAACACTTCAAAACCTTAAAAATTATTTGGTAAAATGATTTAAAATTTATAAATAATAAGTTTAAAATTGGTTAAAGGTTCAAATCATAATTTTTCTCATTAATATTAATTTCTAAGGATAAAAATTAATTACCTTGGTAAAAGTAAATTTGGCTAAAAGAAAAATGTTAAAATAAAAGGCATAAAAACCTTTAGGTTTTATAAAAAATGATTTTATGTGGGTAATATATACCCACACACACTTAACCTCGACTTTTTTGAATTTTGGATCCATTGAACTTTCATTAGTAACATTCCATTGTTGAAAATATAATGGTTACTTCCAAAACTACCTTTATCTTCACTTATAAAAAGGAAACACATTCAAAACGTCAATACTCAACAATAAATAAAAATTATTTTTGAAAATATCTCACTTTTCTCTTCCTATAACCCACTCTAATTTCCATAAGCTTATAGTCAACTTTAGTTATCATAATTCCTTCATTTCAAAGTAGAATTCCTAGTGAAAATTTAAGCCCACGATGTGAGTATCAACTTCATCATTAGGTTTACTTATTAATTTTTAATATAATAAACTTATATAACCTTATTAATATTATTAGATAATTATAATTATTATATTTAAATTTCATTATATTAATTTATCAACAATTATTCAATCCTTTTCATAAATTAAGAAAACTAAATAACATCAATTGTGCATATGTGCAGACTGTCACCCATCATTGATGGTTTCTATAATGGGTTTAATTAGGATATATGATTTTTATTACATGTTTAAGATTTTTTTTATTTCACATTACATTTATTTAAATACATGCACTAGCTCAATAAATCATTATAACACATTATTATTTCTGTTGATTTAACTGCCTTTATAAATTATGTTATAAAGATTATTTCATAAATTATTATGGTATTTAATATGATGTTAATATAATTAAATAATGTTATATTTAATATGTTTTACTGATGATATAAAGGTTTTTTTAATATTTAAAATAATTGTTAATACATCAACTTTTTATCGTTAAATAAGTCGAGAACTAGTTCATCATGATTTCCATTTTCGCAAGTCGTATACATGTCTATCACCTAATGAAAAATAGAATTAAGTAAACATTAAAAAAATTATGATTATATGTTCAATGTTATGTCAATGGTGAACTTGAAACCAGTTAGTGACAATTTATCCTTTCTTCATAAGGTTTGTATGAAACAAACACCTGAAAGATCTAACACTTGATATTGAAAATAAACTATTATAAGTTAATATATTTTTAATATATGGTTATGAAATAATTAAAAAATGGTATTATGTTTATATTAAGATTCTAGGATAAGTTATTAAGATATTTATGTTCATTATATAAGATCTTAGTGCCCAACGCATGGGTGGGAATACAGTTTATTGGTTTTTCATCTGAAATTCCTTCCTTTGAGACATGTTTTGTATTATATGCCTAATTTAATTTCCAAGGTGAAAATATGGTATTTTTAAATTACTATGTCATGAATTATATTTTAATCATTATGTTTTAATTTCAATTACATGTTCTCTTCTTCATGGTGTTTTTATTAAAATGTTACTCAAGCAATAAGGGGTTTTCATGACTCAAATCCTTTCCCGGGGTCATAGTCACTTCACTTTGTCTAAAACCTTACATGGTTGATCTAATATAAACTATAATGATTTTATGTTAAATTAACACTTTTTTTGGGTAAATCATGTTTTACACCAAATTCTCCCCCATTGTGATTTCTATTTTTTTGTAAAAATGCATTTTTATTAAGAATAATTCTCATATATTTTAATGGTTTTTTCTCCCATATCTATGATTTTACTTCCCACCAGTGTTCACATTTATTTCACGGAAAATAAAATTATTTTTACCTCCAATAATCCATTTTATCCATTTTATTCATTTTAAAACAATGGTTTCATCATCCTTTTAATAATGTGGGTTTTCAATATAGTTGGTTTCAAATACATCATTGGTTTTTCATTTCAATGATATTTGTCATGACCCACCTTCACCAAGATGAGGGAAGGGATAGTAGATTCCCAGACCCTTCCTTCTTTAAGTGGAAGGAGAGAAAATGACCCCCGACATCTGCCTTCAATAGGTCCCAGAGTGGCGACTAGAACCAAGGGTATAGAATCACATGTAAAATGGAAGGCAATACCCTATTTATTTAGTATCATCGGGAGATAAGATAGAAAGTCCCAAACAACACCAAAACTTGAAGTAAAAGTAAATTCCAAACAATCCCTTCTCGTATGAATGTTCAATAATAAGTGCTACAATATAAGAAAACTCCAAAGGTAAATACTAAGGAAAAGAAAATGAGCAACATCAATTGTCCCAACATCTGAACTAGTATGGTCCTGCACGGTACTCAAAGTCCTCCTAAAAACCTGAATGTAGTTTTATACAGGTAGGGTGAGTATTTAGGTATACTCAGTAGGGAAAACCAAAAGCTCTTGTGCACAAGTGGGGAGGCATTCTAACGCCATGTGAGAAGAAGAGATAACTAAGAATCTAATAAGGAAATTTTCCACCCAATCCTTACCAAGGAACACTCCCCAATTAACGCAAGTTAAGTAATATAATAGTAATAACACATCGACATCTGGTTTCCCTACACCGCTTTCCCACTAGTTATTGAAGTCATCCTATGCGTTAGACCTCTTCCGCCATTCTCACCGCAGTCCCACTGCCATACCCCACCCGCACACACCTGGGCTACCACAACGACTCATCACGCCTGCAAACACCTGGTCCATAACAATAACCACAATGCCTGAAGACACCTAGTCCAGAAAAACTATCACCATTCCCAAAGACACCTGGGCCTCATCCTAAAGGTACTTGGGAAAGAAACTGCCCGCACACACCATGTCCAACCACCAAAACTACCATGCCCGAATAATCCTAGGCTAAAATTGACCTCAAGCCCTCACAACCTGCCCGAAGAGTCTTCAGCTACTCGGGAAAGGGATCAGAAAAAGAACTAATAATTATCCACTTATAGGAGTGTTGGGAAAAACTCCCTTCCCATGAAATGTGGGTGTTCAGCACAAAGTTCTCTACATGAGTGGGGCGTGAATAAGAAACATAAGAACTAAAATTATACATATAGGTAAACAAGAACTCATACCAACCTATACACCAACACCCCCATTACTATTCATTCATAAAAAGCACAACAGCCATGGCCAATTCACAACTCATTCTCGGGAAACAATTTCCTATTGAACCCATTCATGTTTTCATATTCAAGTGATTCCATTTAAGTAATTCTTCACTATTTGGAAATTAATAGGAATAGAAATAAGACAAAGAAAAATAGCCGCGTAGTAATTTAAGAATTCACATCCGGTTATCTTGTAAATTCACAACAACAAAAGGGATATGTGAGGTCCTTCAAAGTACTGGAACCAAACCAAGCCTCATCATGTGGCCCCCACATAGCCTTATATCCACAAACCAACAACCGCACTACAACATGGGATCCCATCCCCACCCATGTCACCCCACAAGCATCAAGTAGAACAACTACGAAAATTTTCATGACAAAGTAAGGGAGGTCAAGATTCAACACATCTTTCATTAATTTTTTTCTTACATTTGGTTACTGGGGTGACAACACCAGGATTCGTATTCATTGTTCATCCATTTAATCAACCAAGTTTATGTGATTAACTAGTTTCCATGTTACAGCCTTTCAATAACATAAATATCTAGAAAATAGTGGTTCATTAGTGCACAATAAAGGACCACCAATGGCCATGATTTTCAGTGGACATAATCCCATTCAATTGACAACATATAGAAAAAGATAAAAGAGTATAGCAACATTATCAAACACACCCCTTCATTCTTTAAAATTCTATTTTTTATATTCATTAAGGTTTGGTTTCATCCATCCCTGTCGAAACATTATCATACATGTCCCACATGATACACAGTAAAGAGAGATGAAGGAAAATCCTACTTGGATGATCAATGATCGAAGTTTCTCTCCACGAGCCAAAAACTGGGGATGCCTGACTTGAAAAGGATGAACTTTGGGGGTCCAAAGAGTGGGTAGAAAAGGCTCCAACATAGGCACACCACTAGCCTCGGAAGGAGGAACTCCAAATGCACCAAGGAAGAAAGAAGAGATTTTCCAAGAGGAAGAAATAATTCCCGTGCGATAAAAAGGAGAGATCCCGGAGTTACAGGATATCAAAATATTGAATGGATACAATGGAGGATCGTGCATTCACCACACAGTTGATCTGTTACACATGAAGGAATTAATTTTCATTTAATAATTCTAATCAGAGAGGTGTCCATAACAGTTGTGTGTTAATTAGTTTCCTTTAATCGAAGGAAAACGTGCAATTTGGGAGGAACTGAAAACTATGGGAAAAAGGTGTGACGCTATGGAAAATCTACTTGTTTTGGTAATCCAAGGGTCACTTGGTTCTTGGGGGATTTTATATATTATTTATGGGAATTAAATGGCTTTGAAAGGGGTATTAAAACACTCTTACGGTATAAGATACGTTGTGGAGTGGAACTGGGAAAACTCAGGAAACTGGAAAAAGGAAAAGGCCAAAACAATAAAGACACGGTTCTACCATAATAGTGCCATCCTCATAGTACCACCATAATCAGTGCCACCTTTTGGGTGTGCAACCACGATGGTGCGACCATTACGGTGTCATCGTCATGGATCCACCCTCACGGTTCCACTATCATGGTGCCACTGTCAGTGGTGCCACCACTTTTGTGTGCAACCAAGGTGGTGCGACCGTTACGGTGCCACCCTCATGGTGCCACCGTTAGTGGTGCGCCTGTTTTGGTGGAATCATTTGATGGAACTACGTTTTTGGAAATGTCTTAGACCAAGAGGGTCCGAGACATTACATCAGATGCCTCTAAAACTATTCAATCCCTTGAGAATTAAAACTATAAAAAAGAAAATAGAGGGGTCCAAACAACCACATTGAAAGATAACTCTTCAGAGAAAACCTCCTCAACATCTAGGAACACCTCTACCTCAAGTAACCACCGAATATATAAAGGTGTCACTGTCTAGACATATGGATTAGGGAGTCATTTTCCCCCATGTCAAGATATTATCCGCTTTGGGCAGCACTGACTCATAGGCATGGGTTTAATCACATCCACTCTAATGCTTCTTCATTAGGGATCGAGTCATCCCTTCCCCACAATCAGGACCCTTCACACACATTCATAGAACAAGGAAAACGACACATTTCATAGTTAACAAGGTTAAACACTACATCACAAACAAGTAGGAAACAAAATAGAACCAAACTCAAAATCACTCTAGGTACTGGGAAGGCATCTGTGCCTCCCACTCCAGGGTACTCTACTCAAGGCCACCATGCCTCTATAACACACGAACCAAGGGATGGTTCATCCACAAATCACCCTCTCCTCAAAACCATCGATCATCACTGGTCCTTATATGAACATCGCATCATCCTCAATATCTAGATTTCCCCAGTCGAGGATGTTCAAATTATCTTGTAGATACCGAATGATCTGAGACTCATGGAAGACGTTGTTCACTCTCAGTAGCGGTGGTGGTAGCGCTAGCTGATAATCCACTTCATCAACCAACTACAACACCTTGAAGGGTCTGACGAACCTGGGAGAAATATTACTCCCCCTACCAAACCTCCATTGTCCGCGCTGAAGGGAGACCTTAAAGAACACATGGTCCTCAACCTCAAACTCTAAGGGTCTCCTCCTGTTATCGGCATATGACTTCTTCCAGTCCTGGGCCGCCTTCATCCTCTCTCGTACAAGATGAACCTTCTCCGTCGTGCTCTGCACCACTTCCGGGCCAAGAACACCTGCTTCCCCGACCTCTGTCCAGCACATGGGTGAGTGACATGGCCTCCCATACAAAGCTTTGAATGGAGCCATGAAAATTGTATAGTGATAGATATTTTTGTAGGTAAACTCTATTAGAAGTAAGGGTCGCATGCAGGATCCCCAAAAGTTCAAAAAACATGCTCGTAGCATATCCTCCAATGTCTAAATGGTGCGCTCTGTCTGCCCATCTGTCTGGGGGTGGGAAGCAGTGATGAGGCATAGCTGGGTGCCAAAATCATGTTTCAATCCATTCCAGACCTATGAGGTAAACTGGATATCCTGATCAGAGACAATGGACCCCGAAACTCCATGCAACCACACCACCTCATCTGCGTACTGTTGTGCTAGGTCATCCACCATTCTCGACAATTTGATTTCCAGGAAGTGAGCTGATTTCATCAGCCGGACCACCACTACCCAGATAGCATCACAACCCCCTTGAACTCTAGGTATTCTTGTGACGAAATCCATCAAGATGATATCCCACTTATACTCGGGGACATCTAAAGTTTGTAACAGAACTCCTAGGACGTGGTGTTTAGGATTCACCTGCTAACACATGAGGCACTTCGCCACAAAATCTATCACTGCCTGCTTCACCCTAGGCCCCTAAAACCGATCCCTCAAGCCCTAGTATATTTTTTAAACTTCTAGATCTGTCGCTAGGGGTGAGATTAGGAACTCACTAAGAAGTCTCCTGCGCATCTTCTCTAGAACAAACATCTTCCCTCATAAAAGAATCTGATTCTGACCATCCTCTGACCACCCCTCCGGAGCATTACCTTGGTTAGCCTGATCATGCATCACTTCACTCTCAGAGTCTCCCCACTGAGACACCTCTACCTACCACAATAGTTATTATTGCACTTTTATCTGAAATAGACAACCTCTACCACCATCTACCCTTACAACCAGGTGTTGGGAAACCAACTCCTCAATCGCCTTCCAATAATATACGGACTCCCGAACCACATCCTTTTTTGACTTTCTGCTCAAGGAATCAGCCACCACATTCCCCTTACCTTCAGTGTAAGATATTTCAAAGTCATAGTCTTGACAAACTTCATCCACCTCTGCTAATTCAAGTTCTGGTCCCACTAGGAGAAGATATACTTCAAGATCTGGTGATCCGTGAAGACCACAAAGCACTCCCTGTTGAGGTTGTGCCACCACAAATTTAGTGTGAACACAACTGTTGTGAGATCCATGTTGTGGGTGTAATAGTTAAGCTCATCGGAACATAACTTCCTATACCCGCAAGAAATCACCCCCCACTATTACATCAGCACACACCACAATCCTTATTCAGAAGCATCACTGAATACCTCAAACATCACTCCTTCTTCTGGAAACCTCGGCAATGGGGCACTAACCAACTTCCCCTTCAGATAAATAAAGGTTTCCTCGCAATTCCTATTCCACATGAAATACTAGTCTTCCTTTTTAAAGGTTTTCAAAGGTACTACAACTCAGGAGAAGTTGGGTAAAAACCTCTGGTAGTAACCTACTAGACCTAGGAAACTACGAACTTCTGCCATGTTGACGGGTGATTCCAAAGAAAAAACTACTTCAACCTTAAACATGTCAATTTTTATACCTTTCTCATACACCACGTGTCCAAGGAAGTGCACTTCTCTTGTCCAGAACTTACACTTGGACAACTTCCCGTAGAGATGGTGCTATCGGAGGACATCTAAAACTGTCCTCAAATACTCAGCATGATCCTCCTCTAATCTTGAGTAGATCAGGATGTTGTCAATAAACACGACTACAAACCTGTCCAGATATTCTAGGAAGACAAATTTTGTGAGCCCCATGAACACGAATGGTGTGTTCGTAATGCCGAACTGCATAAACACGAACTAAAGTGCCCCTATCTTCACCTGAAGGCAGTCTTTGAGATGTCACCCTCTTTTACCCTCAACTGGTGATATCCAGACTGCATGCATATCATGGAGAACCATCCCCCCCCCCCCTTCAACTAGTAAAAAAGGTCATCTATCCTTGGGAGAGGGTAATGGTTTTTGACCGTTACCTGATTTAGTCTTTGGTAGTCTATGCACACCCTGGGACCACCATCTGCCTTCTTCACGAACAAGACCGAAGCACCCCATGGTGACGCACTCGGTCGAACAAAACCCTTCTTCATCAGGTCATCAATCTGAATTTGTAACTCCTACAGCTTATAAGGCATCATCCAATAGGGAGCCATTGAAATCGGACGGGAACTAGGTTTCAAGTCTATCCCGAAATCAATGTCACGTCGAGGGGGTAGAGTCACCACCTTCTTAGAGAAGACATCCATGAACTCACTGAAAATTACTAATAAATATTCCATATCTATATCCACCAACTCTACTGATATCTTGGTTAAAAACAAGAAGGGGATCCACTCAACGGTTGTCCTCCAAGAAACCTGCTGGCCGAAAAGGGACACACATTGTCCACCCACATCTAAAAACATGGTCTTTCTTTGGAAGTAGTTGATAACATAACACATGGAGAATAGCTATTCAATTCCTATAATGACATTGTATGGCCACATATCTAGAAAAAGAAGGTCCCCACTGGACTGATGTGGTCCCAACATCAGTCTACATCTTAAGAAAACACAAGAGAAGATGATCTGACCTCTGACTGGAGTACTCAAAACCAGGGGTACAGGAAGTCTCTCTGCATCTAGATCCAAAGAATGGGCTAGGCTAGGTGCAAAAAAGAAGTATGAAGCTCCTAAACCAAACAAGGAATAGGAAAGAGTACTGAATAATCTAACCATACCTTGAATGACTTCCGGCCCTCTTGGAACTACTTCCTCTGCGGCGTGTAACTACCCATCCTCAGCTCCTTTTCCCCTCAGCTGATGGCCTCCTCCCCAACCACACCCTGGCGAAGGCCCCTATGGAGCGCCTTGAGGTCAAACTCCTCCCACAATGTCTTCTCTTTGAGAAGAGAGAGCTCACTATCCAAGATACTGCTACTGAAATGGAATGGATGGAAACTACTATTGCTGAGGTGGGTGTTGCACCGGCCCACCCCCACTGTAATTCACTTAGTCTGGGCTTTGATTCTGAAGGTGCCCACGACTGCCACAGATGAAGAATCTCAGTCCTGGGCCCAAAAAGAAATGGAAAGGACCAAGAGATTGAAACTGGAACTGTGGTTGCCTTCTCCCCACCGGTCGAAACCTAATAGGACTTGACACTGGAGGCCTGCTGTTGATAGCCTTCCCCTTTGACGAGCCCAACTGGATCCCCTCTCATGACACACCTCCCAGTGTGGGCATCCTCTCTACCACTCTGGCCTTCTTATGGACCTCAAATTACGTCCGTAGAGTGAAGGGAGTAACAGCATATTGAAGATATGGTTGGAGTGCCTCCTCTAAACGTCTCGCCCGAGACTCCTCATTCGGGAAGAGGTCTAGAGAAAAGTGAAGGATATCCTTGAACTTGACCCCCCAAATACCTCTCTAAAATACTCCCCTGCTAAAGGGAAAGTAACTCCTACCACTTCTCAGCCTTCATTGTGGAATAGAGGAATTCCACCCGAAACTCCCTCTCGAAGTTAGTCCACAATACCTCAACCTACCACTTCTCCCCCAGGTAGATCATCCACCACTGACACGCTGATCCCTGCATCTGGCTTACAACCAAAGGAACCCAGTACTTCTTCAGAGCCTGAATCAAGCTAAAATTTATCACTAGCTCCTTGAGCCAACTCTCTATCTCCATATCTGAGATTATTCCCTCATTCTTTCCAAGGGTATGCCGCTGAAAGGCAGGAAGATTCCTCTGCCACTGATCGTCCTCCTCTCGGTCATCCCTCTACCGATCAGCCAAATCATCCTCCTGGGACTCTATCGCCTGTACTACTCGTGGTTGTTGTCCAGGTGCCATAGCTGCAAGGTAAACAAGGAATTCTTATTCCCGAGTAGTGTAGAAGATTCTTTTAATTTTCCTTAGACTTTTTATTCATTTTAAATCCCAAAAATACCCAGGACACACAAGAACACATGTCATTATGATGCACGTACATTACCTAGGGCATCTACCCTACAATCAATGTAGTCTCACTTGGTCGTTCGGTAGTCCTAGAGTCCTTGTATCAGATCATGTGGGGCTCTAAAATATCATGTCTTATACGGTCTTCCCTAGCCTATTTCATGCACCAAGAATTCCTAACATTATTTTCCTACCATACCTTGGAATATCCACTATTCCTAACCCCGATCTCCATCATATCTCTCAAACTCCTCTGATACCATTCTATCATGATCCGCCTTCACCAAGATGAGTGATGGGACAACAGATTGCTAGACCCTTCCTTATTCAATTTAAAAGAGATATAATGACCCCAAAGATCTTCCTTCAATAGGTCCCGGAGTGGCGACTAGCACCAAGGGTATAGAATCACACGCAAAAAGGAAGGGATTACACTTTTTATTAAGTAGGATCAGGAGATAAGATAGCAAGTCCCAAACAACTCCAAAACTAGAAGTAAAATTAATGTCCAAACAATCTCTTCACATATGCATGTTCAATAATAAGTGCTAAAATGCAAGAGAACTTGAAAGGTAAATACCAAGGAAAAGAAAAATATAATGAGCAATTCTCCCAACGTCCAAACTAGTATGGTCTTGAACGGTCCTCAATGTCCTCCTAGAAACCTAAAATTAGTTTTATATACATTGGGCAGGTATACATGTATAATCAGTAGGGAAAACCAAAAACACTCATGCACAAGTGGGGAGGCATTCTAATGCCCCATGAGAAAAAGAGATAACCAAGCACATAATAAGGAAACTATCGACCCAAACCACACCAAGGCAGACTCCCCAAGTAACGCATGTCAAGTAAAGTAATAGTAATAACACATTGACATTTGGGTACCCCGCACTGCTTTCCCACTGGTTATTGAAGTCATCCTACACGTCAGACATCTCCCAACATTCTCACCGCATTCCCACTGCCATACCCTACCCACACACACTAGGGCTACCAAAACCACCCATCCAACCTACAAACACCTGGTCCCAACAACCACCACCACGCCTGAAGACTCCTAGGCTAGAATAACTATCACCATGCCTGAAGACACCTGGGCCTCATCCCAAAGATACTTGGGAAACAAACCACCCACACACACCTAGTCCAACCACCATAACTACCCTGCCCGAATAATCTTGGTCTATAATGGACCTCAGGCCATCACAACCTACCCAAAGTGCCTTGTGCTACTTGGGAAAGGAAGTAGAAAAAGAACTAATAACCAGCCACTCATAGGAGTGTTGGTAATAACACCCTCCCCCATGACATGGGGCTGTTCGGCACAAAGTGCTCAACATGGGTAGGACGTGAATAAGAAATATAAGATCTAAAATTATACATATAGCTAAAAAATAAATCATCCCAACCTAGGGGTTCCAAAACCAGCCTATACACAAACACCCTTGTTTCTATTCATTCATAAAAAGTACAACACACATGACCAAGTCACTACTCATTCCAGGAAAACAATTTCTTGTTTAACCCATTCTTATTTTCATATTCAAGTGATTCTGTTTAAGTAACTCTTCACTACTTGCAAACTAACAGGCATAGCCATAACCCAAGGAAAAACATCCAAGCAACAATTTAAGCATTCACACCTGGTTCTCTTGGAAAGTCACTACAACAAAAGGGATCTGTCAGATCCCTCAACGTACTGAAACCAAACCAAGCCCCAACATGCAGCCCCCACGTAGCCTTATATCCACAAACCAAAAACTGCACCACAACAGGGGATCACATCCCCACCCATGTCACCCCACAAGCATCAAGCAGAACAACTACACATATTTCCAAGATAGAGTAAGGGATTTCCAGATTCAACACATCTTTCATTAATTTTACATCTTCTGTTTGGTTAATCGGGGTGACCACACAAGGATTCTTATTCATTGTCTATAAATTTAATCAAACAAGTATATATGATTAACCAGCTTCTATGTTACATCCTTTCAATCACATAAATATCTAGAAAACAGTGGTTCATTAGTGTGCAAGAAAGGACCACCAACGACCACAATTTTCAGTGGACATAAGCCCATTCAATTCACAACATATAGGAAAAGATAAAAGAGTGCAACATCATTATCAAACACACCCATTCATTATTTAAAAGTCCTTGTATTATCTTCTTTAAGGTTCAGTTTCATCCACCTCCATAGACACATTATCATATCTTCTTCGGTTGATACACAGTAAAGAAAGATGAAGAAAAAACACTACTTGGATTATCAATGATCGATGTTTCTCTCCATGCGCTAAGAACTAGGGATGCCCTATTTGCAAAGGATGAACTCTGGGGGTTCCCAGAGTGGGAAGGAAAAGAATCAGTATAGGAATACCACTATCCTTGGGAGAGGGAACTCAAAACATGCCAAGGATGGAAGAAGAGATCGGCCAAGAGGATGAAATAATTCTCGTGCGATAAAAGGGTGAGATCCTAAAGTTATGGGATATAAAAATCTTGAACAGCATTAATGGTGGATCATGGTTTCACCATGTAGTTGGGTGGTTACAGAAGATGTAATTAATTTTCATTTAATAATTCTAATCAGAGAGGTGGCCATAATAGTTGTGCATTAATCGGTTTCCTTTAATCAGAGGAAAACACGCAATAGGGGCGGAACTGGAAAGTATGGGAAAAAGGTGTGACACCGAGGAAAATCCATATATTGTGGTAAGCCATGGGTCAATCAACTATTAGAGGATTTTAGATATCATTTATGGTATTTTAATGGCTTTAAAAGGGGTATTAAAACACTCTTACTCCAAAAGATACGTTGCGGGAGTGGAATAGAGAAAAGTCGGGAAACTTGAAAAAGGGGAAAGCCAAAAAAAGCCATGGTGCCACCGTAAAGGTGATATAGTAACGGTGCCATTGTCACAGTTCCACTGTAATCGGTTCCACCGTTTCAGTGTACGACCATGATGGTGTGACAATTACGGTGCCACTGTCACAGTGCCTCCCTAATAGAGCCACCGTCCTGGTGTCACCGTCAGTGGTGCCACCACTTCGATGTGCGAGCATGGTGGTGCGACCATTACGGTGCCACTATTGTGGTGCCAACATTATGGTGTTACTATTATGGTGCCACTGTCATGGTTCCACCATAAGTGGTGCTACCATTTTGGTGGAACAGTATGATGGAACTGAGTTTTTGGAAATGTCATGGACCAAGAGGGTCCAGGCCATTACATATTCTTCCCTTAAACTTCTCATTTTGACATTTAATTTATTTATTTTCGAGTTATATTTATTTTAATTTTTTTAAAATAAATTTTTTAATATTTTCCTCTTAATTTATAAAAAAAATATTTTTTGGAAAGTGATTTGAAAATCATATCTTTTATGATATTAAGAATTTTTTATAAGAAAATTATTTTTTATTTATCCTCCATTTTAAAAGTATTCTACTCCAATGGATTAATGGTTTATAAATCACCATATATTTTCTATTATTAAATACCCATTTTTGGATATTATGTTTTTCGTATCTAATAATCATATTTTTATAACATTTGAAAAGTTTTGAAAATCATTTACTTCTACTAGTTTTTTATGATAAGATGAGTAATTTGAATTTAAGTGTCGTTATATGTATGTACAATTGATAGGTGGGGACATATATTAACCTCAAATTCCTTGGTAATGTTCATATATGATTATCTCAAATGGGTACATGGGGGGATTTATTAGAATCCAAAGGGTACACGAGAGGATTTATCCTAAGCTAAATGGTGCACATGGGGATTTATCCCAAGCTAAAGCGTACACAAGAGGATTTATCCCAAGATAAAGTGTACATGGGAGGATTAATCACAAGGCAAAGGTTTACACTAATGGATTTAACCCAATCCCAAGGAAACATTGTAGGATTATCCCATGACCAATTAGTTACATGTGTGATTATCCCAAGTCTACTATTTGATGAATGTCTTTGTGGATAGCTTTTACACATAGTTTCTATACTTATGTTTACTCCATGCTCTTATGTCATAAAATTGTGCCTATGATTATTCTCCTTGACTCATGTTTAATCACTAAAGTATCATTACATGTATTTCATGGTATATGTTTATTCATTTGATATTACAAGTACTTTTATCATTACTTTTGGATTGCTCTTATTATTCCATGTTCATTTTAATAAGAAATTAATCCCCTTACCATGTTTGCTCATATACGTATGATCTAACCAATGATGACTTATTGATATGTTTTCCCATTCTAAGTATTTGAGCTCAACCATTTCTTATATTTTCCTTTTTATAGGATATGAAGATAATTATATCCCTTGGAAAATCTCTAAGGGAGTCTAGAAAAGTTTGATTATAGAGATATTATTATCGATTAATATTTTTATGTACCTAATATAAAATACATTAAACCTTTAGTTCCTTGAGTTTTGAGACTTTTTATTAGATGTATTATTTAAATCATGATATTAACGTAATATTTAGGTTATGTTTACAATGGGAGATTTAGGGGGCCAAAATGAGTTGAGGAAATACGACTTCTAGAATTTAAAAAAATTAGTTTTATCAGTTCTAGAAACTATTGTTGATAAAAGGGGATTTGATAAATGTATGCAGGTTTTAAAAAATATTTTGAGTTTAATCAGTGCTAAAAATTTCTTATAAAAGTAACCATCTTCAAAGGGTTTTTACAACAACAGTGTATTTTACCACTGATAAAGATGAATTATAACACTGATAAAAGAATATTTTGTAGTAGTGTTTTATTCTTGGTCATGGTAGTTCAATGAAGAGTCCATTTAAAATAGTCCAAGAAAGATAATTCAAGAATATATTTTGATGAAATAATTATACAACCTTCTTGATGATATATTGGTCAAAGAGATTATATATCATAGCTTTCGTTCATATAAGGTTTTTTCATTACAACAGTAAATTATTTCTCTAGGGATGAATTAATGTTTTATTAGATGATACTCTTGTAATTTAGTCATGTTTACCTAATTCCACTAAGAAATAGCCCTAGAGGTCTACACACTAAGTGTATCCAGAATTTCAGTGAAATTATATTTTGAATTTAATATTAATAATAAATATTATTCTATTGTTTTGGAATAATAATTATTAATGTTAATTTTATCACAAAAATTAACTCACCAGTTAATATAGTTTAGAATAAATATAATTTGAATGTTAAATAAATATTTATTTGCGGGTTAGTGAATAGACTATTTATTTATATGTTGAATAAATAATATAATGATTTTTTTATTTAAATAAATATTTAATTTTCATGTTTTGATAAATATAAAGGATGTTTTACAATCTGGGTTATGAGATAATTGAAATTGATATATTTTATTTAATATAATTTTAATAAATATTGAATTATTAATTTAAAAAATGATATATAAATATTTCTGATAGGTTATATGTCATGGAATATAATAATATTATTATTACTATTATTTGATAATGAGATTTACTTTGGATAAATTACTAGATAAAGGGCCTCAATTATTAATAGTTTATCCCTGAGTACATAATCTGATTTATATCATTTTTGAGGTGTGTGAGAATTTAGTTGTGCAAAAAGTATTCTTCCAAGACAATTATCTAATGTCTAGGAGAAGTACTCAATAACTATCTTAATAATTTTGAGATAATAACCCTCCTCATACTTATCATGAATGATAGAACATGAGAATAATTCTTCCAAGACTGGAAGATTACTTCTTTTGAAAAATGAAAAATGACTCAAGGTTCTTGGTTCCTCCACAATAGCACCATGAATACCAACTATGATGTTCTGAGATTCATGGATCATGTATAGATATCACTAGATAAATTAAATTTTAGATTCTTCATCATAATGGAAAGACAATGAGATCTATTGCTAAATTGATCAATGATTTCAAGAGAGTCTTCATTATGAGGTAATTTATATTTTAAATTAATTATATATTTAATGTGGAAAATCATGTCTATAAATATTCTCAATTTTCATTCATCAAGTTATTAATTTTTATCTATTGATACTTATAAAAAAAATTTGGGAACTAGCACAACTACTTTTGTTTCCCCTTAAAACCTTTAATTTCAGTGAATGATTTTGCTCTAGATTTTAAAGGGAGGATAATGTCTATATATGGGGTGATTTTAACATTTAGTGTTCATTTATTTTTATTAAATAGAATAAAGGTTGGTGAATTTGGTGGATTCGTTTTTGATTTTTTTAAGGAAAATAAATTATCATTTTTATGGAGTTTTAAGTTAAAAAACTAAAATGACCCTAAGGATTAGTTATTTGAAAGTAAGGAGGTATTTTTTGAGGTTGGTATAGGAAGGAATAATAATTTAAAAGGTTTTGAGAATTTTCAAGGTTAACAAAAATTTTTTCTAAGCCACATTTGAGGGTGGAAAACTATTAAATTTCATGAATTTTGGGAATTTATTAATCATAATTAGCTGATATAGTCTATAAACTATGTATGTAATTTTTACAATATTTAAAGGTATTATTTTGTACTTTGGAATTTTATTATTTTACCTCATTTTCCCAATCTGTTGTACATATAAGATTATGAATCCCTATGGGGTTTAAATTTTTAAAACATCTATTGAATGGAATATAAATCTCCATTCATCATATATATTGAACTTAATCACTTCTCATTTTCCTTCTTTCTACATCTAATGTATTATTATTGATTTTTTGTGCATTTGTAAGAGTTTAAGATGTGTATTTCACTAGATAATATAAAAAACAATCAAATAATAAAACATACTTATTAGTAAAACTATATGATTTGCAGTGAGTATTCAACACATTGTTGGGGATTGATTCAATATTATATTTATTATCAATGATTATTCCTTTGGTTTAGTTGTTTTTTGTGAGGTTTCTGATTTCTTTAAATAAAAACTTTGGGAATTTTTCATAGGAAATAGTGTATCATTATTAAATTATTTTCAATGAAAATAACTGAATTTTTTGATACAATAAAAGGTATGCAGATTTCATTGGCCTTTGAAATATTTATAGGTATTGATGAATGAATGTTTTCTAATGATTTAAAAAAAATCTTCAAATTATGTTACTATAATTAAAAATAATATTATTGTTCTTGATACTTATTTACTGATATATTAATGTTTTTTCTAATGATAGGATCATCAAAAGTGTTATGAGATTTTTTTAATTTAAACATTACTAAAAGACCATGTAACAAAGTTAATATAGACAATTTTAGTGGAATTCTAATTTTTCATGTATTTTTTGTCCACATTAAAGTATTTTGTGGTATTTACCTTATGTAATATGTTATTTGAATTTAATATAATAGATTTTTATGTTTTAAAATGGGTTTAAGTGATTAATTATATTTTAAATATGGATTTTTTATATTTAATGAATTTTTAAATGATCAAATATTGACTTTTATCATTTAAATGATTTAATACATTAAATTGATTAAATATTAGGTTTTGAAATAAGTTTTTGGATTAAGTGTTTTTTTTATAAGTAAAATGTATTTAGTTATTTATTTCAATTCATTAATGAATTATTTTTTCTAAAATTTAAGAAAAACTTATTTTTGAGTACACTATTTTGGTCAGACTGATCTTTGATCAAATGTGTTTAGTAAGGGAGGAAGACTAATATTATAGGGTTGATTAAATCATGAGAGATATATTGATTAATTTTTTACAAATATGATTTAACCATGATTCATTTTGATTCATTTTATTCCATTGACCATAGGAGTTATAAGTATCAAGTTAGAGTTGGTTGAAATTGATCGTATGTATATCAATTTCTTTTTTGATATTTAAATTATTAAATTAATTATATTTATTAGGTGGGTTAGATTTTTATATTTTGGAGAATAAAATAAATTTAATTTAAATCTCTAACCTTTTATTTTATAGAAAAAGAGGTATTAAACAAAATTAGAATTTTTTAAGCTTGATAGTTGTAACATTGATAATATTGTAATTGATTGGATAATTAGTATAAAACTAGATTTTTAGTTCCTTGTTTCCTTGTAGTATTGACACCAGAATTCCACTACCCTATAATTTTGTAGACAATAGTTAGAAAGGAAATTTTAAATTTATAAATCCACATCATTTGGTGGAATTAACAATACATATGGTTATGTCAGAGTGGTTAGAAGATAATATTCAATATGAAATCATATAATTTCATTATTTTGATACAAAAATAAATATTAATCAAATAAAATTGTTAATAATGAAAATGAATTAATATCACGTATGAGACTGAAGAACACGTATTCTATAAAACCATTATATCAAATTAGTGGGTGATGTTTTAACATTTGATGGATCCAAAAATTTAGTAATGTAATAAATATATCTGGTATTATTGGATATAATATTTTATATAAGAATAATTAGATTTATATTCTTGTGAAAATTGTTGATTTATCCTTATCGAGATAGTATATATTGGTGATTTTAGAGGAAGAGGGTGATTAGAGAGATTTCCTTTTTAGTTACCTTGTTTTTATACTTGCATGAACCATTTACTAGATATACTGAAATATATTCTCTCAAATTGATATGAAATTAACACCATAAATAAACTCATCAATTAAATAACAATGATGTGATCACATTGATGATTATAATCGATATTCAAATTCAAGATAACCACTCTATCATTAAATTTTAGAAATAATGGAAACGGATCTTGTAAGCTGTAAAATTTTAAAAATAAAAATGTTAACGTCCAAAAAATGCATGAATATCCCATAATTATATAAATGGATTTTCCAATATGTATATGTAATTGTGTCATATTTAGTAATATAATAATATATTATACACATACACCACATGATAGAACCAAAAAATATTATATTAATTCAAAAATTAAATTTAGAGAATAAATATTCTTATAATAATTGAAATTATTAAAATGGTACAAAAAATAGAAAATAATAAAATAATACTATCAATATTGGTATCTTCTTGATCTCCTCAAATAATCACACTCATTAATAACACTATAGAAATGAAGTAAAAAATTAGTAATGAAATGTGAATTTTGAAAATGAAAATATATAACCATGATATAGAATCCACTTTAATGTATAATGAATTAAATTTTATATATTTTTAAAAATTAGAGAGCTTATATGACCATTATAAATATAACCACTAGAATAGTAATATAAATATTCAGATAGTAATCTGGTCGTTGTAATATTAATATGACAGTTAGTAATAGTAACCTGACAATTAGAATAGTAACCTCATGTATGGAAGTGTAAAATATTATTTAGGGATCTTATAAAATGAAAATGTGTCCTATTTATATCATGATAGAAGTAAATAAATGTTTTAAATATGATAAATTATGTGTTTTTTTAATCTAATTTGTTTATTGAACTTTTCTAATAAATATATTGGTTTAAATGAAATTTTATTTTAATAAAATTGATTTATAAATTTATATTAATTTTTATTAAAATTATAATATGGTTTTATGGGACTGTAAGTAATTTTTTAAAGGGTCCAAAAAATGATGATAATATTAATAATGTAATTTTTCAAATAATTACATGTTTTATTTAAAAATTAAATATATCATATTGATAAAATTATTATCAAAAAATATATTTTATTTTCAAAATCTAAAAATAAAAAAGTGGTTATAGTTAAATTTTGGTATTTTCTAAAATAGATAATTTTTTGGTGAATAGAGAAATATGGTAGAATATGGTATTTAACATTATAAGATAAATACATGAATTTTGGAGTCACGGATGATGTAAGAACACATTATTTCAAACTCACCATAACCATTTACTTTTTATAGTCAGAAGAATCAACACTATTGGTATTCTAGAGACAAATTATAAACTAATGATTATAATATTCAAAAACTCCTCTCTCCCCCTTATAAATATCACCCCTCCCACTCTTAACCCCTCACAACTTTTAATCCTTGGATCATTCCCAATTTCTACCAAATTATATTCACAATCCTCTCCCTCACTTTATATTACTTGTTTTAAAATCCATATACAATTTATAGTAGCCTTAAGTGGTAGCCTAAATGTATGTATCCAAAGGATTATGTATGATTCTCGACTGATCTCTTTAAATTTTATTCAACATCTACCACCCCTGTAAGTTCTCCATTCAAATAAAAATAGTAACATAAGTATTCTAAATATATGGATATTATATTATTATAGTTTAATATCTATATTATACCCACCCTTCTTTTGTTTCTAAAATAAAAACATTTTTTAGAATATGGTTGGCTCACCGCCTCCATGAACAACACACTTTTTTTCTCCACCACCTTCAAGGATAGTCATAAAAATATTATAATGATTAAATAATATTATAATAGGTATATTATAACTTATTTAATTTTTTACAATTAATTTACATACCCACGTGCATCATTGAATTCACATTGGTGGCGATACGGTCATAAATTTATAGTCTCAAACTTGACTTAATACTATGTCATAGTAAAGCGACGGTGTGGGGTCAAACCCATGAGGATCACTAGAAGGTCAATAAACAATCACAAAAAACCCTTAGAAAGTATCCCTCATGTTCACTCTTTTGGTTTGGTTTTTACTAAATCTAAGTAGTTTGGGTTTAATTTATATAATTAATAAGGTATTCAGGTCAATTTTAGATCTCTTGAAAGAATATAATTCTAGATTTCACTTGTGATGGCCATATGGCTTCGTTTTCTAAGAAGTGCAGGATTAACCAATTGGTTTTTGTAAAAAATTGGGTCTACCGATTTTTCAACAATCCCATGGTCAGGGTATAGCTAAAAAACTAGGTGAATTATGCTTATCTTATATACAGAAAGAATTACATGCTAATGTTCATAGTTCTACACAAATCCAATTAGGTTGGGTTCGTTCAATTTCACTTCCCATGGTCAAGGTTGTGAAAAAGAATGTGGCGAACAATTCTTATTCACCTAGATACTAGACACAGGGTTACCAAGGTTTGATCGATATATTCATTGGGCTTAGTAATACCCCTAATCTCAACCCCTAACCCTAGGTGGATTAATCATGAATGGTGATGGTGATAAAAATGAGCAAATACAACACATTCTAGGCATAATCATCAAACAATTGAGAAAAAAGAAATCCAAGATTGAAAAAATTAAGAATCATGATTAAAAAATTGAAATAAATGTAAATCTAATCAAAAATACACTTAACATGAAGAAAAAATGAAGAACTATTTTATCATTGATGAATAATGATGAGTGGTGTCGAAAATGAATGTCAAATAGAATCAGGATCATAAAATATGTAAAATAGGAATAGAATGGATGTATAATAAACAAAAAGTCAAAAGGATTGAACAAAAAATTAAATAAATGAATTAAATTTGGTTTATAATGAAAAAAATATAAAATGGGAGAAAATGATGGAAGAAAATGTGATAAAAATAAAACATGTGACGCTTTCTATATGTGGAGAAGCACTCAAATATTAATAGGCTGGAAAAGTAAATGATGTGTAAGTCAAGCGCATCATGTACAAGCTTAAGTTACTTTCATCCTTGAATCTAAACATCGGGTAAGTTGGTCTCACATTGTGTAGATTTGATCCACAATTATATCCAAAGAATCAGCTCATTACCTTGAATGGGTGGTCCTTCAAACTTTGCATGCCTTTCAATATATACATGTCTTGTATGTGATTCATGTTTATTGGGATTATGAAATTTTAAATTGTTACATTATGTAATGAATATGCATATTGTGTACTAGCATCACATTAGGTAAAGTCTTTATGGGCTAGTTTGTGGCCTTACAAGAAAGGTTTGATTGATTTTTACAAGTTTTTTATGTGATAGTTGGCGTGTAAATCTTGTTTTCTGTCAATTTTCAAAATTTCTTCCATTGAGTCCAAAATAAAAAATTCTGAAAATAATACCAAAACCCGTTAATTATTTAATAAACTGTGAATAAACTTTAAATAAATATATTCAAGATCAATATATGATTTCAGCATATCAAATTACCCTACATATTATAAATTTAATATCCTCAACCAAAAATCATCTCAATATGGATTCGAAAAGTAAAAAATTTTAAAAATAAACATTTATTAAAACAAATAAAATAAAACTAAGTGTTAGAAAAAAAATCAGTCCTCCAGAATCAATCATGTGGAGAAAATTTATCAGGCCTTAATGTTCTGTTCATTGTCCATATTCTTTATTATTTTAATTACAATTTCAAAACTATTAATTTAATTTTATACCACTTATTAAATTTACCTCATAATAAATTTTATCTCATCACTCAATATACAAATGAAACTATATTTATGCTCATTCCATGAATAAATGTTCTTAACCATAATTTTTCGGTGTTTCTAACATCTTCACTTCTTAAATACAAATACAAAATCAATTCTACTGGCTTCAGCAACAAGATGTAAATGTTTTTGACACTCGGGGTAGGTGGGTATAAATTAATAATTAATCTCAAAAAGTAGTTTAACCACTAGAGTATAAAGAATTAAATTTTTGAATAGTGAAATCTAAACATAACTAAAAATGGTGGGTCCATGAGTATATCAAGTAAGTATAAAAAATATACCATGTTCTTTTCTTTTTCTTTTTTTCTTTTTTGAAAATCATGTATAGCGCAGGTCTTACATCAATCTCCTAACCACATATGATCCATCATAGGATTCCTTAATCTTGTAATTGTGATTTTTTAACTTCTAAATACACAACCCAATATAGTTTTCTTTTTCATTTTATCTATTTTTAAAATGAACAGGGAAGGTGTAAATTTTTTCAAAAAGTTATAATAGACCACATCATATCTGTCTGGTGAAAGTACCATAGTAAATCTCCTCAATAAAAACATCATGTTTCCATTAGAAGTGAAATTTACCACACAATTTTTCAATGTATAATCATGCATAATACCAATATTAGGATAGTAAGGGATAATTAGCTTTAAACAGATCAACCCTAAAAAGATTTTTCAAGGGTATAACGAGATAAATAAAAAAAATTGTATATGTTGGTCTCAAGAAAAACAAGATCAACAAATATTGCCTCAATCATATAAAAAAATTACTTTTTCAACAATATCCCAATAATATCTCAATGAAAGTTGTGATAGGTTTACATGCCTGAGGTGTCTCTCAAGAAATATGATCAAAAATGAATATGAAATTGTGGGTACAAAATCCTCTTGGGAATGAGAGCATACAAAAATGAATGTCAATAACTCAAGGTATAAAAACTAAAAATAAGTCAATCAAAATCAATTACAATAATCTATAAATTGAATTAAATTACTAAACTCAGCAATCATGCAAAAAATCTAAACATAACTAAAAATGGTTTCAAACATATCTGACCTATCTTTTTATTTTATTTAAATGGTTGTAATTATTTTTTAGGATTAAATCAGGATTTTATTGATAATTTATCCTAGATAAGTAAAAATAGACAATAATCCATGTGTATTGGCAATAAAGCTCAAAAAAAGACTCCCCCGCACTTAAAATAAGATAGTTTCCACATAGTTCTTGGAAAAAAACATCGGAGAGATATCAAAAATAGTATAGAAATAAATGAAATGGAAATTTTAATTGAAATAAGGGAATTAGAAGCTCCCTATTTTGAATGTTATGCCATGGGGAAACTTTTTTGATTATTTTTGGAGTTTGTATGACCAGAAAATCTTATAAAAATAAAAAAATTGAAGTGTATAAAACATTACTCCAAAGGGTTAACCAATTCGGAAGCTAGAAAATGATTAGATTCATAGAGTCAAAACATGTATAAATCGACTTAGAAAAATGTTGAAATTTGAGTATAGTGTAGTTCGGGAATGGTATTCATACAATAATTATAGTAAAAGGAAAAAAATACATTAAACACTTGAATTAAAATATATAAAACAAAAAAATATGGGTTACCTCCTATAAAGTAATAAAAATAATATCATCGTCCAGGAATTTGGATAAAGCGATTAGGTAGTGTCTTCCATCGCCTCAGAATTCCACTGGCTACTAGATGAACTGGTGGTAATGTCATTGAGTTCACAGGGACTCTTGATGGGAAGTAAGGCCATAGTAGAATACTGAACACGAATATTTTTGGGTTCTAATATCTTTTCTGCACTTCGTGGTGGGGATCCTTGCCAAGAACAAATCACTAGTGAGAGCTCCTCAAGCTAGCACTCAGCATCATCTAGATGCTAAGATAGCCAATATAGGAGGCATGATTTGGGTGGTACAAGTGATTCAATTAACATATATGAGTTAGAAGATATAGACATGGATAAAGTAATGTTTTAATAAAATTTAAATTTTCCAAAATTTTGAAAAGGAAATTTTTTTATCCCATGTATTTATAGAAGCAATGTTACATCTGTGTAAAATTTAATAAAAGTAGCACAAAAATGAAACCAAAATAGTGTATGGAAGGGGGAGGGTACCATGAAAAAAAACATATGTAATAAACTCAATGTTTTCAAGATCCACATCATACATAACCTCTTTAATAGTGGGTTCCTATTGTTTTCCTACCCTATCGATATCATTGATGGTGGAAGGGGTTGGGGGATTGGCTAAAGAGGTGGGTGTCGTGGTGCTGGAAGCTATCTCAATCGATGATGGAGGAGGTGAGGTGTTGATCTATATGGTATTGATGTGTTTTAAATATAGATATATGAAGGGACATTGGATTAAGATGGTAGGGTAGGGACCTTTCCCTACAAAGCCTACTCTACAAGAAAATCCTATAGGTCTACTGGGTCAATGAGCTCTATGCATAGATAGTCTGGGGTGTCTGAGATGAGAGTGATGGAGACATATTGAGTGTATATATTGGGTGGTAGATAGAATGATTGTGGTGGTGTTAGGGTGGTAAAAATATAAATCTCAGTGAAGGTATTGCGTAGGTGGTGGGAAATCTAATATAGGTTCTCTAGAATAAAATGGTGTGTGGGGAAAATATCTTCTAGGATGGGTGGGGTGTGTGATGGTGTGGGAAAGGTAATGTTGGGTGTAGAAGGAATATGGGTGGTGGAAGTGGTGGGTATGGAAATATTAATAGTTTGGACAAGGGTGGTGGAGGGATGAGCTATGTTTGGGGTGGTAGGAATAGGGGTTGAGGTGGTGGTAGAGGGTGGGGTGGGGTTGGCTGCATGGTGGAAGGGAACCTCATTAGTGACCTCAATATATCTTGATGCCCACCAATATATTTCTTTATACTTCATGATTATCCCTCTCTTATGGAGAGAAATTATGGTGATTCTCTCCATAGGGTCTTGGGAGGTGTGGGGATTGTTAGCCTTAAAGGCACCAAGATTCCTGGCCAAATAAGTAATGAATGAGAACCCTGAAAGCGTACCATGGTTCCTCTCACCATAGTTAGAAACAACAACCCAAACTACCTATTCATATTGACAGTTAGGCCAACCATGGATGAGGTAATCACAATCACCAAAATCTAGATCACGCTCACATGAGCATCACCACAGGCCATCCAGGCATGACTCAAGGCCCTATACAAGATCCAGAGGATAACACATTGGAGTGTAGTGATCTTCTTCATGCGAGGCTCAGAGAATCTATAAGGTCATGTGGCTATTATTTCCAATAGTCATGTAGAATCATCATTGTTAGTCACTAGCTAAAATGTTGGCAAGATAGGGAAAGTGATGAACTCAGTGGAGTATATGTTGAGGCTGAAAATTTTTCCCAGGGTTAGCTTCCAAGGCCTACCTCTAAGTCAGAAAATAATAGAGTCAATGGAAAGCTCAAACGTGGATATGAAATCACATAAGAGCTTCCTAAAAGTCTCCTCTAGCACCTTGGTAATTGGGTAGAGGAAAAACCATCCAATGAGGTCAATAAAATCATGATGAATGTGGATTTACTTGAGTACTATAAGGTCCAACATCTTTTTGGTCTGAATTGGATTGTCTTGGATGTAGACAAACCAAATCTGATGACGAGGGATGTGAAAGTGGATGCATGGTTGATGTTGACGATGAGAAAGGCCCTACGACCCACTGGATATTCACTGTGAGTTGTCATAGGTTGACATGGAGGTAGAGTCTAAAGTATAAGATGAATTGGATGGATTGGCATGTGGTGTAATAGGAGTATCCTTATATCATTTGGTTGATAGAGGCGGGTCATCACACACAAGAATAGGTTCATCAGGCGAGGGCAGACCATTTTAGTTCTGGAAAATTCAGAGGTAATGGAATAAGTATGATTGGATATGAGGTTTGAGAGGAGGAGGAGAAGTTCATTGAGGATTATGGAGTGGTAGAGGTGGGATAGTCACATGGAAGGAGGAGCATCAGGGGGAGGGCGGTCAGCGTGAACCCTAGGTTCAGAGGATTTTAAAGATGATCAAAATTTACAAGAAGCATATTTAGTACATGGTGTGTATTTACTGAATTGTTTATATTTTAGGTTCTTGATATTTATATTTCATTAAAGGATTACACAGTGTGTAATTTTCATTTTATTCTTCTTTTGGAACCAAGTCCTTCAAACAAGCCTCCAACAGCTATAAACCATCCTAAAGGAAAAACTACCCTATTCTGGCCTATTGAACCTAACTTGGATTACCTCCCAGTAGATGATTTATTTATTATCAAGAGACACAGATATTTTGATTCAGAACATGTCAATTGTATTTAGACACCATTTGTAAAATGATTCTTGAAAATAGAGGGGATGAAAGGTGGGACGACCTCCCTTGTCAGAGGTGCATTGCAATTTTCATTCTTATGAGAACTGGATGCCATGTAAAAATTATGTAGTTTCATATTGTTTTATTCACTAGTCGGATAAACATTTTTCTTATTATAAAGAGTTATTTTTTAAAATTTTGATGACTCATTTCTTTTATTAACTACTTTCTCCAAATCAAACACAGCTTGTTCTTTGCCAAATCTAAAAAACAATCTCACCAGGTTAACATCAATAAAAACATTTCCAGTGTAAATGAATGGGATTCCTAGAATGAGGGGAATATATCCTTCTTGTTTCATGTCTAGGTCAAGGAAATAAATAGGGGAAATAAATTTTTTGAATTTTAATAACACGTACTTGACCAATCTGTGTGTATGATTGACTGAGCAGCGAGAAAGTTAGTGTGCCACCCTTGGTGGTTTTAGTTTGTTGAGCCTCATCTTCATGTAAACACTCATAATCATTAGATTGATACTTGATCATAGATCATACAATGATTTTTCAAAATTTTATGTCCCTATAGTTCATGAAATTGGGAAACGTTTTTGGACTTTCATTTTTATAGGAAGCATCCATTAGAAAATTTTGGAGCATTCTTAATTTAGAGAGGCAACTCTTATGTCCTCTATTTTATTTTATTTTTAAAAATAAGTCTTTAAATATTCTTTCATAAGTTGGTACTTGAGTAATTTATTATACAAAGGTAATTTTGAAGTCTAATTTCATAAACATATCTATTTTTTGTAATTTCCCTTTTTCATATCTTATTTTATACTCTCATGAAAATTATAAGGGGATTATACGGTGGTCGTGCTCTGTAGACATCACCCTTTTTTGGTTGTTCCTCAACTGGATATTTCTCAAATGGTTTTATCTCTTGGGTTTTCTCCAAACCAGATGTATCATATTATTTTAACTAATTTTTCTCAACTCCACATGGTTTCTGAAAATCCATTACCCTTCCACTTATAACAACTATAGCGTTATCTTCCTCCATATAATAATCTTTAGTATTACTAGGAAAAGTACCTAGTAGTCGATCAGATGATGTCTTAGCGGTCATCCCCATTTGATGATCTTGTTTTCATAGTGCATCCTCGTGGTTTGGAATTTTAGTTTATTGGATTGTCAACCTTTTATCTACTTCCTACACGAAGGTAGTGAGCTAGTTTTCAATATTTTTCTCGAGAGATTGGTCTTGTTGCTGTGGTATTAGTGAATCTTGTTGAAATTGATGTTTTTTTCATGTGAAAACTATTGAGCTATAGGAAAATGTTTTTGGAATTTATACTAAGGTTGAGGAGATAGAAAATTTGGTGGGTACCTAGGTGGTCCTTGATTCCTTGGTAATATGTTTCCAATCCTCTACTAAAAGTAATCTTGGTTTTTCTAGTGCGGCTACTGAACTGGTCTTTTCTGAAAGTTTTTTTGTTGAAATTTTATGGGTTGTTGTAACTGGTAGACATTTGGAATATAATTAACATAACTAAAATCATGGAATTAAGGTTCTTGTAAGCCTTACATATAGTCTTGGTAAGAATAAGGTCCTACAAACATCTCTTAGGATTGAATTTATAATAGAGGACTAGGAGGGGGTGGTGGTGCAGTAGGCAGTTGAAAAGATTCATGCTTCTTTATCATGGATTATACTTATGCTGTGAGGAGGGTTATTTCCTCCACCTTATGGATTCTACACTGATGTGTTCCTTTATCACTTTATATAGGCTGGAATTGTGGGATACTTTATCCAGAAAGGTTCAACTAACATCCTATATATTAAATATTATTTTTCTATTTGCTGGGGAATCAACTACAGTTCATGAATTGGGTTAAATTCACTGGTAAAACATTTGAAGTTATAGTCACGCATTTAGTTTGTGATGTGGGAACTTATGGGTTAGCTCCTTGAATCTACCTCATGCCTCCTGATCTAATTCTCCATCTTCCTAGGTGAAGTTTTGAATATAATTACAGATCCTCCATGTCTGTATTTAGGGGAAGTATTAGTCCATTAACATTTTGACTTGTTCATACAAAGTCATAATTGACATGGGAGATTGATATTTTAGCCAATTTTTGGATTTATCATGTAATTAGAATGGGAAAAAACTAAATATAATGGAGTCTAAAGATAAAATTTAGTTTCAAAATGTGTTTTAAACCATAAAAAATTTAAATATCTTCATGGGGGTCTTATCTTTTAAGTCCACTACATTCCCCCATGTTCTGGATCATATTAGTGAGTTCAGGATTAATTTGAAAAGTGTGTGCCTCAATTGGTGGGAGTATAATGTTGGGTGTAGCACTACTAATGGAAGACAAGTCATAGTACATGATCATGTCCTCCTATATCACTATTCCCCTTCCCTAATTGTAAGGTGGTGCATATTTACTTTTTTTGGTTGGAATATGCATGATTGTTATGATCAAAAAATTTAATGTCGTGACTTGAAGCTAAAGATAGTTTGATATCAAGATTGAAAATATTAAGCCCCTCAGTTTTAATGCTCTTTGAATGATTTAGAGTCCCAAAACACATGAACAAGATGAGAAAATAGTGATATAGGGCACAATTTTACTTGAAGAAGAAAAATGTAAAAGGAAAAGAGAAAGGAAAAAATAATAAAGGGGAGGGGTGAGGTAATATGAAGTTTGATTTGAATGCTATAGTGCATATGTAACAGTAATCCCAAAAAAAATATTCCAAATTTTGACATTCCTACACACTTCATTGAATTTAAATGGGTGGTGATCTGATAATAAATTTATTTTCCCAAACTACACTCAACACTAAGGCATAATAAAGTGGTCGGGCGGGGTCAAACCCATGTGGATCATTGGAAGGTTAGCAACCAATCAAAAAAAACATTAGAAATTATTCCTCATATTCACTCTTTAGGTTTTTTTAGTAAAGATATGTAGATTCAATTTAATTCGGATAATTAAGAAGATATCGAGGATAATTTTAAAGATCTTGACTGATTATAATCCTAGATTTATCTTGGGATAGACCTACAGCTAAGGTTGTGAAGCAGTGCAAGATTCACCAATTTATTTTGGTAAAACAATTGGATCTAACAACTCTAAAATGATTCCATGGTTATGTTATGAAGGAAAATATAGGTTCATTACTTTTAGATTCTATGAAATAAGTTTGGTAGGCTAATGGCCATAGTCATGCTCAGCTATAACTAGGCTCGGTTCGTTCAACTGCACAACTCATGGTCAGGGTTTTGAAAAATAATGTGATGAAAATTTATTATTAACCTAATTACTAGACATAAGGTTACCAAGGTTCAATATATAGATTAATTAGGCTTAGTATCACCCCTGTTATCACCCCCTAAACTTAGGTGGATTATCCACGCATGGAGGTGGTGATAAAAAGAAAGAAAGCACTAAACAGGCTATGCATAATCAATAAATAGTTCAGAAAGAAGAATTCAAGGATTTAAAAAAATTATGAATCAAGACCAAATAATTTAAATAAATTTAAATGTAATCAAAAACCCCCTACGCATGAAGAAACAATGAAGAACCATACCTACATTGATTAAGAATGGAAAGCGGTGATGCAAACGAATGTCGAACAAAAGTAGAATTGCAACGGATGAAAAATGAGTCTAGAATGGATGTAGATTAACCAAAAACTCAAAATAATTCAACAAAAAAAATTAAATGAATAAATTAAAATGGGTTTCTATTGAAACCAGTGAAAATAGATAAACAAATATAGAAGAAAATGGAAGAGATAAAAACATGTTCCGCCTTCAATACGATAAAGAGAGATCAAATATTAATAGGCCATAAAAGTACACAATGCGTAAGTAATCTACATCATGTACTTGCATTAGTGACTTTTTGTATTCAAGTATGCATGTCATGTAATTTGGTTTCATGTCATGTAGATGATATCCAAAATTACCTATCAAGAATAGACTCTTATCTTTGACTGGGTGATCCTTTGAACATTTCATGTCATGAAATCTCTACAAGTCGGGTATATGATCCAATTTTAGCGAGATTATAAAATTTTAAATCTTCACATCGTGTAATGAAAATTATACCATCAAAGGTATTTATAGAATAATACTTTTTATATCTATTAATATTTACAAAGAATGTATTAATTTTATGTTAAATAGGACACCTTCTCTAATAGCGTACTTGGCATGCAACAATGGGTTTCTCAGAAATCTTACATTTCACGCAATAGTGAATTATACCGAAAAGTAATATAATAATAATATAATTATTTTAAATGGTAGTGAACACCTAGACATTGTAATGGTGGTAATGAAAAAAACTGGCTACAATATGATTATACATGTTTGTTAAATGTTTTTACATTTATCCAAAAAAATTATAGTCTTAAAATGAGAATGAATCTTATTTTAAGAATAAAATACTCTAATATTTTAAATGGTTTTTTACCGCCTTTTGATGTTTATGCCTTTTTAAATATAGTTTTTGTCACTTTAATAGGTTTAATTTGACAAAATAAATTTCTTATTTATAAGTGGATCATCAAAATTTGCTTTCAACGATTTTTTTTATTTTTTTAATAAAAGTCATATTTTAGTGAATAGTGAAAAATACTACATTTTAATTCAAATTTGTCTTTTCATCAAATTTATTTATATAGTTATATTATTATTTTAATTTTTTTTAAAGTGTATTTGGATTAATTTTTTATTATTTAATCAAATTTTGTTCATTGGAAATAATTTTCCTTTAAAATTATAGATAAACACATGTCATTCTTTTGATAGTTATTACTTCTTAAAAACCCTCTTTTTGGTTTTGGCAATTGGAATTAATTATAAATTAATTTTTGTGAATTATGAATTTTGAATTTGGAAAAATGGATTCCATTTATGGAATAATTATGTTCAAATTATTTAAATAGGTACCTTTTATTTTTAGACATTATTAATAGTAACATCAATAATTATTTTATTTATCATGGTTAACGGGTAAATATAGTAAATAAGGGTAAAAAATAATATTATAATAATATTAAACAACCCTAACATGTGTCCTAATCCTTTTGGATGATATATGTCCGACCATTTTCATCCTTGGGTCAGTTTTGGGACCCCCTGGATCCACCTGGTAGTGATAATGACATGTTATATTAATTAATTTAAACTAAAGGGAAATAAAGCATAAACAAATATTTTGTGGTAAAACAATTTTTATATGGGGTTATATCAGGGATATATTATACTATAAATAGTTATTATAACGAAAAATATTTCCTACATCATGGTATTTTATTTATAATTTTTATACATTATATAAAAATATTTAATTATGACACAATGATGATGCAATGATTACTTCATTAATAAAGGATTCAAATAAATGATATTATAAATGTTAAATAAATGTAATTTGATTATTTTGATGTCATCCACTAATCATATGGGTGATATTGACTTGTTATATTTATATTAATTAATTTTTTCCTATGAAATCAAGTTGTTATGGATTTTTTTCAAATTCATGATATTAATAGTGTCGAAATTGAAATAATTCATATTTCAAAATATAAAATGGTTTATTAAATGATATTAAATTCATAAAAATATAATATTCTTCCAAATGGTTCTTATAAATATAAAACATTATTAATGACTCTTTAATTGGACATTTTTCATGTTTTTATAACTATTTTGATTCTCAAAATGTCAAATACTTGATAAAATGGTAAGAGTAAAAAAGCGTAAAATCAAAATGATAAGGATTAAAAAATATCCAAACCTATCTAATTCTTATTGTGTGATTTTATTTAGAATTATATTAATATTTTATTTAAAATAAATAAATTTGGATTCATTTTTAATCTAAATTAAATTTAAAATAAATTAATATTTCAAACTTTCCTAAAGTTCCCCTCCTCCCTCTTATAAAAGGCCACCACCTCTACCCACATTATCACACCTCTCAAGACCCTAGGCTAATCCAAATTATACACAAATAATCTTCTAAAATCCTTTTATTCCTCCTTGAAGCCTTACCTGGGGAAGAAGAAAATTTGAGAAAGCCTTTTGGTTCAAATCAATAGAAGTTACTCGATTTTGAGGTAACGTCTTCTCTCAAGTTCTTGATTTTTATTTTCCTTTTCCACTCCCTATTCTCTTCTTATTCTTGTATTACATAAATAAAACAGTATCATAAATATACTAGAATTTTCTTATGAGAAATATTTTAACTACACTTACACACACCTCCACTTAATTGATAAGAAGATATTGTTTCTGTGTACGGTGAACAACTGTCTCATGAAATAATGATTGTTCGATTTTCCCCTACCACCTTTAATGGCGGCCATTATGATGGAACTATATTTATATATGATATAAATTATATTTATATTGTCTCCATTCTTCTTTATTTTTCAGTTACATCATACCTTTATGGTCTCAGTATTGTGTAAATACGATAATTTCATTTCGGGAAGTGCGGACAACCGCTCATTCAAAGTGATATGACTCGTTCCTGATATACATGGAACGTATAATGGATGGTTTTATTAAACATATGATACATAAATGAAATAAATATAATACTATTATTGTAATATAAATTTATATTATTTTATTATTATTCTTTTAGTATAACAAAGAAATGAATGTAGTGTTCATGTGTAAGTACAGCCTACAGTCTCCTTGAACTATGCATTTCATTTCTTATTTGTAAATTTTCTTTAATATTATAAACACATATATATACTAGATATATATGATATTTAAATCATTAATACTATTTTGGAGGTAATTTACTTTTGACCACATGGACAATTTGTAATTATAACAAGTTTATTTTTTACTCAAGTACCGTACATCGACAAAATGACCGATATGAACATGAAAAATTATATGATTGTTATAAAAAGTTAATAAGTGATTTAAAAGGAATAATAAACTTGAAAATGGTTTTTAATCATGTATAAATTAACTTAATTTTATTATTTAGGATGAATAAGGAACTTATGTGATGATTCAGACTCAAGATAAGGGACACCGTCTCAATCTCCATTCATTAAGACATATTTTGATAATATACACCTCCTTCTTTTATATGGTGTATAAAAAACCCCTTTTATTATTAATTTAATTCAAAGGGAATATTTTTTATAAAAATAGTTTTACTGAATGAATAAAGGAGTGTTTTTAATGTATACGGCGACAACGACCTATCTGTCGCTGTAACTGTTAATTAATATTTTTAGCCTCCTCTATAGGCCTTGATTTCTTTAAAAGGAAAATAAATCCCTTATTCCATTTGTGGAGTTTTAATATTGAAAATGGTTTTTGAAATGGATTTATTATTTCAATATCTTTAAATTATCTCTGGTGGTTTTATTTTGGAAATGTTATTTTTCCTTTATGCTTGTTTTATGTGTTATGATTATTAAATGGTACTTGGAAATTTTTCTGGTGGTTACATGATAAACCAAGATGGTTGGTTATGTGATAAACCAAATTATGGGTGGTTCCATGATAAAACAAGGATGTGTGGTTACATTATAACCTCCAATTCATTGTTTATGGAAGTCGGTCGTATGGCTATTCCATTTAGCGATATGTGCGGAAGTAGATTATATGGTTACTCTATTTAAGTATGTTTATGTCCCTAGTATCCTTTATATGGTATATGTTTCTTTCTATGGGATTTATGGTAATTTTTTGTTAAAAAATGTTAGAAATGATCTTATATTCAGTGAAGTTTTTTTTCTACTTCTTAAAGGTGAAATGTATTAATTTATGATAAAGTATTCATGGTTTTCATGTTATCCCAAGACTGAAATTTTTCATTAATTATGTATCCCTTACTGAGATTTGTATACTCATCCCAAGTTTTGAAATGTTTTTTACAATACATAAATAATAATAGAGTCATGGATTGGATCAAGGAAAATTTTTTCTGTTAAAACATGAAACAATTTCACGTTTTATGTTAAAGAGTTTTTGTTTTATGAAAAAACAGATAGTGAATAGAAGCGTCTACTTGTAATAATCAAGTTTTTATGTATAAGTTATTAACTAATTCTACAACTCTATAAACCTGAAAATATCTTCAATGTGAATTAAAAGTCAAATCATTTACTTATCTGAAGATTAAGTAATGTTTAAGGCTAGGGCATTATAGTTGGTATCAGAGGTTGGTTTATATAACTTTAAGAGTAAAAATATTGTCAATGAAATATATCTAAAAAAATTTACTTTATGGTAAAACTGAAATGATATATAATTTTAAGATTTCCATGTTGCTTCATCTAATATATGTTTGTTAAGAATGGTTTTCTACAGAGGAAAAAGGGCAGTTGTGATGGGGTCATACAGAGGGAAATTGCCTTCCAAATAAACATCATATGATGGTTGGAATCAGAACTGAACAGTTTGTTATAGTAATGGATTAGTTGAATTAAGAGATAAATGGTGGTGGTTTCCATGCACGAGATCAACTAGATCAACCACAGAGTCATATGTCAATCATATAGAATTTCATGAGGAAAATTCCCTTATCATTCAAAAGATCATCTGACCCTATGAAATCTGAACAGTGGATTAAATCATGTTAAAATATTTTTTATATAATCATATGTTTAAATAATCAAGAGGCTAGTCTTGTTGTTTATAGTTTTGAAGGTGAACTCGATCAGTGGTGGTCAATGATTAAAAATATCATAGGAAAGGTTTAGACAACATTGGATATTAGGATATTTTTATAAGGTTTAGGGATATAATCATAGGTTTATAATTTCAAGTAATATTATAAGTTCAATGAATTATAATCCCCTATTGAGACTTAAGTTATTTCAAGGCGATTAATGGTATTTTTGGAGACATTCACCTTTGAGGAAATTATGGGTTATTAGTTTTTGGGTTGCAAAATGTGAGGTATGAAATAACATTTGAGGTTAAAATATGTTATGCTTACTTTGAAGATTTAATCTCATTTTTTGAATATTTTAAGAATTATATAGTTTTAGGAAAAGTGAAATCGTAGGAAGGGTGGCAACCCATCGCATCTGGTAATGCCACGGGAATCTAACCAACAACAGAAGGGCGCCAAGGGCGTATCTCATACCACTGGCATACGTGAAGCCCTTGGTTATTATGACTTATTTTATTTAGTTTAACTGATTTTATGGATCAATAATAAGTTGAATTTGGGAAATTATACTTTATCAAATTTATATCCTTGGTATATGAAAAACATTTGGTGATTAATTGATAAATGTTATTTTGGAAGACGTTCTCTCTTTTAGAAACACTATATGCCGAAGGAAAATATAATAATATGGGATTTTATTTGTGGAGTATTTGTTGAATTTTATTTTGGAAGGAAATCTATGTTTTTATTGTGGACATATAGAGATTTTGGGTTATTTATGGAATTGATTAACCTATCATGGGGAATATGTGATTAGGTTAATTAATTTTATGTATGAGACTTTAAGAGTAGTTAGTGTTCTTGGGAGATAAATGTTATGATGATCAAATCTTCCTGAGTTTTGGGTTTCAATATTAGTTGGATTATTTTATGTAACATTAAGGACCTTTGTTTTTTGAATGGTCTGTGTAGAACTTGGGTATTACAGTTAAATTTTGGAGATTCAAAGTTTTCTTTTTCATATAAAGGATTATACTTTTTAGGAATTATCTAATCTTTTCCTAACCATTTTTGTTTTGGTTAATGTTTCAAGACATGATAAATAGATATTTAATCTCATGAGGATTATGTGATTCTTGAGAATTTTATTTTATCACTACATGTGTGACAAATTCATCTTGAATACTCATCATTTGGAGAAAATATGAGTCTGTGGTAGAAATTTTGATTAATGATGAAACTCTACTTGAAAAAAATGTATATTTCCTTATGTTTTTAGTCAATCTCATAAATAAATTTCTCAAATTTATAAAAAAACTTAAAAAACATTTTATATTTACTTTTCCTACCTATAAATAAAAGACTATTTAACCCATCACAAGTTTTTGGCTTTCTTTTTGTTAACTTTTTCTTGGTCATGTTTTCTATCACTCTCCATCAGAACATGACACTTAGTTTGTGTTCCATATCCATGATTTCCTACATGTAACCCTTGTATATGTTATCTTGGGTGACCTTTTTACTTTTCCTTATTTCTTTTAATTTGATAGATTTACTGACTCTTTTTCCGATGTGGTATTTTCAAAAAAGTTTCTAAGACCAATTTTAAAATTGTGGGGACTCAATTTATAAAAGGGGGAATGATGTAGCTTCGCAGGTATTTATAGAATAATAATTTTCGTATCTATTAATATTTACAAAGAATATAATAATTTTATCCTAAATAGGAAACCTTGTCGGATAGCATAATTGACACTCAATAACGGGTTTCTCTGAAATCTTATGTTGCTCAAAATAGTGAATTCTACCGAAATGTAATATAATAATAATACTATCATTTTAAATGGTAGTTAACGCCTACACGTTGTAATGGTATAAATGAATAGAACTTAATAAAATTTAATTATACATGCTTGTTAAATGTTTTTACATTTATCCAATAAATTTTAAAGACTTAAATTGAGAATGAATCCAATTTTAAGCATAAAATAATCTAATATTTTTAAAAGGTCGTTTTACCGCCTTTTGATGGTGAATAATTCTCAAATATAGTTTTTTGTCACTTTTATATAATCAATTTGACAAAATAAATTTCTTATTTATAATAGTAACATCAAAATTTACTTTGGATGAAATTTTGATATTTTTCTGATAAAATTAATATTTTTATAAATAGTGAAAAATAATGCATTTTAATTCAAAAATGTCTTTTCATCTAATTTATTTATATAGTTAGATAATTCTTTTAATTTTCTTTAAAGTATAATTGGATTATCTTTTTATCATTTAATCTAATTTTGGTCATTTTAAGTAATTTCCCATTGAAATTGGACATAAACACATGTCAATCTTTTTATAGTAATTAATTCTTAAAAACCCACTTTTGGGTTTTGACAACAGGGATTAATTTTAAATTAATTTCTATAAATTATGTGTTTTGAATTTAGAAAAATTTATTCCATATTTTTAATCATGAGGTCTAAATTTTTTTTAGGTACCTTTTATTTTTAGACCTTATGAATAGAAACTTCAGTAATTATTTTATTTACCATGGTTAAACGGTAAATCTGGTAAATAAAGGTAAAATGTAATATTATATTAATTTTAAACTACTCTAACACATGTGTTAGTCCTATTGGATAAGATATGTTTGACCATGGACATCCTTGGGTCGATTTTGGGACTCCATGGATCTACTTGGGAGTGATAATGGCATGTTATATTAATTAATTTAAAGTAAAGGGAAATATAACACAAACATGTATTTTTTAGTAAAAAAACTTATATAGGGTTATTAAATAGATATCTTAGGCTATAAATACTCATTAGAAAGATAAAAATATTTACTACCTGATGGTATTTTATTTATAATTTTTTGACAATATATAAATAAATATAATTACAACACAATGATGATGCAATGATTGCTTCATTAATAAAGGATTCAAATAAATGATATTATAAATGTTGAAATAAATGAAATATGGTTATTTTGATACCATAAACGAATTTATTGGACGATATTGACGTGTTATCTATGTATTAATGATGTATTTTTTAAGGAATAATGTTTTTATAGATTTTTTGAAAAGTCATGATATGAACAGTGTTAAAATTGACATAATTCATATTTTAAAATATAAAATAGTCACTAAATGATATTAAATTCATAAAAATATAAGATTAGAAAAAATGGTTATGATAAGTCTAAAATTTTATTAATGACTCTTTTATTGGACCTTTTTCATGTTTTGATAACTAGTTTTATTCTCAAAGTGTTAAATTCTTGATATAACGTTAAGAGTAAAAAAGAGTTAAATAAAAAAGATATGGATTAAAAAAATATCCAAACCTGTATAATTCTTACTAGATGAATTTATTTCTACTTATATTCATATTCTTCTAGAAATAACTTACTTTGGACTAATTTCTAATCAAAATATAATTTATTATAAATTAATATTTATAACTTTCCCAAAGTTCCCCTCCTCCCTCTTATAAAAGGTCACCACCTATACCCACTTACTGACACCTCTCAAGCACTTGTCTCGTCCAAATTCTTCCAAAATAATCTCTAAAAAACCCTATATTCCTCCTAGAATCCATAAATTGGTCACCAGGCAATTCAAGATATCCTTTTGGATCAAATAAAAAGAATTTACCCGATTAAGAGGTAACTTATTCTCTGAAGTTCTTTTCTTTTATTTTACTTCTACACTCCATATGCGCTTCTTATTATTTGATTACATAAAAACACCAGTATAATCAATATACTAGGATTTTTTATGAGAAATATTCGAACTAAACTTACACACACCTTCATCTAATGGATAGGAACATATTGTTTCTCTGTACGACAAACTACTGCCTCTTTAATTATGATTGTTCAATTTTTCCCTACCACCTCTCATGGAGGCCATTAGGATGTCACTTTCTTTTTATATGATATATATTGTATTTATATTTTCTCAATGATTCTATATTATTCATTTACATCATACCTTTATGCTTTCCATAATGTTTAAATATGATAATTTAGTTTGAGGAAGTGCAGACTACTGCCCCCTCAAAGTGATTTGACTCATTTATTCTATACATGGAACATATAAAGGATGGTTTTATTAAACCTATGATACATCCATGACATAAAGATAATATTTTTAGTATAATATATATTTATACCATTTTATCATTATTTTTATAGTATGACAAATAAGTTAAAGTAGCGTTCATGTGTACGTACGACCTACCATCTCCATGAACGGTGTATTTAATTTATTATCTCCAAATGTTATGTACTATTATAAATACATATATATACTTGATATATATGATATTTAAATCATGATTACTATTCTGAAGATAATGTACTTTTGACCACATGGAAAATGTTTAATTATAACAAGTTCATTTTTTACTCAAGTACCAAGCATCAACAAAATGACAGATATGAACTTAAATAATTATATGATTGTTATAAAAAGGTAATAAGTGATATAAAAGGAATAAAATCCTTTAAAAAGGTTCTAAATAAATTAGAAATTAACTTATGTTTATTATTTAGGAAGAACAATGAATAAATGTGATGATTTAAACTCAAGGTAAGGGACTTTATCTCAATATCTTTTCCTTGAGGCATATTTTGATAATATAAACCTCATTCTTTTATATGGTGTATAATAAAACCCTTTAACTTTTAATTTCATTCATAGTAAATCTTTTTTCTCTGTATTGTTTTATAAAACTACTAAAGGAATGTTTTTTACATATACGATGAAAACAACATCTCCACCATTGTAACCATTATTTGATATATGTTTTCCTCTATAAGGCATTATGTTTTAAAAAGGAAAAGAAATACCTTATTCACTTTTTGGGAATTTTCATATTGAAAATTGTTTTTGAGATGTATTGAGTATTTAAATATCTTGAAATAATCTATTGTGGTTGCAGTGTGGAAATGTTATTTTCCCTTTAGGTTTGTTTTATGTCTTGTGATTATTAAATGGTACTTATAAATTTGACAGGTGGTTACGTGATAAACAAAGATGGGTGGTTTCATGATAAACCAAATTATGGGTGGTTCCGTGATAAACTAAGTACAGGTGGTTATATTATAAACACTAATTAATTGGGTTTGGAATTTTGTTATATGGATTTTCTATTTAGTGATATGTGTGGAAGTAGACTGTATGGTTATTCCATTTAAGTATGTTTATGTCCCAAGTTACATTTATATGTTATATGTTGCTTTATGTGGTTTTTATGGTTATATTTTGGTTATAAAAAGGGTAAGTACTAAGCTTATATTTATTGAAGTGTCTATTATACTTCTTAAAGGTGAAAATTATTACTTTATGATAATGTTTTCATTGTTTTCATGTTATCCCAATAATAATAGTTTTCCTTCATTATATATCCCTTACTGATCCTTTTATGCTCATCCAAAGTTTTGAAAATTTTTTCACATGACATAAAGAATAATAGAGTCAAGGATGGGATCAAATAAAATTTAGGTTGTTTAAACATGAAATGATGTCATGTTTTGTTTTGAAGAGTTCTTGTTTTATGAAAAAAAAATGGATAGTGAGTAAAAGTGTCTGATTGTAATATTCATTTTGTTATGTATAAGTTATTACCTAATTATCTAAATCTCTAAACCTAAAAAGATCCTAAATGTGATTTAAAAGTTAAATTATTGACTTATATCGAGATTAAGTAATGTTTAAGCTTGGGGCCTTATAAATATACTTATTGTTTACTAGCTTCAAATCATGTAAAGGATTCATAGGGTCGTATGTGGCCTTGTAGGCATGCTTTGAATGACATCTCTACATCTTGTATGTGATAAAGGTCTTGTAAATCTTTTTTTTGTAAATTTTTATTATTTCTTCCTTTGATTCCAAAATTCCAAATTTATCCAAAAACAAACTAAACCCAGTGCATTATTAAATAAATAATGAAAAAACTTTTAATAAATTTTTCCAAAATGTATATATAATTTCATATTATCATTAATATATAGAAAAAATATTAAATAAACAAAACTTGTATATGATGGTTGATAAACAACATAAATTAACTAATCGTGTAACATTAGTGTTTCTACTATGTGAACCATCCCTCTATCAGAAAAAAAAGATATTTGGGACTATTTAAATCTATGTAAGGAAAATAATACCATTTTATTTCACTTCTATAATTATATCCCCATTTTATAAAAACATTAATAATTATCTAAAAGTGATCCGACCAAGGAACCATGAAACAAACACTCTCAGAAAAGATAAATTAAACATTATATCTCATTAAAATGGTTATAAATGAACATAATAAAATTATAAAAAATAATATATAAATGGAAAAGGTTCATAATTAACTAATTAATTAATTTTATTTTATTTTCAAGGACATTAATTTTAAGTACATAATGATATTATAACACTTGTCAAGGGATCTCTCTAAATAAGGCTTTTTCTTTAGGTCACGACCTTTCTTTCACTAACTCACTTTATCACTCTAATTTATGTAAAATATTTCTAATTAATTATTTATAAAATTATATTACATATATTCTTATATTATTCCACATTCCTTTGAGGTGGTAATACATATAGTGACCCATACATTCAATACATAAATATTACCTTATATTAGATGAATATTCATTACATAACATAAAGATTCATTCCAAAATTGTACAAGTCTAGTATTTTGGAAAATTGGATACATAGATAAATGGTTAATAAGTTAACTAATTCATCTCACACAAATTTCTTGTAAACTATAATCTTTCTTAGGAATATCATATTGAATACATTTATCTATATCCTAGGGAAAGTAAACATAACAAATGGTGTTTACAGATGCTTGGAAAGGGTAAACAAATGAGACATAATCATAACATGAGATAAAGGTATGAGAACATGAGAATGACATTTTGAAAACAATACCATGCATATCATAGATCATAAAATTGAATCATGACATAAATCATCACAATTCACAATGCATGAATCATAAAGGAATCATTGAACATGATCCATGAGATCATAACATTTTCATAATACATAATTTTTTATCATACACATAAGCATAGAAAATTATTTACTTAGTACTGAAGGCTCAATTATAAGACTATCATAGTGTATTGATTTTATTCCCAAAACCATCATAGTAGTCCAGGTTCACACTCAATACTATCATAGTGCATAGTGTCCCTTACTTAACTCAGTTCAATCCCCATTCCATTCTTGTTTATATCATGAGATATCCATCTTTACCTAATGCATTATAAAGATAAATAAGATAAATCACACCAATCAAATAATGAAAACCATATATATGTTTGACACAATATCATAAAAGATTAATTATTTCGTAACCTATAAAAAATAAATGGTTTTTATAAACATTTCATCATAGTATAACCAGTGGAAAAGAAATGGGCATCATAAACATTACATTAATTCATCACAACATAACCTATGGATATGAAATAGGTTTCATACAAATATTATCATCAATGTCATAAAATATCCATTGAAAGAATAATTATGCCATCATTGGATCATATCCCTAATATAAATTTATGTAACATCAATGTATGTCATTATAGATAAAAAATGGCATTAAAATATCACGTGAAGAATGTCTTGAGGAAAATACCATTTTCAATTTGAAATCACTTATTTAAAATCTAAACATTACTAAAATATTAAAGATTTTTTTTCAAAATAAACATGGAAACTTGTCAATTAATATCCAAAAAAATGATGTGTTATAATAGTGGGAAGTTTCTTTTATTCTGTATAAGTTAAAAGAAAATATTACCTTCACACTTTGGTAAAAAAAATAAAAAAGTAAATTTTTGAGAAAATGACAAGAATATTCATTTTAAACCATTTTTAAAAAATTCCATAATGGATAAAAATTACTTTAAAAATATTTGATAAAATTAAAAACATTCTTGAATTATTTTTGAGAAAAAATTAATATGTAATGAAATGGATTTCCAGTCGAAGAGAGAAATAAAGTCGGCTTCCCTAAATAATATTCTTTCAGCTTCTTGGGTTCTTAAAGAGAAGAAAATGAATGACATGTAATATCCAAATATTACTAGAAAAGAATAAAATTAACGAGTTTATGTAGAGTTATATCATAAATGTTTAAAATTTGGAAGTTAATGATAAACAATCTCGATAAACAATGAGATTGTGACATAAAACCCTTACCTTTGGTATTACTTCCTTAATAAATGTTATAACCTGTAATATAATAAATATAGATTAATTATTAAACTATTACACTACCATATTAATATATATCATACCATTTATGATTTAATTATAAACTTTAATCACCCTTTTATTAACAATTCTTTATTAAAATCACTCTTCCATGTGATAACAGTTTCATTTTTCATGTCTGTTTTGGTTAGGTTATTTTGGTGATTGTACTTTGATCATGGTCACATCATCTAAAAAAGTTTCATCATGTTATAAATGTCATATATATTAAATATATATATATATATATTTGTAATGTTTTATAAATTAGAAATAAAAAAAGAATAACATTGTTCATGGAGATGGTAAGTTGTATGTTTGCATGAACATGGTTTTCAATTTTATACAAATTTAATGAAATAAAATATAATAATAATTCACCTTATTAGAATCATTATTATATCATATTCATAAAATCCATCCTTATTACTATATATGTGAAGAGGAAATGAAAAACAAATTACATCACTTCGTAGAGGTAGTAGTTCAAATGCATGCACGAGTGAGGTTATAATATTCCAATGGATTGGAGGGTAAGATGGTATTTTAACATGCCAGGATTTTAAAAAATAAATCTAAGATCTAAATCATACAATACATGTAAATCATGCTAAAACGAATCCTGAAATAATATTATTTTATATATGACCATTATAACCTAGTCATTAAATAGGAGGGTATGAATTGTATTAACTACTTTATGAAATATATATATATATATATATATATTAATTTACTAATAAATGTAAATTTATTGATAAATTATTTTTAAGTAGTCAATCAATTTTAGTAAAGTTATTATAATCATCAAAAATATGTTTTCATCAAAAAAAATACCTTTTGAGAGAAAGTATTATAATTAATGTATTGAAATTTTTAAAAATGTATTTGAAAAAATGAAAATAATTTTTTAAATCTGTATATAAAAATTAAACTTATGGTGAAATTTTAATATTTTTCAAAAAATATTGATATTTCAATAAGTAATAAAAAATATTGATATTTGTAAGAATGATATTTCTTTCTAATAAATTAAGTAATTTAAAAGTCTCATAAGGTGTTGAATTATATTTCATGTAAATTAATTATTATTTAGTTATATTTTAACCAATTAATTAATTTTTAATCATCTTTATACTATATTTTACTATTAGATTATTTCTATGTTTAAAAACATGTTTTTTCTTAAGAATATATTAACGTGTGCGATGTTTATCTATTTTAATTAATTAAAAAAATCATAATGAGTCATTATTTAAATTAAATGAATATATTATATACAAATAAATATTAATTTAATTCATATAATTATTATTATTAGTCATACATTTAATATAAAATAATTTTTATCTTGAAAAAAAATTTCTTGAAAAACAGAATTTTCGTCACGTCTGTGGGTTTTTGTTTTAAATTAAATTATGAAACATAGGTGAATGAAATTTGGTATAATTTATTCCATATTTGGAATAAGAATAATTTATATTATCTAATAATTTCAACTTAATGTTTTGTTCATAATGAATAATAAGAACAAAAAAAATATTTTACTACGGTTAAGGTAAAAATAGGTTTGTCGTGGGGGTTAAACTAAAGAGATAAGGGTTTAAATAACCTAAAAAATTTCAAAAAACTATTTTATGGAAATATTATAATTTATCATTTATATTTATCCATAATGGTCCGCTTTGTATCCTTTTATAATTTGAAAAACCTAAGTACACTATTTTCTATTCAAAAATCGCAAGTACACCACTCACCTCACTAATAAAAGTACACCGTATTTCCTATATTTTTCAAACCTTAAAATAAATTTGGATTATAAAATACATGATAAAATACCTTAAATACTTTCCTACCCACTTCCTAGTTCCCCTATTTTGTTCATAAATCCATCATAATAAGGCTTTTGGTACTAAACTAAGGAGGTTGTCCGAAAAAGATGTATCATGCATAACGAGACATTTTTATTTTAATCCTTCTTCCACCTCTTTGAAATATTATTATATTATTATAATAGAATAAAAACAGTATATCATATATATTAATATTTTATTATTTTAATTTAATAACCTAAATCCATCTCCTCTTCCATAAAATGGGAAACAAAACCATCAATTATGCGTACAGTGGACTACTACCTTGCAAACTGATGTAATTGGTTTTTGATAACCGCCTCTTATGGATGGTTATAATAAAATATTTAAAGTATAAATATTTTATTTTTAACACAATTATAATTCATTAATTATTATATCACATATACATTCTTACATTCAATCCTGAGGGTGATACCATAACGTCGCTCGAGTGTTAGGCAGACTACTATCTCACGAATTGATGTGATTCTTTTCTCACTAGAACATAACATAGAAGGTAATAAGGATAATGTTAATGAATATAAGTGATATATATGAAATAATTATGATATTAATTACTTATTTATTATTCTTAACAAATATATCATTTTCCTTCTTTTCTTTTCAGACACTAAAAATGATAATGTCGTTCATGTGTATGTGTGGATTGTCGCCTCCATGAAGCAGTGTAATTATTTTTTAAACACCACATCCCTATGATTATATATATAATTTTATTTAAATAAATAATATTAAATTTATGATATTATTATCATTATTTAATGTTAAATAAAACAGATCTTCTTTCTAAAATGATTTTAGAAAATTGGAAATGTTGGTTATGTGTAAGTATGGCCCACCATCTCCGTGATTGCAACATAATTAATTTTTCATAACAATATTTCATGATTTTTTTAAATTATAATTTATGTATAAATATTATGAATATTTAATTAATATTATGATTCTAGAGATGATGTAACAATGACTACTTTGACCATGGTCATCACACCGAAGCTGTTTTGAAATAATGAAATGAACATCTAAAAAACACCCAAAGTGGAGTTAGATGATTAAGTATATAAATATTTCATCTGAAGGAAATAAAATAATTGATTTAATTATAAGGTATTAAAAATATAAAAGGTTTATATTAAATAAAATAATTGATATAATCATATTTTATAGGAGTTAAATGATATACATGGAAATTCTAGACTCGAGGTAAGGTACTTCATCTCAATTTTCACTCATTGAAGAATATTTTAATATTATAAACCTAATTTATTTTTATGGTGAGTATACTACCCATTTTTCATGTAATATGATGAATAATTCATACATAATTATATTTTTTGTTTTAATTTGAATTATTTCACTCAAGGAGATTTGACTTGAAAGTTACCAAGTGGTAAAGAATTTTATACCACGATTTATTTTCAAAGGGTTATATTACTTCTTCATTTTCTTGAATATTATATGATTATGTGTTTAAGGAATTTTTATTATATTATGTTTTATTTTCAATTTTTTTATATGGATTTACATTTTATACACATAACCAATTAATTTATTAATTCTCACTTCAACATTATGATCATTGTAAGGGTTTCTCATCTCAAATTGTCTTCTTTTGGACAAAAGTTATGTTGTACACCTATCATCCTTTATGAGTTATATCTAATACACCTTTTATTGATTATATAACAAATATACCTATTTTCATGATATTTAAATTTCATCTAATGTTATTGTTTCATGAGGAATACGGTTGAGGAGTTACCAAACTGGAAACGGCTTTATGATACAGTCTCCTTTATTTTTCAGATTGTTTATGTTGAAGGTTATTTGGAAGAAAATAATATAAAATTATTTTCTTGAACCACATATATTTTATTATCCTATTTTTATTCCATAAATTTTAATCTAATAGTGTCATTTTCCTCTCTATGGTACTTTAAATTATTAATAAAATGTTTTTATGAAAATATAACTTTGATCAAAAATATTTTTTCTTCCAAATACATGTTTTCTGAAACAAAATTAAAAAAAAATTAATGTTATTTTTTAATTTATTTTATACCCATTATTAGATTAAAAAATAAAATGAACATTCCTATCATTTTATGAATAAGTCTCTTTTTTACTTTTATTGAAAATGTAAACGGAATAATTTCTTTAACATACTCCGCATGAATTGAATTTTCCACCATCATGAACACTCAATGTTTCAAAGATTCCTTCTTAAGATTAAAAGGATATTTTCAAATAAAATTTTTTATTTAATGATTGAGATTTTTTTACATTTTAAATAAGTGTTTTCAAACTAGAAAGTATATTTTCCTCAAAAAAAATTCCAAGTGATCTTTCAAAATTATTTTTCATCTAAGATTATATCCATTGACGTTACTCAAATAAAAAAGGATTATTTTCTTGAAAAATGTTTTTAATTATCTTTTAATGGTATTTACATTCATATACATCAAAAACCATTGATATTAATTACACTCCTCTAGGTATATATTGTATTCAACCCAACCTTATTCTTTCATTGGATGGATTATGGGACTATCATGGAACCCATTTCATTTCCATGGGATAATCAAGATATGAAAGAATGTTGGTTATTTTATGATTGAAAAGTTAATAAATATAATTTTTTTATTACTAAATGGTACTTAGACATTATTGATTATGAACTGGTGATCTTGATATGGTTTATACAGAGTGTTGATCCCTATTATATCTCATGGGTGAGCCCAATATTTTTTATATGATGGGTGTGTCTAAATACCACCGAGTGAGCCCAATATAGATTAAAAAATAGGTTTAACCATATGTAATTGTGTGAGACTAATATATCTTATACAATGGGTTCTCCTATATTTTGTTGTGTGAGCCATATATACCTTATACAATGGGTACACCTAGATAGCACTCCAATGAATTGGATAAAGCTCCTTGTCTTTAGAGGTAATAAGTACGGAGTTATCATATGGTTTCTTTTATGGATTTAACTAGGATCCAATTATTTTGGATATAGGATTAAAATATATTATTAATATGAAGTTCTAAAGATACCAACATGTTTTCTTTAAGCTTTTTATGGTTTTTAAATGTTTTTTATCATGACTAACATCGCATGCCTCATGATTATTGATGCCCATGAATCTTTCCTTGGTTAAATCTTTATGGAATGATACATGTTTAATGATAAAACTTTTACTGGTATGAGTTATTTTATTTTATACTTATGTACATTGATTATGTCATCATACCATCACACTTATCTTATTCTCACTGATGACATTCATGTTTTAATGCTTATTTTTACCCTTACTGAGCATTTTAGCTAACCCTTCTTGTGTTTCCTTTTTCCTAGGTTATTAATAATGAATTTAAAATAATTATTTATAGAATGGTTTCATATAAATGGTGATGATGAGTTAATGTGAAATAAGAAAATATGGGGTTAGTGGGAGGAACACTCACTTGAATATAAGAGTATTGTTTACGTAATAGTTTTTTCTAATTCTCTAAAACTATAAACATAAATGGTATTTTGGTATTCAATAGATCCATAATTTCATTTTTATGTGGTAAGGTTTAGATTTAAAAAATTGGGTCACATTTGTGGGTATCAAATCCATAAATGTAAAGATCTTGTTTTTAGCATCAGATTTGGAAATGTGGGTTCAAGACTATTACAGTTGGTATCAGAGGGTGGTTTAGATAACTCTTAGTGATAATGATGTTTTAATGTTATTTTATCTTAAGGATTATGGATGAAATAGTAGGTTTATTAGATTTTAAACAAAGAGATCTTAAAATGATTAAACACATTTTAGGAGCTGTTTTATTGACTTATTGGATATATAAAACTTTGGTCTAATCTGAAGTAGGAATTTATATTTTTGTGGAAAAAAAATTTAATTAATTTATAATCTTTAGGGTGTATATGCTCTTAGATATTGAGGTAATTATTGTAATACATTTTTATCATGTTGATAACCATGGGATTGAAATGTGATTTTGGGACTATGTTATTAATGTTATTTCAGATGAAGATCGCTATATTTTTTGGAATATAAGATAAAGGGTATGAGATAACCTTTCAGGTTAAAACAGTCTTTAATTTTTAGGTTATAAAGGTTTTTTGGGATATAGGGTTATTTATTTACAGAATGATTTAGTTTAAAATTTGGGTATTATATTTGAATTTTATATATTAATGTATTATTTCATTATATGAATGTTTATTCATTTTGGGAATTATCCTACCATGTGCTAAACTTTTTGGTTTTGGATAATTTCTAATGATTGGTGGAATATCTTTATTATCCCTTTTATGGTTATTTTGTCCTTTAAAAGTTTTTTTTAGTTCATAATAAATAAAAAACATCATCTTGAATAAACATCGTTTGGAGAAAAAGATAATATTGTGGTGTAAATTGATTAAAGGATGAAATTAAAATTATCAAAAAAGTATATTTATTTATGTTCTTAGTCTAGATGGTAAGGAATTACTCTAACCTAGGTAAAGGATCTTGAAGATGAAAATGTTATCCTATTATGTTCAATTTTGTTGAAACATTATCATTTTCCCACCTCTTTTGTATATGGTTTTATAGATGTTGACTTTCACATGATCATTCAATTTTTTAATGTCAATGATCTCTATCACTCTTCATAATTATTATGGAATTAAAATTTAATTTAGTTTCAAAATATGCACTTCCCCCAAATTTTACCCTATGTGGAAATCTAGTATGTGTTATTCCTAGAGACCTGCATACTTCATTTTCTCTCTTATCAAGAGGAATATTATTAACCCATTTTATGATGTGGGACTTCAAAAATGGTACTTTCATATGTCCATCATTTAATTATAGAGATAAATTTAAAATTTCAAGGAAAATTTTTATTGAAGAAGGGGAAATGTAACACCCCTATATTTCAAAAAGTAACCTATGCTCAACAATGTAAAAGAAACACAACACCAAGCTTAAATGAACAAAAAAATAATATTATATAAAATATGACTCTTACAACCTATCCCTTAAAAATTAAGGGTATGAATATTATTAACTAATTTATGATATATATATATATATATATATTTCCTACTCAACAAAAATTTATGGATAAACTCTTTATAAATAATCAATAAATTTTAAGTAAAGTAGTTTTATTCATCAAAATTATGTTTAATTCAAAAATTATTTTTGTTGATTTTGGTGAAAAATTATTATAATTAATTAATAGAAATGCTATTAAAATTTATTTTTAAAAATTAAATTCATTTTTTAAATCAAAATATAAAATTTAATTAGGCTTAAATGTTTGGATTCTTGAAGAAATATTGATTTTTCATTGAATAGTGAAAAATAATTATTTTTCTAAAATTGTTGTTTATTTATAATAAATTAAGTTATTTAAAAGTCCCATTATGATTTTAAATTGTTTTAAATTAACATAATTATTATTCAGTTATATTTAATATAATTAATTACTTTTTAGTTATCTTTATAATATAATTTAGTGTAAATTTATTTTTGGGTTTAAAAAAAGGTTATTTCTAAAAACTATATTAAAGTGAAGAATGTTTGTCCATATTAAATAATTAAAATATACCATAATAAGTAATGATTGAAATTAAATTTATATATTATATATCAATAAATACTAATTTAAATTCATACAATTTTTATTATTAGTCATTCAGTTAATAAAAAATCATTTTATGCTTGAAAAAAACTTTTCATGAAAAAACACTATTGTTAAAAAAAATTCTAAAAATTATGTAATTTGTATTCTAAAAATTTATTCCATGTTTTTATTGAGAATAATTTATATTATTTATTAATTTAAACTAAATTTTTTTTCATAATAAATAGTGAAAACAGAAAAAATCTTTTAGTGTGGTTAAGGTAAAAAAACTTTACTAAGGTGATTGAACTAAAACGATAAGCATTAAAAAGACCTAAATTTTTTTCTAAAATCTATTTTTTGGAAATATATAAAACTTATAATGTATTATTCAAGATTATTTTCTATTTTGGATCCTTTTTTCATGTTTAAAACAAGGATACACATTTTTATTTTCAAAAATTACAAGTTTGTCACACACCTCACTTACAAAAGGTCACCCCATATCCTCTATTATTCACACATTTAAATCCATTTGTATCCGAAAATAACTACCCAAATACCTTAATTAATTCCATTAAAAATAAATATATCTAAAGTTTTCGTTATATTTTAATCCAAAAAATTCTTTTGGTGCAAACCTAAGGAGGATTTCTGAATATAAGGTATCATGCTTAACCGAGCATTTTTTTTATTTCTTCTTCCACATCATTAAAATATTATTCTATTATGATTATATAGTAACACAAGTATATAAAATATTTTGATATATTATTAGTTTAATTTAATAACCTAAATCCATCATCACTTTCTCCAAATGGTAAATGAAACCATCATTCATGTGTGTGGTGGACTACAGCCTCACGAACTGGTGTAATTTTTTTCAATCACCTCCTCTTATAACAAGTTATAATGATGGATTTAAAGTATATATATGATATTTTTATAATAAATAAACATATTCTTTTATTATATCGTATTTAACTTATTACTTTTAATTCCATTGGGGATACAATAATGTCACTTGTATGCATAGAAGACAACCTCCTCGCGAAGCGATGTGATTTTTTTCACTAACGCTTCACATTGAATGTAATCGGGATAGTTTTAAGGAATATATGTGTTATATATTAAATAATTATGATATTAATGACATATTTATCATTCTTAGAATACAATATATTATTTTATTTCTTACCTTACCACTCACTTGAAAATAATAACATCATTCGTGTATACATCTGGATTGCTGCCTCCACGAAGCGATGTGATTTTTTTTCATACCAAAATCACATCGATGATAAATATATATATATTTAAAGAAATAATACGATATTTATTATATTACTATAATTTTTAAAAGATAAAATAAAGTCTTATCTTCTTTCTATAATGATTGTTAAAAAATGAAAATGTTGCTCACGCATACGTCTAACCTATCATCTCTATGATTGTAAAATAACTCATTTTTAAAACTATACTTCTTGAAATTTTTTTAATTATAATTTATATATAAATATTATTAATATTTCATTATTATTATTATTCTAGAGCTGATGTAACAATGACCATTTTGGCCTTGTTCAGAACACCGAAGCTGTTTTGAAATAGTGATTGTAACATAGTTCATTTATTATAACCATATTTAAGGATTTGTTTGTAAATCATAACTAATATATAAATATTATTACTATTTAATTATTATTATGATTCTAGATATGGTAGAATAATGACCACTTTTTCTATTTCAAAACACCAAAGCTATTTGGAACAATAAACAAAACATCCTCAAAATACCTAATGTGGACTTAACAGATTATGTATTTAAAACTATATTTAAAGAGAAAAAATAAATTATTTAAGAATAAGGTATTAAAATTTAAATGGTTCTTATGAAATAAAATAATTTTTATATTCTTAGTACACAGTAGTTAGAGTCTGTACATGGAATGGTTGGACTCAAGGTTAGGGACTTCATCTCAATTTTCCTTCATTGAGGAATATCTTAATGTATTTCACCTAATATCTTATATATGGAGTATATAATGATCATACTAAAATTAATATCCTGAATAATTCATAAATCATGGTATTTTAAAATTAAATTTTAATAATATCATTCAAGGTGATTTTACTTGAAATTTACCAAGTGGTAAAGAATTTCATAAATCAATTTATATTCATTTAGTTATATTACTTCTTAATTTTATTTGATATTATAATATTATATGTGTAATTAAATTTTATTATATTATATTATATTATATTTTTTTATTTGGATTTACATTTGATACACATAATTTATTCATTGAATAATTTTTACTTCAATGTTATGATCATTGTAACATTAAAATCATTGTAAGGGTTACTCATCTCAAATTATATTCTTTGGAACATATGTTATTTTATGAACCCATATAACTTTATGAATTTTACCTTATAAACCGTTGATATGTTATGTTGTGAATCTTATTATGTTCATGAAATTTAAATTTTATCTAATGATATTATTTCATGAGGCTTACAACTGAGGAGTTACACAAGTGGAAAAGTATTTATGATATAATCTCCATTCTTTTTGGGATTGTTTTTGTTGAAAGTTATTTGGGCTAAAATAATATGATATTTTGTTCATAAAACACATATATTTTCTTCTCCTTTGGGTTTTTGTGAAATTTTAAATTAATATTACCATTTTCCTCTCTTTGTTACTTAAAATTATTGAGAATTTTTTTAGCAAAGTCTAACTTCAATCGACATCCTTTTTCTTTAAAATATATTTTTTCTAAAAAGGTTTTCAAAAATATTTTACTTTTTTTTAAGTTATTTTTATCCATAATTATAGTTTCAAAAAAAATTAAAAGTAATCATTATATATTTTTCCGAACTACGTACTTTTTTAATTTTACTAAAAATGTAATATAAATCCCTATTTAAACGTTCTTATCATGAACAAAATTTTGAGTTTTTATGATAAATAATTATTTTAAAGATTTTTTTTAAGTTTAAAATGATATTTTAGAAAATATCTTTTTAAAATTTTATAAATTTTTATATTTCAAATAATATTTTTCAAAATTAAAAGGAAATTTTACTCAATAATAATTTCATGTGATATTTAAAAATAATTTTCCCTCTAATACAACATATAATGATGTCACTCAATGTGAAAATGATATTTTACTCAATAACTTTTTAATGAAATTTTAATGGCATTTCAATTCATCAAAATAAAAAATCCTTGATGCTCCATTAGGTAATATGTTGTATTATAACCAACCATATTCTTTTATTGGATGTATTTTGAGATTTTCATGGAACCTGTTTCGTTTCCATGTGTTAGTCAAGCTATGAAAAAACATTGATTATTTTTATTGCTAAAAAGTGATGGAATCTATATTTTTTATTGATGAATGGTACATGGAAATTATTTTTGATGAATAGGTGGTCCTTATACAGCTTATATAAAGGTTTGGTCCCTATTATAGCTCAGGGGTGAGGTTGATATATCATATATGATGGTTTCACAAAGATATAATTGGGTGATCTTGATATAGATTATATGATGGGTGTACCTTGATAGATTCAGGTGATCCGGATGTAGATTATATGATGGGTGCACCCAAATATCACCAACTGAGCCCAATATAGCGTATATGATGGGTGCACCTAGGTAATGCTCCAATGCACTAGATAATGTTCTTTTATATTAGATGAAATAATGAGGGATTTAAAGAATGGTTTCTATGATGGATTTAAGTGCCCTACAGTTGTTTTTTACATAGGATTAAATGAGTTATGAAGAAAATGTTCCAAAGATACCAACATGTTTTCATTATGCCTTCTATGGGTTTTAAATATTTTCTTTTATTAAGATTGATATCAAATTGCGTCTGATTATTAATTCACGTGACCCTTGTGTTTATTAAATATTTATTCCATGCTACATGTTTAATGATTCTAATTTTATAGGTATGAATTCTCTTATTTTATTTTCATTAACTTTGATTATGTCATCATACCATTATACTCATCTAATTATCACTGATGACATTCATTTTTTGTTGATTATATTTAACCTTAATGATAATTTGATCTCACCCTTATTATATTTCCTTTTCACCAAGTTATTAATTATGATGGTAAATGAATTATTTCTATAAGGGTTTCATATTTATGATAATGATGACCAAATGTGAAATAATAAAAGCTGTGTTTAGTAGGAGGAATTCTCACTTCAATATATGATTATTATTTATGTAAAAAGTTTTCGTAATTATCTAAAATTATAAACCAAAAATGTATTTAGGTAAGTAAGTGATACAATATTTACTTTTGATGTTGTGATTTTAAGATTGAAAAATTTGAGTCACGTTTTTTGGTATAAAATCCAGAAATTTAAAGATCTTACTTCTTGCTCCAGATCCGAGAGTGTGATTTCAGATCAGTTATAGGTAGATATTATATTATCATTATAGAATAATAATTATTTCAAAAATATTATATATTAACTTTTAATCCATCATAATACCCATCTATAAAATGTAGTGATGAAAAATGAATTGTATCACTACGTGGTGATGGAAAACCGTACATATCCACGAGCGATACTTTCACTTACCGTTTTATAGAAATGATGGTAGATAACGGTTAATTAATAGTTATAATAACATTTCAATATATTTAAGATACTAAATTTATTATTGTTTATAAATACCATGGTATTATAGGATGTAAAATAAGAAGTAAAAAAATAAATTGATTGGTTAAGGAAATTACCTCTTATTTAAACGAACTTCTTTATATACCCTCTTAATTATCTTAGTGTTGGTATTTTGGGAATAATAACCCCTCTAAAACAAGTTTAGAAAAGTTAATAAGGTATTTTGGAAGGTTTTGGCTGATCTATAAGGCTCTAAGTGGTGTAAAGAATATACTAGAGGGGTGTGGTTTTATAAGGGAGGGAGAGGACACACTTTCCCCATATGGGACTTGGGACTAAGTATCATGGTGTGAACTGTTAGGGCCATGAAATAAATTTTAGAAGCCACGCATGAGGGAGTTTATACTCATATCACAAACCACAGGGAGTTTTGAAAACCCTGGTTGCAATAATATTCCAATTAACATTACTCGAGTGGTTTGAACCTTTTCCTCATGCTCTAATACCATATTTTGTATTAAAAAATTATCTTGATACCTTTTAGAAAATTCAAATATGGTTATTACACCTATTTAACTCAGTAGTTGTATTTTTACCACCTATACTTTATCATCTCAACCTATATAACCATATTCATCTTTGATTTTTATTATTGGCTTCTTGATATCAATTTTTTATCATGTTTTTCTTAACACCATAGGAATTTCTTAATAACTACATGTATATAAAGATATATAAGGTTATCCTTTCAATCTCTCTCAACCAACTTGTTCATTTTATCCATTCTCAATATAATCAATCCATATCAATACAGTCACCCATTTTATTATGCATTCATGTCCTTTCAATTCATACAACCTATTGATTATATATCCCCCTTAATCCTACATCACTCTATACATTAGTTATAAAACTTAAGTGCATGGGGATAGGGGTACCTCTAATATACTAAATTATGTTGTTTTTTATTAGTACAAACTAACCATTTTATATCAATTTACATCATAGTATTCTTATGGGTATTCTCTCGAAAACAGCACTTGTGAAAACGTTTTTTGGGAATTTGAACAATTTTCACCTATAAAATGTTGATCTTCTTAGTGATCCCACTTATTAATACATCTTATTTTTATGTACCAATAATTATACTTATATTACCATTAATATTTCTCCATGAGAGAGTCACTCCATTAATATAGTTCACATACCTTGTATTGCCACTTGTGAAACAACTTAGAAATGTATCATTATTATCTTCCATGATTTCCATTAAAACAACTTTAAATATTTTTATCCTTGATAAAATTTTCATTGAATATAAGTCCACTTCTTGTTTGATGGGAATGGCCTCCTTCATCTTGTAAATTGAAGGTATATCTTTTACATATGATTTGAAAACCATGAGAGAAAACTCTTCATTATTTTATCTCCATGATCGTATCTTTTCTTTCCTAAAAGGTTAGTGTGAGTAAACAAACTTTGTTTCTTGATTGAATAATTATTGTTTTGCTTCATTAATATATTCAAAATAAATGAATTTTTTCTCTAGTGAGATTGATTATTTTAACTTTTGAGTACTTAGTCCCTTATCCATAATAATTGTAGTCATTTTCTCTATTGTTTCATCCTTTAAAAAAACTCTTTCTATATTCCATATTTATCATATATAAAATATCACACAAAATATCAATAATTATCTATAGAATTCCACATAAGAGTGGTTTTATAAGGTCTATTTGATTACATGTCTCTAAATTATAATTTTACTCATCCATTTTGTGTCCAATGATGCCATAAAAATAACACTTCATTAACACTTTCCATTGATATTTTTCCTGCAAAATATTGCATTAAAATTATTTTTCTCAATTGATTCTATAAATTTGTTCTTCTTACTATTGACTAAAGTCTTCATATTATAATCTTCAATATTTTACTTCTTTATAACAACATGAATCTCTCCCTCAATATTTTTAATCCTGAAATCCTTCTCCTTTGATTGGCCTACTAAATTATCATGGTGATAATTTTTTTATTATATATAATATTTACCTTCTCTATACACTAATATCTTAATGTCAACATTAATGAATCAGGGTGTTTCTCTTTTTCCTTACTTATTTTCACCTCATGAACAAGTTATATAAGTATATCACTTTATTCATTCATTTCATTTTTTATTCTTGTAATGGACTTCTTGGTATTCATATCTTCCTTCATCAACTTTCTCTTTGTTTGCTTCAAATTTATAATATAATCATGGTTATTTTCCCCTCTAATCTCGAATAATTTCACTAAACTCCTCATGTCAGGGAGATTTTATTATTTTATATAAGAATAATCTCTAAATTTGATACATGTTTGGATTTATTATTTTCTACTATCATTCTTCAAGAATTTAAATGGTATATGAACGGTATCTTCAAAATTACAAGTAACATTACCATTAGAGTTAGATTCATATATATATATAAGGAATTTATATTTTTTACCTAAATATAAATACTTAATTTATTTCTTTACTTCTTATTCTTTTTCTTATTCTTTTTCTTTCTTCTAGACATATGAAATTATTATTTATCAGAATTCATATCGATGTATTTAACTAATTCATATTCTATAATAGTAAAAATAACATGTATCATTTATTTCAAAAAATATTATATACCATTAAACTCTTTCAACTACATCACTAATAATTAGAATGCTGATAGTGAGATATCTTCTTGGATACACCCTCTCCTAAAGAATTGTTTAAGGTTTTATTAGTATGATAATCAATGTCTAATTTTCTTTAATCCATCTAAAACAAAATTCCAAACATACTTATAAAAAATAAAATTAACAAGATATCATAAGGGATTCCAACTTGTACTTCCAAATATGACATTAAATTTTTCTTATAGTTATAAAAATCATTTTCAACAAATAAATAAAAAATCACCGTATAATCAATATCTTCCATAATATTTAAATATTCACAAGATGGATATTTAAATTGAATCCATAGTAGAACTTATTGGCATTGAACCACTTGTTGTAACTCAATACACCCAGATAGAGGGATTGAATTATGGTGTTACTATATTTAAACATTTTAACCATAGCCCTTTCCATTTTGTTTGTATTCTATTATTATAACGAAAACTATTAAACATATATTTATCAAATGCACCCATATAAAATATCATACAAATGAGTAGAAAGTAAAACATATAGAGTCATAAATATTTTACTTGGTTTTCCCACATTCGGTGGAATGCAAGGAGTATACACTCATTATTATATAGGTGTAAAAAAATAAACAATAAATTCACTATTTTGGTGGATAAAATATTTATGTTAAGTCACTACAAACCATGGATCACTGTCTATATATATATTTAGGATAATTCAATTCTCAATAATTTTATTTATTAGTAGAATATCTTAGGGAATACTACACTTCCTCTCAATGGTCACTTCATTCTCCTCTTTTATCCACTAATCCAAAATATATCAGCTTATATACTTGTATGTCTCTTTATAAGGGATGACATCTATGAAATTCATCATAATTCTAAATGTGTTCCTTCAATGTATACCATGTGATTATCTTAATTAAATGACTATATATAATTAACAAATTTTGAAATCAGTTGAATATTTGAAATTTAAACAAACTACACATAGCATTAAAAATTCAGGTGAAATAATTTTAGTATAGGAATTATTTTATTTCTGATATCCATAGATTTTTACAAAAACTTTACCATTCCAAACCCATTCATTAATGGAATAAAACTTAATATCAAATCAATCATATTTGATTCAAATATTCGTTGAATACCATGTAATTAAATACCTTTCTTATAGTTATTTATCCCTTCTTCAAACTCTATATTCATGTCCTCTATTATATATCTTTCTTATTTCAAAAACTATTCCCCTTCTTTTAATTACCTCTATCTCTATCGATTTCCAGTCATAATATTTGAATTATAAATTCATATTTAAGAGGTTAACTATCTTTAAATTCATCTAGTTGAAATTAATCTCTCAAATCATATTTAAGAAACTATTTCCATTTAAATAAATTTTAACTATTGAAATTTATTCCATAATAACCAAGCTATTGGGAATGTATTGTATCAATAATAATATATAAATATTATTGATTATTATGCTCACAAATACCCCTGTTTCTTTTACTAATGATCTTATTTTTAGTGTATTTAAGGAAAATTATATTCTATATTAATCTTATTTTGGAATAATATTCAAGTATTTAATCATGAGAAATATTTTTTAAATTTTTTGGAGCACTCTTAAGCATATTCTGGAAACATTGTTCAATATTTTTCATTTCTTGGAATCACCATTCATTATCTATGCTAAAGAACGTAACATAAGGAACATACCCTACGTTTGTATTAAAGATTTTGGTAAATAATTAAAAAGTATGGTTTATCAACCTTAAATTGGATGAAACATATGGTTAATGAACATTATATTGGAATGAAACCTTATGTTTGTGAAAGAGAAAAAGTACGGTTAAAGAACTCTACGTAAGTATGGAACACTACATTTGTGAAGAAAACATATGGATCAGAAACCTTACTTTGTTAATGAACCTTACATTTTCAACCTTAAGTTCTAAGAGTGAACTCTATGTAGTTGAACCCTGCGTTTGGTGTTTTTTTGTTATATGAAAAAACCTTGAAATTGGCTTTTCAACATCAGAAAATTGAATTTATGATTTTATCATAGTTTTCTATAATAGTCTTTGCCAGATATCAGTGAAATTGAAATCTTATTTTATACTTATTCAAATCTCATATTAATTATTTTAAATTATTGTTTATAGCAGATATTTTCTCTCCTATTCTTAAGGGATGTTATGACTACTCAGAGATTTTCTCTCCTATTCTTAAGGGATGTTATGAAGTGGGCCGATTTTGTTAAACGATCCACTACCACTCAAATAGCACCATGTCCTCCCGAAGAATTAGGTAAACCTGTAACAAAGTCTATTGAGATGTCCTCCCACTTCCATTTAGGAATCTATAATGGTTGGGGAAGACCACCGGGAACACATTATTCGGACTTCACCTTCTAGAAGACTAAACATCGAGACACAAACTCTGCAACCGCATGCTTCAGCCCAGGCCACCAAAACTGACTCCTCTAGGATCGGTACATCTTTGTCACACCAGGATGTACGGTTAAAGGAAAACTATGGAACTCTAGGAGAACTGTCTCGTGCATCGTCGAGGGAAAAAAATCATTCCATGGTATGACACTTGGTGTTGTTCATCCTCCGACCAACCATCAAGGGCCTCACCACAAACAACACGGTCTCTCCAAACCTCCACCTCTAGATCTCCCAACTGGGACTCTTCCACCTTCTGCATCAAGGATGATTGTACCATCATCTGAAAAATACAACCTCTACCCCCAACTTCTTCCATATCAAGATGCAATGCTGACAGTTCCTCCATTACTCTCCAGGAATCACCGGATTCATGCACAACATCACTATGTGACTTTCAACTCAGCACGTCAGCTACAAAATTCCCTTTTCCAGGTTTATATGATATTTCAAAGTCATATTCCTCTAAGAAATCCATACACCGATGTTGTCGTAATTTCAAGTCACCATGGGAGAAAACATACATCTTACTCTTATGATTGGTGAAAACCACAAAGCACTCACCAATGAGGTAATGTATCCACAACTTCAGAGCAAATGCCACAGATGCCAACTCAAGATCATGGGTGGCATAGTTGATTTCATGGGGACGTAACTACTGAGACCCATAAGAAAAAACTGACCTCTACTTCATGAGAACACAGCATAACCCCATATGTGAAGCATCGCAGAAAACATCAAACTGAACTCCCTCACCGAGAAGAAATGGGACTGGATCACTTACTGACTTCTCTTTTAGATACTCGAAAGCTTCCTGACACTGATCAGTCCATATGAATCTTTGATCCTTCCTAGTCAAAGCTGTCAGCGGAGTCGCAACTCACGAGAAATCGGCTATGAACCTCTTATAGTAGCTTGTGAGACCATGGAAGCTTCGTACCTCTGACACTGTCTCGGGGGCTGCCAAAGACACAACTACTTCTATCTTCGAGGGATCTATAGCTACTCCCTATTGGAAAATAACATGCTCCATCAAACGGACTTCTCAATCCCAAAACTCACACTTTGAAAACTTCCCGAACAGCTGATGTTGGCAAAGAACTCCCAAAATGGCTTGTATATGCTCTACATTCTCCTCTTCAGATGTGGAGTACACAAGGATGTCATCAATGAAAACTACCAAGATCTTGTCCAAGAACTCACGGAACACTGCATTCATCAATCCCAAGAATAATGCTGGATAATTTGTCATTCCAAAAAGGATTACAACAAACTCATAATGCCCATGACGACAACAAAGAGCATTCTTCAGGATATCCTCATCCTTCACATGCATCTGATGATATCCTAACCGCAAGTCGATATTTGAGAACCAACTTGCACCCTTTAGTTGATCGAATAACTCATCAATCCACAAAAGAGTATAGCAATTCATTATTGTCACGTTGTTCAAGAGACGATAATCGACACACAATCGCAAAATACCGCCAGCCTTCTTCACGAACAAAATTGGTGTACCCCACGGTGACACACTTGGCTGAACAAAACCACACTGTAACAGACCATCAATCTATATACGTCGCTCTCATAACTCAAAAGGGGCCATCTTATATGGAGACCTAGAGATAGGAGACGCTCCTGTCTATAGATCGATCCCAAACTCAATCTCTCATCAAGGGGGTAATTCTACAACCTCTTCTGGAAATACATCAGGGTACTCCTATACGACCCTAGGAAACACCAACTACTGAACCTCTGAAGAACTTAGCATCATCTCAGCCATCATGGATGATAAGGATTGAACACGCCTATGACCTATCTGAGGGTCTCGCTAACCAACAAACACCACTTTCTCTCTATCCGCACCACTAAAAACGACCTTATTTCGGAACCAATCCACGATAGGCTACACCGAATACAACCAATCCATGATGAGGACGACATCATATGGTTGTATTCGTAAATATAAGAAATATCCCTAAGAGTGTTGGTGCCCCAACACTGGCTCACAGTCTCTACATACATCAAATAAGTCAGCTCGACCTCCAACTGGCATAGTCAACATCAAGGGCACTAGAAGCCACTCTACCTCAAGTCCCAAATCATGGACAAGGGTAGGTGATATGAAGGAGTGTGTCGCTCTTGAATCAATAAAGGCATACACCGAGGTAGAAAACAAGTAAATGGTACCTCGAATGATGTCTGTCTCGCTTGGAAGTGGCAACGCTAGAGCATGAAGCTTACCACGACGTCCTATATGACCTCTATGGCCCTGATGACGACCAACACCATGACCGTGCTCCGCTCTTTGAGGATGGGGAGCATCATGGGGTTGTCCTATTCCTTCCCCATCTACCATCTTTTGATCAAAAGCTGGTGCAACAGGTTGCTGCTGCCTTGGCTGGAACTCCCTCAACGGAGGAACCTGGAGCGTAGCGCCCGGTGCACGATGACCGCTCTGAAAGTTCAGGAACTCCCGCTGCTGATGGCCATGACCACCATAAGAAAACAAGAACCTAATCCCTTGGAATAATACAGAGAGTTGCTGCCTCTTGAGAAATGAGATTTGAAGGGTTGGGACCTACCCCCGGCTGAACGGAAACTCTTCTTCCCTGAAAACTAGGAACCCCGGACCACAACTGTGCTTCGTGAGGAATCATGTTGATTCCCCTATCATGATGATCTGGTCCGGGCCAAAGTCCTCTCGACAACCTCTACCCTCTCTAGTGCCTCAAGATATGTTTTCAACATAAATAGGGTAACCTGGCACTAGTTCTCGGGATGCAGAGCCTCCTCCAAATGTCTCACCCTGGCCTCCTCATCTGGAAACCGGTCCGAAGCATATCGTAAAAGGTTCCTGAAATGAATTCCAAACTCGTGAACACTGGAGCTCCCCTATCGAAGGGTAAGAAGCTCCTGGAGACTAGACGCCTTCATAGTCGAAGAAAGAAACTCAACTCTAAACTTTTCTCGGAACTCCTCCCTTGAGATCACTGACTCCTCACGATCCCTGAGGAACAAGAACCACCACTGCCTCGCTGCTCCATGCATCATCGTCACAACCAAGGACACTCAGTGCTCCTTCTGAGCACGGATCAAACTGAAGTCGATCTTTACCTCCTCTAACCAGTCTTCCTTGACTACATCTGAAATGGAGCCCTCGTACTTCTGCAGACTCTGGCACTGAAACTCTCGGAGTGTCTTCCTCCATGTGTCTTCATTGTCAACCTCTACCCTACGGCAATCTGCTGGAACAGCCTGCTAGACATTTTATGCACAAACCTGACGAGGACGTCGACCTGGAGCCATACCTATAAAATAACAAACGGTTAGAGCTCTTAAAGCTGGAATATGGAAGATTCAACATTAATTAATTAATTCTTTTCTTTTATTCATTTTAGGTTAACTTATCCCAAGGTCTACCCATTCAAACATAGGCACAAAGAAAAATGATGCATGATCGTTTCCTAGGTCTCTATCCTGTAACTAGTATCACCTTGTTTATTAGCCATTGTAAACTTAAAGGTCTATACATCAGATCATAGGGGGCCCTAAATGCCTATGTCTTAGCAGGTCTCTAGTGTTTACCTCACTTTGTAAACATGAATGATGTCGTTTCCCTACCAACCCATGCAACCTCACCTGTGCCTAACACCAAACTCCATCCTATCCCTCAACCAGACCTATGATACCACTCTGTCATGACCCCCTCCTCACAAAGTGTACCCCTCCTGGGTCGAAAATGTGATAAGGGAGATAATGACCCCCGATTCCCACCTCCAGTAGGCCTCGGGTTGGCGACTAGCACCAAGGGTATAATAAACCCACAAATGGGAGGCATTACCCTCTAAAAGAACACATGTAGAAGCGAGAGATAAGATAAAAACCAATAAACTTCAAATCAAAAATGGAATAAAATAAACCCAAGAGCATATATGATATGTCATGAAAAAGTACTACAACTAGAAGGTAAAAACTACATTTACCCAAAAGAAAGTAAAAAAACAGCAACAAACACAAGCCCGAACAGCTCCTGCAACCCCAAGAAAGTAGAAACTAGCTTGATCTCCAACCTGCTTCAAGTGACCTGAAAAACAGTTTATATATACATAGGGTGAGTATAACAGTATACTCTGTAGGATCCTCCATGAATCCTCTCGTGCAAATGTAAAGAAAGTATGATAAAGCATAGTGAACAACAAGTGAAACTAAATTGTCACCTAAACAGGTATAATTAGTTCCCAACCTTGTCATGGCTACTCTCACCAAGTAATGCATTTGAGAATATATCATATAATAAAGAATATCAAGGGTACCCCACTACTACTTCCCCACTGGTTTTCCTCTTTTCCCCAACTTCGCACGTCCTGAGCATCTCTCTCAAAAAAGGCTTGCCCACAGACACCTGGGAGAAGCACCACAACGTGAACCTCATGCAACAAAACCACCACGTCCATGTAATAAAAGTAACCAAGTAGTTTTGGGGAGCCACCACAGCCCACATAATGTGTATCATACATCAGGTATTATACCTCAAGCTATTACATCCCATACACTGAGTAAGAATCCTCAAGCCATCACAACCCAAACATGTTACACCTACAGTAGTCCATAGGATACTATATGCATAATATAAGTGTGTGAATAACCAAAATCCATTACATCCCTCTACACACATATATGGGGAAAACTAACCATTATTCCTACCAGCACAAGTAACTACCAAGAGAAGAGAGCGGGGCCAAAGGGGGTAGTCAGCCACTCATCCTCCCACCAGAATGTTAGGGAAAACACCCCCCCCAGGGCTCAGAATCCCCAGGGTGTCAGTTTCCCTTACTGACTGGGTGGAGTAGCATATAGAAACCCAAAAAGTACAGGATATATTATATCTCACAACCACACTCTGGGCATTACCTAGTCTTAGACACAACTGTATCTAACGTCTCTCAGACTCTAGGATGCTACTTGTAAGACTAGGTATCCTATAATCATACAACCATTTAAGGAGATTTATTAGATTAATTTATTCCCTTTTTACCAGTTTAATTTTACGTTAATTAATTCCTTAAACATTAATTAACCATGAAAAATTCTACATTAAATTTCATTAGCTTCATACCCAAGTCAACTGTTCCTTCAAAATTACAACCTCATCATTATGTTCCAGCAACTCCATCCCCATGGGATAACACCATTTACTCAATTATTCATTACAGAAATGTTTTCCCACATTCCCTGGCATTCTAGAAAAACATTATATCCTACTAAACACAAGGGGGCTCAACACGGTGAGTATATGTAGTACTCGTCGAGTCTTTGCCGCTTATAGCAAGAGCATATACCCATCCTTCCTTGAGAAGCTAAACACAAAACTCACGTGGAATACCCCACGTGTCTTCACCTCTTTCGGAAGAGGGGTAAGTAAGACCAGTTACCTTGAATAAGTGGGGAAAAGTAAAGCAGATAAACATCCAAGGAAACAACAAGCATCCAACTATCACATTCATTCCATTCCATCATCCCTGGTGTCCTCCCTGACACCCACATGCATAAACCGATGCGTCTCACCACTCTAGGTGTCATCTGTTGCCACAACCAAAAAGGCCTCTATGCCTCCACATATTACCACAACCATACAGGGTCACATCAAAACACAAGTATCAATAAAACAAACATCTTCACAATTGGGCTCTTGGCCCTTAAACAAACAAGAGGGTAACTCAGAACCCTTCAAGAAATTATGTTTTAACAACCAACTGTTCTTTAATCCATCTTGGATTAACCGATTTATTATTAGTTGGTTCTAAATTCGAGAAACCTAACAGTAAGATATCACAAACAAATGAATATTATTACTACACCAATTTGATTAACATCAAATTACAACAAGAACCAGATTCATTTACATGCCGCTTTAGCTTTATCAAAACAATTATCAATTAATCCCGGTTTACATTCTTTACCGATTTCCATCAAGAACAAGCATAAATATCCCACAATCTTGAAAAATCAAGAGGGAATAACATATGGTTTATATCAATTTATTTATCCGGTTGAAATATTTATTATGTTAATTTATTTGTCATCCAGTGAGATAAAACATGCTAAATATAAAGTTGTGCATAAAAGAAAGAGGAGCAACGAACCCCCTACCTCAAACAGTTCATCTCATTCTTTATCAACACAACGGGTCGCGATCCTCCTCTCACGACAACTGCATCCACCCGATGATTCCATGGTACGACCGCACCAACCAAACCCCAAGAAAAACCCCATGAAAAGCATGGAGATTACATGATATAATATGGAAAATAGAAACACGAGAATATGATTCCCAAAGGAACAACAATAAAACATACCTTATATCGAAGATTGATCGATACAGCTTGGTTGCGTAAAAATAGAGTGGAACCAATCTGGGGAGTAAAGTTTGATTGTGAAACTCTTACAGGATGGATTGAAAGGTCATAGAGTCTCATAGCTGAGAATAAATATGAAGAATAAGGGAGGAAGATATCTTTTCCATTTTGAAGATTTAATGGGGTAACGGTTTAAGATATGCTTAATTCCCCTTTAAAAGAATATCACATTAACCCATGTGGTTTGACCAAGTAAAAACATCTCGGCCTTATGAATAATTAATATATGATTTATATCCTTTGATTCGGCCTTAAGATTCCTTGAATTAAGGATTTAAATGCATTTTACGTCAATAGAAATTTCTAAAGGGGTGAAACTGTAGGAAGCTAAAAACACTGTTCATGAACCTCACTGTTAGAACATTGTTCATGAACCTCACCAACATAACATTGTTCATGAACCTCACCAATAGAACACTTCTCATGAACCTCTCTGTTAGAAAACTGTTCGCGAACCTCACCGTTATAACCTCACCGATAGAACACTGTTTACTGAACCTCAACGATTGAACACTGTTCACTGAACCTTGCCGATGGAACATTGTTCACCGAACCTCATTGATAGAACACTGTTCACTGAACCTCACCGATTGAACACTGTTCACTAAACCTCACGAATAGAACTGTTAACTGAACCCCACCGATAGAATTCTTCACTGAACCTCACCGATAGAACTGTTCACAAAACCTCACCGATAGAACTGTTCCCTGAACCTCACCGATAGAACTGTTCACAAAACCTCACTGATAGAACTGTTCACAAAACTTCACTAATAGAACTCTTCACTGAACCTCGCCGATAGAACTGTTCACAAAACCTCACTGATAGAACTATTCACACAACCTCATCGATATAACTGTTCACAAATCCTCACTGATAGAATTGTTCACTGAACCTCACTAGTATAACTGTTCACAAAACCTCACAGATAGAACTGTTCAATGAACCTCACTGATAGAACTGTTCACAAAATAAGAAATTAGGAAAATTGTTGGGGATAAGTCACATTGACCTCCCAAAACACCTCAAACACCACATTTTCACAAAGTAATGGACTGGAGAGGACCGGGCCATTACAGACAGTGATAGATTCTGTGTTGTATGCCAAATTGACAAGCCACACAAATCCTTCTTAAAATATGTTAAAAAAATTGTTATATAAAATCCCCTATAATTTATCCACATGGATATTTTTGGACCATATAGAGTAGAAATTTGGCTATAAAATTATATTTATATGTTTTAGTCGATAATTATTCAATATTTACTTGGGTCTATTTTCTAAAACTGAAAATTGAATCTTTTACTATTTTTGAAAGTTATTAAAAATGTGTTCAAAATAAAAAAGGTTTTAAAATAATCTCATTAAGAAGTGATCATGGTGGAGAGTTTGAGAATCAAGAATTCTATTCCTCTTGATCAAACATGGGTATTAAACACACCTTATATGCACCAAGAACACCTCACCAAAATGGAATTGTTGAAAGAAGAAACAGAACTATTCAAGAAATGGCTAGGACTATGCTAAATGAATACAGTCTTCCTACCTATCTATGGGAAGAATCTATAAGGACAGCTTGTTATAAAATAAATAGAGTTTTAATTAGGTCTTTTTTTTAAATACACTTTATGAACATTATAATAACAGAAATCTTAAGGTAAGCTACTTTAATGTTTTTGGATGTAAGGTGTATATCATGAACACCAAGGATAATCTTGTTATGTTCGAACCAAAAGCTAATGATGGAATATTTTTAAAATATTTTGAAACTTTAAAAGCTTATAGATTATTTAATAAAAATTCAAGGACTATTGAAGAATTAGTTCATGTAAAGTTTGGTGAAACTAACCCTTTTAATAAAGAAAAAGATCAAACTGATGAATCTGTTTACTCTTCTGACAACATGAGACTTGAAAAGATGAAAATGATTTTGAAAATAAAATTTAGACTTGTTCAGAATAACATGATAATAATGAACCTAAAAGTGTTCTTCTTAGATAGTCTAGAACCCTAAATAATCACCCTTTAGAAACTATTATAGGAGACCTAGACATAGGAATAAGGACTATAAGAAATACAGGAAACCTAGTTGAATTCTCTTCCTTTATATCACAACATGAACCTAAATCTTTTGAAGAATCCTTAGAATATGAAAGTTGGATGTTAGCAATGCAATAAGAATTGAACCAGTTTAAGAGAAATAAATTATGGGAATTAGTTGAAAGACCATCAAGTTATCTAATTATAGGAACAAAATTGGTCTCTAGAAATAAACAAGACGATCAAGGGCTTATAACTAGAAACAAAGCTAGATTATTATCTAAAGGATATAATCAGAAAAAAGGTATAGATTATGATGAAACCATTACCCCCTAGCTAGATTAGATTTTATTGAAGTCTTTTTATCTTATGCATCTCATATGAATTTTAAATTATATCAGATGGATGTCAAATCTACCTTTTTAAATGGTTATTTAATGGATGATGTTTATGTTGAACAACCTCCTGGTTATGAAAATTCTCAAAAACCAGATTTTATTTCTAAACATACCAAATCTCACTATGGCATTAAGCGAGCACCCAGATCTTGGTATGAAAGATTAAGTTCTTTTCCCTTGAAAAATGGTTTTTCTGTTGGTTTGGAAGATCCAACTCTTTTAAAAAAACAATTTTTTATAATTTATTATTAGTTCAAATCTATGTTGATGATGTTATTTTTGGATCAATAAATAAATAACCTTGTAATTATTTTTCAAAACTTATGAAAAAAAATTGAGATGAGAATAATGGGAGAATTAAATTTCATTCTAGGACATCAAATGTATCAAAAATATTACGGAAATGTATTAAACCAAAGAAAATATATTAATAATTTATTTAAAAAATTGTTCTTGAGAAAAGCAAGACATATTCAGCTCCCATGTGTACTAATATAATACATGATTTGGATGAAGCTGGAAAACCAGTGGACAACAAGTTGTATAGAGGTATGATTGGTAGTTTATTATATCTTACTACTACTAGGCCTGACATTATATTTTTGGTATGTTTATGTACCAGATTTCTAACAAATCATAAAGAATCACAGCTTATTGTTGTCAAAGGGATTATTAGATATTTAAAAGTAACAGTTTCCAGTCTCTTCATTATCCAAAAACATATGATTTAAATTTAATATCATATTCAGATATTGATTTTCATAGTTTTATATTATATTGAAAAATCACTTTAGGAACCTATCACTTCTTATGAAAATCATTAGTTTCATGGTCAAGTAAGAAGTAACACTTTTTTTCACTATCAATAGATAAAGCATAATATCTGTTTGTGGGCAGTTGTTGTGTGCAAGTGTTGTGGATGAAAAACACACTGAAGGAATTTTTCACTTCAATATTTGATCAATTAGAGATAATAATCAATCCTACAAAGACAATATGTCTTTTCTGTTTAACTTGACGCACATTGGTAAAATGTTTGTTAATGATCTTAAGCCATATCATAAGAACTTAGTTAAGATCATTTAGACCGGTATTGCTCCAAGGATAGAAGAGATGGAGAATATTTTATACCCTGATATGTACATCATGTTTTTATTTCTAATTGAAATTAAGCTGAATTTTCCATGATATATGTTTCGATTTTTTCATCATTATTTCCAACTAGATGCTAGGATGAATTTATATCCTTATGGACATATAATCTCTAGAATTGTGTTTAAAATGGATAAGATTTGATTAGTATATTCATGGTTGATGTGTTATAATAGAAAGTTTTTAAATGATGGAACTCTATAGAAATTAGTATTTTTATAGAGTACTGTGAAAGAAAAGATTTTACCAATTGGTGATGAATGATAACAGAGCTCATGAGCTTTTCTCAGGGGGAGCAAGGAGCTATTCAAAAGGAGGGTGTTTCTGAATCACGAACTAATGTATTTTCTCAACCATCTAAGAGGAGGATTATATTTAATAACTAAGTTGAGGAAGTTGAGGAAGAAAAAAGTCAAGGGGACATGTTTTGAAACCTAAAAACAAACATGTTTAACAGGTTGAAGAGTAAATGTTAGCTTCTAGAGAAGAAAACTGTTCAGTTTATTTAGCTGAACTTATTCTTAAATAAGAAATACTAGTGGATATTCAAGCTAGAGAGATTCGTGTATTGCCTCTGATCAGTGATAGGGTACATGTTAATATTCAAGTGAAAGTGAATATTCAAGAAGAAACTGTTCAAAAAGAAGCTACTCAATAAGAACAAATTGTACAAAAATCAATAACTGAAGTTACAGATATAGTTGGGAATAAAACTATAGAATAGTCAGGTCATGTTTTAGGATGAAAAAATAAAGTGCTTGATAATAAATCTTATTCATCTAAAGAATCTATGGAGAGATCATTGGAAAATACATTTCTTAATGTTGTTTATTAGAAACTTAATGTGGAAGAAGGAGCATATAATTCTTTGTCTCCTCATGTTGAACAAACTGTGATTAAATTTAACAAGTATCGGGAAGAGAATGTCACTCTACGGAAGGAGCTTGAAAATGAAAAGAAAAATATCTAGGAACATAATGAGAATATTGTTTCAAGAAATTATTTTGATTCCTTTAAGAAAGACATGTTAAATGAGATTAGGAAGATCAAATCTGAAGCTGTTTTAAAGATAGATTTTGTATATTTGAAGTGGTACTTGGGAAGTTAGTTTGAATCGGTGAAAAGTTCAATAAATAAAGACAGTACATATACTACTAGCCCAGATTTGATAAGAATATTTCAGGCCATTACATCTGTTATGGCGTATATAAAGGCTCATCCTCTATACCTTCAATGAAAAAGTTCTCCTCTATCATTTTTTTGAACAATTAGAAATTAATTTTTGATTAGTTGACTCAGAGTGAACCTAGTATACGATTTCTACTAAATCAATTTATAGAAAAGTTGGAATTTTTTAAGAAGTAATAGGAGAGCTTACATGACTTTTTTAAAGTCAATATTGTGTAGGATTTTTATGTTAATCATGATTCCAGACATTGGATAATCCAGTTGGATGATAGTATAATAAAGAAGTTGTGACTCCAGATGGCTAAGTTGAAGAAGATGTTTCAATCTATTTATAATTCCAACAAATCCAATCCCTAACCTTTTTTTCTACCTTGTTAGAAAATAATCCCTATCTAACCTTTTATCCTCATTTTGATATCAACTATTCTATTTCATAGTCATGTCCTTATTGTATTTTTACATTTTCTAATCAATGAAATTGTCTTCATTTCTATTTCCTGAAATTTATTTTTATATTCTTTTTTTTATCATATCCAAGAATCTAGTCTTCATTGTATTTATCAATTTATTATAAAATTCAATTTCTAATCTATTAAACATTAAATGTGTTTTAATCTATTTATTTAGTTTCTTTTTGATCTCACAAAAGGGGGAGAACTTTGGATAAACAAAACATTTCAACATTTAATTTAAATTTTGAAATATTGAAATATATGGGGAAAATTTTGGATAAACACAAAAATTTATTTTTATCGAAATCATTCTTTCAAATCAAATTTATTTCAATCTATTTTTACAAAATTCTAAATTATGTTACTAAATTTATAGTTTTAATTTATGGGTTTTTTGATCATCAAAAAGGGGAGATTGTTGTGCATGTATTTTATCAAAAATGCAATATAAATATTATATTTTGATGCTCACAAATGTCCTTGTTTGTTTTACTAATGATCTTATTTTTAGTGTATTTTAGGAAATTTATATTCTTTATAATTCTTATTTTTGAATAATATTCAAGTATTTATTCATGAGAAATATTTGTTAAAATGTTTAGAATGCTCTTAAGTGTATTCTCGAAACATTGTTCTGTATTTTTCGTTTTCAAGAATCATTTTTCATTCCCTATGCTGAAGAATGTAACGTAAGTAACATACCCTACATTTGTATTAAAGCTTATAGTAAAGTATATGCATGTATGGTTTATCAAACTTACATTGGTATAAACGAATGGTTAAAGAACATTACGTTTAAATGAAACCATATGTTTGTCAAAGAGAAAATGTATGGTTAAAAAACCCTACGTAAGTATGGAAACCTATGTTTGAGAAGCAAATGTCTGGATCATCAACCTTACTTTTGTGATCAATCATAAATTTAAAACCTTACATTCAAAGAATTAATTCTACTTAGTTTAACCCTATATTTGGTGATTTTTCTTTATATGAAAAAATCTTTTGTTTGACTTTTCAAAATCGGAAAATTGAATTTATGATTTTATCAGAATTTTCTATAAAAGTCTTTGTAGAATACTAGGGAGATTTAAATAACATTTTTGACTGATTCAAAGCTCGTATTAATTGTTTTTATGGATATGTTTTCTCCTAATATTAAGGGAAGTTATGACTACTCTAATCTATATTTTTGAATTTGAATTATCTCGATTTAACAGGTTTCTTTTGTGCATCTGAAATCTTATTGCGAGATATATTATTATATATATATTTCTACATCAGATGTTTTGGATCTCTCTTATCTATGTTGATAATTTTTATTCTTCAAATTTTCTTGTGACAATTAATTTACATTGCTACAGTGATCGAGCGTCTCAGAAATGAGGACTATATTTTGGAGATATTCATGTTCAATCTTGGAAGTGTGATGCTCTATTTTTTTTTTGTTCTTAAAATCGAATATATTTTGTGAAACCGGATATCTTCAGACATATTTCAAAGATTATTACTCTTCTTAAGTTGAATATTCATAAACTTTCAGTTGTGTGTTACCGCAACTGTGAAGTTTAAACTATTTTATGAAAATAATTTGTATTGATTATGTTGAGTATCGAATTCTTAGTTTCAGTTTTGGTGGAGTGTCAGCTTTTCAGGAAAAACTATAGATTTTTTATTTCAATGTAAAAGAACTAGATAGCTCTATTTTTAAGCCTTTTTTGTAAGGGTGACAACTTTCTACACTCAATTGTGCATCAGTCTTATGAGAAGAGGACCTGACTAGTGAAATTCACTAAGCCCGTAGAGAGGGTGATTGGTGGAGTAGACTAGGGGATCTTTGTGCCCAGAACCACTATAAATTCTTATGATCTATTTTCTATTTTTCCACTACACATACCCTCATCTAGAAACTCTATGAGCTCTATCTAATGTTGATGTCAATTTACATAAGTGTAAATAAATTTAAAGGACACAATTCACCCCCATCTTGTGTTTTCTTCATAAACTATTCAACCTAACACAAGCTATTGCAATGTTCCAACAAATCTATTATATTTGAATTCTATAGATTTCAAAAAACAAGACATAGTAACTTTTATCAGTTCATTATAGATTGGTTACTTCATCAATTATTCCTCAACTGTTATTTTCATCATATTTTGATGGAATTCTTTTATGGTATAATAATCATTTATCTTCTAAAATAACCCATAGATTAACTATCACAACCTTTCTTCTTTCTTAGTAGTATAAAAATTATGATGTGTTCCTTTTAATCATAGTGTGGTATTTACATCATTATGTGACAACATTCATGATTGGATACATTTTAAATCATATTTTATGATTGATAATGTATATTTAAATTCAAGTCTATATGATTGCTTCTTATAAAAAAAATTTACATATTATCTTAGTTTTGACTCTACACATAAAAAGTAAAGTAAAAATAATTAAATATAAGTCATATCTCTATCCTCTATAAGGATTTTATATATCTAATTCTATTTTAATACGATTCATAAAGAAAATGCGTAGGATGACTGGGCTTCTATAATATAGTCCAAGAAAATTCAAGTGAAAATGAATTTCTTGGTGTGGTGAATGAGGAATCATGCATTTTCCACAAATAATAATGTTTAGTGGAGGGGGTTGGTCTTGAATAAACGTATAGATGATAAATTATTCCATGTTCAGAAACTGTCTGGAATTTATTCTTCCAAAGCGATTAGGTGATGGGAATTTGGGATTTCATAAGAAAAGATCTGGGGATCGATTGAGGTGGGTAATCAATATCTCAATTTTTCTCGAGCTTCTTTCTAGGGTGCAGCAGTGAGGGATGAACACTCGATTTTGATGTTTGATCTTATATATTGTTTTTTTTTTCTATATGAGAAGCTAAGAGTATTTCAAGGGATAGCAGGAGACTCTCTCGTCTATTATTTCTAGTTTTTTTGAAATATTGTATCGTGGATCTTCAAAAGCTCATCAGTGGTGGGGTCTTCTAAGATGGTCAGAAAAATGCATCTATAGAAATTCAATGAGATGGAAGACAAGGGTTTTAGGAACATTCAGAGATGGGTGAAGTGGATAACTCCTCACATGGGGATCAAAATGAAAATTGATGGATCTTGATCAGTAGAGGACATGAGGGGAGGAGTCCTCGTACTGGACCATAGAGGCTCAGTGATTTTAGGATTTAGCATGGTCTATGGTTCTCGTACTTCCCTAGGGGAAGGGTTTATAGCAATGGACATGGGAATTTAACTCTTTGGGATTTATAATATTAATGTTTTAGAGGTCACGTTGGACTCAAGTGTGCCAGTTAGGCTTCTCCAAGGTGAAGATAAATGTCCATGGGACATGAATTACCAAATCATAAGGTGTAGGAATATCATAAATAAAGGTACCATCAATGGTCACATATGAAAGGAAATGAGTTTTGATGTGGATAGTCTATCCAATAAGGGTAATCCAGATGAAGGAATCTACATGTATTTTAATACTATGTCTTTACTAAATGACTATTTCCAAATTGTTAAGGATTATTCCCTTAGGCTCCATCACTTTTTCCCTCTATATTTGTGGATTTTGTATTTATCCGTTATAAATAAATAAATGTTAAGTGAATTGAAGTAAAAATCATCACTATTGAGAACCCTAATATATTCTCTTTTATATCCATATATGTCCTAGGCAAGGTTCTAGTAAAACTTACATTGTATATATATAACCGTGACATAACATTCTTCAAAAACCTTATTTATAGGACTCTTACATTTTTTCTAGAATCATGTGATATTATGTATCATACAATTGATGGGTACTTTTCCATTTTCCAACCCAATCTACTTAAGAATTCTCATACATATCAAACACTTTTTTTATTTTTTAGAATTCTATTACTCTGAAAACCCTATGAATATAGAGAGGATAGATTTTTACTTTTATGAATTTCAGAAAAATAGAAAATATTTTGCATCATCAAAAAACCTTACATGTATGGGGATTTTATCAAATTCTCGATAATATGAAAATTCACTCATGGTGTGATCCTTTTTCTTGCATTATGATTTATCCCCAAAAATTCAAATCCTTCATAATATATCTCCAACCATCTCAACATCTTCTTCCAATTTCAAAACCATAATACGTGGAATAATCTCATTAAACAATACTATATATCATCACCATGTATAGTTCCCTTATCTGATCAAATTCATCCCATCTATATGTCTTTTATTTCTATTTATACTCTAGTGAAGTTTTTATAAAATCCATACTCTATCCATTTTAAACCAATCCTTTATATAACCTCTTATCAATACATAAATTTTTTGTTGCTAAAATCATCTCTCATAACTATCCTTCATCATCAAAATTTAGTTATTATTAACAAGTCCAATATAAAACCCCATAGTTTCAATATAAATAAATCAATAATAACAATTAATTTTAACTTTAAATGGTCAGTTACAGAGTTAACTAGTAGTTAATATTATTCTAGAATACAAGGCTTCTCAATATAAATCTATTGATTCCTTTAAATATCCTTAAAAACAATTATCTATATGCATGTCTTGTCATATAATTAAATCGAACCACTTAAATTTCATCTTACCCTACTTTCCTTATTCATAGTAACCCAATATTAATATATTTTCAACAACCATATAATAAGATATATCTTTATATTAAGGTTATATGTATAATGCAATGGCATATAAGTTGTTTTTGTGATTAATGATATTTTATTGATATATCCAATACTTTTATTTCATTGAGTATTTTAATGGTTATAATCCTACAATTTTATCATTTGCTAGAAAATGTTCACATATTTAACATATAAGAAAATTTTTTATTGAATTATTAAAATGGATAAAAAAAATATGATTTAATTGTTTTATTTCATCTTTGGGGTTATTTGAAAAAATCGCTCACTTAATCGTGAACTTCTTTATTAATATTTCACATGGATGAGTTTAATTTGAATAAATCGAAGAAATTGTATATTAATCTTGGATTTTGGAATTAATACAAATAATCAACCATGGGGGACTCAACCAATCACGCGTCATGATAAACCACAAGATAGTCAATAGAATATGTGGATATTGACCTTAAGAATATATTTTATTCAACGTTCCATTCCAATATTAACCAAGAATAAAAATTTTATAAATTCATGGATCGAGTACATATTAATTATGATCAACCATAATTTTATTTTGATCAAATACACATTGATCTAACTGACCATAATCTAAACCTACCACATGTTTATTTTTCTAGTGTATAGTCACTAGACTCTATAGTCACATGAACCGTACAATCAATCCACTGATTTTCACCTCAAAGTTAATGATATAATTTTCCAAAAATAAACTTATGAACGTTGGTAGAATACTTTAGGGAGATTCATATGCACTTAAAGATGAATATTAGAAATTTTTCATAAGTATTTATACAACCAATATGGGGGAACCACAAGGATCAAAATGTGAAAAATAGTCCATTAAACACTAAATAATGAATTCCATTGATTTTGGGTAATACTAGATCACAAATAAAGGATAATTTTATAGGGAAAACAAGGAAATAATTAAAATATTCATAAAAGGTAAGATCTCATGGGTTTTATTGGATGAAGTGGAAGGAGGTAATATGCCTTTATATAAAGAAGGACTTTTTTCATAAAGTGTATTGATCGACCTTGGATCTTCTCCTGAATTATGTAATACCCTAACCTAAACCACTAGTCTAGAGTCAAGAGTTACATGACCTCATGTATTCCTCCCCATATGCAAGGGGATTCCAACTAGAAACAAGGTTTTAAGTCTGATAGTGGGGATACTATACCCTATGTATCATTTAATTTCATAAGAATAGTGGATAAAAAATAATGAATTACCTTAAATAATTAGAGTAATCATGCAAAATAATAACTATGGAATACATGTCATATAATGTAGATCTCACAATGGGGAATGTTTTCTAGAGTAGTGATAATGGATAAATAAACCAATAAATAAACTATGGTCCATTGGATTCCAATCTCTCCCACTACCAGCTCTATCCTCCTATACTCAGCTATCCACCATAGGGCCCTTTCCCTTCATTGGATCTCTCATTAAATCCACAACCACACTAAAATACCTGAGTAGGGTGTGAGTAAAAGACTCAGTTGGACACCACCAATGTTTTCTTACTTGATTTAATCAAGTATAAAAAGTGAATTCCAATAATGATAATAAATAATGAATATAAAAAAAATATGCAAAAAAATTGATAGGTCTTGAACTGAGCAAACCACCACAAGGCCTCAGTCAAACCTTCTTCATCTCCATGCTTGAAAGATAATGGTATAGGTTGGTAGTAATAAAACAATTCCATGTATGAAATTTTCACTATTTCATGGGGATGATACATGGTGTAATCTATCCCTTAAGAGGACCATGTCACCTGGGTCCTCTAGATGAGAATATCTAGTACTCGCATCAACTAGGTTATCACATGGTGAATGGAACTTGGTAAATCAAGGCTACCTCGAGCACACCCATTACATGACACCGTGACTACCTAATACCTCGACCCTATAATCAGGTCTCTTATCATAATAATCATAATCAATCACACTCTCTTGCTAATACAAAATCTATCACGATGGTCTACCTATCTTAAATACTAATCACAACCTCTGAGTAAATGGCAACATGCATATCGTTTGAGAACACAATGAGGCATAGTATATCATCATGAGTATATGATATAATACATAACATCATGGTATCACAATAAAACTTAGAAACAAGTTACTCTAATATCACTCATGAAATCAATATCACAATAGGACTCATGGGATACACACTCTCACATGTGATCATAAACAATCACAGTATCAAATTCCAATAAATATAATCATATAACGGAAACCAATGTAAATGTGTTCCCAATAAGGTAAGGAACTTCCTACTTCATGGATTTCAATTCCATTACTAAGGTTTATCAAATAAATCATCACCCAAACTAGGCTTGCATGCCAACCAAAACAAGATCACAATCTAATGACTCCTAGAAAAATTAAAATATCACATCAAGGATTTTGAGTAAGTCATGGAGAAACAAGACCCAAAGAGTATATCCATTTTACCCAAGTTCAAGAAAAAAATTCCCTGGGTATGGGAGGAGTTCTCTATGTATGGTGTAAATGTTTGGATTATGGAATAAGACTAGTCTCATTCTTTTCACAGAAAAAAAAAATCAAGGCTTTAAATATAAAAGCAGATTCTTTCTTCTTATGACATAAAATAATGTCTTACAACATGAAATAATAGATGTTTTTCTTATAGAATAAAAGAAATTCTTGTGATGTAAAAGAAGATCAGCTCTAATTGGGAGGTAAAAGTAAGGATTTTGGTGTAAGAACATATCAGTGTATTCCTCAGTAGTTAAAGGTCACGTCTTCATGATGTAGGAGGTCACGACTACTATGAAGGGTGATGGATATCTGCTTTGTAAAACTTCTGGGATGTCAGGGCTTTTACCAAGCCAATAGAGGGAGTGGAGGTATTTATAGAGGATTATTTAGGTCCAAAATCGCATAATGGATCACCACATTTAATCCTCAACAATAGTAATTGATCTCCCTCATTTAAGGTATAGGTTAATGCTAGAATCAATACATTGAACATATTAACTCTTAAAGACCAATGCTCCACACACAGCTGCACCAACTGGCTAAAATAGACATAGTCTGAATGATTTGTTACATAAAAGTATGCCTTATGACGTAAATCATGTTTCACATGTTTTAAAAAAATAAATGGGATTATTACGGGGTAAAATATTCTTGATCCACCATCCCCTTATGTTACACTGTAAACACAAAATAAACTCCACAACGTTCCAAACACCCATGAGACTTAACCCAAACCTATTTTAACTCAAAAAAGGGAATACAAAAGTAAAAAATGGTTTTATTATAAAATAATAAAACATGGGATTTATAATTATCCCCATTTAAGGACTTCTCTTCCTTGAGAAGAAAATATAGGGATTCTATTGAAAGAAACTCAGACCACTGAGCTAGAATTTTTTTCCTCTCACTCCCAAGTCTCCTCCTGGATCATCCCATGATGCCACCAAATCTAGATAAGTGGTAACATCTTCCCTCAACATAATTTCTCACTCCAATATATATTTTTATCAAATTATACTTATAAGATGTGTTTATATCTAACACAACATCTTTTCAATTGATAACAAGAATGAGGTTGGGTAGGTACCTTCGAAGTTGTGACACATGAAACACGTCATGCATGCCTCAATAATGATAAGGAAGGTTTATAAGATATTCCACTAACCTATCCACTTAGTGATCTAAAAATTTCTAAGAAAATGAGGTGTTATCTTGCCCTGCTTCTCCTGATATATGCTCCTTAATTGAGAAGTCACTCTAAAGAAAATCCTATCACCAACAAAAAACAATAAAGGTCTCTTCCTTCAGTCAGTATAATACTGCTATCATCTCTAAGTAGTGATCAACCAATTTTGTATTGATTTTACTCTTTTAATGGTCTATTGAACCATGATAGTGCCAATAACTACCGCCTGACCCACCCCATTCTAATTGAGTAGTGAATGTAATAGCCTCCTATAAAGATCCTCACAAGGTACCATTTTAATCGATGCCTAAAAAATATTATTATATGAAAACTCAACCAAGGATAGGTGATCATCCCACACTCCACCTAGGTCTAGGATAAAATATTGAATTATATCCTATAAAAAGCATATAGGCCGCTTAGACTGTTTATCTATCCATAGATGGTATGTTGTGATCAACCTCAACTGAGTCCCTAGGGCCTTCTCTGATCCCTTCTAAAACAATTGTATAAAACTTGAATCTCTATCTGATAAAATGATCATGGGAGATCATTGAAATTATATGATCTCACAAAGATATATTTTTCTAATCTCTTATATTGATTGTGTGTATCTGATTAGTAAAAAGTGGGAAACTTTCATCAATTGATCGACAACCACCCAACCCTATTCATGACTCCTCGAGGTCTTGGGTAATCCCATCATAATATCCGTCATTATTTTATCCCACTTTCACATAGTCTCTAGATGTGGTTGGAGAAACATACCAGGTCACCTATACAAGGATTTCACCCTCTAACGGGTATGGAATCGAGATATGAACACTTTAATGTATCTCTTCTTCCCTTGACACTAGAACTATCCCCTGAATTCATCATTCATATTCATTTGTCAAAGATGCACTGGCCATATAGAGGTATGGTAATCCATCATCATCTTATCTATAATTTTATTTGGGACTACTACTCTACCATGTACGATGATCACATTTTTCGTTGCTTAAGGACCACCCAGGTATCATATCCCCTCCAACTATATGTTCCCTCATCACAACACACTCTAATTCTGACTCCTATATAGCCTTTACCTGGTCCACAAGATAATTTTCTACTACAATGGGATCAAAAAACATAAAACTCTTTTCATATAGAGAATCTATCCTCCAATCATTAAATAAGCTCATCAAGCACCACTACTCCTCAGATGGCCTCTCACCAAGATCCTTCTCAACCTGCATCTTATGGATAAGATCGTCTATAGTGACATTACCATTACTAGGTGCATATTCCATATCAAAGTTGGATGTATATAGATACTCTACCAAGTGCCTCTATCTCTAGTTAAAATCTATCTATGTGAAGATATAGAAATGGCTCTTGTGGTACTTGTAGATAAAACATCTCACTCTAAAGAGATAATGTCACCAACACAACATATCATGGACCACATTTTCTATATGCAAGTCATATATAGGGTACTTTCTTTTAAGGGTTCATAGTTGATGAAACCCATAGGCTACGACATTCTCTCTCTATATCAGCACTGCTCATAGGCCAAAACATGATGCATCATAGTACACTAGCTATCTAATCCATGGATCATGGAGTGTCAGTACATGAGCTTTCATGAACCATATCATTAGCTCAACGAACACCTCTTCACACTGATCTGACCACTGTAAATCCATTCCCTTATTCGTTAGTGTTTTCATGTGTGCTTATGGTAGGGAGAATTCCTAGATAAAGCATCAATAATATCTTTCCAAACCCATAAATATCCTGATCTCAAACACATTCCAAAGATGTGTCTAGTACATGAATTCCTCAACCTTCTCTAGTTACATGGATATAACCATATTAGACACCACAGGGACTAGGAACTTCACCCCTATAATATATAATTCACACATTAGAAGATTTTTATAAATTTAGTGTTCTCAAAACATAGTGAGAACTATCTCTAGGTTGTTAGCATGCTGCTCTAATGTCGGTGAGTAGACAGGGATGTCATTGATGAATACTATAACAAAATAATCTATGTACATGTGGAAGATCTTATTCATGAGGGAAATGAACACTGCTAGTGCATTCTTTATCCCAAATGGAATCACCCAGTACTCATACAACCTATACCTTCTCTAAAATTCCATCTTTGGTATGTCCTCCTCTCTAAATCATAGATAATGATATCCCGATCATATATCTATCATGTAGAACCATTGGTATCCCCATAACTAATCAAATATATCATAGATCCTAGGAATGGGATATAATTTCTCCAGTGTTACTTGGTTTAACTACCAGTAATCGATGAAGAGTCATAGAGTAATTCCCACCTTCTTGGTGAATAACATACGGAAACCCCATGGTGAAGTAATCAATCTGGTAATGTTTTTCTACTCAAAATCATCAAGTTGTAACTTGAGATCATTCATCTTGATTGGAACCATACGATAAGGGGTATCAAAATGGGATGTGCAACCAATACGAGCTCTACCTCATCTTAATTTTCTAGTAATTTAGATTTCCTACTAGGTTAAAGATTTCCACAATGATTTAAAACTATTCTTTAGAATCTTGAGGGACTCTAATTCCCTAAAACGATGAAGACTATTGGATATGAAATTCATAACATATTTGACCACAGTTATGATCTCATATTCCTATGATATTCACTAAGAGAAATACCTCTGGCTGAAGCAGCTCTACTACCTAAACCACCTACAATATACAAGAGTATTCTCAAATACATTATCTTAAGTATCTAGTGGTAAAGTAGAAATATCCTCCCTATCAAGGTTGTTCTATCATGATTCCTAGGTAATCTCATAAGACTACATTGATTTGAAATCTTATTTAATGTGAATGAAATAGATCATAAAAACAAAGTTGTTAGGATAACCCCTAATTATTCAATAGAATCACAAATGGTTTCTCCTATGATTCTACCCTCAATCCATGGTATAACCCTCCTAGTAATAACCCCAGTCTACATCCTTGAACATTTGTCATAGTCACCACATATATACTAACACAATATCATGCTCATTTAAACTATTTAATTGCAGTAAATATATATCATAACTACATGAAAAAAAACATATATATCAAACAATAGAGAAACTATCCAGAACAAATAGTAAAAACTAATGAATTTAATTAAACAACAAATATATTGCGCAATAATTGGTATATATATTTCATGTGAACCTACATGCCTATTCAGGATGTATGAACACACCCTATTTCTCATAAATTACATATCAAAATCATGTGCATCACCCAAGGTGAATTTAATCAATGGTAACAAAAAAAGATAATTAGCTTCAATTTATGTAAACTTGGAGGTCCACTATGTAGTGTTGGCTAGGCATTTTAATAGTTCCCCTGCTCGAGTACCAACCATCCTATCTCTTTACTATCATGTCTGACCACAATGAAAATATATGAACAAGTTAGTAAATCAAAATTATCTGATAGCACTTTATAACATCCAGACCTAAACCACCAGGTCCAAGCTAGGAGCTACGTGACCTCATACACACCTCTGTGTACAAAAGAAGCTCCCAACAAGCGATGAGGGTTTACTTCCAACATTGGGGAGAATATACCCTCTGTATCATGTCATTGTATAATAATAGTGGATAAAAAATAAATAATAAGCTAAAATAATTATATTATTCATGTGGAATAATAAAGATAGAATACATGTAGTATAATGTAGATATCCTAATGTGTAAATCATTCCAAAGTAATAAAAACAAAGAAATAAAACAATAAATAAACTGTAGGCCACCAGATTACACTCTCGCACACTACCATCTCCATCCTCCTCTACTCATCTATACACCGCAGGGCCATTTCCCTTCATCAGATTTTTCATGAAATCTACTAGTGCATTGAAATGCCTGAGTAGGGTGTAAGTAAAAGACACAGTAGGAAAACACCAATGTATCCTTACCTGATGTGCTCAAATATAACAATAGTATTCTAATAATGATAATAAATATAGAATAGGCATAATCACATAATAAAAAACTAATCAGTTGTGAACTGACCAAGAATCCACACACCCAAGGTAGTACTTACTTCGGCTCCATACAATAAAGATAACAGAACAAGTCAGTAGTAACCAAACTATCCCATGTACAGTTTCTACATGGTTTCATAGAGATGATACATGGCATCATCTATCTCTCAAGGGGACCATGTCAATTAAGTCCTCTGGAAGATAATATCTAGTACTCACATCTACTAGGATATCATATGGTGAATGAAACTAATAAAATCCAGGCAACCTCGAGTACACCTTCAATATGACACCATGGTTACCTCATACCTCCAACTTGTTCTCAAGTTCCTTGTTTCCATCATCATAATCAAGTGCACTCCCTCGCTAAGGGATAATTTCTCACAATGATATTCCAATCTGAAGTACCAATCATAACCTCCAAGGAAATGGTAACACATGTATAGGGTGAGAACACAAGTAGGCGTAACATATCATCATGTCTATATATTAGTATAAATAACATCATGTGATCATAATCAAACATAAAAACAAGTTACTCTAATACAACTCATGGAATTAATATAACTAAGGGTCTGAAGGGAAACACTTGAACACCAACACGCGATCATAGTCAAACCAAGTTTCAAATACAAACAAACACAGTCATATAATGGAACCAATTGTAAGAATAAACTCAAGAAGGTAAGGAACTTCATACCTCATAGTTTCCAATGATATTGCTAAGGTTTTTTTAATGACATCATCACCTGAACCATGATCGGATGCCAACCAAAAATGATCATAAGCTAATGACTCCTAGAAACTCAAAAATATCAAAACAATCCTTATAGATAAAGGCAGGGATAAATAATACCCATGGAGTAAATAAAACATACCTGATTTTAATAATAAAATTTCCTAGGTATTGGAGGATCTCTTTGATTATGGAATAAAAATATAGATTACGATGTAAGACTAGAATCATGCTTATTATGAAATAAAATAATGGCTTTTGATGTAAATATAGAGTTTCACTTCATACAATGTAAAATAAAGTCTTGAAACATAAAACAGTATTCGTGCTTCTTATAGTGTAAAAGAAAGGCTTGTGATGTAAAAGTAGATTATCACTTATTATGGCGCAAAAGTAAGGATTGTGGCATAATAATGGTTTCGGTTGCTCCACAATAGCATAGGTTCTTGGATTCATGATGCAAGAGGTCAAAACTACTGCAAAGGGTGAGGAAGTCTTCTCTATGTCACTTTTAGGATTCTAAGACTTCTACCAAACCAATAAAGGGAGGGGTGGTATTTATAGGGGATTACTAAGGCCCAACCATATATGAGGTATCCCCTCATTTAATCTTCATAAATATAAAATTTATCTACCTCACTCAATGTTTGGAAAAAATTCATGATTCAATGCATTGAATGCATTAACTCTTGATGACCAACACTCTGTGCACAGATGCTCTGGTTGCCTAAATCAGACATAATCTGAATATATTATGGTGTAAAATTATGGATTATGATGTAAAAACTAGTTTTCACCTTTTATGATGTAAATTAGAGCCTTATAGTGTTAAAAGTTTCTTGAGACACCCCCAGCTTATGTTACATTTTAAATATCCAATAAACCCTCCTCAGGGTTCCCAAGACCCATGAGACTCACCCAACCCTCATTTAGTGCAAAAAAAGGAAAAAAACGAACTAAGGCTTTTATTATAGAACAAGAAAACTTGGGATTTACATGTGACTTCTAGAAGATTTTCTTACTTCATTTACTTTTAGTTTTGTCTTAAGATGCCTTCTTCTCCCTCATTATTCTCGGTTACCCTTTTCATAGAGGGGTAAACTTTTAGTGATCAAGTAAGGGAAGGATAAACCATTTTATAATTCTTGAATTCATGTTATTCGTGGAATAAAAATCTCTCTCACTCTTCTATTAAATTGGTTTCAATATTTCAATAGAAACTTTATTAAGAAAGTGTGTTTGTATTTGGTTTTAAATTATTTATATTGATTTTTTCCACAATCGATTATATTTATCTCCGTACACCTATTTATAGTCTATATATGATGAAATGTGTTGGATTTATATGTTGAAGTACTCGGTGATCATAAAAAAATTGAAATAGGTAGTGGGATATCTATACTATTTAGAAATAAAAATACCCAATGGGTAATTTCCTATGTCATCTAGAAGGGTCCACAATAACACTTTCACATTTAAGAAGAAGGGTAGACCAAGATAATATCACAGTTCTTGATATTCTCACCATCACTATTTGTCAATTGAGAGAGAGGAAGTGATTTTGGATTCTCTCTCTTACTATATTAGTATAATAAGAGTGGATAACTTCAAAACTAGGATTTCATTTTAATACTTTAAGACAACCCTCACTTCATAACTTTATCATCATAGTATTTTTAAATCATTATCACATCACCTTTATAGTAATAAAATCATAAACATCAAGAAAAGAAACTCGTTTTTATTACCGATAAGTGATAGTGAATTTTAGAGCACTCCTCTATGGAGAAAACCTAGGGTTACCACTAATACTTCATTTTTACCTAGGAATAATTTTTTTACCACATCTCGTGATAGGAATATATCATCCATTATGTTGTGTTATCATATTCCTTTTACAGTTGCTTATGATTAATTTAAAACCATTGGAGAGAAGTTTTTTACACTCTAATTCCATATTATTCAAACCAAAAAACAATTCCCATACCTTAGGAGATATATCATCCATGGGTAACCTCTGAACCAAAAATATATTAACCAATTAAATTCAAAAAATATCCATAATTAATTCACATAAAAAATTAAATATTTTACCTTTTATTTCAAAAATATAGTAAATTCATTAACATGAAAATGATATCCCTTCTTAATAAATAAAAGTGGAATAATTTTATTTATAATTTCTTTATGTCCCATATGAAATTTAAATAATAATATTCAGGAATTTATATAAAACATTATATAATAAATGAACACATAATAAGATATTTATATACATGATATAATAATATACCATGCCATAGTGTGATAAGACATCTCAGAATCATCAGAACAAAAACATCATACTGAATATGATCCAGATCCCCCCCCCCTCTAATTAGGGTAGTTCTATAAATGTGAGTTTAATGAGAGTGTACTATTCATATCTATTTCATATTGGGTGATTAGGTCTAAAAAATAAATTTATTCTTGTTCCAAATAAACATTCACAATGGATCCTATATGATGATCATTATTCCTTATGTATGATTTCATTAAAAACATTATTCTTTTATAAGGATTCATCCAATGACATGAAGCAAAACTACTAAATATAACTTCAATTGAAATATGCACAATAAAATTCAGTATGAATTTGAAAATTGATAAATTTATTTTTTTCAAGTCTCAAAGAATTATTAGTGAATATTTTTTCAAATCCTTAATTAACAGAAATTTTGGGAATCTTTTTATAATGAATATAAAAATAAAAATTATATAAGATAATTATATAAACCCTCACATTATTCAAGAGTCAATTTTAAATTTTTATAGGAATCAACACATGTAGAAAGATAAGATATTCATGAGTTAAAATATATTTTATTTTAACATATATTTTATTTACATATTTCAATATATTATATAAATAATCATTTGAAAACTTTATACTCTCATGAACATTAAGTAATTGTTTTTTCATGAAATTTTTTATTTCATAATAAGAATGAGCAACTTTCCACTAATTATGACCAATTATTTCATGATTTGGTCTATGATTTGTACCCTAATCCATTAATTCTTGATGTGAGAATAAATCATCTTTTGTTTTTCCCTTAACATTTATAATTGTTTTAAGTAAAAATTTTAAAAAATATCAATATGCATTATATCTTAATAAAAATGAAATAGATTTGATGAAAAATATAGAAAAATAATAATTTACTTATATGTATCTAATTATTATTAGAATTTTAAAGAAAATTCCTTCTCTATATTTAATTAAGTTAATACTTTACAAGACTAAAATTCAAAAAATTAGGTTCTATAGTGAAATCAACTTCTACTGTACATTGAGGATTTTCTTCTTTCACTACAAAATTATCGAATTAACAATTTTTTTCTATATAGTTGATCCAAAAGAAGAAATAATCAATATTTGATGTAGTTGAATGTTTTTAGAAATTTTAATCATCTAGAATTTTTTATTTTCATCAAAATAGGCCAAGAAAAGTTTCTTTTTATTCTCAAACAAGGTATTATTCTATAATAATTAGAATCTTGTATCATCTAAAATAATTCCACACACATCATAAAATATTCGTTAAAGTAACATATTATGATTTCACACTCGCATTTCGCAACTATTTCAGCTATATATTAATGGCTTCAAGTATATTTTAATATAATTTTAGTGATTGGTTGGTAAAATATTAATATAGTTATTATAGTAAAGGATTTTTTCAAACACATCTATGGTGGAAGGTTATAAATGTTAATGAAAGTAGGACATGTGCTATGTAAAGTATGAATTAAAAAATAGGTTAAATCCATCACATGATAATCCCAATCCAACATTAAATAGTTTAACTTTCTACCTCACTAATCCATATACATGATATAATAATTCATTATTATACTTTTTTCTCTTATCTTAACACCAGTGTATATTTGTTAGAATTTTCTCTAGTATAGTTTTTTTAAAGTCTCATAATCAATGAAAAAAACCACATTACATAATTTGGTATAGGAGATTAGGTTCCAATGTTATTATAATTTTATCTTGGTATACCATATCATTCGCATTCATTCATTTATCTATTTTATTTCCAGAAAAACAAAAATATATATAGCATATAAGAATCATGTTAGATGAAAATCAATTTTTAACTATTAAATTTGATGTTATGTGTTCATTTTCTATAATTATTGCATCATATAGTAGTAAGTAATTTATAATTTAAGTATATAATAAATCATAGTATTATTAAATCAATTTATTATCTTCTCATGATAAAACTTCATAAAAAAATTATTCATTTTTTATAGACTAGTTATATCGATGTCCTTACATCATATATCAACTTTATAACTCACTAAACATCATTATTATTCTCAATAGGTGTAAATTTTGTACCTATATTCATGTTTTATTTCACTAGTCTTCATGGATTGTTGCCTTTATTAATAAATGGAAACTAATCTTTTAAAAATTCTTCATACCGCCCTTTTAATTGCTTCATTATCATTCTCCAATTGAAATTTTTCTTCATTGTGATACCACACATGGTAGTTAGTTTAAAAACCACCTTTACTGGTATGGTAACTAAATTATTCACAATTTAACCATATTCTTCTAATATATTCAAAATAAGGGAATCAAATTAATTCTCCATCTAAAGTATTTTGAAAGAAAAATCCAAAAATATTTGAAGTGATTTTTTAAACTAATTTTAGATCTGATCAACATTATGCATCAAATCTTTATTCAGTCCAATATAAAAAAGTATATTGATATTAAAAATAAGATACATTTATAAATCAAAAAAATGATTAAATAAAACAGTGTTACTTATATTAAACAACTAAATAAAAAATAATTTATGGATTTCAAAAGAATAAATGTTTTAAAATTTTAATCATGGATGTTCCTCAAGAATCGATAAAACAACTAAGATGGGGGAGTTGAATCAGGGATGCTCCGTTTTATATTTTCTTTTCTTTGAAATTAAATTATACGACCTATTAGGATCTAATACACTCAAATTAAATCTTTCATCTTTACCCAGATATGATAGGAAATGAAATACCACATAGAACACACAATTTTTACAAGGTTTTTTCCTAGTGATGGTACTGATAGAGATAATATTTTCATTACATTTTATGTGTATTTAAAGAATTAAACTCACCTCTTTTGGTCTTTTAAAGTATAATTTCATCATTTTTATATTTTAGGGATATTTTGGTAATTCATGTGAAAATATATTAATTTTTGGTTTTCAAGAGTCTTTTATTATTTCTTGAATAATTTAAATAATATTTGATTTTATTTTTGTTTGGTGGAAAAATTATTATTTTTAATTTGTATAAGAAAATTTTAGCCAAATACAGAACATTGTAAGACTTTTCTCTTGTCTAGTATGATGTTTACCCTAAGATAATATGATTTTTATGAGCCATATAATCTTTTGAAATCTTGTATGATTATTTCTTAACCAAAAATGATATTTCATATGAGTCTTCCATCATCTCTCATACTAATTTTATTTTAGTTAATATGAATTTTCCAAAACTATAAGACTTTTCAATAGATATTGTATGATTATTCATTCCATAATACATTAGAAATTTCTATTTCATGAGTTTTTCTAAGATATTTTTCATTCTGTCAAATAATTTATAAAACATCTTGAATTTTAAATCATAATACTTCAAAAGTACTATAAAATGAAAATATTAAAGGGTTCCTAAATAGTCTTATAGTTTCATTGTGATTCTCATGTATAAATTTGGACTTTAAAAAATTTAATAAAATAATAATTCTTGTTGTAGTCATTTCATCAAAACCACATCTTGTAGATATGATTTAATTTATTAGAGAGATGGAGAGTCGAATGTAATGGGAGTATTTAAAGAGGATTAAAATCATAACCCATGTGAATATATCATATAAGGATTCCCTCCCAAAATAAAATGGAAATCTACTATTGTTTCCACCTAAAGTATTATCGTAGAAGATTTTTTCATGCATGTAGGGGTCCCACATGCATGATTTGAAGGATTTAAACACTTTAAATTATGTTTTACTCCATCATATATGTTCAATTAGGATGAATCAAAATAAATATGGAGATTTAAAACCATTGGTGAGAGTTTGGTAATGGGTTGTTCAAATTAATACAGTTCTAGGTAATAGTAGAAAGTAAGGAAGAAGAGTATGGGAACTAATTTGTCTACTTATGAAAAAATCCTTAAAGATAATGAAATCATTGGAATTCCATGGGAACTTATTTTAATTATTTATTTAATTTTATATATCCTATATGATTATTTTACAAATTTTATTCTTAGATATATCTTGTTGTTTGGTTCTTGGATGCACTTATCTTTTTATTTTTTCTTTCTTTTCCAGTTTTTGGGAGTAATGTAGTGGTCCTGATTATTTAAAATTATTAAGTGAGGTATTTATTAGTAGATCTGTTGTTTTATCTAGGTTTTTTTAATCTACTTTATTTTAGTAATTAGTTCACTTTTATAGGAGTATCAAAACTCATACCAAGTTCTTGGTATGATTTCTAAGAAAAATTAGTTGTTCAGTGGTGGGACTTTGAGTGAACAATGAAAAATTAAATTATGAGAAATTTTTTAGTAAAGAAGAATGGTGTGTCCAGAGGGTGGAAAGTAGTTCATATATATTTATTTTAAATATAATTTCATACACATTTTCAATTTAATTAACATTTTTTGAAAACATTTAGTCTTATTTTATCTAAATTTAAATTTGTTTTAGTTTTATTTTAATTTTTTTCAAACTTTTTAAATCCCTTAATTTATTCTTATTCGCCAAAATAAAAACACAAAAGTGATAGTTTTTAATGTTGTATGAAATATCCTTGATATATAGTCTCTTTGTATACTACATTACATTAATTAGGGGATAAAACTTTGATAATAGAACAATGATAAAATCTCTCCTGTAAATTGATGTTGTTTACTGAGAGGTTTTATAACTTTTATTAAATTTATATTTGTATTTCCAAAAGTTGAAACCCTAATTTATTTCCATTTGACCATAAAATTCATATAAGACACTATTATAGAGTTATATATATGGGAATATTGAATAACAAACCTCCTTTTTTGATCTTGTAAGTGAATAAACTCTTAAAAAATAAACCCTATATTTCAATTACTTCTACCAACACACCAAAAAAGAAACTTTTTTGAACGGGAAATCACAATTGATAAAAATATATTTCTTAAATAATTAACTTTATGTTATTAATAAAATCAAAAAAATAAAATAGAATACCCTGATGTATTTTCTATTTTTTAAATTTGATATGGATTTATTCATCAACTTCTAAAATTAAATAGACTTATAGGTGAGGATATAAACATAAATATTCAAGAATTCATTTATCTTTTTGTTAACACAAAACAATTGGGATTGAGTGGTGATCAAATAAAACTTATGTAATTTGCTTTCTATTTATAAGTATTTGATAAATAATGGTTTTTCTATTCCCATTCCACATTAATTAGATATTGGAATTAATTGAAGAATATTTTTCTTGTGAAATTAACCTTACTTATAGAACTAATTAAATTAGAAATGAAATATTTGGGATTGGACAAACTCAAGAAGGTATTATTCTTGAATAGTGGGAAAGAGTTAATAGATTATGCTTTAGTTTCCATCACCTTCACTTTAGTGAATAATTTTTTATTCAACATTTTTATGTGTACATTTTTCTTAATGATATTAGATTGATAAATGATAATATAAGGGGATATTTAATGGATAAAACCCTTAATTGTACTAGGACCCATGTAGAAAACATGGACCAAAATTCTCAAAAATTTAGAACAACAAGCCTTTCACATTTCAAATCATCTCAGAAAGTTTCCACATTCATTTATGAAAATAACATGATTGTGATTAAACTAATTTTTAGAACCACTATGTGTAGGTAAATGAAGTTTTCCAACACTTCACAAACCCAAATAAAACCTGAAACTAGTTTTCATCTACAATTTCATTATTAAATTTCTTCTTTTAATAAAAATTTTAGTTATCAATACCCATAAATGAAAAAAAACCTATGAAACTGCAATTTTCCCCCAAGAATATCATTTTAATTAAACCAAAAAAGACCTTACCTTCTCCATATAGATTTCATCCAAAACTATTACCAATATTCCCTTGATAGATTTAGACAATCAAAACAATCAGGTATATTTTTATAATGTGATTGAAGTAATTCTCAACAATTATAAATCAATGTGAAAGACAATGTTCATTCTTAAAGGAATTTATGTCTTGTACAACCCCCTAAAAAATTATAAAACAACCTTAAAGATACTATAAGATGATAAACCATTATGATGAATACTTTGATGAAACAAATGGGGAAATTGGCTACTAATGTTGGTATCATAAGAAACTAGATTATTGGAGGATTTCCTTCACAACCTCAAGTTAATTACAAATAAAAATATAAAATATAATTTGAGTTCTATACAACTTAAGAGTGTAACAAAATTTAATAACCCCAAAATATAGAGTTCCAAACATGATCCTAAACCTGAACATTTCAAAAATATTTCTTGACCTTTTTAACTTGATAAAGATCCTGTTGAAGAGACAACAAATTATTTCAAACTTTCAAAAAATTATGAACTTTTTTTAAAATAAAAATTAAATTTAATAAAAATATTTTATTAAGATATCCATGGAATATTGTAGAATAATGATGGGACCTTAAATATCTCAAAAATAGTGCCAAAAATGTTAATAAAATCCAAAACCACAATTTCTATTATAATTCTCAGGCCGAGACTTCTCGAACGGTGCCAAAATAAGGATTTTAATAGACATCAGGCACACCTCCCCATATTCCAAAGGTTGTTAACTAATAGTGGGGGTCTAAGAATAGTTGTGGGGATATTATTATCTCTTATATATAGCCTAGGGGTTATGGCCAATTCTACTAAAATTTTGGCATGACCCATCCATATAATAGAAATCCTAAAAACCTATAGACATAAAACAGGGAGCCTCTAAGGGAACCCATTGTTTAGAATAGAAAGAAGTATTTCTATATGATGCAATAATACAAAATAGAGTAGCAGTAACTAAACATGGCATAACATGCATCATATATAAATAAAAGGGAACTCTAGTAAATACATACTCAATAATGACTAAATAATAAATACATGGGAATCCATCCCAAATCACATAATCCCACATATTCAATCATCAGACTCCAAAACCTATTAGACCATCTCCAAATGTCCAACATTAAATGATATTTATATCCTAAGAGAAAATATGAAATTCTATCTAAAAACATTGAATCTTATTTTAGGTATGTGGGTAGGGGTGAGTTTAATAACCTAATAGGAAATACCTTATTCCATGACAATGTTGAGTGTTGATATGAACAATTGGATGTGCATGAAATACATATATAATAAGTGTTCTCACTCATGAAACTCACCAACCCAGAAACATAACATGCAAGTATACTAAGAAGAAATTTTGAGTCAATAGGTGTCAGACAGACCGCCTCAAACCTAGAAAAAATCTACTTCATCTAGTGATGGATGTCTCTTTTCAAAAATAAACACTCAAGGGGACCAATTCCTACCCCAAAAACTAGTACCCTGTATTAAATTTTATTTCACTAGTGTTAGAGTTTCTTTGAGCATGTCAGGGGTATCATGCTAACCAAATACCCAGACCATGGAAAATCTTGTAATCTCATGCTCAATAGTTTATTCCTAGGAACATATCTAGGGAAATCCAAAACCATATTTGGAGGAAACATGGAATACTCATGTACCCCATCCTAATTCCAAGTAACTCATCCAATTATATCTAAAACAACCCCATATTCCACATGGTAGGTTCACATACACTATCCTAATTCAAAGTAACTCATCCATGCAAATATAAGCAAGTTTAAGATACAAATCCAGCGATCTCATCCAAGTAATTCCAAACCTTTTAATACCAAAATGTTGGATCTAAGGAGATAGTCCAAGGCATCACATTTATCTCATAAATATCACATTGTGTAGTGAATCCCACGTGAATCATATAAAAATGATCAACTGGATTGGTTTTCCATCTGCTCAAATCTATCCCATATAATAGAGATCAACCTCTCAAATGCATGACCTATATAAAACTACAACCATATAAGCTCACACATCATATTCAAGTCCTAATGTTGCACCCACAATGTCCTATACTCATTTCTCACATGCACCATTATCGATTGTTAACATAACACAAGGGATCCCACCAGGGTCTCCAAGGTCACCTCACATCATATATACCCTATATATGTTGAAAAATAAAATTTTCATCTATCAAAAAAACCCATTAATTCTAGTTATAATCTTTTTTAGTGACCTAGGTTTTCAACAAGTCATTCAATACCCACTAAGGGTTCTATCACATATAACTGAATCAACCTATCACTTTGATATAAAAATCATCTTCCCAAAAGGCCACACACACATATAATTCACATAATCATAAAATAACATGCACACTAAGAAACCACAATCAATAAAAACCATGAGCACATGAGCTTCGGAGAATAACGAATAATATCAACAGGTCAAATAGACTGAAACAAATTCAAAACAAACCAATTTGGCTTCCCTTTGAACTGAACCAATAATATAATTCAAAACTATTTCAAAAATAATCACTTGAAAATTTACTTAGACTTGGACCTCAGACAAATCTCATTTAAATTTATTTATAAAACTCATTTCCTTTGTGAAATATCATTTCAAATCCACTTCAAAAATTTCCAGTTTCCCTTAAAATTTAAATCATAGTCAAAATACCATTTTAAATTAACATTTTAAAAGACAGCATTTTCCTTTTAAAATCAAATTCATTACATCAAAACAGACCTGAAATAGGTTCATTGGAACTCATTCGACTAGGGATCTACCATCGAACCATTTATCAAGATATATAATCTTTGTTTACTGTTATGCTGACGTGAGCCCAACTCAACCTTGTAGCATATTCACACAAGTCAATGAAACGTGAATTAAGTATAATAATGAATTCACACAAACATAAATTAACTAAATAACCAATAGATGTGGTAATTCAATGGTCACCCACGTCAAAAAATCCATTTCCCTAAATTCAAAACCTAAACACCGCTGTTTAGGCTTGTCTAAGAATCATCTCAACTCTCGAAAATCTATCTCAAACCACAACATCACCAATAATTAATTATAATACATTAGAATTAATTATCCAATTCAATTTAGTTAAATTATAAATTTATAATCAATTATAAAAATTAATACAACTATGAATGATTTTTGAATTACTCAATGGAAAAACACATTACATCAAAACTATGACTAGAAGCACTTGCTGGATCCATGGAACACCCACAACACCTTCTTAAGAAAAATACTTATCTGGAAACTCCAAATTAATATGATATTTAATTTAATTTTCACCAAAACCATAAATAAATCTATTGTGCAACATACCTCTAGTATAATGATGTTAGGCATCTTTTTTCACCCTTCTTGTATTTCCTCTATGGGATTCACTCAAAACTCTCAAGAGGCAGGATGATTTCCAACATGATTCAATAGAAACCACCATCTACCCTAAACTGAAGAAGACTAAAATAACAAAAATTAATTGAGGAATATAGGATTATAGGGAAACATAGGAAGGAACATACCTTAAATTTCCAAAAAAATAAACCAAAAAAACAACAAATCTAAAGGGGTTGAAGGGAAGAAGAAGGGGGTCAGTTTGGTGTGTTCATGAAAAATAGAGGTGGAAAATGGTCTAAAACCCATAAATATCTAAAGGGGAAAAGGGTAGTTTTAAAATAAATTAAACTATATGGAGGGATGAAATGGATTTCACCACATTGTTTCCATGTGTCCCTCACCTTCTCAACTATGGGACCTCCCAGATAAAACAACCATCGAGTAGGGACCATGGCGCAACTAGTCCCCATTTCACTCCATAGATCCCCAAACATCAACCATGGTCGAAAAAATGCCTAAACATTGGTATTTTTGTTGAACCCTTTTCTCACTAACACTACCCTCTAATACTATAGAAAGATTTATAGTGTGAGGTTCCCCATGATCATCCAAAATGTCCAGACTAGGGGAACCCCAGTGTATCCCAATCCATGGTCACCTCCAGGCACCCCATGCTCCTCCATGACCTACTCCTTAGCCCCTAATAATATCCAAAACACCACATGGGATACAATAAAAGTCCCAAAACACATTTTATATATTTTAAAACACAAATAAAATTTATATGAACCTTGTTTCTCAACCTAACCCCACTCTAGTAACAAAAAAAATCAAAATTTTCTATAATTTCACAACCTGAAAAAGAAAGGTACCGTGTTTTAAAACCTCCCCACCATATAAATTCTCATTCTTTAGAAGTCTCAATGACCCTTAACCATAAAACCTAACATCTTCCAATAATTAATTCATTTTAATACCATCACACACCCCCCAAAAAATTTTAAAATGCTTCTACTATGAAACTCCAATAACTATGCATGGATACATCGGATTTCATCCAAAATCCTACAATAATCCTAAAAATGCATCAACAACATATAAAATTATGATTCTAATGTGTTTTAAAACTCATCACATTCATCACCACATGGGCTACCGGTTAGAACACCTTAGGTAAAAGTTTACTAAAAACAACTAGCCTCACATACCGACACTTCACCACATCATCAAAATATGATTCCTTAACACCCCAAGGAATCTATGAACAATTAAAACATCTAAACAAGAGTCTAAAACCAAAAATAAATGTAATTTCATGGTAAGGTCCTTAAATTTACTATCTAACTATCATGATCTTCCCACAAACACTGATGCATCTCCAATATATCACATGATTGGATATCATTAATTCAATCAAAGTATATTTCTAACACATAGACAGTGTCCAAAAACACACCTGAATCATAAAATTGGGTTTATCCACTCACTAGCATCAAACTAATATCTCAATTAACCATCAACAAATATAAAGATCTCCACCAAAAGCGTATACACATTTTCACCTCTCATAACCAAAACATTAGATCATAAAACACCAAGACATTTCCCAACTGCACTTGAAATTTTCAAAACAATAATTCTTAAATGACTGATCTACCTTGAGTATTACGGGATCCTCACCATAATACTCTACTACAAATGACTGATTTATACTAATCGTTCTCCCCACTATAGGAATTACCTAATGAAATCCAAAACCAACCGATCCATCCTATGTAATAATTAAAATGGTAATTTGAGTACTTGATTCAATGTCAAACATAAATTCCAGTGATCTTGATACTCAAAATGCTCTAAAAAATTAGAATGATTTCAAAATAAAATATTCGAAAACTATGCGTCATAACTCAACTCATGATCTTATGATTCATACATCTAGGTTCTAGGATCTCTAACATAACCTATATATAATTTCTCATTTATAATACTTCTCATAGAAGAACCAATATTCCTGTATCAATATAACTCAACAACTAACATGCCTAAAACACCCCTATAGGGTCCCCATAAAAACAAAAGTTTGATTTCATGCGAAAACATCGCCCTAATAGATAGCTGGTCCTCATCAATAATATATATACAAGACTACCCCCTCAAAGAATGAAATATCATCCAATAACACATATATATAACAACATCATCCTTGGAAGATTCATAAAGAATTCAGTATTCCCACACAGTTTGGTTAAGTTGAATTCCACCAAGAACATATATGGAAAATATCCATATAGGTTTTTGCTGAAACTTTAAATAGATACACTTTTTTCCTTTTTCAAGAACCCATATCATAATCAGTTGAGTTTTCAAAAACAACCCTTATCATCCAAGAGATTTTCCAAAAAAAAATAAAATCACCCAAAATCATTAGCCTAATTGATCAATTGTCTAAAAACGAATATAATTTTCAAAACCATCATGAAATCAAATTTTAAAAACCATTTTCATCAAAAAAAATTAAAACCCTAAAATTAAAATCTTTCTAAAATCACCATCCCTCTAATAAATTTAAATTGAAACAAAATTCTAAAAACATTTCACACACACCTCACACCACCACTTGAGTATTTCTTTTCAAAAACCAATATTTTATCAATTTTTTATAAAATACCAAAACCATTACGCTATGGTGACCAAACAATCCCATCACAATCATAGTCAATCAATCAACCAGTAAGACAAGCCCCACTATTCCATTATTAATATAATAACAATGTATAATATATTTAAGAAAAAAATATTATGTTATAATTTTCTTCAATTAATAATGGATTCCAATGATGAAATTTGTCAAACAACACTACACATAGGCTTGTGTATCATTATCTAAGTAGACCACTACCATGATGTGTGTATATTACACTATCTCATAGCTTATAATTATGACTAATTGTGTGTATAATCCTTCCCAAATTGGGATCTTCATTCAAAACCAATACCTCATTCATCCTATAGTTCCTTGTCCCAACCCTAGACATCCCCTAGTAACTTGGATTTTTACATATTTCATGTTTTCTAGGCATATGCATGGTATAAGATCTCGTACTTCATGGAGGTATGTCCTTGTTTAGTTTTTTGGTTTCAAAATCTTTTTTTCATTAAGGATATGTTTCTTAGGAGAATGAGGGTCCTCGAGGGTGTTCTGGGGTTTCATAACATGAATGGAAGGAAAATTGATCCAAACTATGCAAGGCATGCAGTTGGCGCATGATTATGTAAATCATGCAGCTTTGCAAGGAAAATCATGAAACCTGGGATAGTGGAATATCACACAGTTGTAACATAGTCTATAAAACTTGTGGGGTCTCCCTAGGTAATCATGTGACCCAGCTCCAGTTTGATAGAGGCTTGTGCTCAGTATTTTTTATTGTTTAGGAAACCGTGTAGGTAACCGTGCACCATTTAAAAAGTTGGAAAATTTACAGATTTTCTATTACAAGATGTTAAAACCTCACTTGATATTTATTCTCCATTCCTCCCTTATAACTATAGTGATAAAACAAGACCCCCAAGATCTTCCAAGGATCAATAACCTTCATTTTTATATCATCTAGAGCATCGTTGGTTTTGAATCGAAGATCTGCGTCAGTCTAATCTTCTTCTTTCCATTATTTTTAAAATGAGGGTGTGTATATTCGGTGATATTCTTTCAAGGTGATAAAACTACATTTTTCTAATGTAATACATGTTATTTATTAAAAGGTTGTTTGAATTGGGACCTAATGCTTTTATTAAGAGTGTGTTCATTAGTGGATTGGAAGTAGGTGGTCTGTAAGTAATATCTCATAGTCATTGTGTTGATTTGTGCATGTTTAGTTGAATTCTTGGTTATCCCTTATTGTGAATTTGATTCATTTAGTGAGATTTTGGTAAAATTGTTATATAGATGATGAATTGAAACCCTCACAATCCCACTGGGTTGTGTTGAGGTTGAATAAATCATTTTAGGGACACCCATGGTTTTTGCATACATTTCCGAACATAGAGATTGGTAAATCCAAGTGTAAAATTGATGCGTGATAATTTTGATCCCTTGTCAAATATGTTAATTCGACTATTTTAGTTTAAAATGAAACATTGATAGAGTTACTAGATTGGAAAATGGTTTAATGGTTTGTTTGGCATGGCCTAGTAATGGGTTAAATTGAATTAATTGAGATTTTTTCGAATAGATTAGGAATTATGTTGAATATGCCAAATGGGATAGTGCATGAAAATGGTTTTAGAGGGGATTAAAATGAATATGCAAATGGATTTTGAGTGGTACTTGAAATGAATAAGGGAAGGTTAATACATGAGAAATGATGAATGGGTTTTGTGAGTTAACATATGGTAATGGTTGAAGATGTTAAATGGATTAATGCATGGGAATTGGTGAATATTCTTAATGAGTTAGGGATAAGAAATAAGAATTGGGCTAAACGGTAGTTTAATTTAAATGGAAAAGTGTTTAATGGGTTGTGGCATAATATATATTATCTTTTTTATTATTGTGGATCATGATTGTTATTTTTAATGGTTGTATTTGGTTGTGATATGGTATGTGTGGTGAATGGATATATATATATATATATATAATAATAATAATAATTTGAACTTGTCTTAGTAATGTGGGTTATTGACTGAGGTTCTATGCCTGTGGTTCGAGTTATACTGAGGATCCAAACTCTGTCCCACAATGCATGTGCTAGGGAAGGGGATGGATCTATATTCCCCTAATGGTTGCATTCAACCCAAACTGAGGCTTGGAGGTGAGGATATTTTATTTGTTTTGATGTGATTGTCCCTAGTGAGATAGGGACTTGAATTATTCTCTTATACATAATGATGAATTCCATAAACCCATATTTGAATAATTTTAATTCATATCCCATGGAACACTTGTTGTTAATTAATTATGTAATGAAGATTATGCATATGATATAAATTCTATTAATGAAAGAAATGGTTAAAGTAAGGATCATTAACTAAAAGCACCTGTATTTTCTTTTGATATTGGTCCTTTATTTAGTATTTTTATTCATTATCAGTTATTATGGATATTTTCTAGACACCATTGGTTGTGGCCTAATGAGTTGTACTCACACCCTGTTTGGTACCATTGGGTACCTGAGAAGATTTCTTTCTTGCAGGTCAAGATAAGGGAAAAGGTCCTATACTAGAGAGTTGAGTCGAGCTTGGGACATGCATGGACGAGGTTCTAGACTTGGTGGCATGACTATTTTGGGGATTCTACTGTTTTTTTATTTTGGGTTTTTTTCACTTTAGCACTATTTAATATGACATTCCATGTTTATTTTTGGCTGTGATTTGTACCCAGTTTTGAGATATGTTAGTTATGCATGTTTATTGGATATTACACATTGTTTCTACTATTTATATATGTTATGTGTTGTGTATTACTCTATTAAAGAGGGTATAGTCTACCCACCTGACTCATCTTGACCCTCATTACTAGTCGGCAACCTCTGGCATACGGGGAGGCACAATTAATGTCATGTGGAAACTCGAATCGAGGCACTGTTTAGTGAATTCCAGGTCGGGGAAGTTACAATGTGGTATCAGAGTGTTTCTTTTCTATGGAATTATTATTTGGGATGGTAGAAGGGATAATAGGATGTGTCATGCCTTAGCTATGATCTCATTATTGGGAGTAGCTAACCCATGTATGAGGGAAAACCCAAGTCACCCAGTGTGAGAATTTTTGTTCTTATTATACCTTATTACATTTGATGATATTTCACCATTGGGTGATGCACTTGTTATGTGATGTGACAATTTTATAAAAAATTTCTCATGTTCTAAACAATGTGGGGTTATGAATTCATTCATCATTATAGGTTCCTAAGTATATAAGTGAAACTTGTCATGATAGGCACACACAGGATGGGTGTGTGAGGTATGAAAAGTAGAATTAATTTTACTTCCTTAAGAACTTAAGAAAATGGGGTTTAATAAAATGAAGAAAATAGGTAAGATAAAGGGAAAGTGTTAACTAATGGTAAAGTAATTATGACTAATGAGTGTTTTAAGTGGGTTAAAATGTGGATTGCATCAAGTTGTAAAATGGGTGAAATTACAAGGAGGAATGAATTGTTTTGTAAGTATAGAAATGGTTTTGTTTGGTTTATAATGTAAGAATTTTCACTATTTAAGTTATTTTTTCACATGTTAGCCATGAACCATAATAGGGATGGTAGAGGATAGTGTTTGGGAAGTAATTATGACCTTGGGATAGTGTTTTTGAATGGTATTGTTTATGGATAGTAGATATCCTTCTTTTATATGAACTGTTAAAGCTTTATATTATGTTTTATAGTGATCATGTTTGGTATTGTAGAGAAATTCTATCACAAAGGTGTGTGAATATTGGGAAAGAAGAGGATGTTTATGAGAAAAATCCTCTAGTAGTGTAGAAATAAAATGTAAATATACAAGGTAATAGAGAAGAGAAGTTCTGTGAGAAATTTTCTCGTTTTATGTAGATTGTGGAATGAGACCCAGGGAAGGTTGTTATGAGTATGTTTGAGATGACTAGAGATTTTCAGCTACAACACCCTCTGAACTTTACAATAGAAGTTGGTCTAGAAGAAGATAAATTATGTATATAGTCTGTCTAGATGATTCTTGATCATTTGGAGACTCCTCTAAAGAGGCGAGTTATGTTAGTGGCCTATATGTTGCGCGGTCAGGTAACGTGTTGGTGGGACATCATGGTTTAGAGAGACCAGACAGAGGGAATGAAATTGAAGTATTTATAGTAAAATGTTCTAGAGAGTTTCTATCTAGAATCCTTGAGGAAATAAAAGGATATAGAGTTTATGAGTTCCACCAAAGGCTTTTTTCAGTGATGGATTATGCTAGTCATTTCACTAGCTTGCATTGATTCATTCCAACATTGGCAGGATACGAGGTAGCTGTGGTGAAATGTTTCCAGGATGGTCTCATGAACAATATCAGGTCCTAGATGAATATATTATATTTTAATATATTTTTAGAGGTAATGGATCATGCCCTTATCCCAGAAGGGAACCTAAAGGGAGATTCAAGTATTGGACTTATAGTGCCAGTTGGATAGACAAGTGTTGTGGTTTCTGAGGGAAATAAGTTTCATTATGGTATCTTACATTTTTGTGGTAGTGTGAAGAGTATCCAGAAGAGAGGATAAGACTCCAAGGGTGGAGATCAGATATTTTGTTACCAATGTGGAAGGTCGGGGCACACACAGTTAGTGCCCCCAACCACCAGTTGAGTGCCATTCGTGTGGTAGTATGGGACACAAATACAGGTTCTGTAGGAACCCTTGACATTTGGGAAAATATGGAGGTCAAAGGTTGATTCCAAGTGTATGAAGTGGTTAGGTTACCTTGTATTATGTAGGAAATTAGATTTACATAGGTCATACTAATAGGGGTGGTGGGTGTGGTACTCCGGGGTGAGAGTGTCCATAACTGGAGGTTAGTTCAGTGTTAGGTACTCATCCTAGAGCATAGGGAAAAGGGGCAGGTCATCTACATACAGTTCAGTCTACACCTGGAGGTGGTGAGGTAAGACCAACCATAGTTCAAGTTATGATTCCCATAGCTTCCACACTTTCTAGTGCTTTATTCAATACATGCGACACACACTCATTTATCTCTTCTTAGTTTGTAGTTGTGTTGGGAATATAAATGGAATGTGTTAACGGGGTTATGTTGATTGAAACTCTGTTGGGGGTGAGAGATAATGGTATCAAACAATATAAGGTTTTTTCTATAGAGTTTTTGGGTATCATTTATAGTGGGACTTTTTCATCCTCAAGATGTCAGGTTTTGACCTAATTTTGGGTATGGACTAGCTGCTGATTGTTTCAGTCTCATATTGACGGTTATCATCAAAGGGTAACATTCACATATCTTGAGGGATACACCTATGTTCTTCATGTTGAGTGGGATGTTCAAGAAGTTCGTATAGGTTCTATTACTCAGTAGTTGAGAGATCTCACATCACAAGTAGTTTGTATTCTTCTTGATGATGGAGAAGTAGAGTAGCATGTATTTCCTCCGGTGGTGGATCAATTCTAGGATGTGTTTTCTAAATAATTTTCAAGGATACCACTTGGGATAGATGTTGAGATCAGAATAGAGTTACTATTGGGTGCGAAACTAGTTTCCATTCCTCTATATAGAATGGAATCAAGAGATCTCCATGAGCTTAAATCTTAGTGTGTGGAATTGGATAAAAAGGGTTTATCCATCCTAGTACATCACCTTGGGGATCCCTATACTATTTTCTTAGAAGTTCGATAGATATATGAGGTTGTGTGTTGAATATAGAAATTTGAATCAAATGACTGTTAAGAATTGATACCCTCTTCCAAGGATCAATGATCTATTTGACCAGCTGAGAGGTGCTTCATTGTTCTTTAAGATCAAACTGAGCTCAGGATATCATCAGTTGAGGGTGATAACTTCTGAAATACTACATATAGCTTTCAAGAGAAGATATGGGTTGTATGAGTTTTCAGTGATGTCGTTCAGTTTGATCAATGCATCAGTTGTATTCATGGATTTAATGAACCAAATATTTCTCCCAAATTTGGATCAGTTTGTGGTTTTCATCATTGATGAACTCTTAGTGTACTCTGTAACTCATGATGATCATGCCAAACATCTTTACATCATTCTGAGTATGCTAAGAGATCCTAGGATATATTCTAATCTATTCAAATTTTATTTATGGATCGATAGGGTGAATTTATTAGGTCACATTATCCCATTTGAAGTCATCTCAATAGATCTAGAGAAAGTGCAGGAAATGGTATCTTGGGAGTATCCCACGAATGATTCTAATATATGAAGCATTCTAGATTTTTCTGGTGATTACTAAAGGTTTATCAAAGATTTATATCATTTGGAAATTCCACTTTTAGTCTAGACCAAGAAGGGAGTTAATATTGAGGGGTTTGAGGAATGTGAAAATGCTTTTCAAGGGTTGAATAAGGGGTTTACTACTTCACCAATCATGATCATACCTAATCTGGGTAAGGGGTACACCATGTTTTCTAATGCATCTAGTGTTGGAATTGGGGTAGTTTTGATAAAGGATGGTCATTTTGTAGCATATAGGTCAAGATAGTTGAGGCCTCATGAAAGAAATTATTATACTCATGACCTTGAGTTGGTTATGGTGGTTTATTCCTTAATGTGTTAGAGGCATTACTTTTGGGAGAAAAATTCATGGTGTTTAATGATAATAAAATTGTTAATTATATATTCTCTCAGTGTGATTTGAACCCCCAATAGAAATGATGGGTTGAATACATGAATTTTTTCAAATTCAAGGTAGTTTACACACCGAGAAAAGCGAATAGTGTTTGGATTACTTGAGTTGGAAGAGTCTGAATCTGGTGGTTTAGTAACCCAAATCTGAGTAGAGAATGTTGGCCTCATATTATAAGATGCACCTGGAGGTGTAGGATAAGCATGGGAAGATGAACCTTGCATCCATAACTATTGAGTTTGTGCTTTTGAGTCAGGTCAAGGAGAGTCATCTTGAGGATTCTGAGTGTTTGGCTGTGAATTAAAGTCTTAAAGTTGGGCATTCACCTTCTAGATAGGATATTGATGATGGTGGAACTATCCGTTTTTTTCCTATGGTTATTCTAGTTTGTATGTGGCCAGATTTGATATGTGATTTCCATTCAACAAAATGGGAAATTTCTCATTGTTTGACTAAAATGTATTGTGACCTTTATAGGAATTATTGGTGGTTAAGAATGAAGAAATTGGTTGTGGGTTTTATGGCATGATTCATCCCCTTCAGTAGGTGAAGGCCAAGCATCAATTCCTAGGAGGTTTGTTACAGACGTTTCCCATTCCAGAGTGTAATTGGGACAATGTAATGATGGATTTTATGGTGGTTCTTCCAAGGACACCATGAAGAATGAAGCAATATAGGTAGTTGTGGAGCATCTATCTAAGTGGATCATTTCTTGTTGATCAAATAGACTTTCACCATTAACCATTATGGTGAGTTATATGTTCGATAGATAGTGTGGTTTCATGGAGTACCAAGAACTATAGTTTCAGATCAGGATCTACATTTCATGTCATGCTTCTAGAAGGGATTATAGAAGGCTTTCTATATCAACTCATTCTTTCCATGCAATAAAATTACATAGATTTTACAGAATACATAAAACATTATACAAATGGAAACCCAAAGATCGCACTAGTCTAGTGCCTTTAGAAACATGGAATCATAAACACCGGTATATAAGTGAGCTAAATTATCACCCAATAGGTTATCCATGACTATCACTATTCTTAGACACATCAAACGTAGTACATATCTTCATAACCTGGGTATGGAACATAAAATGGGGTGAGATAAGAAGATTAATAAGGTTAAACTTGGAAGATATGTATGCATAAACATGATCATATGGGTAAGATAATGTGATCATACTAATATAAGATCATTCCCTTTATATCATAAAATCAGAAACATGAATCATGGCATAAAATATGGTTGTTCATAAGACATGAATCATGAAGAAATAAATAAAATAGTACATAAAATAATATCATAGGAATAATACATGAAATCGTGGAATATATAAACATGTGATATCATTCCCTATAAGTCAATAATTATAGCTAGAACTTATTTGGGAACTTTATGGGAAATAAACCTGTTTGGAGGGACACACCACCATCCCTAGTCACAGTTCTTTCCTTGTAAAAGATCAAGTTTCTTCATCTTCCCATAATGTATTGGGTTTCCCCATCATTCATATTCATGGTGACTACACCTAATAGGTGGGAAACACCACCATCCCCAGTCATAGTCATTTCCTTATAAGGGGTCGGGTTTCCCGATCTTCCCTTAGTGAATCAAGCCTATAGACTTTATTCCCATCATTATATCATGAGATGTAAATATTTAATCAGTGTATTGGATGGAGATATATTTCTCACCCATCTAATAATAAAATCATTTATACATGTTCCACAAGATAATAAAACATTAATCATATCATGACCCATTAAAGGGATAGGTTCTATAAACATCAAATCATAACCCAAGAAATAAAATGGGTATCATTAAAAATTAATCACATCATAACCTATGGAAAATATATAAATTTCATGATCATTTCATCAAATCAGAACCTATTAAAATAAGTGGGTTTCAATATCATTTAACCCGTGTAAGAGAAACGGGTGTCATAAAAATAATTCTATCAAAACATAAACCATTCAACAAAGAATATTAATGGAACCTTTGGATAATTTCCTAAAAGGGAATTTTAACATCAAAAGATGATATCTTAGATGGAAAATAACTTAAAATGACATTTTGAAAAAAAAAATTGGGGTAAGAATCCTTTCTTATTTTAAAAATTATCTTTAAAACATAAAACCTTTTGAAAAACATTTTCTTGAAAACAATAAAATAAATAAAGAAATATTTGAAAAAAAATTGGAAAATTTTTTCTTTGAAAACATATAAATATATATTGAAAACATTTTAAAAACAATTTTCATTAAAAACATTAAATAATAATGAAATCATTTTGAAAGCCATTTCTTTAAAGAAAATATGCAGGAAATCATTTTTGGAAAAAATTTCTTTGAAAATACATTGAAAAATTATAAAGGAATATTTGAACCCATAAAAAAACTTTTGAAAATCATTTTCCCTTGGAAATGATATTAAAATTTCATATTTGAAAACATTTTCTAAAACATGGTTCTTGAAGTCCATGGCACGGGTCTCAAAGAAGGCAACTTGAGGCAAACCTACTTTACCGATTTGGTAACTCTTGATACATAAACCCTATGAAAGAGAGAGATATTAAAATGGATATTTAAATACCCATAAACTTCAGGATAAAAACTATATAATATATTCATGGGAATTATAATCACCACAAAAAATATATTAGTGGTGAATAAGGCATAAATCTCTCAAAAATAAAAGTGAGATAAGAAATCCCCTTACCATGTGTCTTGAATATCTTTATAATTGTATAAAATTCCGGTATATTAAATGTATGTTTATTATAAAAATTTTATAGAATAATATTATTATATATAATACCATATATTGTTTGATTATGACTTCATATTACCCTCTTGTTAACAATCCCATGTTAATATTTCACTTAGGGTAATATCTGCTTTGTTCTTCGCATGTCCCTTAATTTGTTATATCTTTTGTCCATATACTTATATCATGATTACATAATATAAAACATGATATATATATATATCATTTATATTTAGTATATTTTTATTATAATAATATATATAATATATACGTATCAAAAATAATACACCATTCATGGAGACGGTATGTCTTACGTACACATGAACGTTGCTTCCATTTTTATTATCATATTGAAATAAAGAGAGTAAGAAACATATAATTATATATAAATATGTATATATATATCGTTATTAAAGTAAAACTATTATATCATATATATCATAAAATTTTAATGAACCCATCCTTAATCTATTTCATGTAGTGTGTGAACGAATCACATCGCTTTGAAGGTGTGATAGTCCACACTTCTTCAAAAAAAATTATAGTATTTACAAAAATTAGAAAGTATAAATATTTAAACTGTAAAATAATTAAAAAAATATTAAATATATTATAAACATCATATATATTTATATAAATATATTTTCCATCATAATTTCCACCATGATAGGTGGTAAAGGGAGAATGAACAATCATCATTTTGTGAGGCAATAGTTCATTGTACACATAAATAGTATGTTTGTTACCCATTAGATGGAGGTGTGTGTAAGTTTAGGTCTAAACCTTAGCATAATAACATCATAGTTTATTTAGGATATTAGTTTTTTGGTATAATTGTGGAATAAAGACAATAAATTTTGTGGAGAATGAAAATAAAAGAGAAGAGCTTGAGAGAAGATGTTGCCTCTTAATCAGGTAACTCCTTTAGGTTTGTGATGGAAGTCTTCCTTGGATTTATTTATTATTGAGTCAATAAGTCTTCCTTATTACTGTTTAATTCCTTCATGTTTTAAAAATCTCAAACAACCTATCTTAAGGAAAATCTCATTTTCCCTAAGATTTTTCTTAACAAAGAAAATTTTCCTTCCCCAAGGAAAATTTATCCTTACCTATTTTTCATTGTTAATATTTTAGTCTCTCTAATTATAACTCTTTTTATTCCTAAGTGAAAAATTTAGATTCACATCTAAAACCTCATAATTCTATAAGTACTTAGATATAACGTATTCTGTTTTCAGGATCCAAATTCTGAGTATGAATTATCTGAAATTCAAACTCTGAATTTTTTGAAATTCAGACTCTGAATTTTCTGAAATTCAGACTCCGAATTCTCTGAAATTTAGACTCTCAATTCTCTGAAATTCAGATTATGAATTCTCTGAAATACAGACTCTGAATTCTTTGAAATTTAAACTCCGAATTCAATGAAATTCAGGTTCTGAATTCCTTAGAATTTAGGTTTTGAATTCCTTAGAATTCAAACTCTGAATTCCTTAAAATTCAGACTCCGAATTCCTTAGAATTCATGTTCAGAATTCCTTAGAATTCTGACTCATAATTCCTTAGAATCTAGACTCTGAATTCATCAGAATTTAGATTCCTAAGTCTGTAGAATTCTAATTCTGAATTCCTTGGAAAACAGAATCTGAATATCCATATAATATAAACTCTGAAGGTTTACTTTCTTATACTCCGAATTTTATTTTTCCTTAGACTTTGAAAAATGATTTTGGTTGAGTAACCTTATTTTAATTACTCTTGTTATAGTTATAAAAATATGTCGTGTATTTTGTTTCTAACCATCCATTGTTTGAGTGACATGTGTGCAGGTCCCTCTGAAATTCAAGGAAAAATATGACCGTTGGAGGAGGGAGGTGACAGTTAAAAATGCGCCTATAAATAGTAGCTCATTTGAACGAGCCCAAACTACCATTGATCAATCTAGAGATTACATGTTTCTGAAGTTATTTCTACATAGAGACTCTCATGTTTTGTGCGTGTTGAACATCTTGTTCAGATTTCTTCGTGCAACTATAATTGTTGGTGTGTACAATCGAGGGATTCCAGGGATAGGAAGACAAAGTTGTCGACTACCTTAAAGTTCTAGGACTTCCTTGATAAGGAAGACAGAGGTGCCGAGTACCTTAAAGTTTGAGGGCTTGCGGGGATATCAAGATAGACTCTAACATTCCAATCGAGAGCTTACCCTGGTGTGGTTAAGACACACTTTCTTGAAAGTATGAATCAAGGGACCTTTATCCAAGGTTTTTAGATACCCTACTCTTTGGGTTAAAAGTTTTCATACTTGTTACATGTATTGTTTTAAGTTTTTTTCCACTGAATTTTGATTAACAAGGAAAGTATAACTATATAATACTTTTTTGTACTTGTATACTCTGATTAGTAAGATTCTATATGCTTTAAGGTAGAATCTTTGTCCTTGTAAACTTTTCATAAGTTTCATTTTCAGAACCATATTTCCGGAATCTAGAAAGATTTTTGAACTTAGAGTTCTTGTGAATTTACCTTGTTTAACATTGTTAAACAATAAAAAGTTTTATATTAACTTTAAAAGTTCCAATGTAATTTTTTAAAGTATACAATTCAACCCTCCCCCCCCCCACACACTTATATATTAAGCATCTACGTCCTATTTAGATCCTACAATTAGTATCAAACCGGGTCTCTGAAATACTTATATTCACATATAATTTTTCTTGCTCAGGTTTTCTTTGTTGTATTTTTTCCTTGCTTAGGATTTTTAACCTTGTTTAGAAACTTTTTTTTCTAACAATATTCAATGGAACGATATTTTCTTTGAGATGGAAGGAATGAATGTTGGTTCAATCGACAATCTTAATCCTACTATACCACCTATATTTGATGGGAATGATTATGAATATTGGAGAGATCGTATGAAGACTTTTTTCATTAAAACTATAGTGGACAACTTTGTAATTCTTAGTGGAGATTACAAGATTCCTGATAAGGACGTTAGAACCTTTACTAATCAAGAAAAGTCATAATATCAACTTAACTACAAGGTACACAATACTTTGTTGTGTTCCATGACCAGGAATAAATATAAGCGGATTTCATCTTGTGAAGATGAAATTATATTTTGAAGAAATTGGAGGTAACTCACTTTGGAACTTCCAAAGTTATCGAAACTAGAGGATCTATGCTCAGAGCTGAATATCATGGTTTTTTCTTTCCTTATGGAGAACCAGTTTGTAAGGTACAACAGAGGTTTATGACAATTATTAACAATTTACAATCCATGGGTGAAAAATGTTTAGAAGATTAGACACTTATAGACAAGATTATTGATATCATGCCTAATGAGTGGGAATCAAGGAGAATAGTTATTGATGAGAATAGGAAAGTCTCTCATATTACACTTGATGATATTTTTAGAAATCTTCTTCAACATGAGACAAGAATGAAAAGATATGTTCATATAAATAAGAAGAATAATGGAAATGGAATTGTTGTTTTTACAACTACTTCAAATCATATGAAATCCAAGACTCCCGAAAGGGTTACTAGATCCAAGTCAAAGAAGGTCACTATTTTTTCTGAATCAAGTGAAAGTGAACATTCTGAGAATTAACTATCTAATCTTGCTTGAAGGATGAATAATATAGTTGGGAATAAAGACTTTATATATAGATATAAGAAGAAATAAATAAAGGATAAGAAAGACTCTAAAGTTACTTGCTATGAATGTAAAAGAGTAGGGCATATAAGGCCAGATTTTCCTATACTTAAGAGAAAAGATATAAATGAAAATCATTCTAAGAAGAATAGAAAGAAGTACTACAAAGATAAATCTAAGAATGTTTTGAAAACCAATGACACCTAGAGTGCTAATGCGGGTGACTCTTATGAAGAATCCTCAAAGTTCAAATCTTCTGGATAGGAGAATCTTGGTCTATTAGCCAAGCTAACTATTAAAAATCATTGTTTAATCACCAAGGTACACAATGTTGAATCCATAACCAATGTATCCTTGAACTCTAATTATATTGATAGTAAATATTATAAATATTTGGGTGAATAATATTCTTCTGATGAAGATAATACTTTTCATACTTATGAATAAGTTTCTAGGTTTTCTAAGCTCCTTGAGAATGAAAATTATAAAGTAAAGAAAAAGTTTACTAAGGAAAATTCTTGGATTTCTATTCTTACTAAGGAAATATCATATCTTTCTGAAGATATTGATAAGAAAATTTATGATTTTGAAAGTATTTCAGAAACCCTTGAGGAAGTTAATTCTGAAAAGTATAAACTTTCTGAGGATCTAGAAAAGGTAATTTCTAATAAAAATGTTTTTGAGGATAACTCTAGTGCTAAAACTAACTTTTTTTAGGATAAAAACTTAGTTATTAGACTGAAGTCAAAAATATTTTCCTTGAGGAAGTGTTTTTCAAAATTTACCTTAGGTATGGAAAACTGTTATAATATGTATTCCCAAATTCAACCTCTGAGGAATAATTTTGGATTTGGTTATACTAATTCAAAACCGATTTTTAGTAACAATTGTTTTGTTCCTCAAAGTGATTCATTTTTCACTAAGTGTCAGTGTGGTGGGAATTGGGAAAAAAATTGTTCCTTAAACAAAACTCAGCCTTTAGGTTTTCATAAAGCTTATTTGTCAAAGAAAATGTGGATTCCTAAAAAATTTTCTTTCTGAAGTTTCCGGATCTAAGAAAGTTTGGGTTTTAAAATTCTAACTCCTGTTTTTTGGAAAGTAAAGATAGTACCAATAGAAATACATGGTACATGGATAGTGGATTTTCCTTTCACATGACTGGTAACAAAAACTTCTTCGAAAAGATTATCAAGATGAAATGAGGAAAAGTAACTTTCAGAAATAATGCTTAGGGAGAAATTATTGGTATAGGTAACATTGTTCTTCTTGGAAAAACTTTGATTTAAAATGTTTTATTTATTAAGGGTATTAATCACAACCTTATTAGCATAATTAAATTATGTGATAAATGTTACCTTGTAAATTTTATGAATGGAAAGTGTTTAGTACACAATTCCAAGGAAGAGTTTATTCTTTCTACCCATAGGTAAGAGAATATTTACACACTAAAATTAGAAGACCTTAGGAATCAAGATCTACCATGTCTTAGTGCAATGGAAGATCATTCTTGGTTATGGAAATAAGGTTAGGAAACTGTAACCTTAAGAACCTATGAAAACTATCTAATAAAAAACTACTTAAGGATCTACCAGAGCTTAGATTTGTTTCTTCAAAATTTTGTGATCCTTGTTAATATGGAAACCAACATAAATCAGGTTTTAAATCAATCGGTGAAGTCTCAACTACTGGTGCATTACAGTTAGTTCAAATGGATCTTTTGGGTCCAACACAAACTGGAAGCATTGGAGGCAAATATTATGTGTTTTCCTTATTGATGATTATACTAGATTTACGTGGGTCTATTTTATAGCAAAGAAATTTGAATCTTTATCTTATTTAAAAAGTTCTAGATCCCAAGATAAAAATGAGAAAAACCTTCCATTGATAACTATTCATAGTGATCATTGAGGAGAATTTCAAAATTCTGATTTTGAAACATTTTGTAGTAAAAAAGGGATTACTCATAACTTCTCAGAACCAAGGACAACTCAACAAAATGGTGTTTTTGTAAGAATAAATAGAATTCTTCAAGAGATAACAAGAACCATGTTGAAGGAATATTTGGTACCAAAACATTTTTTGGCTGAAGCTATAAGTATTGCTTGCTATACTATAAATCGTGTTTTGATTAGACCTTTTCTTAATAAAACTCTTTATGAGTTATGGAATGGTAGAAAACCTAGACTTTCCTACTTCAAGGTTTTTGGTTTCAAGGTATTCATTCTGAATACTAAAGATAATCTACAAAAGTTCACACCAAAATATGATGAAGGAACTTTTTTAGGCTACTCCACAACTTCTAAGGCTTATATATTTTTTAATAAAAATACTTGGACTGTTGAAGAAACAGTACATGTTAAATTCGATGAAATTCGATGTTTCTGAAGTATTTACCCTAGAAGACTTCCTACCCTATGTTGATAAACAGATTTTACAAAACCCAAATCAATTGTTTCTTAAAAATCATCCCAGTGATAGTATCATTGGTGATGTAAATCAACATGTAAGGACTAGAAGTTCCTTAAGAAATTAATTAGAACATCTAGAATTCATTTCCCAATAAGAACCAAAAAGCACTGATGAAGCTTTAGGTGATGATGATTGGATAAAATCTATATACGATGAGTTACATGAATTCGAAAGGAATAAAGTCTGGACCTTGGTTGAAATACCTAAGTAAAATACTGTTACTAGAGTAAAATGGGTCTTCAGAAATAAGTGTGATGAAAATAGAATCATAGTAAGAAATAAATCTAGATTGGTTACTAAAGGCTATAATCAACAAGAAGGAATAGACTTTGAAGAAACATATGCTCCAGTAGCTAGACTTGAATCTATTTTTATTTTACTTGCCTTTGCAGCAATCATTAATTTCAAAAAAAAATCAACTGGATGTTAAATGTGCTTTCCTTAATGGTTATGTTCAAGGGGACATTTTTTTTGAACAACCTCCTGGTTTTGAGGATACAAAACATCCTGAACATGTTTTTAAACATACCAAAGCTTTATATGGACTAATACAATCCCCAAGATCCTGGTATGATAGACTTACAAAAATTTTTCTTCAAAACAATTATCTTAAGGGAAATGCTGATCCAACCATTTTTATAAAGAAAGATAAGAAAAATGTTTTGATTATTCAAATTTATGTTGATGAAATTATATTTGGTTCAACTCAACAATATTTAACTAATTACTTTGTGGATCTAATGAAATCTATGTTTGAAATGAGTATGATGGGTGAGTTAACATTTTTCCTTGGTTTTCAAATTTATAAAAACCAGAAGGAATCTATATATCCCAATATAATTATATTAAATATCTTCTTAAAAACTATGGATATGACAACACTAAGAGTATAAGTACTCCCATTGGTACCTCAAATTCACTTGATCTTGATGAAGCTGGGAAACCAGTAGATCAAACATCTTTTAGAGGTATGATAGGAAGTCTACATTACTTGAAAGCTGGTCATCTAGACTTAATGTTTTCAGTATTCTTATGTACAAGATATCAATCCAATCCAAAGGAATCTCATTTAAAGGAAGTGAAAAAGATTTTTCTCTACTTAAAGGGAATCATGGATCTAGGACTCTTTTATACTTCTAGAAATGATTTTGTTTTAAAATGTTTTTTGGATGATAACTTTGGTGGATATAGAATGGATAAGAAAATTACATCTAGAACATGTAATTTATTATGATATTCAGTAGTTTCTTGGTCATGAAAAAAGGAACACTCAGTAGTGCTTTCCACTACTGAAGCTAAATATATAGTAGTAGGAAGTTGTTTTGCTCAAGTGTTTTGGATGAAACACACACTCACAAACTATGGTATGAGTTTTACCAAAACCCAAATATTGTGTGATAATAATAGTTCCATTTCCTTAAGTAAAAACCATGCACATCACTCTCGTGCAAAACACATAGACATTAGGCATCACTTTCTTAGGGATCACACACAAAAAACAGATATCATTATTCAATTTATTAGAATGCAAGATCAACTTGCTGATATTTTCACAAAATCTTTACCATCGAATATATTTGAATAAATAAAATATAATTTAGGAATGATAACTATAAGGTAATCTTCCATATTAACTTCTTGTTGAAACTTATATCCTTACGGTAACAAACTCCTTTTCATAGGGGGAGTAAATTTTCTTGGTAGTCAAAAATTTTCGTAGTTAAAATTTATGTAATCAAAATTTTTTGTAATAAAATTTTTTTGTAGTTAAAATTTTCTTAATCAAAATTTTCATAATCAAAATTTTCATAGTCAAAAATTTTTGTAATTAAAATTTTTGTAGTGAAATTTTTCCGTAGTAAAAATTTTTTAATCATAATTTCAGAATCTAAAGTTATTCAAAAAGAAATTTTCCTCATTACGAATAATCTTCCTAGAAATCCAAAGGTATGTTTCATTTTCTAAGTTTTCATAATCATCTTTTACTTGTTGGAAATCTCTTTCTTGTTTTCAAAATTTTTGGATTCACTTTTCCTTAAATCCGAATGTTTTTTTATTAAAAATATCAAAAGATCAAAATCTATCAAAATCCTTCTTTGGTTATCATCTCAACTGTCAGATATTCTCAAGATTCTTTTAACCGTTGGATCAATCAGGGAATTTTAACCGTCTCTTCAATTGCCTATATAAAGGACCACCAATAGTTGTACCTCATCGAACTCCAAGCCTTTTCATGCTGATGCTCTGCCTTTGTTTTTAAAGCCGTTCTAGATCTTTAAAGTTTCCTTACTTCCAAATGTCTGCTGAAGGATCTTCTCAGAAAGAAATGTCAACTGCTAAGGGAATATCTAAGGGGAAGATATATCGAGAAAGGTTAGTCAATCTGAATTTTTATGCCAAGTATGATTCCATTGTTTCTAAAAATATCAAGCTGAATAGTTGGGAGAGTGCATGAATATCAAAACCAAGAGCACAGGATCTAGTGTATCTAGAATTGCTGGTTGAATTCTATGAGATAGTTAGTTTTTTCAATGAAGGAGGAAGAGATACATTCTCTTTCAAGAGATATGGAAAGACATACTCTATTTCTTATAACATCGCAGAAAATATGATAGGAATTCCTTATAAATGATAAGTATAGTTTTTCTCACACAATCTACCTGATGTAATAAGATCTTTTAACAAGAAAAAGGCTCTATCTTGCCTTGGTCTTTTAGAGATAAAGACTCTAAAAATCATTCATATCTCTACAAATCTTTGGATTCTTTAGCTATGGGTTCGAGGTTTTCTCATTCCGAGAAAAGGGGACAATGATACTCTGAATAAAAGTGATATATATGTTCTGGATTTCTTGGTGAACCTAAGAAAGATAAACCTGGTTAAGCATATCTTGGTTATGATTGAGAATATAAATAATGGAAATCTAAAGTCTCATATTATCAAGTATCCACCCATTCTTTCAAGAATTATTGTTCTTTGTCTTCAGTCTTTCAATATTCCTTGTAGTTATAAGCCGAGAAATTGTAAGGTGATGCTTTTGAGTGATGATACTCTAAGGAGGATGAATATTGGCTTTAATAGTCAATTCGTAGAATTTTATGTTTTTTCAGAAGAAGAAGTTGAAACTATATCAGAAAATACGAAAGTGGCTTAAAATTCTAAGAAAGGTGGAAGGAAGAGGATGGTCATGGAACTAGAAGAGAAAGGAAAATCTATAGTGGCTAAGGAAACTCTATCAGCACCTCCATAGCCAAAGAATAAAAATACTTATCCTAATGAAGTGACTGCTAATTGGAGAGATGACAAGAAGAACAAGAAAACAGGGGATCCTAGTTTGGGTTTTGATCTATCTGAGGAAAAATACTTGAAGATAAAGGTTGTTGAAGAGCTTGAGAAGAAAAAAAAGAAAAAAAAGAAAAATAATAAGATGTTTGAGGCTGAGATAGTCCAATATCTTCTTAAGGCTGATGAAAAATTCTCTGAACAAATTCTAGTACTAGAATCTTTTTTTATAGAAACTTTACCAAAGACTCTAGGAAAGAAGTTGGTTATAATGAAATGACATCAAGAAGAAAAAATAGTGCAAGAAGAAGAAGTGGAATAAGAATAAGAATAAGGTAGTGGTGAAACTGATGACTTGATAAAGCAAGTATAGGATTTCCATGAGAAGGAATTTCCTTCTGATAAATTATCAATCTGAACTTCTAAATCTGAGTCTTCAAAACTTTCTACCCTAATAAAAGATGATAAGGTTGAGGAATAAGTGAATAAGTTGTTTGGAAATGAAAGTAGAAATCATGATTTCATTCACCTAGGGGTGTTCAGGCAGGTGCCGAGAAAGAATAAGTTGATGAAAATAAAAATTTTCAGCTATTAGATAGTGAACATGAATCACCTAATCAAGAAGAAGTCATTTCGAAAGATGATAATGGAAAATAGGTGATAGTTGATACACTTAGAAAATATGTATTAAAGAAGAAACAATTTGGTGCTTCATCAAAGAGGAAGTTTACTAAAATAGAAAAAGAATCCTCACCAACCAAAGTCTCAGATTCAGAATCATCTTCTATTGGCCATGACTTTGTTGTTCAATCTTTGAAGAAGCTATTTGGGACTTTTCCAATATTCCCTAGTAAGGACTCAAGATCTCAGATGCTTCAACGTACATTAAATCAAAAATCAGATTCAATATCCATGGTTATAGATAAATGTGTCAGTCTTGAGGAAGACTTGAAGAGCATTCTCATTGGTTACGAGGCTCATTAAAGATATTGTAAGAAGATGGAAAGTTGGTCAAGGAAGACAATATAAGAAATGAGAATCTTTGATTAATTTCAAGATAGTGTCAAGGATTCTTTTGACACTGAAGATTTTAAGATCAAGGATCTCACTAATAGTTTTGATGAAAATATAACTCTTGAACAGACTTCTCAGAAGCAAGAAGTTAAGGATTTGAATGGAAAGCTTAATTTTATGGCCATGAATTGTAAGTGAGAAAGGGATCTCATAATTAATATAGAAGATAAGCTTTCTAAGAAAGAAGAAGTTCTGAAGGCCCGGTAAGAATCTCTTAAGGATTAGGAAGAGAAAATTAAATTCTTAGAGAAAAAAACAGAAGATCAGGATTAGTTTCTCAAGCATGCAGAAGAGGATCACAAGGATCTCAAGAAGATAAAAACATTAGTGAATAAGCTGATGCCAAAGGAGAAGGAAGGAAATTTTTTTCCAAATCCACTCTTTTGTTGTATTTATTTCCTGGTACAAATTCCTTCAACCATAATAGATTTTTAGTTTCTCTTCATATTTTATGGTTGTTCAGTACTAATATTTCAAGTAACATATTTTACTTTCCATTCCATATATTCCTTTTTGAAAATCACAAAGGGGGAGAAAGGAATGTCAAAATAGAATACTTATTAACGAAGAAATTTCCCTAAGTAAGGGGGAGTTCATCTAAGGGGGAGTTTTCATCATGAAGATTTTCGTATGCAAGAAAATGAAAAATCTCATTCAGGAAATTCAGAATATGACCCATAGTTTTTACAAAGCCTAAGGGGGAGTTGGTCGTATTCACTTTGATCCATAAGTAAAGGGAGATAAGTTTTTATTTACAAGCCCATAAAATTTCTAAGTCCTTATATTCTTTTTTGTAAGGATGTTTGTGCTTTCAAAAAAGCGGGAGATTGTTGAGTCAATAAGGATTGCTTATGAATTTTACATTCCTTCATGTTTTGAAAATCACAAACACCCTATCTTATGGAAAATCTCATTTTCCCTAAGATTTTTCTGAATAAGGAAAATTTTCTTTCCCTAAGGAAAATTTATCCTTACCTTTTCTTCATTGTTCATAATTTAGTCTCTCTAAATCTAACTCTTTTTATTCCGAAGTAAAAAAATACAGTTTCACATCTAAAACCTCATAATTCTATAAGTATTTAGATATAGTGTATTCTATTTTTAGGATCTGAATTTAGACTTCGAATTTTCTGAAATTCAGACTCTGAATTCTCTAAAATCCAGACTCTGAATTCTCTGAAATTCAGATTCCATGTTCTCTAAAATGTAGGCTCTAAATTCTCTAAAATTTAGACTCAAAATTCTCTAAAATTCAGGTTCCAAATTCTTTATAATTCAGGTTCTGAATTTCTTAGAAATCCTACTCCAGATTCCTTAAAATTCAGACTCCGAATTCCTTAGAATTCAGGTTCTGAATTCCTTAATATTTAGACTCTGAATTCCTTGGAAAACAGAATATGAATATCCATGTAATATAGACTCAAAAGGTTTAATTTCTTAGAATACAGATCTTATTTTTCCTTAGACTCTAAAAAATGATTCTGGTTGAGCAACCTTATTTTACATACTCTTGTAATAGTTATAAAACGATGTCATGAATTCTGTTTCTAACCAACTGTTGTTTGAGTGACACGTGTATAGGTCCCTCTAAAATTCAACAAAAAATATGACCGTTGGAGGAGGGAGCCGACCATTGAAAATTCGCCTATAAATAGAAGCTCATTTGAACGATCCCAAACTACCATTGATCAATCTAGAGATTACATGCTGTTGATGTTATTTCTAGAGAGGGAGACTCTCATGCTTTATTTTTACTAAACATCTTGTTCATATTGCTTCGTGCGACTCTGATTGTTGTTTTGTACAATCAAGGTCTTTCAGGGATAGGAAGAGAGAGGTTACAACTACCTTAAAGTTAGAGTACTTCCTTGATAAGGAAGATAGAGGTGCCAACTACCTTGAAGTTCATGGGCTTGTGGGGATAGCATGATAGACTCTGATATTCTTATTGAGGGATTACCCTGGTGTGGGTAAGACAGAATTTCTTGAAAGCATATATTAAGGGAACTTTATCCAAGGTTTATGGATACCCTACTCTTTGGGTTAAAAGATTTCATACTTATAAATTGGATTGTTTCAATTTTTTTCTGTTGAATTTTTATTAATAAGGAAAGTATAAATGTCTTATACTTTCTTGAACTTGTATACTCTGATTAATAAGATTATATACACTTTAAAGAAGAATCTCATTCCTTGTAAGCTTTTCATATGTTTCATTTTCGGAACCATATTTTCGGAATCTAGCAAGTTTGTAGAACTAAGAGACCTTGTTAATTTACCTTTTTTAACATTGTTAAACAATAGAAAGTTTTATATTAACTTTAAAAGTTCCAAATGATTTTTTTTAAGTATACAATTCACCCCCCCCCCCCCCTTGTATATTGACCACCTATATCATATTTTGATCCTACATTTATGACCAAAGGGAGGATTCAATTAAGAATATAGGGATTTATATAAGTGTGTTAGGTATATATTGAAATATTTTAAGTGGTTTTAGAGGTGTGAGGAAGGGGGAGGGGTGTTAGCCTTTTATAGGGAAAGGAAAGGACTCACTTGGTATTTTTGAAAACAAGTTAGGTGTACCAACATTTTATCATACAAAAACTCATACAAAACCTAAAAAACTTAATAATGGAAGGTTAATGGATGAATGATGGCCATAAAATGGGTGTTTGGAAAGTTTCTAGGTTATTTGGGCCTGTAAGTTTAATTTTTATTCCTTTGTTAAGCTTAATTTTACCTTAATCATTGCAATTAATTTTAATTACCTTCACTAATATTTTGGGTAACCAATTAAGTTGAACTTATTAGAAATTATAAATAATTTTGATTATAAATATTGAATACATTTTTTCTTAATTCTAATCACATAAGTGGAATAAATTAATTAAAAAAATTGTCTCGCTAATAGGACAACACCATGGGTTTTTAAAGTAATAATGATCAAAATCTTGCTAAGTTTTTATATCCAATTTTAAAGTGAATCAGTTCCAATGACCTAAATTGGAGTAATTTATAGAAATATGATCAAATTAAACTTTCAAACAAATTTAAAATATAATTTAACCTTATAAATAAATTTGATGAAAATAGTTTTGAATTAAAATTAAATATTTTCCACTATTCATCAAAAAATGACGTTTCTAAGAAAAATCTCAAAAATTCACCCTAAGATAATTTAGAAATTATAAATTAAAAAATTAAGTTTATTTTATTAAATTAAATTTATAAATTTCCCCAAAATTAATTTTATTTATTGTCATATAAGTACATAAAAATTAGTTCATTTGAGAAAATAGTATTTTTAAACATGGACTTTATAAAAAATTATATATTTTGTTATAAATATATTTTATTTATTTAAAAACATTGTAAAAAATATTTGAAAATTAGTTATTACTATTACCATTACTAATTTTAATTTCTAGGTTATAATTAATTTGTTTAAATAATGATAACAATAATAGTGATGAAGTGTGTTGCGTGTTATGTACGCCAAGTCAGTGTTGTGTTCAACGCACACCAAGTCAGTGTTTCCTGTAATGTACACTAATTTGTTATTGTGTGTAAAATATTCAAATTCTTTATCTCATATAATGTATGCCGTGTTGGTGTCGTTTGAGAGGAATTTTTGACTTATTGTAGTGCAAGATATCAACAAAAATTAATTCATTCGAATAGAAAAGTCCATAAAAACTCAAGGTGTTACATTCTACCCTTCTGAAAATGAATCTCACCTTTAAAATTTGTAATTCATGTAAAAGAATAAGGATAACTCTGCTTCATCATATCCTCAAGTTCCCACATAGATTCCTCTAACTAGATATTTCTTTCCAAAAATTTGACCAGATTAATGGTTTGGTTTTTTAGAAATTTCATTGTACGGTCCAGAATTTCAATTAGTTATTCTTCATATTATATATCTTGCTCCAATGGTATGAAATCTGACTTTATTTACTGTGAAGTTTTAGTTATGTAATTCCTCGGGAGAGAAACATGGAACACATCATGGACTTGAGAGAGTTTTAGAGGAAGTTTCAGAAGATAGTCTACCATCCTCACACAATCAAGAATTTCAAAAGGACCAATATACCTAGGGATTAGTTTCCATTTATTCCCAATTATCATAATTTTCTTCCAACGTGAGATTCATAGAAACACCTTTTCACCAACATTAAATTCCTTATCACACCATCGGTTATCAGCATAAATTTTCGGCTGACTTTGAGCTCCCTTGATATGTTGTGGAATAGTTCTAAATTTCATGGCCATTTCTTCAGCGATATCAGGTCCCAATAGTTTTCTTTATCCAACTCCATCCCAATATGTTGGAGCTCTACTTTTTTGCCCATAAAGGGATTCATTATTTTCCATCTGAATGCTTGAGTTATAGTTATTATTATAGGAAAACTCAAATAGAGGAGGTTTTTTATCCCGACCACCTTTGAAATCCATATAAAAGATATCAATGTATCTTCTAGGGTTTGAATTATTCTTTCAGAATAACTATATGTTTAAGTATGATAAGTAGTAATGAAACTCAATTCTGTATCAAGTGGTTTCTGAAGACATAACTAGAACTTTGAGGTGAACCTCGAATCCTGATCAGATATAATAGAATGTGGTACTCCATGCAACCTTACCACTTATTTAATGTATATCCTGAAAAACTGATCTTGAGAGATGTATTATCTAATAGTGATGAACTGTGTTGACTTAGAAATCATATTTAATACCACCCATATAAAATTAAACCCTTTATATTTTTTGGGCAGTCCAACAAAAAAATACATAGTGATGTTCTCCTATTTGCATTCTGGTATTGCTCATGGATGCCACACCCCCTTAGACTTTTTCCTTCCAGACTAAAGTTTCTGGTATACCAAACACGGAGATATAAAATCTATGAAATACCTCTTCATTCCATTCCACAAAAATTATTCTTTCAAATCCATATACATCTTCATACTTCTAGGATAAATATATAATAAAGAACTATGAGCTTCCTCTAATAGCTCCATCTTCAAATTAGGTATGGAAGGAACACATACATTGTTTATAAACCTTATCAATCCATCTAGATCAAGGTTAAACTCAGGAACATTTCTAACTTTCTTTTTTAGTTTTATATCTTCCTTATGTTCCTATTTAATCGTCACATGGATAGATAGTTGAAAATTCATTTGAAAAAGATAATATTTTTATCCTTCCATCAGGATTTCTAGGTACATCATATGAAAATCAAAAAATATTGGGTCTTTTGTGATCCTCGTCAAAGATAAGCTAGCATAATCCCTCTGATTAAAAGCATCATCAACCTTATTTTCTTTCCCAGGGTGGTAATGTATTGAGAAATCATAATCCTTTATCAACTCTAACCATATTTTCTAGAGCATGTTAAAATCCTTATGTGTGAATATATATTTCATACTTTTTTATCAGTATATATATAACACTTTTCTCTATAAGTATAATTCCTCCAGATGTTTAATGAAAAAATTACTACTACTAACCCCAAATCATGAGTTAGGTAATTTTTCTCATTAGTCTTCAACAATCATGACGCATAGGCTATAACCATGTTTTTTTTCATAAGAACAAATCCTAAACCCTTCTTGTATGCATTGATATAGATTACAAACCCCTCTTTAATATAAGGTAATGTAAGCACAGGTGAGCTAACTAAACTAGTCTTCAATTCCTTGAAATTTCCCCCACATTCATCTTTCTAGAGGAACTTTACACCCTTTCGAGTTAACTTAGATAGAGGATTAGATATTCAAGATAAATTCTACACAAACCATCAATAATATCAAACTAAACCAAGAAAACTACATATCACATCCACCATGGTTGGTCTAGGCAAGTATTAAATAGCCTTATTCTTTGAAGGATCTACTACTATACCATCTCTGGAGATTATGTGACTAAAACGTTAATCCTTTTGCAGCCAAAATTCACACTTTTAAATTTTTTCATATTTTTTATCCTTCCTTAGGGTCTTTAGTACAATTCTCAATTGATCTTCATGATCTTCATTTCTCTTTGAATAGATAATAATATCATCTCTAGTGACTACCAAAAACTATTCAAGGTATTATATAAAGTCTTTATTCATCAAATCCATGAAGATAATAGGGGAATTAGTAAGACCAAAAGAAATTACTATATATTTATAGTGTCCAGACATTGTATGGAATGTCATCTTGGATATATCCACTTTCATAAACCTCAATGGATGACATCTATAACAAAGATAAATCTTGGAAAAGTATTGATCTCTGTGTAGTTGATCAAACAAATCATCAATATGGGGAACATGATTCCTAATATTTATTGTGATCTTGTTTAACTCTTGATAATCAATGAAAAATCACATTTATCCATATTTCTTTTTCACAAAATTTATAGGTTCATCCAAAGCTGAAACACTTGGTTGAATGAATCCATTATTAAGGTTTTCTTGGAGTTTCCTCTTCAATTCCATAAACTCAATCAGGGTTATTCTATAATAATTATTTGAATTTTTTTTGTGGAACCAAGTATGAGTACTATTGAGAGCACAACTTCACATTTTGGTGGAAGGAAAGGAAATACTTCTGGAAGGACATCCAAAAATTCTCAAAAAATAAAAATATCATCAATATTGATTTTCTCCTCAACCATTTGTGATAAACAGTCCTTATGAATGGGAATTAAAACCCACAAACTGGATGTAATCTCGAGAGGAATTTTGTACTTATCATCAGAATTATGGATGATTATTGGATGGTTTTAAATATAAAATATAACTTACATTTCTTGAAAACTGATGTGGGATTTATGTATAGAAATTCAATCTATGCCTAATATGACATGAAATTCAACTAAAGGAAGAATGACAAGATTTTCAAGAATTATAATCCCAAAAACGTCAAATGTAGAGGAATCATAGACTTGGGATAAAATCATCGTACCAATAGCGTTTTCACTTATAATTCCATATCTAATCATTTTAGTAGAATCCTAACACCCTTATCAAATTCTTTAGATACACAAGAGTAGGTAGATATAGAATTAAATAACACATTAAGTAGTTCTAGAGTGGATGATAAGTGTACCTTTCACTATATCATTATCACACCCTTCGTCTGAAATTGAGATTGCATGATATTTCCCCTTATCCCTTAAGTTAAGAAGTTTCTGAAGTCGATCATCATCACCAGCACTTGGGTTTGGGTACTCGTTAGCATAATTCCAATTATCCTTACACATAATTCACTATAGTGTGGTATGTGCATTCTATGTAGATTTTCCTCTATTAGAATCATCATCTAACTTATTTCCATCAGTGCAGGAATCAATTTTCTGATGTCCTTCCCTTTAGAAATTAATACACATATTAGAATTCATAAGACAATTCCCTCCATGCTTATTTCCACATTTAGAGCATAAAGTAAGGATCATATTCTTCTCTTCATGGTTTTTAAATTTTCTTTTGAAGTTCATCTTACTTTTCTTATTAAAACCATGATATTGATATGTAACTCCAACCTCTATTTCAAATTTGATTGTACAATTCACAATCTCTTCATAGCTACTAAAGTCTCTTATGGACAATACCATTCTGATACTTTTCTTTAATCCACTAAATAACCTATCAACTTTACTTTCAGGTTGGATAATAATTCCACAAGTGTACCTCACAAGTATTTTAAAATTATCCTTGTAAGTACTGATGGATCCATCATCATTTTTCTTCATCTTAAGGAACTCCTTTTTCAACTTCATACAAAGAACACGAGGAAATTACTTATTGAATAATAATTTCTTAAACTCATCCCAATACATGGATTCAACTTCATATTGATTCCTCATATTCTTGATTATAGTCCACCACTGGTATGCTTCACCTTATAATGGAAAAACAGCTAGAATGACTTTCTCATGATACAAACATTGGAGAATGGATAATATCCTTTCAGTGGTACTGATCTAGTTTTCAGTAACAACTAGATTAAAAGACCCGCTGAAAGTATGTGGGTGTTTCCTCATGAAATAATCAACAAGATGTTGTTCCCTCATTTTCTCATTAGTAACTCCACCATGATTCATAGCTTGATAAAGTTGTGTGAGAATTCCAACATGTTTTTTCATTATAGATCCCATGACATTCAATTTATCAGGAGGAAAATAATTTCATTTTCCATTGAAATCACTATTATCATGGTTCTTTCGGGTTCTATCCATTGACTAAAACTAAAATCATCAAGTAAGAAACAATTATCACTATGAGGAACCAGATAATCATTAAAATTCACTTATAGGATGTCTAAATTATGAAACCTTCTTTAATCTATGACACCTTAGGTTTATCCTAGGTTATTTATAGACAACTAATATTTAAATCCTTCATGATGGTTCAAAAAGAGTTTTTGGATTCCCAAAGTATATCCCCTAGGAGTGTCAAATTAGGTGTGCAGCAAGGCCCGTTGTTATGTACCCTATTAACCCAAGTCAGGCCCAAAACATGTTATCAAAGTAGTTACACTTAGTTACATGTATTCTAGATCCACATCCACTTGTATTATCTAGATAGAGATGTATTTCTAGGAAACCACTCACTCTATCCTTTATCATAATTCCATGACATTTTCTTATACTTTAACTTATCAATAGACTTATCCTTTTACATGTCATTAGATTTATCACGATGGTTTTCTCATCATAGTTTCTAAAGGTTAACTAAACATTTTCTATGATACCAACTATATCAACCCACTATTTTAATACACTATCATTACATAACTTTTTTCAAAATACTTAAAACATTATATAAATGAACACCTAAGTACCATATTAGTCGAGTTCCTTTGGGAACATGGAATCATAAACACTGGTATATATGTGAGGTACATTATTTCCCACTAGGTTCTCCATGACTAGAACCATTCTTAGACACACCAAACATAATACAAATCTTCAAAACTTGGGGAGGAAACATAAAATTGGGTGAGCTCATATTCTCAGTAAGGGTAAACAAGGGACACATGTAAGCATAAACATGATCATATGGGTAATAGAATGTGATCATAACATTAGAAGATCATGTCCTACATATCATAAGATCTGAAATGTGAATCATCAAATAAAACATGGAAGTTCATAAGACACGAATCATAAGTAAATAAAGAACATAATCCATGAAATAATATCATAGGAATAATAAATGTAATTTTATTATATATAAAAATTTGATATCATTCTCTATAAGTCAAGATGAAAAGCTAGAATATTTCAGGAAATTTAATGGGAACTACACCTAATGGTAGGGAAACGCCACCATACCCAGTCGCATTTATTTATATTTAAGGGATCAGGTTTCTCCATTTTCCCATAATTGATCAGGTTTCCGCATCTTACATCTTCATGGTTACTACACATACTAGGTAGGACACACCATCATCCCCAATCATAGTCCTTTCCTTATAAGGGGTCGAGTTTCCCCATCTTCCCATAGTAGATCAAGCCTACTGAATTTATTCTCATCATTATCTCCTAAGATATAAATTTTTACACAATGAATTATAGGGGGGTTATAGGTTTCACCCATATCATAATAAAATCATTCATATGTGTTCCACAAGATAATAAAACATTTATCTTATCATGACCCATAAAAAGAGATGGTTTCTATAAATTTCAAATCATAACCCATGAAATGAAATGGGTATTGTTATATTTTAATCATATAATAAACTCTGGAAAAGTTATAGGTTTCATAATCAATTCATCAAATCATAAACTGTGAAAATAAGTGGGTTTTAATAGTATCTAACCCATGGAAGAGAAATTGGTTTCCTAAGAATCATTCTATCGAAGCATAAATCATTCAAGAAAGAATATGAATGGATTCATTGGATTGTTTCCTCTAAGGTCATGTGTAACATCAATGGATGTTATCTTATATGGAAAATAACTTGGAAGTATATTTTGAAAAAAATATTGAGGTAATTATCATTTCTTATTTGAATTTTTTTAAAAAAATATAAAACCTTTTGAAAACTATTTTCTTGAAATAAGAAAAATAATAAATAAAGGTTTGAAGAAAATGGAAAAATATTTCATTAAAAACATATAAATATATATTTAAAACTTTTTGAAAACATTTTCCTTATAAAATAATAAAATAATCCTGAAAACATTTTGAAAACCATTTCTTTACAAAAAGATTCCTGAAAACCTTTTTAGAAACATTTTCTTTTAAAATACTTTGAAAACTTATAAAGGAAGATTGAAAACAATAAAACCCCTTATAAAAATCTTTTTTCCTTGAAAATGATCCAAAAATATCAACTTTGAGAAAAAATTTGAAAACACGGTTCTTGAAGTTCATGGCATGTGTCTCAAATAAGTAAAATTGGGACAAAGCTACTTTACCAATTTGGTAACTCTTAAAACATAGACCCCATGAAAGAGATAGATCATAAAATGGGATATTTAAATACCCATAAACATAATGATAACAACAATATAATATATTCATGGGATTTATAATTTCCACACAAAAGATATGATTGGTGAATAAGGTGTAAATCTCATAGAAATAAAAGTGATACTAGAAATATTGTTACCATGTGTCTTGACTCTCTTCATACTCATACAAGATTCCTATATAATAAATGTAAATTTATTATACATATTTCAAAAAATAATATTATTATTTCTAATACCATACATGGTTTGATTATTACTTCATAATTCCCTCTTATTAACAATCTTATGTTAAGGTTTCACTTTAGGTAAAATTTGCTTTGTTCTTTTCATGTGTCTTAGTTTGTTATATATTAGGTACTTATAATTATATCCTGATTATATAATGTAAAAAATGATATAAATATCATTTATATTCTGGATATTTGTATCATAATAATATTTTTAAAATAGAATTACGAAATGCAATACATTGTTCATGGAGATGGTAATTCGTACATATGCATGAATGTTGTTCCCATTTTTATTATCATATTCAAAAAAATAGAGTAAGTGACATATAGGTATATATATATCATTATTCTAGTATAATTATTATATCATATATATATTTCAATTTTAATGAACCCATCATTAATACATTCCATATAGTGTGTGAACAAATCACATCGCTTTGATGGGGCGATAGTCCATACTTCCTCAAATGAAATTATCATTTTTACAAAAACATTCAAGTATAAATATTTGTTTTTTAAAATAATTATATATTCATAAATACATTATATAAATAATATATATTATATATAAATATATTTTTGATCATAATCTCCATCATGGTAGGTGGTAAAGGAAAAAATGAACAATCATTTTTTTGTGAGGCGGTAGTTCATCGTACACATAAACTATATGTTTGTTACCCTTTAGATGGAGGTGTGTGTAATTGTATAGATAAACCATATAATAAAAAAATATCAGTATCTTTAGGATAATTTTTTTGTATAATCATGGAATAAGGATATTGGAGGGTATAAAAAGTAAAGGAGCTTCAGAAAAGACGTTACCACTTAATTGGGTAACTCCTTTTGGTTTGTTCGAAAAGGCTTACTTGGATTTATTTCTACCAAAAGGGAGGATTATAGGAGTAATTGAGATATTTTGGGAAGTTTATCGTTTATATATTGGATGATCCTCTGTGTTTTGATAGGGGTGAGGAAGGGGGAGAGGTGGTGGCCTTTTATTGTAAAGGGAAAGGACTTACATTGTATTTTTGAAAACAAGTTTGGTGTACCCACATTTTTACCTAAACAAATTATCCAAAACAAACCAAACTCAAGATTTGAAGGTTAATAGACGAATCATGGGAATAAAATGGGTGTTGTAAAAGTGGTTAGGTCATTTGATCCATTACTTTTAATGTTTATTTCCTTGTTAAGCTTAATTTTACTTTAATCATTGTAATTAATTTTAATTACCTACACTAATAGTTTTGGTAAAAAATGAATTTGAAATTATCAGACATGATAAATTACTATGATTCCAAATATAGAATCAATTATTCCAAATTATAATCATATAAGAGGTATAAATTAATTTAAATTTAACCCCGATGATGGGACGACACCATGGATTTTTAAAGTAATAACGTTCACAAGTCTGATAAGTTTTTATATTCGGTTTTAATGTAAAATTAGTTCCAATTAACAAAATTGGATTACTTTATAAAAATATTATCTAATTAAACTTTTAACAAATTTAACATATAATTTAACCTTATAAATATATTATATAAAAAACATTTTTAAATTAAAATTCAGTATTTTTCACTATTTATCCATAAATGAAGTTTCTCAACAAAATCCCAAAAATTCTCCCTAAGATAATTTAGAAATTTTAAATTCAAAAAATGAAGTTTATTTTATTAAATTAAATTTATATATGTGTCTAAAATTAATTTTATTTATTTTTATAGAAGTGCATAAAAATTAGTTCATTTGAGAAAATAGTATTTTAAAACATATAAGGACTTTACAAATAAAATATTATGTTATCAATATGTTTTATTTATATAAAACCATTTTAATAAAAATTTTAAAATTAGTTATTACTATTCATATTACTATATTTAGTGGCTAGGTTATAATCATGTCTTTTAGATAATTATAACAATTAAATGGTGTTTCATAGAGACTCAGTGTTGCGTGTTACATATGCCAAGTCGGTGGTACATGTAACATATTCTAATAAGGTGTTGCATGTAACATATTCCAAGTTAGTGTTGTGTGTAACAAATTCCAAGTTGGGGTTTCATATAATTTTCACTGATTTAGTGTCGTTTGAAAGGAATGTTTGACATAGTGCAATGCAAGAAATCAATGAAGATTAATTCATTTCAAAAAAAAAGTCCATAAAAACAAAAGGTGTTATATGCTTGGTGACAATGTGTTTTTTAGTAAGGATTTACACCCACATATGGATGGACAGTCATAGAATATGATTCAATCATTATAGTATATTTTGAGAACTTGTGTTCTGTATTTTTTTGGTTCACGGGAAAATCACTTGTCACTTATTGAGTTTGCCTACAAAAATTTGTTTTTAGGATACTATTCAAATGGAACCATTTGAGCAAATTTATGGGAGACTATTTAGATCTCCACTTTGTTGGTTGTAATATGTACAGTCAGATCTTTTGGGATCAATACTCGTGTAGGAGATTTCATAAAAGTTTTAGTTGATTCAAAAATGCATGGAAATAGATCAGAGTAGACAGAATTCATATACAGATAGGAATCATCAACCTCTTGAGTTTACGATGGGTGATAGCATGATTTTCCAGGTCTCACGAATGTTGGGTCACCATCATATTTGGAAACATGTCAAGTTGGCGTCAAAATATGTGGGGCTGTTTGAGATTGTGGAAAGGATCAAACTAGTGGCATACCAATTGGCTCTTCCACAACAGTATAGTAGAATGCACGATGTTTTTCATGTTTTCTATCTACAGAAGTTTCTCCCTAATCCATATCATGTGGTTAATGTTGAGTATGTTGATATTGAGTCCAATTCGTTCTTTAAGGAGAAATCGGTTAATATTCTGTATCATAGAGTGAAAGTACTATGGGGCAAGGTTGTGCCTTGGGCTTGTGTTCTATAGTATCATGGAAAGTATTTTTCTATAAATAAATTCAATTTACATTCAATTGGTTCTTATATTCATTTATAATTAATTTTTAACCAATTAATTAACCAAATATTTTCATAAGTTAGTTAAAACTATTCATAATCATCAATTTAACATTTAGGTTGTATCTTATTATTTTAAATAATAATATCTTAATAATATATTATTGTTTGGTAAAAATCGATCTTGTGTGTAATGTAAGCTATCTAACAAGGTCATTATTGCGTATAATGTAAAATAATTCATTGTTGCATCCATTACAAGATATAGAATACATTTATTTAAAATATTAAATATATTTTAATGTCTCAAGATGTTATATTCCTTTCTATTCATGGTTTTGTGTGTCACGCATGCTATTAAATACAATATTCTTACTTTATAATTCAAGGGTGTCGCATTCTACCCACATTAATAAAATTTCATCCTCAAAATTTAAACATGATATCAGTAATCAAGGGTTTGATATTTTAAAATACTATTTTTTGAAAATCCTACATCATAAATAGGGTCAATAACACATTTTATTAATAATATAGATAGGTAAGTATGAAGGTAACATAACTAGGATCCCATGTAAGAGAAAAATTGTGTGAAAAAACAAGGATATGGAAGAAAATATTAAATAAATATATTCATTGTTCATAATAAAGTAAGTGATCAATGTAAATTTAAGGGCCTCAAAACCATACACCTGTGATAATCTAGAGGGCCATTTGACTCATCAGATATGAACACAATATGATATCATTTTTATTTCAAGACCATTTTTCTGAAGTTGCCGAATTATTTCACCATATAAGAAAATAAGTAAATATACATTTCTATAAGCATAATATTTTCCTTTGATTACACCTTGAACTATTTCTACTTTATCTCTTAGCACAAGAAGCTTTGTATAGTGAAATAATACATTAAACCATTTTATAAATGGTCTACTTTTCGAGAAGGTTATGATCCAACACTTTAGAATCATTTCCATGGTAGTTAGTAATCACTAATTTAATTTATCCATATAAATCAACATTATCTCAACATAAGGAACATATTAAGGGATATCTTTTCATCAGTCATGTGTTTTCTAAAATGTTTAAATTTCTACTGATTCACTTGTCATGGTACCATTCAACATGTTATCTCAAATCCTTAATGAAATAGTATTGTAGCACAATCCTTACATATTTTATAACTTTTATAACCAGTATATCATTGATAAAATACTGAAATAACATAATTATTGAATCCAAACACAATATTTCTCATCATTTCACATTAGTTGTATGAATAACAGTAGCTTTACTTTGATTACTTAGTTTATTTGGAGGTATATTCTCTTGATTATTGGGAAATTTGTTTATATAGTTTCTCATACCATTGTTATTATAACACTAAATAATATCATTTTCCTTCATCCCTTTGCATTATTTTTCCTAGCGACCCTTTTCTCTATACTTATAAAAAACTCCCAATCATTTCAATCATTTCTCTGGGTGGTTCTTTCCATAGTTATCCCATTTTGTTAAATCATTATTTCCCTTCTTCTATTTATCCATTATTTTCTCATCCATACTTTTATTCTCTTTATTCCCATTTAAGCTATAAGTATTATAGGATTATTTCTATTTTTCGATAGAACATAAAACAATTTCATAAGATGAAGAAAATGTTTGAGACACTAGTGCCCTTTGGGGACATGGATTAACTCCTTCAAATAAATTGTAAATCTTGCATTCTGTTTTGCGTATGAAATCCATAACAAACCTTTATAACCTTTTAAAGGTAGCTTCATTCTCTGTAACACTTTATTCCTCATTTTTCTTCAAACTAAGGAACTTTCTCTTCATCTGAGTTTATTTATAATGAGGGATATATTTTTCAAATAATGTGTCCTTAAAATATTCTCATTCCATGAGTTATATTTATTCTTCCTCCCTAGTATTATAGATCAACGACCACCATCAATCACTACCTCCATTGATACAATACGCTACAAGTATAACCATTTCCTTTTCACCACATCCCAATTCCATATATATCTTCTCTAGAGTCTTAATACATTTTTCAGCCACCATTGGATTAGGAATCCCAATATATATCGGTGGCCTCTGTCATATAAAACAATCCAACATTGTAGAATTTCATTGTATAATGGTTTGATATATTCAGGAAAGGTTTTGTGTCATAACCTTATTAAGTTATCCTAATATATCCATTACTTGTTGAGTTCCAATATCATCTATATCAGATTTCTCAGTAGGGAAACCTCTAAATTATCCACGAGTATTGGTATAATTATTCCTTCCAGGTACCATTTATAAAAAATAGTATATATTAGATTATATCATCAAATTATGAAAATTTTATAACTCTAAATATGTTGTAACACTTAGAAAAATTGAAACTTTTATTCATATCAAATCTCATAATCCTAAATATGGTTTATTTAGGGATATCTTTACTTTCAAATCCATCATACTAGTTTTTAAAAAAAAAATCAATTATCCTAAGGGTATCCCCTAGGATTGTAAAATGAGGTGTGCGGTAAGGACCATTGTCATGTACTAGGTTACACCAAGTTAGGCCTGACACACCTTTTTAGAGTTCTTACCCCTAGGTACATATGTGTGAGAACCACGTCCACTTGTAGTATCCATACATGGATGTGTTTCTATAAAGACCCAAATAATCTATACCACACCAAAATTATAGGTTTTTATTCTATACTTATCCTTAAAGACTATCTTAGGGTTATGTTCCCTAATCTAACCTCACTAAATCTAGTTTTCAAGGTTTCTTCTAAGCTTCCTCTAATACCAAATATAATGCCCTGGCCCTAGAATCCCAGAGCTGGTGAATTATTTTATTACATTTTCATGATTCTAAGGAATCAAATCCCAAAAGATGGATCAGTTTGGCAGTTTTGGGAAACTAGATTACATACATGATACCCATATTATAGTGGAAAATTGAAAATAAATCTGATACATAATAAAATGAAATAAAATATATCCTTGAAATCTTATTCAAATATTTCTTATTCATAACTTGGGGAAGGAAACAAAATAAGGGTGAGCTAAAATGATCAATAATTGTAAGTAAAGGGGAAGAAATAAATAATTTATGAGAATAATCAACATGGAAAGGTAAATAAATAATAACACATTCCATTCAAAAAACTGGATAAGGCATAATCAATATATAATGGTAAGAGACTGAAACACATACCATTTAATCAATAAACTGATAATAGATTGTATTCATAAATATGTTAAAGAAAAAATCATTGATAAATAATAACTGAGTCTATAGGAGGGAAATTCTTAATTATTGGACACCGTGTTTCCTAAGTATGTGGTACCTTTTGTCACGAACCAGGTCAGGTCTCCATCCGACCCGGCACCCAACCTGGTCCATGGCAAGACTTAAAAGGCATTCACGATCCCCACGGGCTGGCATAAGTGACCAGGTATCAAAAATAAACATGGGAACGGTTTACCCGGATGAATAAATATAAAAAAGACATCAAGATGAATAAATTGAAACTAAAAACAACTGACAACAAAACAGACCCTTATACCAAGTTCATATTTAAAGTGTACAACTTGAACTAAAAAACCAAAAGAGAATACATCAAAAGAAACCAAAACTCCAACACAAACCTTTGTGCGACATGAGGAGTCACATCCTCAAGCCACCGCCACCAAACCAACACGAGGATGCCACTGACAACCCAAACCACCAATTCTATGCCCAATGCCTTAACCTAGAAAGAAAAATAAATAGAAACATATTCTACATACACCCAAAGGTGTATGTAGGGTGTGAACTAAAATCCCAGTAAGATGCCACTGAGAAAAGGTTCCACGCACAATTATTAAATGAAAAATACATTTGAAATTTTAATTAAAGAAAAGAACTAAAAGCTTGAAAAACTTTAGAGAAAATAGTTTTAGAGAAATCAATTTTAAAAAAACAACTTGAATTAAAACACACACACACACCCTTACTTTTAAAATAACAAAAGTGTCACACTGATTTGCGTAAAGTAACCAATGAGCACTAATATGGGATAGGCTGCGTGGTTGTTAGCTAGCTTGGGTCCATAGATCTTCGTGTCTTGGTGAAACATGGCTTAGAAGGCCACAACCCTCAGAAAAGAAAATGTTTAGTGAGTGTTTCAATCGTCAGTCCAGCCAATGAAATCGGGTCAAGTCACCTCTCGAACACTAGCCCACTAGTCTAGTCTACCCTCCTAGCTACCCGGGCTTCCCATTTTCTTGCTCAAACATATTTCAAGTTCATGTCACGTGTTATAACAATATACTCAAATAGAAAAAGACCCTACACACACCAAAACCACCATTTTCACACACAAAAATCAATTTGAAACAAAACACACACTGAAAATATCCCAAAACTAAACCCGCATTACTAACACGACCAATTAAAATGACTTCCCAATCAACGAAAACACATTCACTGCTAGACACACCATTAAAAGGATTTATTGAAAAAATTTCACACACGTCTCATGACTTTAAGCATCAAAACCTTTACACAATTTAACCAAAAAAGTTTTTCACCCTTAATAATTATTTAATAAAAAAAATTCAATTTTTCACAAATAAATTTTAAAGAAAAAACATTGCTTCACACACTAGACCAACCCAAACCCTTCTAAATGACCATACACACACCTCTCCATCTTAGATACACAATCTTCATTACGCACACAACAAAATAAAACCACTCGCACAGTTAAAAATACCATTTATATAATTAAAAGAACTACCAGAAAAAAATTTCAAACCATTTCAAAATACGCCGCATGACTAAAACACCAAAACCCCACTCAAGTACTCATTTAAGACCAAACTCATATAGATGCTACACCAAAATACCAATTACACCCTTTGCACTTCCAAAAAAAGAGACTAACAATTAACTAGAAATGAGATTTCAGTATCAAGTACACATATTATGATGACACCCTACTAAACAATTCAAGGCATGTCAAACTTAAATTAAAATCAATTTCGCACCAAAACATCAATGAAAATCAACTTTGCACCACACACATTAATTAAATAACACTATAAATAAATTAACCTTGAAAATTAATTAATCAAATAATAATTGGACGTGGAACCACTTACCTCAGTGTCGGAAAACCCCAAATAACAAAGCAATACTCCAATCGCGCACCGAAATCTCTGCAATCCACTCAAATAAACTCTAACATCAAAACAACAAGAAAATTACACCAAAATTGAACCAAAGAAAAACCAAACCATAACACGGTAACCTACCGAATTAAGAAACAACAAACTAAAGAAAAACGCACCTTCGGCAAGGGTGCGAAGAGCTGGTCGGAGCTTGAAGAAAGTTGCTGGAGGTGTGAAGCACCGGGAAATCTGATCAGGAAGAAGAGGAGGTGTTGGTCCATGTGGTTCGAGGCCAGGGAGGAACTTGGGTTGGGTGCGAGGTGGGATGAAGTTGTATGAAGGTGGTCACCGGAAAAAGGGAGGGTGCTAGAAAGTGGGATTGCTGGAGGGCAGTAGGGCGAGCTGGTCTGGAGGGGTGCGCGGCAAACCGAAAAGGGGGAGGGGAGGTGTGATGCAAGGTCAGGGAAAACTGAAGGGGAGGATACATGCTGGTTCGGTGCACCAGATGATCCCGGTCATGTGCTAGAAGAGCTGGTCGGTGGGGGATTAGTTTGGCACGGTATGAGTTCGTAGGGGATGGCAAGGGCGACACGAGGGCGGGGCGAGCAGTGATTGTCCAGAAATCGGTTCTGCTAGAGTGGGTGGAGGGTGTCGGCCGGAGGAAGAAAGGGGAAGGGGGAAGCACCGCAGTAGGGTTGCAGGGGAAGGGGGTTCTGCATAGGGAGAGAGTGGGAGGGGTCTCAAGTGGGGGAAAAATAAAAATAAAAAGAAATTAAACAATTAAAATAAAAGAGAATAAAAGGAAAAAGAGACAGAAGAATAAAAATAAAAGCCTATTAAAAACAAATAACAAATTTCATACCCAAAATAAATAAACCAACCACATTAAAAACTTAATGAAATTATTAATAAAAATTTTTAATAATGTAATAGAAATATTAACATAAATACTAATAATACTAATAAAAAAATAAAATAATAAAACCAGTCGGGAAAATAAATGCATTAATTATTGAATATGGACCCCGTGTATAGCCGCATGCATGGATGCGAGAATAGTTTCGTGCTGGTGTAATAATTAATTTAAGAATAAAATGTTCTTTTATTTAATTTGGGCACTATGAATGGTCATGCATATGGTCGTGCACTATATATGAATCCAAATCACAAAAAAAACTCTGCTAAACGTGCGGCTCAAAAATGAGATCAAAAATAATTAAATTAAAAGGATGTGTCGGTCGGGGTGTGAAAATTCTCCCCACCATGACACTTTGTGTTCCCAGAAATTACCAAAGGACTTAACCAAGCCAAGATTCCAAGAAAGACCATGATGATACCTAAAACAAAACTCAATTACCCGAAGATCGGGCATTCAAAACAGCCATGACCTGAAACTCCAAATATCTCAAAACCATAATTACTAAGAAAACAACCAGCAACAAGGAATTCACCTCAGGAATAACTACAACATGGAACACCCCGAAACCTAACTTAGGGATCATTGAGGCCGCTCAAGACCTCCAAGTACACTCATCCAGTGACCCACTACCCAATCTTACCCGTTACCATGGTCAAGGTAGGGCAGAGTAGAAGCAAGGGGTCGCCCTGACAAGTGCACTTTGAAAATGGAGTTTTTCCACAAATTCTCCCAGTGGTGGTGTCCCCACCATATTAGGATTCTTGTTCAACACGGTTTCTCCAAACCAAACGACTCACAAGATTATTCAAACATCTAACAATGGCTTCACCATCCAAGCTCCCTACAGTTAACCAACAAAAGAGGGGACATCGGAGAGACCCGCACTGGGTCTCCCCACCATTTTAAAATTTCCCAACACCACGGAACCCGCGTGGGAATTCCCAGTTTACTTTGAAAGATACGGACTGGACTCTTCATCACAAACCCACCAACATAGTTTGACTTGCACAGAAAATTCCCATAGTGTACCACACTAAACCACATAAGATATTGTTGATAGAAAAAACCCATGAACTTAGCGGCAAACTGGACAGGTGTGTGAGAGAATCCCCAAAAAGAGTACAACTTTGATTCCTAAGCGACCCATAATAAGGTTTACAGAGCATGCCTGCTGTATTTACAACAATATGAATTCTACAAACCTCTTTAGGGCCGGAGAGGAACACCCATAAATTAAGACTGCAACTAGGATACACAACCTTCATACCCATCATAACAAAAAATGAATCCTTCAGAGGAGATACCACAATAAGGATATTTAAGTTATCCCCATCCATCATTACGGACTTATTTCGGACCAAAATCGTACCACGTTCGACGAGTTTTGACTACGCACAAGCTTCACCCTGAGGCCTATGGTTGGGGCCCTGATGTCTGAAGCATCAACCGCCTCATAGTCAAAAGCTGACCACCCCTGACTGGAACTTCTTCAGCTGAAAAAGAAACCTGCATACTTCTCCTCATGTCCCAAGCGGAAACTCCGCAAAAAAACAACTGAGAATTGAAAGAAATGACTTAGAGTGTCTGACTGACCACAATAGAGGTAGGAGATTGAGTGGTTTGTCAAATGCGCTATGCAAACTGATGGAAGGAGCACTCCAAGAACAAATCGTGTTAGTTCACACTCTTCATTGGATTAGGAACATTCAATTACCACAGTATGAACAGGACCAACAACTATTACAAGCTTTAAACTGATCATTCCACACAACCTCTGGGGAACAAGAAACTAGCTCATCAAAAAGGTCAACACACCTCCTTTACCCTCTATTGACTGGTCAAGAACATACGAGATCCACCACTTTCCTTCGCCTTCACTTTCTTAAGTACAACCGCAGAATGTGGTTAGTCATGAGGATTGCTCACAACATCCCCATTTGCAACGAAAACTGAACGATTACCATTTGCTGGTGTAGTCTCCCTCCTCCAGAAACACTCGAGACAACTTACACCCACACAAATTTTGGAGTTCCTCAAAAACTAGAGACACTTCCAACTTTCCCAAAGCACTCAACGACATCCAACCGAACTCGACGTCTATGAATAGTCAACACCACCGAGCAGAACCCAACTCTACCACTCCACTGAGAGTCTGGGTTAGGCCAAGAACAGCGAGAGACCTGCTCGAACCCATGGGACATTTCTAGGGGGAATATCCAATACAATAAACACAAAACATCCTTCCAAGAATCCAAAAACATCCCAATCAAACATCCATATATCAAACACGAATCAAACAAATTTCAATTCAAAACATCAATTCATCTGTAAATAAAAATACCCTCTTGAAAAACCAAACACATTATAATAAAACCCAACAACTCTTTTGAATTCATCACTTTCACTTTGGACTCAAAACGATTTTCCAATTCCAAAACCATTTAAGAACAAAAACCCCTTTTTGAGAAAAACCCACTTTTCCATAAACAAGATACGTCTTTTAAAATCAGTCACTCACCACTGATATTCTTGGATGCCTTGCAGATTTTCATTTCCATGCCACCCAGTCACCCATCCTCACAATCCACCAATTATCCATTAATCACTTCCACATGCACATGCGAACACCCAGAGGAATACCACTAGATGAAATAAGGATCTTCCATTTTCAAAAAAAAACTTTCCCAATATTCTGAAAATACCTTTTCCCAAAACTATTTGAAAAAATTCAAGGCAAATTTTTAAAATGCACCCTAAAACTGAGGCAAGACATCCCAAAAATCATGCCAACCACACACCGAAATAAAATAAGAGCTACACCAAATTCTGCTTCACTTTCTAATGGAAGACATCATGATAATAAGTATATTTAAGATAAATGTAATGTACCATAAAATTTATCATAAATATAGTGATTTTTTCAATGGGAAGTTAACAATCGTAATAGAAAGTGATATTATAAAGGTGATCATTAAACACATTCTTAAGGAAAATAATTTTTAAACATTATAAAGTGTCTCATACCACATTGAAACATAAGAATCCTAATCCCCGTGAAGGAATAACATTAAATTTTTTTTGAAATACCATGAATATAAAAGGATCCATGATATAATATATCAAAATAGGTAGTAGATACCCCACAAAAATTAAGTAAGTGGTGAATATGATATTTATCTCATAGATGTATAAAGTGAGATGAAAATACATTACCTTGAGTCTAAATTGTCACATGTGCCTTTATCTTCCTCAATAATAAACTTATGTTAATTATTTACTAGATTAATAACCATTTTCATGTTTATTCATACTTTTACTTCACTTATTGTAGTGTTGTATACAACTACTTAAAAATTTATGTTTACATCGGGTGTTTTGACCAAATTAAATTCATGTGTTAAAAAAACTTTGATAGGTCGACTATGGTCAAAGGGTTCATTATATAAAAATGCCCAGAATAATAATCATGCATAATTATCATATTTAATCATAAACTGTAGTTTTAAAACCAATCATGAAATATTTTTATGAAAACTAAACCAACGTTACAATCATGGAGATGGTATGTTGTACGTACACATTAGTAACATTCCCATTTTTCAATGGTCATAATGGAAAGGATGTAAGTAAAATTATTAATATTTATAGTGATCATTATATCCTAAATAAAATATTATTTAATCATATATACATATATATATCATTCTTATTATGTAAAATTAATCACATCACGTCAAGGAGGCGGTAGCCCACACATCCACGAATAACGATATCGCCTATTTAGTGTATGAAAAGGGTAAGGAAGAAAATGATATATTATATTTATAAAAATTTAATTATGTAATTATTATCATTTATATGTCATTTATTTCACAATTTTTTAATTAAAAAAATCCTTAATACTTTCCATTTAATGTGTGAATGTATCACATTGCTTTGAAGAGGTGGTTGTCCACACGTCCACAAACGATGTTATCGTATTCCCACAAAAATGAAATCATAAAGGTGTATGATATATAAAAATTTAATAATAATAAATATATTATAAATATCACATATATAATATATAAATATTTTTTCATCATAATTCCCATTGTCGGAGGTTATAAAGAAAAAACGAACATTCATCATTTCACGAGGCGGTAGTTCGTCGTACACGAACTGTAAGTTTGTTACCCATTAAATGGAAGTGTGTGTAATTGTAAGTCTAAACCTTAATATAAAAACATATAATGATATTTAGGATATTAATTATATTATATTACAATGAAATAATAATATTTTAGGGTGTGAATAATGAAAATAAAATAAAAGAGCTTGATGAATGATATTACCTCATCTTTGGCTAACACCTTTTGGTTAGAACCAAAGGGATTCCTTGGATGAATTTATGATAAAATTCATGATTCTGGGATTATTTTATGGACTTTTTTAGCTTATTGGATTATATTTTGGTTGATAAAAATCTCTTTATAGTTGTAAATAATTGATAAGGGTGAGGGACTTTTTATAGTAGGAGAGGAGTGGCATTTTTGTAAATTTTGGAAAAGGGAATTACACCCACATTTTAACCATCGAAATTAGAAATAATAATTTAAATATCATATCCTAGTGAGTATAGGGTATAAATATGGTCATATTATTGCTTTTGGATAAGTTTTTAGATCATTTTGGTTCTAAAGTTAAAGGTTTAGCCTCTTACTAAACAAATTTTCCTCTTAATCGTAGTAACTAATTTTAATCACTTTCACTAATATTTTTGGTTTAAAACTAAGTTGAAATTATTATAAATTATATATTATTCTGATTAAAAATATTTAATCTATGTTTTCAAATTCCAATCACATAATTGATATAAATTAATTTAAATTCAATCCCGTAGACAGGACAACAATGCGTGTTTTAAAAGTAAAAACGGTCAAAAAAAATCTATGTTTCTATATCCAATTTAAATTTCAAAATTGATTAAAATGACCCATATTGGATTAAATATATAAAATATTTCTAATCACACTTAAAAATAATATAAAAACATAATTTAACTATATAAATAAATTAATTTAAAAATCATTTTTGAATTGAAATTCAATATTTTTCATTATTCATCAAAAAATGAAACTTTACAGAAAAATACCAAAACTTAAACCTAAGATACTTTTGATATTCCAATTTAAAAAATTAAGTTTATTTTTTCATATAATATTTATTAATGTTCCAAAATTTTGATTTAAAATAGGCTCTCCATTAAAAGTCTGTAAAAGTGCCTTTAGAAAAATATTTATTTTTATGCAAAATATTGGGGTTTTTCTTATCTTATGCTTCTAAATCTATCTGATGAATATAAAAAATATTTCATTAGATATATAAAATATATATATATTACATTAATATCACTCACTAATTCTAATTAAATTAATTTATTATGATAAAACATCTTTGTGAGCATGGAAATAATTTTCTATAAAAACATTCTCTTTACATTGAATTTGTTCTTATATTAATTTATAATTAATTTTTAATGAATTAATTCAACCATATATTTTCATAAGTTAGTTAATAATATTCATAAACATCAATTTAATGGCTATTTTTTATCTTATTATATTAAATAATAATATCTAAAAAATATATTGTTATTTGGTAAAACTCGATCTTGTGTGTAACGCAATCTATCAAACAAGGTCGTTCTTGCATGTAACACAAGCTGAATTAGTGTTACATGCATTAAATTATATAGAATATATTAAATTAAAATATCAAATATATCATAAATTATCGGGATGTTATATTCCTCCCTACACTTGGTGTTTCATGTCACACACGTTATTAGATACAATGTTATTACTTTATAATTTTAGGGTGTTATAATTAAAATGTTGAAACTTTTAAAATGGTTGAACCAACTCAATTTTTGTTGAAAGTAATTAAAATTTCCTTATAAAAAAATAATTAAATATTTTTAAACTATAAAAACTAATTTTAAAATTTCATATATCATATGTTCTCTCAAATCATGAATTTTTTCTAGACATCACACTTGTAAATAGACTGGTGAACAAATTATTATTTCTAACTTTAATTTAAAATATACTTTTTCAAAATTAATTAGGAAAATTAACTAATATTTATGAGTTAATTAAACCTTATTTGACAAATGAAAATATCCTACCTGAGTTAGAACTAAAATAATGCTTGAAAATATCAAGTATGCATTCCTATGAGATAAAGAGAAGTGTATTTTCATCATTGTTTGAGATCTATAAATATTTCAAGGAACCCAACTTATAAGAGTTGTTTTAAAACATAGTAAGTCATTAGGATGGACTGTAATAAATTAAAAATGAATTATTTTTTCAATTTTCATGCAAAGAATTTTTTTTGAGTAAAATTCGAAACCTATTAAAAAAATTCAATGAAGATTATTTCCAACACTTTTAGAAGTTTTTAAAAATTAAATGACCACCTTAATGGTTTTTAGAATCCTTTTTTCTCATTTTTGATATCCAATAGGTGAGACTTATTCATGTTACTCCCAAAAAGAGTGGTTTTAAAATTTCAAAGAATTATTTTTGTGAACTTGTTCCTGGTAGGCTTCCCAATAAATAGAGTGTGTGTATTGATTATAGAAAATCTGACCTAGTGACTAGGAATAATCAATTTCCACTCCCATTTCTTGATTATGTTCTTTAAATGTTATCTAGAAAAACCAACAACTATTTTATTTAATTATTCTTCGGTTAATTTTAAATTCACAGTTCACTTTGATATCATGAAAAAACCACCTTGACGTGTTCAGTTTGAAATTTTTCCTATGTTTCAATACCATTTATTTGTGTAATTATCCCATAACTTTTCTAATATGCATGATAATAATTTTTTTGAATTTATAATTTAAATCCATAAAGATTTTATTGATGATATTATTATTTATATATCAAATTTTTATAGTGGATTAAAGAATTTAGATGTTTTCCTTAAAACCACTATTGATAAAAATATTTTTATTAACTATGAGAAATTCCATTTTATGGTATAAAATGAGATATTTTTTGAACTGAAGTTTGTAAAGAAGGAATTAAAATTTCTCAATCTAAGGTTGATGTCATTACTTCACTGACATACCCAAAAATAGAGTTGGATGCGAGATATTTTCTTATACATTATTTTTTTTATAGGAGATTTATAAAATATTTTATCTAGACATATTTTCTATTTTCTAGATTTATTTAAAATATTCTAAATTTTTATTTTATGGGAGCTGTAAAAGATTCTTTTGAGATATTAAACAAAAGTAAAAAACCACAACCCATTGATTAAACACAAATTTTGAATTTTCCCTTTTAATTGATAGCTGATGTATCTTATTTTTTCCCAAGGGGTCTGGATTTAATAGTTTGAAATGAAGTTTCACGTGATAACTTATTATTCCAGGAATTTAGATTATGTTAAATCAAAATAAACCACAAATAAGGAGTTATTACCTGTTGTTTTTTTCTTTAGACAATATTGGATGTTATTTGTTAATCCTTAAAGTGATTATTTTCATATACCATTCTATATTGATAAATTTTATTCATAAAATAGTTATATATTTAAATAAAGTATGGGAAAGGAAATGAGAACAATGTAGCTAGATATTTGAGAGGATTTCCTATTGTTTTGTATGAAAAACATCATATCAGTACACACATTAAAAAAACATTTCTTTATAAGTAATTTCATGTCAATAAGAGTGATAGATCATGGTTTATTGGTCATGTGAATAATTTTTCTATAAATGAGTTTCCCCACTAGATATATAATAAATAAGATTAGAAGATAATGAGTGAGTCAAGAAAATATATTTGGTATGATATTTATTTATGGAATTTTGGTGGTGACCAAATAATTAGTAGATGTACCCTGTCATTAGAATTTCACTCAGTGATAAATGTTTTTTATACTATAACTCATAGAGGTCACATGAAACCCCAAATAAAATATATAATAGTTCATTAATCTAGTTTTTATAGCCTATTGTTATTTAGAGATTCTTTTGAATTATTTAGACAATGTAAAACCATCTAGTTTCAAGGGAACATTTCCAAGTGGAATAAAATTCCTCAATGAACCATTTGTTTTTCATGTGTCTGATATTTGGGCTATTGATTTTTTGGACCATTTTATAATTCATTTTGATATATTTACATATTATTTTGTTTTCTATGATCCTATTGGATAGATTATATTCCCACTAGAGTTGGTGATGAATTTTTTTTCAATTTTTTGAAAGGAGATCTATTTTCGGCTTAAGTTTTCTAAATTTTATCATCACTAATCAAGGTACCCATTTTTGTAATAGAAATTGGGAATCTATTTTTAGAAAAATAAAGATTACTTCATATGGTTTATACACCTTATCAAACATAGAAAAATGGAATGTTAGAATATTTAAATAGATATACTAACACACATTTTAGAAAAGGTTTCCCAATAAAGTAGAAATTATTTTATTTTTGATATTAGATGTTTCTTTGAAACTTATAGAGTGACCTTTAAAACTCTATTTAGAATGCATAATTTTAGATTTTTATATGGTAAACATTTTTACTTGCCTATTGAGTTAGAACATAAATATTATTTTTTTATAAAAAACCTATAACATGAAAATATTTGAAACTGAAGAAGTGTGAAAATTATTCTTGTAGGAGTTAGAAGAGAAAAGAAAAAATACATATTAAAACTCTAGGTTTTAGAATGAAAAAAAAATATTTTTCATATGGATTGATCCAAAATAAAGAGTTATAATAAAGATAAAAATTATTATTCTTTGAGTATAGAATAAATATTTTTATAAGTAAATTCCAAACATTTCATTATTACTCATGTTTTTCCATTTTGAGTTTTCAAAATTAAATAAATGAAAAATTAAAAACCATATTCAGTCAAGATACATAGATTAAATAATTTAAAATAAGGTTTTAAAGAAACTCTAGGGAGGATATCATTCATAAAACTACTAAATATAGCTAAGGATGAGTTATTTCTTTCCTTATTTATTATTTTTGTTAATTCAATAATTTTTTATTTGACTTCTTATATGAATTTGTTCTCAATGAGCACATTTTAAAAAATAATTGTATGGGAAGGATTATCCATTTCTAGGATAATATTTTTTTTCATTTTCTTTATATTTAATTTTTATATGATTTTTTGTGTGTTTATTTTCCACTTTGTTTTGAAAATTATAAGCTAAAATGAATAGCATTGTAATTTTTGAAACCCATTTCAATTTGTGAACTAATTTTCCTCTGGAGATAAACTTTAAATAATTTTGAAATGGACTTTTCTTAGATTCAAAATTTTAGAAATTCAGCAATTAAATTTTGAATTTTGAAATTCATGGAATAAATGACTATCCAAATTTTAAAAATTAAATTAATATGAGTACTCAAATACCTTTTCAAATATTCTTCATAGTAAACTAACTTCTTGGGTGAACAAAAAAATACTTTACTCAACCACTATTTGATGTGTCTTTTCAAAAAATTGATTTAAGTTATTTATGCTAACATGATTGAGAAAATTCATTCATTTTAAAATATCCGTTTTTATAAGACCCATTTTATTCAATCCTTTACTTTACATTTTTTACATTTGATACATTGGAATCCAGTAAAAACATATTAGGCTTATATATTACAAACCAAAAATAACAATCCAACCTATTATTAAAGTAGATTTCATGATCTAGTTGAAATGAAGTGTGGGGAATATTGTCTTTTGATCTTCATCCTCATTTCAGACTATTTTATAATGGAAATAAGAAGCTAAGGATCTATTTTTAAATGGTACTATTGAATATTATTTGAGTATATTTTGAAAAAATAAAAATTATATTGTGAAAATGTTTCTAGAGAAGTGTTTTATAACAAAATAAATCAAATATTTGGAAGCTAAAAAGAGGAATTTACAATTAAAAATATGCTATGGGATGTTCAAAAAAAAATTGATGGTTAAAATACCCTCTCTTCATTCAAAATATATTATTCTATGAAAAATTAAAAAATAAAAATAGAAGATCAAATTTTTTTAAGTAAGTTGAGTAGAAAAATTAATTGTTATTAAAATTTGGAAAGCTGTAAATTTTCCAGGATGTTTTCAAGGATTTGAGAGATGATTTGTTACCCAAATGAGTAATGAGATTAAATTCCTTGAGTTAAAATTGAATCATGCATTTTTTGTCAAAAAAACTAAACCTGGTTATTCTTACTTGGTTGTTTTTCAAATATTAAACATACCAACCAAAAACCTTTGAATAGAATTAAAAATTATTCATGATTAACACAAGTCATTGATTCATTTGGGTGGATATTTAGGAACATTACAATCCAACGGTAACCTTTATATGTGGTTGGATGAGAAAAACTCTATTAAAAATTCAAATCTATGGGATGAGAGAAATATTAAGTAAGGTAAGTGTTTTTGTGCATGATAGGTAAATTAAGTTTAATGTATTGACTAAACCTAACTAAGAATTCATAGTAAAGGTTTTGAGGAGGAATGATAATTTTTTGGTTGATTAGTTATTGAATTTATTTTGAATTGTGTTTTGAATTTAATTTTTTATTACTTTTAATGTTAACTTATCCAGGAATCCAAATATTAGGTGTGTAAAAATTTGTAGATATAATATTTTCTTTAATTTCTAGGTGTATTTTTAGGAATAAATCCCCATTATTATTTTTTTGAAGTTGAATTTCATCATTTTTATATTTTGATGATATTTATGGAATTTAAATATAAATTAATTAAATTTTTTCAATTGAATTTTATTATTTCTAAAATAATTTAAATATGACTTGATTTTATTTTTATTTGTTAGAAAAATTCTCATTTTGATTCGGTCTAAGAAAATTATGGCTAAGTCTGGAAGATTTAAATTGTTTTCTTTAATATAGTATGATGTTTCCTCTGAGCCCGTATGATTTTTGTGAGTCATGTAAGTCTTTTAAAATCCATTATAAAATTTTCATTTCCAAAAATACGATTTCATGTTACTTTTACGAGATTTATCATATGAATTTTATTTGATTTCATATGAATTTTTGTAAAACATTTGAATTTTCACTAGATCATGTATAAATTATCATCCCATGAGACTTTTAAAATCTCATATGATATTTTTCATCCCGTAAGATATTTTCCAAAAATCACATATGACTTTTAAACAATAATACTTTAAAATTATTTTGAAAGGTAAGTATCATGTGGTGCCATATAAGTCTTTTGGTAGAACTATGATTTTCACATATGAATTTTTTACATTGAATTTTTTCAAAAATTGGGAATTCACATTGAAGGATTTTTTTTAAAACCACAACTCAACAATGTGATTTTAATTAAAGGGGAGATAAAGAGACAAAGGTCATGGGAGGATTTAAATCTGATTAAATACATGACCCATTTGAATACATTATGTGGGGATTTCTTATTAAGATTTAAGAGAGAAACACTACTACCACTACATGGAGGATGCTCATAGAATATTTTCACAAGCACATGGAGGTTCCCCATGTGTGATTTGAAGGTTGTAAATACTTTAAAATATTTTTTCTCTAATGTGAATGTATAAGGAGGAAGAACCAAACTGAATAGGGATACCAGGAACCATTGGTGAGAGGTCAGGATAGAGTATTTGGTATTTATATAGTTATGGTAAGCAGTAAGAACCAAGATAAAAGAATATATGAGCATATTTAGGAATTTTTGGCTATATCCCCAAAGAAACTTTGATTAGTGGAAAAATATTTCCATACCTTATGAGTCTTGATTTAATTTGTTATATCTTGTGGAATTTTCAATAAATTGAATTATTGGATATAACATGTTTATTTTTTATTGGATACACTTCCCTCATATTTTATTTTAGATTTTTGTTAAATTTATAAAATTAAAGCAGTGGTTCCAATTATTTAAAATTATTAAGTGAGGACTTTTTATGTTCACAGTGAGTTCAAATAGGTTTTATTTTTTAGATTTATCTGAGTAATTAATTCACTTTAATATGAGGATCAATACTCATACAATGTTTTTGGTATGATTTTGAAGTATAATTAGGTGTTCATTCATAGGTCTTTGAGTGAATTTTGAGAAATACAATTAGGATACTTTTTTGACAAGGAAGAAGGGTGTTTCTAAAGGGTGGGAACTAGTTCATATATGCTAATTTTAAATTTTATTTCACTCTCCTTTTTAATCCAATTTAAATTGTTTTCAAAATATTCTCTCTTATTTTCTATTAAATTATATCTATTTTAGTTTTATTTTATTTTAAAAATAAATAAAACACCAGTTTTATTCTTTATAAAAATAAAAAAAATAAAAGTGATAGTTTTTTTATGGTCCAAGATACCAAACTACCTTTCCTTGGTGATTTTTTGGTGTTAGAGGCACTTGAAAGAGGTTATAGGATGTTTAGTGGGTATTCAGATGAAAAAGGGGGAGCCACTACAAAAAATAGCATGTATGCGGCATGGAGGTAGGTGTTGTGTCATAGTGATAGTGGTTATAGCATAGTGGACCTTATTTTCAACATAGGGGGTCTCGATCGTAAAAATAAGGCTACTTCTTTTTTGGAGGTTTTTACGAAAAAGGTAGGGATTCTATGGTGTAGTGGGGTTTTGATGCTATTTCAAAATTTGGGGTAGTTACGCCATGGGTAGTGGTCTGCAATATCATCCCTTTCTTGGAAGAAAGGGATATATGGCATGGATCTTATAACTGTATTATATCACCTATACCCACTTAATAGGATTTGGATGGTGATCTATGATGAGTATTGACCGGGGGTGGATATGGTATGGTCCCTCATGACGTGTCATAGAATACCCCATTTCAGGGATGGATGTGGTGTGTTCCAAGGGGTTGCATTGTGGTCTCTATTTCATTAGTGGTTCTATAATACCCAAAGACCCTCAAACCCATCATTTCTATATATTTTCTCTCTCAAAATCATAGCACCCAAGGGTGGTTTTGAGGCTATTTGAATCCCCTTTCAATAGTTGTTGATACCATCTTACTGAGATTGATCCAAGGTGATTTGAGGTTAATTATACCTCTTCTCAATAGTGGTTTCTCCCCATTTGGTTTTTTCCCCATTTTTCTTCTTTCCATAATTTAATTTTTAATCTACATTATTCTAATATAACTTTATTGGTTTTTTGTCAATGCATTCATGGAATGAATCCTTTGAAAGATCATAGTTCTTCCTAGGATATTTGATCGGTGCTCTACAATGTTGGTTCACTCTCATGTGAATAAAATTAATCCTTTTAAGGTAAAGGATTCACTGTTTCTCCTATTTATTTATGAAATTTTTTAATATTTCCATTTTTTAGATTCTTTGGATGGAAATATAATTTTCCCTATAAATACCGAATAATATTAATAAGGAAATTGTATATTGATCACATGTTATTGATATTTTATACCATCGTAATGGTTTTCCTCTTATTTTGAAATATAGTGTTCTATCTATGTTATTCTTGTGAGAATGTATGTAATGTTGTGTATTATCATGGTTAAATTATGAAAATAATAATTAATTAAAATCTATAATTAATTGATTAATTTGATTAAGAATTAAATAATATGAATGTTTGTAATTTGGTGTTCCTTATAATTTTATTATAATTCAAATTGATGAAATGTGAATGTTTAATTGAATGTTGTCTTAAATATGTTAATGTAATTGATAAGAATTTCGATCATGTTAATGCTTGTTGATTATAAAATAAAATTCATGTTAAAAAGGATTGTAATATCTATGTTTTTTGAAACTAGAATTAATTCTAAGATCGTGTTATAATTTTGTTTGCTTGTTATAGTTGATGCATTAGGTTGGTTTTAGTTGGAACCTATGAATAATGAATCAGTTAATTTAATATGGGATAAGAACTAGGTGTTTTATAAATATAAATCATTGGGATCAAGATTTTCTATTTATATATAAAGGTTAAATTCCTTATGTTTTGGGTCGAGTGAGCCTAATTTCATGGGAAGGCTGAATAACTTATTTTATATCCTAGATTTACCTATTGAATATGATTTTTTTGGCTTTTGTATGCTATGGATATGATCCTTGTGATATGATCCTAGGATGGATAATGAGATGTGGGTGAGGAGGCCCAAATGATGTGGTGTAAGTTGACACCTATATTGGAAAGATGAATCAATATATGCATTTTTGGTGTTGGAGATAGAATCATAAATGATGGAATGGGTTGATGATGGGATTACCCATTGATGTGATAAATCTGGATTCTTGCTTGATATAAATCTATTTAATGGTTAATGGCTGGGTTTCTTGTTTTATCTGCATTCATTTCTCCACTAATTGATGTAGTTGGATGTTCCTGGTTGCATTTCTCTTAGTAGTAGATTAGAATGGTTTTACTTGAGTACCTATATTATGTATAGTAATAATGTTTAAAAATGAATTTACCCATGGGGTTGGTGTTGTTGGAATGAAAATGAGATGTTACTCTTGAGAAACCATAGACTTGGATTAGATTATTCATGGAGGGAATGGACATAACTTTTATGGATAATAATTTTTAATGTGGAATAATGTTAATGAATAATTAATGGTCGATGAATTAAATAATGAAAGTAAATGAAAAAATAAGGGATTAATTAATGTATCTCTTAATGTTCTTGTGTGCTTATAGGATTTCTAGTCCCTAATAGTGATATTCGAGTTTTAGAGTGTTGATATCAATAGTTGGGCTTAGGACTAGGTCATGCACATAGTTTGGTTGTGAGATATATTATATCATGTATATTCTGTGATTTCATACACTACCCCACACATGTAGGTTAGGTTGACTAACACCTAGTGTACTTTTTGAGGGATTTTCCCCAATATCCCGATGTGAGGATGGATGGATGACTACCCCCTCTGGCCTCATTCTCTTCTCTTTGTACTTATATGTGCAGGTATACATGGTGGTTCATTTTTTCATATATTTTTGTGGATATTTGTGATGGATTGTGGTAACTTTAAAAATGTGTATATATGGATATAGTATCCAAATGGTTATTTAAGGTATGACTTATATTGTTTGTGGTGCCTTGAGGTGCCTTACTCATTGTATAGGTTTTGATGGCTTGAGGTATAATACTCATTGTATGATAAATGTTATATGTGCTATGGTGGATCCTAAAAATTACTTGGTTACTATATGGAGATGTGATATTATATGATGTGATGATGTGATTCATGATGTTCATATTATTGTACTTAGACCAGGTGTCTGTGGGCTAGATTATTTTAGAGAGAGATGGCTCAGGACATGCGATGTTCAGGAAGAGCGGAAAACCAATGAGGAAGCATGAGAGGGGTAACTTTGATCTTTCATTACTATATTATATTCTCTATTTTATGTGATAGTTAGTGAGTGTTATCCATGGTGAGGTTGGGAACTTAGTATACTAATTTAGGTCATATGTTAGTTTCAATGTTGTTCATTGATCTTTAGTATGCTTTGTTTATATTTTACACAATGTAATTCAGGGAGGAACCTACTAAGTATAAAATTATGCTCACCCCAAATATATATAAACTATTTATAGGTCTGTAGGATTTGGTTGGTGAACAAGATGGATATTACTATCTCATGGTTTTTTAGGAGTTTTTTTGGGCTTCGTGATCATTTTAATCTTCATCATTTTGGTACTTGTAGTTTTTCTTTTAGTTGTTTTAGTATTGTATGATATTACATGTATTCACTTGGGATATCTTTTATATATATGGGCATGTATTTATTTTTTTATCTATCTTATATCTCTCTTATATATGTTCTCTTGGAAGGTAATGTCATCAATATGTGTGCTTATTATACCCTCAATTCTATTTTCCAACCTGATCCCTACTGAAGACAAGACTTGGGAATTCACTATCCCCCTTCTCTCATTTTCAGTCTAGGATGGTACCCTTTGGGGGGAGGGGTCAATAAAAATTGGTATCTAAGGTTTGGGTTGAGGGGTAGGATGGAATTTGGAGTTAGGCATAGTTGAGACTACATGGGTTGGTAGGGAAAAAGTGTCATCTAAGTTTAATAAGTGATGAAAACATAATAGATTTACTGAGAAATGGTTATTTGGAGCCTCCTTAGATCTAATGTATAAAAATTCAAGTTTACTAATATTACTAAATTAACTAATATTAGTATCAGGGTAGAGACCTAGGAATGTATCATGAATCATTTTTATTTATTTTTATGTTTGAAATGGGTAGACCTTAGGATATAATAAACCATAAAAGAATAAAATGTATGATTGAATTAATTAATTTTAAGTGTTCCATATTCTAGTTTTAGGAGTCTAACTATTTTTTATTTTGTAGGAATGGCTCTAGGATGATGTCCTCAAGAATTTCACATTGAATATGTTCAACAACATATACCTTCATATCATTATAGAGTAGAGGTCAATGATGACAACACTTAGAGGAGTAAATATAATTATTTCAGTTCCATATCATATATAAGTATGATGAATTACTATCAGATTTAGTAATAGAAGACTCTTTAAAGGAGGTGGATATATATTTCAGTTTGATTTTTTCCCATAAGGATCACTGGGTTTCATTGGTTGTGATGTTTCTTTGTGGGTCCGTGAGGCAGTGGTAGTTCTTGTTCCTTAGGTATTATGGGGAATTATAGGTTTCATTGGGGAATTTCATAGAACAGTTCTAAGTGGAGTTTCTTTCTTCGATCGTTAAGGTGTCCAGTCACCATGAGCTTCTTACCCTTCAATAAGGGAATTCTAGTATGTGGGAGATTGGGTTCCATTTTAGTAATATTTTGTGATATGCTTCAAACATGTTTCTAGATAAGGATTCTATGGTGAGGAATTTTGAGGAGTCTTTGCATCAATATATCCTTTTTCGGGTCACCTCATTCATGTTGTTGTAACACCATGAGGTTCAATAAATATTAGAGGTCATTGAGAGGACATAGTCCATAACTGGATCATCATGAAACCAGAGTCATCAGGATTCCTCACGAATCAAATCTATGATCTCAGGTTCTCAGTTTCCTAGATAGGAAAGATTTCAATTAGATGGGGGTAGGTCCTAGACCTCATCATCTTTTTTCTCTGAGGGTGGTGAATATTTGACCTTTTTCAAGGGATTAGACTTTTTTTATGGAGGTTTTGGTCATCAGTGGAATAAGTTCTTAACCTTTCTAAGTAGATAGCGTGTACTAGAAGTTCCACTTTATTTTCTTATATCGAAGAAGTTCCAATCAACATAATATCTATAGGTTATTCTAGTTTGATATCAGCAGGGAGAAGAGAGGTATGGCATAGTACAACCCTATGATACTCTTTATCCTCAGAGAGAATAGATTATCCATGGATTTGGTCATCAGGAAGGTTAGTGAGGCTATGGAGTAGGTGGTGGCTAGGTTTATGCTTTTTCATTTCCAACTCCAGGTGATCCAAATATAATTTGAGGTACCCTTTTATTTTTTTCTATATAGGTTCATGAGTTTTTTAATTTGGGGGATATGAACTCATTCATATCACCTACTTTCATCCATTCATTGGGACTTGAGGTAGATATGATTATAGTGCCCTTGTAATTGACTAAATGAGTTGGAGGTTGAGATGAATTTTCTGAACTATGTTGATACTATGAGATAGTGTTGAGTAAGTACTATTCTTTTGGATATTTACTATGTTTACATATACCACCATATGACATCATCTTCATCGTGGATTAGTTGTATTCAGTGCAAGATATCATGGATTTCTTCAAGAGGAAAGTTATGTTCTAGGATTTTTATGGAGACCCATAAGTGTTATTTGGAGAGAGAGACCCTCATATGGGTTATAAACATGTTCTATCCTTACCTTCCTTTATGGATCATCTTATGCTAAGGTTATTAGAGTTTCATTAGTTAGTGTATCTCAGGTTTGTGGAAGAGTACCCCGATGTATTTCCAATGGAGGTTGTAACATTACCCGCACAATGAGAGATCAAGTTTGGGATACAACTAAAATTAGGTGTTTCTCTTATTTTGATATCTCTATATAGGATGGGGCTTTCTGATTCATGAGAGTATAGATCTATTATTTTTTGTAGTGAGGTTTTGTTCAGTTGAGTGTATCACCTTAGGGTAAAACAATTTTATTCATAAATTAGTATGGTAATAGTTTTAAGCATTGTATTTATTATCTTCGCTTGAATCAAGTGATAATGAATAACCACTATAATCTTTCTTGGATTGATGATTTATTCGATCAGTTAAATGGAACAAGATGGTTCTCAAAGATTGAGTTTTTTAGGATATCATCAAATTCAGGTGAAGGATGTGGATATTCAAAAGATTTTTTTCCATTTTTATCAAGGGAATTATGAGTTTTTTGTGATGTCGTATAATTTGACAAATGCTCTTTCCATGTTCATGGGTTTAATGAATGTATTATTCAGAGAGTTCCAAGATAATTTCATGTTTATTTTCATCAATGACATCCTTGTATACTTTTCATATAAAAAATATCATGTAGAGAATTTGTGTGCTATTTTAATAGTTCATCGTCATCAGCTGCTATTTGGGAAGTTTTCTAAGTGTGATTTTTTGGATCTTGAAGTTAATTTCTTAGGGTATTTCATGTCCCGTCATGGAGTAGTTATGGATCCTTTGAAGGTATAGGTGGTTGTTTCTTTGTAATACCCCAATAATGTGGTAGAGGTATACAGTTTCTTTGGTCATAAAGGATATTATTGGAGGTTCATAACTTATTTATCTTAGGGTGTGAATCCTCTGATATCCTCAACTAGAAAGGATCAGTAATTCTTTTGGATTGACCATTGTCAGATAAATTTTGAGTACCCAAAGGATAATATGTCTAGTTCTCTATTCCTTTGTTTTCAAGCTGAGGGAGTTCACTTTGATATATTCTATGATTCTTCTCATAATAGCATGGGTTATGTTTTGATGCATAATAGATCAGTTGTTTCTTATGGGTGATAGTAGTTATGTCCCCATGAGAATAATTATTCCACCCATGATATCGAGTTTGCAATCATTTTGTTTTCCTTAAATTTATGGAAATATTACCTCATTGGTGATAATTTTTTTATTTTTACCAATCATAAGATCCTAAGGTTTGTATTATCCTAGCATGACTTGAACTTGAGACAATGATGGTGGATGTAATTCTTATAGGATTATGACTTTGAGATTTCATATACACTAGTAAAGGTAAATTTTGTAGTTTATGTGTTGATAAGAAAGTCACATTGTGATTTCATGTGTGAATATATATATATTTTTGGAGATTCATGGAAGAGATATCAATGATTCATCACAATATGGGAGAGTTTGGAGGTAGAGGTTTTCTTCTCTAGATGGCAGTGAAGTGATATTTGGGGTAGAAAGTGAAGGAATCCTAGTTTAGGGATTCTGAGGTGGAAGTATAGAGAGATTGGGTGGTTTTGGTGATTCCCCCGATGGTTAGTTTGGGGAAAATCTACATTGGGTATTGTTTTGAGGAAGGATTTTCATCACTTTAGTGATGCATTTGATGGTTCTCTATGAGTTTCATATCCCACACTTGGTGGTACATCCCAAAGTGAAAATGATTTTATAATCATTGAGAGTTAATTTTTGGTAGCCTGGGTTGAAGCATACAGTTTTACTGTTAGTGTATTAGTGTCTGATCTTCCAGAAGGTGAAGGTCAGGCAACATGTTCACAATGGTTTTCTCCAAAAATTATATGTTTCCCATTAGAAGTTGAAGGACATTTAGAGGGATTTCTTCACTATTTTACCTCAATATCATTGAGGATATGATTATATACGGGTGATAATGAGTTATTTGATGAAATTATCCCAGTTTATAGTAATCAAGGAGTTAATCTTAGTGCAGGTTTTGTTAAGGCGGTATCTAGAGGAGGTGGTGAGACTCTACGGAGTCTCAAGGATTATCATCTTTGTTCTAGAGCCTCATTTACCCAAATGGTGTGGAGAGGTCTCTAGCCTGATTTGGGATCTTATTTGTGCCTTATCATTACTTTTTATTCAAATATAGACAATCATAAAGAACGAACCATCCCAACTCTCCAAGAAAAGTCATGTTATTATGTCCTGGATTTTGTAGGTTTATAGATGAGGCATCTACCTTTTCTTGAGTTTTCTTATAATAATAGTTTTCACATCACCATTGGTATCTCTCTATTTAAATATTTTTATAGTCAGCCTTTTCATTCTCCATTGTGATGGTCTGGGGTAAGAGATTCAGTAATCCCTAGGTCAGATCTTGTAAAAAAAATGGCATAGTTGTTCTAAGTAATTCATAAAAGGATGAAAATAGCATAGGATTTTCAAAAATCCTATGTCGATCATAGGTGGAGGCCTCTAGAGTTCTATTTTAGTGATCATGTGTTTTTGAAAGTTACTCTTCATCATGTGTATCAATGTTTTAGTTATGGGAGTAAGCTTTCTCCCTAGTTTGTTTGACCTTTTGAGGTTTTGAATCATGTTAGAGTCATGGCATGACGAATAGAACTTTCCACACATATGATCTGGATTCAGGATGCTTTTTCATGTGTTGTGACTCCATCATTATCTTCATAATGACTCCCATGTCATCGATTGGGTTGAGCTCGATATTGATGATGATTTTACCATTAAGGAGCATCTTTTAGAGATCTAGTACTTCCAGGAAAGGTGTTGTGTGGGTTTTATATTATTTGGGTTCATGTATTGTAGTGACATATTGGCATGGAGAAGAGTACCTAAGAATTTGAGTCATAGATATGTTCTTAGTAACTTGATCTATTTTTTTAGCTATTAACTTATCGTAATTCTATTTTTGGTTTCTAAACCCTTTTTGTTTTACGATATGGATTTATATTGTTTCTTATTTCATCTTTGGTCTCATTTGAGAGGAATATTCTCTGTATAGTGTTTTAGTAGCTGATTTTTGTTGTTATGTGGTTTTATTATTGATCATATAATGAGGTGGTTGAGCTCCTATAATGGTGAGATCCTTGAGAGGTATCTTCTGGGGTGTATGTTCAGACGAACCTATTTTATTTCTTTCTCTCTAGGTTGGTTTTGAATTTTTGAGGATAAGAATTATTTGATAGGTCTCTGATAGAAGGACCTGAATCCTAAAATCCCTTCCCTTTGATATTTTTGGATTTTGGAGGTTTTTTGAGGATCTTCTAGGATTTTTGTTGGGTGTTTGATGAAAAAGGTGTAGCCACTACCAAAAAAGACATGGTTATGGTGTGGAGGTAGGAATTTTTTCATAGTACAAGTGGTTGTGGCATAGTGTACCTCGACTATAGTGTAGAGGATCTCATGAGGGAAAAGGATACTGCCTTTTTTAGGTGACTATAACATAACATGGAGGTTTCGGCATAGCGGGGTTTTGAGATTACTGCCAAACTAGGGGTAGCTAGGTTGTGGGTAGTGGGATGCAGCACAGTCCCTTTCTTGGCAGAAAAGATCTACGACATGGAACTTAGTGCTACATTGTAGCCCCCAGATACACTTTAATAGGTTTTACCTGGGAATCTAAGAGTATCTTTGACTTAGGGTATCTGTAGCGTGGTCCCTCCGTCTGTGGTATAGAATACCCTTTATTAGGGAAGGGTGTGGAAGGGTCCAAGTGGTTATTCCATGCTCTTGATTTTTTAGTGGGTCTATAAATACCCCCAAGGCCCCCTAAACCCATCCTTTCTCTCATTTTTATATCTCAAACTCAAGGAACCCAAGGTTAGTTTTTGATTCTCTTTTAATCCCCTTTCAATGGGTATTGATCCCTTCTTACTGAGATCTATCCTAGGTTATCTGAGTTGATTTTTAGCCCTTATCTCAAGTTATGTCTCTCTATTTTATTCTATTTTCCTCACATTTCATATTTCCATGCTTTGGACTTTCATCTTTGTTTATAATAAACCTTTCTTGGTTTTTTTCAGTGTGTGTATGGCACAACATCTTTTGGAGATCATAGTTTCTATTGGGAGAGGTGATCGGTGCTCTGCAACATTGATAGGTTCTCATATGAAGAACATTGTTGCTTTCAAGGTAGGGGATTCATTTATTATCCTATTTATTTTCATTTAATTTTAATGTTATTATGATTTATATTCTATGGATGTAAATGGAATTGACCTAATGAATATTGAACAATATTAATAAGGAAATTAGATGGTGATCACATGGTGTCGATGTTTTATACCATGATAATGGTTTTCCTATCTTTTTCCTTGATAGTGTTGTATATATGTTATTCTTGTGAGAATGTATGTGATGATATGATTTAGCATGTTGAATTTATGAAAATGGAAAAGAAATTAATGCTGGGGTTAATTGATTAATTGTCTTAATAATTAAAGAAGATTAATGTTTGTAATATGGTGTTCCTTGTAATTTGATGGTAATTCAAATTGATGAAATGTGAATGTTTAATTTAATATTATCATCTACAGGTTAATGGAATTTATAAGAATGTATATGATGTTGATGTTTTTTTATGGTAAAATAAAATTCATGTTAAAAAAGTATGGTACTTCTCTAAGTTTTTTGAAACTGGAAGTAATGCTAAGAGTGTGTTAAACTTTTGTTATCTGGCTATAGTTAATGCCTTTGGTTGGCTATAGCTGGAACCTTTGAATAATGAATCAGTTAATTTAAGATTGGATAATAATCAGTTTTTTAATAAAGATAAATATTTGAGGCTGAGAGTGCATGTTTTCTTATAAAGGCTGAATTCCTCGTGTTTGGGGTTGAGTGAACCTCTAGTCATATGAAGGATAAAAGACTTTTTTTATGTCCTAGATTTAACTATTGACCATGGTTGTTTGTTTTTTTCCTTCTTTGTTCTATGGATATGATCCTTGTGATATGATCCCATGGTGACTAATGAGATGACGGTAGAGAGGCTTGGATGATGTACTAGTAGTTGATGTCTAGGATGGAAAGATTCATCCAAATAAGTATGTCTGTGGCAGGAATAGAACCAGAGATGATAGTTTAGGTTGAAGCTAGTCTTACATATTAATTTGATAAAGATATATACTTTCTTTATATGAATATTTTTAATGGTCTATGCCTAGGTTTCTAGTTTTATCTTCATTTATTTCTCCATTTTTTGAGTCAGCTAGATGTGCTTAGTTACATTTATCTTGGAGTTAACTTCAGTTTTCCTAGAGTATCTAGATTATGGAAACTAATAATTTTTAAAATTGACTTAACAAATGGTGTTGGTGTTTCAAAAATACATATGCACCATTACTCTTGGGAAACCATGGACTTAGATTGGATTATTCCAAGAGGGCATGGACTAGGCTTTGATAGATAATAATTTTTAATGTGGAATAATTCTAATGAATAATTAATAGTTAATGAATTAACTAACAAAATTAAATGAAAAAATAAGGATGTAATTAATATAGATCTTAACATTATTATATGCATATAGGATTTCTAGTCCCTAGTAGTGGAAACCGGGTGTCTGAGTGACAATAGTTGTAGTTGATCATCGGATTAGGTTATACTTATAGTGTGGTTGTGAGCTATATTATATCTTATATATTCTATGATTTCATACAATACCACACCCAATTTTATTATAATGACTAACTCCCAATTGAATTTGGGAGGGTGTTTTCCCAAACATCCTAGTGGGAGGATAAATTGTTGACTCCCCCCTCTGGTGTTTCTCTCTTATCTTGGTAGTTATATATTCTAGTATTCACATTGGTTAGTTTTCCCATATATGTGTGTAGGGGGATGTCATGGATTGTTCTAATTTCACACACATGTATCTCCAAATATAGTTTCCAAATGGTTATTGCAGGTATGAAGTGTATTGGTTGTGATTGCTTGAGGTACCTTACTCAGTGTATGGGATTTGATGGCTTGGGTTATAATACCTGATGTATGATACATATCATATATAATGTAGGATATCATAGAAAATACTTGGTCACTATATAAATATGGTAAATGGGATGATGTGATGATGTGATGATGTGATTTATGAGGTTCATGTTGTGGTACTTAGTCCAAGTGTCTGTGAGCTAGCTTTTTTAGAGAGAGATAGATCAAGATGTACGATGTGGGGGTAGAGCAACAAAGTAGTGTGGAAGAAGGTGTAGGTTACTCATGATTTTTATTAATATATTATACTATCTATTATATAAAATACTTGGTGAGAGTTATCCATGGTGATTCTAGGAACATACTATACCTATCTAGGTGGAAAGTTAGTTTCACTATTTTTCACTGAGCTTTGATATTCTTTCATTATCTTTTGCTTGAGACGCTCTGGGGAGGATCCTACTGATTATACTACTCTACTCACCCTATGTATATATAAACTATTATCACATCCATATGAGAAGTTTCTATATTGGGTTATATATTTCTAGATCATGGTTTTTTAAGAGTTGTGTGGGATTCGTAGTCATCATCATCTTTATCTTTTTGGAACTTGTAGTTTTCCTTTGAGTTATTTTTGTATTGTATGACACTACATGTATTCACTTGGGATCTATTTTATATATCTGTGAAGTTATTGATTGGTGTATATGTATTATGTATCTCATATACATGTTCTATTAGTGGTTAATTCCTTACATATGTATTCTTATTATACCCTCATTGCTAGTCACCATCCTGGGGCCTACTGGAGGCGGGACTCATGAAGTCACCACCTCCCTTCTCTCATTTCAAGTCTAGGAGGGGTACTCTTTGTGAGGGAGGTGGTCATGAAATTTTTGAACATAGCTTGAATCCTCCTTGATTGACAACCTTGGGAACTATTATATATCATTTATAAGTAGAATACAAATTTGATAAAGGTTCCATGAAAAAACTATATCCACTTCCTTAATGTGATCAGTTATTTTCCCTAAGTCAAAGATTTTTTTATATGACCACAAGCAGTTTCAATAGGTATCCTCTCAAACCCATAGTGAATCTCTTATAATAATCACCTCTCACCTTGTCACCAATAATCTCACTATAATAACAGCCATTAATTTTTAGTTTAAAGTATTTCAAAACAAAGTAATAAATATCATAAGACAAATTATAGTCCCACCACCAACTAATTATGATCTTCCTATAAAAATCATAAAGATGATTAGGGAAGAATGTAATCAATTATTAATGTTCTTCAATGATATATACCTCAATATTATTCTTTCTCAAAATAAATCCATATGATCAATAATTGACTCTCTTACCTCAACATGGATAATTAAAGCAGTATCAGTCACTTATCAGTGTTTTATCCTTCTCTATTATATATATAATTTCTCACAATTTTTGTATACTTTCATATCATAAAATCTAAATTCTCAATATATTTATTCTTTTGATTAATTTTCATATTTTTTATTTATAGATAATATCATTAATAATATTTCTATAGTTCAAAAGGAAAACTCCTCGACAATTATCGACAACTTGATCTTCTATTTTAATAGCTCTTGAAAAATTCTCCATCATAACCTGATTTAAATATCAGTAAATATAACTTTCTAATACACTAAGTGACTTAGGATATTCCATTATTTAAAATATTCTTTCTATTTTTGATAATTTCAAAAACAATCCATGCAAGCATGTAAGCATGCACAGACCTTCATGGTGTTAAAAACTCTTCATGATGAAACTGCCTCTCGCTACTCATAATCATATTCAATTTAATTCATAAATACCATATTGAATTACAAATCCTAAAAATGGTTGGGATTGAATGAATGAACAGATCAATCATTATCTATTTTAGTTATTCATTTCCTTCTCAAAATATCATATTTAATAAAGTAACTCATTTTCGTGACTCAACCATTCCTGGATATGAAACCATTCATCTAACCCCATTTTTATACTATAATTCCTTAGTTTCTTTCCCAATAAACCATGGGATATTACCAATCAGGGTCACATAGAAGACTAATAACTATCCCCATAGGCCAACACATGTTCTTTAGGTGTTTTTTTCCTCTCTCACACACACCCTAGAAAACCTCACAGGAGGTCACGCATCCTGAAAACTAATCTAATCCAAGAATGGTTATCTGTGTAATTTTAATCATCTAAGATCCTGAAAAAATGTACACCTAATTAAAATGGGTAGTAATATTTTTTTCTTTTTACCCATTAACATTTTGTGGTGTTTCATCCCCCCCTAGAGAAAAAAATCCTCATCTTGGACCCTACATCTCAACCCAGGCAGTGCGACCATACTTCTATTAGGGTTATGACTTTAATTTCAATGTAATAACAATTCCTCATTGGAACCCCAGTTTTCTTGTAGAAACATGGTTTCCCCTCTCTGGTTCCCACCCACATGCCCAAACAGGTCATCAGAATAATCATTATCCCCGCATGCCAACATCTATTCTTTCTAGTGTGTTTTTCCTCTCTCACACACACCCTAGGACAATTTCCATGAGTTCTCCCATCACGATCACTGCTCTAGGACAAACCCTTTTAATTTTTCAATTTTAATCAGATAAAATCCTAAAAAGGTGGACCTTTTATACATGGGAAGTAAAATTTAGTATTTTAAGTCCCATATTTCAAGGGGTGTTACACCCCTCCCCCCTAAATAAAAACATCCTCATTGAAGTACCCGCACCTAAGACCTGGTAAATGCATCTATACTTCCAACTGGAGTATTGAATATTATACTATTTTTCATGACCCGATCACCACAGACCATAAAACTGGTTATCTAACCCATGGCTCTCCTGTAAAACCTTGGTTTCCTTATCAAAACACCACAGACTATTGCCTATAAAGTTCAATTATCAGACTAATGAATATCCCCAAAAGACAACACATGTTATTCCATTGTTCTTTATCATCACTCACACACACCCTAAAAAACTTCCAATTAGGTCACCCATCCTAAAATCTACTCTAAGAAAAGAATTATTAATAGTGGATTTCTAATTATCTAGGTTCCAAAAAAAAAATTGCACCATGTCAGCATGGGTAGTAAAATTTATCCTTTTAACCCTTTAACATTTCAAAGTGTGACAAATGGTATTGGATTCAATGCCTTGGTAATGACCTGAACACCCCGGGCAATGAACCTAGTCATCTAACCCCCTGAATATATAGTAATATACCTTGGTTTTTTCCCAACAAACCATAGGCTATTACCAATTGGGGTCTCTTATCATAATAATTACTATCCTCATAGTCCAATACATTTTCTTTTAGTATTATTTGTCCTCACTCACACAAACCCCAGAAAACTTCCCAAGAGATCATCCATCCTAAAGTTTTCTCTAGTCCAAGAATGCTTAACTATGGAGTTCTAATTAGTATGGATCATGAAAAGAAAGGTTAAACTTTTTGACATGGGTAGTAACATTTAACTATTTTACCTCTTAACAATATTTGGTGGTATATTCACCCCCCCCCCAATTAGAGAAAAAAATCCTCACTATAGACTATACATCTTAACTCAAGCATTGTCATGACACTTCTGGATGGGTTACTCCTTTAATACATATGTAATAACTAGTCCCCACAAATATTCCAATTGCCCAGAAGACACATGCTTCCTCCCTAGGTCCCACCCACAAGCCTGAACTAGTCATAAAACTAATGAATTCCCCCACATTCCATCATAAGTTCCTTCTAGTGTGTTTTTTCCCACATGAACATAACCTAGAAAACTACTCAAGAGGTTCCCAATCCCGATCACTACTCCAGGAAAAAAACTCTTTAACTATGGATTTATAATTTGATAGGATCTCAAAAATAAAGGTGCACCTTATTAACAATGGTAGTATTATTTAGTATTTTATGTCTCAATTTTCCATGGGTGTTACACCCCCTCCCCCCCCCCCCCCAAGAATAATGTCCTTGTTATGGACCCCATACCTCAAACCCATGAAGTGCATCCATGATTTTAGGGGGTATTGAATCTGATAAACAAAATTTATGACCTGACCACCCTAGTCCATGAACATAGTCATCTAATTATATGGGTCTCATGTAATACCTTGGTTTCCTACCCAGCACACTATGGACTATTACCCATTAGGGTAACTTATCAGGATAATAATTATCCCCATAGTCCAAAAAATGTTATTTCAGTGTGTTTTCCCCTCACTCACATGCACCCAAGAAACTTTCCAACATCTCACCCATCCTGAAAACTACTCCAATATAAGAATGTTAAACTATGGAGTTGTAATCATCTAGGACCCTAAAAAGAATATTTCACCTTATTGACATGGGAAGTCAAATTTATGCTTTTAACCCATTAAAATTATGGGTTGTTACACTCATCCTTATAAAAACTATTTATATTATTCTTTTCCTTAAGAGTAAAAAAGACTCTTATAGTGTCCTGGTACTTGATCACCTTTATCAAATTTCTATCTCAAATGATATAACTTAAGATTAAAAAGACATGTAATTTAGGAATTTAACAAAATTATAGTATGTAGATATATTGTATTGGTGAATGAATCTTATGATGTTAGAAATGATTCATACAAAAATAATAATCATCCTTATATAATTAAAATGATCATTACAGAATTCAATTTATCCTTATGATATAAGAATATCCCTTAAGGAATCCTTGATCATCATTATGAAATTTAAATGACTCTTATAGAGATATGGATCAGCCTTATGGAAATTAAAAACCCCTTATAGATTTATGTATCATTATTAAAAAATTATAATTCCTTTGAAAGTTATCTACTCTATAGCTAAAATTAATCTTATGAAATTAAATCTTATGGAAATGACTCTAACAAAAATGACTTAGTCATTTTTTTCATAATTCTACAACTAAAAATAAATGAACATTTTCCTTAAAAAATCTAATAGAATAATATCTTATCAAAAACATTCAAATACCATAGAGATACATCCTCAACATCTTCCACTAATCTCCATGAATACTTTACAAAAAATATATTTTTTATTGATTTCATTGGCATTTTTTATCACCGCTTTTTATTTATTCTCAACCTCAATAACTCACTCTAATAAACACAAAGTCACATACTTTCTCAAATAGAATTATCTTTAAATGTTTTCACTAGATAAAGTGGTGTTTTGAGATAATTTCATCCATTGATGACAAGAAACTTTTGGCTATGTGATCTAGATACTCTCCTCCTTAATCCAAACACTCATATATATTTTTATCTCCCTTTATTCTATAATAACTAATTTTGATTTAGTATAAAAATTTATAAATGTGCACCACTTATACCCCTTTTATAATAAATATAATTCATAGTGTGGGTTTCCCCTAGAGTCCCTCAATTTAGAGGGAAGGGTTGAATCTTCATGTTTAGCCTCAATGTGTTAAATTTATCTGTGGACATTGAATTAGTTAATATATTGGAAAGTTGATCTATTATGGGAATAAATTAAAGTTGTATATCTCTATTTTCAACCCTATCATTTATGAATTGAAGAATGATATCAATTTTCTTTGACAAAGAGTGTTTCAATATATTCTTTGATATGGAAATTTCACTTTGATTATAAGATGAAATTTTTAGTGGTTTCTCAATATTCACCTTAAATATTCGAGTAGTCCTTTCATACAAATCATCTAGGTAAAATAACTTGTATCAGCCACATATTCATACTCTATGATAATTAATGTCATTGAATTCTATTTCCTAAAGTTTCAACTTACACAGCTTCATCCTAATATAAAATGGTCACCTAAAGTAGATCTTTTGTCCTCAAAATCACCTACCTAATCAATATTAGTGAAACTAAATATATTTAGGTGTGTATCCTTCTTATATTTAAACCAATAGTTTAAATTCCATTTTATGTATATCATAATTATCATATATATAATAATAAGTAATTTTTTTGATCACTTTGGTATCTAGAATACAAGCTTAGTATATATAAAATATCAAGTCTTGATGCTGTAAGATGCAATAAACATCCAACTAGCATTCTAAATTCTCTTTGATTCACACTTTATCTTTAATAATACTTCTCAAGCTTTATTCCAGCCTATATAATTGTGGATACTAGTTTGAAAACTTCCATCGAATTTTTTTTCAATAATTCTCTTGCATTATTTTCTTGGGAAATAAACAAAAAAACTCCCACACTTTCGATCCCAGAAAGTACCGCAGTTCGCCCAACATGGAAATCAAAAATTTATTCTCCATTTTTTTATAAAATTATTTACGTGCACCCTCTTGATCATAATAAAATATAATTTCTTCAATATATGAAATTAAAATGAGATTACATGCCTCTTATTTATTTATGTAAACATTTATATCCACTTCCTCGTAGTGAACATCATTTTTCTTAGGCATCCACACAAATTTGAGTATTGGTCTCAAGATTCTTATTTAAGAACATAGAGAGAATTTATTATCTTGAAAACCATTCTTCCATCACCATATAGAAAAATACATTGGGATTATCCATAAATACTTCTTCCTTTATCTCTCCATTCAAGAAGAAATATTTCAACTCCATATGATATATTTTGTATTTCCTTTGACATGAAACTACTGGGAATATTCTTATGGATTATAATCATATAACAAGTGAAAATGTATCTTCAAAGTCAACAACATAAAAATATGAGTATCTATTGAATAAAAATCTTACCTTGTTCCTTGGGATTTTTCCTCTCATTTATATTTTCTTAGAATACTCACTTTTTTCAATCACATTTTGTCTCTTTGTCTCAGAATAAGGTCCCAAGTGGATTTTCTATCAATCTAATCTAGTCTATTAATCATAGAATCAACCCACTATTTATGATTGAAATCTTTAGCAAATTAATGTTATTATATTTGTTAAGTAAGAGTATTTTTGTTATCAACACTCGGTCTTATTCATATTAGAATAGGTGTATTCTAGTTCCCAATAATTTTTTTAGCCTCCACATGCTTCAACTTCTGATATTGAGATTCCTCATGGAATTAAAATCTATTTCCTATATAACCTTGTTTTTAGATGATGTAATATTTATAATTTCATAAATAATGATACTTTTATGCAATTCATCAAGGGTAATATATTCTATATCTTATAATTCTATGTTCTTTAGATCAAACTGGTCTAGAAAATTTATCATCAAACTTTTAATAATTATGGAATCATCCACCTTTTCTAGGTATCCTTAGATGTTGTTGAAAATCACATTGACTCTTATAAAGTATTCATAATTTTTTATTCATCATCTATATTTACATATTCAAATATAATTCTTTATATATATAACATTTATTCTTTAAATTTATTATTTCCTTTATAATTACTAAATGTGCCCAGTTAGGATAATTGTATCACTGAGAGGGGAAGGGGGAGAATCAGTAATACTTTTTATCTTATGTTTCTTTGAAATTGGAACAAAATTTTCATCATGTTAGAGATTCTATTACCTAATAAAAACAATTCAAACACACTTCCATAGGAACACAAATATTTACAAGGTTAACTGTTCAATATGAATAGCTACATACTTGGTATGGTTATAAGATACTCCAATACCACACAATCCACTAGAAAACTATATTTGGATTACAACAAGTAGGATATAAACTTTCACTTGTGTAGAACATTGAAGACCATCCAAACATATGTGTTCACCCTATTAGCACAAATAGAGTAAAACAATGATTGTGTAAAAAACATGTTACATGTGTTTCTTTTAAACTTTCACAAATGTATTCAATTGAAAAAAAATCTTCACTTTCTTACCCAGAAGATGGTAATAACTACTTGCACTTTGTTAAGGAAAACCTAGTCTGATTTTCCTAGTACATTTTTTTAATCCAATTCTTCCCAGTATGATTCTCCCCAACATGTTTTTTACCGATATGATTCTCTCAACCTGATTCTTCTAAGTCTGATTCTCCTTGAAATGATTTATCAATACAAAAATATATAGCACTACTTGAGTATGATTGATAGAAATCTTAACTTCTTCTTCCTTAGTCCAAAAATACCTAATACAAAAATCCTGATCAGATAATCCAGCCTGATACGATGGTCATCTGAATACGATTGACAAGAAGAGTATGGTAATCATCAAAATAAGATAATCACAGAATATGATATTCATTTGAATACAACATTGTGATCTTATCTCTTCTCATTTCACTTATTCAATGAAACTTCTTCAACAAAAGCTCAGTACGAGAACTTATTCTTCTCTCTAAAAACACGGAGCTTCTCTCTCTTCTATAGTGAACTGTATATTGGGCATCAGAAAAGTACGATGTACTTTTTTCCTTTTATTGGTTATCCCAAAGAGGTATTGGATGGAATCCCAAAATATTTACCACTTAAACAAATTCACCCAAATCTCAATTTCCTCTAAAATCTTAGGTGCATTTATGACTTTGTCAAAATTTATTGATTCTTCTAAAAACTTCTTCAAACTTTATCTCTTCTTTATATCAATCTAATTTCTTTAAAACAAATCACTATATCAATTTAATGTAACTGTATGAAGAAACGGATACCATTTGGATTGTTGAATACAATGATCTATATTAATTGAATTTTATCATTATTTTGAATGTTAATATCCCCCTTGATAGAACATTAAATAAACTCTTTCATCTCTACTCTAAAATCACTTTTACTTCTTCACTTCTTCTCTTGACAAACTATAACCCCACTTTAAAAAGAAAATAAAGTAATTAAACCCATTTGGATGGTTTAATACATTTTTTATCAGTTTTTGTTGTGATGGTTTTCATCAGCCTCAGCTCAATTCAATTTCCATCGGCCTTTGTTGAAAAAAAATCCTCCTGAGTACGATGGAATGTCAAATACAATGAACTGGTGTCAATAGCTTTCAACTTCAGTAACCAGATTTCTCTCCAACTCATCTTGATTAAAATTGTTCAGATTATGACCTCTCTAAGTATGCTCTCCCTTGATACAATTAATCTGAGTACAATCATTTTGTGTATGATGCCTCTAATTATGACTAACCTGGATAAAATATTGTCTGAGCACAATGTTAATCATCCTTATTCTTCTTTTCCACCTAGATATTATTAAACTAAGTATGATTGGAAACATCATTTTTCCTTTCATTCTAGTTACGATCAATCTGGAAACAATTGGACGCATCTCATTCACACCCCTTTCTTTAATCAAGGTTGCATCATATGTTTCAAAACATACTTATGATTTATGAGAATTAAAAATAAAAAAAACATCATCACATTTAATTTATCGTAGTCATGCATACTCTGATTATCCCATTATGATCACTTCTTCCATTTTGGATTGAGAGTAAATATGATGATAATTTACTTCCAACGATATTCATTTTCAATATAATCGGACCTTTTCATTCAAATATATTCTTCTTGATATGACGAAGTTTCTTAAAAAAATTCAGTCTGATTTTCGAATAAATAAAAATTGAGGTGATTTCCTTTCTTCAAACAAACTTTCTTGAAAACAAGACAACAATTGAAAACGATCACCTTCATCATCATCTTGGTCCTAAAAGTATCCCACTTTGAATTTTATTTTCAACCATGTTTCATAAATCACTAAACTTTGTATCCTCATGAAATGAATCACTTTTCAACAATTCTAAGCCTATATGATCTAACTCATTTTAGAATATAATAATTATTGATAGAAAAACCATGTTGTCTGAAATTAGTGAGTATGAACCGTATTCATATTTTTTCCTCATCTCTTCTTCTTTCTTGTAAAACAATAAAAAAATTCCTACAACCACTCAAACAAATAAAAATAATAGTTCAAACACAATACAATACTAAATTCACATCTTACCCACAACTCCACCTTTTTATATGCCTTTTTAGGATAGATTTATGAAATAATATAATTATCCACCTTGACAACATTATCCAAAGGTAATATGAGAGAGGGAATATAAACACATGTCTTAACCATGATTAGAAAGAGGTTATACACCCATGTTCAACCTTGATTTAGAAAAATATTCCTTCAGTAAAGGTTTTGTGAAAATGTTAGCAGACTTTTCTAATGTTGGAACATACTCCAACTTAAATTCATTCTTCTCCCCATACTATTTGATGAAATGAAATTTGATACCAATATGTTTTGAACGATATTGCTTAACTAGATTCCTAGTGAGATTGATTGTAATTTTATTATCATAACCCAAGAGCAAGGGTAACTTCACATCACCTTCTTCATTCATCTTGTTCTAAAAAACTCACTTTGTGACAATAATGTTTTTGTTTCCTTGATTGGGTATGAGTTCCCATGTATTATTCCTTTCAATCTAATCCAACTCTTCATCCATAGAATAAACTCATTATGGATACTCAAAATCTTCTTTTACATCATTCGGCTCCACTTTTGAAAACCAATAAGTATGTGTAATGGAATTGGTTGTTCTTCTCATTTGAACATTCTGATGTTGATCACCAATAATGTTCTGAGATTCCACTTTCTTCCTCAGCCTATGATGTGATTTTCAAGTATCATCTACACCACTATAAATATCTTAGTCGGGTTCATCTTTTTAATAAGGATTAGAATTATATGTATCCTTAGCAGAATTGTTTTCAAAACAATATTTCTCAACTTTCACATTTTTCTGAACATTTTTATCTTCCCTTGTCTTTCCAATTACCTTTACATCAACTGAATCAAAATTTATTATTATTTCTTTTTTGAAACATCTATACCCTCTTCCTCCCAATGCATATCCAAGAAAAAATCCATCTTCACCTTTTTACTCAAACTTTATATAGTTTCCACCTTCCTTCATTATAATACATGGACTCTCAAATACATTAAAGTGTTTCAAACTTGGATTTTTCCCATAAAACAATTCATATAGAGTTATATATAAACTAGAAATATAGAAACATTGGTTTTGAATATAAATAGTAGTACTCATGGATTTTCTCCAATAGTAATGAGAAAGGCCATTTTCATGTAACATGGTTCTTCCCATTTCCACCAAACTTTTGTTCTCTCTTTCAGCAACCCCATTTTGTTGAGGAGTGTAGGGGGAACTATACTCATTCCTAATTCCATGATTCTCTAGATAAATTTTAAATTCATCACTTTTGTATTCACCACCATTTTCAATTCTCAAATTCTTTATTGAATTCCCACATTCCTTTTTAGATTTCCTTTGGAAACTTTTAAACATTTTCAAAGTAACTAATTTATGTTTCATAGAAATAACATAAGTAATGAGAGTAAAATAATAAATGAAAGTAATGAATTAATTATCTCCATTTTTTGATTTCTTGCTCATTGGACCATATATATCAGAATGAATCATCTTCATATATTTTCATGAATAAATATCAACTTTCTTATTCCCTGATATTATAATATTTCTTTTCTGAAAAAGTGTGAAACACCAATTTATTATTCTTGGAAAGATAAGAATGTCTCAGAAACTATTTATTTTAAATAAATTTCTCATGTTTCTTTGAACCATGTGTCCTATACTTTTATGTCACAATTGATTATCTTCCACTAAACTCATGTAACAATAGTTTTGTATTTCACTAACCTGAAACAAGTTTCCCTTTATACATTTTCCTCTTGTAACAATCTTTCCATAATCCTCACTTTCCACTAAAAAACCCATCTTTTCTGAAGATAAATTTGTTACCCTTATCACACAATTGTGAAACACTTATAAAATTGTGTTTCATCCCATGAACATACAATTTTTTCTTGGATTTTATCTTTTCTTTTCCAATGATTGTTGATCCAACACCTTTTATTCTCATGGATTCATCATTTCCAAATGTCACTATCCTTCCTTAAAATATTTCAAATTATTCAACAATTTTAAATATCCTATCATATGATAATAACACTAAATATCAAGAATCCTTGGATGTTTTCCTTTTGTATCTTTCAATGTGGTTTCAACAATAAGTGTTATTTCTTTTTTTTCTTCATATTCAAATTTTGTGAACTGTTAAAAATATTTTGTTGTGCTGGTAAAAAAACATGACATCCTTTTTAAAGATTTCTAGGTTGTTCACATCTTTCACAAATAGAAATCATGGGTTGGAATCTATTTTCAATATTTTCTCCAACCTTTTCAGGTTTCTTCAAAACAATATTATCATACTTCTTCTTTTGAGGGAATTATCTCCCCATTAAACCATGCCTTTCATAACCTATGGAATAATAGTAATGTTGTTGGTTAAACCAACACATATTTTTTGTATGTCTGAATTAACCACAATACTAGAAATAGAGATCAAATGATTATTTTCCTCTGAAACTTTCATATTGGTCTAAATTGTGAGTACATTTCTCATCCACATTATTTAATTTCTTTTCTGATCCACCAAACATTCTATTATCAATAAGTGTATTAATTTTATTTTTTACTTTATCAAAATCAGATTTTTTTGACATTTTTCTGTATTTATATTGCTTCAAAACATTTTCATATACAGGGTTATTTAAGACTTTTGAATTCTCAACATTTTTGGTCTTGGTCAAATGAATAACTTTCCCAGCTTTCTTCTCTTTAGAAACAATTCCATTACTCCTTTCAACATTTTAAGATATCTTTTATTTATTTTCCTCAGGTTTCTCATTTAGATTTCTTTCACCAACTTCATAGAGATAGTTTTTGAAATTGGTATTTCTTTTTTCATCTTTTGAAAAATTTTGTTGTACATGTTCTAACTCTTCTTGTTTTTCCTTCAACTTCACCTCCAAATAGTCATTATGATTATTTTCTTCTTTAATAGATTTTTTCACATCATCATTCTCTTTTACCATATTTTGTTTCTAATTTAGAATACATTCTTGATTATTTCTTAATTAATATTCATATTCTAACTTCTTTTTGTCTTATCAAGTCTTCTAATATTCCTCATGAATTATTTCAACTCTTCTTTAAAATAATACTCAAGTTGAGTTTCTCCTTCATGAGAATTACTGATTCCAAATTCTTCATCATTCACTATTTCAATGAAGGTATTTTCAATACCAAACTCAATAGATTTTTCAAATTCAACAGCATTGTGTTCTTCTTCATATTTATATAAGAAACTTCATATTTTGGATTTGAAGAAATTTTTATCTTTCCCTATGGAATACAATATTTCTCAACATCCTTGATTCTTCCATGCTCTTCTTGGATTTATTTATTATTAATCATTATCTTATTCATTCTTTATTTATGAAAAATTTACAAAAAAATGACTAATGGATCCACATTCAAAATATTTCTATGGAAGTTTCCCTTTGTATATCCATGTACCTATTATTATAATTTTAGAAAATGATGATAAAATTCCATCAAAGTTTTTACATACCTCATTTTCAGAATCAAATTCATGATCTTCATCTTCAATAAGAATTTTATTTGATTTTTATTTCTTTGTAGCCTTGAAATACATTTCTCTATCAAACTTTTTCTTCTCTTCATTATTTTCCCCCTTCTCATTTCATAAATAATGATATTGTTATGACAATCATCTACAGATAATGTTTTAGGATCTCTTTCTTATAATGAAAAACATTTTCATCAAACATATTGGGAAGGATTCTTAATATCTATTCAACAACTATAGAATCATTGAAATTTTCACCAAGACATATGATAGTGATGAAACTTTCATTCACCATGGTAAATAATTACCTACCAGATTCATGCTCTCTCATCTTCAAATCATTATACATCAATCTCTAGATTTGTAGATTTTTCTTCTTCACTTTTTTATTTCCTTCATATATGTTTTTAAATTTATCTCATATACCTTTGACAATGGAAAAACCTTTCACCCTTAGGAATTCACTTTCATAAAGTGATGATTATCAGGAATTTTACCCTAGGGCCCGTGTTGTGACTACCACATGCCCGCCTTCCATAGGCCAGGTACTAGCGACTAGCACCAAGTAAGCATATCCCAAATAAGTGATGAAATTTCCTTTAAACCTATACACATGCACAAAGCTCAAACTGAAGAAAGTAAAAATAGTGTAAACCAAAACTGTCACTGAGAAAATTACTGAGAGTATAATAAAAACCGAAAGTACAAAGGGGTCAGAATACAATCCCAAAACCACAAAGGAAAGTACAATTGCCACATTTTTTCATGTCGATACCATACCAGAAGGGTAGGTGAAGGGTATCTTTCTGTAGCCATAGAAGTAGGCCATTCTGTCCCATCTCAATGAGCACCACCTGGTCCCAAACCACCAAGGTCTCCGTTGAAGTTTTGATCACCTTCACAATACACGACACATGCAGGCAAAGACCGTAAAAGGGTGACTAACACAATACTCAATAGATACCCAAAAACATAAAATAAATACCACAAAGTAAGACCACAAAGAAAGACCACAAAACAAAGTCATCTCATACTAGGTATAACTCAAAAGTATAGAAAGTAAGATTATCAGTCATAAAGCTGAAAAATCTTGTACTGATGAGGGAATCATCCCTCGTGATACACTGAGTTTTTCCTGGCTACTAGACCATTGAGGTATTCTCAGCTACTGGACCATGAAGTTCTTCTTGGATACTGGACCACTGAGATCTGATCAGCTACTGGACCACTAAGGTCTACTCTGTTACTGGACCACTGAGGTCCCCTCGGCTACTGGACCACTAAGGCCCGCTCGGCTACTGGACCACTGAGATCCACTTGGCTACTATACCATTGAGGTCCACTTGGCTACTGGACTAGTGATGTCTACTTAGCTACTAGACCACTGAGATAGGCTCATCTACGAGACCACTGAGGTCCACTTTGCTACTGTATCACTAAGGTCCGCTCAGCTACTAGACCACTAAGGTCTGCTCGACTACTGTACCACTAATTTTTTCTCTACTACTATTCCACTGAGGTCCCACTTATCATATACCTTATGTCATATCCAATTGTAGTATTCCCACTCTAGGGTATGCTTGATTCTGAGAGAATCTAATCCTCAAGTCGTCTGACGTATCTTGACTACCACAAAAAATCACTTAGAGTATACCCAAAGGATTGTCTCATTGAAAGGGTCCTGACACCCCAGACATTACGTCAATCAAACACCCAATATGAATGATATTGGTGTTTTAATAAATAGGGTCCATTTGCATCTGGGCTCAGTCTGACTTGGTCAGACCAACCCAACCAACCCATCCTGGGGGTCCCGCATGACCCGACCTGGTGTGACCGACCCAACCCAACCTGGTTGAGTTTAATCTAACCTGGTCTGGCCTGACTCAGTGGCCAAGCCCATTGCGCCTTGCTGGACCAGGCCTGATTCAGTCATAGGTCCATCCCACTGGGTTGGCCAAGCACCCGGCCTGCTTTCTTTGGTCTGGTATGACTTAGTTGGACTAGTTGCTTTCCATTTGGGCTGCACAATAGCCTGGTTTCTTATCCGGCCCTGCCCACATGGTGGGCCGATTCTCCTCCATCCTAGGCCGTCTAGTGGCCCGGTTCACTCCATCAGCCTGGCCTGTATCGGAAAGCCGACTTGGGTACAACCTGTATGTCGTGCTGGCATCCGGTTCACGTAGCCACGTGGCTGGATGAGGTTGGCCACCTCCCCTCTGTAGGTGGTCCAGCATGGACCACATGCAAGATCACACCACAGCCCGCCCAGTGGGCCACTTAAACTGACCCAATTTTCTACTGGTGCTGCCCCCCTACACCACTATAGCCCCAGCTAGTCGCAGCCTCCACTACCTCGATGCACCACTGGGGCGCACCACCTCCACAGTCCATCTGACTTGCTCCTCTAGTCTGTTTCATGATCCGTTTGCGCTTCCAGGATTCTAGGGACTTCATCATCACTGTCGTATACTCCTCGCTACTGTTTCATCGCTCCAGGGGTCTAGCCTCATTTGGAACCCCCTAGAAAAGATCTGACATGAACTTTTGGGTCTGTTGGCAAAGAACAAGGAGAGAGGGGGGATCATAGAGAACACCCAGTGAACAAACCGACCTTTGTTTTTATTAGCCCAAAGTTGTTCTTTTCAGTAGGATCACGAATCATAATTCAAAATCCCCAAGATTTAATTCCTAGTATCAAACCTGCAATAATATTTCCTAATCCTGCAAGAATAATTCATCCATGTATCAACTAGTTAGTGAGTTGATCTACATTCTTCGATTAGAAGGGAATAAAATGGGAAAAATAATCACTTATATTTAAACCCCTACCTGGGAAAAGGAGATTAGTCGAGGATGATCATATGTCATCGTATTTCAATCTATGGTCTTGAATCCACTCTCCAAGGGTGTCTTCACTGCTTTCCTATTCACTGGCATTCATCATTGGAGAGGTTTCCTTCATCGTTCATTAGAGTAATTCTAGGGATGTTTGTCAACCCTGAATTCCTATTTAATTAAAGAAGGAAGATGCACTATGTGTTGTATTATCTCCACATTAATTTATTAATGAGTTTCATTAATGGATTCAGTGTTGCCTCGTCATTGAAATGCAGCGCTGATGAGTCACTACATAACGATGAAGTGAAAATAATTAAATAACATTCTTTAAGTTATTTTATTTTTCTTCAAAATGTCCTGAAAACTATATTTTTTAGTCGACCAATGACATTCGATGTTAGGCCCATCCTAGGAGAATATTGAAACTTTGAGTTCAACAGTTCCCTTGTATTTTTGATCCAGGCACCAGTTTAAAAGTTAGAAAAACCCGCTCGCACGTTTATTTAATAAACATTAAACATATTTCAAAAATAAATTCTGGCCACTCTAGGCCTTTGAACCAAATTTCATCTTATATCCTAGTCTCTAAATAATCCCATTTAATTTTTGAAAATTTTACATGGAATTATGGGGTATTACATTACCCCTACCTTTGGGGATTTACGTCCTTATAAGAGAAAACAAGGTCTAAACAAACAAATGGGGATACTGAGCATGAATATGAGCCTTCCTCTCCCATTTTCTCTCCTGGAGACTCTCATGCTACCAAAAAACATGCATCATAGGAATAGAATGCCCATGACAGATCCTCTCTTATAAATCCTCTATCACCATCGGGTACTCCGTGAATGTTTATTTATCATCAATCTCCTGCTCATCATGGTTGATGACTTGAGAAGGGTCATGCATGTATCTCCTCATCTAGGATACATGGAAGACATCATGAACCCTCTCTAACTAAGGTGGTAGAGCCAAGTGGTATTACACCTTGCCAACTCTACTTAGAATCTGGAAAGACTTGATGAATCTCAAATACAACTCTTTGACCTGGCCAAATCTTTGTATCCCTTATCAAGGAGAGACCCATAGGAATATGTGGTCCCCCTAAGTGAACTCCAAGGGTCTCTGTCACCTATCATCATATGACTTATATCAGCTCTATATAGTCTTCATCCACTCTCGGATGACCTACACCTTCTTAGTGGTGTCATGTACCATCTCTAGACCCATGAGTATTGACTCCCCTAGGTATGTCCATTATAAAGGTGACCTCCATGGTCATTCATATAGTGCCTCAAATGGTGTCATACTGATGGTGGAGTGGTAGATGTTGTTGTAATCAAACTCCACTAGTGGTATATGGTCCTCCCAACTATGACCAAAATCAAGAATGAAAACACAAATCATGTACTCCAAGGTCTTTATGGTCTGCTCTGTCTGACTATCCATTTATGGGTGAAAGTCCGTGCTCAAGAGCAGCCGAGTCCCAAACGCCTCCTACAATTCCTTCAATAACCAGGGTGTAAATCATGCATCATGATCTGAACTATTGTAGATGGGACTCCATGTATTCAAACTTTCTACTTCACGTAGAGGCATCCCAATCTCTCTATTGAACCCTGATCTCGAATGGGTAAGAATTAGTATAACTTGGTTATTTGGTCTACGATCACCTAGATGGTATTGTTCCCCCTTGATGTACATTGTAAGCCCATCACAAATTCCATCGATACACCATCCCACTTTCACCCTGTTACCTCAAGGGGTTGTGTCAAACCTACTAGAACTTGGTTCTCAACCTTCACTTGTTGACAAGTGAGGCATATCAAGAAAAAATATGCAACTTCTTATTTATCCCCGCCACCAGTGTTGACATTGGAGGTCCTGGTATATCTTTACCACACCTGGATGTACCTTTAAATGGGATGTGAGGAACTCCCTCAACACCGCCTCTCGCAATGCCACTGGTATTACAGTGCATCCTCGGAAAAGTATGATGTGCTCCCCACCTTTCGAATATCCATTAGGGTCATGCCTTATGGACATCAGGGCATGTATAGTCTCGCAGCCGATATCTCCAAGTTGTGCATTCCTAACTTTCTATAAGAGTGGAGGGTATACTACCATTTACTAAAGAACATTTGTCTACTCTCTATCCATGAAGGTTATCTAAAGTGAGGCCAACTTTTCTAAGGCCTTGTTCAGTATCTGTTAACTCAATCTCCTACTAAGAGATTCTTCCACTAAGTTCCCCTTCCCTGGAGTATAGACTATCTCAAAGTAATAGTCCTGGAGGAACTCTTTCCAATGCCTATTTCTCATATTTAGATCCATATGAGAAAAGATATATTTGAGACTCTTGTTGTCAGAGTAGATGATGAACTATTCTCCCATAAGGTAGTATCACCACATCTTCAGTGTGAAGACTACCACTGCTAACTCAAGGTCATGAGTCACATAGTTCTGCTCATGCAGTCTCAATTTTCATGATCTATAAGAAATAACTTCTTTCCCATACATCAGGACATAACCAAGCCTGATTCCTGATGCGTCACAGAACACCACTTAGTTGGTTCTCTCCTATGGCAGCCTTAAGATAGGATCACTCCTCAAGTTCTACCTTAGCTGCTGAAATCTCTACTGTTATATTTCTATCCACACAAAGGGTTTTCCCTTCTTCTTCAATTCCCTCATGGGTGATTCCACTATAGAGAAGTCGGGTTCAAACCTCTGATAGTACCCATCCAACCCAAGGAAACTTCACACCTCAGTAATTCTCATGGGTGGCTCCCAAGAAATCACTACCTCTATCTTTACTAGATTCACTACAACTCCAGTATCTAAGATGAAATTTCCTTGGAAGTGTACCTTTCATATTTAGAACTCACAATTTTAGTGCTTTTCGTAAATTCGATGCTCTCAGAGTGTGTCATGAACCATCCTTAGGTTTATTGCATGATCCTCCTCAAACGATGAATAAACTAAGATGTCAATAATGGAGACCACTACAAACCGATCTAAGTATGGATAGAAGATCATTTTCATGAGTCCCATGAAATTTATGGGGTGTTCTTTACACCAAAAGGTATCACTAATTACTAGTAGTGTCCGTAGAGACATTTTAAAGACGTCTTCGTTATGTCCGCATATCATACTCAAAACTAATGATAGCCTAATTTGAGGTCAATCTTCAAGAACTATCTCACTCCCTTCAGATGATCGAAGAGTTCATCAATTCTTGGTAGATGATACTTGTTCTTCATAGTCACATGGTCTAGGTGCCATAAGTCTATGCATAACCCCATGCTTCAGTCTTCCTTCTTGGAAAACAATACTGGGTATTCCCATGGTGAAACTCTAGTACTTATGAACCCCTTCCTCTAAAAGTCCTCCAACTATACCCTTAGCTCCCAGAGCTCTGCGGGATCCATTCAATATGTAGTGGTAGATATAGGTGCTCTCTTGGGGTATAGATCAATACATAAGTCTACCTATCTCTAAGGAGGTGGTCCTGGAAAATCCTCTAGAAATACATTCTCATACTTTTCCACCACTATAGGAAATTTTGGACTCATCATGTCCACTACACTGAGGGTCATTCTATCCAAATGATGAGTGATTGGCTTCACCCTCCTATGTCCAAGTCCATCCCATGCTACTCTTCTTTCCTTATTTCCGATAAAGGAAAACTAGTTCCCATCTCTACAGACACACTGCATTGTGCATCTAAAATATTCAATCTGAGGATGAACTACTCATAGAAAATCCATACCTAGAATGACATCGTAAGGCCTCAATGCCACTAATAAGAGATCCCATACAAAGCTCTCACCTCCAAGAGTAAGCTCACACTGTCAGCACCAGTGTGTGATTGTCAAATCCCCTCTCATAGGAGTCTCTAATTGAAAGGATCGAGCCAATGACTCGATCAGAATCTATGAGATCCAAACAAGGCATGTGGTAAAGAAAGAGTGACTAGAACCTGTGTCTATAAGAACTATATCTAGAGTGTAGAAGTCACAGATCATACCTTGTATCATCTCTTAGATGTCGGTATTGTAGACCTTTATTTCATTAAGTTGAGCCCACCCATGTCCACATACTCCTACATCCCATGATGGACCACCTAGGGGTGGTGGTGGTAATACCTCGTACCTACGCCCACCTTCTACCACTTGTACCACTCTTCTTCCACATCTTCCACCAGGTAGACCACTATGTTCATGTCTATATCACTGCCTTGATGGTATATCAACCATATGTTGGTACTCTTCATGGTGATTCATGCAATCCTAATCTATGTTCCCATTCCCACCACACACCTATAGTACTTTGTTCCTCGGATGGCTCCCTCTACCCCAGCAGCCTCGTACCACTGACCTTGAGTCCTGAGGTCATCCTCCAAATGGTATATCCTATTTTAGCCATTGTTTCATCTATTGGCTACCCACTATAGATAACTTGGACACCTGTCACTCGATGGTAGCTCCCATCGTCGGTGCCTACTCTGCGAGGAATCTCTCCATCAGTAGAGCTCTCTCTAGCACCCCATCCTATATAGGGATGCTGAGGTAAATCGTCAATGCCCTAATCTCCTGTTGGAGTCCATTATCAAAGGTCTTGGCCCTGAAGAAACATTATGTACCATATTCGTAGAGTAATGCGAGAGGTCTGTGAACCTCGCAGAGTACTCATCCACTATCAGGATGCCCTGGTGTAGGTGAAGAAACTCTTGTATGCGCACTGATAAAAAATTAGTGGGGAAGAAATCCTCCCTGAAAATTTTCTCGAATTCAGACCAGGTGAGGGTCGCCTATTTATGTGTATGGATGGTCAAACTCCACCATCTCCCTATTGAGCCCTATAGAAGGCTCATGGCGATAACTTCCATCTGGTCAATTGGCATCCTCAATAAGTAGAAGACTCACATCACTACCTCTAGTAAATCCTCAGTGACCTGAGGATCTATCTCTCCCATTAACCTGAGATTTATCTATCTCTCAAACTCATGTAAGGAACTAATCCTAGGTACGTCCTCTACTAGTAGTGATGGTAGTAACTGCTTACCAATGGGTGGTGATATTGCTGGGACACCGCTCAAAGGTACCATATTGTTAAACGGTCCCTATACCAAAGCCTCATCACTCTGTGGACCATCCTCATAGTCATGCACAAGAATCCTGGATGGTTGTCTGCATGGAGGCATCCTAAAAGAGATCAATATGAATAATTATTAATATATTATACCTAGATAGCTGACTCGAACTCAAAAAGATCATGATAAAACATTCAAAGACACATAAAACCATTGTTTTCATGTACTGAGTCAGAAAGCATAATTCAGGGCCCTAGTGAATGGATATGTCTGCTGCCACACCAACACTAGAATCCCAATCCTGAAATCTGAACTCGAAACACTTAACACTATTTCCCTATAAAATTTATAGACTCTTAGTTATTTTGGTAGAACCGACAACCATTTGAAACCAATTTGTCATGAACCGCCCCCTAGGGCTCAACTAGCACCGAGTAGGCATATCCCAAATAATGGATGAATTTCCTTTAAACTTGTATGCATGCACAAAGCTAAAAAAGAAAAAAGTAAACACAAAGTAAACGACAACTGTTACTAAGACAACTACTGAGAGTAAAGTACAAAATAAAAGTACAAAGGGGCCAGAATACAAGCCCAAAACCACAAAGGAAGGTACAACTGCCGTGGTCCGTCTTCTTGAGACCCTACATGAAGGGTAGGTGAAGGGTAGATACCTGTAACCATAGAAGTATGCTTGTTCGTCCCATCACAATAAGGACCACCTGATCCCAGACCACCAAGGTCTCCATCGAAGCATCGATACCTGCACGAGACACGACACGTGCAGGCAAAGCTCATGTAGGGGTGAGTAACACAATAATAATTAGGGACCCCAAAACTTAAATGAAATACCATAAAGCAATACTAAAAAGCAAGACCACAAAGAAAATACAACTCACACTAGGTACAAATCAAATTATAGAAAGTAAGATTATCATTCATATAGCTGAATCATCTTGTACTGCTGAGGTAATCATCCCTGATGAACCACTGAGGTTTGCTTAGCTACTGGTCCACTAAGGTATGCTCCTTTACTAGACCATTGAGGTTTTCTCAGATACTAGACCACTGAGGTCTTCTCCACTACTATACCACTGAGTTCTGTTGTGCTACTGGACTACTGAGGTCCGCTCAGCTACTGGACCACTAAGGTCCGCTCAGCTACTAGACCACTGAGGTCCGCTCGGCTACTGGACAACTAAGTTATACTCCTCTATTAGACCACTAAGGTATGCTATCCTATGGGAACATTGAGGTCTGCTCTACTACTGAACCACTGAGGTCCGCTCGTCTACTGTATTACTAAGATCCTCTCTACTACTAGGCCACTAAGGTCCTTCTCGTCATATCTTCATGTCACAGCAAGCTGTAGGATTCTGGCTCTCCAGTACGCTTGATTCTAATAGAATATACTCATAATGACATTATTTGTATCTCAGCTACCACAAAAACTCACTTATATAATAATAAAAAGAACGTCTCATCGCAAGGGTCCCAACACCATAGACGACGCGCCAATCAGACGCCCAGTCTAAAAGATGTTGGCATTTTAGTAAATAGGGACTGGTTGCATCTGGGCTCGGGGTCCCACAAGACCCGACCCGGTTCATTAGACCCAACCTGACCTAGTTGGGTCGAGGCCAACACAGTCTGGCCTATCTCAATGGCCATGCCCATTAGGCCTTTCTGGACCCGTTCCGATTTGTCTGTGGGTCCAGCCTGTCGGGTCGCCTAGCGACCTAGTCCGTATTCTCTAGCCCAGTCCAAATTAGTTAGACAGGTTTCTTTCCAGTCAAGACCCACAACATCCTAGTTTTCTATCCCTCCCAGCCCGTATGTCAATCCAGTTCTCCTCCAACCCAGGCAGCCCAGCGGCCCGGTTCACTCCATCGGCCCGACCTGCATCAGCAGGCCGACTTGGTTCGATCATAGATGTCGTGCTGGCATCCGGTTCATGCAACCATGCAGTCGGATGATGTTGGTCACCTCCCCTCCGCATTTGGTCTAGCATGGACTATGTTCCAGCATGGACTATGTTCCAGCGTGGACCGTGTGCCAGTGCATGTTGCGGCCCGCCCCACGGGCCGCTCGAACCTACGTGGTGCCTGACCGGAACCGCCCTCCTAAACCTCGCGGCCCCTACAGGTCATGACCTCCACCACCTCGATGAACCATTAGAGAGCACCACCTCCTTCTTATGGCTTCTGCTGCAGGCCACTACTGGCCACTTTCAGTGTGTTGGCGGTCTCCTTCGCAGTACATCGGACTTTCTCTCGTGGTTTGTTTCTCGATCTGTCTGCATTTCAACACTTATAGGGGCATCACCATCACTATTGCATACCCATCACCATTTTTCCATCACTTCGACGGTCTAACCTCATTTATAATCCCCCTAAAAAATATTTGATGTGACCTCATGGGTCTATCAGTAAAGAACATGGAGAGAGAGGGGGGATCATATAGAATGCCCAATGAACAGACCAACGTTCATTCGTGTCAGCCCGAAATTTTTCTTGTCTGCGGGATCATGAATTACAATTCAAATTGCCAAGATTTAATTCCAAATATCAAACCTGGAATAATATTTCCCAATCCCACAAGAAGAATTCATCTACAGATCAATTAGTTAGTGAGTTGATCTACGTTCTTTGATTATAAGGAAAGAATAGGGGAAAAATAATCACTCATATTTAAACCCCTACCTGGGAAAAGGATTATGGTTGAGGATGATCGTCATTCATTGTCCATCGATCTTCAGTCATGAATCTGATCTCCATGGGTGTTATCTTAGCTTTCTGATTCTATGATGTTCTTCATTGGATAGGTTTCATTCGTCGTTCATTAGAGGAATTTCAGGGTTGTTTTTCAACCCTGAATCACTGTTTAGTTAATTAAGGAAGACATGTTGCATGTTGCAGCATCACCATGATGATTTATTAATGAGGATCATTAATAGATTCAGCATTGCCTCATCGTTGTACTACATCACTGATGAGTCACTACATAATGATGAAGAGAAAATAATAACATAACATTTTAATTTATTTTATTTTTCTTCTTAAAGTCCCATAAACTATCTATTTCGATCAACTCATGCTGGTCAATGCTAGTCCCTTCTTAGGTGAATCTTGATGATCTAAGTTCAACAGTGCCCTCAAATTTTTGACCTGAGCATCATTATAAAAGATATAAAAACCTACTCATATGATTATTTAATGAACTTTAAAAATGGTTTGAAAATGCATTTTGGCCACTCTAGGCCACGAAATCATGTGTTATCTTAGATCCTAGTCTCGAAATAATCCCATTTAATTTTCAAAAAAAAAATTACATGAAATTTTGAGGTACTTCAATGATAATATTTTATTCTTGTCTCTTCCATCATTCTTAATATTCTTCTTATCAATAGATGTAAGGTGAGGTTTAAAATCAATTAGAGAAAAACCATTTTTTTTGTTGCTTCAGGAACATTATATCCAATAGATGTAAGATAAGGCAACACTATATCTTGCCAGATATGATAATTTTCCCCATCAAAAACTCGAATACCTTTACTATTCATGCAATTAAAATTCTCCATCAGTAAAGAATAAGTGAAGGGAACCTTCTGCTCTGATACCACTTGAAAGTTCTCAGTCAGTATAATTGTATCACTGAGTGGGGGAGGTGTGAATCAATGATAATTTCTCTATTATGTTTCCTTGAAATTGAAATAACATTCAACTCCTATTAAATATTATATTCCCTATTGAAAACAATTGAAACACACATCCACAAGAACACAAGTATTTACAAGGTTCACTATTAAATACAAATAGTTATGTACTTGGTATGGTTTTGAGATAATCCAATACCACACAATCCACTAGAAAAAAATCCTTGGATTACAATGAGTATAATATGCCCTTTCACTCATGTAGTACTTTGAAGACAATCCAAAAGTATGTGTGCACCCTCTTAGAACAAATAGGGTAAAATGATGATTATATAAAAATATTTGTTACATGTGCTTCTTTTCAACTTTCAAAAATGTATTCAATTAAAAAAATCATCACTTTCTTACCTAAAAGTTGGTAAGAAATTCTTGGACTTTGTTAAGGAAAACCCAGTTTGATTTTCCTAGTATTTTTTTCTATCTCATTCTTACCAGTACAATTCTCCCCATTACATTTTTTACCAGTATGATTCTATCATCCCAATTCTTTCGGGTCCAATTATCATTGATATGATTTCTAAATATGAAAATATAAAGCACCGCCTGAGTATGATTGATACAAATCATAAATTCTTCTTTCCTTAGTCTTCAATACAGAAATCCTAATCCAATAATCTAGCCCGATACAATAATCAGCTGAATATGATTGACAAGAAGAGTATGGTAATCAGATAAATACGATAATCATTGAATATGATAATCAACTAAATACAACATTGTGATCTATTCTATTCTACTTTCAATTATTTGTCAAAACTTCTTCAACAAAATCTCAATATGTGATATTCTTCTTCTCTCTAAAAACTCAAAGATTTTATCTCTTCTATGGTGAATAGTACATCATTCATTAGAAAAGTAGGATGTACTTTTCTCCTTTTAAAGGTGACCCAAAAGATATTTTGGAGGGAATCCCAAAACCTTTCTGAATCAAACAAATTCACCCAAATCTCAATTTCCCTTAAAATATCAGGTGCATTTAGGAATTCACCAATGCTTCTCGATTCTTCTCAAATCTTATTAAAAATTCATCTATTATTCATATCAATCTGATTGCTTAAAAACAAATAACTATATCAATTGAATGTAAATGTATGAATAAATGGATATCATTTTGACTACTAAATACGATATTCCGTATCAATTGAATATTAACATTCTTTTGAATGTCAAGATCCCCCTTGAAAGCACATTCATAAAAATCCTTCATCTCTTCTATAGAATCACTTCTACAACATCATTTATTCTCTTATCCCACTTGAAACCCACTTTAAAAGAAAAAAAAGTAATTTAACCCCTTTTGAATGGTTGACTACATTGTCAGTCAGTTTCTATCATAACGATTTTCATCGGCCTCGACTCAATTCCATTTCTATTGGTATTTGTTGAAAAAAAATCATGATTATGATGGAATGCCAAATACAATGAACTAGTGTCAACATATTTCAACATCAGTAATCATATTTCTCTCCAACTCATCTTGAGTACGATTTTTTAGAGTATGATCATTTTGAGTATGATTTCCCCAGATACGATTAATCTGAGTATGATTATTCTGGGTATGATCACCCTGATTATGCTTGTCTTAGATATGATCTTTTTTTAGTACAATATTCACAATTATTATTATTATTTTATACCTAGATATGATTAAACTAGGTATGATTAGAGACACATATTTTCCTTTTATTCCAAGTCTGGTCCATCTGAAAACAATTGGCAACATCTATTTCACTCCCCAATTCTTTCATTAATCTTGCATCAAAATTTTCACAAATTACTTATGATTTATGGAAATTACAAATCAGAAAAGCATTATCACATTTAATTTATCATAGTCATGTAGAATTTGATTCTCCCATTATGATCACTTCTTCTATTCGGGAACCACTGTGAATCCAATAACCATTTAATTCTAGAAATATTCATTATCAATATAATCGACCCTTTTCATTCAAATAGCTTCTTCTCAATATGATAGAATTTCTTAAACAAAGTGATTCCACTTTTCAAATAAATAAAAATTTAGTTGATTTCTTTTATTCAAACAAAATTTATTTATAAAAAAATAAAACAATTGAAAATTATCACCTTTATTAATAACTTGGTCCTAATAATCACTTACAAATTTATCCTAGATTTCATTAGCTTTTCAAAGACCCATAATTTTTTTGTAATCCATTTTTGATAAAATAATGAGAATAAAATTTTGGTCATTTCCATAAACTTTTAAATTTATCTTATTAGTAAAATACATTGGATCATTTCTCTAAATGAGTGGAAGAAAACTATTGTGACATATTTAACTTCTATGCCAAGTTATATAAGATAAGGTGCCATCCTATTATTTTATCTATGATAATTGTTTCCCTTTAAAGTGGGGACACCTCTAATATTAATATAATTGAAACTCTCTATTTCAAGTAAATTTTGGTTATAACTAAGGGTACCTAGAAGCACTAATTCCACTTGAGGTTCTCTAATAATAGGTTATTCTTTTGATAAGTGAGGGTTGAATTTGTGGTTCTCTCTTTTATAATTTATTTTCTTCGAAATTATCTTCTTTGACCTATTAGGATATAATACACTCAATGTAAATATATCAACCTTAACTAAATATGATAGGTAATTAAATACCATAGATCATAGACAATTTTTAAAAGGTTTGGACCCAGTTAGGTAACGAACACCTTGATAGGATCAATTGTTCACCCTGACTAATAAGTTTTTCACTATAAACACAAATGGTCACAATGGGTATCCTCTTGAACCTATAGTTAATATCACATGAAAAATAACTTCCACCATTTTACCGAATATCTACTTATAATTTTATCCTCTCACTACCCATTATAAGTATTTCAAAACATTATAATAAATATCATAACAAAAATTATGGTTACACCCATAACATATGATGATTTTCCAATATGAGACTTCAAGATGATCATAGAATAATTTTCTCATTTCTTCATGATATTCAATTGTATATACCTTAGTATTCTTCTTCCTCAAAATAGAGCCACTAGATTATTATAAATAGACTTTTATTCCTTGAAATGGGTGATTAATGTTGTAGAAAGAAATTTTTGATATTCTCTTTTCTCTCTCTCTCTCTCTTTGATATAATAGTTCTCTCTCTTTCTTCATAGTATCAGCTTCTCCAATCATAATTCTCAATAAATCTATTCTTGTAATGAATTTTATTATTTTATATTTATATATAATATTGTGAAAAATATTTAAAATAGAAACTTCCCATGATTTATAGTAGCCTGATCTTCTAATATAACAACTGTTGAAAATTCATCCAATGTGTCCACATTAAAATTTCATTCAAATCCTAGTAAATGTATTTTTTAAATTAATTATGAGACTTGATATATTTATTTATTTAAAATATCTTTAAAATATATGATAATTCCAAAACATTCTATGTTGTATTTCAAGCTTGCATGAACAGACATTCACGATATGGAAAACTCCTCTTGGTGAAACTAGCTTTCACTATTATCTTAGAGGGGTTGTGCAATGACTCAAGAGGGGGTGAATTTAGTTATTTAAAATTTTAATCTAATAAAATTGACCTCTTTAATTTTAATTTGACTCTATTCTTAACTCATATATTTGATATTTAGTAGAAATAAACACCGAGACACAAATATTTAAAGTGGTTCAGTTTAAGATGAACTTCCCTTAATCCATTCCCCCAACACTCAAATGAAAGTTTGGTTATTTTAACTTAAATAGTACTTTTATTAGGGATATAAAATCTAATTGAATGTAGTTTATGATTATAAAAAAGGATATAAAATATTTTAACTAGGATCTCCCTTTACAAAACATCTCTAGGACCTTCATTAAACTCAATTCAAAGAGTGTATTCTTTTACAAATAAAAAGGGAAAGAAAATTAATCTAGTTTGGAACAAAGTTGCAGGAAGAAAGTAACAATGGATGGAATATTTTCAAAGGATGAATATTTCTTTAATGTGTATCTCTAAAACATTTTGCGGTTGTAGTAGATGTATAGGAAGCATAGTGGCAGCAGTACTCTGTTTTTTTACTTCTTTTTTGATAAGGAATATAATAGCTTGATCTTAGGAAGAAGAAGAATTGTAGTTCATATGAAACTTTTAAAAAAATATCATGTAAAATTAAGTACTTATATCTTTAAATAATATAAAATAATATAATAATACCTAAAATATTAAATTATTTATATTCTATATGATATCATCTACATGAATAAATTTTTAGTATGGATACAGTATTCAATGGAAACATTATCTTATTTAGAAATATTATCTTTCATTAAATTGGGTTCTTATATATTTAAATAAATACACTTTAGATAAAACAACATCATGAATGGATGTTTCTCAAAAAATAATAATGGTAAAAAATTACTTGAAAACCTAAAAGAAATTGAACGCAGTATCAGTTTTTCTTCCTCTGAAATTTTATCCACCGTAAAAAAGTTAAAAAAGTATATCTTTAATACTAATGAAGAGAAAATTTTTATATAAGATCATAAATGGTTATATTTTAAGATGAAATAAATTAAGTCTGGATACCCAAAAAAATTCGTAAGAATGTTTTCTCCATCATAATATATTTTTTCTTCATATGATATTATCGAGTAACATAAGATTTCTGATCCATGTAATATATTTTTCCTCATAGGATATTCTATAGATTTTGTTATATAAACTATATATATATAATAAATATAATTCCCCATATTTTTTATGCATAGATATTACATCTTAATAGATGAATTACATAATATTAAGATCCATTCCAGAACCATAAAGGTTTAGTGTCTTTAGAAACATGGATACATAAAAGAATGATTCATAAAATATCTACTTCATATACCACTTATTTACTCATAACTAAACCCTTCTTATACACTTCATTCTTAAAAAATTCTTCATATCTTGGGGAAAATAAAACATAATAAAGGATGAACTCAAATCCTCGGTAAGGGTAAACAAGATAGATATCAATGATTATTTAAACATAACATGATAAAATCGGTATGAGAACATTTAAAATCATACCTAGTAATTATTAGATCATAAACATGAATCATGGAACAAATATTACAGTTCATAAGACATGAATCATAAAAGAATCCAAAAATATGATCCATGAGAACAGAATATTGACATAAAATCGTGTCATAAGTTTTCATTATAAGGGTGGAATAATCATAATCATAGAAATATTATGTCAATGATACTCACAAATAAATTGTTAACATGTTAGGATTGGGATAATGACTTATATACCTACTTCAATCTTGGGATAATCTCCAGTGTACCCTCTTTTGGGCTTGGGATAACCTCCTATATACACACTTTCAGGCATGGGATAACCTATCATGTACCATTTAAATTCATGGAACCATAATATTTACTCAATTAGTTATATTTATATATAATTTTGATATAACAAATCACATAATCCAAAATACATTCATATATATGCCATAAGATCAAAAAAATATTTATTATAAATTGATCCATGGAAAAGAAAATGTGTTTCAACAATATTCAATAATCATTACCATAAATCATCTAAAGAAAGAATAAATATATAAATATTAGATATTATCACTAATAAATACTATATGACATCAAATAATGTTATCATAGATTAATTTATTATTAAAATATCACTGGAATATTTCTTGAAAAAAATACCCTTTTAACTTTTAAATCACGTTTTCAAAATCTAAAAATTTATCAAATATTACAGAAAAAATGTATTTGAAAACCCCTTATAAATTTTTAAAGGAAGATTCAAATCATTGAGTGGTCATGATGAGGGAAAATTTAGTTCATGATTTTTATGTTGGAAGTAAATATTCCTCTCACATTTTTTGTACAAATAAAAAAGTATCTCATTCAGAAAATGGAAAGAAGATTCATTTTAAAAAAATTTAGAAAACTAAATCATGTGTAAAATGACTTTAAAAAATCATATTAGAGTAGTAAAAACATTCTTGAAAAAAATTTATAAAACATGGACATAAATGAAAAATTATTTTCAACCAAAGTGAGAAATAAAGTTGGTTTTCCCTAAAAACATTCTTTACATATCTTAAGTACAAAAAGTGAGGAAAATTGAAGGAAAAAAATTATTATCAATAAATAAACTGAGAAGAATAAAATTAAATGTATTTATCAAGTAATTTTTATATAATTTCCTTCTATGTTAATTTATGCATAAACAATCCAGATTAAAATGAGATTGAAACATAAATCTTTTGCCACTTTAGTAACTTTTAAATCACAATCCCCATGAAAGAGTAACTTCAAATAAAAGTTATAATATCATGATAATAAGTAGTTTCATTATATAATATGTAAAATTTGTTGTATATACCCCTCATAAAGGAATATAGGTGCATAACATAACATATTTCTTAAAGAATACAATTTGAGACAATAAACCCTTACATCAAGTTCTATTTTCCTCAAAATAAATTTAACATCATATATAATAAATTTAAATTTTTATACTTATGTTAAATATTCATTTATATAATCATAATATCATATGTGATATATTTATAACATTTCAACACCTGTTTATTAATAATTACTTATTAAAAATAATGTTTTCAGGTGTAAACTCTTTCATTTTTCATGAGAATTTTGATTCGATAGTTCTGATCCTTATACTTTTATCATGATTCAATCATATAAAAAATTTTAATAGTGATATAAATATAATACATATTCACTATATATATATATATATTTAGATTCATCCATAAAGTATATAGATGGAAATATGAATTATACCATTCATGGAGACTGTAGGTCATATGTATGCAAGAATGTTGCTTTCATTTTTTGACAGATTGAAACAAAAAGTAAATATTAATTCACCATTAAATATTTATTATTATATAATAAATATCATATATATTCATTAAATAAATCCATATTACCATCCATGTAAATTGGAATCAAAAAACAAATTACATCACTTCATGGAGGTGGTAGTCCACATATACGCATGAGCGACATTATTATTTTCCAGTAGATTAGAATGTAAGATGGTAGATATGATATTATAGTTATAGGCGAATAATTGTTTAATAAATATCATATATAATCTTTAAATCCTTAATAATGTTCATCTCTAAAATATGGTTATGGAAAATGAATTGTATAGCTATGTAGAGGTGGTAGTCCACATGTATGCACATGGGATACCTTCACTTCCCATTTGATGAAAAAGAGGGTGGATGATGGTATTTAATAAAATTTAATTATATTTAGGAAACTTAATTTATTATTTTATTATTAATACCATGTATTTAGGGTATTTATAATAATAAATAAATTTATAGAGGTCGGGTAGAAAGATTGCCTCTTCTTCGATAGGCATCCTTTAAATCCTTTCTTAAGGACCCTTAGAATGGTATTATAAGATTAAAAAACCTCTATTTCATAGATAGGAAATTTTATAAGATGCTTTTTCAAGTTTTAGTCAACTTATATGTCTCAAAGTGGTGTAAAGAAAATATATAAGTGGTTTCCTTCTGTAAGGGATGGAAAGATGCACTAGGAATTGCTAAAAAGATTAAAATACAATTACATCACACTCAAGTAAAATTATTCCAAATAGACAAAGACTCTAATAAAAATAGGTTCTGTTTTGAATATAATAATCCAATTAAATTTATACAGGTTTTGGAATCATTTTAAACCTCATATTTTGGTTTAACCCCTTCGTAAACCAATTTTAACCCCAACTACGGTAAAGACTTTTTCAATTATAAATGGTTATAATTTTACTTATAAAGTAATAATTATCTCATAAATGGACAAGTTATGAAATTATAGACCATTTATAATCATAATTATACTATTTATAATTTTTATAATTTTTAAATAATTGGATAAAATATGATTTAATATAAAATGTCATTAATTTGATTTTTGAAACTATTTATTTACTTTAACTTTAAAGGCATAATGATAGTTATAGAATTAAAATATAAAATTTTAAAAAATATTCAATATGTTATATTTATCTGAAAAACTATTTAACTTTATAATTCACCCAAATTTTATTACTCTTAATAGTTTTAAATCATTTAATTTATTTTTTCTATTAATTGAATAAATAATGTGTCACAATGCATAATAATTTAAGGTAATTATTCTATCGCTAAATAATATTAATAAAATACCATGATAAAAATAATTAATTATTATTTTAAATAATAATTTATAATGAAACTTATCCCCTTTTTATCATTATGAACAAAAATTATAGATATTAAAGTCAAGAGAGTGGATTTTTGGAATTTTCTTTACTTAAAATAATATAAATTTCATTATCAATTGAAAATGGATCCAAAATGTAATATATTAACATTTGGGATTTATAATGTCTAATTTCTTCCATACAATGAAATAATTGAAAGTTCTTCATAGATTTTGAGACCTTATCTCATGGTTTTAACCCTGTTTTCACCATTTTACCCTTACCATGATGACAAATATTTACCACGATTATTATTAAAAAGGTAAAAAAATGAAAATATTTAAATAATTTAAACCTCATAGTTGAAAATATTATATCAATTTTTAAATATTCAATCACTATAAGTGGTATAAAATAATTTAAGATAAAAATGTAAAACATAATGAAAAACATATTTTTAGAAAAATGTTGTTATACCAAATTAAACTACAAAGTTGATTCTAATGAACTTAATTATATTACTAAAAATATAAGAGAAATAATTTTAATTATCAACCATTCTAGAAAAAAAATTACTTTTTAATTTATTTAATCAAAAATACATTTTTAAATGAAAAAAATTATTTTCACTATTCACTGAAAAATCAATCTCTTTAGAAAAATAACGAAAAATAAACCTAAGTTAATTTTGATATATTGATTTAAAAAAATTTATTATTTTATTAAAATTCTATTTTTAAAAGTTCTTTAAAGTAATTATAATATTCTATAATAAAATCTATTTTAGAAGAAAATAAATTTTAATGAATAAAATGACTTACTAAACATTGAGTATAAATTTCCTAACAATTTATCAATACTTTTTTATTTATTATGACCTTTATATAAATTTAGATAATCATTTTATTCTATTAATACATTATAATTCAATGTATATTTTATAACAATTATAAAATAATAATATTTCATGGTTTTTTAAAGCTCAGGGTTGCATGTTGTATACACTATCAAACATTTTGTTCTTTTAAATATAGGGGTGTTACATTATCTTTATTTAATAAATTGTGACCTCACAATTTGAACATTTTATTGTTAATAAATGGTTTGATATTTGAAAATACCTTTTTTTAAAACCTATATCATAAAAAGGGTTACAAAAACTTCCTCTGAAAACTGGAAGTGAATAATGTAAAGGTTACCGGAAATAACACATAATTGGGTTCTTATATAAGGAGAACATTGGTGGGAAGTTAAAATATAGGCCTGAAATAGAAAACTAACATCCATGTGAAAATAAAGAGTGATAAATAACATGGTCACGATAATTGTAATGACCAAATAATTATAAATATATGAAGATTGAAAAGGCCATCAATTCATAAAAATTTACATTTTTATTTGAATATCTTATTCCTAAAGTTGAGTTATTATTTTAATATAAAGATAGAGTGCATGAGAAAATATAATTTATTTATTTTATTTTTATATGAAAAAATCCATCTTTTCTTGTGTTTCAATCAATTTCACTTCTTTATCATCACTTAATCAAAAAAATGGATATTTGTGATGAATTTTTCTTGCTTGAATCATTAAAATTAACTTTTAATAAATTATAAGATCCATAAGACATTCCTTATACCAATAAATATTTACCAAAACTAAAATGTTTAGTATGATTTATCTAGTATGTATAATTATGATACATTGATCTCAAAAATATCAACAATAACACCCAAAGTTAAACATAATCCATTCCATAAAAACTAACCTCAATACTCCTCTAAAATATTTCTGACCAAATTCAAACCCCAAAAATATGAAAGATTTTTCACTTTGTTTTTAAGATAAACATTAAAAAATTTCTCCAAAAAACATGAAGTAACTCATAACGTCACATACCAAACATATGAATACCTTGATTCTCTTTAAACGTGATAATAACCCAAAGAACCATAAAAAGTCATTTAAAACATATATAATTCAAAAAATTAACACAATCCTTATTCCTTGAATAAAATTACAAACTATTGAGTATATTATAAATATAGAAAAATGAAATAAACTTCATCAAATATGACCTAAATCACTTTTTCATCAAATAACTAACCAATTTCAATGTCACCAATAATATCCAATTTACCTTATCAATGTTATTCATCTCTTTATCTCAACTAAACATTATTATCTTAATATTTGGAACATATTAAGGGTTATATTCATCACAATCATTTGTTTTCTAAAAATATATTCTTTCAACTAAATAAAATTTTAAGGTAATCAGTACCATTCAATATATTCTTACAAATCATTAAAGAAAAACTACTCCAGAATAATCCTTAGATGTTCCCTGATTCTTATAACAGGAATATCATTAATAAAAAAAATACTTCTATAATATAATTCTATAATCTAAATGAATAAACACATCAATCATTTCTCTTTAGTTATTGTTATAACATAGATCCTTTCTTGGTATAGTATTTCACATTTATAAGTGGGAATCGACTTAAAGAATTATTCGTTTCTCCACATTTAAGATCAAAATCTATAAAAAGATATCTAAGGTGAAATTTATTTCCCTATATTGAACTTCTCAGTTTTATTGAATTTTTTATTTGATATATTCACTTCTTTTTTACATATAGAACGTTTTTTGGAAATTCTCATGGGTGTATCTTTGTACATTTTTGACATAAAGGAAATTGATCCTTCTTTCTTATATAGCCTCCACCACATGATCTCCCAATGAACTCCATCCTTCTCCCCTTTGGGGGGTTTTAGATTTGTTTAAGGATTAATTTTTTGATTATATATCATGATAAATTATTAGGAAAAATCACAATATTTTTCACTTTAGTCATTATCCCATTTGGTTGTTTAGAATCACCACATTTTCCGTCACATTCAATGTTAACATGATTCCTCTTAGTTCCATCCATTGACTAAAACCAAAAATCATGGGGTGAGAAATAGTAATCATAATCATGAAAAATACTTTATAGGATGTATAAATAACAACACCTTATTTTCAATATATAACATTATAGGTTTAATATAGGTCATCCTTTGTTATCATATATTTATATCCTTCATAATGGTTTATAAATAAAATTTTAATTAAACAAATAATATCCTCTGGGAGTGTCAAACCAGGTGTATTGTAAGGGAATACTCACTGTTCACCATAATTATGGTCAATGTATACTTAACCAACTATTTTTGTAGTTATTACCTCTATATGAATCTATTCCGAAACTAAATACAATTGTAGTATCTATACAGATATTTTTTCTATTAAAACCACACTCTATTATTTATAATAACTTAGGATGTTTTCCTATAAATAGGATTATGCTAAGGGTTATCACTAATTATTTATCATCCTAGTTTCAAAAGGTAAATAAAACTTTCTCTGATATCATCTATAACATCCCACACATTCATACACAAATATTACATATTAATATATAAATTACATAATATTATAATTCACACTATAATCAATACGGTATAGTGTAATTAAAAACTTGGATACATAAAAAACCTCTTTAAAAATATCTATATTTTCTCCCTCTTTGTTCTTCATAACTAGCACCTTTATTATATACATCATACTTCAAAATTTTCTTCATATCCTAGGGAAAAGAAAACATAATAAAGGGTGAGATCAAATTATAAATAAAGGTAAACAAGGGAGATATCAGTGATTATTTAAACATAATATGAGATTAATAGGTATTATAAAAATATATTGACCTTTTAAAATCATACCCAACAATTCTTATATCATAAACATGAATCATGGAATAAATATTTCTAGTTTATAAGACATGAATCATAAATGTATCAAATAACATGGTCCATGAGAACATAACATTGACATAACATCATGTTATGAGTTTATGTCATAAGTGTTTAATAATCACAATAAAATAAATATTATGTCAAGTATACTCACCAAGACATTATCAACATGTTAGGCTTGGGATAACCACAAACATACCTAATTCGGGCTTGGGATAACCTCTCGTGTACCCTCATTTAGATTTTGTATAACCTCTTGTGCACCACGTTTTGGGCTTGGGATAATATCTTTTGTAACCTTTGAGCTCATAAAAAATTAATATTTATCCAATTCATTGGAATAATATATAATTTTTGGTCCACCCATCACATAATCATAAATCCCTTCATATGTATGCCAAAATATCATAAAAACATTCATCATAACTTAACTCATGAAAAATAAAATGATTTTCATCAATATTTAATCATCATAATCATAAAACATACATAGATATAATAAATATGTTATCATTGGATCATATCCCCAGTAAATCCTAAGAAACATGAAAGGATTTTATCATACATGAAAAGTTCCTTTAAAAGATCACTGGAACATTTTTTAATGAAAATTCCCATTTCACTTTGAAATCACTTGATTAAAATATAAAAATTAAATAAATATTAATGAGAAAAAATTCTTTGAAAATAACCATGTAAAATTTTAAACATTGCTTCAAATCAGTAATCATTCATGATAATAGGAAATTCTATTCATGTCTTGTATGTTAAAACAAATATTTCATTCATATTTTTGGTAAAAATTTAAAAGTATCTCATTTGAAAAATAAAAAGAAGATTCCTTTAAAAATATTTTAAAAAATTAAATAATATTAAAATTTTAATTTAAAAAATCATAGAATAATAGTAAAAAAATTCTTGAATTTTTTTTATAAAACATGGACATATATGAATATATATTTTTGACTGGAGAGAGAAATAAAGTTTTCCTTCCTTGAAAATACTCATTCAGTCTATTGAGTACTTAATGTTAGGAAAATGAAAGTAAAAAAATTTATTATCAAAAAATAACCATATGAGAAGGAAATTAATGGGGTTATTTAGAAAAGTATCATATAATTTCTTTCAAAGGACAATTAAGCATGAATATTTCCAAATAAAATGAGATTGAAACACAAATCCCTTAGTGCTTTGGTAACTTTTGAATCATAATCCACAAAAAAAAAATGAATTTAAATGTAACTTTAAATATCATTTTCATAATTTTTTTCATTATATAACAAGTAAAAATGACTATATATACACCTCATAATGGAAGATAGGTGCATAAAATAACATATGACCCAAAGAAGATAATTTGAGATAATAAACCCTTGCCTCGAGTTTGAAATGTTATAAAAGTTCTTTAACCTAGAATATAATAAATTTAAATTTATTATAATTATATATAATATTCATTTATATTCTAATAATATTATATATTATCCAATTATAACATTTAAACACCCATTTATTAACAATTACTTATTAAAAGTGTTGTTTCCATGTGTTAATTGATTCGTTTTTCATGAGAAATTCAGTTCAGTAACTCTGTTAATTGTAATTTTATCATGGTTAAATCATATATATAATATTATATCATGATATAAATTTCATATATATTCAATATATATATATATATTGATTCATCTATAAAGGATAGATATATAAAAAGTAATTACACCATTCATAGAGACGGAGAGTCATACATACGCATTAATGTTATTTTCACTTTTCGAGGGATTGAATGAAAGAAATGTAAATAACATTTCGAATTTATTGAATTGTTATTATATAATTTATATAATATATATTAATTAAATATATTCTTATTACCATCCATGTAAAGTGGAATTGAAAAACGAATCACATCGCTTCGTGAAGGTGGCAATCCACACATACGCACGAGAGACGCTATTATTTTCCAAAGAATTGGAAGGTAAGAAGGTAGAAATTATATTATAATTATAGGAGAAATTATTACATAAATATAATATATAAACTTTAAACCCATCATAACAACCACCAATGAAATATGGTTATGAAAAAATAATTGTATCACTACGTGAAGACGGTAGTCCACACATACGCACACGCGATACTTTCACTTCTGATTTGATGGAAAATTTTTTGGATGATGGTGGTTAATGAAATTTTAGTATATTTATGATAATAAATTAAGTATTTTATGAGTAATAACATAAATTTATATTAGGTTCATAATAAATAAATTGAAAGAGGTTGGATGGAAAATACTTCTTCTTCAGTAGGCCTCCTTTAGATCCTTTCATAAGGACCCTTGAAATGGTCTTTCAAGAAGATGACGGCCTATAATTCATGGATAGGAAAGTTTAAAATATAATTTTTCATTATTTTTTTTATATAGATATCTAAAAGTAATTTAAAGGAAAGATATAATGGGTGTCCAGTTATAAGGGTTGGAAAATACACACTGAGAATTACCAAAATGATTAAAATATAATTAAGTCATTATCAATAAAAATGATTCCAAATGGACATATATTTTAATGAAAAGATTATAAGGTCTGAATATCATCATAAAATTAATGTTACATAGGTTTTGGTGTCATTTTAAACTTTTTCCTTTCATTTAACCCCTTTATTAACTAATTTTAGCATTAATGGCGACAACTTCTTTTTTAATCTTAAACTGTTATAATTTTACTTATAATATAAAAATTTAATCATAAATGGATAACGGTTGAAATTGTTGAATATTTATCATCCCAATTTTCCTATTTCAATGTTTTTATTATTTTTATTATTTTTAAGTAATTTAATAAAATAATATTTAAAATAAAATATCATTAATTTCGTTTTTTACACTATTTATTTACTTTGATTTGAAATTCATAAAGTTAAATATGGAATTAAAATATGAACATTATATACATCCCTAACCTGTTATATATATCTTAAAATTTCATGTAACATAATAATTCTCCCAAACTGTATTAATTTTAACATTATTAAAATCATTTATTTTGTTTTTCTATTAATTTAACAAATAACATGACAGTGTTGTGTAATAATTTAAGGTAATTATACAATCACTAAAAATTATAAATAAATTTTAAGGATAAAAAATTAATTATTTTTTCAAATAAACATTTAGAACTAAACTTATCCATTTTTTATCCTTATGAAAAAAATTAGAGATATTAAATTCAAGAGGGTGACATTTTGAAATTTTCTTTACATAAAAAAATATAAATTTCAATATCAAGGGAAAGGTTGGAGTTAGTACCCTAAAACAAAATTATATGCAATATATGATAACATGTATTCAAATTTTTTAATATTAATAAACTCATTATCATACTATGATTATTCTTCTTCTTGACATAGTATGTGATAGTGTCTTAAGAGTAGTTATCACACTGAAAGGTCATAGTAGTTCCCCGGTATGATGAGAACCCAGAAGTACGACAAAAGTATTCTTAAACATATGTTATATATATAGATTATGTCATCTAAGGGACAAAAATGCTATGGGATATAAGGGGTGGATACTCATAGGAAATTGAGTCATTATATCATGGTGTACGCCCTTAGTAATATCTAGTGTATGATATTATTGGAATGAGACCCGCCAGTAGGAAATCTAAATTTATATGTGTAATTGGATATTCCTATCTAAAGACATGTGTATTGATCCTTATAATTTAATATTATTATTAATGAGTATTATAAGCTGTGTACTCTGATTTATTAATGAAAACTGTATTGATATATGTTCATGGTGAGGTAGGATATATTGAGTGTGTCACGAATAATATTGTATTAATGAATAATATAAGAAAGAATTTGTCCTTTATATTATTTAAATGATGTTGATATATTAAGACCTTTGATGGATATTATATTTCCTAAATAAATACATTTCCATAGTAATCAATAGGAAATTTTTATTTCTAGAAATTCAAATAAAGAGTCATTAAGAACATAGGTTGATGGCACCCGCATACAACCTTATTGATTAGAGATAACATGATAAAGTAATTATATTACATATTAAAAATCTTTATGAGGTATTGTGTCATTATGGAATTAACTTCTTTCTATAGGGGTGCCCTGTCATGTTTCTAGATGCTAACCCTGGAATTTAGGCGGCTTCGCCTAGTGCCACTGGGAAATAGGCCTAGACGGTCACACACTAAGTGTATCCAGAATCTTAGTTAAATAATATATTATTATTTATTATTTAACAAGTTGAATAAATATTATTCCTACATATGATTTAATAATTATTAATGTTTTCATGACCATATATATTTTGTCACTGGTTATTCAAGAGAATATTATGTGATTGAAATATTTAATAAATAATTATTTTCTATTTAGTGAATATAATATTTATTTATTTATTAGTGTAAAATGCAGTGATATATATTTATTAAATAAATATTCATTACTCAAGAACCGATAAATATGGTGGAAGAATGGTCAATCAAGTTTATAGGTCTTGAGAGAGTTAATATATATTAAATATTATTTGATTAAAAAAATATTTAATTTTAATTCGTGAGTTCAGCACATGTTAAGAAATAATTATATTATTATTACTATTATATACATGGGTTTCCATAGGGATTAAATAAATAATAAAGGGTCACTTGTGCAATTATTTACTTATATCCCTAATAGTATATAAACCTACTTGTATTATTTTTTAAGATGTCCAATTAATTTATTCTATTGTGCAAATTAATCCGGAGAATCATATTGAATCCATAGAGAGCTCACTTCTCTAAGAATTCTCCCAAGAAAAGAGAGTTATCTACCTCCACCTTCCACTCTCGAGTCTAGAGAGATCAAGAAGAATCCTTTGGATGTGATTATTAATACGATTAACCACTAATGATGTAATCATCAAGATCTACCATGCTAGAACCCGGAGATTCCTACAATGATGTTTTCAGATTTGTGGAAAGAATGTGGATCATTGCTAGATGGAATCTACCCTTGTTTCCAAGAACACAATGATGGTACAACATATATCCATTTTCAGATCCATCAACAAAGAAATAATTTCTCACAAGTTAATTCATTATTTTCTTAAATTAATTATAAATAATATATTATGATCTTGTTCTTGGTTCTAGCGTTTTATCCCTTGTCAATTTTCTTTGATTCAATTCTATTGATCGCGGTGTTCATCGTCATGTTAATCTCGAATTGATCGTTGATCATGATAAAAAAATCAATGTTGGGCACTGCGCATCACACACTTCTACTACTACTAAAACATTCAGGAAAATGGCACCGTAATCCATATATTCAAAAATTTTATGTATATGTCTGATATTCTTCTATCAAATAAAGAAATTTTTTTTTTTGATTTTGAGACCCTATCTCATGGTTTTAACCATGTTTTACCCATTTTACCCTTACCATGGTGAAACATATTTACTATGGTTACTATTTATAATGAATAAAAATAAAATGAAACTATTTAAAAATATTAAAACTCATTATTCAAAATATAGTATGGATTTTTCAATATTCAATATCTAAAAGTAGTAGAAATTAATTTATGATAAAAATGAAAAACTCAATGAAAAAACTATTTTTCAAAAAAAACTATTTTTATACCAAATTCAACCATAAAATTGATTACAATGAACTTAATTGGATTTTTTATATTATAAAAAATTAATTTAACTTTGAAACCATTTTAAATAAAAAATCATTTTAAATTCTTGAAACAAAAATACAGTTTTTCAAGAAATGTTATTTTTCACTATTTACTGAAAAATAATTCATTTTAAAAAAAACTAGAAAAAATTCAAACAAAGATAATTTAGATATTTTTATTTCAAAAATCATATTTTTTTATCAATGAATATTTTTAAAAGTTCCAAAATGTAATTATAATATTTTCTAATAAAAACTATATTTGAATAAAACATATTTTGAATAAAAAATGACATTACTAAAAATTGAGTTCTTTTTTATAGAGAATTTATCAATACGTTTTTTTATTATGACATTTATATATATTTCATAATTCAATTAAATCTATTCATACTAACTAATTCAATGACAATGTTATAACGAACATAAACTAATAATATTTTATGGTTTGTTAAAGCTCGGTGTTGCATGTTGTATATGCTATAAAACATAATAGTCTTTTAAAATATTAGGGTGTTTCATTTTCCCAATGTTAATAATTTAATTCTCACAATTTTAACTTCTGATTGATAATCAAGGCTTTTGTATTTAAACATTCTTTTATTGAAAACCCACATCATAAAAAAGCTTAATAAAACATCCTTTAAAAAGGAGAAGATGAAAACATAAAGTTTACTCAAAATAACACATAATCGAGTTCTAGGATAAGCATAAAATTGATGGGAAGTTAAAATATATACATGGAGGAGAAAATAAAAAATAAGTACTAATATATAGTTATATAGAATATGGTCATGATAAGGTTAATAAATAAAAAACCATAAATCTATGAGGGGTGAAAAGACCACCAATTCATCAAAAATAAAGGTAAAAGGATAAAATTTTTATTTCAAGATCCTTTTTCCTAAATTTGAAGGATTATTTTACTATCAAGATAGAGTAAGACATAAAATATACTTAATTGAATTATTTCAAATTATAATTTCAATTTTATCCTTTGGTTGTGCATCGATCAATTCCACTTCTATCCCATCTCTTACTCAAAGAAATGGATATTCGAGTGGAATTTTCCATGCCTAAAGTAATAAAATTAACATTTAATGAATTATAAGATCCATAATGCATTTCATATACCTATAAATATTTACCAAAATCAAAATTATTATCATAATTAATCCAATATGAATAAATACAATACATTAATCTCTAAAACATCAGCAATAAAACCCAAAGTTCAACTTAATGTATTCCATAAAAAGTTATAGTTAGAAATCCTCCCAAATATATCCAACAAAATTTAAAGCACAAAAATCTAAAATCTTTAATCGCTTTTTTAGATAAACTTTAACATTTATACTCATAAAATAATAAGTAGCTCATAATGTCACATATAAAACATATGAATACCTTGATTATCTTAAAACAAGCTAATAACATGAATCATCATAAATCATCAAAGAAGATATATGCTTATAAAAATTAACAAAATTCGTATTCCTTAAATTAAATCACAAACTATTGAGTATATTCCATAAATAAAAAAATGTAATAAGCATCATCAAAGATGACCTAAATCACTTTTTCATCAAATCACTAACCAATTTCATGGTCTCCAATACTATCCAATTTACTTACTCAATGAAAATATATTATTTATCTCAACTAATCATTATTATCTCAACATAGGGAACATATTAAGGGTTATATTTCCCTTAATTATGTGTTTTCCAAAAATACCGCCTTACCACTAAATCACTTTTCTAGTTCATCAGTTCCATTCATCATATTCTTAAAAATACTTAAAGAAAAATATTTTATAATACTCCTTAAATTTTTTAGCATTATTTTACCCAAAATAAAATTGATAAAAATACTTCTACAACATAATTCTTTAATCCCAATACATTTACACTTCAATCCATTCAATTCAATAATTGGTATATCATAGGTACTTCCTTGGTCTAGTAGCTAAACTTTAGAAGGATTCATTGACTCAGATAATTCTTCGGTTTCCCACATTTAATACAAAAAAACAATAAATGGAAACCTGTGGTGAAATTTATTTCCCTCTATAGAACTCCTAATTTTTTCTTTAAACTTTTTTTCTATATGCCTTTCATTTCTACACATCAAAAATTTTCCTACTCCATTTAGAAATTTTCAGGGGTGTCTCTATCCACTTTTCTATCATGAGGGAAATTGTTCATTATTTCCTACATGGTATCCACCACCCAAGGTCTTAGAAAACTCCATTATTCTCTTATTTAGTGAGTATAAGGTTTTTTAGGTATAGTTCATTAATCATATATCGTGATAACTGATTAGGAATAACCACAATATATTTCACTTCAGTCATCATCCCATTTATTCGCTTAGAATCACTACATTTTCCATTACAGTTAGAATTAAATTGATTTGTCTTAGTTACATCCATTAAATAAAATCAATAATCCTGATGTGAGCAGCAGAAATCATAATCATCAAAAATCATTTATAATATGTCTAAATCTTGAAACTTTATTTTTAATCTATAACACCATATGCTTAACCTAGGCCACCCTTGGTTATAGTCTCTTCAAATCCTTTATAATGGTTCATAAAGAAAATGTGAATTAACCCAATCATATCCCTCTAGAAGTGTTAACTAGGTGTGCAGTAAGTGAACACTCACCATGCACTAGAATAATGGTCAAGATATAATCGATTAACTCTTTTTGGGTTTATTATCCCTAGATTCATCTGTTTCAAAACCATGTCCACTTGTAGTATCCAAACAGGGATTTTTTTCTAAGAAAATCATGCCTATTTATTTACCATGACATAGGATGTTCTCCTATATATAGGATTATCCTAAGGGTTCCTACTAAAGTTTTCTCATTCTAGTTTACAAAGGTAACTAAACCTTACACTGATTCCAATTATAATGACTCGTAATTTCCATACTTAGATATTACATATTAAAATATAAATTACATAACATTATGATCCATTCCAAAACCATTAAGGTTTACTATATTGGAAACCTAGATATATAAAAAACCGGTTCATAAAATATATACACTATCTCCTTATTAGTTCTTAATAACTAGCACCCTTCTTAGACACATCAAACTTAAAACTTTTCTTTATATCCTGAGGAAATGAAAACATAATAAAGGGTGAGCTTAGATACTCAATAAGGGTTGATATGGTTGATATCAATTATTATTTAGACATGACAGAATCATAATGGGTATAAGAACATGATCTTAACCTTTTAAAATCATACCTATCAATTCTTATATCATAAACATGAGTCATTACATAAATCTTGGCAGTTTATAAGATATGAATTATAAAGGAATAAAAAAACATAAACCATGAGAACATAGTATTGACATAATATCATGTCATAGGTTTTTGGAATAACTATTACATAAACATAATTATATAAATATTAGTTCAAGGCTACTTACGAAGTCATTCTTAATATGTTGGTCATGGGTTAACTGCCTATTTACCTAGTTCGGGCTCGGGATAACCTCTCATGTACCCTATTTTAAGATTTGGATAACTTCACATGTACCATATTTCTGTATTTGGATAACCTATCATGTAACATCAAAGGATGTTATCATCGATGAAAAATTCCTTTAAATGATCACATGAACATTTCACAAGAAAAATACCATTTTCAATTTGAAATCAATTATTAAAAATCTAAAAAATTCACCAATATTAAGGAAAAAATTTCTTTGAAAATAAACCTAGAAACTTCTAAATGAATATTAAAATCATTGATTGTTCATAGCAGTGTGAAATTCTATTCATTTTGTGAATGTTAAAACAAAGATTTAATTTATATTTTTGGTAAAATTTCAAACGCACCTCGTTTATAAAATGATAAGAATATTACTTTTAAACAAATTTTATAAATTAAATCATGTGTAAACAAAATTAAACAATCATAGGATAATATTAAAAACATTATTGAAAACATTGTTATAAAACATGGACATGGGTGAAAAAGGATTTTCAACCAAAGAGAGAAAAGGAGTTGATTTTCATTAAAAACATTATTTCAGTACCTTGAGTAATTAAATATAAGAAAATGAAATTAAAACATAAATTATCAATAAATATAATTATTAAAATTAAATTAAATTTATATATTAGGAAACTATCATATAATTTCTTTCAATGGAAATTTAAGCATAAATAGTCCTCATTAAAATGAGATTCAAACATAAATCTCTTACCACTTTAGTAACTTTTAAATCATAAGACCAATGAAAGAATAACTTCAAATGAAACTTTAAATATCATGATCATAATAATATTTATGATGTAACATGTAAAAATGGTTTTACATACACCTTATAAAGGAAAAGAGGTGATAACATAACATATGTTCTAAAGAGGAAAATTTTAAACAGTAAACCCTTAACTCAAGTTCAGCTTTATACAAAAGCACTTTAACCACTGGTATAATAAATTTAAATTTATTATAATTATATTAAATATTTATTTACATGATCATAATTTCAAATATAATCCACTTATAATATTTCAACATTAATTTATTAACAAATCCTTATTAAAATCATTGATTTCTGGTGTTAATTATTTCATTTTTAATGAGAATTGTGGGTCGGTGGTTCTGGTCCTTGTACTTTGATCATGTTTCCATAATCTAAATAATTTTAATAATGATACAAATATAAAATATATTCATTATATATATTTATCTTCATCCATATAGGACAGATATAGAAAAATGAATTACACTGTTCAGGGAGATGGTAGGTTGTACGTATGCATGAATATTGTTTTTACTTTTCAACAGATTGATTGAGAGAAAGGTAAATAATAATTTAGCTTTAAATAATTTTTATTATGTCATATATGTCACATATATTCATTAAATAAATCCTTATTATCATCCATGTTAAGTTTAATAAAAAAATGAATCACATCATTTCGTGGAGGTGGTAGTCCACATGTGCGCACGAGGGACATTATCTTTTTCTAATGGATTTGAAGGTAAGACGATAGATATGATATTATAATTACAGGAAAATAATTATTTAATAAATATCATATATAAACTTTAAACCCATCATAATAACCATCCATGAAATATAGTGGTGAAAAATGAATTGTATCGCTACGTGGAGGTGATAGTTTACACATACGCACGAATGATATTGTCTCTTCCCATTTGATGGAAAAGGGGGTGTATAATGGTAGTTAATAAAATATAAATATATCTATGATAATGAATTTATTTTTTTATAGAGAATATCGTAACACCCTATTATTTTAAAATAATAACATTATGTTCGATAACGTAAACAAAACGCAACAATGAGAATAAACAAACTGTAATATACTATTTAAACATGATCATTTTTACATAGCCATTAAAATTTGTGGTATGAATAGGAATAAAAAATTAAAAAAAAATTATATATATTTTATAAGAATAAAATATACTGGTAATTAAGGACTCAATTTTTAGAAAAGTCTTTACATGGTTCAAAAATATATGTTTTCGTCAAAAATGTTTTTATTGCTTTTTGTGAGAAAATAATATACTTAATTTATACCAATTTTAGAAAATGTATTATACAAAATGAACATAATTTTTTAAATTATAATTTAAAAATTAACTTTGGTTAATTTTTTTCATTTTTCTAAAAAGTGTTTTTTTAATGAATTGTAGAAAATATCTATTTTTTGTAAAATTAACATTTATTTTCAATTAATTAATTAATTTAAAAGTAACATTATGATATGATTTTTATTTAAAGTAATATAAGTATTATTTAGTTATATTTAATCTAATTAATTAAATTTTAATCATCTTTATTCTATATTTTTTTATAATTTTATTTGTAGGCTTAAAATGAATTTTCATAAAACTGATTTTAAGTGCATAATGTTTATCCATTTTAATTAATTAAAATAAACCCTAATAAGGAATGATTTAATTTAAACTTATATATTAAATATCTATATATATTAATTAAAAATGTTATAATAATTATTACTAGTCATAGAGTTAATGTAAGATCATCTTATGCATGAAAAATACATTTCTTGGAAAACCACTTTTTCAACATTTTTCGCATATTAATTTTTAAATTAAATTCTACCAATTATATGAATTAAATTTTATAAAATGGATTCTATATATTAAATAATAATAATTTATGCTATTTAATAACGTCAAATTAATTTTTGTTCATAATGAATTGAAAAAACAGTAAAAATTTGTCACCATGGTAAAAGGGTAAATTGGGTTATCCTAGGTTAAAAATAAGTGATAAAGAAACAATTTTTATCTAAATTTTTATTGGGTGAATTTTATTAAAATATTATCACTTTAATCTCTATATTAAATTATTTATGGCACACTTTTCCATGAAAGTAACCTATATAATAATTTAAGGGAAGAATAAAAAAATGTCACTCTATTTTCTTTAAATATCTCTTATATGTTCACATAGAGATAAAAATAAGTGGTTAACAAATATTAAATATTATTTTGAGTATAATGAAATTATTTTCATAATGTTAATTTATTTATAATTTTTAGTGATTATATAGTTACCTTAAATTCTTATACAACGTTGCCACAACGCTTGTGAAAACAGTGGAAAACTCAAAGTAAATAATTTAAAAAAAAATTAAAAGTAATGTATTTGGTATGATTTCTGGTTCTAAAATAATTTTATAGTAAATAATTATGTATTATTTATTTTTAAATTTATTAAATTATAAAATCATTATTATATTGACATCTTCAAAGTTTAAATAAATGAATAGTGTTAAAAATGACATTAATGATATTTTATTTTAAATGGTATTTTATTAAATTATTTAAAATTTATAAAAATTATGAAGTAGTAAAATTATGATGATAAATGATCTAAAACTTCATAAATTTTCCATTTGTGTTCTAATTATTATATTATAAGTAAAATGATAACCCTTTCAGTTTGAAAATGATGTTACCACGGTTATGGTTAAAATGGGTTTACCAGGGGTTAAATAGATCAATAAGAGTTAGTTTATAATTAAAATTATCTAAATAATTTTGTATGGCCGTATTTAGATCTTATACTATTAAAAAATATAATCTATACCCATTTTTAATTATTTTAAATTAATATGACCATATTAAAATTTAATATTTTATGAAATTCCAAAAGTGCCCCTCCCCTCTCTTATAAAAGTATACCACCTCTCCTCTTTTATTAACACTTAGAGAACCATTTGGTTCATGAAATACCTAAAAAATACCTTCCTTACTTACCTTACCACATCCTAGTGTCTTCTTTTATTATAAAAACCTCCTAGAAAGGCATTTTGTGTAAACCTGAAGTGGTTGTTAGAAGAAGATGTATCATTCTTAACCAAACATTTTTGTTTTATTTATTCTTCCACCTCCTTAATATATTATTCAATAATGATGATATAAAAACATAATTATCTCAAATATAATGATATTTTATTATTTTAACAGCTTACTCTACATCCATATCCTATTCTGTCAAATGGGAAATGAAATTGTCTATTATATGTAAGGCGGACTACCGCCTCATGAACCGACGTAATCTATTTTTCATCACCACTACTGATAGCTTCTTTTAATTGTGGATTCATTATATATATATTTATATATATTATTCATGAAAAAACTATTATTTGGGAAGGGTAACATATTATATTATTTATTAACTTTCTTTTCATTTAAAAATGATAATGTCGCTCGTGTGTATGTGTGGATTACCACTTCCATGAAGCGATGTGATTCATTTTTCATTACTGCATCACATGGATGAAATAAATTAGTATATTTAAAAAATTATATGATATTAAAAATATAATTTTAATTATGCTAATATAAAATAACACTTGACTACTTTTCATCATGATCAATGAAAATGGAAATGTTACTCATGAGCACGTACAGCCTATAATCCCTATGATTGTTGCATAGTTAATTTATCATAACCATATTTCATGGTTGGTTTTAAAATCACAATTAATGTATAAAAATGTTAATTTATTATTATTATTATTATAGATATTATGTAACAATGACATCTTTTACCATAGTCAACCTACTGAAGTCATTTTGGATATATGAATCGAATATCATCAAAACGTCTAATGTGAAATTAATTGATTAAGTAATTAAATATAACATGGTAATAAATAAAATAAAAATAACAATAAACTTTGTAAAAAAATTTAATCAATTTAATAATTAACATTAGTTTATTATTCAGGATGATAAAGAACATATGTGACGATATGGACCTGGGGTATGGGATTTCTTCTCAATTTCCCTTCATTGAGACATATTTTAATAGTATGTACCTAATTTATTTATATGGTTCATATGATACCCATTTTACATATTATATCATTAATAACTCATAATTCATGTTGTTTTAAATTTCAATTCAAAATAATCCATCCAAGGGGATTTGAATTGATAGTTACTTTGTGGTAAGGGGTTTCGTAACTCAATTTCTTTTCATTGTGTTATATTACTTCTTCATTGTATTTGATATTCTAAGATTATTTCCTTAATAATTTCTGATTATATTAGGTTTCATTTCTAATTTTTTAATTTTGAATTAAATTTGACATATATAATCAATTATTTTATTAATTCTCACTTCAATGGTATGAAATTTTAAGATATTTCTTCTCAATTTCTACTTCATTAAGTTATATTTGGTATTATGCGCTTATTTATTCTAGTGAGGTTTATCTACTTCCACTATGAAATTTTATATCAAGAATAAATTTATATTAATGGTATTTAATTCTTAATTTGAAGTTTCTTCTTTTATGAGCGTAATGGTTTAAAAGTTACCAAAGTAGTAAGGGTTTATTCCACAATCTCATCATTATTCAAGTTTATTTATGTTTATGTCTCCAATAGGGGAATAATTTGATCTTTCTATCTTAAATACAAAATATTTTCTTCTCCTATGGTTATTTCTAAAAATTATACGTTTTCATTTCATTTATCTTTTAAGAACTAAAAATATAAAAAAAATGTTTTTAAGAAAAATGGGCATCATTTCCTCTTTGGTTGTGAATATTTTTCTTCCATGTCCATATTTTATAAAAATATATTAAAGAATATTTTTAATATTCCTCAATTGTTTTTTAAATTCATTTTTACCCATTATTAAATTTTTTTGAAATGTTTTAAAATGATTTTTTTTAGTTTTCAAAATAATGTAATTATTGGATTTTTACGAAAAATGTAAAAGGAATATTTTTTAACATACTCAGCATGAACAAAATTTTCCACTATCTTGACCAATCAATAATTTTAAGCTTCCTTTACAATTTTATAAGGTTCTTTTCAAATAAAATTTTTTCCCTAATATTCTGGAAATTTTTAGTTTTTAAAAAAGTTAATTTAAAAATAAAAATGGTATTTTCTTTAAGATTTTTTTAATTATATTTTTATGGTATTTTAATTCATCAATAGAAAAAAACCATTTATTTTCTTTATACTCCACTAAGGATATATTTTAATGATTCCATTATTATTCTTTCTCAAGATGTTTTATTATGATTTTGACCAATGAAAATATTGATATTCACATTCTTGATTAATTTTGTGGTTATTAACTTTTTTTGAAACATTCAATTTCTTATGATAATTGGAAATTAAATTTATCTTAAATATCCATATTATATGTATAATAGATATTATTATTTCCTAAAATTTATAACATTTTTACATAAAGTATTTTTCTATGAATGTTATTTAATTGACTGGGGAAACTTGATTAATTTGTATTCTTTACTAAATAAAGATATTTGTTGATAAGGCATGTTATTCATGAATTAAATTGATCATTAAATATATGAGGAAATAATTTGACATGCAGTGATGGGTGGGGACTAGAATTATATATCCCCTTGATGCATTTATGGGTCTTATAAGGCATATCAATAAGATGGAATCAAATCGGTGTTTGGTGTATACCAACCCATCGATTAAACAGTCTTGGTACAAGACTTTGATAGTGTAGATATCATTATATCTAAAATCACGGCATCCAATATTATTTATTTTTTTCATTGTGAATTTATTTATTATTATCCATGAGATAACTATATTTATATTATCCATGGATGCATTTTTTTTCTCAAGTTATTTATTAAATGGAATGTGTTTTTAGTTATTTACCTTATCATATCAATTATGCCTTATTTACTCATGATATCTTTCATTATACATAACCCTTAACAGAAAATTTAGATCACCCCTTTTTTTCTTTACATAGAACATGAATAAGTAATTTTGAATGAGTTCAAGGATGATTAAAATTTCCCTTCACTATATTGTATTTTTATGTTTTAAATTTTAATATAAGATTCAATTATGAATCTTCTTTACCAATAATACTAGACAATTCAGATATTTGGGAGGTGATCTATTGTATTTAGTACCAAAGTATTAAAGTAACCACCAGCTATGGGTTACTAGGGTTCAGGTATTTATAGTTGGTATCATAGCAAGTAAAATAGAAATATCATGATATAAATTTATAAAAACATATATTAGGGAACATAACTCTATAACATACTTTGAAGACATTCCCTACAGATAATAAGTTGATGATTTAGATGAGGATAGTTTAATATTTTTAGGTACCATCATGGTTTAATAATTATAAGTATTATTATAATTTTAAATGAATAGTTACCTATTTTGAGATTTTATGTGATGGTAATTTTACATCATTAAGAATATTTTGGGATACATTTATAAGAATACATCCCTTTGTTTAATATATGTTTTATTGAAAATCTTATTTGATGAACAATTCATTTTATTTTATGGACATAATTTTAATGTTATTTACAACCTTTAGGGTTTATATGATCTTTGAGGATGAGGAAAGTATAGATTATTAAAATTTGGGAACATTTGTTTTATCATATAGATAACCTTGGGATTAAAAAGTGATTTGGTAATTAATGTTATTTTTTAGTATGTTCATTATATTTTTTGGAATTTTATAGGAATTATATTGATATAGTTGTATAAAAAGGATAAAATGTACATTGGATGACAACCCATCTCATCTGGAAAATCTAAGGTCTTAAACCCGCAACTGAAGGGAAATAAGGGTGCAATCCCTTCCATTGGCCAACATGATGTTCTTGTAAGTATAAAATTGTTTTTTATTAAATACTTTGATGAATAAATATTAATTTTATTTTGGGAAACATATTATAAGATCAAATATTTTTTATTTTTTATGATTTTTGGGTGATTAATGATATTTCAAGATACATTTTATTGGGTTGATGTATATATAACCTTTAGGTTTAACATAAAAGATTATTTTGGGAGAATGTTGTCACTTTTTTAGAGATGTAAGATTAAGGGTACGAGATAAACTTTGAGGTTAAAACCTTATTTAATTTTTATATTATTGATATTATTTGGTATTTTGGATTATTTATTTAAGGAATGATCTATGTTAAATTTTTGGTTTAATTATTGAATTTTACAGATTAAAGTATTATTTCTTTACGTGAAGGTGTATTCATTTTCGATATTATATTAATTTTTTTTAACCATTTTTGTTTTATTAATTATATTAGGAATATATTTTTATTCTTTTATGGATTGTGTGATATGTTAGAAATTTATTTTAGTGCCTCAATCATAAAAAAATCATCCTGAATACTCATTTCTTGGAGTAAATGATTATATTATTGAAAGATTTTATTAAAATATGAAATTATAATTATCAAGTAAGTATAATGACTCGTGTTATTATTATATATGGTAAAGGAGTTCATCAACTCTAGGAAAAGGATCTTGAAACAAAAAATTATCCTATTATAATCATTTTTGATAAGTTGATGGTATTTTCACCCATCAAATATTTATAGTTTTTTGGTTATTAACTTTTTTTATAATGTTATTTATCAATCTCAATTAGTCCTTGGGAGTTATATTTCTCCTAAATATCTATATTTTCACTTCTCATTAATGTTCTCTTATTTGGAAATATAAAACTATTTTATTTTATATAACCTTTGTATTTCTCTTTCCTTCTTTTTAAGAGGATGTTTTGTTAACCGTTTTATGATATGGGTTTTCCATGAAGAAATTTTAAAATATAAAACTCTTGATTTATGAGAATAATATCAAATTTATAGTAAGAAATTTCTTAAAGTTGTGGAGAATTTATCAACCCAATATTTTAAAAGAATAACATTATGTTCAATATCGTACATGTTAGGAAACATCGAGCCTAAACGAACCGTGATATACTATTTAAAAGTGACCATTATAACATATCCATTAAAATTTGAGGTATGGATAGGAATAAAGAATTTTTCAAAATTATGTATAAATATCTTATAAGAAGAAAATATATTGGTAAATATGGAATCAATGTTTAGTAATGTATTTATATGATTCAAAAAAATATTTTTCAAAAAAATATTTTTATTAATTTTTGTGAGTAAAAAATATAATTACTTTTTTTCAAATTTTAGAATTATATTGTAAAAAATAAATTCATTTTTTAAATAATCATGTAAAAATTAACATGGGGTGAAATTTTTGGATTTCATTGAAAATAGTGGTTTTTTAGTGAAGAAGGGAAAATAATGCTTTTTTGTAAAACTTTCATTTATTTTCAATAAATTAATTAATATAAAAGTCTTATTAAGATTTTAATTTTATTTAAATATAATATATATATATAATTATTTATATTTAATATAATTAATTATATTGGATCATATTTATATGGATTTTGGTATAAGTTTATTTTTTGGCTTAAAAACACATTGTTCTGAAAACTATTTTTAAGTGCATAATGTTATTCTATTTTAATTAATTAAAATAAACCCTAATAAAGAATTATTTAAATTAAATTTATAGATTATATATATATGTTTTTTAATTAAAATTAATGTAATAATGATTACTTGTCCTAGAGTTAATGTAAGATCATCTTATGCTTGAAAAATACATTTCTTGAAAACTTGTTTATTCGACATGTATTGTGGGTTCATTTTTAAATTAAATTCTTCCAATAATATGAATTAAATTTTATAAAATGGATTGAATATTTTAAATTATAATAATTAATATTAGTTAATAAGTTCAACTTAAATTTTTCTCATAATGAATAGTAAATGCATTAAAAAAATTCACTATGGTAAAAGGGTAAATTCGGTTAACTTATGTTAAAACTAAGTGATAAGGAAACTATTTTTCATCTTTATTATTGTTAAATGAATTTTATTTTACCCTTATCACCCTATTCTTGATATTCAATTATTTATGTGACACTAGTCCATGAAAGTGTCCTATATATAATTTAAGTATAGAAAATGACCAAATGTCACTCTATTACCTTTAAATATCTCTTATATGTTCACATAGGGATAAAAATATGTGTTAAAAAAATATTAAAGAGTATTTTTAGTATAATGAAATTATTCTCATTCTCTTAATTTATTATTTTTTAGTGATTATATAGTTTCCATAAACACTTATACAACACTAACACAAAACTTATGAAAACAGTGTAAAACTCAAGGTTACTAATTTTAAAAACACTAAAAGTAATGTATTTGGAATTAGTTCTGGTTAAAAAAGAATTTAAAATTTAATAATTATGCATTATTGATGTTGAAATGGATTATATTCTAAATTCATTTCTACCTCACACAGATGGTAAATATAAGTATATTTAAATAAATAATATATTATTTAAGATATAATTATTATTCTTAAAATATAAAATAACACTTACCTTCTTTCAATCATGATCATTGAAAAATAAAAATGTTACTCATATGTATATATGACCTACCATCTCTATAATTGTAACATAGTTCATTTTAATAACCATCTTTCATGGTTGGTATAAAAATTAGATTTGATTCATAAAAATTATAATCATGTCATTACTATTAATTTTTAAAGTATGGAACAATGCCCATTTTTACCATTGTCAGCCTACCAAAGTCATTTTGGACATATGAACCGAATATCGTCAAAACGTCCTATGTGAACATAATTGATTAGGTAATTAAACATAAAATTGTAATAAATAAAATAAAAAGAATAATGGACTTTATAAATGTTATTAATCATGTAAATAATTAATATAATTTTATTATTCTAGAAGATAAAGAACTTATGTGATGAGTTGGGCCCAAGGTGAGAGATTTCATCTCAATTTCCCTTTATTATGACATGTTTTAATATTATATATCAAATTTATTTTATATAGTGTATATACTTTCCTTTTAAAATGTTATAAAATTAATCCTTCATAATTCATTTCATTTTAAGTTTCAATTTAAATCATTTCATCCAAGGGGTTTTGACTTGAAAGTTACCAAGTTGTAAGGGGTTTCATAACTCAATTTATATCTATTGGTGTAACGAACCGGACCCGAACAGCCACCCGAACAGTGCTAAATGGGTCATGTGTTACTACCTTAGGTGCACCTCCGCGAACACCAAAGTTTGTAGACTAGCAGCGGGGGTCTTTTTAGGTATTGTGGGGAGGATATACCCTCTCGGAGGATAATAATGGTACTAGTCTGAGTATAATAATAAAGATGCAGTGGAATAAATTACACATTAGACTTGAACTAGACCCACAGAGCGAAAACACATTTTAATATCGATAAACAGCGAAAGCAATAAATATAAACAACAACAGCGGAAAGTAAAAACAACAGCATACTGACCACTTGTAACTACCACTGAACAACAAACATGAATCCAAAATAGGTCATACAAATCCATTTAAAGGTGCCAATGGATAACAAACTGTAGCTAAAAAACAAATAATCATGCTGATACAGAAAAGTATGCAAAACAAATTAACTCCTTCTAGGAAACACCTCAAGGTCCATACCATCTCCATGCAACAGCTAATGTAGCTCAGCTCCTAAAGTTGGCCTCTTTCCTGCACGTAAATCCATAAAGTCTGCAAGTGTCCTGAAGTGATCATGCAGGTTGTGAGACGAATCTCAGTAGGATACCACCCAACAGTGCATACCTAATATAAGTGTTTAAGCATGCATGAATTTATAAGGAAAATAGTAAACAGTATGATGCACAAATAAACCCAAACTCCACTAGTGCTCAGCAACCACCATGGAGTGTAACCTACTTCGGCCAATGCCGGAATCTCTGTCATGTAACCCGACACTATGTGCCCCCTGACACCACATGTATTATGTACTGATATCCGGAAGGCACGCCCAAAAAAATAGTAACCTGGAGGAACAATGATGTGTGTCCTCAAATAAGTAACCGGAGGGACAACAATGTTTTCCCTCAAATAAAGTAACCAGAGGGACAGCAATGTCTACCCTCAAAATAATGGTGAGCCTCTTCCCCCAACCTGATAGCATCAACCCTATCCCCTGAAGTCTCTTCACCTCCCACTTGGATTCCTACGGCAAGCACCCCCAAAACAAAAGTACCTAAACCGCAACTAATGGGGGCATCTACCCACATGAGTGGTCAAAACCACCTCATCAAAGAGTCTCTCTATGTGAACACTACTCATAGTTTCTAGTGAATGATAATCCCCAAAATAGTACCCAGGCCACAACACCTCTAACACCTCGTGTCCCTGTGACCATGCCGCTCAAGTCTGATGGTATTTCCATCCTAATAACTCGGGCCATGCCCCAACCTGACAGTCATCTTGCCTCAAACTGATGCCCATGACGCCCAATCCAATGGTCAAAACCACCTAAAATAACCCAGGCCAAGCCCAACCTGTGATTACAATCGATCAAGAATATCTAGGCTATGCCCAACACAACCCAAAGGTTCTAGAACATGCAATTCAACAATTACATATATACACATTTTAACAGAACACATAAATAGTAAAACCATCTAAACAGTTAAAAAGCACTAAGAAAGTGATGTCCCATACTAGCACTAAGGTTTCTAAGGTCTCTGACAATTCATATCAGGTTCACTAAACCATAATCAATAGTTTAAACAATACAAAACAATTTTAACCATTTTGGCAGTCCCCGGCCAAAATGCCCTAGTGAGCAACGACCACTCGCCCAACCCTGCTCAAGAAAAACAAATAACAAGGCATACCCAAAGGCATCCCATAAGTCAGATAACAATTCAACAAGCAATAATAGGTAATACAATGTTGCACTCAAAATACCTGAAAACGCGCCTTAGGTCGCGCGACCCAAAAGTCTGCAAAAACAAAAAAAGAGGTATGCACCACCTACCTGAGACTCGTATGATGATACTCCTCCGATAACAATCTTCAATTAGGTCTAAAACGCAGTAGATCTACAAAATAATCAAAACCGCTCAAACCCCAACAACTTGTTCTAGAATAGAAATCAAGAAAAATGGCTCAAGAGGTATCAATCCTTACCGAGGGGGTTCCAATGGATTAAATGGTGTTTGAATCCAGCATCGAATGAAGAAACAGGAGGTATTTGAAGTCCTGGATGGCTCTCCCTGCTCAAACTCATCGAGGGTTTGAGGTTCTACCTCAATACGAGGCTACTAACTATTTTAGCGAGAGTAAAAAAAGAAAATAAACGGCGTGTACTCTAAGTACATGGCGTGTATCATTTTACTATTCATATGACGGATGAAATTTTGTCGTATACCTTCCAACTGACTACATGGCATGTACTTAGGGGTACACGGCGTGTAATTATTCACCCGGACGGCATCCCCAACATGCCATGTATATCCCCATACACTACCCATCTACAGGGCGTGTACAAATAGTACACAACATGTACTTGATAAAAACATTTTACCCAACCAATAGGCCTACACGCCATGTATGACCTCCACAAAGTCAAGGTACACAGCATGTCTATAACTACACACCGTGTAGTAAGAAATTCATACACGGTCTTCAGATGGCATGTACTCCGCGATCACACGACCGGTACTCACCTAACCCATACACGGCGTGTACTCTGAGTACATGGAGTGTAGTCTGGAAATTTTCAGAACATCCCAGATTTTCCCAGTTTTCTCAGAGACAAGTCAAAATTCAAATAGGGTCAGGATTTTGACCCGTTCTAAAAACCCAGGTTCTTACAATCTCCCCACCTTAACATAGCTTATCCCCAAGATATCAAACGAAACCTGGAGATGGCACCAAACATACCACCCCGATTAAAATAACCTAGAATTCCCCAGTTTCCAAGGTTTTGGATAAAATCCTCAAGGGGGCTCCCCACCTTAGGAGTTTCCTAGCCTGGTCTCAACTCAACAAAACTCAAAACAAGCAAAGGTTCACTAACCTGTTTTTTGGACTAATGGTCCTCTCGTGATGCATCGTCACCCCTACGCCTCATTGGTTCTCCCGTGTCATTTCTGACACCCAACGTATCCCGCACCGCATCGTTGTCCGCCTCCATGAGGTCCGGCATCCCATGGACGCTCAAATAAAACCTGATTCCATGCACCTCAATTAACTCACATCCTCGATGCCCCGATGCCTATGGCACCTCAAGTAACATGCATCTTCGATTCCCATGATGCTACGTATCACATACAAATATATAAATATATCACGTAGTCGATATGGCACCAATCCCACTGACCAACATCTAGTTAGTCCATATAGATCATGCACATCACGTGCACTCAAAACGGACATGCCTCTACAGATCTTGCCAAAAAAGAACAAGAAAAATCACAGCCACACCAGCGGTGTACCTCTAACCGTTGTTGGCTCACCAGCCTGCTCAGCCTCTGGCAGCTCCATAGCATGCACCTAGCCTGAAGTACAGCTTCCTGATGCCTGACCTCTCTGTGATGTTGCTCCAGTCACTAGCCATTGACCCCTCAGCTAGATCCCATTGTCTTTCTCACGTCCTCTGCGTGAGGATGAACCTCAGCTACCGTCACCTGGTACAAAACCTAAACCAACTCCAGATTCCATAGTCTGTCCTAGTCCCTGCCTACCAGCTGTCAGGGAAGGCTGCCTGCAGAACCTCTCCAGATGCCCAACCTGACCACATGCCTAACACTCCTTTGGGGGCCTATCACACTGTCTCCGAACATGTCTGGGCTGCCCACACTAAAATCAAACCAATAAAGAACTACTATGAGGTGGTCTAGCTAAGTTGTTGGCCTGACTGCCCTACTGGAAATCATCCCATCCTCGCTTTCTATTGTCTGAACCGTAACCTGAAACTATTCATCGGCCAACCTTGCGGCATATCCCTCCAGTTTCCTTCTACTATGAGTGCCTAATTCACCGTCTATGAGAATAAACCCAACCTAAAGATATTCAATTGTATCCTAATGGCGTTTCATAAGACATCCTCAAAGAGCATCACCCTTGATATGTTATCGCTTACCATACCTGGTGCAAAGTGAGATAGCTCAGTGAAAGTAGCTGCATAGTCCATGACGGACATGTCTCCCTGCTGAAGAATAAAGAACTCTGGAGCTCTCTCGTCTCTCAATGTCTCTGGGAAAAAGTGCTCAAAGAACCAGTCCTCAAAGTCCTTCCATGCTAGTCCCTTGTTCTTATGAGCCTAACCTTGCACATCCCTCCAACGCTTTTCCGGTCCTCTCAGCATGTACGTCGCCAGCTTGACCCTCCACCCTAAAGGTGTCTTGAGCTACTCGAAGATCATATGCATACTCTCTATCCAGTTTTTAGCCACCTGTGGATCACCCACACCCTGAAAAATAATTGGGTGCTGCGACTGGAACTCCCGCGTCAGATATGCCAAGATGGCTATGTACCCTACACACCTTTGTTGATCCCCTACAAGACATACACCAGGCTAGCTCTAAGCTGCTCATCAATACATGGTCTGAACGCTTCCAAAACTGACTGTTGTTTTGAATGCACCAGATTTTGAACCTGATCATGTCCCTGAACCTGTACCTGCGGCTCTTTCTCTACCTGTACCAGATCCTAATCCTGATCCTGCGGCACTATATCATCTCCCTCCTGACTCTCCATCAAGATGTACAAGCAGAACCTACTGAATACCATAAATGGTCAAATAGCCCATATATATATATATAACAATATATATTCAATTCAGATAAGGAAAGAAGTAAAAGGCAAAGCATAACTACTACCCTTACTCTCCCCCACCACAACCCATGCCCTGGGCATCTCAGCCTCGTGGCCTCCTTACCCTCTTTTAACAGAGCCAAGTATCAAAAGTACCTTGGGTAATTCCCGACCTGACAACTAACATTGCCTCAAACCGACGACCGAGTCGCCCAATCCTGGTGATCAAAATCAACACAACCATAGTACCTTCCTACTCTCATAAGAGCCAGACCCAAATACCCTGCAATTCTACAAATATACAAGGCATGGCATAACACATTGCAATAAACCAGCAATTCTATCAAGAATTTCACCTATTCACATTTAAAAGAATACAAAGTATTAAAATTTGATATTATTCACATGGAATTATCACTTCACAAAGCATACATGTAGTAATGAAATTGAAATATCCTAAAAATGTGCCTATCGAAATCCAAACAAACAAGCCTTGCCATACCAGGCCAAGGTTCAATTCTCCCTTACCGCATTGGGTCAAGGGTCACATATCACAATCAATAACATCACACACCAAGTGAGCCACTGAGGTGGAAATCATATAAACTGTAATCTGAGCAAAAAGGAAACAACAATTCCCACCCATGGAAACATGGTCCATCCCTTGTACCTGCGGATGTAGGCACCCAAATATAAGCTAAAAACCCAGTTCCATTCACAACCTATCTCTAGTCTACCATATCCCAAATATTCAAACTAGAAAAAATAAAAAGAGAAGTCTCGATCTCATTAGTATAAAGCAAAAAACTATTACTAAATCCCTGTAGAGAACTCCTCGAATACCACATTATAACAACCCGGACCTGAACAACCACCCGAATATTGCTAAACGGGCCAGGTGTTACTACCTTAGGTGCACCTCCCCGAACGCCAAAGGCTTCTGACTAGCATCAAGGGTCTTTTTAGGTATAGTGGGGAGGCTATACCCTCTCACAGGATAATAATGGTACCAGTACAAGTATAATAATAAAGATGCATCAGAATAAATGACTCAACATACTCGAACTAGACCCACATAGTGGAAACACATTCAATATCGATAAAAAGTGGAATCAATAAATATAAACAACATTAGCAGAAAGTAAACACAACAGCATGATGATCACTTGTAACTACCATTGAACAATAAACATGCATCCAAAACAGGTCATACATATCCATGTAAAGGTGCCAATGGCTAACCAAATGTATCTACAAAAAAATTAAGCATGATGATACAGGAAAGTAAAGAAAAAGTAACTCCAGCTATGCAAGACCTGAAGGTCCATACCATCTCCATGCAACAGCTAATGCAGCCCAGCTCCTGAAGTTGGCCTCTTTCCTGCACGTAAATCCAAAAAGTTTGCACGCGTCCCGAAGGGCCCATGCAGGGTGTGAGAGGGATCTCAGTAGGATACCACCCAACAATGCATACTTAATATAAGTTTTTAAGTAGGCATTCATTTATAAGGAAAACAGTCAACAGTACAATGCACAAATAAACCCAAACTCCATTGGTGCTCAGCAGCAACCATGGAGTGTCACCTACTTTGACCAATTCCAGAATCTCTATCATGTAACCTGGCACCATGTTCCCCCTGACACCACATGTCTCAAGTACCAATGTCCTTAAGGTATACCCAAAAAAATAGTAACCCGAAGGAACAACAATGTATGTCCTCAAATAAGTAACCGAAGGGACAACGATGTCTTCCCTCAAATAAAGTAACCAAAGGGACAGCAATGTCTGCCCTCAAAATAATGGTGAGCCTCTGCACCCAACTCGATAGCCTCAACGCTATCCCCTGAAGGCTCTTCACCTCCCACAAGGCTTCCTATGGCAAGCACCCCCAAACCAAAAGTACCTAAACCGCAACTAACGGGGGAATCTACCCACAATGCTCAAAACCACCTCATAACGGAGTCTCTCTGTGTGAACACTACTCATAGTTCTGGGTGAGCGATAATCACCAAAATAGTACCCAAGACATAACACCTCTAACACCTTGTGTCCCTGTGACCATGCCGCTCAAGTCTGATGGCCCTCCCATCCCAGTAACCTGGGCTATTCCCCAACCTGATAGTCATCCTTCCTCAAACCGACTCCCATGGTGCCCAATCTCGTGGTCAGAACCACCCAACATAACCCGGGCCAAGCCTAACCTATGATCAGTATCACTCAAGAATATCTAGGCAATGCCCAACACAACCCAAGGGTTATAGCACATGCAATTCAGTAATTACATATATACACATTTTAACCGAACACATAAATAGGAAAACCATCTAAACAGTTGAAAATAACTAAGCAAGTGTTGTCCCATACTATCACTAAGGTTTATAAGGTCTCCAAAAATTCATATCAGGTTCAATAAACTGTACTCAACAGTTTAAACAATACAAAACAATTTTAACCATTTTGGCAGTCCCCATCCAAAATGCCCCGGTGAGCAATGGGCACTTGCCCAACCCTGCTCAAGAAAAATAGGTAACAGGGCATACCCTAAGGAATCCCATATGTCAGATAACAATTAAACAAGCAATAACAGGTAATACAAGGTTGCGCTCAAAATACCCAAAAACGCGCCTTAGGCCGCGCCACTAAAAAGTCCGCGAAAACACAAAAAGAGGTATGCACCACCTACCTGAGACTCGTATGATGATATTCCTCCGATAACAGCCTCCAATTAGGTCTAAAACATGGTATATCTACAAAATAATCAAAATCACTCAAACCCCAATAACTCATTCTAGAACAGAAATCAAGAAAAATGGCTCAAGAGGAATCAAGGCCTTACCAAGGGGATTCCCACATATTAAAAAGTGTTTGAATCCAAAAACGAATGAAGAAATGTGGGGGATTTGAAGTCCCGGACAGATCTCCCCGCTCAAACCCATCGAGGTTTTGAGGTTCTGCCTCAATACGAGGCTACTGCCTGTTTTAGCAAAAAAAATGGAAATACACAGTGTGTACTTTTAGTACACGGTGTGTATCATTTTGCTTTTCATATGATGGCTGAAATTCCATCATATACTTGTCAACTGACAACATGGTATGTACGTAGGGGTACACGGTATATAATTCTTCACCCAGATGACATCCCCAACACGCCATGTATATCCCCATACACGGCCCATCTACAGGGCATGTACAAATAGTAAACGGCGTGTACTTGCTAAAAAAATTTACCCAGCCAACAGGCCTACACACCTTGTATGTCCTCCACACTGTCAAGGGTACATGGAGTGTCTATAACTACATGTCGTGTAGTAATAAATTCCTATACGGTCTTCACACAGCATGTAATCCAAGAGCATACGGTCGGTGCTCGCCCAACCCATACATGGCGTGTACTCTGAGTACACAGCGTGTAGTCTGGAAATTTTTAGAACATCCCATATTTTCCCAGTTTTCTTAGAGACAAGTCAAAATTCAAACAGGGTCAGGATTTTGACCCATTCTAGAAAAATGGGTCTTATAATTGGGTTATATTACTTCTTCATTATCTTTGATATTCTAATATTATGTGTGCAATTAATTTTGATTATTTTATGTTTTATTTACATTTTTTGGGTAGAATTATATTTGATATAAATAATTAATTCACTGATTAATTATCACTTGAATGGTATGATATTTATAATAGATTTCATCTCAATTTCAACTCTTTTAAGAGATATTGGATATTATGAAAATATTTATTTTTGTGAGGTGTATATACTACACATTTTATATTTTATATAATAAATTTTTTTATATCAATGGTATTTAATTTTTAATTTGAAGTTATTTATTTCATGGGGTTTATGATTCAAAATTTACCAAATTTGTAAGGGTTTATTTCACAATCTCATCATTATTAGGGATTATTTATGTTTAAGTCTCGAATGGGGGAATTATTTGATATTTAAATATTAAACTGAGTTTATTTTATTAAATTATGGTAATTTTTTAAATTCTATGTTTTCTTTTCATTTTCCATTTTTAAGTACTCAAAATATCAAAATAATTATTATTATTATTCACTTTATTTCCTCTTTAGTCAGGAAAATTTTTCTTCCAAGACCATGTTTTCTAAAAATATATTCAAGAATATTTTTTATATTATTTATTTTAAAGTCAATTTTTATAAAATAAAATAAAATAAATCATTTTTTCATTTTCTAAATAAGGTACTTAATGAATTTTTACCTAAAATGTGAAAGTAATATTAGTTTTAGAGTAATATGCATGAATGAAAGTTCCCACCATGATGACCGCTCAATTATTTAAATATTTTTTTACATTTTTAAAAGGTTATTTTTTAAATAAAATTTTTCCCCAATATTATAGACATATTTAGTTTTTTTAAAAAAGTAAATTTCAAAGTGAAAATGGTATTTTCACAGGAATGTTTTTAATGATATTTTTTTAGTATTTCTATTCATCAATGAAAAAAACACTTTATTTTATTTATAATACACTGAAAATAAGTTGTAATTGTGTAATCCCTATTCTTTATCAATATGGTTTATAATTAGTTTGACCAAGGAAAGTATTGACATTCACTTTCTTGATTTATTTTGTGGTTATTAACTTTCACTTGAAACATTCAATTTCTTATGATCATTGGACATTACATTTATCTTAAATATTCATATTATTTATATCATGGATATTATTATTGAGTAAATTTTATACCATTTTAATATATGGTGTTTTTCTATGAAATTTATTTGATTGAATGGGGAAAACTTGATTAATCCATATTTTCTACTCAATACAGATACTTTTTTAATATGGCATATTATTCATTAGTTAAATTAATTATTCAAAATGTAAGGAATTCATTGGACATGTGGTTATATGTGGGGCCTAGATTTATATAGCCCCTCTATGCATTGATAGGTCTCGTGATACAAATCAGTAAGCTCGCATTAAATGAGTTTTTTTTATACATACCCATCGATTAAACTATCTTGACATAAGGCTTTGACAGTATAGATATAATTATATTTGAAATCATGATGTCCAATATTATGAATTTTATTCATTGGGAATTCAGTTATTATTTTCCATGATATTACTACATTGATATTATCTATGGATTTATTTTTTTCTCAGGTTACTGATTAAGTGTCGTGTATTTCCATTTATTTTCCTTGACATATTTATTATTCCTTATTTACTTATAGTATCTTCTACTATATGAAACCCTTATTTGGTATTTGAGATCTCCCCTTATTATTTTTTCTTTCCCAAAGATATGAATAAGGAATATTTTAATGAGTTAAAGGATGAAAAATATTTACATTCACTGTGTTTTGGTTTTATGTTTTTAATTTAATGTGTGATTCAAGTATTATCTATTTTACCAATACTACTAAACTATTCAATACTTTGGTATGTTATCTCTTGTATCTAGTACCAATGTATTAAAGTAACTACTGACTCTAGGTTATTAGGGTTGGTATCTTTACAAATACCACAAATTTGAAGGAGATAGAAGAAGTAATAAATTGAAATAGGTTGGGTTGGAATATTACCTCTTCCTTGGTATGCCTCCTTTAAATCCCTTATTAATGGGGTTTCCTTTTATAACATATGGAAAGGAAACACTTAGAATTACTAAGAATATTAAAATATTATTAATTAATTGTTAATCTAAATGCTTCCAAATGGGTAGAGATTTCAATAAAAGTTGATAATGTTGAAATATCATCAGAAAATAAAATTTAGATAGGCTTTTATGTCATTTTAAACCTTATCTTTTGGTTTAATCCCTTTGCATACCAATGATAACCCTAACTATGATCATGACTTTTTTAATTATAAGGGGTTATAATTTACATATAAGGTAAAAATGATCTCATAAATGGACAAGGGATGACATTATCAACCATTTATCATCCTAATTTTCATATCGTTAGATTTTATTATTTGAAAATAATTTAACAAAATTTTATGTAACATTAAATATCATTAATGTCATTTTAGACACTATTTATTTACAATGAATTTAAATTCATCAAGGTAATTATGGAATTCAAATATAAACTTTTAAAAAAAGCCCAAAATTTTATATTTATCTAACACATTAACATAATAATACTTCCAAATTTAATTAATTTTATTATTTTTAAAATAAATTATTTTATATTTATATTAGTTGAATAAATATCGTGTCAGTGTTGCGTAATAATTTAAGGAAATTATTCAATCACAAAATATTATAAATAAATTACCATGGTAAAAAAATTAATTATTATTTCAAATAAATATTTATAACTAAACTTATCCTATTTTTATCCGTATGGAAAAAATTTAGAGATATTAAAGTCGAGAGAGGGGTATTTTTTATTTTTCTTTACTTAAAAAAATATAAATTTCATTATCAATGTAAAATGTAAAAAAATAACATATATTCAAAATGGAATGTATATGTTCTAATTTATTCCATCCAATGAAATAATTTCAAGTTTTTAGTTGATTTTAAGACCTTATCTTCAAGTTTTAACCTTATTTTTCCCATTTTACCGTTATGGAGGGGACAAATATTTACCAAGGTTATTATTCATAATGATAAAAAAAAGGGACATATTTATAAAATTTAAAACTCTTGATTCAAAATATGGTATCCATTTTTCAGGATTTAATCTTTATAAGTGGCATAAATTAATTTAAGATAAACATGTAAATCCCACTGAAAAAATGGTTTTTTAGAAAATGGTTTTATACCAAATTAAACCACAAAATTTATTCCAAAGAACTTAATTTTATTACTCATAATAAAGGAGAAAAAATTTAACATTGAAACAATTTTAAAACAAAATGGTACTTCATAAATGCTTGGAAAAATAATACATATTTCAATAAAAATCAGTATTTTCACAATTCATTAAAAATAAATCTTTTCAAAAAAACACAAAAATTAAACCTAAGCTAATTTTGATATGTCGATTTAAAAACTATATTATTTTTATCAAATTATATTTTTAAAAGTTTCAAATATTAGTTATAATATTCTCTAATAAAAACTATTTTTGAAGAAAACCTATTTTAAAAAATAAAATGTCTTTACTAAAAATTGAATGCTTATTTTATATGAATTTATCAATATTTTTTTATGACCTTTATATATATATATATATATCATAATTCATTTACACCTATTCATACCTTCCAACTCAATATGTTTGTTTCAACAATCATAAAATAATAATATTTTGTGGTTTTTTAAAGCATGGTGTTGTGTGTTGTATACTCTATCAAACATAGTTTTCTTTTAAAATCTCAGGGTTCTATAATAATTCTTGAGATGATCTGGAAACACTATTCTCATAGGTTAATTTCTATAGTGTATAATAATTCAAAATCATGTTAAATAATTTTCCCAAGTATGATATTTCATGCACACATATGAGATCTGATTCATATACGTTATTTCCAAAAACTATAACATATTTTACATTTACAAATAACTATCCTATATGACTTTATGAACTCGTAATATATTTTACTTTTCCAAATATCTATCACATATGAATTTTTGAAATCATAATACATTTTACATCATTAATTTATTCTCCTAATATACTTCTCTTATGGTATAATACATTTCTCTTATAGCGTAATACATTTCTAGTTGGGCCATAAGATAATTTACATTGTTAAAAAATTTAAATCCAAAATATGACTTTTAAAAAAATCCATGTAGAATATTGGAAATAATATTCAAACCCGAATAACACAAGATTAAACTAAAAACTTCCAAATAAAATAATACATAATATAATATTAATTATTAACCTATAATTACTTAAGATAAATTCATTATAAAAATAATTGGGGATTTTGTGAGCATAGAAACATGTGAAATATTATGATATGATCAAAAAAATTTAGTTTTTCCTAAAAATATCTAACATTTTAATGATTATAATACTCATAAAAATTTAAACCAAAATTTATAATTTTATCAATAATATCATTAATAAATTAGAGTATAAATAATCCGTAATTTCAAATAAAATGATATTTCCGAAATTTTGAATTTTGAAGTTTATAGCCATTTATCTTATCCCCCTTTTCAATAATGATCAACTTTATTTAAATAATTTATTTGAGAGACAGGTTGAAAGCTATGAGTAAAATTAAATATTTACTCATATCTTCTCCCCATTTTTTGTATCAAAAAATAAAGATGTGATAGTGAGATAAAATGCATTTTCTATAGAATAATGAATTAATAAACTAAGAGAATGTAAATCATATAAATTAATAAAGATTTAGTAATAATTTTATAGAATCAAGAAGATAAATTCATGAACCATTCATACATTTAATTAAACAATTATACTACCACAATCAAATAACCAAGGAAATAGAATATAATAACAAAGTATTTTTAGATAGTATTTAACACCATAATTTCATTGAGATTACAAAAATTGTATAATCAGGAGAAAGGAACCCAAAAAAAGTACAATTATTTCAATATTTTTACTCTGAAATAGGTTTTTATGGAGTAATAAGGGTAGGATCATCATATTTATTATCAATATTTTCCTCTAACATTTTTTAGGTCATGGGATATCTATCAATAGATGTAATACTCAAAGATATTATTCCTATTATCTAAAAGAGGGAATCAATACATATGTCAATACTTTTGATGATAGATCTCTAAAATTATAGGATGATAGTGTATCCTTGCTAAAGCTTCTATCTATAATCCTTTATAGAATCTTGAATATCATTCAAATGAGGGAAACTAAAAATAAAACTCTTCAACACTTCCATCTAAACTAATGAAATTAAAAAAAAAAGAACCAATATGAGCTATATAAATAATAGTAATGGCATATTACTCTCTCTAAACAACAAATTCATTTCCTTTTTAAGTATCCCTATAAAAATTAGTTTCATTTTCAGTAGCCTTATCATAAGATTCCTTCGATTTAGAATTAATAACTTCTTCAATATAACCTTATAGTATTATCAATTTAGCTTTCAAAATTTTGAAATTATGAGTAATAGAAGTCTTTATATCTTATAATCCTCTCACAATAAATTTTGATTCACCAAAATTATACAATGAGTTCTCCTTTAAATAGATAACATGATATTTATTAAATATATTAAGATTATTCAGAGTTTTTTCAAGACTTTGAATAATAGTTTGGCTAATATCTTTGACCTCGCTGATTTCAAAAGTTAAATGCCTCTTAATTTCTTGAAGAGTGTATAATATTACTATGTAACACTAAAAGGATTCCACTCTATCATTTAATATATACTTGGATAATAAAATAGCCACTAATTCTACCTTTATAGATTACATAACTGAATAAATTATGGGTACACATTTCTAAATAGGTTGTGTTGTTCTAGGAACTTATGATTGAGATTTTAGTAAGTATTTTAACCCTTTGAATTCAAACTTAGACACATGATTTTGTTTTTTAGATGAAATACTTTTTGTGAAATAAAATTGAGTTATCTCCATTTTTTATCAAATAAAAAAATTCAATTACAAATTCAACAGTTATATTCTATAAATTAGACTTACAAACTGAGTTTCCTTTATATAATTTCATTTATTCTCTATATTATTTAATCTCATCCATTAAACCATTCATTTATTTTTTCAATAAGTTTAATTTAGAAAATATTTTCTAAAAAAAATTGAATTTTTTCAGTAAATTTATATTTGTCTTACTTTTTATTTTTTAAAGATACTTCTACCCTTTTTTCTTCATCATAAGAATGATTAATCTCAACTACTCTCCTTTTAACTTTTATAATAAAATGAGTGTTTCTACTTAATTCCTCATCCGAGACAATAATTTAATTTCTAACATTGCTAACTGGTTCAATTGTTACTTTCTCATTGGTCTAACCAGATGTCACTTCTTCACATGGCCTTGTGAGTATATCAATAGTTTCACTAAATTCGGGTATCTCTATATTGGAATAATAATCATATATAAAATTGAGGGTCTGTTTATCATCACCTTGAACGGATATTATATTCCAAAGAGTAGCCCCCAAATATTCTTTAGCTATATATATTTGAACATCCTTAGTAGTAAACGCATATTCATGACCAGTAGGCACTCGGACCTCAGCCTGATTAGAAATAACTTTACCTTTATGAGAAACCTCTTTCTCATCCCTATATTTGTCTTCAATAATAGGAGAAGGAATCTATTCTTATAGAACTTGTCAAATTATTCTTGATAAAGGGGTTTCATCTTCCTCTAACCAATCATCAAGTTCATTTCTTACTTAAATAGTATATTCATTTTTAAGAACCTAACCCCATATATCTACAGCTCTAGGTTTCTCCTACTAATAAGATTATCATCAATGAGCTTCACTATACTTTGAATAGGTAAAATCTAGTCTTTCCACCACTCTTTTAAATAGACCAGTCTCATCATCTAATTTTAAGGAATACTCACCATCAGTATTAGAAGGATATTCTTTAACTACCTCTTCAGTCCAAAAGCACACAAGATTCTTACAAGAATAAATATGGTAATATCCTATCACATTTAGTATTATATCTCCTATGTTTTTTAAAATATGGAACTTTTATGTCATAACATCACTTATCTTAACCTCTTTTATTTTAAATGATTGAGTTAAAATCCATCCAAAATGATAAAAACCCAAATTATTTTTGTTAATATGGTAGATATATCTTAATATGTACTCGGGAGATTTAACCTTTTACTCGATGATAAAAATATAAAGAAAATAAATATATTGAAAAAGACATTTTAAAATTATTAAATACACTAAGAAATCCTAGTTTGAATGAACTTAATAATAATCTTTTTCTCTACCTCAAGATAATTAACATTTTTATTCTCTATAATAAAAACTCTAAATAAAGTAGTAAATATCTTAATGGGTATTAATTATCATACACTGATATGAGATGTATTGAACTGATAACCTCCCTCATAAGGACAACAAAATACTTCTGCAATCTCTAATACACAAATAGTAAACTCGTTATCATTTTACATTGAAATAACTAAGTCCTCATTATTAGAAAAAAAACATGTAATGATCATAGAAGTCTCTAACGTCATTTTTATTTAACATATCTATCTTTATTTCATCAAAAAAACTCCCAAACATTTAATAATAATACTTTATTCACAAATGGGTCTATACAATCTAACTAGCTAAAATTGAAATCAATTCTATATAAAACTGTATACAAAAATGTGGCTCTATTTGAGATACCAAAATTAATATCTTACACTCTCTTTTAATTTCCTACAGTTAATAAAGAAAAGTGTCTTAATGTTTTAAGGTTTTATTTTTAGGGTGATAAGGGTTTGTATTCAAGAGAAAAGACTCTGTGATTTTAAAATTAATGTGTTTTCGAGCCAAGATATTGATAAAATATTTTATAAAGAATACAATGAATCACTAAGAGTGATGTGAAAAAGAAATAAATAATAACTTAAAACTAATAAGTGTGTTTTTTACTTAGTGACACGATAAAGGATATAAATTAATAAAATTAAATAGTAAAAATTAAAAATTAAAATTAATTATAATTAGAATAATGATATATTAAACATGAAAATCATTTAAGTTAAAATAATCCTAATTCATTTTTAATAAAATCAAATATTTCAGTGGTTAAGAGTTTTTTAAAAATTTCTACTAATTTATTTTTGGTATTTATGAGCACAAGTGAAATTTCACCCTTTTATATGTAATCACGTAAAAATTTTATCTTAAATATAGGTGCTTTTTTCAATAATTTTTCTTCATATTATATGAAATGTTGATAGCACTAGTGTTATCACATTTGATTTGGACATGATCAAAATTAAATTAGAATTCTATTAAAGTGTGTTTCTTCTAAAAAACTTGTGAACAATAGCTACCAATTGTAATAAATTATGCCTCTCCAATTGATAATAAAATAGAGTGTTTCTTATTACTTGACCAAGAAACAAATGTTTTTCCCAAAAAGTGGTAGGTACCTAATGTAATTTTTCTATTAAACCTACATCCTTTCAAATCAGCATTAGAATATGAAATCAAATCAAATCCATAATTTTTTGGAAAGAGTAAGGAAAGTAAAATAGTTCCATTTAACTAAATTAAAATTCTTTTGGAAGCAGTTAAATGATATTCATTAGGGATTTCATAAAATCTTGTGAAAAGACATACTGAAAACATAATATCTGGTTTACATATTTAGATATATCAAGATTCTAATTATTCGTTTATATTTTTTTTCTTCTAGTTTCCCAAATTTATCTAATTCAATCTTTATACTAAAACATACAGGGGTTTTTTGTATCATATTGTTTTCAAGTCCCAATATTCTAAGTTAATCATGTATGTATTTTATTTATTTTGACACATTTCCATAAACACTTTCATAAATGTTAAATCTATGAAATAAATTATGTGCTCACATTATACTCATCTAAAATTATTTTTTCATGAGTTTTGAAAAATAATTACACAAATTATAATTTCTTGAATTATAAATAATATCATTAATATATATGTATAAAAGTAAAATATCTTTTCAGTTAGTTTTCATAAATAGAGTGGGGTCTACCAAACCCATATAAAACACATTTGATAAAAGAAAAGAACTTAGCCTGTTATACCAAACCCTTGTAACATGTTTAAGAACATAAATATATTTAGTATGTTTAAACACAAAATTTTGAAATTGAGGATATTCAAAACCCTAAGGTTATTCTATATAGAATTACTCTATAAGAAAACCAATTTAAAAATATGATTTAACATCTATATGAAAAAAAAAAAAAATTTAAATGAGATATATAAGATAAAAGAATCATAATGAACTCTTGTCTAGCTATGAGGGGAAATGTTTCCTCATAATAAATATCTTCTTATTGATTATAAACTTTAGTTATAAGTATATATTTATTTTTAATAATTATACTATGATTGTATTTTTATTTATAAATACCCATTTAGTAAATATGATAGATTTATCATAGGGTGTATCAACCACTTCCCAATCGTCATTCCTTCTAAACTTATTTGACTCTTTTTTATGGCTAGTACCCAACTCTCATCTATTAAGTATTCTTCTATTGATTTTGTTTTAATCTATGATAAGAAAAGTAGAAAATTTAGATAGATTTCTTATACTTATTCCAGTCCTAATTCACTCGTTTAATATTTCTATAATAGTTTCTGTGAGATAGTTAATGATTTCTAGGCTGTCTATAAAGTGCACTCTCAATTTCACTAGTTTAGACACTTTCAAGACTAGATTCTTTGTGATAAATTTCCAAATCATCATAATTTTTATCATTAAAACTAGGTTCATGTCCCATTTTATCCATAGATTCATTTAGGTCATCACTTTTAATATTTTTGTGATCAAATTGATCACTTTTCTCAAATTTCACAGGAGTATATTATCCAATTATCTGTAACCTTTTATTAAAAACTCTATAATCCCTATAAGTTGTAAAGTAACCTAGAAAAAGTACTTCATATTCCATTCGATAGAACTTATGAATATTATCCTCAATGTTTAGAATTTAAACCTTACATACAAACACTTTAAAGTATCTAAACTTTGTTTTTATATTATTTCATAATTTATAAGGAATTTTCCTCATGATATCCCTTATTAAAACTCAGTCAATTATATATCATACTGTGTTAACAGCTTCGGCCCAAAAATGAGCAGACATGCTATATTCGTATAACATAGTTCTAGAATTTTATTACAAGGTTATATTCATCAAGTAATAACACCATTCTATTGAGGTGTCTTAGGTACTAAAAGGTGTGTTTAATACCATGTTTTTAGAAAAAATAATTAAATTCATGATTCTAAAACTCTCATCCATTGTCATATATTAGTGAAATAATTTTAACTTTATTTTTATTTTGAATGAGTTTGTAAAAAATAAAAAAACATACTTCGCTATTAAGTCTAAAAAAGTAAGCCTATGTAAATATTGAAAAATCATCATCAAATATATATAAAAATAGATTTTACACCTTGTATTTTAGTTCTATAGGGACCAAAAAAATCATGTGGATAATTTATAATGGTTTATAAGTTGAAAACTCTTTAATTTGATTAAAATATTATTTTCTTTTTTTCCCATTTATAATGCATCACAAACATTCTTTTTATCCAATTTAATTTGAGGAAAATATTAAATAAAACTATTCATAGATAATTTTCTAAAATAATAAAAATTTCAATGTTCAATTACTCTATATCAAATCCAATATTCATCTATTTTAAAATTCAAATATTTTATGTTTTGTTTACATTAAGAGTAAATATCTAGATTTTAAGCATTTTTAATTCTAATTTATCTAAACTTAATCATTTTATATTTGAAAATAATACAAAAATTGTTAAAAAAAATAGACTAAAAATCCATCATCATGAAGTTGAGGGATAGTTATCAGGTTGTTCTTTAAGCCTTCAACATAAATAACTCTATGGAAGAAGACTGAGTTTGTATTTTCAATCGATCCAACTCTAATAATTCTTACTTTCTCATTATCACAAAATGTGAAATAGCCTCCATCAACCTTTGATAAGAATTGGAAGCTTGAAAAGTCTCCAATCACATTCCTTGAACATCTATTATCTATGTACCATTTCGCTTTTTTTCCCTTGTGGATTTTTTCCTATAAAAAGAGATTAATCAATAATATTTTTTGGTTCCTAAATTCTCTTAGGTCTAGTAGTGTTATTTAGGAAATATTTGGGAACCCAAATCTATTCATAGTGTCCATAAATTCCATATTTAATTTTTTATAGGTTTTTAAAAAGATATGAATTTTTACCACCATAAAAATAGATATTTCTTATAATTTAATTATTTTCATAATTTCCATTTATTCTACAATAAAAAAAAATTAGAAATATTTTTATTACTCTTTCTAGACACAAAAATAATTTATATATAGATTAATCCTTTCACCATTACTACTTAGGACTTGTTTCACTTTTTTTCTTTTTTTTTCAATTATTTAGTGGAGGTAATTTTCACCATTAGTAAATACACTTGAATAATATTTCAAATATTTTAACTCTTTTAAAAAGTATTTAATTTTTTAATCATGGAAAACATAGGTGGCAGTCTTCATGGATATAATAGGTGGAAACTAATGTATCCAGATTTTTTTTAATTATAAAAAAAATAAAAAAAAGCAGAGTTAATAGAATTAAGAGATTTTTTAAGTGTATTTTTATCCTTTTTAAGAGATTTATATATTTATTTTAATATTGAACAATATTCATTCAATTTTCATAAGTTTATTTTTCAGATTAAAAATTATATTCATGTCCAGAAGAAAAAAATGACTATATGTCTTAATATTGTTCCATGAAGCACATGTTGGATTTCTGGTAAGATTATTTATAATTTGAGTTAGAATGAGATTCACCATTGAAGTCTCCAAAGTCACTCTGTATGGATTTCATTACCTTATTTTCTTTCCTCTTATAATCATATTTTCTTGAGAATTTCTTTTTTTGGTTTCTTTTTTTCTTTCAACTGAGGAAAGTCATGTTTGATATTGATAGAATTCTTGAATTCATATAACCTAACATCTTTTGAATTTCTATTAAACTTTTTATACTTATTTAAGGATTTTATTAATAATCTTATCTTATTATAAAACTTTTTTAAATTTATCACTAACTAAGAAAGTTTATTATTAAAATCTAGATATCTTGAATCTTCTTCAGTAGATAAGTCAGATAATAATATTTATTTTTATTTTTTCTTATCCTTTAAAGTAAAAAACTTTGAGAGAAGCATTGTTGTTTTTTATCAACTTGTTATAATTTATTCAACTTCCATTTTATATTTATACATTATGAAGGTTACAATGAGATATTTTATTTTCATATCCTTAACTGGAGTAGAAGATCTAATGGTAGAAAATATACCATTCCATTTAGCTAGAAAAATCTATAGTACTTTGAAATCCTCATAAGCATTAGGAATAGGATTTCCCAATACAGAAACATTATTGATTATTTTTATGATCCTTCCATTCATTTGGGTTATGATTTCACTATCAATAATCTTGAAGGTAATGAATTTTATCTTATAAGTGTTGTACCTTAATTGAAAAACATTTTCTACCCCTTCATAAGTAAAATATATGGTTTCACACATCTTAGGGGTAGTAGAAAATTTAAAAAACCTAATAAACTCTTCTGGACCAAGATCACATATAATAGAATTCATTTCTTTAGATTTTGGGTTATACTCAACTTTGTTTTAGAACTCCATAACTCTAATTTTCTATCTAAAATTTTAAAAGATTTTATAACCTTTATGTAGACCCTAATGCCAAGAATCTTCAAGAATATAATCATCTGAGCCATCTAATAACCATGGTTTACTCTATTAAGGAAAGTATTTCTGACCATATATATTCTTTCTTTCATTTTGTACATTTTAAGAACATGGAGAATGATCTTCAAGTATTCAACTAGAAAGTGTTGAGAACTAAAACTTTTCTTACACTAATACAAATTCTTGTATGTGAGATATTGAATAATGACTCAAGAGAGTGGTTAAAATTTTACCCCAAATAAAAAAACAATTTAAATTTAATTTGTCTCCATACTTAACTCTTATATTGGATATGCAGTAAAAATAAAACAGAAATAAAGAGAATCATATAGAGATTTATTGTGGTACATGGTGGAGATGAAATTATAGGCCACCTAGAAATCCCTTAAAAAGAATAATTAGATTTATAATCTATTGAATGAAATGTTACACATGATTTCATCTATCTTAAATTCAAATTTTAGATTCATTGGGATTGTATCATGGACACTATAGTCATTTTAGTGGGTTGTTATCCAGTTTACTTTGACTAGAATGTTCTAGCTTCAAGGCCCCCTTTGGTCATCATCTGAGGTCAATCTTCAATATCTCTAGAAGGATTTAATGTTCCTCATAGAATGGTAGATGTGAACATTAAATATGAAAATAAAATCAATGCCATTGGTTGTTTAGGATGTGATCAAATATATACCGTGTAATAGTGAATTTTAAGAAGGAAATACAAACATCATAATAAAAGAAGTTAAAAATGTAAAATAAACTATTAAAAGTATTTATAAACATTGAATTACATGAATATTATAATATTAACAATGAATATTGTCCTTTTGAAGTGGCTAATCACACCCCCCAACTTGAGTTTTTCTAGTCTCTAGAAAAATGTATCTCAAAAAATTAAAATTTATTTCTATTTTCCATAAAAAATTTAATATAAAATTCTCACTAAAATTTCTCATACCAAACAATTATTAAATCCATCAAAATAATTTATTACAAGATAGGTTCACAAGAATATCCCAATCCCAGTCTCATTCCAATTTTCAAATCCATCTCCACATTTTATCCAATTTCAATGAAGTATGATGATGTGTTGTGTATCAAAATAGACATGGGGGTTTATTTTTATTCAAGTGGGAAAATATAGAAGAGCTAGGTGGAATCACATTTTAATATTAAGATGATTATTTATCATTTTTTTGTTATTTCAATTTTTCTATCTTAATTGAAATTCCACTCAATCAAGTCAACCCCTATAGAGATACTTTGCCAATGACTCTTAGGATCAAGGACCATAGGGCACCAAGTGAAAGTCGCATACTTAGGCATCATCTAAAGTTAACTCAATCAATAAAAAATTCAAATTACCAAAAATAGAGATAAAATTCCCAATTATGGGCCAGAAAACTATAGATTCATCATCCCAAAGTTCTGAAATACATGCATTAGGTCAATCCATTTTGCTACATGCAAAGTTATTTTTTAAAAAAAAATTGATGATTTTTTTTCTTGAATACTCATTCTAAAATAAAAATGATCAAAAAACATATGTTATTTATTGAGGGACCCCATAAACTCAAACTAATACCCCACAATCCAAAGGATGTGCATTTTGAATTTTTTATTAAATGGATGAAAATGTAAATAGTGAAAAATCACAATAAACATCCAAACTTTCTTAAATCTATTCTTATGAACTTAATCTTGGATTAAAATCAAAATTAAGGCATGAAAATTTATTTAATATTTAGTTTCAAAAAATTTAATGTGTATTATCATATTCAAATATTGGATGAAATTATTTTTAATGATTTCAGTTTCATTAACTCAAGAAGAATTCATTTAATAAAACAAACTAACCTCATCACTTAATGGTTTAACACCATCACAAACACATGTTAATCCCTAATACACTTATAGGATCATTTTCATGAGAAATCCAAGGTAAATTATCTTATTATCACATCAAAAGTGTGGTTATAAAATTCAATAAGGAAGAGGAAGAAATAAAATCATTGATTAAAAAACTCAAATAAAATAAATGGTTAAACAATTAAATAGTGAGAAATAACATTAAATCTATCCCCTTATTAATCCCTTGTATCAACCCATGAGAGGGTTACCCTTCAATTGATGAAACTATTTTGATATAAGAAAAGAATAGACTCGTAAGGGCATAATTGAAGAATAAAATAGTGATATAATGATCACTCCACCATTCTGGGAAGAATTTCACAAGTGTTTTTGTGAATAAGTTCACACCTTGAGACCTTTGGTATATTTCAATTGTAATATTATGCTTCCATGTGTTTGTTTTTTCATATTTAATTTGTTCTAATTAAATTTGGTCTTTCCCAAATTTACCCAAGTTTTTAGGGTTAAATAAGTCACTTGTAGTGTATCTTGGGTTTTCAAATCCTTAGGGTTAGGGAATCCTAAGTTAGAATGAGTTCTTTTCTAGTTTTAATGTTTTATAGTTCATGTTTAAGTGATGAAACTTCAAACATGATTTCCATTTGTTTACAAAATTGTTCAAGGATTGGGAGAGGGATAGATTGGTAAGGGGCTTATATTTGTTGGTTTATCCTAATAGGATAATTTTTTTATTGTATTGTCTATTTAATGGGTTTTTTGATGGGTTTTTGGTATTGGATAGGAGGATGTTGGCATTGGATCTATTATGTTTGGAATTGATTATGTATGATCCTGGCCTTTTTTGGAGATGTCTCAGGATTGCTTATATGTACTCTTTTACCTTGTTTTGAGTTATTTTTGTTTGGGTTTTACTTTGGGGTGAGTTTGGGTGAAAATTTTATATAATTGGAAGAAATGGGGATGTGCACCATTGGTGCATGGTTAGAGAAAACTATGCACCCCATTCCCGCAAATCATGTGACCCTGGATAGAGGGGAATTACATGGTTGGCATATAGTTTATAAAATTATACTCCCTATTAGTAGTAACCATGCACCCCAATAAAATAGGTGCATGGTTTAGGCACACTGTTAAGGAAACCCATGAGTCCCTACACAGTAAATTGTGCATGGTAATTAAAATCACTTGAAATTTAGTTTTTTAATTACCTGGACCCCCTAATTAATCCCTAATCAACCCAAACTCATACCATTATGATTTCTCTTGATTTCAGAGCTTCCTGAATGGATTCCAAGCCTTCCCAGCCTCTTTTCTTCATGATTCAATTCCCATATCGATGATATTCATATATCTTAGGTTTAAATTCAGATCTCGTTTTACGTAGTTGTTCTACTCAATTTGTTGGGATTTTCATTGGGTTGTCTTTTGCTAAGAAATTGAGGTATGTGGTCTATAATTCAAATCACAAAGTCTTTATTTAAATTACCTATATGTAAATATAGAATTTCTATTAGATATTTAGAAATTGTGTTCTTGGTTGAATTAATTAATTTCATAAATTTTATAATTGAGGATATATGGAATTGAGGATTTTGGGAAGTTCAGATTGAAGTAATTAATTATAAAATTAATTATGAGTTATTGAAATTTTAATGTTGAAAAAAATAATGGTGAAATTAATTATGAAGGATTGAGATTGAGATTGAGATAATTAATTATGGGATTTTGAGTTGTGAGTATTGATTAATTAATTGTTAAATTAATTAATGGGATTGGCATACTTAATTAATTAGAGATTAACTAAGGGAAATTAAGTGATAAACTAATTATTTAATTTGTAATGAAATAAAAGTTATTAATTAATTGTTGAATTAATTAATATTATTGATGTGAATAGTTTATTGTTAGATTAACTAATAGAATTTTTTAGTTTAATTAATTATTTAATTAGGAATGGAATTTATGTGAATAATTAATTATTATGTTAATTATATGTTTATAAATGGTAACATGGTTATTTGAATGTGAATTAGAGAATGAGAACATGGTCATTCTAATGTGTGATATATGTATGGTAACATGGTCATTCAATTGTGAATTAAAGAATGGGAACATATTCATTATAATGTGTGATGTATGAATGGTAACATGGTCATTCAAGTATGAATTAAATAATGGGGACACAATCATTCTATTTTGTGTAGTATAAATGGTAAAATGGGCAATCAAATATGAATTAAATAATGGTAATAATGGATTTTTGAGATATGACCTCACTTGGGGATATTTCATCCTTCGACATGAGATGAAGTAGGTATTGAGATATGGTATTACCTCGAAATACTTTGGGCTCTAGAATGATTTGAAGTAGGTATTGAGGCATGGGTTACCTAGGGAACCTAGGAGTTAATGTGGTTAAGTAAAGAATAAATGATAATGTTATAAATGTTTACTTGTACATTGTAATTATTTCTTTATAAAACTGCATACATTGTTTTTGATTGGATATTATTTTAGACACCATTGGTGGTGTCCTATTGAGTTATACTCACACCCTACTCGGGCTTCCTGATTGGTACCTAAATAGATTATATGATTGCAAGAAAGGTTAAGGGAAATGTCCCTATGTTGGATAGTTGATTTGTGGATGGAGCATGGATGAGGGAACCAGACGTGGTTTGGTACTCACCTGGGAGTCATTAGTGTATTTCTTTTAAGTTTCATTTTAGACACTTAACACATACTTTATCATGGAATTTTCTCTGCTTTAGTTGGATATTGTATTTTCCTATTTTGGATATCATGAGATATTGTATTGTTTATGGTTATAGGTTATTATGTTATTGTTTGTTTATTTCCACGGGTGTATTACTCTAATAAAATAGGGTATAGTCTCTGCATGATTGAATTATCATACCATCGCTAATATCTAGAATCCTATGGCATGTGATGAGGTGTTATTGAGGTCGCGTGACCAACCAGCTTGAGGAACCGGGGTGTGGAACCCGGTTCGGGATGTTACACAGTGGTATTAGAGCCCAGTTTTTATTTTGTTATCTTTTGTCTTACTATTTGGGAAATTTATATAATAGACTATGAATATTTGTGATTTTTTTATCATCTCATTCAAGGGATTTTCAAACCCATATATAGGGGAAACCAAAGTACCCAGATTGGGATTGGTGTTATTGATGTTTGTTATTATAGTTGAATATTATTTCACCTTGGGTGGCGCACATCTTGTGTGATGTGACTATTGTTTCTAAAATTTTTTGATAATTGACTCATGTCTTGGTATATAATGAGATTTGAGTCTTCATGCATCATTATAAGCACTCAGGATTATTTTGTGACATGCATCATTTTAGGCATGCATGGGAAAAAAGGTTTTGGGTAAGTTGTTGAACTTGAACTGTTTTTTCATAATAATGAAATTTAATCAAAAAAATGTGCCTAATATGATTTGAGAATGGTAAAATGATGAAAATTGTGAATAAATGGGTTTATAATGTGAAACTTGATGTGAGAATGAGAATACCCTTTGATAACTAAGACATAGGTGTATGATGGTTAAGGGTAGTGATAGCGCCTCAGTTTTGACCACATGCCAAGGTTTGGGAAAAGACTTGTTGTGACTTGTTGTGTTTTTATTATTACATAAATATGATAAATTAGTGTCGTGATTACTAAGTTTTTTGTTTGTAATTATAGAGTTATTCCTCCATGGTGACGCTTGTTGAGAGGATGATAGGAGGATATGGAGGGTGATGCTCTACCATTAGTGGAACTTGAGGAACTGATAGTGTCAATTGAGGAAGTAGGGGAGTAGTTCCTAATGAAATTTGATCGCTTTATGGAACTTATGGGAAAAGGCCCAGGGTGGGTTGATAAGAGCATGTCTAACTTCATGAGAGAGTTTCAGTTTAAGCACCCTCTGAATTTTATTGAAGAGGGTGGACTTGATAGAGATGAGTTTTGGGTTGAGTCTATCAAGATGATACTTGACAATCTAGAGAATCCTGATGAGAGGATGGTCAATTTGGTTGCTTATATGCTACAAGGATCAGTGAAGCATTGGTGGTAGATTTAGGTGTGAACGGGATAGGCTGATGGTATGTTATGGAAGGATTTTTTGGAGAGGTTCCTTGAGAACTTATATACAAAGATGTTGAGGAAGGAGAAACCATTAGGGTTCATGCAGCTAACTTAGGGGGTATGTCTTTGATGGACTATAATGGATGCTTTATAGACCTGCAGTTCTTTTCTCCAACATTGGTAGGAGATTAGATATCTACAATGATACATTTTCAAGATTTACTTAAGCGAGTGATTAAGTACCAAGTTAACCTCTTTTAGTTAAATAAGTTTGTTGAGGTGGTGTATTAGGATCTCATATATAAAGGTAACCTGATGGAGGATTCTAGTTCTGGATATATAGTTTCTATTGTAGGATCAATAGGTGCGACTTTCAAGAGAAGGAAGAACCATTTTGAGAACTTTATCTAGGGAAGTGGAAAGGTGAGTAGTAGGATTAGAGGGCCAATTTTATAAGACCTTACTAGATTTATCTATCATCAATGTGGTAGGCTAGTCCATTATCATAAAACTGCCCTTGACCACCATTAGAGTGTCTTTCTTATGGGAAAATGGGACATCTATAGAATTTCTATAGGACACAGTGGTAAACGGTGAGTGAGGGTGCAGCTAAATAGATTCAGAGTGTAGGAAGGGGATCATATACACCTTATCATACTGGAAGCTATAGTTCTACTAAACAATGTGGTAGAGGCAATGGATGTTGTGTTTATGGTAAAGAGAAACCATATCATCAGGGTGGTGCAACTTATGCTAGTCAGACAGCATCACAAAGGAGAGGGGTAGGACAGTTGAATGCAATGTAGCCTACACTTATAAATAGTTAAGTTGTACCATTTAAAGTGATAAGTTCTATTCTTGTAGATTCTATATTATCTAGTGACTTATTTGATACTTTTCCTCTCACTCCTTTATATTTTTAAAGCTTATTAATGGTTTGAGCCTAGAAGTGGAGTTTGTGAGCAGGGTAATGACTATAGATACACCATTGGGAGTGTGGCCTAGAGACATCTATTTGTGAAAGGGATGTTATCTTGGGATTAGGGAGTATCATTTTCTATGGTATCTATATATTCTTAACATATCAAGCTTTGACATAATAATGGGTATGGACTGGCTAGTCACATATCGAGCCCACATTTATTATTATCGCATGAGAGTAACGTTTATATATCCTAAGGGTGACCATTATATTCACTATGGGGAGTGGGATATCCAAGAAGGATGAGCAGGGTGAATCACTCGGTAATTGGGAGAGATTACAACTCAGGGATCTAGTCTTTCTCTAGATGATAGAGGTGTGAAACCTGAGGTTTTTTTCACTAGTAGCGGAACTATTTCAGGATTTGTTTCCTGAAGAATTCTCAAGGATACCACCTAAGAGATATGTAAAATTCACTATTGATCTCATGTTGAGGGATGATCATACATAATGGAATTGAAAGAGCTTCAAGAGCTAAAGACTCAGCATTAGGAGTTAGATGATAAAGGGTTTATCTATCTAAGTACGTTGCCTTGGGGATCACCTATGTTGTTTTCAAACAAGACTAGTGGGATTTTGTGCTTGTGTTTTGATTATAAAAATTTGAATAATATGTTTATAAAGAACCAGTATCCTATTCCATATATCAATGATCTATTTGACCAGTTGAGAGGATTTTTTGTTTTCTCAAAGATTCACTTGAGATCGAGGTATCATCAGCTAAGATTTCGAACATCATATATACCAATTTCAGAAGTAGGTATGGCCTATATGAGTTCTTCATAATTCCTTTTAGGTTAATGAATTTATTATTAGTGTTTATTTTTTTTATGAAAATAATATTCCATCCGTACCTCGATCAGTTTGTGGTAGTGTTCATAGATGAAATCTTGGAGTACTCCAAGACTCATGAAGATCATGACCAACATCTTGACATAATCCTAAGTATACTGAGAGAGAATCATCTATATAGAAATACATATAAGTGTTAGTTTTGGATTAATCTGGTACACTTCTCAGGTCACGTCATCTTGGAGGAAGGTGTGTCTGTGAAACCAGAGATAGTCTAGGTAGTAGTTTCTTAGGAACATCCCAAGAAAGTTTTTGATATTCATAGCTTTCTGGGGTTAGTTGGATGTTATCAAAGGTTCATCCAAGACTTAACCTGATTGGAAGCATCACTCTTGGTCTTAACCAAGAAGGAGGTAAGTTATGAATGGTTATAAGCATGTGATAATGTCTTCCAATGGATGAATAAGTATTTGAAATCTACACCAATCTTGATCCTACTCAATATAGGTGAGGAGTACACAATGTATTATTCTGCTTCTGGGATCAGACTTGGAGCCATGTTGATATAAGGAGATCAACTTGTGGTGTATGGGTCTCAGAAGATGAAGCCACATAAACAGAACTACCTATGTATGTCCTAAACTTATAATATGTGGTTTATGCTCTGAAGTGTTGGTAGCATTACATGTTGGGTGAGAATTTTACCGTGTATACTGATAATAAGAGCTTGAGTTACATCTTTTCACAAATATATTTAATTTCCAGTAGCGGATATGGGTTGAGTATATGCGGTCATTTTATTTTGAACTATCATATATTCCTAGGAAGGTAAATAGTGTGGATGATGATTTAAGAAGGAAAAACTACACTTATATGGTTTATGAGTCTAGCGTTGAGTGGAAGATGATGACTTTACTGGATGAAATGCATGTTGTGATTCAGGAAAGTCAGTAGCAGATGACTCTCATATCAGTTTTAGTAGATTCTTCACTTTTTATATGGATTATAGATAGGAAGTATGAGGATTCATAATGCTTTATCTTGAGGAAAATCCTTGAAGGTGTGGATTCACCATCCGATTGGATCATATATGAGGATGATATCATCTATGTCAATAATTGGGTTGTTGTGCCTATGAGCATGCAAGAGGAACTAATTTGGGAATTTCATGCCTCGAAGTGGGTAGTACACCCGGGTGCGACCAAAATGTACCATGACCTGTGATGAAAGTTTTGGTAGCTAGGCTTGAAAACATAGATAGCATGGTTCGTGACACGATGCTACACATGTTCGCATGTGATGGCAGAGTACCAATGACCTTGAGGTTTTTTACAGACATTACCCATTACAGAAAGTGAGTAGGATGACATGACCATGGACTTTATGGTAGGAATTTTAAAGACTCTTATATAGAATGAAATTTTATGGGTTATCATAGATTGACTGAAAAAAATTGCTCATTCATTTTCTATATTGGAAACCCTCTCAATAGAGTAGTTTTGGGAACTATATGTTTAGGATATATCTATATTCATGGGGTTCTAGATACTATAGTTTCAGATCATGACTCATGATTTACTACATGATTATAGAAGGTCTTGCATAAGGTTCTCGGTACACATGTATTATTGAGTACGACCTTCCACCCATAGATATATAAGCAATCGGAACGTACTATATTGGTGATTGAGGATATATTGATAGCATGTATTCTTGACTTTGGTGGGTCTTGGGATAATCACTTTTTTTTACTGGAGTTTTTCTATAGAAATAGTTTTTAAAAAATAATACAGATGGAACCATATGAGGCTCTTTATGGTAGGCCATTTGGATTAACTTTATATTGGATGGAGGCAGGTGAGTCCGAATTATTGGGACTGAGTCTCATATAGAAGACATCAAAGAAGTTTCAGCTGTTAAAAAGTGTATGGTTATGGATCAAAGTAGATAGAAGTTTTATGTTCATAGACAGATATGATCCCCAGAGTTTATAGAGGGTGATTGTGTATTCTTTCATGTTTGTAATAGTTTAGGTTGTGATAGGATACAAAGGTAGGGAAAATTGGCATCCAGGTTCATTAGACCATTTGAGGTTGTGGAGAGAATTGGGTCGACAGCATACTGATTGGATCTTCCACATAAATATTATACTATGAATGATGTTTTTCATCTTTTAAAACTATGGATATATCACCCCAACCCTTGTCATGTGACCAAGGTGGATGATGTTAATCTTGATATATATGTATCCTTTGAAGAGCATCTTATATGTGTGCTGGATCCCAATGAGAAAGTGTTATGGGGAAAAACTGTACCTATACTTTATGTGTTATGAAAATATGGATGTGTGTAGGAGGAAACATGGGAGAGATAAGTAGATATGAGGGCTTAATGGCCTAATCTTTTTTACTCTAAATCTTTGAGAGGATTTGGAGTTTAGCTCGAGGATGCGCTATTATAAGGTGTGAATATTGTAAGATCCTGACCTCTTCTAGAGATGTCTCGGGCTTGTTTTCAAGTACTCATTTTCCATGTGTTGAGTACTTTTCATTTGGGTTGTACTTTTTGGTGATTTTTGGAGAAAAACTGAGAAAATTGGAAGGAAATGGGGTTGTTCATGGTTGGATCATGGTTAGAAAAAATCGGGAATCCTATCCCACCAAACCGTGCAACCCTAGATAAAAGAGAATTATACGGTTGGCATATGGTTTTTCAAACTGTACACCCTATTAGAAGTAACCATGCACACCTATAAAAGAGTTTCATGGTTTAGATGCTCGATTAGGGAAAATTGTGTTCCCCTTCCTAGTAAACTATGTATGGGAATTAAAATAATATAAAATTTAGTTTTTTAATTACTCAAGTCCCCTAATTAATCCCTATTGAACCCAAACTCGGACCATTATGATTTCTCCTCATTTAAAAGATTCCTGAATGGATTCCAAGACTTTCCAACCTATGTTACTCAGGATTCGAAGCCCAGCTTGAAAATTCTCACCTCTCCTGGGTTTAGATATGGATTTCGTTGTACATATTTGTGCCACTCAATTTTTGGGGATTTCTGTTGGGTGATCTTTTGTAAAAAAAATCGAGGTATGTGGTCTATAATTCAAATCCCAAAGTCATTATTTAATTTACATGTATATAATTGTATAATTTCTATTAGATGTTTAGAAATTGTGTTCTTGATTGAATTAATTAATTTGGTAAATTAATTAATTGAGGAGATATGGAATTGGGGATTTTGGGAAGTTTATATTGAGGTAATTAATTGTATAATTAATTATGAGTTATTTAAATTCTTAAGTTGAAATCATTAATGGTGGAATTAATTACGAAGGATTGAGATAGAGAATGGGATAATTAATTTTGGAATTAATTTTGTGATTTTTAGTTGTGAGTGTTGATTAATTAATTATTAAATTAGTTAATAGGGTTGACATACTTAATTAATTGAGTAATTAATTAATGGAAATTAAGTGATAAACTAATCGTTGAAGTAGTAATGAAATTGAAGTTATTAATTAATTATTGAACTAATTAATATTATTGATGTGATTAGTTAAATTTTAGATCAACTAACAGAATTTTTGAGTTTAACTAATTATTGAATTAGGAATAGAATTTATGTGGATAATTAATTGTTGAATTAATTATGTGTTTATGAATACTAACATGGTCATTTAAATGTGAATTTAATAATGGGAACATGGTCATTCTAATGTACAATGTATGAATTCTAACCTTTCCATTCAAGTGTAAATTAAAGAATATGAACATGGTCATTCTAATGTGTGATGTATTAATGGTAACATGGTCATTCAAGTATGAATTAAATAATGGAAACATGGTAATTCTATTGTGTATAGTGTGAATGGTAACATGGGAATTCAAGTATGAATTAAATTATTATAGTAATGGAATTATGAGATATTCCCCCACTTGGGAATACTTTGAGCTCTAGCATGAGATTAAACAAGTATTAAGATATGGTATTACCTTGAAATACTTTGGGCTTTATCATGATCTGAAGAAGGTATTGACATATTATATCACTTGGAATTCTTTGGAATCCAGCATGAGGTGAAGTCGGTATTGAGGCACGAGTGTCCTCAGGAACTTGGGAGTTAATATTGTTAAGTAAATAATAAATAATAATGTGATAATTGTTTGCTTATGCATTGTAGTTATTTATTTATATTACTGCACAAACTATTATTTACTAGATATTATTTTAGACACTATTTTTTGTATCCTACTGAGTTGTACTCACACCCTACTCAGGCTTCCTGATCGGTACCCGAACAGATTATATGATTGCAGGATAGGTTAAGGGTAAATGTCATGTGTTGGATAGAAGACTTAGGGATGTAAAATGGATAATGGAAATGTACATGGTTCGAGACCCACCTAGGATTCATCAGTTTCTTTCTTTTGAGTTTAATTTTAGACACTTGACACATACTTTATCATGGAATGTTTTCTTCATTTGTTGGATATCGTATTTTCCTATTATGGTTATCATGAAACATTGGATAGATTATAGTTATATGTTATTCCACTGTTTTTTTATTTCTATTGGTGTATTACTCTGATAAAAGAGGGTATAGTCTCCCTATGATTGACTTATCAGACCCTCACTACTAGTTGGTAGCCTTTAACATATGTGGAGGCACATTTAAGGTCACATGATCAACCAGATCAGGGAATCAATGTGTGGCACCTGGTTTAGGACATTATAGATTATAAGTTTGAAAATTTTGTGTAGTTTAGGGGTTTGTTAATTTTAGATAACTTGGTTATTGGATGGGTTATTGATTATCTTTACAATGGAATCTTGGATGGTCATTATACCTTGTATTGAAAGTGTTTCCATATTATGGCTTATAAAATTTCATAGCATTAACATCCACTAGTGGTATTTATAAAATAAAATACTTTATGTAAGGTATGGTTGGGATGTTTTAAATCTTTTGGTCATGTTTTTCACAAATTATAAAAATAGGGTCAACAGTTTGGATTCATAGACCTTCCAAATATCGATCACCTCGACCTTTCTAGTGAGTGTAGCAAGTTTTTCCCTGGAAATTTATTTTTTCCTAAGATTGTTAATTCCACCATATTTGGTTGTCTTATAATTGTAAGGTCATGTTCCCCATGTTTAGTTTTCTTTGTAGACCTTTTAGATACTTATAATCGTCACTTGGGGTTTTTTTATTAAGGTTCCATTACACATCATGTCAATGAATTGTTTTTTTTTCGGAACCAACCCTTCATAGAATATTTAAACTAGTTATTGTATTTAAAATACATGAATAGTTACCATGTTGGGTGTGTCTTTTAACCTTACCCATGTTTCATAAAATGAATTCTCTTATTTTTTGAAATTTTTTTGGATTCTCTTTAAAGTGAAATTATTTTGTGATGAGGTAAGTATTTTTTGTAGAATTATCTTTATAATTGATCCCAATAGTGGATATATATAGGTATCATATTTTTTAACCAATTATTTACTCCGTCCTTTAATAGGAAAGTAAAGAGACTCATCTTAGATAACTCAAGATTATGTGGGGGGGGAACATGGTTTCAAAATGTCATTGAAATCCTTGGCATGAAGATATGGAACTTACAACTCCATTCCATCGAAGGTTGGAAGGTGGTTTATGGAATGAGGTTTCAAGATATAGTGGGATTATCCTAGGGTATCATGTCTAATAAAATAAGGTAAAGTAGGTGTGATGTAATCATTCATGGTTTGATTGAAAACATTCCCCAAGTTTGGGGTTTCTACATTTGTATTTCTATTTTGGTTCCCACCCAAGTTTATGAGTAGGTTTATTTAAAGAACCTACAGTGGAATGTGATTAATTTTTTAATATGGAGTATTATTAATATTAGGATCTAATAGGAAGATACCCCTAGGTGTGCTGACTCCCAAACCCCAAGACTATCGACCCTAACAAGATGGTTTGATTGGTCATGGGTATAAGAAGACATTCGACAAGAAAAGTAAAAAATGGGAGGAAAGATATGATAAATTGATGATGGAAAGGAGAAATGAGGAATAAAATAATGAGTGTAAATATAACTTACTTAGATCTCTAGAAACATCACCAAATTTTGATCTCACATAAATTTACCAATGTTCTTAGGGTTAAATCGGTCACTTTTAGTGTAGCTTGGGTTGTCAAATACTAAGAGACCAAATAAGAAACCTACATACACATAAATTCTATAGATGATTTTGGAAATAAAGTGTCCAACTTATGTTTGATTTAATATGTTTTAAATTAATACTAACAGACCTAAGTAAATTAAATTTATGAGTAAGGGTTGACAATAGGTTATTATAAGGGATGGATTGGATGAAATTATTTTTAACTATTTCAATTTCATTAACACAAGAAGGATCCATTCAATAAAATAAAAATAAACTCATCACTTAATGGTTTAACACCTTAATAAACACATGATAATAATATATACACTTGTAGGATCATTTTCATGAGCACTCCATGGTAAAGGATATTATTAACACATTAAAATTGTGGTGATAAAATTCAATAATGAAGAGGAATAAATAAAATCATTGAATAAAAAACTAAAATAAAATAAATGATTAAATAATTAAAGAGTGTGAAATAAAATCCAATCTGTACCCTTTATTATCCCTTGGATTAAACCATGAAAATTTTATCCTTCCATTGAAGAAAATATTTTGATGGAAGATGATAGAAAACTCATGTGGACTGAATTGAAGAAGAAAAATAGTGAAATAAAAAACATTCCACCATTTTGTGAAAAAATTCACATGAGTTGGTGGGAATAAGTTCTCACCATGAATCTTTTGGTTTATTTAAATTGTTATTTTATACTTCCATTTTGTATTCACACATTTATTTTTTCACGTGTAAATTGTCCTAATTTACTATGGTCTCACCCAAATTTTCCCACATTTTTAGGGTTAAAGTCGTCACTTGTAGTGTAGATTGGGTTATTGAATCATTAGGGGAGGAAGCCTAAATCGGCATGGGTTATTTTCCAGTTTTATTGGTTTTTATTTCAGGTTTAGGTTATGTCACTTTAGAATTAATTCTTTTCATTTTTTTACACAATTGTTCAAGAATTATGAGAGGGGCAGATTGGGTAGGGGCTTGTGTTGGTTGGTTTATCCCAAGAGGATACTTCGGTTATTGGATTAGTTTCTAGATGTGTTGTTGGTATTGTAATACTTATGGTTGTAACTGATTATGGGTTTGAAAATTTTTTGAAGGGTTGGGGTTTGGTCCTTTTGGTTGATTGGGTTGTTGGATGGGTTGTTAGTTATCTTTCCAATGGAATCTTGGATGGTCATTGTACCTTTTATTGAAAGTGCTTTGGTACTATGGATTCTAAAAGTTCATAGTATTGACCTCTTCTTGATATACTCCTAAAATAACATCCTTTATGGAAGGGATGGTAGTGTAGTTATTAGTCTTGTGGTCATGTTTTTCACAAATTGTGAAAACATAGTCAAGAGTATGGATTTCATGGACCTTACTAAGATCAATCTCCTTAACCACTCTAGTGAGTCTAGAAAGTTATTACCTGAGACTTTATTCTTATATAATAATGTACATTACACCATATTTGGGTGTATTCTCATAGTAAGGTGATTTTACCCATGTTTGGTTTTGTTTATAAGACCTTCTAGATACTCATAAGCATTATTTGGTGCTTTGTTTTTGAAGGTTCTATTATATATCATGTAAATGAGTTTATTGTTTCCTAGACCCAAGCCTTCATATAATATTTGAAATTATTCTAGAATTAAAAATTCATTTTGAGGTACCATGTTAAGTTTTTTTTGAACCTTTGCCGTGTTTTATAAAATGACTCCCCTTATTTTTCAAAAAAAATAATGTTATTTTTAAGGTCAAATATTTTGTGATGGGGGAGTATTTTTTTATAATTCTATTTGTAATGGGTCCAAATAGTGGATTGATATAGGTATCATATTTTTTAACCAATTATTTCCTAGATCATTTAGTGATAAAGTAAATAGACTCATCATATCTAACTCAAGTTGTTGTGGGGGGAACATTGTTTCAAAAATGTCATTGAACTCCTTGACATGAAGATATGGCATTTCTGACTCCATTACAGGGAAGGTTGAAACGTATTTTAGGACATGAGGTTTGAATATAAATAGGGATTATCAAAGGTAATCATGTATAATATAATAGGCTGTATTTTTCTAAGAGGTTGTAATTCATTCATTCATGGTTTTATCTACAACCTTCCCCAAGTTTGGGTCTTCCTCATTTGGATTTCCATTTTGGTTTCCATCTAGGTTTATGAGTTGGTTTCTTTGAAAACCCTCCTTTGCAGTGGGATCAATTTCTGAATCTAGAGTACTATGAAGATTATTATCTAATGGGAAGATACCCCTAGGTGTGTTTGACTCCCCAACCCTAGTATTATCTACCCTAACTTGACAGTATTATTGGACATGGGTATAGGCGAACAGGCGCTAAGAAAACTGAAAAAAAAATGGAAAGTATAAGAGAAATTGAGGTGAGAAAAGAGAAATGGGGGAGAAAATAATGAGTATAAAGTTGACTTACTTAGGTCCACAAAAATAGCACTAAAAATTTTTGCTTCAATTTACCCAAATTTTTAGGCTTGAAGAGGTCGCTTGTAGTGTAAATTGGGTTATCAAAACCTCAGAAATGTAATAAGAAACCTACCAACACATAAATTATATTGATGATTTTGGATATGAAGTGTAAAACTTATATTTGATTTGAGATGGTTTAAATTAACACTAAGAGACTTAAGTTAATTTAATTTATGATAAAGGGTTGATCCTGTATTTTTACAAGGTATGGATTAGATGAAATTATTTTTAATGATTTCAATTTACTTAACACATGATGGATTCATTCAATGAAATCAAACTAAACTCATCACTTAATAATTTAAAATCTTAAAAAACATATTATAATAACCTATAAAGTTATAGGATAATTTTCATGATCTCTCTATCGTAAAGGATCTTATTAGAACACGAAAATTTGGGCAATAAAATTTAATAAAGAAGGGGAAGAAATAAAATAATTGAATGAACAAATCAAATAAAAGAAATGATTAAATGATTAAATAGTGATAAATAACATCCTATAATACCCCTTTATACTCACTTTTTTTAAATCATGATAGTTTTAGCCTTCTATTGATGAGAATATTTCTATGGAAGATGAGAGTAGACTCATGAGGGTGGAAGTGAAGAAGAAAAACATTGAAATAAATGTCACTCCACTGTTGTGTGAAGAATTTAAAAATTCATGGTGTGAATAAGTTCACACTTGGATTAAAAGGTATAAACATGATATTAATAAGAACAAAATAAAATGATTTTAAGAACTTTTATTAATAAATTAAATTGAATTAGAACAACTTACATGTAAAAAAACAAACGAATACAAAATGGAGCATAAAATTAAAATTAAAATTTTCCAAAATCCTATCTAACACCTTCACCAACACTGAATTAAATAGTAACTTAAATATTATTTGTTATATCCCAAAATATTTTATGTCTTACCACTTTATTATGATTGGATTAATGTTGTGTAATGTTAGTGGAATGTGAACTTTTCCAACCTTGACCTGAAATAGGAGTTAGCTTGCATGCCTCCAACAGATGTGTCCAAAATAGCATCTAGAAGGAAAAATTTGGGTGGGTAAAAGAAGAATAAATTTAATCCCAATATTTACCCTAATAGAATCTAAATTTTTTTCCCTTTTTGTATATGGTTGAAATGGTGGTATGTAATTCTAGGCTATGGAATCTAGGCCAGAATTTTGTCTCCATCTTGGACCACCTAGAACTCCCTTAAAAAATAAGAATTATCCTTGGAGTATAGTTAATAAATTATTTCCCATGGTGTAATATATATCCAGTTAAAATTTCAACTTCATTTGGATTGTATCATGGATTCTATAGTCATTTTATTGGGCCTATATCCAGTTTACTTTATCCAAAATGTTATAGGTTCAAGGACTACATTGGTTATCACCAAAAGTGAATCTATAATATCTCTAGATGTATATAATGGTCCCATTATAATGGGATTCCTAAAAATGAAATATTAAAATAAAATCAATAACATTAGGTGTTTTAGGAGTTTTACAAATATGTACCATGTAATAGTGCATTTTAATAGGGAATTACAAACATGATAAGAAAAGAAGTTTAAATCATAAAATGAACTAGTAAAAGTGTTTATGAACATTGAATTGTATGAATATTATAATATAAATAATTAATAATATAATATTATAGTGGATAATTATAGTTAAATATAAACAACACCTAATACACTCCATAAACACTCAAATATAGGTTTGGTAATTTTCACTAAACTGGTCCTTTTTCAAGGGACTTCCTGGAAGAGTGCAAGTAGATATCACTCAGTATAAAGGATAAAAGAGATTTTAACTATAATTTCTCTTTAAAATAACTATAAATATATTTTAATACACTCATTATAGGGATTTTAAATTTTTACAAAGAAATAGATACAGAAAAGAAATCTAGTTTGGCACACTGTTGCAAGAAATAACTAATAATAGTTGAATAACTTTTAGAGGATGAATATATATTCAAATTGTATCTATGAAATATGTAGTACATATAAAGGAAATAAAAAATTAGTTGTAGTTTTTTTCCTTCTAATTTAATAATGAATTTGATACCTTGAGAATAGAAAGAAGAATAGTAACAGTTTATGTGAAAATCAAAAAACATTATTCTCTTGTAAAACAAATTATTTATAATTTTAAACGATCAATAATAAATATAATAATACCCAAAATATTAATTATTTATTTTTTTCATGTTATGATCTTCATGAATAGGTTTTTATTATAGATATTACCTTTTTTGGAAAAAAAATATTCATTGGAAATATCACCTTTCATTAACTTTGTTTTTTTCAAATTTAGACAACTCCAATTATGATAAAACAAAAAAAGAGGAATTTTCCCAAAAAATAGTAATGGTAAAAAAAACACCTCAATAAACTATAAAAAATTGAATGTAACAATATTTTATCTTTATTTAAATAAGTTTCAACCTTAAACAAATTAAAAAATGTGTCTTTCATACCAATTAAGAGATCCTTTTTCTATAAAAGCAGCAATGGTTGAATTTTGAGTTAAAATAAATTTGGTTTAAATACCTTGAAATTTTTGTATGATTTTTTACTAATTATTAATATATTTATACTTAATAATATATTCTATATTATCACAAGAAATATAATCTATATAAAATATATTTCTACATATCATATTCTACAGCGTAAGATATTTGAACTCCACGTAGATAATCAAGCATGAGAAAAACTGGAAACATTGTTCTTGTATGATAATTTCTTTAACATAGGATAATTTGAGAATGCATAATAAATTTTATATACATATGAAATTACATTCATATATAGGATATATGATCTATGTATAACATTTCTAGGATTCATTAGATGTTTTTCTTTACTAAATATCCATTGTGTATGACTTTCTGAACTTGTAAGAAAGTTTTCATTGCAAAATATTTAGTGTGTATGACTTTCTATGATTATAAGACATTTAAAACAAGAAATTTACTCATGAAATAAAATTATCCTATAGTTTAATACCATTCTAGTTTGAACATAAGATAATTTACTTTTCCAAAAAAATTAATTCCATCATACAATTCTAAAACAAAGCCGTATAGGACAATTAACTTTAGAAAAAATATTCAAACTTTAATGTCACTAGATTGAACTAAAATATTCTAAAATGAATAAAACTTAAGAGAATATTAATTATTAACCTAAAATAAATTAATATAAACTCATTATAAAAACAAATTTTTATTTTTCTATCATAAAAACATTTGAAGTATTGGTATGTACTTGAAACAATTTTGTAACTCCAATAATCACTACTCAAAATCTACTTTTATTTGATTAATCAATATCAGCTTATATCACAAACATAATTTCAATGTTTAAAAATGAAAAAATTAGTAAATAATTGACTAATTTAGTTTTTCAATTTTTTCTTTAAATCTCACATTTATAAAAGTAACTCATCCTTACAAAAACTCTTTGTAATGGTCTTCTTTGTAAGATTAAAAATAACTCTTTCAATTCCCCAGAACATCATTAAATTTTTTTAAAAAAAATATCAATTGTTGTATCATAATAGTAAAATGATTCTTAAAATGTATAAAATTTTTAGAACTCTTTTAAATAGATATATTGTAATAGAAATTACTCTTATAATGCTAACAACTATTATTACAAAAACTCATAATAATTATTTAATAATTCAAATGATCCTTATGAAATTAATTAGTTCCTTACAGGATTTTCATAAACCTTATGGAATATTGGGTTATCCTTAGGGAAACTAAATGTCTCTTATAGAGTTTTTGATCATTATTATGAAAATTAAATGACACTTACAGAGCTCTAAATCTTCCTTATAAAATTTTAATGAATTTTCCAATTATCTACTCCAAAAAGGTAATGAATCTTATAGAATTGACTCTTTAAGAAATTAATCTTACAAAAATAAATTATGTATATTTATTCAAAATTCCACTACATATAATGAATACATAATTTCCTCAAAGAAATATGGTATATTCAGCTCTTCAAAAAAACATTCTAATACCATATAGATACATACTAAACAACTTCTACTAATATTTTTAAATAGTTGGTAATAAATAAAATCTATATAAAAAAATCTATTGTGTTTTTAAATAAGGTTTAAATATACTACAAATAAAACCTTGTGTGTTACAATATGGTTCATGTGGATAATTATTCAATTAAAATATCTAAGGAGGAATGGATAGGAACTTCTATGACCCCAACCAAGCTTGTAAAGAAACAAGTTTTATGTCTCCATAAGGATAAAAATTTACTCAAATAGAAAAAATTTCCTGGTAGACCCGAGCAGTGTCATTACTTATGATGAGATACCAAAGTTTATAATTTATATATCATGAAAACTCAACACTAAAACTACCACTAAGTATCATATGTTGGGAATCTATGAGGTTAAACCCACAAGGATAATGTGAAGAATACTTTAACTCAATAATTAAGATGAACTTTTAAAGAAAAAATCCAATAAATTTGAATTTTTAAATAAATGAGTGATGTTGATTTTAGAAGATTTATGGAAAATAAAAACAACAAACTAAGTATATATTATCTATATTCATTCACTATTGATGATAAAGGTTATTGATTTATCCACATTTTATTAAAATTTGGGTTTAAGAAATTATTTTAGTCTAGGTTAATACTCTCTATTCTAAAAACATCTCTTTTATTATAGTCAAATACTTTAGTAGTTAATAAAATAAGTGACCCAAATCCATTTTTAAACATTTAACCCAACCCACATAATGGTTATGGAGAATATCGGATCCAATTAATCACATTAAACAATCACTCCCTCACCCAACACACAATCTTCATGTATAAAGAATAAGTAAATGATATGAAAGAAGTGAATTGAATGAAAAAATAAAAATAAATTATTTATAAAACAAAACTCCATGAATTATAATTACAATTTAATTACATTTTTCCAAAAAATAAATCACCCTTTAATGATATCCCTGAGAGGATGAGAAAAATAGAAAAATAAAATCATATAAAAAGTATAAAGAGTGGTCGACACACCTACAACAATATTAGTATTTTAGGTTTTAGTTTTTCTTTAATATCCTCATTTATGCATTAAATATTTGTGTGAAATATTTCTAAAAATATTCCTCAATATAATCATGTGATAGGGATTCAACCAACTGTATATCTGAAAGTATCTATCATTTGCGCCACAAATAGTCCTTTATGGCATGAAATGAACCACTTCACACAGGACCCTGAATGGGAATTCACACTCACACCATTCCCAATATTCATCATGGAAAAAACAAAAAATCAAAAAATATGCATCATTATTTATTATAATTATGTAACACAAAACCACATCCCTTGTGATGTGAACCAAACTCTAAAAATATGTTTCACCTCTTCATATGGTTATGATATGAACCACCCACTTTGTGGAATGAACAAACTTCATACATTATAACTTTTTATATCTTCTTTAAAACACCACTATATCAACAAGATTGTAACATGAAGAATTTGTATTCATTACTTCCTTATACTTTTGAATTTTGTATATAACTAAACTATCATAGTACAAATAAATTCTCAAAGTAATAAAAATGTAAATGACACTTACACGCTTAAAATGACTCAAAAAAAACTCTCCACGTGATACTTATTCATTTTCTTGACTCATATTCACTCCTCATGGTGTGAACTCCTCAAACACAGTAAGAAACCTCAAACAAATTTACACCACGTAGCTGCACTTCCTTCATATAGGCCTTTACAGTTGCTTCCATGTACTCCCACAGTATCCAATTATATTACTTGAATCTTTATAACCACTTTCCCAGTAAAAAATTTATTATTTATTCATGTTAACTCTCTCATTTTTCATAGCCTCATAGGGTGCACATGTGAACTTATCAGTAGCTTCCATGGAATCCCTATCCTTCCACCGAAGTCCTATACAAACTCCCATGGTGGTATAGCAACAAATCCTTCATCCAAGAACCTCTTCCTTAATAGCAGTAGGTATATAATTCCCTCATCAGTATCAATAGTGGATGGTGGTGGTCTGATTTATATTAGACATGTCATGAGTAGGTGAGGTTTTTTTCTGAGGAAGGCGGTGTGGGAGACATCCCTAAATTGTATCGTTTATGTTAATTTCACATTTCTTAAAACTTTTAGTCATTCTAGATAGAAATATTCAGTGGGTGGGAAACAATTAATTAATATGATAATTTAAAGGATGGTTTTTCAAATCTATTAAGCACCTCCCTATATAGGCATATCACCATGTTTCCCTGCTCGGTGCTTCCTTGAAACATTTTCCTTGAACCAACTCGATCCAGGCTCACATATGCTTCATGATTTCACTCTATTCTTCCCCGCCAAGAACTATGGTTGAGTTTTATTATTGTTTATAGTGGCTATTTTAAACTCCTATGGGTCCAAATAGGGTTGGTGGATATTTTTTTAACAAACTCTCGAATTTTTTCTTTTCCAAATTCAAGGCCTCAAGAAAAAATTCATTCTGTATTATATTATTATTTTTTGATCCAATCATAAAAAAAATAAATTCATAACACAAAAATAATAAAAAAACTTTTAAAAAATCAATAAAATTCAATTAATCACTAAAATTAATTAATTTAAATCTAAAAATTATCTATGAAATTATAACTATCGAATTCTCCTCGCACTTAGAATTTTGTTTTCCCTCAAGAATTTAATCTCAACATAAGAACAATTAAATACCATATTACCAATTGTTAAATATCAAAGTCAATAAAATTAAATAACTATAATGAGGGATAAATTATAAAGTATCACACAAATGAATTTCTTCAACTCTTTAATTTTTAAGAAAATAAATTCAACCATGTATTTTACTTTCCCCATTTAGAAAATGGAAATCACTCATAACATTAATGATAATAAAAACATTATCTACATGAATTTCAAAAAATCAAAGCATAGAAGTGTGTAATGAAAATTTTATCTTCATAAATTAACTAGTACCCAAAAATAATTATTCATAAAATTTATAGCTCCAAGATTATATCTACTTATTCATCCCTTATTTTACTCATTCAATCTTATCAAAAATAAAATCTAAAACATGTAATGATGGGATTATTAGGTTATTTTTCATATTTTATTAAAAATATAGAAAAATACCAAGTTTGATTTATCTCTCTTTCATTGCTTCCCATAACCTGGACCACTTTAGAATTTATAGAACAAGGAACTAGGAAATAAGAAACCATTAATAAAGTAGCATAAGAATGAAATCCATGAGGTTAAACCAATAGAGATAAGGAAAAAATAACTAAAACTAAATATATAATACTACACCAAAAAAAGAACTAACTTTCCTAATATAAACAAATGAATAAGGATGTATTTGGAATGTTTTACTTAAAGTTCATGAAATAAGAAAGTATAAAATAGATGATGGTATTCATAATGTTTTTAGAATAAATCCCTAGTGAATACCTTAGTATAAGTAGACAATATCCACTCCTTAATCTTTCATTTTATAATGGTTATGTACTTCATATTACTTAGAAGTTGGTAACCCAAAACCATATTTATACATAGAATGAAACTAACCTAATGGTTAGGGTGAAAGTATCACCCTTGAACTAACACTATAAATCACTCTCTATGACTAGGGGAAATTTTCATGCTTAATATAAATAAAGATAGATGAATCATACTTCATCACCCCTAATATAATTGTCACATGAAAGGGAATAAATAAGGGATAACAATGAAATTATTAAGTGTGATAATGAAAAATGAAAATTATTAAAGAATAATACATTAATAAATAAATCCCTTTACACATTAAAAACATTTCATAAAATCCTACCCTATAATGATATCCATGAGAGGTGGAAAATAAAATAAAAAAAACAAAAAAAATATGAAGGGTCAAATATTATCCTTAAATGATTATACCTAAATAATCCCCCTAAACTCAATACTTTATAAGTTTATTTTTTGAATTATATTTATATATAGTATCCCTTTAAGATATCTTCACTATATTTAAATATTATTTTTGTCATATATTTCTCCACGTCTCCCAATTTAATTCATCCTCTAACTTTTATAGGTAAGAAGTGAATCCCTCATGAATAGTGATTATGTTTGTCTTTATAATATATCTTCAAAAAAATTCAAGGAGGGATATTTGGTTGAATCTATATCTATTTTATATCTTCTATTTTCAACAAAAACAATAGATCATGGAAAAAAACATACCAATGTACATATAATTTTTCATGGGCATATAATCCTTATGACACAATAGCCCCAACTCATAGCATGTGATCCTCTATGTATGTTTGAATATTTAATATCACCATTTTCACACCACAAAAGTGTCATACACATGGTATGAACCAACTCAAAAAACATACGTCACCTTTATTCACATGTTCATGGCATAAACCAAAATCATCAATGGAAATAACAATTCTCATGAAAACCCAACTAACTATATCTGTAACACCCCAGGTAAATAAAGAATATGAAATTTTCATATTTATCCATATTTTTGAATAAAATATTAATATTACTTTAAAGGGAATTCTATGCTCGAGGGCATACCCAATACACAACAACGAGTTTCTTTGCACTCTAATAATAAAATAATATTATTTTAAATGGTAGTTAACGCCTAGCCATTGTAATGGAGGGAATGAACAGAACTAACTACAAAATGATTATATATGTTTTTAAAATATTTTTACTTTTTAAAATACATGTTAGGGGATTAAAAATGTGAATGAATCCATTTTTAAGCGTAAACATTCTAATATTCTTTAAAAGGTCGATTAACCGCCTATTGATGGAGAACCTCTTTTAAATCTACTTTTTGAAAATTTTATGTGTTATATTTGACATAATAAAATTATTCTTTAGAATCGGGACCTCAAAATTTACTTTGTGTAAATTTTTGGTATTTTTTCGATAAAGTTCATTTTTTAATGAATAGTGAAAAATGTGGAATTTTAATTCAAAACCTCTTTTTAATCTAATTTATTTATATGATTATATTATCTTTTTAATTGTTTTTAAAGTTAAATTAGAATATATTTTTATCATTTAATCCAATAGTGGTTATTGGAATTAATTTCACTTTGAAAATGGACTTAAACAAGTGTCAGTCTTTTAATAGATATTGTTTCTTAAAAACACGCTATTTGTTTTGACAGCAAGATTTAATTATTAAATTAATTAACTCAACTTATATGTTTTGAATTTTTTAAAATAGACATCATTTTTGAATTCGGAATATCAAATATAGCATAGGGTGAATTTTTTGTATTTTTCTGAAAAACATCAATTTTTGATGAATAGTTAAACCACTAAGTGGTAGTTTAAAAACTGATTTTTTGTTTAAATGAAACTTCACCACTTCTGTGATTGAAATTTCAAAAATTTGACATACATGGTTTTAATTAGGATGTAAAATGTGGTTCAATGGGAATAAAATAATTTTTTGGTGAATAGTAACTTTTATGTTTTTAATCGCGATTAGAGGTAATTAGTGTAATTTAAGGAAAAATAATGTTTTAATAATATGAAATGACCTAGACACATGTATTACCCTCATTGGATGTTTCATGTCCGACCAAGAAAATACATGGGTCAACTTGGGGACCCCATGGAGCCACTTTTGTTGGAAAATGACATAAATAACTTTTTATTTAAAGTTAAAATAAAAATGTCACAAGCATGAATTATTTTACTAAAACAATTTTTAAATGGGGTTATACAAGTAATATTTTTGACTATAAATATTCATTAGAAAGATAAAAATATTTTATAAATCATGATATTTTTTTTAATTTTTAGACATTAAATAAATTTAATTATTTATGACATCATGATGATGCAGCGATTACCTCATTAATAAAGGATTTAAATAAAATGAAAAGATAATGTTAAAACTATAACATAAAATTGTAAAAAACCTATTGGATGAGTATATTTCGAACCCTTACCACCTTATCCTAGAAATACATCATTCTGGGACCTTTAAAATCCAAAACTCCTTTGAAAATAAAGTAACATTTTGTAACAATCCAAGAGTGCCCCTCCTCTCCTCTTATAAAAGGCCCCCACCTCTACCTCCTTACCCACACCTCTCAAGCCTTTGGCTCAGCCAACCCCTGCTCATTTTGTCTCTACACATCCCTCTCTTACTCCTAGAAGCCTAACTTTGGGCAGAAGTCTTCCCAAGGAAGCCTTTGATCTCAAATCAAAAAGAGTTACCTGATTTAAAGGTAGTGTATTCTCTTGTGTTCTTTTGTTTTATTTTGCTTCTCCAACCCCCTAAAATAATTTTATTCATTTATTTTGTAGAAAATACAGTATCTTAAATATAATAGGATATTTTTATAAGAAGTATTCGAGCTACACTTACACACACCTACATCTAATGGTTAAAGAATGTACTATTTCTGTGGATGGTGAATTTCTGCCTCACGAAACGATGATTGTTCAATATTATTTTAACACCTTCAAAGGTGGCCATTAAGATTTCAATATATTTATATATGATATATAATATGTTTATGTTTTACTTAAGCTTCTGTATTTTTCATTTATGGCATACCTTTATGGTTTCCATTATGGTTAAACGCGATATCTTCATTTTAGGAAGTGCGGACTACCGCCCCCTCAAAGTGATTTGATTCGTTAATACCATATGTGGTATGTATAAAGGATATATTTAATGATATTATATATTATACCATACTATAATTATAATACTATTATGTATCATTATGTTTTAATTCCATTAAATAATAAATAGAAATAGAAGTAGCGTTCATGCGTACGTACGGCTTATCGTCTCCATGAACGGTGCATCTCATTTATTACCTCTAAATGTTATGTAATATTATAAATGCATGTATATAATGGATATATATGATATATATTATATCTACAAAATAAATATAATTCTGTATTTAATATATATTTTACCACATGAACAACTTGTAATTATAAAGAGTTTATTTTTTACTCAAGTAGCCATGATCTACAAAACGGCAATTATTAACTAAAATAATTACATAGTGTTCATTGCATGGTAGTAAGTCATATAAAAGGAATAATTAACTTGAAATATGTTCTTAAGTAAGTAGAAATTAACTCAAGTTTATTATTCAGGAGGTTAAAGAACGATCGAGTCAAGTCGGACCCGAGGTAAAGGATCCTACCCCTCTCTTTCTTTTTAAGTACACTCTTTTATGTCATTCCTTATAAGCTCATCTTTCTTATGATTGGGATGTTATTTTATATTAATCTTACTATACTTTTTATTTTCATATGATGAGAGACCCTATTTTGTCTCATCAATCCATTTTGGAAGTTTTAATTGGCGTCATTAGGCTGCCGAAATTTCGTAAGGGGCTTTTTATCTCACTTTGTGTTTTCATGAGATTCATGCTACATTTGATAATATTTCCTTTTGAGTGGTGTATGTACTGTCCATTATTCTACTTTTTCTATAACATACTTTCGTTTATGAGTATTTACATCAATGTTTTATAGTCCTTCTTTCATGGGGTGTACGTTTTGAAAGTTACCCAAATCGGTAAGGGAACCTTTCACCCTCCTCTTTTTAAAAGACTTCTTTTGTTATGTCTTTTAATTTTCATCTTATTATGTGGGGATATGTTCTTATATATCCTTATTTCCGTAAATTGTATGTCCAAGTGATGAGATACCCTTTATCTCTCTCATCAACTCTTTTTCTAAAATTTGATGTGACGTCGTTAGGCTGTCAAGGGAACTTCTTAACCCAATTTCGATTTCTTTGGGTTCAACATGTAGTTATTCAATATGTCATCCTTTGAATATGTGTGAATTACCTTTGATTATTTTACACTTAATATCCACTTATATTTGGTGTATTTATATTTTTCACACATAATTATGAGATTGATTTATCCTTAATTTAAGGATACCATCTTTATAATGGATTTCATCTCAATTTACATTTGCATTGAGACTTCATTGTTATTATGCACTAATTCACTCTTATATGGTGTATATACTATCCTTTGGAATATTATATCATGAATCCCTTTATTCTCATGATACTATAAAGTTTTGATTAAATGTTATTCCTCAATTATTGTATTCAAGTGTCTCTCATTTTGTTAAAAACACTTTAACTAAAATATTGTTTTAAATGTTTTAATGATTTATTCTTATAAATATTTCTCATTAATATCCATGTTTTCAAAATGGTTTTAAGGATTTATTTATATGGATATTAATGGTTTAAAATTTTAAAATCTTCAATGTGGTATAATACACTTTGATTTAAAAATCACTTTATTAAATGTTTTAAATTGTTTTAAAAATGGTTTTTAGAATGGATTAATTATTTCAATATATTAAAATGTTATATTGTTATTGCAATGTGGGAATGTTATCTTTCCTTTATGCTTAAGTTATGTGCAATGATTATGTTATGGTTCTTGGGAATTGTTATGAAGACGGGTGGTTCCGTGATAAACTAAGGGTGGGTGAGCCCGATATAGCTCTCCAATACATTGGGTAATGCGAAGGATTTAAACGTTAAGGTTTCTACAAAGATATTTAGGTAATATACTGTGATGGGTATTTCAAACGTAACCAAGAGGGTCACTCCCTACATAATAATGTTATTAATGCCTCAATTTACCTTTATGTCTTATGATTTCTATGATTTATTCATGATTTTATGAGGTATGTTAAAGTGCTTATGTTTTATGGGTAAAGTATGATTTCATTCTTATGTATATATGTACTCATGTTTCCTTTCCATACTTTTTATATCCCTTACTGAGCTTTTTATCCTCATCCCAAGTTTTTGAAATGTTTTTCACAGGTCAAGGGAATGGTACATGATATGATGATAGTGTCAAGGAAGTGTCAAGAAAGAATCCATGTTTTATATTAAATATGTTTCTATTGATGGGAAAAATTAATACTATCTTTTATGTAACCACCTTTTTTAAATGTGGAATGTAATGCAAATTTTATGATCTAATTATCTAAAACTCTAAACCTGAAAAGATCCCCAATGTGTAATCTTATAATAACTCAAGATTAAGTAAGGTTTAAGGTTGGGGCCTTATACATGGTATCAGAGGGAGGTTTAGATAACTTTAGAGGTTAGAGTGTTGTTTAAGAAAAAGTGACAAGTTGTGTATAACCACAATGGTTATTATATTAGATGGAGTCATTGTTTTTTTTTTGAAAGTTAGAATGAGTTTGAGATAACTTGGATAAGTATATCTTTGTGTTTATCTTCCTCTTTTTTATTTGATGATTTTACTGATATACTCACACTAACCTTTTTGGTTTTAGTAAACGGCTAGATCTAGCAGGCACCAAAGTAATAGTGGATTTGAAGAAAACTGTGATGGTTTTCTGAAAGAACAACTGAATGATATGGGAGCTGTAATGAGAACTCTTGTGGTTATCCTCAACTAACTATATGGAGTCATGATTGACCACCTGAACCTTAGTGATTTTTATAAGGCATCGTATATACGAGAAACAAATCCCTACGGATGTTTAGGTAATAATCATAAAAGTAAGTATGTTCAAAAATCTATGTGTCAAATATGTGGAAAGAAACACATAGGAAAATGTTTCAAAGGGACATAAAGATGCTATAGATGTGGAAGTGAAGGTCATAAAGCAAGAACCTACCATGGAAAAAGGAAGCATCTAGTTGACTCTAGGAAAGGGAAAGAAGTTCTTTCTGAAGGATCAATTGAATGTTTTAAATGTGGTGTGCATGGTTATTATGTAAACACGTGTCCTACGAAGAAGTTTCGGGAATGGGGTCACCAAGATCGTACAAATATTCATTTACCAATACCTAATTCCATTCCGATTGAGGATGAAGAAACTGACAATGAAGAATGAAAGGTATGGATTATTTCTTAACATATGTTTTCCTATTATTGGAATCTTAGGATATGATTCATGATTTTGTTTGTAGTAAAGAAGTATTTCAGAATAAGTTGAAAAGGACTGGCTAATGGATCATGAAGAATGTTGAATGAGTAAGAAGTCATCATATAAGGGATTCAAGAGTTTTGGTAGATTTTAGGATGGTGAAATTCTTATATGTATTAATTCTCTTTTTATGATGGGGTTACATTAGAAGAATTTTTATAGTAACCATGATGTTTGATATACGAAAATTTTATTCAAGGAATAATTATCCTTTCTTTTGTGGATATAGTTATAAAGAACCATTTGGGTTTATATGATCCTTGAATTTGAGGCAATTACTGGTTAATACATTTTGGGTTGCAAAATGGAAGTTATCAGATAACCTTTGTCGTTAAAATATGTTATGGTTATTTTTTATGAATTTATCTCTTTTTGAGGAATGTTATAAAATTATATAGTTTTTTGAAAAGGGACAACACGCAGACCATGTGACAACCCGTTGCATCGGACGAAGCTGTGGGAATTGAACCCACAACCAAAGTGCAACTGGTATTTATCGCCTACCACTGGACTACGTGAAATCCCTGGTTAGTTTGAATGATTCTTTTTAGTTAGATGATTTTATGAATTAAGAGTAAGTTTATTTTTGGTTATCAATGGAAATGATTATCCTATCATGGAGGATATGTGATTAGGTTAATTACTTTTTAGTATGAGACTTTAAGAGTAACTGATGTTATTTTGGAGAAAAATGTTAAAATTTATCTTAGGAGACTATGTCATTAAATCCTTCAAATAATTGGGTTTCAATCTTAGTTTGGTTTACTTTTTCAAATTTTATGGATAGATGTTTATTGAATGGACTTTGTTGAACTTTGGGTTTTGTTTGATAAATTTTGGAGATTAAGAATAGATTCTTTTTATAAAGGATTATCCTTTTTGGGTATTATCTGATCTCATACTAACCTTTTTGGTTTTAGTTTTGGTTAAGGACTAAATACATGGGATGTATATAGTTCTCTTTTGTGGATTAGGTCATTCTCTAGAAGTTGATTATAGCTCTCTTAATGTGAACAAGTCATCCCAAATAATCGTCTTTTTGAGAAAATATGAGTTCGTGTAAGAAATCTAGTAAAAGTTGAAAGTCAACATGACAATTAAGTATGTTTCCTTATGTTTTAGTTAAGCTCATAAATAAATTCCTCAATGAAAATTAACATAAAATAAAAATGTTGTCTGTTAATTTTTTTCCTAGTGGGGAGTCAAATACCGTTTAACCCATCACAAGTTTGTGATTTTCTTGTTGTTAACTTTCTCCTAGACATGTTCATTATCAATCTCTATCATAACATGACCCTTTTTTTCCTCCATATCCATATTTTCATACTTGGAATCCTAGTATGGGTTAACTCGGGTGACATTTGTACTTCTCTCCCATTCTTTTAAAGTGATAGTTTTACTGACTCTTGTTCCGATGTGGGATTTTCAATGAAGCTTCCAAGCCCAATTTTAAAATTGCGAAGACGCAATTCCCAAAAGGGGGGAAGGATATAACACCCCAGGTAAAAAAATAATATGACATTTTCATATTTATCCATATTTTTGAATAAAATATTAATATTACTTTAAAGGGAATGCTATGCTCAAGGGCGTACCCAATACGCAACAACGAGTTTCTTTGAAATCTTACGTTGCACTCTAATAATAAAATAATATTATTTTAAATGGTAGTTAACGCCTAGCCGTTGTAATGGCGGGAATGAACAGAACTAACTAAAAAATGATTATATATGTTTGTCAAATATTTTTACTTTTTACAATAAATGTTAGAGGATTAAAAATGCGAATGAATCCAATTTTAAGCGTAAACATTCTAATATTCTTTAAAAGGTCGATTAACCACATTTTGATGGAGAACCTCTTTTAAATCCACTTTTTGAAAATTTTATGTGTTATATTTGGAAAAATAAAATTCTTCTTTAGAATCGGGACCTCAAAATTTACTTTGTGCAAATTTTTGGTATTTTTCCGATAAAGTTCATTTTTTTAATGAATAGTGAAAAATGTTGTATTTTAATTCAAAACCTATTATTTATCTAATTTATTTATATGATTATATTATATTTTGAATTGTTTTTAAAGTGAAATTAGAATATATTTTTACCATTTAATCCAATAGTGGTCATTGGAATTAATTTCACTTTGAAATTGGACTTAAACTAGTGTTAGTCTTTTAATAGATATTGTTTCTTAAAAACACGCTATTTGTTTTGACAGCGGGAATTAATTATTAAATTAGTTAATGAAACTTATATGTTTTAAATATTTTAAAATATACATCATTTTTGAATTCGGAATATCAAATATAGCTTAGGGTGAATTTTTTGTATTTTTCTGAAAAACTTCAATTTTGATGAATAGTGAAACCACTAAGTGGTAGTTTAAAAACTGATTTTTTGTTTAAATGAAACTTCACCACTTCTGTGATTGGAATTTCAAAAATCCAACATACATGGTTTTCATTAGGATGTAAAATGTGGTTCAATGGGATTAAAATAATTTTTTGGTGAATAGTAACTTTTAAGTTTTTAATCGCGATTAGAGGTAATTAGTGTAATTTAAGGGAAAAATAATGTTTTAATAATATGAAATGACCTAGACACATGTCCTACCATCATTGGATGTGTCATGGCCGACCAAGAAAATCCATTGGTCAACTTGGGGACCCCATGGAGCCACTATTGTTGGAAAATGACATAAATAACTTTTTATTTAAAGTTAAAATAAAAATTTCACAAGCATGAGTTGTTTTACTAAAACAATTTTTAAATGGGGTTATACAAGTCATATTTTTTACTGTAAATATTCATTAGAAAGATAAAAAGATTTTATACATCATGATATTTTTTTAAATTTTTATACATTAAAGAAATTAAATTATTTATGACATCATGATGATGCAGCGATTACCTCATTAATAAAAGATTTAAATAAAATGAAAAGATAATGTTAAAACTATAACTTAAACTTGTCAAAAACCTATTGTATGAGTATATTTCGAACCCTTACCATCTTATCCTAGAAATACATCAATTTGGGACCTTTAAAATCCGAAACTCATTTGAAAATAAAGTAACATTTCGTAACTTTCCAAGAGTGCCCCTCCTCTCCTCTTATAAAAGGCCCCCACATCTACCTCCTTTCCCACACCTATCAAGCCTTTGGCTTGGCCAAAACCTGCTCATTTTGTCTCTTCAAATCCCTCTATTACTCCTAGAATCCTCACTTTGGGAATAAGTCTTCCCAAGGAATTCTTTGAGCTCAAACCAAAAAGTGTTACCCGATTTAAAGGTAGTGTCTTCTCTTGTGTTCTTTTGTTTTATTTTGCTTCTCCAACCCCCTAAACTCTTTTTATTAATTTATTTTGTAACAAATCAAGTATCTTAAATATACTAGGATGTTTTTATAATAAGGATTCGAGCTACACTTACACACACCTACATCTAATGGTTAAAGAACATACTGATTCTGTGGATGGTGAATTTCTGCCTCACAAAACGATGATTGTTCAATATTCTTTTAACACACTCAAATGTGGACATTAAGATGTAACTATATTTATGTATGATATATAATATGTTTATGTTTTACTTAAGCATATGTATTTTTCATTTATGGCATACCTTTATGGTTTCCATTATGGTTAAACGCGATATCTTCATTTTAGGAAGTGCGGACTACCGCCCCCTCAAAGTGATTTGATTCGTTAATACCATATGTGGTACGTATAAAGGATAGATTTAATGATATTATATATGATAACATACTGGAATTATAATACTATTATGTATGATTCTGTTTTAATTCCATTAAATAAGAAATATAAATGGAATTAGCGTTCATGCGTACGTACGGCTTACCGTCTCCATGAACGGTGCATCTCATTTCTTACCTCAAAATGTTATGTAATATTATAAATTCATGTATATAATGGATATATATGATATATATGATATATATTATATCAAAATAATGAATATAATTCTGGATATAATATATATTTTACCACATGAACAACTTATAATTATAAAGAGTTTATTTTTGACTCAAGTAGCAATGATCTACAAAACGACCATTATTAACTTAAATAATTACATAGTGTTCATAGCATGGTAGTAAGTGATATAAAAGGAATAATTAACTTTAAAAAGGTTCTTAAGCAAGTATAAATTAACTCAAGTTTATTATTCAGGAGGTTAAAGAATGATCGAGTCAAGTCGGACCCGAGGTAAGGGATCTTACCCCTCTCTTTCTTTTTAAGTACACTCTTTTATGTCATTCCTTCTAAGCTCATCTTTCTTATGATTGGGATGTTATTTTATATTACTATTACTGTACTTTTTATGTTCATATGATGAGAGACGCTATTTTCTCTCATCAATTAATTTTGGAAGTTTTAATTGGCGCTGTTAGGCTGCCGAAATTTCGTAAGGGGTTTTTTATCTCACTTTGTGTTTTCGTGAGATTCATGCTACATTTGCCAATATTTCCTTTTGAGTGGTGTATATACTGTCCATTATTATACTATTTGTGTAACATACTTTCTTTTATGGTTATTTATATCAATGTTTTATAGTCCTTCTTTCATGGGGTGTACGTTTCGAAAGTTACCCAAATCGGTAAGGGAACCTTTCACCCTCCTCTTTTTAAAAGACTTCTTTTGTTATGTCTTTTAATTTTCATCCTCTTATGTGGGGATATGTTCTTATATATCTTTATTGCCGTAAATTTTATGTCCAAGTGATTAGATACACTTTATCTCTCTCATAAACTCTTTTTCTAAAATTTGATGTGACGTCGTTAGGCTGTCAAGGGAACTTCTTAACCCAATTTTGATTTCTTTGGGTTCAACATGTAGTTATTCAATATGTCATCCTTTGAATATGTGTGAATGAGATTTGATTATTTTACACTTAATATCCACTTATATTGGGTGTATTTATATTTGTCACACATAATTATGAGATTGATTTATCCTTAATTTAAGGATACCATCTTTATAATGGATTTCATCTCAATTTACATTTCCATTGAGACTTTATTGATGTTATGCACCAATTCACTCTTATATGGTGTATATAATATCCTTTGGAATATTATATCATGAATCCCTTTATTCTCATGATATTATAAAGTTTTGATTAAATGTTATTCCTCAATTATTGTATTCAAGTGTCTCTTATTTTGTTAAAAACCCTTTAACTAAAATATCGTTTTAAATGTTTTATTGATTTATTCTTATAAATATTTCTCATTAATATCCATGTTTTCAAAATGGTTATGGATTTATTAATATGGATATTAATGGTTTAAAATGTCAAAATATTCAATGTGGTATGGGACACTTTGATTTAAAAATATCTTTATTAAATGTTTTAAATGGTTTTTAGAATGGATTCATTATTTCAATATCTTAAAATGTTATATTGTTATTGCAATGTGGGAATGTTATCTTTCCTTTATGCTTAATTTATGTGCTATGATTATGTTATGGTTCTTGGGCATTGTTATGAAGACGGGTGGTTCTGTGATAAACTAAGGGCGGGTGAGCCCGATATAGCTCTCCAATGCATTGGCTGACGCGAAGGAGTTAAACGTTAAGGTTTCTCTGAAGAGATTTAGGGAATATACTATGATGGGTATTCCAAAAGTAACCAAGAGGGTTACTCCCTACGTAAGAATGTTATTAATGCCTCAAGTTACCTTTATGTCTTATGATTTCTATGATTTATTCATGATTTTATGAGGTATGTTAAAGTGCTTATGTTTTATGGGTAAATTATGATTTTATTCTTATGTATATATGTACTCATGTTTCCTTTCCATACTTTTTATAACCCTTACTGAGCTTTTTATGCTCATCCCAAGTTTTTGAAATGTTTTTCATACATCAAGGGAATGGTACATGATATGATTATAGTGTCAAGGAAGTGTCAAGAAAGAATCCATGTTTTCTTTTAAGTATGTTTCCATTGATTGAAAAATGAATACTATAACCACCTTTTTTAAATGTGAAATGTAATTAAAGTTTTATGATCTAATTCTCTAAAACTCTAAACCTGAAAAGATCCCCAATGTGTAATCTTGTAATAACTCAAGATTAAGTAAGTTTTAAGGCTGGGGCCTTATATTTGTTATCAGAGGGAGGTTTAGATAACTTTAGAGGTTAGAGTGTTGTTTAAGAAAAAGTGACATGTTGTGTATAACCACAATGGTTAGTATATTAGATGGAGTCATCATTTTTTTTTAAGTTAGAATGACTTTGAGATAACTTGGATAAGTATATCTTGGTTTTTATCTTCCTCTTTTTTATTTGATGATTTTATTGATATACTCACACTAACCTTTTTGGTTTTAGTAAATGGTTGGATCTAGCAGGCACCAAAGTAACAGTGGATTTGAAAAAAAATGTGACAGTTTTATGAAAGAACAACTGAATGATATGGGAGCTGCAATGAGAACTCTTGTGGTTATCCTCAACCAACTATCTAGAGTCATGATTGACCACCTGAACCTCAGTGATTTTTATAAGGCATCGTATATGTGAGAAACAAATCCCTACGGAAGTTCAGGTAATAATCATAAAGGTAAGTATGTTCAAAAACCTATGTGTCAAATATGTGGAAAGAAACACATAGGAAAATGTTTCAAAGGGAAATAAAGATGCTATAGATGTGAAAATGAAGGTCATAAAGCAAGAACATGCCATGGAAAAAGAAAGCATCTAGTTGACTCTAGGAAAGGGAAAGAAGTTCTTTCTGAAGGATCAATTGAATGTTTTAAATGTGGTGTGTATGGTCATTATGCAAAAACATTTCCTATGAAGAAGTTTCGGGAATGAGGTCACCAAAATCGTACAAATATTCATTTACCAATACCTAATGTCATTCCGATTAAGGGTGAAGAAACTAACAATGAAGAATGAAAGGTATGGATTATTTCTTAACATATGTTTTCCTATTATTGGAATCTTAGGATATGATTCATGATTTTGTTTGTAGGAAAGAAGTATTTCAGAAAAAGTTGAAAAGGAATGGCTAATGGATCATGAAGAATGTTGAATGAGTAAGAAGACCTCATATAAGGGATTCAAGAGTTATGGTAGATTTTAGGATGGTGAAATTCTTAGATGTATTAAGTCTCTTTTGATGATGGGGTTACATTAGAAGACTTTTTGTAGTAACCCTAATGTTTGATATACGAAAATTTTATTCAAGGAATAATTATCATTTCTTTTGTGGATATAGTTATAAAGAACCATTTGGGTTTATATGATCCTTGAATTTGAGGCAATTACTGGTTAACAAATTTTGGGTTGCAAAATAAAGTTATTAGATAACCATTGTGGTTAAAATATGTTATGGTTATTTTCGATGAATTTATCTCTTTTTGAGGGATGTTATAAAATTATATAGTTTTTGAAAAGGAACAACACGCAGACCATGTGACAACACGTCGCGTCGGACGAAGCTGTGGGAATCGAACCCACAACCAAAGTGCAACTCGTATTTATCGCCTACCACTGGACTACGTGAAGTCCCCGGTTAGTTTGAATGATTCTTTTTAGTTAGATGATTTTATGAATTAAGAGTAAGTTGATTTTTGGTTATCAATGGAAATTATTAGCCTATCATGGAGGATATGTGATTAGGTTAATTACATTTCAGAATGAGACTGTAAGAGTAAATGATGTTATTTTGGAGAAAATTGTTAAAATTTATCTTAGGAGACTATGTGATTAAATCCTTCAGAGAATTGGGTTTCAATCTTAGTTTGGTTTACTTTGTAGAATTTTATGGATAGATGTTTATTGAATGGACTTTGTTGAACTTTGGGTTTTTTTTGACAAATTTTGGAGATTAAGAATAGATTTTTTTTTATAAAGGATTATCCTTTTTGGGTATTATCTGATCTCATACTAACCTTTTTTGTTTTAGTTCTGGTTAAGGTCTAAAGACATGGGAAGTATATAGTTCTATTTTGTGGATTAGGTGATTCTCTAGAAGTTGATTATATCTCTCTTAATGTGAACAAGTCATCCCAAATACTCGTCTTTTGGAGAAAATATGAGTTCCTGTAAGAAATCTAGTAAAAGTTGAAAGTCAACATGAAAATTAAGTATGCTTCCTTATGTTTTAGTTAAGCTCATAAATAAATTACTCAATGAAAAGTTACATAAAATAAAAATGTTGTCTGTTAATTTTTTTCCAACTGGGGAATCAAATACCGTTTAACCCATCACATGTTTGTGATTTTGTTGTTGTTAACTTTCTCCTAGACATGTTTACTATCACTCTCCATCAGAACATGACCCTTTGTTTTTTCCTCCATATCCATATTTTCATACTTGGAATTCTAGTATGGGTTAACTCGGGTGACATTTGTACTTCTATCCCATTCTTTTAAAGTGATAGTTTTACTAACAATTGTTCTGATGTGGGATTTTCAATGAAGCTTCCAAGCCCAATTTTAAAATTGCGAGGACACAATTCCCAAAAGGGGGGAAGGATGTAACACCCCCGGTAAATAAGGAATATGACATTTTCATATTTATCCATATTTTTTAATAAAATATTAATATTACTTTAAAGAAAATGCTATGCTCGAGGGCGTACCCAATACGCAACAACGAGTTTCTTTGAAATCTTACGTTGCACTCTAATAATAAAATAATATTATTTTAAATAGTAGTTAACGCCTAGCCGTTGTAATGGAGGGAATGAGCAGATCTAACTAAAAAATAATTATATATGTTTGTCAAATATTTCTACTTTTTACAATAAATGTTAGAGGATTAAAAATGTGAATGAATCCAATTTTAAGCGTAAACATTCTAATATTCTTTAAAAGGTCGATTAAATGCCTTTTGATGGAAAACCTCTTTTAAATCCACTTTTTGACAGTTTTATGTGTTATATTTGAAAAAATAAAATTCTTCTTTAGAATCGGGACCTCAAAATTTACTTTGTGTAAATTTTTGGTATTTTTCCGATAAAGTTCATTTTTTAATGAATAGTAAAAAATGTTGTATTTTAATTCAAAACCACTTTTTAATATAATTTATTTATATGATTAGATTATCTTTTGAATTTTTTTTAAAGTGAAATTATAATATATTTTTACCATTTAATCCAATAGTGGTCATTGGAATTAATTTCACTTTGAAATTGGACTTAAACTAGTGTGAGTCTTTTAATAGATATTGTTTCTTTAAAACATGCTCTTTGTTTTGACAGTGGGAATTAATTATTAAATTAATAAATGAAACTTATATGTGTTGATTTTTTTAAAATAGACATAATTTTTGAATTCAGAATATCAAATATAGCTTAGGTGAATTTTTTGTATTTTTCTGAAAAACTTCAATTTTTGATGAATAGTGAAACCACTAAGTGGTAGTTTAAAAACTGATTTTTCGTTTAAATGAAACTTCACCACTCTTGTGATTGGAATTTCAAAAATCCGATATACATGGTTGTCATTAGAATTTAAAATTTGGTTCAATGGGATTAAAATAATTTTTTGGTGAATAGTAACTTTTAAGTTTTTAATCGCGATTAGAGGTAATTAGTGTAATTTAAGGTAAAAATAATGTTTTAATAATATGAAATGACCTAGACACATGTCCCACCCTCATTTTATGTGTCATGGACGACCAAGACAATCCATTGGTCAACTTGGGGACCCCATGGAGCCACTTTGGTTGTAAAATGACAAAAATAACTTTTTATTTAAAGTTAAAATAAAAATGTCACAAGCATGAGTTGTTTTACTAAAAAAAAATTAAATGGGGTTATACAAGTCATATTTTAAACTATAAATATTCATTATAAAGGTAAAAATATTTTATACATCATGATATTTTTTTTAATTTTTATACATTAAATAAATTAAATTATTTATGACATCATGATGATGCAGCGATTACCTCATTAAGAAAGGATTTAAATAAAATGAAAAGATAATGTTAAAAATATAACTTACACTTGTCAAAAACCTATTTTATGAGTATATTTAGAACCCTTACCACCTTATACACGAAATAAATCAATGTGGGACCTTTAAAATCTGAAACTCATTTGAAAATAAAGTAACATTTTGTAACTTTCCAAGAGTGCCCCTCCTCTCCTCTTATAAAAGGCCCCCACCTCTACCTCCTTACCCACTCCTCTCAAGCGTTTGGCTCTGCCAACCCTTTCTCATTTGGTCTCTCCACATCCCTCTCTTACTCCTAGAAGCTTCAATTTGGGCAGAAGTCTTCCCAAGGAAGCCTTTGAGCTCAAATCAAAAAGAGTTACGCGATTTAAAGGTAGTGTCTTCTCTTGTGTTCTTTTGTTTTATTTTGCTTCTCCAAACCCCTAAACTCTTTTTATTCATTTCTTTTGTAACAAATACAGTATCTTTAATATAATAGTATGTTGTTATAAGAATTATTCGAGCTACACTTACACACACCTACATCTAATGGTTAAAAAACATACTGTTTCTGTGGATGGTGAATTTTTGTCTCACGAAATGATGATTGTTTAATATTCTTTTAACACCATCAAAGGTGGCCATTAAGTTGTCACTATATTTATATATGATATATAATATGTTTATTTTTTACTTAAGCTTCTGTATTTTTCATTTATGTCATACCTTTATGGTTTCCACTATGGTTAAACGCGATATCTTCATTTTAGGAAGTGCAGACTACCGCCCCCTCAAAGTGATTTGATTTGTTAATACCATATGTGGTACGTATAAAGGATATATTTAATGATATTATATATGATACCATACTGGAATTATAATACTATTATGTATCGTTATGTTTTAATTCCATTAAATAAGAAATAGAAATGGAAGTAGTGTTCATGCGTACGTACGGCTTACCGTCTCCATGAACGGTGCATCTCATTTATTACCTCTAAATGGTATGTAATATTATAAATGCATGTATATAATGGATATATATGATATATATGATATCTACATAATGAATATAATTCTGGATATAATACATATTTTACCACATGAACAAATTGTAATTATAAAGAGTTTATTTTTGACTCAAGTAGCAATGATCTACAAAACAACCATTATTGACTTAAATAATTAAATAGTGTTCATATCATGGTAGTAAGTGACATAAAAGTAATAATGAACTTGAAAAATGTTCTTAATCAAGTAGAAATTAACTCAAGTTTATTATTCCCGAGGTTAAAGAATGATCGAGTCAAGTCGGACCCGAGGTAACGGATCCTACCCCTCTCTTTCTTTTTAAGTACACTCTTTTATGTCATTCCTTCTAAGCTCATCTTTCTTATGATTGGGATTTTCTTTTATATTAATATTACTGTAATTTTTATTTTCATATGATGAGAGACCCTATTTTCTCTCATCAATCCATTTTGGATGTTTTAATTGGCGTCGTTAGGCTGCCGAAATTTCCTAAGGGGCTTTTTTCTCACTGTGTTTTCGTGAGATTCATGCTACATTTGCCAATATTTCCTTTTGAGTGGTGTATGTAATTTCCATTATTCTACTCTTTGTGTAACATAATTTCGTTTATGAGTATTTACATCAATGTTTTATAGTCCTTCTTTCATGGGGTGTACGTTTCGAAAGTTACCCAAATCGGTAAGGGAACCTTTCACCCTCCTCTTTTTAAAACACTTCTTTTGTTATGTCTTTTAATTTTCATCTTATTATGTGGAGATATGTTCTTATATATTCTTATTGCCATAAATTTTATTTTCAAGTGATGATATAACCTTTATCTCTCTCATCAACTCTTTTTCTAAAATTTGATGTGACGTCGTTAGGCTGTCAATGGAACTTCTTAACCCAATTTCGATTTCTTTGGGTTCAACATGTAGTTATTGAATATGTCATCCTTTGAATATGTGTGAATGACCTTTGATTATTTTACACTTAATATCCACTTATATTGGGTGTATTTATATTTGTCACACATAATTATGAGATTGATTTATCCTTAATTTAAGGATACCATCTTTATAATGGATTTCATCTCAATTTACATTTCCATTGAGACTTTATTGTTGTTATGGACCAATTCACTCTTATATAGTGTATATAATGTCCTTTAGAATATTATATCATGAATCCCTTTATTCTCATGATATTATAAAGTTTTGATTAAATTTTATTCCTCAATTATTGTATTCGAGTGTCTCTCATTTTTTTAAAAACCCTTTAACTAAAATATCGTTTTAAATGTTTTAATGATTTATTCTTATAAATATTTCTCATTAATATCCATGTTTTCAAAATGGTTTAAAGGATTTATTTATATGGATATTAATGGTTTAAAATGTTAAAAGCTTTAATGTGGTATGGGACACTTTGATTTAAAAATCTCTTTATTAAATGTTAAAAATGGTTTTGAAAATGGTTTTTAGAATGGATTCATTATTTCAATATCTTAAAATGTTATATTGTTATTACAATGTGGGAATGTTATCTTTCCTTTATGCTTATGTTATGTGCTATGATTATGTTATGGTTCTTGGGCATTGTTATGAAGATGGGTGGTTCTGTGATAAACTAAGGGCGGGTGAGCCTGATATAGCTCTCCAATGCATTGGGTAATGTGAAGGAGTTAAACATTAAGGTTTCTCCGAAGAGATTTAGTAAATATAATGTGATGGGTATTCCAAATGTAACCAAGAGGGTTACTCCCTACGTAATAATGTTATTAATTCCTCAATTTACCTTTATGTCTTATGATTTCTATGATTTATTCATGATTTTATGAGGTATGTTAAAGTGATTATGTTTTATGGGTAAAGTATGATTTCATTCTTATGTATATATGTACTCATGTTTCCTTTCCATACTTTTTATAACCCTTACTGAGAATTTTATGATCATCCCAAGTTTTTGAAATGTTTTTCACAGGTCAAGGGAATGGTACATGATATGATGATAGTGTCAAGGAAGTGTCAAGAAAGAATCCATGTTTTATTTTAAATGTGTTTCCGTTTATGGGAAAAATGAATACTATCTTTTATGTTACCACCTTGTTTAAATGTGGAATGTAATGCAAGTTTTATGATCTAATTCTCTAAAAATCTAAACCTGAAAATATCAACAATGTGTAATCTTGTAATAACTCAAGATTAAGTAAGGTTTAAGGCTGGGGCCTTATACATGGTATCAGAGGGAGGTTTAGATAACTTTAGAGGTTTGAGTGTTGTTTAAGAAAAAGTGACAAGTTGTGTATAACCACAATGGCTAGTATATTAGATGGATTCATCATTTTTTTGAAAGTTATAATGAGTTTGAGATAACTTTGATAAGTATATTTTGGTCTTTATCTTCCTCTTTTTTATTTGATGATTTTACTGATATACTCACACTAACCTTTTTAGTTTTAGTAAATGGCTGGATCTAGCAGGCACCAAAGTAACAGTGGATTTGAAGAAAACTGTGACGGTTTTATGAAAGAACAACTGAATGATAAGGGAGCTACAATGAGAACTCTTCTGGTTATCCCCAACCAACTATCTGGAGTCATGATTGACCACCTGAACCTTAGTGACTTTTATAAGGCATCATATATGTGAGAAACAAATCCCTACGGATGTTCAGGTAATAATCATAAAGGTAATTATGTTCAAAAACCTATGTGTCAAATATGTGGATAGAAACACATAGGAAAATGTTTCAAAGGGATAGAAAGATGCTATAGATGTGGAAATGAAGGTCATAAAGCAAGAACCTGCCACAGAAAAAGGTAGCATCTAGTTGACTCTAGGAAAGGGAAAGAAGTTCTTTCTGAAGGATCAGTTGAATGTTTTAAATGTGGTGTTCATGGTCATTATGCAAACACATGTCCTATGAAGAAGTTTCGGGAATGGGGTCACCAAGATCTTACAAATATTCATTTACCAATACCTAATGCCATTCTGATTGAGGATGAATAAACTAACAATGAAGAATGAAGTGTATGGATTATTTCTTAACATATGTTTTCCTATTATTGTAATCTTAGGATATGATTCATGATTTTGTTTGTAGGAAATAAGTATTTCAGAATAATTTGAAAAGGAATAGTTAATGGATCATGAATAATGGTGAATGAGTAAGAAGTCCTCATATAAGGGATTTAAGAGTTATGGTAGATTTTAGGATGGTGAAATTCTTTGATTTATTAAGTCTCTTTTGATGATGGGGTTACATTAGAAGACTTTTTATAGTAACCCTGATGTTTGATATACGAAAATTTTATTCAAGGAATAATTATCCTTTCTTTTGTGGATATAGTTATAAAGAACCATTTGGGTTTATATGATCCTTGAATTTGAGGCAATTACTGGTTAATACATTTTGGGTTTCAAAATGGAAGTTATCAGATAACATTTTTGGTTAAAATATGTTATGGTTATTTTTGATGAATTTATCTCTTTTTGAGGAATGTTAAAAAATTATATAGTTTTTGAAAAGGGACAACACACAGACCGTGTGACAACATGTCGCGTGGGACGAAGCTGTGGGAATCGAACCCACAACCAAAGTGAAAATGGTATTTATCGCCTACCACTGGACTACGTGAAGTCCCTGGTTAGTTTGGATGATTCTTTTTAGTTAGATGATTTTATGAATTAAGAGTAAGTTGATTTTTGGTTATCAATGGAAATGATTAGCCTATCATGGAGGATATGTGATTAGGTTAATTACTTTTCAGTATGAGACTGTAAGAGTAACTGATGTTATTCTGGTGAAAAATGTTAAAATTTATCTCAGTAGACTATGTGATTAAATCCTTCAGAGAATTGGGTTTCAATCATAGATTGGTTTACTTTGTAGAATTTTATGGATAGATGTTTATTTAATGGACTTTGTCGAACTTTTGGTTTTGTTTGATAAATTTTGGAGATTAATAATAGATTTTTTTTTATAAAGGATTATCATTTTTGGGTATTATCTGATCTCGTACTAACCTTTTTGGTTTTAGTTTTGGTTAAGGTCTAATGACATGGGAAGTATATAGTTCTATTTTTTGGATTAGGTTATTCTCTAGAAGTTGATTATAGCTCTCTTAATGTGAACAATTCATCCCAAATACTCGTCTTTTGGAGAAAATATGAGTTCGTGTAAGAAATCTAGTAAAATTTGAAAGTCAACATGACAATTAAGTATGCTTCCTTATGTTTTAGTTAAGCTCATAAATAAATTCCTCAATGAAAAGTAACATAAACTAAAAATGTTGTCTGTTAATTTTTTTCCAACTGGGGAATCAAATACCGTTTAACACATCACAAGTTTATGATTTTCTTGTTGTTAACTTTCTCCTATACATGTTTACTATCACTCTCCATCAGAACATGACCCTTTGATTTTTCCTCCATATCCGTATTTTCATACTTGTAATCCTAGTATGGGTTAACTCGGGTGACATTTGTACTTATCTCCCATTCTTTTAAAGTGATAGTTTTACTGACTCTTGTTCCGATGTGGGATTTTTAATGAAGCTTCCAAGCCCAATTTTAAAATTGTGAGGACGCAATTCCCAAAAGGGGGGAAGGATGTAACACCCTAGGTAAATAAATAATATGAAATTTTTATATTTATCCATATTTGTGAATAAAATATTAATATTACTTTAAAGTGAATGCTATGCTCGAGGGAGTACCCAATATGCAATAATGAGTTTCTTTGAAATCTTACGTTGCACTCTAATAATAAAATAATATTATTTTAAATGGTAGTTAATGCCTAGACATTGTAATGGCGGGAATGAATAGAACTAACTACAAAATGATTATATATGTTTGTCAAATATTTTTACTTTTTACAATAAATGTTAGAGGATTAAAATTGCGAATGAATCCAATTTTAAGCGTAAAGATTCTAATATTCTTTTAAAGGTCAATTAACCGCCTTTTGATGGCGAACCTATTTTAAATCCACTTTTTGACACTTTTATGTGTTATATTTGAAAAAATAAAATTCTTCTTTAGAATCGGGACCTCAAAATTTACTTTGTGTAAATGTTTGGTATTTTTCCGATAAAGTTCATTTTTTAATGAATAGTGAAAAATGTTGTATTTTATTTCAAAACCTCTTTTTAATATAATTTATTTATATGGTTAGATTATCTTTTGAATTGTTTTTAAAGTGAAATTATAATATATTTTTACCATTTAATCCAATAGTGGTCATTGGAATTAATTTCACTTTGAAATTGGACGTAAACTAGTGTCAGTCTTTTAATAGATATTGTTTCTTAAAAACACGCTATTTGTTTTGACAGCGGGAATTAATTATTAAATTAATTAATTCAACTTATATGTTTTGAATTTTGTAAAATAGACATCATTTTTGAATTCATAATATCAAATATATCTTAGGGTGAATTTTTTGTATTTTTCTGAAAAACTTCAATTTTTGATGAATAGTGAAATCACTAAGTGGTAGTTTAAAAACTGATTTTTCGTTTAATAGAAACTTCACCACTTCTGTGGTTGGAATTTCAAAAATCCGACATACATGGTTGTCATTAGGATGTAAAATGTGGTTCAATGGGATTAAAATAATTTTTTGGTGAATAGTAACTTTTAAGTTTTTAATCGCGATTAGAGGTAATTAGTGTAATTTAAGGTAAAAATAATGTTTTAATAATATGAAATGACCTAGACACATGTCCTGCCCTAATTGTATGTGTCATTTCTGACCAAGAAAATCCATGGGTCAACTTGGGGACCCCATGGATCCACTTTGGTTGGAAAATGACATAAATAACTTTTTATTTAAAGTTAAAATAAAAATGTCACAAGCATGAGTTGTTTTACTAAAACAATTTTTAAATAGAGTTATACAAGTCATATTTTTGACTATAAATATTAATTAGAAGGATAAAAATATTTTCTACATCATGATATTTTTTTAATTTTTAGACATTAAATAAATTTAATTATTTATGACATCATGATGATGCAACGATTACCTCATTAATAAAGGATTTAAATAAAATGAAACAATAATGTTAAAACTATAACTTACACTTGTCAAAAACTTATTGGATGAGTATATTTTGAACCCTTACCACCTTATCCTCTAAATAAATCAATTTGGGACCTTTAAAATCCGAAACTCATTCGAAAATAAAGTAACATTTTGTAATTTTCCAAGAGTGCCCCTCCTCTCCTCTTATAAAAGGCCCCCACCTCTACCTCCTTACCCACACCTCTCAAGCATTTGACTCAGACAACCCCTGCTCATTTTTTCTCTCCACATCCCTCTCTTACTCCTAGAATCCTCACTTTGGTCATATGTCTTACCAAGTAAGCCTTTGATCTCAAATCAAAAATAGTTACCCGATTTAAAGGTAGTGTCTTCTCTTGTGTTCTTTTGTTTTATTTTGCTTCTCCAACCCCCTAAACTCTTTTTATTCATTTATTTTGTAACAAATACAGTATCTTCAATATACTAGTATGTTGTTATAATAAGTATTCGAGCTACACTTACACACACCTACATCTAATGGTTAAATAACATACTGTTTCTGTGGATGGTGAATTTCTGCCTCACGAAACGATGATTATTCAATATTCTTTTAACACCCTCAAAGGTGGCCATTAAGATGTCACTATATTTATATATGATATATAATATGTTTATGTTTTACTTAAGCTTCTGTATTTTTCATTTATGGAATACCTTTATGGTTTCCATTATGGTTAAAGGTGATATCTTCATTTTAGGAAGTGCGGACTACTGCCCCCTCAAAGTGATTTGATTCGTTAATACCATATGTGGAATGTATAAAGGATAGATTTAATGATATTATATATGATAACATACTGGAATTATAATACTATTATGTATCATTATGTTTTAATTCCATTAAATAAGAAATAGAAATGGAAGCAGCGTTCATGCGTACGTACGGCTTACCGTCTCCATGAACGGTGCATCTCATTTCTTACCTCTAAACGTTATGTAATATTATAAATGCATGTATATAATGGATATATATGATATATATGATATCTAAATAATTAATATAATTCTGTATATAATATATATTTTACCACATGAACAAATTGTAATTATAAATAGTTTATTTTTGACTCAAGTAGCAATGATCTACAAAACGACCATTATTAACTTAAATAATTACATAGTGTTCATAGCATGGTAGTAAGTGATATAAAAGGAATAGTTAACTTGAAAAAGGTTCTTAATAAAGTAGAAATTCACTCAAGTTAATTATTTAGGATGTTAAAGAACGATCGAGTCAAGTCGGACTCGAGGTAAGGGATCCTACCCCTCTCTTTTTTTTAAGTACACTCTTTTATGTCATTCCTTCTAAGCTCGTCTTTCTTATGATTGGGATGTTATTTTATATTACTCTTACTGTACTTTTTATGTTCATATGATGAGAGACCCTATTTTCTCTCATCAATCCATTTTGTAAGTTTTAATTGGCATCGTTGGGCTGCCGAAATTTCGTAAGGGTCTTTTTATCTCACTTTGTGTTTTCGTGTGATTCATGCTACATTTGCCAATATTTCATTTTTAGTGGTGTATTTACTGTCCATTATTGTACTCTTTGTGTAACATACTTTCATTTATTAGTATTTACATCAATTTTTTATAGTCCTTCTTTCATGGGGTGTACGTTTCGAAAGTTACCCAAATCAGTAAGAGAACCTTTCACCCTCCTCTTTTTAAAAGACTTCTTTTGTTATGTCTTTTAATTTTCATCTTATTATGTGGGGATATGTTCTTATATATCCTTATTGCTGTAAATTTTATGTCCAAGTGATGAGATACCCTTTATCTCTCTCATCAACTCTTTTTCTAAAATTTGATGTGACACCGTTAGGCTGTCAAGGGAACTTCTTAACCCAATTTCGATTTCTTTGGGTTCAACATGTAGTTATTGAATATGTCATCCTTTGAATATGTGTGAATGACCTTTGATTATTTTACACTTAATATCCACTTATATTGGGTGTATTTATATTTTTCACAAATAATTATGAGATTGATTTATCCTTAATTTAAGGATACCATCATTATAATGGATTTCATCTCAATTTACATTTCCATTGAGACTTCATTGTTGTTATGCACCAATTCACCCTTGTATGGTGTATATACTGTCCTTTGGAATATTATATCATGAATCCCTTTATTCTCATGATATTATGAAGTTTTTATTAAATTTTATTCCTCAATTATTGTATTCAAGTGTCTCTCATTTTGTTAAAAACCATTTAACTAAAATGTCGTTTTAAATGTTTTAATGATTTATTCTTATAAATATTTCTCATTAATATCCATGTTTTCAAAATGGTTTTAAGGATTTATTTATATGGATATTAATGGTTTAAAATGTTAAAAGCTTCATTGTGGTATGGGACACTTTGATTTAAAAATATCTTTATTAAATGTTTTAAATGGTTTTGAAAATGGTTTTTAGAATGAATTCATTATTTCAATATCTTAAAATGTTATATTATTATTACAATGTGGGAATGTTATATTTACTTTATGATTAAGTTATGTGCTATGATTATGTTATGGTTCTTGGTAATTTTTATGAATACGGGTGGTTCCGTGATAAACTAAGGGCGGGTGAGCCCGATATAGCTCTCCAATGCATTGGGTAACGCGAAGGAGTTAAACGTTAAGGTTTCTCCGAAGAGATTTAGGGAATATACTATGATGGGTATTCCAAACGTAACCAAGAGGGTTAATCCCTATGTAATAATTTTATGAATGCATCAAGTTACCTTTATGTCTTATGATTTCTATGATTTATTCATGATTTTATGAGGTATGTTAAAGTGCTTATGTTTTATGGGTAAATTATGATTTCATTCTTATGTATATGTGTACTCATGTTTCCTTTCCATACTTTTTATAACCCTTACTGATATTTTTATGCTCATCCCAGGTTTTTGAAAAAAATTTCACAGGTCAAGGGAATGGTACATGATATGATGATAGTGTCATGGAAGTGTCAAGAAAGAATCCATGTTTTATTTTAAATATGTTTCCGTTGATGGGAAAAATGAATACTATCTTTTATGTAACCACCTTGTTTAAATGTGGAATATAATGCAAGTTTTATGATCTAATTCTCTAAAACTCTAAACCTGAAAAGATCCCCAATATGTAATCTTGTAATAACTCAAGATTAAGTAAGGTTTAAGTCTGGGCCCTTATAATATCTATCATATTATTATATTGGTGTTACATGAATTCATTTCCTAAATATTGGAAATGATATTGACACATATTCACCCACCATGATTCTAATGCATCATTCTTCATGTCACAATCTCATGAACAATAGTATGAACCCATTACCTTCTTATTAATCTTATCGATGGACTACCAACTCCTTACACTTATTTTCTATATGTATACAATCGCAATTCCCATATAGGGCATCATTGGACTTCATAGTGGCATAGAAGCTCAAGCTCAGGATCCCTCAACATGGTGGTCCAGCACGCATCATGAACAGTGGTAATGTGGCATGTATATTGTTCTTACTTGCACATGTAACACCTTATCTAGTGAAAAGGAAAAAAATCACTTATAGAATTTTTTCCCCTTTAATCAAAATATTCTTACAAATTTTTAAACATATATTTATTTTTTCCAAAATCCATTTTTACCATTTCTTTACAAAAAATATAAAACTATGAATAAATAGGCAATAAAAAATAAATAATTAATAAATTTAATGAATTTCAATTTTAAAAATTTTGCATGAAATATTGAAATCATTAAATAATATGTAACACAAATAAATATAGGTAAAATTAAATCCTAAATTCACATATAGTTATATGGATACCATAATCCATAAAAAATATGAAAATATCAAAGTGAAAAAAGATAAAAAAATATTAAGGGGGTATAATGCATGTAACCATATTATGAAATATATGTATATACTAGTGAGTTTTTTTATACAATTATGTCATCTTAAAAATTGAGATCAACGAAAAAAATTTGAATACAATATAATTGGTATAGACATAAAATATTTAAAATAAAAAATGAAAATAAATTGATTTTTTAAGGAAATTGATGTCAAGTCAAGATCGATGTAATAACTAACCATGAGTACTCTTACTAAACACAAAATATATAAATTATATAATTCATAATATCAAACCATTCACTATTAATTTCTTCTATAATGTTTCTCGTAAGAGTTGGTATCTTGAAACCCAAATAATAATAAATTTTATTTCCAAAAACAAAACCTAATGAAAAAGATTCATTTTAAAAAGTATTTGAAATAAAAAAAATTTAGAATAAAAAAAGAATATATTAAATAAAAAATATATATTAATAAAAAATAGAACAGAAAAACGTTTAATATATTAAATATAATATATTTGTAAATTTGTTATAAACTAGGGATAAGAGGTTGGGTAGTTGAAATTGAATTTATTCAGTGTCAGATAAAACTATTAGTATGGGGCGTAGGTTTTCATTTCATATGCTTTGATGGGGAGGGTTTGTGATGGGTGGTCATTGATAAGGAATGGTATCCATCCGATATAGATCACATGTTATAGAAAGAGAAAGGGGAAATCATGAGTTAAGTATTTTGGGAGAAAGGTATGAAAACTATGAATTAAATTTTTGGCATGTGTCTATAGCTTCCCTAAAACCACGATCAACTTATACCTTGGATATAAGGGTGTGGAAATGAATTAGTTTTTTAAAATTTAACGAATAAATTTTTATTCCTAGAGTTTAGTAGGGATCATGGGTAACACCCCAATATTTTATATGTATTTCCTTTGAAATAAATTTAAATTATTTGATAGCTTTCTTTACAAGCAACCCCAAATTTAATGAACCTTTGATATACTATACCTTTATAACCTAGTTGTTGGATAAAGAGTGTGAATAGGATTAAAAAAATTATGAAATATATATATATATATATATATAATTCTTTTCCTATATTAAAATGTTTTTATTAATTCTTAATTAATAATCATTAAATTTTTTAAATTCATCTCATTATTAAAAGACCTATTTTTTGATGAAAATGTATTTTTCTAGGTTTTATGAATTTTTATATGAAAAAATATATGGATCATCAGTAAAAAATTATTTTAATGAAATTTATGTGTAATGTATGAATAATCATCCATATATTAGTTATATAAATGTTATGAATTAAGATAAAATCATTTAAAAATAAAACAGTTATTTTTTATAAAAAAAAGTTATGTATGAAACGTGTTTATATCATAATAAATTAAATAAATAACTATTGATGAATGGTTATAATTAAATTTATAGATTATATATTTAATTAATTATTTTAACATACATTTGATAGTTTTTACTAGGTGAGGAATTTAATTAAATTCATTTTTATGCATAAAAATGAATTTTTCTAATAACTAATTTTTGTTGCATTTTGTGCCCTTATTTTAAAAATAATTTTTACACTTATAAAAATTGCAAATAATAAAATGGATTGCATATTTGAAATCATAATTTCCATATTTTGTAATGAGTTCACTTCCATTTTTGGTTATAATTAATAACAAAAATAGTAAAAATGTATTATCACAATTAAGGATAAAATAGGTTTACTACGGGTTAAACTAAGAGAGAAGGTTAATAATTCCATATAAAATTTAATATTTTTTATTTATTGAATTTATTTTAATATTTTATTATCTTAACTTCTAATACTTGTCCATCTAATTCTACTTGCATAATAAAATGACATTATATTATTTAAATCTTTTAAATGATTACATGTGTGTCCTCCATCTCACTTATAAAAGGATACCTCCCCTCCTATGTTATTCATGAATTTTTATACTTACATATTATCCAATATCTAACCCAAAACATTACTATCTTCATTCCCTTCATTCTATATCCCTCGATCTTCTCCTAATATCGATCTTTTAAGGCTTAAGGTGTAAGGAAAGGGAGGTCTCTCAAAGAAGTGGTATAATTCCTAATAGATCTCTTTAAATTTTATTTCTTCTTCTGAATTATTTAAACATACTGTATCTATCATAAAATGATTGTTCCAATATCATTAATATAATTATATTTATTATGACAATGCCACAACCATTTTCTACCTATTTTCCATCACCACGTCACATTGATTGATATAATGATGGATTTAATAAATATATACATGATATTTATGATATAATTATGATTCTAGAATGATAAAATATTATTTATATTACTTTCCTTATTTTTTGTTAGAAAATAAAATCAATGTTCATTTATACATATAGACTACCATCTCTATGAATGGTTTAATTAATTTTTTATCTCTACCTTTTATGGATAGTTATAAATTATTATATAATAAATATAATTGATATTTATATCATGATTAAAATTCTTTAGATTAGGGAACCATAATAAATATTCAAGGACCATAATAGCTGAATCAAAATATACCTTAAAATGAAACAATTATTACCCAAAATAGTGATTTTAATAAATAATTGTTAATGAAAGAGTGACAAGATATCATAAGTAAACCATGTATGGTTTTATAAGTATGAATATGGTTCTATTATTTAAGTATAATAAATTTAAATTTATTAAATAAGAGGTTAGAGTTCTTACAATGTAAGTAAAACTTGAATTAAGGGTATTATGTTACAATCTCACTATTTACTGAGATTTCTTATACTTAAAATAAAAATAATGAAAATATGTGATCTATCTCTAAAAAATATTATTTCTTTTATTATCCTCTATTTATTTCCATAAATTACAATTTTTTATTTTATTTTACTCCCTCTATGTACTCAAAAGTCTAAAAGATTTTTTTTAAGGAAAAATGACATTGTTTTTTCATTCTGGTGGGAATGTTTTTATTCCAGGTATATTTTTTTAAAGTGTTTTCAAGAATGTTTTTAATAATATATAATTCTTTTTCAAAGTAATTTTTATCCATGTTTTACTTTATATGAAAAATATTAAAAGGAATATTCTTGTTGTTTTCTGAACAAGGTACTTTTTATCAATGTCATGAACAGAATATTTGTTTTAATGAATACCACATGAACATGTTTTATCACCATTATGGATAATATTTTGTCTGAAGATTCCTTTAAAAGTTTAAATGTTTCATTTCAAATAAAAAATCCTAACATTTTTAAAATATTTTTTTTTAAATAAGCGATTTAAAATTAAAAGGCTATTTCCCTCAAAAAATATTCCAATTATCTTTTAAAGGCATTTTTGATAACATCCTTTTATGTTACTTATGATTCACTGGTGATACGATCCTATGATATTATCCCTCTTATTTCTCTTTATGTTTTATGATTATGATGATGAAATATTTATTAAATTCATTTTATTTTCTATGGGATAAGTTATTATGAATGATAAATGTTTTCATGTTTTTATAGAATATATGAATAGATTTTGATTATGTGCTGAGTGAGTAGATTATATCTCTTCAATTAATTGGGTAAAGATTAATGTTTTATGATCTTAAAAGTTACATGAGAGGTTATCCCAAGCCCAAAAAGGGTACATGAGAGGTTATCCCAAGCCTAAAGCAGGTACATAGGTGGTCATCCCAATCCTAACATGTGATGAATGTCTTGGTAGTTAGTCTTGACATAATATTTCTATGATTATGATTATGATGAACATTATATGAATATATTTTGATTATGTTATGGGTTGGTAAATTATATATCTTTAATGAATTGGGTAAATATTAATGTTTAATGATCTTAAAGGTTATATAAGAGGTTATCCCAAGACCAACAAGGGTACCCAAGAGGTTATCTCAAGCCTAAAGCAGGCACAAAGGTGGTTAGACCAATCCTAACAAGTGATGAATTTCTTGGTAGGTAGTCTTGACATAGTATTTCTATGATTATGATTATGTTGAACGTTATGCCACTATTTTATGACATGATCTTATGTCAATGTTATTTTTTTATGACTTATGTTATTTGATTTATTTATCATTCATGTCTTATAAACTATCAATATTTATGTCATGACTCATGATTGTTATCTATAAATTTTTGGATATGATCTTCAAATGTTTTGATCATGTTATTATACTCTTATACTCATATTATTCTTAAAAATGATTATTAATTAATATATACCTTTACCCTTACTGATCATCTAAGATAACCCTTTATTATATTTCCATTTCCCTAATATATGAATAAAGTTTTCAAGTAGGTTTTGAAGAATTTAGTGGGATATTATGGAGATCTTTTATGTACCAGTATTTTATGCATCCAAGTTTCTAAAGACACTAAACCATTATGGTTCTAACAAGGATCATAATTATATATAATAAGTATTTATCTAATAATATATAATATTTATGTATAAAATGTTTGGGTCACCTCATTTGGTATCATAGGAAGGTTTAGTTATATTTGGAAACAAGGGTGAAAAAACTTTAGTGAGAACCCTTAGGATAAGCCTGATTATAGGATAAAATTCTAAATTATGTTAAATAAAGAAGTCTGGTTTTATTATAAGATACATACTTATCTAGATATTGGAAAGTGGATGTATCTTTGGTGTAGATACAACTATGGGGAAAACTCTGAAAGAGGAATATTGGGTATTAACTCGATCATCACCAATGCATGATGAGTGGGCTTAAGACTCCACACCTAGATAGAAACTCCTATGGTATATTCTTAGGATAATTAATATTTTCTTTATGAACCATTATGAAGGATTTAAATATATGATAATTATTTATGACCTAGGTGAAACCTAAGTTTTCATAGACTAAAAAAGGTTGTCATTATTTAGACATCCTATAAATGATTTTCAGGATTAAATGATCTAGAGATATTATTATTTTTATCCATACTATGATTTTTGGTATTAGTTAATTGATAAAACTATAAGTAAACATGTAAATAATGAATGTTAAAAATAATTAAATGGTTTTCATTTAGATAAACTTAATGTTATGGGATCTACAATGAAAAATATTTTTGTTATGCTTATGAAAATTTCCCGATCTATGAATCATGTTAAGCTACCAAATGAAAAGAATTGGGAAAAATGTTATTTTTAGTCCTTCATGAGGTAACATCCACCTTATTTTAGTGGTTATATTGATCCAATAATTTCTAAGAAATGTATTAGTACCATTGAAATGATATTTTAATTTCTTCGGTTTTCGGAGCATGAAAATGTTATTTAAGCAATTTATAGTTAATAAGGTGAATCATATCAATGGTGGAATCTTATCATGAACATGAGGAAACAAAAAAGAAATTGAATCTATAGAGTGGGATGAGATTAGAAGTTTATTTTTTAAAAAGTACTTTCCTTGTATTCTTTTTAAGAAAATAAAGAAGGAATTACTTGAGATAAAGTAGAAAGACGATGAATCCATTGGTTCCTATGAGGAAAATTTTAAAAGACTTATAAGGTACTATTTTGGTATTATCATCCAACCTAAAAGATATATTGATTTATTATTTAGTTTCTTTAAACCAATTATATAAAGGGTATTATCTATAAGAGAATTTAGTAGCTATTGAGTAATTATTTGATGTGATCTCAAGGTAGAAATAGATATTGGGTTCACCCATCAATATCATGGTTTTAATAAGAAAAGAAATGTGGAATATAAATAAAATTATAAGAATAAAATCTTTAGAGGAAAGTATATTAAACTTTATTTATTCCATAAATGTGGAAAGAAACATGGATAAAATTGTATTATGGGGGATACTAAATGATTTAAGTGTGAAATGAATGTCATCAAGAAATCAAATTACAAATTGATATGAAGAAGTTATCTAAATATGTGAGTGGATAGAAATATATATATAATGAACCACCCAAAATTTAGTTTTTCAAATGTAATAATAATGGAAATTATACTAACCAATGCTTGAGTATAAGGTTTAATTATTATGATAAACTTCAATAACCTCTTAATATCAAAGATAAAGGGGAATATCATGTGATCACTATTGTCGATGTGGGGTAAGATAACGAAGTGGTGAAAGATATAATTACCATCCACTCTATAACTACTAAAGTCATGTTTAATTCTGGATCGACCCAATATTTTATATCTGAATAATTTTATAAGGTTATTACATTACCACCTCAATTATTATATGTTGAATTAGTAGTGAAAACTTCTAATTGTATGGTGATAACATCTCAAGTTTATGATTCTTCTTTGATAGAATTTTGTGGGAAGGTGTTTCCTACAAATATAATTATTCTACCTCTAGTTGAATTTGATGTTATTTTTTAAATGTATTGGATTTATTTATATATTTATACCATATAAATTGTCAAGGAAGGGAAGTCTCATTTGATATTCTAAACCATCCTATGATCATCTATCAGTGTGAGGATAAATATGACCATCCAATGGAAATTTCTTCCATTATATAGGTCTTTATTCCTATTCAAAGGGTTTATTTATATCATATGGTTGGAAAGAAACTAAAAATAAAATATATACCAATTGTATGGGAGTTTTTTATATCTTTCTGGAAGAGTTTTTTTATCTGCCTCTAAAGTATGAATTTGGGTTTTGAATAGAAATCATACCTAGTGCTATAACTATTTTAAAGACTCCATATGGAATATCCCAGATTGAGTTGGAGGAATTGAAAAAAAACTCTAAGAAAATCTTGATAAGAGATACATTCAGATAATTATGTCACCATGTAGTGCATTTGGTCTTTTTTAAGAAGAAATATGGATGAATTTGACTCTTCATTTATTATCAAGAATTTTATATGATCACGGTCAAGAATACGTATTTATTTCCCCATATTAATGATTTTTCACTCAATTATGAGGATAATAATATTTTTCCAAGATTTATCTTTGATCTAGAAACTATCTATTGAGGTTCAAAATTTAATACATACCCATGACAGCCTTCCATAATAGGTATGGAAAATATGAATTTATAGTGATTCCATTTATTCTTAATAATGCCTCATTATCTTCATGGATTTAATGAATATATTCTTTAGATATTACCTTGATATGTTTGTGGTGGTCATTATAGATGAAATTCTTATATATTCCAAGTGTAAATAAGAGCATGAATATCACTTTATTATTGTACAGAATACCCTATGGAAGGATAAGTTATATAAAAAATTTACCGAGTGTGAATTTTGTCTATACAAAGTTTTATTTTTGGGTTATATACTCTTAAGTAAGGGTATATTAGTGGATCCATCAAAAGATGGAAGTTGTTGAACATTTACCCAAACCATCCACTATAATTGATATCCATAGTTTCCTTAGATTGGCTAGATGTTATTGATGCTTTGTGAATAATTTATCATGGATATATAATCCACTCATCAAGTTAACTTATAATGGATTCAAGTTACATTAGATTAATGGATGTGAAGAAAATTTCAAGGAACTAGAGAGAAAGTGGTCAGTGTACCTATGCTCATACTACCCTGGTAGTAGAGAAGGATTATTTATTAACATTGATTCATCAAATAAGGGGTTGGGATGTGTTTATATATAGAATGATATGGTTATAGATTATATCTCTCATCAATTGAAGGTTCATGAGTATAATTACCCAACCCATGAACTAGAGTCAGAAATGGTAATATTTTCATTAAAGATAAAGATGAATTATCTTTATATAGAAAGGTGTGACATATATACTAATCCTAAAAGTGTAAATTAGATATTCTCCTAGAAAGATTTTAAAATGTTCAAGATAATATGGTTTGGGTTAATTAAGGATTATGAATCCTAACCACATTACTACCTTGGAAATGTGAACAAGATTGATAATTTTTTGAGTTAAAAAGATCATGCATGATTATCTATGATGGGGGGTCATAAAATATATAATATTTTATATTTAAAAAGGATGGACCTTGAAATATTTAAGTAAGGGGATAAATATCATCTTAATCAAGTGGGTGTTCAACCATATATACATGTGAATATTATAGAGGTGTAGAATGAGGATGTATAGCTGTAAAAGAATGTGAGAAATGTTCCTAAGTTTAATCTTGATTGTAATAGAATGATAAGGTTTAAGAACTATTTATGTTTCATGTCAATACCATACTTGAATAATGAGCTATTGGAAAAATCCCATAGCTCATCATTCTCTATTCAACCTAGAAGTATGAAGTTTTATAGAGAAATGAAAGACTATTTATAGTAGGATAACATAAAGAGAGATATTAAAGAGTGTGTATATCAGTACTTGGTGTGATAGAAAGTTCAAGATGAGAGACATAAGTCTAAGGGGGTGTTACAAATATTTCCCATATCAAAATGGAAATTGGAAAACATCACCATGGATTTCGTCATCAGAATCCTCAAAATATCTAAAGTTAATAATACTATTTATGTTTTAGTTGACCAATTCATGAATTCAACATATTTCATTATGATTAGATAAACTTTATCTCTTTATTATATTTCTAGGATATATATTAAGTAAATGGTAAGGTTTTATGGAGTACTATATTCTATTGTATTTGATCCATATATGAGGTTTACCTTGAAGTTATTGAAAAGAATTTAGTAAGATCTGGATATAGATTTGTGTTTCAGTACTTCTTATTATTCTTAGATAGAAGTTTAGTCTAAGTGGACCATTTAAATACATGAGGATATTCTAAGATTCTATTCTCTATATTTCAAAATTGATTGGGATTAACACCTTCCTCTTGTCGAATTCTCTTATAATAATATCTTTCACTCGAGCATTCATATGGATCCTTATAAATACATATTTAGAAGGAATTTTAAACATCCAAAATATTGAGATAAATTTATATAAATAAATCTATTGGGACCTGATCTAGCTAATTAAATGTAAGATATGGTTAGAGTTATTCAACATCATATCAAGGAAGCTTAGAATTGATAAAAGAGTTGTGTTGATAATCACTAGTAATATTTTAAATTAAAATTTAGGAAGAAGTTATTACTATGAATTTATTTATGGAATAAGGTTATGAAATTCATAAATAAGGTAAATTTTATCCCTAGGTATATTTGTCCCTTCTAGATTCTTGATTTAGTAGGGAATGTAGATTATTTCTTGGAACTTCCACTGAACATCTCTTAAGTTCATGATGTGTTCCATGTATATATTTATATGAAGTACATACCTAATCCTTCTCATGAAATGAAATAATAGGTTATATTATTGTATCATGATATTTCCTATGAAAAAAACAATATAAATATTGGATCATCGAGATAAATTCTATGGAAAAAGTCTACTCACCTAGTTAAAGTTCTCTAGAGGAATCAAAAATTCAAAGAAGCTAAATAGGAACCTGAGGATATGATGAAGTAAAGATATCATAATTTTTTGTATCAAAGTAACATAAGGATTAAATTCATTTTTATGGGGTATAATGTAACACCCTGAGATTTTATATATATTTCCTTTGAAATAAACTTTAAGTATTTGATAGTTTTCATTACATGAAACCTCAAGTTTAAATGAACCAATTATATACTATACCTTTATAAACTAGTTATTATATTGGAGGGTATGAATAAGATTAACCAAATTATAAATATATATATATATATATATTCTTAAATTCATATTTATTTATTAATTCCTATGAAATAATCCTTAAATTTTTAATAAAATAATTTTATGATTAAAAGACAAATTTTTTAATAAATTTTTTTTCTAGGTGTAATGAATTTTTATATGAACATATATATTGAACACCATTAAAAAGTTATTTTAATGAAATTTATTGGTAATTTATGAATAATTGTCAATGTATTAGACATTTAAAGGTCAAGAATGAAGAAAAAATAATTTAATGGAAAATAGTTAATTTTCATAAAGTTATTTTTATGTCTAAAATGTGTTTATATCATAGTAAATTAAATAAATAATTATTGATTAATGGTTTTAATGAAATGCATAAATTATATATTCAATCAAATATTTTAGCATTCATTTGATTTTTTTTACTTGGAATGGAATGAAAGTAAATTCGGTTTTATACTTAAAAACCATTTCTATAAAAAAGGGTTTCCATTATGTTTTACATGCTTACTATAAAATTAGTTTTTGTTAATTAAATAAATTTAATTTAATAAAATGGATTACATATTTGGAATCAAAATTTCTAAATTTGGTAATGAGGCCACTTTTTATCATAATAAATATTAACAATATTAAAAATTCATTACCATTTCTAGGGTTAAATGGATTTTCCAAGGGTTTATTCTAAGAGATAGGCGTAACAATGCCACATAAACTTTTATAATTATTATTTGATGAAGATAGTTCAACCCTGTATTATCTTAACATCTAAGACTTATCCATTTGGTGCCACTTCACAAGAAAATGACTTTATATTATTTGAATATTTTAAGTAATTCCATGTGTTTCTTCTCCCTCACTGATAAAATGGAGACTCTTCTCCTCTATTATTAACATATTTGGAGCCTTTTAGCTCAGTCAAGGCCTTCCTCTAACACCTTCTTAACTTCCTTCCCTTCATCCTAGATCCTCTGGTCTTCTCTTAAAACCAATATTTCAAGGTTTAAGGTGTAATTAAAAAGAGGTATCTCAAAGAACAGGTATAAATAAAAAACAAGATAATTAAATTTTATTTCTTATTCCATCTTATATTAAACCTATTACATAAATCATAACATGATGTCTTTGGTATCATTAATATAATTAGATGTTATTATGATGATAACACAACCATTTTCCACCTCTTTTCCAACACCATATCACATTGATGGATATAATGATGGAATTAATAAATATATATGATATTTATGATATAATTATTATTTTATAATGATAAAATAATATTTATCTTTCTTTCCTTATTTTCCTTAAAAAATGATAACATGTTTACATTTATATATAGACTACTTTCTTTATGAATGGTGTGATTCGTTTTTTTAAAACATCCTTTTATGGAAGGTTATAAATATTTTTACAATTAATATATATGATATATATATATATCATGATTAAAATTGTGGAAATTATGGAACCATGATCAATATGCAAGGATTAAAACTTTTAAATCAAAACATACATGAAAAATGAAACAGTTATCATCCAGAACTTTGATTTTCATAAATAATTGTTAATGAACATTTGATAAGATGTTATAAGTAAACAAGGTATGGTATTATAAGTTTCAATATGGTTTTATTTTATAAATATAATAAATTTAAATTTATTATACAAGAGGTTATAGAGCTTAGAAAGCAAGTCAAACTCGAGGTAAGAGTTTTATGTTACAATCTCACTTTTTACTAGGATTATTTATGGTTAATTCTATGATAATGAAATTATATGATATATCTCCCATGAATATAATGAATTTTATTATCCTTTTTTATTTATAAAAATTATATGTATTCTTTTAATTTTACACTCTCTAAGTACTCAAAAGTTAGAAATAATTTTTTTAAGAAAAACCAATTTTTTTATTCAGTCAGGATTCTTTTTCTTTCATGTCTATATTTTCTTTAAAATGTTTTTATGGATGATTTTAATATTCTAAAATTATTGTCTAAATTCATTTTTACCCATGTTTTACTTTCTATAAAATGTTTTGAAGGTAATATTATTTTCATTTTCTAAACAATATATTTTTTATAAAAGGTGTGAATGGAATATTTATTTTAATAAATACCGCATGAACAAATTTTATCACCATCATGAATACTATTTAATTTGAAGATTCAAATACATGATTCTATAGTTATCTTAAAATAAATTTTTTTCCTAATATTATATCAGTTTTTATATTTTAAATAAATGATTTCAAAATGAAAATATTATTTTTCCTCAAGAAATATTTTTGTGGTCTTTAAAATAAATTTTTCATCTATGATAACATACTTTGATGTTACTTATGTTTAAATAGGGATATGGTCAAATGATACCATAATTATTCTTTCCTTTAATGGTTTATAACTATGATGATTGAATACTTATGAAACGTGTTTTCATTCCTATGGGGTAATTTGTGATAAAATGATAAATGTTTTCATGATCTTGTGAAATAAATATGTATGGATTGTGATTTTTTTTATGAGTAGGACCATTATATACCTATAATAAATTCCTTAAATATTAATGTTTTATTATCTCAAAGGGTTCATGATAGGTTATCCTAAGACCAAAAATGGTACATAAGAGGTTATACCAAGACCACAGTAGGTATATGGGTGGTTATCCCATGACTAACATGTAATGAATGTATCTAGGGTATCCTTGATATAATATTTCTATAATTATGATTATGTAACACTTTATTCCAATATTTTATGACATGATCTTATTCTAATGTTATTATCTTATGGATTACACTCTTTTATTCCTTTATGATTATTGTCTTATGAACTACCAAACTTTATTCCATGACACATGGTTATGATATATGAATTTCTATGTATAATCTTCAAATTTTAAGCTCATGTTCTTATACCCTTATGTTCATGTTATTCTTAAATAATTATTATTTATTGATATCTACCTTGATTATATTTAATGATAATCTAATATCACCCCTTATTATGTTTCTTTTTCCCCTAGATTTGAAGAATGGTTTTAAGTATGATATGTTAAGAAGGGTGTTATTTGTGAATAACTAAGTGTGAAATGATGTGTATATTTTATGTATTGGTTTTTTGTATATCCAAGTTTCTAATGACACTAAACCTTATGGTTATGGTTTGGATTTTAATTATATATAATTAATATTCATATAATAAGATGTAATATTTATGTATGAAATGGTTGTGTTTCCTCGTCATGTATCATTTTAGTAACATGTATAAGTCACTTGGATTGGTAAATGCTTATATGTTGTTGTGATTCCCATGTTAGGATTAATTAAAACTTACCAATGAGTTATTTAGAATTTTCTTTATTTATCAGTGGAAACATAATCAAATTAAATCTAGGAGTAATATTGGAATTTAAGGAAGTAATATGATGCTTGTTCCCATGATGTGATTGAGATATTAATATATGGAATGTATTGATTGGAATTCCATTTAAAGGTTTTGAATTTGAGAAGGTTTAGTAAAAACTATAATTTTTTTGAATCAAATAGAGTTTTTAATTTGGTTGTTTAAAATTTTGAAATGTTAAAGTGGTATCTTGAATGGGTTTTATAATTTATAAGTAAAAGACTTTTGGGGAGACACAAGGTGGTTTGAAACTAATTTATACCCTATTTTCCCTTAAAATGGAATGTTAGGTAAGGTGTTCTAAAATTATGAATTTGTGGAAATTTATGAATTTTGTGCTTTGTAAAAATCAAGAGAAAATGAATGATATATATCCTAAATCCTAAATGTATGTGATTCTTCTAGGATATATCATATGAGATGATATGTGTACATAATAAGGAATTTTATATGATAACACACCCCTACCTACAACTAATTGTATGGTACAATTGAGGCATATCTATGTCATAGGCACTAATTTTTTATTGATAGATTTTACATGGATAGTGATATGTTATATGATGATCTTCAATAAAATCATTTATGTTATATATCTTTATTAATTGTTTCAAGTGATGAAATGAATGGGATTTTCTTCAGTTTTAGGTTATGAATTTTTAATTACCTAAGGTTGTACTCAAATGTTACAAAATGTTTGAGTAAAGTTTATATAGGATCATGAATTTCATGAGACCAATATATACAATCCACTATAATTGAGGTATTTTGTTTGAGTGTATTATTTACTGATACTCACCTTTCCCAAAAGTTATATCCCTAATTTACTCTTTACTTTGATAGGCATAATCATACCATGAGTATAAAGGAGGATCTCTCCCCTACAATGGGAAATTAATTCAAATCATGGATACATTACGGAGAGGGGAGTCTGATGATTTACCTTAAGTGGTATTCATTAAACATGGATGATGAAAAAGAATAAGTAGTAGCTTGATAGTGTAAGTTATTAATTTATTTTCTTTATTTTATATGATATCATAATTTTGGGTATTCTCACATAATCAATCTTGGTTTGGGTTTTTTTATTATGTCTACTATGTTTAATAAGTGTCATTGGATCTTATGAAACCCAAAAATGGTGCCAAAGTGATACCATAATCCTTGAATCTTGAAATAATGCTTAAAAGGAAGTTTTATATTACTATAATAAAAAATAATCCTATTGTTTTTATTATATTCTAGGTGTCTTTAAAAATGACTGAGAAGTTATGAATTATGTCTAATATTTCATAATGTGATAATGTAATTTCAACTGAGAGATGACATTACAGTATGTGATAAGATAATCTAAATTATGGTTTTTCATGTTACATTATGTGATAATGAAATCTATTTTTGGGTCCATGGAATTACATTATGCAATAAGACAATCTAGAATGGGGTCCTTGATATTATGTTATTCGATAAAGTAATATGTCTGATGGTCCCTGATATTATGTTATGTGATAACATAACTTGCGAATGAGGTCACAAAATATGTAATGCAATAATTTATTCTACAGTGTGGATGCCACATATGATATCTAATATCATAGGTGTAACATCCCAAGATTTTAATATATGACATCCTTTAAATGATCCAAATGCGTTTTATAGCTTTCTGTACATGTAACATTGAACTAAAAGGAAAAATCAATATATTTAGATAAAAATATAAATATTAAGTATAACTATTAAAGCCTAGACATTCAACTAATAGGAATAAGTAAGAGTTATATTTTTATAATATATATATAATAAATGTTACCTTTAATATGAATGAAATTCAATTAGTTTAGCTAAAATGACTAATAGAATCATTTATTATTTAGAAAATTATTTCTCTAAAAATTATCTTTTTATGTGATACAAATTTCTATTTCAAGAAACATATGATTAATTATGTTTGATATTAATAATTTTTTGACACCAATTCAGTTGATAAATGATAGGAAATAAGAATAATAATAGTTAATATTTGAAAATAACATTTTACAATAAAAACATGTTTTCATTACATTTTATTATTTTATTCAAAAATTGAATTTAGAAATTTTAGAATATGAATTTCAAAAAAATTAAAAAAAACATGATTTATAATAACAATTTTATATTGGGATCAATTTTTAATATTTTTCTAAAATAATAAATTTTTTAAGTGAATATTAAAATAATGATTTGTTAAAAAATTTTAATTTTAAGACATTATCATAATACAAGAATGAATTATTATTTTTTAACTTTTTATATAATATATATATATAATTAAAATAAATCATTTAAAATTACTATGATGTTTTTATTAAACCCATGTATATCATTTTGGAAACACGAATAATATTTTAATCTAAAAATTATTTTTATTTGCATATATTAAAACATACTTTTCCATCACTTTTATAAATTTAATCTGTAATATCCAAAGTTTTTTTAAAATAATACTAAGTTTGATAATGTTTAAAATATGGAACACTAAGTGTAAATGAACTGCAAAATATTATTATTTAAACGTGACCCTTATAACCTAACCATTAAATTGGCTAGTCTGAATAGAGTTAAAAACTTTTTTTAAATATATATAAAGGTTATAATCAATATAAATTTATTGATTTATTTTTAGGAAATAATCTCTCAATTTTTAATAAAGACATTTTATTCTTCATAAATATGTTTTTTCAAAAATGATTTTTATTGTTTTTTAAGATAAAATATTATAATTAATTTTTGAAACATTTATGAAATATATTTTTTAAAATTAAATTCATTTTTGAAATTATCATATAAAATTTATCTTAATTTGAAATTTTTAGAATTTTCTGAAAAGATTGATTTTTTAATGAATAGTGAAAAATACTAATTTTTATTGGAAATTTTATTTTTTTTATTATTGAAAAAGTAAAATTCTATTTTGGATTAGTTTTAAATTTTTATTAGTTAATTTTTATTTAAAATAATCTAATTATGGTTTTTGAAATGAATTTTATACTTGAAGTTAGTATAAAATCATTTTTACTTTAAGGGCATTTTTCTAAAAAACTGTTCTTCATCCTTTTTTGCCTATTTAACTTTAAATTAACTTCTACCAATTATTAGAATTGAGTATAGAAAAATGGATTCCATATTTTTAATAAATATTTCGTAATTTAGTAAATAGGTCTAATTTATTTATTTTCAATATGAATAGTAACCCAAGAAATTTTTGTTACCATCGTGAAGGGTAAATTAGGTAATTAAAGTTAAAAATAAAATGATAAGGACTAAAGAATGACACTGAAACATGCCTTAATTTTATTTTATTGTTATATCTCATAAAAAAATCATATAATGTGAAAATATATATGTCATTTTCCCATTTGAATGTGACCATGACCTTTATAATATTTTATGTAAAAAAAAGTCAAAAATTTATCACTCTTGTTTTTAATAATTCGACTATTTTAAACATGGGGATAAATAGAATATATTTTTGCTTATAAATATTAATTTTAAATATAAATTATTTATATTAAACATTATAGTTTATTTTTAATTTTTAGTGAAGAAATAATTACCTTAAATGCTTAAACAAAATTGACAAATTAATTTTTCAATTAATAGAAAAATATAATAAAATATATTAAAATATTTATAAGTAGCATAATTTGAGATAGTTAATGTAATCCATGAATTTTATATATGAATATAATAGTTTAGGGATGTAATAAAATATTTTTTCCTAATTTCATTTGTTTTCTTGTTGTTATTAAATTCAAAGTAATGAATAGTTATAAAAAATGACATTAATGATATTTTATAATAAATAATATGCTATTAAATTATATAAATTTTCTAAAAATATTATATGAAGATAATTTATTATTATATGGTTTAAAATATCAACCATGGTCCATTTAGGAGATGTTTTTCTATTTATAGTAACTATTATGACCCTCAATGTATAAAAAACCATGTTGTCACGGTCAGAATGAAAAGGGTTAATGAATTATTAAAACAAAAATATAAGGTTAAAAATGTGATCCAAAATTGTCCAAATTTTATTTTATGAGATTATTTAGAATAAAACTAATCTTTTCTTCTAATATTATTAATTTTTAGCCATTTTCATATCAAAATTAATTTATATTAATTTAATATTTTAAAAAATCCAAGAGTGTACCTCCCCTCTCTTATAAAAGGTCACCTCTTCTTATCATTTAATCACACATAAAAAACATTTTACTTCATCCAATATCTTCACAAATACCTTCCTTATATCCTTAATCACATCTTACAGGCTTTATCTTATCATAAATCCAACCTTGAAAAACTTTTGGTGTAAATCTTAAGAGATTTCCGAAAAGGAGGTGTTGTTCTTAATCAATTGTTTTTGTTTTATTTCTTCTTATAACTTCGCTAGATATTATTTAACCATGATAAAATAATAAAACATGTATATTATATATACATAGGTGTTTTTATGTTAATTGAACAAACTATATCTATCTCCTCTTCTATCAAATAGGAAATGAAATCATCGTTCGTGTGTATCGTAGACTACCTTCTCATGAACCAATGTAATTCGTTTTCCATCATCGTATCTCATGTAATGTTAAATTATGGAATTAATGTATATATGTTATATTAATGAAAATTTTATAATTATTAAAATATAATATATCATTTAATTTATTACATTTTTGTTCACTGAAAAATGATAATGTCGTTTGTGCGTACGTGTGGACTATCACCTCCAAGAAATGACATAATTCATTTTTTATCACCACATCACATATATGATATATATATAAGTATGTTTAAAGAAATATTATTTTATTTATGATATAATTATCATTATATAAAGATAAAATAATACTTACCTTTTTTCATAATGATCATTGAAAAATGGAAATGTTACTCATTTGTATGTATAACCTACCATCTTCATGATTGTAATGTAGTTCATTTTGAAGGACCCAAGAACACCCTGAGAGGGGAGGGGTGAATCAGGGTGTAAAAAAAATTTAAAGTCATGGATCTTGTTCCCACTTTTATAGGAACTTATTAGATTTATCAAACAAATGAAAGTAGGTAGTTGACACGGCACTTTTAATTGGTTCACCACAAAGGGCTACGTTCAAAGAGCATATGCCGACAGTGTGTCGGTCGTACCAAAATCCACTAATCTTCACTAATTTATGGATTACAAGTTTTGGTCATAGTCACTATCTTCTAGGCTCACTGCCTTTAAAAAAGTTCAAGGATATCTCATTGTGTCCCTTGGGTCACTCCCATTGACTCCCCCTAGATTACTGCCTTTGGTGAAGTCTCAATCAGTTTATAGACGTGAAGGTCTTTTCAATAGATTCGCATTGAAGTCTTTGCCTCTGCTTAGGATGAGACTCTGCTTGCATCAAAGTCTAGAATTGATGCTCCTGAATTCACTAAACCATTGAACCGGATAATCATAACTTGCAAACAGGTTTCATTGACAATTACGTTCAACACCTACCCTTTGCGCGTAAGACCTCACTTTTGCGCGCAATATTTTATTTTCGAGCGGAAAAATATTTCGCACAATAGCACACTTTTCATGCAACTGGAACTTTTACACGCAGCCTAAAACTTTAAGTGTAGCTCTGCCTTTTTCACACAGCCCGAAATTTTTCGCACAAACCTAAATTTTTTGCGCAACTCGGAATTTTTCGTGCAAGCCAGAATATTTCGCGCAGCTCGGAATTTTTCATGCAACTCCCTTTACGTGAACCTTTTACGCGCATCAGCACTTGGATCTTCTCTAAGTATTTATCCATACAGAATGAGGGGGTTCACCTCTTATTTATAGACGCCGCCGATACCCACACGCAAAACCCATCATGGTGCGAAAAACCTCTCATTTGGTGCGCAATACTTTTCATGTTGGAACTGTTTTCCACGCACATCTCCAGGTTTTTTATACACCCCATTCCTTTGCCATTTTTCAACATTATAATTATGAAACACCTCTTGCACAAAAAACCTAGCTCCACTATTTTTCACACCATGCTGTTTTTCACACACGAACAACCTATTTCGCGCACCACTTCCTTTTTGCACGCATCTCCTTCAGCCAAAAGAACATGTCTTCATTTTCTGAATTTCAGGCCCAAAAATTTGGAAAACACTAGGAAATGAGTCCACCTTCAATATTGTTGTCTACTTATATTTTATAATCAATGTACTGGAAAACATATGAAATTAAAATAAGGATTGACGAAAAATGCAAACCATACTCTAATTCTTGCCAAGAACGGCCATGGTTTCAACACATTTTTCATAACCATATTTCATGATTGATTTTAAAATTATAATTTATGTATAAAAATTATCATTATTTCATGATTATTATTTTATAGATGATTTAATAGTGACCACTTTGACCATAGTCAACCTACCAAAGTCATTTTGAACTTATAAATCGAATATCATCAAAACAGATGACATAAACTCAAATAATTAAGTAAATGTATATCATATGGTAATAAGTAAAATAAATGGAAAATTCACTTTAAAATTTTTCTCAATAAATTAAAAAATTAACATGAGTTAATTATTCATGAATATAAAGAACATATGTGATTATTATGACTTGAGGTAAGGGACACTTTAACTTAAAACCTCATTTTAAATGTTATAATGATTTATTTTCAAAACAAATCTCTTCCATATCCATGTTTTCAGAAAATATGAAATTATTTCTATGGAAATAAAATAACTATAAAGTTAATTTTATTCTTCCTTCTTTTAATGGTTTTCAAAAAGGAATCTTTTTACGAAATGTTTGACTTTGTTTACAAAAGATAAAAGGAATGTTCTATTTTAACATATATGGTGATGGAGACTTTTCCCACTATCTTAACCAATATTTGACTTTTGGATTTATTTACAATATTTCATGTTTTCGTAAAATAAAAACCATCTTTACTGTTTTTTATTTATTTTGGTATTGAAAATTATTTTTAAGACAAAATGGTATTTTGATATCTGAAAGTGTTTTACATAAAGGTTTAAAAGATTTTTTCAAGGGTTTTATTTTTGATATGGTCTTTAGACCTTGTTTACAAAGGGTTTAACCCCATTATAACTCATGGGTGACCCTGATATAGATTACAAGAAATTTTGGTCACCATTATAGCTCACAGATACAACCAATATATCTTATATGATGGGTGTGACCAAATAGCGCTCCAATGCATTGGGTAATGATTATGTTATCTAGAGAATTATATTGGAAGTCAACCATATGATTATTCAAATTGTAAGGGTTATATAAAGGTATTAGTATGATGATGTCCCAAGGAACCTACATTACTTTTTTATTCTTTCTAATGAGTTTTCAAAGAAATAATTTCATTTAAAAAGGTAAGATAATGATCTTTTTTAAGGAAAAATGATTTTTTCGAATAAAAATCTATTTTTTTAAGAAAAGGTTTTTCAGGGGTTTTTAGGGGTTTTCATTTTTTTTCACTGGACCAATGTATTTCTTATTTTTATGTCTGTTAATTATATCCTTGTGCTCATCCCTTATTTTAAAAAAATCACAATTATTTAAGGATGAGTAGGGACATTAATGAGGTCCAGATCAAATTGTGAAGATATGCCATGAAAAGAAAAAATGTTTATTTTTAAAAGTTTTTTTGGGTGGAAAAATGGATACCAAGAACAATTTTCCACTTTGTAACATATTGGATTTCTATGTAAAATTTTGTACTTGACTTCTTAAAAATCTAAACCTAAATGATCTTTTGGAATATAATAAGGTGAATTCTAGTTTAAATCCACTATAATATGTAATTTTTAAGTCAAAGACCAAAAAAATATATCAAAATTTATTTAATATTTTAGATCAACATGTTCATATTATTAAATGAGTTAAACTTTGATTTTGTTCATAAAATTATGAATACTAAGATTAATGTTAATGCTCATGATAATGGTAAAACTGTTATTTTCAAATAATTGTTTTGTTAATATTTTTTATTTTTTATCTAATAAATTAAATTAATATATTAAAAATCTTGACTCTAATATTATTTTTAAATAAATATATAATTATATTAACACACATTTCATTGGTAACCAATTCAAAATAATATTAATAACTCATAATGGTTAAAATTCCTATTTTTCTACAAAAATGTTTTTCTATCTATAAAATTGTTTCATTAAAAAGTTAATTGTCACTTATTTATAAATTAAATTATATGAAATAGGGATTAATTTTATGTTCATAACCCCCAAATTTTGTAATATGGGTTATCTTATATTTTTATTAAAACATAAATTACTTAGTTAAAAATTAGTTACTAGGATAAAAAAGGTAAAAGTAAAAAACTAAGAATAAATGACTTAAAACATATTTAAAAAGTATTTTTAAACACTTGGTTGAGGATTTATCAACCTATTATCACCCTAAACTCCATTATTTATAACTCTTTTAGTCTTGTACCCTTAAATAGTGTAATGATATCATTGAAAAGTAAAGGAGTATTAACAAAAGTTCCTTTTTATTCACCTATAAAAGGGGACACCATCACCCCTTTATTACACACCCATTCCTTAGAATTACTTATTTAAACTATTCAATTTTTATACTCATATAATTATATTTAATGTGAATACATCTATAGTCTCAATTATTTTACCTAAGTACTTTATTTAAAATGAGGCTTTCAAGAGAAAGTTCAATGTCCCGGTGTGAGTATTACTTAATCCTTAACATTTTCTTCTCAATATTTCTCTTAAAAACCTATAATTACCATAGTAATATGATAACATAAGTATAATTATTATACTAAATTGTTATTATATTAATTTAACAACATTATTTTTTTATTTCCATTTACTTAGAAACACAAAAGAATGTTAATTGTGTATTGTGAGAACTAACACTTCCAGGAAGTAATATATATCATTTTTTATTTTGATTTTATTTATTTATTCAGACCACTTAAATTATGATTAACTAAATTAAGAACATATAAATAATATAATTATTCTTCTTTTATGATGATATTACACACTTTCTTAACCATACTCATCCATCAAGATATAGTGCATTCATGTTTGGGACAGTTTAGCCACCTAATTGGAAAATTCTATAAAACTTTGTCATGGAAAGATATAGAAAATTAAATAATAATAATATTATAAGTTAATTAGAAATTAAATATCTGATTTTTTAATGTTTATATTAATTATTTAACTTATTATTAAAATATCATCTTTGATTACAAAAATTACCAAAATAAACGGACATCGATTCAATTTCCATTCAAACATAAGAAACCATTATATAATAAACAAATAGAATATGATAATAAATGGTACATATTAAATTAAATATATAATAATAAGTTTATTAATAAGTTTTCTAATAAAATTAATTTGATTATTTTGGAAGTTAGGTTCATATGTAGAATAAATCTGGAACAAGATAAGGATTTTGTGTCTCAAACTCTTTTCTTTGAGACACTTTTTATTTATGTACCTAGATTTATTTTAAATGTTGTATATTATTCATATTTGATATATTATACCCTTATTTATATTTTATTAATTTTATTTTATGTTTCTTTTCAATATCCTTCATTCAAGGGTTTTTAATTAAAATATTACTCAAGCTGTAAGGGTTTCTTGTCTCAATTTTTACCCTATGAGACATATTTCTTATTTGACACCATGTTTTATTTGTAATTATGTATCTAATGACCCTTTAATTTTTTTTGTCATTATTCTCTCATTATTCATGGTATTTTATGTTTCATTTTAAATCATACCTTTCATGGGGTTTTGATTCTAAATTTTATAATTTCATAAGGGTTTTCGTGGTCTTAATTCTAATTCTTTGAGACATAATAAATTTTGTGCACCATGTTTTCTATGTATGGTGTATATTATACCCATGGATGTAAAAATTTCAAAAAAAACATGTTATTTACTATCTAAATCATGTTACATTATTCAAGTCTCTTATGGTTTCAATTTTTACCCTTATTATATTCAATATAATTTAACCTCAAGGTGTTAATGTTTCATGATTTATCCTATAATATATATTTATCTTTTTGGGGTTTTATCTCATTTTATCAAACAATGTGGTTCTTGACCCTTTAATGTGTGATATCGCTCGAAACATTCTTTTTCCTGGATGTTTTTCATATATTTCAACATCCTTATAGGTTTCCCTTATTAAACTAGGTATATGTTCTTTTGAAAAGTTTATTATGTATTATTTACTCATTATTTAATATGAATAATTCATTTTACTTAAAAAATTAATGGGAAGGGCCCAAAATTATATAGTCCATTGATACATCAGTAGATCTCATGTAAAAAACTTGTGTCGGTATTGGGTGTATTCTTACCTAATTCTATAAGATGTCTTGATTTTTTTCCTGAATAAAACAATAATTTCTTGGAAACAAAAATAATGTAAATAATAATTTCTTATATGAGGTCTTGATAGTAATATCAAGATGTCTAGCATTATACATTCCATCTCCATGAATTCAGTTATTGTTATCCATGTGATCTATTTATTTTCATTTTTATCCATAAATATATTATTATTTCATTTTCATTCTGTTATGTAATTATTTTTTATTATCTAACCATTTTATATTATAATCACCTATGATCTTAATTTTTTATTGTTTATGCTTACCCTTACTAATTATTTGATATCACCCTTTTATATGTTTCGATTTACCCAGGTTATGAAGAGATGTATTACACATGATATGTCTAATATAATATCTTATGAGGAGGATTTTTGGGAAATATTGAATGAATATCATGAATTAAGTAGTTTACTATATATTGGAAAGAAATTTCCTGTTTTTTAGAAGGGCATGGTCTTTATTAGTTTATTATTTCTCTTAATTATATAATTCTCCAAAATTAACAGGTCTTGGGAATTTATATAATTGAATATTTAATTTAACTTATTTAATTATGGGATAGTTATGCTAAGTAATTTATAGTTGGTATCGAAGCCATTATATAAATTATGTTTTTATGGCACCTTATCTAAGAGTATGGGTTGAGGGCACTATAGTTGGTATCAGAATAGGGTTTAGAAAATTTTGGATATTAGGATGTTATAAGTTGAAGATTTAAATGTCATTAAGGAGTGATATATTAAGGTTTATCATAATTTAAAAGGTATAACCTTTTGAGTAGTTAAAGTAATATTAAATATTTAGGGATTGGTATAAGATAACTTTAGTAAAAACCCTAGTGATAAGTTTAAGTGATAATTCTAAGTGTAGGATAAAATCCTAAAGTTTTGGTAAAGTAGATATCATGTGGTTATCATTTCAATTAAAACCTTGTCTAGATAATACTAGTGGATGAAGGCTTAATAATGTTTTTATCTAGGGGTAATAACCTTGAAAAGAGAATATTGGGTATTAACTCGATCATTACCCAGTGCACGACAAAGAGTCCTAACTGCACACCTAGTTTGAAACTCCTAGAGTATATTCTTTGGTTAATCTCATTCACTTTACAAACCATTATAAAGGATTTGAGTATAATTTTAACAAATTAAGTTATAGAACCTAATAGTAAAATGAACATGAATAAATTAAGGTTGAAAAAATAGAGTCATAGGTTCAATAGAAAGTATCATATGTTAAAAATGAATGTTTCATATGGGAATACATATTCAAATTAAAGTTTTATATTAATATTTTTAATATTGTCATAACCTTTTTGGTTTTAGAATTTGGTTGAAACAGGATCATTAAAATGAAGTTGATAATGGTATATATCTAAAAACATCTTTATCTTATAACTAAATAAGGTAGAATACTTAAATGGTTGATAATTTTAGTATATGCCTATAATGATAGAAAAGGTGAGTTTACTAACCTTACCCATGGTAGTTAGGTTTATATCTTAAATGAAATTAAATATTTATACAATTAATTATTTTCATTAGTGAGTTATATTTATTAATGATATTACGGTATATTCTAAAAGTTATGGGGATTATGTGAAACATCGAAATATTTTTATTCAGAAGATATACTTTAAAGTATAGGGAACAAATATTAAATAGTATCAATAACCTTGAAAAGTGAGTTTATGACACAGTTATATTTTTTGGGATAAATATTGGAGAACATGTGACTGAGGGTTGGATAACTCTTAGGTTTAAAATATTCTTAATGTTGAGGTAATAAAGGGTTTATTAATTTTGATAAAAGTGAGTTTGATGGTATTTATAACCTTTGAATAGATTAATTATTTAATAAAAAAGTGATCCATTATATTTTTAGTGAATTTTATCACATTTTTTTTATTATTATATATGTTTACTAGTGTGTAAATTTATTAACTAGTTGTTAATACATTTTTAGGGTTATATATAGAATTAATTTTTGGAGAATATATTATTTTGTTTTCGTTTAATGTCTTAGTTATTCATATGGTTTTGGGAAAGGAATATTTTGTAGAATGTATAATTATGGTATATGAATACTTGAGTATATTATTGTATGAAAGATTAGTATTTTTATTAAAGATAAGTAACTTAATATGTCATAAGAGAGTATGGTAGATGTCATATTAGAATTTATATCCTGAATGATGAATATGTCCAGAATCTCTTTACCTAATATCACTAGTGAGTGAAAATTAAAATCGTTAGAATGAAATTTATTTAAGTGGGAGAAAATTTAATACCCCAAAATTTTAATATATTACTTCATTTAAATGACCCAAATGTTTTATGTATCTTTCAATACACACAACACTCAACTAAAATGAAATCGTGATATATTTAGATAAATATAGAAATATTAAGTATGATCATTAAAACAAAACTATTGAATTATAAAAATAAATAAGAATAAATGTTTGATGAAATATATAAAAAAATAAAATAAAGGAAAAATTTTAATACGAATGAAATTTAATTAGTATACATAAAATGAATAATAAGATCATTTATTATTTAGAAAAGTATTTTACTAAAAATTACTTTTTATGTGATATGCATTACTATTTCAAGAACCATGTGATTAATTATTTTTAATATTAATTATTTTTAAAAACAAAATTAGTTGGTAAATGATATGAAATAAGAATAATAACATTTAATGTTTGAAAATTTCATTTTCTAATAAAAATGGGTTTTCATTATATTTTGTGATTTTATTCAAATTTTGAATTTATAAGGTATATAATTTTAATTTGTAAAAATTAAAATCCTCTTTGGATTTATGATAATAATATTATATTAGGGATAGTTTTTTATATTTTTATAAAAAAAAATTTAAATAAATTGTGAAAAAATAAAAAAACTGCTAAAAAATAGTTACTTTTATGACATTATCATAATACAAGAATGCGTTAAAAACTTTTGAAAATTTTATATAAAATTTATATATTTATAATAAAAATTAATCATTTAAAATTACTATTTTTTATTTATAAAACCCATGTATATTGTTTTGGAAACATATGTAATATGTTATTCTAAAAATTGTTTTTATTTTCTTATATTAAAAATTAATTTTCATGACTTATAAAAATTAAATATGTCAAAATGGATTTCATATTTTAGATAATAATGATCATATTATTTAATAAATTCAAATTTAGTTTTTTCATAAAAGTGTTATTGCTAAGATTAAATTTAATACAATGATATTGGTAAAAGTGTTATTTTCATAGAATTATTTTATAAATATTGTATAATTTTATCTATCAACTAAATTATTATATTTTAAATGAATAATATGATATTATTTTTAAACACATATATAACTATATTAACACACATTTAATTGGTAACCAAATCCAATAATATTAAGAACACATAATGGTTAAAACACCATTTTTCTAAAAAATGTTTTTCTATATATAAAGACTTTTAATTTAAAAGTTAATTTTATATTATTTATAAATTTAATTGGATTAAATAGATATTAAATTTATATTCATCACACTAAATTTTTTAAATAGGATTATTTTTTATTTTTAGTTAAACATAAATTACTTAGTTAAAAACTAGTTACCAAGGTAAAAACAAAAAATCTAAGAGTAAAAAACATAAGAAAAAATAACTTCAAAATTATTTAAAACATGTGATAAATTACTTTTTTGAAGCTTTATCAACTCAATATCACCCCAAAATCCATTATTTCAAACTTTTGGAGTCTTTTACCGTTAAATAGTTCCATGACACCATTGAAAAGTATAGGGGTGTTCACAAATGTGTTATTTTCTTCACTTATAAAATGGGAAACTTCCACCCATTCATTACACATCCATTACTTTAAATTACTTAATTAAACTCTATAATTTTTATCCTACTCTAATCCTTTCTAAATTTAATAAGCCTCTGGTCACAATTAGTTATCCTAAACACTTTATTTCCAAGGATACTTTCAAGAGAAAGTTCAAAGTCCCAACATGAGTATTACTAAATCCTTAACATTTTCTTCTTAATATTTCTATTCTAAACCTATAATTACCATATTAATATGATAAAAATAGTGTAATTATTATAATTAATTTTATTATATTAATATATCAACCATTATTTATTCATTTCTATCCCCTTAGAATTACAAAATAGTGTTAATTGTGCTTTGTGCGGACTATCGCCTCCACGAAGTAGCGTATTTTATTTTTCATCTTGATTTTATTTATTTATCTAAATGAAGTAAAATATGATCCACCAACATAAAAATATATAATTAATATAAATAATATTCTATTATAATTACATTTTACACTTCCTTAACCATACTCACCCATCGAGATATAGTGTGTTCATGTTGAGGTCGGTTTAATCACCTGCTTAAATAATGTTATAAAACTCTATCATGGATGAATATGAGAAATTAAATAATAATATTATTATAAGTTAATAAGAAATTAAATATATTTTTTATTTAATTTTTATATCAAGTATTTAACTTATTATTAAAATGTTATCTTTGATCGCTAAAATCACCAAAATAAGTCGACATTGATTCAATTTTCACACAAACATAAGAAAAAACTATATAATGAATAAATATAATATGATAATAAATGGTCCATATTGAATTATATATAGAAAAATAATTTTTATAATAAGTTATCTAATAAAATGAATTTTATTATTCATGAAGTTAGGTGAATGTGCAGAATGAATCTAAAACAAGTTAAGGGTTTTCATCTCAAACTCTTTTCTTTGAGAAAAATTTTATTTATGCACCTAATTTCATTTTAAATGGTTTATATTATGAATATTTAATATATTATACCATGATTTATCTTTTATTAATAGTATTTTATGTTAAATTTCAATTTATTTCCCTCAATATTTTTTAATTAAAATGGTACTTAAGCTGTAAGGGTTCTTATCTCAATTTTTACCCCTTGATCCATATTTATTATTTTACACCATTTTTTTATTATAATGTTGTATACATTGCATATATGATATTTTTTTATCATTATCCTTTCAATATTTAGGGTATTTTATTTTTCATTTTAAATCATATCCTTTAATGGGTTTTGATTCGAATGCTTATAATGTCATAAGGGTTTTCTTGGTCTCAGTTCTAATTATTTGAGACATAATACATTTTGTGCACCATGTTTTCTTTTTACGGTGTATGTTATACCTTTGGATTTATATTTATCATAATATTTTTATTTAATGGAATTTACTATCCAAATCATGTTCCCTTATTCAATTTTCTATTGATTCAGTTATTTCCCCAATAGTAAGGATTTTTGGTAACTCAACTTTTGTTCATTGAGTTATAATCATTCTCTTAAACTTATTTCATATATATTAGGTACATTATACCATTTTATTATTTTATGTTTTATTCTATAATTTTTTACTAGGAATATACATTATGACCGCATAAAAGTTTTAACAAAGATCTCTCACTTCTTAGGATATGTTGCCCGTATGGGTTATTGGTAACTCAAATCTCCTTCTTTGAGTTATAAAGTTTTATCTTGGAATTTTTTTCTTCCATGAATGGTTTCATACACCATAATATTTTATAATACTCTTTGTGAAAATTAATTCTTAATATAAATAAGCTTTTAATACTCTTGTTTTTACAGTTTGGATTTTAAATAAAGGTACATTAAGATGTTTTAAATGGTTTTCCACTTCAAACCCATGTGTTATATCTTCAAAATAACATTTATTTTTGGAAACCATTATTTAATTTTCAAGTATATGTTATTAGAAAATAATTTTAAAAGTAAATTTTTTAAAACATTTTCAATTCACCCTTTTTAAAATTACTTTCTAAAGTGACACCTGACTTTGTATCTTACGACATTGTTAGAAATGTTTTCAAAAAAATATTTTATATTTTTACGGACATTTTCCTTATCATATTTAAAATTATTTACCCTCATGGGTTTCATGTTTCATGATTTTTCATCTAATAAATATTTATTTTTTGTGGGTTTTAACTTGTGGTATCAAACAATTTGATTATTGATCCATTCTTGCATGATACTGTTTGAAGCATTCTTTTGCAAGGATGTTTTTTATTTATGTCAACATCCTTCTTGGATTCATTTATTACCATATATATTATTTCTCTAGATTAATTATCATAATGTTATTTTGTTATTGACTTAGTCATATACTCATTACTCTATATGGTCAAAACATCATATTTTATATAATTCAAATTGAATGATGTTAACCAAGAAAGAGTTTTGTTCTATTAACATGGGTGAAAATATTGGTGTTTTATATGTGGTTATTCCAATATGGATGATTATTGGAAATTTTATTGTGTAATGTATGACCATACACACTCATTATCTGGATGGGTTATGATAATTTTATTCCATTTATTGACATAGGGAAAAGTATTAGAATATTGTATATTATTATTCCAATATTTATAATTATTGACAAGTTGACTATGTATTGTTTGACCGTACACATTCTTTCTCTGGATGGCTCGTGATCATGTTATCCCATTTATTAACATGATGGAAAATTATTGGTATTCCATATGCTTTTATTACAATATAGATGATTATTTTCAAAGTTGATAATGTATTTTTTAGTCATTATCATATATGATAATGGCATTGGACTTAAACAAGTGACAGGTGGGGTATAATATTATATAGCTCCTCGATGCATCAATAAGTCTCATAAGACAAAAATGTAACATCTCGACCCAGGTGCCACAGGCCGGTGCCCTGAGCTGATCAGTCACATGACCTCAAGTGCACCTCCCTGTACACTAGAGGCTCCCAACTAGTAATGAGGATCTGATAAATCATTTATGGGGAGACTATACCCTATTTCATCGGGATAATACACCAGAAAAAATAGTAAACAATAGAGAAACCAATATATCCCAATAAAAAAATCCAATATATCATGGTAAACAATCCAGGAAATACAATATCCAACTAAAGCAGAAAATATGCCATGCTAAAGTAGATGTCAAATGTCTAAAATGGAAACTAAAAATAAATACACTAACGGCTCCTAAGCAGGTCCCAAACCATGTCTGGTTCCCTCATCCAATCTCTATCCTAGATCATCCATTTAACACATGGCATTTCTCTTAATTTGTCCTATAATGATAACGTCTATTCGGGTATCGTTCTGGCAGCCCAAGTTGGGTGTGAGTGAGATTCAGTAGGCCACCACTAACAGTTTCTAAAACAATATACAGTCAAATATAGTGTATGCAATTTTATAAATAAATAATTACGATGCATAATTTAAATAGTTATCACCTTACCAATTAATCTTTATTTAAACACATAAACCTCAGGTTCTCGTAGATACCCATACACTAATACCTACTTTGGCCTGTGTCAAAATATGAACTATCCCCAAGGGATATCATGTCTCTGAATATTTGTGTTACCATTCTTATTTTCAAAAATTAATGACCATGTTACCATTTATTTATGAACACCATTGAATGACCATGTTACCATTATTATTTTCACAAATGAATGACTATATTACCATTAACCTATTTGCACCATTAAATGGCCATGTTAGTATTGTTTATTTTTGGCCGAATTTCCATGTTACCATTCACCATTTAATAATACATAGTTGAATAAGAAAGGTACCATTCATAAAATTTGGATGAATGAGCATGTTAGCATTCACTATTTAATAATACATAATTTATTATGTTACCATTCTTTATTTTTTTCCAAATATCTATGTTACCATTCACCATTTAATAATACATAATTGAATGATCATGTTACCATTCACCATTTAATAATATATAATTGAATATGCATGTTACCATTCAAAAACATGGTCGAATGAGCATGTTTCCATTCACCATTTAATAATAACATATATCATAATAACACAAAAATATATATCTCAATCTCCCATTAATTGTTTTAAAAATTAATTAATATTTTTAAAATATCAATATCCAATAATTAATTCACCATTTAATTATTCAAACACACAATTTCAATGTATCATAATTATTTCACCAATTAATTATTCAATTCATCTCATCAATATCTTATAATTAATTCTCCAATTAATTTTCTCAAATCATGATATCAATATTTCATAATTAATTTCCCAATTAATTATCTCAAATCATAAGATCAATATGGAATAATTAATTTCCCCCAATTAATTATCTCAAAATCCCACAATTTCACAATTCATTACTTTGATAATTAATTCATTAATTAATTATCCCAAATCCACAATTCCATTATTCATTCAAATCCTAAATTTCCCAATTCGTACCTTGATAATTAATTCATCAATTAATTATCCTAATTCCAAAATTTCCAATATTCAATCAATTCCCAAATTCCCCAATTCATACCTTGATAATTAATCCATAAATTAATTATCCCAATTCCACAATTCCCAATATTCAATCAATTCCTCAATTACTCAATTAATTAATTGGCCATATTAATTATTTCAAATTGAAAATTACAATCACTAAATCAACTCTAGAAATTATACAATTTTTCAAACATGCATCAAATCATGACTATGGGAATTTAATATTAGATCACCTACTTTGATTCATTGATGAATGATCGCTCAATATAATCCCCAAAATTGAGTAGCACAATGATGTAGATCGAATCTAGATCTATTACCCTAAAATAAGATTTAAAAAATCAAGATTACTTAGATCTAGGTATATATTCACAATCCTAGATCTAGATTCATCAAATATAGATATAGATCTAGAAAAAATAAAAGATTTCATCCACCAAAATAATGATAGAACAAAGGAGGATGAATGGGAAAGAAATGGGATAGGATCAGCCTACCAGGAGAGGAGAAGATCTTCAATTTGTGCTTTGGATCACAAATAACATAGTTCAGGAGGTCTTCTAATTCATCCATAGAGCTCCAAAATCATGAAAGGCCACCTAATGTTGAGTGGGGTATACTTGGGGTTAATTAGGGGGTTTGCAAAAAAATTAAAATAATTTTCAGGCTAATTTAATTCCCTTGAATAGTTTCTTGGGTATGGGCACATGGTTTTCTCTATCTATGCACCTATTATTTCTAGGGTTCATGATTTTTCACTTGAGGGTGCATAGTTTGGAAAACTATGTGCTAGCCATGCAAACCCTCCCTGTTCAGGGCTACATGGTTTCCTAGGTTGGGTGCATGGTTTTCTCTAATCATGCGCTAACCATGCACATCCCATTTCCCTTTCATTTTTCTTAATTTTCACCCTAAAACACCCCAAGGTAAAACCCAATTGTAAAGTAATTAAATAAAAAAAATACCTAAATTTAATCCTGAGTCAACTTTAGAAAGGGTTAGGATCTTACAATATCCTCACCTTATAACATCCCTTCCTCGAGCTTCACTTTGAAGCTTCCCTAATATTCCAAGCCAAAAATATCGAGCTACTGGGACCACATGTCTACTTATCTTTCTCATGTTTCCTCTTGCGCATTCCCATATTTCCACAATACATGAAATATCAGTATGGTCCTTCCCTACAACACATTCTTTCTACGATCCAACACATGTATCAGATGCTCCTCAAAGAATGCATCTATCTCAAGCTTTACATCATCCACATTGATCACATGAGAATGGTTAGGGTGATACTGTTGAAGTTGTGATACATGGAAAACATCATGAATAGTGGTGTATTTCTATGGAAGATCTAATAGGTATACCACCGACCCGATTATTATCAAAACCTCAAATGGTCCAATAAACCTAGGAACCAACTTGTTATGTCTTTGTATCTTGTAGTGACTTAACTTAGGTGACACGTGAAGGAATATACAATCTCCCTCTGTAAACTCTAGTGGTCATCTCTATCTATCAGTACACTACTTATGCCTACACTGAGCTATATCCATATAGTTTTTAATCAGTTATACCTTATCTGATATCTCATATACAAGACTCGTTCCCAATAACTCTGACTCACCAGTCTCCATCCAGCATAGCAGTGATCTACATGTTTGTCCATAAAGAGAATCATATGGTGACATATTTATAGTTTCCTAATAACTATTGTTATAGGATAACTCCACTAAACCAAGTGATTTACCCATGACCCGCCAATGTCAAGAACACATGCCTGTAGTATATCCTCAAGAACCTGTATAGTATGCTTCGGCTTCCCATCTATCTGTGGGTGGAAAGTTATACTCAACACAACATATATTCCAAGCACCTTCTATAATCCCTTCCAAAAGTGTGAAGTGAAGTGTGAGTCATAATCTGAAACTATAGTCCATAGCACCCTGTTCAGAAGGACTATCTCTCATACATACAGTTCTCATAACTGCTCTATTGAGAAGGTTACCCATATAGGCAAGAAATTCTCTACCTTTTTCAGTATATCTACAACAACATATATATTTTCATTGTTCCTTAGCATCTTTGGAATACCCACAATAAAATACTTGTTCATGTCATCCCACTTCTATTTTAGATTGGGTAATTACTATAGTAAACCTCCAAGTTGTTGATGGTCTGCCTTCACCTATGCAGTATCATTTCACGAACCATGTTATCTCTTTTTTCATACCTGGTCACCAAAATAATAATTTTTGGTCACAATACATCTTTTTCACAGTTGGACGTACCATGCACTTCGAGGAATTAAACTCCCGTATGAGATCCTATCTCATTCCCATAGACATGACAACCTAATTCCTAACATAGATGATTTTATCCTCATTTATGCTCCAATCTGAAGGTGACTCCCCACCATTAATATTTTACCTCAATTTCAAACACTCCAAATCCTCATATTTTATGTCCCTGGTCCATCTAAAAAGAGTGAAATCTTCTAAAAGTTATATAAGATTCATCTTTTCTTGATTCTCCTAAACCACTACATGCATTTCAGATGGAAAGTTCGTCATCTTCTACTCAGCACTAGATTCCTAAACCATCTAAGTCAAAGTTTTCATGATCAAATAATCAACAAAATATTTTCCTTTAATAGGCATATATTCTAGATCAAAATCAAACAACTGCATATACTCAACCCATCTCCACTGTCAGAGATTCAAATCTCCCTGCGAGAAGATATACCTTTTAGCTCCTGTGATCGGTAAACACTATAAACATCGCACCCAAAAGATAGTGTTGCAAACACTACAAATCATAAACCACTATCACTAGATCAAGTTTGGGTGTAGCTTAGTTCTATTCATGTGGCCTCATCAACCTATACCCATATGCCACAACTCAATCTCCTTTTATAACATGGTTCCGAGTTCGATTCTAGAAGAATCACAATACACCATGTACTCCTCACCTGGATCAGGTAGGGTCAAGATTGGTGTCTATGTCAAACACTTCTTCAACTCATGGAATTCATTCTCATAAGATTTTTACCACTCAAACTTTATTCCCTCTCTTTCAAGCCCTAAATAAGTTCTACTAAATGGGAAAATTTTTGGATGAATCTATAATAATATCCAGCTAACCCTAGAAATCTACAGATATCAAAAACATTCTTGGGATACTCCCAATAAACCACTACCTAAACCTTCTCAGGGTCCAGAAACACACCTTCCTCTGAGATGATATGACCCAATAATTGTACCTAATAAATCTAAAAATGACACTTAGAAATATTGGCATATATCTAATACTCTCTTAGTGTACTCAGGATGATGTCAAGATGTTAGGCATGATAGTCATGATTCTTTGAGTACACCAAGATTTCATCCACAAACACCGCTAAAAATTGATCCAAGGATTAAATATCATGTTCATAAATTCCATAAACACTTCTAGTGCATTTTTCAACCCAATAAGCATTACAATGAACTCATAAAGGCCATACCTACTTCTAAAAGCAGTTTTTAGTATATTAGAAGTCTGAACTCTCAACTGATGATACATCGATCTCGAGTCAATATTTAAGAACACACAAGCTCATCTCAACTAGTCAAAAAGATAATTGATATGCATAAGAGGATATTGGTTCTTTACAGTCATCTTTTTTAACTTATGGTAATTAGCACACAAGCGCAAACTCCCATCAACCTTATTTGTAAACAATGCAGGTGTCCCCTAATGCGAAGTACTCAAATAGATAAACCCCTTATCGTCAAACTCCTATAGCTGAGTCTTGAGCTCTGTAAGCTCTATCAGTTCCATTTTGTATGGTGGTATAGATACTGGATCGTCCACCAGCATGAGTTCAATAGTGAATTCCACATCTCTCTTAGGTGGAAACCTTAAGAAATCCTCAGGAAAGACTTCCTAAAAGTGTCTCATCATAGCAATCTCGTATCCTATTAATTTTGGGTCAAAGCATTACAGGTCTATAAAGTGTCCAATATATTCCATCATGGACATGATCCCCTAATTTAGTGTAATGATCTCTGTTACCCTCTCTTGTCTAAGTGTCTCTCGGTAGAAGTGCTCCAAGAAATTTTCCAAAAACTCCCTCCATAGCATCCCATCATCATTTCCATTCCTTGCATGATGTCCTACCAGCACTTCGTTGATCCTTATAGCATATAAGTGGCTAAATTGACCCACTTATCAATAGGAGTCTCCAAGTGGTCAATTATCATCTCAATGGAATCAACACAAAACTTAGCTCCCTCAGTTCCACCCTCTCCAGTAAAAGTTTGAGGGTGCTATAACTGAAACTCCCTCACCAGGTCATACATTATCTCCACAACCTGACTTGGTTCACCTTACATGAATTACATGAAGTGAGAAAAGTTCTCTCAGAACTTCTCCCCTACTTCCTCAACTGGAACAATCGGTGCCTCAGGTTCCATAATTGGAGGATCATTCCTAGACATGTCCTTGGTTTGTCCTCTCGACAAGAGTTTTCATAGATTCATATTATATACAATTCCAAACACATGATTTAGAAATCATAACAAAAATATATCACATTTACATTAGAGGAAAACACAACAAATCCCAACAATCCTTTTTCCCAAGTCTCACCACGCGGTCAAAACTGTGGCACTATCACTACCCTTAACCACCTTAATTCTAGGTCTTGGTTAAGAAGGGTAAACACACCTCATATCAAGTTTCTCATTTACACATCCATTTATTCTCTTTTTTCATAATTTTTCTATTCTTAATTTCATATTAGGATCTTTTTCAATTCAACTTTACAAGGAAAAATAGTTCAAGTTCAATAACTTACCCATAACCCATTTTCCTGTGCATTCCTAGAATGATTCATGTCACAAAATAATCTTGAGTGCCTAGAATGATGCATGAAGACTAAACCCTCATGTCATACTAGGACCTGAATCAATTCTCTAAAATTTTCAAAAATAATAATCACACCACACAATATTTGTGTCTCCTAATGTTAAATAATATTCAATTTTAATAGAAAACAACAACAACAAGAATCCCACCTTGAGTACTTAGGTTTTCCCTCATACATAGGTCTATAACTCTCATGCACAAGCTCATTACCAATCCTTGACTCTTCCTATTCTCTTGTCTACTGTTACCGAATAGTAATACAAAAGAAGAATAAAAAAGAAAACTGGATCTCTAATACCACTTTGTAATGTATCGACCAAAGTTCCACATGACAGTACCTCGATCTGGTCGATCACATGACCTCAAGTGTTGTGACGCCCCAGGTTTTATGAACTGGTCCAAGTAAACAATGTTATTCTTTTAATGATGTCTCTTGTTTTATTTGTTGTGTTTTGTGTTCTAATAAATAATTTGAAACGAAATAAAACATGGAGAATAAGGTAAAATGTTATATATTAATAGATTACATTGAAACAAGACCCAACTAATTGAAAATAGCATGCACAAGACCTAACAAAACCACAGCGAGACTACTAAGAATCACAACTCGAGTAATCGGATAGTTGTTGTCTTCAGAGTCCATCAGCGTGAAAAATGAAATAGCCAGAGTCATGGCACACGTACTCAACACCAATGGTATGAGGAGAGACATCCTTTCTGGTTCAAGTGTTTTGATTTTGAGAAACACCCTACACCTCTCTGCTTTTATAATGGTACTTAGAGATATGACCGTTAAATATATATAGTCGTTGGATTTTCAAAACAACCTTTGGGTTTCCATTGATAAAGTTTATCTTTATATGAAAACTTGTTTTTAATTCCCTTATAATTTTATGACATTTCAAATATTATAATATGTCTAAAATATTTTTTTTACAAGATAATCATAGTTTTAAAATGAAAAGAGTATTCTTGGAAATAAATGATTTTTAAAAAAATTCCGATAGATACCTATATAGTTAAAAACTTAGTATTCTTTTTATAAAAGATATGTTTAAAAGGTATCTATAATAATTATATCTTTTGATCTCTAAAATTATGTATTTTTGAATTAACTAGTGGTATTTTAGAATTTCTATGGTGTTTTTTAAAGATCCTAATAATTATAATGGTTTGTATGTAAAATAAGAAAGGTATATCTTTTAGAAGATTTATATATAAACTGGTAAAGATATTTAAATTTTAAGTTAAAACTATTTGTTTTTATTTTATATTTACCCATTTTTGTACAAATATTTATATTACACACTATTTTGAACTAAGTATACTTAAACTAGTTATTTCGGAAGCCTAAATAAATTTTTAGTAAAAATTATGTTGATATGAGATATTTTACATAAGCTAGTAAAGGGATTTAGATTTTAAATTAAAACTATTTGTTGTTATTGTATATTGACTCATTTTGTGCAAATATTTATATTTTGAACTAAGTATGCTTAAACTAATTTTTTTTGGGAAACATAAATAACTTTTTATAAAAAATTATGCTGGGGCCTGGCCAAGCCGAGGGCATCCCTTACGGGACAAGCCCTCTAGGCTGAGACCAAGCCCCCAGGGACCCGTGGTACCGACTGGGGTCCCAGTTATGCATAGTGTCAAGTAGGTCCTGAGGCCTGGTTCGAGCATGGGTTTTTCCAGTCGCACGCGGGCCCGTGTGTAAGGCCCGCGGTGCGCGTTGCGTAGGGGTGGGCCAAAGCCCGCATGGGGTCCTTGTGTAAGACCCCTGTGTGTGTGCTTTCGTGTTTTGCTCCGATTTTTGCGCGCTTTGTATTATAAACCGCACCTCAACCACGTTGCATTTCGATGTGGGACGCATTCTACGCAATCAGAACCGTCCAATCAAATCCTGCTTCAATATAGACCGTCCGACCTTTTTAGCCGCGCGATCACCCCCGCCCACTTCTGTGGTCGTTCGATCTTCCCCGAGATCTAATCCGGGACATTGGATCCTTTTAAAAAAATCAACCTGACTCCCGCGGTCCTCCAGCCGTGCGATCTCTCTTCGTTTTGATCCAGGACATCCGTTTCTTTACCGAGTCGACCCCCATCATCTCCTTCCTCACAACAGGGGTCCCGACCACTAGGCCTGCAACCGAGGAAACCTCGGCTTCTCCTTCGCACTGCTCCTCTTGACCTCCAAACACTCCCCCTAGCTCACTATTCCTTCGTCTTTCCCACGTCATTCTAACCTCTTGGGTCGAGTCATCAATGAACACCGAGGCCTATATAAACGCCTCCTACCTCATGAAACCACAACGGTTCTTCCTCCTCCTTCCCTCCCATGACCTCCCAGCAAGACCAGCGACGTACCTCTGGTCTGAGTTTTCTCCCCAAGCAAGGTAAGGGTTCTTGCATGCATTCTTTCGGAGAAAACCTTCATTTTATACTCTCGGTATATATACAGTTTATATTATATATATATATATATATATATATATATATATATATACTTAATATAAAACCTTTGGTTTGTATTTCCTTCAAGGAGTTTGGCCTTCGTGTTTCTAGTGGGGTGCATATGTTAGGGTGAGTATATACCTTGTTTTCATTTTGAGAAACCTGTATATACTGCTTATATGTATATGTACATAATACAAATCCATCGGTTTATATATTGTGTATATACAGTTTCATATATATGTAAATGGTATATATAGTTTATATATGCATGTTTAAAAATCCCCTGGGTTGTATATTGTTTTTACAAACGGTATATACAGTTTTTGTTTTACAGTTTTCCAAAACCAAAAAATTTATATTTAATGTTTATTGTGTATATATACAGTTTCATTAATGTTTTCTTATAACCTAACCCGGCCTATTTTGGGTATCAATCTTTAACTATAATTTATATATATATATATATGCAAACTATGTTTTTTTGGTTTAAGTGGAGTCATGTTTGTAAAACCAAAATTTTATACATATGGTTACATTTATGAAAAACCTTATATAGATTTAGTTTTCAACCATGTAAGCAATTTATGGTTGGAAACCTTCAGTTACCTAAAAGATTTAATATACTTTGTTTTTGAATTGTGTAAAACCCATATATACACTTCAGGTATATATGGGTACATGTATATATATTTATAGGAATAATTTCCAAACCCCATTATATTCTTTTATAAATAACATGACTTAATTTATTCTCTGATGCAGGTAAGATTTTATTAAGATATGATTTGTGTGATTGCTAAACCAACATGTTTTTTTAAAATACACACAAATGGGCATGTTTTATTAAAGAGATTTATCTAACATTTCCCTGATGAGTTTTATAATGAAGTATGTACTTTGGTTCAAGGGCCTATTTATCACCATAACTGATTTCAAGTGTTTTCCATAATCACTCATTTTCCATGGATTAATAATGACAAAGATTCATCATTTAGTATATCATTATTTTATATGATTTAGTGAAAAGGATGTTTTACTAATCTATGTATGCCTTTGATTAGTTATTGACACATTTTGCAAAGTTAACTATCAAACCTTGTATTAGAAATATTTGTGGTGGTTCATTATTTATTTTAGTTATTATTTTACATAATGCATGCTTATGATATATCACTAAATGAACTAAGAAATTAGATTACCCAAAGTGGTATGGGACACCTTCGGTAAAATGAAAATGAATGAGATATTCAAGGTGGTATGGTACATCTTGAATATACAAACCCTTTAAGTAAATCATGAACGATGTGTCTCACGTGATAATAAAGACACATCAAGGGTGCGCCCTGATAGCGCTCCAATGCATTGGGTAAAGACTTAATCTCTAGAGATGACCTTTTAGACTGATACCTTGGTGAATAACCTTGGTAAATTTTTTTATTGACACCTTGGGGATGGACCTTGGTGATACAGAAATGATTGTCTAAGATTAAATGTTGATTCCACATAATTCAAGTTATGTAACAAGTTATTTCCAAGATAAAGTTCTTCCATGACTAATTCCTTTAAGTTTTCATAAAGTTCTTATTTCACTGGTATAATCTTGGATCATGATTGGTGTTTGTCACTTAATAGAATAGTAACCAGCATATGAAAATTTAGTTGTTTTATTTATGCGCAACTCTGATTATGAATTACTTTTAACTATTTAATTTATGCTTAAGTAAGTCACATGTCATACTTGTTTATGATAACCATTGTTACTCCTTCTAGAATTAACATAATTGTTTCATGTTCTTCTTGAAATCCTTGATTGAGCATTGTTAAGTTATGTGTTATAATCTTCCTTTAGTGAATGTTCAAAAAAAAATTAAAAAAAAAAATTCGAATGTTACACTATTTTCATTCCTTTTTAAAACCCCTTACTGAGTATTTCAATGCACACCCTACATTTGGATTTAAAATTTTCAGGTATCATCTCTTAAAAGATGAATTGTTTCAGAAGTTTCCGGTTTCCCAGAACCCGAACCGCACATGATCCTCTGTATAGGGCATGATGTGTTGTTAACAAAGTGTGTTTTATTTTAGGATAACACATCATGTTCAGAAGGCACCGACTCCTGGGTTTCTGGGGTTGGGGTCTCTACAGCTGGTATCAGAGGTTCGGTTTGGATAACTCTGGAAAGCCAGAAACTAAAACAAAAATATATATATGTATATGTACTTCAATTTTATTAAAAATGGGGTTTTCTTAAATTTCAGATGGAAAACGAAGGCACAAATCTCTTATCTCTCCCCACAGAGGCCCTAGATACCATTGTGTCTTTAGCTAGCCGTAAGGATTTTCTAAACTATTCCCATATCTGCATGACATGAAAACACCTTTACGATGTATCCAATTCACCACGGGTGCTTCAGTTACACCAAGGGGTAGGAATAGATTACCTCCTTATGATGATAACCCAGTTTCCCTCCTATGTACGTCTGGGAGGGTACTATGAGGGACTTTTATGAATTTTTACGGTAGGTGAGAGCTTTGGCACTATGATTGATAACCCTTTCCAAGAAGCTGCTGCTGACGGAGACCTCTGAGCGGGCTACCTTTGTCATATTTTAAACTACGGCTTCTGGGGTCAGTTGTTGGACTTCATAAGGTTAGAAGACGAGTCCACCTGACTATCTTGTAGACAACAGGTGTATGTGGATGTCTCCCAACTTCATACCCCTCATGCTAGACTCATAAGATTTCATAGGTTCCCCCATGAGTTTTTTCCTGAATGCTCAGCCTGTGTTTAGTTCGAGGAGTTAGGGAGTTTTGCTTCTCTGTGTGGAGTTCGTTTAGTCAGTGGTTAAGGGAAACTCAAGCACTAATGTTTAATAATAAATGTATATTTATTGAAATGTTGTATTTCCCCTTCCTTTTCATTACTTTGTGTATACCTTTGAATGGTTTTCAAGTGATTGAATTCCTGTCTTAAAACTTTCAGATGGAAGGACAAACCCACCTGTTATCTCTTCCCACTAAGATTCTAGAAATCATTGCAATCAAAACATGTAAGGACGAGTATGACCCCTTCGCAAATTTGCGAAAAACGTGCAAGCATTGGTTTGAGGTAACAAACGGTCTGGAGATTCTCTGCACCTGCTAGGGGAATGCCCCCATCTATTACCGCATTGGTTCTACACAGCTAGCTGGACGTGAATGACGAGGAATTTACCATGAAGGGCTCTTTTTTTGTTTCACCCTAGGACGAAACTACACGGCCAGAGTGAAATTTCAGGAGGTTGTTTAGAAGGAAATATTTATGCGGCTTATATGCTCCAACTTCTCAGCTTTAGCCTGTTTGACCGCATCTATGGCTTCAATGTCCTCGATTGAGACATAATTCGGCGAGTCATTCGTACGTTGGTCAGCAAGGACATTTCAGAACTTTGAACTATTCGAGCTTCCCTCTGGAATCCTGAAGGCCCGAACCATAAGTGCAACCCCTCCTGTCTTAGGTGTATCTGGGTTAGGGAACTTGAAGAGGTGAGAATCGCTATGGGGATCCCTCTAAATGCACCTGTTGACCCTATACATTGGTGGAGGTGGTAAGAATATTGCAGAACCTTGTAGTGTTGTGAAATAAATTGCGAGGACGCAATTTTCTAAATGGGGGGATAATGTGACGCCCCAGGTTTTATGAACTGGTCCAAGTAAACAATGTTATGCTTTTAATGATGAATCTTGTTTTATTTTTTGTGTTTTGTGTGCTAATAAAGAATTTGAAACGAAATAAAACATGGAGAATAAGGTAAACTATTATATATTAAAATATTTCATTGCAACAAGCCCCAACTAATTGAAAATACCATGAACAAGACCTAACACAGCCACAACGAGACTACTAAGAATCACAACTCGAGTAATCGGATAGTCATCGTCTTCAGAGTCCATCAGCATGAAAAATATAACAGCCAGAGCCACGGCACACATACTCAACACCAATAGTATGAGGAGAGCCATCCTTTCTGGTTCAAGTGTTTTGATTTTGAGAAACACCCTACACCTCCCTGCTTTTATAATGGTTCTTAGAGATATGACCGTTAAATATATATAGTCGTTGGATTTTCAAAACGACCTTTGGGTTTCCGTTGATAAAGTTTATCTTTATATGAAAACTTGTTTTTAATGCCCTTATAATTTTATGATATTTCAAATATTATAATATGTCTAAAATATTTTTTTTACAATAGAATCATAGTTTTAAAATAAAAAGAGTATTCTTGGAAATAAATCGTTTTTACAAAAATTCTGATAGATACCTATATAGTTAAAATCATAGTATTCTTTTTATAAAAGATATGTTTAAAAGGTATCTATAATAATTATATCTTTTGATCTCTAAAATTATGTATTTTTGAATTAACTAGTGGTCTTTTATAATTTTTATGGTGTATTTTAATTATCCTAATAATTATAATGGTTTGTATGTAAAATAAGAAAGGTATATCTTTTAAAAGATTTATATATGAACTGGTAAAGGGATTTAAATTTTAAGTTAAAACTATTTGTTTTTATTGTATATTTACCCATTTTTGTACAAATATTTATATTACACACTATTTTGAACTAAGTATACTTAAACTAGTTATTTCGGAAGCCTAAATAAGTTTTTAGTAAAAATTATGTTGATATGAGATATTTTACATAAGCTAGTAAAGGGATTTAGATTTTAAATTAAAACTATTTTTTGTTATTGTATATTGACTCATTTTGTGAAAATATTTATATTTTGAACTAAGTATTCTTAAACTAGTTTTTTTTGCGAAATCTAAATGACTTTTTATAAAATATTATGCTGGGGCCTCGCCAAGCCGAGGGCATCCCTTACAGGACAAGCCCTCTAGTTCGAGACCAAGCCCCCAGGGACCCGAGGTACCGACCGGGGTCCCAGTTATGCATAGTGTTAAGTAGGTCCTGAGGCGCGGTTCGAGCATGGGTTTGTCCAGTCGCACGTGGGCCCGTGTGTAAGGCCCGCAGTGTGCGTTGCGTAGGGGTGGGCCAAAGCCTGCATGGGGTCCGTGTGTAAGACCCTTGTGTGTGTGCGTTCATGTTTTGCTCCAGTTGCTGCACGCTTTGTATTATAAACCGCACCTCAACCGCGTTGCGTTTCGATGTGGGATGCGTTCCGCACATTCAGAACCGTCTGATCGAATCCTGATTCGATCTAGACCGTCCGACCCTTTTAGCCGTACGGTCGCCTCCGCCCACTTCCGTGGTCGTTCGATCTTCCCCGAGATCTAATCCCGTCCATTGGTTCCTTTTAAAATGATCAACCTGACTCCCGCGCTCCTCCAACCATGCAATCTCTCTTCTTTTTGATCCAGGCCATCCGTTTCTTTACCGCGTCGACCCCCGTCGTCTCCTTCCTTGCAGCAGGGGTCCCGACTAGTAGGCCTGCAACCGAGGATTCCTCGGCTTCTCCTCTGCACTGCTCCTCTTGACCTCCTAACACTCCCCCTAGCTCACTATTCCTTCGTCTTTCCCACGCCGTTCTAACCTCTTGGGTCGAGTTGTCAATGAACACTGAGGCCTATATAAAAGCCTCCTTCCTCATGAAACCACGGCGGTTCTTCCTCCTCCTTCCCTCCCACGACCTCCCATCAAGACCAGTGACGTACCTCCGGTCCGAGTTTTCTCCCCAAGCAAGGTAAGGGTTATTGCATGCATTCTTTCAGAGAAAACCTTCATTTTATACTCTCAGTATATATATGGTTTATATTTTATATATATATATATATATATACTTAATATAAAACCTTCGGTTTATATTTCCTTCAAGGAGTTTGGCCTTTGTGTTTTCAGTGGGGTGCATTTGTAAGGGTGTGTATATACCTTGTTTTCATTTTGAGAAACCTGTATATACTGCTTATATGTATATGTACATAATACAAATCCATTGGTTTATATATTGTGTATATACAGTTTCATATATATGTAAACGGTATATACAGTTTATATATGCACGTTTACAAATCCCCCGGGTTGTATATTGTTTTTACAAACGGTATATACAGTTTTTGTTTTACAGTTTTCCAAAACCAAAAAAGTTATATTTAATGTTTATTCAGTATATATACAGTTTCATGAATGTTTTCTTATAACCTAACCTGGCCTATTTTGGGTATCAATATTTAAATAGAATTTATATATATATATATATATATATATATATGCAAACTATGTTTTTTTGGTTTAAGTGGAGTCATGTTTGTAAAACCAAAATTTTATACATATGGTTACATTTATGACAAACCTTATATGGATTTAGTTTTCAACCATGTAAGAAATTTATGGTTGGAAACCTTTAGTTACCTAAAGGATTTAATAGACATTTTTTTTGAATTGTGTAAAACCCCTATATACACTTCGGGTATATATGGGTACGTGTATATGTATTTATAGTAATAATTTCCAAACCCCATTATATTCTTTTATAAATAACAGGACTTAATTTATTCTCTGATGCAGGTAAGATTTTATTAAGATATGATTTGTGTGATTGCTAAACCAACATGTTTTTTTAAAATACACACAAATGGGCATGTTTTATTAAATAGGTTTATCTAACATTGCCCTGATGAGTTTTATGATAAAGTATGTATTTTGGTTCAAGGACCTATTTATCACCATAACTGATTTCAAGTGTTTTACTTAAGCACTCCTTTTCCATGGATTAATAATGACAAAGATTCATCATTTAGTATATCATTATTTTATATGCTTTAGTGAAAAGGATGTTTTACTAAGCTATGTATGCCTTTGATTAGTTATTGACACATTTTGCAAAGTTAACTATCATACCTTGTATTAGAAAATTTTGTGGTGGTTCATTATTTATTTTAGTTATTATTGTACATAATTCATGCTTATGACATATCACTAAATAAACTAAGAAATTAGATTACCCAAAGTGGTATGGGACACCTTGGGTAAAATGAAAATGAATGAGATATTCAAGGTGGTATGGGACATCTTGAATATACAAACCGTTTAAGTAAATCATGAATGATGTGGCTCACATGATAATAAATACATGTCAAGGGTGCGCCCTGATAGTGCTCCAATGCATTGGGTAAAGACTTAATCTCTATAGATGACCTTTTAGATTGATACCTTGGTGAATAACCTTGGTAATTTTTTTTATTGACACCTTGGGGATGGACCTTGGTGATACATAAATTATTGTCTAAGATTAAATGTTGATTCCACATAATTCAAGTTATGTAACAAGTTCTTTCCAAGATAAATTTCTTTCACGACTAATGCCTTTATATTTTCATAAAGTTCTTATTTCACTGGTATAAGCTTGGAGCATGATTGGTGTTTGTCACTTAATAGAATAGTAACCAGCATATGAAAATTTAGTTGTTTCCTTTATGCGCAACTCTGATTATGCATTACTTTTAACTATTTAATTTATGCTTAAGTAAGTCACATGTCGTACTTTTTTATGATAACCATTGTTACTCCTTCGAGAATTAACATAATTGTTTCATGTTCTTCTTGAAAACCTTGATTGAGCATTGTTAATTTATGTGTTACAATCTTCCTTAAGTGAATGTTCAAATTTTTTTTAAAAAAATGTTTTCGAATGTTACACTGTTTTCATTCCTTTTTAATACCCCTTACTGAGTATTTCAATGCTCACCCTACGTTTTGATTTAAAATTTGCAGGTATCATCTCTTAAAAGATGAACTGTTTCAGAAGTTTCTGGTTTCCCAGAACCCAAACCGCACACGATCCTCTATATAGGGCATGATGTGTTGTTAACAAAGTGTGTTTTATTTTAAGATAACACATCATGTTCATAAGGCACCGACTCCTGGGTTTCTGGGGTCGGGGTCTCTACAAGTGTGTCTCCTTATATGCCATAGGTTTTCAACTATTAGTGAGGGAATCATAAGTCATTTATGAGGAGACTATACCCTCTTTGAACAGAGTAATACACCATTGGAAATAATAAACAGTAGAAGAAGCAATACATGTCAACAAACAACTCCAATATCTTACGATAAATAATACAGAAAATACAATATCCAACTAAAGCAGAAAACATGTCACGATAAAGTAGGTGTCAAGTGTCTAAAATGAAAACTAAAAATAAATACACTGATAACTCCCAAGCAGGTCCCGAACCAAGTATAGTTCCCTCATCCAAGCTTTATCCCAACTTAGCCATCTAATATAGGGACTTTACCCTTAACCTATCCTACAATAATAAAGTCTATTCAGTTACTGATCCGGAATCCTGAGTAGGGTGTGAGTGAGACTCAGTATGCCACTGCCAATAGTGTCTAAAACAATATCCAGTCAAATATAGTATATGCAGTTGTATAAATAAATAATTACAATTCATAATTTAAACATCTAGCACATTGCCGATTAATCTTTATTTAACCACATAAACCACAAATTCCCATAGACACCCTTACCTCAGTACCTGCTTCATCTCGGGCAGGAATCCAATCTATTCTAGAGGGATGTAATGTATTTGAATGTCCATGTTACCATTCTTATTTTCACAAATGAATGACCATGTTACTAGTAATTTATTCACAACATTTAATGACCATGTTACCATTCTTATTTTCACATTAAAATGATTGTGTTACCATTCATTTATTCACACCATTGAATGGTCATGTTACCATTCTTTATTTTTGGCTGAATTTCTATATTACCATTCACTATTTAATAATACATAATTGAATGAACATATTACCATTCATAAAACTTGGTTGAATGATCATGTTACCATTCACCATTTAATAATACAAAATTGAATGTGCATGTTACCATTCATAAAACTTGGTTGAATAAGCATATTACCATTCACCATTTAATAATCACATATATCATAATAATAAAATAATACATATATCTCAATATCTCATTGATTAATTCAATAATTAATTAATATTTTCACAATATCAACATCCAATAATTAATTCATCATTTAATTATTCAAACACTAAATTTCAATGTCTCGTAATTAATTCAATAATTAATTATTTAATTCATTGCATCAATATCTTATAATTAAGTCTCCAATTAATTATCTCAAATCATGATATCAATATTCCATAATTAATTTCCCAATTAATTATCCAAAACTTTAACATCAATATGGAATAATTAATTTCCCCAAATTAATTATCCACAAATACCACAATTTCACAATTCAATACTTTGATAATTAATTCATCAATTAATTATCCCAACTCCACAATTCCATTATTCAGTCAAATCACAAATTCCTCAATTTATACCTTGATAATTAATTCATTAATTAATTATACCAATTCCAAAATTCCCAATATTTAATCAAATCCCAAAGTCCCCAATTCATACCTTGATAATTAATTCATCAATTAATTATCTCAATTCCACAATTCCCAATATTCAATCAAATTCCTAGTTCCTTAATTTATTAATTGACAAAATTAATTAATTCAATTTGTAAATTCCAATCACTAAATTAACTCTATAAATTATAAAAAAATATTATACACAAATCAAATAAAAACTATGGTAATTGAATATTAAACCACCTAATTCGATTCGTTAACAAATGATCACCCAGCGGAATCCCCAAAATTGAGTAGTAGAACGATGTAGATTAGATCTGGGTCTATTACCCTGAAAAAGATTTAAAAAATAATGATTCCTTAGATATAGGTATAGATCCACGATCCTAGATCTAGATTAATCAATTCAATATCTAGATCTAGAAAAAATAGAAGATTTAATCCACCAAAAGAAGGAGAGTACATATGAGGATGAATGGGAAAGTAATGGGATAGGATACACTTATCAGGAGAGGAGAATATATTCTATCAGTGATTTGTATCCCAAAGAACAAAGGTTTATTGGGCTTGGAATTCATCCAGAGAGCTCTAAAATCAAAAAAGACCACCTAGGGTCGAGTGGGGGTTAACTTGGGGTTAATTAGGGGGTTTGGTAAAATTTTAAAATGATTTTTGGGCTAATTTAATTACCATACATGGTTTCTTGGGTAGGGGCTCATGGTTGTCCCTAATAGTTTGAAAAATCTGCACCTATTATTTCTAGGGTGTGCTGTTTTTATTTTTAGGGTGCATGGTTTGGAAAACTGTACACTAGCCGTGTGAACCCTCACTGTCTAGGGCTACACAGTTTGTTAGGTTGGGTGCATGGTTTGTGCTAACTATACACCAATTGTGCATAGCCCTTTTCTATTACATTTTTCGTAATTTTCACCCAAACACATCCCAAGGTAAAACGCAATTGAATGGTACTTAAATAAAAACAAAACTTACATAAATTTAATCCTGTGTAAACTCTAGAAAAAGATGGTATCTTACAAAAAAAAATTTGAATTTGGTGTATGCCTTCCCAATTCTGAAAAATGTCTTGACTATGGTCTTGATGAAAATAATTATGTCTTGGTTGTAGCATTGATGGCATGAATGATTTCTAGGATAAAGCCTTAGATATAAGATAAATATCTCTAAAATTATGCATTCCATCACCACAAATTTAATTATTGTTATCCATGTGATCGATTTATTTCCATTTTTATGCATGAATATATTTAGATTTCATTTTTATTCTATTATTTAATTATTTTTTATTTTTTATTCTTGTTATATTTTTATCCCTTAAGATCTTATATTTTTATTCTTGAAGACATGTCATGAATTAAGTAGTTTCTTATATAGTGGGAAAAATATTCAATAGTTGAGAAAGACATGGACATTATTAGTTTATGATTTGTCCTAATTATCTAAATCTTTAAACCTAAAAGGTATTAGGAATGTATGTAATGAAATATTTTTATTAATTTATTTAATTATGGGATAGTTATGCCAGGGAATTTATATCCAGCATCAAAGCGAGTAGGTAAAGAATGTGTTTATGGCGCCGAATTAGAGAGTGTGGATTTGGCATACTATAGTAGTTTGTGACACAACATAACCCCTCGATGTTCAACATATCATATGGTATGATATGGGGATGTTATATTTCATGATGGATACAATCATCATTATAAAAACTAAGCATCATATCATAAAGATGATATCAATGCTCATGATAAAATATGATATACCAGGTGTCGAAGGGTAAACATCATGTTGGTCGTATATTATAAGGAATGATATCCAACACACACCATGTATTTATTCTTACATATTCCATATCACCTCTTATGATATTTGTATATCATTAAATACAATTCATGTCAGAATATTTTGTTTTTCTTTATTTTCAATTATAAATATATTTAAATAATTTATAAATTGTTTATAAATTATGGAAAAGTTATTTTGGGATATTTTCTATTTTTAAATTTATAAATTAATTAATTATAAATTTATTAAATTAATTAATAAATTCATTTGATACATTTATTAATAAATATTCCATAAATATTAAAAATAAATATTGAAACATCTTTATCCAAATTATGTGGCATGCCTAATAATTTAGAAATAAAGTTTTTTATTTAGAAATTATTAGGCTAATTATAAAATATTTATAAATTAAAAAATAAGGAAAAATATAACAGTTTATATTTTCATTATGAATTGTTCATAGTAATTTAAATTGAAATGGTCAAATAAATGAGAATATTCAAAGAAATTATTTAAACCACATCCAAATTTTTTTTTATCATTGATTTGGTCAAGGTTTAAATAATATAAATATATATTATTTTGGATTATATAAAAAAATATAGTATAAAACCTGAAATATAAAATTTTTATATTTCATATAATATCATATATTTAAAATTAAATTACATATAATAAAAAATATAAAATAATTCATATTGGAATATTAATATAAAGTGTTTATAATAAAAATCGTGGATTTTCCATAATTAATATATAATTATAAAATGTTAACTTTTGGTATTATTTTTAAATTATTCATAGATGTTTATTTCTTATTTAAATACTTAAATTATTCATTTATTTATTATTCCATGTTTTATTCATTGATATAATTATTATATTATGAATTTTTATGTGTATGTTTTAGCTTAAAGTTGTTAAACTACTTCTAGATATTATCATGCATGCATCTAAGGTGTTACATGATAGTTGTGATAATGGATTTAGTTTTATTCTACCTTGAGTTTATCTTATATTTGGTTATGATCTTGAATTAAATAGTTAATTACAATTTATACTTATTTGGTGTTATATTTATGGGGGAATTAAAATATTTCTTGAGTAAAGTATCCCTTGGTAGAGGGACTTTGGGTTGAATTGATCACTAGCCTAGAGGCTTATGCCTTATCTAGAAAAGTTAGAGTTGACTATTTATGGATTTGGTATTTCTCATGTGTAGATAGTTGATTTAATATAATTATAAACCTTTACATGAAAGGGTTTCATGTAATTTATTTATAATATTCATTTGGATATTTATTAATATATTTGGATTTTAATTTGTGTTAGTAAAAAAAGCTATGAGTTGTGTAAAGAGTTACAAATCAATGTGATTTAAACAAGTTTATTTGGTGGAAGGAATTGGATTCCAAAAAAATCATTAGAAGTATGAATATATGTAAAGGGGATAACACGATATTAGATGGTGATGTTAAATCTCCTTTAAACTATTAAGTATTATATTCTTTCCAAATTAAACATGTATAATGACCTTGTTCATTCAGTTAGGTTGGTTCTTCCAAATTAGGGTGCCCATGGATTATCTTGTGTAAGGCATGGTGTAAATGACTAACCCTAAGAGTTATATAACCAAATCACGTTGTGATATTTGGGTCACACTTAGTTTTGAAACCCTGAGAGTTAGGATACTAGAGGAATGGTATTGATTTTATCCATATGATAGATTGGATAAAGTGTTATCCACTCAACTATCCAAGTATCATATATGACATGATTAAGATGATGCCTTACCTAAATAACTAAGTGGGGAGTATAATTATAAATAAAACTAATTCATTATTTAAATATAGATATTTGACCAATAATATATATGATGAGTTTAAAAGGTGTAATAATATTATTATGATCACATATAATAATAGTCCTTGTTAACTTAATGTAAATCCTAATACTCATCTGATAAAATCTTCTGTTATAGATTAATAATATCAACATCATCAAAATTAATTTTGATATTAATATTATAAATGATTATCATAACATAATTAACTACTAAGACTAGTAGTTTAAGAAAATTTATTTTAGTAAGAGAAATTCTATATGTTAGAGAAACGCCTTCCTGGGTGACCAATTGTTGAAGATTTTCAACAGGTGAATCTAGATTCTTATGGGAACATGGAAGGAATAAATTAAGGTTTAAAAGTAATTAAATTAATTATGGACTAATGAATTTTATTCTCTACTCATATACTTAATATTGTTGGGTATGATAATGATTTGGTTATACTAGAGGTTTCCTGAAGGAAACTTTTGGAAAAGAAATTCATATTATTTTCATTGGTGGAAATTTTATGACAATGTGATTGAGTTAAATAAATTTATAGCTTATTTTTCTCTAATAATTATGTAAATATGATATAGGCATGTGATGTCTAGTTTTTAGTGTTGTATAGATAGCACAAGTGGGTAAAATTTCCAACTAGGAGAAGAAAAGTTAGTTGGAAAGTTCAACAATGTTTCTTCTAATAACCAGTCAAGTTCATTGAAACCTAGAATTATCAGGAAGGAGGAGTGATTATTCCATAAGATAAAACTATCCAAAATATACCTAATGGAGTTTATAAAACTCCATGGAATATCTATATCAGGTATTAGTGTTATAGATGTTAATTATTCAATATTTAAGGGTATGTGATAGAAAATTTATACTTTATAAATGTTTTAAATATATAGGAGTTAAAAATCAATGGAAGAATTGATAAAGCTTGTAGTTTTTATTCAAATAATAATTAAAATAGTTGTTAAATAGTGTAATTGAATTAAAAGGAATTTATAAAGATTATATGGATCTTAGTAGATGATGTGAATAGTCATTTGTTTTCTCTTATATGATAAGAGAATTTGTTTAATAAAAACTAGTTGTTAAAAAAATTGAGTTTATATACATGGTTTAGGATTTATCATATTTTATAACATTTTTTGAGAAAATATAAGGATAAAATAAGTTTTATATTGGATAAAAGTTTTTATCTAGATCTTTTTTAAAATGGGAGAAATTTAGATTCCACCATTATCAGTGTAATATTTTAAAGAATAATATTATTTTCAAGAAAATGATCCAAATACATAGAATATCATATATGATATGGATGCAATAGTTTAATTGTTAAATATTTCCACTGAAATAAATAAGTTCTATTTCTTAAACACTAAGGAGTTTTTTTACCCGGGAATGATATTCTGAAGAGAATATAGTGTCTAAGAGACTATTAGGAGTATTTTTGGACTTATAGGATTTAAAAGTTAAAAAATAAAAGATTATGTATATCAATGTGAATGTCACCTTATCCTATAAGAGTGTAGTATGTGTTGGTAAAGTAATAATGTAAATAGTTACATTAAATTTAAAATATTTTTATTTATTTATTTTTTATTGAGAAGGTTCCAAAGGATGGTGATGATGATATACATAGAAAGCGTTATAAGTAGACAATAAAAACAATTAACATAATAACATTGGATGTTGTGAAGTTAAGGAGTTTGAATAATTTCAGGGATTTGAACATTATAAATATGATTCCTAGGTCTCACTATTATTCAAACTTGATTTGTTCATAGATGTTACTCACTAAATAGTTTAGTGGGAATATTTTATCAGGTATTCATATAGATATGTAGTAGGAATTACATAGATATGTAATGAGTTTAATAATACCCATGAAAGTGTAGCAAACATAAGGCCCATCTTGCAGTCTATCATATATGATATGTTATAAAGGCACTTATTTAGGGTTTTATTAAGTATTCTTAAATGATTTTAATAATTTAAAATGTATCATGATATAAAAAATATGATCTCCATTTTATAATTATTTCATGTTGGATACATATATGTTGATATTGATATACATCTCATAAAGTGAAATAATAATTGACCTCTCAAAGTATGACTTTGAGTTATCTATAACTAACGTTCATCATGGGGTATTATAGGATATGATGAAATGTTTAGGTTAGTGAAAGTATTATTCTTATATCGAGATATGAAATATGATAAAGAGGCACAAAATGGGTTTTGTGAACTATGCAACCCACAAAATATAACATATGTAGTTCCATAGACTATGTATTTGGTATACTAAGGGTGGATTGATCAAATTTAGAGCCCCTACCACCTAAGTTTATTGAGATACATATCACGAAATCCGTCATACTTCGATGCCTTTCTTATGTAATCCTTTAGGATTATATAATTAGGGGTGGATGGGTATGTTATTAATCATGTTGTCATTTGGAACTAAACCAATATGATATTTTCCCCTCATATTATGAGTGTAACATTTGGGACCTTGATTGAGATATAATTAAGAAGTGTATCGTCATACCTAGATAGTATATATGATTTTATTGTCTATTTAGGTTAGGGAATGTGATGTGAGTATACATAAAAGTGAATGAAATGTGATGTATTAATCGACTTGATCATTTTATACTCTAAAAATTGAGAATGTATGAGTTGTAAATATGTTTTCGACATACTTTATGTATCATTGTCACTTGATGTCTCAGATAGAGGGATTATATGAGAATGAATGATTTCATAAGATTCATTTGGGGACATGGGTATAATGATACATGTGTTTGATTAAGACCATGTCTGATCCCTTTGTAACTTGAGTAGTATTAATGTTTTTTATAGGATTTTATTTGATTATATTTATGGATTTGGTATTCATATTTATTTTTAATGCTACAAAGGCTCATGGGGTCACACTTTTTGGTTGAATAAATGAGTATTAAGTTTAAATTAGATAGCTGATCTAAAAGTGTTTTAGAGTTTATCAAAAAAAGAGTTTTGTCTGGGTATTCACATGTTATTTCTTATGATGTGAAACAATTTGAAGTTGATTATATCTTTTCAAAAGTGTTTTGGAATACATCTAAAAGAGTTTTGGATATGGTTTCACAAGTTATTATATATGGTATAATATATGTAACACCCAAAAAATTATAATACTTTAAAATTATAATATCTTATTTTATACATAAAGTTGAAAAAAAAAATTAAACCTAGTTATAATTAAAACATAACCATTATAACATAGTTGTTGAATGTAAGAGTATAAATATAGGTAACTATATTATGAAATCAATAATATAATTAGTGGTTAGCTTGATATAAATAAAATGTAATAAAATATATCATGTGTATTTTTATAAATTTCAAATGTAAACTTTTAAAAAATAATAATTTTTAATTTTAATAATAATTTTTTGATAAAATTAAATTCATATTTCTAAATAACTAATAAAATCATTTTTAATCTTATACGTATTTTACTAAGAAAAAAATTATGTGTTATGTATGCTTATATTAAAATTAATTTTTATCAACACTAGATATTGAGTCTAATAAAATGGTTTCCACATTTTAATAAAAATATAAAATTTTTTAAATAATTTTATTCTTATTTTTAACATAAAAATGAGTTACCAAAGTAGATATTATTTACCATGTTAAACAAGTTATTTTTCAAATAATTGTTTTTATAAACATCATATAATTTTTATCTATATAAATTAAATTGATATGTTTTTTATAATGACTATAATGTTATGTTAAAATATTTAAACAAGTATATGAGTAGTCATTTAAGTAGTAGTTGATAGTAAATATGAATAAAAATATTTAAAGTATAAAACAATATTTTTCTATAAAAACATTTTTCTATATATTGTATGTTTTAATTTTAAAGATAATTTTCTCGTATTTAGAAATTTAATTTTATAAAATGTATTCTGAATTCTAAATCATCATGTTTAGAATTAGTGATAGGGGTCATCATATATTTTTAGTAAAAAAATAATTACCATCGTAAATTTTTTCATCAAGGATAATAAGGGAAAAATGGGTAACTAAATATTGCTCAAATTTTGTTAAGTTTACATCACAAATTGACCTTCTATAAGACCATTTTTAGGTTTTAAAGTCTTACCCACATGTCTCAAAAACCTTTTCTCACCTAAATCATGTGTGATTCCATCTTTACGCCTTACATACCATTTATTTCCAAGTAAAAGTCCATCTTTTTCACCTATAAAAATAGATCACTTATACCACTCCAAGATACACCTATACTTAGAGTTCCTATTGAATACCTAACCACTTTACTTTTACTATAATTCTATTCCACATTCATAATCCTTTAGTTACAATAAGATATCCTTATCTCTCTATTTTGAAGAATTCTCCATGATAAGGTTCAAGTTCCCAATGTGAGTATTATCCACTCCCTCATATTTCTTTTTTTTTCCTTCCTTATCCAAAAATATTTTAACCATGATAATATAATTACATAATCATAATTATTATACTAAAATTTCATTATACTCAGGGAATAATCATTTTTTTCTTCAATCTAACCATTTGAAAAATGAAATTGTTAACAGTGTGTATGTGTGGACTACCACTTCCATGGACTATGTGTTTCATTTTTCACCGCTGCCTTCATGGGTGTTTATATAAATAATTTTATATTTAAATATGATTCTAATAATTATATTATAACTTATTTTATATTATTTAAGTATTAAAAAAATTAATTATCATTATAAAGTAATTTTTTGATATCAATAAATTTCCCAAAACAAGGTTGTCATTGATTTCATATTCATAAATCATAACAAAAACCCTCATGAAATGAAATTATAACTTTATAAATAATCATATAAAATAAATTAATGTACTTAAATTATATATTAATTATTAAATTGTATCGAATAATGAGGATCGACATCGAAATTATGAAACTTACAGGAAACAATCAAGGGTACTAATATCCAATAATTAAAATAAAAAATAACTAACTAATTAATGTATAATGAAAGATTGTAATTAAAGTGTATAAAAGGTAATAGATATAAAAAGGGTTATGAAATAATTTATTAATATGACTATGTCTTTTTAAATCAGAGGTTAAATTTATTTTGTGGAAATTAAAAGTTAATATGATGGTTTCTCATCACATATTTCTTTCTTTTAGACATATTTCATATTCACCACTTGTTTTATTTTATATTTTGTATATACTACCTTAATATTTCCTTTAATTATACCTATCATGAAATTAAATGGATTTAAAAATTCAGCACAAGTTATCTTTTTCAGGGGCTTCTGATTTAAGTGTTACTAAAGTTGTAAGGGTTTTGATAACTCAATCTTGGTTTGGGATTTTTTTTAATGCTTCTGCTATTTTTATTGAGTGTCTTTAGATCCCATGAAACCCATTAGAAATATTATTTGGATTTTTAAATTATGGTGGGTGAAATTCTAAGGAAAAGTGTTTTTTCTTAAAATTTTCATAATGTTGGGTTGGTTTGTGAAACCAACTATATTTAATTTTTGTGTGCAAAAACCATTTGGAGGTGGTTTTAAATTTTGATAATAGTGGGTGTTAAATTTTTTCATCATAGTTTTAAAGAATAGTTTAAATATGACCCATAGGTTTTTGATTCACTCTTTTAATTAATTCTTTATAGATCCATTTTTTAATTGTTAGATCAGGTTTTAATAAGGATGTTTTCATCCTGGTAGAATTGGGTACATGATTCTTTATGGTGAGGATCACCATGAGGTGAAAATAACTGAGAATGGTAACATGTTCATGGTGATATAATATAATAGATATTATGTCTCTATAATCTAAAAATCATTATGATATGGAGTTTCATGCTTGGAATAAATTTTAATTTGAGGAGAATTGGGTGACTTAATTGTGGTCAATAACCTAAAATAACCATGATATTTGTCGTCACGACCCATCCTCAGGGCCCGTGTTGTGACTACCCCAAGCCCGCCTTCCATAGGCCAGGGGCTGGCGACTGGCACCAAGGCGTAAATCCCGGTAAAAATGGAAGGCATTGCCTTTTTAAAGTAAACAAACACCACAGAGCAAGCAAGCAGTAGAAGTAAACACTAAGTAAAAACAGAGTACAACAGTAAGTGTGGAAAAGTAAGTGGGCCAGAATACAAACCCAAACTGAAAGTAAAGTACAACTGGAAAGGGAAAACAGCAACTGAAAAGTAAATCCGCATCGTCGACCCGTCCACTAGAAGTCCCACCTAAAGGATGAGTACAGATAGCCTCCACAGCTCCTCGGGTCCAGCCGTCCATTCCGAGTACATCCCGCCCAGTGGTCCACCTCTGGGTACTGACCTGCTCCGCAAGCCTCAACCGCGATCAGTGCTATCCGTCGTCTGCAACCAACACAACGTAGTGCAGGCATAGCCCGTGCAGAGGTGAGTATAAGCTACTCAGTAGGGACCCCGAGACCCCCGAAGGTCTCCCAGAATCCACAAAGGATAATCCACAAAGAAAAGATTCAATCACGAAGTAAAATTCGACACTACTTAGGTATATTCCCATACATATACCTAAGTCATCAATTCGAGTTTGCTCCAACTCCGAGCTCAAGTACAACCCAGTCCACACAGGAAAACAAAACGTAAATCCACACAGGATAGCACAACACAATCCACATAGGAAAGCAAAATAGGATTCATCTCACAGAGGTATACTTCTTCGTATGACGATAGAGATGATCAGATATTTCCACTGATTCATATAAGTCGTCGAACCCACAAAGGATCGATAGGTACTAACCCCCACAATGACCCACAAAGGATCTGACCCACAAAGGATCGATAGGTAACTAACCCCTCCAAAGATCGACACAGGATCGGACCCACACATGTTCTGTAGGTGATGGCTCACACAGAACCGCTGAGCGCTGACCCACACAGGATCGGACCCACACAGGATTGGTAGCACTGATCCACGTAGGATCACTGAGTGTTGTAGTCGTTGGCGTCGAATCCACTGAGGATCTCTGTACAGTCGTCGTCATCGTCACAGTCGCAAACGCAGCCACCTCTAGGGTTCCCGCACACAGCAAGCTCGTTCGGGAGGGTCCGCTCCACGAGCCAAGAGGCTGATACATCAACTGACACAAAGTCTGGAGTTGATGTATCCAAAAGTTTTGTATCGTCAACAGGAACTTAGCGTCACAAACGGTGCGTCAATCGGACCCCCGGTCTGGAAGTTATTGGCTCTTTCGTCCCTGGGTCCCGGTTGGTTTTTTAAGTCAAAACCAACCCGAACGTACTCCACCTGCGTCCAAACCTCGGGCGGAGTAAGACAAAAGATCTGTCTCACTAAGAGGAATCCATAAAAGTTGACGACACGTCAATCGGATGTCCGGAGCTCAAGTTATGAGTGTTTCCGCTCCGAGGGCCCGGTTGGTTTTGTGTACGAACCAACTCGGCTGAACCCAAAGTATTATGAAACCTTGAGTGCGATATATCGAAATGACCATCTTGATCCAAGGATCGCATCGCAACTGATGGTGTGTCGATCGGAGGCTCGTAGCTCATGTTATGAGCGACCGACAGGAAGAGGTTCGGTACTAATGGGTTCGGGCCCGGTCCGACCCGACCCGATACCCCCAGGGTCGGCCCGAACTGGGTCGACCCGAACCGGGTCCAGGTTCGGCCTGCTTGGGCGCGGCCCGGCCCGGCTGGTGTGGCCCGGCCCGGTCGGCGCGGCCCGGCCTGGGCGCGCTGGCCAGGTGCTCGGCCAAATGACAAAGCCGTTGAGGGGGGGGGGGGCGCCTGCCCCCTATCTTTGTAATCGCGGCCCCCCATTATGGGGGCCGCTTGAGTTGGCCGCCGGGGGTTCGTAACCCATGGCTTCTCCATGACCGGTCGGCCCACTCTGGTCGGCCGGCTTCTGCCACCATGGACCGGCGACGGTCGGTCCTCCATTGCTCCAACGCCGGCGGCCCGGAACCGGCCGCCGGTCTCCCTGCTCCGCCACGGCCCAGAACCGGCCACGGCCTTGGTTTGTCCGGCACGGCGCGACAGAGCTGCGCCCCTCCGCCGTGGCCCCGCTCCAGCTGCAGTGTATTTGGGTTTCTTCGACGTGGCATGACGGCGTCGCGACCCTGTTTGATTTCACGGCGCCGCGCGATGGCGCCGCGCATTCCTTGCCGCATGATCCCGCGCGGTGCGACAGCACCACACCATTCCCGTTCCAATCCACATTAGAATCAACAACATATATAAGGGAGGAGGGTCGGTCGTGTTTGTGCGGTCCGGCCCCTTCTCGTTAATCGATAGCAAATGGTCATAATTCACGAAGAACGTCAAGGTAGTAACCATGAACAAAAATAATCCCCTACCTCGTCGAACAAGTTGAGCAAGGATTCGTCGCGGAGATAACCGTCACGGAGGGAGATGTCACGGAAGGAGACGTCGCGGAAGGAGACGTCGACCTCCGAGGATTCTGGCGTTCTTCGCGTTCTTCGCGTTCTTCGTGTTCTTCGACGAATAAGATGAAGATATTCAATCCTTACTTATCTTTTCTCCCAAAACTCTCAAGAAACAAGCCTCCAACCCAAAATAAAATAAGTCCCTTTCTTATTTTATTAACACAACTTGAGTTTGAAATTTAAAAGTTTGAATTAATCCACATAATTAATTAACATAACTTAATCTTTTGAAATTTAAACATTCACATTTAACTCACTTAATTAAATAACTTAAGTTATCAAATTAATGGTGAGTTGAGGGAGTTAGAGAATATGAAGGGGTCGGGTTCGTGTGGGCCCCACCACCCTCATAACCTCTCATGGGAAGTTGGGTGGTTTTCCCCAACTTCCACCCAAAGGTTTTAACCACTTAGAAAAATAAAAAATGTAGTTAAATTTTTATTTTAACATCCACAATTTTTATCAACTTCTCTCGTGAAAACACAACTCCAGAAGAGGTGTTCCTTAGCAAATATCGGCGTTGTGATTCCATCAGTGCCCTCGGAATTCGATTCCGAGCACCGGTTCAGGAGTTATAAATTCTCACTCGTTCGTTCACTGAACATACCCGAGCTAAACTTCGGATAGGAATTCCGGGCACACCGGGCCTCGGAATCAAGTGCCGTCAGAAACTGCGTTCTTGTAAAATCCCAAAGAAAATTAAGAAAAAACTTTCCTTGAATTTTACGGGTCTTTACATTACTCTCACATTAGGGATTTCTGTCCCCATAAAGATACATCATAAGCTAGGGAAACAAAAGTGGGTACTGAGCACGCATCTGAGCCTCCCACTCCCAAGTGCTCTCCTGGAGATTCTCGTGCTGCCATCTGATGTGCACTATAGGAATCGACCATCCATGTAGGACCTGCTCTTGTCGATCCTCGATCTCCACTCGAATCTCCATAAAAGTTTCCCCATCATCAACGTCCATCTCCCCATGGTCAATGATATGTGTCGGGTCGTGCACGTATCTCCTCAACTGAGATATGTGGAAGACGGCGTGCACCTGGTGCAACTGAGGTGGTAGAGCCAGGCGATAAGCCACCTCACCAATCCTGCTGAGGACCTGGAATGGTCCGATGAAGCATGGAGACAACTTTCTGCCTCAGCCAAATCTCTGTAATCCACATCGAGGTGAGACACACAAGAAGACGTGGTCGCCATCCTCGAACTCTAGTGGCCTCTAACTCCTGTCAGCATAAGACTTCTGCCGGCTCTGAGCTGTCCTCATCCGCTACTGGATGACCTGGACCTTCTCTGTCATGGCCTGGACCATCTCTGGTCTCACAAGTGTTGGATCCCCAGGGTCTGTCCAGCACAAAAGAGATATGCATGGTCGTTCGTACAACGCCTCGTATGGTGCCATCCCGATGGTGGAGTGGTAGCTGTTGTTGTACGCAAACTCCACCAAGGGTAGGTGTTCCTCCCAACTATGACCAAATTCAAGGACACATGCGCAGAGCATGTCCTCGAGAGTCTGAATGGTCCTCTCTGTCTGACCATTCGTCTGAGGGTGAAAGGCAGCGCTCAAATGTAGCTGCATCCCGAACGCCTCCTGCAACCCCTTCCAAAGCCGGGAAGTAAAGCAAGCATCTCGATCGGAGACGATAGATGATGGCACACTGTGAAGCCGTACAATCTCCTGAACGTAGAGAAGTCCCAATCTCTCCACTAAGCCCTGCTCTCTGATGGGTAAGAAGTGTGTCGAATTGGTGAGTCGGTCGACAATTACCCAAATGGAGTCGTGACCTATGGAAGTGCGTGGAAGTCCAGTCACGAAGTCCATAGATATCCTGTCCTACTTCCACTCTGGGACCTCCAAGGGTTTTACCAAGCATGCTGGTACCTGGTGCTCTACCTTCACCTGCTGGCAGGTGAGGCATCGAGAAATGAACTCCGCCATAGCCTTCTTCATGCCCGGCCACCAGTACTGTCGTCTAAGATCCCGGTACATCTTCACCACTCCAGGATGTACCACCAAAGGAGAAGTGTGAAACTCTCTCAGCACCTCCTCCCGTAAAGCAACGGGTACAAAGGTACATCCTCTGAAAAGGACGTTGTGCTCTTCTCCAAAGGAGAAACCATCAGGTGCATGTCCTGAGGATATCTGAGCACGCCGCGTCTCACAGTCAGCATCCCCACGATGTGCCTCTCCGACCCGCTGCAGTAGTGCAGGGGTGACTGTGAGAGACTGAAGGAAGGATGCTCCATATCTATCCATGAAGGATATCCGCAAAGCGGCTAGCTGCTTTGTCGCCTCCTCAAGTAGCTGAATGCCCTTCCTCATGCTGAGAGCATCGGCTACTACGTTCCCCTTCCCAGGAGTATAGACTATCTCAAAGTCATAGTCCTTGAGGAAATCGAGCCATCGCCACTGTCTCAAGTTCAGGTCCTTCTGAGAGAAGATGTACCTGAGACTCTGATGGTCAGAAAAGACTGTAAAGCGCTCTCCCATCAGGTAGTGTCGCCATGTCTTCAGAGCGAATACCACTACTGCTAACTCCAGGTCATGGGTAGCATAGTTCTTCTCATGCAGCCTCAACTGACGTGATCCATAGGCAATCACTGCCCGCTCCTGTATCAGGACACATCCGAGTCCGGTCCCTGATGCATCGCAGTAGACTACGTACCCTACTCCCTCCTCCGGCAACCTCAAGATAGGGGCGCTGGTCAATCTCTGTATCAGCTCCTGGAAGCTCTGCTGAAAACTATCTGACCACACAAAGGGTTTCCCCTTCTTCGTCAAAGATGAGAGTGGTGCCGCAACTCTGGAGAAGTCTAGAACAAATCTCCGATAGTATCTAGCTAGTTCCAAGAAACTCCACACCTCTGTCACGCTCCTGGGTGGCTCCCAAGCTAGAACTGCCTCGATCTTCGCAGGATCCCCCACAACTCCTACCTCAGAGATGACGTGTCCCAAGAAGTGGACCTCACATATCTAGAACTGACACTTCAAGATCTTACCATAAATCTGGTGCTCTCGGAGTGTTTCCAGTACAACCCGCAAGTGGTAGGCGTGCTCCTCCTCAGCCGTCGAGTAAATAAAAATTTCGTCGATTAAGACCACAACAAATCGATCGAGGTATGGCTGAAAGATCCTGTTCATGAGGGCCATTAACACTGCTGGAGCATTGGTTACGCCGAATGGCATAATCAAGAACTCATAGTGGCCATACCGACACCTGAAGGTCGTCTTCTGCACGTCCTCGTCCCGAACTCTGAGCTGATGATAGCCTGACATGAGGTCTATCTTTGAGAACCACCATGCTCCCTTGAGCTGATCGAAGAGGTCATCAATCCTCGGTAGCAGATACTTGTTCCTCAATGTCACCTGGTTCAGGTGACGATAGTCGACACAAAGTCGCAAGCTCCCGTCCGCCTTCTTGGCAAATAAAATTGAGGAAGCCCAGGGTGAAACACCGGGTCGGATGAATCCCTTGCCCTGCAAGTCCTCCAACTATACTCGTATCTCTCAAAGCTCAACGGGGGCCATCCGATACGCTGGAGTCAATATCGGGGTTGTCCCGGGGTACAGGTCAATATAAAAGTCTACCTCTCTGCGAGGAGGTAGCCCTGGGACATCGTCAAGGAAAATGTCCGCATACTGATCCACCACTACAGGAAAACCAGGACTCCACAAGTCAACTGATCCTAGGATGAGGCTAGCCAACTGATGAGTGATGGGTTGTCCTCTCCTCTGCGAGAGTCCATCCTGTGCTGCAAAGGCTCCCTTCTCGTCGGTGAAGGTGAACCTGCTTTCGTCGGTGCGTACACATCGCACCTTGCGCCTAATACAGTCAATCTGAGCATGGACTATAGATAACCAATCCATGCCCAAGATGACGTCGTAAGGCCTCGACGCCACTACAAGAAGATCCCAGCCGAAGCTCTTACCTCCTAGAGTAAGATCACACTGTTGGCACCAGTGCGTAATCGTCGAGTCTGCTTCTGTAGGAGTCTCTAGCCGTAAGGATCGAGCCAACGGCTCTGTCGGAATCTCCGAGCTCCGAACAAGGGCAGCGGCTATGAAAGAATGACTCACTCCTATGTCTATAAGAACTGCAGAAAGGGTGGAATAGACACAGATAGTACCTCGAATCATCTTGGGTGCGCCGTGGTCGTAGGCCTCCGCTTCCTGGAGTTGTGCCTGTCTCTGCCCGCCAGCTCCCTGTGGTCGGGGTGGACCTCCTGGTGGTGGTGGTAGAGCCTCAAAGCATCGTCCACCACCTTCTTCTCGGCCAGCTCCTCTGCCTCATCCGCCTACTCCCTGCGGACCGCCACGGTCAGCCCTCTGCCTCTGCCTGGGTGGTCCCTCAACCGTCTGCTGCTCCTCGGCACAGCGGGTTGGGCAGTCACGAGCCATGTGGCCTTGCCCTCCACATGCGTAGCACTGTCTACCTCTCGAAAGACTGGCCCCATGCTGTGTGCCCCGCACAGCTGTACCAATTTCTTGAGGTCGTCTGCCTGAGGGTCTGGTCTGCCTGGACCCATGAGTCATCTGACAACTGCCTGCTGCAGAAGACTCTGCTACATGCCGCCCTGCGGTAGGTCTCGCTGCTGAAGAAGGATCAGCAAGAAAGCTCTCGATAAAAAGGGCTCGCTCCAGTACTCCTGCCTGAGTCGGAATACTGAGGGAGATCAGTGATTCCCAGATCTCATGCCTCAATCCCTGCTCAAAGGTCCGGGCCTGGAAGAATGGGTCTCATACCATGTCTGTCGAGTAGCGTGAGAGATCGGTAAATCTCGCCGAGTACTGGGCGACTGTCAAGCTGCCCTGCCGCAGCTGAAGAAGCTCCTGGATGCACACCGCATGGAGGGTGGTCAGGACGAACTCTGAGCAGAAGAGGCTCTCAAAGTCTGTCCAGAGAAGAGATGCCTCATCATGCACCTAGAGCATCAAGCTCCACCATCGGCCCACTGCCGCGTGCAGTAGGCTCGCTGTGAGGATCACCATGAAGTCTGCCGGTGTCCTCACTAACTGGAAAACTCACACCACTGCCTACAGCTAGTCCTCGGCTGCCTGGGGGTTCATCTCCCAACGGAACCTGGGCGGTCGCTGGCACTGGAACTCGTGCAGTGCACTAAGGCGACGTGCATCTTCAGTGGCTGGGGCTGGAAGCATCGGTGGCTCGGCGGGTAAAGGTACCACTGGTGCCTCAGCTGTCAAAGGGCCCTATACCGAGGCCTCGTCGCTCGGTGGGCTGTCATCACGCACAACTCTTGGAACCCTAGCTGGCTGCCATCGTGGGGCCATCCTGAAAAGAAACAGGTGTGCCATGGTCAAACAATATACCTGTTGAGCTGACATAAAGTAATCACAAAAAAAACTTGAAACACACATGCAATCAATGTTTTTGTGCATTAAGTCGGAAATCAGAAGTCAGGGTCCTGGTGTACGGATATGTCGGCCGCCGCACCAACACTGGACTCCCTGGACTGATAACCACACCCAATAGCTTAACACTATTGCTTCACATACAAAAGATTAGAGTCCCAAGTTCTGTGGTAGAACCGAACTCCTCTGATACCAATTTGTCACGACCCGTCCTCGGGGCCCGTGTCGTGACTACCCCAAGCCCGCCTTCCATAGGCTAGGGGTTGGCGACTAGCACCAAGGTGTAAATCCCGGTAAAAAGGGAAGTCATTGCCTTTGTAAAGTAAACAAACACCATAGAGAAATCAAGCAGTAAAAGTAAACACTAAGTAAAAACTGAGTACAACAGTAAGTGCAGAAACGTAAGTGGGCCAGAATACAAACCCAAACTGAAAGTAAAGTACAACTGGAAAGGGAAAACAGAAACTGAAAAGTAAAGCCACAGCGTCGAGCCATCCACTGAAAGTCCCACCTGAAGGGTGAGTAAAGATAGCCTCCACAGTTCCTCGGGTCTAGCCGTCCATTCCGAATACGTCCCGCCCAGTGGTCCACCTCCGGGTACCGACCTACTCCGCAAGCCTCAACCGCGATCAGCGCTGTTCATCGTCTGCAACCAACACAACGTAGTGCGGGCATAGTCCATGCAGGGGTGAGTATAAGCTGATCAGTAGGGACCCCGAGACCCCCAAAGGTCTCCTAGAATCCACAAAGGATAATCCACAAAGAAAAGATTCAATCACGAAGTAACATTCGACATTGCTTAGGTATATGCTCATACATATACCTAAGTCATCAATTCCAGTTCGCTCCAACTCCGAGATCAAGTACAACCCAGTCCACACAGGAAAAAAAATCCACATAGGATAGCACAACACAATCCACATAGGAAAGCAAAACAGGATTCAGTTCACACAGGTATACTTCTTCGTATGACGATAGAGATGATCAGATATTGCCACTGATTCATCTAAGCCGTCGAACCCACAAAGGATCGATAGGTACTAACCCCCGCAATGACCCATAAAGGATCTGACCCACAAATGATCGATAGGTAACTAACCCCCACAAAGACCCACATAGGATCGGACCCACACAAGATCTGGAGGCGCTGGCTCACACAGAACCGCTGAGCGCTGACCCACACAGGATCGATAGCAACGGTCCACGTAGGCTCGCTGAGTGCTGTAGTCGTTTTTGTCAAATCCACTGAGGATCTATGTACAGTCGTCGTCATCATCGCAGTCGCAAACGTAGCCAGCTCTAGGGTTCCAGCACACAACAAGCTCTTTCGGGAGGGTCTGCTCCACGAGCCGGGAGGCTGACACATCAACTAACACAAAGTCTGGAGCTGATGTATGCAAAAGTTCCGTATCGTCAACATGAACTTAGCATCACAGATGGCGCATCAATAGGACGCCCAGTCTGGAAGTTATTGGTTTTTTCGTCCCAGGGGGCTCGGTTGGTTTTTTAAGTCAAAACCAACCCGACCGTACTCCACCTGTGTCCAAACCTCAGGTGAATTAAGCCAAAAGATCCATCTCACTAAGAGGAATCAATCAAAGTCGATGGCACGTCAATCGGACATCTGGAGCTCAAGTTATGAGTGTTTCCGCTCCGAGGGCCCGGTTGGTTTCGTGTATGAACCAACTCGGCCGAATACAAAGTATTCCGAAACCTTGAGTGTGATATACCGAAATGACCTCCATGATCCAAGTATCGCATCTCAACTGATGGTACGTCGATTGGAGGCCCGTATCTCAAGTTATGGGTGACCGACCGGAAGAGGTTCGGTACTAAGGGGTTCGGGCCCGGTCCGACCCAGCCCGATACCCCTAGGGTCGGCCCGAACCGGGTCGACCTGAACCGGGTCTGGGTCCGGCCTGCTTGGGCGCGGCCCGGCCCTGCCTGGGCACGCTGGCCAGGTGCTCGGCCAAACGGTCGAGCCGTTGAGGGGGGGGGGCATGCCCCCCTGTCTTTGTAATCGCGGCCCCCCATTATGGGGGCCGCTTGAGCTGGCCGTCGGGGGTTCGTAACCCCCGGCTTCTCCATGACCGGTCGGCCTGCTCTGGCCGGCCGGCTTCTGCCACCATGGACCGGTGACGGCCGGTCCTCCCTTGCTCCGACGTCGGTGGCCCGAAACCAGCCGCCGGTCTCCCTGCTCCGCCGCGGCCCAGAACCGGCCACGGCCTTGGTTCGTCCGGCGCGGCGCGACGGCGCCGTGCCCCTCCATCGCGGCCCCGCTCCGGCCGCGGTGTCTTCAGGTTTCTCTGATGCTGCTTGACAGTGTCGCGACCCTATTTGATTTCACGGCGCGGTGCGACGGCGCCGCGCATTCCTTGTCGCATGATCCCGTGCGGTGCGACGGCACCACGCCATTCCCGTTCCAATCCACATTAGAATCAACAACATAGATAAGGGAGGAGGGTTGGCCATGTTTGTGCGGTCTGGCCCCCTCTCGTTAATTGATAGCAAATGGTCATAATTCACAAAGAACGTCTAGGTAGTAATCACGAACAAAAATAAACCCCTACCTCATCGAACAAGTTGAGCGAGGATTCGTCGCGGAGATAACTGTCATGGAGGGAGACGTCATGGAAGGAGACGTTGCAGAAGGAGACGTCGACCTCCGAGGATTCCAGCGTTCTTCGCGTTCTTCACGTTCTTCGTGTTCTTCGATGAAGAAGATGAAGATATTCAATCCTTCCTTAGCTTTTCTCCCAAAATACTCAAGCAACAAGCCTCCAACCCAAAATAAAATAAGTCCCTTACTTATTTTATTAACACAACATGAGTTTGAAATTTAAAAGTTTGAATTAATCCACATAATTAATTAACATAACTTAAACTTTTGAAATTAAAACATTCACATTTAACTCACTTAATTAAATAACTTAAGTTATCAAATTAATGGTGAGTTGAGGCAGTTAGAGAATATGAAGGGGTGGGGTTCGTGTGGGCCCCACCACCCTCATAACCTCCCATGGGAAGTTGGGTGGTTTTCCCCAACTTCCACCCAAAGGTTTTAACCACTTAGAAAAATAAAAATTGTAGTTAAATTTTTATTTTAACTTCCACAATTTTTATCAACTTATCTTGTGAAAACACAACTCCGGAAGAGGTGTTCCTAAGCAAATACTGGCGCTGCGATTCCATCGGTGCCCTCGGAATTCGATTCCGAGCACCGGTTCAAGAATTAGAAATTCTTTCTCGTTCGTTCACTGAACGTACCTGAGCTAAACTTCGGATAGGAATTCCGAGCACACCGGGCCTCGGAATCAAGTGCTGTCAGAAACTACGTTCTTGTAAAATCCCAAAGAAAATTAAGAAAAAAAATTCCTTGAATTTTACGAGTCTTTACATTTGTATTGGATTTGGTTCATTGAAACCAAATAAATTTGTACTTTTTATTACTAGATTATTAATAAAAATATTATCAAATAATTAGAGTTCATATGTGATACATTAATGTGATAATTTACTTAGATTATTTTTCATATCAAAATGTTATAGGAGTTTCTCATTATAATGAGAACCATAGAGTGTTAGGACAGTATTCTTAAAAATATATCCTATAATCTAGATAAAAATTGTTTGATAATAAATAGATTAAATTTGACTATCAATCATTAGATCATTCTAAGAAAAAGAGAATTACTCTCATAAAATACACACTTTCTAGTCTCAAAGAAAGGAGGTTATAATGACAGTCCCACCAATAGAAATTCTACATGTTATATGTGTCATTGGATAGTCCTACCTATAGACATTTGTATTGGTCCTTATACTTGATATTATTATTAATGTATATCATGAATCATGTATTTCAATGTATTGATGAAAATCAAGACAACGTATGCCCGTGGTGAGGTAAGATATGTTGGCCGCATCATAAATTATATGACAGTAATTGAATAAGTCAAGAAAGTATTTTTTCTATTCTAAATTATGGAAAATGATATATTTATCCCTTTGATTGAAATAGAACTATCTGATTAAATCTATGTCCATGTTATTTCATTGATGAGTTCATTTATGAGGGTCAAAGAAATATAATTTAATCATAATGGTTAATGGCACAAGCATGCAACCCGCTTGATAAGATATAAAGATAAAGGGGTTATATTACACAGTAATTATTCATATCCAGTTTTTTATTATAACATTAATTTTTTTCTTTGTGTTTTCCTTGATGTGTTACTAGGCTCTAATTGTAGCACCCCAAACATTTTATTGTATATTTCTCTTAAATACATTCGATTCGTAACCTATATTTAATAAAGAACTGAGTTTCTTTGAAACAACACTTGGTTATTTAGGATATAGTCATATCCTAGCCATTGAACTTAAATTTTCCACTTGTGTTTTTTGAATTTTGAAAATCTGACATACACGATTGTGTTTAGGATGATATTTAGAGTCTAATAGAATTAACTTAATTTTTTGGTGAATAGTAACATACCCTTATGAATAGTAACCTGCCCTTATGAATAGTAACTTACCCTTATGAACAGTAATATGAATCTTATGAATGGTACCCACACCCATGAATGTATAAATAAATTTAGGCACCTTAAAAATGAAGTTGAATAATTTAAGTGTTCATATTTTATGATTAAATAAATATTTTAAATAAATATTAAAATAATCATATTTAGAAAATTATTTTTGAAAAATGGACTTCATTTTTGGATTCTACATGTCGAAAAATGGTTAGGGTGGTTTTTTGGGATTTTTCAGAAATACTTGAATTTTTTATAAATAGTAAAATGCGATAATTTACAATAAATGCTAAATAAGGGATTTATTGAGTCATTGATGATGATCTTCTGATGTAAGCCCAATTTTTTCGAAGTCACATGCATTTATTACTTTCCATGGTCATGGAATACTTACTATTCCTTGTCTTGTAAATAAATAATAAACTAATGATTAAAAAATTATGAAAACCCTTCTCTCCTCCACTATAAAACCCCCCCTCACTCCCTCTTCTTTTCACTCCTCTAAATCCTTGTGTTTTGCCAATATTCTACCTAAATATCTTCCCAAGCCCTCTCCCCACTTCCAATACTAGTTGGTCTCACCAAAAGGCCAAAAACAAAGGCCTTAAGAAGATTCTCAAGGAGGGGTACTCAAGAGGTGAACCTTTCTTCTCTTTTCTTTCAATTTTTTTTACAAAGTTCCATTATTTTGTTCTCCCTTATCACCTACCCTAATCCAAATTCCATGACAATTAAATTACCTTAAATTTACTGGATTTTCATTTTTCTAATGGAATATTTCATCATAATCTCTTTTTTCCCCTCCTTTCATATAATAAATGCAAAAACTGTCCGAGATGTGTTAATTTATCACACTCAGGGATGATGGGTTTTCAATTTGCATTACTATCTTCAATACTGGTCATTAAACCTTTTAAATGGTTGTACCAGGACATAATATATGTATTTTATCCTGATTAATTTTCTGGAATCCTTACACATTCATAATATAGAATTATAATACAAAACAAGTTTATTGTGCACAAAACTGCCAAGCCAAATCCAAGAGTTTATTTTTAACTCATCAAATGAGTCATACTCATGGTATATAACCAGAATCATTATAAGATCATTCATATATCTTTAATTTCACTAATAATGTATATTAACAATTCTATATGTTTAACCATGTTTCAAACAAACATCCATTCATGAATACATGTAAACGGATCATGAAAACCAAAGAAGAAAATGCTACCAAAACAATAAAATTGAATCTCTTAAACCATAAAAAATGCCATTAATGAGCCTAATATGGTCATAAAATATCAATTAAATGTTCATGAGGTTATGTAATTATTAATTAATGAATCTAAATTTGGTTATTCTGGTCGTTAAGAACAATTAAGAACACCTTCAAGCATGAGGTAAGGGATCCTCTCTCACACTTTTGTTCAAGAATCTCCCCTATGTTGTGCTCTTTTATTTTTAATTTCTAATGATGGAGTATGATTTTTCACCTCCCCCATACTTCAATTATGACAAATAAATAATGGGATACCCCTTTACCTCTCATTAATCCCTCACAAGAACACTTGTTACCATACCGAAATTTTTGTAAGGGGTTTTCTCATCTCACTTTCAATTCTGTGGGATTTCCATTATTTGCCTCTTATTTCATATATGTGGTATAGTTGTACTACCATTTGATATATATTATCATGATTCTCTTTATATTAATGGTATTCTGTTATTCATTTGTTTGTTATTAAATTTTGGTCATATGACTCAATTGATTACAATGTGGTAACGAGCTTTGTCTCAATTTTCACTTCATTGTGACTTGCTTATTATTGTGCACCTATTCTTTCTTATGTGGTGTACCTAATGCCCATTTGAGATCACATTTAAATTGAAATTATATTCCATTTAAATATCCATATTCTCATATCATGGATTTGATTATTGTCTAATTCGTATACCATTTTACTTACGACATTTATTTTGAATGTTGTTTTGACTGTGGAAATATTGATGAATTTGTATCCTTTATTCTATATGGATATTGTAAAGTCATGTTTCTATTGTGTTGAATCTGTGTATAAATAATGCTTTGGATTCAGAGGTGGGTGGAGCCTGCTAAATCCCCTCAATGTATCGGTAGGTCTCATGAGACAAATCAGTTGGTGAAAAACCCTTCGAGTTTGTTTCCAAAAATGAGACAGGTTTCTACCCACAGAACTAAACCATTTTTACAGTATTATGGTATCATGTTCCAGATACATGATTTCCAATTAATAATCATTCTCTTTATTCATTATCAGTTATTACTATCCATGAGGTTCTCACTATGATAAAATCTATGGATGCAATTTCATTCTCAGTTTATTAATGGTGTGAGTTTTTCATGTATACACCATGCCATATTGATTATGTAAAATTGTTTAAAATTTAGTTATGATTGATTCATGATTCTGCTATTTGTAACCCTTACTGACCATTTGAGCTCACCCCTTTCATTGTTTACCTTCATCATGGGATGAAGAGGATATCATTTACTGAGTTCTTGTGGATGCAGTCTTTAGTTTTTGTTATGTATTGTATTTTGTAACCTTTTCCAATGTAATTTGAGTTACATGTATGAATGTGTTTCTTCAAGACTACTAAACGGATTGTTCCTTCGGGATTTTCATTCCTTCTAACCATTCCAATATAACAAGAAATGCACCGGCTCCGGTCTAGAGGGGTCGGGTCGTTACACTAATATTGAAATTTAGTAAGTTTCATCTAATTCCACTAAGAAATATGCCTAGAGGGTCACATTATATGTGTATCTGTAATCTCAATTAAATTTTATTTTAAATTTGATATTAATAATAAATATTATTCTCATATTATGGAATAATAATTATTCATGTTAAGTAGATTTCATAAATTCAATCATCGGTCATTATAGTTTAGAATATATGTGAGTTGAATATTAAATGAATAATTATTTTCAAGTTAGTGAATATAATATTTATTTATTTATAGAAAAAATAATATAATGATATTTATTTATTTAAATAAATATTTATTATTCCAGGTTTGATAAATGTCTAGGATCATTGATAGAATGACTTATGGTTCGGATGGAAAAGATATATTTTATTTAATACCATTTAAATAAATATTGATTTTCTTATTTAAAAAATGATATTTAAATATCTATGAGTTAGCACATGTCCTAGAATATAATACTATGATTATTATTATTATTTTATATGGGTTTTACTAAGAATAAATAATTAGATAAAGTGAATCAGTGAAATTACTAATTGTTTAACCCTATGTATATAATTGTATTTATAACATTTTAAAGGTATGTAATAATATAGTTGTGCATAAAATATTCTCCCAAAATAATTCTCTCAAGACCAAGAGAATGTGTGGATATATATAGAGGGATTCTAGTTTGGATTATTCATTGCAATGATGACACTACATGATCAAATCCAGGTGGGAGTGAATTTCCCCAAACATGCGGTGATGCAGACATGATACATGCAAGTGGTGACGCAGGCAAGTGGTGACACAGGGAGATGGTAACGTAGGCATGATACAGGCATGATGTTGCACTGGGCCTTCAGTCTAGTTTGTGGGCCTTTGGGCCATGTAATGGGCTTCATGCCCACTAGGCCTTCGAGACATGTACTAAATAAAAAATGCTTGATGGGTAAGTTATCCCTTAAGGGGATATGTCCTGCCTTTATGGTCTTTGTGTGTGGTGTGTATATGTTTAATGTAATTGTACCCCCAAGAACATATTATATATTATTCTAGGGTTTTTTTGTAAATTTATTTGGATTTATCTATTAAAATAAATTAAAAAATTAATGGGAACTGGTCCAACCACTTTTTTTGTTCCCTAGAACATTCATTCAACAAGTATCAAATATATCACATTATAATTAATAATTATTTATTATTTGTTTGATTAATCTCCACATTTGATTATTAGTTTTTCATTTTGGATTTTACATTCTTAATATAAAATTCAAGATAATGATTTTTTAAAATTCATATAACCAAAAACTAACTAATAAAAAATGAAGAAAATTCATAGATCCCATTTAAAGGTGTTGAAGATGTTGTCCAATTAACATGGACACACAAAGTGTAACTAAGAAGTATAAATCATGTACCCATGGTCGATAACATAAGGGAGAGATGTGATAATTATGGCATGTCATGTGGGTGTGGGTATACGGTGTCATTACATGTTACATATTGAACACTAGCCGATGCACAACATGATAGGGAGTGAATGGCATATATCTAGTATACACGTCTTGTAAACTCACACAGCTTTGAATCTATGTAAAAAAATACATGTCATTTGGTTAATAAAATAGAATAATTACACATTGCGTATTGATTGTTAGCTGAGCGGCATGACCAAAAATAAATTACATGATGTGTATTTATTTGTACACTCTATGTAGAACATTATTTCTCACATGAGTTACACGTGAAGTATTTAAGCGTATAGTATAGGTGTCTATAAAAAAGTACATGGTGTGTAGATTGTTGTAAACATTAATTAACTCATGAAAACTCATTCAAGGCACATGTCAAATCAAGAATGTTGTGTGAGTTAATATGTGGTTAATTAAATCAAAGACCAAACCACATGGTATGTGGTTGGTTAAACATTCCATATAATAGGGTTTTTCTACACTAGGAACTTGTAGAGTGATTTTTGACATGTTGTGAAGAATTAAATTCATTAATTATTATTATCTGTGTAATTATAAAATATAGGATGTGTAATGGTTTAATATAATCGTGTACTTAAACTGTATTGTTAGTATTACACATCGTGTATATTAATAGCGTGTTTTGTGGTCATACACATTGTGCAGACTATAGAACTTGAACTATAGAATTATATTCCATGTATATCATGACATTTCATATGATAATACATTTAATGTAAGTACATAGTAAATGATGACCATACACAGCATAAGTCACACATCATTTCAAATAATAGTATACATCATGTAATAATTAAATTTCCAAAATGGATTTAATCCAACATAGAAGAGTACACACAGTGTAAGCTCCAGTATATTCACTACTAGAAAAAAAGCCTATATCTATAGTTTTTAGGAAAACTGTGAATATAATATTGACCTATATCCATGGTTTTAGAAAACTATGGATATAATTATTAGATAAATCCTATAACCATAGTTTTAAGAAAAATATGGCTATAGTTATTACCTATAGCCATGGTTTTCTTAAAATCATGGATATAGGTTACCCATAGGTTGCATGTGGGAAGACCCTATGGTCATGATTTAGTAACCTATAGTCACAGTTTTAAATATATATATATATATATATATATTCTCAAAAAATCTATAACATAGTGGTTAAGTACTCTATATATAAAGGTGGAGGTTTTGGACATAAAATTCTTTGTTGTTTTATTTTTCAAAGGTTATAGCCACAAATTCAAAGTCTATAAGAATGGTTTAAAATCATGAAAATAGGGTACCTATAGTAATGGTTTTGGAAAAACCATGGCTATTAATCTACTTGAATGGATCCTACTTGCATGATTGGAAAAATCATGACTATAACTTATAGTAACAGGTTTTTTGGCTATATCCACAGTTTAAAACCATGGCTATAAAAAAATTTATAATTGTGATTAAATGTATAAATTAAATTCAAAAACAAAATTTAAACTGATCAGGAAGGCTACACTCTATCTAACACATTCATAACATGATGTGTACATAATTAATTTTAATTTAAAAAAATAATTTTATTTTAAATTATAGAGGATGGGGTCTCAAGAACTATTTATAAAGATAACTAAGATAGGATAATTAAATAATTAATAAGATGATTAATTTATTAATTCAACAAATTTATCTCAATAAATAACGAATCGAAATGAATGCTGACTAGTTTAATGTGTAGTCATTTTTTAGTCAAAATTTTCCTTATGAATTTTATTATTTCCTTATGTTTTGGAAATCACAAATACTTTCCTTAATAATATATTATTTTTATAAGTTTAATTAAAGGTATTTTATACTAGTTCAAAAAAAAATTGAATATTGATCTTTGATATCATTCATGTTGTTTTCTAGAAAATTATAACAAAATTTTTTCCTTAAGACAGAATAAGATATTTATTTTCATTGAAACAAATATCGTATTTGGTCTTAAGGAAAAAAAATTGTTAGAAACTTCTAGAAAATAGCATGAAAGATATCAAAGATCAAGGTTCTAAATATTTTTGAACTAGTATAAAATACATTTAATTAAACTTATAGAAATAATATATTATTAAGGAAAGTGTTTGTGGTTTCCAATATATAAGAAAATAAGAAAAGTCATAAGGAAACTTTTGACTCAACAATCTCCCCATTTTTTGAAAGCACAAAAAAACATTTTATGTAGAGAATATTATGACCAAAATATATCATATTTATAATTAAAAAGAAATACTTATCTCCCCTTGAGTATATGATTCAAAATGAATATGGATAACTCCCCCTTAGGTTATGAAATCCCCTAAGGATCATATTCTTGTCTTTATGTATTTGTCTTCCTGTATTAAAGAAATATTTAACTCTTACTTAAGGATTTATTCTTTAATAATTCCCCCCATTACTTAAACATTCTCCTCCTTATACTAATATTCTTTTTAGAACATTATTATGGGATCAAAATATGAATGTATATGGAAAAATACAAGAGGGAGTGAATTTTAGGTTTAAAAAATTATTTTTATCCCTTAAAAGGATCTATGTTTAAAAAAGATTTAAACTAATCCAAATCACTAGACCTCTTATTGTATTGAAAAAAAAATCATAATCGCCTTGGGTCTAGTAAATATCATAAACAGATTGATTGTGATAATGTATTTCATAGGTTGTATTTGAAACTAATCATATTCTAAGAAGAAAAAATTTGATCAGAGTGAGTGTGTATTAGATCATAATCACAATGGTTATGATAATAAAAAAAAATACAATTGATTCTATCATAAAGCATAAAAAATCATATTGAGTATTAAAAAGATCATTATCAGTGTATTACAAATAAATCTTAATTATATTATTATAGAGTTATTATAATCATAATGGTTACAATAAATAAAATAAAGAATAGAAAGATGAATAAGTAAAACAATTCACTTTCTATTATAATTAAATGGGAATTTAAAAGAATAAAATTCTTTTAACCCAAAGAGAAGGTTATCATTTCACCTAGGATAGAGGTTCCTTAAATTATACTTTCAAGAAATTCAGTCTTACCCACACCAGGGTAATCCCTCGATTAGATGATTGGTTTCAGTCTATCTGCCTATCCCCGACAGCCCTCGATTAAGTAGGTAATCAGTACCTCTGTCTTCCTAGCCTTGGAATCCCTCGATCTAAAAAAGATCATCACTAGTCTATCTGTCTATCCTCGGAATCCCTTGATTGTATTCACAATTGATCAGTATCGCATGAATAAAAACAAAAATCCTTGAAGATACAAGTATTAGGAACAAGTTGTTCACAACTTATAAACTTCATAGTTTTCTCATAGAGAAATATTTTGAAAAATCTCTCGCATAGTGTCTCTAGTTTTTCAAAAAAATTAACATCTTCAAGCTCATACAAATGACCTGGTATTTATAGCCTTCATCCCAATGGTCATATTTTGGTTTCAATGTTTTTATTTCTTCCTAAAAACTTGAAGGTACTTGGACAATTGTCACTCCAACGATCATATTATAACTGAAACAACGATATCATTTTACTAATCATATCAAAATATAATATATGATATCATTTTGATTAAGCAGTTTTCTTTTTTATATTACATTTTTTTGTGGTTATGATAAAGTGAGTATGAAAATATTGTTTAGAATATAAAAGTGAACAGTAAATAGAAAGTGTTTCTTATAATTTATCTTTTTTAATAACTCTGATACAAGATTTTATATGATTTAAGGTAGAATCTTATTTAAGTATACCTTTGTGATTATTTCATTATGTGTCTTTATCGAACATAAGGTGATTTTTATTAACCTTACAAAAGAATGGTTATTGAATCCTATTTTTTTAACTTTGTTAAAAAAAATTCCTTAAGGTTAAAAATTAGAGTTTTTAAACATACAATTAACCCCCCCCCCCCTCTTGTATCTGAGCATCTTCATACATATTTCGATCTTACAGTTGTTTTATGTTGTGAATTATCATGTTCTTGACTGACCTATGTATGTGTCGAGTTTATATTGAATTTAATTATTTATTTCATGAGTTTTTGGGATAAAATTGTTTAAATTAAATATAATGGCATGTGTTTCATTCCTTCCACATTTATTATGTGTGGTCCTAGGTGTCCAAGGATTATTTATTTAACACTAAACCCATGTTACCCCTCACTTGTGAGTGATTAAACATTTGTAAAGAAATGAGATACTAGCATGAGGAGTGTTAGACCATTATAGTATTAACAATACAACAAAATGGGTTTAATTTTAGTTTAAAAAATTTAATCATATAATTTTCACAATAACTTTAAGAAATCTAATCAAACAAACTATTATACCAATATAATTTGTAACCAGAGTAAGAATAGTTTATAAGAAACAATATAAAATTTTCTAAATAGAATCACAATACAAATATATAAAAATTATAAAAAAAATATAATAAAGTAACACAAATATTATTAAAGTAGGTGACAAACTTAAATTATTTTTCCTAAGAAAGTTCTTCACTTTTACCTCAAGTGATAAAAAAGTATCTAAACCTAACTTTAGGTATCCCTGACTTAACATATCCTAAGTTTGGGCTTCCAATACTAGTAATCCCTCAATCAGAATGGTCAGACAAACTCGGTTTCCTTATCCATGGGAACCCTCAATCAAGATAATAGGAAAACTTTGTTTCCCTAAACCCAAGAACCCTCAATCCACCAGATTTGAAAAACAAAAATTATAACAACAAATATTAAGTAATTTTCAAAGATAAATTCACAAATGATTCCCTATGAAAAATATCTAATGATTAAAAAAATTCGGATATAGTAAAAAGATGTTAAAAAAATTCATAAGAAACTTTAGGTTATTGGTATGAAAAAATATCCTTATCCTCAAGGTTATGTTTTATTTATATACAAGCTCTAACATTTGAATTCTGCACTTCCCAAGATCAGTTATAATAACCTTGGACAAATGAATTCTTCACTCGATAGGTTCATCACAACATCATTTTTTCTAATGGTCATTATGTATTTCACCATTATAATACATAGAATATTCCATATAGTATAAATGAAAAACATTAATTGGTAACATTATTCATCTTCATCCAATAGGATTAATAAATGTTCATCTCGTAGGCTTTTTTGTCTCCATCTGATGAAGTTTGTATGGTAGAATTCATATTACTTTATCAGATGGAATTTTTAGTACTTTGTATGATGGACTTTATAAACCTTCCATCTGATAAAATTCATATACATCCTTCCAATGTAAATTTTACATGTTCATTTATTATACTTCATATATATCTGTCTGATGGAACTATTATTATTTATATGATATAAATAAAAATGTTCCTACAAAACAATTTTATAACTTAGGAAATATAAATGTTCGAAACATGAAAACATATTAAGTGTGGATTTTGATTTGTAAAAGTAAAGGTGGAAGGAGGTATTTTTACTAAACAAACTCTCCCTTTTTGAAAATCATAATACATACCACTTAAGGAAAATAAATAAAAGTAAAACTTTGAAATACTTACTCCCCCTTACATAAATTTCAATTATTCTTACTTTATCCTATTTTATCTCCACTTCACTTTTAAGTACTTTTACTTTCTCCCTTTCTCCCATTTGGGGTTTTCAAAAATAACTTAAGGGTGAGAGATATTAGGTAGATAAACATTCCTAAAATGTTTGAGAGATTATCTATAAAAATAAGTAGAAAATATTTAAGAAGATATGGTATCTAAACAATTTAAAATTCATCTAGATGGTATAAGAAATAGTTACATCCAAAATATTTAATAAATAATTATTTAAAAATTCAAGATTTCAATAAAATTTTATTCTTTCTTGGATAACTTATTAACAACATCCTTCATCGTTATTAAATCATTTTAGGTATTCTATGAGTATGATACTATTAAATCAAAAACAAATTACCCTCTCTTCTAGAACCTCAATCTTCTTATTCTACTTATAAAGTTCAAGATATTCTTTTTATAGTGAGAGACTTTAGATAATATATGGATCTTGTAAAATATCTTACTTTAATGTTTATATTGTCACTATACTTTGAGACTATATTAGTTGCTCTTTTGATCCCTACATTTTTATCATCAAAAAACATCATATCTCCTTTTATATGATTAATATATATTATTATACTCATAGTAAGTGGTGTTTTTTTAGCTCCCGCTCTTTTCCCATGCCCTAGGTGGTGAGGGTCGCCGCCAGTGCCCCTCCCCTATTGATGGGGAGGGATTGTCCTTCCGTATCGGAGCACCCAGCTTCTTTCATCCCATTCTCCAACCCTCACTTCTTGCCATCGTTCACTGGTGTTTCACTTTTCCTTAAAGACTTAAACCTCTGAGATGGATTCCCTTAGCTTGTGCTATCGACCTCAGAGTTTACTGATGCTTTAGTACTTTTAAATAAAATCTTTGTTGCTCGTTTTAGTTCTCAGCAGCCATCGGTGTACACCTTCAGCGGATTTATTTTTGAATCATGGGATCTTCAAGAATGAGAAACTATTAGTCTGCTCAAGAAGCACTATATCATGATCTGCCTCTCATCCCTGGATGATCTGATCATAGTGTGGTCTGAAGCTCCTTGTTCCTACAATGGACTCCACTTCCATATGGTCAAATGTTCCTACAATATTCATATGAAGCAGGATACTCCGACAATGGATTTTTGGGTAAGATTCCCCGAGCTCCATCTCCATTTTCAGAACCCTTATATAATTTGAATGATAGGTAACTTGGTCAGTCATTATCTCTGATCAGACTTGAGAACCATGTCCATCTATAACCCTACTTCCCCACTCATTTGAGTTGAATTTTAAGTCTCAAAACCCCTGGTTGAATGGGTCTAGATCTCTGTAGGTGAGGAATTTCGATGGAAGCAACCTGTCGTGTTTGAGTCTTGGACACTTTTATGCTCTTCATGCTCTCACCATGGGAATTTGTCTCACTCTTTCCAATGAGGTAGTAAGGGTCCCTGTAGGAGGATGGATTTGGGTGATGGTTCCACCCCCAATATCTTGTTGTCTGCTCAGATTTCCCCTAATCATGGTTTCCCTTCGGATGTGGACTGCATCAGGAAAATTGAAGGTCAAAATTTGTCTAGGCCTATATAGAACTCTTCTAATCTATTGCTCCTATGTGATGGTGCTCAGGTTTTTCATAAGACTCCTAATTCCATACTTCTTAAACCAAAAGTCTCAGATATATTTGAAAAACTAAAATGTGATCTGGGTGCTGCTAGCCCTTCGAAGGTCGTGGTTGTAGTGGAACCGTGTGATGTTGAACATGACATGCAACTAGTGTCATCTAGTCCAACCAATAGAGCTGTGATTATTGGGGATGTCTATGATGATTATCCCATAGGTAATGATCCTCAATTTCTAATCTTAGAGGATTCAATCTCTCAATTCAAGTTTATGGGTCGTGGCTTCAAGCATCCAAGCAGTTCAGAAATTCTAGTACAGGTCTTACAGGCAAGAAAATATTATGATGAGAAGGTGAATTCTGGAGGAATGGCTATTAATCCTCAAAATCAGTTTTCTGTGTTGGGAGAAATAGAGTGTCAAGATTATGAGGATGGGCATGAAGTGAAGGCCTCCCAAGAGGATATGAATTCTTCCTTAGACTCCCCCACTAATTCCAAGTAAGATAAATTGGTGGAGGACTATCTTAGATCCTCTTTAAGGAAGGGTAATATCACTATCATTGATTTTGATGATTTTGTTAAGCGAACTCGGAGGACACATTGAAGGAAAGAATATTCAAATTTACCAATTCCTCCAGTTACTAGATCCTCAAGAAAATTCAATCCACCTATAAAGGTGTCCAAAATTTTAGAGAATTGCTCTTTGAGAAAAGACAAAGAATCTAATAAGCATCTGGAACCTGATGAAAATGAGGTTGTGGATCCTGATAGCCTCCAGTGTGGAAAGGAAATGATGGATTTTGATGAGTGGGAAACCATCATTAATGGAAATGATGAATTCTAAGAAAATTCTATGAAGGTCGATTCTTTGTAAGAGGACTTTGATTGGATAGTTGAGTGGGGAATAAAGTTTACTTTAAACTCAGAATAGGATTCTTGGATTAAAAAACAATGTTGTATTTTGTCTCATGGATTTAATGGAAAGAAGATCTCAATAAAGGAGCTCATTCAATATTGGGACAAGATTACACTCTATTTTTAATACCACCTCAAAGACGAACCAGACTGGTGTAATACCTCTCCTCAATGGAGTCTTCTCATAGGTATGGTCTCTAAAAGTCTTAAACTGAAATTCAAAGATTTGTCTATTTCTTATGAGGTTTCTTGATGTTTTTTTATACTTTTATGGTTTCCCACTTTTCTCACAAAAGTGTTTTTTAATAAAAAATAATATGATGATGATGATATCTTATTATACTTTTGAACTTTCTAAATTCCACTAAATATTTTCCTTTGAAATATTTAAACTCAACCTTATTATGAATAATAGTTTCAATGAGTTGTTTCAGAGATCTTTACCCTTCAATCATATTGAATTTTCCATAAATATACTTATAATGATCTTGGATGTCTAGAAGTATTTTCATAATTCCTTCAAGACACTTTATTACTTCATTGAAGTAGTTCATTATCATCTCATTCTACTTGGATGTTGTATTGGGAGAAAATTCAGTTGAGACGCTTGGAACTTATATAGAATTAGGCTCTCTAACGCATGGCAGCCTAGATTCTTCTCTTTTGATGAAATTATACTGAGATATTTCTATAACATCTATTTCTTCATCAGTCAAAGCATGTTCTAATGACTTTGATTTCATCTCTTTATTTTCATCATTAGAATATTCTTCATCTTTAGAACTAAGAAATATTTCTTCTTTAGATTGTGATGATAGAAAAGTTGAATTAGTACCATAGGATTCATAAATATCTAATGATCTTCTTAACTCTTTAACAACCTCATCTTTCTTCCTTAACATTATTATCTTCCCTGGTGCTCGAGAAAGTTCTATGGAATGAGAGGATTTTTCAATAACTTCCTTTTTCTAATTAATTTTAAATAACTTTATCATCATCTTGATCATCTCATTGTTCTTATATAACAACTTTATTTCCCTTCTACTTCCCATCAGATAGTGGAGTATTTTTAGAATGAACAGTTGAAACCTCTTCTTGTGGATCGGTATGAGGAACAATGGACAGAGGATCAATGGTCAGAATAAGCTTTAGTTCCTTCACTATATTATTGAACATATAAACTTATCACTCATTCCTATCAACTTTTTCATGAGTTAACTCAATTTTCCTTTGGAAATATATTACTATATTATCCTTCTTATATTTCACAACTTGTTTTTTCTTCCTTTATTCTTCTTTAAAATTGTAAAAAAAAAATTGGTATTTCAAAGCCTTAGATTCTATAAGATCAAAACTAAAACATTGATCCCCACATTTATTCTAATTTTTATTATTTAAGAAATTAGGGAATTCTTCATCAGATATTGTCATCATCTTCTTCTTAGAAAATTTTTGAGATTTGAGAGAAGTATAACTAGCCTTCCTTTTACTATGAACTTTTTTCTTGAGTGTTTTATCTTCTTTATCATATGAACTTTTGGTTTCCTTTTCTATAAACTTATTCAAATAAGAAACAAATATAATCCATTTTTTATAATTTTTTAATCACTAAAGTAAGATATTATAACTTTGATTGGAATAATTTAATTCTTAATGTTATGGTATTTCATGAAGTTAACCAAGAATTTATTGATAAACTTTATATAGAGAATAATTATGATCTTTATCAATCCATACTTGATTTACTCTATATATCTCAATATAAATTTCACTATATTGAACCTTCACATGTTAAAAATTAAATCTAAAACATATATTTCTTGGACCTTCAACATGTCCTTGTCACCTTTCCTTGGTATAATAAAATTATTAACCCACATAGATACCATTATTGTATCTGGTGCAAGATGCGATAGCTTTATTATCTTCTCATATGAGGAAAATAAGGTTTTATCTTAAATATTATTATAAACAACTGATCATTTCTGGTATCTTATGAGTAAAAAAATATAATTCACCTTATAGAGGTATCTCCACAAACTCAGTAATATTCATGATATTAACATAATATATATTTCCAAATAAAATGAAGGATACATTCTTTAATCCATCTATTTTATTAAACTCTAGGGTTACATAAAACTCTCTTTCTATGCTTGGATAATGTAAGTCAAATCATCTTTGGATATACAAAGAGAAAAGGTTTTTCTGGTGATATGAACAAATTTTCTATATAATAAAATAGAGGAATGATTTTTTCTGATGAAACTTTGGATAAACCTCATTCTGATGAATCTTAATAAGTTTATAAGAAAATATCTATCCAATGTTTTTTGTAAATAGGGTAAGAAAAAAATGAAGAAAATCATTTGAAAATCATAGGAAAAATGTTCTCCCCATTTTTGAGGATTTTTTTAATGTAAAGGGATAAGTAAAAAAAGAATCATATGAATGGTCACTTTAAGTTTATTATTCCAAGATTTTTTTTAATATATTCAAATCTATCAAAATTGGGGGGCTTTCCAAAAATATTCGAAAGTAGTTTCTACATTCTAATAAACTATAAAATAATATCTTTTTTGTGGGATCTTGAAGTAAGTGGTGTCTTATATCTATGTGATTAGATCATAAGTGATGTGTTGGGTTCTTACTCAAAGCTATGTCACTTGTGTTATCACACAAATTAAGAGTTTTACTAAAACTCATTCCAAAATCAGTGATTGTGTAGTGCAACCATAACCCCTGAGCACAAAAACATCCAAATATTATATATTTAGCTTTGGTAGTGGAAACTGATATTGAGTGTTGTTTCTTACAAGGGTAAGAAACTAAATCTTCTCATAAGAAATGAAAAGTTCCAGATATACTTTTATTATCTATTTTATAACCACCAAATTCATCATCAGAAAAACTTTTTAGTTCAAAATCAATTCTAGAAGAATAAAATTAACCAAGATCTAAAGTTTATTTAAGGTAATGAAAAAATCATTTTATATCTTTAACATGGGATTATTTTGGATTTTCCTTAAATATTTCACATAATCATACAAAAAATATTAAGTACGGATAACAAGATATAAGATATAACAAACTACTAATCATTACTCTAAAAAAATTAATCAATCGTTTTCCCAAATTCATCAAGATCTAAAAATTTTAGGTTTTGATAAGATTACTTATACTTTTATCATTGTAATAGCCAAATATTTTAAGTAAATATATTCTATACCTTTTTTGAGATAATAAATTTCCTTCTAGTTTTTGAAAAATTTGAAATCCAAGGGAAAATATTAGATTACCCATCTTGCTTATTTCAAACTCATAATTCATAAGTTTTTCAAAGGAATAAAAAATATATTTTTAAGTTGAAACAAATATAATTTCATTAAAAAAATTTGAACATTGATGTTTTCTTTAAAAAAAATATGAATACAAAAAGTTGTACCAGCATCTCCCTTAACAAAACTATTTTGAAGTAAAAATCTGGTAATTTTATTATATCGAACTCTTGGTTCTTAATTAAGTCCATAGAGTTCCTTAGTAAGTTTATAAACATTTTCCAGAGTATTTTTATTTTCTAAAACTGGTTGTTTTTCAATATAAACTTTCTTATATAAATATTCATTAAGAAAATTATTCTTAATATCCATTTGAAAAAGACTAAAATTTAAGAATGTTTTAAAGGCTATAAGTATCACATATATTTGAGTCTAGATACTGGATTTAATGTTTCTTAATAATATATTACTTTTTCTTCATTATATACCTTAGTAACTATCCTAGCCATATTTCTTACTATAATTACATTTTCATTATGTTTGTTACAAAAATCCCATTTTACTCCAATCATAGGAAGATATTTAGGAAATTTTACCAAGGTCCAAACTTTGTTCCTCTTAATATCATTAAGCTCATCCTGCATTTCCCTTATCCGATATTTATTTATTAATGCCTCATCGGGTGTTTTGGGTTCAAACTAAGATAATAATGAAGAATTTTCACATTCATTTCTTAGAGAACTTCTAGTTTTAACTGTTTAATTTACATCATCAATGATATTATCAATGGTATGATTCCTTAAGATTGTCTTATTCTTTAGGTTTATAAAACGATTTTCTTTAACAACATGTTGAATTTATTCTTAGGGTAAAAATTATAAAATTACTTCTTCAGTTTTTATTCTTTTCGAATAATATTCTAACATGGATTGAAAACCAATTATAAAAATATCATCTAAATATGTGGCTTCAGGTTTTTTGAAAATAAAAGGGTCGGTTTCATAAAAATTTACATGCATTATTTCCTCAATAGTGTTTATTATTTTATTAAAGACGTGATAATCCTTAATTTTTGTAGCATATCCAATAAAAAATTCTTCATTGTCTTATGGAGTGAATTTATGTAATTTATCTTTAGTTTTCAAGATTAATACCTTGCATCCAAAAACTATGAAGTAAGAATGTTTTGGATTTCTTCCTATCCAAAATTCATAAAGATTTTTCTTAAGAAATTTTCTAATTAAAACTTGGTTTATTGTATAATTGGTATTACTAATAGCTTCATCCCAAAAATGTTTAACAACTGAGTATTCACTCAACATGGTTCTAGTAATCATCTAAATAATTATATTTATTCTTTTAACTAAACCCTTTTTAGGTGTTCTCGGAGATGAGAAGTTATGTATAATTCTTTTATTGCTATAAAAAGTTTCAAAATCAAAATTTTCAACTTATCCACGATGATCATTGTGAATAGTAACCAAAGTTAGGTTTTCTCATTTCTAATATGGAATAAAAGAAATAAAACAAAAAATATATCTTTTAACATTTTATAGAAAGAATAGACCCATTTCTAAAATTTTCCCAACACCTTTAAGAAATTTTATTAAACAAGTTGCCTATAGAAATATAATTTATAACCAGAGTAAGAAATAGTTTATAAGAAACAATATTAACTTTTATAAATATATTCACTGTATAAATATGTAACACATGTAAAAACAAGTATAATAAAGTAACACAACTTTTATTAAAGTTTGTAAAAAACTTACAATAAATTTCCTATGAAAGTTATTCACTTTAACCTCAAGTGATGAGGAAATCTCTAAAATTGAGTTTATGTATCCACTACTTAACCTACCGTAAGGTTATCCTTTCGATATTACTTCATCCAATGGACTTTTTAATACTTCTTCTGATGGTCTTTATAAACGTTATATCTAATATAATTCGTATGTGTTCTTCCAATGTAAATTTTAAATGTCCCTAATTTATACTTACTATAGATCCATCTACTAGAACTATTATTCTTCACCTAGTATAAATGAAAACTTTCCTAAAAAAACTTTATAACTTAGGAAATATAAATGTTAGAAACATGAAAACATATAAAGTGTGAATTGTGAATTTCAAAATTAAAGGTAAAAGGTGGTATTTTGACTCAACGAAGAGATGGTTCAGGATCTGATCCAAGGTGAAACTAACTAAGGAGTTATATAGGTAAATGGTGGAATGATGCAACTCGATCCATATATCAAATTAAGGATTTTTCCCCCTAGGTTCAAGGTTGGTTTATCTTTTACTCGATAAAACAACCAATAGATAAAATCTCGTGATCATATTACTTATTTATTTTATTTTTCAAGTGCATGGTTATTTATTTATTTATAAGATGAATGTTTATTTTATGATTAAACACAATAACATAAGTTAAATTAATTAACAATCATAAAAGATAAAATAAAATAAATGAATTATGAAAAAATTATTTTATCATACATGGTTAATTAATTTTGTAAAATCTACATAATATTAACAAACATATGATGGATAAAATAAATAATATTTTTATATAAAGATTAAAAAAACTCTTGAGGAAAATATTAATTCAAACATCATATTCTATTACTTGAGTTAGAATGAAATTATAGATTAAATTATTGGTATATCACTTATTACGATATTTTCACTTATCGGGGAGTTATAATGAAAGTTCTGGGTTGAATTAACCAATTTATCATCAAGAGTAGTTTATCCCATAATAATTGGTCTAATTTGAAGTAAATTTTTAAGGAAATTTGAGTTTAGTATTTCAGGATTGGGTAATCCACTCAATAAATTAAGAAAATATGAGTTAATGGAGCTGGAAAGACCACCTACCTAAATATCTTCAGATAATTTCATAAGGTCTCTACATATTTTATTTTAAGGGGAATATAGATATTTTACACTATAATATTTATGAAATAGTTTATTTTAAATCTAATGGTTTGGGATATTGGGATTTGAAAAAATAGTGGTTTACTAATAAATTTAATTTACACATCCCAATTGGCAATCAAGATAAAGTACTAAAAATTACTTTTATTATACAAAATGGAAAGTATAACCATGAGAAAAATATGATAATTAGTGGAAAAATAAATTTTCCTCACCATAAAAAATTTAAAAGTGTTATAATCATTTATACACTTCACTTCCATAGTAAATTTGTATTACATTCTATAATATTCTATTCTTGGTTAGCCACGTTAATGAGAAAGTGAAGGTGAAAAGGATGCATATGAGAGATACATGGAGGGTGCTTCAAAGTTTTATTACATCATGTTATTGGATATATTTGGAGATATGAAGAAGATACATCAATACATGGATGTATACACCATGATAACTCATCTCCCAAATCTTGAAAAGGAGAAATAGAGGCAAAATATAAACTAGATTGTCACAACATTTTATAATTATAAAATGGAATATGGGTGCCTAGATAGTGATATTGACTTCAAGATACTAAATTATATTGGTCAGATAGAAAATTGAATCTTTCATATGGATAATAAATTATCCATTAATCACATATTATCATACTTACCACCTAGATTCTCCATATTTATCAAGAATTATAGGATGAGTAGTATAGATAATCCACTTGGTAATCTATTGACTATGATTCTACATGCATATAAGGATTAGTGTGAACACATTTAATCACACCTTATGGTGAATGATATCACCCCCCCCCCCCCCCTCCATTGGTATCCCTCCCAAACCAGTAGTGAAGATAATGAGTAACCCTTGAGCCTCGCCTCTAGCTGGCCTTGGGTTGGCGACTAGCACTGATATGAAAAACACCCATATGGGAGGAATTTCCCTCAATATATTAAAGGATTGATAGAGAATATAAAAAACCACCAAAAAACTTCATTTTATAATATAAAATAAATCAACCCTTCCAGCATGTGTATGTTAAGTAATTCAAATAAATTATCTAAAGTAAATACCAAAAAAACTAAGGTTAAGACTCCATAGAAACATTGATCTCTAAGATAGTAATGCCTAGATATATCCTCATAAACCTTCTATAAATATAAAAATGTTTTATATAAATATAGGGTTAAAATAACATGTGTTATTATTGAGATCATACCCAAGTTCTCCCATGAAAATGTGAAAAGTGCATATTAATGCACCAATGAGAAAACATCAGAACCAATAAGCACCTAGAAATGTCATATATCCATCCCAAACTCGTCAAGGATCACTCAAAAAATAATGAAAGAAAATAGTAATATAATATTAAGAAAAAATTGGTAAAGTTTCCTCATATCCACTTCCCCACTAAGTTTTCACTCTCATGCCACAATTCTAAATGTCCTAGCTCTCATTGCTTCCATGGCATCTCTTCACCACACATTAACCCATCTATAATGTAGGTTGGGTTAAAAACCTACCTACCCCAACCTCTTGTAGGGCTCACTATCCTATGATAGTATCATTTTCATCATGTTCATATCTTATGCCACTACCGCATCATCACACATCTAACCACAACATCACAACAAGGGTAGTATGGTATCATAAATTTGAAATACATCAACCTAGTTCCCTCCTATTACAGCACATGAACCAAACTATATATCATATCCTATCATAAATAGGCATCTCCACCAATTGTGTCATCATCAAAGGAAAAAATATGCCACTAACTATGTCATTTCTTGATACCACTACCAAAGGAATAGCGGGGAAGTGAGGTAATCATACATCCATTCCTCACCATATAGATGTTGTAAAAAACACCCCTAGAATATTTGGGTGTTAGTACATGGTACAAGTTATGGGTGTGGTTCGTATAAAAGTAATGGGAAAATACAAGAATAGATATACACCAAATAGCACACAAACCTAACCTAAAGGTTTAACATTAATAATTTATCACATTTGCCTTAACATCAACACCATACTAACGTAACCACATGATGCCACCAACTAGATGAAACTAATCCATATAACAACAACACACGGCCCATAGTTTTATTTATTTAAATTATATATTTATCCACCTATCCATATTATTAAATTAATAAAAAATATTCATTAATCAGGACATTTATCTTCATATTTTATGCCAAAACATTAAATCCAACACTTTCATTTAAATTCTATTTAAATTAAGTCTAATCACGATTATTAAATTCATTTTCCAAAGAGGAATTCCTAAACCACATTATTGAATCCCACTATTAATAGTTTTATTCCACTTCTACCTAGATACTACAATAAGGTATCACACAACCACATATCAACCACCACACTTACACTACCTACAACATATCCTACGTCTGAACTGGTCAGACCTAAAATTGTACAAACCCCAAAATTTCCACACAACTACATTACTAATAAAAAACATAATATCATCACACCACATTAGGTTTCCATAAAACATATTTTACCATGATTCATTTATAAGTGTATTTCATATTAAATTATCTTCTTCTGCATGAATATTTTCCCACAGTTCCATATTTAAACAAGTGACCCATTATTAGTAAAATATTTATGTTAATCCTTTTATGAGTGGTGGGTTTAAATAAATAAATAAATAAAATGTTTTCAATACATAATAGGGGTTAATAAATTCACAACATCCATAATATGCTCATCGTAACAGGTTATATGTTTCAAGAGAAAATAAACCGGGAATAATAAGGAAACAAATAAACATGTGTGATTACTCTTCCTACCTTTAAATTCAATTTAATATGGTTCAATATATTCATTATTTAATACATACTACCCATGCATTTGAATAAAAAATCATACAAATTTTACATATATAAATAAAGAGGGAATAAGGATCCCCTTCTAGGAAAAGAAGTTCCAAAAAATGTTGCACCGAAAATAGGGGAAAAGAAGACGATGGAACCGCTTGAATATCATGAAGTTAAAGTCTTGATAAATCATAAAACACTTTCATATAAGGGAGTAATATGAAATAGAAATGATCTCCTACCTCAAATGTGGAACACTATTCTAGAAGACATAGAGGGAACCAAGCTATTGATCATGCCTGGAATCATGAGCAGGAAGTCTTTAGGTCAATGGTAAATGACTCCAAGTCTCAAGAATAAGGTTTTAGTTAATCCACAATCAAAAGAGACAAGAATATACCTAAATGTAGGAAATATAATTATTTAATATTTCAAATAAAAATCCTAGAATAACTTTGAAGACTATCACAGTCAGTATTCCATTTTAATTATCATTTAATTGAGTTACATTTAAATCGTGACGAATAACCCATTTAAAACCATAGTGCTTAAATAATTAAAATAGAATATTTAATCCCTAAAAAATATATTTTAAAAATTTTTATCCTTAAATCCCATATTTTATGTTAAAATCATTTTTAATTTAATTCTATAAAAATCAAGGTATCTTGAAAAACTAGAAAATTTAGAAAACTGTTGAACTGGTTGTAAGAAGGGATCGACCACACCAAGCCAAGAAACTAACTATAAGAAAGAACCAACTAATTTTATAAAGTAAATAGCTGAATTTACAAAGGAACCAACAAACCAAAAGAATAAAAAACTAGCCTCATGAAGAAACACAGTGATTACATAAAGGAACAAGTGATCATAAGAACAAAATGACCTATTATAAGAACAAACAAAGCGATTTCTTGAAAGGACAAACAATTTCACGACCTAACCAAGTGACCACATAAAGAGAAAAGTGATTTCATAACCAAACCAAGTGACTACATAAAGGGATAAGTGATTGTATGAATAAATTGACCAACTACATGAAAAAAACCAAATGTTTTCATGAAGGGACAAGAAACTGCATGACCAAACCAAGTGATCGCACAAAGGGACAAGGGACCGCATGAACAAAACGACCAACCACATGAATAAAACCAAGTGACCATATGAAGGTACGAGTCATTGCATGAAAAAAATAACCTACCACAAGAATAAACCAAGAGACCACATGAGGGGACAATCATCCACATGACCAAACCAAGTGACCACATGAAGGGACTGATCAACATCATAAACAAACTGATTAACCATAGGGTTAGTCAACTGGCCATGAGAACAACCTTGAAGATTTCAAAGGGAAGAAGACCCAAACACCCCCTTAACACTTCTAGGACTTTTTAAATCACAAATGAAATTTTTTTAGGAACCTAAGAAATTACATCATATACCTTTAAAATAATTATTGATCTTGATAATCAAAAAAGAACCTAGAAAGAATAGGAAAAGGGGGTCCAGACAATCTGAAACATACCACCCAAGTATCTTGGTATAATAAGAACATAAACATGCATTATAGTAACAAAACACATATCCATGTGACATCATCAGAAAAAGGTATATATTTAATCTCAAATAAATCATAGGGTTAAACATATCATATAAAAAAGGGAAATAAGAAAAGAATAAAAACAACTTAGGGTATTGATCATGCATCTGTTACTCCTACTCCCAAGTACTATCCTCCACTCCACTATGACTCCATAGCACATGAACCAAGTGGATAAATCTCCCATGTATTAACTTACCCTTATTATCTAGGATCTCAACTGGCCACTTCAAAAACGTCACATTGTCCTTGATTTCCAAATCTCCCTAATCAATGATATGATATTTATTATGAAGATAACAATGAAGATGAGACATGTGGAAGACATTGGGAACTCTATCAATCTATTTTGGGTGTTCCAATCGATAATGCACCTCACCAATTCACTCCAACACTTCAAAAGGACCAAAAAACCTGGGAGAAGGCTACTCCCTTGGCCAAACCTTTACTACCCCCGATGAGGGGAAACCTTCAAAAGCACATAGTATCCAACCTCAAAATATAGAGGCATTTACCTAAGATCTTCATAGAAATTATGGTGGTCTTATAATACCTTCATCTTCTCTTTAACCACTTGGATATTCTCTGTTTTTCTCTACACCACATCAAGACCAAGGACTACTGACTCCCCAACCTCGGTTCAGTATAATGTAGAATGACATGATCGCCCATAAAATGCCTAAAATGGAACCATACTAATGGATGAATGATATCTATTGTTGTAGTAAAACTACACCAACAGTAGGTGGGTCACCCATGATTCACCAAATTCCAAGACACAAGCCTATAATAGGTCCTCTAGTGTCTATATGGTTCACTCTGTCTGCCCATCTATCTATGGATGGAAATTAGTGCTAAGGCATAATTGATAGCCAAAATAATGTTGCAGTCATCTCCAAACTCATGAGGTAAAATTATAATCCTTATTAGATACAATAGAATTAATTACCCCATGTATTATCATAACTTCATCCACATACCACCTCGAAAAAAAATCCATAACACTTAACTCCATGCTTTCTAGAAAATGGGTCAACTTTATCCGTCATTCCATGATTACCCAAATGGAATCACAAATTACCTTAGGTTGGGGTAACCTAGTGATGAAATTCATAAATATGTACTCCCACTTCCACTTGGGGACTTATAAGTCTTGAAAAAAACATTCATGTATATGGTGCTCTACTTTTAGTTATTGAAAAATCAAAAACCATTCCATGAACTCCACCACTAACTACTTCATACTAGGACACCAAAGTTGTCTCCTAAAGTCATGGTACATGTTAGATACACTTGGTTGCACTATTAAGGATGAGTTTTGAAACTCATAGAGTACTACCTCATGCATGTTCAATGGAACAAATATCCTTCCCTGAAACAACATATGATTTTTGACTATCCTTGGTCTACCCCCACTAGAGCATCACCATGACTGACACTATCTCATATCAATTGTACCTCTGAGTCTTTACACTGATACTCCTCCACCTACAACATCGAGGTTAATTCCAATATCATCCAATATAGTATATATCTACCACTAACTTCTTCTATATTGAGATTCATTATTGAAATAACTTTCATCACTTTCTAGGCATCCTCAGTATCCTGAACAATATCTCCCCACAACTTTCAACATAGTGCATCATCGACCACATTCCCATTTCCTATGGTGTAAGATATCTCAAAATTGTAATCCTAGAGAAAATATATCCACCTCCACTGGTAAGGGTTTAAATTCTTATAATAGAAGACATAGCTTGGACTGTTGTGGTCTGTAAATTCCAAGGAGCACACACCGATGAGTAAATTTCACCACAACTTTAGGAGAAACACTATTGTTGGAAACTCTAGGTCATTAGAGGTATAGTTACACTCATGGAGACACAAATTTCTAGACCCATAAGAGATCATTTTTATTTAACACATCAATACGCATCCTAGGTCCAAACAGGAAGCATCACAAAAGACCTAAAACATCACCACTTCCTCTAGAAACTGAATCATAGGGGCACTGATCAACCTCTCTTTCGTGTAGTTAAAAGATATTTGAAATTTATTAGTCTATATGAATACCTAGTCCTTCCTTATCAAATCTATCAATAGGGATACATTATGAGATAATTAAGACACAAACCTCTCATAATAGCCTATAAGACTAAGGAAAATGTGAACCTATTCCATGTTATTGGGTACTGTATAAGAAACAATGTCTTTATTTTTGACCGGTCCATGACCACACCCTACTGAGACACCACATATCCAAGAAAGTTCACCTCTTGTGTCCAAAATTTCACTTATATAGCTTTGTATAGAGTTGATGGAATCAAATAACTTACTTGAAAACTCTAAGATACATGACATGATCCTCCTCTAACCTTGAGTATATAATGATTTTGTTGATGAACGTGACCATGAACTGGTCTAGGAACTCATAAAATATAGATTTAAAGATCTCCATTAACACAGCTAGTTCATTCGTAAAACCGAATGATGTGTCCAAAAACTTGAATTGTAAAAATATATATCGGAAGGTAGTCTCTAGGATATCTTCATCCATCACCCTCATTTGGTGATACCCAGACCACAAAATGATCTTTAAAAATCAATTGGTCCCCTTAATTTAGTCAAACAGATCATCTATTCTCATAAGAGGGTAATAGTTATTAGTTTTCACCTGATTCAACTTCTAATAGCCCATGTACAACATCAAACTATCATCCATCTTCTTGGAAAAAAACATTTCAGCACACTTAGGGGATATATTAGTCCTGGTTAATACCTTATACTATAAATAATTGATTTAGAGTCTCAAATAATGTAGCTCTGTGGATTTCATATGATAAGGATCCATTGGAATCAAAGAAGAACTTGATTGTAACTTTATCCCAAACTTGTCATCGTGTTGAGGGAGTAGTGTCCAAACCTCATCTAAGAAGACATAAAGAATCCTAAATAATTCTAGGGATCTTTACTTCCTGGGTCTCCATATATAACTCTTTTAACTAAGATAAAAGATACAATGCATGACTACTACCCAACTGATAGTCTTGCTCGCCAACGAATATCACTCGCTAACCCTCCACATCGTAAAACAAGACTCTCCTTTGAAAATAGTTTACAATTATACATATTAAATATAACCATTCCATGTAAAATATGACATTTTATGGATTCATATACAATAAGAATAAACTCCCCATCGACTGATGTTTCCCCATTATCATTCTACATCCTCAAAACAAATCAAACAATCAATCCAAACCCCCAACTAGCATGGATAAAACTAGGGGAACTGGAAGCCTCTCTGCCTCCAATACTAATGCATAAACTAAATTTGGTGAAATAAAGGACTGTAAAGATCCATAATTAAAGAAGAAACTAAGGTATATGATAAACTAATCATACCATGAACAACCTATGGTCCCTCTAGTGTTGGTACCTTCATTTCATTCACCTACCTATGTCTAGAACCTCTGCCTTGATATTGATAACATCCATAGCCACACTCTAGACTAGGTCCCTGAGGAAGAGAACTATCATAGGCTTAACCTCTACTGGATCCATCTCCTCTCAAATACTGAACAAATGATGAAGGCCTCTATTTTTGTTGAGGTTAGAGAGGATCCTGGCCACCTAAACTAAACCAAACTCTTTAAGCATTCAGTCATTGATCCTGATGGTGAGCATGACCTCCATAGACATCATACATGAACGGGAAGCCTCGGGTAGATTCTTAGGAACCACCAGCCCCAAAAAAAGTGTGTATTAGAATACTATAATCAACTCCCTACTGATTAAAACCTAAATTACCATTACAAACATGATCTTATGCCTGAAGATTTTTTCCTTAAGAATATTTTCTGACCTCCCTCTCAAGGCACTCCTCCCTCCAAGTGCATCTTCTCGGTCATTTATGCCTTATTCTTCACTACCAGATATGTAGGAAGTGTAAATGAGGTGACTACATATCTGATCATTATATGTAGTGCCTTATCAATAAATCATGTTATAGACTCTTTATTTGGAAGGTGTTCAAGAGAAAAACATAGGAGATGCTTAAAATTGATCCCAGGTTCTCACATGCTCGGGCTCCCCTACTAAAGGGAGAGAAACTCATACCTATTTTTTTCTTCATAATCAATGAAAAGAACTCTAGATGGAAATCCTTATGAAATTCAGCATAAGAAACATCCCCCACTTCTTCTCTTCATAGTATAACATCTACCACTAGTATTTTGTTCCCCGTATCTAACTAACTGACAATGGAACACATTATTAATCTCGATCCTGAAATAGAATAAATGTAGTTTAAAGATCCTCCAACCAATTAATTGTATCTACATCAGAGATTTTCTCCTTGTAATTCACTAAACCCTGATGCTCTAAATAATTCAACAACCTCTGCTACATCTCATCCTACTATATCATATTGATCCTTTGATAATTGACTGGATTGGTTAACTAAACCTATACCTCCTGAACTACATGTGAATGATGACCATGATCCATATCTAGAAAAACATAAGGAGATGAAGCCTATGGATAGTGGAATGGAATTTATTATGATTAAATAATTTATTTCATGTTGATTCCCCAAAACACTATGTTTAACCACAAATGAAAATAAGAATGATGCATTCACATCCCCTAGGTCTCTACCATGAAATTAGAATTATCTCTCTGATTATTATTAGTAATTTTAAGCTCCTTTCATCATATCATAGGGTGGCTTAAATAACTGTGTCCTAGCCAGTTTCCTTTGTTATACCACACACAAAGTCTGATTAATGTTGTCACCATATCATTATCATGAAAGCCTCACCAATGTCTAAATAAAAACTTCATCTTATCACTCAACCAAAACATTTTATACCAAAATTTCATGACACCCCCCCCCCCCCATTAGTACCCCTCCTGTTCTAGTAGTAATGAGAAAGAATGACCCCTGAGTCTTGGTTCTAGTAGAACCCAAGTTAGAAAATTGTACCGAGGGTGAAAAATACTTCAATGGGAAGCATTACCCACAATATATGAAAGGGTCAAGAGAGAATATAAACAAACACTAAAAAACTCTATAATATAATATAAAATAAACTAAATTATTCCATATTTTATGTTAATTTATACAAATAAAGTCTCCAAAGTAAATACCAAAATAATAACTAATGCAGAAACTCCAAAGCAGCTCTGATATCTAAGATAGTAGTGCCCATATCAGTCCCCATAACCCTCCTAGAAACTTTTAAAATGGTATATATGAATTTAGGGTGAGTATAACATGTATAATTATAAGGATAATACCCAAGTTCTTCTATGAAAATGTGAAAAGATCTTATTGATGCATCAGTGACTAAACAAAAAAATCAATAAGCACCTAGTCAGGTCATCTATACATCCTAACCTCACCATGGATCACTCACCAGATAATGAAAGTAATTAGTAAGATAATATCAATAAAAATCAATAAAGGTTCCTCACATCCACTTCACCACTAGGTTTCCACTCTCACACCCCAAAATAAAACATATTATTCTCCCATCTCTTCTATGTTATCTCATCACCGCATATCTGATAATCTCTGGTGTGGGTTAGGTTACAACCCTACCTACCTCATCCTCTCATGAGTCTCATCATCTTGTTCTAGAATTATTTTCATCATGAACATCTCTTATTCCACTATCACATCATGACATATCCAATTGAAACATCACAATCATGGTAGTAGGGTATCATGAATTTGAAGGACATCAACTTCATTCCCTCCTCCTACCATGCATGACCCCCACTACATATCATATCCTCTCATAATCAAGCATCACCACCAATCATGTTATCATCAAGGTCTAAGATCCAAAACCAACTACATAATTGATTGATACTATTATTAAAGTAAGAATGAGGAAAGGGGGTAGTCATCCATCCATTCCTCACTATATGGATGTTAGGGAAAACACCCCCAAAACATCTAGGTGTTGGTATATAGTAATTGACATGGGTAGGGTGTGTATAAAATTAATAAGAAAATATAATAATATATATATATGCACACACCAAAAAATACACAAGATTGGGCTAAAGGTTTCATATCAATACTCCATAACCTTTACCATAACATCAACACCATACTAACATTACCACACAATAAAACCAACTAGATGAAACACATCCATTGGAAAACCACACACATCCCACGTTTAATTTCCTTCAATTACAGCTTCATCTTCCTTTCAAAATTATTAAATTGACAACAATTATTCATTAATTGGGAAATTTATCTTTATATTTGATGTCAAACCACTAAATCTAACATCCATGTTCAAATACCATTTAATTCTAGTATATTTGTGATTATTCAATTCATCAATTCATTTTCCATATAGGAATTCCCAACCTACATTATTGAATTCCACCATTACTAATACTGTTACTCTACTACTAAGATACTACAATAAGTAAACACACAACAACTATATATCTACCACCACACATCCAATACTCGCAACACATCCCACATCTAAAATACTCACCCATAACACCGTATAAACCCCACAAAGGCCAAATAGCCACCAGACCAACAAAAAACATACCATCATCATACTATAATAGATTTAAAGACCACATATATTACCAAAATTAATTTATAGGTGTATTTTATATTAAGTTATCTTCTTGTGTATGGGTATTTTTCACACAATTACAAATTTACATAGGTGACCAATTCTTAGCCAAACATATGTACTAACCCTTTTATGAGTAGTGGGTTTAAAAAATCAAGAAAATGTTATCAATCCATAATACGTGTTGATAAATTCATAATGTATACAACATTATCATCACAATATTTTATATGTTTCAATAGAAAAAAATCATAAATAACAAGGCAATAGATAAACATGTGTGATTACTCCCATTCCCTTTTAATTCAATTTATTCTGGCTCATTATCTTTATTATTTAATCTGTACTTCCCACCCACTAGAAGAAAAAATCATGCTAATTTTATAGATGAAAAATAAGAGAGAACAAGGAAATCCTTCCTGGAAAAGAAGTTCCAAAATACACTACATTGAAAATGGGGAGAAAATTATGTCACCACCTGGATATCATGAAGGTAAGGGCTTGATCGATCGTACAACACTTGTAAAAAATGAGGAATATAAAATTGAAACAAGAACCCCCCATAAACATGACACGCTATTATAGAAAATAGAGAGGGAACTAAGTTTTTTAACATAAATGAAATCATGAGCAATAAGGATTTGGGTTAAAGGAAGATGACTACAAGGATCAAGAATAAGGTTTTAGTTCATCTAGACTCAAACAAAATAAGGAGAGACCTAAAAAAATAATATCTCATTATTAAATATACAAAATTCAGATCTTGGAATAACTCCAAAGATTAATGTGGTCAACTTTCCTTTTTAATTTTCATTTAATTTAGTTTCATTTTAATCACATGGAATAACCCATTTAAAACCATAGGACTTAAGTAATTCTAATACAAGATTTAATCCTATAAAAATTTAATTTGAAAACATTTATTTAATCCTTAAATCCTATATTTTATGTTAAAAAAATTATTCCATTTTGTAAAAATCAAGTTATTTTTAAAAAGTGGGATATTTGGAAAACTGTTAAACTGGTCATGAGAAGGGATCGACTACATAGATCCAAGAAACTAACCATAAGAAGGAACCAACTAAACTTATGAAGGAACCAACCAACCACATGAAGGAAAAAATTGTCTCAAGAAGAAATCAACTAAATATATGAAGAAACTAAGTAGTCTCATGAAGGTACAAGAGACTACATAAAAAAATGACATATCACAAGAACAAACCAAGTGAACGCATAAAAAGAAAAGTGATCTCATGACCAAACAAAACAACTGCATGAAGGGAAAAGTGACCACATGACCAAACCAAGTGACTATACAAAGGGGGAAGTGATCATATGAACAAACCAACCAAATGGATGAACAAAACCAAGTGAACACATGAAGGGACAAGTGACCATATGAACAAACTAACCTATCATAAGAAAAAACCTAGCAACCATATGAAGGGACAAGTACCTACATGACCAAACCAAGTGACCATATAAAGGGATATGATATTATATGAACAAATAAACAGACTACGTGAGAAAAACTAAGTTATATCATGAATTTACAAGTGACCTCATAGCCAAACCAAGTGACTTCATGAAGGGAATAATCACACGTATGAAAAAATTGGCTGATCATGCGGTCAGTCAATGTACTATGATATTAATCTTGTAAATTTTAAAGGTAATAAGACCCAAACACCCCATTGAAACCTAAAATCCTTGTGAAATAATAAAGGAAATGTTTTGGGAACTTGATACATTATAAACTAAGTGAAATAAAAGGTTTAAATCCCATTAAAAGTTTATGGTCTGTGGATACTTTATAACAACCTTAAAATAAATAAAAAATTTAGATGCAGGTAATAAACATGAGATAATTTTCTTCACATGTGAAAATAAATGCCATTATAATTGAAACTTCAATGAATTTAAGAAGAAGAAAGTGGTATCTTATGCTTTAGGTATATATATCATTTCATGAAATATTTCGATTTCACTTCTTGGTTATTAAATAAAATATTCATTTCACATATTTGTATCCAAATACAAGAATCAATGAAGTTAAAAAACATTTCAAGAATTAAGTTTGACTCTATAAGTAGCTAATAAGGTTTGAATCCTAATTCAGTATAGAGAAGAAAATGACCTCATATTTCTAATTGGATTGATTCTAGTCAAACTATTGTTTTTTATTGAGTATTACAAAAAATATCTTAGTTTCTAGTTCTAGACACACAAAAACATTATTTAATGTTTAAAATGAATATTTTTATGGTATTTAATATGTAACTAATAATTTAATAGTACTTGAATAAATATATCCAATATTGAAAATTAATGATGAATATAAAATATAAGACTCTCACCCAATAGTGGTAAGATAATTCTTGGTCAAGTAAAACTAAAAGTAATTATCAATAATATACCTAGAGGGATGTTTATAATCTTTAGAGTTAAAACTCATAGGTATTATAACATACCAACTTATTAAGTTTTAAGAAAAAATAAACCTTTATAAATAAAGGAAATCCATAAATCTTATAGTGTTAATTCAGCAAGACACATTTGAACTACTCTAAAGATAAGCTAGAGGTAAATTCCTAGAATCCATGAGATTTCTTTAAGAGAATTTAATATTTTAAAATAGAAGTGATGAATATACTTGGTAAAGGATATAAGATCCTCTAGGTTGGATAGTTAGATAATACCTTAACTATTAATTCATTGGTCATTTAAATGTCGAGTGCAACCATTCTTAAACTCACATTACCTTATACATATAATGAGGTTATATTGGTACAAGTAGGATTGATGAGGAGGCTTATATGTATTTAAGGTCTTGCATAATACATTTCAATACATGTTTATAAAATATAGGCATAGTGGCTAACTATATTCTAATTATATATAATAGTATCATATAAGTTGCAATATTATGAGAATTCATTATACCAAAACATCATGTGTTTGATGATCACCATTTGATAAATCTAATCTTATAAAAAAACTAAAATCAAAGAAAACCCTAAGTGAATCTCAGTAGATTATCCTAAATCTACTTAGGATATTACTATTCTTAAGATAGAAAGGAATTATTCATGGCCAATTATGTTTTTATAAGAGGTAAGTGATTCACTTTTTAGAGAGTGGGAGTATAGTTGAATTAAATGAGGTTAAGGGTCCTAATGTGCATGAGTTGGAATAGGAACACTAAACTTTACAAGGATTAGTGGGAGGAGTTATTCTAGAGACAAATATTATATATGAAGGTTAAAACCAAAGAGGTGGTTTTATATTGTAAGGCCCCAAATTTATAAAACCATTTACTTAGTGTTTTCTGGGGATTTTTGGAGTTAATAGGTCATTATGAGTCTTTTCATATAGATCTTATAAGTTACCTTCTTATGGTCACTTGTTTTCCTTCATGTAGTCACTTGTTTGTTTATGTGGTAGGTAGGTTTTTTATACAGTTAGTTGGCACGATCACTTGTTTATTTATGTAGTGGGTTGGTTGGTCATGTGTTCGGTTAGAATGACCAATTTTTTTTAGTATGGTGGGTTGGTTGGTCATGTGGTCATTAGTATGGTCACTTTTTTATTTATGTGGTCACTTGTTTCGTCTCATGGATAGTTGAATCAACTATGTGGTTAGGTCGGCTATGTGAATTAGTTATGTGAATCAGCTACATGGAGTGATTTTCTATGTGAATCAGATACATGGATGAATTGACTATGTGGCTGGATCAACAATGTGAATCAACTACATGGAGATATCATCTAAGTGAAAAAATCAACTACATGGCTAGATCGGCTACATGAATCATATATGTAAAAAAATCAACTATGTGGTTAGATTGGCTATGTAAAAATGGTTATGTGTAGATTTTTGTCTATGTGGGTATTTTATCTATGTGAAAATGGTTATGTGGAACTTTTGGCTACATAGATATTTCATCTATATGAAAACAACCGCATGGAGTTTTCTGTCTATTATGTGAAAATAGTCATGTGGGTCTTTCGGAGGTATGAATCAGGGGTATTTAAAGGTTGTTTCATATAGGATAATTATGTCCTTGATTTTCTATGATAACTAAGGTTGTAAATTATTTCTTATGTGTGGGGTTTAATGAGATCCGTAATAATTGTTTAATTAAATCTATTACTACCTAAAATCATGATCATTTTGTATCTATTGACTCAAAAATGAAGATACTTCCTTCATTCCTTCATACTTGATTTCCTACAAGACTATAGGTTCTTAATCCATTTCCTTATATTCATGTAACCCTACTACAATTGGTTTTATTTTCTTCTAGTGGGGATTACATCTTGTACGCAACCCCTATTTTGGTGCAGCTAATCACCTGAATCTTCTTTATTCTAGGTTGGGGATCCCTTATTTCTCTTATTTTTTAATCATTTAAGAGGTTTTATGCTCTTATTATATTTTGGGAAGATGTTTTCATCTGTATTAATGAAGATAAATTAATCATCTTAACTAAATCAATGGGTAAGTTGAATGTCTCACATTCTTTTATGGATTTGTTAATTTTATGAGGCAATTGGGGGATTTTTTTGTGTATTTTTTTTGTGATTATGGAACCTTGTTGTGATTGTTTGGAATATCCCTAAAAATAGAAATTGGATAATCAATTATATTTTTCTAATAAAATTATTTCCCATGGATTACTGCTTATGTGAAAATGCCATAAATAAAGAAGTTGAATATGATAAAAATCCCCTTACTAAATCTGTAAAAATGGTTTGTGATGTGATTTAATGTATTATGGTGTGATTGTGATATGTAATGGAAATGTATGTGGTTTTTATGTAGTGTGTTTGATATGATGTTTGTTTAGATATTCTTTTGGGTCTATGAAATGGTCGTTCGTTTGGTCATTCTTTTGGGGTGGTGAGGCAGTTGTTTGTTGGTTGGGCATTTTGGGTGGTGAGGTGGTTGTTTGTTTGGAATTAATTTTGGGGTGGTTATGGGAGGGTTTTATTGGTCGTGCTTTTGGGTCGATGAGGTGATGGTTTGATGGATATTATGATCTACTTGCAAGAATGGTTTTGTTATGCTAGTTTCCCAGGTAATGATGGAATAAATTGTTAATAGTGGTTGAAATGGATTGGGTTGGTTTGACTAATGGGTTGTAAATGTATAATGAATGCATTAATAATGGACTATGTGGTTGACAAAATTAATATTTAAATATGATATATCTGGTCTGGAATAATGAAATTGGTTAGTAGTGTGGGAAATGTCTTGTGGATTGTGTTTATTATGTGGTGTTCTTTATTTAAAGGTGGAAGCGAAAGTGGGGATGTTGTGAGTTTGATATTGCTTTTTGTGGACCGATAGGTTGGGCTTGTGTGTGTCTATATATATATATATATACCTTTTATATTCTTTTTGATTTCTATACACATCCCACTCGCATCGAGCATTATGTTCTTACACCCATATATTTATATAGGGGTGTTTTTTCCAACATCTCGGTGATAAGGATGGATGCTAGGATACCCACTCTTTTACACTCTCTCTTATAAGTGAGTAGATATGCATAGTCTGTAATGTTTATAGATCTTATAATATACTAGGTGATATCTTATGTTTCTTCGAGCGAGGTGAGGTGAGGTCATGTTGTGGGGAAACTTATGGTGGGGTTCATGCACGGTAGGATGAGGGAACAAGGTTGATGTCCTTCATGTTCATGATACACAACTACTCTAGTTATGGTTTTGATATGATAACATGGGTTTATTCGGGTGATATGTGATGTGAACAGGTTTTGGGTTTGTGGACTGGGTGTCTACAGGAATTATTTGATGTAACCATGTTGTGGGGTGATGATATATGCTATATGGAAGAGATGGGAGCACCAGGACATACAACATTGGGGTGTAAGACTGAAAAATTAGTGAGAAAGCGATGTGGGGTACCCTTCATCAATATGATTCTTATTATGTTACTATACTTAGATGTTTTATTTTGTGATCATGTCATGGTTAGTATGGGCTTGGTTAGTTGTACTTTTTTTCACGAGTGCATCAATATGCTTCTTTCACATGTGCATGAGAGACTTGGTTTTCCAACTGAGTATACTTGTTTTCTCAACCTATATATAAAATTGTTTTCAAGTTTCCATGAATATTATGTGGATTTTGTTGTACATTACTTGATCAAACCTTTGGATAGTTATTGTGTTGCTATTTTAGCTTTTCTTTTGGGTACTTACATTTGGAGACTTTTATATGTATCTATTTTATTTATACATGCATTGTGGGAAAGTTTTTAGATTTATTTTATATTATGTCATGGAGATTATTACGGTTTATTCATCGTATCTTTTGATTCGAAATTATTATAGAGGATAAAGCCTCCCATTTCATGATATTTTTATACCCTCAGTGCTAGTCGCCATCCTGGGGCCTACTGGAGGTGGGACGTAGGGGTCATTATCTCCCTCTATTCATTGTGATATCTTTAGTGGGAGTGGTTCATGAAATAGTGGTATAAGAGTAAGGTGGTTGAGAGATAGGGTGGATTTTGTAGTTATACATAGTTAGGATTTCCCGGGTTGGTATGGAAATAGTGCTAGTTGACCTTAGTGCATGACATAGGCTAGGGATACCAGCTAGGAAATAGGATTTTAGGGACCTTTTGATCTAGTATAGAGACTCTGATATTATTAAATGACCAAGTGTTGTGGACCTATTTTTAAGGTAGAGACCTAGGATAGGTATATGCATCATGATTTCTTATGTTCTAGTTTTAATTGGGAGGTCTTGGTTCTGGTAAAATTGAAATAATTTAAAATGAATTGAATGAATATTAATAAAAATTCTATACTACCTAGGCTTAGGAATACCTTATTTTCCTTTCATATGGCTATTATATATCATCTATGTGTGTTTTAGGAAATAGATGTTTGAAAGGCTGATGTGGTTGATTGTCATAGGGTTGATCTAGTTGAGGAGGATGATCAGTGGTAAAGGATGTTGTTCTCTTTTCAATGATAGGATTTGGGGAAGTATGAGGGCAGTTTTTTTATTGTGGAGATAGAAATCTAGTTTGAGGAGCTTAGTATTTCTTTCAGTTTAATCTGGGCCCCGGTGGATTATTGAGTCCCTTTAGTAGTTATTCATATGTGAGGATCTGTGCATCAATGGTGGATATTGTTTCTGGGTGAGATGTCTTGATGAGGCACTTCATACTTTTATCCAGTATGCAATTAATCCCTTTACATTATTAATGTATTTGGAGGCTCAGAAGAATCTATAGGTGATCGATTAGATTCACTCATGATGAGTTTTACTAAAACAGGGGATCTTTAAGGGTTTCTTGAGGATAAGAGTTTTCATTGTTAGGTCTTATATATCAGGACCTTCGAGGTCTTAACTAGTGGTGAGTCGACCTCAACGGTTTCCTTTCTGGCCTTTTGGAGCCAGTGGTATACATGATTTTACTAGGTAATTCAGGATAGTTTTTTTGTATATTGGGTTTGTGGACATTTCCAGAACCAATTCCTAGTGGTTCCTTAATCTCATCTTAGTGGAGGTGGTCAGGTTTGACATCAGCCTTAGAAATATTTTCCAGTGAGGTCATTTCAGTTGATGGGGTAGATAGCTTATACTCAACCAAGGGGATATGGAGAAGGTAGAGTCAAACATCAGGACATTCCTTGTGTTTAGGGACCACAACCTGAGCTTGGCCGTAGAGGTGGGCATCATTAGATATGTATAGGATCTAGGTGTGGTCATTTGCACATGATGGAGGTGGTAGTGGTAGAGGGGCCATAGGTCATTCGAGGTATGCTCAGTTTTTCATCTAATATTATTTATGACTTGCTTGATTTAGGAGCTTCACACTCCTTTGTTTCATATACTCTGTTTTGTTCCTTGGGACTATACATAAAGAGTATTTCTATTCCACTAGCATTGACTAATCCAATCAGAGTCTAGACTAGTTTGTTTGATGCATGTCGGTGGTGTAGACAGATGATGGGTCAACATCATTCTCATGAGGATAGATTCCTTATTTAAATAAATCTATACTATTTCATCATCATTATCGACTAGTTTTATCTTATGTATATTGTTATTGACTACTTCCAATGGAGAGTCATGTTCATGGATGTGGATGGACAATGTGTATTTTTTGTTAGCGAGCAGAGTTTTTAGGTGGGAAGTCGGCATGTAGAGACCCTTCTTTCCTTGATGGATGAGTTGTCTATAGAATCAATGGATCCTAGAATAGTGGAGGTTACTAGGGCCATTAGTGAGTTTTTGGATATTTTTTCCAAATAGGTTGTTATGCTACCCCCTTAAATGATATCGAGTTCGGATTAGACTTATATCCTAGTGATTCTCTAACTTCAAGGAATCCTTATTGGATGGAACCTTCTGAGTTGTGGGAATTTAGGATTCAGTGAGATAATCTAATGAATAAATGTTTCATCTAACATAGTGGGTCATTGTGGGGTTCCCCATGTTGTTTTTAAAGAAGTCGGATATTATTCTGAGGCTATGCACAAACTATCGGAGGTTGAATCAGGTAATAGCCAAGAATCATTACCCTCTTTTGAGGATAGATGATCTTTTTGACTAGCTGAGATAGGTGAGTTGGTTTTCTATTTTTGATCTATGGTCTAGGTATCAGCAGTTTAGGGTGAAGAAGGATGATATCATGAATACTACTTTTAGATGTAGATATAGGCACTTAGAGTTATTGTTCATGTTGTTTGGTGTCATGAACTCACCATCTTTGTTCATAGGACTCATGAATTCTATGTTCCATGAATTCCTTAACCAATTAATAGTCATGTTCATTGATGACATATTAATCAAATTAAAGTCATATAAGAAGAATGTAGATCATATCAGATCCATATTGCAGGTTCTTAGATGCCACTAGATCTATATAATGTTGTCCATGTGTAAGTTCTAGACATAAGAGGTGCATTTACTTGGGAATGTGATGTCTTAGTAGGGCGTAGTAATGGTCTTATCAATGGTCTAGTCAATTGTTTTCTGGGTGGTTCCTAAGATTCTAGCATAGATTCTCAATTTCTTTGGTATTTTAGGATATTATCATAGGTTTTTGCTCGATTTATCTCAAGTTTCATCCCCATTGGCATGTTGACTAGGAAGGACTGGGAATTTATCTAGAATCAATAGTGTTAGACAGTGTTCTACTATAAGGACCCATCCTTAAAACATTACATAATCTTGAGTTAAGTCAATAATTTTACATTCAATCACATTGAGGATATTTTCAGGTTTTGAGTTTTAGAGAATTGTGCCATAAATCATATATAAAAAACATAAAATATAAATTGGACACTTCCAATCAGTATCCATTTTTTACCATATAAAACTTTTAAAAATAAATCATGATCACTTTTATAAAAAATATTCATGACTATCAACATGAATTCCCCCAATACCTTAATCATCCTGAAGTCCTGTGAAAAACATTAAAACATGAAATAAACATAAAAATATCAGTAAGGTATATAAAAATAAGGAAATCATTATTCCATTTATAAACATAATAAACCATGAAAACTTTATCACAAAGTAATACTTTTCACCCTTAAGAAGTATTAAATACTTTACTTCGAAAATAAACTCATTTATTTCCATTTTGTAATCAAAATATTACCATAAAACCCCTGACAAGAATAGATAAAACATATTGGTGTCTTAGGAAATCATTATAATTTTCACTCTTTTGAATGGAATAACCAAACGATGAAGTTCCATACATGTCACTCTTACAAATAGAATAGTCATACGGCCAACTTCCATACCCAATGCATTGGAGGGATATCACAAACCCACCCATCATTGGTTTATCATGAAACCACCCATTATTGGTTTATCATGTAACCACCCATAAAATTATCAAGTACCATTATATAATCATAACACCTAAAATAATGAAATTTTCAACATGTCACTCATAATATTTCATTTTCACTCCTAAGAAAACATTCCAAGTTATTGAAATAATCAATATCTTTTCAAAACCCATTTTCAATAACAAAATACCCAAAAAGGAAAAGAATGATTTTCATTTTAAGAAAACATGTAAGCTTGTAAACGAATCTAGAAATAAAAAAATATTCATGGAATTGGAAAAGAAGTCGTATTTGTGTATGTTAAGAATAGAACATTCCTTTTGTCATTTAACAAAATGTTCCTTATAAAACATGTAAAAATATTACTTTTGGAAGCATTGAAATAAAATTAAAAATATACATAAATGTCACTTATAATCATTTTATATCAATATAAATAAATATGAAATTCAAAAAGTAGTTTTGAATTAAAATTTAGTATTTTTCACTATTCATCAAAAAATGAAAGTTCTTAGAAAAATACCAAAAATTCACCCAAAGTAAATTTTGATATTTATCTTTCAAAAAGAGAGTTTATTTTGTCATATAAAAATTATAAAAGTTTCGAAAATTGGATTTAAAATGGGTTCACCATTAAAAGGTGGTAAAACCACCTTTTAAAAAAATATAGATCTTTTTATGCTTAAAATTGGATTTATTCTTATTTTAAGGCTATAAAATTTATTGAATGGATGAAAAAACATTTAATAAACATGAGTAAACATAATATAGTAATTCTTATTCATTATCATTGATATAACAGCTCAGTAATAACTACAACTTAAAATAATAATATTAACAATATATTATTTTTGGTATAACTTAGTATTGCGTGCAATGTAAGAAGGATTATCTTTCAGATGAACTAATTATGGGCTCAAAACATGAGATTAATCCCATATTTCCTCTTCAACCATATGGTTTTTCAATAAAACCTTAACTTTATGAATTTACTTATTCCACGACAGTTTCTCTTTGTGGTCAAGAACCTGAACTGGTTGTTCCTCATAAGAAAGATTCTCTTTTAGATGAACTAATTCGAGGATCAAAAAATGATATGAAACTGATACATGCATCCTTGACATTGAAATATTAAATACATTATGTACCTCAGAAAAAAGAAGGGGTAAATCAACTTGGTAGGAAATTGATCCAACTTTCTCTGGGATTTCATATGGTCCAATGAACTATGGATTCATCTTCTCCTTCTTTCCAAAACGCATCACACTTTTCCATGGAGAAACTTTTAAAAATACATAATCACATAGCTCAAAAGAAATATCTTTTCTCCAATAATCCATATAAATTTTCTTCCTACTTTGAGTTTTCCTCATGTGTTGCTAAATCAATTGAACTTTATCTATTGTTTCCTCTACCAACTCTGGCCCCATTAACTTTCTTTTCTCCTACATCATCCCAAAAATCTGGTGTATGAAATTTTTTTCCATATAATTCCTCAAATGGTTTCATTTATATACTAGAATGAAAACTTTTATTATAAGAAAACTTAACCAAAGAAATATGTTGATCCCGAATTCCCTGGTAATACATTGAGAAATAACGAAGCATATCTTCCAGGGTCTTAATCACTCACTCGGACTATCCATCGGACTGAGGATGAAAAGATACTGAAATTTAATTCATTTTCTAATGGATTATGAATTCCTTTCCAAAAATTGGATGTAAACTTGGGATCTCAGTTTGATACAATTGAGAGATTCACTCTATGTATCCTAATAATATCCATTAAATACAATCTATAAAGTTGATCTAGATACATTGTATCTCAAATGGGAATTAAATTTTCATATTTATTTAATCAATCAATAATAACCCAAATCACTTTATTACCTTGAGAATTATTTGGAAATCCAACCATAAAATCCATTGATATATTTTCCCCCTCCCGATCTGACACTAGAAATGATTGAATCATCTCCTTTGTTAAATGTCACTCTTCCTTAACCTATTTAAAAGTCAAACAATTCATAGTAAAGTCAGAAATGTATCTTTTCATTCTATCCCATTAGTAATACTCCCAAATATCTTTCTACATCTTAGTGCTACCCGAATGAATGGAAAACAGGGAACTATGATCTTCAGTCAACAAATATTTCCTCAACTATGAATCACAAGGCACACATAATCTTTTTCCAAATAATAAAGCATCATATTCATCAATATTAAAATCAATAAACTTATCATTCTTAATGGATTCAATCTTTTCTTTCAAATATTGATCCACCTTTTGAGTTGTCTTAATTATTTCTGACAAAGTTGACTACACTAAAAACCGAAACAAAATAAAGGATGTCCCTAAATCCACAAACTCTAAGAAAAAATTTATCAAATAATTAACCAAATGGTCATGTTCTAAATTTAGTATAGTTAATGTATCATTACTTTTTCTACTTAAAGCATCATCCACCTTGTTTTCTTTTCCAAGATGATAATGAATCGAGTAATCATAATCCTTGATTAGTTACATCCATCTTATCTATCTCGTGTTAAATTATTTCTGAGTGAATATATAATTCAAAATTTTGTGATTGGTATATATTTCACACTTCACTCCATAAAAATGATGCCTCTAAATTTTTAAATAAAAACCAACAGCATCTAACTCCAAATCATGTATAGGGTAATTTAACTAATGATTTTCTAATTGATGTGAAGCATAATCAATGTCTTTTTCATTATGAAATAGGACACAACCAAGTCATTTTATCTAAGGATCACTATAGATTATGAATTCACCATTTCTAAAAGGTAGGTACAAAAATGGAGCATTGACCAATATTCTTTTTAGTTACTAAAAACAAACATCACATTCTTCTATTCAGATAAACCTTACTCTCTTTCATGTTAACTTAGTTAGTGCACTAGATAACCAAGAAAACATTTCAAAAAACCTTCATTAATAACATACTAATCCAAGAAAACTATGAATTTCTATGACATTGGTAGGTCTTGTCCACTTTTTAACAACTTTGATATTATCAGGGTCAATAGTTATTCCATATTTAGAAATAACATGTCCAATGAATGAAATATTTTGCAACAAAAATTCACTCTTACTAAACTTTCCATATAGTTTATTTTCTTTTAAGGTTTTCAAAACAATACTTAATTTCCTTTCATGTTCCTCGTGGATTTTAGAATATACCAAAATATAATCTATAAAAGCCACCAAAAACTGATCCAAAAGCTGATGGAAGTCTCTATTCATAAGATTCATAAATACATAAGGTGCATTAGATAAACCAAAGAGAATAACCACAAACTCATAACTCCCATATCTAATTCGAAATGTAGTCTTCATAATTTTATCCTCCTTCAAATTAAGCTGATGGTGCCCGGAGCTCAGATCAATATTTGAAGAACACTAAGATCCCTAAAGTTGATCAAAAAATAATCAATATGAGGAAAATGATACTTATTCTTAAAAGTGATGTTATTTAAGGCTCTATAATCAATGAAAAGTCTCATTGAACTAGATTTCTTTTTCGCAAATAAAATAGGAGCACACCATGGTGAATTGTTAGGTCAGATGAATCCTTTATCAAGGAATTATTTTAACTAGTTTTTCAATTACACATGTTATAATTGAGCCATTAGATAAGGGGTTTAGAAATAGGATTATCATAATGCACAAAATCAATAGTAAATTCAACTTCCTAATGAGGAACAACACCATGAAAATCATCAGGAAAAGAATTTTTAAAATCATTCACTACTAAGAGCTCACTAATCAGAACTGTTTCTTTTTTTCAACAACGTGATCTAGATAACTTTCAAAGCCATATTTAATCAATTTCTTAGATTCTTGGTATGTTTTCAATGGTATGAAATCATTGAATAAAACTCTATTTTATTTTCAGTCTATTTTAGCATGATAAACTGAAAGCTAATCCATACCCAAAATAATATCAAACTTCACTATGGGAATTTCAGCAAGATTTGAAGGAAAGACCATCCCACTAATGTCAATATAAATATCCCTATAAATATTGGTTTATCTAATATTCCCACCCAAATTTTTTACCAAAATATCTATCTTGCTTTTATGAGGTGATATTCCCAATTTTCTAGAAAATTTATGAGAAATGAAAGAATTAAAATATCTAGAGTCAAACAAAGTATTGGCATAATTTGAATGAATGAGTAACATACCTGTCACAACTTCATTTGATGGCCCAACATCAACTAAATTAGTAGAAAAATATTTTTTCCACACCCTTTTTCTTTCGATCTTGATGGTATCTAGCCAAGGTAATAAAGTTGGGACACACATTGGCATAATTAAATAACTCGTTGCAACTAGAATATCATACCACTAGCTTTTCATTTCTTGTGTGATAATCTTCCTTATGGTCATGAGTCATATAACCTAACTTACCACATCATATGGAAATTCTATACCTTGAAATATATTCTACAGGATGCTTTTTACCACACTTCTCACAAGATGTGAATTGGGTTTTCTTATCATCATGCTTCTTTGATGAATGTTTTCCCATTGCATGCCAACTAGACCTCTTCTTTTTCTTGTTTTAATGGGTCACATGATCATCAAAAAACTCCATCTATACCTTCTTAGCACATAAAACAAGTTTCTTATATATATTGAACTCATTATAGGCTAATTACCTTCGATATATTAGCTTTAATCCTGGGTAAAACCGATTTATCTTACTATCAATATCTTGGATAAAATTGGGGACATACCTCACCAATAAAGTAAAGTTTTCTTCGTATGTATACACCGAATATTCCTCCTTTTGTATCAATTCCAAGAATTGTTTTCCTATCCTATGTCAAACACCCTTAGGAAAATATTTATCAATGAAAATATTCTAAAATTTATCCCATTCTAAGGCATCAATATCTTAATTTTCCCTGATATTATTAACCATTGACCACTATTGATCGGCTTCAACTTCAGAATGATAAATTTCAATAGTTAAATTTTGGTTATCTCAACAAACCATGACATCTAATATCCTATCTGGGGATTTAATTCATCCTTCAGCTATCATGGGGTTGGATGATCTTCTGAATGATGGAGAATATTATCACATAAAATGCTCCACTATCATCATGTTTCTCTATGGTTGATTTAATTTCTCTCTTTCATGGACACCACCACCATTTATAGCCTATATCAACTGATCCATAACTACAACAAACATCTAAATTCCAATTCCAAACATCTTGTTATTCTGATTCAGAAGGATATTTTTCCCTTGGCTCCCTCCCACTATAACATCCTTGTTTCCTCTATGGAAAACCATTATGAACAAACATACATTAGATTAAGAAATGAGGTAAACATAAAATTCTATAACATTTTAACTTGGCCATAAGAAAAAATATTCTAAATAAAATTTATTAATACTTATCTAACCTCTAAATTTATCTAAACCAACATATGATACCAACTATAAGGACACGACCTTAAAACATTACATAATCTTGAGTTAAGTCAAGAATTTTACATTTTATCATATTGAGGATTTTTAGGTTTAGATTTTTAGAGAATTAGGTCATAACTCATACATAAAAAAATAGAAAATACAAAGTGGACACTTCTGATCAGTATCCATTATTTTCACCATAAAAAAATTAAAAATAAATCGTGATCTCTTTTATAAAAAATCTTCTTGGCTATCAATATGAATCTACCAATCCCTTAATCACCTTTATGTATAGAAAAAAACATTAAAAATGTGGTATGAGCATAAAAATATTGGTAAGGGATATAAAAATTAGGAAACTATTATTCCCTCAATAAACATAATAAACATTGGAAACTTTACCATAAAGTAATAATTTGTACCCTTAATAAGTGGTAAATACTTTAATTTGAAAATAAGATCATTTATTACCATTTTTATAATCAAAATATTACCATAAAACCCATGAAAACCATAGATAAAACATATTGGTATCTTGTTACAAAATTATACTTGTCACTATTTATAATTGAATAACTATATGGTCACCTTCTACACATTTCACTCTTACAAATAGAATAACCATATGATTTAATTCCATAACCAGTGCATTGGAGGACTATCATAGACCCACCCATTTTTGGTTTATCACAAAATCACCCATAATTGGTTTATCATGTAACCACCCATCAAATTTCCTAGTACAATTCTATAATCATAACACATAAAATAATTAAATTATCAACATGTCAATCATAATATTTCATTTTCACTCCTGAGAAAACATTTCAAGTTATTGAAATAATTGATCTATTTTAAAAAACCATTTTTATTAAAAAATAACTAAAAATAAAAATAAGGATTTTAATTTAATAAAACACATATTCTTGTAAAAGAATCTATAAATCAAATAATAGTCATGGCAGCATAAAAGTCATTGTCATCACGTATGTTAAGAATAGAACATTCCTTTTGTCATTTAATAAAATGTTTCGTATAAAACACATAAAAATATTACTATTTAAAAACTTGAAATGAAATTTAAAATATATAAAAAAAATCCTTTATAATCCTTTTATATTCATATAAATAAATATGTAAAATAATATCAATAATATTGACATGGAGAAAATATTTTTAAATTAAATATTTAAACATTCAAATCATCCCATACCACTTTGAACATTTAAATCATAATCCCAATGAGAGAATAACATTTGAAAAAACATTAAATAATATTATAATAGATACAATATCGATATATTATTTCAAAGTGGCTATATATACACTTTATAAAGAATAAATGTGCATGTCAACAAGAAATGTTTCAATGAAAGGATATTGAGACAAAATATCTTACCTAGAGTCTAACTTTTCACGTGTGCCTTTATCTTCCTAAATAATGAGATAATGTTAGTTATTTACTTGATTAAGAAACTTTCTAATATTTATCATTAATTTCATTTCACTTATTATAGTTTTTTAATCAACTACATAAACAATTAAGTTTATGTCATGTTTTTTTGACCATATTTGGTTTATGTGTCAAAAACGACATTGGTAGGTAAACTATGGTCAAAGAATTAATTTTATAAACATATATAGTATAATAATAAATAAATAATTATCATATTTATAAATAAATTACACTTTTATAACCAATCATGAAATATGGTCATAAAAAATGAACCAACATTACAATCATGGAGACGGTAGGTCATACGTACGCATGAGTAAAGTTCCCATTTTTTCAATAATAATTATAGAAAGAAGTTAAGTGAAATTTAACTTTAAATAATTATAATTATATAATAAATACCTTGTTATTTAATAATATATACTCATATATATAGTTCTTGTGATGCAAAAGGAATCACATCGCATCGAGGTGGTGGTAGTCCACACGTCCACGAACGACGTTATCACTTTTTCAGTGTATGAAAGGGTAATAAAAAATGATATATTATATTTCTATAAAGGTAATTATATCATAAATATAATATATATTTTATTTATGTCATGTATGTTTAATTAGACTCATCCTTAATACATTCCATTAATCATTTGAATGTATCACATCACTTTGAGGCAGCGGTAGTCCATACGTCCACAAACGATGTTATCATATTTCTAAAAAATGAAAAGCATGAATATATGTGTATATATAAATTAAATAAGTATGAATACATCATAAATATCATATATATATATATATCATATAAAAACATTTCTTCCATCATAATTCCAAACCGTGAGAGGTGGTAGAGGAAAAACGAATGACATCATTACATGATGTGGTAGTTTATCGTACATTAATGGAAAAAATCATTACCCGTTAGATGGAAGTGTTTGTAAGTGTAGATCAAAACCTTAGAATAACAACATCTAAGTATATTTAAGATACTTAGGTTATTATAAAAGTATAACACCCCATACTTTACATATATAGATATTACTTCAAAATTGAAGAATATTTATTACAAAACATGACAAAATCATGTTGGGACCATATAGGTTTCGTGTCTTTAGAAACTAGGAAACATAAAAAATTGGTTTATAAGTCATTTACATTGTCTCTCGCTTATTCCTTCATATTTATACCCCTTTTTTACATGTCTTATTATTACTCTTCTTCACAACCTGTGGAAAAGAAACATAATAAAGGGTGAGCTCAAATTCTCACTAGGGGTGAACAAGAGAGATATCGAACATTTCATAATTATAAGACATGATAACATAACATTTTAAAATATTATCCTATATATGAAATATCGGGATATCATGTCATGGGATAAATCATAAAAGTTCATAAATAATTAATGAACATATTTCAAAAATTAATAACTTGAGACATGGAATTTGTGGCATACATATAATCATATAAAATAATTTCATATTAGTCAAGTCTCATTTACAATACCATCATAGGGTACAAATTCCATTATTGAACTGGGTTTACTTTCCGTTCTAGCCCTGTATTACTGAACCGAGATCCTTTCTCATTCCAGCCCTATTAATGTCATGAGATATAAATATTTACCCAATGAATTGGATGGAGATATAGGTCTGACCCATCTCATAATGAAATCATTCTTACGTGTTCCACAAAAACATAAATCATTCATCATAATATAACCTAAGGAATAAAATGGGTTTCTTAAACATCATTCTATCATAACATAATCCATATAAAACAAATGGATTTCATAAATATAATTCCATCATAAAAATAATAAAATCATAGGAATAATAGGGATAGAAACATAACCCTATCAAATAATTTCATCTTAGATGGAATATAATTTTGATAAAACACTTGAAATTAATTCTTGAGGAAAAATCCTTTCTTTTTCAAAAACATTTTCTTTTCTCAAAATGACATGAAATTTTAAAAGAAAATAAATTATTTGAAAATAAAATTTAAATATTGTAAATGAATATTCATAGAAATAATGTGTTATTAAAGAGTAAAAATATGTTCATTCCTTATAAGTTAAAAAAACATTATTCTCATACTTTTTTCATAAATTCAAAACGTACCTCATATAGAAAATGACAAAAGATTCATTTCATATTGTTTTGTAAAAATTCACCAATGGGTGAAATTGAATTTAAAAAATATTATAATAATATGAAAAATATTTTATAATAAATATGTATAAAACATGGAAATGGATGATAAATATACCCCAAAAAATACTTACGTATAAACAATATCAGATAAAAATGAGATTTCAAAATTATCCCTTACCTTAGGTATGATATCATTTGTATTTATAAAAACATCTTGTATAATAATTTCATTGAATTATTCCATAATAATATTAATTTTTATGATATCATATATAATCATATTATCATTGTTTTTTAATAACATTTCATTATTACTCGTTATTCGGGTATAGAGCCCGAATGGCCCGAAGGCCTTCTTTTTTATTTTATTATAGATAATCCCCCTTTCTTATGCATGTTTTGTCGAATAAGTTATGATTATTATTCATAGGTTATAGTTATAACATTTAAATAATGATATTAATATAATATATATCATATTTATTCATTATATACAGTTATATATTCATTATTTAATATATATCATTTAGAATGAATTGCATCGCATCGTGGAGAGGGTAGGTCGTACGTACGGACAAGCGATGATATCATTCCTTTGATTATGAAAATGTATGGAAGTGGATGGTATATATAGTGTTATAGAATAAATATCTTACTATAATAATCATATATAGTTATTATTTCCATAATTATACCCATCCAAGTAAAGAGGTTGTGAAAAACAGATGACACCACAGCGTGGAGATGGTAAGTCGTACGTACGCACGCGTGGTGATTTTGTTTTTCGTAAGATTTATAGAAGGTAGAATAAGGTTGTTCCATAGCCATAATAACATCCTATTATATATTTTATACTGTATTTATTACTTAAGAATGGAAACAACAAAGTAAAATGAAGTAAAAGAAGAAATGACCTTTAGAGAGTCGGTAAAGGAGATTACCTCTTCTTCAGCGAGCTCCCTCTAGATCTCCTATTAAAGGCACTAAAGTTGGTCTTTTGAGAAACCCAGAACATATATAATGTGCCTAGGTAAGTTTATAAGGTAAGTATTTAGGGTATGTATGAACTTGAAGGCTTAATGAGTTATAAATAAATGAGAGAGGAGGTTCCCTTTTATAATTAAGGTTGGAGGCACCTTTGCAATTTCCAAAAATATTAATTTATAATAAATCAAAAACACATCCAAAAACCTCTAAAATGTATTAGTTTTGAATATTATATGATATAAGGTTTTAATATAACAATAAAATAAATTTTAGACCAGTTTTTCTATCAATTTAGACGTTATCATTTCAATGAACACTTAGTTATTATATTTAATTTGTAACTAAGGTAACAAATATTTCAATATTAAACGGGTGTAATATTTACTTATTTGATGTAAATTATAACATAAATGAATAATTTATAAAATTTTAAACTATATAATAATTATTCTATATTTTAAAAAATTATTTTTAAATAATTTAATAATACATTATTTTGATAAACAATCAATAGTGTTAATTTTGATACTATATAATTGATTGATTATTAAAAATATAAATATAACAAGTTAAATTAGAACCAAATGTTTTATTATATTAATAATAGGTCAATTTCATTTATAAAATTATTTGGATATATTAACTATCCTAAATTATATTTATTTTAATATTTTTAATAACATTTATTTTTTATCTCCATTAATAAAAGAATTACAACATCTGTTTTTTAAAACTATTTAACATACTTATTTGTTGAATAAAAATTAAAAATAAAATAATTTGATGAAGATAAATTCTATATATTTCATAATAATACTTATAGTTGAATATATCTTCTAAAAAATCCTACATTAAAAATGTTATATTTATTAAAACATGAATGCGACAACTTTAACATTACTTTAAATAAAATATTATAAGTGTCATAATATTTTCTATATAGATAAAAATGGTTAATAACTAGGCCCTTGTATGAATATTGTCGATATATATATAACCAATAATATGTTTTCAAGTGTTTGTGTCTTTTAATGATTATTATCATTTTAATAAAAATTATTTTATTGATTTCTCATCAATTAAATAATTTCTTTATCATTAATGTATAAGCCTTTAAGGTAACTATTTATTTCCTTAAAATTAGAAATAAAATTCCATGATAAATAAAAAAAATATATTTCAAATTAATATTTATAATAAAACTTATCTTATGTATAACCTTATATTAAAAATTATATAGTTATTAAAAATTGAGGGAGACATATTTAACTTTTCTATAAATAAAATAAATTAAATGTCCTAATCTCATCCAAGTGGCTTCTAAATGATACCACATATACCCAAGGATGATTTAGGTTGAAATAAAATCATCAATTTATATTAGTAAAATATTTAGGGTAATTTTATAACATTATTTTTACCTTTAATTACCTGATTTACCTTTTTACCGTATTAATAAAAATTACCGAAGTTACTATTAGTAATGCCCAAAAATAAAAGAAAGATATTTACATAATTTGAAACTACTAATTAAAAATATGTAATAAATTTTTCAAAATTTAAAACACATATGTTTTAGTAATTAATTTAAAATTAATCTCATTGTTAAAATGAGAAAATGGGTTTTTAAGAGTTAAAACATTGCAAAAGATTGAAATGTTTTTACATTTAAATTCAATGTAAAATTAATGTCAATGACATAAATTATATTAACTAATAAAAATATTATATATTTATAATTTAAAACCATTCAATAATATAATTTAACCATATAAATTATTTCAATGAAAAAAAAAATCAATTAAAATTTAGTATATTTTTACTATTCATCAAAACTTAAAAGTTATTAAAAAATATCAAAAAATCGTCCAAAGTAAATTTTTATATCCCAATTCAAAATAATAAGTTTATGGTGTCATATAAAAATTATTAATTTTTCAAAATTTTAATTTAAAAAGGGTTCACCATTAAAAAGCGGTAAAATTTCCCATTTGAAAAATATTGGTTGTTATACATAAAATAGGGTTTATTCATACCTTATGACTAAAATATCTATTGAATGAATATATAAAATATTTTATTAAATATATAACATATATATTTCATTAATTTCATTAATTTCATTTAGTAATTGTAATTCACTTAATTTATTAATACAAAAATATAAATATTTCCTTGACATTTAATTGGTTTATATTTTTCAAAAATAATTGGTAGCCAAAGAATTCACCATAAATTTTCATATTATATTTATACCCACTAACTTAATGGATAGGTTATAATGGTAATTTTATATCAAGGGTGTCTCATAGTTTGTTTAAACTCACAATTGTGTGCAATACAAGCTATTGAAGAATTAAAATTATTTAAAGAGAATGTTTCATAAAAACATATGGGTGCTACATTCTACCCCCCCCCCCCTCCCCCCCTTAAACTGAATTTTTTCCTCGAAATTCATCACTTGGATACAAATATATGAGGATAACTTTGCCTTATCACATCCTCAAGTTTCCATGTAGCTTTCTAAAATTGGTGGATCCACCATAAAACTTAACCAAGTGAGTGGTCTTGTTTCATATAACTTTTTCACTATGATCTAGAATCTCTATAGGTTGTTCTTTATAAGAAATGTCTTGCTCCAATGGTACAAATTCTGAGTTTTGTACATGGGAAGGATCGGGTATGTTCTTTCTTAGGAGATATACATAGAACACATCGTGAACTTGATAAAGATTCAGTGGAAGCGCAATTCAGTAAGCTACTTTCCAAACATGATCCAGAATTTCAAAAGGACTGATATACCTAGAGCTTGGATTTCCCTTATTTCCAAATATCATTACTCACTTCCAGGGAGATATTCATAGAAACACCTTTTCACCCACTTCAAACTTTAGGTCTTTTCATCGGTTGTCTGTATAACTTTTTTGTTGACTCTGAGCTGCTTCTATGTGTTGTTGAATAGATCTGACTTTTTCTGTCATTTCATCAACAAGATTAAGTCCTAAGAGCTTTTTTCCCCAAAATTTGTCCCAGAAATTTTGAGTTCTACACTTCTTTCTATAGAGTGATTAATTAGGATACATTTTAATACTAGAGAGAGAAAGCTCTTAGCATGTCTTCTAGAGTTTGAATTATCCTCTCATACTGAACATCTATATGAGGATGATAAGAAGTGTTGAAACTTAACTCTATATCTAGATCCTACTAAAGCATTTACTAGAACTTTGAGGTAAACCTCAGATCCTGATCAGATATAATGGAAAGTGGTACTCCATGCAATCTTACCACTTCCTTTACATATATCTTATGAATTTGATCAAGATAGAAATCATCTCTAATAAAAATGAAATGTGCTGACTTCATAAGGCGATCAACTATAACCCATATAGCATTATAGACTTTATATGTCTTGGGAAGTCTAACAAAAAAATGCATAGTGGTGTTTTCCCATTTTCATTATGGTATGGGTAATGGTTGTAATATCCCCTTAGACTTCTGTCTATCATCCTTAACTTTCTGACAAACCAAGTATCGAGATACATATTCAGCAACATCTCTTTTCATGTCATCCCACCATAAATACTCTTTTAGGTCCTTATATATCTATGTGCTTCCAAGATGAATAGATAATTAATAACTATGAGCCTCATACAACAACTACTTTAATTATGGTATGGGAGTAATACAAACATAGTTCCTAAACATTATTATTACATTACAATCAAGGTTGAATTCAAGAAGATTTCTCACCTTATTTTGTAGCTCTACATTTTCCTTTTATGCCTCCTTAATCTTCACTTGTATAACTGGTTGAACATTCATTTGATAAAGATAATATTTCTCCCCTTCCTTTAAAATTTCAATATCTATCCTTCTCAAATCCATAAATATTGGATCTTTTGTTATCCTTATCATGGATAATCTAGCATGGTTATTTCGACTCAAATCATTTTCCACCTTGTTTGCTTTCCCAAGGTGGTAGTGTATTGAGTAGTCGTAATATTTAATCAAGTACAACCATCTTATTTGGAAAATATTCAGATCCTTTTGTTTGAAAATATACTTTAAATGTTTATGATCAGTATAAATATCACACCTTTCACCATAAAGACAATGCATCCATATCTTTAATGAAATGACTACCGCAGCTAACTCCAAATCATGAGTTGGGTAATTTTGATCATGTATTTACAATTTTCATGAGGCATAAGCTATCACCATATTATTTTTCATGAGAACACATCCCATCCCCTTCTTGGATGCATCACTATAGATCACAAATCTTTCTCCACTACAAGGCAGTGTGAGCATAGTTGCACTGGATAAGCTTATTTTTATCTCTTTGAAATTATCTTCATGTTCCTATGTCTGTGGAAACTTAACTCCTTTTCGAGTCAACTTCGTGACTGGATTAGATATTTGTGAAAAATCTTTCAAAAAATGTTAATAATATCTATCCAAACCATGAAAACTTTGGATCTCGGTTACTGTTGTTAGTCAAGGCCAACTATTAATAACTTATGTTTTTGATGGATCGACAAATATCCCCTCTCTTAAGATTATGTGACCCAAAAAGAAAACTTTATGAAGCCAAAAATCACACTTGGTAAATTATTCATAAAGATTCTCCTCAACCATCTGAGATAGATAAATTTCATTTATAGGAATCAAGGCCCATAAGATGGAATAAATTTTCACTGGAAGGTCATACTCATCCTTGCATAGATAGTTAATCATATATTGATTTGGAATATGAAATTTTATATCCCTTACTTAGAAATTTATATGATCTCCATATAGATAAATCCAATCCATTCCAATAATCACATCAAATTCCACTATAGGAAGGTTCACAAGATTTCTAGGAATCACTTTCTCACAAAAATCAACTGGAGAAGAATTATAAACTTTTGATACGACCATTATGCTATTAATAGTTGTCATAGATAACTCAGCATCTAATTGTTGAAGTAATATGATGATACCCTTAGAAAATTCTTCAGAAATAAAAGAGTGGGTGTATCTAGAATCAAATCAAACATTTTATACTTTAGATTGGATGGTAAGTGTACCTTTCACAACTTCATTATCATATTCCACATCACCAATAGTTATAAAATGTGATTTTCATTTTTCTTTGGCCTTAAGAGTTTGTTGACATTGATCATTATCAATAACCCTTATATTAGGGCATTGGTTGGTATAATTCCCCATTTTCTTGCACTTATAGCATTGAAGTGTAGGATGTGCATTCTGTATAGCCTTTTCTCTATTCATATCATTAGATATATTTTTCCTATCGCTTCAGTATTAAACTACTCGATGGCCTTCTCTCCCACACTTAAAACATTTTATAGTCCCTTTAAGACAATTTCCTTCGTGTTTCATTCCACACTTTGAGAATAAGGGAAAAATCATCTTATTTTCAATGTGGACTTTATATTTTCCCTTGAATTTCATTTTTATATTCTTATCAAACCCATAGGACTGATGGGTTATGCTGACCTCTACCTCAACCTTGATATCACATCGAACAATTTCTCCATATCTATTGAAGTCTCTTATATATAATCCCCTTTGGATACTTGGTTTTAAGCCACAAATGAATCAATCAATTTTAATCTCAGGTAGGATAATAATTCTAGAAGGGTACCATGAAAATCTTGTAAAATTTTCTTCGTAGGTACCAACAGATTCATCTTCCTTTTTCTTAGTCTCAAGGAACACCTAATCTATCTTTGTTTGCAGAATATAATTAAAGTACTTATTGAAAAATAAGTTCTTGAACTTGTCCCATTCCATGGATTTAATTTCAACTCTTTTCCTCGTATTCTTGATAAGATTCCACCATTGATCGGCTTCACCTTTTAAACTATGGAATAATAAGATGACGTTATCATGTTATGAACATTGGAGAACTAAAAATATCTTTTCAATGGTATTGATCCATTGATCATCCACTAATGGATCAGAATACCCACTGAAAGAGGATGGATGATGCCTCATAAAGTACTCAACATAATGTTGTTCTCTCCTTTTCTTGTTTGGAAGTTCTGTATGATTCATAGCTTGAGAAATTTCTGTGAGCATAGATACAAGATTTTTTATTCTGGATCCCATAACATTCGATTTCTCAAGAGTACAATCATTGCATTTCCCATCGCATTCAGCATTAATAAAGTTCCTTTGGGTTCCAACCATTGACTGAAACCAAGAATAATAGTGTGATCAACACTAATCATACTGGGAAAAATACATAATCAAGAATAAAATTTCAATATAGAAAACTTTGGGTTTTATCCTAGGTTATTCTTGATCATTTCTAAAACACTAGTATTTTAACCTATACTTCGACATATCCTTAGGGTTCTTACTAAGGTTTTCTCATCCTGGTTTCCAAAGGTTAACTATACCTTTGCTCTGATACCAACTATAACAAGACATAATTTACATATATAGATATTATTTAAATATTTTAGAATATTCATTACAAAACATAACAAAACCATGTTATGACCATATAGGTTTAGTGTCTTTAAAAACTAGTAAACATAAACAACTGGTTCATAAGACATTTATATTGTCTCCCACTTATTCCTTTATATCTAGAACCCTTTTGACATATCTTAATAATACACTTCTTCATAACCTAGGGAAAAGAAACATAAGAAAGGGTGAACATAGATTCTTAGTAATAGTAAACAAGGGAGATATCAATCATATCATAATCATAAGATATAAGAACATAACATTTGAAAATCTTATCCTGTATATGAAATATTCGGATATAATGTCATGATATAAATCATAAAAGTTAATAAATAATAAATAAACATATTCCAAAAATTCATAACATAAGGCATGGAATTTTTGGAATACACATAAGAAAATAAAATCATTTCATATTATTCAAGTCTCATTTCCAAGACCATCATAGCGAACAAATTTCATTACTAGACTGGGTTCACTTAACATTCCATCCCTATATTACTGAACCGATATCATTTTCCGTTCATTCCCTATCTATCTCATGAGATATAAATCTCTACCAAATTCATTAGAGGGATATATAGGTCCCACCCATCCCATAATGAAATAATTCTTACGTGTTCCACAAAAACATAAATCATTCATCATTGCATAACCCAAGGAATAAAATAGGTTTATTAAACATCATTCCATCATAAAATAATCCATATAAAACAAATGGATTTCATAACTATCATTCCATCATAAAAAACCATAGGAACAATAGGTATATAAACATAAACCTATCAAATAATGTCATCTTAGATAGAAAATAATTTTGATAAAACACTTGAAATTAATTCTTGAGGAAAATATCCTTTTTTCATCAATTTTTTTCTTTTCTCAAAATGCCAAGAAATTTTAAAAGAAAATAAATTATTTGAAAATAAAATTTAAATATTTTAAAGTAATATTCATGTAAATAAGTTTTTATAAAATCTTAAAAATCTGTTCATTCTATATAAGTTAAAAACATTCTTTTTGTACTTTTTTCATAAAGTGAAAAAGTACCTTTTATCGAAAACAACAAAATATTCCTTTCATACCATTTTGTAAAAATTAATCAATGGGTAAAATAGACTTTAAAAAATATTATAATAATATGAATAATATTTTATAATAAATATGTATAAAACATGGACATGGATCATAAATATACCCTAGTAAATACTTATGTATAAACAATCTTGGATAAAAATGAGATTTCAAAATTATCACTTACCTTTGCTCTGATATCCTTTGTATGTATCCAAAACTCCTATATAATAATATCATTTACTTATTATATAATCTTAGTCATTTTTATGATATCATATATTATCATATTATCATATGTTTGTTAATAACATTTCATTATTACTTATTATTCGGGTATAAATAGATTCATTTTCTTATGCATGTTTTGTCGAATATGTTCTGATTATTATTCATAGTTTATAGTTATATAATTTCCCGAATGATATTAATATAATATATATCATATTTATTCTTTCTATACATTTATAAAATCATGATATAATGGATATCATGTATAATGAATCGCATCGCATCATGGAGACGGTAGGTCGTATGTACGCAAAAGCGATGATATCATTCCTTTAATTATGAAATGATATGGAAGTGGATGGTATATATATTGTTCCAAAATAAATATATTATTATTATAATAATATATAGTTATTATTTACACCATTATATTCATCTAAGTAAAGTGGTGGTGAAAAATAGATTACACCACGGCGTGGAGGTGGTAAGTTATACGTATGCACGCGTGGTGATTTGGATTTTCATATGATGGATAAAGGTGGAATAAGTTTGTTCCATAACCATAATAATATATAAGTATATATGTGATACTATATTTATTACTTAATAATGAAAAAAAAGGAAAATTAAGTAGAAGAATAAATGATATTGAGAGAGTCAGTAAAGGAGATTACCTCTTCTTCGGCAAGATCCCTCTAGATCTCCTCTTAAAGGCACTAAAGTTTGTCTTTTGAGAAATCCAAAACATATAAAATATGAATAGGGAAGTTTATAAGGTAAATATTCATTGGATGGATGAACTTGAAGTCTCAATGAGTTATTAATAAATGAGGTAGGAGGTTCCCTTTTATAATTGTGGTTGGGGGCACCTTTGGAATTTCCAAAAATATTAATTTATAATAAATTCAAAACACATCCAAAAACAAAAAAATATATATTAGTTTAGAATATGAGATGTGATAAGGTTTTAATATCATTAAAAAATAAATTTTAGACCAATTATTCTGTCAATTTAGAACTTATCATTTTAATTAACACTTAGTTATTCTATTTAATTTTTAGTTAAGGTAACAAATATTTCAATATTAAAAGGGTGCAATATTTAATTATTTGATTACAATTATAACATAAATGAAACATTTATAATATTTTAAACTATATAATAATTATTGTATTTTTTTAAAATATTTTTTTTAAATAATTTAATAATACATTATTTTGATAAATAATCAATAGTCAGTTTTGATACTATATAATTAATTGGTTATTAAAAATATAAATATGACAAGTTAACTTCAAACCAAATGTTTTATTATATTAATGAGAGTTCAAGTTAATCTATAAAATTCTTTGGATATATTAATTACCTGATATTATATTTATTTTAATATTTTTAATAACATTTATTTATTATCTCCATTAATAAAATAATTACAACATCAATTTTCTATAATTATTTAACATACTTATTTGTTGAATAAAAATTAAAAATAAAATACTATGACAAATATAAATCCTCTGTATTTCATAATAATACTTATAATTGAATATATCTTCTGAAAATCCTACATTAAAAATGTTATATTTATTCAAACATGAATTTGACAACTTTAACATTACTTTAAATAAAATATTATAAGTGTCAAAATCTTTTCTATATGGATCCAAATGGTCAATAACTAGACCCTTGGATGAATATGGTCGATATATACTTGATAAATAATATTTTTTCAAGTGTTTGTGTCTTTTAAGGGTTATTATCATTTTAATAAAAAAAATAATGATTTCTCGTGAATTAAATAATTTTTTTAGCATTAATGTATAAGTATTTAAGGTAATTTTTTATTTCCTAAAAATTAAAAATAAAATATCATGATAAATAAAAAAAATTAAGATTTAAAATGATTATTTATAATCTAATTTATATTTTTTATAACCTTATATTAAAAATTATATAGTTATTAAAATTTGAGTGATATGTATTTAACTTTTCTTTAAATAAAAAAAATAAATGTCTTAATCTCATCAAAGTGGATTCCAAAGGATACTATTTAGACCCAAGGATGATTTAGGTTAAAAACTCATTAAATTATATTAGGAAAAGTGTTGGGGTCATTTTATAACACTATTTTTACCCTTAATTACCAGATTTACCCTTTTACCATAATAATAAAAATTGTCGAAGTAACTATTCATAATGCCCAAAAATAAAATAAATTTATTTACATAATTTGAACCTAATGATTCTAAATATAGAATCCATTTTTAGAAATTCAAACACATAAGTTTCAGTAATTCATTTAAAATTAATATTATTGTCGAAATGATAAAATGGGTTTTTAAGGGTTCAAACATTGCAAAAGTTTGAAATGTTTTTACATTTAAATTAAATGTAAAATTAATGCCAATGAACTATATTATATTAACTGATAAAAATATAATCTATTTATACTTTAAAACTATTAAATAAAATAATTTAACTATATAAATTATTTCAATGAAAAAAGTTGTTTTCAATTAAAATTTAGTATATTTTTACTATTCATCAAAACTAGAAAGTTTTCAAAAAATATCAAAAATACATCCAAAAATATTTTTATATCAGGATTCAAAAGAATAAGTTTATGGTTTCATATAAAAATTATTAATATTTCAAAATTTTAATTTAAAAAGGATTCTCCATTAAAAGGAATTAAAATTACCCTTTTGAAAAATATAGGTTTTTATACATAAAATAGGGTTTATTCATACCAAATGACAAAAATATCTATTGGATGAATATAGAAAATATTTTATTAAATATATAACATATATATTTCATTAATTTCATTTATTAATTGTAATTAACTTAATTTATTAATACAAAAATATAAATATTTCCTTTACATTTAATTGGTTTATATTTTTCATAAATAATTGGTACCAAAGAATTCACCATACATTTTCATTTTATATTTATTCCCACTAACTTAACGGCTATGTTATAATGGTTATTTTATATCAAGGGTGTCTCATAGTTTGTTTGAACTCATGATTGCATGAAATGCAAGCTATTGAAGAGTTAAAATTATTTAAAGAGAATATTTCATAAAAAAATTTGGGTGTTAAAATAATCATGTAATAAGAAGAGTTTATGGAGTAGAGAATGAAAATAAAACAAAATAGCTTGAGGAAGGATGTTACCTCTTTTTCAGGTAACTCCTTTTAGTTTTCACAAAAGGGATTCATTGGATGGATTTATGAAGAAGGTGAGGATTCTAGGTTTATGGGATGGATTTTGTAAGATTATTTGAGGAGAGTTTGGGTGAGAAAAATGGATTTATATGTATGAAAAATTGGGAAGGTTGAGTGCATTTTCATAGTGGAGGAGTGGCAATCTTGTAAATTTTTGAAAAGGAAATTCCACCCACTTTTTCCTATGACAATTGGATCCAATTATGTTTAAAATATGATAAATGGGATTATAGGGTTTAAATATGACTATAAAATGTCTTTTGGACAAGTTTATAGTTCATTTTGGGGCTTAAATTTAAGGTTTAGTCCTCTGTTAAGCTAATTTTCCTCTTAATCGCTCTAATTAGTTTTAATCACTTTCACTAATATTTTTGGTCAAAAACTAAGTTGTACTTATTATAAATTATAAATTATTATAATTCAAAATATGGAATCCATTTTTCTAAATTTAAATCATAGAAGTGGAAGAAATTAATTTAAAATTAATCCCACTGACAGGATGATAACTCATGTTTTTGAAGTAAAAACGTTCAAAAGTTTGCTAAGTTTTTATATCCAATTTCAAAGTAAAATTGATTCCAATGACCTACATTGGATTAATAGTTATGAAATTTATCTAATTAAGATTTAAAACCAATAAAAATTATAATTTAACCTTATAAATAAATTAAATGAAAATTTAGTTTTGAATTAAATTTCAGAACTAATCACTATTCATCAAAAAATAAAAGTTCTCATAAAAATACCAAAAATTCACCGAAAGTAAATTTTGATATTTAAATTTCAAAATTTTATTTTATTTTTCATATAAAAATTATAAATGTTTAAAAATTATATTTAAAATGGGTTCTCCATTAAAAGTTAGTAAAACTACCTTTTTAAGAAATATAGAGCTTTTATGCTTAAAATTGGATTTATTCTTATTTTAAGGATATCAAATTTATTAGATGAATGTAAAAACATCTAATAAAAATGTTTAAACATAATATATTTATTCTTATTCATTATTTTTGATATAATGGATAGGCGATAACTACCACTTAAAATAATAATATTAACAATATATTATTTTTTTGGTATAACTCAGTCTTGCGTGTAAAGTAAGATTTCAGATAAACTCATTATTTAATGTTGGGTACACTATCGAACATAGAATACCTTTTTAAGATAAAATTAATATCTAATTCATAAATATTAATAAATATAAAAAGGCATTATTCTATCATTATATGGGATGTTACATCCTTCTCTCCTTTTGGAAATTAAGTCCTCATAATTTTATTCATTCATAAAATAAGTTGGGATATTTTTCCCTCAAATAATTTTATGATTTCCATGATTCCTCTTCAACCATATGTATTTTTTATAAAACCTTAACTTGATTAATTACCTTATTTCGCAACACTTTCTCGTTGCGGTCAAGAACCTGAACTAGTTGTTCCTCATAAGAAATATTCTCTTCCAAATGAACTACTTTAGGGCTAAAAACATGAGATAAATTAGGTGCATACTTCCTTAATATTGAAGCATGGTATACATTGTGTACTTTGGATAAACTTGTGGGTAAATCCACTTAGTAGAAAACTAATCCAACTTTCTCCAAGATTTCATATGTTCCAATGAACTGTGGACTCAACTTCTACTTCTCACCAAAATGCATCACACTTTTCCATAGAGGAACTTTTAAAAAGGCTTGACCACCTACCTCAAAAGAAAGATCTTTTATCCAATTATCCACATAACTTTTATGTCTTCTTTGATTTTTTCTCATGTGACGTTGAATAAATTGAACTTTCTATGTTCTTTCCTCTACCAACTTTGGTCCCACTAAATTGTTTTCGCCTACATCTTCCCAAAAACTGGTGTCTAAAACCAATTTCCATATAATGCCTCAAATAGTACCATTTATATACTGAAATGATAACTTTTATTATAAAAAAAACTCAACCAAATAAAGATATAGATCCTAACTACCATAGAAATCCATTGATAAAGAACAAATCATATCTTCTAGGGTCTAAATTGTCTGCTCATATTGTCCATCAGACTAAGGATGAAAATATGTATTGAAATTTAATTCAGTTCCCAATGACTTATGAAGTCCTTTCCAAAAACTAGATGTAAATTTGGGACCACAGTCTGATACAATGGATATAATAACTTCATATAGCTTGAAAATATCCTTTAAATACAATCTAGAAAGTCGATCTAGATACATTGTATCTCGAATGGGAAGTAAATTTTAATATTTATTTAATAAATCAACAATAACCCAAATCACATCATTACCTTGATAAGTATTTAGAAATCCTACCATGAAATCCATTGATATATTTTACCACTTCCACTCCAGGATTGGAAATAGTTGAAACATCCCCTTCAGTAACATTCACTCTGCTTTAACCTGTTGACAAGTCAAACACTTCATGGTAAATTCAGCAATATCACTTTTCATTTCATCCCACCAGTAATAGTCTCAAAGATCTATGTACATAATAGTGCCACCTAGATAAACAGAAAATGGGGAACTGTGAGCTTCTGTCAAAAACTCTTTCCTAAAATATTAATCATAAGGTATGCATAATCTTTTAAAAAACATAAAAACACCTTATTCATCAATATTAAAATCAAAAAAAACTTACCATTCTTAACGGATTCTACATTTTCTTTCAAATATCGATCCACCTATTGAGTTATATTAATTATTTCAGATAAATTTGACTACACTAAAACCTAAAACAAAATAGGGGATTTCCATTTATCCATAACCTCTAGTCAAAAAATCATCAAATAATTAAACAAAGGGTCATTTTCTAAATGTAACATAGTTAATGTATCATTACTTTTTTGACTCAAAGCATTGGCTACCTTTTTTTCTTTTACAAGATGATAATGAATCAAGAAATAATAATCCTTGATTAGTTCCAGACATCTTATCTATCTCATGTTCAATTATTTATGATTGAATATATACTTCAAACTTTTTTTATCAGTATATATTTCACACTTCACTCCATAAAAATGATGCCTCCAAATTTTTAAATCAAAAACAATAGAAAGTAACACAAAATCATATTTACGGTAATTTAACTCATGAGTTTTCAAATGATATAAAGCATAATAAATTAACTTTTCATTATAAATCACGAAACAACCAAGTCCTTTTATCAAATAATCATTTTAGATGATGAATTCACCATTTCTGGAAGGTATGTCCAAAATTAAAGCATTAACAGATCTTCTTTTCAGTTCCTGAAAACAAACATCATATTCTTCTATCCAAATAAACCTTACTCCCTTTCATGTTAACTTATTTAGTGGTCTATATAATTGAGTAAATTATTCAATAAAACTTTGGTAATAACCTTCTAATCCAAGAAAACTATGAGTTTTTATGACATTGGTAGGTTTTGGCCACTCTTCAATAAATTTGGTTTTAGAAGGATCAACAGTTATGCCATCTTTAGAAATAATATATACAAGGAATGAAATTTTTTTCAACCAAAATTCACTCTTACTAAACTTTCCATATATTTTATTTTATTTTAATGTTTTCAAAACAATCCTTAAGTTTATTTCATGTTCCTAATGAATTTGATAATATACCAAAATATCATCTATAAACACAACTACAAACTGATCCAAAAATTGATGGATGGCTTTATTCATAAGATTCATAAAAATATTAGGTTTATTAAATAACCCAAAGGGTAAAAATAAAAACTCATAATTCCAATATCTAGTTGGAAACTTAATCTAAAAAATTTCACCCTCCTTCGCTTTCATATGATGGTACCCATACCTTATATCAATCTTTGAAAAACATTGAGCTTCATAGAGTTGATCAAAAAATCACCGATATGAGGAAAAGGATACTTGTTCTTAATAGTGATGTTATTCAAGGCTCTATAATCAATGAAAATTCTCATGGAACCATCTTTATTTTTCACAAATAAAATATTACCACCCCATGGTGAAGTGCTAGGTAGAATGAAACCTTTATCAATCAATTCTTGTAACTAGTTTTTCAATTCCACATGTTCGAATTGATCCATTTGATAAGGGGTTTTTAAATAGGATTATAATCAGGTACTAAATCAATAGTAAATTCAAGTTCCTAGTTAGTAATAAAACCAAGAAAATCATCAAAAAAATATTCAAAAATTTAGTCACTATTGGGATGTCACTGATTAGAAACGTTTCTTTCTCTTTAAAAAGAAGAGCTAGATGAATTTATCTTCCATCTTAAATCAATTTCTCAACTTCTTGGTATGTTATAAATGTTATGAAATTATTGAATAAAAATCTCTTGGATTTTCAATATATTTTATCATTATAAACAAAATGTAAATCTAACCCAAAATAATATCAAATTCTACTATAGGCATTTCAGCAAGATTTGAAGGAAATACCATCCCACTAATGTTAATAGGGATATACCGATAAATATTGGTTTCTCTAATATTCCCACCCAGAGTTTTTACCAAAATATCTTTCTTACTTTAATGAAGTGACATTCCCAATTTTCTAGAAAAATTCTCAAAAATGAAAGAATGTGAAGACCCAGGGTCAAACAAAGTATTGACATAATTTGAATAAATAAGTAAGATACCTGTCACAACTTCATTTGATGACCCAACATCAAAAGTGGTAGTTAAAAATGATTTTTCTACACCCTTTTTTATTCAATTTTGATTGTTTCCACCCTACATAATCAACTTAGGACACACATTGTCATAATGAACTAACTCATTTCAACTAAAACATTATACCATCGAATTTTCATTTCTTTCCTGATCATATTCCTTGAAATCATGAGACATATAACCCAACTTACCACATGTTAAGCACTTCCCATGCCTTAAAAGACATTATCCAAGATTCCTTTTACCACACTTCTCACAATATTGGAATTGGGTTTTCTTAACTCCCTGATTATTTGATTAATTATTTCCCATTTCCTTCCAATTGGACCTCTTATTTTTCTTATTTTCAAGGGACACATGATCATTTGAAAACTCCATTTCTACCTTCTTAGTGCATTAAAAAAGTTTCTCATAGATATTGAACTCAATAGAATCCAATTACCTTCTATATCTTATCTTTAATCTTGATTAAAACCAATTTATATTATTATCAATATCTCATATAAAATTTGGGATGTACCTCACAAATCAAGGGAAGTTTTCTTCATATGTAGCCACAAATTCTTACTCATTTTGTCTCAATTTCAATAATTTTTTTCCATCCTAAGTCAAAAAACCTTAGAAAAATATTTCTCAAGGAAAATATTCTTAAATTCATCACATTCTAAGGAATAAATCTCTCTAATTTCCCTGATATTCTAAACTATTTAACCGCACTGATAACATTCACCTTCAAAATAATAAATTAAAAGAGTTACCTTTTAGTGATATAATAAACTGATAACATAAAATATATTTTCTAATTATTCAATACATACTTCAACTATCATGATGTTAGAAGATTCTCTAAATGATGGGGGATGTTGTCACATAATATTCTATACAATCTTCATGTTCCTCTATGGTAGATCTGGTTGTTATCTTGCATGGACACCACCACTATTTATAGTTTATGTTAACTAAGTCATAACTTCAACAAACTAATCAATTCTAATTATAATCATCTCGGGATACTGATTCAAAATGATATTTTCCACTTTGTTTCTTCCCACTATACTTCCTTTTTTCCTCTATGGAAAACCATTTTAAGAAAACATACTTTAGAATAAGCAACATGGTAATCTTAAAATGCTATAACATTTTAACTTGAACATAAGGTAAAATATTTTAACGATAAGTTATTAATATTACCCTAACCTCTAAATTTATCTAAACCTACCTATGATACCAAATATAAGGACCCATCCTTAAAACATTACATAATCTTGAGTTAAGTCAATAATTTTACATTCTATCACGTTGAGGATCTTTTCAGGTTTAGAGTTTTACAGAATTATACCATAACTCATATATAAAAGAAACATAAAATACAAAGTGGCCACTTTTGATCAATATCCATTTTTTCACCATATAAAACTTTTGAAAATAAATCATGATCTCTTTTATGAAAACTCTTCATGACTATCAACATGAATTCTATCAATCCCTTAATCATCCTCAAGTACTATAAAAACATTAAAGAATATAAGATGAGCATAAACATATCAGTATGGTATATAAAAAGAAGGAAACTATTAGTCCATTGATAAACATAATAACACATGAAAACTTTATCATAAATTAATACTTCTCACCCTTAAGAAGTATTAAATAATTTACTATGAAAATAAACTCATTTGTTAACCTTTTTTAATAAAAATATTACCATAAACCCCATGAAAAATCATAGATAAAAAATATTGCTATCTTGGGCCATCATTATACTTAACACTCTTTCAAATGGAATAACCATATGGTCAACATCCATACATGTCACTATTACAAATGGAATAGCCATACAGCCAACTTTCTCACCCAATGCATTAGAGGGCTATCACGGACCCACCCATCGTTGGTTTATCACAAAACCACTCATCATTGGTTTATCACATAACCACCCATCAAATGTACAAGTACCATTATGTAATCATAACATATAAAAGAATGCAATTTTCAACATGTCACTCGTAATATTTTATTTTCACTCCTAAGAAAACATTTGAAGTTATTGAAATAATCAATCTATTTTCAAAAAACATTTTCAATAAAAAAATACCCAAAAATGAAAAAAATGATTTTAATTTAAGAAAACATGTAATCTTGTAAAGTAATCTAGAAATCAAATAATATTCACGATGTAAAAAAAGTCATTGTTTCCACATACGTTAAGAATAAAACAATCATTTTATTATTTAAAAAGCATTCTCTATAAAATATATAAAAATATTCCTTTTCAAAACCTTGAAATGAAATTAAAAATAGAAATAAATTTTCTTTATAATCCTTTTATATCCATATAAATAAATTTGTAAAATAATATCAAGAATATTGACATGGAGAAAAGATTTTTAAATGAAATATTTAAACATTTAAAGTTTCCCATACCACTTTGAACATTTAAATCATAACGCCCATGAAATAATAACATTTTAAAAAACATTAAATAAAATTAAAATAGATAAAATATGGATATATAATTTCAAAGTGGCATTATATAAACTTTATAAAGAATAAATATTCATGTCATCAAGAAATGTCTCAATGAAAAGAGATCGAGATGAAATCCCTTACCTTGAGTCTGACTTGTCACGTGTGCCTTTATCATCCTGAATAATGAACTAATATTAAATGTTTTCTTTATTAAGAAAATTTTTTATTTTTATCATTAATTTTATTTCACTTATTATAATTTTTTAATTAACCATATAAACAATTAATTTTATGTCAGGTGTTTGACCATATTCGGTTTATGTGTCAAAAATGACGTTGGTGGGTCAACTATGGTCAAAGGGGTAATTATATAAACATATACAAAATAATAATAATGAAATAATTATCATATTTATACATAAATTAAACTTTTAAAACCAATCATGAAATATGGTTATGAAAAATTAACCAACATTATAATCATGGAGATGAAAGGTCATACGTACGCATGAGTAACGTTCCAATTTTTCAGTGATCATTTTGAAAAGAAGTTAAGTGACATATAAATTTCCATAATGATAATTATATAATAAATACCATGTTATTTAATAATATATACTCATATATATAATTCTTTTGATGTAAAATGAATCACATCGTGTCAAGGAGGTGGTAGTCTACACGTCCATGAACAACGTTATCACTTTTTCAGTGTGTAAAATGGTAATTAAGAAAATGATATATGATATTTATAGAAATTTAATTATTTAATTAACATCATATGGATTTTATTTATGTAAAATATTTTTAATTAAAATCATATTTAATATATTTCATTAATTGTGTGAATGTATCACATCACTTTGAGAAGGTGATTGTCCACACATCCACAAATGATTTTATCGTATTTACAAAAAATGGAAAGCATGAAGATATGTGTATATATAAATTAAATAATTATTAATAAATCATAAATATCATATATTTATATATTTATATATATATATCATATAAAAACATTTTTTCCATCATAATTCTCAACCATGAGAGCTGGTAAAGTAAAAAATGAACGATATCATTACGTGAGGCGGTAGTTCGCTATACATGAATAGAAATTTCATTACCCGTTAGATGGAAGTGTGTGTAAGTTTAGGTAAAACCCTTAGAATAAAAACATCTTAGTATATTTATGATACTAGTTTTTTTTATATAATCATGTAATAATTAGAGTTTATGGGGTGGATAATGAAAATAAAACAAAAGAGCTTGAGTAAATATGTTACCTCTAATTAGGATAACTCCTTTTAGTTTTCACCAAAGGGCTTCCTTGGATGTATTTATACCCAAGGAGAGTCTTATAGGTTTAGTTTATGGATTTTTGTAGCTTATTTTAGAAGATTTTTGGTGATCCAAAGGTCTTTAGATGTGTTAAAAATTGTAAGGGTAGGTTCCTTTTTATAGTGGAGGGGTCACAATCTTGTAAATTTTTTAAAAGAGAATTACACCCATGTTTTCCCTATGAAAATTGTCTCCAATAATGGTAAAACTCTGAGAATATTTGGTACATGATATAAATATGGTCATCCAATGTATTTTGGATAAGTTTATAGGTCATTTTGGGCCTTAAGTTTAAGGTTTAGTCCAATGTTAAGTTAAGTTTCCTCATAATCACTATAATTAATTTTAATCACTTTCACTGATATTTTTGGTAAAAAACTAAGTTTAACATTTTATAAATTATAAATTATTATTATTAAAAATATGTAATCCATTTTTTCAAATTCCAATCATATAATGGTAAGAAATTAATTTAAAATTAATCCAGCAGATAGGATGACAATGAAGGTTTTTAAAGTAAAAATGTTTAAAAGTTTACTAAGTTTTTATATCCAATTTCAAATTGAAATTAATTCCAATGAACTAAATTGGATTAATAGTTATAAAATTTATCTAATTAATATTTAACACTAATCAAAAATATAATTTAACCTTATTAATAAATTATATGAAAAAGTATTTTTGAATTAAAATTCTATATTTTTCACTATTCATCTAAAAATTAAAGTTCTCAGAAAAATACCAAAAATTCACCCAAAGTAAATTTTTATATTTATATTTAAAAATTTAAGTTTATTTTTTCATATAAAAATTATAAAAGTGTCAAAAAAAATATATTAAAATGGGTTCTCCATTAAAAGGCGGAAAAACTACCTTTTAAAAAAATATAGAGCTTTTTGTGCTTAAAATTTGATTTATTCTTATTTTAAGACTATAACATTTATTGAATGAATGTAATAACATTTAATAAACATGTGTAGACATAATATATTTAGTAATATTCATTCCCTCTAATAAAATTTTTGGGCAATAAATACCACTTAAAATAGTAATTTTAATATTATATTATTTTTCAAATGCAACGTAAAATTTCGAAGAAACTCATTATTGCGTGTCAGATATGCTATCAGACATAGTGTAATTTTTTACAATAAAATTACTATATAATTCATAAATATTAATAAATATGAAAAATACATATTCTATTATTACTTGGGATGTTACATCTGCTACCTAAAGGGGAGATTAATCAGTGCTCTAGTGCTCTAGTTTCCAAAGGATGGGGTAATGTATGAGGTGTTTCATGAAGCTTCTTATATATGATTGGGATGAATTTTTATATAGTATAGATAGGTGATATCTTATGGTTCTATTCAATTTCATCCCCATAAATGTAACTATGACACCCATTATCTAGAGCTAAAAGCGGTTGTGTTTGCTCTAAATCTATGTTAACATTACCTCATTGGGTAGTGATTTATGGTCTTCATGGATCACAAAATATTGAGGAATATATTTTATCAGTGTGATATGAATCTAAAATAGTAAAGGTGAATTTATTTTCTTCAAGATTGTGATTTTGAGATCTCCTACACCTCAAGAAAGGGGAATATTATGGCTGGCACTTTGATCAGGAAGTTATGGAAGGATGTTGTTAAAGAGATCAGGAATGCTTGGAAATAAATGGAGGATTTGGAATAATTAAATTTAGATGCAACGATGGATGATAGTAGAGGTTTTTTTTTGAATAACAGTATAGTATTGTTCGATTCATCGGTTGGAAGGGTCTTAGTGGGGAGTCTTGGAGGTAGTGGTGATGTGCGATTGTGCCAACTGTAGTGATGTTTCAGAGGGATAGTTAGAGGATGGTCATAACTAAATGTTGTTTCGGGGGATTTTGTTTATTCCATTAGTGATTCATGAGTAATTACTTCATGGTATTCATAGATCACCTTTATCAGTACACCTAGGATTTTATAATATGTACCATGGATTGAGTATGCAAGTTTTGTGGCCCGATATGGAATGGGAAATGGTGGAGGTTATTGTGAGGTGTCTGGTTTTCTAGTGGGTAAAGTCTAAGAATCACTATTTTAGTGGTTTTTTTCATCCATTAGATATTTATAAGTAAAAATGGGATGAAATCTCAATGTATTTCATAATAGGATTACCCTGGTCTCAAGTTGGTTGTGATGTTATATGGGTAATTTCGGATCATTTGAAGAAATTAGCTCACTTCCTAGAAATCAAGGAGTTGTCCATCATGGATGTTTTGGAGAGGAGTTATATGGATGAGGTAGTGTGATTTCATGGAGTCCTGAGGTACATAATCTCTAATCTAGATTCTCATTTTACTTTATGAGGATAGAGGGTATTTTAGCATGATTTTGGCACTCAATTGTGCCTCAACACTACTTTCCACCTTTAGATAGAGGGACTGACAGAGTAGACCATCCCAACACTAGAGTATATTTTTTGAGTGTTCATCATAGAATTAGGTGGATCTTGGGAAAAGAAATTTCACTTGGTTGAGTTTGTGTTTAAAAAAATCTATCACTCATCTATTGGAATGGATCTATTTTATGTGTTGTATATCTATCCATGTCATTATTTATTGTGCTTGAATGAGGTTGGGGAGTCATTGGTTCTTGGACATGATGTGATAAATAGAATAATGGAGAAATTTCAGCTTGTTTATGAGAGGATGAAAGTATCATAGGACTACAAGAAGGCTTATATCGATTGCAGGAGGAGACCCTTGAAGTTCGAGGTTGGAGACCACATGTTTTTCAAGGTCTCTCCTCGATGTGGGAAGTAGAGATTTGGCAGGGGTAAGTTCTTGCCCCAATTTTTTGGACCTTTTTAGATGTTAGAACATGTTGGTGAAGTGGTTTATCAGTTGTCACTTCCACCATGGTTAGACCGAATCCATGATGTCTTCCACGTATCTTAGCTTCGTCGATACCTTCATAATGACTCCAACATTATGGATTGGTGAGAGTTTGATATTGAGGATGATGCAGCATTCATGGAGTGACTAGTGGAGATCCAAGATCATCAGGAAAAGGTGCTACAAGTATGGACCATTCATTTGGTTCATGTTTTTTGGAGGCATTTTGGATTTTAGGAGATCACTTGGGAGTGTAATATGCATATGCATGCCTAGTATGTAAAGTTTTTTTATCTTGTTTTTCATTTTCATTGATATACTTGATTTCTGATGTGATTTTTGGACCTTGATGTTTTATATGATAAGTGTTTATTCCTTGATGATATGATATGTAATCAAGATTTCAATGCATAAAAATTAGGTAAAACCTAATTCATAATCAATATGCATTATACTTTTACATGATTGAAACCATTTGGGTAAGTCACTTCTACCCAAAGAGGATAGTATCATGACATGGGAAATAGAATTTCTTGATTTATATACTTGGGACTCTATTTTGATATGGTTGTAGAATTTATTTTCTTGAGTCATGTGGGGTTAAAAGGGTTATTTAAGTGGTTATGAGGAAGATAGAAGTATTTTTTTGGATTTTTTGTTTGGTGGAAAAGTTTCAGTTGTAATAATATCCTTGAGAGGTATCTCATGGGATGGTTGTTCGGACATTTCCTTTCCCTTCCTTTCCTTTTTCTTGGATTCTATAGGATGAGAATCATTTAAGAGGTATCTTATGTAAGATATCAGATTTATAAATCCATTTAATTTGTGATTTTCAAGGATTGGTGGAGTAAAGAGGGTGTTATGAGTCTTTTCCTCTATATATTCTGAGTTCCCTTTTTATTGTCACTTGTTTTTCTTCATGCAGTCACTTGTTTGTTTATGTGGTAGGTAGGTTGGTCGTACAATCGGTTAGTATGGTCACTTGGTTGTTTTTGGAGTTTATATGTTGGTTGTGTGTTTTATTATCACGTTCACTTGTTTTTTAGTGTGGTGGGTTGTTTGATAATGTTATTAGCTGGCACAACCACTTGTCTGTTCATGTGGTCACTTGTTTCTTCTCACGATCAGTTGAATCAGCTACATGGTTGGTTCAGCTAGGTGAATCAGCTATATGGGTGGATCATCTATGTGAATCAGCTGTGTGTTTGTATAGGCTATGTGAATCGACTACATGGAGTGATCAACTATGTGAATTGGCTACATGGGTGAATCATCTATATGGATGGATCGGCTACGTGAATCAGCTACATAGAGTGATGGATACATGAATCGACTATGTAAAGAAATTGGTTACGTGGATGGATTGGAAATGTAAAAATGGCCATGATGATATTTTTTTCTATGTGGGGATTTCAGCTATAAGAAAATGGTTACATGGAACTTTTGGCTATGTGTGGATATCAGCTATGTGAAAATGGCCACATAGATTTTTCTATCCGTTATGTGAAAATGGTCATGCTGGTCTTTTAGCAGCATGAATCATGGGTATTTAAAGTTCATTTCACTAAGGGTAATTATATCCTTGATTTTCTTTAATGACTAAGGTTTTAAACGAGTCCTTCCATGTGGAGTTTATTGGGATCTAAAATAATTGGTTAATTAAATCTATTGTGATCTAGAATATCAATCGTTTCATATATGTTGACTCGAAAAAAAAATATTCTTATTTCATTTATTCCTACATTCTTTCCCTCAACACCAGAGGTTCCTAAGCCTTTCCCTTGGAATCATGGAACCCTACTGCCATTGGTTTGAGTTTCTTTGAACAGTGATTCCATCTTATGTGCAATGCCTATTTTGGTGCAGTGAATCGCGTAAAACTTCTTTCTTCTAGGTAGGGGATCCCTCATTTCTCTTCTTTGTGCATCATGTGGGAGGGTTTATGCTTTTTTTTATCTTTTGGGAAGATGAATTCATTCATATTAATGAAGATAAATTAATCAATTTAACTGAATCGATGGGTAAGGGGAATGTTTTTCATGCTTTTATACCTTTATTATTTATTTATTTTTTGATATTGTAATCACATAGGCTAAACATGCCACTAAAAATTGTGGTTATTGGGGGATTTGTTTTCACGGTATTTTTTGTGATTATGAAATATTATTTTAATTATTTTGAAACACCCTAAAAATAGTTTTTGTTCAATCACTTATATTTGAAAAATAAAATAGTTTCCTATAAATTATTTCTTATGTGATAATAACCTAAATAAAGTAGTGTAATGTGATAAAAATCCCCTTGTTAAATATATAAAAATGGTTTTTGATGTATTTTGATGTGTTGTGGTGTTTTCATTATATGGTATGGTGATTTATGTGGTTATGATGTGGTTTGACATGATGTGTGGTTTTTTTGGACGTTCTTTTGTGGTGGCAAGGTAGTTGTTTATTTGATTTTTCTTTTTGGATGGTGAGGTAGTTGTTTGTTTGGTTGTTCTTTTGGGACAACAAGGTGATTTTTTTCTGTGATTTTAGGGTGGTGCGGTAATGGTTTGTTTGGTTGTTTTTTTTTTGGTTGGTGAGGTGATGGTTTGATTGGTAGTGCTTTTAGTATGGTTAGGTGATTGTTTGATAGGGATGATGAGTATCTTTTTATAATGGTTGTGTTGTGCTATTTTCCCAAGTAGTGATGGAATAACTAGTTAATAATAGTTGAAATGGCATGGATTGGTTTGGTTAATGGGTTGTAAATGGATAATTAATTAATTAATAATGGGTTGTGTGGTTGAAATAATTAATATTTAAATTTGAGATTATTGGGAAAGAATAATGAAATTGGTTGGTAGTGTGGGAAGTGGATTGTGGGTTGTGTTTGTTATGTGGTGTTTAGCATTTATAGGTGGTAGAAAAAGTGGGGATGTTGTGAGTTGGTTGGTGCTTATTATGTATCCATAGGTTGGGCTTGTACATGTGGATATATATATATCTGTATAATTTTTGTTATTTCTATACACACCCCACCTGCATCGTGAACTATGTTTTGGCACCCATATATTTATACAGGGGGTTTCCCAACATCTTGGTGATGAGTATGGATGGTGAAGGTTTCGAGTGTTGTAGAAGCATGTGATGGGTCATTCCCAACTTTTTTGTCATGATCAATGATTAATATAATATTTACATGATGATAAACACCATGATCAATGGAATTGAACAAAATAATACAGAAAATGGATAAAACACTTAAACCAAACCGCAATATCATCACATGTTATTTATAATTAATTTAAGAAATTAATGCATTACCTTATGAGAAATTATTTCTTCATTAATGGATATGACAACAGATCTATATTGTAACATCATTTTATAGTAGGAATCAATAATATGTTCCCTCCAGTGGTTATCCACACATGTTCCAAAAATATATGAATGTTGTCATAGGAATCTATGGGTGCTATCATGGTATATCCTATTGCTTGCATCGTTCACCTTTGAACACCTTGAGAATCATTTCCAAAGGATTATCTTTTTTCTTTATTGACTCTAAAGTGGAAGGTGGGGGATATTTATCTCCATTCTTAGTAGCATTCTTGGATAATGGAGTTATGTAGGGCTTCGAGAGGATTATCTGGATTTCATTGTGCACAACAAAAGAATTGAATTATCTCTATTGAAAAATAATATATAATTGGGTTTATATATCACTAGGGTTAGAAATAAATAATTTAAAAAGTTCCATTTATTATTTATTTAATACTTGTGTAATCTTATGTCTATAATAATATTATTATTATTATTATTTCTTAATATACACTAAACTCAAAAATTAAATTAAATATTATTTAATCAAATATTATTTAATAAATATTATTTCTCACTAGACCATTGAACTCGGTCTGTCATTCCTCCATAATATTTATTAGGCCTTTAATAATGACTATTTATTTAATAAATAAATTATCATAACATTATTCACCAATAAATAAATAAATATTATATTCACAAAATATAAAATAGATATTTATTAAATATTATGCTCACATAGTATTCTCTCGAATAAATGGTGATGTAATATATATTTGATCGAAAAAAATGAATAATTATTAAAACACATGAGGGATTGATATTTATTCAACTTGTTAAGTAGTAAATAATAACATATTATTTAATTGAGATTCTTGATACACTTAGCATGTGATCCTTTCGGCCTCTTTCTCAATGGAATTAGGAAATGTATCTTAAATTCCAAGGTTAACATCTAGCAACATGCCAAGGCACCCATAGAGAAAGAAGTTAATGATTCAATGACATAATACCTCATACTAGTGATTATTGAGTAATATAATTTCTTTATCACAATATCTCTAATAAAGAAGGTTGCATACTAGTGCCATAAACCTATGTGATTAATGTCTCTATCATTAAATTTATGAAAATTGAACTTGCTTCTAGAACACCCTGACCATGGATTTATTTAGGCTATATCATTTCCATGAAAGGGCATGAGATATCAAATTCCTTTAAATAACAAAAGGGAAAAATCCTTTCTCACATTATTCATTAGTGAAATATTATTCACGACACGCCCAACATATCCTACCTCACCGAAAACCTATGTTGTCATGGTTTTAATTAATAAATCAAAGTATGCAACTTATAATACTCATTAATAATAATATTAATGTCTAATGATCAATACACACATTTGTGGATAGGAACATCCAATGACATGTATAAATGTGGATTTCCTACTAGTGGGTCTCATTCTCATATTATCTTACACTGGATATCACCAAGGGCATATACTATGATAAGGTGTCTTAAATTCCTATGAGTCTTTAACCCTGATAGCATGTATCATTTATGTCCCTGAAATGATTTCATCTACATATAGTACATATATTTAAGAATAATGTCAGGGAACTTTTGGGTTCTCATCATAGTGGGGAACTGGTATAACCTTTTAGTATGATAGCTACTCTTAGGACATTATCACATATTGTGTTATGAAGAATAATAATCATGATGTGATAAATAGTTTATTAATATTAAAATAATTGAATGTAGGTTATCATAAAGTATACAAAAGTTGGTTTTGGGGAACTAACTCCAATGGACTCCCACTTTTACTAGATCCAACTACTAACAACCTTCAGTCTGCAAGGTCTCAAATTATATTATACTTCTGGTGATATGGGACTTTATTCAATGGGTTCACCATGTTTTCTTCTATAGGAACTCTACTTATTATAACTTCTCCCCTTTGATAAAAATCCCTCAAGAGGTGATACTTCTAGAATATATGCTTTTTCCATTGGTGTGACATTAGATATTTTGTAAGATCCTTTATTGTAGTATTATCACAATACAATGTTATAGGGTCTTTACTAGTAGCTACCATGTAATACCCCAAGTTTTTATGGATTTTTTTTTTGAATGGATTAATTTTTTTTTGATGTTTTTCATTGCACTAAGTCAAACATTCCTTTCAAAAAGTACGAAACCGTCATATATTATATTAAAAACTAACTTAGAGTATGTTGCATGAAACATTGACTTGGAATACATTATATATAACACTGACTTGGTGTATGTCACACGCAACACTAAATTGGAAAATGTAACATGCAACACCGAGTCTCTACAAAACACCATTTTATTGTTATAGTTATTTAAACAAAATAATTAAAATTTATCCATTAAACTTAGTAATATGAATATAATTAAGTAATTTTAAAATATTTTTTTCAATGGTTTTATATAAATAAAACATATTGATAATGAAATATATAATTTTTTGTAAAGTCCTTATATGTTTAAAAATAGTATTTTCTTAAATGAGCTTCTTTTTATGTACATCTATGAAAATAAATAAAATTAATTTTAGACACATTTAGAAATTTAATTTGATAAAATAAAATTTATTTTTTAATTTAGAATTTTTAAATTATCTTAGGGTGAATTTTTTGTAATTTTTTGAGAAACTTCATTTTTGGATTAATAGTGAACAATACTGAATTTTAATTCAAAACTGATTTTTCATATAATTTATTTATAAGGTTAAATTATATATTAAATTTGTTTAAAAGTTTAATTAGATAATATTTTTATAAATTAATCCAATTTAGGTCATTATAACCAATTTCACATTAAAATTTTATATAAAAACTTATCAAACTATTGATCATTATTATTTTAAAAACATGTGGTGTCGTCCCGTCAGTGGGATTAAATTTAAATTAATTTCTGCCACTTTTGTGATTTTAATTTGTAAAAAAGTATTCCATATTTGGAATCAGAATAATTTATAATTTCTAATAAGTTCAACTTAATTTTTTTCAAAAAATATTAGTGAATGTAATTAAAATTAATTACAATGATTAAGGTAAAATTAATCTTAACAAGGGAATAAACATTAAACTTAGGTCCCAAATGACCTAAACACTTGTAAAAAATCCATTTTATGGAAATTATTTTGAAATTAACCTTCCATTATTTAGTTTTTTTGTTTTTGATGGATTTTTTTAGGTAAAAACATGGGTACACCTAACTTGTTTTCAAAAATACCAAGTGAGTCCTTTCCCTTCCCTATAAAAGGCCACCACCTCTCCCCCTTCCTCATACCTCTCAAACCACTTAAGATAGGATAATATATGCACAATAAACTTCCCAAAATTCCTCCCTTACTCATTGAAGCCTCCCTTTGGGCATAAATCAATCCAAAGAAGCCTTTTGGCACAAACCAAAAGGAGTTACTCGATTAGTAGGTAATGTCTTCTCTCAATCTATTTTCCTTTATTTTATTTATCCACCCCATACACTCTCATTATTCCATTATTATACAAAAAAAACAGTATCCTAAATATACTGAGATGTTTTTATGCTAAGGTTTTGATCTACACTTACACACACTGTTATCTAATGGGTAACGAACATATTGTTTATGTGTATAGGGAACTACCGCCTCACAAAAAGATGATTATGTGTTCTTCATTTACCACCTATCATGGTGGGAATTATGAGAGACACTGTATTTATATAAAATATATGTGATATTTATAATTTATTTAAGCTTATTTAATTCTTTTACAATGCACATCTTTATTCTTTACAATTTGTGTAAATATGATAATTTCATTTGAAGAAGTATAGACTACTGCCCCCTCAAAGGGATGTGATTCATTCACACACTACATGGAATGTATTAAGGATGGGTTAATTAAACTTGTATGATATATATGATATAATAATGATACTGAAATAATGATATATATATACATATATATACTTATATTTCACTTACTCTCTTTCTTTCAATACGACGATAAAAACAGAAACAACATTCATGCGTACGTACGGCTTACCATCTCCATGAATAGTGTATTTGATTTCATACTTATATATTATATATATTATTATAATACACATATACTAAATATAAATTATATTTATATCATGTTTTACATTATATAATCATGATATAGGTATAAGGACCGAAGATATAACAAATTAAGACACATGCAAAGAACAAATCAAATGTTACTCGAAGTGAAACCCTAACATAGGATTGTTAACAAGTGGGTAATATTAAGTCATAATAAAAACATGTATGGTATTAGATATAAGAATATTATTATTTAAAACATGTATAATAAACTTAAATTTATTATAGAGGAATCTTGTACGAGTATGAAGAGAGTCAAGACACAAGGTAAGGGGATTTCCAGTCTCACTTTTATTTCTGTGAGATTTACACCTTATTCACCACTCATCTATTTTTTGTGGTGATTATACTTACCATTAATATATTATATGGTTTTTATCCTTAATTCTATGCATATTTACAAATACATTTTATGATTTCTCTATTTCATGGGGTTTATCTTTCAAGAGTTACCAAATCGGTAAAGTAGTTTTGTCTCAATTAGCCTTCTTTGAGACACATGTCATGAACTTCAAGAATCATGTTTTAAAAAAAATTAAAATATGATAATTTGAGATCATTTTTAAGGAAATATTATTTTAAAAATGGTTTTATGGTTTTCAATCTTTATTTATATGTTTTCAAATTATTTTCACAGAAACGGTTTTCCAAAAATGTTTTCAAGCTTATTTTTTTTAACAAATAGTTTTCAAAATGTTTTCAAGATTATTTTATAAGTTTTTAAGGAAAATGGTCTTCAAAAATATTTCAATCTCTCTTAATATTTTTCTAAAGAAAAAATTTTCCAAATTTTTTTCAAATGTTTCTTTATAAGTTTTCAAGTTTTCAAGAAAATGGTTTTCAAAAGGTATTATACTTTAAAGAGACTTTTTAAAAGAAGAAAGGATACTTATCTCAATAAATGTTTTAAAAATTTCCTCCCAAGTTATTTTACATATAATATAACATCTTTTTATGTTACAAATTCCCTTCCATGAAATTATACAAATGTTCCATTCATATTATTTCTTGAATGGTTAATGTTTTGACAGAACTATTCTTATGGAACCTATTTATATTCCATGGGTTATATGATATTGAAACCTGCTTATTTTCATAGGTTATGATTTTCTGAAATGATTATGAAACCTATATATTTTTCATATGTTATCATATGATGAAAATTTAATGATACCAATTTCATTTCATGGGTTATAATTTTATGTTTATAGAACCCATCTATTTTTATAGGTCATGATATGATGAAAGTTTTATTATATTGTGGTATATGTATAAATGATTTTATTATGAGATGGGTGGGGTATATATATCCCTCCAATTAATTGATTAAATATTTATATCTCATGAGATAATGATTTTAATCATGTTGACGAGCTTGATCCGCTATGGGAAGATGGGGAAACCCGATCCCTTATAAGGAAAGGACTGTGAATGGGGATGGTGGTGTGTCTCATCCTATAGGTGTAGTCACCATGAAGATGGAAGATGGGTAAACCTGGTCCATTATGGTAATATAGGGAAACCATATCCCTTAAAATTAAATAACTATGATTGGGGATGGTGGTGTGTCCCACACAGTAGGTTCAGTGCCCATGAAGTACCCTAATAATTTATAGTTATGCGTCTTTACTTATAGGAAATGATATAAAATGTTTATGTATGCCAAAATTTCATGTTTTATTCCTATGATATGATTTCATGTATTGGATTATTTATTTCCTTATGATTCATGTATTATAAACATCCATGTTTTATTCCATGATTCATGTTTCTGATCTTATGATATGTAGGGTATGATCTTATAAATTATGATCACATTCTCTTACCCATGTGATCGTGTTTATGATTACATATCTCCATTATTTACCCTTGTTGATTATCTGATCTCACCTATTTTTATGTTTTCTTCCCTAGGTTATAAAGATATGTATTATGTTTTATGTGTCTAAGAAGGGTGATGTTCATGGAGAACCTAGTGATAGATAATGTAGATCACTTATATACCAGTGTTTATGATTCCATATTTCTAAAGGCACTAGACTAGTATGGTCTTTGGTCATCCATTTGTATAATATTTTAATTATTATGAAAATTTTATGTTATATTGATGTATAAAAAGTATGGATTGTTATAGTTGGTATAAGAGAAAAGGTTTAGTTAACTTTTGTAAACTAGTATGAGAAATCCTTAGTGAGAACTCTAAGGACATGTCTAAGGATAAGTCTAAGGATAAGGATAAGTATATTAAAATGTCATGGAATTATGGTAATGGATAGAGTGAGTGGTTTCCCAGAAATACATCCTTATCTGGATACTAAAAGTTGATGTGGCTTTGGAATAGATGTACCTAAGGGTAATAACTCTGAAAAGATGTTTCAGGTTTGACTTGGGATAATCTGGTACATGACAATAGACCTTGCTGCACACCTAGTTTGACACTCCTGGTGGATATGATTTGGGAATTCACAAACATTACACAAATCATCATGAAGGATTTAAATAGAATTTGGATATGAATAACCTAGGATAAACCTTAAGGTGTCATAGATTAAGGAAGGTTTCATAATTTAGACATCCTATAAGTGTCTTATCTTGATTATGTGGTTCCTCATAATGATAATTGTTTCTTACTTTATGCTTTTGCTTTTAGTCAATGGATGGAACTCAAAGGAACCACATTAATGGTGATTGTGATGGACAATAGAGCAATTGTTCTCATGAGAAACCAAATGTTATGGGAGTTGGAATGAAAAACCTCATTGATATGATCACATAGCTTTCTCAAGATACGAATCTTGGTGGACATTCTAATTAGAAAAAAGATGGAACAACATTTTGTTGAGTATTTCATAAGGAAACTACCACCTTCTTTCATTGGGTATTCTAATCCTTTTTTTAATACTAAATTAGTACCAATGAAAATATATTCTCCATTATCCAGTGTTTTGATCACAAGAAATTCATTCTATCTATTTATCGGTTAGAATGTGAAGCAAACTAGTGGTGGGATCTAATCAAGAATATGAGGAATCAAGATAAAGTTGAATCCATGGATTGGGATTAGTTTAAGAACTTATTCTTCAGTAATTACTTTCCTCATGTTCTTAGTATGAATATGGAAAAGGAGTTCCTTGAGTTGAAGCAAAATTATGATGAATTTTTTGATACCTACGAGGCTAATTTCACAAGACTTTCAATACACACTCCTTAAATTATCATCCAAACTAAAAGTAAAGTTGATAGGTTATTTAGTGGCTTAAATCCAAGTCTCATAAGGTCATTGACCATAAGACACTTTAGTAGTTATAAAGAGATTGTGCATCATGAAATCAAAATTTAAATAGAGGTTGGAGTTACATATCAATCTCATGGTTTTAACAAGAAAAGAAATATAGATTTAAAAGGAAAATCTAAAAACCATGAAGAGAAGAAGATGATCCTTCCCTTATGCTCTAAGTGTGTAAAGAATCATGGATGGAATTGTCTTATGGGTTATAATAAGTGTTTTAAGGGTGTAATGGAAGTCCATTGGTAAATTTATTACTACACTGATGGGAATAAGTTGGCCAATGATGAAAATAGAGGAAAATATACACAGAATGAACCTCCTACACTACAGTGCTTTAAGTGTAAGGAGAATGGGAATTATGATAACAATTGTGAAAACTCAAGAACTGGTGATGATGGTCAATGTCAAAAACTTATTAAGCTAAGGTAAAAGGTGAAATCTCATACAATATCTATTTTTGATGAAGGGTGCGATAATGACGTGGTTAAAGGTACACTTACCATCCACTCTATAACTACTAATGTCTTATTTGATTCTAGATCTACGCACTCTTTTATATTTAAATAATTTTCTCAGGTTGTTAAGATTCCACCAAAATTATTAGATATGGAATTAGTAGTGCAAACCCCTAATGGTATGATTATTGCATCCCAAGTCTATTATTCCTTTATGGTTGATGTTTGTGGTAATATGATTCCTAAAAAACTTTTCATTCTTACTTTGGTTGAATTTTATGTCATATTAGACATGGATTCTATTTATATGCATAAATACCACATAAATTTTCAAGAAACATAAGTTATTTTTAATATTTCAAACCCTCCTATTATCATCCATAAATGTGATGATAAGTATGAACTTCCTGTGGAGATTACATCCAATTTATGGGTATTAATTCCCATTCAAAAGGGTATTTTATCTCAAATGGTTGGGGATAAAATCGACATCGATGATATGTCTATTGTTCAAGAATTTTTGGATGTATTTAAATAATAGTTTCCTATCCTTCCACTGAAATGTGAAGTTGATTTCTCAATAGAACTCATACCTGTTTCCACACCAATTTCAAAGACTCCTTGTAGAATATCCTCAATTGAGTTGTAGGAATTGAAGAAGAAACACTAAGAAAAAAATTGATTAGGGATTCATTCAGCCAAGTGTGTCACCTTTTGGTGCAACTATTATTTTTGTGAAAAAAAAAAGATGGATCAATGTGACTCTGCATTGATTATTGAGAGTTAAACAAGATCACAATTAATAACAAGTATCATCTTCCCCGTATTGATGGCTTAATTTATCAACTATGCAGAGCTTAATACTTTTCCAAGATTGACCTTTATTCTGGATATCATTAATTGAGGGTCAAGAAAGAGGATATACCCAATATGAAATTCCTTACAAGGTATTAACACTATGAATATATAGTGATTACTTTTAGTCATACTAATTCTTATACTATCTTTATGGATTTGATTAATAGAGTCTTTAGATAATATCTCAACTATTTTATGATAGTATTTATAGATTATATTCTTATTTATTCAAATATTAAGGAAGAGGATGAATATTTCTTGAGAATTGTACTAAAGACCCTAAGGAAGGAGAAACTATATTCAAAATTTAAAAAGTGTGAATTTTGGTTGCAAAAGGTTTCATTTTTGAGTCACATAATTTCAAGAGATGGTATAAGACTATATCCATCAAAGATGGAGGCTATTGAATGGTGGCCTAGACCAACCACAGTGACTGAGATCTATAGTTTTCTTATTTTAGATGGATATTATTGATGGTTTGTGGATAATTTCTCATTACTATCTAATACTCTAAACAAGTTAACTCAGAAGGGTGTCAAGTTCCTCTAGACAAATGAATGTGAGAAAAATTTCAAGGAACTGAAGAGAATGTTAATCATCAAACTTGTGCTTAAATTACCCTTTATTGGAGAAGGTTTTATAATCTATAGTGATGTATCCATAAATGAATTAGTATGTGTTCTTATGCAAAACAATATGGTTATAGCCTATGCCTCAAGACAGTTAAGACTCATGAGAAAAATTATCCAACTCATGATTTGGAGTTAGCAGTGGTAATTTTTGTATTAAATATATGAAGCCATTATATTTATAAAGAAAAGTGTGATATATATACCAATCATAAAAATCTGAAATATATATCCACACATAAGGAGTTGAACATGCTCCACAAAAGATGGTTATAGTAGATAAAGGATTATTATTTCTCGATACATTACCACCCTAGGAAAGAGAACAAGGTGGTTGATGCTTTAAGTCGGAAGGATCATGCAAGATCATCCATGATGAGGATAAAAAAAGATCAAATATTTTTGGATTTTAAAAGGATGGACCTAGAAATCCTAATGGAAGGAGAAAAATATTATCTTTCTCAAATAAATGTTCAACCCTCTATCCAAGTGAAGATTAAGAAGGTGCATAAGGAAGATATAGATCTATAAAAGAAAGTTATAAATGTTTCTGAGTTTAACATTGATTAGGATTGAATGATAAGGTTTAGTAACTATGTATGTGTTCCTTGCATACCAGATTTGAAGAAGGAGCTGTTAGAGAAAGCACATAGTTCTTTATTCTCTATTTATCCTGGAAGTAAGAAGATGTATAGGGATTTGAAATAATAATTCTGGTGGGATGGAATAAAGAGGGATATCAGGGAGTTTGTATCTCAATTCTTGGTGTTCCAACAAGTAAAGGATGAAAGACAAAAGTCTTAGGGGATGTTTCATCCATTACCCATACTAGAATGGAAATGGGAGAACATCACTATGGATTTTTTTGTTTGAATACCCAAAAAATCTAAAGGGTTTAATGATATATGGGTGGTATTTGGTCACCTTACTAAGTCAGGACACTTTATTACTATTATATAATACTTCTCTCTAGATCATATTTCCAAGATATACATTAAATAAGTGGTATGGTTTCATGGAGTCCCAAATTCCATTGTATCGGATCGGGATGTGAGATTCGCCTAAAAGTTCTAGCAAAGTCTTTAACAAGAACTTGATATGGAATTGAGTTTAGGTACTACTTATCATCCTTAAACATATGGTTAGTCTAAAATAACAATTCAAACCCTATAGAATATGTTGAGATCTTGTTCTTTGGATTTCAAAGGTGGTTGGGATCAACACCTTCCTCTAATTGAGTTTTCCTACAACAGCAGCTTTCACTCAAGAATTCAAATGGCACCTTATGAATCCCTTTATGAGAAGAAATATAGAGCTCCAACATGCTAGTATAAATTTTTAGAAATAAATATATTGGTACCTAAGATCGCTTAATAAATGGTTGAGAAGGTTAGAACTATTTAATAGCATATCAAGGCACTTCAAAGTTGGTAGAAAAGTTATGTTGATAACCGACGGCATGATCTAGAATTTGAAGTTGGTGAAAAGGGTTTTTTATTAATCTCAACCTATAATAAATTTATGATATTCTGTAATAAAAGGAAAATAATACCTAGTTATATCGGTCCCTTTTAAATTCATTAACATATCGGGATGGTAGCCTATCACTTGGAACTTTCTCAAAATCTCTCTCAAGTCTATGATGTGTTCCGTGTATCTATCATGAGAAAGTGAATACCTAACCATTAACATGTACTAAAATAATAGGTCATACCAATAGATAAATATTTTTCTTATGAGGAATAACCAGTTGAAATTATGGACCTTACAAAGAAAGTTCTATGAAACAAAACCACTCACCTGGTCAAAGTTTTGTAGAGAAATAACTAGTTAGAAGAAGCTATGTGGAAACTTGAGGATATGAAGAATAAAAATTATCCTCATTTATTTTAACTAAATGAAAAATTTCTAAGGATAAATTAATTTTAAGGGGGGTATAATGTAACATCCTGAGTTTTTTTTTTACTTTTTTTCAAATGAATTAATTTTCCTTGATGTTTTGCATTGCACTAAGTCAAACATTCCTATCAAACATCACCAACTCAGAATACATTATATGAAACAATGACTTGGTGTTGTTTATATACAACACTAACTTATTGAATGTTACATTCAACACCTACTTTGCGTATGTTACATGCAACATCGATTTGGCGTACATAACACGCAACACCGAGTCTCTACGAAACACCATTTTATTGTTATAATTATTTAAACAAAATACTTATAACCTAGATGTTAAAATTAGTAATATGAATAATAATAACTAGTTTTCAAATATTTATTGATATTTTTTTATATAAATAAAACATATTTATAATGAAATATATAATTTTTTGTAAAGTCCATATATGTTTAAAAATACTATTTTCTCAAATGAACTGCTTTTTATGTACTTCTATAAAAATAAATAAAATTAATTTTAAAATAATTTAGAAATTTAATTTTATAAAATAAACTTTATTTTTTAATTTATAATTTTGAAATTATCTTAGGTTTAATTTTTGGTATTTTTCTGAGAAACTTCATTTTTGGATGAATAGTGGAAAATACTGAATTTTAATTCAAAAATTCTTTTTCATCTAATTTATTTATAAGGTTAAATTATATATTAAATTTGTTTAAAAATTTAATTACATTATATTTTTATAAATTAATGCAATGTAGGTCATTGGAACCAATTTTACATTAAAATTGGATATAAAATTTTAGTAAACTTTTGATCATTATTACTTTAAAAACTCGTGGTGTCATCTCATCGGTAGGATTAAATTTAAATTGATTTATGCCAATTATGTAATTATAATTTGGAAAAATGGATTTCATATTTTGAATTATAATAATTTATAATGTTTAATAATTTCAACTTAATTTTTGACCAAAAATATTAGTGAAAGTAATTAAAATTAATTACAACGATTAAGGTAAAATTAAGTTTAAAAATGGAATAAACATTAAACTTAAGGGACCAAATGGCCTATCCACTTGTAAAATTTCCATTTTATGGATATTATTAATCCATTAACCTTACATTATTGAGTTTTTTTTGTTTTTATGACTTTTTTTAAGTAAAAATATGTTTACACCAAACTTGTTTTCAAAAATACCAAGTGAGTCCTTTCCCTTCCCTATAAAAGGCCACCACATATCCACCTTTCTCACACCTATAAAACCACTTATTATCAGCCAGTATCTAACCAATAAAATTACAAACATATCTTACTTCCTCCTTGAATCCTCCCTTTTTTCATAAATCAATCCAAGTAATCCTTTTGGCACAAACCGAAAGGAGTTACCCGATTAAGAGGTAACATCTTTTCTCAAGGTCCTTTCTTTTATTTTCTTTCTCCACCCCCTCCACTCTCCTTATTCCATTATTATACAACAAAAAGATTATCCTAAATATACTAATATGTTTTTATGCTAAGTTTTTTACTTACACTTACACACACCTCTATATAATGGGTAATGAACATACTGTTTATGTGTATAGTGAAATGTCGCCTCACAAAACGATGATTGTTCGTTCTTCCTTTACCAACTCTCATAGTGAGTATTATGATGGACACTATATTTATATATAATATACATGATATTTATAATGTATTTAATATTTTTTTATTATTTTACAATTAACATCTTTATACTTTCCATTTTGTGTAAATACGATAATTTTGTTTGAGGATGTGTAGACTACCACCCCCTCAAAGTGATGTGATTCATTCACACACTACATAGAATGTATTAAGGATGGGTTGATTAAACTTGTAATACAAATGTGATATAATAATTATACTAGAACAATTATATATATATATGTCACTTACTCTCTTTCTTTCAATACGACAATAAAAATGGAAACAACATTTATGTGTATGTACGACTTACTGTATCCATGAACGGTGTATTCTATTTCATAATTATATATTATATATATTATTATAATAAAAATATACTTAATATAAATGATATTTATATCATTTTTTACAATTTTTAATCATGATATAATTATAAGTACTGAAGACATAACAAATTAAGAAACATGCAAAGAACAAAGAGGATATTACCCGAAGTGAAACCTTAATATAGGATTGTTAATAAATGGTAAATGTGAATTCATAATAAAAACATGTATGGTATTAGATATAATAATATTATTCTGTAAAATATGTATAATAAACTTACATTTATTATACAGGAAGCTTGTATGAGTACGAAGAGAGTCCAGACACAACATGAGGGGATTTCTAGTCTCACTTTGATTTCTGTGAGATTTACACCTTATTCACCACTAATATCTTTTGTGTGGTGATTATAATTACCATGAATATATTATATGGTTTTTATCTTAATTTTATGGTTATTTACATTTCAATTTTATTACATCTCTCTTCCATGGGTTTTATGTTTCAAGAGTTACTAAATCGGTGAAGTAGTTTTGTCTTAATTTGCTTTCTTTGAGACACATGCCATGAACTTCAAGAACCATGTTTTCAAAAAATGTTTTAAAAGAATATATTTTAAGATAATTTTCAAGGGAAAAGTATTTTTAAAAGGGGGTTTATTTTTTCCAATATTCGGTTATAATTTTTCAAGGTATTTTCAAAGAAACGGTTTTCCAAAAAAAAATCAAGCTTTTTTTTAAGAAATGGTTTTCAAAATGTTTTCAAGATTATTTTATAAATTTTTAAATAAAATGGTTTTAAAAAAAATCAATCTATCTTTATGTTTTTTCAAATAAAAAAAATCCAAAATGTTTTCAAATGTTTCTTTATAATTTTTCATCTTTTCAAAAGGTTTTATGTCTTATAGAGACTTTTTCAAAGAAGAAAGGATAATTACCTCAAGAAATGTTTTCAAAATATCCTTCCAAGTTATTTTCCATATAATATAACATTTTTTTCTGTTACACATGACCTTATAAGAAATTATTCAAAGGTTCCATTCATATTGTTTCTTAAATGGATTATGTTTTGATAGAATGATGCTTGTGAAACCTGTTTCTCTTCCACGGGTTATATGTTATTGAAACCCACTTCTTTTCATAGGTTATGATTTTATGAAATAATTATGAAACCTATAAATTTTCAATAGGTTATGATGTGATGAAAATTTAATGATTCCCATTTTATTTCATGGGTTATGATTTGATGTTTATATAATCCATCTCTTTATAAGTGTTATGATACGATGAAAGTTTTATTATCTTGTGGAACATGTATGAATTATTTTATTATCAGATGGGTGGGACCTATATATCCCTCTAATGCATGGGGTAAAGATTTATATCTCATGAGATAATTATGGGAATCAAGTTGACGGGCCTGATCCACTATTGGGAGATGGTGAAACCTGATCCCTTACAAGGAAAGGACTACGATTGAGGATAGTGATGTGTCCCTCCTAGTAGGTGTAGTCACCATGAAGATGGAAGATGGGGAAACTAGATCCCTTATGGGAAGATGGGGATACTCGGCCCATTATAATGAAAGAAATGTGATTGGGGATGGTGGTTTGTCCCGCACAGTAGGTGTAGTTCCCATAAAGTGCCCTGATAAGTTCTAGCTATGTGTTTGGACTTATATGGAATGATATAAAATGTTTATGTATGCCGCAATTTCATATATTATTCCTATGATATTATTTCATTGATTTTGTTCTTTATTTTCTTATGATTCGTTTCTTATGAACTGCCAAATTTTATTCCATGATTCATGTTTCTGATCTTATGATATGTAGGGTATGATCTTCTAATGTTATGATCACATTATCTTACCCATATGATCATGTTTATGCTTATATGTATCCCTTTTTTACCCTTATTGAGCATCTGAGCTCATCCCTTCTTATTTTTTCCTTCCCTAGATTATGAATATATGTATTATGTTTGATGTGTCTAATAAGGGTGTTAGTCATGGAGAACCTATTAGGAGATAATGTATCTCACTTATGTACCGATGTTTATGATTCTATGTTTCTAAAGGCACTAGACTGGTATGGTCTTTGGGAATCTGTTTGTATAATGTTTTAAGTATTCCTCAAAAGTTATGTAATGTTAATGTATGAAAAACGCGGGTTGTTATATACCGCATCAAGATCCTAGACAAAGTTTCATATCCCAACGGATTTTTTGGTAGCATCAGAAGCCACTATATGCTCAGACTCTACTATAGAATTAGGGAGAACTGGTTGCTTTAAACTCTTCTAACTCATATCTCCTTCATTGAGATAGGAAAAATATCTTAAATGTGACTTTGGATCATTCTAATATATTTTAAAACTAGTATCAGTATAACCCATGATGACCAGTTCCTCATATCCACTATACACTAGGAATATATCCTTAATTCTTATCAGATACTTGAGGATAGACTTAATAGTAGACCAATGTTGTTCTCCTGGATCTACATGATATCTTCCTACCATTATCAATACATAGGCAACATCAATTCTAGTACATAACATGAAATGTATGATTGATCATATCACTAAAGTGTATGGGATCTTACTCATTATCCCTTTCTCCTATTATATATGAGGGTAAATTTTCTTATAAATATGTATACCATGTGACATTGGAACCAATCCCCTCTTTTATTTTTCTATACTAAATATATTTATTATATGGTTAATGCATATACTTTGACTTAGTTCAAGTAGCCTCTTGGATCTATTGAAAATGATCTTGACCCCTAGAATATAGGCTACTTCACCTATGTCCTTCATGGAGAAACACTTGTTCAACTAGTCCTTAACATATTATAAGATAGGTATGTTGTTTCCAATAAGTAATATGCCATCAAAATATACTACTATGAAAACGGCCACATTCCCAATAAACCTATTTTAAATACATGGTTCACATTCGTTCTTAATGAAACAAAATTATTTTTTATCTTCATTGAATCAAATTTTACATTACCTAGATGCTTACTTTAATCCATAAATGGATCTCTGTAACTTTAAAATCCTTTTGGCATCACTTTTAGACACAAACCCTTCTGGTTGTGTCATATAGACATCTTCCTAAAGGTTCTTATTAATGAAATCTAATTTGGTATCCATTTTCCAAATTTCATAGTCATGGTAAGATACCATATCAAGTAGAATTCTAATGGATTTAAACATAGAAAGTAGTGAAAATATTTCATCATAATTAATTCCTTGATTTTGTTTAAACCCTTTATCCACTGTCCTTTCCTTATAGGTATTTACTTTAACTTTCATGTCAAGTTTTCTCTTGAATACCCATTTTCACCTTATGGGCTTTACATCAACCGGCACATTGACTAGAACCCAAACTTAGTTCTGATACATGGAATCCATTTTAGAATTCATGGAATCTTGACATATTATAGCTTCTGAGATCTCCACTTCCTTTTTTAGGAGATAGTTTCATCATTGTCAACCAATAATGAGTCACCATATTCAGTGACTATAAAACCATATCTCTCTGGTTCTCTTACCTCTCTTGTGCTCCTACGTATTACTTATGTTTCAAGAACTAATTCTTCCATGGGGACCTGTGGAAACTATTTCACTGCCAACGCTTTTGTATCTTTATGATTAACTTCATAAAAATCAATCTTTCTCCTACTATCCTTTTTGAGGATTTCACCCCTCACAAGAAATAAGGATTGTCTGGAGATAGTAACTTTCTTTTATGATGGGTTTTATAGTTAGTATCCCATTATTTCCTTAGGATACCCTATAAAGAAACACTTTGTGCCCCAGGGTACTAGTTTTTTTTCTGAAAAAGCCTTAAAAAATTCCTCACAATCCCATACATGTGTATGTAACAAAACCGGTTTCTTTCCACTCTATAACTCAAAAGTAATTTCATTTGATTCTTTTGTTGGTACTCAGTTTAGTATGTATGCCACAGTTTTTAATGAATATTCCCAGAAGTATAATGAAATATCTTAATAAATCATTATCAACCTTACCATTTCTAACAAGGTACGGTTCCTATTTTCACTAACACCATTCCACTATAGTGTGTAAAGTGGAGTGAGTTAATATAGAATCCCAAACTCCCATAAAAAGTCAATAAAATCTTGGTTAATATATTTACCAACTCAATATGATAAAATCTTATTTATCTTATTTCTCATTTGATTCACTACTTCATTATTGAATTATTTGAATTTCTCAAAGTGCTTGTACTTATACCTAATCAAGTAGATATATCAATATCTACTCAAGTCATCGGTGAAATTTATGAAGTAATAATACCCACCTCTATCTTCTATTGGAAATGGTTCACACACATCAGTGTGTACCAATCCTAGAAGCTCAGTGTCCCTTTCACCCTATCCATCAAATGGAGGTTTGGTCATTTTTTCTTGTAAACAATCATGACATATTTCAAGTGGTTTTATCTTAGAAGATTATAAATAACCATAATGACATAACCTTATCAAATTCTTCTCATTTATATGACCAAGATAGTGATGTCATAGCTGGGTGTTATATGAGTCATGTGAACATGATTCTTTGTCTATTTACAATACTTAGTTTTCATAATTTAATACATAAAGACTATTATTTATATCTCTATACCATAACATATGTAGTCTTTATAAAAGAAACAAATTTTATTCCCAAACTTGAAAATGAAACTATCTGAATCTAGGAATGATATAAAAATTATGTTCTTGGTAATAGTTGTTACATAATAAAAATCCATTAAAACCAATATCATTCCTATTGTAAATGAAAGGTGGTAGTCACCAATGGCTAGATCATCCAACCTCACACCATTAGTAGCTCAAAAATCCACCTCTCCTCTAGAAATCTTTTGAAATATACTTAGTTCCTGCATTTAGACACATATGTGAGCACCACAAGTAGTATCTAATACCCAATGTGTAGATATTGAAAATTACGATTGATAATGAAAGAACCTTTAGCTTCCCCATACCTTTAGGTATATTTCTTCTTCTAGTGGCATTACTTTCCACACAAAAAACATGATGCTTCTTTCCCTTGCTCTACCTCTAGAACTTCTTCTTCTTGGAAGGACAATGCTTGAGAGATTTAGACATGTTATGATTATTGGGGCCCTTCACCTTGTCATTTCTTTTCTTATTTACCATAAGGATTTTTTGTTTGTCATTCCCCATGTCCTTATTCACTTTTAAAAACTAGTTAAGAAATTCCAAAATACTCTTCTCATTATTGTTTATGATATAATTAACAATAAAACTATAGAAGGCCTTGTTTGATGAGTAAAGTATGAGATCTGTGTGCTACTCATCTGGAAATTTAATCTCTAAGATGTTTAAGTGTTCAGTGTAGCCAATAAGCATGACTACATGAGGAACAGCTAGCACAGGCTCTCCAAGCTTAGTTATAAACATAGCATTGGAGATCACGTATCTCTATTTTCTCACCTTTTCTTGATAAAGATCTCAAAGGTGAGACATCATGCTATATGAATCCATCTCCACATGTTGCTTCAAAATCTCATTGGTCATGGATGATAGAATAAAATACTAAAAATTTGTAGCATCATTCAAATGTTTCTCATAGAGAGATAACTCTTCCTCACTAGCCTCATTACAAAAGAATAGGTTATTCCAGCATATACAATTTCCTTTCATGGTGTAGAATAACGTGTAAGAACCTTTACCATTCTTATAAATTCATGCTGGTGAGAAGGTTATCCTTCTCAAGTATAGATCGTAGTAATATTTTTGATGTCATTTTATTTTTGTTTCTAAAAGAAATATGATCAAAGTTTTAGTACTTTATCTGGTAAAATTTATAAAAAAAATTATATTTATTAACCTCCCTCTATTTTATCAAAACCCAATATCCCTCACCATTGGATCCAAAATATCTTTTTTCTTGTATATTATAGTTGAAAGGATACATATTACCCTTCTCATTACCTAAACTTTGGTTATTAAATCAATTTTAAGGGTTTTAGGTAGGAATTTAAAATGACAACTACATTAACTCGTAGTTCCTTGATCTATCAAGTGGACTCCCCAATCCTCAAATCCTTAAATTTTATTTCCTTAATTCTTGCCTCTTAGTTACACCAAGTCCTGTTTTGGCAATCAACCCTTGATGTGAACTAAGTTAAGTCAACCTAAAACTTCAAGTTCTAATTCCAAGATAATTTAAAGCACCCTAACTTTGTATGGTCAAGAACTTTGAACTATGGTTCAATTTTAACTAAAGTAGTGGAAGGCTATACCGACTTAATATTTATAATTGAGGGTTTTTATCTTTTATTCATAAATTTAAAATTATTATCATTATTACATGCTTGTTAATGTTAATTGTATTTACTTAAGTGATTAACTATTTCTTAGAAAATATTTACACATAAGCCGATTTATTTTAGTTCTATCTTGCATGCTTATTAATTCTTTAATTTGTGTGATTGTGACAAAACATCCATAATGAAATAACAATGAAACTTAACATAAATAAAATAATAAAGTTGTATGATCATGAGCTTTTACTAATGGTTAGTTTATCTAGTAGATGATAAACTAACCATTGGCCTGGGGGGAAAACACCTTGAACCAATTAAGTCTCATGTTGCAGCTCTCCACCTGTCCACCTATGTATCTCTCTTGGATTGGTTTCAACTGAGATCCAAAGTTAAACAACCTCCACTAAATTGGGATATCTATCCATTGCATATACTTTTACTCGCACATAGGTAAGGGTAAGGGGTTTACATAAAATAAACCATGGGCATATAGGACCTTACATAATAAGAGGAGAGATGGCACGCAGTCCAATAATTTAATTTAATAATAAATTAAAAGAAACCAATCACAAACAAAGGTCTTGTCTAAGATCATGATAATCCATATACATACAATGAATTATGCATTTAATAAAATTAGAATTCAATTATTAATAATTCTTATATAATATAAATCACCCTCAAATCAATTAATTATATTCTTTAATTAATCAATTATTTTATTTTAATTATCATCTGAATTTCCTTGAGATTCTGATCCATCATAATTTAAAAAAATTAAAAAAAATATTTAAAATTAGTTATGTACAATAAAAAATGTACCTTGGAGGCAATACGGTTGGTACCCATCCGAACTATCCAATGTGTATTATACTCATATACTGGTTACTCTTGCGATATATGGAATACATGATTTATCACATAATATAATGAAATGTGATATCAACTTAATGATCACATGGTTTACATGATTCTTTTTTTTAATGTATCATGTAATGATTCAATGTGTAGAGTAATAACTCTAATATGAATTATTCATGATATGTATATGTGAAAATTATGCATAAATTAATTAGGAATTTATATATATAAAAAATCATCACATGGTGTGACCTATCAACTTAACAACCACATGAAAAAACGTGATGTAAGGTTTACATAGTATAATAAATTAATTTACAATTCTAAGTGATTTTTTATAAGTACAAAATGTGTACAAGCCAACTAAATTCCATGTACTATTCCATCGTCTATCATAGGCACACGTCTAGGGACTCGGAATATAACCATTCCATGGAAAATATTGGAGTACATGGAATATACATGGGCTACATGGAAGGTTGTCTCTAAGTTACACAATCACTAGTTAGGTAGGCCGTGTAAGAAGATACAAAACTCATTTTTCACTAAGGATTGCATGTTGTGTACAAAATTTACACGCCATGTACTCCAGCTGACCATGCACCAGGATGGCCCGGTCAACATGTGGTGTATAATTAAATTCATTATGTGTAATAAATTCACATGTCTTAAATAAATTCCAAATTAATTATTGGTGCATTAAACACTAGTATATTGTGTGTACCTTCAAATTAAATGGTGTGTACTCTTATGTTATCTAGATAGATTCCTCAGCACCTCCTAATGATATCTTCAAATTTATTTTTTTCATAAAATTAATCTATTTGATTATATTTAATATAAATGAATATGAATAAGTAGATATTGTAATTAAAATTTAATAATGATTAAAATATAATTGAAAACTAAATAAAAAATATTTAAATCAATCAATGATATTTAAATAATTATATAACCCTCTCTGATGCCACTTAAAGGTTCTAGGCACAACAGAAGTGTGTGATGGGTCATGATCATATTTTATTTTTGTCATTATTGATGATCAATCCGAGATTTACATGATGATAAATGACATGATTATCAAAATTGAATCAAAGAATACAGATAATGGATAAAATGTCAGAACCAAACCACAAGATCATAACATATTATTTATAATAAATTTATGTAATTAAATAATTACCTTGTGAGAAATTATTTCTTCATTAATGTATTTTACAACAGATCTACTTCATACCATTGGTTTATTTTAGGAATCAATAATAGATTCCCTTTAACAATGATCCACACGTGTTCCACAAATCTATGAACATCGTCATAGGAATCTCTGAGTGTTAGCATAGAAGAACCTATCACTTGCACTGTTTACATTTTATTTCCCTAAGAATCACTTCTAAAGGATTCTCTTTTAACTCTCTTGACTCGAGAGTAGAAGGTGGAGGAAGATCGATCTCTATTCTTGGGAGAATTCTTGGAGAAGGGAGCTCTCTAGGGCTTCAAAAGGATTCTCCATATTTTTTTGTTCACAACAAAATAAATGAATTAGCTCTATTGAAAAATAATATAAAATTAGTTTTATATACTGCTAGTATTAGAAATAAATAATTAAACAAGTTCCATTTATTATTTATTTAATCCCTACATAACCTCATGTTTATAATATTATTATTATTATTTATTGACATGCACTAAACTCATGAATTAAATTAAATATTATTTAATCGAATAATATTTAATATATATTATTTCTCACCATACCATTAATATAGGTCTACAATTCCTCTACAATATTTATCAAGCTTTGAATAATGACTATTTATTTAATAAATAAATTATCACTACATTATTTTCTAGTAAATAAATAAATATTATATTCACTAAATAGAAAATAAATATTTATTAAATATTCTTCTCACATAATATTCTCTCAAATAATTGGTGATAGAATATATGTGATCAATAAAATATAAATAATTATTAAACTATATGTGGGATTAATATTTATTCAAATTGTTAAATAATAAACAAGAATGTATTATCTAACTGGGATTATGGATACACTTAGTGTGTGACCCTCTAGGCCTCTTTCTCAGTGGCATTTGAAGAAGTAGCCTAAAGTCTAAGGTTGGAATCTAGAAACATGTCAAGTAACCCATAGAGAAATAAGTTAATGTTGCAATGATATAATACCTCATACAGATTTTTACTCTGTAATATAATCTATTTATCATGATATCTCTAATCAAGCAGGTTTCATGTTGGTGTAATCAACCTATGTTCTTGATATCTCTTTTCTTGAATTTTTGGAAATCAAACTTTACTATAGAACACCATGACCATGGATTTATTTAGGACATATAATTTTCATCAAAGGGCCTGAGATATCAACTTTTTTAAAGAATATAAGGGGAAAATTCTTTCTCATATTATTCATTAATGAAATATTACTCATGACACACCCAATGTATCCTACCTTGTCATGAACATATGTCATCATGGTTTTCATCAATACATAAAAGTACGCAACTTATAATAATCATTAATAATAATCTTAAAGTATATAGATCAATACACACATCCACAGATAGGAACATCCAATGACACATATAAATTTGGATTTTCTACTACAGTGTCTCGTTCTCATAATATCCTATACTGGATATCACTAAGGGCATACACCATAATAAGGTTCCTCAAAGTCATATAAGTATCCACCCCTAATATCCTATATCATTTTTGTCCCTCAAATTATTTTATACTTCTATAGAACATATATTTAAGAATATTTTCATGGAACTTCTAGGTTCTCATCATAGTGGTTAACTATTATGACCTTTTAGTGTGACATATACTCTTAAGACATTATCACATGCTATGTTATGTATAATAACAATCATGATGTGATAAGGAGTTTATTAATATTCACATAAATGAATATAGGTTATCATAAAGTACACAAAATATGGTTCTAGTGAACCAACTCCAATAGATGGTTGGATACCCACTCTTTTCCACTCTCTCTTCTAGGCGAGTAAATATACACAGGTTGTGATAGTCGGAGGTCTGATAGTGAACTAGGTGATGGACCAGGTGTCTTTAGTTGAGATGAGATGAGTTTTTGTTGTGGGGAAACTTATAGTGTGGGTGTACTGGTATTAGGAGGGCATTAGGTTGATGTATTCATGTTCACAATACCCTACTAATCTAGTTATGGTTGTGATGTGATGGCACGGGTGTCTTCAGGTGAGATGTGATGTGACTGTGGTGTAGGGAGGTGGCTCAGGTTTCTGTAGGTGTAATGTGATATGGTAATGTTATGGGGTTGTGTTATATGTTATATAGAGTGATGGGAGTTCCAGGACGTACGACATTAGGGTTTTAAAATGGAAAATTAATGGAAAAGTGGTGTGGGGTACCCTTAATTGATATGCTTATTATTATCTTATTATACTTGGATGCATTAATTGGTGACCATGCCATGGTGAGGATGGTGTTGGTTACTTGACCTATTTAGGTTATGTTTGGTTCTTATATTTACTCACAATCACATTAGTATGCTTCTTTCACATGTGCATAGGGGACTTGGTTTTCCTACTAAGTATACTTGTATGCTCACCCTATGTATATAAAACTATTTTCTAGTTCCAATGATGATTACATGACCATGTTGGAAATTACTATATCAAAACTTAGGATATTTTTTGTATCATTACTTTATATTATCTTTTGGGTACTTACATTTGGAGACTTTTATATGTACCTATTTTACTTATATATGCATTGTGGGATAGTTTTTATCTTTCTTTTATATTATTCCATGGAGTTTCTTAAAGTTTATTCTTCTTATCCCCTAATCCTATGTTATTATAGAGGGTAATTCCTCCCATTTCATGAAATTTTTATACCCTCAATGTTAGTCCTCATTTTGGAGCCTATCAGAGGTGGGACTCAGGGGTCATTATCTCTCTCCCTTTATTGTGGTATCTTTGGTGGGAGGGGTTAGTGACATATATTCACTAATTTAGGTGACATATTATTAAATATGTATAATGAATCCTATAAATAAGTAGTAAATGTCAACTATATATGATAGAAAAGTTCATATGAATTTAGAGATGGATTCCATATACCAAAATCCAATTTGGTATTTTGATGGTTTATCTATTTGATATAATTTTAGTTGTGGGTATTCAAGAAGAAATGATACATGGATGGTACAGTTTGATATAAATAATGAAAAATTCGTTACTAAAGGTTTCAGGTGATGTTTTAGCATAGTCTATGAGAAAACCTTACACTAGTCATCATACTAAAATCCTTTAGAATTATACTTGTCATACTAACCTTTTATGATCACTATATTAAGAAATTAGATGTTAATACCACATTCCATAAAGGAAATCTTATATAATATGTCTATATAACATAATCAGAAGGGTTGGTGGAACTAGAGAAATCTAATAAGTATGTGATTCACAAAAATATATTTGTGGATTAAAGTAAGCATCATAGTCATAGAATATTCATTTAATGAAACCATTAGAGAGTTTTGTTTTATTAAGAATGAAAGTGTCTCATGTTTCTATATATAAGAAGTTAGTGGGAGTACTATAGGTTTCAAAGTTACATATGTCGATAACTTATGGAAAACGTGTATAAAGTATCATAGTTTTTTGAAACCAAGGAAAAGATTTTTCTCCGATAATGAATTAAAGTATAACCTAGTTTATAGGAATTAGGATCTTATAGATCTATGGGGTTTCTTAGATATAGTCATAGTATACACATTTACAAGGTAATGAAAAAGGTAGTGTATAGAAATTCAAAACTGAATTATTGCTTATGCCACATAATGTGAAATCACTCCAAGATGATGTGTAAAAGAACATGAGGTTATTATCATAATGAATGGTATTATATACACTTAAATGTATAAATCTAACACTTACACTTAAGTGTTTTTGAGTCTATATAATATTCCATGATATATGATAATATTTGATATTGATTATAAATAAAGTATAGTGGTAGAATATTAAAAGAAACCTAGATAACTTCATGGAATTTCATTCAGAACTATCCAGTAATACTTGAGAGAGTATAATGGACGAGAAATTGGAAATTGGAGAATTGTAATACTAGTTTTCAAGTGTATACAAAACTAGTTTTACTTTAGATCAATTTGATCTAGTATCACGATGAGGCTAGGTAAATAAGCATGTTAATCTTATTAAATCTAGTGGTTTTTATATCTATATTGGTTGAGTACATTGAAGCTTATAATGAAAATTAAGAATAATATTAGTTGTAACATCATGTTACTATTTTTAGGTATTAATAAACCCCTATTTTGATCATGTTTTGGTTGGGTTTCATTTATGGGTGTTTCAGGTGAATTTTTGGAAATTTTGAAGGGGTTTTGGACTATGCATAGTTGGTGCACGGTTTTCCCAAACCGTTCAAACCCAAACAGTGAGGGTTTGCATTGTTAATGTATGGTTTGAAAACCATGAACCCACCAAGAAGAAAATTTGAAACTCTGTAGCATGAGGCACATGGTTATGGTGCATTATTTTTCTAATTGTGATGCCCTACCCAGGAAACCATGTGCGCAGATTTTAATTAATCCAAAAATTGAAAAAAAAAATCTGAACCCATATTTTAACCCCTTCTTGGGTATAACTCGACCTAGAACATCCCTATAGGTCTTTGAAGATCTCAAGGATCAATTTGGGATCCTCCAATCCCCTTACAATGAGGATCAAAGCTATAAAATCTTCATTTAGTTCTTTCCTAGTAAGTTTCCTCTTCTCGTTATCTTTCTCTCATTCTCTCCTCTCTCTGTGTTGTTGAAGGGTATAATCCTCATTGTTTTGGATCTTGAATCTAGCTTTGATTCTTGTATCTTCGTTTTCTATGTTCTTCATTGGAGTTTCCCTCTTAGGGATTTGTGATTTTTGATCTTGTGATCCATAGGTAGGTGGTTCCACTTATGACGTTCGATTTGATTAACCCTAAATTTCTTGATTTAAATATAATTGTTTGATTTAAATATAATTTCTTTAAATTGGTTTATTAAAACCCAAATTCCATTTAATTGGGGATTTGAATTGGATTTGACGTGAAAATTGGGGGGAAACCCCCAATTCCATTGAATTGGGGTGTGTTGTGAAATTGGATGAAAAATTGTAAAAATTTATTTGCGGAATTTAATTGTGGGATTTAAATTGTGAAATTTATTTGTGGAATTGATTTAAAATTTGTATTTGATGAAAATGGATTAGATTGTTTTGATAGAAACCCATTGGTTTTATCTTGGAAAAGGGCATGATTTGATTAAAAACCCATTTTGACTTTTTAAATGGAAATTTGCAGATTGAAATGGAAAAATGGGTTGAATTGTATTTTGAACAGTTTTGAAATGAATTTACCATTATTGATTATTGTTTGATAATTTTAAATCCTAGGTAGTTAGTGATTTATTAGGGAGAAACATGCTAGGATGATAATTCCCTAGCATCGTATTGATTCCTTACAACTATAACATAAATATATTAGTAGATCTTATCCTCAATAGGATTTTGATTAGCCCCCATTGACCAATGTCAAAGGGACGTGTGTGCACATTGCCATTTTCATTATATAAGTGTGTGAGGATCTCATAACATGGAACTATCATACCTCCCAACAGATGACCATTTTTCTCATTGTTTATATTTGAAATATATGCCATTTTTTATAAACTATTTTTCACATGAATTATGAATTTATATAAACTATTTTATATAAAATGTTTATTAAACCATTTGCTCAAAGTATTTCCATCATTTCAAATGTAAAGCATGATTTTTTTTAAAATATGATTTTGAAATTCCATGCCTATTTATTTAAAATTTAAACTTTCATTTGGTTAATTAATTCTGGAATCTTATTATGGAATCCTTGGTGAGATCCTACTATGCTTTTAGCTCACACCCTACTTATTCCTTCTAGTGTTTTTATATTATCTCCTTAAAGGTTTGAGTAAGGTTAAAGTGCCACTTGGAGGTGGTTTTATTTGTTGATATTTGGGCTTGGAGAGTTCTGTTTTATGGGACTTAAATTGTCATCTTGTTTTCTGGTACTATGTGGTTTCACTTTGGTATATTTGTGTCTCTTTGACTCCATGTGGAGTTCTTCTTGTATGCATACTAAATTTTTTATCTTTATTCTATTGTGTTTGTGGAAAATTTGTTCCCACTTTCATATTATATGATGCCAGGTGCTTGTCCCCAACCCGTGGGGATCAGGAATTCCCTTCAAGCTATGTCAGGACCAGCCTAGTTATCAGGGTACCAGGGTATCTCGGATGGTTCATGAAAAATTGGTATCAAAGGTGCATGTTTTTCATATTTCCTTGATATCAGTATGCAGTTGTGTAATCTTGTCAAGAATTAAGAGGTAGTTGCAATTGAGTGTCTGGCCAGATCTCACCACAATGAACCTTAAGTCACTAGGTTTGAATACATCTTGAGGATTTGTCCTAGTATTTTCCCTACTTTATATTTGGGTAGACTAAAATCCAAATCTTTCTATCTATCTATTGGGATTAATTTCCCTATTTCTATTGTTTGAGAGTTGTTATGTGAGTTCCCATAAAGGGAAGAGGAAGCATGATGATTATCATGGTAGTTATTAATAGTAGGGTTCTTCAATACTTCCTATAGTTCCTGGAATATGACCTTTGATTTGCTACCGGTGTGGTAAGCCACGACACTCAAAGAGGGTTTTCACCGAGGCACCTAAGGTATGTGGTTCCTACGGACACTCAGGTCACTTATAGAAGTTCTTCCATATCTATTTCACTCAATGTAGTGTAATAAGATCATCATTGCCTACTAAAACTTCGGTGTAATTAGATTCTTAACAAAAAAATGGGTTCCGACCACATGCATCTAGAATGAATCTTCTTCACACAGTGGAAGAGTCTCTAGAGAAAGAAGATAAGAGTATAGCGACTGTTTAGGTACCATCACTATAGCTTCATCATTAGTGAATTATTTATTTGATACTGGTTCATCTCATTCATTTATTTCAACCAATATTTTCAATATACTAAATCTTTTTATGGAGCTTTTATCTTATATGATGGATATTACTACACCCCTTGAAACAAAGAGAAAGTAGGGTATTTGTAGTCCTACTTGTGTTTTCTTGTTATCAGATCCTGATATTTCTTGTGATTTTTTGTTTCTCAGCATGAAACCACTTGACATCATTTTCTGGATATATTGGCTCATTTCCAACAAAGCCCATATTGATATTTATCTTCAACGGGTCTCCTTTACTACACCCGATGGGTTGTGTCATATCTTTCAAGGAGAATGGGACCCAAGTTTGAGTATATTCGGATCTTTTTATCAAGATTTGGATAAAGTAATATTAGTGTTTTATTTTTATATGGAGTGATGATATTTGAGTGATGATATCCCTCTAGTTTTCATTGAGTTTCTCGATGTCTTCCATTAATAATTCTATGGTTTTCCACCAATGAGGTTGGTAGATTTTCTATCAACTTAGTGCCTAGTACTCAACCAATATCTATTCTTTCATACCACATGGAACCAGTTGAAATGAGAGAGATTTCGAATCATCTAGATGGTATTTTAGAGAAATCATTTATATGCTCGAGTGTGTCACCTTGAGTGGTGCCAATTCTCTTTGCTAAGAAAGCTGATGGGTCACTTCACCATTGTGTGGATTACCAAAAACTCAATCGAGTTACAATAAAGAACAAGTATCCATTACCAAATATTGATGATCTATTTGACCAATTTAAAGGATAAAAGTGGTTCTTAAATATTTATCTTCAATCTGGTTACCATCAGTTGAGAATAAATGAATCTAACATTTAGAAAACCATCTTTTGGAGTAGTTACATCCATTATAAGTACCTTGTCACGCCATTTTCTCTAAAAAATTATCTCCTGGTATTTGTGAATTTAATGAATTGGATTTTTCATGAGTATCTTCATACCTTTATAGTGGTCTTTGTATATGAAATCCTTGTTTTCTCTAAGTATGAGTAGGATCGTGTGTGTCATTTGAGACCAACACTGGAATTTTTGAAAAATCACCAACTTTATTCAAATCTTTCAAAATGTGATTTTTGGATTTGATAAGTGAATTTATTGGGATATGTGGTGTTAGAACATAGTATTTCAATTGATCTTGAAAAGTATAAATCTGTTATGACATGGGAACAACTATGAAATGTTTTCAAGATTCGTATATTCTTGGGTTTAGCTGGATATTATCATTGGTTCGTTGAGTAATTCTCAAGGTTGTCTTCTCTGATAACTTCTCTAACTTGGAAGAGAGTAAAGTTTTCTTGGGATGAAAAATGTCAGAATTATTTTGTTGAGCTGAAATATCTTTTGACTAATGTGATGATGTTGACTCTTCCAAAGGTTGGGAAGGGCTATGTGGTCTTCTGTGATGCATCGGGTTCAGGTTTGGGATGAGTTATTATATAGTGTGATCATGTCCTTTCTTATGTATTTTGTTATCTTAGGCCACATGTGAGGAATTATCTAACCCAAGACCATGAACTCAAATCTATGATGCACACACTTAATAGTTGGTAGTACTGCCTCTTCAAAGAAAGTTTTACCATGTATATTAGCTATAAGATATTTATTTATATCTTCTTTTAAAAATATTTTAATATACTTTAGAGGTAATGGGTGGAATACCTGAAAACTTTCTATTTTGAAATCACCTATACCCTGGGGAAAGGGAATATCAACATAGATGTCTTTAGAAAGAAACTTACAATCTATGCCATGAAAGAATCATCAGAAGAGTAGAACTTGATGGCTCTTTTTCATAGTTGCATGTTGGAGTTTGAGAATCAAGGGTTGAGGTTTCCTTGGCAAGTGTTCAGTTGAAAATTTCTCTTCTTGAGTTGATTCTTTAGGAATAATAGCTTGATGATGAGTTTTATAGCATTAGAGACTATGTTTATGGTGGGGAGACCATTTTGGACTGTTCTTTCTCCCCGAAGGGTATTCTATGTTTTTAGAATTGCTTTGTTGTTCCATCATCGGTCAGGAAAGATGTGATGGTGGATTTCCATAATTCCTAGTGGGTTGTACTCCCAGGAACTGGGAATATGTTCTATGAAATTTGGTGATGATTATGGTGACCAGGTATGAGATAGGGCATTCCTGATTTTGAATCTCATTGTTATGTGTACCATCAAGTCAAGGTCGAGAACCAGAGACCTTTATGTTTGCTTCAACCACTTCCAATGCTAACTTAGAAGTGGGATGATATATCTATGGAATTTTTCGTTGGGTTTCCACATACCCAGAGAAAAAAGAATTTGATATGGTTTTTGATTGATAGGATTACTAAATCGGCTCACTTTATACCCATTTATGATACAACCAAAGTTGAGAAGGTGGTAAATCTCTACGTGAGATGGATTATTCATTTTCATAGAGTTTTATCTACTATAGTATATGATAGGGATCCTCAATTAACTTCTTGATTTGGAGAGGCCTTCATAAGGCACTAGGATCTTAGGCTTATTTGAGCACGACATAACAGCCACAGTCGGATGACCAGACAGAAAGAGTTATATAGATTCTTCAGGATGTGCTTTGTGCCTGTGTTCTCGACTTTGGTGGTGCTTGGGATGACCATCTGGGGCTGGTTGAGTTTGATCATAGAAATAGTTACCAATCTATAATTATAATGTATCCTTTTGAGGCCTTATATGGATGACCTTGTAAATATCTATTTTTTTGGTCAGATATTAGCGAAAGTTCCTTGGTTTGACTGAGCTTAATTCAAGAAATGACAACAAATATTAAATTGATTCTTCAAAGAAAGCACACCCTCACAAGCTCAACAGTACTCTTGGATTTCCAATCTGAATTACCTTTTATGAGTTATAAGGATTTGAAAATAAAATAATCTTTATTTAATTATTTTATTTATGGTCATGTCCAAAAAACTACTTTCCACAGTTGGCCCACACCATCCAATTTTAGTATCTTCCTAAGGAAAGCACACCCTCACAAGCTCAACAGTGGTCTCAGATTTTCAATTTGAGTCACTGTTTGTGAGTTATAAGGATTTGAAAAGTAAAATTATTTTATTTTATTATTTTATTTACAATTATTCCATTTTTGGGTTTTCTTTCTTGAGGCCCATGCTGACTAAAATTAAGTTGTGCCTAGGGTAAACCCTCCATCTTGAATACAACAATTCCCTCGGATTTCTAATTTGGGCACCTGATTAAGAGTTATTCAACTATTTTAATAAAACTGCTCACATGTGCTATTTAAAAACATAACATTTTTCGATGGACCATTCTAGGAACACTGGGCCTCAGAATCGCATGCCATCTTAGCACCTAGTCTTGGAATTTTCTGATAAATTTTCTAAAAATAAAACTAAGAAAATATGAGTCATTACATCTTCCCCGCCTTTAGGATTTACATCCCTGAAATCCAAAATAAGGGACTCCCAAACATATGAGGATACGAGCATGAACCTAAGCCTCCCACTCCCACATGCTCTTCTAGAGATTCCTGTGATACCACTAAACGCGCACTAGAGGAATTGATCACACACGAAGGGTCCTCTCATGTCAATCCTTGATCTCCATTGGAAATACACAAAATTCACCTCGTCATCAATGTCCATCTCTCCCCAATCAATGTTGTGTGATGGGTCATGTACATATCTCCTACACATAGAGGTATCCTAATATCTCTATGATACTTTTTTCCTGAAAAGCTAAGAAGTGACCGACATGGTGAGTTGCTCAACTATCACCCAGATGCTACCGTGTCCCCTAGATGTATGTGATAAAAATGTTATGAAGTCCATTGATATTCTTTCTCACTCCCTTATTGTCACCCTAAAAAATAAAAGAGAAAACCCTTCTAGGCATAGGGGATCTACACGGTGTATTGACAAACCATGAAACTGATTAAACAAGTTCTCATATTTTATATCAACAGTTAATCCCAGCATCAACATGTTCCTCCATCCCCGGTGTCCGCCTTCCCTACCTTTAGGATTTACGTACCTGAAATCCAAACTAAGGGACTCCCAAACATATGAGGATACGAGCATGAACCTAAGCCTCCCACTCCTACATGCTCTCCTAGAGATTCCTGTGCTACCACTGAACGCACACTAGAGGAATTGATCACACACGAAGGGTCCTCTCATGTCAATCCTTGATCTCCATTAGAAATCCACAAAATTCACCTCATCATCAATGTCCATATCTCCCCAATAAATTTCGTGTGATGGGTCATGTACATATCTTCTACACATAGAGGTATCCCAATATCTATATGATACTTTGTTCCTGAAAAGATAAGAAGTGACTGACATGGTGAGTTGCTCAACTATCACCCAGATGCTACCGTGTCCCCTAGATGTATGTGATAAAAATGTTATCAAGTCCATTGATATTCTTTCTCACTCACTTATTGTCACCCTAAAAAATAAAAGAGAAAACCCTTCTAGGCATAGGGGCTCTACACGGTGTGTTGACAAACCATGAAACTGATTAAACAAGTTCTCATATTTTATATCAACAGTTAATCCCAGCATCAACATGTTCCTCCATCCTCGGTGTCCGCCTTGACACCCACATACATACCCCAATGCATCTTGCCACTCCAGGTATCCACTGCCGCTACTGTGCATCCTATGAATAGAAAGATGTGACAAATGGGTCCCAGTGACAACACAAACACCCCGCCTTAACATGGTCGTCAGGTCCTGGCTTACCAGGTACCACCAGTTTCCCTGCAGACATGTGGGGCCCACCCTAGGGTCCACCCCACATGACCGAATGCATCATCTGACTAATGATTATCCCCAAAGTCCAACACATGTCATTTCTAGTGTCCTTTTCCCCCACTCACAAACACCCTGGGAAACTTCCCAGAAGGTCACCCATCCCCAAAGGCCAACACATGTCATTTCTAGTGTTCTTTTCCCCCACTCACAAACACCTTGGGAAACTTCCCAGAAGGTCACCCATCCTGATCACTACTCCAAGCCAAGCACGCTCAACTGTGGAGTTCTAATCAGACAGGCTCCCGAAAAGGAAGGTGCACCTTGTTGATATGAGTTATATCATTTAGTCATTTAACCCTTTATCATTCTAGGGTGTTACAATCACCCCCCTTTAGAGAACAACGTCCTCGTTGTGGGACCTACATCTCACCCAAGGCAGTGCGCTGCACTTAAGGATGGGTACAACCTCTGATACCAAATGTAACAACTGGGCCCCGCCAACCAGTTGCCCCGCAGACACGTAGTCCCCACCCTGGGACCCACCACGTTCCTGAACGGGTCATCTGACTAATGATTGTCCCCATAGGCCAACACATGTTTTGTATAGTGTGCTTTGTCATCACTCACGCACACCCTGGGAAACTTCTCAAAATGTCACCCATCCTGATCACTATTTCAAGCCAAGCACGCTCAATTGTGGAGTTCTAATCAGACAGGCTCCCAAAAAGGAAGGTGCACCTTGTTGACATGATTCATATCATTTAGTCATTTAACCCTTTATCATTATGGGGTGTTACAAAATACATTTTCCCCACCTTTATAATATCTATCAGGGGTATTCCCCATGGACAACTGAGCACATAATGTCTCACTATCGGTATCATCGAGTTGTGCCTCCTTGACTCGCTTTAAGAGTGTAGGGGTAACAACCACCTATTAGAGGTAAGATACATAATAAATATCCCTGAAGGATAGCTGTAATAAAGAAAAATGCTCTATTTACTCATTTAGTAACTATGAACTGGGTCTCATGATGAGAGAATCTGCTACCACATTTCCCTTACCAAGAGTATAGACTACTTTGAAGTCATAGTTCTGGAGGAACTCCAGACATCGTCTCTATCTCAAGTTCGAATCCTTTTGAGATTAGATATACTTGAGACTCTTATGGTTAGAGTAGATGGTAATTCATTTTACCATATGGTAGTGTCACCACATCTTCAATGTGAATATTATCACTGCCAACTCGATATCATGGGTTGCATAGTTCTGATCATGTGTTCTCAACTGATGTGAACCATAGGAAATCACCGCTTTCCTCTACATCAGGACACAACCAAGTCCAGTCCCTAATGCATCATAAAACACTATGTACTCAACTCCCTCCTCTAGAAAACTCAAGATCGGGGTGCTCATCAAACTCTGTCTTAACTGCTGAAAAGCCTATGGGTACTTTTCCATCTACACAAAAGGCTTACCCTTTTAACTGATCTAAGTGTCCATCAACCATTTGGTAGTAAATAATAATTCTCCATGGTCACTTTGTTAAAGTGATGGTAATCCACACATAACCTTGAACACTGGGTCTTACTAAGCCCTTCCTCTACAAGTCCTCCACCTGCACTCTCATCTTGCAAAGCTTTGTAAAATAAATCTGATATACTGATGCTGATATCGGTTCCATATCAGGCTGTATAATAATATAGAATTAAATATTCCTATAGGGAGGTAAACCTGGAATATATTCAAGTAAGACGTCTTCATATTCCACCACTACTTCTGGGAACTTAAAACTCATAACATCCACTACCCCAAGGGTAAGGCTAGCTGACTCAAGAGTGATCGGTTGCATCCTACTATGCATGAGTCTATCTCATGCTTCCTAGGTTCCCTTTCTTGCTGACCAAGGAAAATCCAATTCTATTATTGTGGACATACTGCACCCTTTTTCCTAAAATAGTTAATTTGAGAATGAATTGTGGATGACCAGTCCATACCCAAACTAACATTGTAAGGACTTGATGTTGCCTCAAAGAGGTTCCAATCAAAACTCTCTCCTTAAGGGTCAGACCACACCATCAGCATAAGTGTGATTATCGAGTCCCTTCCCATAGGTATCTCCAAACATAAGGGTCAAGTCAACAGTTTAACCAGAAACTCTAGGTCTTGAACAAGATTTGTGACAAGAAGGAATGATTAGCACCTATGTCTATTAATACAGCAGCTAAGAGTAGACACAGACTGTACCTCAAATCATTTCCTGGAGCCCATGGGTTATATTACTTGACCGCATTCAGCTACCCCCTTCTTATGTCCTCCAACTCCCTGAGCCTGTTGTGGACCACATTGGGGTGTTAGTTGTAACACGTCGAAATGTATACCACCTCCTACTTCTCTCCCAACTCCTCTACCACATCTGCTTCCCTACAGATTCATCTGTTCCTGTCATTGTCTCTACCCTGGTGGCCCATCCATTGTTTCACTATCAACACGACAGGATGGACAAACTCTAGAGAGATGTCCTCAACCTTATTTTGAAAAGCATTACCTCTTTCTAGGACGACTGGACTCACCCAATGAGCCATGAGATGTAGATCCTCTATATTAGGACCTCTTCTCTAAATGTCTCACACATCCAAGTCTTTGAGACTAATGTTGGCTTCCTGATTTCTCACTTCTGACATCCACTGGTTGTATCTGCTCAGCCAAAGGACTTTCAACCACAAAGATTCTCTCTATCACCCTAGAACAAATAGGAATTCACAGAGGAATAATATCATCTTGGATGTCCCTAAACACACCTCACTCGGAGGTCTGAGCCTTGAAGAAATGGTCATGTCGTATTCATAGAGTACCTAGAAAGGTCGGTAAGCCTCGATGAAGACTCGTCTACCGACATATCGTCTTGCCAAAGATATAGAAGATCTTGGTCACACATAGCCCTTAGCTTTTATGGAAAGAACCCCTTCTCTTAGAAAGGTTCTCAAGATATATCCACAGAAGAGTCACCTCATCATAAGATCGGGTAATCTAAACCATGTCATCACCCTGCTCATCCATATAGAAGGCTCACTGCCAGAACCACCATCTGATCTAATGGTGTCCTGACTAGATGGAAAACTCAATAACCACCTCAATCCAGTCCTTAGCCTCCTATGAGTTGGGCTCACCTCAGAACCTGAGGGGTCTATGTCTCTAAAACTCATGAAGTGCACTCAGCATGTGCATCTCATTTACTAGAACTACAAGTACCATGTGCTACTCCATAGGTGGTGGTATAGCTGGTATACCACCTTGTGGTGTTGTCTCTAGTATGAACCCTTGTACCCATCTCGTCACCTTGTAGATCATCCCCGTGATCATGTGGTGGAATCCTAGTTGGTTGTATATGTGGAAGCATCTTAAAACAAAACAAGATGTACCATGATTAATAGAGTATACCTAGTGAGCTAACTCAAGAAGGGCATGGAAAACTCAACCCATTTCTATACGATGCATATACCATCATTTTTTCCTGCAACTAGTGTTTTCATGTATCGAGTCAAAAAGTGGAATTTAGGGTCCTGGTGTATGGATACGCTGGCCACTACACCAACACTGGATTCCCTAGCCTGAAATCTGAACTCGAAACACTTAACACTATTTCCCCAAGTCAAACTCAAATACTCTAGGCTCTAGAGGTATAATTGACCTCCTTTGATACCACTCTATCATGACCTGTCCCCCGGGACCCATGTCGTGACTATCCCAAGCCCGCCTCCCATAGGCCAGGGGCTAGTGACTAGTGTCGAGTAGGCATATCCCAAACAAATGGAAGGTATTTTTCTAAGTACATGTACACATGCACACAACCCCAAGCCATAGATGTTGGAAGGTGAATATACTAAGTAAATAAACACAAGGTACGATAGTAGAAAACTGAAGGTAAACAGGGCAGAAATACAAGCCCAACTGAAACAAAAAAGTAAAATTACAGGTCTCTAGAACTCCTCCACACACAAACCCTAACTAAAGAATAGGTATATAAACATCTATATGAAGTCATGGAAGCATGTCTCGTTTGTCGGGTCACTCTAAGCACCACCTAGCCCTGGTCCACCAAGGACTCTGTCAAGCGTCGATCACCTACACAAGACACGATATGTGTAGGCGAAGCCCATGCTGAGGTGAGTAAAAGAATAATCAGTAGGGAATCCAAACCACAAAGGTATACCAAAAAGAAATACACAAATCATACTACCAAAAAGGTACACTAAGTGTAACCTCTAAGAAGTATAGTCAAGAGAGTTACTAGAGTCATCTCACACGGGTATATCCTAAAGTATAGAAAGTAAGACTATCAGTCGTAAGGATGAACATCTTGTACTGCTAAGAGACTCATCCTAATGTGTCACTGAGGTCTATCAATCCACTAAGCTCTGCTTGTCTATCAGGCCACTAAGGTCCGCTCGGCTACTGAGCCACTAAGGTCCACTCATCTGTTGGGCCATTGAGCTTTGCTCAGCTACCGAGCCACTGAGATCTGGTCATCTTTTGGTCCACTGAGGTCCACTCAACTATCGAGCCAATGAGGTCTTCTCATCTATCAGTCCACTAAGATTATCTCAGCTACTAGGCCACTAAGGTCTGCTCATCACATACTTCACATCACAGTCAGTTGCAAGATTTCCGCTCGAAGCATGCTTGATTCTAGGAGAATCTACTCCTCAATCCATCGGTCAAAACTCAACCTCTAAAAAATCTCACTTGTAGTATATCAAAATGACTGCCTCATCGCAAGGGTCCCAATTCCACAAATGACTCATCAATCAGATTTAGGATTTGGAAGTTATGTCTATTTTACTGAAAAGGGTCCACTTGGGTCTGCGTCTGCCGACCCGGCCCGAACCGGTTGGTCCGCAGGTCCGGCTCACTAGGAGACCCGTGGTGGCCCACGTCCTCCTTCCCAAACCACTATGAGTGGGTCGGCCTACTCCAACCGAGACGCAGCATGTGCACCACATCTCCCTCCACCCCATGGGTCCCCGCAGGGTCCACTACCACAGTCCAGGTGGATCACGTCCCTCCGGCTACATGATGCGGCGCATCTCGCCGAATCCACTCATTCCACCACTTCCGTCCATTGTCAGCGGCCTAATAAACCACCCAAAAAACAATGCCTCGAGCCACCTCACTGTCATGGAGGGCTAGCTTCCTGCACCATTGCGGCCATCGACTCGCGGCCCCTATGCACTGCCATTATCCCCCTTTCGTGGGCTTTGTCTACCACCGCGGCACTTCGTCGGCACATGCCACCTCCCACATGTGGCCGCCACCACCAGCGCACCGGTAGTCTCTTCCATGGGCCACCACGTCTGCTCCAGGGGTCTATTTTCTAATCTGCAAGCGCATTCAGGATCCTCGGATCATCACCATCATTGCTATGGAATCAAAGTTTTCTTGTCGTAAATTTGTTGGTTCGGTCACAAATAACACAATAATGCCCACAACAAAGGGATTTTGGCCTTGTTCATGTCAGCCTGACCCCTCTGTGTTAGAGTTTAAAACAAGTTGGGGGAGGTTTAAAGATTCTATCAAGTATAACCCCGAACCAAAAACCCCAAGATCAAGTAATCCTCCTGCAATAACAAACAACTTGTGGATCAACATATTAGTGGGTTGATCCTCATTTTTTGTTTAGAAAAAAATAACAGGGAAATAATTTCATCAAGAACAAACCCCTACCTCAAGGTTAGAATATTCGTTGGTGAATATCACACCGCTGTCATTTCTCAATCTGTCATTGGTGGTGGGATCCTTCGAAGGGGGAGGAAGGAACTTGTGGCGATTTTTCATTCATCATCATTCTTTGCTTGCCAATGCCGCTCCTTTAGAGCCTCAGAGTAAATCCAGGATCGTTCCAATGATCTCGTATCTCTATTAAACAATTAAATGGAGGAAATTTGTTTCAGCATTTCTGTTATGCTAAGTCACTGCATCGTTACACTATTTCATTTATGAAATGAAATAGATGGATCGATGTTATGTTGTAGTGAAACTTTTTTTTGGATAAAATAAACTTTCTTAAGTTTATTTTATTTTTCTTTAAAACACCCAAAAAATTAACTTTTACCCTCAACCCGCAACGGTTGAGGTTAGACCCCGCCTAAGGAAAACACACCCTCACAAGCTCAAAAGTACTCTCAGATTTCCAATACGAGTTACTGTTTATGAGTTATAAGGATTTAAAAATAAAATAATCTTTATTTAATTATTTTAATTACGGTCATGTCCCAAAAACTACTTTCCACAGTTAACTTGCGTCGGCCAATGTTAGGCTCTACCTAAGGAAAAAACACCCTCAAGAGCTCAATGGGGGTCTTAGATTTTCAATATGAGTCACCATTTGTGATTTATAAGGATTTGAAAAATAAAATTATTTTATTTTATTATTTTATTTACAGATATGTCATTTTTGGTTTTTCTCACTAGAGTCCTGTGATGAATAAACTTAAGTCTCACCTAGGGTAAAACCACCATCCTGAATGTAACGGTGCCCTCACATTTCTGATTTGGGAACCCATTTAAGATTTATTCCACTTTTTTAGGAAAACTACTCATGTGTGCTATTTAAAAACATAACATTTTTCGACGGACCATTCCGGGCACACTGGGCCTCAGAATCGCACATCGTCTTAGCGTCTGGTCTTGGAATTTTCCCAGAAATTTGATAAAAATAAAACCAATAAAAACACACTCAAATGATAAAGTGATAAATGAATAAATGATGTGACTCATGTCAATAAGGTACACCTTCCTTTTCGGGAGCCTGCCTGATTAGAACTCCATAGTTAATCATGTTTTTCTTGGAGTAGTGATCAGGAAGGGTGACCTTCTAGGAAGTTTCCCAAGGTGTGTGTGAGTGAGGACAAAGCACACTGGAAAGGACATGTGTTGGCCAGTGGGGATTATCATTAGTTAGATAACCCATTCAGGCATGTGGGTGGACCCCAAGGTGGGGACCAAATGTCTACAAAGAAATTGGTGGTACCTGGAAAGCTAGGACCCCATGGCCATATTATGGCAGGGTGCATGTGCTATCAGTGAGGAAAATTTGTTACATTTGGTATCAGAGGAGGAACCCAACCTTAAGTGTGATGCACTGCCTGGGTTTAGATGTAGGGTCCACAACGAGGATGTTGTGCTCTAAAGTGGGGTGAATGTAACACCCCGGAATGATAAAGTGTTAAATAACTAATTGATGTGACTCATGTCAATAAGGTGCACCTTCCTTTTTGGGAACCTGTCTGATTAAAACTCCATAGTTAAGCATTCTTGGCCTAGAGTAGTGATCGGGAAGGGTGAGAGTGAGTAAAAATCACACTATAAAGGACATGTGTTGGCTTGTGGGGACTTTCATTAGTCATATGACCTGTTCAGGCATGTGGGTGGGCCCCAAGGTGGGGACCACATGCCTGCGGGGCAACTGGTGGTACCTGCCTAGCTAGGACCCCACGACCATGTTATGGTAGGGTGCATGTGCTGTCAGTAGGGCCCAGTTTTTACATTTGGTATCAGTGGAGGAACCCATCTTTAAGTGTCGTGCACTGCCAGGGTTGAGATGTTGGGTCCACAATGAGGACATTGTTCTCTAAAGGGGGGTGAATGTAACACCCCCGAATGATAAAGGGTTAAATGACTAATTGATGTGACTCAAGTCAACAAGGTGCACCTTACTTTTTGGGAGCCTACCTGATTAGAACTCTATAGTTAAGCGTGCTTGGCCTAGAGTAGTGATCAGAAAGGGTAAGTTTCTTAAGATGTGTACGAGTGAGTACAAAGCACACTGTAAAGGACATGTGTTGGCCAATGGGGACTATTATTAGTGAGATAACCCATTCAAGAATGTGGGTGGTCCCTAAGGTGGGGACCACATGTCTGTGGGGAAACTGGTGGTACCTAGCAAGCCAAGACCCGACAGCCATGTTATGGTGGGGTGTTTGAGCTGTCAGCAGGGCCAAGTTGTTACATCCCTTTTTACTTTGAAATTATTTAAAAGTCATACAATTATAAAATAAAAAATTTATTATGAAAATAACCTTTTAAGCATGTAAGGGAATCTTAAAAATGGTAAGGTTTCATAATGGTGGAAAATAGCCTCTCGCTCTATATATGTTAAAAAACCATTATTTCCTTAATTTTTTGAAAAGGGTTATAAAGTACCTCATTTGGAAAATGACAGAAATATTTTTTTCAAAACATTTTATAAAAATAAAAACATAGGCAAAATTACTTTAAACAATTGTATATAATATTTTAAAATAAATTTTAAGAAACATATACACAGATGATAAAGATGTCCCAGTAGATACTTACGTATAAACAACCTCAAATAATAATGAGATTGTGAAATTAACCCTTACCTTGTACTTTCTTTTAGTCGAGGGTGTGTTAACCTCATGTATAATGGTTAAATTATTTTATTAAATTAAACAAGAACCATATCTATATTTATGATATCATATATGATCCTCTTATATTTTTTTAATAATATTTAAGTATTACCATTATTTCGGGTGTTAACTGCTTCATTTTTCTATGCATATTTTATTGTGTAAGTCATGTTTGTTATGCATAGGTTATATTTTATTCATATCCAGAATGATATAATGTTCATAATTATTATTTTTACTCATCATATAAATTTTATAATTATTCTTGAATGGTTAACGTGGAGAATGAATCTCATCGCGTCGTGGAGACGGTAGGTTGTACATACGCACGAGTGACGGTATTATTACCTTGATGGTTAAATGGTATGGAATTGGATGATATATTAATTATACATAATCACTATCATGTTATATTTATTATTTATATTCATTATTTATATTCATTATTTATATTCATTATTTATATTCATTATACCCATCATTATACCCATCAGAATAAAGAAGTGTTGAATAACAAATTACACCACGGCGTGGAGACGGTAAGTTGTACGTACGCACGCATGGTGATATTGTGGAGACGGTAAGTTTTACCTCTTTTTTGAGTGTATCCTTTTGATTTGCACAAAAGGACCCCTTATGATGGCTTTAAACCCAAATTATGGACTATAGGATGAATTGAGGGAAGTTTTTAGGAGAATTTTTTAGGGTTTGGATAAGAAAAAAGGCTTTAGATGTGTGAATAAAAGAGAAGGAGAGGTGTTCATTTATAAGAAAGGGGAGGGGTACTTTTGGAATATCCAAAAAAAATAAATTATTAAAAATTTATTTCCAGTTTTAAATAGCTCCAAAGTAATTTATTTATAGGATAATATTATCATGGGTCTAAATCCTTTGAACCAATGATTTTTAGACAAGTTTAGGTCACAAAATTAACCTTATCTTTTGGATTTAACCCTTAGCTAAAAAGTTTAAATCTTACCATGTTTACTTGTCTTTTTATAATATAGGGTTAATATAGTTACTATAAAATGACAAACGAACACCAGTTGGATAATTTATGAAATATTAAACATTATCCTAGTTATTTGTCCATACCTGATATTTTTATGAATTTTATAACATTTAATGAAATATTATTTATTTTAAATTATCATTTATGTCAGTTTTGATACTATTCAATATTTATATTTTTAAAAATATCAAACCATCATGAAAACTTCAAAAAAATACTTCCAATGGGTCACTAACATGTTTATATTATATATAAAACTCTTGTGTTCCATTAATTAAGTAAAATTATATTTATTTTAATATTTTTAATATCATTTAATTGATTCTTCCTTCAATAACTCAATTACTACATCATTATTATGTCACCATTTAATTTAATTATTTATTTTTTAAAATTATAAATAAATTACCATTATGTAGATAAAAATTTTATATTTCTAATTAATATTTATATTATACCATATCACTTATGTAACCTCATATTAAAAATGATATAGTTATTAGAATTTGAATTTGAGATTTTTAACTCTTCTTTAAATAAAATATAATAAATGTCCTAATCTAACACAAGTGTCTTAAAAAGGATCATATTTTTTATATAAGGTTTATTTTGATATAAAAAACTTATAAAATGAAATTAGGACAAGTTTTAGGATAATATTATATTATTATAATATTATTTTCACCTTTAATTATCCTATTTAACTTCAACTGTGGTAAATAAAATCCAAAAGTTATTATTCACCAAAAATTATTTTCATCCAATTAAACCATATTTTTCATACTTAATAAAACCATGTGTGTCTATTTTTTTAAATTCAATTCATAGAATCGGTAAACTTACGTTTAATACAAATCTCATAAATGTGGCTAGAAGGGAAACATATGGCGCCTCACTCACCTGGTTGTTCCGGAGATCTCGGCCTGGCTTCCCTCTCCTAGGGTTTCGGCTCCTCCCGGCGGTGGATCTCATTTTCTCTAGGATGCGCACTTTCTCAGTTTTTTCTTTCTCTCGCTCTTCTTTCCCCTATTTGTGCTAGTGCTCCGGTTTTCTCCACGTCCGCCCCTCCATGCTCTGACCTTGCGATCCTCATCTTCTCTCCTGGTCGGATTTGGTGCAGGGGATTTGTTGAAGTTTTGGGCGAGCGGTTTGGTGGATGGAAGATTTCCAAGCTCTACCAGATTTGGGTCTTCAGCCTAGGGTTTCATCCCCATTCCTTCTTCGGTTTTATCCCACTTTCATCTTTCTCCCGGTGACGACTTTCACTTGCTCGTGGTTGCGCTTCCTATCAGTTTTCCTTCTCTCTTGCTTGCCTTTCTCTAATTTGTGACGTGCTCCAGTTTTCTTCTCGTTTTCCTCCCTACACTCTGATCTTGCATTCCTCTGCTCTCTCCTAGTCGGTTTTGGAGCACGATTTTCGCTGAGGTTTTGGGCATGCAGTATGAGGGACATTGGATTTCTAGGCGCTCCGGAGTTGGTCCTTCCTAGGGTTTCAATCCCAACCCCCTTTTCGGGTTTGTTCCCGAAGGTGCCCCCCATGCAGTTTGTTTCAGTTTTTGGTGATAATTTTTTTGATTCATTTTATTTGGCGGTCGATCTGATCGAGACCAGCTCGATGAAGTTCCCGAGGGTGTTTTCTGGATTGGTTTTTCTCTATTTTGGTTATAGCAGAAACCGTCGGTGGTTCATGGTGGTGATGTTTATGGTTTATAATCATTTCTCTTCATGTTTTGATGAACTGAGTTCGAAATGTACTGGTGTTTAGGATGTTCCTGGTTTACTATGGAATTTTGTTGTTTTACGGTGGTTACGAAGGTCCTTCCGGCGACCGGTGTGATGCTGGGTTTTAACGACAGCAGTCTGGTTGGCGATGGTGGTGAGTTTCTCTGGCGGTAAGGATGGCAATGACCATGACTCTGGCGTTGGAAAAGGAAAAGGCAGTGACATGACCGCTATCTTGGATCGAGGTCTCCTTGTGATGGCTGGTCATTTGTGGATCCAGATGGGTTTACTCGTGGTTCGAGGTGGATGTGGCGGTTCTTTTGTATTTGATCTTTTGAAATTTGAATGTTTGAATTTTTAAACTTTGAATGTGGTTCATAGTGGATTTTGTGGAGGTGGGATATGCATGTAATGGTGGATCCTTTTTATGGTTCTCACTTACCCAAAAAGTGGTTTTTAAAAAAATACAAAAATAGTTTGGTGGTGGTGGCTAGAAGGAAGGTAAAAGAGACATTCAAAAGTTCATTAATTTTTTATATCTATTTCTATTATAAAATTATTCCAATGAACTATATTGGATTAATATATATATTATTTATCTATTGTGACATTAAAATAAATTTATATTAAAATAATTATTTAAATGAAAATTTTGGTTTTTAACAACAATGCAGTACATTTTACAATTCATCAAAAATTGGAACTTTGCAGAAAAATACCAAAAAAAAACACACTAAGATAATTTCAATGCTCCTAATTAAAAAATGAAGTCTATTTTGAAAAATAAATTTTATAAATTTTATAATTTGGTTAATATTATTCATAACTGCTTTTTAAACAGCTAGTTTGATAGGTCATGGTGCGCTCGAACTCGGTGTTGTATGCAACACATGGTATTGAATTATTTAAAAATAAGTGTATCATGGAATCTTGGGGTTTAACATATTATAATGATAATATAATTTTATGATACCTTAAGTAATTTTTTAAAGGGTTCATAAATTGATCATAATATTAAAATTGGTATTTTTCAAATAAATAAGGATTTTATTTAAAAACTAGATTTTTCATATTTAGAAAATTATTTTCATAAACTGGATTTAATTTTTGTAATCTACACATAAAAAAATGGTTAGGGTGATTTTTTTTAATTTTTCTCTAAAAGAATTGATTTTTTGTGAATAGTGAAAATATGATAAAATATGGTATTTAACATTATAAGCTAAATACATCAATTTTTGAATCATGGATGATGTAAGCACACATTATTTCAAACTTACATGCACTATTTACTATATATAGTCACAATAATAAACAATATTGTTATTCTTTATCCAAAATAATAATCTAATGATTATAATATTCAAAAACACCCCCCCCCCCCCCCTTATAAATGTCACCCCTCACAACCCCATATCCTCGCACCTTCTATGCCTTGTATCATGCCAAATTTCTAACCAATTCCCTTACAAAACCTCTCCCATACATCTTAGTGCTTATTTTATCATCCAAATTCCATTTCAAGTATCCTTAATGGGTAGCCTAAAAGGTGAAAACCAAAGGAAGAGGTATGATTCTTGACTAATCTCTTTAAATTGTTTTCTTCCTATACCACCCCTATATGTTCTGCATTAACCAAAAAATAGTAACATTGGTATCTTAAATATACTAATGTGTTATTATTATAGTGTAATATCCATCTTATACCCTCCCTCCTTACATTTCTAAAACAAAAATGTTGTTTACAATATGGTTGGTTCACCGCCTCTATGAAAAACGCACTTCGTTTTTATCCATCATCTTTAAGGATAGTCATAAAAATATTATTATGGTTAAATAAGATGATAATAAGTATATTATAACTTATTTAATGTTTTTTAATGAATATACAAACATAATATTAAATAAAACAAAACTATTTCATGGTGGTCGGTAAAACTGCCTAAATGAACTAATCGCATAACGTTAAGGTTTTTTCAAAGTGAATCATCCATATTTCATAACAAAAAAAGATATTTGGGAATATTTTAATTTATTTAAGTATATTGATACCATTTAATTTAAATTTTTAATTTTAGTCTCATTTTATAATAATGTCAATAATTATCTACAAGTGATCCCACCTTGGAATCATGAAACGAACACTCTCAAAAAAACAAAATTAAACTTTATATCTCATTAAAATGGTTATAAATGAACAAAATAAAATTATAATAAATCAAATGAAAATATAAAAGTTTCTGAATTAAGTAATTAATTAATCTAATTTTATTATTCAGGACGCTAAGTGAAAGTGCAGAATGATTCTAAAACATAGAGTAAGGGGTCTTTTTGAACCACTCTTTTTCTTTAGGTTATGACCTTTATCTCTCTAACTCACTTTCTCTCTATCATTTATGTAATGGAATTTTTATTAAAAAAATATATATGTATCTTATATGTATTCCTATATTATTCTTTCTTCCTTTGACGGGGTAATACATATAGTGACCCTTACTTTCCATATATAGATATTACATCTAATTAGATGAATATAAATTACATAACATAATTATACAGGATATAATCATTTAGTTCTAGTATCTTTAGAAAATTGGATACATAAAAAATTGGTTCATAAGTGAACTACATTATCTCCCACTAATTTATTCATAACTAGCACATTTCTTTTACATATCATACTTAATACCTTTATTGATAAGTTGGGGAAAGGAAACATAAGAAAGGGTGAAATCAGATGCTCAGTAAGGGTAAACAAGGGAGATATCAAAATAATATGAGCATATAGCTATTAGAACATGTGAATAACATTTGAAAAACATACCTTTCATATCATAGGTAAAAACCTTGAATCATGTCATAAATATTGGTAGTTCATAAGATATAAATCAAAAAGGAATCAAAGAACATAAACCATGAGAGCATAACATTGGAATAAGACATAAGTTTTTGGTATACACATAAGGATAACAAAATAATTTTCTTAGTGTTAAAGTCTCACTACCAAGACTATCATTGTTTATTGGTTTCACTCCCTAAACCATTTTAGTATTCAAGGTTTAGTCCTTAGACTATCATAGTGGATATAGTCCCTTATTAAACTAGGTTAACCCCCCATTGCATTCCTGTTTATCTCATGAGATATTCATCTTTATTCAATGCATCGGAGGTCTATATAATTCTAGGCCCACCCATCACATAATGAAAACTGTATATATGTGTACCATAAGATAATAAAGAATTCATAATATCATAACCTGTGAAAATAAAATAGGTTTTTTAAACATTGCATCATAGTAAATTTGGAAATTTATAAAGTAAACTTCAATTAATTGAGGGTTCATGATGGAGGGAAATTCTTTTCATTTCATATAAGTTAAAAAGAAAACATTCCTTTCACACTTTCGTAAAAACAGTCAAAATGTACCTCATTGGAAAATAAAAAGAATATTCATTTTAAACCATTTTTTTAAATAAAATAATGGGAAATAATTAATTTAAAAAATCATAATATAATACTAAAAACATTCTTGAAAATATTTTTAAAAAATATGGATATGGAAGAAAAGGGATTTTCGACCGAAGATAAAAATAAAGTCGATTTCCATTAAAAACACCCTTTTGGTATCTTGAGTTATTGAAGAGTAAAATGAAAGTAAAACATGTAATATTTAGATATAAATAGATTATAATAAAATTCATAATTTTCTAGAGAGTTATATCATTAAATTTATTTATCTGAAATTTAATCATAAAAATTCCAATAAACAATGAGATTATAACATAAAACCCTTACCTAGAATCTGACTTCATTCATACATGATCAAACCTCATGTATATTAAATATATATTTATTATAAATATATTAAATAAATATACTCATCTATATCATACCACATATTATTTACTTATAACATTTTATCACCTGTTTATTAACAATTATTTATTAAAATCATTGTTCCGGGTGATAACTGCTTCGTTTTTCATGTATATTTTGGTTGGCAGTTTTGGTCCTTTTACTTTGATCATGGTTACATTATCTCCAAAATTTTAATCATAATATAAATTTAATATATATTCAACATATATATATATATATTCATCTATAAAAATATAGATATAAAAAAGAATTACACTGTTCACAGAGATAGTAGGTTGTACGTACGCATGAACGTTGTTTTAACTTTTTGATGGATGAAACAAAAGAAAATAAAATAATAATTAACTTTTTCAGAATCATTTTTATATTATATAAATTTTATATATACATAAAATTCATCCTTATCACCATTTATGTAAAGTGTAAATGAAAAACAAGTCACGTCACTTCATGGAGGTGGTAGTCCGCATGTACGCACGAGCGAGGTTATCATTTTCCAACAGATTTTAAGGTAATAATTTAGATATTATATTACCATTATATAAGCATAATTATTTCATAAATATTATATATCAACATTAAACTCATCATAATACCCATCCGTAAAATATGGTTATGAAAAATGAATTGTATCACTACATGGAGATAGTAAGTTATACATACACACGAGTCATACTTTCACTTCTCATTTGATGGGAAAGAGGGTGGATAATGGTGGTTTCATAATAATAATAGAATTTAAATGTATTTAGGATACTTAATTTATTATTTTATGATAAATACCACATATTTAGATGTGGTAAAAGAATAATTAAAAATAAAGTGATCTATGTACTCTTAAGGATCTTATGGTTAGCCTTTGGGGAAGACCATAACTTGTATGATGTGTCTAAGGAAGTTAATAAGAGATTTTTTAGTGTTTGGTCAATCAAAAATGGAAAAATTGGTGTAAAGAAGATAAATTAGGGGTGTTCTTTTTTAAGGGAGAGAGAGAACACACTTGGAATTTCATAAAATATTAAAATATAATAAATTTATTCTCAATAAAAATGCTTTCAAATGATTATGAATTAGAATAAAAATAGTATAGGGTAAAAATAACATCATATAATGAAATTTTTACAGGGTTTGGTGTTATTATAAACCTCATCTTTTGATTAACTCCTCCATTAACCATTTTTTACCTTAACCGCAGTAACAACTATTTCAATCTTAAAGGGTTAATAATATTACCATAAATGGACCATGGTTGATATGTTAAACCATATTACATTCAATTTTATGATGATAATATTTTTATAAATTTTTAATCATTTAATAAAATGTTATTTATTACAAAATAACATTAATGTCAATTTTTGAACTATTCATTTAATTTGACTTTAAAGACACCAATACAAAGATGAAATTAGAATATAATATTTTAAAATATAAATAATATGCCATATTTATCTAAAAAATTGGAACACAATAATTCACTTAAATTGTATTACTTTTAATATTTTTAAAATCATTTTTTTCTATTAATTAAATAAATATTGTGTCGTTGTTGTGTAGGCATTTAAGGTAATTATTAAATTAATAAAAATTAGAAATAAATTAATATTATAAAAAATTGATTTATATTTATAATAAACACTTATAACTAATATTATCTTCTTTTTTATCCTTATGTAAAAAAATTAGAGATATTAAACTCAAGAGAGTGACATTTTCCATTTATTCTTTTCTTAAATTAATATAAAGGTCATAATCAAAGAAATATGAAACCAAGTGACCATATATTTGAGAATTGAATGTCAATTATTGAAATAAAATCATCCAATATGATAAATTCAAGTTTTATATAAATTTTAAAGTTTTGTCCCAATGTTTTCACCCTATTTTAACCATTTTACCCTTATCGGGGTGACAAAAATTTAATATAGTTACTATTCATATTGAGAAAAAAGATAGACCTATTTACCAAATTTAACCTATTTATTCGAAATATGAAATCCATTTTTTAAGATTGAATCTCTATAAGTTGTAGAAATTAATTAAAGATAAAAACACAAAACACGATGATAAAATGTTTTTTAGAAAAATGACTTTTTAAGTATAAAAATGTTTTCATACCAAATTAGACCATAAAATTGAATACAATGAAATTAATTGAATTATTAATAATATAATAGAACCTATTTTACTTTTAAACCATTTTAAAACAAAATTTAACTTTTTACATTCTTGAATCAAAAAAACAGTTTTCAATAAAAATCAATATTTTTTAATATTCACTAGAAAATCAATATTTTCATAAAAAATACCAAATTTTCACTCTAAGATAATTTTTACATTATTATTTCAAAAAATAATTTAATTTTATAAAATACATGTTCTAAAATTGGAAAAAAATTATATATAATATTTTCTCACAAAAAGAAATAAAAATCATTTTTGAAGGAAATGTATTTTTTAAGCATAATATAACTTTACTAAAAAATTGAATGATTATTTACTAAGAATTAATCAATAAATTTTTATGTATTATAAACTTTATATATATATCATAATATTCATGTTCATACCTACCAATTTAACGACTAGGTGATAATTATCACATTAAATAATAATATTTCAATGGTATATCGTGATTCATTTAAACTTGGTGTTGTGTGTGACTCAAACTATCAAAGAAAAAAATTAGAGAACTATATAATAAAATCTCAGGGTGTTACAATATATTCCTTAAGTTAATTTCTCAAATGTATTATTTAAAATCATACCAGATTAAGGAGAACTTTTCTATCCCTTAATCCTTTTATGTCATGCCCATTAAAAGTATTTATTCTCATTCATGATTTCATTAAATTAAGGAATATATTAGGTATAAAAATTCTGGTTTACCTCTTGATTTCAAAGAAAATTCCATACTTATTATGTGTCCAAAATTCTTTAACTGATTCCTTAAAACACAATTTTGAAAGTTCATTTCTATACCCAATTCTCTACCCCTTCTCATGATTTTTTTCCAAATAAACACCATATTTTGGGAATCATTCTTATCTAATCAAATATGAATGTCGCAAATATTTAATGCATTATTCTCTTTGTAATCTTTATGAAATTTAATTTGATTATTATGTGAGGCAACATTATGCAACCCCTTTCTTTCCATTGGTAATTCTTATGTTTATGCCTTATGATTGATCTCCTTTTGTGGCACACATAAGCATGTACATGTTATGATGGGTATTCCCAGATAGCACTCCAATGCATTGGATAATGTTTTTGTCTCATGAGATGTTATGTATGGGATTAGGGGGTGAACCTAATTCATGATGGGACTATGTCTACCATGTAATGTTGTCTTGGTGTTTATCCTTGACTTATGTTTATGTCATGTTTCATGTAGTTTCTAAATTCCTATGTTTCCATGGTCTTATGATTATATTTTATTTATGTTATAACTTCATATGATTATTCACAAGCCTTTAATTTTATGATATCATGTTATGCCTTCTGAATCATATGTTATGCTTCATTACTATGTTTATTCCCTTATTGGGCTTTATAGGTCACCATTTTCTTTTATGTATTGCCTGAGTTATCCTAGGAAATTTTAGTACCTAAAAGGGATTTAGGATCTCATTATGGGTAATAAAATAGAGATTTTGTGTTTTGGTTTCTATTTGATATATTATAAACTTAGTCTTACAAATACACTATACCTCATGATCTTTGGGTTGTGTTTATTGGATATTTATGTTAAAAATCATGTAATAATATGTGTAAAGGGATTGGGTTTATATAGTTGGTATTAGAGAAAGGTATAGTTATTTTTGGGGATCAAAACTAGAATAATTTAGTAAGAATTATAGGTATAAGTCTAAGTATAGAAAAATATCTTGAAATTTTGATGAAGTATAGAATGAGTGGTTTCCAAGAAATTACATCCCTATTTGGATACTACAAGTGGATGTGGATTTAGAATAGTTGTACCTAGGGGTAATAACCCTAAAAAGGAAACATTAGTTATTAACTCAATCTTCACCCGATGCATTACAAAGAGTCATTGTTGCACACCTGGTTTGACACTCTCAATGGATATGTTTTCGTAAACTCACAAACTCTTTATGAATCATTATGAAGGAATTGAATAGATTGTTAAGTTAAAAAACCCTAATAAGAAAATTACCTTAGATATCCTAGATCAAAACCTAAATACTCATAGGTTAGGATATACATGTAATTTATAATTTCATCCTTCTAAGTTCATAGGTTCTCTTTTATATAATTTTTAGTTTGAGTATTATCAACCCTAAGTTTTTTTTGGATATAGTAAATGACTTGAACAAGAGTCAAATAGAGAAATGTGCACTCATTACCAATTCATGAACTTCAATTATCCTATATGATTATATTTCTATATATTCTTTCATATCATGAAACACTACTACAAATATGACATTTAGTGATCTCCAAAAGTGGTCACTAAAGGTCTTTAGAGACCTCCACCCGACTGCTTTTGGTGGTCGCAATAGCTCTGTCGGTAAAGGGAAATATCATACACCAAAAGAAGACACTATAGGTGTCTATAATCTAGCTGAGTCCATGGTTGATAGTGTAGGATATAGCTACCTCCATAGTCAGTCACTACTACTCCCATGGGAAAAAATCAGCGACCTCCATAGGTGGTCTCTAGACTGCTACATTTAAAAAAACTCTATTTATACACATAACCAAACAAGAATATAACCCAAAAAAAACCTATACACATCCAATGATATACACCATATTTCTTTAATACTATACTCATAATTTTTCATAAATTGTTCATCTACTAACAAAAAACCACTAACAACCTCTATTCATAAATATAATCAAACAAAATACCTCATCTCATGCCTTCAAGTTACAAGAATGTCGATATATCAATCTTTAGATCTTTCATGGTCTCTAAAATCTTCATAAGGTTAAAGATTTATGAAAAAAATATTGAACTTTCACGTTAATGAAAAGATGAATCTTGTATACATAGAATCATATACTGATAAGCAGTACATATTTATTCGATGACCATAAGAAACATGATTTAAGGATAATTTCAAATGATTATATCCCGATAGAAATATCCCTGATATCCCCATAATACATCCACAATCCTATCGCTAAATAAATTTTAGTAAACATATGATTCATAGAATACCTTAAATTATTTACACAACATATGCACTTAAAAGATAGTGCAATACCTTGCCTTTGAATGATTTCCACAGCATATGGCTTCGAAGTCCTGTTGATATTTTGAAATGCAGCAGATGAAAAAATACCATTAGCACTAGGTATGTAAACCAACCAATCTTTAGAAGAAAATATAACAATACCCTTGGCCTTAGATCTTTTATCTCTATCGATCACTACATGAAGAAAATTCAGACACCAAACAAGAAACTGAGATTTTAAGAAAATAACTTTCATCTCTAGTGTCCAATAGAGGTGATGAGGTGTGCACACTTGTGAGGCTTGTGATGGAGGAGTTCTACTAATCCATGGGGAGTATTGATATTCCAGGGGAAAGGGTTCAATGGACTATAAAGTGATGTTCTATGGTTAAGGTGATCTAGTTGAATTTTGGCTAATAGAGTAGAAAAATGATGGAGGTTCTAGATTTTCTATCAGCTCTCATTATTGAAGATGAGTTTCCCTATGTGTAAAGATTACCATGGATTTTATAGAATAATGATGCCTTCAGTATCAAAATATCAAACTTCAAACTTGACTAATCACGCATTTAAAGTCACATACAAATAATGATGTATAACCAGTATCAAGGACAAAAGTCGTCATCATGTCAATATTTTTATTAAAAAGATAAGCAGTGGCATGGAATCACACAAGACACCAATTGAAATAGAGATATATGAACACAAGCATCAGATGGAGTCTACAACTAATTCTCTCATGTATTTCTATTTAGAAAATTACTGTAAAAAAATCCTACCATATTCTAGGATGTCCTAGTTCTCATATTTTTCACATTTCCTATTTATAAATGAAGCTAACTATCAAATCAAAAACAAAGGCGTCTGCACAGAAAAAGTACAAGAAAAAATGATGTTCAATGAATGCACACACTATGAGATAAAATTAACAATGCAAAGAAGAACATCAATCTTAAAGGCATCACAAACCAATATTCATTATTAGAAGAGTCTACATAAGAATTCCATAAATTATCAACAACAAACTTAGACTCATGGGCATCAAAGTAGTCAAATGTGACACTTGGTTAGTAAGTCAACTTATATTGTTCAACATTATTTAAATGCTTAAAGTTAACACCAAGTGTAGTTGACTCAATATTAAAGACACTAAATGAAAAAAAAACAAAATAGCCAGTAAAGAAAAAAACAACATGTATGAAATCAAAAAGCTAACCTGAGAAAACATTTGATGAAGATAAATAAGCTTTCCCCCTTCATTTCCATCAAACCCCAATTTTTTTGTCAATTCAGAAAAATACCACATATTTTTCAAAACTTTTATCATAAGAAATTTCTATAAATGATGTCAAATAGACCCTGCATCATAAAATACATTGAAATCATATATCATGGAAAATAAAAAAGAACATTTTAACTCTACAATATCAATACATACCATCTTCCAATAATAACTCTAATAGCATCGTGCATAATCAAGTGTGCATACTCTACCACAAAAATCGGGTAGAGTTTCATTGAACAGTGATCATACTATTGAAGGATTTGAGCATTCTCTCACAAAAAAAAATATGTTTACTTCAAAAAGACAAGCTGAAATAGCTTATCAGACTCATCCAATACAAGGTATTCAGCACTGAAAAAACATTAAAGATTCAAACCACTGCCTTTGGAACCTAAATAGATAAGTTGGTCATTATTTTTATACTAATCACAAGGAATCAATTTTTACACAACAAATCCATTATGTATAGGTCATCCTATATTATGTGATGAATCCACTTTTACTTCCAATTTAAATTTAAAAACACACACTGCACAATGTTTCAATTTTTCCAGTATCTACAAATCTATTCAAAATTAAATCCATGGAATTATATACACGATGGACATGGTTTGTTAGATGCATGCATCTCATTTAGGAAATATGGAAAAAATTAACATAATAAATGTGTGTAAATAGCAATGAAATCACTCCAATTTTAATGTTAGAGATCAAAACTTGTTTGGGAAATGAGGAAGGGTGGAATATCTCGTTTACAATGGAGAAGATCTGGTTTGAGATGGGTGGGGGTGGCTATGGGTGTTGTCATGGAAACTCTGGTTCGTGATAGGGGTACTGGTTCACGATGGTAGAGACGGTAAGGACTGGTTTTTGATGGGGAGGAATTGGTCGCAACTGGGAGGGTTTGCGATGACGGTGGTTCTGATTTGCGGTAGGGAGGGTTGGTTCACAATGGAGAGGGGCCGAAAATGGTTTTGATTCATGATAGGAGGGATAGTTCGTGGTGGTGAGGGTTCGCGGAGGATGAGGTCAAGGTGGAGGTCTGGCGAGAAGTGAGGGAGGGGCAGTGGAAGTAGCTCCATGTGTGGCGGCATGGGTAGGGGCAGAAGCATAGATCGATTGAGGTGTGATGCAGGGGCGGTGGAAAACAGAGAGTCGAGAGGGAGGGGTCACGTCGGCACCGGCCAAGACAAAAGAGAGGGGTGGTATCCGCGGGTCTCTATGTGATGTAAAGGTTTCAAGGATGAGGGTTTGGGTGCGGAAGTAATTGGGTGGGGGCAATCTCGCCTGAATTTTTCTAATTGAGGTCAGCGACCGCCATTGGCGGTCTCTAATGCCCACCAATAGTGACCGTTATTAGCAGTTTCTCGTTCTAGAAGGTGCAAAAATCCATATATCTAGTATTGAAAGTTTATTTGAACTATTCAAACACCACCACAAAATATAAGGGTTGATCTATCTATGAGAATAGTAAACAAAGAAATTATTACATCCCAAGTATATAACTCCTCCCTAGTCAATTTTTGTGGACTGAACCTCCTAGAAAATCATTCCCAACTTCCTTTAGTGGTGTTTAAGGATATACTTGGAATGGATTGGTTGTCCCTATATAAATCCAACATCAATTGTTATGATAGATAGATCACTCTTCACAACCTGAGTCATCCTCTAATTTTGTACAAGTTTGAGGAGGAGGATTAATCTCCTTTTGAATATTCTTCTCAAGCATGGATATTATTACCATGTGATCAAGTATATATAGCCCAAATGATTAAGAAAAAGGAGAGACTCATGCTCGAAGAAATGAACATTTTGAGAGATTATACTGATGTATTAAACAAAGAGTTGTATAGTCTTCCTCTTGATTGAGAGGTTGAGTTCTAAATTGAACTTATACTTGGATCTCTACCTATATCCAAGACTCCCAACAAAATGTCCAACATTAAGTTAGAATAACTGAAGAACCAGCTACAAGAGAATATGGAAGAGGGTTTTATATGCTTGAGTGATTCACTATAGGGTTTGTCAGTCCTCTTAGTCAATAATAATGATGGGTAAATTCACCTCTACAATGATTATCATGAACTCAACAAAATAATGATAAAGAAAAAGTATCCCTAGCCAAAGATGACTTTCTAGATAAACTGCATGGGGCCTAGTATTTCTCTAAGGTGGAACTCTAGTCAGGATATCACCAATTAAAGGCAAAGAAGGAAGATATTCCCAGTACTACCTTTCTAACAATGTATAATCACTATGAGTTCATAGTGAATCCCTTAAAACTCAATAATGCTCTATCAATATTTATGGACTTAATGAATGGAGTCTATATAGATTACCTATAAAAAAAAATTGGTAGTATTTATAGATTATATTCTGATATACTCTAAAATAAAGGAGTATCATGAGGATCATTTGAATACTATGTTGAAGACTTTGAGAAAGGTGGAGATATATGCAAAGTATAGTATATGTGAGTTCTGAATAAAGGAAGTATCATTCTTGGGGCATGTTTCCACCAAAAAAAGGATATTTTTAGACCTTTGTAAGATAAAGGTAATTAAGGACTGTCCTAGACCAGCATCTATAGCAAAGATCCATAGTTTCCTTCGACTATCTGGGTATTACCGATGATTTTTGAGAAATTTATCATGATTGTTAAACCCACTAACCAAGATGACTTGAAAGAGAGTAAATTTTTTATACAGTGATGCTTTAAAGAAGGGATTGGGATTTATACTAATGTAGAATGATAATGTGATAGCCTACGCCTCAAGGAAGTTGAAAATTTATGAGAAGAACTACCCAACACATGATCTAGAATTTTATGAAGTGATATTCACATTTAAGATTTGGAAACACTATATTTTTTGGGAGAAGTGTGAAATATATATGGATCATAAGAGACTAAAATATATATTCAAATAGAAGGAACTTAATATGTACTTATGAAGATGGCTATATCTAATCAAGGACTATGACTACTGATTCCACTACTATCTTGGGAAATAAAATAAATTGAATGATTCTCTAAGTATAAAGTATCTAAAAACATTATCAATGATGATAATTGAAAAGGATACAATCTTATTAGACTTTAAAAGGATGTATATTAGGATCAAAAAGGAAGAGACATCATCATTCCTTTTTCAAATGATCATTTAACCATCCATTATAGAGAAGATAAAATATGCTCATAGAGGTGATGTAGAAATTTATAATAATGTGGAAGCTATGAGGGTAAATCCTTGGAGTTAAAAATTGATGAAGGAGTTGTAAGATTTGGGCCACGAATATGTGTACCATAAAATCATGAGACAAAGAGGGAGTTATTGAATGATTCACATAGACCAACCTTCTCTATCCACCCAGGAAGCATGAAGATGAATTAAGGTCTCTAATAATATTATTAGAGGGATAATATCAAGAAGGGGATCACAAAATATATATCAAAATGTCTATTATGTGAAAATGTGAAGGATGAAAGGAAAAAATCTCAAAGGGATGATTTAACCATTAACCATACCTACATGGAAATAGGAAAACATCACCATGGAATTCATTACTGGTATTATAAAAACATCAAAAGGAAATATTTCTATATGGGTTGTGGTAGACCATCTTACAAAGGATACTCATTTCATTGCTATTCTAAATGACTTATCACTTGATCAACCTGTAAGGATATAAATTATAGAAGTGGTGATGTTGCATCGAAAACCATCATCAATTGTATCTGATTGAGATATGATATTTACCTCCAAGTTCTAGAAGAGTCTCCAACATGCTCTAAATACTAAGCTAAAGTTCAATACGAATTATCACCTCCAAAATAATGTCTAATATGAGTGGACTATTCAGATGCTTGAATACATGTTGAGAGCATGCTTGTTGGACTTCAAAGGATTATGGTATCAATATCTTCCTCTGGTTAAGTTCTCATACAATAATAGCTTTCACTCAAGAATCCAAATGGATCCATATGAATCCCTTTATAGTAATAGATGTATAAAATCTTCATGTTGGGATGAAATTGGTAAATGTAATCTATTGGGACTTTAAATGGTTAAATAAATGGTAGAAAAGTTCAAGACTAGCCAGCAGTACATTGAGGATACTTAGAGTCGAAAAAAGAGTTAAGCTAACAATCATTGATGAGACCTGGAATTTGACATTGGAGAAAAAAATTTCCTCCATATGTCTCTATAGAATATATTCATGAGATTTGTAAAGAAGGGAAAGTTAAGTCTCAGGTACATTTTCCTTTATAAGATTCTTGATCGCATCGGAGTTGTGACTTATCGACCAACACTCCCACCAACCCTTTCTTAAGTTCATGACATGTTCCATGTATTCCTTTTGAGTAAGTACATACTATATCCCTCACATGTACTAAATTTAGAGGTTTTACAACTCAAAAATTATCTCTCTTAAGAGAAGAATCCAGTGAAGATCTTGTACTATAGAGATAAAGTTTTGCACAACAAAACAACTCACCTAGTCAAAGTACTATGGTGAAACCATAAGTATGAGGAGGTGACATGGGAACCAGTGGAGGACATAAAGTAAAAGTTCCCACACCTATTTTAACATTAGTATATAAAATGAAATTTTAAGGGTGAAATTTCTTAAGTGGGGAAGAATGTAATGAACTGTAATTCTATAAATGGAATGTCCCTTATTAATATATAATCATGTCATATTTAGTAATATAATATTATATAATTCACATGAACCACATGATAGAACCAAAAATATTTTATTATATTAATTTAAACATTATATTTAGAGAATAAATATGGTCTTAAGAATTTAAAGTATTATAATGGGAAAAAAATTAAAATAAGATAACAATAACAGGAAAATTTGGATCTGCTCGATCCCCTAGAATAATCACACTCACAAACAACACTCTAGAAATGAAGAAAAATATTAGTAATGAATTATGAATTTTGAAAATGAAAATATATAATCTTGAGAGATATAATGGAAGTGAATGAATAATGAATAAAATATGAGGTATTTATATAAAGTAAGGAACTCATATGACTGTTAAAAATCTAATTGTTGGAATAGTAATCTGACCATTAAGTATAGTAAAATGGCTGTTAGAATAGTAACCTCACCTATGGAAGTGTAAAATAATATTTATAAATCTTATAAAATTAAAATATGACATATTTATATCATGATACAAGTATATAAATTTCTTAAAAATGATAATTTAGGTTTTTGAATTTTTTTGTAAAATTTAAATGTTTTAATTTCACTTTTACAATAAATATAATGATTTAAAAGAAATATTATTTTCATAAAGTGTTTTTATAAATTAATATTAAGTTTTATTATAATTATAATATAATTTTATGGGACAATAAGTAATTTTTCAAAGGGTTCAAAAATTGATCATAATATTAAAATTGGTATTTTTCAAATAAATAAGGATTTTATTTAAAAATTAAGTTTCTAATATTTAGAAAATATTTTTCATAAAACGGATTTAATTTTTTTAATCTACACATCAAAAAAATTAGGGTTAGTTTTTTTATTTTACTATAATAGTTTAATTTTTTGTGAATTATGAAACACGATAAAATATGGTATTTAACATTATAAGATAAATAAATAAATTTTTGAGTAATGGGTGATGTAAGTACCCATTAATTCAAACTGAAATACACCATCTATATATATTTACATGAATAAACATTGTTTATATTATTAATCCAAAATAATAAACTAATGATTATGATATTCAAAAACACCCCTCTCATCCCCTTATAAATACAACCCCTCACAAGCCCTTCTCCTCACACCATCTAAGCCATGGAGTATGACAAATTTCTACCCAATTCCATTCCTAATCCTCTCCCACGCATCTTAGTGCTTTTGGTCTCATCCAAATACCATTTTAAGGATCCTTAAGGGGTATCCTAAAAGGAGAACCAAAGGAAGATGTATGATTCTCGACTAATCTCTTTAAATTTTATTCTCCCTCTACAACCCCTATATGCTCTTAATTAACCTAAAAATATAAACATTGGTATCCTAAATATACTTATATGATGTTATTATGGATTAATATCAATATTATAACCTCTATCCTTTTATTTCTAAAGCAAAAATAGTTTTTATAATATGGTTGGTTCACTGCCTCCAACAGCGCACTTTGTTTTTTCCACTGCCTTCAAGGCTCATCATGAAAATATTATTATGGTTAAATAAGATTATAATGAGTATATTATAACTTATTTAATGTTCTAGAATTAATATGTAGTCATAATTTTAAATAAAATGAAATTATTTTTGTGATGGTCGGTAAAACCACCTAAATGAACTAATCGCATAACATTAACGTTTTTACAAAGTGAATCTCCAATGTTTCAGAAAATAAAAAGATATTTAGGACCATTAAATTTTCTAGAAGTAAATGAATACCATTTCATTTTACTTCTATAATTTTAGCTCTGTTTTAAAAGAATATCAATAATTATCCACAAGTGATATGACCTTGGAACCATGAAACAAACACTCTCAGAAAAGTAAAATTAAACTTTATATCTCATTGAAATGGTTATAAATAAAAATGATAAAATTATAATAAATAAAATATATGTTTAAAATTTTCTTAATTAAGTAATTAATGAATCTAATTTGATTATTCATAACATTCAGTGCAAGTGCATAACAATTCTGGAACATAAGGTAAGATATCTCTTTGAACTGCCCTTTTTCTTTGGGTTATGACCTTTATCTATATAAATCACTTTATCTCTATAATTTATATAGTTTAATTATTCTAAATTTTTTATATATTTCTCTTATATATATTCTAAGCTTATTCTCTCTTCCTTTGACTAGGTAATACATGCCTTAAGTTCATTTCTCAAATTCCATTCTTAAAATCATACACGATTAAGGGGAACTTTTATATACCTTAATACTTTTATGTAACACCCATTTAAATTATTTATTACCATTAATTATTTCATTAAATTTAGTAATATTTTAGGTATAACCATTCTGGTTTACCTTTAGTTTTCAAATAAAATTTCATACTTATTCTTTCTCTAAAATTCTTTAACTCATTTGTTAAAACACCATTTTGAATGTTCATTTCTATACTCAATTCTCTACCCTTTATTAAGAATTTTTTTCCAAATGAGAACTATATTTTAAGAACTATGCTCATGTACTCAAATATAAATGTCACAAATATTTAATTCATCCTTCTCTTTTAAATCTTTATGAAATTTTATTTGATTATGGTATGAGGCAAGATTATGCAACTCGTTTCTTTAAATGGGTAATTATTATGTTTATAACTTATGATTGATTTTGTTTTTTGATGCACATAAGCATGTTCATGTCAATATGGATTCACCCAGATAGTGATCCAATGCATTAGGTGATATTTTTTTCTCATGAGTCGTTATGTATGGGATTAGGGAGTGAGCCTAATCCATGATGGGGCTCAATCCACCATTTGATATTATCTTGGTGATTAGCCTTAACTTATGCTTATTCCATATTTCATATTGGACTATGGATCTTTTCTCTCCTAGATCGATCTCTCAAGAAAACCTCTCCTCCATCTAGGGTTTCTTCCCCCAGAATATGGAGTAACCACTTTTGAAATATGATTCTCTCTGCTCTCGTATCTGTTGATGTTACTTCTTCCTTCATCTTTTTATTTTTGTATCTACTTAGGTTCCTCCACCCTTTACTCTTCTTATTACTTCAAATATTCATGATTCATTATTGAATCAACTTTTTATATGGGACTCTATCCTTCAGTGACCTGGGTTTTCCACCTTTTCACCTTCTTCTTCCTCTCTATCTACAATGTTATTAGTCCTCCTCTCTATTTTCAACTCTCACAATGATATTGGTTTTCTTCTTTTTTCCTTCTCCTTCTCTTGACTTTTAATTATCTCCTCTAATATTTCTTATGGAGGTCTAGTTCTGGTGGTTTTATTTTTATGTATTGTTCACTATCGCTTCTTGACTTCCATATACTCCCATCTATGTTCTTTCCACCTTAACATTCGTGCTAAACTCCATCTTGGATTTTCATGAAGGCACTTCAGTGGTCTAAAATTTTGTTTGTGTGAGGTCATAAGGATTCCTCATTGTCCTTTTCTCCCTCCTATAATCTTGATACCCATTATCTTATGCTTGGCCACATCTCAGTTTAGTACATGTGTGATTGAGGTGGTTTTGGGATGGTGTTGGTATTTGAGATTCGGTGTCAGGGACTCATCTCAATTGGTGTCCTCAATCTATTTTGTTTCCAATATAATTGTATGGTTTGATGATGGTGTTTTTCTATTGTTTCATCCTATTGAATAATATGTCTACTCTGATCTTAAGATGACATTTTTCAATGGATTTGTGGTCTCTTTTTCACTAGTGAAGGTTTGATGATGAAGTTATCTGTAGGGGTTGATGGTGCTTTCTCATTCATGGATCATTGTGGAGGTCATATCCACTATTAATCTACTTTTTATTCCATGTCCATTACTCCCTCCTAGGTTGGTTAGGTGAAATTGTTTCCAAGGAGGTTTTGTGATGTGTTTGTGTAATCGGTGGGGTGTTCTAGGAGGCACGACCTTTGGTAGACTTCCCCCTTTCTCTAGGTTTTTCAATGATAGTTCTTAAATTAAATTTCCTATAAATAAAGGTGTTTTTTATAGTTTAAAATTTTTTAAAGTTATCAATAGGTATCTTGGTTCCATTTCAGGTGACGGTAGAGAATTTGTTTTGTCAGGTGATGTGGTGATGGCGATGGTGGTGTGACAGCTTTTACTAGGTCGAGGGATCTTCTTCTGACGTCGATTCATTGGTGGGTTAGTAGTTCTTCTTTGTTCTATAGGTTCCAAATTTGTCCATCATTTGTGTTGTTAGTTTTTTTATGGTGATGGTGTAAGGTACAATATTCTTGGATCAGGACTTAAGGTGAAGGTTTGGTGGGTTTCTTCCTATGGGACAATAGTGGGTGGGTTCTCGTTGGTTAAATGGAAAAAATGACTGAGCTTGAGTGTTAGGGAGTGCGGATCAAGGTGGCTAATGTTTCAGGATCTCATAGACCAAGGTGGTTAGGTGGTTTTGGGTTTGATGTGTGATTTAAAATTTTGAAACTTTGGTTTTTCGTTGATTACCATTTTTAAATTTTAATTTGAATTTTGAAATATCGGTGTTGTTGTATATGAATTTTAAAATGAGTGGTTGCCACTAAACCTTAAAGTGGCTTTTATAAAATAGAAGAAAATGGATTTTCAGTCATGTTTCATGTTTTTTTCACATTTCTATGTTTCCATGATCTTATGATTACATGTTATTTATATTATTCCTCCATATGATTATTCATGATCCTTGAATTTTATGATATCATGTTATGCCTTATGACTCATATGTTAAGCTTTATTGTCATGTTTATTTCCTTACTGAGCTTTATAGATCACCCCTTTCTTTTATGTATTCCCTAGGTTATCCTATAAAGTTTTATGAGCTCAAAGGGATTTAGAAGCTCATTATAGAGAATAAAATATCGATGTTGTGTTTTAATTTCTTTTTCATGTATTATGAACCTAGTCTTCAAAATACACTAGGAACCATGATCTTTAGATTTTGTTTATTGAATATTTATGTTAAAAATTATTTAATAATATGTGTAAAATGTTTAGGTCACTATAACACCTCTTAATTTTCATAATGATCTATATCATGGTTGTAAATTATAATATTATCCAAGCATCCAAATAAACCATTTTACCTTTTTATATACCCTCTCTATTAAAAATATGATTAATTACTCTTATTTCACTTGTTTTTAATGGGAGGTTAATTATTATTGTGAGATAACATTAGATTATTATTACATTATAAATTAAATTCATTAATAATACAAAAAACTATTAAAAAACCAATGTTATCTCACAACAATATTTAAATATTATTTACTCTTTATTGAGAAAAAACATCAATAAAGAGAATGATTCGATAACATTTTATGAGAATTCATATTTTCCATAATTTAAGCTTATCTTTTTCCACTAGTATGAATTTTCACTGATATCAAAATATTTACATAGTTCTTTTATAGGTAAAGTTTTTATCACAAAAATAATTTCCTATAATTTTCATATCTTCACATAAAAAACATTCTAAATATAACTAGAGGTAGGTTTTATAAAAAAATAAAAAAGTTGATAAAAATTTTAATTTTTTATAAATTAATTTATTATATATATATATATATATATATATATATCATTTTAAAAAAATATCATTTTAAAAAACCAATGAAGCGTGAAATAGACTGACATGATCAATAGGAAGCTCCTCCATTCCATCCCCACATGTGAAACTCTCTCGTTTAATCAAATCATAGAATAGAACCATAGGCCTTCAAACTCATTGTTTACTCATGTTATCATGAACTGTTGGAAAGAAGTCACACATGGGTGAGTGACCCCAACCCCATTATCACACTTTTCCAATTCCCTCTCAATTTCTACTAGATTTTTTTATTGCCATTTCGCCCGCCTCAACTACCGTCACCACCTTTTCGTTCAAGCCTCACCACTCTCAATATCTTGTCAGTGTCGACGCTTACTTTGATCCCTTGGCTCTTTATAGAGTCCCATAAAGGGCCCAAAAAAATTTCAAAACCTTACCCTATTTTTGTTCAAGATGGTAAATTTATTCAATCCATTGATGATAACTCTTTTAATCCCTCTAGAGTATATAAGTATAGGGGTAGGATTAGAAAGTTCATTGCTTCTCTAGAACTCGGGGAAATGCTAATAATCCTCACATCATCATCATCCCAAGGAGGGATCCTTCTCACACTTCAATATCTCCACAATTATGATCCCCTTCTTGATCCTTTGGTTGAATCTTACTAGCTACTGAAGTTTGAATACTTTGAACCTCCATTTTTATCCATGATGAAAAGAATCATGTTCGAACAGCTTTTCCGCAAGGTAGGGATTGTGATTTATGTGTGATTTCTCACCCTCTATAACGGCGAGAATTTTTTTCTCTCAGAAACTATTCTCTCCCTCTCATCAAACCAACTTCACAAAATGGGAATATTTGGTTGCAAATCCATTTTTCTATATGATCTCACTAATAAGTATAAAAGTGGGATTTTATCAGATGAATTGATTCTAGAAATGGATGATGGGTCTCTATCTATGATATTGACCATGGTCAAGGGTATTGGTTCATGGTATGTGCACATGTTCATGATATTCTCGCTACATAGGCCTAACATCCTACTCGTACATTACCAAAGTATCTGTAAAGGTGTCTAGAGTTTGTATGGTCTATAAGACCTAACTAGAACTTCACAAAAGCAGTAGTTATGCAATAGATGGAGGCCTTACATATTTGTTGGATCATGGTATATGTGGAGGTTATTTAAATACAAGGGGACTCAAATGACTACTACTTATGTTACACCCAAAACTGAAACTTATATATTATTTTATTTATTTTTTCTCTTACCTTTATTTTGTGGAGTTAATGGGTGTTTTTTAAGGAAAATGATGTTTTTTGGGTGGATAAAAGAAGGTTCATGGTTGGTGGATGGTTAGGATAAACCGTGCACCAGCCAAGTGTAAATCATGTAGCCTAGACAATGGCACTATCCAGGGCACACAGTTAGGTGTATGGGCATGCACCCCTCCAAGTAAACTATGCATACCACTTTTACTCTTAAACAAAGTTTCCACACGATTGGTGTATGGTCTGGAAGACCATGCGGCCAAACTGTATGGCCTACCCAGAGTTTAAAAATAAAAAAATATATAATATAAATAGAAAAAAAATGTTTTAATTATATTATTATAATTATTTATTATTATTATTATCATCATTATATAATACACTCCTCCCCCTCTCATATGTTCACCCACCCTCTCCTCTCTCGTGCAGCATCCCCATCCCCACGACCACCCCTTCCCTCACACACACAACTCCCCTCCTCCCAGCTTCATTCTTGGATGATTTTTTCACCGTCTCTTGGGTATGATCTACTCTAGTAAGTGAAGGTCCCGGGCATAGCGGAAGATCATGGTTGGATGTGCCCACTTGGATTTTTGTCATTATCAGTGATCAATCCATGATCAATATGATGATACATGCCAGACTCCACGGATCGAATCACAGAAATAGACAAAGAAGAGGAATAGTCCTGGAACTATAAATGTGGATCATCACATGTTGATTATAATTAATTTAACTAATTGAAAAGAAGTACCTTTTATGGCATTCTTTCTTTGTTGATATTTCTGATCACGTTCTGATGTGATTCGTCATTGTATCGCAGAAGCCAAGTGTAGACTTCCTCTAGCAGTGATCCACATGTGCACCACGTATCTCTGGATGTCCCCAAAGGAATATTCGGGTTCTAGCGTGGAGAAGCCTTTTCTTGCATTGTCTGACTTAGATTGCCTTGATCCGATGTAGTTGGATCTCTCTCGGTCTTGAGAGTGTTCTTGTATGACGGAGTTCTTTCGTTCTTGAGAGAATTCTACAGAATTATTGTGTACAACGATTCTCATAGGAAAAGAGTTGGGGTTGTGATGATATTTATAATCAGGTTTGAGGTTATAGAGTTATGACAATAAATAGACCCCTTACGCATTTTATTTATTTCATTAACTCTTTTGAAAACCCCATGTCAAGTCATTAATTCCTTGACATGAGCCCACACTGATTATAATAAATATCATTTAATAAAATGATATTATTTCTTCAAAATCCCAACTGGAAAAACTACATGGCATGTAATCATAAATACACGGCGTGTAATTGTTTTTCATTGAAAACTACACGGTGTGTACATTAAATGTACACGGCGTGTATATCTTGTTTTCATTTTTTCATTTCCTTTCCAAGATGAAAACTACACGGCGTGTAATCATTAATACACGGCATGTACTTGTTTTAAAAATAAAAACTACATGACATGTAATCATTAATACATGGTGTGTACTTTTTTTGTTCTTCCTCCAACATTAAAACGATTTAGGCTTACTTGAATAATTATTAAACCACATACGGGAATAATCTTTATTCTACTTGAGATACTTGAATACACTTAGTGTGTGACCCTCTAGGCCTCTTTCTCATTGGCATTAGGCGAGCTTGCCTAAAGTCCAAGATTACTATCTAGCAACGGGTCAAGGCACCCAAGAGAAAGAAGTTGATGCCGCATTGACGTTTCACCTCATATGAATGCTTACTGTGTAATTTAATCACTTTGTCTCAATATCTCATCAAGCGGGTTTCATGGCAGTGTTATAAACCTATATGCTTGATCTGTTATTCTTTGACTTCCAGAAATAAACTCATCGTGACACCATGGCCATGGAATTTGTATGACAGTTCTATTCCAATTAAAGGGCCCGAGATATTTACTTCCATAAACATATAAGGGACAAATCCTTCCTCAACTTATCCATTAACAACACGTCATTCGTGGCGTACCCAACATACCCTACTTCCTGCCAACTATCTTTGCAATGGTTTTAGTCAAAAAATCTAAGTGCGCGAGTCATGACATGAGTTAATGATAATATTCTAGTCTAAGGAACAATACACACGCTCACATATAGAAATGTTCGATGACACCAAAACATGCGGAATTACTACTGGCGGGTCTGTTCTCATAATCTCCCATCTTAGAGATTACTAAGTGCGAACTCCATGAGAGAGAGTCTCGTCCTCTTATGAGTAATCATACATGAAGGTCTGTATACTATGTGTCCTATCATAGTATGTCATCCAATCATAGAACTTTATTTAAGAATATTGTTATAGCATTTCAAGGTTCTCATCATAGCCGGGATCTGCCATGACCTTATCAATGCAAAAAATATTCCAGGACATTATTATATTATAGTCATGCAGAACAATGAAAAATATATAATAAGTGAACTTTCATGTAATCAAAGTACAAAATGGTTGTTTCTCAGGACACCAACCCTAACAAACTCCCGCTTGGACTAGATCCAACTACCTATGACTTTTAGTCTGCTAGACCTCACATGATGATCATGTTTCTACTGAGTCAAGGCTTTAGTCAAGGGGTTCACCATGTTGTCTTCTGTGGAAATACTACTCACTGCAACTTCACCACTCTGAGAAAAATCCAAGATGATACTTATAAAGTATGTGCTTTGTCTGCTGATGTGACCTTGGCTCTTTTGAAAGTTACACCGCTGCAGTGTTATCACAATAGAGTGTGATGGGATCTTTACTTCTAGGTACAACATCCATCTCTTGGATGAAGCTTTGCATCCATACTGCTTCTTTAGCTGCCTCAGAAGCTGTGATATACTCAAAATCTGCTATAAAATCTGCAACCACACCTTTCTTTGATCTCTTCCAACTCACTGAACCTCCATTAAAACTGAATATGTATCCAGTCTTCAACTTCATGTCATCTTAATCAGTATAGAAACTAGAATCTACATGTCCTATGATGACTATTTTCTCATCTCCTCCATAAACCAGGAACATATCCTTAGTACACCTCAGATACTTAAGGATAGTTTTGACTGCCATCCAATGGTGGTCTCCGGGATCAGCTTGATATCTGCCTACTGCACTTAATGCATAAGAAACATCTAGCCTTGTACATAGCATAGCATACATGACTGACCCAATTGTGGATGCGTAAGGTATCCTTTCCATTTTCTCTCTTTCCTCATGTGTCTGAGGACACATTTTATTGGAAAGATGAATGCCATGTGACACTATCAACAATCCCCTCTTGGACTGTTCCATACTGAATCTCTTCAGTATCTTGTCAATGTATGTACTTTGACTTAGTCCCAGCATTCTTTTGGATCTATCACGATGGATCTTGATCCCAAGAATATATGATGCCTTGCCCAAGTCTTTCATATAGAAGAATTTATCCAACCATGCCTTAACTGACTGTAAGACAGGTAATTCATTTCTAATTAGTAATATTTCATCAACATATACTATTAGGAAAACAATTTCACTTCCACTAAAACTTTTGTAGACACAAGGCTCACATTCGTTCTTAAAAAATCCAAATTCCATTACGGATTCATAAAAACGAATTTTCCATGACCTTGATGATTTCTTTAATCCATAAATAGATTTCTCCAACTTGCATACCTTGTTGGCATCCTTTGGAGTCACAAAACTTTCAGGTTGTGTCATGTAGACATCTTCCTGGAGGTCCCCATTAAGGAATGCTATTTTGACATCCATTTTCCAAATTTCATAGTCATGGTAATAGGCAATGGACAATATTATTCTGATGGATTTCATCATCACAACCGGTGAAAAGGTTTCATCATAGTCAATTCCTCGACATTGTTTAAAACCTTTTGCAACTAGTCATGCCTTATAGGTGCTGAATTGCCCCTCTATGTCCAGTTTCTTCTTGAATACCCATTTATTACCAACAGGATTTACATCAAATGGAGGATCTACCAAAATCCAAACTTGGTTTTGGTACATATAATCCATTTCAGAATTCATGGCTTCTTTACACTTGGCAGTGTATGTGCCTTTAACTGCTTCCTTGTAGGTAAGAGGATCATCATTGTCAACCAATAATGAGTCACCATCCTCGGTGACAAGAAAACCATATTGTTCTGGTTCTCTTACCTCTCTCGTGCTTCTACACAGTTCTTGTGTCACTGGAATAGATTGTTCTTCCACGGGGCTTTGTAGAATCTGTTCTTATACCAACTATTGTGTATCTTGAGCCTTGACTTCATCGAAGTCTATCTCTCTCTCACTATCTCTTTTGGAGATGTTCTCCCTCTCAAGGAATATGGTGTGTCTTACCACTATAACCTTTTTATATGAGGGGTTGTATAGGTAATATCCCCTTGTTTCCTTGGGATATCCTATAAAGATACACTTTGTGCCTCAGGATGAAATTTTGTTACCTAAAGAGGCCTTAACAAATGCTTCGCAACCCCACACATGTAAATTTGATAACATGTCTTTGCATCCACTCCATAATTCGTATAGAATACCATTTATCGATTTAGTTAGTATTTGGTTTAGTATGTGTGATGTTGTTTGTAATTCATATCCCCAAAAGGATAATGGAAGACTCGCATGACTCATCATTGATCTCACCATGTCCAACAAGGTGTGGTTCCTCCTTTCACTTACACCATTACACTGAGGCATGTTAGGAGGAGTGAGTTGAGATAGAATCCTAAACTCCCGTAAGAAATCAATGAAGTTCTGATTAATATATTCTCCTCCTCCGTCTGAGTGGAGTTTCTTAATCTTCTTACCAAGCTGGTTCTCAACTTCATTCTTGTATTCTTTGAACCGATCAAAAGAATCTGACTTATACCTCATTAATTAAATATATCCATATCTACTAAAATCATCAGTAAAAGTTATGAAGTACAAGAACCCACCCCTTGCTTCAACTGGAAATGGTCCACATACATCTGTGTGAACTAATTATAGAAGCTCTTTAGCCCTTTCACCTTTCCCACTAAATGGGGCTTTGGTCATTTTTCCTTGTAGACACGCATGACATAAACCAAGTGGTTTTAGTTCTAAAGAATCTAAATAACCATATTGATGTAATTTTGTCAAACGTTTCTCATTAGCATGACCTAGCCGGTGATGCCAAAGTTGGGCGTGGTATGAGTCATGTGAATTAACTTTGTCATCGATTGCCATTACTTGGTTTGTGTAGTCTAACACATAAAAGTCGTTATATAAATGCGCCCTACCAAAACAAATGCTATCTTTATAAAAGTAGCAAGATTAATTTCCAAATTTGAAGATGAATCCATCAGTATCTAATCTAGATACTGATATAATGTTTTTGGTTACAGAGGGTACATAATAAAATCCTTTTAAAACCAAGACCATCCCAGTAGGCAATGTGAGGTGGTAGTCTCCGACAGCTACAGCAGCGAGTCTGACTCCGTTGGCTGCTCGCAGATCCACCTCACCTCAGTCAATCTTTCTGAATCTACTTGGTTCCTATATTTGGATACACATGTGATAACCACAAGCAGTATCTAACACCCAATTAGTATAAATAGATAGATTACATTCGATAACAAACGCACCTGAAGCTTCTCCTTGCTTCCTTGGCTGGGTGCAGTTTTTCTTCTAGTGTCCCTTCTTGCCACATGCAAAATAAACAGCCTCTGGTTCTCTTGCCTCCCCTTTGATCTTCCTTTTCTTGGAAGGCCTTGAAGAAGCCTTGGTCTTAAAGCTCTTCACCTTCCCTTTCCTTTTATTCACCATAAGGACAGAAGGATTTTCATGCTTCATATCATTGTCCACTTGGTGAATAAGGATAAGAAGATCAGATAGAGACTTCTCAATGTTGTTTATGTTGAAATTTACAACAATGTTAGAGAAGATCTGGGGGATTGATGCGAGAATGAGATCAGTACCCAGTTCCTTGGGGAGTTTAAACCCTAGAACCTCAAAGCGCTCAATGTAGCCAATGAGCTTGACTATATGAGGCCTAGATGGGGCACCCTCTCCAAGCTTTCTCTGAAATAGATCCTTGGAGATCTAAAACCTTTCATGTCTTTCTCTCTCCTGGTATAGACTACAGAGGTGCTCGAGCATACTATAGGAATCCATGTCCTCATAATACTTCATGATCTCACTTTACATTGATGATAGCATCAAACATTGAACGTCAAGTGAATCGCTCAAATGTTGATCATAGACCAGTAAATCTTTATCACTTTCCCCTTCGGAAGGAGAATCAGGAAGTGAGGATTCCAGCACATAATACTTTCATTCATGGCGTAGGATAACCCGAAGGTGCCTAAACCATTCTGGAAAGTTACTGTCGGTGAGGATATTTTCTTTATTTAGAATTGATCGCAGAGAAAAGGTGGTTTATGAGTTTGTCATATTGATTCTACAAATTAAAAGAACAGATTTATCAGTACTTTATTGATTACATTTTATGAGAAATAATAAATTTTAAGTCTCCCACTATTTTATCAAGTCCCAATGGCCCTCACCATTGAACTCAGAATGTTCAGTTGCTTTGAAATTCTAGTGTCAAGGATCCATATTCCCCTGCGCATAACCCCAACAAGGGTTGGTCAAGCTATTTGAAGATATTTAGGTAGGCATGTCTTTACCAACTGTGAGCTTACAGTTCCTTGATCTATTGAGTGGACTCCCCAATCCTGAAATCCTAACTTGGATTTCCTCAACACATGCCTCCATTTTACAGCAAGTCTAGCAAGGGCTACTCCTCTTGATGTAAAATTTTTTATTCAACCCGAAACTTTCATAAGAGCTTCCTTTATAAAATTAAGTTTCCCAACAAGGGTTGGTCAAACACATAGTTTTATTGAGTCTTGCCAGTAATCAAGTAAAGAAAGGCTTGGTCTTACTTAATATGGTATTTAAGGAATTTTATCCTTTATGTATATTTTTTCATTATCACATGCTTGTTAATATTAATTGATGCTTTCTTAAGAGATTAACCATGTTCTTATAATGTTTACGCACAGTCCAGATTTTATTTTATTCCATCTTTTCGTGCTTATTTATTTCATTAATTATGTGATCGCGACAACTCATACATAATAAATAAACCATGAAATCAGATATAAATAAAATAAGATGGCGTGATCATGAGATTCTATTGGTTAGCTTATCTAGCGGTTTGATAAGCTAACCCTGACCTAGAGAAAACACCTTGAACTCGATTTTGCAGCTCCCATCTATCCACCTTTATATCTTCTTGGGTTGGTTTCACCTCGGCTTTGGATTTTTGAACCGTCTCCACTGGCTTGGGAGATCCTCCATTACATGGGGTTTACATTCAAGAAACCATGGGCACGCAGGCCCTACATTTTATTGGAAGAAGGCTCGCAGGCCAACGAATTTAAATTAAACAAATTTAAATGAAACCATACACACATACAAAGGGTCTTTGTTCTATCTCATGATCATCCATAGCATGCAACGACATTTACGCATATTTAGAATTCAAATTCTTTTAATCGTTCTATTATTTAAGATAATTCACGCTTGAATTTAATTAATTATGATATTATAATCAATTAATTATTTATCTTAAATTCCTTTCTAAATTTTCTTGAGATTCTTCTCATCCATATTCCTTGTATAGGTCTTTGTACTTTTGGAGGAAACCTGGTGAAATTCCATTTCTAGAAAGTACACGGCGTGTAATATAGCCTACATGCTGTGTATTTTTCACCCTTTATCCAAAGTACACGCCGGGGGCTTTGGTGAGTTTTCTGTACTTTCGAATTTTTGGAGTACACGTTGTGTAGATTAATCTAACATGGTGTGTACTTCCTTGTTGCGCGGTTACCGGCCTGGAAATCCCGTGTAAGTATAACACGGCTTCTCCTTGTACACGGTTTCACCTGGACCGGATCGGACTACACGGCGTGTTAATTCAACATACACACCATGTATTCCAGTTTCCATGTGTCGTTCAATTCTAGTCAAAATAGTGTAATAAAACTTAGGTATACTCAATTCACATGGTGTGGTTTGGCGAACGAGTACCGGTTCGTTGAACCTAGGTACACGGTGTGTAGTTTTCACTACACGTCGTGTATTCTTGTGTTGTACAGACAGAAATAGAGGCTCCTCCAGATGAGATCCTCATTTTTAATTTAATCAAAATTAAAATTAAAAGGTCATTTCTGTGATGTGAATCGAGAAACGAAGGAGGAAGAACATATCTCGTTCATTCAGATTTATTGAACGATTTATCTTGAATTGAATCAAATATAAATGCGTGAATTATCAACGAAAATTAAATAACTATAATCAACGTTGTAACCTCCCTCTGATGCCAATTCAAGGTCTTGGGCGTAGCAGAAGCTCTTGGGTGGATGTTCCCACTTGGATTTTTGTCATTAGCGATGATCAATTAGGGATCAATACGACGATAAACGCCAGACTCCATGGATCGAATCACAGAAATAGACAAAGATGAGGAATAGTCCCGGAACCATAAATGTGGATCGTCACAGGTTGATTATAATTAATTTAATTAATTGAAAATAAGTACATTTTATGGCATTATTTATTCATTGATATTTCTGATCACGTTCTGATGTGATTCGTCGTTGCGTCGCAGAATCCAAGTGTGGACTTACTCTAGCGGTGATCCACACATGCACCATGTATCTCTGGATGTCGCCAGAGGAATCTCCAGGTGCTAGCGTGGAGAAGCCTTTGCTTGTGTTTTCCACCTTAGATCACCTTGATTCGGTGGAGGTAGATCTCTCTCGGTCTTGAGAGTGTTCTTAGAGGACAAAGTTCTTTCGTTCTTGAGATAATTCTCTAGAATTTTTGTACACAACGATTCTTGTAGGAAAAGTGTTGGGGTTGTGAGGATATTTATAATCAGGTTTGAGGTTGTAGAGTTATGACAATAAATAAACACATTACACATTTTATTTATTTCATTAACTCTTTTGAAAACCCCATGTCAAGTCATTAATTCCTTGACATGCACCCACAATAATTATAATAAATATCATTTAATAAAATGATATTATTTCCTCAAAATACCGATTGGAAAAACTACACGGTGTGTAATAATAAATACACGGTGTGTACTTGTTTTTCATTGAAAACTACATGGCGTGTATATTCAATGTACACGGCGTGTATATCTTGTTTTCATTTTTTTCATTTCCTTTCCAAGATGAAAAATACATGGCGTGTAATCATTAATATACAGCATGTAGTTGTTTTCAAAATAAAAACTACACAACATGTAATCATTAATACACGGCATGTACTTGTTTTTATTCTTCCTCCAATATTAAAACAATTTAGGCTTCCTTGAATAATTATTAAACCACGTATGGGAATAATCTTTATTCTACTTGAGATACTTGAATACACTTAGAGTGTGACCCTCTAGGCTTCTTTCTCATTGGCATTAGGCGGGCTTGCCTAAAGTCCAAGATTACTATCTAGCAACGAGTCAAGGCACCCAAGAGAAAGAAGTTGACGTTGTATTGATGTGTCACCTCATACGAACACTTACTGTGTAATTTAATCCCTTTGTCTCAATATCTCATCAAGTATGTTTCATGGCAGTGTCATAAACTTATATGCTTGATGTGTCATTCTTTGACTTCCAAAAATAAACTCATCATGACACCATGGCCATGGAATTTGTTCGACAGTTCTATTTCAATCAAAGGTCTCGAGATATTTACTTCCATAAACATGGAAGGGACAAATCCTTCCTCAACTTATCCATTAACAACATGTCATTCGTGATGCACCCAACGTACCCTACTTCCCGCCAACTATCTTCATGACGGTTTCCGTCAGCAAATCTAAGTGCGTGAGTTATGACATTGAGTTAATGATAATCTTATGGTCTAAGGACCATTACACACGCTCGTAGATATCAATGTCCGATGACACCAAGACATGTGGAATTACTACTGGCAGGTCTATTCTCATAATCTCCCATCTTGGATATTACCAAGTGCGAACTCCATGAGAGAGAGTCTCTTCTTCTTATGAGTACTTGCACATGACGGTCTGTATACTATGTGTCATATCATAGTATGTCATCCAACTGTAGAACTTTATTTAAGAATATTGTTATATCATTTCAAGGTTCTCATCATAGCATGGATCTTCCATGACCTTATCAATGCAACAAATATTCCAAGACATTATTATATTATAGTCATGCAGAACAATGAACAATATATAATAAGTGAACATTCATGTAATCAAAGTAGAAAATAGTTGGTTCCCAGGAAACCAACCCTAACAGTAAGTTCTTTCTTCTCTCTTACTACTTATCCTTCCTAAATTTCTTGGTTATCTTTTCCCACTTGTAGTGTGCATTACCTAACCAAACCCTAACCCAATTTTGGATGTTGTCTTGGTTGATTCTCGGTTATTAGGGCATGCGGGGTTCGATTGAGGATCGTCCTTGCTAAAACTATTGAAGGCAATGAGATCTCCTTTGGTTTCAGGTTATTTGTCTCCTGTTTTAATTCTTGGACCATTTTTAATTAGGATTTTTGTTATTTTCAGGTTCCTAATATTTTTCTAGTATACCTTAGACCTCTTTGGGATAGCTTTGGATCGTTTTTGTTGAAAGTGACTTGCACGTGTATACACAGGTTAGCATATATATGTATATATATCCTCATTGTATATATTCCCGTATAGAGAGTGGAATATGTACATTAAGTAAAAGTGTACATAAATATATGTTTGAACGTGTATATTCAAATAAGAATAAAGTGGGTTTGGGTTGTCATCGTCAAAAGCAGCGTGTTTTGAGGTAGGTTCCCTATTTCTAAGCCTTTAATTTGGAAATTATAATTGATTTCTTATTTTATTGGAAGTATAATATGAAAAATGGTTATGATGAATGAAATCGGCCTCTTTTTTTATTTCCATGTTTTGTTATGCTTTGTCCATGGGTTTTCTCTGATGAAGCATGTTTCAAAAAAAAATTGAAAGGTTAAGCGCACAAGTGATTGATTTAACTTCTAAAATATTTTATTCATGAAAGTTGGAAAATATCAAAGATTTTTTTTCCCTTCTGTAACGTCCCGGATCTGGGTACCACACAACGGGTGCCCCAAACTAGGTTGGTCACCTGACCTCAAGCACATTTCCCCAAACACCAAAGGATGTCGACTAGCAGCGAGGGCCTAGGACTAATAGTGGGGAAAATATTCCCTCATTTTTCAAAGTGTAATGCAACGGAATAAATATAAAACAAAAAAGAGGAAGTAGTAAACAATATAAACTGAAATGGAAAAAGGAACTAAAGTAAAAAAATATAACCAACAGTCATATATATATAATGATGCAACATGCCTCTAATATAAGAAATCAACAAAAACAAGATACACTACAATCAAATACAATGTAGCACAAGGTACAAAATTACAGCAAATCAAAACCAAAGCAGTGTAATAGGAACTCAGAAGCATCACAAGCCTAAGCTCGGTCTCATACTCTCATACTCCTCTGCAACAATCATGTACTTGTGTAGGGACCCTTTCCCTTATCAACACTTACATCAATATAATCTGTTTGGGCCCAAAACATGACCCAAATAGGGTGTGAGAAATAAATCCCAGTAGGCAACCACCAAAGGCCCATGCCCAACTGTCAGTGAAAATGTGCAAAAGCAGTATGCAATAAAGAAATGTAGTAAGTTAGGAAGTACTCAAAAGCAGCTACTCCTACCAGTTCCATTACCATTTAATTTTTATTTAACAATTCAATATAATTGAATTATAAGTTCCTGAGACCCGGCCTCAACCGATAATCTCCTATACAGTGCCACAGAAAAAACCACAATAGGTTATCTAACAAGTAGAAGGTAATAACACTATCAAGAATGTGCTTTATCTTAGAAGGATTAACATAAGAAATCACCACAGTGAATATTCCAGTAACCATTGTCCTCAGACATATAATTCCTTACCCTCAGGAAAGCTGAAACGAAACCCTCAGGTGACTTCCCTCAGGCATATGAGATATTTCCCTCAGGAACGAAAGTTACTACCCACAGGCATAAGAAAAGTTTCCCTCAGGCTAAAGGAATCACTACCCTCAGGCTAAGAAAAACACTGCCCTCAGGCTAAGTAAGTAACCGGGCCGATCCCAACACATAAGCAAGAAATTTATATATATTTTCTCTCAAGAAAACTCAAAACATTCTAAAATCACGGCATACCCATGGGTATCTTAGAAAAACTGCTAAACAAGGGAAACGCACCCACGGGTATTTCCTCTCCCGGTGCTCCAAATGAACCCACTGCCTCCTCTAACGAATGAGGAGCCTATTTCCCGTTTATAACAAAAAAAACATAACTACACAGCGTGTACTCTCAAGTACACGGCATGTACTATTTTTTTTAACTATTACTCTGGCGGCTACTTTTCACCGCCACCCTGTTCATCTGTCGACTGATTACACGGCGTGTATTACTAAGTACATGGCATGTAGTTAGTTATTACATCCTGAACTGCCAACAAGTCTACACGCCCTGTGTTTTCATCCTACACGGCCAAAGTACACGGCATTTATATGAAAGTACATGGTGTGTACTTTGTTTTTACCAACAAACCTAGGTTCCCTGTATTCTCATCCCACATAGCCGAAGTACACTGAGTGTTTACAAAAAATTACATGGCATGTGCCCATAAATTTGGTATTTTTACCACATTTCCCTTGTTTTCTCAAAAACACTTACGGAAAAAGGAAAAGAAGAAACTCTTACCTCAAGAATGAGAACTGGGTTCTTACAAACTTCCCCCCTTAAAACAATTTGTCCCTGAATTTCCCTTCCAAGGGTGGTGAAGATAAAGCTGAGAACAACTCTGGCCACTAAGCACGTATGTCGGGCTCCCGCTCCCAGGTTTCATTCTACACTCGGTCATGCTACCATAGCACCCATATGAGAGGAACTGACCGGCCTCGGATAACCTTCGTTCTCCTATTAACAATACAAATCAGATGCTCGTAAAAGGATACATATACCTGAAGTTCAACCTCCTCGGGCTGAAAAACATGAGACGGGTCTGAATGATAAAGACACAGTTGTGATACGTGGAAGATGTCTTTCATGGCCCGATACCTCTGTGGTAACTACAACCAATAGGCAACTAGCCCGACTCTCTCTAGAATCTCAAACAGCCCAACATACCTCGGTGAAAGTTTACCTTGTCTCTTGTTTCGCCTGTGTCCAAACCTCGATGAAACACGCAAGAAAACCTGATCCCCGACCACGAACTCCAAGGGTCGTATACAGAGATCAGCATAAGATTTATGACGATATTGTGCAGTATCCATCTTCTTCTGAATCAACTGGACCTGCTCTGAAGTCTCCTATATGAGACATGGTCCCATTAAAGTTGTCTCACCTACCTCTAACCAACACAAGGGTGATCGGCATGTCCTAACATATAAAGCCTCGTAAGGTGTCATCTCAATAGTTGCATAAAAACTATTATTGTAGGAAAACTCAACCAGGGGTATGTGATTCTCCCAAGAGCCCCCAAAATCCAGTATGGATGCATATAGAATGTCTTCTAGCACCTGTATTGTACGCTCAGACTGGCCATCGGTCTGAGGGTGGTAAGTTGTGCTCAGAAGCACCTGTGTACCCAGTTCCCTCTAAAAACTCTACCAGAAACGAGATGTAAAACAGGAATCTCTATCTGAAATGATAGAATGAGGGACCCCGTGAAGACGTACTACCTCTCGGATATAAAACTTCTCGATCTCGTCAACACTGAAGGTCTCCTTGATCGGAAAAAAGTGAGATACCTTCGTAATTCTGTCCACAACAACCCATACGGCATCATTACCTCAAGATGACCTTAGCAAACCAGTCAAAAATTCTATCGTGACATCATCCTATTTCCATTCCGGAATGGGTAACTGTTGTAACAGTCTAGATGGCCTCTGATGCTCCACCTTCACCTGCTGACAGGTGGAACATCTTGTAACAAAACCAGCTACTTCTCTTTTCATACCTGGACACTAATACTGACGCCTCAAGTCACAGTACATTTTGGTAACTCCGAGATGCACTGCCTAAGCTGAAGCATGAAATTCCTGTATCAACTCCTCATATATATCCCCTGGAACCCACACTCGTCCATGGATATGTAGTACCTCGTCATCGCTTATCGTCCAACCAGGAGGAGGGTCCTCACTTGCCACTGACTCCTGTAGAACTAGGCCTTATGAATCTGATAGTTGTCTCATCCTCACTCTATCCAGGAGGGTAGAAGTCACAGCTAAGGATGAAAGATAGGTTCTCCCCTGACTATCATGCACCTCCAAATGCATCTCAGAGAACAAAGGCATAGCCTCCACTCACCACTGGTCTCTTGCACTGCCTATATCTAAGTCTACCTACTCAGTGCATCAGCTACCGCATTACCTTTACCAGGTGTATAGGCAAGATCAAAGTAGAAATACTGGAGGTATTCAACCCACTTTCACTATCTCAAATTCAAGTCACACTGGGTAAAGATGTATTTCATACTTTTGTGGTCCGTAAACACCACAAAATGTTCTCCCAAGAGATAATGTCTCCAACAGCGTAACACATGGACAACTACCGCCAACTAAAGATCATGTGTCGGGTAATTCCTCTCATGTGGCCTCAACTGCCAAGACCCATACGCAACTACTCGATCGCCCTGCATCAACACTACTCCCAGCCCAATACCTGATGAATCACAGTAAACTGTATAGCTCTTCCCTTGCTCTGGAATTATCAGGACTAGTGTTGATGTCAACCTTCCCTTCATCTCTTGAAAGGTTGTCTCGCAAGCTTTTGACCAAACGAACTTCATACCCTTCTTATTCAAACCCATAAACGGTGATTCTAAGTGAGAGAATACCTATATAAATCACCTGTAACAACCATCCATCCCCAAGAAACTCTTTATTTCAAACACGTTCTTCGGCTGTTCCTAGGAAACTAATGCTCTCACTTTCTCTGGGTCTACTGCAACTCTTGCCTCTGAGATAATATGACCCAGTAAGTGAATATGGTCCATCCAAAAGTGTCACTTTGATAGCTTAGCATATAACTGATGCTCTATCAATGTACTCAGTACGATCTCAAGATGGGTGGCATGGTTGTGTCGAGTGTGAGAGTACACCAAGATATCGTCCATGAAGACTACCACAAAAGAATCCAGATATGGGTGGAACACACGATTCATCAGATCCATGAAAACTTTTGGCACGTTTATGAGTCCAAAAGGCATGACCAAGTACTCGTATAGACCATATCTTCTTTGAAAGGTTGTAAGCGGTATGTCCGATGGTCTAACGCACAATTGATGATATCCGGATCTCAAGTCAATATTCGAGAACACTCGTTCTCCTTTAAGTTGATCAAAAATATCATCAATCCTTAGTAAGGGATATCGGTTCTTAACCGTCAACTAGTTTAGCTTCCAATAATCCACGCAAAGTCTGAGGGTATCGTCCGCCTTCTTCGCAAACAAGACAGGTGAACCCCAAGGAGAATTACTGGGTTGGATGAAACCATTTTATTGTAACTCCTCTAACTACCTCTTGAGCTCCTGAAATTCTAGTGTGGCTATCCTATAAGGAGGAATGGACACCAGTGCTGCTCCTGACACAAGCTCAATAGGGAAATCTACCTCTTACTCTGGAGGTAGACCTGAAAAGTCATCCGAGAAGACATCCCTGAAACAATCAACCACTGGAGGGAAATCCTTCTGACAAGTTCCATGATCATCCAGATATAAACTCGCAATTTGGGTTGTCACTCCACCTCACCCACGATGCTCGGGTCTAGCTCGGCTCACCTGGACATCTCATTCACCCTTGTATAGAAACTCCCTGCCCTCTGGTGATGTGAAACTCACCCTGCGATGATAGAAATCCACAAAGGCTTGAAAGGGTACCAACCAGTCCATCCTGAGAATGACATCATAGGCGTTCATCTCTAAGGCATAGAGGTCCCATAGTAAGTGACACCAACCAACCTCTAGGGGAACTCCCTGCACTGATGCACACCTATCGTTATAATTCCAAATGGAGTGTCTAGCGTCATAATATCATAAGAAGGAGAAACACAGAGCCCAAGGCTCTCCATAATGGGCACAGATATAAAGCTATGTGTAGCACCAGTATCAAAAAGTACTAAAGATAAAACAGAAGAAACTAGAATAGTATCTCTGATAGTGGAAGGTCTGGGATCCTACTCTTGTTGGGTCTGTTGCACTGCATATGCCTACCCAGTGTCGTGGCCCTATGACACAGCCTGGCTACCCTGAGCTGACCCACCTTGCTGTCTCTGAGATCCTGGTTTCTAGCTACCATGGCCACAACCAACACCTCAGCCTGAACGTCCTGACGTATTCCAATTCCCTAACTGATAAGAAGTTGTTGGCCCTGCTCCTACACGTGAAGTCTGCACAGAGCCCCTCCCACTAGTCACTGGTGGAAATTCCCTACAAAAACGATGAAGATGACCCATCTTTACACAAGCTCGGCACTCCACTGGGTCACGTTGACACTGAGGTCTCTTGTGCCCCTCTTTACCACACTAGTAGCACATGACCTGGCCACCTGAAGAATTATTCTGGATAGTACTTCCACTGTGAGAGAAATACATCTGCCTCTTCCTCTTTCCAGTGGAAATAGTACCAGATACCGATGCTGAACCGCCCTGGTCCGCACCACTAGCTTCCCGCAAGTTTCGCTCAGTAATCAATGCCTGGTTCACAATAGCATGCTCTGTAGGTAACCTGAAAACATTCACCAGCGTACGGATTTCATATCGAAGACCATCCTCAAAGCTTCTAGCCCTCAACATCTTATCAACCACCAGAACATGTGAAAAACGTTGTAGCTCGGTGAAGCGGGTAGAATAGTCCATCACTAACATGGATCCCTTCTGCAGATTCATGAACACTCGAGCTTGATTTTCCCTTAGAGTAAGTCATAGAAGACTGCCTGAAAATCTTCCCATGCCATGTAACTATTATGATCAGTCTGGGTGGTAAAATCCCACCATCTCTTGGTGGAATCACGTAGCATGTAAGTAGCGAGCTTGACCCTCCTCCCGGGAGTCTTCTCCAGATGCTCAAAGATCGTCTGCATAGAACCTAACCATGACTCCGCAGCCTGTAGTCTGTCATCCCCTTAGAACATAGGCAGATACTACTGCTGGAATATATGTGTCAGCTCTGCCATAGATGTGACAACTAGTGGTGCTCCCTGGAAGGTCTGCATGAACCGCATGAAGCCTTCACGGAACTACGCATCCGCGCCTGCATTCGATATAATGGCTAGCGCTGCATCTGGCATTACTGGAGGATCCACTGGTATCCCATGGCCTAACATCTCTAGAGTATAATGATTGTCGCTCACTTAGAGAACAACTCGTGGTCATCTCAGCAGCATGACTATACAAGGTCAAACACACACCTTAGTTTAATTTAATGTCGAGGTTTCTTTTGTCTGGTTAAGAGTTCCAACAAAAAGGAAAACAAAAACCACAAAAACTGGAAAAAAGAGACTGCACGACATGTATAAGGTCTACATGGCATGTACCCTTAAGCCCTTACATGGTCATATTCTGATGTTGGCATGGGCGTGTCTCAACCCTCAGTACACGGCGTGTTACACCCACACACGGTGTGTACACCACTCTGTCTCCCCAGCCACATGACCAAGTATACATGGTCTCTTACCGATCAAGACTACACGGTGTGTCCCACAAGTACACGGCGTGTACTAGATGAGCTTCGTCGACCCGTGTTGTTCAAGACACGGCCGGATACACGGCTCACACTACACAGCGTGTTCCAGATGGACATGGTGTGTACTAGAAAGGATAACAATAACCCGTGTTGTTAGTTACACGGAAGGATTCCCAGATTACAATAAACAGCATGTTAGGAAGTGACATGGTGTGTTTAAGTGAATATTTTTCCATCTGTGTTGTCAGTCACATGAGCAGACACAGGGTCAACACGACATGGCGTGTACAACCAGTACACAGTGTGTTCCCTCTAGAGTTTTCTCATCCCGTGTTTCTTCCTACACGGCCTATGACATGGTTAGAAACTACACGGAGTGTACATAAGGTACATGGCGTGTAATTAAAAAAAATTCTTCCCGAACAGACGAGTACATGGCGTGTGTTTATAGAACCACACGTCGTGTTGTCTGGGTTTCCGGACAGTAGACCTCAGAAACTACTCTGGAGCCCCTTTTCCTTAAATTTAAAGCGTCGGTATGCCAAATTATGATCCATGGGGGCCCATACTCCCCGCGAACCAAAGTTTATCACCCGAACTTTCACATTATAGTACAAAACGCAACAAAACGTTGGATCATGATCTGCTAAATTCTGGTCCAAGAGAGCACATACTTCTCAGGAACCAACGTTTAGCATCCTTAAACCCAACCATAACACGTACTAATACCCTATCAATGGTAGTCGTATCTAACAAGGTACCTATCATAAAAGAATGCATTTTATAGCACATAATCTATCACAACAACATGAAATTTCTAATGCACCTACATGGCATGAAAACTATGCATGGCATGTGATTCTAACATGTGCCTAAATGATGCATGAGATGGCATACCCTCATCTCATCAGGTTGCAACTAAATAGAACTCAGGTATAAAAATATAAACATCACACCACACGTGTGTCACCTAGTGGTGAAAATTCAATCAACTATAATAATCATAAACATAAAATCATGATTTAATTTGAGGTAATTCGGCCTTTACCTGTACACGGGGTAGCTACTCCCGGGCACAGTTTATTACCGAATCCCTTAAAAATCTATCTCATTCCCATTGTCTCCAAATAATAAAATAACTCAGAGAAAAGAAATCATTTGATACCACTTTGTAACGTCCCGGATCCGGGTGCCACACAATGGGTGCCCCGAACCCGGTTGGTTACTTGACCTCAAGTGCATTTCCCCAAACGCTGTAGGCTATCGACTAGCAGCGACGGACTAGGACTGATAGTGGGGAAACTATGCCCTCATTTGTCAAAGTGTAGTGCAGTAGAATAAATATAAAACACAAAAGCAGAAGCAGTAAACAATATAAACTGAAATGGACAAAGGAACTGAAGTAAAAAAGATAACCAACAGTCATATATATATAATGATGCAACATGCCTCTAATCTAAGAAAGCAGCCAAAACAAGATACACTGTAATTAGATACAATGCAGCATAAGGTACAGAAGTACAGTAAAGCAAAACCAAAGCAGTGTAATAGGAACTCAACAGCATCGCAAGCCTAAGCTCAGTCTCATGCTCTCCTACTCCTCTGCAACAATCATGTACCTATGTAGGTACCATTTCCCTTATCAACACCTATAGCAATATAATCTGTTTGGGTCCAAGACATGACCCAAACAGGGTGTGAGAAATAAATCCTAGTAGGCAACCACAAAAGGCCCATGCCCAACTGTCAGTGAAAATGTGCAATAGCAGTATGCAATACAGAAATGCAGTAAGTTAGTAAGTACTCAAAAGAAGCTACTCCTACCAGTTCCATTACCATTTAATTATTATTTAACAATTCAATATAAGTTAAGTATAAGTTCTTGAGACCTGGCCTCAACCGACAATCTCCTATACAGTACCACATCAAAAACCACAACAGGTTATCTAACAATTAGAAAGTAATAACAATACCAAGCATGTGCTTTAGCTTGGAAAGTATAACATAAGAAATCACCACAGTGAATATTCCAGTAACCATTGTCCTCAGACATATAAGTCCTTACCCTTAGGAAAGCTGAAAAAAAACCCTCAGGTGACTTCCCTCAGTCATGACGAATATTTCCCTTAGGAATACGAGATATTTCCCTCAGGCATGGAAGCTACTTCCCACAGGCATAAGAAAAGTTTCCCTCAGGCTAAATGAATCACTGCCCTCAGGATAAGCAAAACACTTCCCTCAGGCTAAGTAAGTAATCGGGCCAATCCCAACACATAAGCAAGAAATTTATATATATTTTCTCTCAAGAAAACTCAAAACATGATAAAATCACGGCATACCCATGGGTATCCTGGCCAAACGGCTAAACAAGGGAAACGCACCCACGGGGTGGCCCTGGGTCAAGGCAACGATCCCAAACAGTAGTTTATACTTGTTTAATAAATTACATATGCAATTTTAGATATCTTAATGGTCAGGCCTTAGCCACACGACACCCTAAACATGGGCGTGTGGCACAATGGTACACAAATTCAACTTGATAGTTGGAAATAATCACAAGTCCACCTGCCCCGATCTCCTCGGATCGATATACGCGAACGGCGCCTCCCGAAACAACCGAGAAGGATGTAGATATGGGATAAACATTTATCCATTAAAACTCAAATAACTTCCCTTCATAAAATAATTGGAAGTAAATACTCAAGAAGAGAGAAGATCTCACACATGCGGTTTAAACGAGATCGACGGTGGAAGAATCAGAGTTCTGACGTGTGATCGGGAGCTCCTCCAGGCTTCGACCTCCTATCCCGGTGCTCCAAATGAACCCACTGCCTCCTCTACTGAATGAGGAGCCTAATTCCAGTTTATAACAAAAAACATAACTACACAGCGTGTACTCTCAAGTACACGGCGTGTACTATTTTTTTTAACTATTACTCTGGCGGCTACTTTTCACCGCCACCCTGTTCATCTGTCGACTGATTACACGATGTGTATTACTAAGTACACGGTGTTTATTTAGTTATTACATCCTGAACCACCGACAAGTCTACACGCCCTGTGTTTTTGTACCACACGTCCAAAGTACACAGCGTGTATATGAAAGTACACGGCGTGTAGTTTTTTTTACCGAAAAACCTACACGCCCTGTATTCTCATCCCACATAGCTGAAGTACACAGCATGTGTACAAAAATTACACGGTGTGTGCCCATAAATTTGGGATTTTTCCCACATTTCCCTTGTTTTCTCAAAAACACTTTAGGAAAAAGGGAAATAAGAAACCCGTACCATAAGAATAAGAACCGGGTTCTTACACCTTCGGTTAGTGTTTTCCTAAAAATTTTAATGACGTGTTAATTTTCCAAAGAGTTTCACAAATAGTTTTAAACTGGTAAAAGGTTATTTTCAACTAATAAGGCATGGTTGGTACCTTTTAATATTTTCCTGAAAATAAGTTTCCTCCATGGATACTCTCCATTCTAGAGGGAATTCACATGGATGGTTTTTAGAGGTGGGACTTAGCATATTTGGTGGCTTTCCTTATAACACCCCAAGCTTCCATGGTATATTTCACTTTGAATAATGTAATAGCTTGCATTGTACAAAACTTCGAGATTCTAACACACTACGACCAATCAAACTAGCCGTTATGAATAGTAATACCCACTTTTTGAAATTTTATAAATTTTATTTTTTAAAATAGATTTTAGTTTTGAATTCGGAATATCAAAATTATATTAGGGTGAATTTTTGGTACTTTTCTGAAAACTTTCAATTTTTTATGAATAGTACTAAATTTTAATTAAAAACAACTTTTTTAATCAAAATAATTTATAGTGTTAAATTATACATTTGAGTGGTTTTAAAGTATCATTAGATTATATTTTTACCATTTAATATAATTTAGGTCATTGTGTGTAATTTCACATTTAAACTGAACATAAACAAGTGTCGATCTTTTGATAGTTATTATTTCTTAAAAACACGTTTTTTATTTTGACAACAAGAATTAATTTTAAATTAATTTCTTCCACTTCTGTGTTTTGAATTTGGAAAAATGGATTCTATATTTGGAATCAGTAGGTTCAAATTTTTTAAATAGGTAACTTTTATTTTTAGACATTATGAATAATTACTTCGGTAAATATTTTATTTACCATGGTTAAAGGGTAAATCCGGTAAATAAGGGTAAAAAATAATATTATAATAATATTAAATTACCCTAAAATGTGTACTATTCATATTAGTTGATACATATCTGACCATGGGCATACTTGGGTATATTTTGGGACCCCATGGAGCAACTTGGGAGTGATAATGAAATTTTACATTAATTGATCTAAAGTAAAGACAAAAATAACAAAAGCATGTATCTTTTAGTAAAACATTTTTATATGGGGTTATATAATTGATCTCTTCAACTATAAATATTTATTAGAAATATAAAAATATTTCCTATATAATGGTATTTTATTTATAATTTTTAGATATTAAATAATTTAATTTATTTATGACACAATGATGGTGCATCAATTACCTTAATAATAAAATATTAAAATAATTGATATTATAAATATCCAAATAAATGTAAATTGAGACTTATGATAAATTAAACTAATTTTCTAGGTTAATATGACATGTTAGGGTTGTTTAAATAAATTTTATTCGAAGTAATAAAGTTTTTATGGCTTTCAAAAAAATCAAATACTAAATAGTGTCAAAATTGACATAATTGAGTTTTTTAAAAAAAATGCTATATTATTAATTGATATAATATTCTTAAAAATCTAAGGTTCGACCAAAGGACTTATATATGGTTATATATATTAATAATGAACCAAATGGGGTTCTCTTGTCTTGTTATAATAATTTTATTAACTATATAATATAAAAATATAAAGAGACGTGGTAAATGTCAAACTATTTAACTAAGAGTTAAATCTAAAATATATGGTTAATATGATGACATAAACCTGTATAAAACCTATTGGTTGAGAGTTTTTAGACCCATACCCACCTTATATTCTAAATAATTCATTTTTGAGCCATTATATACCGAAAATGATTTTATTATAAAATAATATTTCAAGCTTTTTCTAAAGTGACCCTCACCTCTCTTATAAAAGGGCACTTCCCTTTCTCTTAATTCCACACCTCCAAAGCCTTTTAGATCAGACAAAACCTGCCTAAATATCATTATAACTTTCCTCCCTTTATCCTAGAGTCCTTAATTTGGTCATAAAGACAGCCTAAGAATCCCTTTTGATCAAATCAAAAGGAAGAACCCGAAGAATAGGTAAATATTTCACCACCTCTTTCAAGTTCTTTTCTTCTTCCACTTCCTCTTTATTTGTTGTTTCCATTATAAAATAATAAATAAAGTATATTATATATACTGTGATGTTATTATAAAAATTTTATAACCATATTCATTATTCTATCCATCCTATAAATGACAAAGTCACCATACATGTGTACGTACGGCTTACCGTCTCAACGTCATGGTGTAGTTTGTTATTCAAACACTTCATTATTTGGATGGGTATAATAATGAGTATAATTGATGTAAATAATAAATATAACATGTTAATGATTCTATATATATGATATAACATACAATTATATACAATTTCTCCATCAATTATATTGTCTCTCGTGCGTACGTACGGATTACCGTCTCCACGAACGTGATGAGATTCATTTCCCCATCGTAACCATTCAATAATAATTTTCATTTTATGATTAAAAATAATGTTTATGAACTTAATATAATTATAGATATGAATCAAATACATCATATCCAAAACAAACATGGCTTATATAACCAATCATATAAAAAAAATGAGTCACTTAACACCCAAAATGATGATACTACTAAAATATTATTAACAAAGCAATATTAGAAGATCATATATCATATCATATTTATGTATATAGTTATTTTATAATTTAATAACAATATTTTAACTATTATACATTAGGTTAATATACTATCTACTAAGTAAAAGTACAAGGTAAGAGTTAACTTCACAATCTCTGTATTATCCGAGGTTGTTTTTACGTAAGTATCTAATGGGACCTATTTATCATCCACATTCGTGTTTTCTTAAAAATGTATTTCAAAAAAAAATATTTAACATAATATGGGTTAAATTCATTTATACCCTTATTTGACCATATATGTTTTGAAAGAAATCTTTCTGTCATTTTCCAAACAAGGTACTTTATAACCTTTTCGACAAAATTAAGGTAAGAATGTTTTTTTTAACTTATATGATGGGTGTGGCTATTTTACTCCTTTATAACATCATTGAAGATTCCCTTACAAGCTTATAATAATATTTTCAAAATAAATGTTTTCTTTTATAATTATGTGACTCTTAAATTATTTCAAAATAGAAAGATATATTTCTCTCATATAGTTTTTATTTCATCTATGTCAACATCCTTTGATAAATTTTACACTTGTTTGAAGTTGATTTATTATGATAAAAATATTCCATATTGTATTTAAGTTTTTGTGATATTTTTGACTATGGATGAGTTATTTTTATATCATTTGTGGTTTATGGTTAAAGTATTGACATTTCGTATGCTAGTTTTAATATGAATGTTTATGTTATGTTTCAACCTTTTCATATGAGGAATGTATTGGACTTAGTATGTCATGGGTGGATCCCACTATAGATACTCAATGCATAGGTAGGTCTCATGACACAATTAGACATGGAATTGGATGAGGCCTTTCCCAATTTGATATATGGTTTTGGCTGAGGCCTAAATCATTTTTAGACGTCTTGGCTGAGGCCTTGACAAGATGCTTCAGAATGTCCAGCATTATACATTCCCTCATTATGAAAATAATATTGATGGTTTATGTGGATATTAGACTTGTAGAATACCCATGACTATGTTTTACTATGGCATTATTTAGTCAGCTCATATTCCTTCCATAAAGTGTTCGTGTTTATTATTTGTAAAGGAATGTGTTTTAAATTATTCATCATGCCTAATGTTTATGTTATCTTCCAATGTATTGCTTACCATCACTGAGCATTTGAGCTCACCCATTTCTTATGTTTCATTTTCCTAGGATATGAATAAATTAGTTATGAGTGACTTTCAGGCATAATCTAGGATACTTGTATGTTTCTAATGGAACAAATTAGTGTTGTATTTCTTTTTGAGATGTAATGTTGAACTTGTGTATGTATATTGTTTCCAATAATACTAAATTGATCGGTCTTTCGGCATATGATTACTTGTATCATGCCAATGTTATTTAATAAAGCACTAACTCTAGGTAACTAGGGTCGGGGTGTCACATTCCTTGTGTTCATTATTTCTTTCTCACCTCCCATACTTTTTATAGTCATGGGATCCTAGGAGTCATAGTGAGAGTAAAGAGACAGTTTATATATAGTCCTAATTAGATATACTAGATCCCCATGGAGTATCCATGTGGTTTGTGCCACCAGTGAGTCTAGTTGAGAGCATCCAAGTAGGTTATTGACTTTGGATCGCATCGATAGGCCATCATATGAATTCTGAATCAGGTACATCTAGGTTTTCTTCACTTGGTGTCTAGGTATATCCCATGATAACTATTTCAAATGTATTATACTTTCCCTAATTTCATTACATTTTAATAAAATCATTTAAATTATTATGTTTCTGCTGGAAATTATTATATCAGTACTTATTTACTTGTACTCTTTTTTTTCCACTGCTTGTTTTTCACTAAAATAATTTCTTTTATTGTATGTTTCTTCTTTGTAAAATGATTTACTGTAAGACCTTTCATTATCTTGAAACTGTTTTTGTAAAATGGATAGTAAAATGGTTCTTTTGAAATTATTAGGTTGTTACTTGTTTTTAAGTAAATGAAAACCCTATTTTAAATAAATATATTTCAAACTAGCATGACATGGTTTAATTTTTAAAGTTAAGGCATAGGGTGTGGTTCTTATTTTGGCATCCCAAATGAGAATCCCAAATCTCATGTTGTATGTATTTATATTTTATTTTCAGTTCTAGATTCTCACAACTCCGATTTTTCATGGTGTAAGAATGGGTTTGTGGTTGGTAGTGACCCATGAGGTCACATGGAGGTATATCCAGTGTTTAGTTTTTATTATTTTCCACTGCTAGTTATAGTTTTATTTGATTTACTTTATTTATTTTTATATTTTTTTGGGATAAATAATTCCTAATAGAGTTATACTTGATGAAAAACAATAGTTATCAGCCTAGGAGGATCATGAATGCCACTTGGGCCTTGTTTTGGGCCGAATTAGGTGATCGATTCAAGGTCGACTCGGTTTGGTTCATGAAAAAATGGTATCAAAGGATTAAACCTTGTTATTTGGGAATTTCTAGTAGTTAGAAGCTAGTATTTTTGGGATTCAAGTGGTAAATATTTGTTAGGTGCTTGATCACCACCTATTTGGAAGGGTGCTTAAATTTCCAAGGTGGTATGGGGTGGTCCTGCCTCAAAATCCGAGCTTGGATATCGAGTGTTTTTGAGGTCCTTGGTTTATATTTGGGAATTTATATTAGGTTTTGAGGATTTTGTGGTTATTATATGAGGTATTCATAGGTTTCATGGTTGTTATGCACAGTTTTGAAAACCATGCATAGACCATTCAACTGCCTCTGATGACCTCCGATGTGCTCACCCGATTAGCACATGGTCTGCCAAACTGTCCAGCCAAGGGGTCTATAGCAGTTGTTCCTATGATATTTTTGGGATTTTTTATGAATATTAGGTTGATTTTATTTTTTTTATTATTGTTTTGAGTTTATTTTTGGGTTTTTCTTTTGTATTTTAAAAATGGCATCTTGTTTATCAAAGTTTGTTTTCCAAAATGAAAACCTTGGGTTATTTTGGAATGAAATGGATTTTTTGGGAGAAAAAATTGTTTTATAAATGGAATGGTTTTAGAAAAGGTTTTGGTGGTTTTTGAAATGTTTTTTGAAATTTTAAATGGGAATTAAATTGATAATTAGAAACTTGGGTTGAATGATTTTTTTTAATGGAAATGTCTTGTTTTTACCCCTTGTATTCCTATGAATGCTCACGTATATATGTGAATGTATGCATGTGGTAAATATATGGTTATTGGTATATTTAGAGGTGTTATTGATTTGGTAGGGATGTATATATGTAAGGCTTCATAGAGTATGAATGTTAGGTATTCGTTTTTTAAAGTCTTGTTATGTTTTCTGAAAATAGTTTTTAAAAAAGGATGATTTCAATGTTTTGAAAAGTGAGTAGTTGTTTGGTGTTCTATTTTTATGTTTGTATTCTTATTTCATGGGATTTTAAATGATGGAAATTTGTTTGGAATAGTATTTTGAAAATGGATTTTTTATTTGTGATTGAAGTGTGGAATTTTGGCTTGTATTGTATTTTGATTTGGTTCTATATTTCTTGTCTTTAGATTATACCCTAGAAAATTCTTAGTGAGGAGTGGGAGATCAATCTTTATGAAGTCTTTATGTTCAGTTCAGTGTGGCTAATTGGGTCACCTAAAGAGGGTTTTTCAGTGGCGTTGTCGAATGAAGAGGTTTAGGTTAAGGATTATCAACTTTTGACTACAGCGCATTAGATGATTCAAGACATCGGGGATCTATCCATAGGTCTTGGAATGAAGATTTTCATGTAATAAAGGACCTTTAGGGTGTATTGAATATTTTCCCAACCTTTTTTTCTTATTTTAGAATGGAAAAACTTTGAATTTTATCTTTTTTTGGTTTTCTATCTTTATAATTTCCTTTCATTTTAGAGATCTTGGTGGCTACTATTTAGTAATTTTATCTTGTCAAGTTTTAGGTGGTTGGAATATATGAGGAATTTTTTAATAAGTGTTTTTCTTGGTATTCCCCTCTAATAACCCCTTGGATAGTTTCAATTGTTTCAATGATCATTTTTCTTATTGAGGTATGGTTATTTGGGGAATTCCAAGTCATACCTAGTCTTCTTAATCTGATTGATTGGTCCCAGTTGTTTTAATATAGAGGTAGTATTTCAATTTTTTGGGGTTTTGGGGAATGTTTGAGGTTTTTGGTTAGGTTCCAATGGTGTCTCTTAGAATTCATTTATTATTTTACTATTTTATTTTCTTTGGGGTTCTTCTAATCTCTCAACCTGAACTTTCCCTCTTGGTGAAACCAATCTCTGATTTAGTGGAATTACTTTTTATTTCCATCTCTGGGAAAAATATGTTTTAATAAAAGTGTATTTTGAGTGACTTTGAATCTTTTCATTGTGGATGGTGGCATTTTTTTTCTCGTGTGTCATCTCTTTTGGGATCTTTTCTTGTCTAGTTTTGTGATTTTCTTCAATCTAGGAATCAATGTTCGACTATAATTCTAAAATGGTGGGGAGACCATCATAGTAAAATACTAGGGTTAACCTAATCCAGTTCAACCAAAGTACTAATATGTTGGGGAGGCCACCGTATAAGGACCCTATGGTGAACTTGGTTTACAAGTGTTCTTTACAAGGAATTTTTCATGTTTTCATCCCACCCAATCCCATCCATAGTTGTTCAGATGGCATGAATAATGGGTCAGGTAAAGGATGATTGTGGGGATACTGAATAGACCATGATGGGTTTCCTTGGTGACTTATATGTTAGGGTTTATGGTTATCAATGTTTTGAGATTATGTTTAGAGATTTGAACCTATTTAATTGAATCTTTTTTTGGTTGATTCAAATTCTTTGGGTATTGTTCTTTATCTCTTCTGGTGTGGGTATATTTCTTTGATAATGACTTCCTTAGTCTCTTTTTAGGTTCAGAGTTTTGTGGGAAGTGTGAGTATTCAATATTTATTTTTTAGGTGTCATAGGTTTCATTTTGGGAGGCATTTTATCCTTGCCTCATGCCTTGATCAACTGAGTCTTTTGGGACTTTTTGGGGGAATAAATTGTTAATGGTGGGGAAAATTATCACACCCCAACCTGACACTTATCTATTATTTTATTTATTTTTTGTCTTAAATTTATTATATGGATTTCTTGAGTTTTTTTCATGGGAAATGATGGTTTTTTTGGTGGATAGAAGAAGGTTCGCAGTTGGCGCATAGTTAGAAGAAACCCTACGCCAGCCTAGTGCAAACCGTGCATCCCAGAAAGTGGCACTGTCCAAGGTTCATGGCTAGGTGCACAAGAGTTACCCCCTATAGGTAGACCATATGACCCAATTTTCCTCTTAAATAGAGGTTTCACATAGTTGGTGCACGGTTTGGCAGACAATGCGGCCAAACTGTATGGCATTCCCAGTGCTTAAAAAAATAAAATATAAATAGAAATAGAATAAAAGAAATGTTTTAATTATATTATTATCATTATTATTTATTTATTTATTTATTTATTATTATTATTATTAATTTTATCATCATCATCATCTAATACCCTCCTACCCCTCTCATATTCACACCCCTCCTCTCTTATGCGGCATCCCCACCCCCACGGACACCCCTTCCCTCACACATGCAACCCCCCCCCCCCCTCCTAGATCTATTCTTGAATAATTTTTTCACTATATCTTGGGTATTATCTCCTTAAATAAGTTTCTTATCCTCTCCTCCTCCTCCTGCTTCCTCTATTTTTTGGTTCTCTCTTCCCACTGGGATGTATACACCCTAAACAAACCCTAACCAAATTTTGGGTGTTGTCTTGTTTCATTCTCGATTATGTGGTCCCGTGGGATTCGATTGAGGACCTTTATTACCACGATCATTTAAGGAAGAAATATCTCCTTTTGTTTTAGGTGAGTTTTCTCCCATTTTAATTCTTAGTTCAATTTTAATTAGGTTTTTGTAATTTTTGGGTTCCTAATATTTTTATAGTATACCTTGGACCTCCTTAGGATAGCTCTGGACCATTGTTGTTGAAGGTAACTTGCATGTATATACATGAGTAAGAATATATATATATATATATCCTCCTTGTACATATTCCCTCATTGTGAGGAGAATATGTACATTGTTTCAAAGAGCACATATATATATGTGTGTGTGTGTGTGAAGGTATATATGCATGTAGGTGTGAAGTGGGTTTGGGTTTCAACATCAAAAGTAGTATTTTTTGAGGTAGTTTCCCTATGTCACAGCCTTTAATTTAGAAACTATAATTAATTTCTTATTTTATTGGGTGTTTTTATCATATTATGAAGTAATTATAATGTGAAAAATGATTATGACAGATGAAACTAGCCTCTTTTTTATTTCCATTTTTTGGTTAGGCTTTGGCCATGGGTTTTCTCTAATAAAGCATGTTTCAAAAAAATGTGTCTTGAAATGTGAACCACACAAGTTCTTGGTTTAACTTATAAAATATTTTATTTATGCAAGTTGAAAAATATCAAATATGTTTTGGCCCTTCAGCTAGTGTTTTCCTTAAAAGTTTAATGACATGTTAATTTTCTAAAGAGTTTCAAAAATGGTTTTCAAATGGTAAAAGGTTGTTTTCAAATGATGAGGCATGGTTTGTATCTTTGATTGTTTTTCTTGAAAATAGGGTGTCTATGTGGATACTCTCCATTATAGGGGGGACTTGAATGGATGGTGTCAGGAGGTGTTCCTTAGTATGTATGGTGGATTTACTTGTGTTCGTGCTTGCTTCCTCACTTCCCAAGTTTTAATTGCCATAGGATACTAGGAATCATAGTGAGATTTGAGAGATGGTTTCTATTTAGTCTCGATTATATGGACTAGATCCCCATGGAGTATCCATGTGGGTTATTCCACCAATGAGGCTAGTTGATAGAATTCAGGTTGTTTATTGTATTTGGATCGCATCTATAGGTTGATAGATGGATTCTAAATTGAGTATGTCTAGGGTCTCTTTGCTCGGTGTCTAAGTATATACCATGATAACTATTTCACATTTATTCTACTTTCCCTCATTTTTTGATGTTTTAATAAAATCATTTCAACTATTATGTTTCAAATGGAAATTATTATATCAACACTTATTTACTTTTACTTTTTTTCCGACCTCTTTTTTTTCACTGAAATATTTTATTTAATTGTATGTTTCTTATTTATAAAATTATTTATTGAAATATATTTCATTCTTTAGAAATAATTTTGGAAAATGGATGGAAAAATGGTTCTTTTGAAATTATTAGGTTGTTACTTATTTTTAATTAAATGAAAACCCAATTTTAAATAAATGTATTTCAAACTATCTTAACATGGTTTTCTTTTTAAAGGTAAGTCATGAGGTGTGGTTCTTCTTTTGGAATCCCTATTGAGTATCTTGATGCTCACACATGATTTATTTATCTTTTTTTCTATTTTAAGTTCTCCCAACTCTGATTACTCATAGTGAGAGCATGTATTTGTGGTTGGTAGTGGCCCATGATGTCACATTGAGGTACATCTAGTGTTGAGTTTTTATTTCTTTTCTGCTTCCATTTACAGTTTTATTTATTTTTCTTTATTTATTTTCTTGTTTTTATGGAGATAAATTATTACCAATATAGTTATGGTTAATTCTTGATGCTAGTTGTTAGCCCGGGAGGATCAAGGACACCTCTTGGGGCTTGTTGTGGGCCGACTCAGGTAACCAGTTTGGGGTTAACTTGAGTTGGTTCATGAAAAAAATGTATCATAGAATTATCCCTTATTATTTTGGATATATGGTAGTTCAAATCATATATTTTTATAATTCAAGTGGTTATTCATAGGTAGGTACCTGATCACCAATTATTCAGGACTCTTGAATTTACAGGGTGGTCTGGGGTGGTCTTACCTCAAAATCCAAGCTTGGATCTCAGGTGTTTTTGAAGTCATTGGTTTTTATTTGAGAATTTTTAATTGGTTTTTATGATTTTTTGGTTAATATGGGAGGGATTAATAGGGTTCATGGTTGTTTTCATGGTTTTTATAACCATGAACATACCATTCAACTACCTCTAATGACCTCTGATGTGCTCACCTGGTTGGTGCACGACCTACCAAACTGTGCAAACAATCTATGTGTAGAGATTTTTCCTCAGATATTTTGGGATTTTTTATAAGTATTGGGTTGATTTTTTTTCTATATTATTTTGATTTTATTTTTGGGGTTTCTTTTGTATTTCAAAATTGGAATCTCGTTAATCAAAGTTTTTTTCCAAAAAGAAAACATTGGGTTTTTTAAGAATGAAATGGTTTGTTTTGGGAGTGAAAATTTTTTTGGAGATATAATGGTATTAGAAAAGTTTTTGGTGGTTTTTTAAAGGTTTTTTGAAATTTTAAATGGGAGTTAAATTGAGAATTTAAAACTTAGGTTGAATATTTTGTTTTGGAAATGTAAATTTATTGTTTTGACCCTTGGTATTCCTATTAATGCTCACGTATATATGTGGTTATATGAATATGGTAAATGGATGGTTATTGGTATGTATTGAGGTGTGATTGAGTTGGTAAATATGTATATATGTGGGACTTTATAGAGTACCAATGGTAGGTTTTTGGTTTTTAAGGATTGTTATGTTTTCTGAAAATAGTTTTAAAAAAGGATTGGTTTCAATGTTTTGAAAAGTGAGTAGTCGTTTGGTGTTATATTTTTTATGTTTGGAGTCTTATTTTGTAGGATTTTTATTTTTACATGATGTAAATGTGGTTGAAATGGTATTTTGAATATGGATTTTTTATTTTTCATTAAAGTGTGGAATTTTGGCTTGTGATGTGTTTTGATTTGGTTTTATGTTTCTTATCTTTGGACTATGCCCCAAAAAATTCCTGGTGAGGATTGGTTGGTCGGTCTTTATAATGTCTTTATTTTCTATTTGTTGTCGCCTTGTGGATCACCTAAAGAGTTTATGTGATTTGTATTTCTGGACAAATAGGTTTCAGTTGAGGATTATCAGTTCATGAATGTAGCACAGCAGATGCTTTAAGACATCAAGGCCCCATCCATAGGTCTCAAAGTTATGATTTTCATGTAGTAAAGGAGCTTCAGGGTGTAGTTAATGTCAACCTAACCCATTATTTCTTACATCAAAGTGGAAATCCTGTTAATTTTCTTTTGTTTTGGTTTTATTTTTTTGTAATTCCTTTCATTTTGGAGATCTTGGTGGATATTGTTTATCAATTTAATCTTGTCATGTTTCAGGTAGTTGTAATCTCTGAGGAATTTTAGAATAAGTGTTTTTCTTGGACTTCTCCTTTGATAAACCCTTGGATAGTTTAATCAGTGATCATTTGTTTTATTATGGTATGGTTTTTTGGGTAATTTCCAATTGTACCTAGTTTTCCTAATCTAATCGATTGTTCACATTTGTTTTAATATGGAGGTAGTCTTTATAGTTTTGGGGGTTTTTTGGAATGTTTAAGGTTTTTGGTTAGGTTCCAGTGGTTTCTCTTAGGATCCCTTCATTCTTTGCCTATTTCATTTTCTTTTGGGTTATCCTAATTTCTCTACCTGAACTTTCCCTCTTGGTGACACTGATCTCCAATTTGGTGGACTTCATTTTTCTTATTGTCTATGGGAAAACTAAATTTTAATAAAAGTGTCTTTTGATAGGATAATAATCTTATCATTGTGGATGGTGGAATTATTTTTCCTATGTATCGTCTCTTTTGGGATCTTATCTTGTCTATTTTTGTGAGTTTCTTCAGTCCAAGAATCGATGATCGAAAAAAATTCTAAAATTTTGGGGAGATCTCTATAGGAAGAGATTAAGGTCAACCTAAGACAATTCAACCAAAGTTTTAATATGGTGTTGAGGACACTATAAAAGTACCTCGTGGTGAACTTGGTTTCCAAGTGTTCTTTACAGGGCATTTTCTTATTTCCATCCCACCTAACCCCAACCATAGTAGTCTGGATGGCTTAGATAACGGGTCATGTAATTGATGCTTGTGGGGATCCTAAATAGACCATAATGGGTTTCCTTGGATATTTCTATGTTAGGGGTCGGGGTGTTTCATGTTTTGAGATTGTTTTTGTAGATTTGAACCTCTTTTGTTGAATCTTTTATCAGATGATTCAAGTTCTTTGTGTCTCGTTTGTTCTCTCTTCTGGTGTGGGTATGTTTCTTTAATAATGACTTATTTAGTCACTTTTTGGGTTTGGATATTTTCAAGAAGGGTGAGTATTAGATCTTTGGTTTTTGAGTGGAAGAGGTTTCATTTTGGGAGTCATTTCATCCTTGCCTCGTGTCTTGATCAACTAAGTAATTTGGGACTTTCTGAGGTAAGAAAGTGTTAATAATGGGGATAATTGTCACACCACAACCTGAAACTTATTGATTATTTTATTTATTTCTGATATTAACTTTATTATGTGGCTTTACCAAGTGTTTTTTAGGGAAAATGATGATTTTTAGGTGGATATAAGAAGTTGCACAGTTGGCGCATGGTTGGTGCACGGTTGGCACGCGGTTAAGAGAAACTTTACGTTGACCTAGTGAAAACTATGTGGCCCAGACAGTGGAACTATCTAGGTCACATGGCTAGGTGCACATGCATATACCCCTCTAGGTAAACTATGCAGTCCACTTTTCCTCTTAAATAGAGGTGTCCCATGGTTGGCACATGGTCCGGCATACCGTGCGGCTTATCTAGTGTTTAAAAAATAGAAAATAAATAGAAAAAAAAAGAAATGATTTAATTATATTATTATCATTATTTATTATTATTATTATTAAGGTTTTATTATTATTATCAACATCATCATCATATAATACCCTCACCCCCTCTCATATATTTACCCCCTCCCCTATCTCACATGACATCCCCACCCTCATGGCCACCCCTTCCTTTACGCGTGCAACCCCCCCCCCCCCTCCCAACTCCTTTCTTGGCCGATTTTTTCATCATCTCTTTGGTTTGATCACCTCCAGTAAGTTCCTTATCCTCTCCTCCTCCTCCTTAATCCTATATTTCTTGGTTCTCTTTTCCTCTCTTGTTGTGTTCATGCCCTAACCGAACCCTAACCCAATTTTGGGTGTTGTCTTGGTTGATTATTGGCTCTTATGATCTATGGGGTTTGATTGAGGATCGTTCTTTCCATGTCCATTGAAGGCGGTGAGATATTCTTTGGTCTCAGGTGATTTTTCTACCATTTTAATTCTTAGACCAATTTTAATTAGGGTTTTTGTAATTTTTTGGTTCCTAATATTTTTCGAGTATACCTTAGACCTCCTTGGGATGGGTTTGGATGCCATTGTTGAAGGTGACTTTCATGTGTATACATGGGTAAGTATATATATATTTATCCTTCTTTTACATTTTTATTCATGGTGAGGGGAATATGTACATTGGGTCAAAGGGCGCATATATATATATATGAAGGTGTATATACATGTAAGCGTGAAGTGGGTTTGGGTTTCTAATGTCAAAAGCAACGTGTTTTGTGGTAGGTTACCTATGTATAAGCCTTTAATTTGGAAACCATAATTGCTTAATTTTTTTATTATATTATGAAGTAAGTATAATATGAAAAGTTATTGTGACAGATGAAACTGTCCTCTTTTATATTATGCTTTGGCCATGGGTGTTCCCTCATGAAGCATGTTTCAAAAAAATCTATTTTGAAGGGTGAATCACACAAGTGCTTGATTTAACTTCTAAAATATTTTATTTATGCAAGTTGGAAAATATCAAAGATGTTTTTTCCTTCCTGTCAGTGTTTTCCTTAAAATTTTAATGAAATTTTAATTTTCCAAAGAGTTTCAAAAATGCTTTTCAAATGGTAAAAGGTTGTTTTCAACTAATGAGGCATGGTTGGTACCTTTTAATGTTTTCTTGAAAAGAGGGAGCCTCCATGGGTGCTCTCCATTCTAGGTTGGATTTGCATGGATGGTGTCAGGAGGTGGGCCATATCATGTATTCTAGATTTCCTTGTGTTCATGCTTGATTCCTCACCTCCAATGTTTTCTATATCCATAAGATCCTAGGTGCCATAGTGAGAGTCAAGATATGGTTTCTATTTAGTCTTGATTAGATGAACTAGATTCCCATGTAGTATCCATATAGGTTGTTCCACTAGTGAGGCTAGTTGAGAGAAACCAAGTTGGTTATTGACTTTGGATCACATTGATAAAAAGGCGGATGGATTCTGAACTGAGTGTATCTAGGGTATCTTCACGTAGTGTCTAGATATGTCCTATGAAAACTATTTCACATGTATTCTACTTTTCCTTTTGTGATGTTTTAATAAAATCATTTCAACTATTATGTTTCCACTGGAAATTATTATATCACCACTTATTTACTTGTAATCTATTTTCCATTATTTGTTTTTCACTAAAATGTTTTATTTCATTGTACTTTTCTTCTTTGTAAAACAATTTATTGTAATATATTTCATTATTTTGAAACTATTTTTTAAAAATGATGGAAAATGGTTATTTTTAAATTATTAGGTTGTTTGTTTTAAAAAAATGAAAACCCTATTTTAAATAGATGTATTTCAAACTATCATGACATGGTTTTCTTTTTAAAGGTAAGGCATTGGGTGTGGTTCTTCTTTTGGAATCCCTACTGAGCATCCCAGTGCTCATTCCTTCTTTATTTATCTTTTTTTAGTTCTAAGTTCTCCCAGCTCTAATATCTCATGGTGAGACCATGGATTTGTGGTTGGTAGTGACCTATGAGGTCACATAAAGGTACATCCAGTATTTGGTTTTTATTTATTTTCCATTGACAAATATTATTTTATTTATTTCTCTTTATTTATTTTCCTGATAAATAAATAGAAATAAATAAAACTATAACTGGTATCAATATGGTCTCCCAATGCTCCTGCTGTAACATCCACAGAGAGAAGAGTGTTGTCCATATTTTATTCAAGGTATAATGGGTGCATTCTATATGGTCCTTTTTTAGTAAGTTTACAGTCTTCTCTACCCAAGACCTGTATGATGTTCCTTTCCTTGATCGTTGGTTCTACGGTTTGGGTGATAGGGGACCAAAGAAAATGGTGTGGACCACTATCCTACATGTTGGATGTTGGTGCTTATGGAAGGCTAAAAATAAAGTGAGGTATGAGGGGATTCATTCTTCAGGGAGGGCCATCATTACTAGAACAAGTAACTTTCTCCTTGACCTGTTCAGATTCATTAGTAACTGGTGGGATGCTCCATCCCTACACTTGCTTCATAATTTCACTCAAATCTCATAGCCTGAATTTAGTGTTATGCATTGAAAATGGGTCTAATGGTAGCCACCCTCCATGGGTTTGAAACTAAACACATATGGGTTTTTTATCTCCGGAGTTATGAGAGGAGGAGGGTTCATCCATGACTCTGGGGGCTCAGTCATCTCAGCGTTCACTTCCTACCTTAGCTATGGATCTCCTCTCCAGGTGGAGGCCCAGAGTTTTCTCACTAGAATCACCTTATTCCACCAAGGGAACATCTCTATTTATGAAGATGAAACCAATTTTATGATCCTTCTCAATTCTTTTCATGGCACTAGTTCCACTCCTTGGTCGATTTCTTACACCGTCAGAAAATGATGAGGTATTCTCTCCAACAATATCTGAATGGTTCACACCTAGCATGAGGGAAATAAAGTCGCGGACCACCTTGATTCTCTAGAGTTTCAAGCCTGTGGTGATTCCTACTTCTATAATTTGAACTTTTTGGAACCTGATGGGATTAATCTTGTTAGAGTGGATGCCCTTGGGTTACATTATTTCAGACCCCCTAGTTTCCTACTTTTCTTGGATTTTCCTTACCTTGTCCTTTCCTTTTCAAATAAATAAATACATGATGATGGTGATGATGTTATTAGGATAAATCATTCCTAGTAGAGTTATTCTTGATTCTCAGTACTAGTTTCCAGCCTGAGAGGATCAGGAACACCTCTCAGATCTTATTATGGGCCGACTCGAGTGACCAGTTCAGGGTCAACTCGGGTTAGTTCATGAAAAAATGGTATCAGCGGATTAACACTTATTATTTGGGGATTTATATTAGCTCGAATCTAGTATTTTTAGAATTCAAGTGGTCAATTGTGGGTAGGTTCTTGATCATCACTTATTTAGAAGGACACTGGAATTTCCAGGCTGGTCTAAGGTGGTCTTGCCATAAAATATGAGCTTAGATATCAGGTTTTTTGGGGTATTTGGTTTCTATTTAAGAATTTATTGTTAGTTTTGATAATTTTTTGGTTATTATGGGAGGGATTCATAGGGTGAATGGTTGTTGTGCATGGTCTATAAAACCATGCGCACACCATTCAACTACCTCTGATGACCTCCAATGTTCTCACTTGGTTGGAACACGGCCTACCAAACCATGAAACCAAGCCATGTGTAGTGGTTTTTCCTCTGATATTTTGGTATTTTTTATGAGTATTAGATTTCTTTTATTTGTTTTCAATATTAGTTTGATTTTATTTTGGGGATTTTCTTTTGGATTTTAAAAATGGAATCTTTTTTATCAAAGTTTGTTTTCCAAAATGAAACCTTGGGTTGTTTGAGGATGAAATGGGTTCTTTTGGGAGAAAAATGGTTTAGAAATAGAATGGTTTTGAAAAAGGTTTTGGTGGTTTTTTAAAGGTTTTTTAAAATTTTAAATGTGGAGTAAATTGAGAATTTGAAACTTAGGCTAAACATTTTGTTTTGGAAATAGAAATGTATTATTTTGACCCTTGGTATTCCTATGAATGATTACATATATATGTGGATGTATGCATATGGTAAATGGATTACTATTATTATATGGGGATGTTTTCTTGAGTTAGTAGGGATGTATATATGTGAAGCTTCATAGAGTATCAATGGAGGGTGTTTGGTTTTTAAGGTTGGTTGTTTTTTCTGAAAATAGTTTTCAAAAGGGGGAGATTTCAATGTTTTGAAAAGTGAGTAGTTCTTTGGTGTTTTCTTTTTATTTTTTGTAGTCTTCTTTCATGGTATTTTGGTTTTTAAATGATAGAAATGTGGTTGGAATGTTATTTTAAATATGGATTTTTTATTTTTTATTAAAGTGTGGAATTTTGGCTTGTGATGTGTTTTGATTTGGTTATGTTTTTTTTGTCTTTGGAGTATGCCCTAAAAAGGTCATGGTGAGGAGTGGGTGGTTGGTCTTTAGAATGTCCTTCTATTTTGTTTGGTGTGGCTTATTGGGTCACCTAAATAGGTTCTGTGAGTGGTGTTTTTGAAATGAATAGGTCTCAGTCAAGGATTATCAGCTCTCGACTACAGTATAATAGATGCTTCAAGGCACCAGGGCTCCAGTAATAGGTCTTATATTGAAGCATTTCACACATTAAATAAGCTTTATGGTGTAGTGAATATGGACCCAACATGTTTTTTACAATGTCAGAATGTAACTCCTTTTAATTTTCTTTTGTTTTAGTTTTCTGTCTTTAGAATTCCATTTATTTTATAGATCTCAGTGGCTACCATTTAGCAATTTGAGATTGTAAATTTTGAAGTGGTTGGAATATTTAAGGAATTTCTAAATAAGTGTTTTTCTTGGTCTTCCCCTCTAATAAACCCTTGGAGAATTTCAATTGTTTTAGTTATCATCTATCTTATTGAGGTGCAGTTGTTTGGGGAATTCCCAGTTGTACCCAGTCTTCTTAATCCAATTGATTGGTCACATATGTTTTAATATAGAGATTTTATTTCATGTTTTTTTGGGGTTTTGGGTAATGTTCAGGGTTTTTAGTTGGGTTCTAGTGGTGTCTCTTGGGATCCCTTTTTTCTTTTCCTATTTAATTTTATTTGGAGTTCTCCTAAGTTTTCTACCTGAACTTTCCCTCTTGGTGATACCGATATCCAATTTAGTGGAATTCCTTTTTATTTTCATCTTTAGGGAAATTATGTTTTAATGGATGTGTATTTTAAGAGGCTCTATATCTTTTAGTTGTTGACGGTGGCATTTTTTGTCTTGTGTATTGTATCTTTTGGGGTCTTTTCTTGTCTAGTTTCATGAGTTTCTTCAGTTCAGGAATCGATTTTCAACCAGAATTATAAAATAGTGGGGAGACCGCCATAGTAAGAGCTTGGGGTTAACCCAATCTAGTTTAATCAAAGTCCTGATATGGTGTAACTACAAAAAAAAGTGATACTTAGTAGTGGTTTATTATTAGCAGTTATAGTAACTTCCATGAGTTAAATCTGGTTTAAAAAATTAATAATATAGTGGTGATTTGATCAAATTACAGCTATATTTTTATTATTTTAACATTTATTGGTATTTTTAATTAAATCGATGCTAAATGTTTTAAAAAAAACCTAGTTCCTCCCCCTCACCTACTTCCTCGTGACCCCAACCCCTTTCCACCCCGAACCTACTCCTCTCCCTTTTTTGGTGGTGACCCCGACCTTGTGACCCCCATTGACCCCACCCCTCTGACCTACCTCTTTCCATCTCACTAGAGACCCAAACCCCTAGGACACCCCCCTTTGACCCCCCCCCCCCAACCTCACTCTCTGGGCTCACACTTCCCCTTCTCACTGGTGATACGGAACCCCCCCCCCCCCTCTAACCTCCCTCCCCCTGGCTCGGTTCCCCCTCCTCAATGGTGATGCAAACCCCCCCTATGACCTCCCTCTCCCCAACTCAGATCCCCTCCTCAGCAACAACACAGACCCCCCTTAAAGGTTGCATCATCCTCACCCTAATAGTCTCAATTGGAACATATAATTATTTAGGTTGTAATGTATGCATGTATTTTAATAAATTTATTTTATAGAAAGTTTCTTTGACACCCATTTGATAGATCAAAAAATCATAATTAGATGTTATTACATGAAATATCTGAGTTAAATTCAGTCTCAAATATTTCTTATATTTTCATTCGTGTATTTTATTTTTAACCCCATCACATTCGTATGTTTTCATAAATATAAAAAATAATATATTAATTTTTTTAGAGTAGTTATTGATTGATATAAAATTATTTTTAAGAGATACAACCCTAATTTTACACTATGCGATACTATGAAAAATATAAATAAATGATTGTGCCACCACACAATGGGCATTTCAATAAGAATTTTCATGTGTTAGGACCCACACAATTTGAATATTATGATTAATTTACTAATTTTTTTCATATGTGTGATATATAACACTTGGATAAATATTGGAAGAAGGGAATTTTTTATAACACATAGTATTTATGGAAGGTAGTGAGTGAAATGGACATCTATAATTTTTTTTACTTCAAATCACATTTCTCAAATTGATTTGTAATATATTAGTAATAGAGGTTTTTCCAATGATTCATTTCCAAGTTTTAAATTAACTCACTGAAATAATTGAAATAATCTAATTGTAGGTGTAAGTGGCATTAATATTGATTGAATACATGAAAAAATTGGTTCAAAAATTGGTAAAAAGAGAAAAATGTGCGTCCAATATTTGGTTTCATTAAAGAAAGTGTAAATTTAAAATCAAGGTTGAAAATGTCATGCTAACACATCTTATTCTATAAGTCATTTAATATACCCTAACCATTTGAAATGCAAGAATGCCAAGAACAAAAAAATTAGGATACTAACCAATCAACATCTTGGAGCATGCCACCACTACCATCATCTTCTGTGGATCCTAGTGATTCCATTATACCTGATACTGCTAGTGAGCCAGTCATTTCCCATATTTCATTGGTATCACAATGCCTGATTCAAATCTAGTGATGGAGCAATTTGTTACTCCTCCATCTAGGGAATATTGGTGAGTTTTTATTACTAGTATGTATGTCATTTTTAAAAAAAATATTAATTTTTTAATTAATTTTTCAAACAGATAAAGACAACCATAGAAGGGATACAAATATGAACACGACAGATGTATGGGACCTGAAGGACTTCAAGATTATCATTACATTTGATTAGTTTGGGGTGCCTATCAGTGATACTGTCAAAATATATGGGTATATTCTTGGTAATCTTTCTTGAGAGATAGTGATCATTACCATTAATTATAAATATTGGAGGCATATTCCTATAGCTTGGAAAAACGTGGTCTTTGATACTCAAGTAAAGGTAATATTAATTTAATGTTCTTTGGAATCTAATTTAAAATACATGCGTAAAATTTTTTAATATACTAATAGTGTTGTTTTTTTTATTTCTAGTTGTTTTTTAATTTTGATGTCCCTGACTCCATTTCATGCCCATGTACTTTGAAAAAATTGGGCAAGAAATATAGTGATTTAAAATGGAGATTATTTCATGAGTTTAATGAAACTTCTCTAAGCTCAAAGAAAATGTATGAGAAAGTTCCTGAAGGTATTTCTCATGAGAAATGGAAGCACTTTTTTTATATCAACAATGATGAATCTCATGAGGTATTTTCATATTTTAGAGTATCTTAATAACATAAACACAATAAAATTATAATTTTATTAATGTTTCTATTTTTTGTAGGAATTGTCTAATTTTTTTTATAAAACGTGAGAAGCAATTCATTCCTCACACTACAGGGTCTCATAGTTTTTTGAGAAAAAAATAATTTTGGTTTATATTTTATTCATTATTATTTATATTATTTTATTATAACTTAGTGTTTTTTCTAACTTGTTTACATTTTTTTATAAAGGCTAATGAATTAGGTCACTTTGTTGGCCGAATAGAGATGTAGTTTAAAGTGTATAGGAAACTCGATGGTAGTTTTGTAAATGACCCTACCAAAGACATTATAGTAAGTACTTTTCATTTCCATTTCATATTATTTTATTACCATAAAAACATAATAATGAAAAATATATTATAACAAATAACAAGCCTTAAACCCAATTAAATGGGTCCCACTACATGGATTAAACGATGCCAATTTAGCATTGTTTCATACATCCAGTCAGTCCCAATTAATTGGGTTTAAGTATTGTTTGTTGTTATAAAATAATTCTTAATATTATGTTTTTATATTTTTTAAATAACATTAAATACTAATGATAAATTGATTAATTAGATAACATTATGAAGTTTAGATATTTTTAAAAAAACATTGTTAATATTTTTGTATTAACAGGTTAAAATTCAAGAAGTCTGGGATGAAAACCCTTCAAAATCAGTATCAGTTTCCTAGAACGATGAATTTGGAATTTTTTTAGGGAAGAAGCATCTTGGACATGTATAGGGGATGGGTTCTGGACCTACATCAGTTGTCTTTAGTAGGGCAGCATTGTCTGTTACTGCTACACCCACTGGGGGTTCGAGTAGTGCCATTGATCAAGAATCACAAAGAGAAATTTAAATATTGAAAGAAAAGGTGAAAGAATAAGACTCTTATAGGAAAACATAGGATTAGTGATGATCACAAAATGGAAAAGAATTTAGTTTATTTATTTCATTGGATGATCAGCATGATCCCCGAGGAAATTTCCAGCCTTATAACTCATCCTGCTGAGGTAAATTATAAATTCCATAGATCAATCACAAGTTTTCAAAGAACACATACAATATCCATAAATAAAACTAAATTGATGCTTTTATATATAAAACATACATTTCAAGTCATACTGACCACATCTTGTACCAGATTGACTTGCAGTTGATTTCTGTTAGTGTGTGCATCCCACATCGGATGTGAGTGTTTTTTTATATTTATATTTCTCTATAAATAAACACCAAGGCCTATCTTAAGGGGAATCTTGGTTATTAGGTTCACTTATTTGTCATTCTACATGGTATCAGAGCAGCCCCCCCCCCCCCCCCATGCAGCTTTCTCGACGCTCCATCGATCGGCCCTGCCAGTGAGGCTTTCCCAATGCTACATTGACTGGCCTCACCTATGCAGTTTTACCAATTCTCTATCTATTGGCCCCATCAGTGTGTCTTTCCTAACACTCCATCAAATGGCCCCACCTGTTCAGCTTTCTCAATGACCCATCGATCGGCCCCACCATTTCGGCATTCCTAATGCCTCATCGACCAGAATCGCCTATGCATCTTTCTCGATGTGTCCCTCCTATGTTCACCACGACTGGTTTCCACCCCCACCCATGATTTGTCCCTATGATGGTACTAATTTTTCAGTTGTACCCTGTGCGATGGTATCTTTCCACCCAGAACTTCTACACATCATGGTTGATCTTAAATTCAGGCGATTCATCACCGGATCCCTTTCGAATCTCCCTGGAGAATTTTCATCGCCATCATCTTTGTCACACTGGAGCTTTTTTTATCTTCCTCAAACTCTTACCCTTATTTTAAGATTCACCATTGATGTAATACATCTTTTCCCACCATACATCTTATCCTAGTTCGGTAGCATGTTATTCCTATAAGCCTATATGCTCTTGACCTAGTTACTCCTGTCAAGGCTCGATTCAGGTATTCTTGCCATTGCATCCTCTTTCTAGCTATTCCTACTAGTTTTCATGATGGGTGGTGTTCCTTGGTTGACACATCATTTTCAACGACATATTACACCATCCATCATTTTCTTCTCAATGGGGAGCTGTGATCATGGATGATTTTTCTTTTTGTTTCATCTTGTTTTGTAATCAATCTGGGTATGTCCAGCTTGAGGGGGAGTGTTTTTTTTGTTTTTTTTTTGTTTTTTTTCTTTTCTTTGGTCTGTTTTTTTTATGTATCCAATCTAGGTAGACCTATCTTGAGGGGGATTGTTGGAGTGTGCATCCCACGTCGAATGTGATTGTTTTTTCATCTTTATATTTCCTTATAAATAAACACCAAAGCCTCTCTTAAGATGCATCTTGGGTATTGGGTTCACCACTCTATCATTCTATAATTCCTACACATTAAAAATGAATTATATATTGTTATCCATAAGTTTAAAAACAATCTGATCTTTTTTGTTTGGTTTTGTCTCTTATGGTTGTAAACGCATTTTTAGTGTTTAAAACACTAAAACATGCATGGAATGGTAAAAACATAGAAAATGACCTCATATTGATGTGAAATTAAGGAAAAACCACTATTGAGTTATTTTTTATGTGTATTCATAGACAACGCATCAATCTAACATGTGGTGCGGTCGAAATTACTCAGTATACACTTTTGAAAGGTATAAAAGCCTTTAAAAATAAGTGTCGGGGGGTCAAAACTATGAAAATGATGTCAAATTTCCATAAAATCGTGAGATAATGATTATAGATTTAATTTTGAAATATAAGAACTGAAAATGAGTCATTCTAAATTACGTTTTTCCTGTTATGGCTGTAAACGTATTTTTAGTGTTTTAAAACACTAAAACATGAACAGAACGGTCAAAACCATTGAAAACATCCTCATATTGATTTGAAATCACGGGAAACCCACCACTGAGTTGTTTTTGATATGTACATACAGAAAAAACATCAATCTGGTGTGCATTGTGGTCATAATTACTCAGTATACACTTCTGAAAGGTACAGAAGCCTTTAAAAACAAGTTTCAGGGGGTCAAAACCATGAAAACAACATCGAATTGCCTTGAAATCGTGGTAAAACAACCATATGTTTAATTTTAAAATGTAGGAACTGAAGACACGTCATTTCAAATTATGGTTTTCCCATTATGGTTGTAAATTCTTTTTTAATGATTTAAAACACTAAAACGTGCGTGGAACGGTCAAAATCATAAAAATGGACTTATAATGATGTAAAATTAGAGGAAAACTACCTAAGAGTTATTTTTTGACATGTATAAATAGAAAACATGTCAATATGACATGCGGTGTGGTCGGAATTACTTGGTATACACTTTTGAAAGGTACAAAAGCCTTTAAAAACAAGTGTCAAGGGATCAAAATCAGAAAAAAAACATCAGATTTCCCTAAAATCATGATAAAACAACCTTAGATTTAATTGTGAAATATAGGAACTGATGGCATGTCATTCTGAATTACGATTTTACTATTATGGCCATAAACACGTTTTTAGTGTTTTAAAACACTAAAACATGTGTGGAGCAGTCAAAACCATAGAAAATGACCTCATATTAATGTGAAATCATAATAAAACCATTACTGAGTTTTTTTTAGATTTATGCATGGACAACACGTTAATCTGGTGTGCAGTGTGGTCTTAATTACTCGGCATACACTTTTGAAAGGTACAACAACCTTTAAAAACAAGTGTTGGGGGGTCAAAACTTGGAAAACTATGTTAGATTTCCCTGAAATCATAGGAAAATTATTATATATTTAATTATGAAATGTATAAATAGACTACACATTATTCCGAATTACGGTTTCCTATTATAGTCATAAACATGTTTTTAGAGTTTTAAAACACTAAAACATGCGTGAAATGGTCAAAACCATAGAAAACAGCCTCATATTGATATTAAATCAATAGAAAACAAATGTTGAGTTGTTTTTAACATGTAAACATAGATAACACATCAATTTGACATGCAGTGTGGTCAAAATTACTCAGTATGCACTTTTGGAAGGTAAAAAAGACTTCAAAATAAGTGACAGTGGTCAAAACCAAAAAAATGATTTCATATTTCCCTAAAATCATAGGAAAACTACTTTATATTTAATATTGAAATGTAGGAACTAGAAGCACGTCATTCGGAATTATAGTTTTTTCGTTATGTCATAAATGCGTTTTTAGTGTTTTAAAACACTAAAACGTGCATTGAATAGTCAAAACCATATAAAACAACCTTAAAATGATGTTAAATTATGGGAAAACTATTTTTGAGTTGTTTTTAACATTTAAACATAGACAACACATTAATCTGATGTGTGGTGTGGTCATAATTACTTAGTATTCACTTCTGAATGGTATAAGTATTTAAAAATAAGTGTGGGGGGTCAAAACCAGGAAAATGATATTGTATTTACCTAAAATCATGGTACAAAAATCATATACTTAATTGTAAAATATAGGAACCAACGACACATTATTCCGAATTACGGTTTTCCCGTTATGGCTGTAAACACATTTTTAGTGTTTTAAAACACTAAAACGTGTGTGGGGCAGTCAAAATCATAGAAAACGACCTCAAATTGTTGTGAAATTATGGTATGACCATGAATAATTTGTTTTTGAAATATAGTACATGTTGTGATTTCAAAATCTTTAAAAAAATATTAAGTAAATTTCAAGCACATCGCATGTTGCTTTAAAGGTAAATTAGAATATTTACTCATCCATTTTCAGTTTCAATTGTTGAATCTTATCTTAAATAAGTATGTTTATGTTTTAAAAAAAATTAAGTATATATTATTTCTTTTATGTTAAAATTTATTATGTTTGATTAACAAAATAACCAATTTTATGTACAGCATTATGAATATATTTTGTGTCATTTATCTTTCGCATTTATTTTTTTAAATGTTCTAGTTTTCATTGTAGGTGAAAGATTTCAATAGTACATAGAAGGTTTACCATTCCAATCCATGATATTCCTTAGAAGGTAGTCATGATGGTTCTTAGTTTTTGTGGTATGTTAAAATTTTATCAATTATTCTACTGTAATTCTGATTTATTATGTGTAGTTTTATTTTTTTTCCTTTTTTGTTACAGTTGGTGAGATGGTGTGGTCAGTTTTAGTTGATGAAATGATGTGGAGGAATACATATGTAGTGGGGGTCATGACGTGGATGTATATTGGTCATGGGTTATTGTTGGACATATTGTATATGTATATTGACATATGTATGGGTTGATTTAGATTGAGGTTATGATGAATGGATGTTTGTATATGACTGTGGATGTATTATATGTGTATGGTGGGTTTATCGTATATTTATGTTTTAGTTTATTATATGTTAGTTTTTTTATATTTATAGTTTTTTATTAAAAAAATAAAATAAATAAATCAGATTTAGTGATTATTTTAAGTAACCGCCACTAAATACATTTTATATAATATGTTTAGCAGCAGTTATGCTTAAATACTGCAAAAAGAAATCATCGTTAATATGTTCCATAGTGGTATTTTTAATTTTATTTATATTTCCTCTGGGTATTATTTTTATAAAAAAATCACCTCTAAATAAACAATTAACCATTGCTAAACACTCCAAAATGATACTTAACAAAATCTCTACTAAATTAACAAAAAATTGCTAAATGACTAGCGATTGTGCAATACACAACAGTTTTAATAACCACTGTTAAACTATTAGGATGTGGTTTAAACCACCACTAGTTCACAAAAAAATAACCACTAATGAACCTTTTTTGTAGTTTGGGGATGCCACCATAGAAGGACCTTATGGTGAACCTGGTTTCCAAGTGTTCTTGACATGGCATTTTCTTGTTTTCATCCACCCGACCCCAACCATAGTAGTCCATATGGATTAGATAATGGGTCATCTAATGGATGATCAAGGGGATCCTAAACAGACTATGATGATTTTACTTGGTGATTTTTATATTAGGGGTTAGGGTGTTCCATGTTTTGAGATTCTTTTTGGAGATTTGAACCTCTTTCGTTGAATCTTTTGGCAGATGATTCAAGTTCTTTGGGTCTTGTTTGTTCTCTCTTCTGGTGTGGGTATATTTATTTGAGAATGAATTATTTAGTTTCTTTTTGGTTTCAGAGTTTTGTGAGAAGGGTGAGTATTTGATCTTCAGCTTTTGGGTGCAGAGTTTTCATTTTGGGAGGAATTTCATCCTTGCATTGTGTCTTGATCAATTGAGTCTTTTGGGACTTTCTAAGGAAAGAAAGTGTTAGTGGTTGGGAGAATTATCAAACACTAACCCGACACTTCTATATTGTTTTATTTATTTTTGTATTACCTTTATTATGTGGCCTTCTTGGGTGTTTTTTAGGGAAAATGTTGGTTTTTGGGCAGACATAAAAAGGTGCACGGTTAGGATTAATCATGTGTCAGCCTAGTAAAAATGGTGCAGCCCAGACAATGGCATTGTCTAGGGTGCATGGTTAGGCGTACAGTCATACACCCCTCTGGGTAAACCCTGTGGCCCACTTTTCCTCTTAAACATAGGAGTCACATGGTTGGTGCATGGTCTGGCAGACCGTGTGGTGAAACCATGCAGCCTGCCCAGGGTTAAAATAAAAGAAAATAAATTATAAATAGAAAAAAGTAGTGTTTTAATTATATCATTATTATTATTATTTATTAATATTATTATTAAGGTTATTATTATTATTTGTGTTATTATTATCATCATTTAATACCCTCATCCCCCTCCCATATGTGCACCCAACCCTCTCTCACGCGGCAGCCCCACCCCCACAGCCACCCCTTCCCTCATGCGTGAAACCCCGCTCCTCCTTGCTCTATTCTTAGCCAATTTTTTCACCATCACTTTTCTATGATCTCCTATAATAATTTCCTTCTCCTCTCCTCTTCCTTCTTCTTCCCTTATTTATTTGTTATCTTTTCTTGTTTATAGTGTGCACACCATAACTGAACCCTAACCCAATTTTGGGTGTTGTCTTGGTTAATTATCGGTTCTTAGGGTATGTAAGATTCGATTGAGGATCGTCCTTGTTGTGTCCATTGAAGGCAATAATATCTCCTTTGGTTTTGGGTGATTTTTCTCCCATTTTAATTCTTGGATGAATTTTAATTAGGGTTTTTTAAATTTTTGGGTTCTTGGTATTTTTTTCTATTATACCTTGGACCTCCTTGGGATATATTTGGACCATCATTATTAAAAGTGACTTGAACATGTATACACGGGTAAGTATATATATATATATATCCTCCTTGTACATATTTCCTCATGGAAAGTGGAATATGTACATTGGGTCAAATGGTACATATATATATGTGAAGGTGTATATGCATGTAAGCATGAAGTGGATTCGGGTTTCCAGCATCAAAATCAGTGTGGTTTGAAGTAAGTTTCCTATGTTTAAGCCTTTAATTTGGAAACTATAATTGTTTGATTTTTTTATTGGATGTTTTTAATATATTATGAAGTAAGTATCACTACAAAAAATGACCAGATTAGAGGGGGTTATTTTTTAGTTTAGAGGGGGGTATAACCCCCTTTAAACACATTAGTGACGGTTATGAGGAATCACCACTAATGTACCCACCTACTATTGTTAGAGGTGGTTTTGTGGAACCACTAGTAAATTAGTTGCTAATTTAGTGGAGGTTATATTAGAGGGGGTTAAAACCCCTCTAATTTCACCACGGGATCTCGATTTATAGGGGGTTTTAATCCCTTCTAATTTATTTATCAAATTAGAGGCAATTACTACCTTTATTTAAGAGTAGATTATAGGGGGCTTTAAACCCCTCTAATTGAGCCCTATTAGAGGCACTTTTAACTAACTACATCTAATGATTTATTTTGTTTTTTAAATATCTAGCACACCTCGTTCTCGTGTGACCCCCACCCACCCCCTCCAATTCTCGTGTGACCTGCCCCCTTCCGTTCTCGTGTGACCCGCCCCCTCCCATTCACGTATCACCCACACACCCTCCAGTTCCTGGTCACCCCCTACTATTCAAGTGTCACCCATGCAACCTCCCTCCCATTCAAGTGTCACATTCGCACCCTCCCTCTCGTCCAGCACGCCTTGTAAAATTATCACTCGACGGGTTTCAAACCCCTGATCTCCATATAATAACGCCAGCAACTCTACCACCTTGCCAAATGAATTTAAATAATATATTATTATATTATTATATTTATATATATTAGGAAGATAATTCAAATAAATATTATTTGAATAAATATTTAAATAAATATTATTTGAATAAATATTTAAATACATATAAATATATAACCTACATATATATTTATATAAATTAATATATACGTTTTTATATTATGTATTTATGTATTTATATTATAATAAATTTATATTATATTCAATTTGTATATTTATATAAACTATATATTTTATATGTGTATTTACGTACATTTGAGTAAATATATTTTAAATTTTATTTATGTTATATATACACACATATATTTATATATTTATAAATATATTTATGTACATTATTGATATACTTAAATACATATTTATATATTATGTACATGTTTATTTATATAATATATATATATAAGTATCTATTTAATATATTTATATAATTTATCTAAAAATATATTTATATAATTTCTTTAAAAATATATTTATATAATGTATTTCAATACATATATTTATTATTATGTACATTAATATATATTTATTTGTATAAATTGTATAATATTATATATAATTAATATTATATGAAATACATATATATGAAATAAAATTTATACAAATTTTTATATTATATATAATTATTATTATATGAAATATAATTCATACAAATATTATATATGAAATAAAATTTATACAACTATTTATATAATGTTATATGAAATACAATTTATACAAATATATATTTAATATTATATGAAATACAATTTATAAAAATATTTATATAATGTATTTCAATACATATATTTATTATTATGCACATTAATATATATGTATTTCAATAAATATAATTGTATAATATTATGTACATTAATATATAAGTATTTCAATAAAAATAATTGTATAATATTGTGCACATTAATATATATTTATTTGTTTAAATTATATATCATATAATATTGATTATATATAATATAAAAGCATAAATATATTATTTAAAAAAATATTTATTATTATAATAATATAAATTATAAAAACTACAATCTTGGGTTTTTATATGATGTACTTTTTAAATAAATTATATTTATGTATATATTTATATAATATTTTTATGCTTTTATATTATATATAATTAATATTATAAGAAATACAATTTATACAAATAAATATATATTAATGTACATAAAATTATACAATTTTATTTATGTATACATATAAGTACAATTAAATACATCCTTACAAATATTTTATATAATATGTTCATATAATGTATTTGAATACATTTATATATAGTGATTTAATTATATATATATATATATATATGTTATAGAATTTGTTTTTTTAAATAGGGGGGTTTTGAACCACCTCTAATTTAAGAAATTTGAGGGGTTATTCAAACCCCTCTAATTTAATACATTATAGGTGGTTTTCAACCCCCTCTAATTTAAGACAATAAAGAGGGTTTTGAACCCCCACTAATTTAAGATATTAAAGGGGGTTGTGAACAGCCACAATCTCATTGATTAGCAGCAGTTATGAACCCCCTTTATTTTCTTAAATTAGAGGAGGTTCAAACCCCCCCTCTAATATCCCATCGGATATTAAAAAAATAATGTTAAAAAAATTATAGGGGTTATTAACCCCCTCTAAATTTGATGATTAGTGAGGGTCGCACATATCCCCATCTAATTTATATAGAAAATGAATTTAGAGGGGGTTATTCATAACCCCCTCTAAAATACCCCTTCTAATCACCCTATTTTTTGTAGTGTATAATATGAAAAATGGTTATGACGGATGAAACTGGCCTCTTTTGTATTTCCATGTTTTGTTATGCTTTGGCCATGGGTTTACTCTGATGTAGCATGTTTCAAAAAAAAGTGTTTTGAAAGTTAAAGTACATGAGTGCTTGATTTAACTTCTAAACTATTTTATTTATGAAATTTGGAAAATATCAAAGATGTTTTGGCCCTTCAACCGGTGTTTTCCTTAAAAGTTTAATGACATGTTAATTTTCCAAATAGTTTCAAAAATTATTTTCAAATGGTAAAATGTTTTTTTCAACTGATGAGGCTTGGTTGGTACCATTGAATGTTTTCTTGAAAAGAGGGAGACTCCATGGATACTCTATGTTCTAGGGGAAATTCACATGTATGGTTTCAATAGGTGGGAGTTAGCATGTATATTGGCTTTCCTTGTGTTCATGATTGCTTCCTCACCTCCCAAGTTTTCTATAGCCATAGGATCCTAGGCATCATAGTGAGAGTTGAGAGATGGATGTTATTTAGTACCGATTAGATATAATAGATCCCCATGGAGTATCCATGTGGGTTGTGCCACTAGAGAGGCTAGTTGAGAGTAGTCAAGTTAGTTATTGAATTTGGATTACATCGATAGGTTGGTAGATGGATTTCAAACCGAGTACGTATAGGGTCTCTGCACTTGGTGTCTAGGTATATACCATGATAACTATTTCACATGTATTCTACTTTCCCTCATTTTTTGATGTTTTAATAAAATCATTTCAAATGTTATGATTCCATTGGAAATTATTGTATTAGTATTTATTTACTTGTACTTTTTTTAAACTTCTTGTTTTTTACTAAAATATTTTCTTTCATTGTACGTTTCTTCTTTATAAAACAGTTTATTAGAAGATCTTTCATTATTTGGAAACCATTTTGGAAAATGGATGGGAAAATGGTTTTTTGAAATTATTAGCTTGTTACTTATTTTAAGGAAATGAAAACCCTATTTTAAATAAATTTATTGAAAACTAGAATGACATAGTTTTCTTTTTAAAGGTAAACATTGAGGTACATCCAGTGTTCAATTTTTATTTCTTTTCCGCTACTAGTTATAGTTTTATTTGTTTTGCTTTATTTATTTTCCTATTGTTCATGGGATAAATTGTTCCCAATAGATTTATGTTTTATGTCTGACACTATTTGTCATCCTGGGAGGATCAAGAATGCCTCTTAGGCCTTGTTGCAGGCCGACTTAGGTTACCAATTTAGGGTCGACTCGGGTTGGTTCATGATATCTTAAGAAACATTAGAAGATGAACACCCCATGAGTGAACCCCCGATAGTAAAATGGATGATGTCCATAAGTTACACCTTCAAATTAAGTACCCAAGGCTTCCCATGTGATTAATTACCAAAATCATTTCAAAGGGGCTTTTTAAAATCGATTTCAAATAACCCTTTTCTTTTATCAATCCTTCTTTGAAAACTCATTACACAATGCTTTGAAAACACTAATTTTACTTTACCAAAACCAAGGGAAAACCATGTTTTATTAAATATCCTTTTACACACACAAAACAATCATGACAATTAATTTATAAAACAATTTATAAAATAAGATAAATCACGGTTCATTCAATAAAGGCTGAAGATGGAACTACCTACCCCAAACTCGGGTCGCACACACCCGCAACAGGATCCGCCAACATTGGAAGGAATGAAAAGATAACAAAAGAGGCCCTAGAATTGATTACCACATCTTAAAATCACATTCCACAAATAAACCAGATATAAGATAGGATAGATCATAGTATACCCCAAAGAACACGCACCCACCACACCACAACCAACAAAGGACCACCCCCCCCCCCCCGGAAGATGATTCCACAATGGATATAGAAGGAACAGTCAAGCATAATAAACACGTGATCAACACCACATGATTTTAGGTCCACAAACATAGACAACATGGCTTCCATGACCAATGGAAATGAAGAATCATAAAGTCTGCTTACTAGGGTGAAGTGATGCAACCGCCACGGAGATTGAATCACTGGTGAAAATAATGCCTTTTCATATAGGGTTTTATTTATTTTTAACTTCGATTAATAGGATACATTATTACACGGGAATTTATAAATAAGTTTATAATTTTAGTTAAAAATAAAAGATATTTTAAATAATTTTCTATGTTTTTCATGTTGGTTATGTAAAAACCAACATGAAAAAATTTCTTCCACATCGGTTCTATGAAATAATTGATGTGGAATATATCTTTTCATGTCGGTTATTTGATAACTGACATGAAAGATAGAGATAATTCATCTTTCACATCAGTTATATAAATAACTGATGTGAAAGATCAATAGGATTATTTTTTTACGTTGGTTTTTTTATAACCAACATGAAATATCATATAGGAAACCCTTCTTCCATGTTGGTTCTTTTATAAAAGCGACGTGTAAGAAGTTTTTTCATGTTGATTATTTGATAAATGACATGAAAAATGACCCCATTTATTTTTCATGTTGGTTATCAAATAAATGATATGAAAAATCCTATTTTTTTTAAATATTGTTACATATATCCACCCTCCCCAGCAGAAACAAGCAGAAAAATAGCAAACAACAGAACCAGTAGAAAAATAGTAAAACACTTGCAATTTAAACTTTCAAGTTTAGAATATATATTACAAATAAAATAAAATTGAATCAAACCTGTAAAATGATTCATCCATTCATTTTGTAATTTCCTCAACTCCTATGCATTATAAGGCAGAGGGTCATCAAAAGACTAAAAATTATAAATAAATTGTTTAACTTATATGTATTTTGAATAAAATGAATGAGATACTATGGAAACTTTTATAAATAAATATAATCTTATTAAACTTTGTAACCATCCTAATTGCAATTACTTCATATATAAATCTTAAAAAATAGTATCCACATTCTTTTACTCCAAGTTTATGACATTTTTTTTAAATAATTTGTCAATTATAAATAAATTTTATAAGTAATATATCTAAACTTTAGTAATTATAAATAAAAATTCACCTTTGATTTTACATATTTGATCTTTTTTCTCTTCTTTTGTTTGGTCTCTCTAAAGAAATTTCATTACCTATTTGAAAATAATATGAATAAAATAAATTTAAGTCATTATAATATAAATATTTCTTAAAATACACAAACTTACATATTTAATACATTCATAAAATTTTCTCTTGCTTTTCCATGGATAGAGCATAGCCAGTAAAGTGTATTCTATCTTAGACAAAGAACACCCAACATTTAATGGCCACTAATATATAAGAAAATTTAATGTGAGTGGTTAGTATATTAAGATATATAAAACACTTTGTGAGAAATATGTTTCATTCTCTTGAAGATAAGGAAACATCCATCACTAAATAATTGCATTCTTCTGAAATATTTAAACAATATAAATTATTCTTTTTTGCATCATTCATTATCCTAGATATATGTGAAATAAACTATGGATCCATAAATCCATACACATTTTTCTTGTCATAATATGTACAAATTATATAAATATACCTAATACAAAACAAACATAAGTATAAATTTTCAATAAATTAAACGAACAGAAAATTTTTGTTAATCAACTTACATGGAAAAAATTGTATAATGTTGATGCCCAACTGATCTCTATCTGCAAGGTCCATGATATCATTTTTCAGAATACCCATATTCATTGCATGCCTAAAAACACTAGCTTCAATTGGAATCTCATATACATCCAATAAAAAATTTGAATATCTTGACAATTTATCAAAACTAGTAGAAATTGTATCTAAATTCATAACACTTTGTATTTTTTGTTGTTTATATAGTATTTATTTACCTTTAAAGTATTCCTATAAAAATAGATAAATATATAAACATTAAAATGATAAAAACAAATTTAATATCAAAATGAAATAAAATATAAAATATACACATACCTCTATGGTAATATGTCGAACAAGTCTAAATGGACAAGATAAAAAATGGATGATACTTTGTCAAAATGTACTCACATCATCTGTAGGACATGGTATTATTGTTTATATATCAATAACATCTTCTACAGTGATCCTATGATGATCTGTCTATATCTGTTGATGGTGAATGGTATCGCTAAAATAAAATATCATCCCATATACAACAATATGTTGGGGATCATCAATATATAACTCACAATAACTGGAAATCTATGGAGGGGGTATAGGAGTATAATGATAATGAGTGGGGTCAATAGGTAGAGATGTGTGAGTAGGAAAAGTAGGAGTGGGATCTACCGACGGTGTAACGACCCGAAATTTTGAATAAATCTTGTTTCCTAATTTTATGTGTTATTTTATTTTATTTTTATACTCAACAAAAATGTTTCATTTGATAACATGAGTATAATTAAAATGAGACCATTGGGTTTTGACTGGTATATGACCATTGGTAAATATGACCACTGGAAACTAAACGTTTTGATTATTGTCTCTAAATACAAGTAATCTTGGTTAATTATTATAGAAAGAAGATTCGATGGCCTCACCCAGTAGTCTTGGACCGATCGAAGCCCATCTAACAGAACTTGGGAAGGAGGTAGCACCACTGGGCTTTGCCCTGGACCAAACCCAAGCCGAACTTCATCGTGTGAAGCTAGAATGGAATCTCCTTTGCGAGAAGTTCAAACTGATAAAAATTACTACACGTGCGATGTTGGCCGAGCCTCCCTCAGATTCTCTCACCTTAGCACACCTTACACTTAGGTCCTATGCTAGTGTGATAAGGGGTTATGTAAGGAGACCATAACTGCCTTGTGTAATCCTTTTTTTTAAATAAAAATTGGGATTTCTTCTTATGATGAAGTTTATGAATTTTTAAATGACCAGATAAATATAGTATGCATATTTTTGATGAATTTTAGAAAAAGGATATTTTAAAAAAAAAATATGTAAACCTTAAATAATTAAAAATGTGTAATTATTTTCAAAAAATGGTCTTCTACAATTATGTTCAGTACGAAATTTAGAGTCTAATAAGATCAACTTAATTTTTGATGAATAGTAAATTATGAATAGTGATTTTATGCTTAGGATTATTAATGTGACCAAATGGATTAGTAATCTCACTTAAATAAAGTATTAATATAATCTAGGCACCTTGATTAAGTAATGTGATTCAATAAAATGGTTAAATAACGGTTTCATAAATTATTATTCAAGTATTAGTTTTTTCGGGTGAATAGTGTTTTTTAATTAAAAATTAAATTAAAAATATTTAGAAAATTATTTTTATAAAATGGATTTCATTTTTGAACTCAGAGCATCGATATTATGTTAAGGTAATTTTTGGGGATTTTTCTGAAAAAAAAATGAATTTTCGGTGAATAGTGTATTTATTTAAAAAATAAATTAAAAATATTTAGAAAATTATTTTTATAAAATGGAGTTCATTTTTGAAATAAGAGCATTGATATTTGGTTAAGGTTAAATTTTGGGATTTTTCTGAGAAAGTTGAATTTTCAGTAAATAGTAAAAATACCATTTTAGGGTTTCGGTATGTTTAATGACATCATAACTGTGTCATGATGATGTCATGAGATATTTTAAGGGTTGGCCGACCAAAGGTGATTAATTATTGTATTGGGGGGCCCATTTGGCCTAACTTCATGGGAAATATCATGGGAGAGCACATGGTTTTGAGAAAACCACTTTTGAGGTGTCCCTTGGCCATTAATGCCTTGTCCCCTCACTTTCCCTATAAATACCAAGCCATCCTCTCATCCATTTCGACTCCCCACTTTCCCCCAACTAATTTATGGTTTCATTACCTCCCAAGGAGTCCTCCCAAGGTGCCCCCAAGCCCTCAAGGTCCCAACCTTTGAGTTTTAAGAGTTACGTTTTAAGGTAAGGGATCCGACCTCTCTCTTTCTTTTCAAGTAATCTCTTTTATGTCATTCCTCTTATGCTCCATGTTCTTATGTGGGAGGATGTTATTTTATATTCTTATTACTTCCCTTTTCATGTTTATATGATGATATATCCCCTCTTACTCTCATCATTTCGTTTTATGAAAGTTTAAGTGACGCCGTTAGGCTGCCGAATTTTTAAGGGATTCTTTCACCCTTCTCATTTTCAAGTTCTATTTTCATGTCAAGTCTATAAATTTCCTTTTTATTATGTTGGGGTATGATCTCTATACCTATAATACTGATATTTTATGATCATATGATGAGATACCCTATTTGATCTCATCAATTCATTTTTATTGAAGTTTAAGTGACGTCGTTAGGCTTCCGAATTTTCATAAGAGAAACCTTATTTTTGTCTTACTTCCATGTTTTTCATTTCAAATTGTATGTCCTTAAAATTTAATTACCATGATTAATATCCTTTATATTCTGTCCCTATGCTATTTTTATAGATCATTTATGAGTGGGTGACCCATGTCCTCTCTCTTTTTAACGTTTTCTAAAACCCTGTAACATAGCCGTTATGCTGCAGAATTTTCGTCTCAAAATGCCTCTCTCTTTTTCTCAAAATTATTTTATGTTATTAAGTGAATACTCAAAGATCTTATTTATATAGGGGTATTCAAATATATACCAAAATGTTCTATTTTAAATTCTGGGATTTACATACATGAAACCCTCTTTCTCTTTCCGTGGGTTTAAAGTGACATAAAGATCGTGTCTTTAAAGCTGTTTTTAAAACGTTATGATTATAAAATGAAACCCATTTATTTTATGCTATATGGGTTGTTTATGAAATGATTTATGATGATATATGTGGCTCACATGATAATAAATACATGTCAAGGGTGCGCCCAGATAGCGCTCCAATGCATTGGGTAAAGACTTAATCTCTAAAGATGACCTTTTAGACTGATACGTTGGTGAATAACCTTGGTAATTTTTAATGACACCTTGGGGATGGACCTTGGTGAAACGAAATGATTTTCAATATTAAATGTTGTAGCCACATCTTCAAGTTATGAAAAATGTTATTTTTATTATGATATATCTCATGATTTCTTTCTCATGCCTTAAAGTTCTTTTCATGGCCTTATTGAAGTATCTCAAGTTCACATGTAAAATGTTTCTCTTGTTTCCCTTACTGGGCCTTCTGCTCACCCTTTCTTTTGATGTATGTCCCCAGGTTATGAGATGCAGTAATGAACCTAGGATGAACATGAGGAGAATCCTTTCAAGTATTTATGAATAATGTTTTATGTTTTCATGTTTTAAGTTCCTGGTTTCCAAGACACTAAACCTTAAAGATCCTCAGTTTTGTGTAATGTAATGAAAGTTTATGTTATAAAAAGACGGGATTCTATAGTTGGTATCAAAGGATGGTTTAGTTATTTGTGGAAATTAATATATGAAAACTTTAGGAATAAACCTATAGAAAAGTTTAAATATAGGAAATCTTCCTGGTATTTTGGTGAGTATTGAGTAAGGGGTTGCCAAGAAAATACATCCCTGTCTGGATACGAGTAGGTAGAGGTGGCTCTGGAACAGATGTACATAGGGGTAAAACCCGAAAACACCGCTTTGAGCTAGACTCAAACGGGAACTGGTACACGACAACGAGCCTTGCTGCACTCTTGGTTACGACACTCCCGGGGGATATGCTTTGGTAAATTCATAATCTTAGTATGAACCATTGTTAAAGGAACAAAGATAAAATAAAATAAAGATTCACATAAGAATATATGATCATGGATAACCTAGATGGGAAACTAGGGGATCACAAGTTAGGGTATACTTTTCTTCTACAAGTTATCCTTATATGCTTTAAGTTCCTTTTCATGATTATTGGCAAAGCATTCAAGCCCCTAATTGTACTTTCTTTTCATAGTTAATGGCGGGAAATGGAAGAACATGTCCCAACAACCAATGTGATAGGAAATGTGACGATTTCCATATTAATATGACAAAGATGATTAGGGGATTAAAAAGATGATTATTATTTTGGAAGACGTTCACTATTTTGGGGACCCTATATGATCGAGGTAAATAGATTACTACGGTATTTTCATTGAGGAGTAAGGTTGACTTATATTTTGAAGAATCGATGAATTTAAGGTGGACTTATAGTAATTTAGGTTACTTATGGGAATGATTTACCTATCTTGGGTAAAATATTTTTAGGTTAGCTACTTTTGTTATAAGATGTTAGGAGTGGCTGATGTTGTTTGGAGATGAACAATGAAGTTTATTTTGGAAGACAATGTTATCAAATCCTTCTTGTATTTGGGTTTCAATCTTAGTTTGGTTTATTTTGAGGAATCTTACGGACTGTTATTTATGGAATGGTCTATGATGAACTTTGGGTAGTACCATGTAACTTTGAAGATTTAAAAGTAGTTTCCATTCCTATGGGATTCTTTCTTTTTAAAGAGTTGTTTTACCTTACCCTTTCTGTTTTGGGATAATGTTTAAAGATAGAAGAAATAAATAGTTAATATTTTGTGGATTATGTGATTCTCTAGAAGATGATTCTTGTGTTTTTATGAGACCAAGTAGTTTTTAATGCTCATCGTTTGGAGAAAAGATTAGTTTTGGTAGAAACTTATTAAAGGATGAAACTCTACATAAAGGTAGGTATATTTTCTATATAGTAAATGAATTCCTCAAAATTATGAAAAAGAACGTAAAACAAAAACGTTGTTGGTTTACGTTTCCTATTAGGTAATCAAAGACTGTTTACACACATCATAAGTTTGGGATTTTCTTATGGTTAACTTTCTCCTAATCATGTTTTCTATCACTCTCCCTTAGAACTTGACCCTTTGTTTTCTCCTCCATGTCCATGTTTTCCTACATGGAATCCTAGTGTGGGTTAACTCAGGTGACCTTTGTACTTCCCTTTCTTTCTTTTAAAGTAATAGTTTTACTGGCTCCTTTTCCGATGTGGGACTTTCAATGAAATTTCAAAACCCAATTTTAAAAATTGCAAGGACACAATTTCTTAAGGGGGGAAGATTGTAACGACCCGAAATTTTGAATAAATCTTGTTTCCTAATTTTATGTGTTATTTTATTTTATTTTTATACTCAACAAAAATGTTTCATTTGATAACATGAGTATAATTAAAATGAGACCGTTGGGTTTTGACTGGTATATGAACATTGGTCAATATGACCGCTGGAAACTAAATGTTTTGATTATTGTCTCTAAATACAAGTAATCTTGGTTAATTATTATAGAAAGAAGATTTGATGGCCTCACCCAGTAGTCTTGGACCGATCGAAGCCCATTTAATAGAACTTGGGAAGGAGGTAGCACCACTGGGCTTTGCTCTAGACCAAACCCAAGCCGAACTTCATCGTGTGAAGCTAGAACGGAATCGCCTTTGCGAGAAGTTCAAACTGATAGAAATTACTACACGTGCGATGTTGGCCGAGCCTCCCTCAGATTCTCTCACCTTAGCACACCTTACACTTAGGTCCTATGCTGGTGTGATAAGGGGCTATGTAAGGAGACTGTAACTGCCATGTTTAATCCTTTATTTTAAATAAAAATTGGGACTTCTTCTTATGATGAAGTTTATGAATTTTCAAATGACCGGATAAATATAGTATGCATATTTTTGATGAATTTTAGAAAAAGGATATTTTAAAAAAAAATTATGTAAACCTTAAATAATTAATAATTTGTAATGATTTTCAAAAAATGGTCTTCTACAATTATGTTCAGTACAAAATTTAGAGTCTAATAAGATCAAATTAATTTTTGATGAATAGTAAATTATGAATAGTGATTTTATGCTTAGGATTAGTAATGTGACCAAATGGATTAGTAATCTCACTTAAATAAAGTATTAATATAATCTAGGCACCTTGATTAAGTAATGTGATTCAATAAAATGGTTAAATAACGGTTTCATAAATTATTATTCAAGTATTAGTATTTTCGGGTGAATAGTGTTTTTTAATTAAAAATTAAATTAAAACTATTTAGAAAATTATTTTTATAAAATGGATTTCATTTTTGAACTCAGAGCATCGATATTATGTTAAGGTAATTTTTGGGGATTTTTCTGAAAAAAATGAAATTTCAGTGAATAGTGTATTTATTTAAAAAATAAATTAAAAATATTTAGAAAATTATTTTTATAAAATGGAGTTCATTTTTGAAATCATAGCATTGATATTTGGTTAAGGTGAAATTTTGGGATTTTTCTGAGAAAGTTGAATTTTTAGTGGATAGTAAAAATACCGTTTTAGGGTTTCGGTATGTTTAATGACATCATAACTGTGTCATGATGATGTCATGAGATATTTTAAGGGTTGTCCGGACAAAGGTGATGAATTATTGTATTGGAGACCCCATGTGGCCTAACTTCATGGGAAATATCATGGGAGAGCACATGGTTTTGAGAAAACCACTTTTGAGGTGTCCCTTGGCCATTAATGCCTTGTCCCCTCACTTTCCCTATAAATACCAAGCCATCCTCTCATCCATTTCGACTCCCCACTTTCCCCAAACGAATTTATGGTCTCATTACCTCCCAAGTATTCCTCCCAAGGTTCCCCCAAGCCCTCAAGGTCCCAACCTTTGAGTTTTAAGAGTTACGTTTTAAGGTAAGGGATCCGACCTCTCTCTTTCTTTTCAAGTAATCTCTTTTATGTCATTCCTTTTATGCTCTATGTTCTTATGTGTGAGGATGTTATTTTATATTCATATTAATTTCCTTTTCATGTTTATATGATTATATATCCCCTCTTACTCTCATCATTTCGTTTTATGAAAGTTTAAGTGACGCCATTAGGCTGCCGAATTTTTAAGGGATTCTTTCACCCTTCTCATTTTCAAGTTCTATTTTCATGTCAAGTCTTTAAAGTTCCTTTTTATTATGTTGTGGTATGATCTCTATACCTATCATACTGATCTTTTATGATCATATGATCTCATCAATTCATTTTTATTGAAGTTTAAGTGACGTCGTTAGGCTGCCGAATTTTCATAAGAGAAATCTTATTTTTGTCTTACTTCCATGTTTTTCATTTCAAATGGTATTTCCTTCAAATTTCATTACCATTATTCATATCCTTTATATTCTTTCCCTATACTATTTTTTTAGATCATTTATGAGTGGGAAACTCATGTCCTCTCTCTTTTCAACGTTTTTTAAAACCCTGTAACGTAGCCGTTATGCTGCAGAATTTTCGTCTCAAAATGCCTCTCTCTTTTTCTCAAAATTATTTTATGTTATTAAGTGAATACTCAAAGATATTATTTATATAGGGGTATTCACATATATACCAAAATGTTCTATTTTAAATTCTGGGATTTACATACATGAAACCCTCTTTCCCTTTCTGTGGGTTTAAAGTGACATAAAGATCATGTCTTTAAAGCTGTTTTTAAAACGTTATGATTATGAAATGAAACCCATTTCTTTTATGATATATGGGTTGTTTATGAAATGATTTTTGATGATATATGTGTCTCACATGATAATAAATACATGTCAAGGGTGCGCCCAGATAGCGCTCCAATGCATTGGGTAAAGACTTAATCTCTAGAGATGACCTTTTAGACTGATACCTTGGTGAATAACCTTGGTAATTTTTAATGACACCTTAGGGATGGACCTTGGTGAAACGAAATGATTGTCAATATTAAATTTTGTAGCCACATATTCAAGTTATGAAAAATGTTATTTTTATTATGATATATCTCATGATTTCTTTCTCATGCCTTAAAGTTCTTTTCATGGCCTTATTGAAGTATCTCAAGTTCACATGTAAAATGTTTCTCTTGTTTCCCTTACTGGGCCTTCTGCTCACACTTTCTTTTGATGTATGTCCCCAGGTTATGAGATGCAATAATGAAACTAGGATGAACATAAGGATAATCCTTTCAAGTATTTAGGAAGAATGTTTTATGTTTTCATGTTTTAATTTCCTGGTTTCCAAGACACTAAACCTTAAAGATCCTCAGTTTTGTGTAATGTAATGAAAGTTTATGTTATAAAAAGACGGGATGCTATAGACGGAGGTCAAAAAGGTGGAAAAGGTGGAGGAGTCAGATCAGCAGTCTAAAACTATCTTTTCATATCTGCAAACATAACTTATACTGAACCTCTGATCTTATCCTCTATCATAATGTGAATATCCTAAAATTCAGCTTCAAAAATTATTTTTTTTATAAACATCCTTCCTTGAATAATATTTAGAATTAGGAAATGATTTTTTTGCTGATACACTTACCAGGTATCCTCATACACGACCCAAGTGTTTGGGTTTTCCCAATGTTATAGCTAAAATATCATGTCTACCCTTAGCTATAAAGACCCCCTATGTGCTATTCTCCTCAAGAGAATTATATATGGAATATTTGAAAAATACTGTAATGAATCACAATATATAAAGAATTTTTTTAACTTAAATAAATAAATAAAGTAAACATCTTACAATTATATCAGCTACAACTCCAAACTCTTTTGTAAGATATTTTCCTTTTTTCTCATCTAAGCCATCTTCCATTTTGCATGTCTTGTGGGGGGGAGGGGGTTAACCTCTGTTGAGTATAAAGACTCAACCCTTATTTTTTGAAATTTTTTATCCATCATTTGATCTTCAAGTAACATATACCCTCCCTAAGATAAAGTACGAGGGTATACATTTCTGGATTGTATCACTTGATGATATCTCCTTGATTACTATAAATTAAAAATAAAAATCATTAATATGATCATTAATATAAAAAAACTTCTAAAAGGTAACATTACACTTAACAAAAATGCTTCTCCTCATCTTCTTTCAACAAATTTCTCCCATGTATCTTCATTTATAAATGGATATATATGATATGGATTTTCATGTTGTCTATCCCCAAAAATGAATTTTGATGTGAGGGTTGATTTAAAATACCTCCATATCTTAGCAGCGATGATAGAAATTTCTTCCTAACTCCTCTAATATTAGGTATATCATATTTAATCTGATAAGAAGGGTGAAAACATATATTACTATAAAAAATTTAATAAAATTAAAATAATAAAAAACTATCTTACCAAAATAGTCTCCCGCAAGTGAGATATGGTCACTTTTTCAACACATCTATGATTATCTATAAAAATACTAACTTTACTTTTAGCCTATAATGATATAAAATTATTGATTTTTTTTGTATGTGGACCTCTTGGAATATCATTATCATCAAATTTTATTGATATCCTTTAGTCCTGAATACGGGAAATGGAAAATTTTGGTAAACATTTGATGCCATATTTACCCACCCTCGAACTCTTTTTTAACCCCATAGAAGTTGATATCTCTTGTAAAGGATAAGGAGACTCATCAATAAGATCATATGTGTGTTCCTAGTATGAGCATGATCATCTCCAGAAGTATGTGGTGGATCAGATGATTGATATGTCATTATCCTACAAATCAAAGCAATAAACAATTAGTAAACAAAAATACAAATACAACTATTATATACAAATGTAAATGAAAAATGAAAAATTATCAAACAAAAAGTAAATTAAACTAAACTTAACATATTTTTATTCATATTTTTTATAGTTAACTAAAATTCTAAAAATAGTTATGAGAGATTAAATGAAATAAACAAATGAAAGCAAATCCAAAAATGTTGTGTTAATAGTAAAAATAGTTCAACCTAAAAAATAATTTTTTACACCAAAAAGAATATTTTTTGAATATACTCTTATACAATATTTTTGTTTTTATTTTTTCATATTAGATTTAAAATAATTATTTTTAACAAAATAAATTAATAGATAAGTTATGTAAAATTAAACATGGTAAACTAAAAAAACTAAACTAATATAAAAAACAATTTAACTTATTAGTTATAATACGTGTTTTAATAAATAAAATAAAATTAAAACATCTAACATTTTATGAAATTTTAATAAGTAAGCCAGAACAAAACATATGTTACCTATAATATTAGGAATATGCTAAAGGATTGTTTTCCCAAATTCCTTCATCGTGATCATCCTGTATGGCACAAACCATGTCTTCAACATGATCATCTATATTATATGTTAATATTTCTATGGAAGTATGGATCTCACATAAATCGACATCTTCGTCAAGTTTATCATCTCAAGAATGCTGTTTTTTTATTATAAAACAATAAACCACTACATATCGGATTGATCGAGAACATAGAAATTTTTTTGCATCTGTTGCCATTATTAAAGGATCATCTGTGTATTCCAATTTATTTATATTAACTAGTTTCATTCCAAATTCATCATGTCTGGCACTATTGTTACCAATAAATCATTTTCATTTTAACAATAGAACTTGAAATTTAATATAATAAACCTCCCATATTTCTTAAATGACCCCATAATATTTAATTGATATAGAGATTAGGTTTTTTTTCATTGGCACTCGAAAAATTCATTGCTTCTAAGAACACCAATACACTACTATTCTAAACTACACTTCTATTGTCCTAATCTTTCATATGAAATGTATAGGCATTAATATCATACTTGAACCATGATATCAAATTTAAAGTAGGACCAACCACTAACCATCTCAATGTTTCAAATGCATCTGATCTACTAAGAACAATCTCTTTAATCCATGGAAAAAAATTTATGCTCATTCAAAATCCACATATATTTCTTTTTTGGATAACATTGTTTCAGCACATTAATATGCAATTTTATATATGGTTGAGCATCATCTATGTTATTAAAGATTTATAAATGTACCATCTTAATATCTTCACATTTCAATGATTTTACTTTCAATCCATATATCCCCTTTCCCCCATAATTGACTCGTTCATGGTGAGATGTAAGAAAACTGGTGTGCTCCACTGCAAAAAAGTAGCTTGTAAAAAACTATGTAACCTCTTCAGAAATATATTTCTCAATAATAGAGGATTCATTTAGATATTGATTCTTAAAATATCCCTTTAATATCTTCATATACCTTTCAAAGGATGCATCCGATATTGATATATAGGTCCTCAAAACTTTATTTCTTGCACCAAATGAACCATTAAATGTATAATGATATCAAAAAATGATGGAGGAAAATACATTTCCAATTAAAAAATTATATAAACTACTTCATTATCCAAATTTTTCAAAGAATTTAGATCAATAACCTTATTAAAAATTGAATTGAAAAAATAACACACCTTTATGATAAGAATTCTGAAACATATGGGAAATATTCCATGTAATACAACTGATAGGATATGTTTTATCATGACGTAACAATCACGAGATTTCATACCTGTCAACTTCAAATCCTTTAAAGACACAAAATTTTTTACATTTTAAGAGTAACCCTACAACACTTTGATATCATAAAGACACTGAAAAAAGTTAATTTTCTCCCTCTTGGATAATGTATAACAAGCTAGGGACAATAATGTTTGCCTTCCATTAGAAGTGGGAGCTAACTCCAAACTTATTCCCATTGAGAGTAAGTATAATATTGAATTCAACCTATCTTTAGTATTTCCTTTAATATTTAACAATTATCCAATCAAGTTGTCACAGATATTATTCTCCACATGTATGAAATCAATGTTATGTTTGACCTCATGAGATCTCCAATATGGTAGCTCAAAAAATATTGACTTTTACTTTTAAATATTTCTATCATTACCAGATTTTTGTGTCTTTACAAATGCCACATCAATGTTTTTCACCCTCTCAAAATACTTATTTGTGGAAAAAGGTTTTAAAGCACCAATAAATTCTTGTGAGTCATTGAATCCTTTTTTAATCTTTGATAAGAGTGATATGTAGAAAAAAAACTTTTGATGACCCATGTATACTATTTTTATCCCATGATACAATTGATAATATGAAGTATGTTACTCACAAATTAGACAAGATTTATGCCCCTTAAAATTATATCCATATAAATTACCATATTCCAAGAAGTCATTTATAGTGAACATAATCATTTCATGCGGTTGAAAATATTCTATTTTATAAGAATCATACACCTTAATACCTTACTTCTATAAAAGTATTTAATCATCAATTAATAGTGATAAGAAAAAATCAATATCATTTTTGTTTTGTTTTGGTCCAGAGATCCTTAAACTCAACATGACATATTTTTACTTTGTATAAAATTCAGGAGATAATTTGTAAATTACCAATAAAATAGGTCACAAACTATGTGTGCTACTAAATCTTCGATATGGATTCATTTCATCCATGCACAATTCAAGTCTAAGATTTCTAACTTCATTTCTGAATATAGGGAACTGATGACCAATTTTCTTCCACTGTGGAAAATTAGCCGGATGTCATAATTTTCCATCACATATCCACTCATCTACATGCCGTCTTAACCTTTTTTCATCATGTGAATTTGAAAATAAATGTTTTGAATGAGTAATTATAAGAAGATACCAAAATTCCTTGGTAGGGGTCTCTATAACTGCTAAATTGGCCTGTGATTTTTATTTCAACTTATACTGTGATATCCCACATTTAGGACACTCTGACAAAAATTCATATTATTTCCTATATAGCATACATTAATTCATGCAAACAAGTATTTTATTATACCCCAATCCCATCAGGAATAATATTTTCTTTGCTTTATAATGTGAATCTGGAAGATTTTTGTCTTTAGAAAGAATGTATTTCAACAATTGTAGTGGATTTATAAAACTCATATCACTTCATCCATGTTTCTCCTTTAGGTTAATCAATCTTAATATGGTTGATAAAACCATGGATTTCGTACAACCTAGATACAATGGTTTTTCAACATCACTAAATAGACTATCAATTCTAGGTTCTTTCTCAATTTCATCTACTTCAATATCACAAATCATTTCATCAAGTTGATCAAATTTATCATCTTGTAAAGTACCATCATCAATAGATCCATAATTCTACCCATTTTCACTATTCTAAATCCAAGGGCTATAACTCGGATTAAAACCATGAAAAAATAAATTATCATTAATCTCTCTTCTTTTCAAATTATTAAAATTTAAACATTTCAGGCATGGACAGAAAAACATGTCATTGTTTGGGATATTTCATTTAAAAAATTCCAAAAAATCATCTACACCTTCCTTATATTCATCACCTATTCAAGATGCAGTAATCCAACTTTGATTCATTATTATCTATAACAAATATCAAAAATATATCAAAAAATATATCTTTTCAAAAGAATATAGTGGTGATAAAAGTGATTAATAGGGGGAAATAGTATATTATTTCAATGATATTAAAGTTTGTAATGTAATAGAAGGTAAAATTTTCTAACCACATTAAAGATAATAGGGTGTTAAATACCCTAATAATTTTCCAATACTCTGGTGGGATATAATACATTCAACCATCAAATAATGATTAAATTTACATATCTATAGAACATAAATGAGAAAATAATCATAATCCTAACATATCATATTAAACACGGGACAAATAAATTGAATTAAAAAGTATTTACAAAAATTTAATTATAATCTATACTAAAAAATAATTTGGCTGGTTTCATTAGAGTATATATCAAGTGGAGAATAATAAACATTAAATGGTGTTGACGTTGCTGAAAATTAAATTATAATAGCAATATAAAATTACATTGAAAAATAAGAAGGTATTACATTTAAATTTCTTATTAACCTTTATTAAAAAGGGATCAATTTATAAAATATTTAGATTAGAAATGACATAAAAAATATAGAAAACCAAGAAGGGAAACATTAGAAGAAAAATAGAAAAATTTTATGAGAAAATTCATTCATACGGAAATAATTACAAAATAGATTCCTTTCAAAATTTTCTAAAGTAAAAAATAAATGAATATAACCTTATGAAATTATAAAAATATTCACAATGATATCTATAAAACAATATATAGGAAATAAACATGGAGGATAATGATTCTAATTTGAAAAAATGAGATTAATAAGGGTTAACATAAATGAAAAAATTATTTAGTGACTACATCATAGGTGATTCACGCTCAAATTTACTCAAAAGAAAAATGTAGGATGGTCCTTGTAGTCTAGTTTGGGTTGTCGAATCCTCAGAGACCTAAGAAATAACCTACAGACGCGTACATTATATGGAATGTTTTTTACTATGAAGTGGAAAACTTGGGTTGATTTAAGATAGTTTTAAAGGATCACTAATATATTTAAGTTAATTCAAATTAAGGTAATGAGTTGATCCTAGGTTATCGCTCGGGGTGGATTGGATGAATTCCTTTTTTAATGATTTCAATTTCTTATATTTGAGATGGGTTCATTTAAGAAGATCAAACAAAATCATCACTTACTGGTTTAATTCCTACACAACCTAATACTAATCACCTATACACTTTAAGGATCAAATTTTTGAGCACTCCAAGTTAAAGGTTCGTATTAGCACTTGAAATGTGTGACCTTAAATTCAAAAAGGATGAAGAGGTTTTAAAATCATCAAATAAAAATCTCATTTAAAAGAAATGATTATCCATTAATGGAGTGAGAAATAACATCCAATAAAGACCCTTTATACTCCCTTGGATCAACCCATAAAATATTTATCCCTCCATTGATGACGTGTCTTCAACAGAAGTGGGAAGTATACTTACGATGGTGGAATTGAAGAAGTAAAAACAACAACAAAAATCAATCACTCAACCATTGTGTGATAAATATCACAAAGTATGGAGTGAATAAATACACACCTTGAACCAATGGTATCAATGTGATATGTAGAAGAACATAATAATAGTAAAGTAAGAACTTTTATTAAGAAACTAAGGTGAATTAAACAACTTACATGAGAAAGAAATGCGATTACAAACACAGAACGACAGCATAACACTACAATGAAATCAACCACCAAAGATGAAAAAATACTCCATCACCACTGCCTTAAATAGGAATTTTTGGAGCCTTGAGTATATCCTCCAACATTAAAAATCATCCTACATTATTATGGTAGGCCTAGGGTGGTGGAAAGCTTGTGGAACTTGGAATTTTTCACTCTTGACCCGAGGTGGCAGCCAGCTTGCAACCACCGAACAAACGCGCTTGGAAGACCTTATATATGGAATAATTAGAGTGTGAAATATAATAATAAAATGGATCCAAGGATTTATCCTAACCTCTGGTAAAATTTGGGCCCAGTTTAAGTTTTTTATTCTAAGATATGATTATATTAGTAGGATGTTTTCTGGGCCGCAGAATCTGGCCCAGAATTTTATCTCCAAATTGGTCTACCTTAATAACCACCATGGAGGCCTAATTAGAACTGGATTATAAATAATTATTTGTTCCTATACATGTCTTATATAATCCCAAGAAATTTGGGCTTCATTGGGCTTGTATGTTGGGCCCTATATTCTCATCAGTGGGCTGGTGTCCAATCTGACTTCTCCAGAATTGTTTGCATGAAATCCCATTTTGGTGGTCTTCCAATGTGGATCTTCCAACACTCCACAAATATGAATTGTTCCCAATATAATTATAAACCTGAAAATTAAATATGAAAATAAAATAAATATCATTGGGTACTTTAAATTATGTTCAAAAATGTATCACATAATAGTGCATTTTAAGAAGGAATTACCATCATAATGTGAAATGATGTTCAAAGTGTAAAATGCACTAAAATGGTGTTTATAAATAATAAAGAAAATGAATATTATATATATTAACAAATAATATTAGCCTAATTTAGTGGCTAATCACACCCCCCAACTTGAGTTTTGCTAGTCCTGAGCAAAATATATCTCAATAATATGAAATTCGAATTCCCTTTTCCAAAAACATTTTAGTACACAATGATCACCAAAAACCCTTATACCAAACAATCATGAAACAAATAAGAATATTTTAATACAAGATAGTTTCATAAGTAGATCCCAATCCCAAGCCCATTTTTTTGTTCAAATTCATTTCCATATTTTATCCAATATCAATTAAGTATGAGGATGTGTTGTGCATCACAATAGACATGGGGGTTCATCTTTATTCAAGGGGGAAATAATGGAAGCGTTAGGTGGAATCACATTTCAATATTAAGATGAGTATTAAAAAAAATTGAAATATTTCTATGGTAATTGAAATTTCACTCAAAAGAGTCAACCCATATAGCGAGACTTTGCCGATGACACTCAGGCTCAAAGACCTTAAGGCACCAAGTGAAGCCCACATACTCGGGCATCATCTCGAGTTAACTCAGTCAAAAACAAAGTCAAATTACCACAAATAGAGATAAAATTACTAAATATGGGCCATACAACTATGGATTCACGATCCCCAAGTTCCAAAAGCCACGCATTAGGTCATTTCATTGCTCTATGCGCAAATTTATTGTTTTTTTTTTATTTTGATTTTTTTTTGATTTTTTTTTTGAATACTCATATTAAAACTAAAATGATTACCAAAACTATGCTATTTATTTTGGGGACCCCATGAACTCAAATTAATACCCCACTATTTAAAGGACGTGCATTGTGATCTTTTTTTTTATTTGGATGAAAAAATAAACAATGAAATATCACATTGGACAGCCACACTTTCCAAAATCTATGCTCATGAAATTATACATAGATTAAAATCAGAATCGGGGAATGCTAAATTATTTGATATTCAGTTTAAAAGTTTTCAATGTGTATTATCATGTTCAAAGTTAAAGGAATTTTTCCTTCCATTTACACACTTTTTTTTCAAATCATTTTCTTTCACACAAAAGAAAAAAAAAATTATTTCATCTCCCCCCAACTTAAAATAACATTGTCCCCAGTGTTTAAAGAAAATAAAATTTAGAATGGGGTAGAGGTAGAGAATGAGAGTTTAGAAAGGTAATTGAAAATGAGGATCATGGAATGAAGTCACCTGGTGGTTGAAGTTGAAATTCTTGCTGGTCCCTTTTAATCCCTTGATCTCGATGTCACTCTGAGAATTCCCTGGTGGAGAAAAAAAAACAAAATAAAAAAAACTATATATATATATATAATAAAGAAAGTAAACTATAAGTTAATATAAAAATTATTGAATAAGAAAGCACAAAAAGTTATAGGTCAGTGTTAAGTGCGTGCCCCTGTCTCCCTTCGGTCCCGGGTTCGAGTCCCCGCGGCTTCGCCAGTTGCGACGGGGTTTGCCCCACGACCTACGATGTGGAATTTTTTTTATTATTATTTTATTTTTATTTATTTATTTTTTGTATTTTTATTTCAACCTACAAACACATAAAAATCAAATAAAATAAACTGATGATACATTGTCTACTTTTTAAATTTCTAGGTAAGGTATTACTCAAGGATCACACCACATGACACGGATGAATATGGTGCTCCCCTTTGGTACCCATCCATACTCATAATATAAGAACAGGTCAATAGTCTATTTTTTTATTTTTAAATATCAAAATGATTCTTTAATCCTATTTAAAATATAAATTTGATTAAAACAACAAAATGATTGGAAACTTGAAAACCATGGGTTGCCTCCCATGCAGCGCTTTGTTTAACATCGTTAGCTTGACTTGGACCCCTAATTGATTAATTATTTTCGTCATCTAAGGTATGTTCACACAATTCTTCATCAAATTCATGTTTTTTGAATGGTTTGACTCTATGACCATTAACTTTAAAGGTTTGACCATTTGTGGGATCTTGAATTTCTATAGCCCCATGGGGGTACACCTTATGCACTATGTATGGACATGACTATCTAGACCTCAACTTTCCCAGGTGTAAATGAAGTTTAGAACTATAAAAAAGAATAGGTTTACCTGGTACAATGTGTTTTGTTTTATGATTTCAAGATTGGTAGGCTTGTACTTAAGCTTTATTAATCCTTGAATTTTCATAAGCCTCCATCCTAAGTTCCTCAAGTTCATTAAGATCTAATTTCCTTTTTATTTCGGCCAATGAGAGGTCATAATTCATTTTCTTAATTGCCCAAAAAATCCTTATGTTCAATCTCTACTAGAAAATGGCATGCTTTACCATAAACCAACCTATATGGGGACATTTCTAAAATTGTTTTATATGCGGTTCGATAGGCCCAAATAGCATCTAAGAGTTTGCTTGACCAATCTTTCCTAGATGGTTTAACATTTTTCTCAAGAATTTGTTTGATTTCACGATTGGATAACTCATCTTGAGCATTGTTCTATGGGTGGTAAGTAGTGGACACTTTGTGAGAAATTCCATACTTATCCATGAGTGATGAGAATGGACGATTGCAAAAACGAGTTCCACGATCACTAATGATAGCTCTAATAATTCCAAATAAAGAAAATATGTGCTCTTTCAGAAATAAGATCACAACATGATGTTCATTAGACTTTGTGGGAATGGCTTCAACCCATTTTGAGACATAATCAACAGATAAGAGGATGTAGAGGTACCCCCCTAGAGTTTGGGAAGGGACCCATGAAATCAATTCCCCAACAGTCAAATATTTCAACCACTAAGATGGGAGTGAGTGGAATTTGATTCCTTTTTGTGATAGACCCTACTTTTTGACACCTAGAACAGCTTTCACAAAATGTGTAGGAGTCCCTTGAGAGGGTGGTCCAGAAGAGACCACACTGAAGAACCTTAGCAGAAGTTTTCTTAGAGGAAGAGTGACCCCTACATGCCTCACTATGACAGAATTTGAGGATGGACTCTTGTTCAGATTCTGGGACACACCTCCTAATGACTTGGTCAGGGAAGAACTTATACAGGTATGGATCATCAAACACATAGTGTTTAACATCATAAAGAAATTTCCTTCGAGCTTGAGTCCCTAAGAATTTTGAAATGACTCCTGTAACTAAGAAGTTGGCTATGTCGACATACCAAGGGCAGTCACTCACAGAGTATAGGTGTTCATCAAGGAATGAATTAGACACAGAAAGGTGATTTTAGTTGTCTTTTAATTCCATCCTAGAGAGGTGATCATCTACAAAATTTTCAACACCCTTTTTATCCTTGATTTTGAGGTCAAATTATTTTAAGAGAAGGACCCACCTAATCAGTCTAACCTTAGCATATTGTTTTTAGAAGAGGTATTTTAGTGCATAATGGTCCGTTAACACAGTGATGGGGGATCCTAAGAGGTAGGACCTAAACTTCTCTAAGGAAAACACAATAACAAGTAACTCTTTTTCAGTAGTGGTGTAGTTGATTTGGGCATCATTTAAGGATTTTCTTACATAAGCAATGAAATAAGGAGATTTATCACAACGTTGTCCTAACACAGATCCTACAACAAAGTCACTAGTATCACACATAAGTTCGAAAGGAAGGTTCCAATTTGAAGATTTCATAATGGGAGGAGAGGTGAGAGAGGATTTGAGGGTTGATAATGAACCCTCACAGCTTTCTATCCAAATAAATGGAGTATCCTTTACTAGGAGAGCACAAAGGGGATGGGAGATTGAACTAAATTACTTGATGAATCTTCTATAGAAACCAGCATGTCCTAAGAAAGATCTCACTTCCTTGAAAATTTTGGGTGATGGAAGGTGACGAATGATGTTAACCTTGGATTTATCAACTTCAATCCCCCTACCTGAGACTATATGGCCTAGAACTAGTCCCTCTTTAACTATGAAATGTCATTTTCCCCAGTTTAGGACCAAATTATTTTCTTCACATCTTGACAAGACTCTCTCCACATTCCTCAGACATCCCTCAAATTTATCCCCAAACACAGAGAAGTCATCCATGAAGACCTCAAGAAAACCCCCTACCATGTCTGAGAATATTCCCATCATGCACCGCTAGAAGGTTCCAGGGGCATTGCATAACCCGAAGGGCATTCATTTGAAAGCAAAGGTGTCGAATGGACATGTAAATTTAGTCTTCCCTTGATCCTATAGGGAGAACACAATTTTATTATACCCTGAGTACCCATCTAAGAAACAGTATAAGGCATGATCTTCTACTCTCTCAAGGACTTGGTCAATGAATGGTAAGGGGAAATGGTCCTTCTTGGTGAATGAGTTTAGCTTCCTATAGTCAATGCAGACCCTCCATCCACTACTCACCCTGGTTGGAAGAATCTATCCATCTTTATTGGTTATCACTGTGATTCTTGCCTTCTTGGGAACCACTTGAATTGGGCTGACACACTCACTCTCAGCTATGGGATATATGATACCAGCTTTTAACAATTTCATAAGTTCTTTTATCACTACTTCCATGAGATTAGGATTTAGTCACCATTGAGGTTGATGACATGGCTTTGAATCAGATTCCAGAACAATCCTATGAGTCTTGATAAGTGGGTTAATCCCAGGAATATCAGACAAGGTCCAACCAATGGCTTTCTTATGTTTCCTAAGGACATCTAGAAGCATCCTCTCATGATTGGCTTCAAGATAAGAATAAATGACAATAGTATGTGTTTGATTGTCCCCTAGGAAGGCATAATTGAGTGCAGCGGGAAGTTCCTTCAATTCAATATCAGGTTGGTTCAAAATTTCAATAGAAGATTGGGACATTGGATCAAGATCAATTTTATTTCCTAGAGTTTTAGATATGATTGATTCCCCATATGTAGAATTTTCAGCTACTAGATTGGATTGATCAGATTTAGGGAAGGAATGTGGAGTGGTCTCTATGAAAGTGGTTTCCTGAAATGTTTCACTGATTTTTGGACCTAAGACTTCATCATAAGAGCAATTTGAAAATGATTCAATCCAAGGAGATAAACTTCCTTCATGTGAACAAAGTAAATCAATCTCATCCTAACTTAAACATCCATCAAATATTCCTTGATGTTCTATGGATTCATTATCAATGATTCCTATCATGTTTACTTCATGAATGTCCTTTTCATCCCCTATTTGTGAGCTTGCATTATAGATTTTCAAGTCTAGACTCATGTTCCCAAAGGTGATGGTCATGTTACCATTTCGGACTCGGATAACAGAGTTGATTGTTGCAAGGAAGGGGAGACCAAGGATAATTGGGGTTTGTTCCTTATTTCCTAAGTTTGGATGGTTTTCAAGGACAATGAATTCAGCAGGGTAGATGAAGTTTTCAACCTTTACTAGAACATCCTTTAAAATCCCCTTTGGAACCCTAATGCTACGATCAGCAAGTTGAAGTGTGACAGATGTGGGTTGGAGCTCTTCTAGGCCTAACTGGCAGTACACAGCATAGGGGATGAGATTGACACTAGCACCTAGGTCACACAAGGCCTTTAAAACTTTTCTCTCTCTTAGTTTAACATTGATGTAAGGGCAACCTAGGTCTTTCAACTTAGGAGGAATGGTCCCTTGAATGGTGGTACTCACATTAGCAGCCAAAAGGACTTGGTTTTTATGTGAAAATTTTCTTCTAAAAGTGCAAAAGTACTTAAGGTACTTTGAGTAGGCAGGTATGGTTTAGACTACATCAATAAGGGGAATGTTCTACTTGACTTGTGATAATATTTCTTTCAATGTTTCACTCAATTCAGGCTTTGTTTTCCCCCTCATGCGTTGAGGAAATGGTGCAAGTTGTGGGGTTGTTTGTTGAAGAGTTTTTTCTTTCACATTAGTATCAGTTTCCTCAATTTGATCTTGTGGTTCACTTAAATTTTCATTAGAGTTTGAAGCTTCAAGTGGTTTTTGACTTATTTGTTTAGGTTTCTCAATTGATTTCCCACTTATTAAAACAGTCACAGCCTTTAGTTGTTCATGAGTTGTTTGAGTACAGCTTGACTCTCCCCTTGAATTTGAGGATGGTACAGCCTGATTAGGCATGGGTTCCTTTCTATTTTTGATGGTTTGAAGTTCTTGTTTTAGGGAATATACTTCCGAGTTCATCATTTCCATTTGTTTGCACAGTTGTTCTAGTAGGCTTTGTGGAACAATTTGGGTTGGTGCTTGAGAATATTGGTTCATCCCAGGGGGATATTTTTGAGGTGGGATGGTTTGTTGAAAATGGACCAGTGGATATTGTTATTGGATATTTTGGGTTTGGAACTAGTTATGGGTTTGGTAGTTTTGATGGGGGTAAGTATTTTGTCCCTGTGGTTGGCTAGGTTATTGGTTATCTTTCCAGCGGAAGCCTAGGTGGTCATTATACCCTGGGTTGAAGTTGTTTTGGTATTGAGGCTTTTGAAAGTTCAAAGCATTTACTTTTGCTGGGGTTCCTCCTAAAATAACATCCTTGATGGATGGAATGGTTGGGAAGTTGTCTGTCTTATGGTCATGTTTGTCACAAATTGTGCAAACAGGGTCTACAGTTTGGATTTCATGGACTTTCCTAAGGTCTATCTCTTCAACCTTCCTAGAGAGTGTTGTGAGTTTAGCCCTAAGGCTTTCATCTTCTCTAAGTGTATGAATTCCAGTAGTTCATTGTGAATTTTCAGAATAATTTGAAGTTCTCCATGTTTGGTTTTGTTCAGCAAGGCTTTCCAGATACTCATAAGCATCATTTGGGGCTTTATTTTTAAAGGTTCCATTGCACATCATGTCAATGAATTGTTTGTTCCCTAGACCCAACTCTTCATAAAAATTTCTCACTTATTCAGGAATATAAAAACCATGGTGTGGAACCATGTTTAGGGTGTCTTTGAACCTCTCCCATGTTTCATATAATGAATCTCCCATTTTTCAAAAAAAAATTGGATGCTCTTTTTAAGTGAAATTGTTTTGTGGTGGGGAAATTATTTTTTGTAGAATTCTCTTTGTAGTTGGTCCCAAGAGTTGATAGATGATGGTCTCAAATTTTTTAGCCAATTTTTAGGTCGATCCTTTAAAGAAAAAATAAATATACTCATCTTAGCTGATTCTAGTTGATTTGGGGGACACATGGTTTCTACAATGTCATTGAATTCCTTAACGTGAAGGTAGGGCATCTCAGACTCCATTCTATGGAATGTGGGAAGGTGGTTTAGGACATGGGATTTAAATATGTAGTTGGAATCTCCTAGTTAATTGTGTCTAATTCATGAGGGTACATTGGTCCAGGAAGGTGTGAGTTAGTCATTCATGGTTTGATCGACTGCATTCCCCAAGTTTGGGGCTGCCTCATTTGGGTTTCCATTTTGGTTCCCACCCGGGTTTATGAGTTAGTTTCTTTGAATACCTTCCATTGAAATAGGCTTAATTTTTTTCTCTAGAGTATTATAAAGATTATGATCTAATGGAAATAGTTCCCTTGGTGTACTTGACTCCCCAACCCCAGGACTATCTACCCTAACTAGACGGTTTGACTAATTGCAGGTGTAGGCGAACATACGCCAAAATAAAAAAATGAGAAAGGTACAGGATAATATAATTTGGATGAGAAAATAATAAATGGGGGATAATAGAATGGGTGTTTAGATGACTTACTTTTTTCCCCATCAATGGTGCCAAAATTTAATTCATGCTCAAATTTACCCAAAAGAAGAAGGTAGGACGGTCCTTGTAGTCTAGTTTGGGTTGTCTAATCCTCAGAGACCTAAGAAGTAACCTACAGAAATGTACATTCTATGGATTATTTTTGGATATGAAGTGGCCAACTTGGGTTGATTTAATATGGTTTTAAAGTATCACTAATAGATTTAAGTTAATTCAAATTAAGCTAATTATTTGATCCTAGGTTATCGCTCGGGGTGGATTGGATGAATTCCTTTTTTAATGATTTTAATTTCTTATATTTGAGATGGGTTCATTTAAGAAGATCAAACAAAATAATCACTTACTAGTTTAATGCTTGAACACCCTAATACTAATCACCTATACACTTTAATTATCAAAGTTTTGAGCACTCCAAGGTAAAGGTTCGTATTAGCACTTGAAATGTGTGGCCTTAAATTCAATAAAGATGAAGAGGTTTTAAAATCATCAAATAAAAATCTCATTTAAAAGAAGTGATTATCCATTAATGGAGTGAGAAATAAAATACAATCCAGCCCCTTTCTACTCCCTTGGATCAACCCATAAAATAGTTATCCCTCCATTGATGACATGTCTTCAACGGAAGCGGGAAGTAGACTTACGAGGGTGGAATTGAAAAAGTAAAAACAACAACAAAAATCAATCACTCCACCGTTGTGTGATAAATATCACAAAGTATGGTGTGAATAAATTCACACCTTGAACCAAAGGTATCAATTTGATATGTATAAGAACAGAATAAGAGTAAAGGAAGAACTTTTATTAAGAAACTAAGGTGAATTAAACAACTTACATGAGAAAGAAATGTGATTACAAACACAAAGCGACAACATAACACTACAATGAAACCAAGCACCAAAGATGAAAAAATACCCCATCACCACTGACTTAAATAGGAATTTTGGGAGACTTGGGTTGAGAATACAATGGTACAAATCATCCCACTTGATTATGGTAGGCCTAGGGTGGTGCAAAGCTTGCGGAACTTGGACTTTTCCACTCTTGACCCGAGGTGGAAGCCAGCTTGCAACCACCAAACAGATGCTCTTGGAAGACCTTCTAGATGGACGAATTAGAGTAGTCCATAGAAGAAGAAAATAGATCCCCAGATTTCTCCTAACCTCATGTAAAATTTTGCCCATTTGGAGTTGTGGATTCTGAAATATGATTAGATTGGTAGGATGTTTTCTGAGCCACAGAATCTGGAACAGAATTTTATCTCCAAATTGGGCCGCCTTAATAACCACCATGGAGGCCTAATTAGCACTAGATCATGAATAATGATTTGTTACTATACATTTATTATAGCATCCCATGAAATTTGGGCTTTATTGGGCCTGTATGTTGGGCCCTGCATTCTCATCAATGGGCTAGTGTCCAATCTGACTTCTCCAGAATTCTTTGCATGAAATCCCATGTTGGTGGTCTTCCAATGTGGATCTTCCAACACTCCACAAATATGAATTACTCCCAATATAATTATAAACCTGAAAATTAAATATGAAAATAAAATCAAGATCATTGGGTACTTTAAATGATGTTAAAAAATGTATCGCATAATAGTGCAATTTAAGAAGGAATTACAATCATAATGTGAAATGATGTTCAAAGTGTAAAATGCACTAAAATGGTGTTTATGAATAATAAATAACATGAATATTATATATATTAACAAATAATATTGGCCTAATTTAGTGTCTAATCAATAGGGAAGAGGCTATATCCTTTCAAAATAAAGTATTGAGATGTGTATTTATATATATCATGAAACATTGGAATATTCTTCCAACTCTCCCTTTATAAATAGATGAAACTATAAATAGTTTATACAAATATTATTTCCCTTCCACTTGATTTTAATATTAAGAAACAAATATACATATATAAATGCAAAAATAATCAAAATGCTAGCATGACATATTCTATAAAATAATTTTAAATTAATCCAAACAAGGAAAAATATATTGAATGGGAACAACTAATTCATACTATAAATAAAATCAGGCACAATTAATTCATACTTTCTAAAAGATATTTGAACCTTCAAGAAATCTAATTGGAGACAAGAAAATCTATAATCGAACATGCAATGATGAATCTGAAAAAACCTGAGGGTGTGTGAATATGGTAATGCAAGAATGGATTCCACCAGATTGAAAAAAAACGGTTAGGAATTCATGCCAAAGAACGATTGGAAATAGAGAAATGACAATGTGTTATATTTAATTCAGAGACAATCGAATCTATCTTCGATGCTTAAGATAAGGCCAACAAAACCTTAGGGTTCATTAAGATCGTAATGTGATATTGGACCACTAGATTAAAGAAACGAGAGAGTTAGGGCTTGGTAGAGAGAGAAATGAGACTTTCTTTGTGAGAATGGAAGACCATGAAATGAATCCATTGATGATTCATAAAATTTTAAAAGATATATAACATCAATTTTTATATAACCAATGTGAAAATGGAGTTTTTCATGTTGGTTGTATGATAACCAACATAAAAATTCAGTTTTTCACCTTAGTTATATGTTATAACCAATGTGAAAAAGTGGAAAAGATGGGTTTTTCACATCAGTTATATAATAACTGATGTGATAAATGGATTTTCCACATCGGTTCTTGTAAATAATGACATGAAAAAGAAATATTCACAGATTTTCATGCCATTTCTAGATAATAAACATGAAAAATGTGACGTTATAAATAGTTTTTGTGCTATCAAATTCCAAATGGAGTGATTCGGAAGGAGTAAAGACACCCAACATTGTTTGGAAGAGCTTGAGGTTTGAGGGAGGAGAGATATATGATGAATAAGAAAAATTCCAAGAATGAAATGTGATAAAACCTACTGGGACAAAGATATTTACATCATAAATAGTATACTTATAGTGTAAACTCCCCATAATTCATTTACACAAAAAAAATATGTCACCTTGGGATAAATTTATCTTGAGCAATGATTTTACAGTGTAAAAGTGGTTCTTGTGGTGCAAAAGTAATTTACGACGTAAAATATAAATTTACAGACTAATATTTTTACACACTAAACCATTTTATGGTTAGTTCCCAAAAAATAATTTATGTTTTAAGCCATAACTTATGATGTAAAAGTGTCCAACATGCACTATAAAAACTAGGTTATGCATAAACTCCCAAAAAAACTCTCGAGCCCTCTGAACCTAAAAACTAACTATTATACATCGAAAGATAATACCTTAAAATACAAGATGTTATAGGCTAGTTTGTTTTAATAACCAATAATATTAAGTATATGATATTAGAATTACTTAGTTCAATTATGCATTAAATTCCTTTGAAACCTTAAATTAATCATTCCATGCTTCTATAAGAAACTAGATTCACTTTTTGAAAAATTTAAACTATAAGTTGCACTAGAAGGAACTACTCTAACACATAGAATATTTCAATTACTTAAGAAATTTTCTTAAAGTACTAGTCTTATGATTTTCTTACTTTAAGATTATCATTTCAATGATTAATATAAAGTTTATTTTGATGATGAAGATGCATTTATCTGCAACAAAACTTTTTATCGAATGAATATCATGTCTTAAATCTTTTCATCAAGGACTTTTAATGAAAATTATCCCAATAAAATTGATGACCACGTACATCATATCCATTTAGTGATCCAAGATCCATACTTCAATAAGAAATGAGTATGTTGTGGAGTTTCTCTCACTACTTAGTTATTTAGGTAGGGAATCATCTCAATCAGATCTTTTGTGACTCTTGGATAGTTGAGTGGATAACCCTTTATCAAAATCAATCATATGGATTCACTTAACTCTATTCCTATGATAAACTAATCCTATTAGGGTCTCTTGGGTAGTGTAACCCAAATTATGTTCCAAAAATAGGGTAAAAAAGGTCAATCCAAGGGAACCCAGCTATGTCATGACCTACCCAAGGATGTTATAGTGTCACCTGTTACTTGTTTTCCTTACACAAGATAATCCATGGGAACCTAGGTATGGCATGACCTACTCATTTGGATGATCAAGGTCTTGAAAAATGTCTCTTTAGAAGAAATCTCACACTTAGTATTTTAGGGGTTTTCATTTTTAAAGTCTCACCAATTTAATATACATCATATGCATATTAAATTCACAGTTATTATATCCTATGTAATAATTATATTCTCATATTTTATTCCATTTATATGTATGCATGTTTCTAATGATTTAGTTTTGGAATCCCTATTCCAACTACCAAATTAATGTGTTCATGCCACATTAATGTGTAACTCTTTATATAACCCACAAGTTTGTGTTAATAACTCAAAAACAGAATTCAAGTATATTCATACATATCAAAATGCATCATATGCATAAGGTACATGAACACTTCATGTAAAGGAATAGGGTTATATGAGATTGAAAAACTCCACATGAGTAAGCCCAGGGCGATAGATGGCCAACCCCTTTCACTTTTCTAACTAATGCAAGCCTCCAAGAAAGTAGGTTGTCTGACCCCATATCCCTCTACTTGGAGATACTTTTCTCAAGATAGAATTCAATTTGTAATATCTCTAACACCTAATATGCACAAATTATTACCAACAACCATTTACAAGCTCATAACTAAAATAAAAACTAAGGTCAGTGTAGATGAAAACTAAATTCATTATCATACCAAGCATGTAATGTAAGGCTCTATCCTAGATGAAATTTATCATATAAACTTTGGCATATAGTCATTCATAATATAAAAAATTTATAAATATGAATAAAATAGGTAATTAACTTTAAATAAATGAACAATTCAAATATTTAAACATGAGATAAACATTTATTAACAATTTCATAAATAAAAAGGTATTTATAAACACTTATAATTTCAGCTTTAACATTATGGATGTTCCATAATTTTGAATATAAACTCTTTATATTCTTTTCGATATGAACTCTTTTATATGTATAATTATATGGAATTTCCTTTTTTAAAAATATATGATATTATATGAATTATAAACAATTTATAATTCAATTTCTATTATGTAAAAATTTTACATAATCTAAATATCATATACTTAATTATTATTTAAACCTTGATCATATTAATCGTCAAAACATTTTTTATGTGACTTAAATAATATCCAAATAAAGCACCTTTAATTTGAACAATTTCAAATTAATTAGTTATGAATTAAACATGAATGTCAAGGAAATTTAACAAATAAATAAACAGTTTATTTATTTTCCAAAACATGAGACATTTATGAAATATTCATAAATAAATTCTAATTATAAACATTTTATATATTAGTAATAATATAAACATTTTATATTCATTTTCAATATGAACCCCTTTATATTTTATATTAAATGGAATTTATATGACATTTCATGAATTATAAACATTTTATAATTCAATATCTATTATATAAACATTTTATATAATATTAATATCATATATTTTGTAATTTATAGACAATTTATAAATCACCCTTTATAATTTATAAATAAACATTTTACTTCTATAGCATAAAGAATGGCATTTAATTTGTCAAAGGGTATTTTAAATAATAATATTTAATATTTGGAATATTTTTTTAATTAATGATTCATAAGAATTAATGTGATTAATTATAAACAAATTATAATTAATTAATTTACATACCATTTATAAATTAAAATATTCCAAAAATACCATTTTTAATGATTTATAAACTTTTATAAACCATACATATTTGAAAAATATTTATCAATTTATCATAAAAATTTTATAGTTAATTAATTTATAAAAAAAATTATAAACTTTTGTAAATATTTCAAAATATCTTTTTCATTATTTATAATCAATTTATAAATAATATAATTCAATGCAGAATTGAATTTTATTGATTAAAATAAGTAATTTATTTATTTTCATAAATAAGAGTAATAAATATGAACTTTTCATATTTGAAAAAGGTTAATAAAACAAATTTTATTAAGCCTTATTAATATATTCCCATTTTATAAACCATTTTATAAATACAAATAACATAAATAATTAAATAAACTTTTTATTTAATTACTAAATATGAATTTTTATATTTATTTCCAGGCTTGAAATATTTTGTTTTAAAATTCAAAAAATATGTTTTTCATAAAATAATAAACACGTTGATTCGTTAAAGAAGCCTACCTTATGATACCACAAATGGGTTTCATACAATCATCATATGACCATATGTAGTGGAATACAACCCAAACACAGATATTTTTATCTTCAAGAAGGTTTTGAACCATTGGTATAGGCTGGAAAATCATTGGTATAGCATATGTCAACGGTTCTCCAATCCATTGGGAGTTTGGTTGTGGGTATAATCCTATATAAATGGTTTTCTATAAATCGTTGGCATATGACACATTTATGTAAACTATACCAATAGTTTAAATAAACCATTGGTATAAGCCAACTCCCTTTAAACAATACCAACGGTTTGGAAACCATTGGTATAAGTCGACTCCCTTTAAACAATACTAATGGTTGACAAACCATTGGTATAGAGTGCTCTAAACTTCACATCCAGTAGCCCCTCCTCCACCTTGTCTCAAAACACCATCACCTGAAAAAAAACACTACACCATTGCCTATAAAAACACTATCAAACAGAAGCTACAAAAACACTACCAAACAATATAAATAATTCAACAGTTGATTAATGCATTAAACTAGTGACAACCCATATTTAAAACATCACATATATGCATTCACATCCAATCATCATATAACATGTATCATAAATATTAAACAAAAATGTAAAGGAACAATCTCTCTCTCAACACAACCAACATCATCACCATCACCATCACCATCGTCATCTTCATCATCATCATCATCATCATACTCACCATCATCCTCACCACCATCCTCACCATCGCCATTACCATCACCAGGAACGTCATCATCCTGACCACCACTAGGACCAATGCCTTGTGCACCATATAACATATGCATCATCGACATATATATATCACAATCTGTAGCGGTATCTAGTGAAAGTTATGGACATAAGGCTACCATAAATTTCATAAATTCATCATTCACCTTTTGATTTCATTCTCACTCCTACATTACCATTTTTTTGGCCTCTTCTGTCCTGGTATGAGCCTATGTTTCCTCTATGCAAGCTGTTTCCAACTCGGTGCAACCAAAAATGGAACCTGAAGTTGTCCAACATCTAGTGGGGACAATACTCTTCCTGGGTCAATAGTGTAATATCTCATGGTGCTCGTCTCTTAATACTTGATGCAAATGATCATTTGGTCCAAATTTGTTAGCTTCTTTCTCATCAAGGGCCTCTAAAGAACATTGTTAAAAATATAAATGAACTATTTAGTTACAAAAATAGATATTAAAATTTGAAATCAACAAATTAAACCTTACAATATACCATTGTATCTGTCTGTTTACCATGGTTCCATATTTCTTCTTTCTGCTTGAGCAAAACAATTTTGCTCGAGGTACATGTCCTTAAATATTAATAATCACCCTCTACAATGACATTGAATGTAAAAAACCATTATTCAAAATTTGTTATTAATAATGAATTCCATAACTAAAATCAAATGGATATACTCAATTATGGAATACGATTTGTTATAATGATTGATTACTTTGAGCTAGTATGTGATGAGTTGGTTAACAAAAGAAGTTTTATATAATAAATTGGGAAATTTGAGAATATGATTAAATTTTGATTTGAAAAATTAACTTAAAGTGTAATTTAGGGATTCTTATTTATATATATTATTTCCAAGAATATAAGGTCAATGTAATTACAGAATATGGAAATAGAATGTCTTTATTTAAAAAAACTATTTAAGATTAAATACATGTATAATATGGTAAAATGGAAAGGTGAAATGTATTCTAGATGTGTTTCTATTTGTTTTTTTTATGTTTCTATGATTTATTTTTAAAGTGGTTAAAATAGGGAAAAGCAAGGTAAATTTTTCATTGACGGATATTGATGAAAGCGTATAGTCAATATGGATTTTATGTGTGTATTTTGAGTTGGTTTAAAGTGAATTCCATTTATTTTTTTAGGTGAAAAAATAGTATGTTAATGATTAGTATTATAATTGAGGTGATAAATGGATTTTTGAGGCATGTTTAAATGGGAATTAGAATAAATCAAATGAAATTTATTTGTATAGAATTTTTTTTATTGGTCTAGAATTTTATTAAATTCATAAAGCATGATAGTATGAATTATTTGGTTTATATTAAGAATATTTTAGATATATGAATTAATGAAAATAATTAGTTTTAAAATAAAAATAGGAATACATGAAATATTATTGTGGAAATGTATGATTTTTATTGTGTATAAAAAATACATAATGGGAACTATGGTTTGTGTTAAAAGTTTTATTTACATGATCAAATATTTAATTATTGTTTTGAGAAAGATGATAAAAGGTATTGGTGCTTTTTTTTCTTAAAAAGACACATGAAATAATTGTATTTACTATTTATTTGTTTAAATCATGTTAATGTTCAATTAGTATGAGAGTATATAAAATTCAATTTTTATGTTCTAGAATGTGTTTTGATTGGGGCTGTTTTATTAATAAAAATTCAATTAATATGGTATTATTATCTAGTTAAATGGAATATTAAAGTGGAGTGATTAATTTGAATACAATTTTTTTCATTTTTGTTTAATTATTATAAAAATCATGATTATTTAAATGGTTTTATTGGTTGAATTAAACTTTTCTTGGTGATTATGGTTGTTTTGAGGTTTCTTTTTTATTTGTGATGAGTTAATCCTTGATTTAAATAATTAAATTTAGTAATGGGATAAAAAAATTATTTGAGTAATTTGGAAGATCATTTAACCAAAGTTAAATGATTAGTTTAATTGATTATCTTATGTATAAAGTTTTGTTAGTTTAGTTTAAGGATCATTAAGGTGTGTCTACCATGAGTTAGGATAATGATTTCATGAGTTTTAAATGATGACGAGTTTGAGTAATTTTAGTTAAAACCTTAGAAATTAGTGGGTGCAGACCTAGTATGATGATATGGTTGATGAATTAAACTTTCATCAAAGAGTTATGTGCTAATAATTCACTACTCTAGTGTATTATGGATAATCTGATAATTGAATTCAGTTGTTTTATGATTTTTTTTATATGAAATTGGCTAATGATTCAAAGAGGTATGTGCTAACATGATTTATTATTGATTAATAATGAGAGCACATGTGAAATCCTGTTATGTATAGCTTAGAATATGGTAGGGAATTAAGTATTCTATGGAATAAAATGAGTTGTGTGATTTAATAGATACCTTAAGTGGAATAAAATATTTTATGATGTTTTATTTTATTGAATTTATGTTGTGAAAATTTGATTATCTGGTATTTAATAATCATACCATGTTATTTAAAGGGGTAAATTGATGGAATAAGGTTTAAAGGTGATAAAGGTGCTAGTTGTTGAATTAATAACACTAAATCATATTGATGTGTTGGAATTTTTTATTTTAATAGTGTTGTTTTTGTGGTGAGTGGTCATTAATGATCTATAATGATTTGTTTAAATCATTATGTGGCACATTGACATGTAAAAGGTATTTTACATGATGTACTTTCTTGTTTGGGTTAAATAACTTGTGTGTGTTGCTGGAATTTAATTAAAACTTGATATTAAGAGTGGTATAAGTAACTAAATCAGGTGTGAGTTTCAAGGGAGATAATGAGTTATTAAATGGGAATAAGAAGTGGTTTAAATAATGGTTTATATAAATTTCTTCAATATTCAATGCTAGAAAGTAAGGAATTGCATCCTAAAATCTTTTACAAATTTCTTAGGGCCACCTTTGAGTTACAAAGATGTTTTGTTAATGCTTGTGGGAGTTTATAGACATAATTAAAAGGGGATTGATTGAAATTAATAAAGGTTAAGACTAGTTATATGGTTTAAAATTGATGATTAAATCATTAATTAATAAACTCGAGGAGATGAGTCCTTGAGTGGTGTGTTTGGGTATTGGGGTATAAAGTATGATTAATTTGTTGGAATTAAATATGTGTTTGGAATGGGGTTAAGTAAACTTTAAATAATTAATTTTAAGTGAACACCTTGTTTCTAGATAAATTTAATGTGTGCTTATTAATCATTTTTGTTTTAAAAATGATGGTTTTGATTTTATAACTTCAAATAATGAAATTATCTAGAGAATATGTTTTGGAGAAGTTTGATATGGATGTCATTATTGTGTTTTATTTTGTTTTGAACACAAAAAACATGTTCAAAATGAAGTGATATTTGATGATCCATTTAAGATGATGTTCATTCCAATATTTATGGAGTGTTTTAAGATGATTAGAAGCAGTTTTGAAGATTTTATAGAAAATATAGAAGTATTTTGATATGTTGTGGAATTTGGATCCAAGTTAATAAAATTCTAGGTCTAGAGGTGTGTATGAGTTACTTTTGATGAAGTAGAAGTATTTATAATGTAATCGCTTAGCCACATTGTAGAAAATCCGACTACACTATATATGTGGAATATAGTTTGAAAAGAATAATAAGAAGTATGAAGAATAAGGAATTTAGAAATACGTAAAAAATGTTGTGTTAATAGAATTTTTATTTCAATTTGAAATTGAAATTATATTTGTTGCTTCTAGTGTGTGATATATGTTGTGATTCATGCATGCATTTTGTTGGAGTGATGTGTGATAGAAAAATAAAAATAGTGATTACTCTTTATAGAAATTATTGAGAATATTTTTGAGTGAAACAAGAATAAGAAGTTTCTATGTGGATCACATGATAATAATAAGTAACCTATAATTATACAAGTTAAATAATATATGGTTTTTGAAGTTAAATTTTTTTATTTTTTAGTATAGGTTTTCATAGAGAATTATTTATCGATGATTAAAGTATGATTATCCATCATATGCTATAACTGATAATATGTGATATGATACAAAAAATTTAGAAGGTTGGAATTTCAAAGTGGTTATTTTTTGTGATTATAGGGATTACATAAAGAGATTAATGTCATATACACAACTCGTTACACAACACTGTTATGCTACAATGTTTTCAAAGATTAATTTTTTGCAAACATATGTTGCTAGATTTCCAGAGATTAATCGATCTATATCTGTGATGGGTATAATTTTTCTATTTCATTCATTGTAATATACTTTATTACAGTATATTGGTTTATCATGTGTCTCACACACTAGTTATACCTCAAATAAAATTATTTTGTCGGTAATGTTAACCATACGAAAAATCAATAGTTAGGTTTCACCTAATCCTTCATTAGGAAAGGATGGTTATTCATAGACATCAAAAGGAATAGTTTAGGTTTTGGGATCCTCCTTTGATAACCTAGTAAGGTTTTCTCCCATTAAAAATATAGGTTCTTTCTATAATGGAAGAAAGGTTGTATTGAGTTTCTGATTCTATGTGTGAAAAATTCATATTGTAAACATGGTTTGAAGGAAAATGGTGAAGATGATTTAAAGAATTAAAGGTTGATTATAAGAAGAAAATTGATGAAGTAATTAAAAATTAATATGGTTGTAAATTCAACTAGGTAAATACTTACTCTAAAATATATCTTTATTATAATAACTGAACTCAATATTAATCCAAATTCCTAAGTCAAGTCATCAAAAAACTCTTTAATCTATTTTTTCTCATCAATGTATTATAATTTTCATAAATTCACATATACATCAATATAGTTGTTAGGAAAAAATTATAATGAATCTATATAAGTTACAATTGAAGAAATTGTATTACCATAATTTATTTAAATAGAAAAATTATAAATGAGTGTCGTGCCTACTTCCTCTCATGTTTTGGCATTGTAGTTTACGCCAAAGTATGGAGGTATTTCGTAGCATCCTTGTTTTTTTTATTTCTTTATGATGCTTAATAAAAATAATAATTTTCAATAATACAAAACATATTATTAATGTAAATCATCGTAATTTTTATTCAAAAACCTCAAATTTGATTAATACCTTAAACTCGGAACTCTTCCAATGAGAAATCATTTCTCAATAATGTGATGTTGTACACTCATTCGTGATAGGTATGGACTCTAAATCTTTTCTAACTTTGTAAACTCAACCACTATAAAACTCATGCTTATATGCTCTCCACAACTCACCTAATTCCATGAGTCATGTAGTCCTCACATTCTCACTATCGGAAAAATTATAATGAATTTGGTGCCAAAATATTAATTCATATAAATACAATAATAATATAACATTAAATATAATGAATTTTCTTACTCATATTTTCACCCAAGAATTATCCTTTACTTCATTTTGAAGGTATCTTTAGGAGAGTGGCTTGACGAGAATGATGTCGGAGTATTTTCCAAGAGTCACCATAAAAATCCTTCATTCTTGCCCTATTTTTTCAATCATTTGATTATCCTAATTTTACTCAACCATTAATTTTATGTGGTGGTTTTACTCATGACACATACATGCACGCCCACATCACCTAGTGGAATATCTAGTTGTGAAAGAAAAAAAAACAAATATTATATCAATATATATTATAATGAAAATAAATTATGGTCAAAAAAGATTTACTAGGGTTCTATAAATATACCTGAGCCAGGCTAATCAATGGGTGACGCTGGATCCCTGGATCTGAAAGATTGTCAGCCTGTACAATAGGAGTGGGATCCAATGTCTTCTCATGAGGATTAGAATGTTTTGGAGTAGAATTTGAAGGAGCATAAATATATAATTTCGGGGAGAAGTAAGTAGAAGGAAAATAAGCTGATATAGACATTTGTGGAAAAGTATAATACGGGTGGGGAGTAGGATTCATCATTGGATAAGGGAAAGAAATATGAGGAGGATCATATGTAAATGGTGGCAAAAACATAAACGTCCTAAATAGCTCGGGTTCCTCTAACAACATTGTGGGATAATAAATTGTTCTAGATGGTATATTTGATGAAGGGACATGGTATTATTGGGTACGAAAAGTGGTACAAGTAGCTTTAGTACCACCCCCTTGTATCATATGCCTGAACACCATTGCCACTAGATTCATCAGAGAATAATTGTCTCCTAGGTGGTGGATTCTGATTAAAATTTAAAAACAAAATTTATCACATGACATTATATGTTATTGATATATATATATATATATATATATATTTGAAATAAAATACTCACAACAAGAACCTAAGGAGGAATGCCCAGCTCTCTCATGCGGTGATTATTGTGTGACATCCACTTCCTTCATACCACTTCAATGTTTCTCATTTACTACATTTGAAAATAAATATTCATTAAATTAGAAATTCATAATTGATGTGTAAGCCAAATAATAAAGAATGTGTGACTTGACTTAATCAAGTAATTCCAATTGTCAAACCAAATAAAGGATACATAGTGACATAAAAAATCATATTATAGTTCAATAACACTAATATATAGTTTTCATATGTAGTTTAAATATGATTTCTTCATTATAGTATGAAATCAATAGTATTTTTAATGTTTAGTTTGAATATTCTTACATTTAACTATGAAGTTTTACCATAAAATATCGCATGCTTCTGTATAACATACATTGAAAATTTTCAAGTGGAATCTGAAGAACCTTTGTAGTGTTTTGTTTTAATAAATTTTTGTATTTTTTGACAACTAACCTTTTTGTTGAAGAATGTTTTTGATATATAATAAGATGAGGTTGGTATTTACTGGAAGTTTTTCTCTATTTCTGAGAAAGAAAGAAGTTTCTGAGTTAGTAAGTTGCTGATCTTAAAGGAAGTAGCTGATTTTGAAGGGATTTGTTGAGTTTAAGTAAGTTTCTGAGCTTAAATAAAGTTGATGAGTTTGAAGGAAGTTGCTGAGTTTGAAGGAAGTTGCTGAGTTTAAGGAATTTTCTGATTTTGAAAGAAGTTGTTGAGTTTGAAAGATGTTGCTGAAGTCCTTTTTGTTACTAAAAGAATCTTGAAAAATGATGTTGTTGAAGAGTTAGAACTTATAAAGTTTCTCAAACTTTATAAACAAAATTAGATGATGATTTTTTATCTTAAAGTTCTCACAAATCATGAAAAGTTTCATGATAAAAGCTTTTGAAGAAATAGTGAATAGGTTTGAAGACTTTCAATGAGAAAAATTCTAATAAAAATTGGATCTATAATTCTGAGCAACATTCTGAAAAAAAATCGGATCTAGAATTCTGAGCAACATTCTGAGAAAAATTGGACCCAGAATTCTGAGCAAACATTCCGAGAAAAATTGGATCCATAATTCTGAGGAACATTTTGAGAAAAATTGAATCCATAATTCTAAGAAACATTCTTTGAAAAATCAGATCTATATTTCTGAGCAACATTTTGAGAGAAATTAGATCTAGAATTCTGAGCAATTCAGAACCTGATTTATGAACAATTTTTAACCTGATTTCTAAGCAATTCGAAACCTTATTTTTGAGTAATTTAGAACCTAATTTCTAAGAAATTTGGAACCTAATTTATGAACAATTTGGAACCTAATTTCTGAGCAATTCAGAACCTGATTTTTGAACAATTCAAAACCTGATTTCTGAGCAATTTAGAACTTGAATTCTGAGCAATTCGGAACCTGATTTCTAAGAAATTCAAAACCTAATTTCTAAATAATTCTGTACCTAATTTCTGATAAATTCAAAACCTAATTTATGAACAAATTGGAACCATATTTCTGATCAATTTGGAACCTAATTTCTGAGTAATTCAAAACCTAATTTCTAATCAATTAGGAACCTGATTTCTAAGCAATTTAGAACCTGATTTATGAGCAATTCAGAACCTGATTTCTGAATAATTCAGAACCTGATTTATGAACAATTCAGAACCTAATTTCTGAGCATGTTTTTGAGAAAAAACGAACCATGTTTCTGAGCATGTTTCTGAGAAAAACCAAACCAAATTTCGGTGCATGTTTTTTAGGAAAACCAAACCACATTTCTAAGCATGTTTCTGAGAAAATCTAAACCACATTTCTGGGCATGCTTCTGGAAAAATCTTAACCACATTTCTAGGAATGCTTCTGGAAAAATAAGAATCAATATATTCCATTATCAAATCTGAATTTCATCTTTGAGTAAATCTCAGAGAAATTTAATAAGGTTTGAATAATTCAAAGATTGAAAATTAAATATGAGAGATTTTCAGAGTTTTTTATATTTGAGTAAGTGGGGAAGATTTTCAAGTTTCCCACCATTGTTTTCTGAGTTGCCTATAAATATGTGCTCAGATCATTCGCTCATTTATAACTTTCACACGCACAGAAAAGGCGAAGTGCTGGAGAATTCAAATTGAAAGGTTCCCACCAGATTGAAGAAGTTTTCTTTGAGTGTTTAATAAAAGGAAAAATCAGAACCATCCTTACAGTACTGAGAAGATCGGACTTAGCTAAATCAGACCGAGGATTCAGACTAAGAATTTTTGGAACATATTCAAAAAAGTTTTTATTCTTGTGTTTAGCTTAATTATTCTTTAAGAAAACATTATAAACTGACGAGAGTCAGTATAATCTTTCTTATCGGAAGATATAAGGTGTCTAATGGGAGATGAAAAAAGTTGTATTCAATTTTTCATTATAATGGATTTCCATAGACCCGTGAGAGTGGCTATGGTAAGGACGTAGGTTCTCACATTGTGGTTGAACCTTGTAAATCGTGTGTGCCTTTCATACTTTACCACTCTTTCAGGTTTAAGTATTTGTTAAAGGTTGATAAGGAAAGAAATATTAACAGGTTTCAGGGGTTACGTTTATTAAAGTTTTGAAACTTATAAAAAGTGAACAACTGATTTAACCCCCCCCCCCCTCTTAGTTGTTCACTACTAGAAATCCCCTTTATACCAACGCTCTTATCCCAATGGTTTATTTCAACCATTTGGAAAGGGTACTTATGCCAATGGTTTGTTGTAAACTGTTGGTATACTAGTTTTTTAAGGAGGGTTTTCCCAATGGTTTGAAAAACCATTAGAATAGACCCTATTAGAGGTAGTTTTTCCAATGGTTTGATATAACCGTTGGGATACCACCATTTTTTCCAATGGTTTTATAGAACCATTGGGATAGTTCATGCAAATGACATTTCCCAACAGTTTTAATCAACCATTGGGATATAATTCCGCATATACAAAATCAAACAGATCCCATCCCGATCCGCCCACATTGTGCCCTAAACCAGAGCTCATGTTCTTCCCATGTGAACCCTTCTTCCCAATTCTTCCCATGTGAACCCTCTTCCCAACAATCGATTTTTTATTCTTCCACTTCCAATCTGTAAGTTTTAACTTAGTTTTATGTTCTTCTTCCATTTATTCCTATTTTTCATTCAGATTTATTTAAAGAAAAAGTTGTTTTTTGTTTTTTGTTTTGATTTACAGCTCCCCTGTTCTTTATAATCCATCCTTGATTTAACATCCACTTCAAATTGGTAAGTTCTAACTGAGTTATATATTCTATCTAGATTTTTTTTACCTTTTTTCATTTGGATTGATTTAAAGTTAGGGGTTGTTTTTTTAGTGTTTTGATCAATAATTTTTGCACTTTGATGTTTGGAAACTTATAGATCATGGTCTTTGGCAGTCTCAATGCTTAAGGTATTTCCATTAACCTGAATAAGTCTGTGATCCTTGTCAAAATCCTCTAGTAAAGATTCCCTCCTACTTGATATATTTTGGTTTTCAAGCATGCTAAATATATTCTGTTTTCATGAACCATTATGAGTATTTGACATGAAATTTTGTATTATGATCTTACCTAATTGCTGGTGATTCTCATCAGCCAGCTCGAGGGGGACCACCACATAGACCTGTTACTTCATTAAGGAATTAGCTTTACTAACCTTGCCCAGATCATCCAACCCCATAGTGACACCACCAATTCTAATAATTTTGATAAGATTTGTAGTAGATGGCATGATTGAAACATCCATTCCAAGGGATTTTTTCCCATGCTTCCTTCAGTTTGAGGCCAATAGTTGTGTCCCTCTCCTTTGGAGTAGCCACCTGTACATTTATAGCTTGAGGAGCCCCAGGTACCATTTTCTTCTACACCCCTCCCACGCTAGGTTTTATACTCAATCCCACCTCACCTTGATTATCCTTTTCTTGTGCATTATCCTTGTCATTTTGAGTTCCATAGGCATCTCTTATAGAAGCATGATAATTTTCCTTAGTACCGACTTTGGGTTTGGCCATAGCAAGAGGTTTATTCTTAGATCCCTTCTATTTTGAGAAGGATACACACATTGTAGAAATATTCCCCTTTAAATCTCCTCTAGTATAATTTTTTGATAATCTAAATAAGTATGAACAAGTGAATATGAATTAGTATCACAAAGATATTATTTCCCCTTATTAGTACCTGACCTCATAAAAAGTCCCTCCTGTAAATCTGTAAGGTCAATTCCTTCACTACCTAAGAAATACTAGGCTTGGTTCTTCTTTTCACACCAGGATTACTGGTTCCCTTTATTTATACATTCAATAGGGCCCTTACCACCCTACTTCAAGGATACAATAAGTTGTGGTTTCTCATCATACTGATTGTAAATCCTGAAATCCATCCCAGTTTCTAGTGAAAATAAGGACTTCTCAGTGGAGTTTATCCTTCTCGGATAGTCATTACTTCCATTACCCTTTTCATATTATTCCATCCTTGAATATTTCTTCATGCTAGCTCGAGAAATATTTTTAAAGGACAACCCTTATCTAACCATTGGTGAGTCGCCATTCTTCTTAACTTGAGCATTATCCTCAATTAATTATTGAGTTTGTGGTTCTCCGCACTATAGAACATTAGTAATAGGGCTAATTCCAAGCTATAGTTCCTCCCACCATTGGAATTTACTACAATGACATGATTATAGTGGCCCACCAACCCACTCAGTGTGATTCTCAATGCCCCTCACCTAGACATGTGCAAGAATGTTAGCCTTACACTAGTATCAACACTTTTTTCTCTTTTTCATGCTAAAATGGGCATACCTTAACCATCCAAGAAAACCTAAACACTATATATTCCTAAAAAATCCCTATCCAACTCTTAAAACACACCCTTGATACCCAAATAGATACACCTGATGCAGTTTCCAGATCATCGCAATCTATCTCACACAAAAACACTAGTCAGATATACATTAGAAAACCCTTCTTGAAAACATTTGGATTTCACTACATACACACTACCTAAATATCCAATCATGAAAAATTTAAGACTAAAGTAACCCCATGGTAATTTAAGTACCCACACCAATGTTTTTACATAATTCCCCATGTGATCTTCTATGTTGGATCATCATAAACCATCTTGAAGCCAACATCCATGCTCAGACTCCACCCAATATCATATCTCAATTTATACATGGAATTCACCATAGAATAAAAATGTATTTGTGTCCACTTATTCACTAGTATCATAATGTTATAATTCTATCCCATGGTCAGCTCCACACTCTAGTGGCCCTCCCATCACAAGGGTCACATGCCCATAACTAATACATCACTCCCTGCCATAAGAGTGTTGTTACCTTCACTTCATTGGACCAAACTCCCAACCTCCATGAGTCATGCTCCATTAATTTCTGAAATCAAAGATTGGGTGTGGTTATACCTATATCACCTAATATATAGTACAAACAGAATTTACCACATGTTTCTGGCTTCTGATAACAACACCCACAACATGTAATAAGATCTATCTCACACGTGCTGCTCATTCCATGGCACTCCCCTTATTCTCATCCAAAGTTTCAGGTCACCACACCCACAATAATTTCATCAAATTTTCCCAATCCCCATGAATATGGAGTCTTTAATGACTTATTTTCATCGAAACATAGGGGTCACATGTCATGTTGTGATAAATTTTTAAACTTGAATTACTGAGATGCCCTTTAGCATGTTAGTTTAATTTTAAGAAGAATCACTCTAAGCACTTTTCTATTAGACCAACTGCCACACTAGGGATACAACCACCTCAATAACAACTAACACGTGATATCATTTCAAATACTCAAGTGTACACCTATTCTCACACTACACTTAAAAGAACACAAAAATAATCTCAGGTTTAGGCATCAAAATGATCCTTCCCTCCAATACCAACCTCTATACTAAAGCACTAGCACTCAAGGCACCTTCCTTAAGAAAAATAAGTCATCGCCCTAATAACATAATATAATTTATAACACCCATATTCATTGATTCCATATTCTAAAACATCTACATGTTCCCCACACATCTAAAACACTTATGATATCAGGTTAATACCTTTCATGGATATCTTAAATCATCAAACCCACCCACTCAACATTATCCTAATATGTGCTTAAAAATTATTGGGACCTCAAAATTTGTCCTTTTGGTCCAGCCTCACGCAATCCACTTCTCATGTGAGGAACTCCTACCCCTATTCTAAAACACACGACATCTAATACTCCATGGACAACTACTTTCCCTAAGTCACACAAGCCCATTAATACACACCCATTATCATCATCACTAAGTTCAAAGACACCTGCTCTAGGGTTTAATACTAATATAGGTTTAAAATCAACCACCCTACCCACTCTCAGGTTAGTTATAAACTTATAAGGGTTGTGAGAAACTATGATATAAGATGATATCTCACATCTCTTAAGGTTGTATCTCAAACAAAATATAGTAGGTAACATCCCACTATCTAGAAAATATTGTATCCATGGGTGAGGTATGTTCAATAGATTCATTTGAGTGAGGTATGTTCATTGGTATGTTCTTTGTTCCGGGTCACCACACATGCTAGAACCCCCTCAAATGGAATAAAAATGTGAAGTTTTTATAAGTTTTTAAAATTATGTATACGGTATTGTAGAGTTTTTGGAGATGTTTGTATATGGTATTGTAGAGTTTTTGCATATTCTTGTGGTTTGTGAAATGTATGAAATGTTGGAGGCTGGTGTATGAAATATTGTAGACTTTGGTATATTGGCTTCTGTGTACAGGTTTATGTGTGAAATGCTGGAGCTACTATGGAGAGTTGTTGTGGAGCTACAAATCTGGGTGAATACTATACCAATGGTTGTATGTAACCATTGGAAAAACTATATGCCAACGGTTCAAAAACCATTGGTATTACACCATTTTCTTTGTAAACCAATGGATTAAAACCGTTGGTAATTATCTATCTTAACGTTTCTAAGAAACCATTGGGAAACTATAAGTTTTATACCCTATACCAACAGTTATTTATAAATCATTGGTATATGTATTTCTCGGCGCCAGACTACATGATGGTTTTCCAAACCATTGGGATATTGTATACTAATGGTTCACCCCGCCCCCACATGACAACTGTCACAACCCGTCCTTGGGACCTGTGTCGTGACTACCCCAAGTCTGCCTTCCATAGGCCAGGGGTTGGCGACTAGAACCAAAGGCGTAAATCCCTAAGCTCGGAAGGCATTGCCTTTATAAAAGTAAACAAACACAACAGAGTATGCAACAGGAAGTAAACACTAAGTAAAATTGAATAAAAAAGTATGTGCTGAAAAGTAAATGGGCCAGTATACAAACCCAACTGTAAAGTACGGTACAACTAAAAAGCTAGTACAACTGCAGTAAAGTAAAACAGAAACCACTGAGTAGTCCTCCGGGAATCCCACTTGAAGGGTGGGTATAGATGGTCTCCTCAGCACCTCGGGTCCATCCGTCTGCTCCATGTACGTCTCGCTAAGTGTTCCACCTCCAGGTACCGTCTATCTCTACAAGTCTCTACCTCAATCAGTGATGTCCATCGTCTGCATCCAACACAATGTAGTGCAGGCATAGCCTGTACAGGGGTGTGTATATGATACTCAGTAGGGACCCCGATACCTTGAAGGTCTCCCAAAATCCACGAAGGATAAACCAAAAAAGAAAGACACAAACACAAAGTATCAACCAACTCTACTTAGGTATATGCCCATACATATACCTAAGTTATCAATCTCAGTTCGGCTCTAACTCTCGAGCCCAAGCACAACTCAGACCACATAGGAAAGTAAGTCAATCACATCGATGATAATGATTGAAAGTCAAGACTCAGCTCACACAGGTATACACCTTTAGTATAACGATAGAGATGATCAGATGTAGTCACTGATTAATCTAAGTTGTCGGAACCACATAGGATACAAGACCAGCTAAGTTGTCGGACCCACACAGGATACAAGACCAGCTACTCTGTCGGACCCACACTGGATACAAGTACAGAGGTCAAAACGGTCGGACCCACACAAGATACAAGAACAGTAGTCACCATCGTCAAACCCACAGAGGATTCCAGTACAGTAGTCATCACCATCGAACTCACGGAGGATTCCAGTACGGTAGTCGTTGCAGACACAGCCAGCTCTAGGGTTCCCGCACACAGCACGCTTGATTCCGGGAGGGTCTGCTCCTCGAGCAAAGGGTTCAATACATAAACTATCATGAATTCCAGAGTTGATGTATCCCGAAGTTTCGTCTCATCATAAGGAACCCAACGCGACAGACGGCGCGTCAATCGGATGCCCAGTCTGAGAGTTATTGGCTTTTCCGTTCCAGGGGCCCGGTTGGAATTACGCTCGTTCCAAACCCGGCTTTTTTCCAAAGTTGTCCAAAACTCACTTAGAGTATAGCAAAAGTACTGCCTCGTCGCAAGGATCCCAGTGCTGCAGATGGCGTGTCGATCGGACGCACAGTCAAGAAGTTATTCGCATTTAAGCGAAATGGGCCCAGCCCATCAAGCCCGGTGGGCTGGCGGGTCGGCCCGTCCTGGCTCGGCGGGTCTGACCCGGCTGGGGGTGCGGCCCGGCCTGGAGGGGCACGGCCCGGCCCACGGTGGGCTGAGTGGAGCGGGGGGGGGGGGGTTCTTCGTAACGGCGGCGCCGCCCCTCCTGCCCGGCCGCCAAAGCGGCCCGTGGAGCGCGGGTCGCAGTTCTCCGTAGCGTGGCGCCAAAGGGACACTGCGGTTCTCCAACCTGGATGGCTAAAGTCATCCAGTTCTTCTTCGACCGAGTGGCCTAGTTGCGGGTTGCGGTCTCCTCTGCCCGCGCGGCACCCTGTGCTGCAGTCCTCTAACGGGTCGGTGCGTGGCCGTCGTTGTCGCCGCTGCCTTCGGTCATCGCCGCCTCTTCCATCGCCGCCTCTATCGCGAACAACGTTTGGCCCGAGCCCTCCGCGTTAGGCGATAGCATATGTCCAAATAAAAACCAAGTAATTCAATGAATAACGTGGTACAATTTAATCACTTAAAATTATACAAACCCCCTACCTCGATTTCAAGAATGGTGCACGTCAACGAGTCATAGAAGACGAGCGTCGCAGAGGTCGGGTGTCACAGAATACAGATGTCGATTACATTGATGTTGGGGTGCATCCGAAGAGGGAGCGTCATTGGAGAATTTATTCATGTTCTTCATCTGAGATGTTCTTCGTTTAAGAACGGTGTTCTTCATCGAGAGAATGAACACTATTCTTCTATTTCTCCAGAGCCTCCCCAAAATAATATTTGCCAACGCAAATGAACTAAAAGGCTCTCAATATTATAAACTTTCCATGCATTTAAAATTAATTCAAAACTAGATTAATTAAGTGGCATTAATTAATTTCAAGAGTTGGCACATTCATGAGAGGAGGGAGGTGGAGAGGCTCCTCCATTAATTAGGGGAGGTATCAAAACTTAAAAGGAGTTAAAGGGAGTTGAGGGGAGGTGAAAGGGTTTGGGTTCGTGTGGGCCCCACCACACTAAATCCTCTCATGGGAGGTTATGTGGGGTGTGGGACCCACCCCAACTCCCCTTTGGAGGAAATAACTACCTCTTAAATAAAATTGTACAATACAATAATTTTATTTAATTTTCTAGGAATCCCCAAATTATAACTTTCAACCTGCATAAAATGAAACTGCGGTAAAGGTCCCTTTAAGAGAATACTGGCGCTGCGAGTTCATTGGTGCTCTCGGATTTCAATTCCGAGTACCGGTTTAAAACATAGAAAAACTCGCACGTACGTTTACTGATCGTACCCGAACAAAACTTCAGAAATTGATTTCGGGCACACCGGGCCTCGGAATCAGGCGCCGTCAGAAACTGCAGACTCGTAATATTCCAAAAAATTTAAGAAAAAAAATTATTTGAAATTTCCAGGTCTTTACATTACCCCCACCTCAGGTATTTACATCCCCGTAAAGCTACATCACACACTAGGGAAACAAATGGGGGTACTAAGCACGCATCTGGACCTCCCTCTCCCATGTGCTCTCCTGGAGGTTCCCGTGCTGTCAGCGAATGCGCACCAGAGGAATTGACCATCCACGTAGGACCCACTGCTGTCGATCCTCAATCTCTACTGGGACCTCCATGAATGTCTCTATGTCATCGATGTCCAGCTCCCCATGGTCGATGATGTGGGACGAGTCGTGCACGTATCTCCTCAGCTGAGATACGTGGAAGACGTCGTGCACCCGGTGCAACTGAAGTGGAAGGGCCAGGTGGTAAGCCACCTCATCTACTCTGCTGAGGACCTAGAAAGGTCTGATGAAACACGGAGATAGCTTGCCGCCCCGGCCAAATCTCTATAGACCTCATCGAGGTGAGACCCATAAGAAGACATGGTCGCCATCCCTGAACTCCAGTGGTCTTCATATCCTATCAGCATAGGACTTCTGTCTGCTTTGTGCAGTCTTCATCCGCTCCTGGATGATCTGTACCTTCTCTATCGTAGCCTGAACCATCTCTGGTCCTACAAGTGTTGACTCTCCTAGGTCAGTCCAACACAGAGGTGACCTGTAAGGTCGGTCGTACAGTGCCTCGTAAGGGGCCATCCCGATGGTGGAGTGGTGGCTATTATTGTATGCAAACTCCACCAAGGGTAGGTGATCCTCCCATCTATGACCAAAGTCAAGGACACATGAACGGAGCATTTCCTATAGAGTTTGAATGGTCCTCTCAGTCTGGTCATCCGTCTGAGGATGGAAGGTGGTGCTCAAGTGAAACTGTGTTCCAAAAGCCTCATGTAACCCCTTCCAAAGCCGGTAAGTGAAACGAGCATCTCGATCAGAGATGATAGTCGATGGAACACCATGAATCCATACGATCTCCTGAATGTAGAGGTGTCTCAAGCTCTCTACTGAGCCCTGCTCTCTAATCGGTAAGAAGTGGGCCGACTTGGTGAGTCGGTCTACGATCACCCAGATAGAGTCGTGTCCTATGGATGTACGTGGAATCCCCATCATAAAATCCATGGATATCTCATCCCACTTCCACTCTGAGACCTCTAAGGGATGTACCAAGCCTGCTAGTACCTGGTGCTCCACCTTCACTTGCTGACAAGTGAGGCATCGTGAAACGAACTCTGCTACATCCTTCTTCATACCCAGCCACCAGTGATGTCGTCTGAGGTCCTAATACATCTTCTCCACTCCTAGATGTACCGCTGGAGGGGAAGTGTGAAACTCCCTCAGCACTTCCTCCTATAGTGTAATTGGTACCATGGTACGTCCCCTGAAGAGGATGACATGCTCCCCTCCTTCAAAAAATCCATCAGGTGCTTGTCCTGTGGATATCTGAGCACGTCGTGCCTCGCAGTCAATATCCCCACACTGCACCTCTCTAACTCGCTGAAGAAGTGGAGGAGTTATTATGAGAGACTGAAGAAAGGCTGCTCCATCTCTATCCATAAAGGATATCTGAAATGCGGCCAGCTGCTCTATCGCCTCTCCTAGCAGCTGAATGCCCGATCTCCTACTGAGAGCATCTGCTACAACATTCCCCATCCTAAAAGTATAGAATATCTCAAAGTCATAGTCCTAGAGGAACTCAAGACATCATCATTGTCTCATATTCAGGTCCTTCTGAGAGAAGATGTAACTGAGACTCTGATGGTCAGAGTAGACTGTAAAGTGCTCGCCCATCAGATAGTGTCTCCACATCTTCAAGGTGAAGACCACTACTGCTAACTCCAGGTCATGGGTAGCATAGTTTTGCTCGTGCTGCCTCAACTGTTGTGAACCATACGCAATCACTACTCGCTCCTGCATCAGGACACACCTGAGTCTGGTCCCTGATATGTCGCAGTAAACTACGTACCCTACGCCCTCCTCTGGTAGCCTCAAGATGGGCGCACTGGTCAATCTCTACCTCAGCTCCTAAGAGCTCTGCTGGAATCTATCTGACCACACGAAGGGTTTCCCCTTCTTCGTCAAGGCTGAAAGTGGTGCTGCAACTCTGGATAAGTCTGGCACAAATCTCCGATAGTACCCATCCAAACCCAGGAAACTTCGCACCTTCGTCACACTCCTGGGTGGCTCCCAATCAAGCACTGCCTCGATCTTCGCTGGATCCACTGCTACCCTATCCTCTGAGATGACGTGTCCCAAGAAGTGAACCTATCGAATCCGGAACTGGTACTTTGAGATCTTACCATAAATCTGGTGCTCTCGGAGTGTATCTAGTACTACCCACAAATGGTAGGTGTGCTCTTCCTCAGTAGTCGAGTAAATCAGTATGTCGTCGATGAAGACTATGACAAATCGATCGAGGTAAGGCTGGAAAATCCTATTCATGAGACTCATGAATACTGATGGAGCGTTGGTTATGCCGAAGGGCATAACCAAGAACTTGTAGTGGCTATACCGACACCTGAAGGCTGTCTTCTGCACATCCTCATCTCGAACTCTAAGCCGGTGATAGCCTGACCTGAGGTCTATCTTCGAGAAACATCTTGATCCCTTGAGTTGATCAAAGAGTTCGTCAATCCTCAGGAGTGGATACTTGTTCTTCACGCTCACCTGATTCAGGCGACAGTAGTCGACACATAGTCGCAAGCTCCCATCTGCCTTCTTGGCGAACAAAATCGGAGAAGCCCAGGGTGAAACACTGGGTCGGATAAATCCCTTCCCCTATAAGTCCTTCAGTTGTACCTAAAGCTCACAAAGCTCGGTGGGAGCCATCCGATATACTGGAGTAGATATCGGTGTTGTCCTGGGGTACAGGTCTATGTAGAATTCTACCTCTCTGCAAGGAGGTAGTCCTGGAACATCGTTAGGAAAAACATCTGCATACTGATCCACCACAACAGGTAAACTCGGACTCCACACATCAACTGCTCTGAGGATGAGACTAGCCAATTGATGTGTGATCGGCTGCCCTCTCCTCTTTGTAAGTCCATCATGCGCTGCAAAGGCTCCCTTCTCACTGGTGAAGGTGAATCTGGTCCCATCTGTACGGACACACCACACTTTGTGCCTAATACAATCGATCTGATCATGGACTGTAGATAACCAGTCCATACCCAAGATGACGTCGTAAGGCCTCAACGTCGCTACAAGAAGATCCAAGCCGAATCTCTCGCCTCCTAGAGTAAGCTTACACTGCCGGCACCAGTGCGTAATCATCGAGTCTGCTCCCATAGGAGTCTCTATCCGTAAGGATCGAGCCAACGGCTCTGTTGGAATCTCTGAGATCCGAACAAGGGCAGCGGAAATAAAAGAATGACTCGCACCTGTGTCTATAAGTACTGCAGCAAGGGTGAAGTAGACACAGATAGTATCTTGAATCATCTTAGGTGCATCATGGTCGTAGGCCTTGACTACCTGGAGCTGATCCCGTCTCTGTTTTCCAGCTCCCTTTGGTCGGGGTGGACCTCCTGGTGGTGGTGGTGGTAGAGCCTCGAAACGTCGTCCACCACCCGTTGCTCGGCTAGATCCTCTACCTCGTTCACCTACTCCCGACGTACCACCATGGTCAAACCTATGCCTCTACCTGGGAGGTCCTTCTACTATCTACTGCTCATCTACATGGCAGGTCGAGTAGTCATGAGCTATGTGGCCCTGCCCGCCGCATGCATAGCATTGCCTGCTCCTTGTAAGGTTAGATCTGTTTCATGTGCCCCGCACAACCGAACCTGAATCCTGAGGTCACTCACCTGATGGCCTGGTCCGCTTGGACATCTATGTCAACTGTCTATTGTCGGCTGCAGAAGACTCTGCCACATGTCGTCCTGTGGTGGGTTTCGCTACTGGTGTCTGCTCAGCAAGAAAACTCTCCACTAGAAGGGCTCTCTCCAGCACCCCTGCCTGCGTCGGGATGCTGAGGGGAATCGTCGAAGCCCTGATCTCATGCATGAGTCCCTGCTCGAAGGTCTGGGCCCTGAAGAATGGGTCCCGTACCATATTTGTGGAGTAGCGTGGGAGGTTGGTGAACCTCGCTGAGTATTGAGCTACTGACATGATGCCCTACTGCAGATGAAGTAACTCTTGAATTCTCACTGCACGAAGGGTGGCTGGAACAAACTCCGAGCAGAAGAGACTCTCGAAGTCCATCCAGAGTAAATATTCCTTGTCATGCACCTGAAGCATCAGGATCCACCATCTACATGTTGTTGCGTGTAGGAGACTCGCGGAAAGGATCACCATAAGGTCGGCTGGTGTCCCTACCAATCTGAAAACTATGACGATAGCCTCCAGCCAATCCTCAGCTGCCTGTGGGTCCATCTATCCATGGAACCTGGTGAGATGATACAAAGTAATCACAAAGAAAACTTTTCAAAGGAAACACACACGCAATCAGTGTTTTCGTGCACTGAGTTGGAAATCAGAGGTCAGGGTCATGGTGTATGGATACGTCGGCCGCCACACCAACACTGGACTCCCTGGACTGAAAACCACACTCAATACTCTTAACATTATTGCTTCACAGAAAAGAATGATTAGGGTCCTGATTTATGCGGTAGAACCGACTCCTCTGATACCAATTTGTCACGACCTGTCCTCGGGGCCCGTGTCGTGACTACCCCAAGCCCGCCTTCCATAGGCCAGGGGATGGCGACTAGAACCAAAGGCATAAATCTCTATGCTGGGAAAGCATTGCCTTTATAAAAGTAAAAAAACACAATAGAGTACGCAACAGGAAGTAAACACTAAATAAAAATGAATACAAAAGTATGTGCTGAAAAGTAAATGGGTCGGTATATAAACTCAACTGTAAAGTACGGTACAACTAAAAAACTAGTACAACTACAGTAAATTAAAACATCAACCACTGAGTCATCCTCTGGGAATCCCACCTAAAGGGTGGGTACATATGGTCTCCTCATCACCTTGGGTCTGTCCGTCTTCTCCGTGTATGTCTTGCCAAGTGGTCCACCTCTAGGTACCGTATAGCTCTACAAGTCTCTACCTCAATCAGTGTTGTTCATCGTCTGCATCCAACACAACGTAGTGCGGGCATAGCCCGTGCAGGGGTGAGTATATGATACTCAATAGGGACCCTGAGACCCCTAAGGTCTCCCATAATCCACGAAGGATAAACCACAGAAGAAAGATACAAACACGAAGTATCAACCAACTCTACTTAGGTATATTCCCATACATATACCTAAGTTATCAATCTCAGTTCGGATCTAACTCTCGAGCTCAAGCACAACCCAGTCCACACAGGAAAGTAATTCAATCACATCGATGATAATGATTGAAAGTCAAGACTCAGCTCACATAGGTATACACCTTTCATATAACGATAGAGATGATCAGATGTAGTCACTGATTCATCTAAGTTGTCGGACCCACACAGGATACAAGACTAGCTAAGCTGTCGGACCCACACAGGATACAAGACCAGCTACTCTATCGGACCCACATAGGATACAAGTACAGAGGTAAAAACTGCCAGACCCACACAGGATACGAGAACAATAGTCAACGTCGTCGAACCCACGGAGGATTCTAATATGGTATTCATCACTGTCGAACCCACGGAGTATTTCAGTATGGTAGTCATCACAGACGCAACCATCTCTAGGGTTCTCGCACACATCACGCTTGATTCCGAGAGGGTCCGCTCCTCAAGCAAAGGGGTTAATACATCAACTATCATGAAGTCCAAATTTGATGTATCCCAAAGTTTTGTCTCATCATAATGAACCCAACGCGACAGACGGTGCGTCAATCGGACGCCCGATCTGAGAGTTATTGGCTTTTCCGTTCCAGGGGCCTTGTTGGAATTACGCTCGTTCCAAACCCGGCCATTTTCCAAAGTTGTCCAAAACTCACTTAGAGTATCGTAAAAGGACCGACTCGTCACAAGGATCTCAGTTCCACATACGGCGCATCGATCGGACGCACGGTCAAGAAGTTATTCACATTTAAGCGAAACGGGCCCGGCCCGTCAAGCCCGATGGGCTGGCGGGTCGGCCTGTCCCGGATCGGCGGGTCCGACCCGGCAGGGGGGTCAGCCCAGCCCGGACCGGCAGGGTGCGGCCCGACCCGGTGGGGCGCGACCCAGCCTAGCGAGGCGCGGTTCGGCCCGGTGGGGCGCGGCCCAACCCGCGGCTGGCCGCAGCTCGGCGAGCTGGTAGAGTGGAGCGGGGGGGGGGGGTTCTTCATAACGGTGGAGCCGCCCCTCCTGCTCGGCCAGCCGAATCCGGATGGCTTTTCCGGTGCGAGCGGCCCACACGGGTGGGCCGCTGTTCTCCCACGCAGCACCTTCGGGTGTCGCAGACTTCTTCAACCTGGCCGGCAGGCGGCCGACCGGTTCGCCGTCGAAGCGGCCCGCAAAGCGCGGGTCGCGGTTCTCCGCAGCGCGGCGCCAAAGGGGCGTCGCGGTTCTCCAGCCCGGGCGGCTAAAACCAGCCGGTTCTTCGGCCGAGCGGCCCGGTTGTGGGCCGCGGTCTCCTCCGCTCGCACGGCACCCGGTGTCGCGGTCCTCTAACGGGCCGGCGCGCGACCGCCGTTGTCGCCGCCGCCTTCGGTCATCGCCGCCTCTTCCATCACTGCCTCCATCGCGAACAAAAAAAGGATCAACGGAGGGTCGTCGGGCCGTGTTCGTTCAGCTCGCGCCCTCCGTGTTAGGCGATAGCAAATGGTCAAAGACAAACCAAGGAATTCAATGAAGAACGTGGTACAATTTAATCACTTAAAATTATACAAACCCCCTACCTTGATTTCAAGAACGGTGCACGTCAACGAGCCGCGGAAGACGAGCATCGCGGAGGTCGGGCGTTGCGGAATACGGACGTCGATTCCATTGACGTCGGGGTGCATCCGAAGAGGGAGCATCGTTGGAGAAGTTCTTCGCGTTCTTCGTCGGAGATATTCTTCGTTGAAGAACGATGTTCTTCGTCGAGAGAATGAACACTATTCTACTATTTCTCTAGAGCGTCCCCAAAATAATATTTTCCAACGCAAATGAAATAAAAGGATCCCAATATTATAAACTTGCCATACATTTCAAATTAATTCAAAACTAGATTAATTAAGTGGCATTAATTAATCTCAAGAGTTGGAACATTCATGAGAAGAGGGAGGTGGAGTGTCTCCTCCATTAATAAGGGGAGGTGTAAAAACTTAAGAGGAGTTAAAGGGAGTTGAGGGGAGGTGAATGGGTTTGGGTTCGTGTGGGAACCACCACACTAAATCCTCTCATGGGAGGTTACGTGGGGGTGTGGGCCCCACCCCAACTCCCCTTTGGAGGAAATAACAACCTCTTAAATAAAATTATACAATACAACAATTTTATTTAATTTTCTACGAATCCTCAAATTATAACTTTCAACCCGCATAAAACGCAACTGTGGTAAAGGTCTCCTTAAGAGAATACCAGTGCTGCGAGTTCATTGGTGCCCTCAGATTTCAATTCAGAGCACCGGTTTAAAAGACAGAAAAACCCGCACGTATGTTTACTGAACGTACCCGAACAAAATTTCAGAAATTTATTCTAGGCACACCGGGTCTTGGAATCAGGCGCCGTCAGAAACTGCAGACTCATAATATTCCAAAGAATTTAAGAAAAAAAATTCCTTGAAATTTCTAGGTCTTTACACAAACAGTTTGTAACTGTTGGTATAGTTTAACTTTCCAGTAGTGGTTATTCAATCCTTGGAACTTCAAGTGGTATCAGAGGACGGAGGTTCCCTTTTTTAATCCTTATCATTAATAATATCGATTCCATCAATAGTAGAGGAATTATTACATTTAATGGAAATAATTATTATGAATGGAAAAATAGGACGATTCCTTATTTCCTATCTCTCAGCCTTGAAGTTTTTTATGCTACTACTATCAGTTTTCCACCTATTGAGAAAGATGCTCCTAGGACATTTGTTAATAAGAGAAATATGGAAATTTATGAAAATGATAGAAATGTTATTCTCATGTCCTTATCAGAATTTTTTTTAGAAGGTGATAGGTCTCAAAACATCAAAAAGCATGTGGGACAAGCTGGAGAGCATTTTCGAAGGAAATACAAAAGTCAAGGAGGACAAGCTATAAATATGGCGTAGTAAGTATGAAGACATCAGAATGAGAGATGATGAAACAATTGATGAATATTTCATCAGATTTAATGAAATTTTTCACAACATCAGAGGATTCGAAGATGTCTTGGAAGATTCTAAAATTATGAAGAAATTTATGAGAAACTTTCTGGACAAGTTCAATTCTAAAATTTCTACCTTAAAAGATAAGGATGATTTAATTCTTTATTAATTTCATAACTTTATTATTTCTTATGAAATGAGGAAAGCTATAATCATTAAAAAGAAAATGAAAGATGAAATGTATTTTGAATCCATGATAAAGATGAAAATACATGAAGTTGATGAAGTTGGTCCTTGTGAATTTGATGAAAAGGAAGATGATGAGCTAAATGGAAAAACCATGTATCTTATATCTAAGAACTAGCGATGCAAAGCGGGCTCATGGCCCACAGGATTTGTGGGTATGGGGTGGATGTGGGGCGGGGCGGGCCTAAAAATTTTGACCGTTTAGAGTGCGGGCCAATGTGGGTTGAGCTCGCGCGGGTGCGGGCTAATACGGGTTGAGCCCATATGGGTGCGGGCTTTCCTGTGGGCCTGATTTAAAAAAATATATATTATTTTTACAATACATGTTTCTTTAACATTTTAGTTTTTTTAATAAAAAAATAATGGTTAAATGGTGACATAAGATTTCTCACCGTAATGGTCATATTAATTCACCATTTATTCACATGTGAATTTTAAATAGGTATATATTTATTGTTTTAATATGATATTATATTATTTATATAGTAATTATTAACCATATTCACATGGTGTGTCAACCCATCTCTCGAAAAATGGAACTCATCGCCCCTGCGCATGGTTTCAATTCTATAAGAGTTATTATAATCATAATTTTTGTAGGTTGATTTAATTTTGTTATAATTTAATTTAATTTTTTTTATTAAGAGAATTGGATAAAACCTCGTGAAAACACTAATAGCTTCCTCTAAAACTGATCGTTACCTGGAGAGATTTCATTCATTCACAAGTTTAGTTGTTCACATCACCACACAACCAATATTATCATTCATTATCCATCACCGATCACTCACCTACTTTCTATCGCAACAGTTCGCCACCACATCGACATTACCGCATGCCACCATTAACCCACAAAAAAATGTTCCATCACATTCTTTAAAACTCTAGTTATTGTTAATTCACACTTCTCCCCACAAATACCTTTAAGAATGATAAAAAATACAGTATTTAAATGATTATAAATATTATTTTTTTGTAAAGGTGGGTAAGCTTGCGGGCAACCCGCGGGCAACCCGTGGGTTTATTTGGGGTGAGGTGGACTTGAAATTTTTTGTTCGCATTATATGCGGACTTTTGCGGAAAAACCCACGCGGGCTCAAACCCGTGCGGGCTTGGCCCACCCCGCCCCGTCCCACCCGTTTCGCATTACTACTAAGAACTATCTAAGAGGAAGAAGAAAGTATGGAGGAAAACTTCTTCTCAAATGTTTTGAGTGTGGTGGAATCATTCACTTTTCTATGAATTTCCCCAAGAAGAAAGTTGTAGAATATCGAGATGATTCTGATGAAAAACTACGATTAAAGAGATGGAAGAAATGATATATAAGAGAAGTATTCCAAAAAAATCAAGAAGAAGTCTTTTAGAAAGAAGAGAATCATGTTGATAAAGAAGTTTGAATCAGACTCAACTGACAATGATTCTTATGAAGATGAAAGTTCACAAAAATTAAGAACCTTCATTGTAAAAGTTAAGAAAACAAGAGAATGAAGAAGGTGGTGAAGAATCTTATAGAGAGTATCATCTCAAAACTAAACTTCTTGCATGTCTTGAGAAAAAAAAATCTCTGAAGAAAGAAATTAGAGTAATGAAGAAAGATTGTGAAGAAGTTGTTGATGGAAGAAAAGATGTCATCAAGCAGGAGGATGAATATATTCAGGAGATTCTAAGCTGCAAACTTAGAAATGTTGAATAGGAAAAGGTGATTGAAGATCTTAGTAAGAAGCTGGAATCTAAGGAAGAAGAAGTTAACAAGTTTCAATAAAAACTTCTTGGGTCCGAAAATACCCTAATAAATATGAATTAAAACTTAAAAAAAGGTACATAAGTAAAATCTAAGACTTCTAAAATTTTTGTGAATGATCATTACAAGAATCAGGTGAAATATTTTCTTACCAAAAATAATGTTTCATCTGATTCTTCTAACATTTCAATTTCTAGAATAAGTGTTGGGAAATATTGGGTGGAAAAAGTTTGTGAGAAACCTATAAAAACTAAAAAAGTTGAAACCTCACTTAAAGGAAAATATGGTTCATATCTTGAGAATGTTGCTGAAAGAAGTTACCAACCTCAACAAAGTTTCTATAGAGAAAGATCATTCTTTAATATAAAATCAAGATTTGAGGGCTATTATTGGTGTTATGGAATCTATGTGAATAGAGCTTATAATTTTTGGTACAATTTATCTCTACCCAGAATAAGGTTTGACCAAAGTGTAAGAAATAGTGAAAGAAGAATGAGTAACTTTCCTCACTCACAAAAAGTTAAAAAGGTGAATTCTCATGATTTTATAAACATTCCAACAAAGAATAAATTTAAATGTCTAGAATAAGTTTTTGGAAGATGTGATCAATCTGGTCATCATGTCGAAAGATGTATGAAACTCCTTCTAGAACAAGTTTCTTATGATAAAAAAGAAAAGAAAGCTGAAAATAAGAAGGTTTATGAGAGAGCTTTTGTTGTTGAGACAGCTTTGAAAGCAAGTAATAGGAAAAAACCATGGATTCTTGATAGTGGTTGTTCTTTACATATGATAGGTGATATAAAAATCTTGGAACATTTTAAAAACCATGATGGAGGAGCGGTTACTTTTGGAAATGATAGTTCCTTAAAAATTAAAGGAATCATAATAGTAGAGATTGAATTAGAGAAAATGAAATCTAAGGAATTCTTGCTTATTGATGGGATAAAATGTAACTTACTTAGTGTAAATCAACTTTGTGATGATGGAAATGAAGTAATCTTCATAAAGGATTCTTGTATCATCAAAAGTGTGAAAAATGGAAAAGTCATTACAAAAGGAGAAAGAACCAGTGGGAATCTCTTTTAAATTGGAGAATCCAATAACTCTTGTTATTTGAGTGCTGAAGAAGAAGAAAAGTTGTGGCACTGAATACTTGGCCACCTTGGGCAGAAGAACATGAATAAGCTTTCTAAAGTTGATGATGTTTGGAATTTTCTAGAATTGAAAAGAAGAGATGAAGATGCTTGTATTACTTGCCAGAAAGGAAATATGACTAACAAAAGTCATAAAAGAGTTGAGATTCAATCTAGAAAACCACTTGAGCTTATTCATTCCGATATTTGTGGGTCGATGAGACATCAATCAATAAAAGTGGATTTATACTTTATCACTTTTATTTATGATTTCACTCGGATGACAAACATCATGTTCATGAAGCACAAGTTAGAGCCTACTGAAATGTTCAAAATCTTCAGAAAAAATGTTAAGAAATAATTGGGAGTTTCCATAAAGAAGCTGAGAATAGATAATGGTACTGAATTCACAAACAATGATTTTGAATACTATCTAAGAAAGTATAATATCAAACATTAGTATAGTGCTCTCTATACTCCACAACAAAATGGAGTAGCAGAAATAAAGAATAGGAGCTTGGTGGAAATGGGAAGAAGTATGTTAGCAGAATACAAACTTTCAAAATTATTTTGGAGAGAATCTGTTAGTACTGCTATACATGTTCAAAATAGATGCTTGTTGAGACTAGAAACCAACATTACTCCTTATGAAATGTGGTATAAAAAAACCTTCATTGAAATACTTCAAATTCTTTGGAATTCCATGTCTGCTTAAAGTAAAAAATTCGGATTTGGGAAAGTTTGATGAGAAAGTTGAGGAAGGAACTTTCATGGGTTATTCACCAAATGGGAGAAGTTACAAATATTGGAACAAACATTTAAAAAATTTTGTGGACTCATATGATGTGAAGGTAATTGAAAATAAAAGTTCCTTAACAGAAGTTTTTGAGAATGATGAGGATGAAACATTTGAGAAATCCGATAATATTGAATGTTATCCAAAACAACCTCATCGTGATTTAGATGAGTCATGTGGTGAAGAAAGTGATGCTGGGGAAGAAACTATGATATTTCCTACCTTACGAAAGCATGTTGAATCTGAAATCATTATTGAGAATCAGAAGGGTCCAGTTTAGATAAGAAGCAAGTTGAGATTAGAAAATCAAACTTCACTTATCTCAAAAGTTGAACCATAATCAGTTTCAGAGGCTATTCAACATAAAGAATGGGTGGATTCTATAAATGAAGAGTTGGATCAGATTTGGAAGAATGAAACATGGGAACTTGTTCCAAGGCCAAAAAATAAAAAATTTATCGTAACCAAGTGGGTTTACAGAAATAAATTGAATGAGTGTGGAGAAGTTTCAATAAACAAAGAAATACTTGTTTGTAAAGGATATGCACAGGTGGAAGGTGTGGATTTTGATGAAACCTTTTCCCTTGTTACAAGGTTAGAAACTATTCTAATGTTTCTTATAGTGGTTTCCCATCGCAATTACAAAGTTTATCAGATGTACATAAAGTCGACTTTCTTAAATAGTGAGATTGAGGAAGAAGTTTACATTGAACAACCTTATGGGTTTTTACTTGATGAGGATGAAACCATAGATTTTAAATTGAAGAAAGATTTGTATGGGCTGAAATAAGATCCACGTGCTTGGTATTCGAAGCTTGACAATTGCTTGATAAAGATGAACTTTTTTAAAGGAAAAGTTCATAGAAACTTGTATGTAAAAAATGTTGACTCCAGAACATTAATTGTAATTATTTATATGGATGATATAATTTTTATTGGGAATAAAGAAAAGGTTTGTGAAGAGTTTTCTTAAGAGATGAAGAAGAACTTTGAAATTTCAATGTTGGGGGAAGTAACTTTCTTACTTGGCTTACAAGTTCAACAAAAGGAAAGATACATTTTCTTATCTCAAGAAAAGTATTCCAAGGAATTGCTAAAGAAGTTTGGAATGGAATAATCAAAAGAATTTTCAACTCCTATTTCAGTGAGCACCAAGTTGAACAAAGATGAATCTAGAATAAGTGTGAATTAGAAAGATTTTTGGAAGCTGATAGGAAGTATTCTTTACCTTACAGCTTCATATCCTGATATTATTTATGTTGTGACTTTATGTGCCAGGTATCAAAGTAATCCAAAAGAATCGCATATGTTGGCTACAAAGAGGATTCTAAGATATGTCAAAGGAATAAATTCGTATGGGTTATTATACAAAAAAAAAGTGAGTTAAAGTTTCATGGTTACACTGATACTGATTGGGCTGGTGATTGTAATGATAGAAAATCAACTTCATGAGGAACATTTTTATTAAGTGAATGTTGTGTGAGTTGGCATAGTAAGAAACAAAGTTCAGTAACTTTAAGTACAACTGAATCTAAATATGTTGAAGTTACTCAGTATTATACTCTAATGATGTGGATGAAAGTTCAGTTGAAAGATTTGAAAGTAAAAGTTTCTAAACCATTGAAAATACTTTGTGATAATCAGAGTGCAATTGATCTTTCTGATAATCATGTCCAACACTCAAGATCAAAACACATTGATATAAAATTTCACTTCATAAAAGAGAAAGTTTTTGCTGAAGATGTTTTTCTGGAATACACATCAACAAAGTATCAAATTGCTGATATCTTTACAAAAGCAATGTCGAAGTAAAGTTTTGATGAATTGAGGCTGAAACTCCATGTTCAGCCTCCTCCCATGGCTCCTAAACCTCATAAGGAATAACCCCTACTATGTTTTGGATTATGTTGACAAAGGGGGAGAGTAAGAAACAACTTTTTACTTTGAAAGAAGTTTTTACTTAGCTTTGTTTTATGAATCTGAAGTTGCAGTTATCATATAATGTGGGATAGAAAAGAAAATAGAGAGAGAGAAAAAGTGAAAAAGAGAAACATAAAAGTAAAGGGGAGTTTGAGTAAGGGGAAGTTTATCTTTACATGGACACAAAATTTTCTTGCCATCGAGGGATGGAAATCCTTCAAAAACATTACTTTATCCAGTGTTGTGGTGTTAGGACACTCTCTTTTGAGAAAGTCTATGTTTTGATAAAATTAAAAATTTGAGTTGAGGAAAAATTATGAGATTTGGAAAAGTTGTTAACAAAGGTTGTCAACAAATTAAAAGGGGAGATTGAAGAACCTTTTTGGTGTTTTGTTTTAACAAAGTTTTGTATTTTTTGACAACTAACCTTTTTTTGAATAATTTTTTTTATATATAGGAAGATGGGGTTGGTAGTTTTTGGAAGTTTGTCTCTATTGTTGAGAAAGAAAGAAGTTTATGAGTTTAAGGAAGTTATTGAGCTTAAAGAAAGTTGTTGATTTTGAAAGAAGTTGTTGATTTTAAGGAAGTTGTTGAGCTTGAATGAATTTGATGAGTTTTAATGAAGCTACTGAGTTTAAAAAATTTGTTGAGTTTGAAAGAAGTTGATGAGTTTGAAAGATGTCGCTGAAGTCCTTTTTGTTGCTGAAAGAATCTTGAAAAAGGATGTTGTTTAAGAGTCATAACTTAAAAAGTTTCTCAAACATTATAAAAAAAATTAGATGATGCTTTGTTGATCTTAAAGTTCTCACAAATCAAGAAAAGTTTCATGATAAATTTTTTTGAAGAAATGGTGAAGAGGTTTGAAGACTTTCAATGAGAAACATTCTAAGAAAAATCAGATCTAGAATTTTGAGCAACATTCTTGGAAAAATCGGATCTAGAATTATGAGCAACATTTTGAGAAAAAATAGAATTCAGAATTCTAAGAAATCTTTTGGGAAAAATTGAATCCAGAATTCTGAGAAGAATTTTGAGAAAAATTAGATCTAGAATTCTGAGCAACATTCTTGGAAAAATCAGATCCAGAATTCTGAGCAACATTCTAAGAAAAATCGGATCTAGAATTCTGAGCAATTCAGAACCTGATTTCTGAACAATTCAAAACCCGATTTCTAAGTAATTCATAACCTAATTTCTGAGCAGTTGGAAACCTAATTTCTGAGAAATTTGGAACCTAATTTCTGAAAAATTTGGAACCTGATTTCTGAGCAATTTAGAACCTGATTTCTGAATAATCCAGAACCTAATTTCTAAGAAATTCAGAACCTTATTTCTGTGTAATTCGGAAACTGATTTTTGAACAATTCGGAACCTGATTTTTGAACAATTTAAAACCCAATTTCTAAGAAATTCGTAACCTGATTTCTTAACAATTATAAAACTTATTTCTAAGAAATTCAGAACCTGATTTCTAAACAATTCAAAACCTGATTTATGAGCAATTTGGAACCTAATTTCTGAGAAATTCATAACCTGATTTCTGAGCAATTCAGAGCCTGGTTTCTGAACAATTCAAAACCTAATTTCTGAATAATTTGGAACCTGATTTCTGAGCATGTTTCTGGGAAAAACTGAACTACATTTCTGAGAATGTTTCTGAGAAAAATTGAACCACATTTCGGAGCATGTTTTTGAGGAAAATTGAACCACGTTTATGATCATGTTTCTGAGAAAATCTGAACCGCATTTTTGAGCATGCTTCCAGAAAAATCAGAATCAAGATTCACCATTATCAAACCCAAATTTCAACTTTGCGCAAATCTCAGAGAAATTTAAGGAGGTTTTAAGAAGTCAAATATTGAATATTAAATGCAAGAGATTTTCAGAGTTTTTGAGATTTGAGAAAGTAGGAAATATTTTTAAGTTTTCCATCATTGTTTTTTGAGTTGCCTATAAATATGTGCTCAGATCATACGCTCATTTGTAACTTACACACACGCAGAAAAGGCGAAGTACTGGAGAATTCAAAGTGAAAGGTTCCCACCAGATTGAATAAGTTTTCTTTGAGTGTTTAAGGAAAGGAAAAATCGGAACCATGCTTACCATACTGAGAAGATTAGACTTATCCAAATCAGACTGAGGATTCGGACTGAGCATTTGTGGAGTAGATTCAACAAAGTTTTTATTCTTGTGTTTGGCTCAATTGTTCTTCAAGAAAACATTGTAAACTGATGGGATTCATTATAATCTTTCCTATAGAGAGATAGAAGGTGTATAACTGGAGTTGACACAAGTTGTATTCACTTTTTCATTATAGTGGATTTCCATAGACCCATAGGAGTGGCTATGGTAAGGACGTAGGTTCTCACATTGAGGCCAAACCTTGTAAATCATGTGTGCCTTTCTTTCTTTACTACTCTTTCATGCTTAAGTATTTGTTAAAGTTTGATAAGGAATGAAATCTTAACAGGTTGCAGGGGTTAAGTTTCTTAAAGTTTTGAAACTTATAAAAAGTAAACAACCGATTCAACCCCCCCCCCCTTCTTAGTTTTTATTTGATCCTTGGAACTTCAGAATCACTACAAAAAAAAAAGCAGATTAGCAGCATTTTTTAGAGGGGGTTATGCACAACCCCTTCTAAATTAATTTTAGAGGGGGCAATGCACAACTCCCTCTAATCATCGAATTTAGAGGGGGTTCACAACACCCTCTAAAATTTTTAGCATTATTTTTTTAATATTTGGTTGGATTTTAGAGGTGGTTATGTTAAAACCACCGCTAATTTAATAATTAGTGACACTGTATGTTTGATTGGATTTTAGAGGTGTTGTATATATATATATATACATGTTTGGATATTAGAGGGGGTTTTGAACCATCTCAAATGTATGACATTAGAGGGGATTGTGAACCTCCTCTAATATAATAAAATATATGGGGTTCATGAACCGCTGCTAATCCCTTAGATTGGGGGGATTTTGAACCCCTTCGAATTTAATAAATTAAAAGGGGTTCATGAACTGTCGCTAATCCAGTTGATTAGAGGGGATTTTTAACCCCATCTAAATTTTTATTTATTTTTTAAAATAAATATCACATAAATTCAAATTTTATAATATGTGTGTGTGTTATATGATTTTTTTTTAAGAAAATAATGGGGGTTCACAACCCCCTCTAATCTCTTAAATTGGTGGGGGTTCAAAACCCCTCTAATCACTAACATTACAGGGGGTTCACAACCCCCTCTAATTTAAGAGATCAATGGGTTGTGAATCCCCACTATTTTCTTAAAAAAATCATAGATATATATATATATATAATAAAAACATAATATATAAATTTATTTTATTATATTATAACATATTATATAAATTTATTAATATAAATAATTTATATGAGTATATTTAATCATATTTATATGTATACATAAATATAATTGTATAATGTGTGTATTCATTAATATTTTTTTATATGAAATTGTATTTCATATGATATTAATTATAATATAAAAGCATAAATATATACATAAATATAATTTATTTAAAAAAATCATATAAAAACCTTTATAATAATATATTATAAAGATATATACTTACACGCGCATGCATATGATTAGAGGGGGTTTTGAACCCCCTCTAATTTAAGAAATTTGAGGCGGTTTATAACCATCAATTATAGGGGGGTTTAACCCCCTCTAACATTTTTTATTCTTTTTAAAATATATCAAATTATAGAATGCATGTGTATGTGTCTTACAAAGACATTCTATAAATGTATTTAAATAGACTATAAACATATTATATAAATACATTAAATAAATACGAATATATATAAAAACATAAATGTAAGTATATAAAAATAATTATATAAAGAAATATATTATATTATATTGCATATATACTATATATACGATGTTATTAAATATATAAATACATTACATATATATATATATATAAATATTTACAAATACATTTATATTAATATACAGATAAGAATCAGATTGATATATTAAATATATTTGTGTATTCATGATGTAACTTTATAAATATATGTATCGATGTATAAATATTCGTTAAATTTTATCTATATAATATATATTGTATACATATAAATGTATAATATATTATATTTATATAAATATGTAATATAAATACACACACACACAGATATATATATATATTAATAATTTTTAATTGTGTACGTATAAATATAATATATATATATATATATTCATAATATATTTGGGTAATATATAAACATATATACATGTAATATATATGTGTATGAAAATAAGTATAAATATTTACAAATAAATATATAAATTAACATTCTTGTTTGTGTGTGTGTTTGATATAAATGTATTTATAAATACATACAAATATAATTTTATTTAAATATATGTAATTATATAATTTATAGAGGTGTGTAGAAAATATAAATATACATATATATTTATATTTATATTAATATACATATATGTATTTAAATATATGTGTTAATACAAATTTACACATATAATTTATATAAATATGGATATAGGTTATTTATTTAATGCATTTAAATATATTATGAAAATAAATATTAATTTAATAAACATATAAATATATATATAAATACTATAATATGCATCATATTAACATAATTTAAGTTAGTGTAGTGGTGGAGGCAGTGGAAGAGTATGCTGGTGAAGAAGATCAATTCTCAGCGGGATAGCATTTTACAAGGTTGTTGGGCGAATTTCAGGATGGGTGATGTCGCGGGCCCTGTGTGGACACGCACAGGTAGGGTGGGTGCACGCTTTGTCCGAACAGGAGGGGGGTGAAGGGTTAGGCACTGGAACAGGAGGGACAAAGGGACCCGGAGGGTGGGCGCGCACTTTGTCCAAACAGAAGGGGGCCTAGAGGGTTAGGCACCGGAATAGGAGGGACGAAGGGACCCAGGGGCTGGGCAACGAAAAGGTGAATAGGAGGGATGAAGGACCATGACTTTGAATGTGAGTTCTTTTTAATAGTATCTTTAGGGGGGGATTTGTTTGAACATGAGGGGTCCTAGAGGGTTAGGCATAGGAACAGGAGGGACCAAGGGACCTGGAGAGTGGGGAGCACTTTGTTCGTACATGAGGGGGCCTTGGAGGGTTTGTCATCAGAACATGGGGGACGAAGGGACCTGGAGGCTGGGGCATGAGAATGTGAACAAGAGGGATAACATTTTACAAGGTTGTTGGGCAAATTTTGGGATGGGTGATGTCTTGGGCCCTGCATGGACACGCACAAGTAGGGTGGGCGCGCGCTTTGTCCGAACAGAAGGGGGACCTTGAGGGTTAGGCACCGAAACTGGAGGAACGAAGGAACTTGGAGGTTGGGGCACGGGAAGGTGAATAAGAGGGACGAGGGACCTGGACTCCGGACATGAGTTTTTTTTAAAAAAATAGTAACTTTAGGGGGGTACGCTTTGTCTGAATAGAAGGGGGCCCTGGAGGGTTAGGCATCGAATGGATGTTGGGGCACGGGAAGGTGAACAGGAGGGACGAGGGACCTGGACTCTAGATGTGAGTTTTTTTTAAAAAAATAGTAACTTTAGGGGTGGTTAAAAACCACCTCTAAAAACCTCAATTAGAGGTGGTTTCGACCGCCTCTAACTTGCTTGATATATTGGGGGTGGTTTTAACCGCCTCTAATACATGCAAATCTGGAAATTTTGGGCCAACATTAGAGGGGGTTTGAACCCCTTCTAATTAAACCACTACCAGATTCACCATGACTTTACCAGTAGATCCTCAAAACCTCCTCTAACAACAACAAGTAGACACATTAGCGGTGGTTTCTCATAATCGCCGCTAATGTGTTTATAAGGGGTTATAATCCCTTCTAAACTGGCCATTTTTTTGAAGTGCACTGAGCTTTAGGATAAGTATGATAACACAAAATATTGGTGGAAGTGTGTGTGATGATGAATGAAAGTGTTATAGAGGTTATAAAATAGATTAAAAGTAAAAAATAATGGAAAAACTAAATAAAAATTGTGTGTGACGCAAAGCGTGAGAAGCAATGGGAAAGTGTGAACTATGGGTGTATGAGATAAAATATGAGCATGTGAAAGCAGTAATGACACCATGATTGAAATCAATTAAATTATTCTAAAGGGGCTACATTGGATTTGGGTTGCTTGAGATGTTTTTCTGGACATAAGTTTTTATTATAGGATAATCGGGCCTCTTCTAAAGAGTTGGAGATTTCCTTCAAGAGTCGCCAAACAATAATTAACTAGCCAAGCTCTTTTCCAAAAAAGACCAACTAGTAATAAGAATTTAATTGATTTGAAAAGGCCAACACAATTCTATATTGTAACATGAGATTATTGTAGTTTGACTCACTAGTGAACTGTTGGTCAACCTGTCAATTTATTACTCAAAAATAAAACATTTGGATTGTTTGAAAGATTGATTTTCTCACAATTCACGTGTTAGTGCAAAACTGAAAATAAAAAATGGTGAATTAAAACTTTGCTCAAGAGAGTTAAATTAGGTTGCACATATCAAAGACGTAAGGCTAATAATTAGAGAGTGAGCAAACCATCGCTAAAGAAGTCCTCTAAAGGGATTGAGCTAAGAAAATAATCCTCTGGAAAACTAAAATTAAATAGACCGCAACAATCCATGTAGAAAATAAAAGAAAGAAAGAGAGTGAACAATCAGAAAATTAACAAATTCTCATTCAATATAAATATGGACAACCCTTGTTTTGATAGCACACAATATATTTAGACATATTAAAAGAGAGTAAATGCGTACAAAAAAAATCTACATGGTGTTTTAGACCTAAAAAAAATGAAATTGATAGTTGATAAAAGAGATGAATGACTTGAAAGTCACCGATTTAATATTCAAGAATAATGAAATTAAATCACAAACCGAGGAGAGATTGTTGCAAGTGGGGAAGAAAATCAAACGTTGAACACTGCTAGGGTATTCTGGATGTGAATGAGATGGGAGGAGGGGATCCTCGCATGCTGGGTAGATTAAGTAAGACTATACCAACAGTTTTTTAAAACTGTTGGTATAGCCATATCAAACCCAACGGTTTTTTAAAACCATTGGGATAGCCTTACACTGTGTTTGATGAGATTTTAGTAAAAGAAAAGAAATGATTTGATATTTTATAAAAGAAAATAAAAGAAAAGAAAATATTTTGATTTCTCTCTTCGTGTTTGGATCAATAACTTAGTAAAAGAAAAGAAATGATTTGGATTTCTCTCCATCATGTTTGGTGAATCTTTTTTAAGGAAAATAAAATAAATTCTTTTGTGATACATGTAGAGAATAGGGATAAAATTGGAATTTTAAAATATTAACAACCCTCCACCATCATTTCTTTCTAAACCATCCCAATTTTGGGGTGATTTAAAAACAAAAGCAAGAGAGAAATCTATTTCTCTCCATTTCTCCCCTTATCATTTCTCTCATCTTAAAATTATCTGGCCAAACACGAGAAACCAATCCCTCCTCTCAATATCATTTCTTTTCTCTTCGTATCACCCCTGCCAAATTAGCCCTTAGATTAAAATGTTATACCCAGTGATTATGTTAAACCATTGGAATAGGGTGACCTATACCAACGATTTTTGAAAATCGTTGGTATAGGTCTGTGGGTATAAACCACTTTTCCACTAGTGTGTGAATAAAACTGTAAAAAAAAGAGTATCCAAAAAACGCCAACAACAACAGTCTTCTTTTTCATCAACGAAGAATGATACTTGATGAAGATCACGAAGTAGTGAACAAAAACACTCTACCTCCGAGGGGGGGACATCGGCTAATGGATCCGCAATCGTATCACGAGGATACCAAAATGTTGAATGGGTGCTAGCACCTTTTTCCTCATACAATGAACAATAGTATGGGAGGAGGAGAGAATATGCCACCCCCAACAGAAGAGGACATTGTCCTCTTATATAGGCAGAGCTCGAGGCTCCTCACACCATATTCGTTTTAGAATGCTGAGTTAATTCATCAAACATTTTGAATGAATTGATATAAAGCTGTTAAAACATTCATAGTGGGTTGTAACTGATAATAAAGTTGTTCGAGAGAAATAAATATACATCATATGTATATTTATTATCGCATTTATATTTAATACATGCATAAAAATATCTACATCGCATGCATGTATTAAATATGCACTTATATATATATAATACCATGTTGTATATGTGTGTGTGTGTGTGTGTGTGTATTAGTGCATATCCAACATGAATATCAAGTATGAGATAGAAGAACACAAATTCTAGAAAACCCTTATCAAATCAACAGGTGAGGTTTCAACATTTGATGACTCCACAATTTCAGTAATGTGATAACATGTCAGATCTTAATGGATGACATGGTTCAGAGAACCGTAAATCGATTGAGATTCCAACGATCATTGTTGATTCCTCCTTATCAAGATAACATATAGTGTTGAGTAGAGCGGAAGAGGGTGATAAGAGAGATGACATGTTTAGTTGCCCAATCTGTCTACTTGCATGACCCAATTACTGAATATACTAAATTAGATTATCTCAAATTGATATGACATTAACACCATAAAAAACTCCATCACCTCAAGAGCAATGATGTCATGAGTATGATCAATATTCAAAGTCAAAATGACCACTCATTCATTCAAGTTCATAAATGATGGAAAGGTTCCCATAGCTTGTAAACCTTTAAACATAAAAAATTGACTCTCCACAAAGCACCTCTTAATATGTATAACGAGCCATATCACGATTGTTAGTTACAATACTACCCAAGCATCAAAAACAACCTTTTTACCTTTTTATTCACCTTGCCTAATAACAATACGGTTAATTGCTCTTATTTTTCATGTTTTAAATGGGGGTTAAATATTATCACGAGATAACATTAGATTGTTATTATATCATAAAAGAAATTCATTAACAACAAAAAATAAAATAAAAAATAAAATAAAAACCTAATGTTATCTCACAACAATATTTAACTGTTGTTCACACTTTAGTGAGAAAAAAATCATCAATAAAGAGAATGATTCAATAACATTCAACATGAATTCACATTTACCATTATTTAAGCTTATATTGTGCCACTAGTATGAAATTGCACTAGTATGGGGGTCAAAATCTTTACCTAGCTTTCTTAGAGGTAAAGTTTTTATCACATAAATAATTTCCCATAGTTTTCATACCATGACATAAAAAAACATTCCAAATATAACCAGAGGTAGGTTATATATATATATATCATTATTTTGTAAAAAAATATTATTTAAAAAAAAATCAATGAACCGTGAAATAGACAGACGTGATTGGCAGGAAAGCTCCTCCCTACCCCAACTTGTGAAACGCTCTCGTTCAATCAAATCATAGAACAGAACCAGCGGCCTTCAAACTCACTGTCTGCCTGCGTTATCGCGAACTGCTGGGAAGCAGGCACACATGGCCGAGCGACCCCAACCCCATCCCCATCCTCACACTCTGCCAACTGCCTCTCGCTTTCCACCAGACGCCGCCGTCGCCACTTCCCCCGCCTCAACTACCGCCGCCGCCTTGGCCTTCGAGCCTCTCCGCTCTCTAGCTCTTGCCAGTACCGACGCTTCCTTTGATCCCTCGGCTCCTTACAGGGTCCCATCAAGGCCCCTAAAAATCCGCAAAACCTCACCCCCCAACGATGCTCCCCCTGATGCCGCTGCCCAGGATGGGAAATCGCTTCAATCCGTCGACGATAACTCTCGTAAGCCCGCCAGAGTATACAAGGATCAGGGCAGGAACAGGAAGCGCACTGCTTCTCTGGCACCCAGGGCAATGCCAAGAATCCTCAAGCCATTATCATCTCAAGGAGAGATCCTTCTCGCACTTCGACATCTCCGCAATTCCGATCCCCTCCTCGCCCCTTTGGTCGACGCTTACCAGCCGCCGAAGTTTGAATCCTTTGACCCTCCATTTTTAGCCTTGACGAAAAGCATCGTGTTCCAGCAGCTGGCCCACAAGGCAGGGACTGCGATTTATGCGCGATTTCTCTCCCTCTGCGGCGGCGAGAATGCTGTTCTCCCGGAAACCGTCCTCGCTCTTTCGTCAAATCAACTTCGCCAAATGGGCATCTCTGGTCGCAAAGCCACTTATCTATATGATCTCGCTAATAAGTATAGGAATGGGATTTTATCGGATGCTTCGATTCTGGAAATGGATGACAGGTCTCTGTCTACGATGCTGACCATGGTCAAGGGTATTGGTTCGTGGTCTGTGCACATGTTCATGATCTTCTCACTACACAGGCCGGACGTCCTGCCCGTACATGACCACAGCATCCGCAAAGGTGTTCAGCTTTTGTATGGTCTAGAAGAGCTGCCTCGGCCTTCACAGATGGAGCAGCTATGCGACAGATGGAGGCCATACAGATCTGTTGGATCATGGTATATGTGGAGGTTATTTGAAGACAAGGGGACTCAAACGGCTACTGCTCAAGCAACATCAGTAGACAATGTTCAGCAGGAGCAGCAGAAGCAACAACTGCAGCATGAGCAACAACAGCAAGTACTGCTGCACGAACAACAACAGCATCAACATCAACTGCATCTTCTTGATTCTATCAATAGCATTGCAAACTTTGGGTAATTATTGGCGTGCGCCTTTTACATTATTGATCCATTTTCATTGGCTGTTCATATATTTTATTGTGATCGTTGGTTATTCCTTGCTCTTGCCCTTTGCTCGTGATTCCATGGAATGTTGATGGTTTCATGGCAACTTAATTATATTTTTGAAAATTGTAAGAATGTAGAGTGGACCCAATACCCAAGTTGCCTTTTAAGAGATACCTTGAAGTTTATTTATAGAGAATTATAATGATAACAAAACACTCAAGTCCGATGTGGGACACACACTCCAACACTCCCCCTCAAGGTCTACCTAGTTTGGATAAATAATTAAAGAAAACAAAACAAAGCAAACAAAAAACACTGCTAACACTCTCTCTTAAGCTGGTCATACCCAACTTGATTACAAAACAAGACTAAAAAAAAAAAAAAAATCCATCCGCGACCGCAACTCTCTTTCAAGATGAAAATGATGGATGATGCCGTTGAAAAAGACGTGCCAACTGAGGAACAACGCCCGTCATGCAGAACTATCAAGAATAGCTGGAAATAGAATGTATCGACAGGAAGAGCCGGATCGAACCTCGACGTGAATAGTCGGGTTAGGTGCATCTAAGCGTGCAAGAACAACACGAGATGAGCTCGGATGTCCGATAGGAAAGACGTGAACCGGTGCGGCAAGATGACAACGAGGCCATGCGATATGGATGAAGGAGGGGTTAGATAGCTAGATTTGACGACAAAGGAACTGGAGTGCGCAGGGTGATGCGTGCGCAGAGGAACTGGGGGATGTTGTCGATCCATGTGGTTGCGACCGCCGTCGGAGGAGGGAGGGGTGCCGCGCATCAGTTGGGGCTACTTTTGAGGATGGAGCAACGACAGGGGGTCAACTCTGGGAGGCATGCGCAGCCGCAACAGTCACATTAGAGCAGGGCGACGGTAGGGAACACAACAGGAAAAGTCGTTGCGCCCAAGGGGGTCGTCGTGCAGGTGGGGCGACGCGAAGGAGGGGGTCGCTGCGACTATTGGACGCGCGGCGAGGGGAAGGGGTGATGATGACGACATAAGGTGGGGGGGGGGGCTGCTGGAATTGCTAGGAGACGAGGCTGGGAGTAACGGTGGAGGGGGTCAACCGACTAAAGTGATGCCCTTTGGCTAAGAGCCTCTGCCCCCAGTGGGGGGGATTTTGATAAAGACCCTGCCAGAGGGGTAGATGTGTAAATGGGGTGGGGTTGTACTTGGGTAAGTTGTTAGGGAGGACAATTGGGTGGACAGGTGGAAGGGTTTGTTGGGAGGCTCCTAGGCTGTTATATATGGGGTGCGATGGTGAGAGAAGGGAGGGGATTAATATGTTGAATCGGTTGAGAGGCTTGGACTACGACCGTTAGGCTTGGGTGGGAGTCTCTTTCGAGTTGTATTCTTCTTCTTCCTCTTCCTCTACTGTTATTCTCTAGTTGTTTTTACACTTGAATAAAAGTGTTGGTCCTTTGTTTTTATCATTTGGTTTGACCTATTAGATTCTTCCGGCCAACTCCAAGCGTCGTGACTTTCCGTCTCATTCTCATTTGTGAGGGGTGCGCAATGCTGGAGGCCACACTCAACTTCCATTGGCTCCTCTTCTCTCTCGAGCGGTCACACAAACTGCCGCTGTGCTTCACCACTTCATTCGGAGCGTGCTGTAGTTTTCCTCGACCGGCTCACGTCCCGCACGATGACGTATGGCCAGAACTGCTCCACAAAAGCGCAATCGACCGACATACGAGCTGTGCCCGTCGCTCGGACGAGCATTGTGCGACGCACAAACCAACATCCCAATCTCGCAGCTGACGCATCTTTCGGAAGGCACGCCCGGGCGACTATGATTCTGAGGAGAAAGGCGACGCTCTCTTCTCCACTTCTTTCGACTCGCACCGCGGAATACATTCCAGAAGGCACGCACTTCCAGATCGCTTTCCGCCATCGACGTGTTGCCTGTTCCCTTCGCCGGACGATTGTGCTACCTACGACTTATTTGTGTCGGATGCCTCACGTTTAGTAGCGACACACTCGACCTTGACTCGTCAGAAGGGGGCTCGCACCGCAGAGGCTTCACGGATTGTTTTTTGGGAAGTACAAAAAAATCAAAATCAAAAACAAAAACAAAAACAAAACAAAACACACGACCTACCCTTAGGGAGGCTCGCATGCCCATACTTCCTCACTCAAGACTGGGGACATTCACTCAACAACACTGTCGGTTCTCTCGCACAATGAAGTAGCGACCTGCCGCTGCCGCCGACTTCGCTATGGAGACACGCCTCAACAAGATTGGCCAACAACTCAGGATCGCCTCGATTCGGCTGGCGCAGGAGTAAGCGGAACTCCAGGACGCTCTCATACTTTTGGGGCGACGCTTTGTGATGATGATACCGCAACAGGAGGCGACTCTGCCCTCTCACATAACAGCACATTAAGAGGTGCAACCCGCAGCCTCTCGTGAGATATAGGTATGCGACGCAGGGGATGTCAGTAAACCGGCTCGCCACGCACCACAAGTGCGACTTGGCGGGAGGGACCTATACTTGAAATACGCTGATGCAGTGTTGACTACTCGGACGACTCAAAGGAAAGATTTCACCCTACTACAAGAGGAGGGGGAGTGTGAGTTGACGAACGTGGGGAGTGTGAGTTGACGAACGTGGGGCGTGTGATATGGACATCATAGACCACTGGACTAGCCATGTTTCGGGTTTTCAACAGTATGGTGCGACCGATGGTGGTGTTGCCACTTTCTCCGACGACTGGCGTGGGCATTGGTAAATGGGCGGAGCAAGGGGGCGATGAAGTAACTATGCTTGTGCAGCCGCACACACGATCGGCCCGCAACTCAGGAAGGAAAATCCAGTGATTGCCTGAAGAGTACGTGAAGATAGAGTGCTTTTCCATAAAGCAAAGAGGACCATCTGCCAAATCGCTTGAATACTTTGTGAAGGGGGGGCCACAATCAATTTTTTTTCCTCAGTCTCGAGGACAATACTGAATTTCAAGGTGGAGCGAGTGATAAAGACCCTCTTAGAGGGGTAAATGTGTAAATGGGGTGGGGTTGTACTTGGGTAAATTGTTAGGGATGACAGCTGGGTGGACAGGTGGAAGGGTTTGTTGGGAGGCTCCCAGGCTGTTATATAAGGGGTGCAATGGTGAGAGAAGAGAGATAATTAATGTTGGGCAAAAATCCCTCAAAGTATCGTATCAGTGTTTTTGGGGCGTTTGTGTTTGTTGACAAAGCCAGACGACCGCTGGGTGGATAGGTTAAAGGGTTTGTTGGGAGGCTCCCAGTCTGTTATATAAGGGGTGCGGTGGTGAGAGAAGGGAGAGAATTAATGTTGGGAAAAAATTTCTCAAAGCATCGTATCAGTGTTTTTGGGGTGTTTGTGTTTGTTGACAAAGCCAGAGGACCGCGAAACAGAATGGTTGGTGTTTTCGAAACAGATTTTTAGGGTGGTGTAGTTTCTCAGTGTTTGCCAAATTTTTGAGTCTCAAAACCGGGAGTTTGTTTTTGGTAAAGGAAGCTTTTCCGCAAATGAGTTCACAGTTTGTGGACCGTGAATGAGGTTTGTGAAACGACAAAGGAAAAATGGAAAAGGAAGGATTTCCACATAGCAGTGCTATGCGGACTGCGATGCGCGCTACACGGACCGCGTAGGGAAATAGTTCGTGGGAAGCTCGTAGTTCGCGGGAGGCTTGAAGTTCGCGGAAAGTTCGTCGTCTGTGGTTGAGAGGCGGCGATTTGTTTGCGGAAGACATCAGTCGCCGCAAAGGAAGAAAAACGCTATGCAGACCGCATAACACAGTTCGTGATGAAGGCTGTAACGTCCCGGACCCGGATGCCACCCGAAACGGTGCCCCGAACCCGGCTGGTCACATGGCTTCAAGCGTATCTCCCCAAACGCCAGAGGGTGCCGACTAGCAGTGAGAGCCTAGGTGAGTCAGTGGGGAGACTTTGCTCTAATTACTAGAGTATCACAGCGGAAGTCAAATATATACAATAGCGGAAGCGAAATAAACAGCAAACAACTGAAAGTAAGACAAGCAGAGAGGAATACATAATAATAACCAAAAGTATCTCATATACAAAAATGATGCAGATGGTACAAGTATCTAGAAAACAACCAGAACAGTACATGGCAATACAATACAAGTATCCTAAAAAGAACAAAAGACCAAAAAGGTATCCCAGCATTGCAAGTCTCAGTTTGGTCTTATGCTTCCCTGCTCCAAAGCCACAATCAACAACCTGTACTAGGGCGCTTGCCCTATCATCACCTCCAACTATATAATCTGTTTGGGTCCCCAAAGAGACCCAAATAGGGTGTGAGATAAACATCCAAGTAGGCAACCACCCAGGTCTATATAATTCTAACTAACAATTCTACAAAGGTGCTAGCAAGTGTAAACAACTGGTAAGTAAGTGCGTATGCCCATGGCATAAGTCTACTATAACAAGTGAAACCAAACAGCCTTCAAGGCTACCTGCAAAAGAGAGCCAACTCCTAACAAGGCGGCTATAACAAGTAACAAGCAAGTCACACGACCACGCCGTACATCCATCTGTACCAAGCAATCCACAACCACGCTGTATAGAGAAGTCAAGTATCCCACAACCACGCCGTATAGTGAAGTCACATATCCCACGACCACGTTGTAGAGTGAAGTGTAGACCCCAAGGGCCGGATCCAAGGTGTTAGCAGACCAAGACATCCAAGTAATAAATATCTAGACCACAGAGGGCCGGATCCAAGGTGTTAGCAGACCATGGCATCCAAGTAATAAATATCTAGACTACAGAGGGCCGGATCAAAGGAGCTTGTCCAATGCATCCCCTCGAGTCCCATGGACATCCCTGGTGGAAACTCGGTTAGGCACTGGTTGGGTTCATAGGAGCATGGCAAAAGCAAGTCCTACGCGAGCCCAAGCAAGCCAGATCCACGGGGTAACAAGGCTCGATGCATCCCACGGAATCAAGACCTAAGGGGCAGAGTCAACCCAAGGCATCCACTACCGCGTTCCAGATCCATGGAGAGCAGTCCAAGGCATTTATCAAACCATTCATTCAAGCATTCAAACATTCAAATTAAACATTCCATCCATGTGAGTATACCCACTCACATCAACCTGCACAAGCCATGAGTATACCCACTCATGCAAACCATTTATCAAAACAAACATATGGGCCTACCCTCCCATACAAACCATTTAACATGCCATCAGTCATTTCATATAGGTATACCCACCCATATTATCCATTTAACATGCCAAACTATCAAAATAAACAAGGCATAACATGATATTCATTGAGCAAGAAGGCAATACATCTCTTAAACAGGCTATTCAAGCAATCAAAGCATTAACGGGCTTCCTCTAACTAGGCAAGCGCAAGAACACACCCCTTGGGTGGTTTAAACGAGCATAAACAAGATATTTCCCTTAAGGCGCACCCCTTGGGTGACTTTGAAAAGAGTAACGGGTGTCAATGCACCTAAACAGAACCTACGAGCATCCTCACTAGGTCCGACTACAACTCCGACAAGCAACTCGCTAAAAAACGAGGCCTCGTCGGAAAGTCTGACGGGCAACATATCGGCCGAACGCCCGAAAAGCACAAGAAAAGCCGAAAGAAAGCATAGACCACCTACCTTGTCTCGGTAGTAGACAACTCGTCCAGTATCAAGTTCCGATTCGTCCTGGTTCGGAAGAAATTTGAAGAACGGACGAAGAATGAAATATTAGGGTATATGAGCCTAAATCTAAATAGCGTAGTCGTTGTTCCGAAAAATCAAGAACGACTAAAAAGGAATCGAGTACTTATCGATATGGTTCCAACGCGACAGACGACGCTTGAATCAGAGTTCAGACGACTTCTATACTTGAAAAACGAAAATAAAGGGTTTTTGGGTTCAAAAACGAGAGGAAAACATACTATCCGTCAAAAGTTAAGCTATTGCCTCTTTTATAAAAAAACCTTCTGGACAAGTACACGACGTGTACCTTAAGTACACGGCGTGTACTTCCCTTCTATTTTTTTGCTGAGCCAGACTGGCTACACGTCGTGTACTTCAAGTACACGTGTACTTGAAGTACAAGACGTGTAGACCAAGTACACGACGTGTACCAGGCCTGCAACCAGATTTCATCCTGTTTTCCACTTTCTTTCCCATAAACAACCCAACCGGCCCACGGCCCGACCTAGGGTCTAATCCAAAAAGGAAAGCAACAACATTAACCCAAAAAGAGATCCATACCTCAAGAAAAACCCGGGATCTTACAAAGGTTGTACCGCATCGAATATTTGGGTAATTCGGATTAGCGGGATTTGCGGATCTATTTGTCTATATAATGACTGCTAATCAGATCATTTAGTAGAGAGCGAATTTCATTTGGAAAACATCATCGCTCCGGGAAGAATTCTGTGAAGTCCAAAATAGTTCGTGAGGAAGGATTCCATGAAATAGAGAGTTCGCAGGGAAGCAATTCTGCGAAGGAGAAGAGTTCGCGAGGGAGGATTCCACAAAGGGTAAAGTTGTTCGCAAAAATAGTTCGCGAAAGGAGTTTGTGGGGCTCTATAGCCCGCAAAAGAAGCGAAAGAAGAGGCGGTCTGCGGAAGAGAGGTCCGCCGAAGCAGAGTCGGTCTGCGGAAGAAGAGGCAGTCCGCAGAAGCGGAGTCAGTCCGCGAAAGAAGAGGTGGTCCGCGAAGCACACGCGCCACGCGGTGCAAGACAGTTCGTGGAGGAAGCATGACAGTTCGTAGAAGATTCAAGGAAGTTCATGAAGAGACTAAAACAGTTCGCGAAAGTAATTTTCGCAAACTAACAATACGTGGAAAAATGGATTTCACCTAAACGGAGGTTTATCAAGCTATTTCAAGGTATTTAGGTAGGCGTAACTTGTCAACTGCATAAACTCACAGTTCCTTGATCTGCTGAGTGGACTCCCTAATCCTAAAATCCTGAATAAGGATTTTCTCAACTCTTTGCCTACTAGTTGCACTAAGTCTCGCGGAGGCAATCAACCCTTAATACGAACTTGGTTAAGTTGACCCAAAACTCAAGATAGAAATTTCCAGATAATTAAAACCACCCCAACGAAGGTTAAACACTTTGAACTATGGTTCGATTCTTACCTAAGTAGTGGAAGACTATACCGACTTAATATATATAATTGAGGTTTTTTTATCTTTATGCGTAAAAACCTATTTTTATCTTTATTACAAGCTTGTTAATATTAAGTGGATTTACTTAAGTGATCGACCATATCTTAAATAAAGTTTCACGCATAAACCAATTTATTTTAGTTCTATCTTGCATGCTTGTTAAATTCATTAATTTATGTGATCGCGACAAAACATTCATAATGAAATTAATTGTTAGAATGGAGGAGATTGTAACCCAATACCCAAGATAACCTCTTAAGAGAGGCCTTGAAGTTTATTTATAGAGAATTATAATGATAACAAAACACCCAAGTTCAATGCGGGACACACACCCCAACACTCCCCCTCAAGCTAGGTCTACCTAGCTTGGATAGATAAGAAAACAAAAAGAAACATCCCCCAACACTCCCCCCTCAAGTTGGACATGCCCAACTTGAATCATGACAATCATAAGAAAAAATCATCTACCATCGTTGCTCCCCTCAAGATGAAGTATATTGATGATGTTGCTGCTGAAAAAAGACGTGCCAACCGAGAAACACCCCCCATCATGCGGAAATCAGGAATAGCTGGAAATAGAATACATCGACAGGAAGAGCCGGATCGAGCCTCGATTGGAATAGTTAGGTTAGGAGTATCTTGGCGCGCAGAAACAACAGGCGATGACACTGATGGGATGTCCGATAGGAATAGTCGAATTACATCAATGGTGCGGCGATGTATAATGGGCATAGGAGAGGGCTGGACACTGGAAGAGCGGTGGTTGTGCAACAACACAACATGGTGAGCAGACAGGAGCACGATGGAAGCGCGTGGGTGGATGTGCCCACTTGGCTTTTTGTCATTAGCAATGATCAATCCGGGATCAATACGACGATAAACGCCAGTCTCCACGGATCGAATCACAGAAAAAGACAAAGAAGATGGTTTTTCCCGGAACCACAAACAAGGATCGTTACAGGTTGATTATAATTAATTTAATTAATTATAAAGAAATACCTTTTGGGTGTTCTTTCTTCGTTGATGTTCTCAATCACGTTGTCAATGTGATCCGTCGTTGCGTCGCAGAAGCCAAGTGTAGACTCCCTCTAGCGGTGATCCACACGTGTACCTCGTATCACTGGACGTCGCCAAAAGATTCTCCGGGTGCTAGCGTGGAGAAGCCTTTGCTTGCGTTGTCCGCCTTAGATTGTCTTGATCCGATGGAAGAGGATCTCTCTCGGTCTTGAGAGCGTTCTTGGAGGAAGAGGTTCTTTCGGCCTTGAAAGAATTCTCCAGAGATGTTGTGCACAACGATTCTCTTGTATCAGAAAAGAGTTGGGGTTGTGAGGATATTTATAATCGGGTGTGTGGGGTTATAGAGTTATGACAATAAATAAACGCGTTACGCGTTTTATTTATTTCATTGACTCTTTATTTAAAACCCCATGTCGAATAAATAATTCCTTGACATGCGCCCACGCTGATTATAATAAATATCATTTAAAACAATATTATATCCTCAAAATCCCAACTAAAAAAAACTACACGGAGTGTATTAATAAATACACGGCGTGTACTTGTTTTTCATTGAAAACTACACGGTGTGTACATTAAATGTACACGGCGTGTATATCTTGTTTTCATTTATTCATTTCCTTTCCAAAATAAAACTACACGGCATGTAATAATAATACACGACGTGTACTTGTTTTATTTTCTTTTTCCTCCATTTAAAACAACTTAGGCTTCCTTGAATAATTATTAAACCATGTACGAGAATAATCTTTATTCAACTTGAGATACTTGGATACACTTAGTGTGTGACCCTCTAGGCCTCTTTCTCGTTGGCATTAGGCGGGCTTGCCTAAAGTCCAAGATTACTGTCTAGCAACGGGTCAAGGCACCCAAGAGAAAGAAGTTGACGCCGCATTGACGTATCACCTCATACGAGCGCTTACTGTGTAATTTAATCCCTTTGTCTCAATATCTCATCAAGCAGGTTTCATGGCAGTGTCATAAACCTATATGCTTGATATGTCGTTCTTTGACTACCTGAAATAAACTCATCGTTTACACCATGGCCATGGAATTTAATGCGACAGTTCTATTTCAATCAAAGGGCCGAGATATCAACTTCCATAAATGGAAGGGACAAATCCTTCCTTGACTTATCCATTAACAACATGTCACTCGTGACGCACCCAACGTACCCTACTTCCCGCCAACTATCTGCGTGACAGTTTTCGTCAGTAAATCTAAGTGCGCGAGTCATGACATGAGTTAATGATAATCTTCCAGTCCAAGGACCATTACACACGCTCGTAGATAGCAATATCCGATGACACCAAGACATGCAGAATTACTACTGGCGGGTCTATTCTCATAATCTCCCATCTTGGAGATTACCAAGTGCGAACTCCATGAGAGAGAGTCTCGTCTTCTTATGAGTACTCGCACATGACGGTCTGTATACTATGTGTCCTATCATAGTATGTCATCCAACCGCAGAACTTTATTTAAGAATATTGTTATAGCATTTCAAGGTTCTTATCATAGCGGGGATCTGCTATGACCTTATTAATGCAACAAATATTTCAGGACATTATTATATTATAGTCATGCAGAACAATGAACAATATATAATAAGTGAACATTTATGTAATCAAAGTACAAAACAGTTGGTTCTGAGGACACCAACCCTTACAAACTCCCACTTGGACTAGAGCCAACTGCCTACGACTTTTAGTCCGCTAGACCTCACATGATGATCATGTTTATGCTGAGTCAAGGCTTTAGTCAATGGGTCCGCCACGTTGTCTTCCGTGGAAATACTGCTCACTGCAACTTCACCTCTCTGAGAAAAATCCCTCAAGAGATGATACTTCCGAAGTATGTGCTTTGTCCGCTGATGTGACCTTGGCTCTTTTGCAAGTGCCACCGCTGCAGTATTATCACAATAGAGTGTGATAGGATCTTTACTGCTCGGTACAACATCCAGCTCTTGGACGAAGCTTCGCATCCATACTGCTTCTTTAGCTGCCTCAGAAGCTGCGATATACTCGGACTCCGCTGTAGAATCTGCCACCACACTTTGTTTTGAGCTCTTCCAGCTCACTGCACCTCCATTCAAACTGAAGATGTATCCAGTCTGCGACTTCATGTCATCTTGATCAGTCTGGAAACTAGCATCTACATGTCCTCTGATGACTAGTTCCTCATCTCCTCCATAAACCAAGAACATATCCCTAGTACGCCTCAGATACTTAAGGATAGTCTTGACTGCCATCCAATGGCGGTCTCCTGGATCAGCTTGATATCTGCCTACCACACTTAATGCATAAGCAACATCTAGCCTCGTACATAGCATAACATACATGACTGACCCAATCGCGGATGCATAAGGGATCCTTGCCATTCTTTTTCTTTCCTCATGTGTCTGAGGACACATTTTCTTGGAAAGATGAATGCCATGTGACACTGGCAACAATCCCCTCTTGGACTGTTCCATACTGAATCTCTTCAGTATCTTGTCAATGTATGTACTTTGACTTAGGCCCAACATTTTCTTGGATCTATCACGATGGATCTTGATCCCAAGAATATATGCCGCCTCGCCCAAGTCTTTCATGGAGAAGCATTTATTCAACCATGTCTTAACTGATTGTAAGACAGGTACTTCGTTTCCAATTAGCAATATGTCATCGACATATACTATTAGGAAAACGACTGCACTTCCACTAAACCTTTTGTAGACACAAGGCTCACATTCGTTCTTAACAAAGCCAAATTCTGTAACAGCTTCATCAAAACGAATGTTCCATGACCTTGATGCTTGCTTTAATCCATAAATGGATTTTTGCAACTTGCATACCTTGTTGGCATCCTTTGAAGTCACAAACCCTTCAGGTTGTGTCATGTAGACATCTTCCTGGAGGTTCCCGTTAAGAAAAGCTGTTTTGACATCCATTTGCCAAATTTCATAGTCATGGTAAGTAGCAATGGCCAATAGGATTCTGATAGACTTCAGCATTGCAACTGGTGAAAAGGTTTCATCATAGTCAATTCCTTGACGCTGTCTAAAACCTTTTGCAACCAGTCGTGCCTTGTAGGTGCTGACTTGCCCCTCCATGTCCAGTTTCTTCTTGAATACCCATTTATTACCAATAGGCTTTACATCAACTGGAGGATCTACCAAAATCCAGACTTGGTTTTGGTACATGGAATCCATTTCAGAATTCATGGCTTCTTGCCACTTGGCAACGTCTGTGCCTTCAACTGCTTCCTTGTAGGTAAGAGGATCATCATTGTCAACCAATAATGAGTCACCATCCTCAGTGACAAGAAAACCATATCGTTCTGGTTCTCTCACCTCTCTCGTGCTCCTACGCAGTTCTTGTGTCTCTGGAACAGATTGTTCTTCCACGGGGCTTTGTGGAATCTGTTCTTGTACCAACTCATGTGTATCTTGAGCCTCGACTTCATCGAAGTCTATCTCGCTCCCACTATCTCTTCTGGAGATGTGCTCCCTCTCAAGGAATATGGCGTGTCTTGCCACTGTAACCTTTTTGTCTGAGGGGTTGTATAGGTAATATCCCCTTGTTTCCTTGGGATATCCTATAAAGATACACTTTGTGCCTCGGGGTGCAAGTTTGTTACCTGAAGAGGCCTTAACAAATGCTTCGCTACCCCACACGTGTAAATTCGATAACATGGCTTTGCGTCCACTCCATAACTCGTATGGAATACCATTTATCGATTTAGTTGGTACTTGGTTTAGTATGTGTGCTGCTGTTTGTAATGCATATCCCCAAAAGGATAATGGAAGACTCGCATGACTCATCATTGATCTCACCATGTCCAACAGGGTGCGGTTCCTCCTTTCACTTACACCATTCCACTGCGGTGTGTAAGGAGGAGTGAGTTGAGATAGAATCCCAAACTCCCGTAAGAAATCAATGAAGTCTTGATTAAGATATTCTCCTCCTCTGTCTGAGCGGAGTTTCTTAATCTTCTTACCAAGCTGGTTCTCAACTTCATTCTTGTATTCTTTGAACCGATCAAAAGAATCTGACTTATACCTCATTAAATAGATATATCCATATCTACTAAAATCATCAGTAAAAGTTATGAAGTACGAGAACCCACCCCTTGCTTCAACTGGAAATGGTCCACACACATCTGTGTGAACTAATTCTAGAAGCTCTTTAGCTCTTTCACCTTTCCCACTAAATGGGGCTTTGGTCATTTTGCCTTGTAGACACGCATGACATACACCAAGTGGTTTTAGTTCGAAAGAATCTAAATACCCATCTTGATGTAATTTTGTCAAACGTTTCTCATTGACATGACCTAGCCGGTGATGCCAAAGTTGGGTGTGGTATGAGTCATGTAAATTAACTTTGTTATCAATTGCCATTACTTGGTTTGTGTAGTCTAACACATAAAGGCCGTTATATAAATGTTCCCTACCAAAACAAATGCTATCTTTATAAAAGTAGCAACATTCATTTCCAAACTTGAATATGAATCCATCAGTATCTAATCTGGATACTGAAATAATGTTTTTGGTTACAGAGGGTACATAATAACATCCTTTCAAAACCAAGACCATCCCGGTAGGCAATGTGAGGTGGTAGTCCCCGACAGCTACAGCAGCAAGTCTGGCTCCGTTGGCTGCTCGTAGATCTATCTCCCCTCGATCAATCTTCCTGAATCTACTTGGTTCCTGTATTTGGATACAGATGTGAGCACCACAAGCAGTATCTAATACCCAATTAGTAGAAACAGATAGATTGCATTCGATAACAAACGCACCTGAAGCTTCCCCTTGCTTCCTCGGCTGGGTGCAGTTTTTCTTCCAGTGACCCTTCTTGCCACATGCGAAACAAACAGCATCCTGTTCCTTTGCCTCCCCTTTGATCCTCCTTTTCTTGGAAGGCCTTGAAGAAGCTTTGGGCTTAAAGCTCTTCGCCTTCCCTTTCCTTTTATTCACCATAAGGACAGAAGGTTTTTCACGCTTCATGTCATTGTCCACTTGGCGAATGAGGATAAGAAGATCAGATAGAGACTTCTCAATGTTGTTCATGTTGAAATTAACAACAAAGTTTGAGAAGCTCTGGGGGAGTGATGCGAGAATTAGATCGGTACCCAGTTCTTCAGGGAGTTTAAACCCTAGAACCTCCAAGCGCTCAATGTAGCCAATGAGCTTGACTACATGAGGCCCAGCTGGGGCACCCTCTCCAAGCTTGCTCTGAAACAGAGCCTTGGAGATCTCAAACCTTTCCTGTCTTGCTCTCTCCTGGTATAAACCACGGAGGTGCTCGAGCATGCTGTAGGCATCCATGTCTTCATGAGACTTCATGAGCTCACTAGACATAGATGACAGCATCAAACATTGAACGTCGAGAGCATCGTTCAAATGTTGATCATAGACTAGGAAATCTTCATCACTTGCCCCTGGGGCAGGAGAATCAGGAAGTGAGGACTCCAGCACATAAAACTTCCGTTCATGGCGTAGGATAACCCGAAGGCGCCTAAACCATTCCTGAAAGTTACTGCCGGTGAGGATGTTGTCTTTATCCAGAATTGATCGCAGAGAAAATGTGGTTGATGTGTTTGTCATTTTGATTCTACAATTTAAAAGAGCAGATTCATCAGTACTTTCTTGATTACATTTTATGAGAAATAATAAATTTTATTAAGTCTCCCACTATTTTATCAATTCCCAATGGCCCTCACCATTGAACTCGGAATGTCTAGTTGCTTTGACATTCTAATGGCAAGGATCCATATTTCCCTTCGCATAACCCCAACAAGGGTTGGTCAAGCTATTTAAAGGTATTTAGGTAGGCGGGTCTTTGCCAACTGTGAGCTTATAGTTCCTTGATCTGTTGAGTGGACTCCCCAATCCTGAAATCCTGACTTGGATTTCCTCAACTCTTGCCTCCAATATTACATCAAGTCTAGCAAGGGCTACTTCTCTTGATGTAATATGGTTAAGTCAACCCGAAACCTTTCATAAGGGCTTCCTTTATAAAAGTAAGTGTCCCAACAAGGGTTGGTCAAACACATAGTTTTATTGAGTCTTGCCCTTAATCAAGTAACGGAAGGCTTGGTCTGACTTAATATGGTATTTGAGGGATTTTATTCTTTATGCGTATCTTTGCATTATCACATGCTTGTTAATATTAAGTGATGCTTGCTTAAGTGATTAACCATGTTCCGATAATGTATACGCATAGACCGGTTTTTATTTTATTCCATCTTTGCATGCTTGTTCATTTTATTAATTATGTGATCGCGACAACACATGCATAATATATAAACCATGCAATCAGACAGAAATAAAATAAGATGGCATGATCATGAGCTTCTATTTGGTTAGCTTATCTAGCGGTTTTGATAAGCTTACCCTGACCTAGGGAAAACACCTTGAACCTGATGGTTCATGTTTTGCAGCTCCCACCTGTCCACCTTTGTATCTTCTTGTGTCGTTTTCGCCTTGGCTTCGGGATTTGAACCGTCTCCTCTGGCTTGGGAGATCCTCCATTACATGGGTTTACATTAAAGAAACCATGGGCACGCAGGCCCTACATTTTATTGGAAGAAGGCTCGCAGGCCAACAAATTTAAATTAAATAAATTTAAATGAAACCATACACATACAAAGGGTCTTTGGTCTAGCTCATGATCATCCATAGTATGCAACGACATTTACGCATATTTAGAATTCAAATTCTTTTAATCGTTTTATTTAAGATAAGACGCGCTCGAATTCAATTAATTATGATCTTATAATTAATCAATTCTTTATCTTAAATTCCTTTCTGAATTTCCTTGAGATTCTTCTCATCCATATTCCTTGTACGGGTCTTTGTACATTGGAGGAAACCTGGTGAAATTCCATTTCTGGAAAGTACACGGCGTGTAGTTTATAATTACACGGCGTGTATTTTTCTTTTCACCCTTTGTCCAAAGTACACGCCGGGGCTTTGGCGTGTTTTTTCTGTACTTTGGAAATTTTAGAGTACATGGCATGTAGATGAATCATACACGGCGTGTACTTCCTTGTTACGCGGTAACCGGCCTGGTGATCCCGTATACGCGGTACGCGACTTATCTTTGTACACGGTTTCACCTGGGTCGGAACGGACTACACGGCGTGTTGTTCCAACATACACGTCGTGTATTCCGGTTTCCACGCGCCGTTCTATTCTGGTCAACACGGCGTGATTAAAACTTAGGCATAATCAATTCACACGACGTGGTTTGGCGGACCAGTGCCGGTTCGTTGAACCTAAGTACACGGCGTGTAGTTTTAATTACACGCCGTGTAATCCCATGTTGTACAGACAGAAAGAGCGGCTCCTCCGGATGAGTTCCTCGTTTTTATTTTAATCATAATTAAAATTAAAAGGTCGTTTCTGTGATATGAATCGAGAAACGAAGGAGGAAGAATAGATCTCGTTAATTCAGATTTATAGAACGATTTATTTCGAATTGAATCAAATATGAATGCGTAAATTATCAACGAAAATTAAATAACTATAATCAACGTTGTAACCTCCCTTTGATACCATTTGAAGGTTCCGGGCGCAGTGGAAGCGCGTGGGTGGATGTGCCCACTTGGCTTTTTGTCATTAGCAATGATCAATCCGGGATCAATACGACGATAAACGCCAGTCTCCACGGATCGAATCACAGAAAAAGACAAAGAAGATGGTTTTTCCCGGAACCACAAACAAGGATCGTTACAGGTTGATTATAATTAATTTAATTAATTATAAAGAAATACCTTTTGGGTGTTCTTTCTTCGTTGATGTTCTCAATCACGTTGTCAATGTGATCCGTCGTTGCGTCGCAGAAGCCAAGTGTAGACTCCCTCTAGCGGTGATCCACACGTGTACCTCGTATCACTGGACGTCGCCAAAAGATTCTCCGGGTGCTAGCGTGGAGAAGCCTTTGCTTGCGTTGTCCGCCTTAGATTGTCTTGATCCGATGGAAGAGGATCTCTCTCGGTCTTGAGAGCGTTCTTGGAGGAAGAGGTTCTTTCGGCCTTGAAAGAATTCTCCAGAGATGTTGTGCACAACGATTCTCTTGTATCAGAAAAGAGTTGGGGTTGTGAGGATATTTATAATCGGGTGTGTGGGGTTATAGAGTTATGACAATAAATAAACGCGTTACGCGTTTTATTTATTTCATTGACTCTTTATTTAAAACCCCATGTCGAATAAATAATTCCTTGACATGCGCCCACGCTGATTATAATAAATATCATTTAAAACAATATTATATCCTCAAAATCCCAACTAAAAAAAACTACACGGAGTGTATTAATAAATACACGGCGTGTACTTGTTTTTCATTGAAAACTACACGGTGTGTACATTAAATGTACACGGCGTGTATATCTTGTTTTCATTTATTCATTTCCTTTCCAAAATAAAACTACACGGCATGTAATAATAATACACGACGTGTACTTGTTTTATTTTCTTTTTCCTCCATTTAAAACAACTTAGGCTTCCTTGAATAATTATTAAACCATGTACGAGAATAATCTTTATTCAACTTGAGATACTTGGATACACTTAGTGTGTGACCCTCTAGGCCTCTTTCTCGTTGGCATTAGGCGGGCTTGCCTAAAGTCCAAGATTACTGTCTAGCAACGGGTCAAGGCACCCAAGAGAAAGAAGTTGACGCCGCATTGACGTATCACCTCATACGAGCGCTTACTGTGTAATTTAATCCCTTTGTCTCAATATCTCATCAAGCAGGTTTCATGGCAGTGTCATAAACCTATATGCTTGATATGTCGTTCTTTGACTACCTGAAATAAACTCATCGTTTACACCATGGCCATGGAATTTAATGCGACAGTTCTATTTCAATCAAAGGGCCGAGATATCAACTTCCATAAATGGAAGGGACAAATCCTTCCTTGACTTATCCATTAACAACATGTCACTCGTGACGCACCCAACGTACCCTACTTCCCGCCAACTATCTGCGTGACAGTTTTCGTCAGTAAATCTAAGTGCGCGAGTCATGACATGAGTTAATGATAATCTTCCAGTCCAAGGACCATTACACACGCTCGTAGATAGCAATATCCGATGACACCAAGACATGCAGAATTACTACTGGCGGGTCTATTCTCATAATCTCCCATCTTGGAGATTACCAAGTGCGAACTCCATGAGAGAGAGTCTCGTCTTCTTATGAGTACTCGCACATGACGGTCTGTATACTATGTGTCCTATCATAGTATGTCATCCAACCGCAGAACTTTATTTAAGAATATTGTTATAGCATTTCAAGGTTCTTATCATAGCGGGGATCTGCTATGACCTTATTAATGCAACAAATATTTCAGGACATTATTATATTATAGTCATGCAGAACAATGAACAATATATAATAAGTGAACATTTATGTAATCAAAGTACAAAACAGTTGGTTCTGAGGATACCAACCCTTACAGGGTGGCGCTTGTGTAAAGGGATGTCACAGATCGAGGGAGATGCAGTCAGCGTCGTAGGAGGGAGCGCCACGTAAAGAGGTCGTGCCTGGAAGAGAGATCTGCGCCTGTTTCTGCAGCTGGGAGCTGCAGAGAAGGGGACACGCCAGTGGGGATGTCAACACCAGGAGGCGTGCGCAGCAGCAGGGGGTCGCGTTGGGACTGTCGGGGTAGAGGCGCGTACTTTGGCCGATCGACTGGAGGAGAGGGGGGTGCTGTGTCAGGGGCTGTCGCGGCCGCTGGGAAGGCAGCGGGAAAGAAAGACGCGCTCAGGGAAGGGGAAAGGTGGAGAGGACGTTGATCAGAGGAGAGGCAACGCGCAAGGGTGGTCTGTCGCACACGGAAGGCCGTCGCGTAGGGGGCGGACGACTGTCGTGGCCTTTGGAGAAGGCCGAAGAGGGGAAGCTGGATCGTCGGTAGGCCAACTGGGGTCGTCGACAAGCGGTCGGTCGGGTGATTGGGTGGTAGCCATAATGACTGATTGGGGAGTCCGAATGCGGTGCCCACCAGTGGGGACGATGCGCGGAGGTCGACGGGGAAGCAAATCAGCACGACAGTGGCGACAACGACAAGGATGACCGACAGGGACGACTGGGAGGGGGCGCGAGGGTTGTGGCTGGGAAACGACGCAGGAGGGGTGGCGACAGAAAATGAGGCCTACTGGCGATGGGGGCCGCCGCCCCCCTTTGGGGGGAAATTCGATGAAACCGTAGACCAAGAGGAGAGAGACAGGGAGGGAGGGTTTGGGTTAGACCTCCTTCGATACCATGTTAGAATGGAGGATATTTTAACCCAATACCCAAGATACCTCTTAAGAGAGGTCTTGGGGTTTATTTATAGAGATTTATAATGAATAACAAAACACCCAAGTCCGATGTGGGACACACATCCAACATTAACTGTTAAATGATAAAGAGAGTGCTGAATACCCAAGGTACCTCTCGAAGGGAGGCCTTGAGGTTATTTTATAATGAATAATAAATTCCACATCAGACCACAGGTCAGATGTGGGACACAGACTCCAACACTCCCCCTCAAGCTAGGTGTTCCTAGCTTGGACACATGCAGAAAACAGACCAAAGCAAAGAAAAAACAAAGTGAACAAGAAACACCGCAAACACTCCCCCTAAAGCTGGACATAACCAGCTTGATGGCATAACATGACAAAACATAACAAAATATAAATTGCCATGGATGCTGCTCCCCCTCAAGAAAATGATGGATGGCGCTGCTGAAAAAGATTGTCAACCAACAAACAACGCCCGTCATGCAGAACCAACAGGAATAGCTGGAATGAGGATGCAACGACAGGTGGGGCCGGTCGACTGAGCGTCAGGAAAGCCGCTTAGACGGTGCCGGTCGATGAGGCGCCGAGAAAGCCGCATAGGCGAGGACGGTCGATGAGGCACCAGGAAAGCCGCAGAGGTGGGGCCGGTTGATGAGGCGCCGGCGATGAGACACAAGGCTTTCACAAGAAGGGCCAACGATGGGAAAGAAGGCGTTCGCAAGAGGGGGCCGGCGTGGAGGCGGGGCTGCCTCAGGAGGTTGCCGATGTGGAGCGGGGCTGCCTCAGGAGGAGGCCGAAAAAGCTGGAGGCAGATAAACCGACGGGGAGGGCTGCCTTGCAGAGGAGCAGCGGACGAGGGGGATCTAGAGAGGAGATCCGGCTGCAATCGATTTGGCCGAATGGGGGGGAGCGGCGGTCGGCAGGATCGGGACCACCTTGGCGTAGGCATGAATCGTCGCGTCGGAGAGGACGACTATGGGGAGGAGTTGCTGCAGGATCTGGCAGCGCTGCGGGAGCCGGTGCGCACAGGGAAGTAGGAGAGCGGCGTCGGAGCGGAAGGCACGACGGGAAGGGAGCTGTCGACTGTCGCGCATGAGAGGGGAAAGCCAGGAGTGGACAGACTTGGCTCGATTTGTGTCGAGGGCCAGATTGAGGAGGATAATGCCGACGCCGTCGAGGAGGGCGGAACCGGGGAATCGCGTCGGAGGAGGGCGGGGGGCCCAGCGACCGCGTCGGAGGCGGGCCGTGGAGCGCTGAGGAGAGTGGGGGGGGGAGACCGCATCGGAGGCGGGGTCGGGGACGCCGATGGAAGGATGCGGGGCGTCCTCGGGAGGAGGCTGACGACGGCAGATTGCACCTGTGACCTAGGAGGAGCGCCGCGAGGGGTTTCTACCCAGGAGGACCGCAATAGGGGGGCGGCGCTGCCTTGACGGTGGCCAATGGCCTGGGCCACTGCCCCCCCATGAGGGAAACGTGTCGCCGAGAAAAAAAAAGACGGGGAGGGAGGGCGGTAGGGTTTAGAGAACCCCTATGATACCATGTTAAATGATAAAGAGGGTCTTGGATACCCAATGTACCTTTTTAAGGGAGACCTTGAGGTTATTTTATAATGAATAATAAAGACCACATCAGACCACAACAGGTGGGGAGTTTGGCTGGGGCGACACATCTGTTAAAAGATAGCGCAGGTGTCCTAAGATGAGCTCAACGAGAACAAAAATCTCGTGTGCAACAAAAGGGTAAAAGCTCGTTTGATTCTGATTTTCAGTACGAATACTGTAGTACCCCCGGTTTCCGGTATGTAACCCTTGATGCTTTTCATGGTTTTAAAGTTAAGGGTGATGAATGGAAGAGTCGGGATAACTTTGAATAAAGTTTTGAGGCAAATGGGAAGTCGCACAGACGACGCACGGTTTGTCTAAACCGTGCGGCAAAACTGTGCGTAGTTGGTCTTGGAGGCAGTAGCTTCCGCACGGGCGGCGCACGGTTTGTCTAACCGTGCGGCCAAACCGTGCGTGGAGGGTCTGCCGAGGCAGTGGCTAACGCACGGTTAGCGCACGGTTTGTCTAACCGTGCGAGCAAACCGTGCGACCACTTAAATGAGATCCTATAAAGGTGGATCTCACGCGTTTTTGCCTCTAAGTGACTCATTTTTCCTCCTAAGCGGCCCTAACTTGAGATTTTGCTTCTCCTAAGGTCAAAGAGGGTTCTCCCATTGTTCCGGAGGCGATCCGAAGGGTTCTCTTGGCGAATTGAAGGCGAATTCTTGAGGTATGTGATCGTTCTTCATCGTTCTTGTTCGTTTTCTTAGATCTACTTAGATCTGCTTCTGCTCTTCTCTCGGTTTCTTAGATCTACGCCCGTTATGTGTAGATCTAAGTGTGTGGATGCCAAATATGATGAGATTTGGTCTTGGTCTTGCTAGGAGAAGAGATCTAAGGTGGGTTTTTGAAGAAGCAACCCGGTTTTCTTGTGCGTTCTTCGTTCGTTGTGGTTTTTGTCAAAACCCTAAAGGTAGGAGGCTTCACTCTCGACTCCTCTTGTTAGAATTGATTGGCTTAGTTTCAAATTGGGTTATTTGAATGGAATTGATTGTGAAAAGCATAGAATAAATCTTCTTTAGTGATGATTTATGGTTTTAGTGAAATTGTGAAATCTTGGTGAATTGTTGTGCAAGTGATTTGGCTTCTTGAATTTAAAATGTTGATTTTAAATTATGGATTTGCTGAAATTGTAAATGGTTTGATGAAAAATGAGTTTTCAATAAAAAGAGCGTTTTATTGAAATGGTTTGAGATTGAAATAATCTTGATGGAATTGGTTTTCAATAAAAAGGGAGTTTTATTGAAATGGTTTGACATTGAAATGGTTTTGATGGAAATGGTTTTCAATAAAAAGGGAGTTTTATTGAAATGGTTTGGAATTGAAATGGTTTGGCATTGAAATGGTTTTGATGGAAATGGTTTTCAATAAAAAGGTGTTTTTATTGAAAGAGTGTTTTGGCATGATTGATGGGCATATGTGGTGTGTGTTCATGTTGTATGTACGAGGCTTGGTTGAAATATGACCTTGTGCTTGGTGCCAAAGGTGTAATGGCACATGGTAACTATATGTATGAGGCTTGGTTGAAATATGACCTTGTGATCGGTGCCAAAGGTGTAATGACACATGGTAACTATATGTACGAGGCTTGGTTGAAATATGACCTTGTGCTCGGTGCCAAAGGTGTAATGGCACATGAGAAACAATTACCTTGTGACGACTTGGTAGATCGATGAGAAACCGCTCATGAGTATGAAACTGTCATAACGAAGCATGCATGGTTGGTTGCACGGGTTGGGAAATGGTTGGGTATGCCAAAATGAGATGTTTGTAAAATGGTTCTAAAGCTTGTTTAGTTATTTTTCTGGAAAAATAACTCGTTGGAAAATTGGTTTCTTTTGCATTTGAATGCTTTTGGTTATAAGTGGTTTTGAGAAACTTGTTTATATTTAGTTATAAATTGCTTTTGGAAAAATGTTTTATATAAACTATTTTTATATAAATGTTGCTAACTCTTCTATCCTAGTGGCGTGAGTAGGGAAGTCATTGGGGAAACCTACTGAGTTTTATACTCACCCCTGCGTTGGCACTTTGGTGTTTTTGCAGATGTCGTGTTCCGGGATACAGATAAAGGTAAAACATCTTATTGTTAGTGGCTCGTGGTGATGCTTGGGAGATGTTGTGGAGCTTAGAGCTTGTGGAGCATGGAGTCGTGGTGTCTTTTGAGAGTCTTGAGTTGTTCATCTGCAGTGTACTTTGATGCTTGGTTTGGTCTTACTTGATGTGGTTTGACATAAATCAAGTTGTTTAGTTGTCATTCATTTGTTCATGCATCATATAGTGAATGTTTGGTTATGCTTGGTTGGTTTATGAGTTATTTCTTAAAGGGTAAATCGTCCCCCAACTTGTATTTGAAACCCTTCGGCATTTATTGCCAGCCTTTGGCGTTTTGGGGATGTCGCTTAAGGCCAAGTAATGACTCGTTGTACTCTCAAGCCAATAAGAATTGACGGGTCATTACAAATACGAATCGTGAAAGCGTGGCCTATCGATCCTTTAGACCTTCAGAACTTGAAGCTAGAGGTGTCATAAAAGTTACCACAGACCCAATGTACCTTTTTAAGGGAGGCCTTGGGGTTATTTTATAATGAATAATAAAGACCACATCAGACCACAAGTTCGATGTGGGACGCAGACTCCAACATTAACCATGCAACTTGGCAGAAATAAAATAATAATAGCATGATGATGAAATTTTACTAATGGTCAGTTTATCTAGTGGATGATAAACTAATCGTCGACTTAGGGGGGAAACACCTTGAATCATGACTTGGTTCGTGTTGTGGCTTTCCACCCATTCACCCTTGTACTTCTTGGATTGGTTTCGCTTCAGCTCCAAACTTGAACCGCCTCCACTCGCCTGAGAGCTTCATCCATTACATAAGCTTTTACTCAAACGTAGGTGAGGGGAATCAAAAGATTGGTTAGGGGGGTTTACATAAAAGGAAATTGTGGTCGCGCAAACTCTTACATAATGAGAAACGATGACGTGAAACCATCAATTTAATTTAATAATAAATTAAAAAGAAATCAATCATATACAAAGGTTTGGTCTTATGCTCATGATCATCCATATACATGCAATGAATTACACATTTATTAAAACAAAATTCAATCCAAATTATTCTTATTTAAGATAAATCGTGTTTGAATCAATTAATTCTCTTCTTTAATTAATCAATTTTTTTATCTTAATTCTCATTCAAACTTTCCCGAGATTCTCATTCATCACTATTTTAAGCAAATTAAATAAATTTATTTAAAATTGACTATGTACAAAACATGTACCTTGGAGGCAACACAATGGTAACCGTCCGAACTACCCAACATGTATTATATTCGTATACTGTTTACTCATGCGACATGTAGCATACACGTCTTATAATGTAATTTCATGGTGTGTACGAGTCAACTGAATGACACATGAAACACATATTATTTATGTAATGTTTTAAGCTTTAATGCGCATAGAGTAATTGTTGTATTACGATTATACACGATATTTAGTTCTGAATATTACGCAGAAAATAATTAGACATTTAATATATATAAAATCCATCTCATGACATGTAAGAGTCAACCGAATGAAACACGAAACACATGTTGATAAAGTTTAAGCAGTATAATAAATTAATTTTAAATTCAGCGTAATCAGGTAATATACACGGCGTGTACTATCCAGCTACATGTCGTGTATAGTTATTCATCATATATCTGCGACACACATCTGCGGCGTGTGGGCCTGCTATAAAAATTAATGGAGTATACAATGTGTATGTGTGCTATTCGTCGTGTGATCTCCGAGTTACATAATTACCATTCATGTAGGTTGTGTAAGAAAATACACGACCCTTTTTTGGCTAATGGACTGAACGTTGTGTGTGCAAGTTACAAGGCATGTAGTCCGGTTAGCTATGCGCCGGGCGGGCCCGGTCAACACGCGGTGTCTTAAATACACACCTCGTGTAATAAATGCACAGAATTCGAATTAATTCGTTAGTTGTTCTGGTGCATTAAACACGGGTACACGACGTGTACCAACGGGTTACATGCGGTGTACTCTTGTGCTATCGGGCCAGAATTCTTGGCACCTTCGGATGAGTTTTTTGAATGGTCTCTGTTCATAATTAATCCATTTATTGAATATATTTGCGAGAATGAAGAGGAATAAGAGAAGATCTCACGATTCGTATAAAAAAACAATTAAACTGGAATTGAAAATTAACGATAAATGCGTAAATCAATCAACGATATTTAAATAATTATAAATAATTATGCGACTGCTCTGATACCACTTGAAGGTTCCAAGCGCAGCGGAAGCGCCGAATGGGGCATGCCTAACTCAACGATAAATGTCGTGACCAACAAAATTGAATATAAGATTAATTGACATGAGAACACCAAAAACAAAATGCCGGATCATCACATAATGATTTATAATTGTAGAGGAATAAAAGAGAGAAACCCGAACCCCCAAGGTATCTCTCTAAAGGAGCCCTTGGGGTGTATTTATAATGAATATTAAAAACCACACCGGACCTCAAGTCCGATGTGGGATGCAGACTCCAACACTCCCCCTCAAGCTAGGTGTACCTAGCTTGGACACATAATGAAAATAAAGCAACAAAACAGAGACCAACACTCCCCCTCAAGCTGGACATGCCCAGCTTGATTACAAAACCAGACAAAATAAAAAAAAAGAACGCTGCAAAGGGCTGCTGCTCCCCCTCACGATCGAAGCTCCCCCGCAGGATGATGGATGAATGATGTTGCGGGCGCAACAGATGACCACTCAGACCGGCCAGTTGACGGAACGCCAGGAATGCCGCACTAGTGGGGCCGGTCGATGAAACGTCGGGAAATCCAATCTAGCACCGGGAAAACCGCATTTGCGGGGCCGGCGACGGGAGGCGGGGATTTCGCAGAATTGTTGCGGGATCTGGCGGCGCCAAATGGACCCGAATCCAAGGTGGTCGGGCTGCTGCGCTAGCGAATGGACGTGCCGGCGGATAGAGATGCGGTGATTTCGCAGGATGCCGGGCAGAGAGGCGGGGATTCCGCAGGAAGCAGGAGGTGGTCGGCATGGAGGGAGCAGTAGAGCAGAGGCGGCACAGGAGGCCGACAGGGCTGGTGGCCGGCGGCTGGAGGAGCCGGCAGGAGTGGAGGCCGACAGGGGTGGAGGCCGGCTGAACAGAGCCGGCGGGAGACTCGCACAGGAGGCGGGCTGCCGGAAAGAGCCGCAAGCCGGGGAAGGGAGGCTGCCGGCGCTGGGAGTCGTCCGGCAGGGAGAGCGCCTGGGCAAGGGAGTCGCGCTTAGAGGCGCGGGATGGAGGAGTTGGGTGCCACTGGTTGTGGGGAGCCGGAAATAGCGCCGCATGGGTCGCGCGCAGTAGCCATCGCATGCAGGAGCCGCCGCTGGAGAGAGGAAAGTCGGCGGGATACGCCGCATCGGAAGGGAAGACGACAGGAGGCGCTGCGGGAAGGGGCGGCGACGAGCGGGCCGGCGTGCGCAGGGAGTAGGGCCGTCGGGAGAGAGGGCCGTCGGGAGAGAGGGCCTTCGGGAGAGAGGGCCGCCGGACAGAGCGTCGCGAGAGGTGTCGCGCGCGCAGGAGGACCGCCGGAGAAGGCGGTTTGTGCGTAGCGGGAGAGGCGGGCCGGACCGGAACGTCCGCCTGGAGAAGCGGGAGCTGTTGCGCGCAGTTACAGGAGCCGGAAAATCCGCCGGGGAAGGCCGCCAGGAACCGCTGAGGAGGAGCGCCGACGGGAGGGTCGCCATTAGGAGGAGCCGCGGCGAGGCATGCTTGCGCGCAGGAGGAGCGCGCTTGGGAGGAGAAGCCGGGGATGGAAGCCCGCCGGACTGGAAGGGCCCGCTCGCAGGGAGGTCGCGCGGAGGGCCGAGGGCGCTGCGGCGCGAAGGGAGGGCCGCCGTGAGGGAGTGCCGCTGGGAGTCGGGGCGAGGCGAGCCGAGGGCAAGGCGTCGGGGCGAGGGCGCTGCGGCGCGAAGGGAGGGCCGCCGTGAAGGGCGTGCGGCCGAGATGGAGGGAGGGGGCGACGCGGAAGAGCGAGCCGCGCGGGGGGATGACGCGGGGAGCCACGTCAGGGCGACGCAGAAGGCGGGGCCGGCGGGAGCCGGGAAGCCGCATCGAAAGCAGAGGGCCGCCGTTGGGGAGAGCCGCTGGGAGGAAGAGCCGGCAGGAGCAACGGAGGGAGGGGGGGCGGCGGCTATTTGGATTGGAGCCGCCGCCCCCCGGACGGGGAAACCCTAAAGGAAGGGGGGAAAAATCAGGAGGGAGGGTCGGGAGTAAATCCCTCTGATACCATGTAGAGGAATAAAAGAGAGAAACCCGAACCCCCAAGGTATCTCTCTAAAGGAGCCCTTGGGGTGTATTTATAATGAATATTAAAAACCACACCGGACCTCAAGTCCGATGTGGGATGCAGACTCCAACACTCCCCCTCAAGCTAGGTGTACCTAGCTTGGACACATAATGAAAATAAAGCAACAAAACAGAGACCAACAATAATTAATTGAAGCAATTAAAGAATTACTTTGCGATGAATTCTTTCTTCGTTGATGGATCTGATGTCTCTACATTGTACAGTCGTCGCATCGTTGGAATCAAGTATAGATTTCCTCTCGCGGTGACCCACGCGTGTAGCACAAACTTCCGTGCGTCGCCGTAGGAATTTTCGAATGCTAGCGCTGTAGATCCTAACGCTTGGAATTCAACGTTGCATCTCATTTGAAATTATGATGTAGTTTACATCTTGTATTCATGTTGATCTTAGTGTGCGGAGGAGAAGAGAATGACCCTTGGGAAGTAGTGAGCTATTCCCTAAACCTTTGTACAAGCAATGAGCTTTGTTGAAGAGTGGCTTCACTTAAATCTTATATCCACCAAATACAGTGAGTTTATAGCGGATTTTTGGCACACCAAATACAGTGAGCTTTGGTGAAGAGTGGCTTCACCTAAATCTTATATCCACCAAATACAGTGAGTTTATAGTGGATTTTTGGCACACCAACACAATGATGAGTTTTTGCTCTTTGGATGTAGCCCAGTACGAGTGAACCAAGTAAAATCCATGTGTTTTTGTATGTTTTACTTTCGGCATATGTGTATGATTTGTGGTGTGAGCACATTTGAGAAAGAGATAGATTGAATTGTGTTCCTTCTAATAAGTCTAACAAGATCCTTAGTTTAAAATTTCGCAACAGCCAGATTCACCTCCCCCTTTCAGGGTGTCGTCTTTGGTTACAACATAAAGTCATTCAGATTTGCTCTTTCAAGGAAAAATTGAACCTTCTTTGAATGTCATGCACAATTCATAAACAGGTTCATGTAGTTCAAACAATAGCAACTGGAGTCTTTCTAAAAAAAGAAGTTTTCTCACTACCCATGGACCTGCTTCTCATTACTGATATGCACGGGTGCAAGCATATTTGATTTGGGGAGTTTTCTTTTTAAACTAAGCTAGATGAATCTTTTTTTGTTGTTGCAGAGGATGGTGAGTCCTATTTTGAAATGGATGGACTTGGTGATTGTTCATATTCCCTTTAATTGATTTAATAATTTATATTTATGTTGCCAATTAAGAAATGCTAATATACCTTTTTGATCTCAATGTGTATTATTTTAGGGCCTGTATTTGGGGACAATGACTGAGGAGTTTATGTAACTGCGCATAACCCGACCATGATATGTTTTCCGCCAGCAATTCAGTGAGTTTCCCAGATGGGGAAAGGCGATGAGTCTATGATTAATCATTCTTTATTTTCTTTTTGCCTAGGGGTGATTAATCTTGTTGGCCTACTGAGAAACTGCAACAATGGAATGACTTGTGTGTTTGTGCTTTTCTCCCTTCTGAATGTTTATTTACTAAGTGTTTTTTTCCTGATTTAAATAAATATATAATTGCCTTAATTGTCTAGCCGTAGAGGGATTTTAGTCATTATAAGCTTAGATCAATTTCTGTACAGCATATTCTTCAAATGTGGCCCACTGATTTGAAAAATATGATTTGGCATGCAGTGATATTTGTTTTGTCACAATCATTGATCAGCAATGGGATGAAGGTGTTGTGTTATTTCAAACATGGTGCTAAGATTAGGTTGGCATAGGGTCTGTTTGACAACACTTACTGAAAATTGCTTATAGCACTTCTTACTTATTATAAGTGTTTCCAGATTACTTGTTGAAAAAGTGATTTTCTGTCATGTATTTAAGTGGTTTTCTTTTTCTTTCTGGAATTTAACTTTTAAGTATTTTTTCAGAAACAGAATAAAGTCCAGTTATTTTTTAGAACTGTTTATCATAACTGATATTTGCTATAAGAAGTGTGCTGCCAAACGGACCCATAATGCATCATTAAATGCGTTTTTTTTCCATTACGAACTTCTCATTGCAAAATCTTTCCAACGGATTAATTTTTTTTCCCATGATAAATTGTTTGCAGTGTTCATTTTTTTTCCTGACCATTTATGGACAGATGTACTGATTGGTAACTACTATTTATTTTCAATTTCATTTCCCATTTTCTTCATGCACCAATGTACTCCATTGCTTTTGTTGCCAATTACCTTTTTGCAGATTAGGTTTCCCATAATTCATCAGTTCAGCTAATGATTTCTCTGCCAATTGTTTTGAAGTTTCTTTTTCAGTGTTGTGTTGGCTTCTTCATTTTTTATTATTATTTGTTTACATCTATATAACATGCTTCAATGAAATGTTGAATCTGTCTTCATATTTGTGGAGTAGTGTTTCATTATCCACCAAAAAGAAAAAGCAATAAAGGTGTAGAGGAATAAAAGAGAGAGATCCGAACCCCCCAAGGTCCTTCTCCAAAGGAGCCCTTGGGGTGTATTTATAACAAATAATAAAGACCACACCGGACCTCAAGTCCGATGTGGGATGTAGACTCCAACACTCCCCCTCAAGCTAGGTGAACCTAGCTTGGACACATAATGAAAAGAAAACAATAAAACAGACGCTAACACTCCCCCTCAAGCTGGACATATCCAGGTTGATGACAAAACAAGATGAAATAAAATATTAAGCTGCTGCTGCTCCCCCTCACGATCAAAGCTCCCCCGCAGGATGATGGATGGATGATGTTGCGGGCGCAGCAGATGACCACTCAGACCGGCTGGTTGACGGAACGCCAGGAATGCCGCACTAGTGGGGCCGGTCGATGAAACGCCGGGAAATCCAAACTAGCACCGGGAAAACCGCACTTTCGGGGCCAGCGACGGGAGGCGGGGATTCCGCAGAAGTGTTGCGGGATCTGGCGGCGCCAACGGGGCCCGAATCCTAGGTGGTCGAGCTGCTGCGCCAGCGAATGAGCGTGCCGACGGATAGAGATGCGGCTGCCGGGAGTTGCCGGGAGATGCCGGCGAGGCGGGGATGCCGCAGGAGGTGCCGAAAGGGAGCGGATGAATCCAGGCGGAGGGAGGGCCGCCTTGCAGGAGGAGGCCGACAAGGAGGGAGAGCAGCGGAGATGCGCGGGGACGGATCTGGCCGGAACAGTCCGGAACTTGCCGAATCTGGCCGGATCTGGCCGAAAATCGCCGGATCTGGCCGGAGTAGCCTGGATCAGGCCGGAGCTGTCCGGATCTGGCCGGAAATCTCTGGATCAGGCCGGAGCCGGCCGGAGTAGCCTGGATCTGGCCGGAAATCACCGGATCGGGCCGGATTCGGCCTGAGCTGTCCGGATCTGGCCGCCGGAGAGCAGCAGGCGAGGTCGCCGGGAGGGGAGCGGGACGGGAGATGCCGCCGGAGAGGGGTCGCCGGACTGGAGGGAGATCCGCCGGGAGTCGGGAGCCGCGAGCGCGCGGGAGGCGCGGGAGGCGCTGGAGCAGCGGGAGGCGCGGGAGGCGCTGGAGCAGCGGGAGGCGCCGGGAGCAGCGGGAGTCGCGGGAGGCCACGGGACGCAGGGGAGCCGGGAGCCGCGTCGCGCCGGGGAGCCGCGCAGGGAGGAGGAGTGCGCACGGCGGAGGGGAGACGAGGAGATAGCCGCGCGGGAGGGCCGGCGAGGGTAGGAGTGGCGTTGGAGGGGAGATTCGCCGGAAGGACGCGATCCGGGCAGAACCGGGAAGCCGGCCAGACGAGGCCGTCGCGCGGGGAGAAGCACCGCCAGGAGAAGAGCCGCGCCGATGGAGTCACGGAGGGAGGGGGGCGGCGGCTATTTGGATTGGAGCCCCCCCCCCCCCCCCCCGGACGGGGAAACCCTAAACGAAGGGGAAAAAAAATCAGGAGGGAGAGGTCGGGTTTAGCAAACCTCCTCTGATACCATGTAGAGGAATAAAAGAGAGAGATCCGAACCCCCCAAGGTCCTTCTCCAAAGGAGCCCTTGGGGTGTATTTATAACAAATAATAAAGACCACACCGGACCTCAAGTCCGATGTGGGATGCAGACTCCAACAAAAGGCAATAAATGATTCTCTCATTTGTCATTGCGTAGTATCATATAAGTAGGCAGATGGTACGTCTTTGATTCAGATTTTGTATTGCGTTGAAGGACCTAAAGAAACATTCAACTAAAAAGAATAACACAGAATGAAGAGCGGATAGGGCAACAGAAAATTATTAATTCTTATATTTATAATTTTGCACATATAAGCTCAACTGATGATAGAGTTGACAATCTTGAACCCGACATGATCCAACACAAGTTAAATGGGTTTGGGTTAAACATATATGGGTTTGGATTGTAATCGGGTTGAGTGACCTGATACGAATAATATTCGGGTCAGGTTCGAGTTGACCATTCATGACCCGCCTAACATGTGTAACTAGATTAAAAATATAATGATAATATATAATATTTACAAACAGTCAGGGAGGGGGAGTTACAAATTACAAATAAAATCTACTGGCACCTACAATGTGCTTAGGGAGACTTGACCCTGAGACTTCCGTGAGACCCTGCAGAGATGCAATCACTAAGTTGTGCCCTCGGGGGCATAATATAGAATATTAAAAAGTATAATAATAATTAATTTTATAATATATTTTGTTCTTAAAATCAACTTAATTTAAAATAAATTAACATGTTTATAACATCCTATTTATTTTAAATGGTTTAGGACGGTCGAGTTGCAACATAGATAACATTTGTTTCATATTTATTAGGTTATTTTTAGTCTAAATGAGATAATATGTAATATATTTAACATGTGATATTAACTAGTTGGACATGTACCCCTTCATAAATTGATTGGATCGGGTCAACCTGTTTAATTAAATGGGTCAGGTTAGGGTTGATTTTAAATGGGTTCACAGGACGACCAACCCAACATGAACTTGACCTGTGAACCCGAATCGCCACCTCTAGCTGATGATCCATGGTACGCATAATCTTTAACACCGGGTTTTTGAATGTGTGAACCCTGCTAGGATGTGAGTAAGAAATAGTCATCTCATCAAAAGGGAAAATATTTGAACAATGACTGAATTCAAAAACTTGGCCCATCGAATTGGACCTGGCTAGGAACGCCAAATTCGCCTAGTCAGCCCCAAAACCTAGGTTGTCGGATCGGCCTGACTGACCCAAAAGTTTATGCTGTCACACTGTGATAGAGATCAGCTGGACTGGAAGGCAGTTTACAGAAGGGGCAAAGAAGATTTTGTTCCAGGGGGCAGGTGTCTGTGGGCCAGGGGGAGTTGGGAAGTGGTTAGAGGGGAATATCCTGGGGAAATATGCTGTGGGGCCATGGGAATATTCTGGGGAATCTTCTGTAGGGGTCCTTATGGCTATAAGAGGAAAGGGGAAGGGGGTACTGCAGGCAGAAAAGAATTATTCTGTTAAGGGGGTAGACCTCGTAGCTTGGGTGAGAGTGCTGGGGCCTCTACTATATACAAGCAGTCTTTTGGGGGTCTCTATCATTGGTCCGACCTGCCGGATTTCCTCGCAGGGGAGGGGAGCACTGTGGGAGGCCTTGCATTGGGTTGAGGCGCCTGCTGAAAACGAGCGCTGTGGGTTCCTTCGGGGAAGGAGAGTGCTGATGGTTACTCCTGCGCACGAGGAGACGCATGGCTGGATTCCTTCTGCTGTTGCGACGGAAGTCCCCTGCTGCCGCATTTTCTTTGGCATTGCGTCACGGTCCTCTAGTCACGCATTGCTGATCACTTTTGGAAGCGTGTGGACTGCAGGATCCTCACCCAGGAGGAGCACTGCCGGTTACTCACTGCAGAGGGAAGCACTGTCAGAAAGTTTACCTGGCAGAGGAGGCGCTGCAAAGGCAGGCGCAGCGTATGCCGTGGTTTGAACAGTGTTGGTGGACGCTGCAACTACAAGCACACACGCATGGAGTTTTAAATGCCGGAGATGTGGGCATCACTGGCCAGGCTGGACAGATGCCAGGAGAAGCGGTTTGGACAAGTGATGATGCTGAAAATTTCCAGAAAAGATACTGAAACTTGGATTATGAGAGTTGAGGCTTACTTTTCGATTCGTCAAACTCCGGAAAAGATGAAGGTACCGATGACATGAGTGTGTGTGTTAGACATGCTTGACCTTTGGTTTTTGTTGACGAAAACAACTACGGCTGAGTTCACCTGGACGCAACTCAAAGAAATGCTGCTCGGGGATTTTGACAGCGCAGAAGGAGAAGAAGTGCGACCACCATCGGTGACAGTCTGGAACGCGTCCAGTGGGACTCACAAAGAAGGATTTACCAGCAAGGGACGTGGCGTGGACGCCGCCCAAACCAGTCCCCGTTAACGACCAGCTGCTGATTGCTAAACGTGAGGACTTACCTGTGTTCGATATCCTGGGGGTTTGTGGAAACAGTGGTGAAAACACAAAAGAGGTTTGTTCTATGCTCCCGGAGTTGAAAGGAGCTGGTTATTCAAAAATTAATAATCCTCTCACTTTTGAAATCTCATTGTTACATGATTCATCAGATAGAGGAGTGGGCAAGAGCTTTGACGCCTCTACCACCATTCATGTTGGTCATGATTTAGAGGTTGTTAATGGCCCCTATGGTGTCCCAAAACCGTTGGCTGCTGCACTATGGTCTTGTGGATTGGGAAGACAGGCAGCAACTTCATGCATGTGCACAAATTTTTGGATATGGATCGTTAATTTTAGAATCAGCACCTGATGAGACTTGTATGGTGACAACTTGTATATCTTCTGAAGCCAGGAGAAGTGTTTGGGAGATTGCTCGGCGTGCCTATGTTGAGGGGGGCACATTGTAAAGGATCGCAACAGCACTATTCTAAATCTCCATTGCTGTTTGGTTCTGACCAAAACAAAGAATGCAGTACGGGTACTAATTTGCATGATCATCCACTTGTCAAGAATTGCAGTATTTCCGTACTGAGTGAGGTAAGTTATACAGCGGCTGTTGCTCTTTACCCCAAAATCAGCTGGGCGCTTATTGAAGCATGTGCAGCTGGGAGGTTATTGGTTCAGGCTCGGAGAGGGCTGCAAGGTATGTTGGACTGGGGGATAAGTAAGGTTTTTGATGATGTGTATACTTTGACTGCTGCATATACAGACGGCTGGTTCTCTTCAGCTCAGAAATTGTTGGAGGAGTTTTCAGGCCGCATCAATGACTCCAATGGTTGTCTAGTTTCATCCAAAGTCACCGCCGAAGATACCGAACCAAACATTGAGTATTTTCATTTTCTTCCAACTCCTGGATCATTAATCCCCAGCCTTTCCCTGTGCTTACTCTTTCGATGGTACTTGATACCGTATGAAAATGTCTATAACTCACGGGATGTGGGGATGATCCAGTTTTTCTCATGGACCCCAGAGCTTTTTGATAACCCAAAAACCCTGTTCTGTGTTATTGGGGGTGGCTGGACCGAGTACAAAGCTGCACGAGCTTTGCAATGGCCATTCATCACAGATGCTATTCATCTGGGGAGGTGGCCACAGTTTCAAGCAAGACGAGGTGCAGACACCACTGCATACGACTCATAGGTGCAGTCGATAGTGGCATGCAGCTGCTGTTTTTTTGTCCAATGCATAAGTGTCTTGATCTGAAGACGAAGCTGGATCTATTGGGGAAAGCTGAAGCAGTTTAAAAGGATAGAGCGGGCTCAGATATTTTGGTTGGACTCTACACCCGGTCAAGGCAGAAGTTCAGATGTGGCGGCAGTCAAGTCAAAAGCAGGCGGCGAGGGCTCTAAGGCTAACCAAATGGCAGGGGAGTCTTGTGGAAGAAGCTACATGGGAAGAGGTCTTTACTAACTCAGGTCAGTTCCCTTCCCACAGTCTTGAGGACAAGATTGTTCTCAAGGGGTGGCGAGTGATAGATATCAGCTGGACAGCCTGGAAGACACTTTTCATAAGACGTGAGCAAGGGGAGCAGTTATATTTTCAAGTTATGCTGGCCAGTGGCTGGGAATTAATAGTTTTCATCTTCCTTATCTTCACCTTGGAAGGTGACCAAAATTGTCGGTGATGAGTTTAAATTTTTAGTAGGGTGAATTTGGTTGACAATGAGTTGCAAATGGAATTATTTTAGGACACTGATAATTAAATGTCAATTTTATTAAATTATGTCAATTGATGATATCTTTTTGCTTTTAATTGTTTACAAATTGGGGTTTTCATTGAAGTATCCAACCTTGGGTGCATCTTACTGATTCCTTCGATTCATTTTTTTTTGCTTCATCCTTATCAATAAGAATATCATTTAGTTGTTTAATGTATGCTAACAACTCTTGATTTTACATCCATTTGATACATTGTAAAACTTTGTTGTATAGCAATAACAATAAATATCTCGTAACTTGTAATCTCTAGTTACGTTTTTAAAAATCCCTAATTTCCCTTGTTTTCTAAAAATGCCCCTAATTAGTATTTTTTTGAACATTGTCAATTAGTTATGTTTTTTATTAGAAGGGTGGTTAATTACCTGCATCTTATTTATGTTTTATAAAAATACAGGTCGGTTGAAAGTTGAGGTAGACGCACTAGGAAACGTGGGTAAACATTTTCAGTAACGATGTTGAAAGTCGAGTTATGTACATGTATAGAAAACATGGGTAATGTTTAGAATTCGTAGTTCAATGCTGAGGTGTGTGTGTATATATATATATATGTTTTTATATAATATTTTTATGATAAAAATACATATGATTCTTATTTTTGTTTGTATATTTGTGGATATATATTGTGGTAATGTGTGCGTGAATATATATATATATATATATATATATATAGATATATATACACACATGTATATGTATGTATGTGAGTATATATTTATTTATATTTTTAAATGTTGTGAAATTGATCGAACGCTGATTGAAACCACGAAGAATTTTGAAATCGAAAATGTAAGTCCGATTGTAGACAAAACACATTGTTGACGAAGTGAGTATTGATTTTGTGTATGGCAATGACAATGACAAATAAAAATACAAATATAAAAGATACAAGTAGAGAAAAAACACAATGTATAGCCCAAAAACCTATCATACTTTCAGTAACATTTTCATGTATTTATAAAGAATATCAAAAGTTATCATATGAAAATATGGGCACATGAAGGAGTTTATTGGGAATGAGAGTTACCATAATTATGACATTCACATTTAATATTTCATAACTTCCCCTTGAATGTCATAATTTCATGAATCTTATATAATCTTCACTTAAAAAACTCTGTGAGAAAAATAAGTGAAGTCAATTCTATGTCATGCTGCCTCATCAAAAGCCTTATCAGGAAAACCCAGTGAGAAAAAACCCGATGAAAGAACTCTTCCTAAAAATATCATTTAATAGTGTCTTTAAGATATCAATTAATATTATTATTTAATTATGTCTTCAGGACATGAGAGGAAGACCATAGGTAATAATGTATGGTTTCATTGAAAATTATAACTCACGGGGAAGGTCAAAATTTTCCATTAATTATAGATATTCATAATAATTTATAACTTTCATGCGGATATCTGTTATGATGTATGATTGACTCAGTAAAAACCTCATAAAAGAAAAACCATTCAAGGGAAAACCCTTGATTAGGGAAAAACAGTACAATAACATCAAGTCTCCATAGCGTGGCTTCATTAAAAACCTTGTCAACGAAACCCGAGTGGGAAAAACTTGATTATTGGAAAAAAGAGTACAATAATTACATCTCCCACTCATAATAATCATTACTACATCATTTAACTCATAGAATGTCCATGATCAATTCTTAATCAAAACATTCAGTTTTGAATTTTGGAATAATAATAATTTATACCTTATAGATTTCAATGAATAGGGAAGAACATTACCTTGCATCATAATATGATTCATTGTTATTTGTAAGGTATATATGCACATGTACACATATATCCTTCAGGGATAAATAAAATGTGCATTTATATTTAATCCTTCCGGGATAAGTATGTTCTTCATCAATCTATCATGTATGAAATATATCACTCTTAGAAGCAATAGATTTAATGGTTAAGGGTAAAATCATTCCAAAATTTAATATTTCATTTTATACAAGGACATTCCATGTAACTTCATGATAAATTAAGTCATTGATTTCAGAAAACTCTTCGAGAGCTTAAATGTTTTTCAAAACATCTCAATAATATGACGAATAGAATGACTCATACAAACCATGAGATGATAAATTCAATTTACATTTTTTCTTAATTTAATATGGATATATGAAATACATCGTATTTAGTTTACCCCATAATTTATCATATTGGGTGAAATTTTCATAATTTTGAATATGCTTCAGGCATTTCGAACCCTTCTGGGATTCATATATAAATATCCAAATATACAAGGATATTTCTTATAATAAGATCATCAATATTAATGAGTCTTGGTAGTTTGGATAATCAATTCAAAACTTTATATGTTGAACATTTCACGAGTTCCTATAATAATTTTGGCCAATTATTGTGATGTCGACATCTGTCAAAATATCTTGTCATCAATGAGTTTTAAAAGCATTCAAAGAAAATATATCATCAACAAAATTTGATAGAAATTTCATAATTTTTTTGGTATCATTATCACTTCATGGATTATCTAAAAAGATATAATGTTGTCGATATATCCATTTTCCTCTTCAAGGGAAAATATATTTATTACTTTATACTCATGATGACAATGATTTTATATAATTAGTTCAACTATACTTCGGGTGTGTATAATCAGACTGTTGATTTCCAACACTTTACATTCATGTAAGTGTTGTGAGCATCTTGTCAATGGTTCTTTTAGACCATTTTATATATTGCACATGATGCTTAAAATATATTTTAATCAACATGCATAACATGTAATGTATACTCACCAGCATCAAATAACATACGCGATCATTTAGTGGATGCATATTTCATATAGTATTTAGATGAATCACATGGCAGGTGGGCGTGTCCATATATACTTCTTCATAAGTATATGAGAAATTTATTTCCAAAATAGCTGCTAATGATATAAATAATTTACCTAAAAAATGGGTACCTCATGGTAAATTATTATACAGGGGGCATTCATAATAACTTAATGAAAATGAATTCATTGATAAATTAGTAGACATGCATCCATTAAATAAATTCATCATTCTCTCTAGAATGGATGTCTACCATGTTATCAAAAAATTGTTGCTATGTATACTTGAATCAATATCTTTCATTATAGTTGATCTTGGATGACCTAATTCATCATGTCATATATTTAAAGTGCCAGGATAGGTAAACTTATGGTTTACCAATATTGATTTGATTATACATAAAAAATTCTTTACAATCACTTTTTATGAATGCACATATCGAGGTACCTCTTTTATCTAATGTCTTCATATGATATTCATTTTCAAGAATACCATTCATATATCTCATCGTGACTTTAGATATAATAAAACATTAAGAATTTGTACTACCAGATAGGAATATTTTCGCTCTTCTGGAGTCGTTGATTAATTTTCTCTATCGGTAAATATACTTACACAAGTATATACTAACTCATATATGAGTTGTTTTGAATAATTTAATCAAAATAATATTTATAAATATTTTACTTCAAGATCAACGTATATAAGTTCTTCACGATCTTTCATTGTGCATACTCATATTTGTCATTATAATTTCCACTTATGGTGGTCGATGAATTCATAATATAATCATAACAGGTTAGACCCATCCAAAGCGGATTATTGTATTTTTTAAAACTTATGAACCAAATATTTTGGAACTTCGGGCCCAAATATTATTTTACAATACATTTACCTAGGAGCAGAGCCCCCACTTATTTTAAAACCGATGAATGTTGTAGCGAAAATCAATGTGGAAGAATCTTCTAGATTCACAACACACACCCCATCACCTTCCAAAATTATAATTCATAAACAACATTTACTTTATCAAATGGAGGAGAAATCATTTGATCAAACTTCATCAACTCTCAAATATTCATGACACCACAAATCATATCAAATTTTTCATGAATAATTTCATTCGCTTCAAGGAATGAGATAGAGTAATTAAAACTACATTCACATTCGGGAATGAATTCATTCATTGGATTTCATGATCCATGAATGATAATTTATTATTTATCAATAATGATCATATTGCATAAAATATAAATTTTATTGATTATGATGATCATTGTTTTAACCACTTCAGATGGTAAAATCTTTTTCATAAAATACATAGGATTATCAAAACCATGCAATTTAATCATCTCATTTATGAACTAGAAGAATAATAACGTCCACTTCAGGGGATAAAATTGAATGAATTACTTAAGATGCTATTGGTAATTCATAAGAACATGAATAACGATTTTTCCCTTGATATTGCTGCTGCAACAATAATTGATAAATGAAGATATTCTTCAATATAATGTCAAAGGACATTATTTTTATATCATCCTTCAGGGATGCATTATTTTTATTAATAAAATTCATTGTGCTATGTAAATATTTACCATCATCAAACCACTTCTAGTGGTTATATTATTATTATTTGTTATAAACAAATACAACATAATGATCATTCGAAAAACATCATATTCACTTTGAACTTTATTTAAAATAAAATCATGTGTATTTGCATCCACTTTGAGGAATGAAATAAATCATTTTCAATAAATATTCTCATTTACTCCAGAGAACAGAATAAAATTATTTGTTTGACTTTTATAGTGCTTTCAAGACAATAGCATGGATATTCAATTCAACAATTTCATTAATTTCATCAATTTCAGAAGATGGATATATATAAAATATATTTATGCTTGTTCATCATGAACATTTAATTTCTCTCAAGCATTTTATAAGAAACAAAATGAAAAAGAAAAGAAATAAAACAATATGATATTTACAAACATTCAAAGTAAATATCATCTCTATCATGAACCTTTATACATCATAATCAAACATGACACATTTAGGGTGAACAATAAATAAGAGATAAAATTTCACGGTTCATGGCATGATCAGCGAACTTAGACTTGACATACAATAGGTACACGATGTTCATCACTGATCACCAAACTTCGGCTTGACGTACGACATGTACATGATGTTCATCATTTGACCACTTTTTGTGGCATCATTTTTTTCATTTGATGAATGATGTTTGTCATGACATCGACCACATCGATTATTAATCAAACACATTCTTTCCAGTGAATGGAGTGAAATTTGTCAACTGTGAGTCATTACAGCTCTTCAAGAGCTCATTATTTTTCCTGCAACAAAAGATTAAGAAAATCATATATTATTTTTTGATTTATCAAGAGGGAAAAAATAAATGTAACAATATCTTACATAGAAAATAAGACTCACCTCTCTTCGAATGAGTGGAAGTCGATACACACATGAAAGAGTATGTCAAAAGAAGAATGTTTATAAAAACATATAACACACCTTTTTTCCCATGAGATTTATCTTATTTAATGATGATAACATCATCATGATGCGCAATGCAAAGAACAACATCGTGCTGATAACGTGTTGTGAAATCGATTGAACGTTGATTGAAACCGTGAAAAATTTCAAAACTGAAAATGTAAGACCGATCATAGAAGAAGCACATCATTGATGAAACGAGCGTTGAATTTGCATATGACAATAACGATGAAAAATAGAAATAGAAATATAAAAAAATATAATAATTAGAGAAATAACACAATGTATAGCCCGAAAACCCATCATACTTTCATTAATATTTCCATGTATTTATAGTGTACAAATAATACCAAAAGTTGGCATATGAAAAGATGGGAACATGAAGGGGTTTATTGGGAATGAGAGTTACCATAATTATGACATTCACATTTAATATTTCATAACAAATATTTTTTTAATATATATATATATATATGTGCACACACACACATATATATTTAATATATATTATTGTCAATATTATATAGTACTATTATAATATATATTATATGATTTTTAATATTATATAGTACTATTAATATATATATTTAAAATATATTATTTTTAATATTATTTAATACTATTATATAATTCACACACACACATATTTTACATAATTCTTATTAGTAGATGATAATTTTGTAAATTTTATTGTCTAATAAAATGTATTCTATTCCTAGATTTCAATTATAAATTTATATATTATATATATATATGTGTGTGTGTGTATGTGTGTGTATTAAATGCAATTGCTAAATATAGTACATATAGACACGTCCACACTTGCAAATAGCCATGTTTTGAAGAAAATGTGGTTGATTAGCTGCGTTTCTAATAATTATATTGTATATATATGTGTGTGTCTAATAATGGCATGTTTTTTGTAATGTTTCTATCTATTTCTCCATTTTTTAAGTTTATTTTCTCTACATATATTCCTTTCAAAGTCCATGTATGATTGATCTGAGCTCACATAGAATTGAATAAAGTTTCTGAAGCTCATGTATGAATGAACTGGAGCTAAGTAACATTAAATCAGACGATATGTAGGATCTATTTGTCTGATTTCATGGGAATTTTGAATTTTTAAGCCAATTTTATGAGAAATAAATGAAGAAAATCAAGGGAGAATAGAATATCTCTTCACAAGAATTGTGGATATTTAAATTACAAGATTTAGTTTTTATATTTGAATATCAATGTTGTTTTATTTTTCATGGGGAAATATTTTGACCAACATTTTAAATGAAGATTTCAAAAAAAAAATTCGAGGAGTTTCTGAAATTCAAATTAGGAAACATCCACATGAGAGTTTTTGAAGTTTGAAAAAAAGTTACAATTAGTGGAGAAGAGAGGTATGAGATTGAATCATAAGGAACTAGTGTGAAGGAAACTGTCCTCATTCATTCTAGTGTGAAGGAAACTATCCTCCTCTATTCTAGAAAAACCTTTTCAAATTATTATCAAAATTTATAATTATTTAATATATTTATAGTATTATGGTTATATAATTTTTGATAGAGAGAATCTATTCTATTTGGGATATGATATATCTCATCCAATCTTTACCAGATCCTTGTGTTGACACAAGTGAACTTTTAACATCGATGTCGTAAGTACTGGAGATCATTCTTGAAGGGATTTTCATCCCTAATATGAATCAAATCCATGAGTCAAAAACTATTATTTTTAGAGGGTATTTATCCATCAATATCTTTTTATTGAACTATTGAAAAATCTTTTTATACAAGTATCCATCCATAGTGATATATTCAAAGCCAACCCTTTCATAATCCTCCCTTATTGGGATTTCTAGAGCACTCATTTATTTTCATGTAGAATCCCCATGAAAATGAGTATATTATAGAGGATAGATGGTCTATGTATTCATGGATATATCTTGATGATGTTTTAAATAATTATTGATGTATTATTTTCCATGTATTATTATTTTAGTTCCCAATGACACTAAACTTATGATTATGAGAATTATTTGCATGTAATGAAATTTATGTTTTATAATAAATGTTGTAATTTTATAGTAGCGGATCTAGGAGTATGCATCCAAGGTGTTACCGTTTGTATTAGAGAAAAGTTTATCTATTTTAGAGAATTGGGATATAAAACCTTAAGAGAACACCCTTATCTCTAGAGACTAGTTTAAGCATAATTAATACCAACATAGAGTGTTAAATTTAAAATTCAAATATGTTTTTGATGAGTTATATTATATAGGATAATGAATTCATTATTTTTAATTTATATTTTTTTAAATATGGATGAAGGTATGGGATGTACAAATATGAACAACCAGTGTGTATACAATTCTCAATGTAATTATTTTCCTAATGTTTAATTGAACACCTTGAGAAAATATTAGCCCAAATGATGCATGTTATTGATAAAATCCATGATAATATTAAACATCTTATTTTATCACACCATGGAATTTTAATGGTTGAGTAGTTCATGAGGCAGTTTTCTCAATCATTTATCACTTGTAGGGAGAAATGGACTAATAGTGGATATTAATAATGAGCATAAAGAATTAAGTTTAAATAAGATTCATGTTGTGGGGTGATTTCAATAAGTTATTCCTTGAGAAATATTTTCCCCGGCTAGTGAAAAATCAAGAGAGTAAAAATCCACAGAGTTAAAAAAAATGGAAAATGAGTTTATTGTTTCCCTGATCCACCCCCACTAGAACACATCCTGGATCAGTAGTGAAGTTGAGTGTTACCCCCAAAACTTTCCTCCAATAGATCATGGATTGGAGAATAACACCAAGGCTATAAACTCACATCATGAGAGGTATTGAGACACCCCAGACCCACATTCCCAGATTTGGTGATAAAAGCACACATTTTAATTACTAACTTTGATACCAAGTGATATGAATCTATTCAAACTTACATATGTTTCCATAATTCATTCATTACTTCTCATAATAATCACACAATCCCAGAACCCAAAGGTTTAGTGTCTTCAGAGATTAGCTATGTAAATTTTTTATTGTGAACATTTCTCCATAATCGCACCACATGAGATATCATTATAAACATATCCTAGGTTATACTCATCTTCATAACACGGATAATAGAAAACATAAGAAAGGGGCGAGATCAAACGCTCATTAAGGGTAAACATAATATTCATCAATCAAAGATCATAAGTGAGCATAAGATAATCACGAGGTTATGAGAACATAATTAAGGTTCATGTAATGACAAAAGAGAATCATACCCAAGACTATAAATCATGATTCATCATATAAATCTTGCATCATAATTTATAAGTACAATAGATATGAAAACATGAGTTAATAATACATGAACATGACATAGACACGGTGCATAACATAAAAATATGGCATGAATAAGAGCATAGAGCATGCATCAATGTTAACTACTGAAACAATCATTATAAGATGGTCTAGGATAACAACCTTCCCATAATATAGTGGGCATGGGCTAATAATCTATGTACCCTCTTGGGATTATAATAAAAAACCATGTTCCATCTTAGTCTTGGGCTACTACCCATGTTGTTGAAAGTGGGTTCCCTAGATCAAACTCATGTATGTACTTTGATTACTATTACATGTATATAATTTCATATATACATGTGTTTATCTTATCATAATAGTTTTGATACTTCCACATCCACTATATTTATGGTAATTCCCTTAGATTACATATTGTATCAAAATGTTATAACAATTCCTAGGCTATAATGAGAAACTAAAGATACCATGATAGTATTCTTAAAGTTATGTCCTATGGTCTAGATACATCATGCTGACAGGACACATATGATGTTTGACTATCAGGTGATAGGGGATAATAATAATTGAGACTTCTTCTCATGAACTTAACACTTAGTGATCTCGAGTAGATGAGATCATGAGGAATGACCCACCAATAGGAACAACACATGTTTTAGATGTCATTGGTAGTTCCTATCTGTGAAAACTTGTAATGGCCTCAAGACATGAGATTATTATTGATGTACACTATTTGATTATGTAATTTGATTCAAGAAAAAAAAACTATGACATTGATATCATAGTAAGGTAGCTTGCGTTGGATGCGCCATTGGTAGTATGACATTGATTGAATAATCAAGATAAAATTTTTCATTTCTAAAAGTAAGTGATATCTCAGGCCTAGTTGATTAGGATGGAAGTACCTTCATTTAATCCATGAACATGATAGAAGAGGTAAGTCTATCCAGTTAGGTCAATAAATAATAAATCTAGTATGGATGATGAAACAAGATGTGCATCCCACTTTATGAGATATCATACAACAAAGATATTATATCACACAACATGTGTTCATAGGAAAAGTTGCCATTACTATGACTCTTTCTTATCTCTTTAGGGGTCTTGATGGGTTTCTAGACTCCACTCATGGTCTATGAATAGTATTTACTTCTATTGAGATATGGTCCTAGAGGGTTACACACATAGTGAATTCTAATTTCTTTCCTATTATGATGAATAAGAGTATAGGACATGGTGATCCCCACCACAGGGTCTGAGAGTTATCTAAGTATTAAATGAACACTAATGAATTATTGGAGTTGGTTCCCTAGAACCAACTTGTTTAGTACTTGATTGCATGTTTTTCTTAATTAAATAATTTTTCTTATCACATCTTGATTATTCTTCTACATGATATTTGTATGTGATAATGTTCTTAGAATAAATGTCACACTAAAAGGTCATAGAAGTTATCTGATGTGATGAGAGCATAGATATCCCATGAAATTATTATTTAATCTTGTTATATGGATAGATTATATTGTCTGATAAAACATAGAAGAAACAAGATATTAGGAATATGAGGCTCATAAGACAATGAGACACCTTATCATGGTGTTCATCCCTGGTAATCTCCAAGATAGGAGGTTATGAGAACAAACCCATCAATAGGAAATCCACATTTCCATGTGTCATTGGATGTTCCTATCCATGGACATGTGTATTGATTCTTAGAATTTAATATTATCATTAATGGATATCACAACTCATGTAATTTGATGTATTTATGAAAATCGTGATGATATATGTTCGCAGCAAAGTAAGATATGTTGGGTGCGTCATAAGTGATATAACATTAATGGATAACATGAGAAATGATTTATCCCTTTTTTCCTATAATGGAAGCTGATATCTCATACCCTTTGATGGAATAGAACTGCATGCATAAATCTATGGCAATGGTGTTTGTTGGGTGAGTTCATTTCCAGAAATTCAAAGAAAGAGAAATCAAGTATATAGGTTGATGACGCCAATATGCAACCTACTCGATTATATATACCATGATAAAAAGATTATATTACATGGTAAACATTCATAGGAGGATAGACTTCGTTACAACGTTAACTTCTTTATTTATGGATGTCTTGATGTGTTGCTAGACGCTAACCTTGGACTTTAGGTGTTTATGATTAATGACACTGAGAAAGAGACCTAGAGGGCCACATAATAAGTGTATCCATAATCTTAGTTAAATTCAAGTAATGAATTTGATAACTAAGAATAAATAATATTTACTCAGGTTTTGTTGATCGCCATAATTTAATCGCAAGCTATTTGAAAGAATAAAGTGAGTTAAATAATAAATAATAAATATTTGTTTTCAAGTTTGTAGAATATAATATTTATTATATTTATCATAGAAATAATGCAGTGACATTTATTTAATTAAATGTTCATTATTCGAGGATCGATAAATGTTGATGAGGGAAAGAAGCATGAGTTTAATGGTCCAATTAAAAATAATTGATATTTATTTATATTATTAATGTGTTGTCCATGTCAAGGGATTAATAATAATAATATTATTATTAATGGACATGGAGTTAATTAAAAATATTAGAAATAATTAAGGGCTTGTGTGCAATTTTCTAACCCAAAAACTGCCATAATAAATATATAATTATATATAATTATATCTAAATATATCACTTTACTAAAGTGACTTTTTGGGTGTGTACAATATATAAGAGAGATATCTAGAGATATATATAGATAGATATATCTAGAAAGATATCTATAGGTATATCTAGAGAGATATATCTAGAAAGATATCTAGAGATATATCTTGATAGATATATCTAGAGATATATATAGATTGATATATCTAGAGAGATATCTAGAGTTCTATAAATAACTCTATCTTCCTTATCTCTCATGTCTTTGAGAGAACACCAAGAGTTATCCCTCTTTGAGAAGAAAATTATTGCGGCTAACCACAAACAACACAAGCGACCAGATTGGCCGTACTAGCACCCGGTGATTTGAAGTTGTTGATCAGTGATTATAGTGTACGTGAAGATCACCGCTAGAGGGATTCTACACTTGAATCTTGTAGCACAACAACGATGTGACAAAATCTATTCCATTATACAATCAAGAAAGAGAGAATTACAAGTTAAGGTAATTCTATATTAGATTATAAATTAATTATGAATTACATGTGAAGATCCTCTATCTACAGTTCCAATGTATTAATATAGTCTATTAATCTATTGTTTTCACTGGACATGATCTTATGATCATGTAAAAGAAATGATTTTCACATGATTTAAGACTAAAATCCGAGTTGTTCATACCTTCAAAGGATGCTTTTGCTATGCCTGGAACCTATACAAATAAATAAATTCATTATTATTAAAGTATAGAATAATTGGAGTTAAATTTATTTATTAAAATTATTCATAAGGTATTAATTTAATACATGAAAAATATTTTATGAATAAATATTATTTTAATATTCAAGGTTCATTTAATATTTGTGGGAATTACAAGTTGATTTAATGACTCACTTTTATCATGTAATATATTTTTTTATATAACATGTCATTTATGGATTATTTAGTGGAAATTATTTATATGGGGGTCATGGAACCCATTCCTGGTGTTTAACCTCCACTATATAAGAAAAGAGGGGCTCCTTTAAAAGGACTATTCATTCCCACAAATTTGAGATCTCCTCTCTCCTTCCCATATCCTAGAGAGAAAAAGGGTTGTTCCAAGCACTTGATCTTCGATCAATGTCACAGATCAATGAAACAAGATCATGGTGATCATTGAGACATTAAAGGATTAGTCATAGATCTATGCTAGCACTTGGAATTCAACGATTGATATTCTTACAAACTCTTGAAGTGTGTGTGGATGATCTAGAGGGATCCGACCTTAGATCCTTTGAGCGACGATTGCTGGTGATGAGAATTTTTCGAACATGTCATAAATCCAAATGAGGTAAATGTTTGTTTATTTTTTTATGCTTAATTAAATTAATGAATGATCCTAAGACCCTTACTAGGGCTCTGATCGTAGTAGATGATGAAGTTATGTCGCACCGGTGAGGAAAATTTTAAAATCCCCAACCCACTGACTTCCATTATGCACAACAATTTATATCATAGTTATCATGTTAATTTTACAAGTTAATAAAATCAATTTACCTTTAATTTAAGTAGAGGGATTACTTCTGTTTCCTATGGATCTGACTGCACATCTATCTGATCTCGGACAGCCCAATTACGACCATCTGGAAAAATTAATTTGGATTTAAAGTAGTTTTTTGGGTATAATTTTTAAGAACACACGCACACACACGCATGTTAATTCTACCTGGTTCTGTTAGATGATGAAAATTCCAATGACCCTCCATTTTCTGGCCATGTTCTAGCCGACTTCTGATGGATGGAACATCTTCGCCCGGTCACACCATTGTGGATTTTTAAAATAAAACAAAGACTAATAATAATTAAAAAAAAACAAGCTTATGAATTTTTTGAGGGGAGGATGGACTAATGTTGGTAGGTCAACATGCCTACAAATAAAATTTAAAAGGGGAAAGAGAAATATTAAAAGGATCAAGACTTTATGGGTGGCTGTCAGCACATAACAAATAATAAAAAAACCCTAGATTCCTATGGAAGCTAGAAGAAATTAAAAATAAATAAATAAATGGGAAAACTTCTTTTGGAAGCCACTGTGACATTACCTTCATTGACCCGTCTTCCACCTGGCGCCATCCAGCCGACCTCCCTCACCACCTCCTTCCTGCACCATCGCCTGCAAATTCCCTAGCGCACCTCCTTCAGTCACCATTAGCCTCACCTTCTCTAGTCAATGCATGTTCCATATGACTTACTCTTTGTCACCATCACCTTTTCCAACCAACATCCTTGGCACCGCCATTTCCATTGGTCACCCCAGTTTCCACCGCCATCGCTTCCCATGGCTGACCACGCCACCACCGTGGCTACCCGAGTGCTCGACGCCATCCCGACCAACAATATTGCAGGTCGCACCACTACCACCGTTGACCATTGCAACTGGCGGCCTTCCCTGCTGTGTGTGACCCCTCGGTGACCATCCCCTCACTAGACCTCATGTATATTGGCCAACCCTTATTTTGAGTTGGGTTTGTCTGATCCAAAACAGGTCAGGGTGGGGTTTTCCTGACCCAGAATAGCCCTGCACAGGTCTGCCCGACCCACAATGAGTTTAGGTGGGTTCGACCTGACCCACAATGGGTCTGGGCGGTTTTTGGGGCACGTGATTTTTTTTAAATATCAAAAAATGAATTTAATTTTTGGATTTAAAAATTAATAATAATTTTAATATTTGAAAATTAATTTAATCTTTAGATTAAAACTAAGTTAATTTGAGGATTAAAAGAAATAATTTATTTAATTCATTTAGTTTCCCTATAATTAAATTTATCATAATTTTAATTTCAAATTTAATATACCAGTTGACTAGTTTTGAACATTGACCAACCCCTGTTTATTTAGGTTTATTTTTATTTAATTAATTATTACAACTGCATGCGATGATTGTAATATTTAATTTATTTATGATGGTCTGCGCATCGTCTTGCATTGTTTAATATGTATAAGGTAATTCCCATCCATCAATTTTATTCTGTATGTATTTTTCACTTCACAAGACCCCCTCATCTATGCAGGAGTATATTTATATTATGACGATGACACTGTAAGACGTGGACCACACCAAGACAATGTGGTACCCTAACGATATGTGGATATATTGGAATGGGGTGTAACCTACGATACAAGTCAAGAGCGACTTAAGTATTATACCCCTAGGTCATAGTTGATCCATTGAGTTTAAATGGATTAACCAATACAAAATGATCAAGATTACTCAGGTAGTTTATTTAATTTATGCATTGTTTATTATTTTTATGAATGTGCATGTTTGCGAGAACACATTAAATAATAAACAAATAATACATAGATTAAAACAGTCAAAGTCACAATGAATGTTTTTTTATTTACTGCATGTTCAGTTGTGAGCATGATCACATAGTATAAACATATCAAATAGAAAAATAATTCATTTGTTAAGTAATATTAAAAGCCCTCAAAGTAATATTAAGTCATGAACGTCTATCATCGTTTACATTTGAACAAAACCGGGTGTATAGGATGCTCATCAGCCCTAGTTGAGGGTGTACCCTACTATTAGGGAGTTCTTATGTAAACTATGAGTTGACTTAACTAAATATGGTATCAAAGAATTAACCATAACTAGATTGTTACCATTTTATATGTAAAGAGTTGATGGAATAAATGTTATAATTCTGAGATACTAGGACTTCACTCAACGGTTCAAGGAGCTATGAGTCAATGTGGTTGGACAATCTAGTGCCTATCTTAGAACTCTTTAAGTAGTGGAATAACCATATATTGGACTATGATGAGAGATTTAAAGGATCCTTTTCACTGGAATACTCAAGCGACAAAGTATTTTGAATCTAGTAGTGAAGGCTACTAGGTTTCGATAAAATAGTGAGATACATTTATTGATTTAATTAATTAATAAATAATGTATACAAGGTAATCAAGATAAATTAATAATTGATAAATTTAATTGTTGTAGATAAAACAGAAATCAAAACCACCAGTTCATTATCACCATGATCAATTCTAGATAAATAAAATATCCTGACTATACAAAACTTCCAGAAGTGGTATAAGCGCTTGCACATAGTACTATTCCATGAGAGGAAGCTTTATTTGATGGATTTATCACTTCCTACTAAGCCCCCTTAGGGAGAAAGCAAGGTAGATAAAGACAAGTATAAGAATTATGTAGATAATTCACTAGACGTATAGTGTATCATGCTTTCATAGACATACAGTCAATTGCATAAAATACATGAGGACGAAGATGCCCACAAGATAATATCTCATCTCCAACAGTTATATAAGGAGAGAGAAATGCAAGAAAGGTATGAGATATCAAGTGAAATGTATAGGTGCATGATAGAAGAAGGAAATCAAGAAAGACCTTATGTACTCAATATGACTTGGTACATTGAGATACCTAAATCCCTTGGGTTCAAGCTGAACCAAGAACCAGTGAATGATATCATTCTTGCCTCTCTACCACCAAATTTCTCAACTTTTAATTTTAATTAAAACATGAATAACATGAAAAAGTCACCCCCAGAACTTTTTGATTTAGTTCTATAAGCTGATAAGGATATGAAGAATACCAATTATTCAGTCCTTATAGAAAATAAGTGGAGGAAGGGAAAGAATAAGGGGTCAAAGGATAAACCCAAGCCGAAGACATCGATGAACCATCCTTCCAAAAAGAAAAATATACAGATGGAGGGAAATGATTAGGAGGTTTTGTAATTTGTATGTGGCAAGAAAGGTAATTGGAAGAATAATTACAAGGCTAGGAAGAAGAAGCAAAGTGACACTTCTACTTTAGGTATTTTTTTTCATTGAAAGAAATCTATCTTTATTTAAAAGTTGGGTATTGGATATAGCTTGTGAATCACACATTTGTATTCACATATATGTACCAAGTAGATTCCAGAGGATTGAAAAGTGAGAGGTGGATCTCTAGGATGAAAATAATGCGAGATTATAAGCCTTAGAAGTTGGATATTATCATCAGATTTTAACTAGTGGTTTGGTTCTTGTTTTAAATAATTATTATTATGTTCCTTCAATTACTAGAAACATAATCTCAGTGTCAAGTTTGTACACCATGGGATTTTATTTCAATTTTATAAATAATTGTTGTCTATTTTATAAGGATAAAATATGTTATGGTATGAAACACATATTCAAAATGACTTGTATATACTAGAACTCAAAAACCCTATAATAGAAATCAATGAAAAAAACAATAAAAATGACACATATAACACCTGTCTATGGAACTTTAGGATTGGTCATGTAAATGAGAAGTTTTTATAGAAATTACATCAAGCAGGGTTTTTAGACTCAGTTGAGTTAAAACCCTTGGATGTTTGTTACACTTGTTTACAAGGGGAAATAACTATAGAACCATTCTCTGGGAAATGTGTAAGAGCCACTGAATTATGATAATTGATTCATACCAACGTATGTGGTTCATAGAGGAAAGGGGTGAGTTTCCATACTTCATTACTTTTATCGATGATTAATGTAGGTATTAATATATCTACTCAATGAGGTATAAGTTAGATTCCTTTAATATGTTTAAGGAATACCATCATGATGTAGAAAACTAGCTTGGTAAAAAGATTAAAACACTCCTCTCAGACTGAGGTGGAGAGTATCTTAACCAAGAATTCATTGATCACTTAAAAGAGAATTGGATAATATCCCAACACACTCCTCTTTATACAACTTAGTGTAATGGTGTTAGTGAAAAGAGGAATTAGATCTTTCTTAACATCGCCAGATCAATGATGAGTTAGTAAAATCTTCCATTATCATTTTGGGGATACACATTGCAGATAATGAAATATACCCTTAACTGAGTACCAATAAAATAAGAAGATGAGATTCCATATGAGTTATGGTATGTAAAGAAACCTAGTCTATCACACATACATGTATGTGGATGAGAGTCTTTTGTAATGACTATACCCTGTAAAAAATTACCATCCTAAAGCACAAAGAGAATCTTTATTTGTTATTCAAAAGAAACCAAAGGATATTGCCTATATAACCCTTTAGATAGAAAAGTGATTTTGGAAAGACATGCCATATTTATAGAAAGGGAAAAATTTCAAATGGAAATAGTGGGAGTAAGATTGTCTTTGATGAATTTGATGCTCTAAATGCACAATATTTAGTACAGGAACCATCTCCATAAGAGACAATAAGGGATGAAGATGTTCCTGAGACACAAGTATTGCGTAGGTCAACTAAAGAGGTTAGAGAACTAGATAGATATAATTTTCTTATCACTGAGTCGAGTGAAACATTACTCTTAGAGAATGATGAACCTACAACCTACATGGAAGGAGTATAAGGAAAAGATGATGCTAAATTTCAAGAATCCATGCATTCTGAGATGAAGTCACTACTAAAAAACTGGATTTTAATAGCACTGACATTCAACAGTGCTAGAAGAATGTGCTGAGGAATTCCATTTTTATCAGTGCTAAATAGAAGCACTGATAAAGGTTACCCTTTATCAGTGCATTGTATTTAGCACTGATAAAAGGCATCCTTAATTTGTGCTTCAATTTAGCACTGATAAAGGTTACCCTTTATCAGTGCTAAAAAAGTGCTGATAAAAAGTATCTATATCAGTGCTAACCTTTTTAGTGCTGATAAAACATACCTATATTAGTGATTTTGTTCTAAAATTGATAAGAGGTATTATTTTACAAATAAAACTTAAGACTCTCCTCCTCTCACATTCCTCAAGATTTCACAGAAGCCTCTATTGCCTCCTCCTCCTCCTCTCACATGCCTCCTCCTCCTCCTCCTCCTCCTCTATTGCATCCTCCTCCTCCTCCTCCTCCTCATCTACCACCACTGCCTCCTCCTCCTCCTCCTCCTCATCTTCCGATGACTCCTCCTCTGCTGCCGCAGTCTCCTCCTCCTCCTACTCCCCCTCTGCAACCTCCTCCTCCTCCTCCCCCTCCACCACTGCGGCCTCCTCCTCCTCATCCTCCCCTTCCGTAGCCGACTCCTCCTCTTACTCCACTGCTGTAGCCTCCTCCTCATCCTCATATGACTCAACAACCTCCTCCTCCTCCCTAGCATCCTCCTCCTCCTCCTCCTCCTCATCCGCTGCCGTGACCTCCTCCTCCTCCTCTACTGCCGCCACCGCCTCCTCCTCCTCCTCCTCCTCCTCTACCACCACTACCGACTCCTCCTAGGTAACTAGTTGTGCATATTTTGAGAACTTTGGACATCATTTGGTTGGTTTTGGATCCTATCATCATGATATCAACACCTTGTTATCTCATATGATTTCCATCCTTATTTAGATAGTTTTGTAGCCATATTTTTGAATCATATCATAATGTATTCCCAGTTGAGGGAGGAACATGCTCGATGTTTGGGGATCATTTTAAGAAAAATTAGGGATCATTAACTATATTCCATGAACCCGATGGCCTAGTATTACATATATGGTGGTACTTTTGAGATTTTATTAGTGCTGGGGGTTATTGATCTTTTTTTAATCATAGTAAACCTGATGGCCTAATATTATTATATGTGTCATTAGGTATTTCTAACTATATATGTGTGTATTTAAATATATATAGGATTTTATTAATGATGTATATTATAATCAACATAAATTGACATTTTCATGTAAATAGTGGAAACAAATTTTCATGGTGTGTTAAGATATATTCAGTTTGTCATAAGTTATATGAAATTAATTGAATAATTCAAGGATTTTTTTCTTTAACGTTATGGAAGATGACATCTTTACCCATTTTTTTTTGAAATTGAACTATTTGATTAAATCCATAAGCCTCGTAGTTCATTGATGAGTTCATAATAAAAAGTTAAATAAAGATAAATCAATAATATAGGTTAATAAAAAAATTATGAAACAATTATTATGAGATATAATTATAAATGGATTTCATTGAATAATAAGATTTTATATGAGCTGGTTATCATTGTGACATTATCTTATTTCTCTATGGGTGTATTAATGTATTTATATATTTCAATCATATACTTTAGAAAATTTCTACTAATTGAACTGAGAAATTTTCCTATAAGATCATACAATAAATCTATCCCCAATCTTAGAAAAATTTATTTTAAATTTAATATTAAGAATAAATATTATTCTTGATTTTGATAGAAATACAATAAACTAGAATTATGAACAAATAATGTAGATAAAATAAAAAAAAAACCATATATCTAGAGTTTAAAAGACAATTCTTAGGATGTTCATAGAGCTTGATGACTCGGATAAATTTGTTTTTTGGCCCAATAGCCTCATATGTGCTCCCAATCCTTGGTTTAAATTTGTTTTTTTGTCTTGTAAGCCAATTGTTTTGGCTTGAGATGTTCCTTTTTGTTGTGTTTCATATTGATCATGAACATGATTTTATGATTTTTTTGTTATTCAGAATATGTCGCCCAAAAAGGTCCCCAATGTTTCTTGTGGGTCTCGCCCTGTTTCTAGTTATCCTCAGTTGCTGCCTATCTTCCCTGGAAATCAAGGTTCTTTACAAGCACTGAAGTGTCTTGAGGAAGTTGATCATTTCTTTAAAGTGTTTGAAACTTCCAATGATGTTAGATTTTGTGCTATTCCATGTCTTCTTGAGGGTCCAACTTTGGAAGAATGGAAGTTTTTTTCCCCACCAATGATGCAAGTTGGGATGACATGGGAAGATTTTAAGTCCCTATTTTTCCAATGGGTTATACCTAAGGAGGTGAAGACAAAGAAAAGGGAAGATCTCATGAGTGTATATAAAGTTTAGTAGACAATGAGGGCTTATGTTGAACACTTCAAAGAGTTGGTTTTCTTTTGTCTGGAGGTGGTGTCGCAGGATCAGTTATAAGATTCTCTTTTAGTTGGGGGTCTTTATCTAGAGACCAAGGATAGAGTACTCTTTTCAAAGGATATCTATTTTGAGATGTTGGTGGATGAATCATTTTTGGATGATTTGCTATGAAAGAAGAAAAAACACATTGGATCAGTTGTTTTCTCCCATGTTGGGGTGATGATGTTCAAAGTTTTAGCATTTTTGTTTTTTGGTTGTTATAAATTCATCTTTCATTATAAAAGTCTGATTAAATTATCCTTTCTTAGTTCAAATAGTTTTTTTTGAATGTGAACCTTTAAATGGTTAGCCTTTCATGAATTAGTTACCCTCTTTCAATCATGCTTGTTTGGAGATGTCGATTTTTCTGGAAATCGCTCTTTATGCCTTGTGTGCTGGTTCATTTATATTATGTATTTTGGCCATTTATGCTGATGTTTCTACTAATGTAGTGTGTTGGAATAATATTGATGTCTATTTGCCTCCATTGATCAATGAATCCAAAACATGGATTGGATGTGCATCACTCACAAAGTTAATAAAAAATAAGGATTCTCTGTATACTTCACTACTATTGGTTAACTACTGCTTAGCATAGATTCTTACCTGAACTTCCTGTGTGGCTTCCCTTTGATGCTCTCATCCCACACACGCTCACCACCATCGCCATTCATCATTCACTTTTACTTCTCTTCATACATCCATTTATAGTAAATGGATGCAGTAAGAGAAGGAAAAGTGAATGATGAATGCCGATGGTGGGGAGTGTGTGTGCGATGAGAGCATCACGGGGACGCCGTGCAGGAAGTTCAGGTCAGATGCTATACTAAGAGGTTGTTAAATAACAGTAGTGAAGTGCACAGAGAATCCTTATTTTTTTTATTAGCTTATATCTAGACCAAATAATCCTTTTGGAAATATGTAAAGGTAATGCTACGATATACTTTCTCTATTTTACCGAAAAATTATTTAATGAAACATTAATTTAATTTTCATTATTCCTTTCCGAGTTTGTTTATTTTAGAATATTTTTTCTATGTGTCATTCCTTTGCAGGAAGAGAAACGACATTGTCTCTACTCAACCACAAAGGTAATCTTGATGTTTTTATAGTAAAATCATTTTCCATATAATTAATGCATTGTTTCATATTTATGCTCAATTTATTTCTGTTTAGTATTACTCACGTAATAATAGTTTTCTTATATAGGTGTATTATTTTGTTTGAGTTAGAGTGATCTATCCAACTTTCATACTTATTCTCCCTCATAACCTTTTCACCCTTGTAGTGTTTCATTTATCACTTTCTTTCATGTTCTCTCCACTACCTTTGTAGGAAGAGAAACACTGCTGCCTCTCCTCAATTACAAAGGTAATCTTGATATTTGCATAGTAAAATAATTTTCCATAGAATTAATTTATTATTTCATATTTATGTTTAATATATATATTTTTAGTATTAATCATAATTTTTTTTCTTATACAGGTGTATTTTTTTTTGAGTTGATGTGGTTTGTTTGAAACTACTCATGCAGTGTTGACAGTTCAACAAAGAAAGTCAATGAAAATCATGGTAACAATGACACTTAGGATTGTTTTTGAATGTATGTAATAATTTGTATTTATGTAACTGTATAAAACAATATTTGAAATGTTTATAATATAATTTTATTTGGTAACTTTGTTGTAAATTTAATTTCATTTAAATTCTATATTGGGACTTTTTTTATTGATATATGGTGCATTTTTGGTTTGTTTCTGGTGTTGTGGTGTGCTTTAATAGCACACTGCAGTGGTTCTGTGGTGTGCTATTACAACACACATCTATATCACCCTTTATCAACACTAATGAAGAACACATTTATCGGCGCTAAAAAGAGGCACTGATAAATGTGACCTTTATCAACACTTTTCAAATCACTGATAAAGGTCTTATTTAGTAGCGCTTTTATTAGTGTCGATAAATATACCCTTTATCAATGCTATTTTAGTACTGATAAAAGTTCTGGGATTTTAACGTTGCTCAAGTAGTTAGCACTTTTCGAGCACTAATAAAGGTCATTTCTAGCACTGTTAAAGGCTAATTTTGTAGTCGTGAGTCCATGTTCCAAAACCATTTTTGGACTTTGGTAGACCTTCCAGCTGATGTAAAACCCATCGGGTGCAAATGGGTATTCAATAAGAAGCTAGAAATGGATGTTAAAGTAAATACATATAAAGAATAACTATTTTTGAATGTTTTTAGGAAACATCAAGGCATATACTATGAAAGAATATTCTCACCAATAGTGATACTGAAATCCATAAAAATATTACTTGCAATAGCAACCTTCCATGATTTTTATATTTGGAAAATATATGTCAAAACTGATTTTCTAAATGGGAAGCTGGTTAAAGATGTCAACATAACTCAACCTCAATGTTTCATTAAGTTAAAGAGTATTGATAAAGTATAAAATCTACATAGATCTATTTATGGATTGAATCAAGCATAAAAAACATAGAATGCTTGTTTTGATGAGGCTATAAGAGATTTTTTTCAATAATGAGAACAAACCACGTGTTTATAAGAAGGTTAATGGGAATTCCATGATTTTTATAGCATTATATGTTGATGAAATATTAATTATGGGAAATGAAGTAAAAGTATTACAGTCATTAAATACTCAGTTAAATGAATAATTCTCCGTGAAAGACATAAGTGAATAAGCCTACATCATAGGGATCAAGATCTATCAAGATAGATCTCATAGGCTATTTAGGTTATACCAAATTACATATATTTACAAGTTACTCCAAAGGTATAATATGGAAAAATCCAAGAGAGGGTTGTTTATAATATCACATGATATCAATCTCTCTAAGAAAATGTGTCCACAAATATAGGGGAGATTTAAATAATGATTAGAGTCCCTTATGCCTCATCCATGCGATCTATTATGTATTCTATACTATGTAATAAGTTTGATTTTTTTTCTTTGATTTAAGAATGGTGGGTAGATATCAAGATAATCTAGGAGAGTTGCATTGGGAAGAAATAAAAATAATCCCTAAGTACTTTAGATGTACAAAGTATATGTTCCTGGTGTATGGAAGATACAAGAAAATAATAGTGAGGGGATACACTGATGCTAGTTTCTAGATAGATCATGATGATATAAAATCTCATATAGACTATATATTTTGCCTGAATGCTGGTGTAGTGATCTGGATAATCTCAATGAAACTTGTGGTCACTGATTCTAAAATAGAATCTGAGTATATCGTGACTTCATATGGAACTAAGGAGGTAGTTTTGATACAAAAAATTATCTTATATATTGGTGTTGTTCCTAGTAGTGTGCACCCTATTCCAATTTATTATGACAATACTCCAACAATGGTGCATCCAAAGGATCCCATATCACATCATAAGAAAAGGAATATACTTTGGAAGTTTCATATCCTGAGGTATTTGAAACGCATGGCCGATTGTCGCCTATTGACCGGTCAAGGTTCCGGTGCTCTGCTAATGTGTATAGCAGCACTCGGGTCGAATCCTCGGCGATGATACTTTGAAATAGTCGTTTGTTTTTAGTTGATTGTATTCTGATTGGGGGGGGGGGGGTTGTTTGTAGAGATTAATTGAAATGAATAATTGATTATGATTGATTTAACAAATTTATAATGATTGGGGTGAGTTCATCATTAGGTTAGTTAAGCTTGTGATATCCTTGAGCTTTTCTTTATATTGCATTTAAATTAACACCCATGTCACAAGTTGACGTTGATTTGAATTCCCAAGTGTTAAGGCTTTAATCCAAGCCTTAACTTAACATAGGGTTCTAATATTGATCATATCTTGTTTATGTTAGTGTATTTATGGTTCCAATAATCCATGGAAACCACATGTTAAACAAAACAAGTCATTAATCCATGACATGCTAAGTCCAACATACACAATGTTAATTCAACAAATACTCATTGAGAAAAAGCTCTCAATCGCTTAACATACCTAAATTAAAACTCACCCCAATTAGAGATTTACTCAACCATTAATATGGTTATTAATCTGGTAATATATGTTTATGGTGATGAATTATAAAGAGAATAAAAATAAAGGGATAAGAAAAGAGTGGTGCGTCGAACACACACACGAAATATTTTGAGAATCAAAAATGGAATTTTGATTGAATGAGGAAGCAAAATAAGGGACTGTAATTTAAAATTATTCAAAATATTTTAAGACCTTTAATATTATACTACAAAATTTGGATAAGAATAATAGGCATTGAAGAAGAAACAAGTACTAAAATTTGATTGAAATGAAAACAAAGTTACACAATTACAATTGAAAGCAAACATAAACAAACATGAAAGAGAAGTGGAGGAGAGGTCTATCTTGTTGAAAAAAAGATAAAATAATATCCTCCCAGAACCTTTTCAAGGCTCTAGTAATTCCAAACCTCCTCCTTAAGTGCTGAAGTGCCAACCTCTTGGAATGAGAGGTGGGGGTGTATTTATAGCCCAAGGTTGTGGGCTGTTTGCATTCCAAAACTTTCCCTCCACTTGAACCGCATATTTACCAATCTAGACAGATGAATCACGATCTGGTGTCTTCTTCAAAGATGTAGATATGGATGTATTCTGTTCACCCTCAAAATTTAGCCGCCTATAGACCTTTTTATCCAAAGTTATGACGGTTTTAATAAATAATGTCATTCTGTCTATTTCAATCCAGACTTTTCAATGGCCGAAATGTGAATGGGTTTTTGCATAGTAAGATGCCCTCAAATAAAAATAATTTCTTAAAAAATGTTGGACGCCTATATCTTTTATTTCACACTGAAAAATCTCAGCTTTCATGGATGTCTAAATCAGGAGAAAAGTCAACATTTGTGTGCTGATTTCAATTCCCGTCCAGAATGGTGGGGTGAGTTTAAATGAATCAGTTGGGACCCTTTTACTTGGATTTGGTCCTTGAAATTTTTATCCAAGATGACATTTAGTGTCCCCAGAATTATGGTAGAGAATTAATATTTTTTAAGTTCTATATTGAACCTAGTAAATCAATCTTCAAGGCTAGTCCAGTTTGTTCACAGATTCATTAGGCCTTCTTGTGTGGTACATATGACCCTTTAAATGGAAGAATTGTCTCATGATCCCTTCTAATGAAATGTTCTATATTAAACTAGGAATCCTAAAAAACAATAACCACACAATTTTTATTTGTATAGTGATAGTTATTATTAAAACAGTAAACTGACTCAATTGGACTACTTCTAAAAATTGCTCAAAAATTATACTTAATATTAAAACATTAATATTTCACACAAATTATGCACATTTCATATAAAATCAGTAAAGGGAGTATATAATAAGTTATTAAAATATTAATAACATCAACTCCCCCACACTTAGTTTTGTGCATGTCCTCATGTGCAACAAATATAAAAACATGACAAAATCATTTTCACTCACCAACAAATATTAAACTTTTGTTTTCTCCAACCATGGGAGGTTTAGACTATTTCACTCATCCATTTTGAATTCCACCACAAGTTGTTACAGAAACAATGTTCCAAAACTAATTCATTTTTTCATTCTCAACTTTAGAAATGGAAAATGCGGACACTCAAAACTCACACCTCTCAAGATGATAAAAGTCATTTGTGGAGGTTCACTCTTTCACCAACCAAAAGTGAAAATCTTAGAGTTTGAAAGAGCTCTCAGCTTCCAATACCTATCCAAAGTGCACAAGAATCAAGAGGTATTTTTAAGGGGTTTTTTTGTGGCTATGGGACGGTAGGAATATAATGTCCAAGAGAGAGAAGAAGAGGGTTAAAACACCAACATTGAAAAAGCAATGCACATTTTTTTGAAATAAAACATGGAAGGAAATGAAAACACATATTTACAAGGGAATTATTGTGTGAAGAAAGACACAATAGAGGAAGAAAATATAAAGTTAATGAGAAGATGGAATATTTAAAAAACACAAAACTTCTCCCAATAAGAATATAATGCAAGTGTTCTTTTTTTTCTTTTCCTTTTCTTTTCGTTGTTTTTTCAAAAGTTGACCTTGAAATAGATCTCACACTCATATCGCAACCCATGTTTGATCTCCTAATGACACTAACTGTAATAGTTATAACAAGATCAAAGGTTGAGGAAGAGTGATTTTTGACCTACCCAAGACACAACCCATTTTTTCAATTTTTTTTGATTTTTTTTCATCATTTTTGATTTTTTTGAACACTTGTCAATAACATTTAAAAAATTACATAAATGGAAGTACATTAAATTCCCCAAAACACACACTGAATGACAACCTCCCCCCCCACTGAAATGGATTCTTTCCCTCAAGCAGATGATAACTAGTTAAAAATCAATAATAGGGTACCCAAACAATGAAATCCATTCCCCCCATACTTAAATTTCAAAAAAAAATATGCAAAGAAAATCCATGTTGATATTGGGTGGGAAAAGGTATTGGGCTTGTAATGTGGCTATCAAATAAAAGGTTTTCATAGGATCTAAGGGGCTTTCCAAAGGAGGATTAATGTAAGGGAAATGAGAGGCTATTTGGCTATTGTGATTCTCATGTGGTTCAAAAAATGACTCTATCATATTAATGCACACTAAGGTAGGAAATTCAGCTTGAAAGTCCACAAACTCAAGACTCACAAATGGGGGTAAAAACACACATTTTGAAAAGATGTCCATAGGTGGCCTTGGCATGAAAGAAAATGTTGTTCCTCACGGTTTGGGAAAAGCATTTTCCAAATAAAAAATTGAGCATTCAAAATTTGTTAATTTTAACACAAAATTATTTATCTAAAGCCATAATGAAAATACAAAATTTTTGAGATGAAAACATTCCTGTTGACTCCCCAAAATGGTTGAAAAAAATTAGAAAATTGGAAGGTGAGTAATCACAACTCTTGACTTTTCATTTTTTTTATGAATTTATTTTTTTGTTTTTTAGGTTTTTTAAGATTTTTTTTATAAAGTCACACCCACACAAAATAGAAAGAGTAAATAAAAGGGGTTGATGAAGAAAGAGGTAAAGAAATAAAATAAAAGAGAGGGGAAGAATAAGAAAGAGAGAGAGAGAGAGAGAGAGAGAAGGAGTTAAAGGGAAAGAGGTGCCCCCCGGTTTGGATTTGGTGGGTTTCCATCTCCATCTAGTGGTGGGTCGATTGCAGAAGTTGGGGATCCCATGGAAGTCGACGTTGATCCAGGATTGTGCGTCCTCTCATGGTGATGCTTTAATCGATGTCCATTAACCATGAATGTCCTTTTGGAAGAGGGGTCTTGGACTTTCACTACACCAAACGTGTGAACATTAGTAATAATAAAAGGACCTTCCCAATGAGAATTAAGCTTACCCGGGTGAAGACGAAATCGAGAATTGAAGAGCATTACCTTTTATCCTTTATGAAATACCTTTCTCAGGATGTGTTTATCATGGAGTGCCTTGGATTTTTCTTTGTAGAGATTATAATTCTCATAAAAATCAAGTTGAAGCTCCTCCAGTTCAGCCAATTGCAACAATCTTTCTTCACTAGATTTTTCAATATCAAAATTACAAGTTTTTACTGCCCAAAATGAATTATGTTGGATTTCAACTGGAAAATGACATGATTTACCAAAAACTACCCTAAAAGGAGACATCCCAATGGGGGTTTTATAGGCAGTTTGATAAGCCCAAAGTGCTTCACCAAGTCTTTCAGGCCAGTCTTTTCTGGTGGGTTTTACAATTCTATCAAGCACTCTTTTCACTTCTCTATTAGAAAGTTCATCCATGCCATTTGTTTGGGGGTGATATGCAGTTGAAGTTTTATGTATAACCCCATTCTTTTTCAAAAGATATTCCATGGTTTTATTACAAAAATGGGTTCCTAAGTCACTTATCAAGGCACAAGGTGTGCCAAATCTATGAAAGACGTGTGTCTTTAGGAACTCACTAACAACATGTGAATCATCCTTTCTAGTGGGTTTATCCTCGACCCACCTAGAAACATAATCAACTGCAAGAATGATTTATGAGGATATATTATAAGGGGGAAATGGTCCCATGAAATCTATGCCCCAAACATTGAAGATCTCATAGAAAATTAAAGGCTTTTGGGGAATTTTATTTCTCTTAGAAATTATGCCAAAATTTTGGAAAGTGGGACATGATTGAAAGAACTCATGTGAGTCCTTGAAGAGTGAAGTCCAGAAGAATCCTGAGTCTAGGACCTTTCGGGAGGTCCTTTTTGGTCCAAAGTGGCCACCACTAGGAATTGAGTGACAAAATTCTAAAATGAGTAATGTTCATCTTTATCAACACATATCCTAATTACCATATCTGTCCCAGTTTTCCAAAGTTTATTTTCTTCCCAAAAATAGTGTTTTGAATCACTTTTCAACTTCATTTTCTGTTCTTTTGAAAAATTTTCAGGAAAAACACCAGAAACCAAGTAATTTACAATTGGGGAATACCATGGTAACTTTGGAGTGAGATATGAAAGGTGACCAGTGGGGAATTCGGGATTGATGATTTCAGAATGAGAAGAATTATAAATTCTACTCAAGTGATCAGCCACAAGGTTTTCTTTTCCTGGTCTATATTTTATTTCAAGGTCAAACTCTTGGAGCCTTAGGATCCATCTTATTATCCTTGGTTTGGAATCACTTTTCTTGAGTAAGAACTTTATAGAAGAATGGTCTGTGAAGATGATGATTTTGGCACCTAAGAGATAGGGCTGGAATTTATCTAAGGAAAAAACAACTGCTAAAAGTTATTTTTCAGTGACAGTGTAGTGAGATTGAGTTTCATCCAATGTTTTTGAGGCATAATAGATGACATGAGTAATATTTTCTCTTCTTTGACCAAGAACAGCCCCAACATCTCTACCAGAAGCATCACACATTAATTCAAATGGTAAGGACCAATCTGGGGGTTGGATTATCAGGGTAGATGTAAGAGCAGTTTTGAGTTCAATGAAGGATCTCTTGAAAACCTCATAAAAATGTAAAGTGACAACATTTTTGAGAAAATGAGTGAGTGGGAGGGAAATTTTACTGAAGTTATGGATGAATCACCGATAGAAACCAACATGACCAAGGAATGAACAGATGTCTCGAACAGAGTTGGGTTCAAGAAGTGATTGGATCACTTCAATTTTGGTAGGATCGACTTCAATACCATCTTTTGAAACTATGTTCCCTATAACAATCCCATTTTCAACCATTAAATGACATTTTTCAAAATTTAACACAAGGTTTCACTTGACACACTTTTGGAGGACTAGAGAGAGTGAATGCAAGCATGACTCAAATGACTTACCATAAATGGTGAAGTCATCCATGAAGACTTCCATGCAGTGTTCATTGAATTCTGAAAATATACTCATCATACACCTTTGGAATGTTTTAGAAGCATTAAAAATGCCAAAAGTCATTCTTCTATATGCATATGTTCCGAAGGGGCATGTGAAAGTAGTTTTTTCTTGGTCCTGAGGTGCGATTGGGATTTGGAAGTAGCCGGTGTATCCATCAAGAAAGTAATAGTGTGACTTTATGGATAATCTTTCTATAATTTTATCAAGGAATGGAAGAGGGTAGTGATATTTTTGGGTTTCAACATTAAATTTTCTATAGTCGATGCACACACGCCATTTTTTTTTCACTCGAGTTGTGACTACCTCCCCATGTTCATTTGTGACAACAGTTATCCCACCCTTCTTAGGTACAACTTGAATTGGACTAACCCATTCACTATCAGAAATTGGGTAGATAATACCAGCTTGAATAATCTTGATGATCTCTTCCCTAAATACCTCAAGTATGAGTGGATTGAGTCTTCTTTGTGGTTGTCTAATTGGTTTAGATGATTCCTCAAGATGAATGTGATGCATGCAAAGAGTAAGGTTGATTCCTAGTATGTCATCTAGGCTCCAACCTAAGGAATTTTTTTCCTCTAACACTTGAACAAGTTTGGACTCCTCGGTTTCAGTAAGTGTGGCAGAGATAATGACAGGATATGAGTGATCATGGAAGAGGAATTCATATTTCAGGTGTGCAGGAAGAGGTTTCAGATCAGTCTCATCTTTTATTTGTGGGTTAGAAAACTCAGGAATGGAGGAAGGGACTTCAGTTGCTTCAAATTCATTCTCCTTAATACTTTCCAAGGTGGAGCAGTAGAGATCAGAATTAATGTGGGATTCAATAGAGTTTTCAAGATCCTCTAGATTGATAGAGTCTATGAATGAAAGGTCCATATCAACTTCACCATTTATGAATTTATTAATCATGGTGCAGATCTCACAAGATCCTTTGTCATTATAACATGAAGAACATGGTGTATTGGTGTTCTATTGACTCTTATAAGTGTCCTCAGAATCATGGATTGAGAATTCAGAGTGATCCTCAGATGGGTATCACATGGATTGGAAAATGTTGAATTTGACCAGTTGGTCACCAAATTCCATGGATAAGATGCCTGAATGGACATCAATCTTAGTTCTCACAGTCATGACGAATGGTATTCCTAGAATTAGGGAAGATTGAGAAGAGTTCGTCTCACCTTCCATGTCAAGGACATAGAAATCAGTAGGGAAGATAAGATCATTGACTTGGACAAGGATATCCTCAATTATTCCCTTAGGAATGGCTGTGCTTCGATTGGATAACTGAATGAAAACACCCGTTGTATGTAAGGAACCTAAAACAAGGTTGGAGAAGATGAATTTAGGCATGAAATTAATTAAGGCTCCTAGGTCTATGAGTGCATCATCAAAGTTCGAACATCCAATTTGGCATGGAACCGTAAAGGTCCCTAGATCTTTGCACTTAATGGGTATGGACTCTTGGGTTGAAACATTTTCTAAGGTCCTAATTTGCCTCTTGTGGGTACACAACTCCTTGAGAAACTTGGAATATTTAGGAATTTGTTTTATGGAATCTAAGAGGGGAATTTTGACTTCAACACGTCTAAACATGTCGAGCATTTCAGGATCAGGTTCAAAGGACTTCCTTGGTTTAGAAACAGCTTGAGGAAAAGGAATTGGATTCCTAAGTGGAATTGAAGGAGGTTAGGGAATGGTTTCAGGTTCCTTTTCAAGTTTCTTTTTCTTTTCATTTTCTAGGTCAACATTCAAAGGAGGGTTGGAGGACTTATCTTGAGGCATAACAAGTTTTTTTCCTAATCTAAGTGCAATTTCACTCACATTACCCTTAGGGTTGGGTAAGGGTTGAGCAGGGAGTTGGGAAGAATTGGATGGTTGCTGCTGACTAAGGTGGGATGCAAGTTGACCAATTTGGGTTTCAATGTTCTTGAGGCTAGAACGGGTGAAAGAGGAAAGATCTTCCACTGCACTTTCCCATGGTTTCTTAGAAGAAGAGGCTTGTCCCGAATTGTGATTTCCTTGATTTTGGTTCTTGGGAAAGCGATTGAATTGGTTTGGGAATTGGGAAGGCTCACTAGGATAATGGAATCTAGGAGGAGTATTATTCCTTTGAGGATGAGGAATAAAAGGATAAGGTTGTTGGAAATTACCAACACCTTGACCATATTGAAACTGGTTTGGGTTTTGAGGAGGGAATTGAGGAGGATGAGATATGAGATTACCATACCAATGGCCTTGGTTAAAGGAAGAAGACAAGGGCTTAGAGTGAGGTTGGTTAAAGTTTCTAACAAACTGACCTGATAGTTTAGGATTGGGGTTCCGCTGAGCATATGATGCATTGAGATCCATTGGTCCAGATGAATCGGATTGATCCTCTTGAAGTTGTGGACATGTGTCAGTAGGATGAGATAGAGAGTTGCAGATTCCACAGTTTTTGACAGGTCCAGGAAACATTGATTGTGGAGAAGATGAGTTTGGGGATTTGGATGCCACAACTAGTTGTCTCACAAGACCTGTAAGTTCACTCATCCACTCATTCATCTTGTTCGGCTCAATTGATTGATTATCTTGGGCTTGTTTTACTTGAGCATGTGCTAGAGTATGGAATTGTTGTGTGTTTGCAGCCATGTTACTTATGAGATATCTTGATGCTGTAGGAGTTTTACCAACAAGAGCACTGCCACTTGCGACATCTATGAGAGTTCTCTCCATAGCTAATAACCCCTCATAGAATTATTGAATCAATAGTTGGTTAGGTATTTGGTGGTGTAGAAAGGTTGAAACAATATTTTTGAATCTCTACCAGTACTCATGGATTGATTCACTTGGAAACTGATGAATACCACTTATTTCCTTTCGGATAGAAGCAGTACGAGAAGCAGGAAAAAATTTCTCTAAGATGAGTCACTTCATGTCATTCCATGTGGTTATGGAACCAAGAGGTAGGTAGTAATTCCATGACTTAGCAGTGTCAGATAGGGAGAAAGGGAATGCTCGAAGTTTTATTTGTTCTTCAGAAACCCCTTGTGACTTCATGGTAGAGCACACCACTTGGAACTCTTTAAGGTGGATATGTGGATCCTCACCGACTAGCCTGTGGAAATGAGGAAGAAGATGAATCAAACCCGATTTGAGTTTGAAGTCAGCCTCTATGTTTGGATATTGAATACCAAGAGGTTGGTAATTCATATTAGGGGAAACAAGTTCTTTAAGGGTTTGTTCCCTAGGATTGGCCATTTCTAATTCAACTAGTTGGAAAAGGACTGGTTCTTGAATGAGTTGATTATCTCTTAAGTTCCTCCTAAGTTGGAGAAGATTTCGCTCAATTTCAGGGTCAAAAAAATCCGAGAGATTGTTTGGAAGGCTACGGGGAATTTAAGAGAGATTTTGGAAGAAAGAGGAAGACACGTTTTTCTTTGTATTTTTTTTTTCAGTTTATGATTTTTATGAGAAGATGGGTTTTTCTTTGTGTTTTTTTTTCATTTTTTTTTAAATTTTGTTTTTTTTTGTTTTTTTAAAATAACCAAAAACTAACAAATACTTAAATCACCATCCCCAACAACGACGCCATTTGAAATGCATGGCCGATTTTCTCCTATCGACCGGTTAAGGTTCCGGTGCTCTGCTAATGTGTATAGCAACACTCGGGTCGAATCCTCAGCGATGATACTTTTAAATAGTCGTTTGTTTTTAGTTGATTATATTCTGATTGGGGGGGGGGGTTGTTTGCAGATCTTAATTGAAATGACTAATTTATTATTATTGATTTAACAAATTGATAATGATTGGGTTGAGTTCATCATTAGGTTAGTTAAGCTTGTGATATCCTTGAGCTTTGCTTTATATTGCATTTAAATTAACACCCATGTCACAAGTTGATGTTGATTTGAATTCCCAAGTATTAAAACTTTAATCCAAGCCTTAACTTAACTTAGGATTCTAATCTTGATCATATCTTGTTTATGGTAGTGTATTTATGGTTCCAATAATCTATGTAAACCACACGTTAAACAAAACAAGTCATTAATCCATGACATGCTAAGTCCAACATACACAATGTTAATTCAATGAATACTCATCGAGAAAAAGATCTCAATTGCTTAACATACCTAAATTAAAACTCACCCCAATGAGAGATTTACTTATCCATTAATATGGTTATTAATCTGGTAATATATGTTTATGGTGATGAATTATAAAGAGAATAAAAAGAAAGGGATAAGAAAAGAGTGGTGCGTCGAACACACACACGAAATATTTTGAGAATCAAAAATGGAATTTTGATTGAATGAGGAAGCAAAATAAGGGACTGTGATTTAAAATGATTCAAAATATTTTAAGACCTTTAATATTATACTACAGAACGTGGAGAGTATTAAGAGTTATTGAAGAAGAAACAAACACTAAAATTTGATTGAAATGAAAACAAAGTTACACAATTACAATTGAAAGAAAACATAAACAAACATGAAAGAGAAGTGGAGGAGAGGTATCCCTTGTTGAAAAAAAGATCAAATCATAACCTCCCAAAACCTTGTCAAGGATATAGTAATGCCAAACCTCCTCCTTAAGTGCTGAAGTGCCAACCTCTTGGAATGAGAGGAGGGGGTGTATTTATAGCCCAAGGTTGTGGGCTGTTTGCATTCCAAAACTGTCCCTCCACTTGAACCGTAGATTTAACAATCTATACAGATGAATCACGAGCTTATGTCTTCTTCAAAGATGTAGATATGGATGTATTCTGTCCACCTTCAAAATTTGGCCTCCTATAAACTTTTTTATCCAAAGTTATGTCGGTTTTAATAAATAATGTCATTCTGTCTATTTCAATCCAGACTTTTCAATGACCGAAATGTGAATGGGTTTTTGCATAGTAAGATGCCCTCAAATAAAAATAATTTCTTAAAAAATGTTGTCCTCCTATATCGTGGCATTGACAATGAAAAATCTAAGATTTCATGGATGTCTAAATTAGGAGAAAAGTCAATATTTGTGTTCTGATTTCAATTCCAAGCCAGAATGGTGGTTTGAGTTTAAATGAATCAGTTGGGCCCCTTGTACTTGGATTTGGGACTTGAAATTTTTATCCAAGATGACATGCAGTGTCCCCAGAATTTTGGTGGATAATTAATGTTTTTGAAGTTCTAGATTGATCCTAGTAAATCAAATCTTCAAGGATGGTCCAGTTTGTTCACAGATTCATTAGGCCTTCTTGTGTGGTCCATATGGACCTTCAAATGATAGAATTGTCTCATGATCCCTTCTAATGAAATGTTTTATATTGAACTAGGAATCATAAAAAACAAGAAACACACAATTTGGATCATTATATTTATAGTTATTATTAAAACAATAAATTGACTCAATTGGACTACTTCTAAAAAATGCTCAAAAATTATACTTAATATTAAAACATTAATATTTCACACAAATTATGCACATTTCATATAAAATCAGTAAAGAGATTATATAATAAGTCATGAAAATATTAATAACATCAGTATTTTACTCATATATGTGAATTCATAGTTAGCATAGTATCCAAGTAGGATAACCGGATAGACCCCCTCTCTAAATCTATATCTTATCAAAAGCATGATTCTCATATGAGCAATAGAAGGTTGATGCATTTTAGCAGTTGGATATAGTGTGAGTGGGAGTTTTAAAAGTGGATTACCTAGACCCAAATCATTTATATAATTTTATTACCATTACATGTATACAAATTGATATATACATGTGTTTATCTTACTATGATAGTGTTGATACTTTTACATCCACTATATTTATGGTAATGTCCTTAGATTATATGTCATATCAAAAGGTTATAAAAGTTCCCAAGCTATAATGAGAACCTAGTGATATCATGAAATTAATCTTAAATTTAGGTCTTATTGTTTAGATACATCATGCTCACACTTGGTGATCTTGAGTAGATGAGATCATGAGGACCAACCCACTAATAAGAAGACCACCTTTTTTAGGTGTCATTGGTAGTTCCTATCTGTGAACACGTGTAATGGTATCCTAAATTGAGATTATTTTTGATGTATACTATTTGATTACATACCTTGATGCATGATGAAAACTATGAAATTGATGTAATATAAGGGAAAATTTCATTGGGCATGCCATTGGTAGCATGAAATTGATTGAATAATTAAGATATATTTTTTCGCTTCTGAAGGGAAGTGATATCACGAGCCTAGTTGATCAGAATGGTAGTACCTTAATTAAATCCATGGTCATGGTAGAAGAAGGCAAGTACACCTATTTAGGTCAATGAATAATAATACAAATATAGATGATGAAACAAGATGTGCATCCTGATTTATGAGATATCATACGACAAAGATATTATATTACATGACATGTCTTTGTTGGAAAGGTTGTCGTTGCTATGACTTTTCCTTATCTCTTGAAGGCACTTTATGGGTTGTTAGACTCATCTTCCGGTATGTTAATATTATTAACTATTATTTATGTAATTTCTTAGAGGGTCACACACATATATCATTCTAAAGTTTTTCCTATTTTGATGAATAGGATTATAGGACATGGTGGGACCCACCATGAGGTCTGAGAGTTTTCCAAGTATTAAACAATCACCAAGGAATAAGTAAATTCATTATTATTTGAGTATAGGATAATTAAATTTTAATTTATTTATTAAAGGTATTCAAAAGGTATTAAGTGAATATATGGAAAATATTATAAGAACAAATATTATTTTAATATTCAAAGTTCGTTTAATATTTTCAGGAATTAAGAGTCGAGTTAATGAATCAATTTTATCACATAATATATTTATTATATATTAAAATAAGGTTATAAAATATGAATTATGTTTATGATAGAGTTATCTCATTATAACATTTCATTTATGACTTATTTAGTGGGTGATATTCATAGAGGATCTGAGGAACCCATTTTGGGTGTTTTACCTCCACTAAACAAAGAGGAGCTCATTTATAAGGGACTATTCATTACCATGAATTTTATATCTACCATATCCTTCTTCCCACATCCAAGAGAGAGAAAGGGCTATCCTAAGTACTCAATCTTTGATCTCCAACATGGATCGAAGGAACAAGATCATGGTGATTTTCAAGACATAGAGGGATTCATCAGAGCTTTTATCTAGAACTCAGGATTTGAAGATCGATATTATCATGGACTCTTAAAGCATGTATGGATGATCTAGAGAGATTTATCCTTGGATCCTTAAAGTGATGATTTGCAATGAAGATCATTATTTGAACACTCAATTGGTTCTAATGAGGTAAACATTCATTTATATTTTTATTATTAATTAAATTCACATGTGATCCTCAGACCCTTACTGGTGATCAGATCATCAGAGATGATGAAGTTATGTCACTCCAGTGAAGGAAATTTTAAAATCCCTAGCTCAACAACTTTTGATGCGATGCTTGGTACCAAAACATGTACCCTATTGGGATTGGGATAACAACCCATGTACCCTATTAGTCTTGGGCTAATAGCCTGTATACCCTATTGGGTTTGGTTTATTACTTTTGTACCCTCTTGAAATTGGGGTAACAACCTATATACCCTCTTAGTCTTGGGCTAAAAACTTATGTAACCTCTTGGTCTTGGGCTTGGGCTACTACCCACGTACCATTTTGAGCTCATGAGATATAAAAATTCAACCAATGCATTGGAGGGAGCTATAAGACCCCACCCATCAATATCCATACATATGTGTACTATATGAAACAAATCATATATATTAGCATGAAAACCCATGAAAATAAAATCAGTTTTGTAACATTTCTAAATGGTATCACATAAAATGACTTTAAGAATTATATCGATTGATATAAAAAAATTAATCACCCAAAATGAGTATTTCACAAGGGAATTTAGAGGGTGATTCGTGATTTTTTTTCCAAATAATATATATATTTTGGAGGTAAAGAGGAAAATTTAAGTTAAATCATAAAAAGAGTTTTCATTAACCATTTTTAACATTATAAGAAAAACAAAGTTACAGGTCACTTTAAAAAGTTGTTTTTGAGAAGTTGATATGATTTTTTTTCAAACATTGTTTAGAAATAAATATCAATAATAGAGCCTTGAAAAAGACAAAGGTTTTACAGATTAAATGTGGAGTGAAAGATAAAATATAATCATGGAAGAAAAAACCATTAATATTTTAAAATACCTTCATTAAACATCATAAAAAGAGAAATAAAGATCCTTTTTTTTAAAATAGGTAATGAAAATATCAAGATCAAAAGAGATAATACATTTTTTCTATTTCAAAAATAAAAATTAAAACATTTTTAAAAAATAAATAATATGGATATAGATGAAAAATAGTATTTAAAGAGGATGAAAATTATTTTAAACAATGTTATACTTTTATGTAAAGGAAATTCATTAAGGAAGAAGCATTGAATTAAAAAATTTCATTTTCAATAGAGAGAAAGTTAAAGTGAAATATAATAAAACTTCAGTGTTTAATACACCAAACATAGAATAAAAAAGTTCAAGAATAAATCTTATCACTCAATGAAAGGGAGTTGATTCAACAAAACTCTTATGACTTTGGTAACTTTTAAATCACAAGAATCTGAATGAGAAAACCATAGATTGATCTGTAAATCCATTTAATTTTATGAGAAGTATGATATAAATAAATAAATGGGAATTATATACACCATATAAAATAAAATAAGTGGTGAATATGTCATATCTCTCAAAGAAGGAAAATTGAGAAGAGAAAAACCCTTGCCTTTACTCTCAAATTCCAAAAAAGTGCTTTAACCTCATGTATAATAAACATAACCATATTAATAACTTATTTTATAACCTTATTCATATATATAAACCTTTTTAATTTTTAATTATAATTATTTATTAGTTATTTATTTTTTATTTTTATCATTGGATTTTGGTAATTTTGATCATTTTTCACATGTTTCATTATGGTGATGTCAAACCCCATTATTTGACACTAATTTAATCATTAATATATTAGAAAAAGATATTTAAATCATTATGTTTGAATTATTTATGAATTTAAATCTTAATTTTATGTAAACTATGGGAATGGTTTGAGAGAATGATATTCTTTCCAATCTTGTTTCAGGTAATTTACTCATATCAACAGACTACTTAATAATGATCATCAATTTTTGTGTCATCCTTCCAGAACCATATTCATGATATATATTTTACCCTAATTTCACACACACACACACGCACATATATATATATATATATATTCATTTAAAATATTTTATAACCATCCATGTAAGATAATGATGAAAAATTAAATACGTCGTTCATGGAGGCATCAGTCCGCACGTATGAACACAAGACATTTTCATTTTCCAAAGAAACAGATTATTAATAAAATTCCTAATTTCTCTATCTATAATATTAATTATGTGATAAATAACCTATTTATTCATTAAAAAAATTCTTATAACAATCCATTTAAGTCAGTGATGAAAAATAAAATATGTTGTTCATGGAGGCAAAAGTCAACACATACACACGAGAAACTTTTTCATTTTCTAATGAATGAGAGGGAAAGAAGGGAGATAATGATTTATGTTTAAAAAAAACATAATTATTTAATAGATATAATATTTATTCATTAAATACATTATTATAACCATCCATGTAAAGTAGTGATGAAAAATTAATTACGTCGTTCATGGATGTAACACCCCAAGTTTTTTTTGATTTTTTTTCCAAATTAATTTAACCTTTTTGATATTTTTCATTTCACGCAAAACTAAAGATAGTTTATTTTATATTAAAACACTATGTTTGGCTTGTGTTATACGCAAAACCAAGTTAATCATGCACTACATGCAACATAAAATTTGGCCTTCTCTACAAGGAACATTGGGGTTAGCTTGCATTATACACAACAAAGACTTTCCTCAATGAATTGCATATCATGCAAGACCAAGGTTTATTGAATAATAATAATATATTAAAATATTATTATTTAATATAATAATATAAAACCTTGATGTTAAATTATAGGTTATGAATATTATTAACTAATTTATGAAAATATATGGTTTATACAATATAATATGAATTCATAGGTTACCAATTAATTATAAATAAATATGAAAACTGATTGAATATAAAAGAAAATATTATTATGGTTACAAGGATTTTTTACCCTAATAAATTAAATTTTCATTTATATCTTGAAATTAACTAAGTCAGACATTCCTTTCACATGGAACATCTACTTGATATACATTACATGCAATACCGAGTTTCTAAGAAGCATCATTTTATTGTTATATTCATTTAAACGAGTTAGTTATAACTTTGTCATTAAAACTTAGAAATATGAATAGTAATAAATACTTCTCAAATATTTTTTATAAATTTTTATATAAATAAAACATATTGATAATGAAATATATGATCTTTAGTAAAGACCTTTTATGTTTAAAAATACCACTTTCTCGAATGAACTGTATTTAATGTCCCTTTGTGAAAAATAATAAAATTAATTTTAGAAACATTTAGAAATTTAATTTTATAAAATAAAAATAATTTTTGAATTCATAATGTTGAAATTATCTTAGTGTGATGTTTTGGTATTTTTCTGAGAAACTTCAATTTTTGATGAATAGTCAAAAATACAACTTTTTTGTTAAAAACTCCATTTTTGTTTAATTAATTATTAATGTTAAATGATATCATAATTTTTTAAGGCCAAATTAGATAAATATTACATATATTAACACAATTTAATTCAATATAATCAATTTCTCTTTGAAATTGAATATAAAATCTTAACAAACTTGTAGACATTTTTCTACTTTAAAAACTCGTTATTTTGTCCCATCTGCAGGATTAACATTAATCTTAATTTTTCTACTTTTGTAATTAGAATTTAAAAAAATGTAAATGAAACATTTTATTTAGTATACTATTTATATTATAATAAGTCTAAGTTAATTTTTGACCAAAATGATTAGTAAAAGTGATTAAAATTAATTACAATGATTAAGGCCAAATTAAGCTTAATTAGGGACTAAAACTTAAAATTAAGGGCCCAAATGACCTATACACTTTTTCAAAACCCATTTTATTTCCATATTTTGTCCATAAAACTTCCATTATTATTTTTTAGTTTGGTAGGATTTTTCGGTAAGAACATGTGTACAACTAACTTGTTTCTAAAAATTCCAAGTGGGTTGTTTTCCTTCCCTAAAAAATGACACCACATTTCCCACTTTCTTACACATATCAAACCTCTTAATTTATAAAAATCCATGCCAAATAAACTTAAAATAAATCCTCCCTTCCTCCTAGAATCCTTCCCTTGGAAAAAAGGCAACCCAAGGATGCCTTTTGGCACAAACTAAAAGGAGTTACCCAATTAAGAGGTAACATCTTCTCTCAAGTCCTTTATTTTATTTTCCTTATCCACCCCATCCAAATCTCTATATTATATGATTATATATAAAAAATAGTATCCTAAATATAATAGGATGTTTTTATGTAAATGTTTTTACCTACACTTATACATACCTACATCTAATGGGTAACGAACATACTATTTCTATGTACGATAAACTACTGCCTCACGAAATGATGATTGTTCATTTTTATATTACCACATATAAGGGTGTCCATTATGATGTAAAATATGTTTATATATGATATATATTATATTTATAATGTCTTTATACTTCTGTAATTTTTATTTGGAACATACCTATATGCTTTCTATCTTATGCAAATACGATAATTTCATTTGAGGAAGTGTTGATTACCTCCCCCTCAAAGCATTATGATTCATTCATACACTACATGGATTGTATAAAGGAAGGTTTTAGTTAATATATATGATATATATGATATCATAAATCTACTATAATAATGATATATATATATATGTGTATTTTAATTTCATTCTCTCAACATGACAATTAAACCAAAATAGCGTTCATGCGTACGTACGACCTATCATCTCCATGAATAGTGTATTCTATTTCATACTTATATATTATATAGAATATTATAATACACATATAATATATATAAATTATATTTATATCTTGGTTTAAATTCTATAACCATGATATAATTATAAGGACCAACAATATAACAAATTAAGACACATATGAAAAACAAAGAGAATATTACCCGAAGTGAAACCTTAACATAGGATGGTTAACAAGTGGGTAATATAAGGTAATAATCAAAAAATATATGGTATTATATATAATAATATGGTTCTGTGAAATATTTATAATAAATTTATATTTATTATATAGGTGGTTTGAACAAGTATGACAAGAGTCATGACACAAGGTAAGGGGATTTTATCTCACTTTTTATTTCCGTGAGATACATGCTATGTTCGCCACTCTTTACTTTTGAGTGGTGTATGTACTAACCATGATTGTATTCTATGTATATTTTAATTAAATTTATGGGTATTCATATATCCATTTTACAAACTTTCTTTCATGGGGTTTAAGTTTTAAAAGTTACCAAATCAGTAAAATAGTTTTGTCTCAATTTCCCTTATTTGAGATCATAGAGATCCCATGACATTATTCTTGAATATTGTTATATGGATAGATGATATTGTCTGATAGGAAAAATAAGATAAAAGATATTAAGAATATGACTCTCATAAGACATTAAGACACCTTCTCATGGTGTTCATCCCTGGTAATCTCCAAGACAAGAGGTTATTAGAACTAACCCATCAATTGGAAATCCACATTTCTATGTGTCATTGGATGTTCCTATCCGTGGGAATGTGTATTGATTCTTATAATTTAATATTATCATTAATGGATATCACAACTCATGTAATTTGATGTATTTATGAAAATCGTGATGATATATGTTCGTGGAAAAGTAAGATACGTTGGGTGTGTCATAAGTGATATAACATTAATGGATAACATGAGAAATGATTTATCCATTCTATCATATAATAGAAGCTGATATCTCAGACCCTTTGATGGAATAAAATTTCCTACATAAATATATGGAAATGGTGTTTGGTGGATAAGTTCATTTCCAGAAATTCAAAGAAAGCGAAATAAAGTATATAGGTTGATGACACTAATATGAAACCTACTTGATTAGAGATACCATGATAAAAATATTATATTACATGGTAAAAATTCATAGGAGGATAGACTTAGTTACGATGTTAACTTCTTTATTTATGGATGTCGTGGTGTATTTCTAGACGCTAACCTTGTACTTTAGGTGGTTATTCCTAATGCCACTAATAAAGAGGCCTAGAGGGCCACATAATAAGTGTATCCATAATCTTAGTTAAATTCAAGTAATGAATTTGATAACTAAAAATAAATAATATTTAATCAGGTTTTGTTGATCACCATAATTTAATTTCAAGCTATTTTAAAGAATAAAGTGAGTTAAATAATAAATAATAAATATTAGTTTTCACGTTTGGAGAATATAATATTTATTATATTTATCATAGAAATAATGCAGTGACATTTATTTAATTAAATGTTCATTATTTGAGGATTGATAAATATTGATGAGGGAAAGAAGCACAAGTTTAATGGTCCAATTAAAAATAATTGATATTTATTTATATTCTTAATGTGTTGTCCATGTCAAGGTATTAATAATAATAATGTTATTATTAATGGACATGGTGTTAATTAAAAATATAAGAAATAATTAAGGGCTTGTGTGCAATTTTCTAACCCTAAACCTGCCATAATAAATATATAATTATATCTAATTATATCTAAATATATCACTTTCATAAAGTGACTTTTTGGGTGTGTACAATATATAAGAGAGATATCTAGATATATATATATAGATATATATCTAGAAAGATATCTATAGGTATATCTAGAGAGATATATCTAGAAAGATATCTAGAGATATATCTTGATAGATATATCTAGATTGATATATCTAGAGAGATATCTAGAGTTCTATAAATAACCCTCTCTTCCTTATCTCTCATGTCTTTGGGAGAACACCAAGAGTTCTCCATCTTCGAGAAGAAAATTACTACGACTAACCACAAACAACACAAGTGACCAGATCATCCATACTAGCACCCAATGATTTGAAGTCGTTGATTAGTGATTGTGGTGCATGTGTAGATCACCACAATAGGGATTATACACTTGAATCTTGTAGCACAAAAAAAATGTGACAAAATCTATTCCATCAGATAGTCAACAAAGAGAGAATTACAAGTTTAGGTAATTCTATATCTCCTTATAAATTAATTACGAATTACATGTGAAGATCCTCTATCTATAGTTCCAATGTATTAATATAGTCTATTAATCTATTATTTTCATTGGACATGATATTATGATCATGTAAAATAAATGATTACAAATGATTTAAGACTAAATGCCGAGTTGGTCATACCTTCAAAGGATGCTTCCGCTATGCTTGGAACCTATACAAATAAATAAATTCATTATTATTCAAGTATAGAATAATTTGAGTTAAATTTATTTATTAAAAGTATTCATAAGGTATTAATTTAATACATGAAAAATATTTTATGAATAAATATTATTTTAATATCCAAGGTTCATTTAATATTTGTGGGAATTACAAGTTGAGTTAATGAATCACTTTTATCATGTAATATATTTATTATATTACATGTCATTTATGGATTATTTAGTGTAAATTATTTATATGGGGGTCATGGAACCCATTCCTGGTGTTTAACCTCCACTATATAAGAAAAGAGGGGCTCCTTTCTAAAGGACTATTCATTCCCACAAATTTGAGATCTCCTCTCTACTTCCCACATCCTAGAGAGAGAAAGGGTTTTTCCAAGCACTTGATCTTTGATCAACGTCATAGATTAATGAAAATAGATCGTGGTGATTATTGAGACATTGAAGGATTAGTCAGAGATCCATGCTAGCACTTGGAATTCAACGATCGACATTCTCATAGACTCTTCAAGTGTGTATGGATGATCTAGAGGGATACAACCTCAGATCCTTTGAGTGACGATTGCTGGTGATGAAAATTAGTCGAACATGTCATCAATCCAAATGAGGTAAATGTTTGTTTATTTTTTTATACTTAATTAACTTCATGCATGATCCTATGACCCTTACTAGGGCTTCGATTGTAGGATATGATGTAGTTATGTCGCTCTGGTGAGGAAAATTTTAAAATCACCAACCCATCGACTTCTGTTGTGCGCATATTACCTATATAACACTTCAAATAGAAAAGTGATTTTGGAAAGACATGCCATATTTCTAAAAAGGGAAAAAATTTCTAATATAAATAGTGGGAGTAATATTGTCTTTGATGAAGTCGATGCTCTAAATGCACAAGAGTTAGTACGAGAACCATCTCCTCAAGAGACAATAAGAGATGAAGATGTTCCTAAGACACAAGTATTGCATAGGTCAACTAAATAGGTTAATAGATATAATTTTCTTATCACCAAGTCAGGTGAAACATTAATCTTAGAGAATTATGAACCTCCAATGTAATGGCCCGAACCTCTTTGATCCATTCCTTTGTGAAAATGTGGTGCTGGAGGTGTTCTGGGAGGTCAAGGTGACTTGGAGGTGAGTTTGGGTAGACCTTTAAGGTAAAATGAAGGGTAATGGCCTTCACATGGGAGGCACACGGTTTGCTTAAACCGTGCGGCCAAACTGTGCAAGGTTGGTGTTGGAGGCAGTGGCTAATGCACAATTAGCGCACGGTTTGTCTAACGATGTGGAATAACCATGCGAGGATTGTTGGAAAGGTATAAGCTAACGCATGGTTAGCGCACGGTTTCTTAAACCGTGCAGACTAACTGTGCGGACACTTAAAGTTAGATCCTAAAATTGTGGATCTGAACTCTTTTGCCTCTAAATGGTTCGTTTAAGCCCCTAAGAGGCCATAACTCGGGATTAACCTTCGTTGGAGATATAATAACCTCTCCCAAGCATTTTGGAGGTGATACGGAGGCTTCTCTTCGTGAATCGAAGCCGGTTTCTTGAGGTATGTGATCGTTCTTACTTGGTTTCTTAGATCTACTTAGATATACTCCTCCTCTTCTCTTGGTTTCTTAGATCTACACCTGTTATGGGTAGATCTAAGTGTGTGGATGTCGAATATGATGAGCTTTGGTCTTGGTTGTGTTAGGAGAGGAGATCTAAGGAGGATTTGTGGAGAATCGACCCGGTTTCTTGAGTTTTCCTTGACTGTTGAGGTAGGGGATTCATGGCGTCTCTAATTGTTTATGTGCAATCGTAGAGTTATCATGATTTAGCCCTTTGGATCACAATGAAATTGACCTAATTAAATACTTTAACCAGATTAAAATAATTGTTTTGATCACATGTTGTTGATTGTACCGTGATAACGGTTCACCTCTTGATTTTGCTGGATAGTGTGATGTCTATGCCTTGCTCGTTAGCATGTTGTTCTTGATAAAATTGATAAATAACGTAAAGATGTAATTAGTTGATAATTAATTGGCTAAAGATAAAGAGGCATTTAAATGAATCTGGTTGTTGTTGCTATGGTTGTTGTTCCAAATTGATGTTAATCAAATTGATACCGATGTATGTGATTAATTCAGTTGGTTGGTAAACCTGAAATCTGTTGGTGCTTGTGTATGAAGGCGGGATGCCTTATTAAAGGGCCAAGAGCCCAAATTGTTGTGATGTTTACTTTCCTACTTCTTGTGCTGTGATGTGATCCTGGATGGATGTTGTGATATGTGGGGGCTAGAAACCTTGTGGTTGTGGAAGCAGATGACGCCTAGAGTGGCGAGATGCATCAGTTTATTCAAATGGGTGTTGGGGAGGACACGAGGGATGATGGAATGGGATGGATGTGATTGTTGGATGCTTGGTGCTTTGTTTGGTTGTTTATATAATTTACTTTTCCCCACTGCTCAAGGTAGCTGGTCTTTCTTACCCTTCTTCTAAAAGAGGCGAAGACACGTGGGGTATGCCACATGCTTTCCGTGTTTAGCCTATCAAGGGATAATGGGTCTACGCTCTTGCTATAGGCGGTAAAGACTCGACAGGTAGTACATCTACTAACTGTGTCGATCCCCTTGTGTTTAGTAGCATAGGATGCTTTTCCAGAATGCCTAGGAATATGGGAAAGTAATTCTGCATTGAATGTTTAACCCATGGGGTTGGTGTTCGCTGAAACATAACAATAAGGTTGGGAACTTTTGAAGGGATAGTGGATTTTGGTTGTGATGTTAATGGAATTTAGTGTGGAATTGTCCATGGTTAATTAATGTTTTATGAATTAATTAACGTATAGAGGAATTGATAAAAAGGGAATGAAGTAATCTAATAAATACCTTTAAATGGTTGTGTGATTATAGGATACTTAGTCTTAGAAGTGGCAGCTCGGAGTCCGAGAGACGTTAGCTGTAGTTGTGTCTAAGACTAGGTTATGCCCATAGTGTGGTTGTGAGTTATAATATATTCTGTACTTTTTGTGTTTCTATACGCTACTCCACCCTATCAGTAAGGGCAACTGACACCCCGGGGATTCTGAGCCCTGGGGGGTGTTTTCCCCAACATTCTGATGGGAGGGTGAATGGCTGACTACCCCCTTTGACCCCACTCTCTTCTCTTGGTAGATACTTGTACCATTAGGCACATCGGTTAGTTACCCCATATATGTGTGTAGAGGGCTATAATGGATTGTGGTTATTCACACACATATATTCTGGATATAGTTTCTTATGGACTACTATAGGTGTAACATGTATAGGCTGTGATGGCTTGAGGATCCTTACTTGGAGTATGGGCTGTAATGGCTTGCGGTATAATACCCGACGTATGATACACGTTATGCAAGTTGTGGTGGCTCCCGGAAACTACCTGGTTACTTTTGATTGTGAGTATGGTGTGGTTCTTCGCCCAGGTGTCTGTGGGCAAGCCTTTGTGGTTCACGAGGTGCAGATTGTGGAGATTAGCCCAGGTGTATTCGGGCAATCTTTTAGAGAAAGATGCACAGGATGCATGTCATTGGGGAAAGAGGCAAACCAGTGGGGAAGTAGTAGCGGGGTACCCTTTATTTTATTTGCGATATGCTATATTCTTGAATGCGTTACTTGGTGAGAGTAGCCATGGTGAGGTTAGGAACTTAGTATACCTATTTAGGTGACGTGTTAGTTTCACTTGTTTTTCACTGTGATTTAGCATGCTTTCTTTACTTTTGCACTAGAGGATTTGGGGAGGATTCTACTGAGTATACTATTATACTCACCCTATGTATATATAAACTATTTTTTAGGTCACTTGGAGCAGGTTGGAGATCAAGCTGGTTTCTACTAGCTTGGGGTTATAGGAGCTGTTCGGTCTTGTGGTTGTTGTTGTCTTTAATTTTTTTTGGGTACTTGTAGTTTTCCCCTTTCAGTTGTAGTACTTTTTCATGACATTACATATGTGCACTTGGGTTTTATTTTACACTTCAGTTCTGAGTTGGAGTTGGTTGGTGTCTATCTTATCTCTCTCTTCCTCATGTGTTCTCTTAGAGGGTAATGCCTCCCATTTGTGTGTTCATTATACCCTCGGTGATAGTCGCCAACCCGAGGCCTACTGGAGGTGGGAATTGGGGGTTATTATCTCCCTTCTAACATTGTCAGCCCAGGAGGGGTACACTTTGTGGAGAGGGGGTCGTGACAGAGTGGTATCAAAGGTCAGGTTGAGGGATAGGATGGAGTTTGGAGTTAGGCACATGCGAGGTTGCATGGGTTGGTAGGGCAATGGTGCCATTCATGTTTAGCAAGTGAGGTAAACACTGGAAACCAGTTGAGACATAGGCATTTAGGCCCCCCTATGATCTGATGTATGAACCTTTAAGTTTACAATGGCTACTAAATGGGGTGATACTAGTTGTAGGGTAGAGACCTAAGAAAGGATCATGCATCATTCATCTTTGTTCCTGTGTTTGAATGGGTAGACCTTGGGATAGGTTAACCTAAAATGAATAAAAGAAAAAAATTAATTAATTACTGTTGAGTATTCCATGTTCCAGGTTTAGGAGCTCTAATGGTTTGTTATTTTATAGGTATGGCTCCAGGTCGACTTCCTCGTCAGGTTTGCATAGAAAATGTCCAGCAGGCGATTCCAGCAGATCACCGCAGGTTAGAGGTTGAAGATGATGACACTTGGAGGAAGACACTCCGAGAGTTTCAGCACCATATTCTGCAGAAGTATGAGGGCTCTTTTTCAGATGTAGTCATAGAAGACTAGTTAGAGGAGGCCGAGATAAGATTCAGTTTGATTTGTTCTCTTAAGGAGCATTGGGTGTCCTTGGCTGTGACAATGCTGAGTGGAGTAGCGAGGCAGTGGTGGTTCTTGTTCCTTGGGGATCGTGAGGAGTTAGCGATCTCATGGGAGGAGTTTCAAGAAAAGTTTAGAGTCGAGTTTCTTTCCTCGACTGCAAAGACGTCCAGTCGCCAGGATCTTCTTACCCTTCGACAAGGGAGCTCCAGTGTTCGAGAGTTTGGAAGCTATTTCAGGAACCTTTTACGATATGCTTCAGACCTGTTACCAGATGAGGAGGCCAGGGTGAGGCATTTTGAGGAGGCTTTGCATATAGAGATCCAACGCCAGGTCACCCCATTTATGCTGAAAACATATATTGAGGTGCTGGTGAGGGTAGAGGTTGTCGAGAGGACTTTGGCCAGGACTAGATCATCACGAGAGTGGAATTATCATGATTCCTCATGAAGCAGAGCTATGGTCCAGATTTCCCGATTTTCAGGGATGAAGAGTTTCCGTTCAGTCGGGGGTAGGTCCCAGCCCTTCACGTTTCGTTTCTCTAGAGGCAGCAAATCTCAGTCCTATGACAAGGGATCATGCGATTTTTTTTCTTGTGGTGGTCATGGACATCAACAGCGAGAGTGACCGAAATTTCAAAGCAATCATCGTGCATCGGGCGCTACGCTCCAGGTTCCTCCTTTGAGACAGTTCCAGCTGAGGTAGCAGCAGCAACATTTTGCACCAGCTTTAGATTAGAAGAGAGTAGATGGGGCAGGTAGAGGACAACCCCATGATGCTCCCCATCCTCAGAGAGTAGAGAGTGTCCATGGTGGTGGTCGTCATCAGGGTCAGAGAGGCTGTAGAGGAGGTCGTGGTCAGCTTCATGCTCTAGCGTTTCCAGTACCAGACAAGCCAGATGTCGTTCGAGGTACCCCTTGCTTGTTTTCTACCTTGGTGTATGCCTTGTTTGATTCAGGAGAAACACACTCCTTCATATCCCCTACCCTTGTCCATGCTTTGGGACTTGAGGTAGAGAGGCTTCTAGTGCCCTTGGCGTTGACTACGCCAGTTGGAGGTCGAGCTGACTTGTTTGAAGTATGTAGAGATTGTGAGCTAGTGTTGGGGCAACACCACTCTTAGGTAGATTTCCTATGTTTATGAATAGAACCATATGATATCATCCTCAACATGGATTGGTTGTATTTGGTGCAGGCTATTGTGGATTACTTTAGGAAGAAGGTCATTTTCTTTGGTTCAGATGGAGAGAAAGTGGTGTTTGTTGGTGAGCGAGACCCTCAGATGGGTCATAGGGGCATTTCATCCTTATTATCCATGGCATATGAGATGATGCTGAGTTCTTCATAGGTTCGACATTTGGCATTTCCTAGGATCGTAGAGGAGTACCCTTATGTCTTTCCAGAAGAGGTTGTAACATTACCCCCTTGACGATAGATCGAGTTTGGGATCAAGCTACAGTCGGTATTGTCTCCTATCTCTATGTCTCCATATAGAATAGCCCCTTATGAGTTACGAGAGCTACGTATACAGCTTGATGGTTTGTTTCAGTGTGATTTTGTTCGGCCAAGTGTGTCACCATGGGGTGAACCATTTTTTTGTGAAGAAGGCCGATGACAGTTTGCAGTTGTGTGTCGATTATCATCGCTTAAACAAAGTGACAATAAAGAATCACTATCCTCTTCTGCGGATTGATGATTTATTCTATCAACTGAAGGGTGCAAGTTGGTTCTCAAAGATTGAATTGCGGTCAGGATATCATCAGATGCGTGTGAAGGATGAGGATATCTCGAAGACTGCTTTCCATTGTCGTCATGGGAATTATGAGTTCGTTGTAATATCATTCAGCATGACGAATGCTCCAGTTGTGTTCATGGGATTGATGAATACTGTGTTCCGTGAGTTCCTGGAAAAGTTTGTGGTGGTTTTCATCGATGAAATCCTTGTGTAATCCACATATTAAGAGGAGCATGCAGAGCATCTATGAGCCATTTTGGGAGTTCTTCACCAACATCAACTATTCGGGAAGTTGTCAAAGTGTGAGTTTTGGGCTCGAGAAGTCCGTTTCTTGGGGCATGTTGTCTCCCAACAAGGAGTAGATGTGGATCCATCAAAGATAGAAGCAGTTGTGTCTTGGGAAGCCCCCAAGACAGTGTCAGAGGTGAGAAGTTTCCTTGGTCTCGTAGGCTACTACAACAGGTTTGTAGCCAATTTCTCCCGAGTTGCAACTCCTATGACAGCTTTGAATAGGAAAGATTAGGCATTCATATGGACTGATCAATGTCAGGTAGCTTTCGAGTATCTAAAGGAGAAGTTAGTAAGTGCTCCAGTCCTTTGTCTTCCGGCTGAGGGAGTTCAATTTGATGTCTTCTGCGATGCTTCACATCTGGGGTTAGGCTGTGTTCTCATGTAGAGGAGGTCAGTCATTTCTAATGGGTCTTGGCAGTTGCGTCCCCATGAACGCAACTATGCCACCCATGATCTTGAGTTGTTAGCCGTGGTGTTTGCTCTGAAGTTGTGGATACATTACCTCATTGGTGAGCACTTTGTGGTTTTCACTGATCATAAGATTTTGAGGTATGTCTTCTCCCAGCGTGACTTGAACTTATAACAACGTTGGTGGATGGAGTTCTTACAGGAATACGACTTCAAAATATCGTATACACCTGGAAAAGGGAATGTTGTAGCTGATGCGCTAAGCCAAAAGTCACGTAGTGATTCTGTGCATGAATCTGGTGATTCTTGGAGAGTAATGGAAGAACTGTCAGTATTGTATCTTGACATGGGAGAAGTTGGGGGTAGAGGTTGTATTTTTCAAATGACAATACTGTCATCCCTAATGTAGAAGGTGGAAGAGTCCCAGTTGGGGGATCTTGAGGTGGAGGTCTAGAGAGACCGAGTTGTTTGTGGTAAGGCCCCTGATGGTTGGTCATAGGATAAAAAACACTAAGTGTTATATCATAAAAGGCTTTTTGTTCCCTTAATGATGCGTGAAACGGTTCTCAAAGAGTTCCATAGTTTGCCTTTAGTAGTATATCCTGGTGTGACAAAGATGTACTAATCCTTAAGGAGTCAGTTTTGGTGGCCTGGGCTGAAGCGTGCGGTTGCAGAGTTTGTGTCTCGATGTTTAGTCTTCCAGAAGGTGAAGGCCGAACACCGTGTTCCAGGTGGTCTTCTCTAGCCATTAGAGATTCATCAGTGGGGAGGACATCTTAATGGACTTTTTTACTGGTTTACCTTGAGCTCTGGGAGGACATGATTCTATTTGGGTGGTAGTGGATCGTTTAACAAAATCATCCCACTTCACAGCGATCAAGGAGTCAAGCTCAGTGGAAGTCTTGTCGAGGTAGTATCTATAGGAAGTGGTGAGACTTCATGGAGTCCCTAGGACGATCATTTCTGATCGAGATCCTCATTTTACCTCCAGGGTGTGGAGAGGTCTCCAACATGATTTTGGTTCTCTACTATACCTTATCACTACTTTTCATCCTCAAATGGATGGTCAGACAGAGTGAACCATCCAGACTCTTGAAGATATGTTACACTCTTGTGTTCTTGATTTTGGAGGTTCCTGGATGAGGCACTTACCCTTGGTGGATTTCGATTACAATAATAGTTTTCACTCCACCATCGGTATGGTGCCGTTTAAATAATTGTATGGCCAGCCTTTCCGTTCTACATTGTGCTGGACTGGGGTTGGAGAGTCAGCAATTCTCGGACCAGAACTAGTGCAGAATACAACAGAGATGGTCCAGGTGATTCATGAGAGGATGAAAACAACACAAGATCCTTAGAAATCATATGCTGATCAAATAAGGAGGCCCTTAGAGTTTAATGTTGGGGATCATGTGTTTTTGAAGGTGACTCCTAGTCGTGGGTAGAAAAGGTTTGGTCGTGGAAGTAATATTTCTCCCCGGTTTGTTGGGCCTTTCGAGTTGTTAGCTCGTGTTGGAGCTGTGGCATATCGAGTAGCACTTCCCCCATAGATGAGTCAGATACATTATGTTTTCCATGTATCACAGTTTCTTCGTTATGTTCATGACGACTCTCACATCATCGATTGGGGAGAGATCGATTTTGATGATGATGAAACCTTTAAAGAGCGACCTGTGGAGATCCAAGACCGCAAGGATAAGGTGTTGCGCGGGCGTTCTATTCCTTTAGTTTGTGTCTTGTGGCGACACGGTGGCATGGAGGAGAGTACCTGGGAATGTGAGACACACATATGTGCTCAGTACCCAGAACTGTTTGATGTTTGAATCTTTTCATGTACCATTATAACTTGTGTGGTTATGAAACTTTCATGTTTATGAGATGGAACCCTTTGTTGCTTTGGTGGCTTGCTCTCTTTTGATAAGTATCTCGATGGGTGGTTGTTCAGACCCTGTTTTGTTTTCTATTTAGGTAGGTTTTGGATTCTCAAGGCTGAGAATGTTTTGAGAGGTATCTGATGTAATAGCCCAGACCTCTCCGGCCCATTCCTTTGTGAAAATGTAATACTGGAGGTGTTCCGGGAGGTCAAGGTGACTTGCAGGTTCTTTTGGGTGGACCTTTAAGGGAAAATGAAGGGTAATAGCCTTCGCACAGGAGGCACACGGTTTGCTTAAACCGTGTGACCAAACCATGCAAGGTTGGTGTTAGAGGCAGTGGATAACGAATGGTTAGTGTACGATTTGTCTAACCATGCGGACTAACCATGTGAGGATTGTTGGTGAGGCAGAAGCTAACGCATGGTTAGCGCACAGTTTCTTAAACCGTGCGGACTAACCATGCAGGCACTTAAAGTTAGATCCTAAAATTGTGGATCTGAACTCTTTTGCCTCTAAATGGTTTGTTTAAGCCCTTAAGCGGCCATAACTTGGGATTACCCTTCCTTAGAGATAGAAGAACCTCTCCCAAGAATTTTGGAGGCGATCCGGAGGCTTCTCTTCACGAATCGAAGTTGGTTTCTTGAGGTATGTGATCGTTCTTTCTTGGTTTCTTAGATCTACTTATATATACTCCTCCTCTTCTCTTGGTTTCTTAGATCTACGCCCGTTATGTGTAGATCTAAGCATGTGGATGTCGAATATGATGAGATTTGGTCTTGGTTGTGTTAGGAGAGGATATCTAAGGAGGATTCATGGATAATCGACCCGGTTTCTTGAGTGTTCCTTGACCATTGAGGTAGGGGATTCATGGCTTCTCTAATTGTTTATGTGCAATCATAGAGTTAGCATGATTTATCCCTTTGGATCACAATGAAATTGTACTAATTAAATACTTGAACCGGATTAAAAGAATTGGTTTGATCACATGTTGTTGCTTGTATCGTGATAACGGTTCACATCTTGATTTTGATGGATAGTGTGATGTCTATGCCTTACTTGTTAGCATGTTGTTCTTGATGAAATTGATAAAGAATGTAAAGCCAGAATTAATTGATAATTAATTGGATAAAGATAAAGAGGCATGTAAATGAATTCGGTTGTTATTGTTGTGGTTGTTGTTCCAAATTGATGTTAGTCAAATTGATGCCGATGTATGTGATTAATTCAGTTGGTTGGTAAATCTGAAATCTGTTGGTGCTTGTGTATGAAGGCGGGATGCCTTGTTAAAGGGCCAAGAGCCCAAATTGTTGTGATGTTTACTTTCCTGCTGCTTGTGCTGTGATGTGATCCTGGATGGATGTTGTGATATGTGGGGGCTAGAGGCCTTGTGGTTGTAGCAGCGGATGACGACTAGAGTGGTGAGATGCATCGGTTTATGCAAGTGGGTGTTGGGGAGGACAACAAGGATGATGGAATGGGATGGATGTGATTATTGGATGCTTGGTGCTTTGTTTGGTTGCTACTTTACTTTTCCCCACTTCTCAAGGAAGCTGGTCTTGCTTACCCTTCTTCCAAAAGAGGTGAAGACACGCAGGGTATGCCATGTGCTTTCCGTGTTTAGACTCTCAAGGGAGAATGGGTCTACAGTCTTTCTATTTGCGGCAAAGACTCGACGGGTAGTACATCTACTCACCGTGTTGAGCCCCTTGTGTTTAGTAGCATAGGATGCTTTTCTACAATTCCTGGGAATATGGGAAAGTAATTCTGCATTGAATGTTTGAATAAATGATGATTAACCCATTGGGTTGGTGTTCTCTGAAACATAACAATAAGGTTGGGAACTTTTGAAGGGACAATGAATTTTGGATGTGATGTTAATGGAATTTAGTGTGGAATTGTCCATGGTTAATTAATGTTTGAAGAATTAATTAACGTACATTGGAATTGATAAAAGGGAATGAAGTAATCAAATAAATCCATTTAAATGGTTGTGTGCTTATAGGATACCTAGTCTTAGAAGTGGCAGCCCGGAGTCCGAGAGACGTTAGCTGCAGTTGTGTCTAAGACTAAGTTATACCCATAGTGTGGTTGTGAGTTATAATATATTCTGTACTTTTTATGTTTCTATATTCTACTCCACCTTGTCAGTAAGGGAAACTGACACCCCGGGGATTCTGAGCCCTGGGGGGGGGGGGGGTGTTTTCAGCAACATTCTGATGGGAGGGTGAATGGCTGACTATGCCCTTTGACCCCACTCTCTTCTCTTGGTAGATACTTGTGCCATTAGGCACAATGGTTAGTTACCCCATATATGTGTGTAGAGGGCTGTAATGGCTTGTGGTTATTCACACACATATATTTTGGATATAGTATCCTATGGACTACTATAGGTGTAACGTGTATAGGATGTGATGGCTTGAGGATCCTTACTCAAAGTATGGGTTGTAATGGGTTGAGGTATAATACCCGATGTATGATACACGTTATGCGAGCTGTGGTGGCTCCCGGAAACTACCTGGTTACTTTTGGTTGTGAGGATGGTGTGGTGCTTCTCCCAGGTGTCTGCGGGTAAGACTTTGTGGTGCACGAGGTGCATATTGTGGAGATTAGCCCAGGTGTATTCAGGAAAGCCTTTGGAGAGAGATGCACAGGACGTATGTTGTTGGGGAAAAGTGGAAAACCAGTGGGGAAGTAGTAGTGGGGTACCCTTGATATTATTTACTATATGCTATATTCTTGAATGCGTTACTTGGTGAGAGTAGCCATGGTGATGTTGGGAACTTAGTATACCTGTTTAGGTGATGTGTTAGTTTCACTTGTTGTTCACTGTGCTTTAGCATGATTTCTTTACTTTTGCACGAGAGGATTCAGGGAGGATTCTACTGATTATACTATTATACTCACCCTATGTATATATAAACTATTTTTTAGTTCACTTGGAGTAGGATGGAGATCGAGCTGGTTTCTACTAGCTTGGGGTTGTAGGAGCTGTTTGGGCTTGTGGTTGCTGTTTTCTTTACTTTCCTTTGGGTACTTGTAGTTTTCCCCTTTCAGTTGTAGTAATTTTGCATGACATTACATATGTGAACTTGGGTTTTATTTTACACTTCAGTTCTAAGTTGGAGTTGGTTGGTGTCTATATTATCTCTCTATTCTGCATGTGTTCTCTTAGAGGGTAATGCCTCCCATTTGTGTGTTCATTATACACTCAGTGCTAGTCACCAACCTGGGGCCTACTGAAGGCAAAACTTGGGGGTCATTATCTCCCTTCTCACATTTCCAGCCCAGGAGGGGTACACTTTGTGGGGAGGGGGTCATGACATCCAACCTATATGGAAGGAGAAGAAGGAAAATATGATGCTAAATTTCAAGTATCCATGAATTCTAATATGAAGTAACTACTAAAAAATTGGCTTTTAATAGCGCCGACATTCAACAGTGCTAGAAGATTACGCTGAGAAATTCCATATTTATCAATTCTAAATAGAAGCACTAATAAAGGTTACCCTTTATCAGTGCATTGCATTTAGAACTGATGAAAGGTATCCTTAATCAGTGCTTCAATTTAGCACTGATAAAGGTTACCCTTTATTAGTGAAAAAAAATCACTGATAAAAAGTATCAATATCAGTGCTAAACTTTTTAGCGCTGATAAAACATACCTATATCAGTGCTTTTGTTCTAGCATTGATAAAATGTACACTTTTACAAATAAACCCTAAGACTCTTCTCCTCTCGCATGCCTCAAGATTTCACAGAAGCCTCTGTTGCCTCCTCCTCCTCCTCTCACACACCTCTGCCTCCTCCTCCTCCACCTCTGTTTCCTCCTCCTCCTCCTCCTCCTCCTCATCCTCCTCATCTGTCGCCACTACCTCCTCCTCCTCCTCTTTATCTGCTGATGAATCCTCCTCTACTTTCGCGGTCTTCTCCTCCTCCTCCTCCCCCTCTACAGCCTCCTCCTCCTCCTCCCCCCTCCACCATTGCGGCCTCCTCCCCTTCCGTAGCTGACTCCTCCTCCTACTCCATCGCCATGACCTCCTCCTCCTCCTCCTATGCCTCCACAACCTCCTCCTCCTCCTCCTCACTAGAATCCTCCTCCTCCTCCTCCTCCTCCTCCTCCTCCACTGCCACGACCTCCTCCTCCTCCGCCGCCACTTCCAGTGCCTCCTCCTCCTCCTCTACCACCACCACCGACTCCTCCTAGGTAACAAGTTGTGCGTATTTTGAGATCTTTGGACATCCTTTGGCTGGTTTTGGATCCCAACATCAAGATATCAATACATTGTGATCTCATATGATTTCCATCCTTATTTAGATAGTTTTTGTAGCCATATTTTTGAATCATATCATCATGTATTCCCAGTTGAGCGAGGAACATGATCGATGTCTGGAGATAATTTTAAGTAAATTTAGGGATCATTAACTATATGCCATGAACCCGATGGCCTAGTATTAGATATATGGTGGTACTTTTGAGATTTTATTAGTGTTAGGGGTTGTTGATCTTTTTTAATCATAGTAAACCTGATGGCCTAGTATTATTATATGTGTCATTAGGTATTTCTAAATATTTATGTGTGTATTTAAATATATATAGGATTTTATTAATGATGTATATTATAATCAACATAAATTGACATTTTCATGTAAATAGTGGAAACAAATTTTCACAGTGTGTTAAAATATATTCGGTTTGTCATAAGTTATATGACATTAATTGAATAATTCAAGGAATTTTTTCTTTAATGTTATGGAAGATGACATATCTACCCATTTTGTTTGAAATTTAACTATTTGATTAAATCCATAATTTTTATAGTTCATTGATGAGTTCATAATAAAAAGTCAAATAAAGATAAATCAATAATACAGGTTAATAAAAAAATTATGAAACATTTATTACGAGATATAATTATAAATGGATTTCATTGAATAGTAAGATTTTATATGAGATGGTTATCACTGAGACATTATCTTATTTCTCTATGGGTATCTTAATGTATTTCTAGATTTTAATCATAGACTTTAGGGAATTTTTACTAATTGAAATGAGAAATTTTCCTATAAGATCATACAACGAATCTATCCCCAATCTTAGAAAAATTTATTTTAAATTTAACATTAAGAATAAATATTATTCTCGATTTTGATAGAAAAACCATAAACCATAATTATAAAAAAAAATGTAGATAAAATAAAATAAAACCATATATCTAGAGTTTAAAAGCTAATTCTTAGGATGTTCATAGAGATTGATGACTCGGATAAATTTGTTTTTAGGCCCAATAGCCTCATATACGCTCCCAATCCATGGTTTAAATTTGTTTTTTTGGATTGTAAGCCAGTTGTTTTGGCCCGATATGTTACTTTTTGTTGTGTTTCAGATTGATCATGAACATGATTTTATGAATTTTTTGTTATTCAGAATATGCCGCCCAGAAAGGTCCCCAATGTTTCTAGTGGGTCTCACCCTGTTTCTAGTTCTCCTCAGTTGCTGCCTATCTTCCATGGCAATCAAGGTTCTTTACAAGCATTGAAGTGAATTGAGGAAGTTGATCATGTCTTTAAAGTGTTTGAATCTCCAAATGATTTTAGAGTTCGTGCTATTCCATGTCTTCTTGAGGGTCCACCTTTGGAAGAATGGGAATTGTTTTCCCCACCAATGATGCAAGTTGGGATGACAGGGGAAGATTTTAAGTCCCTATTTTTTTGATGGGTTATACCTAAGGAGGTGAAGACAAAGAAAATGTAAGATATCATGAGTGTACAAAAAGTTCAGTAGATAGTGAAGGCTTATGTTGAACACTTCAAAGAGTTGGTTTTCTTTTTTTCTGGAGGTGGTGTTGCAGGATCATTTAAAAGATTATCTTTTCATTGGGGGTATTCATCTAGAGATCAAGGACAGAGTACTCTTTTCAAAGGATCTCCATTTTGAGATGTTGGTGGAGGAAGAATTTTTGGATGAGTTGTTGTGAAAGAAGCATAAACACATTGGCTCAGTTTTTTTCTCCCTTGTTAGGGTGATGATGTTCAAAGTTTCATTGTTTTTGTTTTTTGGTTGTTATAACTTCATCTTTAAATATAAAAGTCTAATTAAATTATCTTTTCTTAGTTCAAATAGTTTTTTTGAATGTGAACCTTTAAATGGTTAGCCTTTCATGAATTAGTTACCCTCTTTCAATCATGCTTGTTTGGAGATGTCTATTTTTGTGGAAATCTCTCTTTGTACCTTGTGTGTAGGTTCAATTATATTATGTATTTTGGCCATTTTTGCTTCTGTTTCTACTGATGTAGTGTGTTGGAATAATATTGATGTCTATTTGAATCTATTGATCAATGAACCCAAAACATGGATTGGATATGCATCACTTAGAAAGTTAATAAAAAAATAAGGATTCTCTATGAACTTCACTAATATTGGTTAACTAATGCTTATCATAGACTCTGACCTGAACTTCCTGGGTGGTGTCCCTTTGATGCTCTCATCCCACACACGCTCGCCACCATAGCTATTCATCATTAAATTTTACTTATCTTCCTGCATCCATTTACAGTAAATGGATGTAGGAAGAGAAGGAAAAGTGAATGATGAATGAAGATGGTGGAGAGCATGTGTGCGATGAGAGCATCATGGGGATGCCGCACATGAAGTTCAAGTCAGATCCTATGCTAAGAGGTATTTAACCAATAATAGTGAAGTGCAGATAGAATCCTTATTTTTTTATTAGCTTATATCTGGACCAAATAAACCCTTTTGAAAGATGTAAAGGTAATGTTACGATATACTTTCTCTATTTTACTAAAAAATTATATAATGAAACATTGATTTAATTTTCATTATTCCTTGTAGAGTTTGTTTATTTTAGAAGATTTTGTCTATGTGTCATGCCTTTGAAGGAAGAGAAACGACGTTGTATTTTCTCAACCACAAAGGTAATCTTGATGTTTTCACAGTAATATCATTTTCCATAGAATTAATGCATTGTTACATATTTATGTTGAATTTATTCCTGTTTAGTATTACTCACGTAATAATTGTTTTTCTTATATAGGTGGATTATTTTGTTTGAGTTGGAGTGATTTGTCTAAATTTCATGCTTCTTTTCCCTCATAACCTTTTCATGCTTGTAGTGTTGCATTTATCACTTTCTTTCATGTTCTCTCCTCTACCTTTGTAGGAGGAGAAACACTGCTGCCTCTACTCAATTACAAAGGTAATCTTGATATTTGCACAGTATAATCATTGTCCATTGAATTAATGTATTATTTCATATTTATGTTTAATATATTTATTTTTAGTATTACTCATAATAATTTTATTCTTATATAGGTGGATTATTTTTTTGAGTTGATGTGGTTTGTTTGAAACTACTCATGCAGTGTTGACAGTTCAACAAAGAAAGTCAATGGAAATCATGGTAACACTAACACTTAGGATTGTTTTTGAATGTTTGTAATAATTTGTATTTATGTAACTATATAAACCAATATTTTAAATGTTTATAATATAGTTTTTTGGTAATTGTGTTGTAAATTTCATTTCATTTAAATTCTATATTGGGAATTTTTTATTGATATATGGTGTGTTTTTGGTTTGTTTCTGGTGCTGTAGTGTGCTTTAACAACACACTACAATGGTGCTGTAGTGTGCTGTTTAAACACACATCTATATTTCCCTTTATCAACGCTGATGAAGAACACATTTATCAGTGCTAAAAAAAGGCATTGATAAATGATACCTTTATCATCACTTTTAAAATCACTGATAAAGGTCCTATTTAGCAGTGCTTTTATTAGAGTCGATAAATATACCCTTTATCAGCACTATTTTATTACTGATAAAAGTTCTGGGATTTTAACATCGCTCAAGTAGTCAACACTTTTCTAGCACTAATAAAGGTCATTTCTAGCACCGTTAAAGGCCAAATTTTTAGTAGTGAGTCCATGTTCCAAAACCATTTTTGGACTTTGGTAGATCCTCCAGCTGATGTAAAACCCATTGGGTGCAAATGGGTATTTAATAAGAAGTTATAAATGGATGTAAAAGTAAATACATATAAAGAACGAATATTTGAAAAGGGTTTTAGGAAACATCAAGGCATAGAATATGAAAGAATCTTCTCACCAGTAGTGATGCTGAAATCCATCAAAATATTACTTGAAATAACAACCTTCCATGATTTTTATATTTGGAAAATAGATGTTAAAACTGATTTTCTAAATGGTAAGTTGGTTGAAGATGTCAATATAACTCAACCTGAAGGTTTCATTAAGTTAAAGAGTATTGATAAAGTATAAAATCTACATAGATCTATTTATGGGTTGAATCAAGCATCAAAATCATAGAATGTTTGTTTTGATGAGGCTATAAGAGATTTTTTTCAAGAATAAGAACAAACCACGTGTGTATAATAAGGTTAATGGGAATTACATCATTTTTATAGCATTATATGTTGATGAAATATTAATTATGGGAAATGAAGTAAAATTATTACAGTCATTGAATACTCAGTTAAATGAATACTTCTCCATGAAAGACATAGGTGAATAAGCCTACATCATAGGGATCAAGATCTATCGAGATAGATCTCATAGGTTGTTTAGGATATACCAAATTACATATATTTACAAGTTACTCCAAAGGTATAATATGGAAAAATCTAAGAGTGGGTTGTCTCTAATATCACATGATATTAATATCTCTAATAAAACGTGCCCACAAACATGGGGGAGATTGAAATAATGAGTAGAGTCCCTTATGCCTCAGCCATGCGATCTATTATGTATTATATACTATGTACTAGGTTTGATTTTTTTCCTTTGATTTAAGAATGGTGGGTAGATATCAAGATAATCCTGGAGAGTTGCATTGGGAAGCTATAAAAATGATACCTAAGTACTTGAGATGTACAAAGGATATGTTCCTGGTGTATGGAAGATACAAGGAAATAATATCAAGGGGATACATTGATGCTAGTTTCTAGACAGATCAGGATGATATAAAATCCCATCCAGACTATATGTTTTTCCTGAATGCTAGTGTAGTGAGCTGGATAAGATTGATGAAACCTGTGGTCACTGATTGTACAATAGAATCTGAGTATATCACGACTTCAGTTGAAACAAATGAGGTAGTTTTGATATAAATTTTTTTCTTAGATATTGGTGTTGTTCCTAGTAGTGTAGAACCTATTCTAATTTATTATGACAATACTCCAACAATGGTGCTTCTTAAGGATCCCATATCACATCATAAGACAAGGAATATACTTTATAAGTTTCATATCCTGAGGTATTATACTAACAGGGGTGGAGTCATAGTTAGTAGAGTATCCACTAAGGACAACATGATAGACCCCCTTACTAAATCCATATCTTAGCAAAAGCATGATTCTCATATGATCAATAGAAGGTTGATACTTTTTAGCTGTTGGATCTAGTGTAAGTGGGAGTTTTAAAAGTGGATTCCCTAGACCCAAATCACGTATTCAATTTGATTACCATTACATGTATACAAATTGATATATACATGTGTTTATCTTACTATGATAGTGTTGATAATTTTACATCCACTATATTTATGGTAATTTCCTTAGATTATATGTCGTATCAAAAGGTTATAAAAGTTCCCAGGATATAATGAGAACCTAGAGATATCATGACATTAATCTTAAAGTTATGACTTATGGTTTAAATAAATCATGCTCACACTTGGAGATCTCTAGTAGATGAGATCATGAGGACTAACTCACTAATAGTAATACCACCTGTTTTAGGTGTCATTGGTAGTTCCTATCTATGAACACATGTAATGGTATCATAAATTGAGATCATTATCAATGTATAATATTTGGTTACATACCTTGATGCATGATAAAAACTATTACATTGATGGAATAGAAGGGTAGATTTCATTGGTTGTGCCATTGGTAGCATGATATTGATTGAATAATTAAGATATATTATTTCGCTTCTGAAAGGAAGTCATATCATGAGCCTAATTGATCAGAATGGTAGTACATTCATTAAATCCACGGTCATGGTAGAAGAAGGAAAGTACACCTAGTTAGGTCAATGAATAATAATACATGTATTGATTATGACACAAGATGTGCATCCCGATTTATGAGATATCATACGACAAAGATATTATATTACACGACGTGTCTTTGTAGGAAAGGTTGTTGTTTCTATGACTTTTCCTTATCTCTTGAGGGAACTTTATGGGTTGTTAGACTCATCTTTTGGTATGTGAATAGTATTAACTATTATTGATGTAATTTCTTATAGGTCACACACATATCTCATTATAAAGTTTTCCTTATTTTGATGAATAGGATTATAGGATATGGTGGGACCCACCATGAGGTCTGAGAGTTTTCCAAGTATTAAACGATTTCCAAGGAATAAGTAAATTCATTATTATTAGAGTATAGAATAATTAAAGTTTAATTTATTTATGAAATGTATTCACAAGGTATTAAGTGAATATATGGAAAATATTATAAGAAAAAATATTATTTTAATATTCAAAGTTCGTTTAATATTTTTAGGAATTAAGAGTCAAGTTAATGAATCAATTTTATCACGTAATATATTTATTATATATTAAAAGAAGGTGATAAAATATAAATTATGTTTATGACATAGTTAGTTCATTATAACATTTAATTTATGACATATTTAGTGGGTGATATTCATCCAAGATCTAAGGAACCCATTTTCGGTGTTTTACCTTCACTAAGAAAAGAGGAGCTCATTTCTAAGAGACTATTCATTCCCATGAATTTTAGATCTACCATATACTTCTTCCCACATCCAAGATAGATAAAGGGCTGTCCTAAGTACTCAATATTTTATCTCCAACATGGATCAAAGGAAAAAGATCATGGTGATTTTCAAGACATTGAAGGATTCATCAGAGCTTTTCTCTAGAACTCAGGATTTGAAGATTGGTATTATCACAGACTCTTAAATCATGTGTGGATGATCTAGAGGGATTTAACCTTGGATTATTCAAGCAATGATTTCCAATGAAGAGGGTTTGTGGAACACTCCATTGGTTCTAATGAAGTAAACATTTATTTATATTTTTATTATTAATTAAATTCACACATGATCCTCAGACCCGTACTGGGGATCAGATCATCAGAGACGATGAAGTTATGTCACTCTAGTAATGGAAATTTTTAAATCCCTAGATCACCAAATTTTGATGCGCTTCCCGGTACCAACACATGTACCCTATTGGGATTAGGATAAAAACCCATGTACCCTATGAGGCTTGGACTAACAGCCTATATACCCTACTGGGTTTGGGTTATTACTTTTTTACCCTCTTGAAATTGGGGTAAAAACCTATATAAACTATTAGTTTTGGGATAACAACCTATGTAACCTCTTGGTCTTGGGCTTGAGCTACTACCCATGTACCCTTTTGAGCTCATGAGATATAAAAATTCAACCAATGCATTGTAGGGGGATATAATACCCCACCCATAAACATCCATACATATGTGTACTATATGAAACAAATCATATATATTAGCATAAAAAACCATGAAAATAAAATTAGTTTTGTAACATTTCTAAATGGTATCACATAAAATGACTTCAAGAATTATATCGATTGATATAAAAAAATTAATCACCCAAAATGAGTATTTCACAAGGGAATTTAGAGGGTGATTCATGATTTTTTTTCCAAATAAGATATATATTTTGGAGTTAAAGAGGAAAATTGAAGTTAAATCATCAAAGGAGTTTTCATAAAACATTTTTAACATTATAAGAAAAAAAGTTACAGGTCACTTTAAAAAGTTGTTTTTGAGTAGTTGATATGAATTTTTTTTTTCAAACATTGTTTGGAAATACATATCAATAATAGAGCCTTGAAAAATACAAAGGTTTTACAGAGTAAATGTGGAGTGAAAGATAAAATATAATCATGGAAGAAAAAACCATTAATATTTTAAAATACCTTCATTAAAAATCATAAAAAGATAAATAAAGATCCCTTTTTAAAATAGGTAATGAAAATATCAAGTTCAAAAGAGATAATACATTTTTTTTTTAATTTAAAAATAAAAATTAAAACATTTTTTTAAAATAAAGGATATGGATATAGATGAAAAATACTATTTAAATAGGATGAAAATTAATTTTAACAATGTTATTATTTTATATAAAGGAAATTAATTAAGGAAGAAGCTTGAATGAAAAATTTCATTTTCCCTAGAGAGAAAGTTAAAGTGAAATATAATAAAAATTTAGTGTTTAATACACCAAAGATAGAATAATTTTTTTTAATAATAAATCTTATCACTCAACGAAAGGGATTTGATTTAACAAAACTCTTATGATTTTTTCAACTTTTAAATCAAAAGAATTTGAATGAGAAAACCATAGATTGATATATAAATCCATTTAATTTTATGAGAAGCATGATATAAATAAATAAATGGGAATTATATACACCATATAAAATAAAATAAGTGGTGAATATGTCATATCTCTCAAAGAAGGAAAATTGAGAAGAGAAAAACCCTTGCCTTTACTTCTAAATTACACAAAGTGATTTAAACTCATGCACAATAAACATAACCATATTAATAACTTATTTTATAAACTTATTCATATATATAACACTTTTTAATTTTTAATTATAATTATTTATTAGTTACTTATGAGTTATTTTTATCATTGGATGTTGGTAATTTCGATCATTTTTCACATTTTTCATTATGGTGATGTCAAACCCCATTATTTGACACCAAGTTAATCATTACTATATTAGAAACAGATATTTAAATCTTTATGTTGTAATGATTTATGAATTTTAATCTTAATTTTATGTAAACTATGGGAATGGTTCGAGAGAATGAGATTCATTCCAATCTTATTTCAGGTAATTTACTCATATCAACAGACTACTTAATAATGATCATCAATTTTTGTGTCATCCTTTCAGAACCATATTCATGATATATATTTACCTCTAATTTCATATATATATATATATATTCATTTAATATATTTTAGAACCATCCATGTAAGATGGTTATGAAAAATTAAATACGTCATTCCTGGAGGCATTAGTTGTACGTATGAACAGAAGACGTTTTCATTTTACAAAGAAACATATTATTAATATAATTCATAATTTTCTCTATCTATAATATTAATTATGTGATAAATAACCTATTTTTTCATTAAATACATTCTTATAACAATCCATTTAAGTCAGTTATGAAAAATGAAATATGTTGTTCATGGAGGCAAAAGTGAACACATACACATGAGAAACCTTTTCATTTTCTAATGAATGAAAGGGAAAGAAGGGAGATAATGATTTATGTTTAAAAAAACATAATTATTTAATAGATATAATATTTATTCATTAAATAAATTATTAGAACCATCCATGTAAAGTATCGATGAAAAATTAATTACGTCGTTCATGGATGAAACACCCCAAGATTTTTTGATTTTTTTGAATTAATTTAACCTTTTTGATATTTTTCATTTCAGGAAACACTAAAGATAGTTTATTTTATATTAAAACACTATGTTTGGCTTGTGTTATATGCAACAAAAAGTTAATCATGAACTACATGCAACATAAACTTTGGCCTGCTCTACATGGAACATTGGGGTTAGCTTGAATTATACACAATAAAGGCTTTCTCAATGAATTGCATAACATGAAAGACCAAGGTTTACCGAATAATAATATATTACTAAAATATTATTATTTAATATAATAATATAAAACCTTGAAGTTAAATTATATGTTATGAATATTATTAACTAATTTATGAAAATATATGGTTTATATAATATTATATTAATTCATAATTTACCAATTAATTATAAATGAATATGAAAACCGATTGAATTTAAAAGGAAATATTATCATGGTCACAAAGATTTTTTATCATAATTAATTAAATTTTCATTTATATCTTTAAATTAAATAAGTCAACCATTCCTTTCACATGGAACATCAACTTGATATACATTACATACAATACCTGGTTTCTAAGAAACATTATTTTATTATTATAACCATTTAAACGAGTTAGTTATAACATAGCCATTAAAACTTAGTAATATGAATAGTAATAAATACTTATCAAATATTTTTTTAAGTTTTTTATATAAATAAGAAATATTTATAATGAAATATATGATCTTTGGTAAATCCCCTTTATGTTTAAAAATACCACTTTCTCGAATGAACCGCATTTAATGCCCCTTTGTGAAAAATAATAAAATTAATTTTAGAAACATTTATAATTTTTTTTATAAAATAAAAATAATTTTTGAAATCATAATGTTGAAATTATCTTAGTGTGAATTTTTGGTATTTTTCGGAGAAACTTCAATTTTGGATGAATAGTCAAAAATACCACTTTTAAGTTAAAAAATCCCTTTTTGTTTAATTAATTATTAATGTTAAGTGATATCATAATTTTGTTTTAAGGTCACATTAGATAAATATTACATATATTAGTACAATTTAATTCAATATAATCAATTTAACTTTTATAAAATATTAACAAACTTTTATATATATTTTTACTTTAAAAACTCATTATTTCGTCCCATCTACAGGATTAGCATTAATCTTAATTTTTCCGATTTTGTGATTTGAATTTCAAAAAATGTACATGAAACATTTTATTCAGTATAATATTTATATTATAATAATCCTAAGTTAATTTTTGACCAAAATGATTAGTAAAAGTGATTAAAATTAATTATAACGATTAAGGCCAAATTAAGCTTAATTAGGGACTAAACCTTAAAATTAAGGGCCCAAATGACCTATACACTTGTCCAAAACCCATTTTATGTCGATATTTTGTTCATAAAACTTCCACTATTGATTTGTTTTTGGTTTGGTATGTTTTTTTAGGTAAGAACTTGTGTACAACTAACTTGTTTCTAAAAATTCCAAGTGGATCGTTTTCCTTCCCTATAAAATGACACCACCTCTCCCACTTTCTTACACATATAAAACCTCTTAAGTTCGGAAAATACCTTCCAAATAAACTTAAAATAAATCATACCTCCCTCCTAGAATCATTACCTTTGAAAAAAGGCAATCCAACGAAGCCTTTTGGCACAAACTTAAAGGAGTTACCTGATTAAGAGGTAACATCTTCTCTCAAGTCCTTTATTTTATTTTCCTTATCCACCCCTAAAACTCTTTTTATTATATGATTATATATAAAAAATACTATCCTAAATATACTATTATGTTTTTATGTAAATGGTTTGACCTACACTTATACATACCACTATCTAATGGGTAACGAACATACTATTTCTGTGTACGGCGAACTACTGCCTCACGAAATGATGATTGTTAATTTTTATATTACCACATATTAGGGTGTCCATTATGATGGAAAATATGTTTATATATGATATATATTATATTTATAATGTCTTTATAATTCTTTAATTTTTATTTGGAACATACCTTTATGCTTTTTATCTTATGTAAATACGATAATTTCATTTGAGGAAGTGTGGACTACCGCCCCCTCAAAGCGATATGATTCATTCACACACTACATGGATTGTATTAAGGAAGGTTTTAGTTAATATATATGATATATATGATATCATAAATCTATGGTAATAATGATATATATATACATATATGTATTTTAATTTCATTCTCTCAACATGACAATTAAACCAAAATAGCGTTCATGCGTACTTACGACCTTCCGTCTCCATGAATAGTGTATTCTATTTCATAATTATATATTCTATAGACTATTATAATACAAATATAATATATATAAATTATATTTATATAATGGTTTAAATTTTATAACCATGATATAATTATAAGGACCAACAATATAGCAAATTAAGACACATATGAAAAACAAAACGAATATTACCCGAAGTGAAGCCTTAACATAAGATGGTTAACAAGTGGGTAATATAAGGTAATAATAAAAAAATTTACGGTATTAGATATAATAATATGGTTCTGTAAAATATTTATAATAAATTTATATTTATTATACAGGTGGTTTGAACAAGTATGATGAGAGTCATGACACAAGGTAAGGGGATTTCATCTCACTTTTTATTTCTGTGAGATACATGCTATATTCACCACTATTTAATTTTGAGTGGTGTATGTACTAACCATGATTTTATTCTATTTATATTTTAATTAAATTTATGGGTATTCACATATCCATTTTATGAACTTTATTTCATGGGGTTTAAGTTTTAAAAGTTACCAAATCGGTAAAATAGTTTTGTCTTAATTTCCCTTCTTTGAGACTCATGTTTTATTATGCACCAGAATCCTTTTTTGAGGTGTATATACTTCCATTTTACATGTTATATCATGAATATACCAATTTTAATGATATTTTAAGACTCATTTAATTTCATTTTTCTTACATGGAGATTGATATCCAAATTTACCAAGTTATAAGAGTTTATTGAAACAATCTCATTGCTTTTCGAGATTGTTTATGTTTATGATTTATTTGATGAAATATTATGATCAATATATCAATAAATTTCATGAATTTTATTATCCTATATATACTCAAAATATAAAAATATATTGGTACCATTTTTCTACTCTTTGGTACATAATATAGTTAAGAAAGTGTTTTTAGGAAATCCCGACTTTACCCTCTCTTCGGTCAAAAATATGTGTTCTTTCAAAAATATGTTTTTAAAAAGGGTTTCCAAGAATATTATTCTAATATACTATGACCATTAAAAGTAATTTTTACCCTTTTCATCTTTTATGAATTTTTAAATGAATCTTCTTGTCTCTTTTTGATCAAAGAATTTTTCAAACCTTTTTACCATGCAAAAGGAATATTCATTTTACCTTGTATGAAATGTATGGATTTACCCATTGAAATTTCTGTGAAGCTTCCTTTTCATGTTTAAAGGGTTAATTTTTAAGAAAGTTTTAAAAAAAAATTATTTTCAAGAAAAATGGTTTTCAAAAAATTTTCAAGTTTCTTTTATAATTTTTCAAGAAAAATTATTTTCAAAACCTTTTAAAGCTACTTTTATAAGTTTTCATAAAATTTTCATGATTTATTTATAAGTTTTCAAAGTGTTTTCAAAGAAATTTTTTTTAAAATATTTTGAAGCTTATTTTATAAGTTTTCAAGGAAAAAGGTTTTCAAATGATTTCAAGTCTTATTTATAAGTTTTAAAGTTATTTTCTAAGAAAATGATTTTCAAATGGTTTTATGTATTAAAAATAATTTTTCAAAGAATAAATGATATTTTACTCAAGAATTTTTTAAATATATTTCAAAATTAGTTTCCCTCTAAGATGACATCCGTTGATTTTAATCACGACCTTTTAGGAAATTATCTAAATGTTCTATTCATATTGTTTCTATGAATGATTTACACTTAATGTCACGGTCTTTATGAAACCCATTTCTCTTTAACAGCTTATACACTTTTGAAACCTACTTCTTTTCATGGGTTATGTTTATTATTAAATGATTATGAAACCTATATTTTTCCATAGGTTATGATAAGTTTACATGTTTATAATACCCATTTCATTTCATGTTTTATGATATGATTATTTATGGTATTGTGGAACATATATGTATGATTTAATTATGAGATGGGTGGAACCTATATATCTCTCTAATTCATTGATTAAAGATTTATATCTCATGAGATAGAATAAGATGGTCTTGGGAATGAACCTTGACTACTAAGATGGCCATGGGAGTGAACCATGACTACCAAGATGGTATAAGGAGTGAAATCATGCTACTAATATGTCCATGGGAGTGAACCATGACTACCAAGATGGCATGGGGAGTGAAACCATACTACCAAGATGGTCTTGGTAGTAATTCCTTGGATACCATTGAAATAATATTATATTCTTATGCGTCATCCATAATTCCATGTTTTATTCCTATGTTATACTTTCTTGGATTATGTTATTTATTTACTTATGATTCATGTCTTATGAACTGTTATTATGTAGGAAATGATTCATGTATATGATCTTTGATATGTAGGGTATGATCCTCTATTTTCATGATCATGTTCTTATACCCTTATTCTTACATATCTCCCTTGATTACCCTTACTGAGCATTTGAGATCACCCCTTGTCACAACACGTGTTCACCAAAAGGAGGGAAGGGATAGAAGATTGCCAGACCCTTCCTTCTTTAAGTTGAAGGAGAGATAATGACCCCCGAGACACGCCTTCAATAGGTCCCTGAGTGGAAACTAGCACCAAGGGTATATAATATCACACAAAATGGAAGGCATTACCCCCTTTTTTTATTTTTATAGGATCAAGAGATAAGATAGCAATCCCAAAAATACCAGAGATGAAAGTAAAGGCAAAGCCAAAAGTAACCCATTCCCATATGCATGTTCAAAATTAAATAATAAAAGCCTCAAAAACTTCAAAGGTAAAGTACCAAGAAAAGGAAAACGAAAACAGCAACTGCCCTGAGGTCTGAGCTAGTACGGTTCCGCACGATCCCGAAAGTCCTCTTGGAAACCTGAAAGAAGTTTTATATACGTAGGGTGAGCATACAAGTACACTCAGTAGGGAAAACCAAAGACTCTCGTGCACAAGTGGAGAGGCATTCTAATGCCTTGTGAGAAAAGAAAAACCAAAGCACCTAGTAAGGAAAACTATCCACCCAAGTCTCACCAGGGCACACTCCCCAAATAGCGCAAGGCAAGTAAATTATAGTAATAACACATCGATATTTGGGTACCCCATGCCACTTTACCACTAGTTATTAAAGACATACTATACATCGAACCAATCCCGCTATTCTCACTGTAGTCCCACTACCAAACCCCGCCCGTACACACCTGGGCCAAAACAACCACTGCCACGCCCGAAGACACCTGGGCTAGAACAACTACTGCCACGCCCAAAGACACTTGGGCCTCATCCTGAAGACACTTGGGAAACAAATTTCCCGCAGACACCTGGTCCAACCACCACAACTACCCTGCCCGAATATTCTTGGGCTAATAATGGAACTCAGACCATCACAGCCTACCCGAAGAGTCTTGGGCTATTCGGGAAAGGGAGAATAAAAAGAGCTAATAACCAGCCACTCATAGGAGTGTTGGAAAAAACATACTCCCCATGAAATGGGGTGTTTGGAACTAAGTGCTCAACTTGGGTGGGGTGCGAATAAGAAACATAAGAAATACAATATATGTATAGGTAACAGGCACTCATCCCAACCTAGGGGTTCCAAAACCTAAGCACAAACAACCTTGTTACTATTCATTCAAAAAGATGCCATGACACTCACGTCTAAGTCACAACTCACTCTCAAATAAATCACCATTCAACCATTCTTGTTTTCATGTTCAAGTGATCCCATTTGGGTGAATTATACACTACTGGGCAACTAACATGCACAACCACAAGCCAGAAAATATAAACAACCAAACAAAAATTTAAGCATTCACACTCGATTCTCTTGTAGAGTTGCATCAACAAAAGGAGATTAGTGAGATCCCTAAAAGTACTGGAACCAAAGAAAACCTCACAAAAGGGATAAGTGATATCCCTCTAAGTACTAGAAACAAAGCAAACCCCGAGACATAGCCCCATGTCCCCAAAACTAGGAACCAACGATTTCTCAACAATAGAGGATTCTACCCCAATTCGTGATATAAGTAGAGTAAACACAACCCCAGATTCACAACCAGCAACCGTGACACATCAGAGGATCCCATACTCACCCACATCGCCCTATAAGAAAACAAACAGAAAAATTCACCTACTACCAAAACAGAGTAGAGAAAATTCTAGGTTCAAGCACGTCATTTATCTATTTACTCTTTATGTTAGTTAACCGGGGTGACCACAAAAGGGTATATGTTTGCAGGGAATCCATTTAATCCACCGAGTTCACGTGATTAACAAATTTCTATGTTGCATCCATTTAATCATCACAGGAGACAAGAGTTTATCAGTGCACAGAGAAAGACCACCAACAACCATGATTTTCAGTAGGCATAAATTCATACAGTTCACAACATATAGCGATTAAAAAGAGTACAACAGAACATCGATCACACCCCCCTTCATTCTTTAAAGGTCCGTTCATTATCTTCATTAAGTTTGGTTTCATCAATTCACACAGAGACAAAGAGTACCCACCCTGCATGATACACAAAAAAGAGATGTGAAGGAAAAATACCTACTTTATTGATCAAGGATCGACATTTTTCTCCACACGCCAAGGATAGGGGATGCGTGGCTTGCAGGGGGGGAGTTTCGTGGACTCCAAGGGGTGCAGAAATCTCCAGAAGAGGCGCACCACAGGCCATGGGAAGAAGGGACTCCAGGCGCACCGGGGGGAAGAATGAAGCCGGCCTAAGGAAGAAGAGAAAAAATAACTTCCCGTGTGATATATAGATAAGATCCTGTTGTTATGGTATATGAGAATTTTGAATGCCTATAAAGTCGGATCGTGGTTTCCTACGCGGTTCAGCAGTTACGCACGATGGCGTTAAGTTTTTATTTAATATCCCCCATCGGGGAGGTTTCTCGGGATTTTTAGGAATTAATTATGGGCTTTAAATGGCCTTGAGAGGGTAAAATAATTAATTTACGTCAAAAAAGATGTTGCGGGAGTGGGACTGGAAAAAGAAACAGAGGGCTAGGTGAGGACATGGTGCCACCGTCACAGTGTCACCTTTACGGTGCCACTGTCATGGTGTCACCGTCATGGTTCCACCATGAATGGTGCCACCGTCACAGTTCCACCATGAATGGTTCCACTGTCACGATTCCACTATGACCAGCACCACCTTCACGGTGCCACCGTGACCGTTGCCACCGTCACAGTGCCACCGTGACCGTTGCCACCATCACGGTACCACCGGGACTGGTGCCACCGTCATGGTTCCACCTTGACCGGTGCCACTGTCATGGTACCACTGTCTTGGTGGAACCTTATTTTTGGCAAAGTAATGGCCAGGGGGGGGGGTTCCGGGCCATTACATTAGATACCTCTCAAACCATTCTCACCCTCGAGAATCAAAACAACCCAGAAGAAAAGATAGGGTCCGAACAACCACCTCGAAAGATACCTCTCAGGGGTGAACCTCATCATCATCTAGAAACACCACTCCCTCAAGAAACCAGGAAACATACAAGGGTCAAACTACCCAGTCATATGGGTTGGGGAGTCTCTTCCCCCATGTTAAGATACTATCCACTTTGGGCGGCACTGACTTGCCCACACGGGTTCAATCGCATCCACCTTACTGCGTCTTGATTAGGGATCAGGTCCTACCCTCCCCATAACTAGGAATTTTCACACACATTCAGAGAATAAGGAAAACCACGCATTTCACAGCCAAAAAGGTAAAGCGTTCTATTACAAACAAGTACAAATAGAAAAACACAAAACTCAAAACAACTCTGGGTACTGGGCATGCATCTGTGCTTCCTGTTCCCAGGTACTCTCCTCGAGCCCACTATGCCTCTACAACATATAAAACGGAGGAATGGTCCGTCCATAGAGTACCTTCTCTTCATGACCCTCGACCCTCACTAGTCTTTCCACAAAGGTCACGTCGTCCTCGATATCTAGCTCTAACTAGTCTAGGACATGTGAATCATCGTGCAGATATTGACGGAGCTGGGACACATGGAAGACGTCATGTATCCTCAGTAGCGGTGGTGGTAATGCTAGCTGATAAGCCACTTCTCCAACCCGCCACAACACTTCGAAGGGTCCGATGAATCTGGGAGCACTACTGGAAAACTTGCCTATACCCACGGTTCAAAACCGTGGGTATAGCCCCCAAAACCGTGGGTATAGGCTATACCCACGGTTTTGGGAACCGTGGGCTGGAACGGCGTCGGGATAGGGGGTTCGGGCTATACCCACGGTTTTCAGAAACCGTGGGAATAAGATAGTCACAGCATGGCAAGTGCATGGCCACGCTGGCACGAATTTGACCCCACGATTCTCAAACCGTGGGGATTTATAGTCTTTCAAAAATGAAGCGCGCAGGTTTTGAACCCCTGTCTCGCGCAGCAGCAGCCGAACGGGCCACCCAATCAGACCAACTACGCCACCATTTTTATATGAAGTTATATATATATAAATATATATATACTAATATTTAATATTTTAATTTTATAAAAACATACGCGTGTTTCGCGTCTGCACCCACTGGGTTTCGAACCCGTATTTCCCGTGGCAGCGCAACGGGGAAGGACCAACTAGGCTATATTTTTTATTCGTGTTTTTAATATACGTCTTTCTATATATATTAATATACAATGTTAAATTAAAAAAAAACCGCGGCGAGATTCGAACACAGAATCAGTATACTAAACTCGCCAACGTAACTACCGAACGGACCAACCGAGCTCTGAAACTAATTAGTTAATTTGTATTTTTGTTTATAGATATATTAATATAAGCCATGAAAAAATATTTCCCCGCCAAATTTTTTTGGTGCTCCCGCCTAATTTTCTTTTCCCGCCTTATGGCGGAAATCTATACCCACGGTTCTTTAAAACCGTGGGTATAGGTCTTCAAAAAAGTTTACCCCAATGCCCACGGTTTTAAAGAACCGTGGGTATAGGTTATCCGAACAATCTCTATACCCACGGTTTGGGCCAAACCGTGGGTATATGTCTTAAAAAAAATGCATTTCTACCCACGGTTTGGAAAACCGTGGGTATTGGTCTTCAAAATTAAGCTATACCCACGGTTTTGACAAAACCGTGGGTATAGGTGACCTATACCCACGGTTTTGAAAACCGTGGGTATAGAGGTACCCTATACCCACGGTTTTTTGCAAAACCGTGGGTATAGCTCTGTTTTCCAGTAGTGGAGAGAGCTTGATCCCCCTACCGAACCTATGTTGTCCACGCCGAGGGGAGACCTTCAAGAACACATGGTCCCTAACCCCAAACTCCAAGGGTCTCCTCCTATTATCAGCATATGACTTATGTCGGTCCTGTGCCGCCTTTATCCTTTCCCGTATAAGCTGAACCTTCTCTGTCGTGCTCTGCACTTCTTCCGGGCCAAGAAAACTCTCTTCCCCAACCTCAGTCCAGCACACGGGTGAGTGACATGGCCTCCCATACAAGGCTTTGAATAGAGCCATGCTAATGGTAGAGTGATAGATATTATTTTAGGCGAACTCTACCAGAGGCAAGTGTCACACCCATGATCCTCCTAAGTCTAGAACACATGCCCGCATCATATCCTCCAAGGTCTGGATGGTGCGCTCTGTCTTTCCATCTGTCTGGGGTTGGAAAGCAGTGCTAAGACGTAACTGGGTGCCAAAATCATGCTGCAATACTCTCCAGATTCGTGAGGTAAACCGCGCATCCCTATCCGAGACTATGGACCTCAGAACTCCATGCAACCGCACCACCTCTTCCATGTACCTTCATGCTAAAGCATCCACTGCACCTGACCCCTTGATTGCCAGAAAGTGAGCCGATTTCGTCAACCGGTCCACCACTACCCAGATAGCGTCGCATCCCCCTCGAACCTTGGGTAGTCCCGTGATGAAATCCATCAATATTTCCTCCCATTTACACTCGGGGACATCTAGAGACTGCAACAGACCTCCTGGAACACGGTGTTCGGCCTTCACCTACTGACACACGACGCACTTTGCTACGAACTCTGCTACTGCCCGTTTCATCTCGGGCCACTAAAACTGTCTCCTCAGACCCTGGTATATCTTGGAAACTCCCAGGTGCACCGCTAGGGGTGATTTGTGGAACTCACTAAGAACTTTTCCGTGCATTTCCTCTAGAACAAACTGCTTTCCTCAGAAAAGCATCCGGTTCTGACCATCCTCCACCCATCTTTTCGGGGCATCACTTTGGGTAACCCAGTCACGTATCACTTCGCTTTATGATTCTCCACATTGGGACTCCTCTACCTGACGCAACAGAGAATATTGCACTATCATCTGATACAGGAAACCTCTACCACCTTCTATCCTAGCATCCAGGTGCAGGGCAGCCAACTCCTCCATCGCCTTCCAAGTATCTGCTGACTCTCGGACTGCATCCTTTCATGACTTTCTGCTTAGGGAATTATCCACCACATTCCCTTTTCCTGAGGTGTAGGAAATCTTGAATTCATAGTCCTGAAGGAACTCCATCCACCTTCGCTGTCGTAAGTTCAGGTCCCTTTGGGAGAAGACATACTTCAAGCTCTTATGATTGGTGAAGAAGACGAAGCGCTCCCTGACAAGGTAGTGTCACCACAACTTTAGTGCGAACATGGCCGATGAAAGATCCAGATCATGGGTGGCATAATTACGCTCATGAGGGTTTAACTGTATAGACCCATAAGAGATCATCCCTTACCGCTGAATCAACACACATCAGAGGCCTTGCCTTGAAGCATCACAAAACACCTCATATGTTGCCCCTTCTTCTAGCAACCTCAGCACTGGGGCACTAACCAACTTATCCTTCAGATAGCTGAAGGCTGCCTCGCACTGCTCGTCCCATACAAAAGCCTGGTCCTTCTTGGTCAAGGTTGTCAAGGGTGCCGCAACTCAGGAGAAGTTGGGCATGAACCTCTGGTAGTAACCTGCCAGCCCAAGGAAACTACGAACCTCCGCCACGTTCTTGGGTGCTGCCCAAGAAACAACCGCCTCGACCTTCGATCGGTCCACTGCTATCCCCTACTCGAACACCACGTGCCCAAGGAAATGCACTTCTCGTGTCCAAAACTTGAACTTGGACAACTTCCCACAGAGTTGGTGTTATCAGAGGACCTATAAAACCGTTCTCAGATGCTCAGCGTGATCCTCCTTTGATCTTGAGTAGATCAGGATGTCTTCAATAAACACGACCATGAACCGATCCAGATATTCCCAGAAGACAGAGTTCATGAGCCCCATGAACACGGCTGGAGCGTTCATAACACCGAACGACATGACCACAAACTCAAAGTGTCCATATCTACACCTGAAGGCCATCTTCGAGATGTCACCCTCCTTCACCCTCACTTGGTGATATCCATACCACAGATTGATCTTTGAGAACCAACCTGCTACCCCCATCTGGTCAAAGAGATCGTCTATCCTCGGTAGAGGGTAGAGATTCTTGACCATCACCTGATTCAGCCTCTTGTAGTCTATGCACAGCCTTAGACCACCATATTCTTTCTTCACGAACAAGACTGGAGCACCCCACGATGACGCACTTGGCCGAAAAAAACCCTTCTTCATCAGATCGTCAATATGGATCCACAACTCCCGCAACTTAGAAGGTGCCATACGATAGGGAGCCATCTAAATCGGATGGGCACCAGGTTGCAAGTCTATCCTGAACTCAACATCACGTTGAGGGGGAAGAGTTGCCACCTCTTCAGGGAAGATGTCCATAAACTCACTGATGATTCCTTGGACTTCCACCATTTCTGCATCCACCGAATCCACTGATAGCTCAGCTAACAAGGAGAGGAGGGGTTCCCCTCACTTGCTGATCCCCTGGAAACTCTGCTCGCCGATGAAAGTCACCCATCGGCCACCCAAGTCTGAAAACAAAACCCTTCCTCAGAAGCAGTCAATGACGACACATATAGAGAACAACCAATCAATGCCTAGGATGACATCGTATGGCTGTATATGAAATAGTAGAAGATACCTGACTGACTGATGTGGCCCTATCATCAGTCTGCATCCTCGACAAACATAAAACAAGTCAGTCTGACCTATGACTGGTGTGCTCAACATCAGGGGAACTGGAAGTCTCTCAGCGTCTAAACCTAGAGCATGGGCCAGACTGGGTGTAACAAAGGAGTGCGAAGCTCCTATATCGAACAAGGCATATGCAAGGATTCTAAACAAGATGATCATACCTCGAACGACCTATGGCCCTACTGGAACTGCTGCCTCTGTGGCGTGCAACTGACCACGCCTAGCTCCTCTGCCTCTTGGCTATCGGCCACCTCCCCAACCACGCCCGGGTCAAGGTCCCTGAGGAGAGCCCTGAGGTCGTCCTCCTCCTGCAACGTCTGACCTTGGTGGAGTGGGAGCCCACTGCCCCTGCTGAAAGGGCCTAGCCGGGAACTGCTACTGTTGAGGTGGGTGCTGGACCTGCCCACCCCCACCGTACTGTACTCTGTCTGGGAACTGGTTTCAAAGGTGTCCATGGCTTCCACAGATGAAGTACCTCGATCCCGGGCCCGAAGGGAAAGGGCGAGGACCGGGAGATCGAAACTGGAACTACTGCGGCCTGCTCCCTGCTGGTCGGAACCTAGAGGGCCCTGATGATGGAGGCCTACTGCTGAAAGCCTTTCCCTTTGAAGGGCCCAACTGGATTTCCTCTTGTGACACACCTCCCAGTGTGTGCATCTTCTCCACCACTTCATCCTTCTTCTGCACCTCCAAGTATGTCGGTAGTGTGAAGAGAGTAACAACGTACTGGAGAGAAGGTCGGAGTGCCTCCTCTAAATGTCTTTCCTGAGATTCCTCATCCGAAAAGAGGTCCGGAGCGAAGCGAAGGAGATCCTTGAACTTGATCCCCAACTCTCTCACTAACATAATCCCTTAATGGAGGGATAGTAGCTCCTACCTCTTCTCGACCTTCATTGTGGAAGAGAGGAATTACGCCTGGAACTCCTTCTTGAAGTTAGCCCACGCAACCTCAGTCTCCCTCTTCTCTCCAAGATAAAGCATCCACCACTGACGCGCTGCTCCCTGGATCTGGATGACAGCCAGAGGAACCCAGTACTCCATCGGAGCCCAAATCAGGCTGAAAGCGATCACTAGTCCCTCAATCCAGCTTTCCATCTCCATATCCGAGGTGTTGCCCTCGTACTTCCCGAGGGTCTATCACCAAAAGGCTCGAAGCGTCTTCTTCCACTGATCCTCCTCCTCCTCTCGGTCGGTCCTCTGCTGATCGACCAAGTCAAACTCCTGGGCCTAGATCTCCCACACTACTCATGGTCACCTCCCAGGTGCCATAGATGCAAGGTAAAGAGGAATGCCTAAGCCCAAGTAGTGCAGAGTATTGCTCTTAATTTTTTTTTGACTTCTGATTCATTTCAAATCCCCAAAAAACCCTAGAAACATGTGAACACAAGTCATTATGATGCATGTACCTTTCCCAGGGTCTCTACTCTTCAATCATTGTAGCCTCACTTGGCCATTCTGTAGGTCAAAAGTCCTTGCATCAGATCACGGGGGGCCCTAAAATCCCGTTTCTTAGCCAGTCATCCCTAGCCTAATTCACGCACCAAGGTCACCCAACATTGTTGCCCTACCACCCCATGCAATCCTCAATGTGCCTAACTCCAGACTCCATCCTACCTATCAACCTTATTCCCTATAATACCATTTTTTCACAACCTGCCTTCACCAAAAGGAGAGAAGGGACAGTAGATTGCCAGACCCTTCCTTCTTTAAGTTGAAGGAGAGATAATGACCACTGAGACCCACCTTCAATAGGTCCCGGAGTGGCGACTAGCACCAAGGGTATAAAATCTCACCCAAAATGGAAGGAATTAACCTTTTTTTTATTTTTATAGGATCGAGAGATAAGATAGAAATCCCAACAATACCAGAGATGAAAGTAAAGGCAAATCCAAAAGTAACCCATTCCCATATGCATGTTCAACAGTAAATAATACAAGCCTCAAAAACTCCAAAGGTAAAGTACCAAGAAAAGGAAAATGACAACAGAAACTGCTCCGAGGTCCGAGCTAGTACGATTCCGTACGATCCCTGAAGTCCTCCTGGAAACCTGAAAGTAGTTTTATATACGTAGGGTGAGCATACAAGTACACTCAGTAGGGAAAACCAAAGACTCTCATGCACAAGTGGATAGGCATTCTAATTCCCTGTGAGAAAAGAAAAACCAAAGCACCTAGCAAGGAAAACTATCCACCCAAGTCTCACCAGGGAACACTCCCCAAATAGCATAAGGCAAGTAAAGTATAGTAATAGCACATAGATATTTGAGTACCCCACGCCACTTTCCAACTGGTTATTAAAGACATCCTATGCATCGAACCAATCCCACCATTCTCACCGCAGTCTCACTTCCAAACCCCACCCGCACACACCTGGGCCACAACCTCACTGCAGTCCCACTGCCAAACCCCGCCTGCACACACCTGGGTCAGAACAACTACTGCCATGCCCGAAGACACCTGGTCCATAAAAACTACTACCACAACTGAAGACACCTAGGCCTCATCCCAAAGACACTTGGGAAACAACCTGCCTACAGACACTTGGGCCAACCACCACAACTACCCTGCCTAGAGATTCTTGGGCTAATAATGGACCTCAATCCATCACAGCCTGCCCAAAGAGTCTTGGGCTATTCAGGAAAGGGAGTATAAAAGGAGCTAATAACCATCCACTCGTAGGAGTGTTGGAAAAAATACCCTCCCCATGAAATGGGGTGTTCGGAACTAAGTGCTCAACTTGGGTGGGGTGCAAATAAGAAACATAATAAATACAATATATGTATAGGTAACAGGCACTCATCCCAACCTAGGGATTCCAAAACCTAAGCACAAACACCATTGTTACTATTCATTCAAAAAAGACGCCATGAAACTCACGGCCAAGTCCCAACTCACTCCCAACTAAATCCCCATTCAACCATTCTTGTTTTCATGTTCAAGTGATCCCATTTGGGTGAATTCTGCACTACTGGGAAACTAACAGGCACAACCACAAGCCAAAAAAGAGAAACAACCAAACAACAATTTAAGCATTCACACTTGGTTCTCTTGTAGAGTTTCATAAACAAAAGGGGATTAGTGAGATCCCTCAAAGTACTGGAACCAAAGAAAACCTCACAAAAGGGATAAGTGAGATCCCTCGAAGTACTGGAAACAAATCAAACCCCGAGACACAACCCCATGTCCCCAAAACCAGGAACCAATGATTTATCAACAATAGAGGATTCTACCCCAATTCGCGATATAAGAAGAGCAACAACAACCCTAGATTCACAACCAAAAACCATGCCACATCAGAGGATCCCATCCTCACCCACATCACCCCATAGGAAAACAAATAGAACAATTCACCTACTACCAAAACAGAGTAAAGAAAATTCTAGGTTCAAGCACATCATTTATCTATTTCCTCTTTCTGTTAGTTAACCGGGGTGACCACACAAGGGTATATATTTGCAGGGAATCCATTTAATCCACCTAGTTCACATGATTAACAAATTTCTATGTTTCAACCATTTAATCATCATAAGAGACAAGAGTTTATCAATGCATAGAGAAAGACCACCAACGAACATGATTTTTAGTAGGCATAAATTCATATAGTTCACAACATATAGAAATTAAAAAGAGTACAACAGAACATTGATCACACCCCCCCCCCTTGGTTCTTTAAAGGACCATTCATTATCTTCATTAAGTTTGGTTTCATCAATTCCCACAGAGACAAAGCGTACCCACCCCACATGATACACAGAAAGAAGAGGATAAGGAAAAATCCCTACTTGATTGATCAAGGATCGACGTTTTTCTCCATGCACCAAGGACTGGGGATGCGCGGATTGCAAGGGAGGAGTTTCGTGGACTCCAAGGGGTGCAGAAATCTCCATCCGAGGCGCACCATAGGCCACGGGAAGAAGGGACTCCAGGCGCACCAGGGGGAAGAACGAAGCCATACCAAGGAAGAAGAGGAAAAATAACTTCTCGTACGATATATAGATAATATCCTGTTGTTACGGGATATGGGAATTTTGAACACCTGGAAAGTCAGATCGCGGTTTCCTATGTGGTTCGGCAGTTACGCACGATGGAATTAAGTTGTTATTTAATATCCCCCATTAGGGAGGTTTCTTGGGATTTTTAGGAATTAATTATGGGATTGAAATGGCCTTGAGAGAGTAAAATAATTAATTTACGTCAAAAAAGACGTTACGGGAGTGGGAATGGAAAAAGAAACAGAGGGATGGGTGAGGACACGGTGCCACCGTCACCATGTCACCTTTATGGCGCCCCCGTCACGGTGTCACCGTCACGGTTCCACTATGACTGGTGCCACCGTCATGGTGCCACCGTGACCGGCGCCACTGTGACTGGCGCCACCGTGATCGGCGCCACCGTCACGGTGCCACTGTGACCGGCGCCACCATGACTAGCGCCACCGTGACCAGCACCACCGTCACAATGCCACCATGACCGGCACCACCGTCACGGTGCCACCGTGACCGGCGCAACCATCACGCCACCGTCACGGTGCCACCGTGACCGGCGCCACCGTGACCGGTGCCACCGTGACCGGTGCCACTGTCACGGTGCCACTGTCTTGGTGGAACCATATTTTTGGCAAAGTAATGGCCGGGGGGGGGGGGGGGGTTCCGGGCCATTACACCCCTTTCTTATGTTTCCTTTCCCTATGTTATAAAGAAAGGTTTTAGGTATAAGTACTAAAGGTGGAGATCTTTATGGGGGATTTTGAAGACCTTTCACCAAAATAGAAGATTTTGTTTCCAAGTTTCTAAAGACATTAAACTATTAAAGTCCTTAGGCATGTATTATTATAATGTAATGAATATTCATCTAAAATGATGTAATATCCAAGTAAGTTAAGCCTGAGTTGCTATAGTTGGTATCAATGGAAAGGTTTAGTCAATATTTAGAAACTAGGATGAGAAAACTTTAGTGATATACCTAGGTATATTTATAAATATATGTATAGGGATTTATCTAAGGATAAGTATGATGACTCAATGTTTAGTAAAATGTCCTATAATTTTGGTGAAGTGTAGAGTGAGTGGTTTCCTAGAAATACATCTCTATCTGGATACTAAAAGTGGATGTGGCTTTGGAATAGATGTACCTAGGGGTAACAACTCTGACAAGATGTTCTGGTCCTGAATCAAGGTAATTTGGTATATTATAATGGTCCTTGATTTACACCTGGTTTTACACTCATATGGGATATTATTTGGAAATTTAAAAACTATTCATGAACCATCTTGAAATATTTAGATATAAGTTGACTATGAATAACCTAGGGTGAACCTTGGGTGTCATATATTAAGGATAGTTGCATGATTTAGAAATCCTAAAAGTAAATCTTTTCATGACTATGTAGTTTTATACTATGATAAGTAATGATCACACTATGCTTCTGGTTTTGGTCAATGGTGGGAACTGGAAGGAACTGGATTAATGTTGAATGTGATGGATGATTTGCTGATGAGAATTCAAGTGGGATGATCACTAGAGTAAAAGATGTTGTTATCATTCATAATCAGTTTTCAAGGAACATGATTAACAATGTGTACCTTAACTAACTCTTGGAATCACCATGGAAGATAAATAAAGATTTCACTAAGATTTTGAGTAATGGATACCATGGAGGAAAGAAGATTCAGTTCCCTTTGTGTCAAGAGTGTGGAAAGAATCAACTAAGAGAATTTATTAGAGCAACAAGAAGATGTTTTGATTATAGAAAAGAAGGGAATGAATCAAGTGGATACAAGGGAAAAATGAAGAGTTCAGTTAACAAAATGGATGAGAATATTGGACTTACTAAGTCTTCATTGAAGGTTAAGTGTTTTAAGTGTGGAATAAATGGTCATTATGCAACTCAATGTCCCAAGAGGAAAGCTCCTAAAGAAAATCAGCAAGGTGGTGTGAATAATGGTTACATTTATGATGATGAAGAGACTATAGATGAAATGTGAAAGGAAAGAGGTATTATGTAATAGGATGAGGTAGAATTTTTAATGGATTAAGGATAAAGTAAACAATTTTTTATGTATTTGGTTTCAATTTTTTTTGAATGATGAAGTATACAAGGATTGTTCTACTTATGTTTTTTTCTCAGTATTTAAAAGTTTATGTTGAATGTTACCGATGGACTAGGGAAGCAATTTAATGACAAGGTGATATTTTTATTAAGTTAAGGTAACCCTTAATATGTTATTTATGTTAAGATAATGCTTTCTGGATAAAGATATGTGGCTTATGAATAAGAAGACTAGACGATACAGATTACCCTAGAGCTGATTATTGACAAAGTGTTCTATATCATCAAGGATGAAGTTTACAACATTTTTTGGATTTGAGGAATAGATATAATATAATTTGGAATAATGAAGCATGTATGATTTACAAAAGAATTTATGGTAATTTAGGTCGTTACCATGTTCCAAGAGAATTTACCACAAGGTTATTCACATGTTTGGAACGTGACAACCAAGAGCTACCTATTGATATATGTGGGATCAATGTTAAGATGGTTTCTTAAATTTCTTTCTATGATTTTGGATTTTCATTTTTTAGAAGGGTCATAAGGTTATCCATTCATGAAAATTTTAAGTTAAACTTCTGATAAAGTATTTATGCACTGAGTTTGTATTGAAATCCTTGGTTAAAAGGATAGTTAGTTATTAACCTTATTTCAAGGATGTCCATCATATTTTGGAAATTATATTAGAGTGATTTTAGAAAAGGAAATAATGCATGTCAGGTGAAAACCAATCAAGTCTGGCAAGGACACAATTCTTGAACCCATGATTGAAGAACGATAAGGGTTTCACGCCTACCACCAGCCTACGCGATGTCCTAGTTAATGTATAATTATTTTTAATAAATAACTATTTATGATAAAATAGTAGTGTTTATTTTATATTTATAGATTAATGTATTAACCGTATTTATTTTTTAAGAATATTTATAAATAGTTATACTTTTCATTATTTTACGGGCCTTAAGATATACTAAAAGTGTATTTTAGCACTTTAGGCATCAAAGTTAATTTTTGGATTTCCATTACATGAAGTAATGGATGAATTTGAAATTGATAAAGGAACAAATAAAGAATGAAAATTTGTTAATAGGAATATATCAAGTATGTATATTTCCTTATATTCTTGGTCAATAAAATAATTACTCATCATTAGGTTTAATGGCTCTGGCAATGACTCATTAAGGAGTCTGCTAAAAACTCAGTTCCATCAAATGGTTCCACCAAAATGGTGGCACCGATCATAGTGGCATTGGTCATAGTCGCACACCAAAATGGTGGCACCGATGACGGTGTTCCACTGAATCGGTGGCACCATGAGGGCGGAACCATGACAGTGGAATCATGAGGGTGGCGCCATGATGGTGGCACCGTAAAGGTGGAACCATGAGAGTGGCACCATAGTGGCACCATGCCGGTGGAACCGTGACCGTGGCACCACTTACAGTGTCTCACCAAATAGTGTCACACATTTGTTTCTTCTTCTAGTCCCACTACCACAATGTATCTTTTGACATAAGAGTGTTTTAATACCCCTTTAAAATACATTAAAAGCACATAAATGATATCAAAAATCCCCCAATAGCCGTGCGACCCTTGACTTACCAAAACGTGTCGCTTTTTCCTCGGTACCAAACCCTTTTCCCGTACTTTCCAGTTCCACCCCTGTTACTCATTTTCCTCTAATTAAAGGAAATACTTTAACACACAACTGTTATATCCACCTCTCCAATGAGAATTATTAAATAATAATTAATTCCATCGTGTGTAACCATCCAACTGCGTGGTGAAACCTTGATCCTCCTTTAAATTCGTTCAAGATTTCATATCCCGTAACTCCATGATCTCACCTTTTTATCACATTCTTATTGGCTGGTATCTTTTCCTTTCCTTGGTGAATTTGGATTCCCCCTTCCTGACACTGGTGGTGCGTCTATACTGGAGCCTTTCCTACTCACCCTTGGAGTCCCCTAAGTTCCTCCCCTGCAAGTCAAGCATCCCCAGTTCTCGACATGTAGAGAAAAAATTCGATCGTTGATCATCGAGGTAGGGTTCTTACTTCATATCTATTTACTGTGTATAATGTGGGGCGGGTATTCTAATGTTTCTATGGGGATGGATGAAACCAAAATTTAATGAATATAATAAAAAGACTTTTAAAGAATGAAGGGGGAGTGTTTGATGATGTTGTTGTACTCTTTTACCCTTGCTTATATGTTGTGAATTGTATGGGATTCTGTCCACTGAAAATCATGGTCATTGGTGGTCTTTACTTTCACCCTAATGGACCCCTATTTTATATGATGATTGAATGGATGTAACATGGAAATTGGTTAATCACGTAAGCTCGGTTGATTAAATAGATGTCCAGTGAACAATAATCCTTGTGTGATCACCTCGGTTAACCCAAAAGAAAATAAGGAACTCAATGAATGGTGTTTTTAAATCTAGAAACTCCCTTGCTCTATTTTTGGTAATATGTGTGGTTGTTCTGCTTGATTCTTGTGGGGTGAGATGGATGGGGATGGGATCCCCTGTTGTGGTGTAGTTGTTGGTTTTTGGATATAAGGCCGTGTGGTCCATATGGTGGGGCTTGGTTTGGTTTTAGTAATTTGAGGGATCTCACAGATCCCTTTTATTGTTTTGACTTATAAGAGAACTAGGTGTGAATGCTTAAATTGATGCTTGATTGTTTCTCCTTCTTTGGCTTGTGTCTATGCCTATTAGTTGCCTGGTAGTGAAGAATTATTTAAATGGAATCACTTGAATATGAAAACAAGAATGGGTTCAATGGGTAATTGTTTTCTAAGAATGAGTTGTGACTTGGTTGTGGCAGTTGTGCTTTTTATGAATGAATAGTAATGAGGGTGTTTGTGTATGGGATAGTGTTGGAACCCGTAGGTTGGGATGAGTGCTTGTTTACCTACATGTATAATTTTTTTCTTATGTTTCCTATTTATGCCTCACCCAAGTTGAGCACTTTGTGCTGAACACCCCCATTTCATGGGGGGAGGGTGTTTTTCCCAACACTCCTATGAGTGTCTGGTTATTATCTCCTTTTCTGCTCCCTTTACCGAGTATCCCAAGACTTTTAGGGTAGGTTGTGAGGGACTGAGGTCCATTATAACCCAAGATTCTTCGGATAGGGTACGTTGTGGTGGTTGGCCCAGGTGTGTGTGGGTAGGTTGTTTCTCAAGTATCTTCGGGATGAGGCCCATGTGTCTTCAGGTGTGGCGGTAGTTGTTATAGCCTAGGTGCCTAAGGGCGGGATGTGTGGTTGTGGTAGCCCAGGTGTGTGTGGGCGGGGTATGGTAGTGGGACTGTGGTGAAAATGGAGGAGAAGGTCTGATGCGTATGATGTCTTTAATAACCAGTGGGAAAGTGGTGTTGGGTACCCAAACATCGATGTGTTATTACTATTACTTTACTTTACTTGTGTTATTTGGGGAATGTGCCTTGGTGAGGTTTGGGTGGATAGTTTCCTTACTAGGTGCTTTGGTTATCTCTTTTTCTCACAGGGCATTAGAATTCCTCCCCACTTGGGCATGAGATCTTTTGGTTTTCCCCACTGAGTATACCTGCATACTCACCGTACGTATATAAAACTTCTTTTAGGTTTCTAGGATGACTTCAAGGACCGTGTGAGACCCTATTAGCTAGGACATCGAGACTATTGATGTTGCTGTTTTTATTTTCTTTTGGTACTACCCTTTGAAGTTTTTCTTGTACTCTATAACACTTTATTATTGGAACATGCATATGGGAATGAATTGTTTTGGCTTTACTTTTACTTCCATCTTTGGTGTTTTTTGGGATTTACTATATTATCTTCTGATCTGACTAAATAAAAAGGGTAATTACTTGCATATTACATGTGATTATATACCCTTGGTTCTAGTCTCCACTCCGGGTCCTATTGAAGGTGGGTCTCAGGGGTCATTATCTCTCCTTCAACTTGAAGAAGGAGGGTTTTGGAAATCTGCTGTCCCTTCCCTCATCTTGGTGAAGGCAAGTCGTGACTGAATGGTATCATAAGAAGGTTGGTTGAGAGATATAATGGTTTTCAGAGTTAGGCACAATGAGAATTGCATGAGATGGTAGGGAAACAATGTTAGACAATCTTGGTGCATGAGATAGGCCTAGGAAGACCGGCTAGGACACAGGATTTTAGGTCCCCCCATGATCTGACACAAGGACTCTGGGCCTACTGAATGACTAAGTGAGGCTACACTAATTATAGGGTAGAGACCTTAGGAAATGTACTTTCATCATAATGACTTGTGTTCTTGTGTGTATTTGGTATTTTGGGGATTTTTTTTAAAAAAAATCTAAGAAAAATTTAAAAGCAATCTTCTACACTACTTGAGCTTAGTCATTTCTTGTTTACCTTATAGCTATGGCACCCAGACAACGACCACGAGTAGTGTGGGAGATCGAGGTCTAGAAGGCTGATTTATATGATTAGCAGAGGGATGATCAAGAGGAGGAGGATGCCCAGTGGCAGAGGATGCTTTGTGCCTTTCAGCAACAGACCCTCGGGAAGTACGAGGGCAGCGTCTCAGACATGGAGACAGAGAGATGGCTCGAGGAGCTGGTGATAACTTTCAGCTTGATCCGGGCTCCAACGGAGTACTGGGTTCCTCTGGCTATAATCCAAATGTGGGGAGCATCATGTTAGTGGTGGATACTCTATCTTGGGGAGAAGAGGGAGGTTTAGGTTTCATGGATTGACTTCGAGATGGAGTTCCGTGCAGAATTCCTCTCTTCCCAATGAAAGATGAGAAGAGGTAGGAGATAATCTCCCTTCATAAGGGGAGTATGTCAGTGAGAGAGTTGGGGATCAAGCTCAAGGATCTCCTTCTCTTTTCTCCAGAACTTTTTCTAGATGAGGAGTCTCAGGTGAGATGTTTAGAGGAGGCACTCCGGCCTTATCTTCAGTATGCTGTTACTCCCTTCACTCTACCGACATACATGGAGGTTTAGAAGAAGGACACAGTAGTGGAGAGGATGAACATGCTGGGAGGAATTCCCTAAGAGGGGATCCAGTTGGGCTCATCAAAGGGGAAGGCCATCAGTAGTAGGCCTCCAGCGTTAGGGCCTTTCAGGTTTCGGCCAGTGGGGAGCAGGCCCCAGTAATTACAGTTTTGATATCCCAGTCCTCTATCTTTCTTTGTGGGACCAGGACCAAGATGCTTCATCTATGGAAGTCATGAGAATCTTCAGAATCATTTCTTGGAATGAGTACAATATAGTGGGGGTGGGTAGGTTTAGCGCCAACCTTAGCAGTAACAGTTTCCAGCCAGGCCCTTTCAGTAGCAACATCTGGGACTGCGAACTCCCGCTCCTCCGAGAGCAGACATTATAGGAGGGGGCTGACCTCAGGGTGCTTCTTAGGGACCTTGAACAGGGTGTGGTCAGGGAGGCAGCCGATAACCTAGGGGCAGAGTAGTTGGGCATGGGCAGTTACACGCCGCAGATGCAGTAGTTCCAGCAGGGCTAGAAGTCATCCAAGGTACGATCATCTTGTTTAGTACTCTTGCCTATGACTTGTTTGATTCAGGAGCTTCAAAATATTTTGTTGCACCCAGTCTATCACATACCTTGGGTCTAGACATAGAGAGACTTCCCTTACCCCTGTTTTTGAGTATTCCATTCAGAGGTCAGACCAACTTGTCTCATGTTTTTCGGGGATGTAGACTGATGTTGGGACCACATCAGTCCAGTGGGGACCTTCTTTTGCTACATATGAAGCCATTTTATATTAGTTTAGGAATTTAATGGATATTATATTTATGTTATATTATCAACTTCTTCCTAATAAGTATCGTGTTTTCAGATATGGGCAGACAATGTGTGACTTTCGTCGGCGAGCAGGGTTTCCAGGAGGGCAGCCAGCGAGTGGAGCCCCTTATTTTCTTATTAGTTGAGATATCAGGGGAGTCAGTAGACTTAGAGGTGGTGGAAGTCCTGGGGATCTTCAGTGAATTCATGGACATATTCCTTGAATAGGTGGTGACTCTACCCCCATTATGTGATGTTGAGTTTGGAATAGACTTGCAACCCGGTGCCCATCCGATTTCAATGGATCCCTATTGGATGGAACCTTCTGAGTAGTGGGGGTTACGAATTTAGATTGATGATCTGATGAAGAAGGTTTTTTTTCAACCAAGAGCATCACTATGTGGTGCTCTTGTCTTGTTCGCAAAGAATGTGGATGGTGGTATCAGGCTGTTCATAGACTACCAGAGAATGAATCAAGTAATGGTCAAGAACCGTTACCCTCTCCCAAGGATAGATGACCTTTCTGACCAGTTGAAGGGGGAAAAGTGGTTCTCCAAGATCGAACTGAGGTCAGGATATCACTAGTTGAGGGTGAAGGAGGGTGACATCTTAAAGACTTCCTTCAGGTGCAGAAATGGGAACTTTGAGTTCGTGTTCATGCAGTTCAGCATTATGAACGCACCAGCCATGTTCATGAGGATCATGAACTCCATCTTCCAGGCACATCTGGACTGGTTCATAGTCATGTTTATTTATGAAATCATTATCTACTCAATATTATAGGAGGATCACGCTGAGCATCTGAGGATGGTTTTTAGAGGTCCTCCGACATCACCAACTCTATGGGAATTTGTCCAAGTGTAAGTTCTGGACACGAGAAGTGCACTTCCTTGGACACGTGGTGTCCGAGCAAGGGATAGTAGTGGACCCATCAAAGATCAAGGTAGTTTTTTCTTAGGAAACACCCAAGAATGTGACATAGGTTCATAGTTTACTGGGTCTGGCAAGCTATTACCAAAGGTTCGTTCATGAATTCTCTTGAGTTGCAGCTCCTTTGATAGCTTTGACTAGAAAGGACTAGGATTTCATGTGGAGTGAACAATGTTAGACAACCTTCAGTTATCTGAATGGGAAGTTGGTTATTTCCCCATTGTTGAGGTTGCTAGAAGAAGGGGTGATGTTTGAGGTGTTCTATGATGCTTCAGGCCAAGTATCGGGGTGTGTTCTGATGTAACAATAGGGGGTGGTATCTTATGGGTCTAGGCAGCTACGTCCCCATGAGCATAACTATGCCACCCACAAATTGGAGATCACAAAAGTTTTGTTTGCACTAAAGTTTTGATGACACTACCTCATTGGGGAGTGATTTGTGGTCTTCACGGATCACAAGATCTTGAGGTATATATTCCCTCAGTGAAACCTGAACTTGTGGCAATGGAGGTGGATGGAGTTTCTTTAGGACTACGACTTCGAAATTTCCTACACCTAAGGAAAGGGGAACGTAGTGGTTGATGCCTTGAGCATAAATTCATAGAAGTATGTGGTTCGAGAATCGTAAAATGCTTGGAGAGATATGGAGGAGTTAGCCACCCTACACTTGGATGCAAGGGTGGAAGATGGTATAGGTTGTCTGTTCCAGATGAAAATGCAGTCCTCTCTGTTGCGGTAGGTGGAGGAGTCTCAGTGGGGGGATTTAGAGGCTAAAGTGATGCATGATCATGTTAGCTAGGGTGATGCTCTAGGAGGATGGTCAGAAGATGGGCAGAATCAGATGATGTTTCATGGGAAGTTTTTCATCCTAGTGGAAATGCACAAGTGAGTTCTTGATGATTTCCACAACTCACCCCTGGAGGTGTACCTAGGAGTTTCTAAGATGTACCGGGGCTTGAGGGGTCAGTTTTAATGGCCTGGGGTGAAGTGGGAAGTGGAAGAGTTTGTGGTGAAGTGCCTCGTGTGTCAGTAGGTGAAAGATGAACACCGCATCCCAGAGGGTCTGTTACAACCATTATATGTCCCCGAGTGTAATTGGGATGACATATCGATGGATTTTATCATAGGACTACCCATAGTATAAGGGGGTTTCAATTCTATCTAGTTAGGGGTGGACCGACTGATGAAATCAGCTCACTTCCTGACAATCAAGGAGTCGAGTTCAGTGGATTCCCTATCACAATAGTACATGGATGAGGTGGTGCGGTTACATGGAGTTCTGAGGTCCATAGTCTTTGATCGGGATACCCAGTTTACCTAACGGGCCTGGAAAGGATTGCAACATGCTTTTGGCACCCAGCTATGCCTTAACACTGCTTTCCACCCCCAGACAGATGGGAAGACAGAGCGCACCATCCAGACATTGGAGGATATGCTACGGGCATGTGTTTTGGACTTTGGGGGATCGTGGGTGTGACACTTGTTGTCACGACCCGTTCCCCAGGGCTCATTCCGTGACTACCCCAAGCCCGCCTTCCATAGGCTAGGGTCTGGTGACTTGCACCGAAATGTGTATTCCCTAAAACCGAGAAGACATTGCCTTTATAACATGTAAACACACACAACCAAGCACACAACAAGATACAAACACAAGTAAACTGTATAGTAAACATGGTGTGTACAATATGAAAAAGGGGCCAGAATACAAGCCCAACTGGAAAGTACAAGAAAACTAAAAAGTACAAGTAAACTGAAACAGATCCTCTGAACACCCACCAAGGATCCAACCTGAAGGGTATGTATAGATCTCGAACAGTCGTCTATGCGATACGCCTCGTCTAAGGTCCACCTCTGAGATGCCTCCAGTCTTGGTACCCTCATCCTCAGTTAGTGCTGTCTGTCCTCTGCACCAAACACAACAAGGTGCGGGCATAGCCCGTGCAGGGGTGAGTATAACGATACTCAGTAGGGACCTTGATACCCTCAAGGGTCTCACAAAATCAACAAAGGTTAAACCACAAAGCATGAAAACAACTCAAAAACCTACTTAGGTATATTCCCACACATATACCTAAGTTATCAAGTATACCCATCTCATTCATGAGGAAACACAAGGCCCCAATCCTTAGCTAAAGTACAATTATTCCACAAAGGAAAGAATTCCACGAAGGTAACCACCATAAAGGTAAGTACAAAAAAGGTATGCCACACAAAATAATATCACAAAGATATCACCATGAAGGTAAGTACCACAATGGTATGCCACACAGAAGATTACCACAAAGGTAAAGACTTAGCTTACACCAGGTATAACATAGGTATGGTAGTAAAGATGATTAGATGTAACTACTAAATCATCTTACTCTGTTAAGAGGCAGACCCATGTAGAATCCTAAATCATCAGACCCACATAGGATCCTAGTACAGCAGACCCACGTAGGATCCTAGAGTAATCCCAAGTGGATTCTTAGAGAATATCCAAGTGGGATACTGGAATACAGACTCACGTAGGATCCCAAAGCACAGACCCACGTAGGATCCCAAGGCACAAACCCACATAGGATCCCTTTCTCATCTTACATCCAGCTATAGGATTCTAGTACTAAGCTCGATTGATTCCGGGAGGATCCGATCCTCAAGCCACAAGTCTATACTCCAAATGGAATGAATTACCATAAAGTAGTATCCCAAAGGACCTCCACATGATAGGGGTCTCAACGAAACAAATGGCGTGTCAATAGGATGCCCGATCTATAAGTTATTGGCCTTTTAGTCCTGAGGGCCCGGTTGGATTCGTGTTCGATCCAAACCAGACATAACCCAATTTTATCCAAAACTCAAGTGAGGTATACCAAAAGTACCTCCTGAATCCAAGGTTTCCGGTTCCACTGACAGTTCGTCAAACGGACGCCCGTAGCTCAAGTTGTGGCCGAAAGAGCGAAAAGGGTTGAAGCTGGTCCAGGTCCGGTCCGACCCAGCTTGGGCCGACCCAAACTGGTTCGGGTCATCCCGGCCCGACCCAGGTCCGACCATAGGTCCAACTTGGCCCTCTATGTCCGACCTGGCCCACTGGGTCCGGCCCAACCCGGCCTGCTGGGCGGCCCGCACTTGGCGGCCCGCAGTGCGGCCCGTACTTGGCGGCCCGCGGATGGCCGGAAAGCCAGCCCTCCTCTGTGGCACAGTCGTGTGCCGCTCCACCATTGACATCCGGTAGTGAACCGGCCACCCTAATTCACTGCCGTAGCCTTGTGCCGCAACTCCTGTATGCAGGTGACGCAGACGCGCACCACCTCCTCCCCTTCGCGCGTCCAGCTGTGCGCTGGCCGCCGCCTCTGCTCCGTCGCGGTCGATGGGCCGCAACCCTCCACCAGCGGTGTGATTGCATCACTGCTATCTTTACGGCCGTCCAGTGTGCCAGATGCTGCTCCCAATTCCTACCAGCAATAGTCGCTAGTACCAGACGCCATCCTCCTCCATCACGAAGAATGCATCAAAAACCACAAAGGTTGCGGAGTGGTCATGCCATGTTCATTTGGCCCACACCCTCCACGTTAGAGCAGTAGCAAGTGGCTCATGGGGAGAGATTCAATGTAAAAGAAATTAATGAAGATCAATCAAATCACACCCCTACTTTGTCATTCGTTGGAGGAGTCTATAAGTAGAAGATGAAGTCGTTGAAGAACGTCAGCGTTTGTTGCTTCTGCAAAGCGCTTCCGATCTGGGCTCGGGGTCAGTTCCTGGTTCTTCGTTGGAGAGGGCGTTCTTCATTGGAGGAAGAGTTTCTCCAAAGTTCTCCCATTTTCCAATGATTTCCCCAAGGAAATGAGGAGAAAACAAATTAAAATAGGTTTATCAAATTAATTTACATTGGCATAATTAAAGTTGGCACAAATAAATAGAACAATTAATTAATTGGAGATTTGAGAGTTTTTCCCCTATTAAGAGGGGTTCAGGTGGTCTCCACAACTATGAATTCAAATTTGGAGGTTTCTCTAGATCGTGTGGTCCCCACCTCCATAATTTCAAAAGAGAGGTTTCAAAAGAAAAAAATAAAATGTTAATTATTTTGTTTTTATTCTTCCACGAAAAAGTAAAAAACTATCTTCTACCCTCGAACTATTGTGGTTAAGGTGAAGGTCGCTTTAAGAGAATATCGGCAATGTAAGTTCAACAGTGTCCTAATATTTTAATTCTGAGCACTGGTTCAAAATTTATAAAACCTGCTCGCACGTTTACTGAACGTACTTAAAAAAAGTGTAGAAATTCATTCCTGGCACTCCGAGCCTCAGAATCACATGCCGTCAATTTTTGTGGACTCATAAAATTCCAATATAATTAAAAAAAAATTTATATAGAATTTTTGGGTCTTTACATTCTCCCCACCCCAGAGCTTTACATCCCCCAAAGCTACATTACAAAAACTAGGAAAAAAAGTGGGCATACTGAGCACGAATTTGAGCCTCTCGCTCCCATGTGCTCCCCTGGAGGTTCCCGTGCTGCCAACGTACACGCACCAAAGGTATCAATCACCCACAAAGAAATCTCTCCTGTTTATCCTCAATCTCCACTGGAACCTCTGTAAAATTCTCCCCATCGTCGATGTCTAGCTCACCCCAGTCAATGATGTGTGAAGGGTCGTGCACGTATCTCCTCAGTTGAGATACGTGGAAGACGTCGTGCACCCAGTGTAGCTAAGGTAGAAGAACTAAGTGGTAAGCCACCTCAACAACTCTTCTGAGGACCTGAAAAGGTCTGATGCCCCTCATAGATAACTTTCTGCCCCGTCCAAATCTCTGCAAACCTCGTCGAGGTGAGACCCGTAGAAAGACGTGGTCACCATCCTCGAACTCCAGAGGTATCCGTCTCCTATTAGAATAAGACTTCTGCCTGCTCTGTGTAGTCTTCATCTGCTCCTGGATGATCTGAACCTTCTCCGTGGTAGCCTATGCCATCTCTGGTCCCATAAGAGTTGACTCTCTTGGGTCAGTCCAACACAAAGGCGATCTGCAAGGTCTGCCGTACAGAGCCTCGAAAGGTGTCATCCCAATGGTGGAGTGATAACTGTTATTTTATACAAACTCCACCAAGGGAAAGTGATCCTACCAGATGTGACTGAATTCAAGGATGCAATCATGCAACATGTCCTCGAGGGTCTGAATGGTCCGCTCAGTCTGGCCATCCGTCTGAGGATGGAAGGCGGTGCTCAAACGAAGCTGCATCCCAAAATCCTCCTACAACCTCTTCCATAGAAAGGAAGTGAATCATGCATCACAATCAGAGACAATCATCGAGGGTACTCCATATAGATGCACAATCACCTGCACATAGAGGCATCCCAAGGTCTCTACTAAACCCTGCTCTCTGATTGGTAGGAAGTGGTCCGACTTGGTGAGTCATTCAATGATTAACCAAATAGAATCATGACCCCTGGATGTACGTGGAAGTCCTATCACGAAGTCCATGGATATCCCATCCCACTTCCACTCTAGGACCTCTAAAGGCTGAACTAAGCCTGCTGGTACCTGATGCTCCGCCTTCACTTGCTGACAAGTGAGGCACCGAGAGACAAACTCTGCTACTGCTTTATTCATTCTTGGCCACCAGTGCTATCATCGGAGATCCTGGTACATCTTTGCCACTCCTGGATGTACCGCTAGAGGGGATGTGTGGAACTCCCACAACACTTCCTCCTGAAGCGACACTGGTACCATGGTACATCCTATGAAAATAATTTTGTTCTCCCCACCTTTAGAAAATCCATTAGGTTCCTGCCCTGAGGATATCTGAACACGTCGAGCCTCACAGTCAGTGTCCCCACGTTGCACCTCCCTAACTCGCTAAAGAAGTTGGGGGAGTGACTGTAAGAGACTAAAGAAAAGATGCTCCATCTCATTTCAAAAAGGATATCTGTAAAGCATCCTGCTGCTCTGTCACCTCACCTAGTAGTTGTATACCAGATCTCCTGCTGAGTGCATCTGCTACAATGTTCCCCTTCCTAGGAGTATATACTATCTCAAAGTCATAGTCCTGGAGGAACTCGAGCCAACATTTCTATCTCAGGTTCAGGTCCTTCTGAGAGAATATATACCTAAGACTCTTGTGGTCCGAGTAGACTATAAAACACACACCCATCAAGTAATGTCGCCTCATCTTTAAGGTGAAGACAACTACTGCTAACTCCAGGTCATGGGTAGCATAGTTCTACTCACGCTATCTCAGCTGTTGAGAACCATATGCGATAACTACTCGCTCCTGCATCAAGACACATTCGAGCCCAATCCTTGATGCATCGCAGTAGAATACGTACCTAATTCCCTCCTTTGGAAGTCTCAAGATGGGTGCACTATTCAGCCTCTTCCTCAGCTCCTAAAAACTCTGCTGGTATCTCTCCGACCACACGAAGGGTTGCCCCTTCTTCGTTAATGCTGATAAAGGTAATTCAACTTTGGAGAAATCTGGCACAAACCTATGGTAGTATCCATCCAAAACTAGGAAACTCCGTACCTCCATCACACTCCTGGGTGGATCCCAAGAAAGTACTGCCTCAATATTTGCTGGATCCATTGAAACTCTAGCCTCCGAGATGACATGTCTCAGGAAGTGAACCTCTCATATCTGGAACTGGAACTTCGAGAGCTTACCATAAGCTGGTTCTCTCAGAGTGTGTCCATAAATATCTACAAATGATAGGCATGATCCTCCTTAGTAGATGAGTAGATCAGAATTTCGTTGATGAAGACTAATACAAATCGATCAAGGTATGGATGGAAGATCCTGTTAATGAGTCCCATGAACACTGTTGGAGCATTGGTCACACCGAACGACATGACCAAGAACTCATAGTGGCCATATCGACATCTGAAAGTTGTCTTATTCACATCCTCATCTCGTACTCTAAGTTGGTGATAGCTTGATCTGAGTTCTATCTTCAAGAACCATCGTGCTCCCTTCAGCTGATCAAAGAGGTCTTCAATCCTCATAAGTGGGTACTCGTTCTTCATGGTCACCTAGTTTAGGTACTGATAGTCAACACAAAGTCTCAAGATCCCATCTTCCTTCTTGGAGAACAAAATTGGGGCTTCCCAAGGAGAAACACTGGTCTAGATGAATCTCTTCCCCTATAAGTCCTCTAGCTATACCCGCAGCTCACGAAGCTCCGCGTGAGCCATCTGATACACTGGTGTAGATATCAGTGCTGTCCCGGGGTACAAGTCAATGTAAAATTCCACCTCTCTATGTGGAGGTAGACCTAGAACATCATTAGAGAAGACATATATATACTTTTCCACCACTACAGGATAACTCGAACTCTCCACATCAACTTATCTGAGGGTAAGGCTAGATAAATGATGAGTGACCGACTGCACTCTCCTCCGGGTAAGTCCATCCTATGCTGCAAAGGCTCCCTTCTTGCCAGTGAAGGTAAACCTTGTCCCATCCTCGTGGATACATCACACTTTTCACCTAATACAGTCAATATGATCATGGACTGTAGATAACCAGTCCATACCCAAGATGACATCGTAAGGCCTCGACGCCACTACTAGGAGATCCCAGCAAAAGCTCTTGCCTCCTAGAGTAAGCTCACACTGCCAGCACCAGTGAGTAATCATAGAATCCTCTCCTGTAGGATTATCTAGCCATAAGGATTGATCCAAGGAATCCATCAGAATCTCTGAACTCTAAACGAGGGTAGTGGAAATTAAAGAATGACTGGTACCTCTGTCTATAAGCATTTCAACTAAGGTGGAGTTGACACAGATCGTACCTCATATCATCTCCGGAGCACCATGGTCATAGGTCTCAGCTGTCTGGAGCTGAGCTCGCCCCTGTCCACCTGCTCCATGTAGTCAGGGTGGACCACCTAGTGGTGGTGGCAGTAACATATCGAATCATCTCCCACCGCCAGCTGCACGACCAGCTCCTCTGCCACATTCGCCTGCTCCCTGCGGACCTCATCAGTCGAACCTCTGTCTCTGCCTGGGCAGTCCTTCGACCATATACTGATCATCCATACGGTGGGTCGGTTAGTCTCAAGACATGTGACCCTAACCGCCGCATGCGTAACACTGCTTGCTCCTCACATGACTAGCTCTGTCTCCGGTGCCCCGCACAACCGACCCTAAAATCCTGCGGTCGTCCATTTGTTGGTCTGGTCCTCTTGGACCTCTGTGACATCTATCTGCTACCAACTATAGAAGAATCTACAATGTGATGCTCGGTGGTGGGTCTCACTGCTGGTGACTGATTATCAAGAAAACTCTCCACTAATAGGGATCTCTCTAACACCCCCGCCTACGTCGGGATGCTGAGAGAAATCATCAAAGCCCTGATCTCCCACCTGAGTCCCGGCTCGAAGGTCTGGGCCTTGAAGAATGGGTCCCACACCATATAAGTGGAGTAGTGAGAGAGGTTGGTGAACCTCGCTGAGTACTGAGCCACATTCATGCTGCCCTGCTGCAGATGAAGAAGCTCCTGTATACGCACTACGCGAAGGGTCGCTGAGAAAAACTCTGCCCGAAATAGGCTCTCAAAGTCTATCCAGAGAAGTGTCACTTCATCGTGAACCTGAAGAATCATGTTCCACCATCTGCCTACTACTTCCTATAAAAGACTGGCGGCAAGGATCACCATGAGATCATCTTGTGTCTCTACCAGTCAGAAGACTCTCACCACGGCCTCCATCCAGTCCTCAGCCGCCTATGGGTCTGTCTCACCCCTGAACCTGGGTGGAATCTAGCGTTGGAACTCATGCAACGTGCTTAATCAGCATGTACCCTATGCTGCTGGGGATAGTGGAATTGGTGGCCCAATGGTTAATGGCACCGTTGGTGCCTCCGCTGGTGTCCCTACTGATAAAGGGCCATGCACTGAGGCCTCGTCACTCAGTGGGCTATCATTGTGTACTATACATAAAACCCAAGCTGGCTGTCTTCATGGAGGAATCCTGAAAAGAAACAGGTGTTCCATGGTCAATATGTTATACCTGGTGAGCTGAATAAAAAAGATCAGAAAGAAAACTTTTCAAAACACACACACAATCAGTGTTTTTGTGCACCGAGTCAGAAATCAGAAGTTAGGATCCTGGTGTATAGATACGTCAGCTGCCGCACCAAAACTGGATTCCCTAAACTGATAACCACACTCACTACACTTAAAAATATTACCATAAAAAAGTTCAGAGTCTAATATTCTATGGTTGGAACTACTCCTCTAATACCAATTTGTCACGACCTGTCCCCCGGGGCCCATGTCGTGACTACCCTAAGCCCGCCTACCATAGGGCAGGGGTTGAATACTAACACCGAAAGGCATATTCCCTAAAACTGGGAAGGAATTTCCTTTATAACCTGTAAACAAACACAACCAAGCACACAAAAAGATATGAACACAAGTAAACTGTATAGTAAATAGGGTTTTTACAGTAAGAAAAAGGGTCCAGAATACAAGCCCAACTGAAAAGTACAAGAAAACTGAAAAGTACAAGTAAACTGAAATAGCTCTTGTGAACACCCACCAAGGATCCTACCTGAAGGGTAGGTACAACTCTCAAATGGTCATCTCTATGGTATGCCTCATCTAAGGTTCACCTTCGAGATGCCTCCAGTCCTGGTACCCTCGTCCTCAGTCAGCGTTGTCCGTCGTCTGCACCAAACACAATAAGTTGAGGGCGTAACCTGTGCAGGGGTGAGTATAAAGATACTAAGTAGGGACCCCGATACCCTCAATGGTCTCACAAAATCCACAAAGGTTAAACCAAAAATCATGAAAATGAATCACAACACTACTTAGGTATATTCCCATACATATACTTAAGTTATCAAGTATACCCATCTCATTCATGAAGAAACACAAGGCCCCAATCCTTAGGCAAAATACAACTGTTCCATGAAGGAAATAATAACATGAAGGTAATCACCACGAAGGTAAGTACCACAAAGGTATACCACACAGAATATTACCACAAAGGTAAAGACTTAGATCACACCAGGTATAACATAGGTATGGTAGTAAAGATGATTAGATGTAACTACTGAATCATCTTACTCTGTTAAGTGGTAGACCCATGTAGGATCCTAAATCATCAGACCCACGTAGGATCCTAGAACAGAAGACCCACGTAGGATCCTAGAGTAATCCCACGTGGATTCCTATAGTGGATCTAAGTAGGATACTAGAACCCAGAACCACGTAGGATCCCAAAGCACAGACCCATGTAGGATCCTAAGGCACAGACCCACATAGGATCCCTTTCTCATCTTACAGCCAGCTACAGGGTTCCTGCACTAAGTTCACTTGATTCCGGGAGGGTTCACTCCTCAAGACACAGGTTGATACTCCAACTACCATGAAGTACTACACAGAAGTATACCAAAGGACCTCCATGTTATAGGGGTATCAACGCAACATACGGTGCGTCAATATGACTCCCGGTCTATAAGTTATTGGCCTTTTAGTCCCGAGGGCATGATTGGATTCGTGTTAGATCCAACCCGGCCATAACCCAACTTTATCCAAAACTCAAGTGGGGTATACCAAAAAGACCATCTTGATACACGGTTTCTGATGATGCTGATGGTTTGTTAAACGGATGACCATAGCTCAAGTTATGGCCAAAAGAACGAAAAGGGTTGAAGCTGGTCTGGGTCTGGTCCGGCCCGACCCGACACGATCTGGGCCGACCTGACCCGGTTCAGGTTGTCTCGGCCCGAACCGAGTCTGAACCTGGGTCCGACCCAGCCCAATAGGTCTGACCCGGCCCGCTGGGTCTATCCCGGACTGCTGGTGTGGCCCGGCCTGCTAGGCAGACCACTGGGCGGACCACGGTGCGACCGACTCTAGGTGGCCGACGCTGGGTGGCCCGTGCTGGGTGGCCCGTGGCTGGCTAGATGACTATCCCTACTCTGCGGCACGGTCGCATGCTGTGTCACCACCGACGGCCGATAGCGAGCCGATCACCCTCCTTCGCTATCACGGCCTCGTGCCGCGGCTTCTGCATGCTGACGGCACGGACGCGGGCTATTGCCTCCCCTTCATGCGACCGACCATGTACCGGCCACCGCCTCTGCTCCGCCGTGGCTGACGGGTTGCGGCCCTCCACCGGCGGCGCGGTTGCTCCGCCGCCGTCTTTGCGGTTGGCCGGTGTGCCAACCGCCACTCCTGAGTCCAACCTACGCCAGTCGCCGGTACCTGACGCCGTCCTCCTCCATCATTAAGAACACATCAAAAACCACAAAGGTTGCGGAGTGGTCGGGCCATGTTAGTTTGGCCTGCACCCTATGCGTTAAAGCGGTAGCAAGTGTCTCATGGGGGTAGATTCAACATAAAAGAAGTTAATAAAGATCAATCAAATCACACCCCTACCTTGTCGTTCATTGGAGGAGTCAAGAGGTAAAAGATGAAGTCGTTGAAGAATGTCGACGTTTGTTGCTTTCGCAAAGTGCTTCCGATCCGAGCTCGGGGTCGGTTCCTCGTTCTTCATTGGAGAGGGTGTTCTTCAATGAAGGAAGCGTTTCTCCAAAGTTTTCCCATTTTCCAACGATTTCCACAAGGAAATGAGGAGCCAACAAATTAAAATATTTTTATCAAATTAATTTACGTTGGCACAATTAAAGTTGGCACAAATAAATGGCACAATTAATTAATTAGAGAGTTGAGAGGTTTTCCCCCATTAAGAGGGGTTTGGGTGGTCCCCACTACCATGAATTCAAATTGGGATGTTTCTCTAGATCAGGTGGTCCCCACCTCCATAATTTCAAAAGAGAGGTTTCAAAAGAAAAAAATAAAATGTTAATTATTTTATTTTTATTCTTCCACAAAAAAGTGAAAAACTATATTCCACCATCGACCTACTGCAGTCGATGTGAATGTCTCTTTAAGCGAATATCGGTGTTTCGAGTTCAATAGTGTCCTCAGATTTCAATTCCGAGCACTGGTTAAAAAGTTATAAAACTTGCTCACACGTTTACTGAACGTACTTAAAAAAAGTTCATAAATTCATTCCAGGAACTCTGGGCCTCAGAATCATGCACCGTCAATTTTCATGAACTCATAAAATTTCCATATAATTAAAAAAAAATTAAATGGAATTTTTGGGTCTTTACACTGGACTCTGGTAGAGTTTTCTTACAACAATATCTATCACTCTACCATTGGCATGGATCTGTTAGAAGCCTTGTACGAGAGGCCGTGTCGCTCACCTGTGTGATGGACAGAGGTTGGGGAAGCATGTGTTCTTGTCCTGGAGGTAGTACATAGCACAATGGAGAAGGTTCAGCTTATACAGAAGCGGATTAAGGTAGCTCAGGACAGACAAAAGTCATATTCCAACCACAGGAGGAGACCCATGGAGTTCAAGGTTGGATACAACATGTTTTTGAAGGTTTCCCCTCAGTGTGGGAAATGGAGGTTCGACAGGGGGATTAAGCTTTCTCCTAAGTTATTAGGACCCTTAGAGGTGTTGAAGCAGGTTGACGAAGTGAATTATCAACTGGCGCTACCACCACCGTTACTGAGAGTGCACAACATCTTCCATGTGTCTCAGCTCTATTGGTATCTACACGATGATTCACACGTCCTCGACTGGAGAAGGTTGTATGTCAAGGATGATGAAACGTTTGTAGAGAGAACAGTGAGGATTAGGGATCGTGAGGAGAAGGTGATTCGTGGATGAACCATTCCCTTGGTTCGTGTGTTATGGAGGCATGGTGTCCTCGAGGAGAGTACATGGGAACGGGAGGCACATATGTGTGATCAGTACCCAGAGTTGTTTTGAGTTTTGTTATCTTTTGTTTTTGTACTTGTTTGAGATGTATTGTTTGACCTTGTTAACTATGAAATGAACGATTTCCCTTGTTCTCTAGATGTGTGTGAAGAGTCTTGATTGTGGGGAGGGGAGGACCTGATCCCAAATCAAGACACATTAAAGTGGATGTGGTTAAACCTGTGCAGGCGAGTCAGTGCTGACCAAAGTGGTTAATATCTTGATGTGGAGGAAGGGAATACCTAATCCATATGTCTGGACGGTATGACCTTTACATGTTGTGTGGTTACTTGAGGGAGAGGTGTTCCTAGATGTCGAGGAGGTTTTCTCTTGAGATGTTTCTTTCAAGGTGGTTGTTCGGACCCCACTCTTTTCTTCGGGTCTAGTTTTGATTATCGAGGGCGAGAATAGTTTGAGAGGTATATGATGTAATGGCCCAGACAATGACTCATTAAAGAGTTTTCCAAAAACTTGGTTCCATCAAACGGTTCGACCAAAATAGTGTCACTGATCACGGTGGCACTAGTCATGGTCACACACCGAAATGGCGGCACTGCTTACGGTGTTCCACCAAACCGGTGGCACCGTGACCGTGGCACCACTTACGGTGTCTCACCAAACAATGTCACAACTTTGTTTCTTCTTCTAGTCTCGCTCTTTCAATGTATCTTTTGACGTAAGAGTATTTTAATACCACTTTTAAATTCATTAAAATCCCATAAATGATATCAAAAATACCCCAAGAGCTAAGCGACCCTTGACTTACCAAAACATGTGGCTTTTTCCTTGGTGCCACACCCTTTTCCCATACTTTCCAGTTCTGACCCTATTACGCGTTTTCCTCTAATTAAAGGAAACCCTTTAATGCACAACTATTATGGCCACCTCTACAATGAGAATTATTAAATAATAATTAATTCCATCATGTGTAACCGTCCAACTGCGTGGTGAAACCACGATCCACCTTTAAATCTGTTCAAGATTTCATATCCTCTAACTCTAGGATCTCACCTTTTTATTGAACGAGAATTATTTCTTCTTCTTGGATGGTCTCTTTTAATTTCCTTAGTTCATTTGGATTCAACCTTCCCGATGCTGGTGGTGTGCCTATACTAGAGACTTTCCTACTCACCCTTGGAGTCCCCAAAGTTCCTCCCTTGCAAGTCGCGTATCCCCAGTTCTCATCACGTGGAGAAAAACTTCGATCGTTGATCATCCAGGTAGGGTTCTTCCTTCGTCTCTATTTACTGTGTATCATGTAGGGTGGGTATGTAAATGTTTCTACAGGGATGGATGAAACAAAACCTTAACAAATATAATAAACAGACTTTTAAAGAATAAAGGGGGTGTGTTTGATGATGCTGTTGTACTCTTTTACCCTTGATTATATGTTTCGAATTGTATGGGATTATGTCCACTGAAAACCATGTACATTGGTGGTCTTTACTTGCGCACTAATGGACCCCTGTTTTCTGTGATGATTAAATGGCTGTAACATGGAAATTGGTTAATCACGTAAGCTTGGTTGATTAAATAGATGTACAGTGAACAAGAATCCTTGTGTGATCACCCCGGTTAACCCAACAGAAAAGAAGGAACTCAATGAATGGTGTGTTTAAATCTGGAAACTCCATTGCTCTGTCTTGGTAATATGTGTGGTTGTTCTGCTTGATTCTTGTGGGGTGACATGGATGTGGATGGGATCCCCTGTTGTGGTGTAGTTGTTGGTTTATGGATCTAAGGCCGTGTGGGGACGTATGGTGGGTCTTGGTTTGGTTCCAGTACTTTGAGGGATCTCACATATCCCTTTTGTTGTTGCGACTTACAAGATAACCGGGTGTGAATGATTAAATTGTTGCTTGATTGTTTTTCCTTCTTTGGCTTGTGGCTATGCCTGTTAGTTGCCTGGTAGTGAATAATTCTTTAAATGAAACTACTTGAATATGAAAACAAGAACATGTTTAATGGGGAATTGTTTTCCAGGAATGAGTTGTGACTTGTTTGTGGCTGTTGTGATTTTTATGAATGAATAGTAACGAGGGTGTTTGTGTATGAGCTAGTGTTGAAACCCCTAGGTTGGGATGAGTGATTGTTTACCTATATGTATAACTTAGTTCTTATGTTTCTTATTCGTTCCCCACCCAAGTTTATCACTTCGTGCTGAACACCCCCATTTCATGGGGGAGGGTGTTTTTCCCAACAATCTTATGAGTGGATGGTTATTAGCTCATTTTCTGCACCCTTTCCCGAGTAGCCCAAGACTCTTCGGGTAGGGTGTGATGGCCTGAGGTCCATTATAGCCCAAAATTCTTCAGGCAGGGTATGTTGTAGTGGTTGGACTAGGTGTGTGTGGGAAGGTTGTTTCCCAAGTGTCTTAGGGATGAGACCTAGGTGTCTTCAGGCATGGCGGCAGTTGTTCTAGCCCAGGTGTCTGCGGGCGGGATGTGTGGTTGTGGTAACCCAGGTGTGTGTGGGCAGGGTGCGGCACTGGGACTGTGGTAAAAATAATAGAGAAGGCCTGATGTGTAGGATTTCTTCAATAACCAGTGGGAAAGTCATGCACGGTACCCAAACATTGATGTGTTATTACTATTACTTTACTTGAATTTTGTTATTTAGGGAATGTGACTTGGTGAGGTTTGGGTGGATAGTTTCCTTACTAGGTGCTTTGGTTATATACTTTTCTCAAGGGGCATTAGAATGCCTCCCCACTTGTGCATGTGAGCTTTTGTTTTTCCCTACTGAGTATACAGGTATACTCACCCTACATATATAAAACTGCTTTCAGGTTTCCAGGAGGACTTAGAGGACCATGCGAGACCCTATTAGCTTGAACAATGGGACCATTGACCTTGCTGTTTTTATTTTCTTTTGGTACTTACCTTTGGAGTTTTTCTTGTACTCCGTAGCACTTTATTATTGGAACATGCATATGGGAATGGATTGTTTTGTCTTTACTTTTACTTCCAACTTTGGTGTTGTTTTGGATTTTCTATCTTATCTTTTGATCCTACTAAATAAAAAGGTTAATTCCTTCCATATTACGTGTGATTCTATACCCTTGGTGATAGTCGCCACTCTGGGGCCTATTGAAGGCGGGTCTCAGGGGTAATTATCCCTCCTTCAACTTGAGGAAGGAAGGGTTTGGAAATCTGCTGTCCCTTCCCTCATCTTGGTGAAGGCGGGTCGTGACATTAGGATAATGTTCAAAAGAAAATTTGTTATCCTAATACCTTTATTCTATTGAACCGATGTAATTTTATATCATCACAAATTTTGGAATTTTAGGCCCTAAATTTTTCTTTTATTGTTCACTTGTTTTTTATTTATGAACTTATCACTCCCTGTAAATCTTTACGCTTTTCCCCCACGTCCAATCTTCACTTCCAACCCATGTTATCCTATGTGGAAACCTAGTTATATGTTACTTTGGGTAACCATTATGGTTCCAAATTTCCATTTTTAAAGGAAGTGTTAATATTCATTTTTCTGATGTGGGTTTCTATAAATGAAACTTTCAAGTATTAAACCTTTGATAACCCAGATGAATTTCAAGAGAGAAATTCATTTTAAGGGGGGTAGAATGTAACATCCTGAGATTTTGTGATTTTTTTTCAAATTAATTTAACCTTTTTGATATTTTTCATTTCATAAAACATTGAAGATAGTTCATTTTATATTAAATAACTAGTTTTTCCTCCCATTATACACAACACCAAGTTAATTGTGTATTACACGTAACAAAAACTTTGGCCTGCTCTACATGAAACACCTAGGTTAGCTTGTTTTATACACAACAATGACTTTCTTCGATAAATTATGTAACACACAATACTGAGGTTTACCAAATGATAATATATTATTAAAATATGATTATTTAAAATAATAAGATAAAACCTTGACATTAAATTAGAGTTTATGAATTTTATTAACTAATTTATAATACTAATTCATAGGTTACCAATTAATTATAAATGAATATGAAATATGATTGAATATAAAAAGAAATATTATTATGGTTACAAAGATTTTTTAACATAATAAATTAAATTTTCTTTTATGTATTGAAATGAAATAATCCAAACATTACTTTCGCATGGAACATCGACTTTGTGTACTTTATATGTAATACTGAGTTTCTACGAAATATCATTTTATTTTTATAATCATTTAAACGAGTTAGTTATAGAATAGTCATTTAAAATTAGTAATATGAATAGTAATAAATACTTCAAAAATATTATTTATAATTTTTTATATAAATAAAATATACTGTTAATGAAAGATATAATTTTTGGTAAAATCCTTGTATGATTTTAAAATACCATTTTCTCGAATGAACCACTTTTAATGTCCTTTTGTGAAAAATAATAAAATTAATTTTAGACAAATTTAGAAATTTAATTTTATAAAATAAACTTCATTTTTGAATTCATAACATCAAAATTATCTTAGAGTGAATTTTTGGGATTTTGATAAGAAACTTCATTTTTTATGAATAGTGAAAAATACCATTTTTTAGTTAAAAACCACCTTTTTGTTTAATTAATTATTAATATTAAATGATATTATAATTTTTTGTAAGGTAAAATTAGATAAATATTACATATATTAATAAAATTTAATTTAATATAATCAATTTCACTTTGAAATTGAATATAAAATCTTAATAAACTTTTGAACATTTTTCTACTTTAAAACCTTGTTATTTTGTCCCCTTTGCGAGATTAACATTAATCTTAATTTTTACACTTCTATTTGAATTTATAAAAAATTAAATAAAACATTTTATTAAGTATAATATTTAGAGTCTAATAAGAATAAGTTAAATTTTGACCAAAATGATTAGTAAAAGTGATTAAAATTAATCACAACGATTAAGGCCAAATTAAGCTTAATTAGGGACTAAACCTTAAAATTAAGGGACCAAATGACCTAGAAACTTGTAAAAACCCCATTGGATGTCCATATTTTGGCAATAAACCTTAATTTATTGAGTTTTTTTTTGTTTTTTATGACTTTTTTAGGTAAAACATGTGTACACCTAACTTGTTTCTAAAAATTCCAAGTGAGTCATTTTCCTTGCTTATAAAAATCCACCACCTCTCCCACTTCCCCACACATATCAAACCTATTAAGATATAAAAATACCGTTCAAATAAAATTCCAATAAATATACTTCCCTTCTAGAAGCCTTAACTTTGGCAGAAGGTAATCCAAGGAATCCTTTTGACACAAACCAAAACGGGTTACCCGATTAAGAGGTAACGTCTTCTCTCAAGTCCTTTATTTTATTTTCCTTATAAACCACCTAAAAATATATTTATTCTATGATTATATAAAAATAACAGTATAATAAATATACTAGTATTTTTTTATTTAAATGGTTTTACCTACACTTACACACACCTCCATCTAATGGGTAACAAACACACTGTTTCTGTGTACGACAAACTACTGCCTCACAAAACGATGATTGTTAATTTTTTCCATTAATACCTATCATGGTGGAAATTATGATGGAAAATATGTTTATATATGATATATATTATATTTATAAATTATTTATTATTCTATAATTTTTATTTTTAACTTACCTTTATGCTTTCCATCTTATGAAAATACGATAATTTCATTTGAGGAAGTGTGGACTACCGCCCCCTCAAAGCGATATGATTTGTTCATACACTACATGGATTGTATTAAGGATGTTTTTAGTGAATATATATGATATATATGATATAATAAATATTATTTAATAATATATATATATATATATACATATATACATATATGTATTTTACTTTATTTCTCTCAACACAATAATTAAACGAAAATAACGTTCATGCATATTGTACGACCTACCGTCTCCATGAATGATGTATTCCATTTCATAATTATATATTATATAAATTATTATAATACAAATATAATGTATTTAAATGATATTTATATCATGGTTTTCATTATTTAATCATGATATAAGTATAAGGTCCAACAATATAACAAATTAAGACACATATGAAAAAAGTGAATATTACCCAAAGTGAAACCTTAACATAGGATGGTTAACAAGAAGGTAATATAAAGACACAATAAAAACATATATGGTATTAGGTATAATAATATTTTTATGTAAAATATTTATAATACATTTATATTTATTATATAGGTTGTTTGAATGAGTACAATGAGAGTCAAGACATAAGGTAAGGGGATTTCATCTCACTTTTTATTTCCGTAAGATACATGCTATGTCCTCCACTCTTTACTTTTGTGTGTTGTATGTAATGACCATAATTATATTATATGTATCTTTTAAAAAAATTTATGGGTATTAAAATATCAATTTTATGAAATTTCCTTCATGGGGTTTAAGTTTAAAAAGTCACCAAATCGGTAAAATTGTTTTGTCACAATTTTCCTTCTTTGAGACTCATGTTTTGTTATGCACATAAATCCTTTTTAGAGGTGTATATACTTCCATTTTACATTTTATATCATGAATATCATAATTTTAATTATATTTTAAGATTAATTTAATTTCCCTTTTCTTACACGGATATTATAATCCAAAGTTACCAAGTTATAAGTGTTTATTGAAACAATCTCATTACTTTTCAAAATTGTTTATGTTTATGATTTATTTGATGAAATATTATGATCAATATATAAATAAAATTCATGAATTTTATTATCATATAGATATTAATAATATAATCATGTATTGGTACCATTTTTTTAATCTTTGGTACATAAGATAGTTAAGAAATCATTTTTAGGAAATCTTGACTTTAACCTCTTTTCGATAAAAAATATGTGTTCTTTCAAAACCATATTTTCTAAAAAGGGTTTCCAAGAATATTCTTATAATCACCTATAATCATTAAAATAAAATTTTACCATTTTTGTCTTTTACCAATATTCAATGGAATTTTCTTATCTCTTTTTGATCAAGACATTTTTTGACCTTTTTACCGTGTAAAAGGAATATTAGGTTTACCTCATAAGACATGTACGAATTTACCCACCATCATTTCTGTAAAGCTTCCTTTGCATTAAATGGTTAATTTTTAATAAAGTTTTTAAAAAAAGTAATTTCAATAAAAATGGGTTTCAAATCATTTTCAGGTTTCTTTTATAAAATTTCAAGAATTTTTTTAAAATGTTTTCAAGATGGTTTTATAAATTTTAAAGGAAAATGGTTTTCAAAATGTTTTCCATATTTCTTTATAAGTTTTTAAAGTGTTTTAAAATAAAATGTTTTTAAAATGTTTTGAATCTTATTTTATATTTTTCAAGTAAAAATGTTTTCAAATGATTTCAAGTATTCTTTATAAGTTTTAAAGGTATTTTCTAATAAAATTATTTTCGAATGGTTTTATGTATTAAAAATTCTTTTTCAAAGAATAAAAGATATTTTCCTCAAGAAACGTTTTTGAAAGATATTTCAAAATTATTTTCCATCTAAGATGAAATCCATTGAGGTTACTAATTACATTTTAGGAAATGATCTAAATGTTCCATTCATATTATTTCTATGAATGGGTTAAGCTTAATGTCATGGTCTTCATGAAACCCATTTCTCTTTCCTGGGTTATATGCTTTTAAAACCCACTTCTTTTCACGGGTTATGTTTATGATGAAATGATTATGAAACCTATATTTTTACACAGGTTATGATAGGTTTACATGTTTATAATACCCATTTAATTTCATGGGTTATGATATGATTATTTATGATCTTGTGGTACATGTATGTATGATTTCATTATGATACAGGGGTGACCTATATCTCCCTCCAATGCATTGGGTAAAGATTTAAATAGACTAATATGGTATTGGTAATGAGCCTTGACTACTAAGATAACCATGAGAGTGAACCATAACTACCAAGATGGTATGAGGAGTGAACTCATGCTACTAAGATGACTATGGGAATGAACCATGACTACCAAGATGGTATGGGGAGTGAACCCATACTACCAAGATGGTCTTGGCAGTAATGCCTTGGCTACTATGAAAATCATATTATATTCTTATGTATATGACATAATTTCATATTTTATTCCTATGTTATGATTTTTTGGATTATATTCTTTATTTACTTATGATTCATGTATTATGAGATGCAATTATTTATTCCATGATTCATGTATACAATCTTTGATATATAGGGTATGATATTCTATTTTCATGATCATGTTCTCATACCTTTATGATCATGATTATTCTTACATATCTCCCTTATTTACCCTTACTAATCATTTGAGCTCACCCCTTTCTTATGTTTCCTTTACCTAGGTTACAAATAAAGGTTTTAGGTAGAAGTACTAAAGGTGGATATCTTTATGGGGGATGTTGAATATATTTCACTAGGATAGAAGATTTTGTTTCCAAGTTTCCAAACACACTAAACTATTACTGTTCTCAAGAATGTATTATTGTAATGTAATAAATATTTATCTAAAATGATGTAATATCCATGTATGTTAATCCTAGGTTGCTATAATGGTGGTGGTAGTCTGCACGTATGTATGAGTGACACTTTCTTTTTCTAAGGAATGAGAGGTACAGTGGATAATTATTTTTATTTATAGAATCATAATGATTTATTATATATATATATATATCATATTTATTTTTTAAATACATTATTATAACCATTAATGTAAGGAAGTGATAAAAAATAAAATACATCGTTTATAAAGGCGGTAGTCTACACGTACGCATGAGCGACGTTTTCATTTTTTGAACAGTTGGGAAGGAAGGTAGAAAATGATTATTCCATTAACATAATAACATTTTAGTATGATTATTATACTGATGTAATTATTTTATCAAGTGTAGAATATATTTTGAGGAGATAGAATAATAAATAAAGTAATAAAAATGAAAAGGGAGTGATTTGAAATTTTTACCTTACTCTTTGGAAATGATCCCTTGTAAATTGAATTAAGACTTTTAAGAGTAGTAATTTTTTTAGAGAAGGACATCTAGGAGGTGTCTAGGAGTGTTGGTGAGGTATTTTAATAAGAATTAATTCTAAACAAGAGGATTAAGGTGTGAGGATAAGTTGGGTAGTGAAAAGTTTCTTTTATAAGTGATTGGAGTGGCCTTTTTGTTATAAAAGGTACACTATTTAAGGAAAGTGGCTCCAAAAGTGGAAAATATTAGAGTAGGTGTAAGTATTTTTCAGTAAAACTCTCATCAACACAAATAAGAGATAACTTTTTGATATATTTTAGGTATTTACCTCTTAATTTAACATTTTACCATATTCTAATTTTACCATGGTAACTCATTTTTTAACCTTGTTAACTTATTTCTATGACTAAAAATAAAATTACCCTTATTGGATAATTTGGACATGATGATTCCTAATCTGATTTTTTTTTCACATTTTTTAAGACATGCTTAAATCCCAATGATTTCATAAAAGTCACAGTATTTGTAAAAATGGTATTTTTTACCATTCAACTAAAAATCAATAGTTTTTAGAAAAATCAAAAAATTTATCTAAATTTAATATTTTCATGATAAGTAAAAAAATGAAGTTAATTTTTTCAAATTAAAATTCTAAAATTTAAGGCTTTAACTTTTAAATGGAAACATATAATGAATTTTTTTATTGGAAAATTAATTTTTTAAATATTAACTATTCTTATTCTCATTTTTTATCAATTAAAGATTAAATTAGTATTAAAAACACACTTTATTTTTATTTAAACATAATATATTTAGTTTCTTAAAATAAAAATTCATAGTATATAAAAATGAAATGTTTAGTAAAATAGATTTTTAATCATAAAATGAATTTATTCTTATTAATCACCTAGTAATAGATATTGGATTAATGTTAATTTATTCACTTATATATATTATCAATAAATTTCATTAAAATAATCCTTTAGTAGTGATTTATTTTCTTAAGATAAAAATGCACAACACATTAAAAAAATTTCTTTGAAAAATATCTTTTATATTAAATGATCTTAACAAAATACCATTAAAATCAATTATTTATATTCTAATAATTTAATCTTATCATTACATTCAAATTATTATCTTTATTTTAATTTTATAATATCATTATTTAATGTGTATATATATATTTTAATAATAAAATGTCTTAATTAAATATTATATTTTTGTTTCATTATTTATTGTTTATGAAATATATTATTTTAACAATATACAACTTCGGTGCACTTATCTGATATATATATATCAAATGACTATATTTTCAATGACCATATTATTAATGAACATATTTATAATGATCATATTTTATTTATATATATATAATTACTAAAATTATTAATTTTATCCCCACTTCTTAAGTCACACTTCTCATTCCTTATTAAGGATTTTGCATAATGATTTTACCTTTCATTATTTTCTTTCTTATTTCTATTTTAGTTAAATTAATGATGATTATCAAGGGTGAATATGATCCAGGGGGTCTCCTAGTTTTAAAGATATTATTCATTTATATTTATTTACCCCTTTTAATTTTTTCACTTTTAATGGATGTAATCAACCATGGTATGTAATACATGGTTTCATGTTCTTTTGTTGCAATATTTTATCTCAGTAAAATAAATAAAGGTTAGTTTTATTTTGGTGTTGTGTGTGAAGAAATTAATTAAACATAGTATTTATTTAAAGGAAAATTATTACAAAATATTGGGGGTTTTACACCCCCTAAATAAATTACATAATCACAATTATAATTATCATTCACTAAAAAAATAAATAAGGGAATATATATGATAGAAAATACACAAGATATAATTTATAATGAGATAACATCCTCACTATCTTAGGAAAGACTAGAAAACTCACATTTTCCTTCATAATAGGAATATATTATGATATTTATTTGTATCAACCATTTTTCTACATATTCCTCCTTTATTGGTTATATGTCTTTGAAGTTTCTAAATACTTACCTTTCAAAAATTAATTTTCATGATCCCGTGTCAAACCAAATACTTAAAAAATGGTTATCATGATAATATCCTATCAAAGTAAACCATCATAAGATAAATCAGTCCTACGATTTCTTCCCCTATGAAATTTTTTTCTTATCCTATGATTCTTTTGGTTCAATGTAGTTTTATTTAAGCTTTCTTCTCTTGTTCTTCTTAACTTAATACCAAAAATAACCATCCCAAAATTATTATAAAATTATTTACAATGTTCTAAACCCAAAAATCATTGAAATATATACTCTTAAAATTCAACTTACCCTTTATATATTAAATCAAATACCAATTAATATATACCTTAACTCATGAATCTATACATTTTAATCCAAGTTATCCATAGTTATTTTTTATTAGGTTTTCAAACCTAAATATATTCAAATCCCTCATAATAATTTATAAAGATCATAGAAATCACCAAAACATATCCTCCAAGATTGTTAAACCAAGTGTACAGTTAAGCACACTTTTTATACACCAAGTAATGATTGAGATAATACTCAACCAACCCTTTTTAGGATTATTACCCCGAAGTGAATCTATGTTAGAGCCTATGTACACTTATTTGTATCTAGATATAGATGTCATTATTAGGAAACCATAAAATCTATACTTTAAAAAAACTTTTAGGATGTTTTCCTATATTTAAAATTATCCCTAGGGTTTTTAATAATGTTATCTAGTCCTAATACCATTAAATAACTAAACTAATCACTTAAAATAACTAAGCTCGACTCTGATACTAACTAAAATTCCCCAAACTCGCACATCTGAATTTGGTGCCAAAAACACACAATTTAATTACTATATTTTATATTAAGTGATATGAATCAACTAAAACTTAAATATATTTCCATAATTCATACATTACATCTAAAAATAATCACCCAATCCCCGAACCCAAAAGTTTAGTGTCTTTAGATATTAGCTACATAAAATTTTATTATGAATATTTCTCCATAATCATACCATAATAGATCCCATTATAGATATATTTTAGGTTATAAATATATTCATAACTAGTGGAATAGAAAATATAAGAAAGTGGTGAGATCAAACGCTCAGTAAGGGTAAACCTAAGAGTCATCAATCGAAGATCATAAGTGAGCATAAGATGTGCATGAGAGTATGAGAACATAATTAAGGTGTATGCAATAACATAAGATAATCATACCCAATGAATCATAAAACATAAATAATGATTAATGGAATAAGTAATGCATCATAATAAATGAGTACAAGTTATATGGAAACTTGAGTCAATAATACATGATCATGACATAGGCACATTGTATAACATAAAAATATGGCATGAATATGAGCATATAACATGCCTCATGATTAAATACTAAGACAATAATTAAAATATGGGATAGGATAAAAAACATACCATAATATAGTGTGATTGGGATAACAACCCATGTACCCTCTTGGGATTGATCTAATAACCCATGTTCCAACTTGGGTTTGGGCTCTACCTGTGTACCCTCTTAAGACTGGGATAATAACTTGTGTAACCTCTTGGTCTTCAGATAACAACTCAAATACCATATAAGGCTTAGGATACTACCCACATACCCTCTTAATATTGAGTTAATAACCCATATACACTATTTATCTTGCTACAATACCTTTTTACCCTATTGTTCTTGGGAAAATAGCCTATATACCTTCTTGGGATTGGTCTAACAAACCATATACACTCTTGGTCTTGAGATACTACTCATGTACCCTTTTGATCTCATTAAATATAAAACTTAAACCAATGAATTGGAGGATGATATAAAACCCCAAACATAAAAATACATATATGTGTTTAATATGAAATAAATCATATATCTTTTCATAAAAAAACCATGGAAATAAATTGGGTTTCATTTCATTTTCAAATAGTATGACATAAAATGACTTCACGAATTAGACCGGTTGATACTAAGAATTAAATCACCCAAAAGTAGTATTTAAAATTATAATTTAAAGAGATATTCATGAAACATTACTATAAAAGAGATAAATATTTTATAGGTAAATAGGAAAATTGAATTGAAATTCTAAAAAGAGTTTTAATAAAATTCTTTTAATATCATTGAGAAAATTAATTTATGAGTCACTTTCAAAAGTTATTTTCAATAAGTTGACATGATATTTTTAAAAAAATATTTAGAAATAAATCTCAATAATAGATCCTTAAAAAAGGAATAAATGTTTTTAGAGGAAATGTGGAGTGAAAGATAAAATATATAATTATGGAATAAAATACCTTTAATATTTTAAAATAACTTTTCTCAACCCACATCATAAAAAGAGTAATAAAGATTATTTTTGAAAATAGATAATGAAAAAAATTAATATAACATGAGATAATAAATATTTTTATTTAAAAATAATAAATTAAAAAGCTTGGAAATAAATTATATGGATATGGAAGAGAAACATTCTTTAAAGAAGATGAAAATTATTCTTAACAATGTTATAATTTTATGTGAAATAAATTTATCAATGAATAAGAATTGAATTAAAAATATAATTTTCCCTAGATAGAGAGTTAAAGTTCCATATAATAAAACCTTAGGGTTGAATACAACAAACATATAAGAAATAATTTCAAGAATAAATCCTATAACTTAACAAAAGAGAGTTGAGTTAACGAAAACCCTTATGGATTTGGTAACATTTGAATCAAAATCCATTTAATGAGAAAATCTTATATGTATATGTAAATACCTTGTATTGAATTATAATTATGCTATAAATACATATATGGGTAGTATATACAAAAAAAAAAGAAAATTAGTGGTGAATATGACATATGTATCAAAGAAGGAAAATTGAGACGAGAAAAACCTCTACCTTTACTCTTGACTTTCACAAAAATGATTTAAACTACTGTATAATAAACATAAACATATTAATAACTTATTTCAAAACCTTATTCATATATATATAACATATTTTAGTATTAAATTATAATAATTAATTACACATTTATTAATTAGTTATTGTTTAATTTAATTACTGGATGTTGGTAACTTCAATGGTTGTACACATGTTTCATAATGTCAATGGTGAACTATATTATTTAACACTAAGTTCATATTTTGAAGATTATAAAATATATTTAAATAATTGTGTTTTAATGACTTATTCATCCCCATGTTCATTTTATGGAAACTATGGGTATGTTTTTAGAGAACGGGATCCATGGTGATCATATTTCTAGTAATTTAACGATATCAACAGATTACTTTATAATGATCTTCAATTTTGGTGTGATACTTTTAGAACTATATTCATGATATCTATTAATCACTAATATCATATATATATAAATATATATTCATTAAATATATTTTATAACCATTTATGTAAGGCGATGATGAAAAATGAAATACGCCATTTATGAAGGCAGTAGTCCCACTAGTAAAAAATTTACCTATATCCATAGGCCACACCAATGGATATAGGACCTTAGACCATGACTATAAGTTATAGAAATGATCTAGTCACTTGTAGAAGATTTTGGTGTTTTTATAGCCCTCAGGCTATAGCCATAGGTGGATGGAGCTATAGCCACGTATAATGCCTGTGGCTATAGCCTCTCTTCGGGGGAACCTATCACCATGGGAAACATGCCCATGGCTACAGGGTAAAAAAAATCCCCTAGTCAGATTCAAACTTAGATATCCCTCATCTATTCTAAAATACTCTACCACTCTGCTAACATACTTATTTGATATATATATATATATTAATTTGAAAGAATTTTTTAATATATTTTATTATTATTTGGAACATGAAAATGAATATATGATAACCTTTAGACATGTTCCGGTTTGACCATGGTGATAAATGTTTCCAATACCCTTCTCGTGGGGAAAAAAATTTCATGTGATTGTGTGGGAAGACCTATAACCATGATGAATTTTGACTACGAATATAGCACTTTTATCCCCCATATATACAAAATAAATTGGTTAACCATGGATATAGATGTCCTATAACCACTATCAAGCCTGACCATGGCTATATACCCATGGTCACAGGTCAAATTTCCACTAGTTTCCACACGCACAGATGAATGATGTTTTCATTTTCCAATGGATGAGATTATTAATATAATTCATAATTTATCTTTCTAGAATCTTAATTATTCCATAAATACTGTATTTATTCATTAAATACATTCTATAAATGTCCATGCAATGCGGTTATGGAAAATGAACTACGTTATTCATGGAGGCGGTAGTCAACATGTACACACAAATAATGATTTTATTTTCTAATGAATAAGAAGGAAGGTAGATAATGTTTTTTCTTTAAATAATCATAATTGTGTCATATATATCATACTTATTCATTAAATAAATTATTAAAACCATCCATGTAGAGTGGTGATGAAAAATTAAATACGTCGTTCATGGAGGATACAGTCTGCACGTACACAAGAACAACATTTTCATTTTTTAATGAACAGAAGGGAAGGAAGGTAGATAATGATTTATCTTTAATGAATAATAATTATGTCATAGATATAGTATTTATTTATTGAATAAATTATTATAACCATCCATGTGATATGGAAATGAAAAATTAAATACATCATTTATGGAGGTGGCAGTCTGTATGTATGCACGAGTGATATTTTCATTTTTTGAATGGTTGGGAAGAAAGGTAGAAAATGATTATTCCAACAACATAATAAAATTTTAATATACTCATGATATTGATGCAATTTTTTTATAATGTGTACAATATATTTAAAGTAGACAGAATAATAAAGAAAGGAATATAAATGAAAAATGAGTGATTTTGAATTTTTACCTTATTACTTGGAAAAAATCCTTTGAAAATTGGATTAAGACTTTGAAGGGTAGTCCTTTTATGAGAGAAGTAATTATAGGACATGTATAAGACTATTAGGGAGGTATCTGGGAATATCTAGGTCAAACCAATATACTTAATGTCTATTGAGAAGTGGGGTGGTGATGGCTATATTTTATAAATGTGATAAGTGACATTTTTGTAATAAAAGGTGAACTATTAAAGGTAAGTGGCTCCAAAAGTGGAAAATAATGGATATGGGGTAAGTATTGGTAGTTATAACTCTCATACATACAAATAAACAATAAGTTTTGAGATATTTTAGGCCTTTATCTTTAATTTAGCTTTTTACTATAATTTACTTTTACCATGATAACTCATTTTAACCTCGACAGATTATTTTTATGAATTAAAATAAAATCACCCATATTAGATAATTTTTATATGATTAATACAAATATAAAAAAAAATTTATAATATTAAATCTATAAAATTGATAAAAATTAATTTTAATATATTAAATGTACGAAGCATATTTTTTTTAGAAAGAATATAACTTAGGATCCAAAATTCCAAAAATAGATTTATAAATTAAAATAAATATTTTAAATTTATAATTTTAATTATAAAATACATATTTGGTCAAGAAAAAGGTTTCATAAATTTTTAATTCATTAGTATATCCTAATGATGTCATAAAATTCATGATATTTATAAAAATGGTATTTGTACTATTCATATAAAATTAAATATTTTCAAAAAATACTAAAATTTCATACTAATCTTATATTTTTATTATAATAATGAAAATGAATTTATTTTTTTCAAATTAAAATTTTAAAATTTTGTAATTTAACTTTTAAATGGAAACATATAATAAAAAACTATTTTTATAGGAAAATGACTTTTTCAAATACTAATTGTTATTATTATTATTTACAATAAATTAAAAATTAAATTAGTGTTAAAAATAAACTTTATAATCATTTAACCAAAACATATTTAGTTTCTTAAAATTAAAATGAATAGGCATAAAAAGGAATTTTTTAGTAAAATACATTTTTAATCATAAAATGAATTTATTCTAATTACTTTACTAATAATAAGTATTAGATGAATGTTAATTTATTTAATTGTTTATATTATCAATAAATATCATTAAAATCATAATTTATTAGTAATTTATTTTATTACGATAAAAATAAAGAACAATTAAAGAAATAGTAATTTAAAAAATAGCCTTTATATTAAATGATCTTAAAAAAATACCATTGAAATTAATTATTTATATTCTAAAAATTTAATCTAATCATTCCATTTAAATTAAAATCCTTCTTTTAATTTTATCATATAATCATTTAATTTGTAAATATATATATTTTTATAATAAAATATTTTAATTAAATATTATAGTTTTATTTATTTATTTATTTTTTATGAAATATATTATTTTAATAATAAACAACTCTAGTATACTTATCAGATATATGTAAATCCAATGACTATATTTCCAATGACTATATTTCCAATGACTATATTATCAATGACCAAATTTCCAATGAACATATTTATAAGAGTCAAATTTCATTCCTATATATAGACTTACTAAAATCATTCATTTCATCCTCACTTCTTAGGTCACATTTCCCATTCCTAATTAAGTATTTTCATAATGATTTCACATTTAATGATTTTATTTATCATTATAGGTTTAGTTCTACTAATGTTGATTCTCAAGGGTGAAGATAATTGAAGGGATCTCATAATTTTAAAGATATTATTCATTTCTATTTATTATCCCCTTTTAATTTATACAATTTTAATGGATGTAATCAACCATGGTATGTAATACATGGTTTCATGTACTTTCTTTGTAATGTTTTTTCTCAATAAAATTTATTGTGCTTTGTTTTAGTTTAGTGTTATGGGTGAAGTAAGGTATTAAAAATGACATTTATTTAAAGGAAAATTCATAAAAAATCTTAGGATGTTATAGGCATTACCCTTATAAATCTAGTAAAAGTAAAAAGAAACCACAAATCCACTGTGAGATCTCATTAAATCAACAATTTCCCATAGCCCAAATGTTACATATGTTTCAATTCATACCACTGTAATAATTTGAGATATATAATGAAAACCTTATATACCACCAAGGTTTCCACTAAATTACATTTAAGACACCTAAAAAACAACTCTAATTCTCTATTAAACCAATCCTATAAAAAACTCAAGAAAACCATAGGGAGGTGAGAATTTGGGAGTACTCAGTAGGATTGTCTTCCTAAACAAATCAACATCCATGTAAAATAAATATTCAAGTATAGACATGTGTGATATAGTTCAAGGAGAAAAATAGGAAATTGAAATAGTATAAGAATAAATATTAATAATGGTTTATAAAATTACACTATTATATATTCCATCATAAGATACATAACATTTTTCATTCCCTACATCACTTATAACCACATCCTCTAAGCAGATATCAATGCCACCTTTCTATCCAAATATAATAATTATAAAAACCATAAAAATAAATCAATAATAAATAAAGTAAAAATTTCATCAATATATATACAGATACATTAAAATAATTAATAAATATAAAAGTACCTAAAAATTTATCATCACTATTACTTTTTAGTTTATAAGTTGATCCAACTCACTACCGGGTAGTGAGCCTTGGTATGATAGCCCCTCATTAACTAATTAGGAATTTGAGAATAAAAATTACAATTCATACCAACACAATCACCACTTATTCAATACTCAATCCAAATACTGCATAACATAATATAAAAACACATCACTACAACCATTACCTCATCATGATATAGAATTCATTATTAAAAGAAACAACCTCATTTCCTCCCCCTTCTATGTACATATCTACTGCATACCCACACATCATAACTTTTGATTAATTTCACCAAATGACATATTCTAGATTTTTTTTTTACAAATTAGGATTCACTATTTGTTTTACTAAAGTATACTTATAGTTTATTTTGTTTTTTTCTAGATATTTTGATTCCAAATATTTTTTTATTAAAAATATTCTTCATTTTTAAACACATCCAATCCAAAACAACTTAAATCTAGAACAAAGTAATGTAAAAATGTAAAACATTCTTGAGATGAATCTAGAGCCTTTAAATTGAGTTATAATCCCAATGATCTTGGAAATATAATTATAATTAAATCCTATAAATAGAAGAACAAGAACTAAGGCTAGACTTCAGATGTGTTGAAAAAATTAAGATATGATCATGATCTCTGTAATTTGAATTTTATTATATTTGTATATATTTTTTTCTTATTTTAATTATTTTATTTTCAATCATCAATGATCAGATAAGTCCTGGGGATTTTAATTGGTTCTTTAAATATTTGAATTAAAAATATCTAGGGAAATATCTTGTTATTTAAATATTTTAGATAGAATATGTTCTATATAAGAACATGGTTCTTATGGATCAATGTTGTTTTCCTCTTACCACTTTGAGTAAAAATTGAATTGATTATAAGGATAAGAACTTGAATATCATTTAATTAATAAATTTTAGTTTGTATACTGATGGATTATAATATAGTAACCCATTATTTTGTTTCATTTTTATGATGTAATTTTTTACTTTATCTTGTTTTATTTATCTAATATAATTCGAAGTCTATGTCACGACCCATCCTAGTGGGGCCCGCGCCGTGACTCCCCAGTCCCACCTTCAATAGGCCAGGGGCTGGTGACTAGAACCGAATAGGCATATTACTAACATGGGAGGCATTGCCTAAGTACATGTACACACGCACACATCTCCAAGAAAACAAATGCTGAAATGTAAAACACTAAGGAACAAAATGCATGCATACAACTAAACCCCAACCAACAGAGTACGACGAAAGGTAGAGTACTGTAAAAGTAAACTGGGCCAAAATACAAGCCCACCAAAAACAAACAAACAAGAGTCTGAAAACTGTAAAGTCCAACCTGTAAACACAAAAGGTACTGGGACTGATGCTCGTAGCCGTAAGAACACCTCGGCCTGTAGGGAACTCAGAAAGCTCGGTCCTGTCCTGGTCCGCCCTGGACTCTGTCAAAAGGATGCTCATTTGCACAAGACACCAGACATGCGGGCAAAGCCCGTGCATGGGTGAGTATAACAATACTCAGTAGAGGACCCCGAAAACCACAAAGCAGTAAACAAAGTAAAGGTACAGTCAGCTATGCACAATATATGTCTACAGAACATTTAGAACAAACCAGATATACTCAAACCCGACCCCGTAGTCAAGGGACAAGTCACACAACCGCATACCCCCTTTAGGGATTCTGTTCGAAGATTCCGTGATGCACTCGTTCCGGGAGAACACACTCCATGAGTCTTATAGCTCTAACGACGTCCGTCTGAGAAGTGCTGTTTGTCGGGAACCATCATGAGAGGTATCTGGACTCATTACGGGAGAAAAACTTCTGAGTGGGAAGGTTATGGTAGATAGAATCACTCATTACAGAAGACACACTCCTGAGTGGGAAAGATCACGATACACAGATGAGGATCACTGCTAGGGCTATGGCGGATACCGTGACTCATCCGGATTCACCAGTTAGGTGATACACCATCTAGGTAGAGGATAAACGCCCGGTAGAGTTGGTCACATCGATGCCTGACTCTACCTAGGGTCAGGAATGGATAGAGGATCTCGCTCCGGGAATCTCGGAGGGATGTCGACTCTATCACAGAAAGTCCGGCTGAAGGTATCATACTACTGTAGAAGGAAATGATACCTGACCTTCAGGTAAATGAGAAGAAGGGGAACTAACCCAAACGAAAGATGTCTAGGATACGGTGAATAAGAGGACCATGCTATTTCCCAACAAGTACATGGCGTCTAGAAAATATACACGCCGTGTTGTCTGACCCCAGGTACTGACCGTGTACAATGGCCAATGTCTTAGTCTGATCGTGTAGGAAAAACTTAGTACATGGTGTGCAGTATGATGTACACGCCTTGTCCGAGTGACTGGGGTTGGCCCCGTGTACGCTGGCCAAGTGCCCGCACACGGTCATCAACCCGTGTATTGCCAACCCGTGTAACTGCCACACGAGGTGACCCATGTTACTGGCCTCACCTGGCAGTGTGATGGAGTACACGGTCGTGTACTCCATCTCGTGTCTGCGTATCCCCGGGATACACGCCGAGTCCCGCGTAGCTGCTTCTGTCACACTGTACATGCCGTGCCACCTGAAGCCGTGTAGGTCATCCCGTGCCCGTGTACTACCCAAAGTACACTCCGAGTCTTCGGGGAAGTCCCAACACGCCGTTTAACCAAGGTCACATGCCGTGTGACACCTCTCTGACCCCTGAAACCCTAGCCGCCGCCAGTACTACACGGCGTGTTCTTCGTAAGTACACGCCGTGTGTTCTGGAAATTTCCAGAAACAGCGCTTCTCACCGACATGGGTCCTGTGCTGTTCCGATCATCAATCCAGCCATCCGATCACCACGAAAACTTCAGGTTATGTTCGCCCCGAAACCAAGAACCCACTTCCAGTGTTTTTGGGCCCCCGACCAGCTTCAAAAACATGATTTGATTCTCCCACGTGAAGAACGCTCAAAGAATTCCCTTTACCGATCCGGTCCGATTCGTCATCTACCATCATCGCCGCACCTCTACAAGGTCGTTGCGGTGTCGAAACTTTGATTTGGGATCGTTGCATCGCGTAATGGATGCGAAACGATCCGTTGTTCATCGCCCTGTGAAGAACGCACGAGAAAAGAATGGGGGAGGAAATCCAATAAAAAAATCGAGGAAATAATCTCCGCCGTCATTCGTCATGGCGTTGATACGCTCCCGTTAATAGGTTTAAACGGAGAAGAGATCAACATAAAGAAAATCATAGATTATTTCCCCAAAATCATCCCAAAGAAAACCATCCCGAAAGAACGTACGAATCCGCCGATCAACTTATTCGTGGTTGATCTGCCTTCGTCGTTTAAACTCAAAAACAGGGAAAAAAATTTGAAACAACAAACCCCTACCTCAAACCAGTTGAAGAGCGATCGTCGCGACGCATCTGCCTAAGGGATTTTTCAAAATACTAGGGGCGTCGATTGCTCATGTCATCGTCGTCCTCCAACACGTCCTCCTCCGCCCAAGCTCCAAGAGAAGTATCCCCCTCTCTCTCAACTCATAGCGTTATGAGGATAACCCTGTGAATTTTCCATAAGCATGCATTTATAGGGGAGGATTAGTTCGCTGCTAAAAAAAAGGAAATATTTTAAAATAATAAAATAAATCATTAATTTATTTTATTCCTTCTAAAGTGCTTCCCCTTTTTAAAATTATCAAAATTAAACTTCACAACCGACCTGTGCCGGTTGAGGTTAGATCCATTCTTAGGTAAAGTCGTCATCCCGAACGCAACATTGCTCTCAGATTTTTAATCCAGGCACCTGTTTGGGAACTGCCACGACCGCACGCGAGTGCTGACTTACTTAAATAAAAAAAGTTCAAACCACCATTTCGGGCTTACTAGACCTCGTAATGATGTGCCGTTTTCTCTCCCAGTCTCGAAAAAAGATTCCATATAATATTTAAAAATAATACATGGAAACCCGAGACATTACATTCTCCCCACCTTGGGGCTTTACCTCCCTGAAAAGCCAAAACAAAGGCTACTAAAAAAGATGAGGGTACTGGGCACAGATCTGAGTATCCCGCTGCCACGTGCTCTTCTGAAGATTCCTGTGCTTCCACTGGACGTGCACCAAGGGAATCGATCACCCATGAAGGATCCTCTCCTGCCGATCCTTAATCTCCATCGGGTACTCAGCGAAGTTCACTCCATCCTCAATGTCCAGCTCGCCCTAGTTGATGATGTGCGACAGATCGTGCACGTACCTCCTCAGCTGCGACACGTGGAAGACATCATGTACCCGATGAAACTGTGGTGGTAGACCTAGATGGTATGCCACCTCTCCAAATCTGCATAGAATCTGGAAAGGTCTGATGAAACTCAGAGATAGCTAGCCGCCTCGGCCAAATCTCTGTAACCCTCGTCGAGGTGAGACCTGAAGAAAGATGTGGTCTCCCTCTTCGAACTCCAGAGGTCTCCGTAGTTTTTCATCATAAGACTTCTTCCGGCTCTGTGCAGTCTTCATACTCTCCCAAATGATTTGCACCTTTTCTATGGTGGCTCGCACTAACTCTGGACCCATGAGTGCTGACTCTCCGGGGTCGGTCCAGCAAAGTGGTGACCAGTAGTGTCTCCCATACAAGGCCTCAAACGGTGTCATACCAATGGTGGAGTGGTAGCTGTTGTTGTATGCAAACTCCACCAGTGGTAGGTGGTCCTCCCAACTACGACCAAAGTCTAAGATACAAGCTCGCAACATATCCTCCAGAACCTGAATGGTCCTCTCAGTCTGACCATCATTTTGGGGATGAAACGCTATGCTTAAGCGTAGATGAGTCCCAAAAGCCTCCTGCAATCCCTTCCACAACCAGGATGTGAAGCGGGCATCTCGGTCCAAGACTATAGTCGAGGGGACTCCATGAAGATGAACTATCTCCTGCACGTAGAGGTGCCCCAAAATCTCTACGGAACTCTGCTCCCTGATGGCTAGGAAGTGGGCTGACTTGGTGAGTCAGTCAACGATCACCCAGATGGAATTATTCCCCTTGGACGTTCGTGGTAAGCCTGTCATGAAGTCCATTTATATTCCATCCCACTTCCACTCTAGAACTTCCAGGGGGTGAGCTAACCCTATTGGAACCTGGTGCTCAGCCTTCACCTATTGGCATGTGAGGCATCGAGAAACGAACCTTGCTACTGCCTTCTTCATGCCTGACCACCAGAACTTTCATCGGAGATACTGGTATATCTTTTCTACTCTGGGATATAACGCCAAAGGGGATGTATGAAACTCCCTTAGGACCTCCTCCTGGAATGCCACTGACACAATAGTGCGTCCTCTGAAAAGAAGTACGTGCTCCCCACCTTGTGAATATCCATCAGGAGCATGTCCTATGGATAACTGAGCACGTAAAGCCACACAATTGACATCCCCAAGTTGTGCCTCCCTAACTCGCTGTAAGAGTGGAGGAGTGACAACCATCGACTGTAGGTAAGCTATATCCTCTCCATCCACAAAGGATAACTGTAACGTGACTAACTGTTGTGTCGCCTCACTCAACAGCTGTGAGCTTGACTTCCTGCTAAGGGAATCTGCCACCTTGTTCCCCTTTCTAGGAGTATAGATGATCTCGAAATCATAGTCCTTGAGTAACTCTAGCCAACGCCTCTACCTCAGATTCAGATCCTTCTGTGAGAATATGTACTTGAGGCTCTTGTGGTCAAAGTAGACAATAAACCGCTCGCCCGTAAGCTAGTGTCTCCACATCTTCAATGCGAAGACTACCACTACCAACTCGAGATCATGGGTCGCATAGTTCTTCTCATGTGGCCTAAGCTGGCGGGAGCCACAAGCAATCACTGCATGCTGCTGCATCAGGACACAACTGAGCCCGGTCCCTGATGCGTCGAAGAAAACTACGTACTCGACACCCTCCTTCGACAATCTCAGGACTGGGGCACTCATCAAAATCTGCCTCAACTGCTCAAAAGCCTACTGGCACTTCTCCATCCACATGAAGGGTTTCCCCTTCCTGGTCAAGCCTGTGATCGGTGATGATATCTGGGAGAAATTAGGAATGAATCTCTGGTAATATCCTGCCAACCCAAGGAAGCTCCGTACCTCCGTCACACTTTGAGGTGGCTCCCATGCTAACACAGCCTCCACCTTGGATGGATCTATAGCTACTCCATCTTTTGAGATGACATGTCCCATAAAGTGGACCTCCTGAATCCAGAACTGGCACTTCAAGAGCTTCCCATAAAGCTGGTGCTCCCAGAGTCTGTCCAGAACCATCTGCAGGTGTCTCGCGTGCTCCTCCTCTGACGCTGAGTACATGAGGATGTCGTCGATGAAGGCCACCACGAACTGGTCCAAGTATGGCTGGAAGATCAAATTCATCAGCCCCATGACTACTGCGGGGGCGTTCGTCACGCCAAAAGGCATCACCAAGTACTCATAGTGACCGTAGCGGCATTTGAAAACCGTCTTCGGTATATCCTCATCTCGCACTCATAGCTGGTGATAGCCTGATCGAAGGTCAAACTTCGAGAACCACTGTGACCCTCTTAGCTGATCGAAGAGGTGATCGATTCTCAGCAATGGATACTTGTTCTTCACCGTCACATGGTTCAGGCGCTGGTAATCCATGCACAACCTCAGATTTTCGTCTGCCTTCTTGGCAAACAAGACTGGGGCCACCCAGGTTGAGACGTTGGATCTCAAGAAACCCTTGCTATACAAATCCTCCAACTTCACCCTCAATTCGCAAAGCTCTGTAGGAGCCATCCAATATGCTGATGAGGAAATTAGTGTCATCCCGAGGTGCAAGTCGATGTAGAAGTCAATTTCCCGGTGGGGAGGTAATCCTAGAACATCTTCAGGAAAGACGTCTTCATACTCCACCACCACTGCTGGGAACTGAGAGCTCACCACATCTACTACTCCGAGGGTAAGGATAGCCAACTCATGAGTGATCGGATGCAACCTCCTATGCATGAGCCCATTTTGTGCTGCCTGGGTCTCCTTTTCTCCGACAAAGGAAAACCTCGTTCCATCACGGCGGACACACCACACTCTTCACCTAAAATAGTCAATCTGGGCATGGACCGAAGATAACCAATCCATACTGAGAATGACATCGTAAGGCCTCGATGCTACCACCAAGAGGTTCCAACTGAAACTATCACCTCCAAGGGTAAGATCACACTGTCTACAAAGGTGCGTGATCATCGAGTCTCCTCCCGTAGGTGTCTCCAAGTGTAAGGATCGAGTCAATGGTTCTACCAGAATCTCGAGGTTTTGTACAAGACATGTGGATATAAGGGAATGACTGGAACCTGTGTCTATGAGTATGAAAACTAAGGTAGAAAAGACACAGATCATACCTTGAATCATCCCTAAATCCCCTGGGTCATATGCCTTGACCGCATGCAGTTTTCCCCACCCCTATCCCCCAGCTCCCTGAGCCTGGTGTGGACCTCCTGGGGGTGGTGGTGGAAGTAAGTTGAAGCGTATGCCACCACACCCAGCTCTCCCTACTCCTTTTCCACGTCTGCCACCTGGAGGCTCTACCTGCTCTGTCCTCTTCCTCTGACTCGGTGGTCCATCCACTGTTTCCCTATCAGCATCTCGACGGGTCGGGAAATCCCTAACGAGATGTCCCCTACCGTCTCATGCATAGCATCGCTTCTCCCTAGGATGACTGGATCTAGACTGAGAGCCCTAGACTATCGATCCCCTATCCTGGGTCCTCCTCCGACGTCTCTCACGTCCTGATCCTTGCGTCTGATGCCATCTCTCTACCACCGAGGTCTCCGCACCTGTCTGCCTACTGATGACTGCTGGTGGCTGTCTCTGCTCCGCCAAGAAGATCTCGACCACCAAAGCTCGCTCGGGCACTCCAGCATAAGTCGATATGCATAGAGGCACGACACTAGCTCGGATGTCTCGTCATAAAACCCGATCGAAGGTCTGAGCTCTGAAGTAATGATCCTTGACCATATCCATCGAGTACCTGGAGAGGTTGGTAAACCTCGATGAATAGTCAGCCATAGTAATACTGCCTTGCTGGAGCTGAAGAAGCTCCTAGATGCATATAGATCTCAGCGTAACCGGAGAGAACTCCTCCCTGAAGAGTCTCACAAACTCTATCCACGAAAGGGTCTCCTCTTCGTGAGTCTGTGTGGTCAGACTCCACCATCACCTTGCCGAACCCTGAAGAAGGCTCTCTCCTAGGATCACCATCTGGTCTGCTGGTGTCCTCACTAGATGGAAAACACTGGTCACCGCCTCAAGCCAGTCCTCAGCCGCCTAAGGGTCGGGCTCACCTCAGAACCTAAGGGGACTCTGTCTATGGAACTCATGGAGCGCTCTAAGACTGCGCTCCTCGTCGGTCGGTACTGCAGGTACCACAGGCTGCTCCACCGGTGGTGGCATAGTAGGTACACCACCCGGTGGTAATGCCTGGGGAACTGGTCCCTGTATCGAATCCTCTTCACTGAGGGGGTCATCCTCATGATCGTGCTATTGAATCCTAGTAGGTATGCGTTGCGGAGGCATCCTGTAAGGAAACAAGACGTACCATGTTCAAAGAGTATATCTGGATAGCTGACACAAAGGACATGGAAACCAAAAACCATTCCTATATGATGCATGTACCTTTTTATTTCCCCGCAACTAGTTTTTTAGTGTACTGAGTCGAAAAGCAGGTTATCAGAGCCCTGTTGTATAGATACGTCGGCCGCCGCAACAACACTAGAGTCTCTGGCCTGAAAGCCGAACTCGAAACACTTAACACTGTTGCCCCAAACCAAACTCATAGACTCTTGGTTCCAAGGTAGAAATGAACACCTCTGATACCACTCTGTCATGACCCGTCCCAGGGGGGCCCGCACCGTGACTCCCCAAACCCACCTCCAATAGGCCAGGGGCTGGTGACTAGCACCAAATAGGCATATTACTAACATGGGAGGCATTACCTAAGTACCTTTACACATGTACACATCTCCAAGCCCACAAATTATGAAATGTAAAACACTAAGGAACAAAATGCATGCATAAAAATAAACCCCAACCAACAGAGTATGACGAAAGGTAGAGTACTGTAAAAGTAAACCGGGCCAAAATACAATCCCACTAAAAACAAACAAACAAGAGTCTAAAAATTGCAAAGTCTAACCTGTAAACACAAAAGGTACTAGGACTTCTGCTCATAGCCATAGGAACACCTTAGCCTTTAGGGAACTCAGAAATCTCGGTCCTGTCCTGGTCCACCCTGGACTCTTTCAAAAGGCTGCTCGTCTGCACAAGACACTAGACGTGCAGGCAAAGCCCGTGCAGGGGTGAGTATAACAATACTCAGTAGAGGACCCTGAAAACCAAAAAGTAGTAAACAAAGTAAAGGTACAGTCATCTATGTACAGTAAATGTCTACAGAACATATAGAACAAACCAAATATACTCAAACCCAACCCCTTAGTCAAGGGAAAAGTCACACAATCGCATACCCCTGTTAGGGATTCTATTCGAAGATTCCATGATGCACTCGTTCTGGGAGAACACACTCCACGAGTCTTATAGCTCTGATGTCGTCCATCTGAGAAGTGATGTTCGTCGGGAACCATCACGAGAGGTAGCTGCACTCATTACGGGAGACACACTCCTGAGTGAGAAGGTTATGGTAGATAGAAGCACTCATTAAGGGAGACACACTCTTGAGTGGGAAAGATCATGATACACAGATGAGGATCACTGCCAGGGCCATGGTGGATACCGCGACTCATCCGGATTCACCAGTTAGGTGATACAACATCTAAGTAGAGGATCAACTCCTGGAAGAGTTGGTCACGTCGATACCTGACTCTACCTAGTGTCAGGAATGGATAGAGGATCTCGCTCCGGGCCTCTCGGAGGGATGCCGACTCTATCACAGAAAGTCCGGATAAAGGGATCATACTCCTATAGAATGCAACAATGCCTTACCTTCAGGGAAACAAGAATAAGGGGAACTAAACCAAATGAAAGATGTCCAAGATACGATGAACAAGAGGACCATGCTGTTTCCCCAAAAGTACACGGTGTGTAGAAAATATACACGCCGTGTTGTCTGACCCCGGGTACTGCCCGTGTACAACGGCCCGTGTCTTAGGATGGTCATGCAGGAAAAACTTCATACACGGTGTGCATTATGTTGTACATACCGTGTACGAGTGACTGGGGTTGGCCTCGTGTACACTGGCCAAGTGCCCGCACACGGTCGTCAACCCGTGTACTGCCAACCCGTGTAACTGCCACACGGGGTCACCCGCATTACTAGCCTCACCTGGCTGTGTGATGGAGTACACGATCGTGTACTCTATCCCGTGTCCGCGTATCCTTGGGATACACACCAATTCCCATGTAGCCGCTTCTGTCACGCTGTACACGTCGTGCCGCCTGAAGCCGTGTAGGTCATCCCGTGCCCGTGTACTACCCAAAGTACACGTCGAGTCTTCGGGGAAGGCCCAACATGCCGTGTGACCAAGGTCACATGCTGTGTGACTCCTCTCTGACCCCCAAAACCCTAGCCTCCACCAGTACTACACGGCGTGTTCTTCAGAAGTACACGCCGCGTGTTCTGGAAATTTCCAGAAACGGCGCTCCTCGCCGGTGCGCCTCCCGTGCTACTCCGATCGTCGATCCAGCCATCCGATCGCCACGAAACCTTCAGGTTATGGTCTCCCCAACAACAAGAAGCCACTTCCAGTGTTTTTGGTCCCCTGATCGTCTCCGAAAACATGATTTGATTCTCCCGCCTGAAGAACGCTCGAAGAACGTATTTTACCGATCCGCTCCGATTCATCGTCCGCCATCTTTGTCGCACCTACACAAGGTCATTGAAGTGTCGAACCTTTGATTTGGGATCGTTGTATCATGGAACAGATGCACAAATATTCATTGTTCGTCGCCCCGTGAAGAGCGCGAAGAACACACGAGAAAAGAATGGGGGCGGGGATCCAATAAACAAATCGAGGAACGAAATTCCACCGCCGTTCATCACGGCGTTGATCCAATCCCATTAATAGGTTTAAATGGAGAAGAGATCAACATAAAGAAAATAATGGATTATTTCCCCAAAATCATCCCAAATAAAACTGTCCTGTAAGAATGTACGAATCCTCGGATCAACTTGTTCGTGGTTGATTCGCATTCGTCGTTTAAAATAAAAAACGAGGAAAAGAAATTGAAACAAAAAACCCTACCTCAAACCGGTTGAAGAGAGATCGTTGTGACGCGTTTGCTGAAGGGATTCGTCAAAATCCGAGGGGCGTCGATTGCTCATGTCTTCATCATCCGACAACGCGTCCTCCTCCGCCCAAGCTCCAATAGAAATCTCTCTCTCTCTCAACTCACAGGTTTATGAGGCTAACCCTACGAATTTTCCATAAGCATGCATTTATAGAGGAGGATTAGGTCGCTACTCAAAAAAAGGAAACATTTTAAAATAATAAAATAAATCATTAATTTATTTTATTCCTTCTAAAGTGCTTCCATTTTTAAAACGCTCAAAATTAAACTTCACAGCCGACCTGCACCGGTTGAGGTTAAAACTGTTCTTAGGTAAAGTCGTCATCCCAAATGCAATGGTGCCCTCATATTTTTAATCCGGGAACCCGTTTGGGAATGCCATGACCACGCACGAGTGCCGACTTACTTAACTAAAAAAAAGTTCAAACCACCATTCCAGGCTTACTGGACCTCGGAATGATGTGCCTTCTTCACACACAGTCTCGAAAAAAGATTCCATATAATATTTAAAAATAATACACGGAAACCCGAGACATTACAGTCTGTGTATAATTTATAAATTATATATTTTTCTTCCCACTTTTCCTACAAATTTTATTATTATTTAAGTTCAGATTATTCATACTTTAGTCATTCTAAACTAAATTTCTTAATGAGGGAAATATTTTTGTTAGATTTTTAAATATTTAATTCATCTCTCTTAAAGTTGAATTATTGGGAAAACACCTTATATTAGGGTGAGTCTATATTGTTTACATTATACAAACATATAATTGAGAAAATATTTTCTATGAAACTTAACATACCAATTAGAACTTTGGAAAATTTCAATTCGAATTGGTTTCTTATCTTTGATGGTGATGATTATGAGTATTGGTGAGACATAATTAATAATATTTTCATCAACAACAGAGTTGATAATTATCATATGATGGTTGGGGAATAAAATATTTCAGATAAACCCATTCCAAATTTTATTCATAAAAATAAAGTTGAATATCAGTTAAATTAAAAAGTTTAGAACACTCTTCTATGTTATATGAAAAGGATATGTATAATTTGATATCATAATATGAAACTGATAATGGTATTTAGAAGAATTTAATGATTTCTCATTTTAGAACTTCTAAAGTTATGGAAACTAGAAGATATATACTTTAGGATGATTATTTAGTTTTTTATTTATTTCTTGGAGAAATTATTATACAAATGCGTAAAATATTTATAACTATTGTGAATAACCTTCGTGATATTTGAGAATTTCATATCACTAAAAAGTAGATGTTCAAAAATATTATAGACATCTTTTATAAAGAATGGTAATCAAAGACAATTTCTTTGGAAGATACTAAAAATATTACGGTTTTGAGTTTAGATGAACTTATCCAAGCCCCAATTTAGAATTAAAATTAGCCGAAGAGAGATATTTAGAAAGAGAAAAGGAATAATGTAGATACCTTTGCTACAACTGATATGACAACTATTTATAAAAATGCTATAAAAAATACATCCAAGTCTATAAATCATTCATATGAAAGTGATGTTGATCTTAGTGAAAATGATTTTTCTATATTATAAAAATGAATGAGAAATATGTTTTATAAGGAATTGTTTTTGAACAATAATAACCATAAAAAAAAGGAAAGATATGATAAATTTAAAAGGAGAGATAACTGAAAAGATCATGGATATAAGTGATGCATCTATCTATAGTGAGACCTTAATTTCTAATATTCTTTATGTTTTAGGAATTAATAACAACCTAATCAATATAAGTTAGTTATATGATTAAGGTTACTCCATGAACTTTTAGAATGGAAAATATAACATCACAAGTTCAGAAGGAGTTAACATCTTATCTACCAATCGATATGATAATGTATAAAATTTAGACCAAGAAGACTTGACCTACTAGAAGTTTCCCTACCTTAGTGAAATCAAGAATAAGTCTTGGATTTGGAATTTAAGGTTAGGACACTACACCATTCAAAGCTTTTTTAAAATTTCCAAGATGAAACTTGTAAAGGACCTTCTTGAACTTATGTTTAATTCCTTTAAGGTTTATGAACCTTTGAAATATGATGAGAAGAAAATTTTTAGTTTTAAATATATAAATGAAAGATAAACTTATAAACTACTAAATTTAGAACATATGGATCTTTTTAGACTTAGATAAAATGATAATATCAAAGGAAAAAAATTTGTGTATGTCTTAGTTTATGACTATATAATATTTTCTTGGGTTTTATTTGTCTCAAATAAATTAAAATCACTCATGTAATTTAAAATTTTTTCTTCCCTTATTCAAAAATGGAACAAACCTTACTATAATAACAATATGGAGTAATCATGTTGCATAATTTGAGAATAGTTCTTTTGAAACTTTTTTTTGTGAGAAATACATTAAACATAATTTTTTAGCTCTATGATATTTCATACTCCGTGTTGTATGAATATCAATTTGCTAATAATTTTTAGATTGAATCCATCAATACTATCTTTTGAACTATAAATTTTAATAAAATTTGTCCAAATTTAAAGAAAATCCCATATTAATTATGGAATGTAATGAAACCAAAATTTGGTTACTTTATGTTTTCAAATATAAAGTGTTCATTTTGAATACAAAAGATAATCTTGATAATTTTATTTGAAATCTAATGAAGAAAATTTTTCTTAGTTAATATAAAAGGAATAAGGTTTATTATTTTTTCAATAATAATTCACATAATTTTAAAGAAACTATACATATTAAATTAAATGAAAATAATTAGTCTGTAAAGTTATTTTTCTAAATATATGAATTATGAAAGTGATTTGGAACGTGTTTTAAAACCACCTTTTATATCCTTTATTTGAACCTAAAACAACTATTATTAAATTTTTTGAAGTAAACATTTTGGAATGTGATAATTAGGTGGATGTATCATAGCCTATCATTTTTCAAAAAAACCAGAAGTTGTTAAAAGTTTATTCTATTTATAATGTTATTAGTAATACTTGTCAACCGATAAAAACTCAAATTTTTTTATGGAATGAATGTGAATATATTTAATTATTATCTCAATTTTAATCTAAAATAGAATATGATGCTAATGGAGATGAAATTTGGATAATGGAAATGTAATAATAACCCTATTAAATTTGAATGGATAATTTTTTTTCTATTAGTAAAACATCTTAATAACATTCTAGTTATATGAAATAAATTGACCTACCAAAATAAATGTGATGAAAATGGAACCATAGTTCATAATAAGTCTAGACTTGTTTTTTTAAGTTTATAATCAAGAACATGGCATAAATTATAAGGAAAATTTTATTCCAATAGCTATATCAGAATCTATCCAAATTTATGTTAAGAGTTACTTCCTTAACAAATATATTTTGGAGGAAGTCTATGTTAAACAACCACCTAGTTTTTAAATTCTAAGTTCTTTAAAACATGTTTATAAACTTACTAAGGCACTTTATAGGTTGAAAAAAGTTCCAAGATCTTGGTATGATATATTATCCATATTTTTTTTCAAAATTATTTTTTAAAGGAATGAACAATTATAATTTTTTTAGAAATAAAAATTTTAAGGACACTAATTATATAAATATATGATGTTGAAAATTTTTTATATCCACTCAAAAAAACTTGTATAATGTTTTCAAAACTCATGAAAAGTGAATTTGAGATGAGTATAGTGGGTGAACTTATATTATTTCTTGGTTTCTAAATTTTATAAAAATCATAAGGAATAATATTATCTCAATATATGTATATAAAAGATTTACTTAAATGTTTTGTTTTTGAAAATTTATCAAACATTAGTAATCTGGTAAGAACCTCATGTAAATTTAATCTTAATGAATCTGTTAAACTTGAAGATTGAAAAATTTATAGAGGAATGATCAAAATTTTACTTTATTTTACTAAAAATTGATTATATATTATTTTAATTATTTTCATATTTTCAAGATTTCAATCTAATATGAAAGAATCCCATTTAAAAGTATTTAAATAGGTTTTCCATTATCTAAAGGGAACTTTAGAACTTGTACTATCCTTTAGGATTTGAATTTATTTTAAATATTTATTTAGATATAGAATTTAGTGGTTGTAAAATGGGTAGAAAATCACTTCCATAACTTTTAACTTTCTTGGTGAATCTTAATTTTCTTGGTCTAATAAGAATCAACATTTGATAACACTTTCCATGGCTAAATCCAAATATATTATAGATGAAAATTTTTTCTTCTATTTATTATAGATGCTATACCCACTCATTGATTTTAAAATTAGTTTCATTGAAACTACAATTATATGTAATAAGATCAGTTACATTTCATTATCTATTAATTCAATACATAACTCATGAATCAAACACATAGATGTGAGACACCACTTCCTTTGGGATCATGCATAAAAAGGTGATATTATACATGAATTTATCAGAACTAAAAATCAGCTTGCTGATATATTTAACAAACCTATACATTCCAAAAGATTTTAATTCATTAACTAAAATGTGGATATGATCATCTATAAATGACCATATTCTATTTTTTTATATAATCCTTAAAAAACTCATCAATAAAGGGGAGTAAATTCATCCTATAATATTATTATAAGTTTTTACAAACATTATATTCTAGAAGAAGCTAAAAAGTATTAAAGTACCTTTTCATGTATACCTCTTATAGAATCAATCTTTTTGAGTTAAGTAAATGTATAAATTAGAAGAAGTATTTTGGGAAAAAATTATTTCTCATATATGATTACATTTTGGAATTAAATATTGGTAACATCTTATTTTATCACTCCAATTTACTTTGAAATTGAATCATAAAATATCACCAACTTACCTCATTATTTGGGATTTATGTTTTCAATGGAATTGAAATTTTGTGTCCTCAATATATAACCATTCAAAAACATTTATATCAATGATGCATATTCATTCTCAAGTGCTATGAGATACTTACATTTTCTTAGTATCTTATTTTTCCCACTACTTATATATTATAATATGAGTTAGATGGTTTTTTTAGTGTTTGTTTTGGAGGGTTAATCGATCCAGTCTGGTATAATAACTATGATTCTGTACTAAAACAGGTCACCTAAAATCAAAATTAGGAAGGAATTTATCTACCCTAGAAGAAGTTATATCTGTATTATGATACCATTGTTGTAACCTACCAACCCAGGTTCCTCACATTGGTGCCCTGAGCTAGTTCCAATTTTGGACTCAAGCGTGCCTCCCTATATTCCAAAGGCTGCCAACTAGTAGTGAGGGTTTAATATATAACACAAGGAGACTATACCCTCTTTATCAAAGAATCACAATAATGGAAATAAATAAGCCAAATCCAAATGAACATAAGAAATAAACATAATAATACCACAACTAATATAGACCAATACCACATGATAAACCAAAATAGGGAAATAATATTTAAACTAAAGCAGTAGATATGTCATTCCATATTTGTGTGAAGTGTCAATATGAACACCCAAAATAAAGGCATAATGACAACTCCCAAGTGGGTCCCGAAACCATTTTCAGTTCCCTCATCCATTCTCTATCCCAACTCATTGTTTATGATACTTTCACTAGGGCGCGTGCATCCATCTACTTAAAGATGACAAGGACACACTGGATTTTTCCCCACATTCCCACTTTTCAAAGGTGGGTGGCATCTGTTGCTTATTCATGGACGTTTTCTCCTTTATCGAAATGAGATGATGGGATGTCAGTTCTTCCTTTCGTGGATTCCTCCTTGGAACTCATTACCTAGTCCGTATCTCCCTTATAGATTAAAATGTTGTTTGTGAAACTCTTACCAGTTCCATATCTCCATGGATACCGATTAATTACACTGCTTCTGTCGGGACATTCCAAGGGGTCTGGTCAGGGTAGCAACCTCCGGTCGGGGGAGTAGTCATGTTGGACATCACTAGAATGTCTGGACATTGGAACACTAGCACACTTGGATTTCTTTTATTTATTATAGGGATTATTAAGGGCACAAAATCCCAAGGAATCCCACATTGAATGAGGGGAATTATATTCCATAGGCATGTCTCTGAGGTTTTCCTCAGCTTCCCATGTTTAACACAGGGTATGCCACAGGTTTAACGTCTAGTGGAGATGAATCAGACAGATCAGAACATTGACTAGAGTGGATCAGATGGGTTCAACACCTGGAGGGAACACTGATGTCAGGGCTAACATGTGGTTTTTCACCCGGGTACCACTAGGAGTAGTGAAGAGGTGAATTGGCATGATCTCACTGGGATGTGGTGGATCAGGTATGAATTAGGATGGATGATGGATGGTTAAGTTAAGTGGATGGAGAATGAAATGGATTTTACCTGAGGGTGATAGTGATGTTGGGCTTGATCCTCGAAGAGACCTCCTACATATTATTGTGGTAGGGAATTAAAGTACACATAGTTCAGGATGGGGTATAGGATCAGGGTGTGCACAGAGGAAAGTGACCCGATGATAAACTAGGGCTTATTCATGGTTAGTAGCCCGAGGTTGGTCTGATGCTCGAGTGCTGACCATAGATGTGGGTCCCAACAAAGGGGACTACAATGACTTACCGTCGATTGGGTAACACAACCGATTACCATCGATTGGGGTTGAAAATGACTTACCGCTTATTGGAGTTGAAAATGACTTACTGATGAATGGGTATCACAATGGTTTACCGCTGTGTGAGGTTCACAACAGCTTACCATTGGGTAGAGGATCACAACGGCTTGTCTCTGGATAAAGGCACAATGGCTTACCGCTGGATGGGGGATATTTTAGTGTCATGAGGGACAAAAGGGGCATAAAGTTTAACATCATGCAGGACGAGGGTGGACCGACGTGGAGATGGTTGGGACTAATGGGTGTTGGTCTTGAGCCTCATGGAGGCTTCCTACATACCTTTCCTTGGCAAGGATCAAAGTCCCCATAGTTCGGGACAATGTTGGTGAATGATGTGAAGGGAGTCGGGACTAATGGTTGTTGGGATTGAACCTCAGGGAGGATTTCTACGTACCTTTCCTTGGTAAGGATCAAAGTCTAAGTAGTTGAGGATGGTGTTGGTGAACCAACGTGAAGATGGTCGGGACCGATGGTTGTTGGGATTAAACCAAAAGGAGGCTTCCTACGTACCTTGCCTTGGCAAGGATCAAAGTCCACATAGTTTGGGACGGTGTTGGTGAGCCTATGTGAAGATGGTTGGGACCAATGGGTGTTGGGATTGAACCTCAGGGTGGCTTCCTACATACCTTGCCTTGGCAAGGATCAAAGTCCACGTAGTTTGGGACAGTGTGTTGGTGAGCCGACGTAAAGATGGTTGGGAACAATGGTTGTTGGGCTTGAACCTCAGGGAGGCTTCCTAAGTACCTTGCCTTGGAAAGGATCAAATTCCATGTAGTTTGGGATGGTGTTTGAGGCTTACACTCTAGGCTTTCCAGGGATAGTGTCGTGGTTGATGCTTACTCTTAGCCCACATGAGTCATGCTCGGTGTGAGAAACAAGAGGCAATAGAGACTTGAAAATCACATCATAAAATGTGCATCCATGGGAAGTGGAATGGGGATTATACGTGGTTAGTGGCCCAAAATGGAAACAGGGGCTTACGCGTGGTTAGCGGCCCAAAATAGAAACAGGGGCTTACGCGTGGTTAGCAGCCCAAGGAGATGGAGATTGGGACTTACTCCAGGTTGGAAGCCCTGTTGCTATAAAGCCCAAAGGGAGAGGGATTTGGCACCAAAGAAAGACGGGCTCCGATTCCCATTCCCCCTCTCTGGTCTTTGTCTAGGAAGAAGATAGGAGGCGTATGGATTCTGCCTCCCGCAATAAAGGCTAGGGGCTTACACCAAGGTGGTTACCCTTTCCCCACAGACAGATAACACTCCAATAAAGAGAATCTCATTCCATGTGAGGAATGATTTGACTCCTGTGGATAATAGTGGGTGTAGAGAATGTCCAAAACGAGGAACCCTGCGTATGATGAATGGGGTGAGGTCTCAGTTTAACGTCATGTGCTAAGGATGATAGTGCTTGGCAGTTTAATGTCCTACAGCTCGGACGAGGTGGGTTTACTCCGCACCCCTAGGACTTACATAACTGATACCTGCCTACCCTTGAGGATGGAAAGGCATCAAAAATGTCGTTTTGAGGGGGTGTTATGGAGTGATCCATTGAAGGGTTCACGCTAGAGTGGCTATGCGAAGAAGCAATATCCATTAGAGTGACTATGTGAAGAAGCATGAGGCGAAGCAATGCAATGGGAAGTACTACCCAAGGGACTATGAAATCACTTCATGCAAGGGTCGCATGGAAAAAAGAGTTATAGAGAAAAGAGGTTCATAGGTAGAAGCCTCATGAAGATCTGGTGCTCCATGTAGTGGAGGGGCTTTGAGAAGGGGTATGCTTCACGAAGTGAAGTGGAATTGCCTAGGCATAGCGCATAGGTGCATATGGAAGGTGCTTTGCGAAGTGGAAAGGAATTTGTAGAGTAGTGCTTCACAAAGCAAGGGTGCCCTGTGAAGCATAGCATTTCGAAGAAATGTGCTTCATGAAGCACAATGACCCTACCTTAGCATGTGGGTCACATGTGCATGAAGGGTATTTCGTGAAGCATAAGTGCTCCGTAAAGACCTGAGTCCCCTTGGGGATCCCCTTCCTTTGGAGTCCTGTGGGCTCCGAGAAGGGAATCCCTCTTTGAAGAGGGGATGAATTCAAGCCAAGGGAGAGGCACTTCATGATGCTAAAGTACCTTGAAGACCTCATGGTTCACAGAATAGAAATTGCTTCATGATTTGAGCTATAAGAAGGAGAAAGTTCGGAGGATCTGTCCTTTGGGCTCGAGGGGAGCCAGATATTTATAGGAAAGAGGCACCGCGTAGCAGAGATTACTGGGAACGAAGACATGTGGCATTTTTTTGTAATCGCAAAGCCTCTTGCCTCCTTGCTCTGCAGTGGCTTCGCAAATGTAAAACAGGTTTGCGGAGCCTCCCGCCTCCTTGCTTCGCGGTGAGTTCGCAAACGTCAAATGAGTTCGCAGAGCCTCCCACATCCTTTCTCCATGGTGAGTTTACAAACGTCAAATGGGTTTGTAGAGCATCCCACCTCTTTTCTCCGCGACAGGTTCACAAACTCCAAATGGGTTCGCAGAGCCTCCCGCCTCCTTGCTCTGTGATGGCTTCGTGAAGGGGGAGATTTTCACCGGTTGCGGTGCTGTGGGGCTTCACGGGCAAGCTTCACGAGGCACCCTAAGGGGCCTCATGTTTGCTTCTCCTCTTCCCAAATTTTGGTGCCAAAAAATTACCCCCCTCAGACTGGGAGATGAGGAGAAAGTGAGGGTCAAGTATGAGGGTCAATCGCCAAAATTCCTTGGTAAATTGCGAAGCTGACTCGTGAAAGAGGCTTGCGAAATAGAGGGGTGACGTACGGGCTAAGCGCGCCGCTAAGATAGACTCGGTTGGATGTGTTACGAAGCAATGGGGGTCATCACCTATAAATAGGGTAGGTTAACCTCTATTTTTTCCTTTCTCATCTCTGTGTTTTGGAATTTAGTGCTCTTGATTCGCGAAGCTCTGCATACTCTGTGATTTCTCTTCGAGAATTGGGACTTCTGCTTCACAACACACAACGAGTCTTTGACTTCATGATGGTACGCTCTATGGCTTGTGTCTGAAGGCTAGGGCAGGGCTCCGTGAACTTCCTTAGTGAACGGACTCCACGAACGAGCTCCGTAAAAGAGGTCTGCAGACCAAAACAAAAAAAACACCCAAACCCAAAAACTGAATGGCTCACCAAGAGGCTTCCAAGGGGGTACTTGTGGATGTTACCTAGAGGGAGGAGATATAGGATAGATTAGGTATAAGGGAGTTTGTGTGGAGCCATTATGACCATAATTCACTGGTGGAGATACTGTCGGAAAGCCAAAAGAACTATCCACTGTGTAAGAGGCTGCCTATGTATGGATTTAGACTGAGGGATGACGTCTTTATCCCTGAAGTGAGCAGGGACGATCCAATTTAATGGTTCAGGAGCACGTCGTTCTAGAACTAGTGGTTCAGGGAAGCTAATGGACATGCCTGAGAGGACTTTATGCCTGCCAATGCTGACTGCCTATACAATCACCTAAACAACGTTGACGGGAAGGAATTGCAGTCAGAGACGTCATCCCCACTATATCACACTATCTTGAAGGCAGACCTGAGGAACTCAGGAAAGGGGTGGTCTGATGAGTGGGATCTGTGCCAGGGTAGAAAATTCATAGATGACTAGGCTTGGGCCTACTGGGTAGCTACCTCAGGTGAGGAATTCGGGTCAGATTTGAGAAGAGTGGGCCTATATGAGGCAGTTTGGGCATCCCAATTCCATATCTATCAGCAGAAGTGACTGATGTTAGAGTTGTTGAGCAGATGGTCATCAAGGACCAACACCTTCCACTTAAACCATGGAGAGGTCGACATTAGTTTATGGGATGTACACCAGATCTCAGGGGTCCCCATACTGGGGGTGATGTATGAAAAGTTCCTCGTTATGGGTGCGTTGGAGGATCCAGAGAAAATGCCACCACTGGTGATGGTGTTGATGAACCTAGTACCGGGAGAGGACAAGCATTCGGTGAGGGATTTCCACTTCAAACAATGGTTTAGGCAGTTATTAAACCTCCCAGAAAATTGGCAGTTCCCTGTGAGCCTCAGACCTTCCTGAAGTGGGCTCAACGTGGAAAGGAGCACTCATACTGGCGGCTCTTAGAGGATATCCAATGGAAAATGTGGGGATTCAACATCAGTACCAAGTAGCAACCGATAGTCAGATTGGATGCATTCATTGTGGCGCTCATTTGTAGTTGGATCATGCCAGTGAGGGACACAAACATGGTCATGCGACCGAGCACGTTTATCATGGCATCCATGTTGGCGATAGGAGGGCGGTTCAACCTCAGGATCTCAATGCTCGCCAAGATGTACAAGATGCTGTGGCATATCAGTGAAAGGAAGAATCCACCGAGAATATGCAGGCCATTCCACCTCCTGTATGGGTAGATAGTGGCACATGTCAGGGGGATCTACGAATATCCGAACCCCATCTCTCTTAAAGGATCAAACTTTCTCCCATCCATTCCGAATGCCTTAGGGAGTTTCCTGGACAAGATGACCATACAAGCAGTACTGAACCGGGTTTGGAAGGTAGAGGAATTCAAATTTCACCCATTCCCATTTCCAACGGGTGCATTTACTGATGATGTCCAAGGAACATAAGAGCATTGGTCCTACCTCCTAGCCTTTCGAGGTGAAGTCTTGGTGGCACAAGTGGACCGCAAGAACCTATGTGAGCTGTACACTCCGCACTAATTCACCAGGAAATTTCAGTGCATGCAGTGACTGACCCCAAAGGTCTATTTAGGGGTGAGCTATGAGGACCACCAATGCGTGATGGGACATATGTGGCTCATGTTCACATGGGAAGATGGGAAGATGTGGAACAAGCTGCCTCCACCCACAGTCGTCTTCAGACTGGTGAAAGAGTACGCCAAAATCTAGGAGGCGGCCTACCCTGGGGAGATTATGAAGCACCCAACTGTTTGGGACAGCGATGGTGTGCCTACCCAACCATGAGGTCGGGGTCAGAAGGAGGTAAGGACTTTCCGTGGTGGTGGGGCTGTCGTAGTGGCGAGGCTCGCAAGGGTTGAGGGGGAGGCAGTGGCAGCAGATCTAGCGAGAGTAGCGGACCCGACAGTCCCAGAAGGGCAGAGTTATCTGGAGAGGAGGCCACCAAGAGGATTCTGCAGAATATCCACCTGGGATCTGGGGAAGCAACTATGCCATATAGACATGCCAGAGAATGTTGTCTTCCCGGAGTCCTGAGACATATGGGATGTCAACAAGCAATTCCTCAGCCCATCCGAGATGTGGAAACACCTGAACCATATCAGGATGGCTATTAGGGATGGATTTGTAGTATCCCAGGTGGAGCCGAAGCAATACCTGGCTAAGTTAGAGGACCTCGTGCACTCCCAGGGTGCCCCGCATCCAATGATAGACTGGGTGAAGGTGTTATTGAATCGAATGGCCCCTCTATAGTTGTTGGCTATAGAATTGAGGGAGAGATTACTTTTAACGGAATAATCAGATGAGTCCTCCTGGGGGGAGGAGGCCGGTAGAGGGATCCCATTAGAGGAGGGTGAAGTTGGTGATTCAGACCCAGAGCTTGAAGAGTTTGCAGAGGCTCTCAAGGTAAAACCCTGAGTCCCTTCATTGGGATCTACTTCCAGGTTAATTTGGACCCCTCACTAATATTTATATTATGCAGGAGGTCCTCATATACAAAACCCATTCTTTTCCCTCAATAGATGCAGATGCGGGGTCTTCGGGATCTATGCCCGCAGTTATCGAAATTACTGCATTCAGCGGGGCTAGGACACCCAAGGTGGTTCCTCCAGAGTTTTCAAAATTCCCAACAATATACGGAGGTCCACACATTGGGGTCCCCATAGAAAAAACCTAGGAATGAGATTGAGAATTCACTCTCTATAAGACTCCTTTACAAAATTCATGACTACCACCCATTGACCGGGATAACTGACATCCATGCCCTTTTTGGTATGCACAGTTCTTCAAATGGCGTGGGCTGCCTTGGAGAGGTTAGTTGGTACTTCTGGTGGTGACTTTCCCAGGGGAATTCCAGTGGTCATGGAGGTAGATATCCAGACCGACCAAGCTTCGGCACTCCCGATCACTGGTGGGACCATTAGCAGGGCTAAGCCTGAAATTATTGAGGTGAGATCCAATGATAGAGACCGATCGGACAACATGAGTCCTACCATACCCTATCAGGCACCAGATGTGGACCCTACTGATGAGTTCTTGGGGGTGTTCCCTGCGTATGATCCTGGGAACCCTAAAGACTGGGATGAAATGGCCTCTGATGAATTGGATAACAAGATAGTCAATCGCCGGTCATGGAAGCCGATCAAGAGCTTTATCAATGATAGCCCTCAAGCACAGTGGATAGACCAGATAGAGAGACTTCATTTGAGACTGCACAAACTATGCACTGGGGGAGTGGATTCCCAGCATCCCCACATGCTCATCAGAGATATCATGGTAGAGAAGATATGGGAGTATGACCGTGGACTTGGTGTGGGTTGATAGTGGAGAAAAGCAGTGAATATCAAGAGGCTCCAGGAGGCTGAAAACGAGATTCAGCGGCTGAAAATCTGGGAAGATGAACATTCTTATTTCCTCAATGCGTAGTTAGAGATTATATCATGGATGAAGGCCCAGATGGAAGAGACCGCAGAGCGCATGAGGAAATCCTCCAAGGAGATGACTGTTATCCGAACTTACGAGAAGCAGACCCAAATCACAACTGACAAACTGCACCCCATTTCTGCCAAGGAGGAGTAGGAACTGAATAGGTGAAAAAAAATCCTGGATTCCACAAGCCAGAGGGTGGCGGATCTGCAGTGATCTTTTGAAGGGGTCAACCCATCCATGGGAGGGGTCGATCATGGTGTACTATGATGCATGTAACTTTTGAACGTTCCTTCATGTTTTGATTATTCATGCTAGATACATGTATGAGTTCTGCTATTCATTTTTAGTCTATTGAATTTCTGTTACATTCATGGAACATCCATGAATCAGTCCCTAAGATCACATGGGTCGGACCTGATGTGAGAAACAAGGGATGACCACCTTGCCATTCCATCTGAATATAAGAGTGAAAATCAAGATCTGGGCATTCGGGGTTTGAATGACCAATCCAAAGTTTTGGGAAGAAAGAGATAGGCCCTACTTGAGTATGAATACCTTAGAACAATCAATGTCTCGTCTTCCAATTGTGCTCTAGTACACAAGTGGGTTAACTCCAAGTGTGTTTGGAATCCCCCCGAACATAAGGGAGTGGAAATATGTGAATCAAAATTCTCAAGATCTGGACCACAATTATGGTGTCATGACGATATGGGATAACTGTTGACCATATTTGAAACACAACATCTATTTTTCATTAGCCCGGAATGGGGATAGACAATGCTGACCATGTTCGAAACATGAGACCTGCCACAAATTTCATCTGAGGTCCTTAGGGATGTTGGCCCAAAACGGTAGGTAAGCCAATGTGGCATGAGACCAGGTCGTAAAGGGGGTCCCTTCAGACGTGGAAGAGGATGGGGATCCAAATAACATACTCATGAAGCTTGGACACAGAATGAGGGAATGAACCTATGAAAATTCTATACTTCGGGCTCTTTATCACAACAAATCTGAGTACGACAAAAAAATGTATCATATAGAGGGATTCGAGTCCCTTTCCAAGGAAAAGGGTCCTAGGGTTGCACACTTATAGCTTAAGGTTGTAGTATGGACCATTAATAGGGGAACTGGTTTGATGAACTATTTGTATGGTGGCAAAGTAGCCAACCACGATGCGTAGTTCCCATTGGGAGATCTTAGTTTAGGTTCATAGAATTCAGACCAAGTTGGGAAAAGAAACAGGAGGCACATGGTGAGGACATTTCAAAATCCGATGTGAATGAGAACCCAAGAGGTACTCACCAAACCACATTCTCCAAAAGGAGTTTAGGCTAAGAGGTTGGAGATAGGGGGCATGATTTTAGGTTCTTGGGGCTGGACCTGAAGAAAAGATGCCTAGGAATTCCTATGTATCCCATGAGGATGGGAATCAAGCCATACGTAGTTCTTGAAGATGTTGCATAGTTTAATGTATTGAGAAAAGGACATGGAATAGTCTTAGTTTATGGTCATAGAGCTCGAACCATAAAGAAATATAAGAGGGAGACACATGGTGAAGTAATTACTAAAACCCGACATGAATGAGGACATACGAGTCTATATCACTGCAATGTGCTCCCTGGGAAACTTGTGGGTCAGGGGACCAAAAGTGAAAGTTAGGCTGAGCCCGAGGCAAGGTTCCTGGATGTTCCTATATACCCCATTAGGATGTGAATCAAGCTTTATGTAGTTATGAAGGTGGCATGGTAAGATACCAGTGCTAGAGATAATAAGGCCGTACGGGTCTGGCCCTTGTACCAAAAGAAGCTGCATTTGATGGATCTTGTTTTTCCTCTAGGATGAATGTGTGTGTGTTTTTGTGTGTGAAGAGATAGACCTAGGATGGAGAGTCTAGGTGTCTACACAAGAATCAAGCCATATATAGGTTTTGAAAAATGGTATGGTGGGTGACTCATACCAAGTATGATGTCCCCTCGAGAAAGGACACCACGATGCAGTGCCATTTTTCGTCGTGCAACCAGGATGATAATGTCACAGTTTAGGGTCATGTGATGGGACCAACCATGCACTTTAATTTCAGGAAGTATAGATGTAACAATTTAAAGTCATGTGGGACTAGGCAACATAGTTTAAATGGATCAGGCGTATACAGGAGAGATGAGGTTCCAGAGGGAATGTTCATGGCATGATAAATCATACCCAACGTAAATGAGGACGAGGTCCACATCACACCGCGCATGATTCGAAGAAAGAAAATTTGGGCCGAGGGGCCAGAAAAGGTTAGAGAATATGGGGTTGGAGAGACTAGATCTCAGTTGATCTGGACCTAAAGACAATATGTTTGGGCGTTCCTACGTATCCCATGAGCATGGGAATCAAGCTAGATGCAGTTCTAGAAGATGAGGTATAAGGAGATCTTAGTTTAAGGTCTTAGAGATTAGACAAATGAAGAAGAGAAACTCTTCCAAGTGAGCACAGACCTTGATCTGGTCCCTAAGACCATGTGATTCAAACTCAGTGTGGGAAACAAGGGCAGAATATGTCTTTGCAACACATGGAATAAACATAAAGGGGAAGTTGGTGCGGGGCCCCGAATGATGCCTTACCACGACTTTGTCATCCTAACATGAAAATGCACATTGAGGGCCAGTACCAAGAGTTTCAAAATTCCACTTGGACATGATGGGGTGGAAAATAATGTGAATCATGTAATTGACATTTAAGGCTTGATGGGGTTGGCATGAAGATGGAGGATAAATGTTTACCATGTTCAAAACACAATATCCCTGTTGTGTGACCTGAAACGGGAACAACAAATGAGAATCAACCACTAAACATATTAGAAACGTAGGACTTGTATCAATTTTTTGTTCAAAACCCTCGAGGATGTTGGACCGTAATGGTAGGAGAGCGCTTGGGCTGAGCATCCATGCCATTTGGGGGTCCCTTCGGATGTGAACGATAATGAAAGCCCAAATGAAGGGGAACAAGAAGCTTGAAAAATGTGTGAAAGCATGTCCAGGTAGAATCCAACACTCTAGGCTCTGAACCAGAGTACTCCTGGGCACATCGGCGAATCATCGAAGAGGGTTGTGGGACCCGACTTAAGAGCAACCGACTCGAAAAAATGAGTGTACGGAAAGGGAGCGAAGGGAACTTAAGAGAGAGAGTTGTATGTGTCATGGTTGTTAAAAACCTGACATGAATGGGGACATAATCCCATACCACACCATATAACCCTCTCCTAGAAGAACATAGGCCAAGGGGCCAAGATGATAGGGAGGTTTCTAAGAAATGGGGCTGGACCCGAAGGATAAATGTTCAGGAGTTCCTACGTATCCCATAAGTATGGGAATCAAGCCACATGTAGTTATAAAGGCCATACAGTTTAATGTTATGTGGTGAGGATGATGGTGATCTTAGTTTAAGTTTGTAGGGCTCAAACCATAGATTCCTAGTTTAATGTCATATGCCTGTGAAATATGAGTAAAGAGGGCGAATCATTGTGCCTGTGGAAAACCATAAAATGGTGATGATGATAGAGGATAACTATTGACCATGTTCACAACATAGTACCCATATCTACGTGACCAGAGGTCGGGGAAAACAATTGAGCATCGACCATTGACCATATTCACAACACGAGACTTGTATCAATTTTTTTGTTTGAAACCCTTGAGGACATTGGCCCGTAATGGTAGGAGAGCCCTTGGTATGAGTATCCATGCCATTTGAGGGTCCTTTTGGATATAGAAGATGATAGAAACCCAAATGATGGGGCTTTCTAAGCATGGTGGGGCTTTTGCTTATGGAAAGGATGATAAATGAAGGAGGGATGTCTCAAAGGGGGTATGTGTGGCGCGACAAAGTATCCCGACGTGAATAAGGACGTGAGCCCATACCACACCGCACACTCCTAAATGACAACTCAGGCTAGGAGGTTGAAAGGTTCGAGGGACCTAAGGCTAGGCATCTTGGCCTACTGTAACCATATGACCTCTTATGTGGGTATTACCTTACCTCAGCTCATAAACCCATGTAAGAAATGTTCGATGTGGGAAACAAGGAGTAGGACTAGGTTCTCCCCATCATATAAGGGTATGTCAGCTGGAATCACACTCCTACCCAAGGAAGACAGAATCTTGAAGAGATAATGTGGAAGAATGAACCACTACACTTAATGTTTGGGATATATGGTGGTGGTGACAACGAAAAATGATATCTTTTTACCAAATTTGAAACACATTACCCATATCATGTGACCTAAAATGGGAACAACAAACAAGCATCGACCATTAACCATATTTGCAATGCGGGACTTGTATCAATTTTTCATTCGAGGTCCTCGAGAGCGTAGGCCTGAAATGATAGGAGAGCCCTTAGGAAAATTATACATACTGTTCGGGGGACATTTTGGATATGAAAGATAATGGAAACCCAAACGATTGAGTGTGTGGAGGATAAATGTTAATGTGAAACTTAAAGTCAAGCTAGATAGTAGAAGAGGTGGGGATCTTCAGGGAGGAGGGATACACGGTAAAATCATGATGAACTCGATGTGTATGAGAGCAAAAGACTGCACCACACCATGTGTTTCAACCCAATGGGAGGTCCCAAAGTTTGGGGCTAGGCCTACAGATGAAATGTCTGGGCGTTCCTACATATCCCATAAGGATGGAAATCAAGCCATATGTAATTTTGAAGGCCATGAAGTTTAATGTCATGCGGTGAGGATGTGGGAGGAGAGAAGAACGAGAGATGGAACATGGTGAAATCATCATAATCCTAACATGAGTGGGGAAAAATAAGCCTACACGAAACCATGTGGTATCCTCCAAGATAACTATACCTATGGGGGATAGTCAAAGAGGACCCTGGGGCTAGACTCAAGATGAAATGTCTGAGCGTTCCTACGTATCCCATAAGGATGGGAATCAAGCCATATATATTTATTGTGGTTTAACGTCTTGCAGGGAGACACATAGTTTAACTTCTTGCTGGACGACATACATTTTAATGTCATGCGGGATGATATACAGTTTAACATCATGCAGGATGACATACAGTTTAATGTCATGCGGAACATTTTACAGTTTAAGGTCATGTAGGACCAGATAGTTTAAGGTCATGTAGGACTCTAATGCAGTTTAGGGTCATATAGGACCATACAGTTTAAGGTCATGCAGAACCATATAGATCAGGAAAAGTATTGATTGAGGAACTTGGAATTGGTGGGGGGATTTATACGCTCAACATCCATAATAACCAGGGAGTATGCGCCATTTGAATAAACCTTGTTAATGATGTAAGGTCCTTCCCATTTGGGATCCAACTTGGGTGGTTTCCAGGTATCATTGGTGTCTTCAGGGCCAATACCAAGTTGCCTTACAAGAAGGAGCAGAGGCCCACTTTTTTGTTGAAAGCTCTTTCTATCTTGTTATGGGGCCTTTCTAGATTGTGCAGGGCATGAAGCTTGTTCTCGTTGAGTACTTAAAACTCAGCCAGAAGGATTTTAGCTACTTTATATGGTTCTTTCTAATCATAGATAACTGTTCAAAATGAGGGAAAAAGAATCTAGATGGGTAGGATGGCCTCTATTCCGTACACCAGGGAATATGGGGTCACCTGGGTGGAATTACAAGTTGTTGTCCGATAATCCCAGAGGGAGTTGGGGAGCTTGTATGGCCAACTCTTCTTGTTCTAACCAACCATTTTCTGCAGAATGTTAAAGAGGGTTTTTTTGAATGCCTCAATCTGCCCATTTTCTTGTGCATGATAATGGGAGGTATGGTTAGAATGGATTTTGTACTTAGCATACAGTTTATTCAGCTCAACTGCCTGGAAGTTCATGCCGTTATTGGTGAGGACAGGGTGAGGGACTCCAAATCGGTATATGATGTTGGAGCTCACAAAGTCAATGATGGAATGGGCCTTGATCTCCTTGAGTGGAACTGCCACTGCCCATTTGGAGAAGAAATCCGTAGCGGTTAGGATGAACCTGCACTGGCGAGCTGTCACCGGTGGATATAGTCCCATGACATCAAGTCCTCATACCAAAAATGGCCAAGAGTACTTGGTAGTGTAGAGAGGATCCGGTGGCTGATGCATAAAGTTGGCATGAATTTGGAATGCATGGCACCTTTTGGCGAACTCAATGCAGTCATGGATCGTAGAGGGACAAAAGTTTCACAGTCTCTGGATCTGGTGAGATAGTTTCAGCCCGGCCTGATGAGCCCCACAGGAACCGACATGAACCTCCTGCATGAATTGGGAAATCTTGACTCCTTGAATGCAATAGAGGAGAACCCCATCAAAACCATGCTTGTAGAGGACCTTTTCATGACCAGGACCATCCTGTAGGGTAAACTATAATTTGCGACATCGAATTTGCTCGCACTCAGCCCGATCTTCCAAGAGATTACCGTTTTGGAGGTACTCGACAAAAGAGGTTCTCTAGTCAAGAGTCACTTCAATCACTGCATCTGGGGGATCTGGGGGTCCTAATGTAGAGGTGTCGATGGTAAGGTGGCTTACCTATAGGCTATCACTATCATCTGGAGTGATGGGAGCAATGAATCTCTGGTGTGCCACGTGGATAATCAGATCATCCTATTCGGGCGCTGCAAGTGATGCAGCTAGGCTGGATAAGGCATCGGACCTACCGTTCTGAGATCGAGGAACATGAGTAACTTTTGGACGAGATGGGAACTGGGCCATCAGCTGGAGAGTGCGTTTCGACAATGGTACGAGCTCTGTATTTCTAAAGACATAGTCACCATTGATCTGGTTGATGACTAGTTCAGAGTCCCCTTTCACATGAAAATGGGGAATTTCAATCTTGAGAGCCAGCTCGAGGCCAGTAATGAGAGCCTGATACTCTGCCTCATTGTTGGTGCAGCCTTCCTACAACAGGAATGAATATGATAGGATGGTTTGTGCTGGGGTAATGAAGACAATACCCAAGCCTACTCTATTGAGCTTGGGGTCATTGAGCCTTCTATCGGTGGGGCTCTGGGAAGCACCATCAAAGTGCATTTTCTAGTATGACATGGATTGGTCTACTAAGATAATCACTTCATTAGAGAAATCAAGATCTAGGGACTAGTCCACAGGAGCTAGATGGGCAGTAAGGAAGTATGCCAATGCTTTCCCCTTAATATACTTATGAGGGATAAATCTGATGTCAAACTGCTGGAGAATCACTACCCACCGAGATAGACATCTTGTCAACATGGGATAGTTTAGGATGTAATTCATCAGATCTACCTGGGACACTGAATGTACCTCATGGTGCTTCAAGTAATGTCACAATTCCTGTACTACGAATACCAGCGCAAGGAAAATTTTCTCAATAGGGGAGTATCTAGTCTCCGTATAGAGGAGCATGCGACTGAGGTAGTAAAGACTGTTCTCTGTCCCCTTGTTATTCTTCTAGGTGAGAAGGGTGCCGAGAGACCATTCCAGGATGGTCATGTAAAGGACCAATGACTTTCCAGAGATACGTGGCATTAATACCATAGGTTGGGGCCAGTACTACTTGATTTCATCGAAAGAAATCTGACATTCCTCATCCCACTCATAGACAATACCTTTCTTCATGAGCCGAGAGAAGGGATTACAATTGCCGACCAGATTCATGGTGAATCGGAATATGTAGGACAATTTTCCTTGGAAACCTCGAATCTCCTAGATATTACTTGGGGGTGACATTTTTATTATGGCCTTGATCTTTTCTAGGTCGATTTCGATGCCCCTTTATCTAAAAACAAAGCCGAGAAACTTTCCAAAGGTTTCCCCGAAGGCGCACTTTAATGTATTCATCTTCAGGTGGTAGGAACAGAGGAATCCAAAAACTTTCTCCAAGTCCTTGAGATGGTTCTGGAACTGGCGATATTTGACCACCAAATCTCCCACATAACATTCCACCAATATTCCATGGATCAGCTTAAATATGCGATGCATATCCCATTGATAGGTGGCACCTGCATTCTTTAAACCGAATGGAATGACTTGGTAATAGAAAGTTACTTGTTGTTTCCTAAAGGCTATAGACTCCTCATCCTCAGGGGACATTCAGATTTGGTTATACCTGGAGTACCCATCCACGAAAAAGAGGGTCTGGAACCCAGCTATAGTGTCGATCAACAATTCTGTCATAGGAAGGGGAAAATCATCCTTCAGACACTGGTGGTTGAGATCCTGGAAGTCGATGTAGACTTTGATATGTCTGTTCTTCTTCCTAACTGGCACAATGTTGGCTATCCACTTGGGGTACTAGACCTCCTTAATGAAATTGGATCTGATGAGCTTATCAACTTCTGCCTCAACCATGGTACTGTGAGAAGGGTTCATCTTTTTGGGAGGCTACTTGAACCCGTGATGATTTTCCGGGAGACCGAGGTGGTGGACAGCTATGTGAGGATATAGTACTGAAATCTCATTATAAATCCATAAGAATACACCAAAATTCTATTTAATAAAGTCTATGTACTCTTGTTTCTTCTTGAGGGGCATGAAAGCACTGATCAATGCGAGTTTTGGGTCTGCCTCACTACCGAGGTTCACCTGTACCAATTCATCGACTGTGGCGAAGATTCCCTATTCAAAGGTGGGGGGAGCATCCTCTAAATCATCTTCTTCACTTATAGATGTGGGATCCTCGTCAGGAGGAGTTTCCTCTGAGTCAACAGATCCTGATGGGAGGATATTACCGGCCTGAGTGGTAGTGGACATTACATCGGGGAACTCCTGTGCTGCCGAAACCATAGTGATGAAGGCTGTCGATCTGATCCCATTTGGTCTTCGGCCCAAGAGGCCATGCTTGAAGGTATCGAAGCAATAATGGCACGTTGGCTTGAGTTGGTTAATTATATCATGGAAAAACAAGAAAGTATGACGTATTTTCTTCGCCATGGGGTCGAAACCCTAATACCTTATGGGAGTAGGAGGCTCTGGGATCACTTGATCCTGATTTGTGTAGGAGTATGAGGTGATCTTCCAGCGTCTCTTAGACTTGGGAATGTGTTCCCCCTTATTCTAGAAACAAAAAATCATTGTCCCATGTATGAAGTTATAGCCTCCAATTGGTGGATTGGAAAGATGTAGGTGTCATCTAGATCTGTCCATGGGCTGGTTGCGGTCGTGGCATGCTCAACCTCGTTTTCCTGAATCTGCTTGTCTTTGCTCTTGTAATAGTAATCATCCAAAGAGAAAGATTAAAAAGAGTCAAAGGGAGACACGTCACCTTGAATCATGCCCACTCAACCATTAAGGGAGTACTTGAGACACTAGTGATACGATGAAGGAACCGCCACATGCAGGTGGAGCCATGGCCTGCCCATCAACACATTGTAGGCGGTGTCCTGGGAGACAACCATAAAATCAGTGCCATAAACTAGGCCACTGAACTAGGTCTTAAATAGGATCTTGCAGATTGGTGTCTATTCCATCCTATCATAACCTTGGATTCCTAGGTCAGATGGACTCATATCATCTTCATACAACCCCAGTTTTTGCAGTGTCTGAGTCGGGATTAGGTTGATCCCAGAGCCTATGTCGACAAGACAATGGTGAACCTCCATGCCATTGAACTAGCCAGTGATGTACAATGGGAGAATGTTCCCATATATGGGAGAGACTTTATCTTCTCTAGAGAATGAGATGATGGAATGGAATTCAGAATGCTTAACTTCCTCAACATGGAAGGCTTATGCGACTGCTACCTCCATCTCAATATGGAGGGGGCTTCTTAAAGCCTCGGTGATGGCCTCATGCATATACGATGACAGGCGAAGGGCCTCAAAGATAGTAAGATTTTATGGAATGCTAGCAAGATGCTTAAAGACATCATACTTCTGAGCCAGGTGTGAACTTCTTCTTACAGGAGGTCGCTCTATGATTGGAGGTATGGTGGGACCTAACGACGATACCAGTGTCTAACTAGTGCTAGGAAGATCCTGCTACTCACTAGTCAAATCCTGTGGAGTAACTAGAAGATGAGGGCCGGACGACTGATCATGATGCGGTTGAGTCAGCTTTTCCTGATCAAACAACACGAATGATAGTGAAGGCGGACCTGATGACACTAGATTAAAAGGCTACGCGTGCTGAACTCTACGCTGGGCCTACTGCCTGGTTTCAATAGCATGCACAACCTATATGGAAGTGCTGAATGAAGCACTCTGACGACCCATATAGCCGCGACTCCATCAATGCTAACAACGGCTGGGGATGTTGGGAGGATCCGCCTGACGCTCCTCATCATCAGGAATCATGTAGGGGTTTACTAGCTCTACGGTATTAGCTGAGGCATACCCTTGACCGTCACTTGAAGAGTCACCCACTACTGGATGAATTCTAGGAGGAATCTCCATCTAAGGGGGCATGGAATCGCTGAGAGTACGGGATGACGATGACATTGGAGGGGGTATTTGTTTTCCCTTGCGCCGTTGGTGTTTGCTCTTCTAAGAATGGGACTGCTGAGACGACGATGCAGAAGTAGTAGATACGGCTTCTGAAGGCTCTAGTCGATTCAGACATGCATAAATAACACCATGGGCATGTGTGATTGTTTTACGAGCCATCGAGTCATCATACTTTTGGGACCCATGGTTAGAAACCTGATTCCACTCACCTTCGATGTCATCACTACTGTTTGGCCTCATGAAGACACATGCCTCCCATGTTGAAGTTGGGCCTAACTAGACTATGTTATTATCCTCCTGATCTTGAAGATAGTCTTTAAACACATAGAACTATTTGAGGGTGTGTCCTAGGATCTGGTGATAGGGGTAATAATTAGGTTGATTAGTGCGGTTCGCCTCTTCTGGACTTCTGAACTCAGGAAAATGTACAATCCCATACTCCAAGGCACTGAAGAAGTAACCGGGGACTTGATCCTCATTGAACAAGTAGGTCTGGTTCCTCTTGTTCGAGAATGGGGCCCTTGGAGCATGACCCTGACGCAGGGATAGAGGAGCCTGTCGAGGAGGTAGAGCCTGGTTATCTCACCGAGGTGGCGATGACGCATTTCATGGGGGAACCTACTAGTTCTGAGTTTGGCGCTACTAGCCTGAAGGCTGCACCTGAGGTGGAGGTCCCCTGCAGGGTTGTGGAGGTGGCTCCACTGGTAAAACTATAGTTTCCTGGGGGCCCCTATTTGGGCCACTGTGGCAGGCTCGGCCCTAGAGGCCCTTCTAACAAGGATTTTAGGATGCTACAGATGTGCCTGCTTAGCCTTATGTAAGGATTCCTCTAGGTGTTGGGCCTTATTAGAGAAGTATCAGAATCCCCTGGGGTAGTTCTGGGTGATCAAAGAGGAGACCAGTTCCGTCATGACATTACCTATGCACATCGTTAGTAGTTTCTCCTGAGTTAGTGGCATGTCAAGGGAGTATGTGAGCCCTTTCCACTGGGTGACAAAGTCTGTAATGTGCTCATAGGGTCTCTGCTTGCACTTGAAGAAGTCTGTAATACTCGTCTTCCAAGTGGTGGAACTGAACTGGTAGATAAATTTCCTACAAAGGTCTTCCCAACCAGCTATTAATCCAATGGGGAGCTGGCTGTACCAGATGAACGCCGACCCCTCTAATTTCTATATGAAGCATTAGATTTTGGCATCATCCTACTACACTAGAGTTCCCAACATGGGCCCACACCTTGAGATAAAGTGGGCCAAGTGCTGCGGTGGGTCCCCTGTCCTATTTAAAGGGGAAAAAGTGAGATTTTTGAAACCCGAAGGTGCTGGCATATCATCTACCCACGCCAAATATGGCTTTCCATCAAGCAGAATTGCCACCTATAGAGTCTCTAAAGCTTCTAGGTGGGCGATTAATGCTACCATTGGATCATCTGGGTGGGGGTTCCTGTCTTGATGGGGATCCCTAACCACCAACACATTGACAGGTTCTTCAACATGATAAGCAGTTCCAGCGGCTCATGGAGCTGTTGGTGGAACGACCTGTGGAGCAGTTGGGGGAACCTGAGCTGGGTCCCAAGGATTTTCACACCATTCATTAGGATTTGGAAACACATACCATGGCCTCTTGATGTAAGTTCTAGCCTCAACCCTATCTGTGTGGGTAGGATGGTCAGAGTCACCTAGAGGCAGTTCGACGAGGGGAAGTTATGCCTGCCCTGACCGAGGATCACTGTAGTCTGGAAATCACTCCGCATCACATTCAGCAAGGAGGTCATCAACCATCTTCTTTCACTCGACGAGTTGTTGATGCAACATGTCTTTTTCGGGATCATCTTTCACCTTTTGCACTGATCTAGAAGGGTCAGAGGGTTTGACGGATCCGAGGTGCTCCTTACCCTTGTTGGGATTTTAGCTGAGGACAAACACCTCGATGGGCATGGGAAGACCCAGTAAATTCCTCTGTTGATGAGTAATCCTTCCCAACAGATCTAAGAGATGTGAAAATCCATCGGGGGGTAGGTCCTCTCCAAGAATCTCCAGCTCGTTCTCACCCCTGGCAGGTCGGCCATGTTAACTGTGACCCTGCCTAGAGGCATATCCTCCATGTCACTCGGAAAATCAGGCTGGCACCAGATGGAACTGAATTGGAGGGCCGCGTACTACCCCCAAACATGGATTTTCATGTGGTGATAATCCTCATTGATTATCCTATGGAGCAATTTAAAGCTCTGGATGCATTGTTGTTGGAGGGTCTTATGATGACTTGGTGACTCAGGGTGTTGGGTCATGGGGAGTGAGACCAAATCAACCAAACGACATTGTTGACCGATGTCTTAAAAGAGAACCTGACTCTTGGGGTAGGTCACTCATCTATGAAGAATATGGAAATGAGTTTCCCTAAGGGTCTGGATAAAACACTCTACCTCTTCCTGGGTGAGTGATTCTGGCGCACTAAAATTTGGTACTGCAACTGGCTAAAACATATTTGGGAAGTGGTCCACTGCGAGAATATCCCACAAGATCCTTGGTACAGATTCAGGGTCTAGCCCTTCATTTCCCCACTCATCAACCAGAGGTGGCTGGGGAACCAGTAGTAGTACTGAAGCAGACCATTAAGATAGAAAGCTGGCCAGTGGGGAATACAACGAGCGAGATGAAAAACTGCCACATCTTGGGCTATCCTCTAAAGAGTGTAGTGACTTAGCCAACACATCATAGTTAGACGTGCTAACGAACATAGTTTCTTATGTTGGGACTATGAATACTGGCGATGGATCACACTGTTGCTCATCCTCCATTAGTCCCCATAATAGCTCTCTTTGATCTCCTGTCAAGGTAGAGAGTGCTTCTGGTGATGATGGCAGTGATTGCATGACCAGACCTTAGAGAAACACCAGATTTTCATCTTCTTGGATGTACCTGTGAAGGGAGGCAGAAATCCGATGGACCTCACATTCTGAAAGTATGAGACTGATGCACCTTGTTCCTATCCCGACCCTTGACACAGAGGATCTAGGTGAGGGTTCCATCGCTGAGTTGTATTCTGCCTCAGAATTTGAGAAGAATACTTGTTTGATCTTAGTCTGAATCTTATCGGCATTATTTTTTATGGCGTTAATGACTCACCCTTCTTCCCTAGGATGGTTCTTTGGGATATGGTAGATTTATGGCATGAGGAGGACCTTCGACTGCACTAGTTTTGGGGTGGAGAGGATTTCCACTTGAGTGAGATGGGGTGCGAGGAGAACCTGGAAAGATATCAAAGGGAACACGGGGATGACCATCATGCCCATTTACTAATGTGTAGAGGGAATCTCTCTGGGAAATGCTGGAGTGGGTAGGACCTCCACTGGAGCTTATAGGAGCATAGGTAGGACCTCCATGCTTGTTTACCCTGGCAGCATCAGTATGAGGAGGGTCCTTGTACTAGTCAAGCCAAACACAGGTAGGACCTCTGTGTTGGGTGATGGTGAAGCGAAGCTGACCTTCACTCCTCTAATTACTGTGATGAGGAGGACCTTCTCTAGCTACTTCAAGGACATGGTGAGGACCCCCACGCTGGAGATTGAATGAATGTGTAATTTCCCCACACCGGCAGCCTGTGGTAGGAGGAATGACCCCATACCCGATGTAATGATTGTGAGAGAGGCTTCTGTACTAAGTGTCACTATTGTGGGGGGGGGGACCTCGTTCGGATTGAAGGTAGAACATGGTATACCTCTATGATGAGCTTGGAAGTGGGGAGGACCCATGTTCTCCATGGTGACGGTACGAGGAGGACCTCCGTACTAGGTGTCACTGCTGTGGGTTGGTCCGTAGTGGCCACTACCTGTGCTGACAACCAAGAGAGTCAACCCAACCTGCCTGCAGGTCGGGTATATAAGTTCCCCTACTCAGCATACATAGGGGGTTGATGATATACATCGCCGGTGGACCGAGCCACATTAGTTGCTGGCATTGACGCCCCTTAGCAGGTTTCCTCTTTGACCTGTGACCGACGTTGGCATCATGTCAGCCGGACTGGGGCTAATGGTGTAGGCGTGTAGCTTACCTACTCCTCGACTCGTGGGAATGAGTGATGGCGTTGATGCGGCCTAGTGGGATCCCTCCTTGGGATCCCCTGAAATGGGATCCCGACCGGGTTGGCCCAGACATCCCCTACCTCATCGGCATAGGGGAGGGAGTCAACGAGGCATTATGGGGAAAGGATCCCGAAACGGTTGTATGTTGGAGTGGGGAGCAGTGGCTCCCTACACAGCCCTTGGGGGAAATGGTGTTGATGAGGCTCAGATGCCTCTAAATCTTGGGAAGCGATATCCTGAGTTGGGATAATCCCCTCCTCCTCGTATTGGACTTTGAGGTCATTTATTACCATTCGTTGAACAAATTCAGAAGGGGAGATGGGTTGTGGGTTCCCAATAGCTTTGGGCATGGATATTGTCATAGAAGTAGTGAAGCCACATGGGATTGCTGCATTGGCGCTGCCCCTACCCCTGCTTCGGTGGGTGGGTGGCAATCAGATTCATGACGCAACAACTTGGTTCCTCGAAAGCAGGTAGATTAAACCATTAGTTTTGAAACAAATAAATCAACATCCAATGCCCCAACACCATTCCTTCTTCCCTGGCTGGTAATAAGGATCCATGCTAACAACATTGCAGATCAGGATTTTCAACGTTTTAACTACCCTGACTTATGGTGAGTTTCATGCCAGACCCACTATTTTCTTGGTGGGACCCGACACTGGATAACTGGATCCGGTGACATGATAATCCACTTATGTCTCGAACACTACTAATATCCACATTGAGGATAAGATATTCATGTCAGGTTCACCATTTCTATTTCCAACACTTTTTCCGAGGCGCGTGCATCCGTCTTCTTGAGGACGATGAGGACGCGCTGGCTGTTCCCCTGCATTCCCACATTCCAAATGTGGGTGACATCCATCTCTTATTTAGGGACATTTTCTCCTTGATTGAAATGGGATGATGGGATATCAGTTCTTCCTTCTGTGGATTCCTCCTCGAAACTCGTTACCTAGTCCGGGTCTCCCTTATAGATTAATACGTTGTTTCTAAAACTCTTCCCAGTGCCATATCTTCATGGATTCTGGTTAATTACACTGATTCTGTTAGTACATTCCAAGGGGTCTGGTCCGGGAAGAAACCTTCGGTTGGGAGAGTAGTCATGTTAGACATCACTGACATGTCTGGAAACTGGAACACTAGAATATCTAGGTTTATTCCCCTTATTATAGGGATTATCAAGGGCACGAAATCCCAATTCATCCCACATCGAATGAGGGGAATTATATTCCATAGGCATTTCTTTGAGGTTTTCCTTATCTTCCCATGTTTAACACAGGGTATGCCGCAGGTTTAACGTCTAGTAGAGATGGATCAGACTGATCAGAATACCGACTAGAGTGGATCAAATGGGTTTAACCCATAGAGGGAATACTGATGTTGGGGATAACACATGGTTATTCACCTGGATACTGCTGGGATCAGTGAAGAGGTGAATTGGAATGATCTCATCAGGATGTGGTGGCCTGGGTAAGAATTAGGGTGGATGATGGATGGTCAAGTAAAGTGGATGGAGAATGAAATGAAGTTGACCTAAGGGCGACAGTGATGTTGGGATTGATCCTCAAAGAGACCTCTTACATATCCCCATGGCAGGGAATCAAAGTACACATAGTTTAGAATGGGGTATAGGATCGGGGTGTGCGCAGAGGATAGTGACCCGATGATATATGGAGGCTTATGCATGGTTAGCAGCCAGAGGTTGGTCTGACACTTGAGGGCTGACTAGAGATGTGGGTCCCAACAAAGGGGACTATAACGGCTTACCGTCGATTGGGGAACATGATAACATACCATTGATTTGGGTTGACAATGGCTTATTGCTGACTAGAGTTGACAATGGATTACCGTTGAATGGGGATCACAATGGCTTACCGCTACGTGAGGTTCACAATGGATTACCGTTGGGTAGAAGATCACAATGGCTTGCCACTAGATGGAGGCATAATGGCTTACTACTGGATGGGGGACAGTTTAGTGTCATGTGGGACAAAAGGGGCGTACAGTTTAATGTCATGTAAGATGAGGGTGGACTTACATTGAGATGGTCGGGACTAATGGGTGTTGGGATTGAGCCTCATAGAGGATTCCTACGTACCTTACCTTGGCAAGGATCAAAGTCCCCATAGTTCGAGATGGTGTTGGTGTACTGACGTGAAGGGATTAAGGACCAATGGTTGTTGGTCTTGAACCTCAGGGAGGCTTTCTACGTACTTTTCCTTGACAAGGATCAAAGTCCACGTAGTTCGGGATGGTGTTGGTGAACCGACATAAAGATGATCGGGACCAATGTTTGTTGGGATTGAACCTCAGGGAGGCTTCTTACATACCTTGACTCGGCAAGGATCAAAGTATATGTAGTTTGGGACAGTGTTGGTGAGCCGACGTGAAGATGTTCAGGACCAATGGGTGTTGGGCTTGAACCTCAGGTAGGCTTCCTACATACCTTCCCTTGGTAAGGATCAAAGTCCACATAGTTCGGGATGGTGTGTTGGTGAGCCGACGTAAAGATGGTTGGGACCAATGGTTTTTGGGCTTGAACCTCAGGGAGGCTTCCTACATACCTTTCCTTGGCAAGGATCAAAGTCCACGTAGTTTGGGATGGTGTTTGGGGATTACACTCTAGGCTGCCCAGGGAGAGTGTTGTGGTCGATGCTTAATCTAAGCCCACATGAGTCATGCTCGGTGTGAGGAACAAGAGGCAGCAGATACCTGGTGATAACATTGCAAAAGGTGCATTTGTTGGAAGTGGAATGAGTCTTATACATGGTTAGCAGCCCAAAATGGAAACATGGTCTTACACATGGTTAGCGGCCCAAAATGGAAATAGGGGCTTATGCATGGTTAGCGGCCTAGGGATATGGAGATTGGGAATTACTCCAGGGTGGAGGCCCAGTGGCAATAATGCCCAAAGGGAGAGAGATTTGGCACCGAAGAAAGGAGGGCTATGGTGCCCATCCCCCCTCTCTAGTCTTTGGCTAGGAAGAATATAAGAGGATCATGGATGTTGCCTCCCACAAGAAAGGCTAGGGGATTACACCAAGGTGGTTTAACTTTCCCCATGAACAGATGGCACTCTGATAAAGAGGATCTATTTCCATGTGAGGAATGATTTCACCCCCGTGGAGACCAGTGGGCGTAAAGAATGTCCGAGATGGGGCACCTTGCGTATGATTAAAGGGGCGGGGTCACAGTTTAACGTCATGTGCTGAGGACGATGGTGCTTGGAAGTTTAACGTTTTGCAGCTCAGACGAGGTGGGTTTACTCCACACCCCTAGGACTTACATAACCGATACCTACTGTCCCTTGAGGAAGAAAATACATCAACAATGCCATTGTGAGGGGGTGTTATGGAATGATCCATTTAGGGTCCACATTAGCATGGCTATGTGAAGAAAGAATAGCTGTTAGCATACCTATGCGAAGAAGCATGAGGCGAAGCAATGAAATGAGAAGTACCACCCAAGAGACTTTGAAATCACTTCATGAAAACCGAGAGGATATCATGGGAAAAGGAGTTGCAAAGCAAAGGGGTTAATAGGTAGAAGGCTCGTGAAGCTCTGGTTCTCCATGTAGTGGAGGGGCTTCGCAAAGGGGTATGCTTCGTGAAGTGAAGTGGCCTAGCCTAGGCATAGGGAATAGGTGCATATGGAAGGTGCTTTGTGAAGTGGAAAGGAATTCACAGAGTAGTGCTTCACAAAGCAAGGGTGCCCTGCAAATCATAGCATTGCGAAGCAATATTCTTCGTGAAGCACATTGACCCTGCCTTAGCATGTGAGTAACATGTGCATGGAGGGTATTTCACAAATCATAAGTGCTACGCAAAGACCTGAGTCCCCCTGGGGATCCCCTTCCTTTGTGGATGCCCGTGGGATCCGTGAAGGGCATCCCTCTTTAAAGAGGGGCGGAATTCAAGCCAAGGGAGAGGCACTTCAAGATGCTAAAGTACCTTGAAGAGATCATGGTTCATAGAGCAGAAATTTCTTCACGATTTGAGAGCTAAGAAGGAGAAAGGTCGGAGGATCCATCCTTTGGGCTTAAGGGGAGCCCAGTATTTATATGCAAGAGGCTCCACAAAGTAGATCTTTCTGGGTGTGAAGAAACGTGGAATTTTATCACAATCGCGAAGCCTCCCGCCTCCTTGCTATGCGGCAGATTTGCAAACGTAAACAGGTTTGCAGATCCTCCCACCTCCTTACTCTGCGGTGGGTTCACAAATGTAAAATGGGTTTGTGGAGCCTCCCGTCTCCTTGCTCCGTGGTGGGTTAACAAACGTCAAATGGGTTCATGTAGCCTCCTGCCTCCTTGCTCTATGGTGGGTTCACAAATTTCAAATGGGTTTGAAGAGCCTCCCGCCTCCTTGCTCTACGGTGGCTTCATGAAGGGGGAGCTTTGCATCGGTCGCGGTGATGCGGGGCTCCACAGGCAAGCTTTGCAAGGCACCCCAAGAGGCCTTGCATTTTCTTCTCCTCTTCCCAAATTTTGGTGCCAACACTCATCCATATAACATAGGGATCTTCCCCTTATCTTGTCCTGAAAACATGAAGTCTATTCAGGTACTGATCAGAAAACCCAAGTAGGGTGTGAATACAACTCAGTAGGCCACCACCAATGATATCTAAAACAATATCCAGTCTATAAACGTGTATCCAGTTTTATAAATAATAAATCACAATAAAGTAAATAGTTATCACATTTCATTATTATTTAATTAACCACATAAATCACCCAGGATCACGATGACACCTGAACCATAAATACCTACTTCAGCCCGTGCTAGAGATTTTGAACGATATCACATAGGGAATCACAATTAATTATAACATGGGCTTCCATTATCCATTTAATTCAATTTCATATCATAGATACTTGTAACCATAGTCCAATTCCAACATTTTGAGCCTAGAATATTATGTATAGAACCCTTTGGGATTTTGAAGCATCAATCCCTATCCCACACCTCATTGTTATCATATATAGGCTTTTGAAGTATCATTCCATGTCCTACACTCATAGTAAACACATATGGGATTTTCAAGAATTAGTCCTTATCATACACACGTATATCACATATATCACAATATCATATATATCACATATATCTCATTAATTAAGGTTAATCATTTTTAACCTTCTTATCACACATTCTCATCACGGTATACCATTTAAATTTACCAAACAATCAAGGTTCATCACTTTAATTCACATGGAATAATATAAACAATTCACCATTAAAACATTTATCAATATTTAATAATACAAACCATTAAACCTTTAAGGTTAATATAACCATCCCTTAATTCCCATTAATCAATCAATTCATAATCACATTAATCAACCAATTTTACAATCCCATTAATTAATCAACCAATTAATTAATTCTATTCAAGATTTAATTTAAAATAAAATTTCTCAATAGGGAAATTGTAATTACTCAATTGCATACATGAAATTCTAATCAAGACTATGAGAATTTAACTTTAGACCACCTACCTCAAGATCATTGATGGATGTTTTTCCAATAGAAAATCCAAAAATTGAAATGAAATTCTTGAATTCACAATGGTGTAGGAGATCTAAAACCAAATCCAAGAAACAATATCAAACAGATCAATATCCAACAAAACTTAGATCTAAACCACTACCAATAAGGAATAAAACATTACTCTTCATCCAGAAAGAGAGACGAGAGAGAGAGGAAACCACACGAGAAGAGATCACATACCAGAAGAGGTGTATATCCTTCAATCATATCTTCAATTCATCAGGAAAAAAGTTTGAGGGGACTAGGAATCTGTTTGGGAGCTCCCAAAAATGAAGAAAAAATGTTAGGTCCGATCTAGGTCAAATTAGGGTTAATACTGAGGGATTCAAAAATTTTAAAATAATTTTTAGAGGGATTAAAAACTATACGCATGTTTTCCTAGGATAGAGTGCATGGTTTTCCAAACCATGCACCCTAACCGTTTACCTCACCCTAGGGTTGCATGGTTTGGAAAACTGTGTGTCTACTGTGAAAAAACCCTCTGTTTGGGTTTTCATGGTTTGGGGGAGGGAGGCTGTATGGTTTGGCCAAACCATGCACCAACTGTGCGCCAAACCCTATCTCTCCAAATAGGTAACATGGTTTTATGGAAAAAACCACATGGTTTTCTATAACTATGTTCCAACCATGAATCGACTCTTTGGCTTAAAAAGTTATTCAATTTCACCTGAAACAACCTAAGGTAATCACCCAAACAAATTATAACCAAGAAAAGGCAAAAGAGTACTTGAAAATGAGTTCTATAAATATTTAGAAAAGGTTAGAAACTTATAATTGTTCATTATTTTTATCAGAAATTATTATATGAAATAGTTTGAGGAGATAAAATAATTAAATTTATGGTAAAAGTTACTGAGTTTACCAATACACTATCTCAATTTGCAGAAGTGATTATATTTCCACTATAAAGAGAGTACCTATTCATATCACACAAAATTCTAGAAAAATAAAAAAATATTAGTAATTAAAGAAGTCATAGTTATAATTTATTTTATAGGATAGGCCTCACAAGATAATAAATCATTTTTTAGAATAATGAATCATTTATAAGTGAATTTAATAATTATAACTACCATGTAAGGGTGATAAATACATTATAAAAGTATAGGATATCAATATACTAGATTAACTCTATGAAATGAGGCCTTTAAATGTTATTAAATTCATATAGAAATACATTAAAGCAATATTATTTAGATCTACGAAAGTTAAGATCATTGTATATGTATGGATAATCACCAAAATAGTATTTAAGATACTAAAAGATATTAGAGAAAATCTTAGATATCCCAATAAGGATAAAGAAAACCCTTTTAGAATCAATACCATCACTAATGTGAATATTGAATATAATATAAAGTAAAAAAATATTATTTTATTAGAAATATGAATTATAATCACATGTCCAACAAAAGTAGCTTTTGGAAGATCAATCTATGAGTGGGTTTCCAAGGGATCCAAGATCTATAAAATTCATCTTATCAAATGATGAGGAAATGAAAGTGGATCCATTAATAGAAAAAAAATAATAAAATAATAAATCTATTGAATTGAAGATGTTGGAATCATAAAAATAGAATATGTTTGATAATGATAAAATTATTCCTAAATGGTTTGGGACCTTGAATATTTCATAAGAAAATAATAAAAGAAAGTTAGTTTCTAAATAGGTTGTTGATACAATCAAGCTAAAGAAAATAAATGTTCAAAATTGAATAAAAGGCTTGAAACCAACCGTTTACAAAATTTAGAAAGTTTTAAAAATAAACACTTACAAAAAAAAATTATAAATAGATTTATAAAATAAAATATAAACTGGAAAACAAAAAAATATAGATTGAGTAAATAAAAAAATAATATAAAGAGATGATAGTAGAAGCCATGGATATGAGTTCTTAAGATAATAATAAAAGAACAGGGAAGCAAACCCAAATGCTTAAGGAATTTGAAAATTAGTAGTGAGGGTTTGTTGGATATAGTGGGGAGACTATACCCTCTAGTATAGTGTGACCATCATAGTGAAAATAAGATAAATAACTTAGAACATAAAACTCAAGTAGATAAATAGGAAAATACCAAATAACCCAATGATAGTAAACCGTGTTATGCCTTACAACATGAAAAACTAAATGTCATGATTGGAATCATACAAGAAAATAAACGAAAAGAAAAATTAATAACAAATACTCCCAAAACCTATCCAAAAACCCATGTTAGATATCAACTGCAATCTCTAGACCCATAAAAAATCAACCAATCAAGAAAAGGTCCCCTTTCCCTTGTCTAGAACCGCATCCATGAAGTCCACCTAGGTACCAAATGATGGTCTAAACAAGGTGTGAGTAAAACTTAGTAGTACACCACTAATAGTGTATAAACAAATCCAATTTGAGTAATAGTTCATGCAATATTATTATAAATAAGATCATGAAGTATAAATACAAATTAAACACCCAAATAAAATCATTAACCCTCAAGCTCCAGGTTGACACCTGGGGTTAGACATACCATCTATGACATAATTCCAGATATCTTAATCTATTCCAATCACTAAGTCCAAGTGGATTCCCATGACAAAGATCTATTTCACATTTGGATCACACCTAACCCAAGTAAGACTTCTATACTAAGGGAATTTCATATATTCTATAGGTTAATGGAATCTATGCAAATTCCCATGCTAGAGTGACTTACATGTTCCCAAGGTGAATTACCATGATAAGGGAAATTTACAAATTTTAATTTCAATGGATCTAATGTTATTTCCCATGCTAGGGGCACTTACAAGATCAAAATACATCATTCCTATTGTAAATTCCCATGTTAGGGATGATTTAATAGTTCATATAATAAGTACATGAAAGATCCTAAGTATTACAAATAACAAACATGATAAACATGTTAGGCTATGAAAAATTGGTTAATTTAAGATAAATACCAATTATCATTCCATTTATTCCATTATTTCAAGTCCCAATTTCAATTAAAATATTCCAATATTTCGATATTCCAATATACCATTTCCAATTTAATGCTAATCATACCATCACATGATAAGTTACCAATTATCACAATAATTGTAACAATTACAATTCACATTCCATTTATACCCAATTACCATTTCACATATCAAGAAAATATCCAATTTAAATACAAAATTTTAGTCATTCCTTATCCCAACCCCCAAATTTAGGTATATGGCACCAGACTCATAGGTTCCATGTTCTGACTAAAGGCCAATGATAGAGACACCTTTTGGATGGTTGATGGTTCAAGGTATCATTCACCAATAGAACCGACGATATCCATGGAAGTTCTAAGTAATATGATTAAATAATTAATAATTAATTCTAATTATAAGAGGCCATATATATCACGTTTCGGCATGATCACACATGTTTCACATACTATACAAAAGTAGAACTTAGGGAGTCACTTTATATCACTTAACTCAAAAGTAGAGAATAAAAAACCAAGGTTGAGTGTCTAGATAAATTTACCACACCATAATCCACTATGTAAAATTATTGATCCACCATATCAATGTCAGAAGAATAACATATTAGAAATAAATAAGAGGAATTAAACAATTCCAAGAAAAACTTTCCAAAACTAGGTCACCAAATCAAACAAGGGATCATGGGATCAAGGTTTTATGTTGGAGAAGTTTGTGAATCCTTATAGAACCCTTAAAAATTGATAATTTTTAGTTAGGGTCAAATGAAGGATAATTAGAGTTTAAATAGGTGTTTCAAAATGTAGAAATATGATTTTCTCCTTTTTATCCCAGCTCATCTCGGTGCCACTAGCTTTCCATGGGATGCCACTATAAATTTGATGGTACTAGGAAGTGATCTTACAATATAGGGAACCCCCTATCTAGTGGGTCTCATTAGATGGCTGGTAAGATTCCTATATCTATAACTGGATAATGTCCAGTCCATTGGCTAGCCTATGAAATTTAAACTTCTCTAATGCTATATACTACTACTAGTCTTCACCATTAATCCTCATATAAGTCCCAAAAAACCTCAAAAACAACACTTTAAACAAGAAACAAGGATAATTTATATAAATTTAAATGATTCAATAGAAACTTAAGAGATTAAATAGGGAATTTGAAGAGAGATTGCACCTGATAAAGAGAGCGGTCTTAAAACCACATCACTATATAACAGATCATCTCGAAGCTCTACTCTCAAGCATCACTAAGAGGTATTAGTGAAATAATCAGGTGACTATTCCCACAAATTCAAATCATTATCCCATGCCTTCTCTTAAACACACCCATGTTTCTACTTCACTCGTATGAGGGGAATGGTATTATAAAGACCCCTACCCTAGTATCCCAGAGTCGGTGGTCACTTTATTACATTGGTACTAGATACAAGTGATCACATCTCAAAGTAATGAATAGTTTAATAGTATTAGAAAACTAGGTACATGATTGAATATCAAATTTCAATTTAAAACTTAAAATAAATCATAGTAATTTCACTGGAAACACCATTTACCCTTTAGAATATACCTACACATCAATCATAAAACATTTCCAGAAATTTTAGGGAAAGGAAACATAAGAAAGGGGTGAGCTCATATGATCAATAAGGGTATGCATACAGTGGAATATATTATGAATAATTAAGGAATAATCAATATATCAAGGTAAATATATTAAAACAAATGAAAATTAATCAATAAATTTATCATAAATAATAATATGACATGAATAAATGATGATTAAATAATTATATAAAAATAATCACATGAGCTTGAAACTTATCCATGGATATCATAACTAATAAAATAATCACATGGAATTCAACAACCAATCTCATGATGAGGGAATTTATAATGATAGACATCATAAACATAACATCAAGTCCTCATTCCATAAAATCTTATATAAATGTGTAATGCCTTAGATAAATACCCAAGCTAGTTTATCTCATGAGACCTACCAATGCATCAAGGGGATATAGGAGACCCCTCCCATCACTTACTATGTAAAATTTATTCATCATAAAAAAGGGGTGAAACATAATAAACATAAAAACTTCTATTTAAAAACTATCATATGAAATGTTAATACTTTCCTCAATTAATAAAAATAATCATAAACAGTTTAGAGTAATATGGAGAATGATATCAAAATAGTATATCCCTTGTCAAACTGATCATAAAACATTCAGAGAAATAATAAATATGGTATCATTATATCATATCCCTAGGTTATCATAAATAAAACTAGGGTTTTAGTCATTGATGAATATAAATACCATAAATATGTTATTAAAAACATTCTTGAGGAAAATACCCATTTCACTTTAAAAATCAATTTCAAAAACTAAAAATTTATAGAAAATTAGGAAAAAAATATCTTTGAAAAATAATCATGGAAAATTGTAAAGTAATATTCAAATAAATGAGTGTTCATGATGATATGAAATTCCATATATACCATATAAGTTAAAAAACACTCCTTTCACACTGTTTTAAAAGGGTAAAAAAGTACCTCATTCAGAAAACAATAAGAAGGTTCCTTTAAAAAAGTTTTGTAAAAATTTAAAAAAGGTAAAAATGTATTTAATAAATAATTTTTAGGATGTTCAAAACATTTTTGATTTTTTGAAAACATGAATATTGAAGAAAAAGGATTTTTGACCAAAGAGAAAAATAAAGTCATCTTTTCTTAAAAAAAAATTTCTAAATCATTTTAAGTACCAAAGAGAGTAAAATTATAATATTACTTAAAATTTTCACAAATAACTAGTGGAAAATAAAATATATTTAGTTTAATATATAGATATCAAATAATTTCCCTAATGGAAACTTAAACATAAACCATCTTGAATAATGATGAGATTGTGAAATAAACCCTCAACTCATGTCTAATTTTCTTTTTATGTGTCAGAATTTCCCATATAATAAATAAAGATTTATTATACATATATTCTAGAACTATATATATATATATATCACTAATTTATTGAAAATTATTTATTAAATCACTATTTCAGGTGATAAGTACTTCGTTTTTCATGCATGTTTTAGTTCAGTTTTCTTGGTACTTGTAATTTGATAATGGTTTTTTAATCTATAGAATTTTAATAATATATAAAAATAATATATATATATATATATATTTATATTCATCCATAAAATTTATTGAGATAAAAATAAATTACACCATTCATGGAGATGATAGGCCGTACGTACGCATAAACACTATTTTCATTATTTAACGGATGGAACGAATGAATGGTAAATAATAATTAACCTTTTAAGAATAATTATTATATAATAAAAATTATATATATTTATTAAATACATCCTTATTACTATCCAAGTAAAATTTAAGTGAAAAACAAATCACATCACTTTATGGAGGTGGTAGTCCACATGTACGCACGAGCAATGTTATCGTTTTCTAATGGATTATAAGGTAAAAAGTATATATTATATTATAATTACAGAAGAATAATTATGTATTAAATATTATATATAAATATTATACTTATCATAATATCTATTTATAAAATATAGTAATGAAAATTGAATTGTATCGCTACTTGGAGACGGTATGCTGTACGAACACACGAGCGATACTTTCACTTTATATTTTATGGGAGAAAGGATGAATAATTTTGGTTTACTAATAATAATAAAATTTATTTATATTCATGATACTTAATTTATTATTTTATGGTAAAGAAAATATATTTATAGGATGTAAAATAATAAGTAAAAATAAAGTGATCGATTAAGGCGATTACCCCTTCTTTGAAAGAACTCCTTTAGAAATCCTCTTAAGAGCCCTATGGTTGGTATTTTGGGATGACCATTACCACTATAATGTGGTTTGGGGAGTGTATAATAAATTTTGGTAGGGTTTGGTCTAGTTATAAGGCTCAAAATGGTGTGTATAAGTGATATGAGGATGTTCCCTTTTATAATTGTGGTGAGGGGAACTTTTAAAATCTATTAGAATATAAAATTATAATAAAGTCATTCTCAATTAAAATGATTCCAAATGGACATATATTAAAAAATAAGGTAGTATGGGGTTGAAATAAAATCAAAAAATAAATTTCAAACAACTTTAAGTGGTGTTTTAAATCTTATCTTTTTGTTTAACCCCATAGTTAACATATATTAACATTAACCGTGATAATGTATTTTTCACTATTAAAGGGTTATAATTTTACATATAAGGTAAAAATTGGTTCATAAATTAAAAATGAATGACATTTTGGACTATATATTATAAAACTCTTCCTATTTTAAAATTTTTATGATTTTTAAGTAATTTAATAAAATATTATTTTGATAAAATATCATTAATGCTAATTATGACATTATTCAATTAATTTGACTTTAAAGACAACAAGACAACGGTTTTACTTTAATATAATCTATTTAAACATCAATAATATTTCATATTAAACTTTTAAATTCATGGAACACTATAAATCACCCAAATTATATCACTTTTAATATTTTTAATATCATTTATTTTATATTTCCATTAATTGAATAAATACTATTTCGACGTTACGTAAGAATTTCGGGTAATTATTTAATAACTAAAATTATAAATAAATAAAAATCATGAAAATAATTTTATTATTCTCAAAATAGACATTTATATTCATTCATAACTTTCATTTTTCCCTATATGAACTCATAAGATATATTTAAAACCAAGAGAGTGACATTTTGTAAATTTCTTTGATTTAAATATTATATTGGTTATTTTAATGGACACATGTCCATTAAAAAAATCAATTTCAAGAATAATGTGATAATAGTATAATTAAATTCATCCAATAATAATTAATATGAAATATTATGACCGTATCACCAAGTTTTAACCTAGCTTAACCCAATTTACCCTTTACCAAGATGATAAATTTTACCATGGTTACTATTAATATTAACAAAAAGTAAAATATTTACCAAATTTAGACTTATTGATTATAAATATGGAATCCATTTTTCAAGATTCAATTTATATAGGTGGCAGTAATTAATTTACAATCAAGATGCAAAATGAAATGAAAAACAATTTTTCAGAAAAATGTATTTTTCATGTATAAAAATGTTTTTATACGAAATTAAATCATGAAATTTATTATAATTAACTTAATTGGATTATTAACAATATATGAGAACTAATTTTAGTTTGAAATAATTTTTTAAAAAATTGATCTTTTTAAATTCTTGAAACAAAAATACATTTTTTGATAGAAATCTGTATTTTTCAATATTCATTGGAAAATCAATCTTTTCAAAAAAATATGAAAATTTCACCCTAATATAATTTTGATATGATGATTTAAAAAATGATATTATTTATATAAAAAATAATTTATATTATTTCCAAAAATTAATTATAATATTTTCTCAGAAAAGCAATAAAAAACATTTATGAATAAAACGTATTTATGAAGTATAAAATAACTTTACTGAAAATTGAGTAATTATTTCCTAATGAATTTTTATTGAGTATAAAATTTATATATTTTTCATAATTCAGTCAATACTATTCATACCCACTAATTAAATGGTTAGAAAATAACTGTTACATTAAAGAATAATATTTGAATAGTATATTTCTATTTTTTTAGACTCGATGTTGCATGCTGTGTAAACTATCAAAAATAGTGTTATTTTAAAATCTCAGGGTGTTACAATATCCCCCATTCAATAAATTTTATCCTTGAAATTCAAAATTTTTCTTAGTTTGAAATTTAAAAATTCCTTTATGGAAGAAGAACATTGTATAAATATTTAATAAAACTTCATCTTGAAAAGAGGGAAAGAGATATAAAAAGGTCATCTAGAATAACACATATATAGGGATCCAAATAAGATAAAATTAGTGGGAAGTAAAAATATAGACATGGAAGAGAAAATTATTACTAAGGAACATGGTTAGGAGAATGTTAACGACTGCAAAACTATAAATCAATGATGGATGAAAAGACCATCAATTCATCAAAAATGAATGCAATAAGATAACCTTTTTTTTGAAGATCATTTTTCCTAAAGTTGAGGAATTACTTTAACATCAAGACTAAGAAATTAAGTAAATATAATTTTTTGATGTCTTTATATTTCATAACATCAATTTCATCCTTTGGTTATTCTTTGATCAATTCTCATTTCATATCTTACCTTAAGAAATGACTATCCAATATGAATTTTCTATGTATGAAGCACTAAAATCAACTTAAAAAACATCACATATTCCACAAGGATAAAAATATATTCATCATATATCTAGATATTTTCTATAACCAAAATGGTTAGTGTAGATTATCTAATATTTTTTTAATCTCTAAAACCACAACAATAACAACCAAATTTTAACATAATCCATTCCATAAATGGTCAGCCTTAGGAACATTCTAAAATATGCATGAAAAAAATTAAAAATCAACTTAACATTAATCCATAAAGTAGACTTTAATTTTCACATACCAGATATATGAATAACTTGATCATATATTCTACTAAAATATGGTAATTACCACAATTCATAAATGAAAAGATACAAGATTATAGAAATTAACTCTCTCCTGATTCATTAAATAAAATATAATATTATCAAGTATATTTAAAAAATAAAAAAATGTTTTCAACTCCATAATTAATTATTTTTGTCATCAAATCACTAACCATTTTCAAGGTCACTGATATTATCCCATTTACTTATTCAATTTAAATATTATCTTTATCCAAAATAAACATTATTAAATATACACCCGAAACATATTAAGGGTTATATTTCCCTTATTAATGTATTATCTAAAAATATCACCTTATCATTGAATCACTTTTCTTGGTTATTAGTAAAATTCAACCTATGCTTTCAAATCATTAAAGAAAATCTACTATGGTACAATCCTTATATAGTTCTTGATTATTATAACTAGAATATCATTAATAAAAAATTATACAACATAATTCTTGAATCCAAATACACAAGCAATTTAATCATTCAACTTCAATAGTAGTAATAACATAAGATTAACATTAATACCTTTTCTTCTTCTGAGGTATACTCCTTTGACGCTTGGGGAATTAATTTGCATAGTACCCCATCTCCTTATAGTTGAAACACTGAACATTAAAGGTTTATTTCTTACCCTTAAATTCACGTACCTAATTTCTTTTCTTTTAACACTTGAATAAAACTCGCATTATATTCAAGAAAGTACCAGAGTGTTTCTTTCCACAATTATCACATGTGGGAAAATCCTTCTCTCTCTTCTTCTTATCCATTTTTTGATATTCTATCCTTTTATTTTCTTTATTTCCTTTAAATCCATAAGACTTGGGGATTTTTTTCTCTATCATGATAGAATATGATACTATATCCTCATATGATAAGAAATTTTTGGGATACTAGTTCCCTTCAAAGGATTAGATTTATCCCATCAAAGAAATGAATAATATTACACTTTGGATTATGTATATAGTACGCAACATGCCTTTATAAACTTTTAAAGTTGGCTTCATGCATATCAATATTTTCCTCTTCCTTTTGTTTTAGACTTAAGAATTGTCTATTTATATCTGCTTATTGTTCGTGAAAAAAATATTTTTCTAAGAAAAGTTCCTTAAAATTATTACATTCCATTCTCAATATTTACTCATTATACATAGTATTTTGAATCAATAACCACCATTGATCTGTATCCTCTGAGAGAAAATAAAAACCCATTACATCCTTCTCCCTTTCATTACTTCCTAAAGCAAGAAATATCTTCTCTAAGGAACTTATCCACTGGTCATCTACAAATGGGTTTGTAGTCCCATTGAATTATGAAAATTATTGATGTATGAAGTGATATAAAATTATTGCACCACGTTATAGATCTATAGGATGATCCATATTATTCAGGTTATTGGTAATAACTCATTTCAGCTACCCCAATATAGTTATAATTTTTTTTAGAACCAACTATAGCTCCAACTCCAGCTTCATTATCTTTCCCAAGAGGTAAATATCTACATAGATTATATGCATTGATATAGTTTCCATTCGTTCTAATAGGCTCCATTTATAAATAATGGAATATACTAGATTATATTATAACATTATGAACCATAATGTAAAATTTTAAAAATATCTATACACTTAACATAAATTGAAAATTTATAAATAAATAATCTCAAAATCATAATCTTGGTTTCTTTTGGAATATTCTCAAAGTCAATCATAGTTGTATATACCCTAGTATATGTTTTCTTAAATATAGTTCCCAAGGTTTATATTAAAATTTCTCTGATACCAACTATAAATACCCCAACCTTACAAGCCTGAAGTTGGTGGTTACTTTATACATTTGTACTAGATACATGTGATCACACCCCAAAGGACTGAATAGTTTATTAGTCTTCATAAACTATATAAAAGTTTATATATTATATTAAAATTGAAAATATAAAATACAACATATTAATCTCTATGGGAACACTATTTTACCCCATTGAATATCCTTTCATATTAATTATAAAATATTTCTTAGCATCCTAAAGAAATAAAAAAAATAAATAGGTGAGATCAGATTCTTAGTAAGGGTATGCATACAGTGGAATCTATCATGAATAAATAATGCACAATCAATATGATAAGGTTCAAATTTTAAAACACATGCCATTTAATCAATAACTTGATAATGGAGAATAGTATGACAAGAATAAATTAAAATCTAATAATTCCATATAAATAATCACTTGAGATTGAAACTTATCAATGAATATCATAATTAATCAAATAATCTAAAGGAAATAAATAAATAATCTCATAATTAGGAAATGAATAGTTTTGAAAATTAAAAACTTACCACGAAGGCCTTATTCCAAGGCATCTTATATAAATGGGTAAGGAATCAGCCGAATACCTAAGCTAGTTTGTCTTATGAGACCTACAAATGCATCAAGGGGCTATATTGGGCCCCTACCATAAATTTATAAGTCTAATTAATTCATCATATGAAAGCAGTGAAACATAATTAACATAAACATTCATATTCAAAAAACAGAATATGAAAATTTAATACTTTCCCCAATCAATAAAAATAATCATAAAGCATCCAAAGTAATACGGAGAATGATATAAAAATAGTATATCCCTAGTCAAACTAATTATAAAACATCTAGACAAATAATAAGTATTTTATCATTATAACATATCCTTAGTATAGAATAACTAAAATGATTATTTTTTTCATTGTTGAATAGAAATATAATAAATATTTCATTAAAAATATTCTTGGGTAAAATATTATTTTCTTTTTGAAAATCACTTTTAAAAACAAAAAATTTCTATAATATTAGGTAAAAAATTTTATTTGAAAAATAATTAAGAAAAATTATAAATGAAACTTTAAATTAACGAGTAGTCATGATAGCGGGAAATTACGTATATGATGTATAAGTTAAAAAATATTCCTTTTACATTATTGTAAAATGGTAAAAAAGTAACTCATTCAGAAAATGAAAAGAAGATTCATTACAATTTTTTTGATAAAAATTAAAACATGGGTAAAAATATATTTAAAAAATCATTTGTAGGATGTTGAAAACATTCTTGAAAATACTTTTAGAAAACATTGATATGGAATAAAAATGATTTTCGACTGAAGAGAGAAATAAAGTTAGCTTTTCTTAAAAATATTTTCTCAATAATTTTAAGTATCAAAGAGAATAAAATGGTATTATTACTTGAAAAGTTCATGAATAACCATAGGATAATAAAATATATTGGTTTTAATATAGAAATATCAAACAATTTCCCTAAGAGATACTTAAACATAAATAATCTCAAATAATGATGAGACTATGAAATAAACCCCTACCTCAGGTATGATTTCCTTCGTACATGTCTGAAACTACTATCTAATAAATATAGATTTATTTTAAATGTATTATGTAAAAATAATGATATATATCATACCATATATTATTTACTTATAACCTTTTATCATTAGTTTATTAACAATTCATTATTAAATCACTATTCTTGGTGATAACTACTTTGTTTTTCATGTATATTTTAGTTCGGTAATTTTGATCCTTGTACTTTGATCATGGATTCTTCATCTAAAAAATCATAATAAGTATATAAAAATCATATATATTCATTACATACATATTTATATTCATCCATAAATTTTATAGATAGAAAAATGAATTACATTGTTCATGGAAACAGTAGGTTGTACGTACACATGAACATTGTTTTAATTTTTCAAATGATGGAATAGAAGAAAGTTAAATGATAATTATACTTTAAATAATAATTATTATATCATATATATCATATATATGAATTAAATATATATTTATTACCATCCAATTAAAATATAAATGAAAAAAATAACATCACTTTATGGAAGTGGTAGTCCACACATATGCACGAGCAATGTTATCGTTTTCCATTGGATTGGGAGATAAGAAGGTAGATATGATATTATAATTATAGAATAATAATTATTTAATAAATATCATATATAAATATTAATATTATCATAATACCCATCTATAAAACATGGTGATGAAAAATGAATTGTATCGCTACGTGGAGATGATAAGCAATACGTACGCATGAGCGATACTTTTACTTTCTATTTTATGGGAAAACTGAAGGATGATGGTGGTTTAATAATAATAATAAAATTTCAATATATTTAAAATATTGAATTTATCATTTTATGATAAATATAATATATTTATAGTAGGTAAAATAAGAAGTAAAAATAAAGTGATTGATTAAGTAAATTACTTCTTCTTTGAAAGAATTCTTTTATATATTCTCTTAAGGGCCCTAGGGTTGGTCTTTCTGTAAGTCTAGAACCTCTATAAAGTGTTTAAGTGAGTGGATAAGTGAATTTTGTAGGGTTTAGTTGATTTAGAAGTCCCAAAGTTGTGTGAATAAGTGAGGGTAGGAGGTTCCATTTTATAATTAAGGTGAGGGGCACTTTTGGAATTTCTTAATAGATTAAATTATAATAAAGTCTTTCTCAATAAAAATGATTCAAAGTGGACATATATTAGAATATAAGGTCTTATGGGGTTAAAATAACATCCTATAATAATGTTTTTAGGTTTAAGTGGTTGTTTAAACCTTATTTTTTGGTTTAACCCCTTAGTTAACCTATTTTAACATTAACCGTGATAATGTATTTTTCACTCTTAAAGGGTTATAATTTTACATATAAGGTAAAAAATGATTCATAAATAGAAAATGGATTAAAATTTAGACCATATATTATACACCTTGTCTTATTTCAATGTAACGACTGAATATTTTTATGAAATATTTCTCTTTAAATAATTTCATTTCTTCAATAGCTTGAGTTGTATGTAACACTGAGTTTAAAGGAATTACGATACACTATTAACACATTATTATTTAATGAAAAAATTATAAACTAGACATTAATTTATTTAGTATGAATATGATTAAATAATTTATTAAATATATATAAACTTCCTACTCAATATAATTGTATTGATAAATGCTTAGTAAATAATCATTCATTTTTTAGCAAAGTTATTCTATTATTAAAAAATACATTTTCTCCAAAATGGTTTTTATTACAAGGGAATATTATAATTAATTTTTGAATATTTTAGAAATTTTATTTTACAAAAATTAATTTTATTTTTGAATTCATCAATTCAAAATTATCTTAAGATGAATTTTTGAGATTTTTTTTAAATTATTAGTTTCTCAGTGAATAATGAAAAATATTGATTTTTATAAAACTGTATTTTTTTATATTAAAATATACCTTTATGATTTTAAGTTTATATCAAATTAAATTAATTAATATTTAGTTATATATATTATAATTAATTACATTTTAATCAATCCTTATACCTTATTTTTTATAAGTACATTTTTGGGATTACAACACATTTTTTCAAGAAAACTATTTTTCATTGCATTTTGAGGGATTAATTTTAAATTAGATTATTAAAAATATATGAGTTAAATCATGAAAAATGGATCCCATATTTTTAATTAGTGGGCCCAAATTTTTTAAATATTTTCATTTTATTTTTGGTCATTAAGAATAGTAACTATAATAATTTTATTTCCATAGTAAGGGTAAATCAGGCAATTTAGGTTAAAAATAAAATGATAAGAACAATTAAATTACCCCAAAAATTACCTAAATTTTATTTTATGAGTTATTTTTATCCATAATAATCCAATTTTTTGTTTTATGACCTTTTTATCCATTTGTATGCGATTATGAACTTTATAGTTTTTTATTTCTAGAAAAGTCAAACATGTTACACTCTTATTTTTAATGATAATAATATTTTAATATGGGGTTTTCTAGAGGATATGTTAAAATATAAGTAGTATTTTTAAATATAAAATATTTATATTATTCATTTTATCTTATTTTTAAATTTTATGGAAGAAATAATTACCTTGACACATTAATTATTCAATTAATGAAAAAATAAAATAAATGATACTAAAAATATTAAAAGTAACCTAATTTGAGATATTTAAAGTAATACAAGGTTTCTATAAATGACCACGATTTTTTTATGAAATAATAAAATTTTTGGTTCTAATTTTACTTGTTTTATTTATGTTTTTAAATTCGAAGTAATGAATAATATCAAAATTTACAATAATGATATTTTATGAGATTAATATTTTATTAAATTTCTTAAAAATCATAAAAAAATTAAATAATAACAAAGAGGATAATATATGGTTTAAATTATAATACCCTGCTCATTTATAGTCCATTCAAAAAAAATTTCTTCTATAATAGTGTTAATATATTTTAATCTTTTGAGAAATTTCAAAAGTGCCCCTCACCTAAATTATAAAAGGAAACCTCCTCATTCATTTAATTACACTACTTTGAGCCTTATATCACAACTATGATATTAAAATTTATCTTCTAAACTTTACTAGAAAAATTCTATAGGTTATTTTATTCCCAAGATACCAACCTCATATCCCTTTAGAGGAGTTCTAAAGGAGTCGATTTAAAGAAGAGGTAATCGCTTTAACTGATCACTTTATTTTTATACTCTTCTTTAACTCATATAAATCTATTATATTAATCATAAAATAATAAATTATATATCATAAATATACAAAAAATGTTATTATGATTATAAAAACACCATTATACACCCTCTTAACCATCAAATAAGTAGTGAAAGTATCACTCGTGCGTACATATGACTTACCGTATCCATGTAGCGATACAATTCATTCTTCATCACCATATTTTATAGATTATAATTAAGATGGGATTAATTTTTATATATGATATTAATAAAATTATTATACTTATGGAATGATAATATCATTTATAACTTCTTGTCATCGAATCTTTTGGGAAATGATAATGTTTCTTGTGCGTACATATCGACTACCATATTCATGATGTGATGTGATGTGATTTGTTTTTTATTTATATTTCAAATGGATGTTAATAAGGATTAATTTTATGAATATATATGATATATATGATATATATGATATAATGATAATTATTTAAAGTTGAATTATTATTTACTTTTATTTCATTCCATCAATCAAAAAATGGAAAACATCATTCATGCATACATACGACCTACCGTCTCCATGAACGGTGTAATTCATTTTTCCATATCTAATTTTTATAAATGATAATAAATATGTATATAATTAATATAGATTATTTTTATTAAATTCTTAAAATTATAGAAATTACGGTAATATGATCAAAGTATTAGAACCAGGACTTCCAAACCAAAACATGTTTGGAAAATGAAGCAATTATCACCTAGAACGGTGATTTTAATAACAAATTATTAAAAAACAAGGGATAAGATGTTATAAATAAATCATATATTGTATGATATATACATGGTTATGGAATAAATTTATAATAAATCCATATTCATTATACAGGATATTTGAATGTGAACAAGAAAAGGTGATACTTGAGGTAAAGGTTTATTTTCAAATCTCATCATTATTTAGGATTATTTATGTTTAAGTATCCACTGAGGAATATTTCTCTTCTATGTACATGTTTTATAAATATTTTTTCAATTTTTTTCTATTATCCATTTTTTTAAATTCATTTTTACCAATGTTTTTATTTTTACTAAATAGTTTTAAATATTTTTTCCTTTTTCCCAACAAGGTACTTTGGGGAGTTTCTGAAAAAAGTATGGAAATAATGTTTTTTAACTGATACAACATGAGAATATTTTCCCATAATCATGAAATTTTATTTATTTGAATCATCCTTTATAAACTTTCAATTTAATTTTCAATTTTTTTTTCATTTATAAGTGTGCAAATTTAAAAAAAGATGCAATTTCAAAATAGAAAAGTTATTTTCCTCAGGAAAAGTGACATTTGAAAATCATTTTCCATCTAAGATTACATAATTTTATGTCACTTAATACTTAATAGAGATATGATCCCAGGATACCATCCTTATTATTTATATGGATGTTTTTTGTTTATAATGACAACCATTTTCCATGGTTTATTCTTTGATGAAATGTTTATGAAATCTATTTAATTTCATGAGTTTTGCAATGATGAATGTATTATGATCTTATGGTATACATATATATGTATTTATTTATATTAAGTGTGGGAACTATATATCCCTACAATTTATTGGGTAAAACTTAATATCTCAGGATATAACAATGGGAAATAGGTGTGTCCTAATCTACAATGGGAAACAGGTGCATCCTAATATACTATGGAAAATAGGTGAATCCTAGTCTACCATGGGAAATAGGTGCGTCCTAATAAAAAATGGTAAAAAAGTGATATGTCCTGATATACCATATTGATGGTCTTGGTAGATAACCTTGAAATATAAAATAAGTTTCTATATTTATGAAAGTGACACACTTTTATGACACGAACTTATGGTTCATGATTGATTTATGATGATTTCTCACTCTTATGGGCAAGATTTATGAAACATGTTTTATTTCATGATTCATGTTTGTGATCTATGATTGGTTGGTTTTTCACTTTTTATGTCATGTTCATGATCATGTACATTTATTATTATCTTATACTTGCATATGATCATAGATTTATATCTCTTATGTTTACACTTACTGAGAATCTAAGATCACTCTTTCTTATGTTTACTTTAATAGGTTATTAAGAAAGGTTTAGATAGGGTATTACTAAGAGGATTACTATGTGATAAGATATTTGTGGGAGATATTTAATACCTTTCATGAAATAATAAGATTGTGTTTTTAGTATCCAAATATACTAAACAATTATGGTACTCGAGCATGTTTTTATGAAATGTATTGAATATTCATATAAAAATATGTGATTTTTATGTATAAAAACACTAGTTTGTTGCTGTTGGTATCTAAGGAAGGGTTTATAAAATATTTAAAGATTAGGATTAGAAAAAATTTAGTGAGATCCCTAGGGATATGACTAATTATATGTTAAGGGATATGTATAGGGATATTTCTAAAGATAAGTCTAAGGATAATTCTAAGTATAAGAAAATATCCTAGAATTTTGGTGAATGAAAAAGAAAGGGGTTTATAACTAATTAAATCCCTATCTGGATACTACAAGTGGATGTGGCTCTGACATCGAGGAACCTAGGGGTAATTTTTTTGAAAATGGATCATTGATCTTGACTCGATCATCACTCGGTGCATGAAAATGGGCCTTGCTACACACCTGATTTGACACCCTCAGGAGATATGATTTGGAAATTCACAAACTCATTACAAATAATCATGAAGGATTTAAATAATGATTATGAATGAAAGAGGTTAATCCTATGGTGTCATATATATAAAATAATGTGACATGATTTATACATCCTATAAATTATTTTTCATGATTATGTGGTTTTATACTATGATTAGTGTTTCTCACACTATGATTTATAGTTTTAGTCAATGGATTAAACCAGAAGGAACCATGTTAATGATGAGTGCGATGGAAAATGTAATGATTTTACTCCTAAGCAACAAAATGTTATTGGATATGTAATAAAGAATCTTACTGCTATGGTCATGAAAATTTCTTAGGATATAAACCATGTTGTGTTTCTAAATGATTAAAGGAGGGAACTACACACTATTTAATATTTCATGAGGCATCATCCACCTTCTTTTATTGGATTTCATGATCCACTAGTGGTTGAGTGATGGATAAACACCATTGAGAAAATATTTTCTACTCTTCAATGATCAGGAAATGGAAAATTTATCATAGCTATTTATTATTTAGAAGCTGAAGAAGACTAGTGGTGTACTCTTATTAATAACATAAGGGAATAAGAAGAAATTGAATCTATGGAATGAGAAGAGTTTAAAGGGATATTTCTCAGCAAGTACTTCCCTCGTATTCTAAAAAAAATATGGTTGAGGAATTCATTGAGTTTAAGTAAAATGATGATTAATATATTAGTAACTATGAATCTAATTTTACAAGACTTGTAAGGTAAGATTATATTTTAATCATCAAACCTGAACGAAAAATTAATCAATTCTTTGGTAGAATAAAACCAATTCTTCAAAAGGACATGAATATAAGAGAATTTAGTAGCTATGAATAATTATTTTGATGTGAACTGAATATAAAAATAGAAATTGGATATTCTAACCATTCATATGGTTTTGATAAGAAAAGGAATATAGAGTCTCATGAAAACACAAATGGTGGAAAGAAATTCCAGCCATATGTATGAAAGAAATGTGGTAAGAAGAATCAAGGGAATTTATTTAATAGAACTGGGAGGTTCTTTAAATGTGTAAAGGCTGGTCATAAATCCCATGAATTTCAAAATGATACTAACAATCCGGTTAATGGAATTAAGGATAAGAGGACACTAACTAATGCACCACCCACACTCCAGTGTTTCAAGTGCATGGAGTTTGGGAATTATATGAATTAATTTCCTAATATAAGGGCTAATGTGGATGATAATACACAACAACATCTGAAGAAAAAGGAAAAAGGGAAATATTATGCAATCATAAAGGATTAAGTGAACCATGATAATCAGGGAATCCTTATTATTCCCTCCTTATTTTTGAGTTTCATGTTTGATTTTATATGAAATATTCCTATGAAAATATTATTGTCTTTCCTTTAGTGAAATTACATGTGATTACCTCCCTCTACATGTATTATAGAATAATAAAATCATATTTGATATTATAATGGAAAAAATATGAACCCAAGATCCCAATGAAAATGATTTTTTATAAGATAAGAGATCATATAAGAAATAAATGGTAAATTATTTTTTTTATGTGTATATGTATCCATTAACTTAAGAGTTATGGATACCATCATGGGTTTATGAGTTTAAGGTTTATCAAAAGTTCAAATTCATCAAAACCCATTTGAGTTTTTATGTGATGATAGTTTATTAAGATTAAGGATATTTTAAGAGACATTTATAGCAATAAAACCCTTTGGTTTTATATATGATTTAGTGAAAAAGTTATTTAAGGAGGAATGACTTTACAATTTTTGGAAATATTATTAAAGGTACTATTAACCATTAGGGTTTATCTTATCTTTGATGTTGAGTAAATTATGGGTTGTATTTGATCACCATATGAATTTATCAAGATTTATTTCTATTAGATAATATTTCTCTCTAAATCCTATTTCCATAATATACATTAAGGAAGTGGTAAGTTTGGATGGAGTAACACATTCAATTTTATCCAATTGGGATCTAAAGTTTACCTCAAAGTTCTGGCGAAGACTTTAGTAAGATATTGATATAGATTTGAGTTTCAAAATTGCATATCATCCTCAATATATGGTTAGTTTGAGATAACAATTAAAACCCTATAGGATATGTTAAGATCTTGTTTTATGTATTTTAAATTCTGTTGGTATCAAAACCTTCCTCAATTTGAGTTTTCTTTCAATAATAGTTTTTACTCGAGTATTAATATGGATCCTTATAAAGAACTTTATAAAAAGAAGTATAACACCCCAATGTACTGGAATGAAGTTATAGAAAGAAAGAATTGGGAAATGAGAAAGATGATGATATGATATAAAAGGTTAGATCCATTTTGCAACATATAAATAAAACACAAAGTTAAAAAAATGATATGCTGATAATAATTGACGTGATCTAGAATTTGAATTTGGTGAGAAGTTATTTTTACAAATTTATTTAATAGAATACAAAAGGGAAAACTAAGCCCTAGGTATATCGTTCTCTTTGTAATACTTGATCATATAATGAAAATATATTTTCATTTGAAACTTCTACTGAACCTCTCTCAGGTTTATGATGTGTGCCATGTATCTTTCCTAAGGATGTACACACATAATCCTTTACATGTACTAAATTCAGAGGTCGTACCACTGAAGTAAGATATTTCTTATGAATAACAACCGATAGATATTATGGATCATAGATAAAAAGTTTTTTAAAGAAATACCACTATCTTGGTTAAAGTTTTATGGTGAAACCTATAATTTGAGGAAGCTACATGGGAACCTGAGGATGTGATGAGGTAGAGGTATCCTCATCTGTCTGTATCTGAGAGATGAATTTTGAGGGTGAAATTAATTTTAAGGGGGGTATAATGTAACAACCTAATATTTTTATGAAATATTTCTATTTAAATAATTTTATTTCTTTGATATCTTTCATTGCATGCAACACCAATTTTAAAAGAACTGTGATACACTATTAAAACATTATTATTTGATGTGACAGTTATAACCTAACCATTAATTTGGTGGGCATGAATATTATTAACTACTTTATGAAATAAATATATATGTTATACTAAATAAAAATTTATTAAAAAATTCTTAGTAAATAATCATTCAATTTTTAGTAAATCAATTCTATTATTTAAAAGTACATTTTCTCTAAAATTGGTTTTTCTTATGATAAAATATTATAATTAATCATTGAAAGTTTTAGAAAAATTATTTGAAAAAATTAATTTTATTTTTGAATTAATAATTTCTAAACCAAGTCAGGATTATTTTTTTGATAATTTTATTAAATGATTAATTTTTCAATGAATAGTGAAAATATCGATTTTTATAAAATTGTTTTTTTCTTTATATAAAAATGTCTATTTATGATTTGAATTTAATCAAAAAGTAAATTAAGTAATATTTATTTATATATATTATAATTAATTTCATTTTAATAATTTATTATAACTTATTTTGGTATAAGTATATTTTTGGGCTTAAAACACATTTTTCAAGAAATTCGTCTTTCGTTGCATTTTGTAGGATTAATTTTAAATTAAAAATTTCCTCTTCTGTGAGTTGAATCTTGAAAAATTTATTCCAAATTTTAAATCATTTGTTCTAAATTTTTTAAATAGTTCCATTTTATTTTTGGTCATTAATTATAGTAACTATAGTAATTTTCTTACCACGGTAAGGGTAAATCAGATAATTTAAGTTAAATAAAATGAAAAGGATTATTAAATAACCCCATAAATCACATAAATTTTATTTTATGAATTTTTTACATACACATACAATGTTTAGTTTTAGGACCTTTTTTTCCATTTGGATGAGATTAGGAGCTTTATAATTTTTTATTTCAGGAAAAATCAAACATGTCACACTCTTGTTTTTAATAACAATAATATTTTAATATGGGATTATCCAGAGGATTTTTTAACTATAAATGTTATTATTAAATCTAAAATATTTATTTTCATCATATTAATTTATTTATAATTTTTATGTAATAAATAATTACCTTAAATTCTTACACAACGCCGACACAATAATTATTCAAATAATGGAAAAATAAAATAAATGATAATAAATATTAAAAGTAACATAATTTGAGATATTTAAGGTTATCGATGAATTCTATAAATTACCATGACATATTTAAGATATAATAAAATAGTTATTTTAAATTTTACTTATTGTATTGATGTTTTTAAAGTCAAAGTAATGAATTGTATCGAAATTGACAATAATGATATTTTATGGGTTTAATATTTTATTAAATTATTTAAACGTTATAAAAATATTAAATAAGAAAAAAGTGAAAAAATGTGGTCTAAAATTTAATATAATGTACATTTATAGGCCGTCTGGATGCATTTGGAACTATAATAGTCTTAATATATTTTAATCTTTTGAGAAAATAAAAAAGTACCCCTCACCTAAATTATAAAAAGATACCTCCTCCATCACTTCATTACACCACTTTTATACTTATAGATATACCATAATTTTAAAAAAAATTCTCTTCTACACTTCTCTATCCACATTCTAGAGGTGATGGTCTTTCCAAAATACCAACCCTATCTCTTTAGAAAAGATCTAAAGTAACCATTTCGAAGAAGAGGTAATCATTTTAACTCATCACTTTATTTTTATACTCTTATTTACCTTATATAAATATATTATACTCATCATAAAATAATAAATTAAGTATCCTAAATATTCTTAAATGCTATTATGATTATGAAAACACCATTATACACCCTCTTTCCCATAAAATAATAAGTGAAAGTATCATGTGTGCATACGCACAACTTAACGTCTCCAAATAGCGACACAATTAATTATTCAACACCATATTTTATGGATATGAATTATGAATAGTTTAATGTTTATACCTAGGGATTAGTTTTCCCTTCTTTATTCCATATATAAATTTGTAAAAATAACTTCTCACCAAATTCAAATTCTAGATCACGTCGATTATTATCAACATATAATTTTTTTAACTCTGTGTTTTATTTACATGTTGAATAATGGATCTAAAATTGTATATCATCTCATCATCTTGCTCATGTACCAATTATTTATTTCTATAACTTCATTCTAGTACATTGGGGCTCTACACTTCCTTTTATAAAGGTCTTTATAAGGATCCATATTAATGCTCGAGTGAAAACTATTATTGAATGAAAACTCAACTTGAGGAAGGTTTTGATACCAACCTAATTTAAAATACATAAAACAAGATCTTAACATATCATATAGGGTTTTAATTGTTATCTAAAACTGACCATATATCTAAGGATGATATGCAGTTTTGAAACTCAACTCTGTATCATGATCTTACTAAAGTCTTTGCCATAACTTTGAGGTAAACTTTAGATCCCAATCAGATAAAATTGAATGTAGTACTCCATCTCAATGATGTGATGTGATTTGTTTTTGATTTATATTTAAAATGGATTATAATAAGGATGAATTTGATGAATATATATAATATATGTGATATAATAATAACTATTTAAAGGTGAATTATTATTTACCCTTCTTTCATTCAATCAATCGAAAAACGGAATCTATGTTCATTCTTACGTATGACCCACTATCTCCATGAATCATGTAATTAATTTTTCTATCTCTAATTTTTATTAACAATTATAAATATGTATATAATTAATATATATTATGTTTATTCCATGATTAAAATTCTATAAATTATGGTACTATGATCAAATTATAAGGACCAGGACTGCCAAACCAAAACATGTTTGGAAAACAAAGCCATTGTCACCAAGAACGATGATTTTAATAGAAAATTATTAATAAATGGATGATTAAATTTTATAAATAAATAATACATGGTATTATTGATATATATTTATGGAATAAATTTATAATAAATCCATATTTATTATACATTAGTTTTGAACATGAAAAATATAGGTGATACTTGAGGTAAGGGTTTATTTAAAAATATCAGCATCATCATAACATTAGATTTTTATTCCAATAGGGAAGGGAACAAAGGACACAGGCAAAACAAGAGAGGTCTAGGGGGGTCTAAAGTAGTAGATACCTAGGGCATCCCCTCAAATAAAATTCACCCCCTTGGGTTTAAAACTAGAGATAGCTTGAAGGCAGGTGACATTGGAACCTTGGACGGCCAAAGAGGCAAAATGATCTGCTACCTTGTTCCCCTCCCTCCAAGTGTGGGACATACAGGCATTGTTGTTGATGAGGGATCTATACTTCCTAATTGTGTAGGAGATCGCCCACAGAGTGGATCCTATACCATGAATGGAGTCATGTATGATCTTGGAGTCCGTTTTTACATAGGATAAGCCAATCTTCCTCTGCTTTCATATTTTAAGACCTGTGAGGACTGGATTAGCCTTCGATTGCATGGAATTTCCTTGGATATAGTGAGATATATAAGCAAGGATAACACTGAATCAGATATCGCGGACCACCCCTCCCCCTCGCATCTTCCTCGCACTGTAAGAACCGTCTGTATTGAGTTTTAAGCCATTTTACAGAGTATTACACCTCAACCACTTTCATTTCCTGGTGGGGTGTTGGGCCACAGGTGAATTAATTTGAAGCATCCTTAGGGAGGGAGAATCCTTCCAGCTACTAGAAAGGTTATCCAAGTCTATTAGAAGACATCTTTCATGTACAACAATGGACCTCCCTATTTGAGGTGATCCCTCATAGTGCGCCTGGTTGCGAGCATACCACAGGCACCAGCATCCCACATTGAAGATGATGGAGCGAGCCACCCTTTCCCGTCCCTTATCCATTGTTCCATGGAACCAGTAATGTAGGAATGTGCCATCCTGAGGGTCATGGGAGAAATCAGAAATGAATCCACCAAAGTAACTCCACACAGCCTAATCCCACTCACCCTCAAAGATGATGTGGTTGATGCTCTCTTCCTTCTTATTCTTGCAGCATTGGCAGCACGAGGCCTGAGAAATACCCAGTTTTTTGATGTTGTCATTCGTAGGAAGTGCATGGTTCCTTAGTCTCCAGCTTAGAAAGCTATATTTTTTTGTTATCTTGCCGCTCCACAAGATCCCATTCCATGTATCCTGATGGTCTTGATGAGTGGAGATCCTGTAGAAGTCCCTCATCGTGAAGTTCTCTAAGGTAGAAGGTGTGAAGACACATTTTTATGGCTTGGCGTTCAAGTAGATTAACTCATAAGTACTAATATGATCCCCATTCAACACAGCTTTGATGAACTGTGGGTACTGGCTTTCCTCCTTGAAGGAGATGTCAGGGGCCGGACACCTTGGGAAACTGAGATCAGCCCCTGCCCAGTTGCAATGCCAGAAACTGATGTTACCCTCTCCAACAACCCGTTGGGAGTACATCCTGAGGCTCAGAATGAGTGGGTATATCCTAGCCCAAAGAGGAGAGCCTTGAGTACCCCCCAGATCTGCATTGCCACTGGATGGATGGGACATAACCTTCCCCCATAGCATGCGTTCTTTAATGACTTCCCATGCAAGATTAGCATGCATGCTGTGGATCATATCGTTCAAGATTATCACCTTGATTCCTCCCTCGGTGATGGGTCTATCCATGTTGTCCCAAGATATCCAATGAATTTTTCCTTCAGATAGAGCATCCCAAATAAAGCTGTCCAGGACCTTATCAATGGCATTGATGACTCCCTTCGACATAGAGGTTGAGGCTAGTGCATGCACAGGGATGGTGGACAAGACGTTGTTCACCAGAGCTATCCGCCCCCCTAAGGAGAGGAAAAGATTATTCTAGTTGAATACACAGCTCATAATCCTATTCACAACATAATAAAAGTCATGGATTCTCACCCTTCCTGAAGATATCGGGGTGCCAAGATACTCTATCAGGAAAGAGCTGCGCTTCTTTTCAAGCCTGCTGCACAAGTGTGCGGCCCTGCGGGAAGAACATTTATTAGATATATAAATGTTGCTTTTGGATTTATTGATAATCTGGCCACTCCAGTGACAATACTTCTCCAGAATCTTGTTAAGACTGCGCACCAGTTGTTTTCCAGCATTAGAGAAGATTATCATATCATCTTCAAACATCAAGTGGGATATGGAGTGGTGGTTCAACTTTCTATGGAAGGGGAGGATATCCCCACTGGATATGGATTTATTAATGAGTCAACTAAGGGAGTCCTGCATGAGTATGAAAATTCTTGGAGAGAGGGGATATCATTTCCGGAGACCATGAGTTGCCTTGAAGAAACCATGAGTTCTCCCCATGAAAGAAACCGCCATCCATGAGAAACTGAAGAATTTTAAGAGAAGATCGATAACCTGGGAGGAGAATCCTATTCTTGCGAGAACTCTGTTGATAAATCCCCACTCAATCCTTTTGTAATCCTTACTCATGTCCAACTTGATATCCATGTTGGAAACATGAGTTTTCAAGTTGATATCTCTCAGCATTTCCTGTGACAAGGCAATGACACCTTGAATAGATCGACCCCTCACAAATCCATGTTATTCTAATGAAGTCCAATGAGGGAGGTACTTGGACAGCCTCAAATTGATGGTTCAGGCTAGAATTTTGTATGGAAAATTACACATGATCAGTGGACTATAGTCAAGAATGGAGGAGGGGTCCTTGATCTTCAGGATAAGCACCAGAGTTGTAGCACTAGCCACCTTCAGAAGGGTTCCCCCACGAAAGAAGTCCTGAACTGCATCCACAATGTCCCTTTTAACCAGATCCTATGATCCTCTGTAAAACGAGCCTGGAAAGCTGTTAGGCCCCAGCGTGCTTTCATGGTTGAGGTGCAGCATCGCCTCTTTAATTTACTTCTCATCTGGCACAGATTCCAATGAGTCGTTATCCTATGTGGAAACCAAGTGAGGGATCACGTCCCAGAGGCTAGCACTACCACTCAGGTAACCATTCAACATCCTCTCATTCGGGCCTACCAGGAGATCCTTGAAGATCACGTGTGCCATAGCCCCTACAACCTCCCTGTAATCGATATAAGACCCATTCTCTAGTAAGATATTTGGATTAGTAATACACCTTTTCTCCCTGATGCATGCATGGAAATATGCATAATTCTTATCCCCCTCTCCGAGCCATTTTATTCTTGAGTTTTTCCGAGCCTTTCTTTCCTCCAGGAGGATCATCCCCATGAGGCTTTTCTTTTCAGCCAACAGAGTAGCAAAGGTTGTCTCATTCCAGCTACCCTCCAAGATGACTTCATTCCGATTGATATCCTATTTTAGATCCTCCATATTTTGATCCGTAGGAGGAAGATCGTGAACCCACGTCTGCATTTTAGGCTTGAGCCACTTCATCTTGTTATGAATCTCCACCCATGAGTGGCCCTGAGTTGGAACTCCCCATGACTCGGTCACCATTTCCTGATAACCGGGAATGCAAGTCCAATGATCCAAGAACCTGAACCTGTTATTGGTGTCCTTCCTAGGAGACATAGAAACTAACAATGGAGTGTGGTCAGATATTCCACGAACTAGAGGACTGAACGTGGCATTGGTAAAACTAGTGATGGTATTCATGTTTTCCAGGCAGCGGTCTAGCCTACTCCAACACCACCTATTCCCTTTTTGATTGTTACACCAAGTGTAGAGGTCACCAGAATACCCCATGTCCACTAGGCCATTATCCCCCATGAACTGGGCAAAATACATACTTTCTTTCTGAGGGAAAACACCTCTGCCCTTCTTTTCCAAATGAGGTACTTTGTGAATTTTCTGAAAAAAGCATGGACAAAATGTTTTTTTAACTTATACAACATCAGTGGATGTTCCAAAATTATTATGAATTAATTATTTGAAGAATACTTTATAAGTTTTCAAGAGTATTTTCATATAATTTTTTTCATTTATAAGTGTGAAACTTTTTTAAAAAAAGAAGTTATTTCAAAATGGAAAAGTTATTTTCCTCAAGAATTATTACAAGTGATATTTCAAAATAATTTTCCGTTTAAGATAACATAATTTGATATTAATTAATATTTAAAATAGATATGATTTAAGGATACCATACTTACTTTTTATTTTAATGGTTTATGTGTATAATGAAAAGATGTTGGTGAAAACCATTCCCTTTTCCATGGTTTATACTTTGATGAAATGTTTATGAAATATTTTTCATTTTATGAGTTATGTGATGATGAATTTATTATGATCTGGTGGAACACATATGTTTGATTTTATTTATGTGATATCTGGGATGTATATCTACCTCCAATTAGTTGGGTAAATATTAAATTCTCATGAGATAAAAATGGGAAACCTGTGCGTCTTTATCTATAATAGGAAAAAGGTGTGTCCTAATCTACTATGGGAAACAAGTGTGTCTTGATCTACTATGGGAAACAGGTGTGTCATAATCCAAAATGGGAAATAGGTGATAATCTATGATCTACTATACTGATGTTCTTGGTAGTGAACATTAAAATATGAAATGTATTTATATATTTATGATGGTTCCACACTTTTATGAAATAATCTTATGGTTTATGATTGACTTATGATGATTTATCACTCTTATGGACCATGTTTTTTGAAATGATAATGTTTTCTTCCATGAATCATGTTTGTGATCTATAAAAGGTTGGGTATGAACTTTTTAATTTATGGTCATGATCACATACCCTTATTCTTATCTTATTCTTGCATATGATCATAGATTGATATCTATTGTGTTTACCCTTACTAAGAGTTTAAGATCACCCTTTCTTATGTTTCCTTCCCCAGGTTATGAATAAAGGTTTAGGTAGGGCATTCCCTAGAGGATTACTATGTGTTAATATCATTGTGGGAGATGTTGAAGATCTTTCACAAAATTAGAAGATTGTGTTTCTAGTCTCCAAAGACACTAAACTATAATGGTCCTCAAGTGTATGTTTATGAAATGTATTGAATATTAATTTAAAAATACGATATATATATATATATGAAAATTCTGAGTCATTATATTAGAAAAATTAATTATTTTTTAATAATTTAATAAAATATTATTTTGATAAAATATCATTAATGTCAATTATAGAACTATTCAATTAATTTGACTTTAAAGACAAGAAAAAAGGTGTAATTTGAATATAATAAATTTAAACATCAATAATTTGTCAATTTCATCTAAAAAATTCTATTAACACTATAAATCACACAAATTATATAACTTTTCATATTTTTAATATCAATTATTTTATTTTTCCATTAATTTAATAAATATTGTTTCAGCGTTGTTAAAGAATTTAGGGTAATTATTTAATACCTAAAAATTAGAAATAAATTACATCATAAAAATAATTTAATTATTATCAAAATAGAAATTTATATTAATTCATAAATTTTTTCCCCTATGTGAACACTTAATAGATATTTAAAACTAAGAGAGTTATATTTTGTAACTTTCTTTGATTTAAATAATATATTGGTCGTTTTCATGGAAAAAAGTCCATTAAAAAAATAAATTTTGACCATAAGGTGACAAGGGTAGAATTAAATTCATCCAATAACAGTTAAGATCAAATATTATGACCTTATCACTTAGTTTTAAACTAGGTTAACCTAATTAACCCTTTGCAAATATGATAAATTTTACCACAATTACTATTCATATTGACAAAAAATAAAAAGGAAATATTTACCAAATTTATAAAAAATGATTCCAAATATGTAATCCATTTTTTAAGATTCAATTTCTATAGTTGTAAGTAATTAATTTAAAATCAAAATGCACAATGGAATGAAAAATAGTTTTTCAGAAAATATGATTTTTTTATGTATAAAAATGTTTTTATACCAAATTCAATCATGAAATTTATTAAAATGAACTTAATTGTATTATTAATAATATGAGTGAACTAATTTAATTTTAAATCATTTTAATAAATTTAATCATTGTAAATTCTTGAAATAAAAATACAGTTTTTGATAAAAATCAGTATTTTTCACTATTCACTGGAAAATCAATCTTTTGAAAAAAATCCAAAAATTTTACCCTAATATAATTTTAATATTATGATTTAAAAAATAATAATATTTCTATAAATTTTAATTTATATAATTTATAGAAATTAATTATAATATTTTCTCACAAAAATAAATAAAATTCATTTTTAAAGAAAACGTATTTTAGAAGCATAAAACAACTTTATTGAAAATTGAGTACTTATTTTCTAATGAATTTGTATTGATTAGGTCATTTATATATATTTAATAATTTAGTTAATAATATTAATATCCTCTAATTCAATTATTCGGTGATAATTATTACATTAAAAAACAACATTTTAATAATATATTACCATTTATTTAGACCCTGTGCTATGTGTTGTGTATGCTATTGAATGTAGTGTTCTTTTAAAATCTCAGGTTGTTATAGGTATTTCCTCAAAAATTATTCTCACTACATTATAAGATATATATCATATTCTCCTCAAAGGATACATCAACATCAAACTCAACATCATCAAAATCTATCATGTGAGAAGGATTAGAGTGATATATCCAAAGATGTAACACACGAAATACTTTGTTCATGGAACAATAGTAATTTTAAAGAGACAATATATATGAAATTATAAAAATTCTCTCAACTATCAAAAAAGGCCTAAAAAACCTGGGTACTATCTTTTATTTCTTTCAGATATGGAGTTTTCCCAACCTAGGTGACACCTGAAGAAAAACTTGTTGACCAAACTCAAATTTCTGAGGCCATCTCTGATGGTTAGCATAAGATTTATTCCTTCTCTGTGTGATTTAAAACTTATTTTTTATTGAATAAACCTACTCAGATGTATCTTGTATAAGAATAGGTCCAATGAGCACTGACTTACCACCTCTAACTTGAAAAAAGAAGAACATGGAGAAATTTTATATAAATACTCAAAAGGATATGTTTGGATAAATTTTTAGAATTTATTATTATAATAAATATCCACAAGTTCTAGATGATAATTTAAAGAGCGCTGTTGTGGGTGACCTCAAATGATTAGTGTGATTTTGGGGTACTTAGGTGGAACAGAGTGGCTGACCAAGGTCATCTCTCAAAGGAGGAAGTGAATTAAAACAACTTTTCAGAGGTATTCTAAAAATAAAAGAGAATAAAATTGAAACACTACTTAAAAGTATGGGTATTTTTTATAGTTTATAAATCTAGAAGAAGTTTTCTAGAAGAAGATTGCATTTTTTTGTTTTTAATTTTGAAATGAAGTTTGATTAAAAAGACACAACAAGAAGATGTTTTTTAGAAAATATTTTAAAAGGAATAATAGATCTAACTCTACCTCTTCATTTACTTATTAATCATTATCATTTAAATCAATATCCAATTAATTATGATCCCCTAATTTGTTAACCCTTGAACCCTACAAGAGTTAACTTAACCGCAAAGATGGAATTACTTAAACCCTAGGCTAGATTCAGAACACACAATCGCAACACCCTACTTTGATTGTTATTATAAGGTTAGATTATGGTCAGTGGTTAATTAGAGAACATATACATTCTGGAAATGAGGATGAATTGTGTTTAGGGATTATATTTGAACTCTACAAATTTATCCCGTGTGGTCTTGTATTACCGATTAAGATCGCGCTCTCACAATTTACACAAAATCTCGACCTCGCGTGTTTTTATTTTAATTATTCAATTTCTTACTTAGTTTATTAAAATTTAAAAACACAATTCATGGATCATATTAAGTTAATTACAGTAGCTCAATGATTCAAAATAATTAAATGAAGAAGGATAGGGGTCGATCGATTACTAAAAAGAACTACTCTTCCATGGGCGGTGTAGTCATCGTGGAGACGTTTTTCATGAGCAAAAGATTGAAAGGGTAGAAACCAATCTTGTCTCCACTCTTGATTCCAAACCAATTAAGAAGATTAAGAGAAGAATAAAAGGGAAGAACACAAAAGATTATTTGAAGAAAAATTCAAGACACTAACATGAAAGAAAAGAAATACAAAGAGGAGGTGGGAGAGGAGAGCCTTTTTGGAAGAGAGGTTTGCAAATATCCTTACTTCTTCCAAGATTTGTGAGGGTCTCCCAAGAGACACCCTTTCGGCCAAAACTTCCCAAATCCTAGACCAGACCTCCAAAAGAGTTAAAACCTCCTTTAAATAGAGTTTGCGAGGGCTAGAGTTACATAACTTTTTAAGTGTGAAATGAAAAACACATCCAAATATTTTATTCCAAGTTTCACAGCCCATTTTACCTCCAAAACGCGTGAATTGACCGGCCTTCCAGAAGAATTACTTGTTCCAAATCATGTCCTAGATCTTTCCTAAGAATTTGGGCTCCATCCAAGACAAGATAAAGAAGATATGACCCAAATACAGAACCCATGTCCATTCTGCTGAGTCCAGCCCACCATTGGATTAATGGCACATTTACTCCATCCAAATGCACTATTTATCTCTAGTTTCCTGAATAAAAGTTGTAGAAAATTAAGTTAGTAACACTGTTACAAAATATTAAGTTCAAATAATAAATATAAAAATATTTATCTTCAAAATACTATAGTACATTTTAAAAGGGTAAAACTGGAATTTTCATCAAATTTTCAAATGAATGATCTAATCCCAAATATTTCATAAATGAATATATTTAGAACAATGTGAGGAAATTATATCATATATTATTAATAAAATATTCAACAAAATATTGTTTTATCAACTTCCCCACACTTACCCTTTTGCACTCCTGGGCAAAACCTCATGTCAAGTAAACATCAATATCAAATCAAAACCAATTTTAAAACACATATCCTTGAGATCAAACAATTACAAACCAAGAAAAAAAAGGTATCATGTCTCATAAAAAACCATTATTTCAAATTATTCATTTATATCATTCAATATATTTCAAATTTATTTATCCTGCAATGCACAAAACACTTACCTCACTTGAATTTTCTCTTATCACACAAATATCATTTTTTTTGCAATGTCTTTCTCATCCAAACTCATACAAGGGTCACCATAGGCTTGATAAATTCCTACATCGCCACCCGATGTGAGTCAAGGATGTATGTTTATCATGAGGAATTTTCAGGGTTGTTTTGTGGCTTTTGGTTGGTAGGATTTAGATGTGAAAAATTATGAGGCTGAATGAGGAGGGCTTGACTCTTTTTGAAGCAAAATTGCATTAATCTAATTTTCACTTAAATATGGTCTTCTACTCAATCCCCATAGTATCAATTCAGATCCATCATCATGAAAAGTCATGAAAATTTACACCATTCATCATTTTTGAATAAAAAATGTCAATCTTCTCAAACATGATTTTCTTGAAAGCTCCAGATAGGAACAACTTTCCACCTCAGTTAGAAGCTCCAGAAAAGGCACAACTTCACTTGTCATGAAAGCTCTAGAAAAGGAACAAATTTCAATATAATTACTTTATTCAGTAGAAAACACATCTCTTCATAATTTAATTTTCCACCCAAAGTATCACAGAATGTGGTAGTACAACACAAGATAGATTCCCCCACACTTAAGCTCAACTAGATTATGCAATTTGACTTCAATAGTTGGTTGGATAGGGAAAATTGGCTTGTAATGTGGCTAACCTAACAGGATGTGCATGGATTCTAAGGGATACAAGGATTAAATGTTCAAGGTATTCCATTATAAAAAAAGGATTCTTTGAAATAGGGGATTTAATACAAAACAAATGCCTCAATCATTTAAATATAAGTACCTCAAACCCTCAAGTTTTGACAGGAATAGATCAAATTCTGGTTAAATCAAGCATGATTTGGTTCTCTCAAGAAGTGAGGTGAATGTAAAGAATAGGAAAATAATGGTTTATAAGCCTCACAGTAATGTGGTTTCAAATATAAAGACGGTGAGATGTGGCTTGGGATTCAAAATTCAATGTACTTTTCATGAAATTACTAAATATTTGAACTTGAAACAAAGTCATTTTCAGCATTCATTTAAGCTCATTTTCAAGGGATAAATTGTTTCACTCATTGATATGCATTTCAAAATTGTGATGAGAATCATTTCAGCTCAAAAATTTCAAAAACACAAATAAAAATGAAAAATAAACACACAAAATTTGAAAAACACACAATTTTTTTGTTTTTTTAAACAGGAAAACAATTGAAATTACGAAACTAAAAGGTTCCCTCCCCCACACTAAAAATATTGCATTGTCCTCAATGTGAACCCATGAGATGATATATGCACATGAAATGAAGAATTATTAAATAGGAAAAATAATATAAAAGTGAAAGGGTTAGGAACAGCCTGATGTGCTCAAGTGATGATGGGGTCATGCAGTGTGATAAAATACACTGCATTAGTAGGAAGTCCCTCAATGTATCTCTTAAAACATTTCCCATTGACTGTAAATATCCTTCCTATGTCCTCTTGTGTGATCTCCACTACACCATAAGGAAAAAAATTAGTCACAACATAAGGACCTAACCATCTGGAATGCAACTTACTAGGCATCAGCTTTAGTCGTGAACTATAGAGAAGGACTTTCTATCCAACATGAAACTCCCTTTGTTGGATCATTTTTTCATGATCTACTTTTGATTTTTCCCTATAGAGCCTTGAGTACTCATATGAAGACAATCAAATCTCCTCAAGCTCTTGAATTTGCAGCTTCCTTTGGATTCCATCTTGGGCCAAATCCATGTTGCATTTCTTTATAGCCCAATAAGCCCGATGCTCAACTTCCATAGGGAGATGACACGCTTTCACAAAAACAATCCAAAATGGGGACATACCAATGGGTGTCTTGTATGCTGTCCTATAAGACTACAATGCATCATCCAAGCACTTTCTCTAATCCTTCCTATTTGGCTGCATGGTTTTCTCCAATATTTGTTTCAACTCACGATTTGAAACCTCAGCCTGGCCATTTTTTTGGGGGTGGTATAGTGTTGATGTTTTGTGTGTCACCCCATAATTTCGAAGGAGGGAAGAAAAATTACTATTGAAGAAGTGTGTCCCTTGGTCATTGATGATGGCCTTTGGTACTCCAAACCTGCAGAAAATTTGAGCCTTGAGAAAATTCACTACAACATGAGAATCATCAATCCTGGTGGCCTTGGCCTCCACCCATTTACTCAAATAATCGACAGCAACCAAAATGTACAAAAAACCAAAAGAACTAGGAAACTACTACAAAAAACGGGCAAGGGAAGCGCCCACTTATATCAGCACTAAGCAAATCCGCTGATAAAGGTTACCATGCATCAGTGCTAAAATTTTAGCGTTGATAAAGGAGTTATTTGTCACCGCTTTTCTCGCGCTGATATAAGGCCTCTTTATCAGTGCTAGAAAAGCACTGATAAAGAAACCCTGTATCAGCGCTACAATTTTAGCGCTGATACAGGGATTCTTTATCAGCGCTTTTCTAGCGTTGATAAAGAGGCCCTCTATCAGTGCTAGAAAAGTGTTGATAAAGAAATCCTTTATCAGTGCTAAAATTTTAGTGCTAATACAGGGTAAACTTTATCAGAACTAAAATAGCGCTGATAAAAAGACCCTTTATCAAGGCTAGAAAAGAACTGATAAAGACTCCCTGTATCAGTGGTAAAATTTTAGCGCTGATAAAGGACACCTTTATCAGTGCTAAAATGTTAGCGCTGATAAAGGTAGTCTTTATCAGAGCTTTTTTAGCGCTGATAAAACCTTAGTGCATTTTTTTAAAAAGTCGGTTGCAAAGTGCCCTCCTTTTATCGTGACCTAAATCTCTCGCGATACTGGAACCCTACGAATCCCCTCTACCGCCCGCTGAGATGACGTTGCCGGACCTCCGCTGCCCTCACTTCTCATTGCCGGACCTCCGCCGCCTGCTGAGTTCGCGTTGCCGGACCTCCACTGCCCTCAAGATTCAGTTTTCTGAACCTCCACTGCCCGCAACACTTTCAAGCTTCGGTTTGCCGTACCTCATTTAAGGCATGTTTTATAAATATTTTTTCAATATTGTTCTCCTATCCCATTTGTATATAATTTTTTAACATGCTTTTTTATTCAATGGGTGAGTATTATAGATTGAACGATTAAAGAAAATGAACCACACTTGATGGAAAATGATGTAAAGGGGATGATTCACATGTGTTTACTAATTTTCATTATATTTCTCAAGAACATGGTGCTTGTTTACTTTTATTATTGAAAATCATCATTTTTTTGGTGGGGTTGTTTGAGAAGTTTTTTGTTAGTTTGGTTGTGATAGATTCCATTGGGGGAAAATGTGAGATGGTTGAGGTGGTAAATCGTTTAGTGGGGAAGCATTAACCTTTCCATTTTTAAAAAGATGTAATGAGTGGGTTATTGTGGGAGATGACATCATTAGTTGATATGGGTTTTCCTTTTAGTTTCCCAGTGACATAGAATATAGTTGTTAATGATGAAATTGAAAAGGGTTTTGTGGGAATTGAATAACTTCATGGATAAAAATGAAATGGTGGCTATAAAACTATGCTCACCCCCTATGCGATGAGTGTATCAGGTGGTTCCCTCTTCTAAAATTCAAATATGTGAGTTCCTTTACCAAGATATAAACCTATAACCACTCTTAATTCAGGAAACATCCAACTCTAGGTGATAATAATAGGTTTCCTTAGGTGACGAGAATATGAAGTCCCTATGTTATAGAAATATGAGATCTTCTTTATCTCCCAAATAATGTTCCCTTGATTATACCTCATGAGATTATAAATAGATTCATTAGGGGATATGCCTAATAATCCCCTAAGTGATGATCATAAGATCTCTTATTCATCTCCTAGGTAATGATCCTAGGATTATACCTCACATGAGGAGCATGAGATTCCTTAGGCGATGTGCCAAAGAATCCCCTATGTGATGAGCATACGATCTCTAAACACTTCCCTTAGTAGATGATCTTATGTTCTTACCTGGTGTGATAAGAAAATGATTCATTAGTTGATGAATATAGAAATACTTATGTGCTATGAATATAATTTATGAAACAAATTGGTTTAGATTCCTCACATGAAAAATGTGATCCACCTTGTGTAATGAGCATAAGATTATAGAGGTTATAAGACTTGAATTCCTTCTGCAATAAGAATAAGTTACCAATTATCAATCATGGTATGACTCATGTATTACAGATAATACACCTCATGTCATGAGCTAATGAAAAAGTAATAGCCTCAATTTTAGATGAATTTTATAGTTTATCAATACACTCATCACCATTATTATATTCAAATAAAAGTATATTCCCTGTAACTATAATTATAATTATAATTAACTTGTGTCCACTAGAGAGTAGAACCAAAAACCAGATTCAGAAACATGTCTTATATCTGGAACAGAGACCCATAATAAGAATCATACTCCAAGAAGTAAACTATATAAGGAATATCTAACATCCCATATTCCCATTCCAATCAAGGGGACAATATTATCAACCATGGAGGTGGACTCTTTCCACCTTTGGAAATAGGTAAGGTAGGTTATGAGGATTGTGGCTATCCCAAGGAAACAAATTCAAGCCTGAGTGATTTCCCCAGTAGAGGCATTAAAAAATTACCCATGAGCCCAAATATCCAATTCAAATGGGCCTTATTCTATGGGAACCATATATATTAGGCCATACTCTAAATGTAAACATTCCCACACATAGAGGAAAATATTCACAAAGTGGTCCATACTCCTACTAGTTGAAAAAACCCTATACCACATAGAGTCATATTTTTTGTGAATCCAAAATACACTCATTAGGCTATATCCACTTTTTGTTAGACCAAAAATGTCTTATCACACATATTTACCATACTAACTTTCACTTGGTATCATTTGAAAAATCATCTATACAACTTGATGTTAATCTATATCAATTATTTATTATTATAAGTACATTGCACATGGTTGTGATAAATACCCTCGGTGCATTCACTAACCTATGACATGTTGGAGGATGGTTTTAGGGGGTCACTACACTATAATATACTAACCTATAGAGGGGTCTAAATGGGTATAATCCATGAAATAGTGTTATCAAAGAATTTTATTAGGAGATATGATGGGGTTTTATGTTAGCAACATTTTAGGATTTCAATGGTTTGGTTTAGAAAGTATTTCATTTGAATTCATTGGTATTTTTTGGGTGTACCTTTCCTTAGGTTTCAAATTATGCTCTTAGTGGTTCTTCATGGTTAGTGGTTGTAGTCTCTTATTTGGGTGAAGGGATGTGTTCTTAGTATATTTCCATATTATGATGTTCTTCATGGTTAGTGGTTGTAGTCTCTTATTTGGAGATGTATGATGTTCTTGGTGAGGGACACTATCTATCTAGTGGTGTCGTTGTATATGAGAAATCATCGATGTAGTTGGAGATGTATGATGTTCTTCATTTGAGTAGACTCATTCAGATTCCAAGTGGGTGTTTCTATACTATATCTTCTTTTTGGGATTCATGTGTTTCATGAATTCATATTTTATCCATTTGAAGTTGGTTAGACATGTTTTGATCATTTTGAAGCACAAAATAACCCTATTAATGAAAATAATATATGGAATGGATGGTATCTTGTTGTGAATTAACCTTTTTCATTGAAATAAATTAGGTTTCCTTCTACCGATGGTGGATTTGATATTATAAATGAAAATCATGGTTTAAAATAAAGATAAGTTGATTCTTTAAATAAAATTCCAAATTGTTTGGAATGTGTTTGTTTATTAATTTTTTTGGGAATGATTTCCAAAATAAATTAAAATGTCTTGTTTTTAAATGGTTTATGGTATTGGTATTTTAAAAAATTGAGGGGGATTGATTGTAATTTTGAATAAAATACCTTTGATCCTGACCACCATCCATTGTTTTTTGGGGGTGACTTTAATGTCATTTCCAACCCAAAGGAAAGGAAAGGTAGAAGCCCATTACAGAGGAAGGCCATCATGTAGTTTGTTCAGTTCATGGCTGGGAAGGGCCTCATTGATCTCAGCTTCTCAGGTGACAGTTTCACCTAGTGCAACAATTGTAGGGGCCATCACCGCTTATGGAGTCTATTGGATAGGTGTCTATCCAACATGAAAGCCACTAACCTATTCTCAAATACCATGTTTTTCCATCTTGTTTGGGGTATTTTGATTCACTCCCCCTTTTGGTTTCTATTTCTTCTTGGCATGATCATCAGGAACGGTTTCACTTCCACCAGCAGTGAGTATTTAGGCCTGATGATATTGAATGTAGGGAAGAGACCTAGGAGTGGTAGAAGTATCATTCTTGATTATTCTTGTGTTTGGTCTGGGGTGATTTGAGGAAACTATAATGAATCTAAAGTAATTATATTTAATGAAGATGAATAAATACTAATGGTTAGGCTCTATTAATCTCCATTTTTATAAGGAAGTGGTTCTCTTCTACTGTATTTGGAATTCTTGTTTTGTGTACTTGAACCATAAATACTAATATTTGAGATTCAAATAGGATGGATATGAATAAAGATTAGATGGATGATAATCGTTAAACAATAGAGTACGAGAACAGAGTGAAAGAGTTCATCAAGTTTTCAAAGGATCACGCAAAGGATCCTTTTCAAATCATTTGTCTGTGTTTACGTTGTTGTTATTATAGACTACTTACTCTAGAGGAGTTAGAAGAACATTTGATATGTCACAGAATAGATCAGAGTTATAAATGTTGGAATAAACACGGAGAAAAAGTGAATGTAGCTACTGGCTGAGATAAAACTGTGTTTTATGGATCTTCAGATATGAATACAAATATGGATAATGAAGAAAACCGTATGGAGGATGTGATTATAGATGTAAATGATGATGAAGATCATATTGAGGAAATGACAAAGGCAATTCAAGATGAACTCCGTGATTGACCAAAATTGTTTGAGAAGTTAAAGAGTTGTGCAAAGACGCCGTTGTATGCTGATTGAACTAAGTATACAACATTGTTAGCTGTAATGAAGTTGTATAAATTGAAAGAAGGCAACAGATGGAGTGATGTCAGTTTTACGGAACTACTTTCTCTCTTGAATTACATGCTCCTGGAAGATAATGAGCTCCCAAGCCGGACATATGAAGCTAGACGAATGCTACGCTTGATGGGAATGATTTCTGAAAGAATACATGCCTGTCCGAAATACTGTATATTGATTCTCAAAGAGAACAAATCACTTATAGAATGCCCAAATTGTGGTGCTTCTCGATACAAGAAAGATAAATCCAATCCTACAAAATTTGTATGGTACTTTCAAATCATTCCAAGGTTTAGGCGTCTATATGGAAGTGAAGAAACTGCAAGAAAATTGTCGTGGCATGCAGATAAAAGAAATACAGATGGGTTATTACGTCATCTGACTGACTCTCCTTAATGGAAGAAAATTGATCATGAGTATCCTGAATTTGGAAAAGAGCCAAGAAACCTTCGTCTTGCGTTATCTACAGATGGAGTGAATCCTTTTGGTTTTCAAACCAGCACTCATAGTACATGGCCTATTATGTTGGTAAATTATAACTTGCCACCCTGGTTTTGCATGAAGCAGAAAATTCATCATGTTATCTATGCTTATATCCGGACCAAAATAACCAGGTAATGATATTGATGTTTATCTGGCTCCTTTGATCGAGGATTTAAAGTTATTGTGGGACTTAGGTGTAATGTTGTATGATGCTTATAAAAGTGAATACTTCACATTGAGAGCGATGATGTATGGGACAATAAATGATTTCCCTGCTTATGGAAATTTGTTAGGCTATAGCATTATAGGAACTCAAGGGTGTCCCGTGTGCAAAGAAGATATAGAATCAATTAGGTTGAAACATTCATCGAAATATGTGTTTCTAGGACATCGTCGATTTCTACCTCGTCGGCATAAGTACCGATCTTGGACGACATCATTCAATGGAAGTTCAGAAAAACGTGCAACACTGTCTCCAATAACAGGTGATCAGCTGTTTGAGAAAGTAAAAGATCTGAACACTATTTTTGGTAAACCATTTTTGAAAAACCTTACGAAAATCGGTTGGAAAAAGGGATCATTTTTTTGAATTACCATACTGGAATTGTTTGTACGTCAGACATTTTCTTGATGTGATGCATGTGGAAAAAATGTATGTGACAGTGTTATCAGAACGTTACTAAATTCCCCTGGCAAAAAAAATATGGAATTAAGTCAAGGTTGGACATGGTTGACATGGGAATACGAGAAGAGCTGGCTTCCGTGAAGGGTGAAAATCGAATTTTTCTTCCTCCAGCTGCTTATACTCTTTCTAGGGCGGAGGGATATCAGTTTTGCAACTTCTTCAATGATGTAAAGGTTCCAGAGGGGTACTCATCAAATATCAAGAACATTGTGTCAATGAATGATTTGAAGTTAAAAGGTTTGAAATCACACTATTGCCATGTTTTAATGCAAGATCTAATTCCTATAGCTTTACGTTGAATTTTTCCCAAGAATGTTCGTCATACATTAACCAAACTTTGTTTATTTTAAAAAGCTATATGTAGCAAAGTTTTAGACCCGGGGAAATTGCCAGCTATGAAAAAAGAAATTGTCATCATATTATGTGAATTAGAAATGTTATTCCTGCCAACATTCTTTCATATGATGGTTCATTTGATGATTCACTTGGTGAGAGAGATTCAACTTTGTGGTCCTGTGCACTATAGATGGATGTATCCTGTTGAATGGTATATGAAGATTTTGAAAGTGTATGTCAAAAATCAAAGTTGTCCAGAGGGTTGTATAGTGGAGCGATATATTGTTGAAGAAGCCATTGAATTTTTTACTGAATACCTATCTGATGTGGAAAGAATTGGTCTCCCGAAATCTCATCACACAGGATGCATTGAGGGTGAGGGAATTTCTAGAAGAGAAGTTGTGACAATCAGTATTACAGATCGGGAGCAGTCTCATCTTTATGTTTTTCATAACAGTTGGGAGGTTGCTTCATATATTGAAACTCACAAAGAAATTCTTAGGAAGTTGAATCCATCGAGGGATGAAAAATGGTTATCATATACACATAATCACCAGTTTATAGGATGGTTTTATGACCATATTTTTAAGCAGTTGGATGAAAATCCAAATTCAATTTCAGAACGTCTTCGATGGCTAGCCATTGGACCAAGTGTGTATGTATTATCTTACAGTGGTTATGTAATTAATGGTTATACATTCTATACAGATGAACATGATGAAGATAGTACCATACAAAATAGTGGAGTTACACTAGTGGATGAAGCGATGCATGTTTCTTGTAGTAAGGACAAAAATCCAATTTATGCAAATATTCCATACTTTGGCATTATCAAACTAATATGGGAGTTATATTATACGACATTCCAATTGCCGATTTTTCAATGAAAATGGATTGATAATAACAGTGGTGTTAAAATAGATGAATGGGGATTTGTGAAAGTTGATTTTAGTAAAGAAGGGTACAAAGATGAACCATTTATAATGGCATCACAAGCAGTACATGTTTTTTATATTCCAGATCCCGCAAACCAAAAGTGGTCGATTGTTTTGTTATCGTCCAAAACTACTGAAGGTTTTGATGAAAATTAAGTTGAGGATGATCCTTTTAGTGGTACGTCACAATCATTTTAGAGCAGTCCCAATGCAGATGATGTTTTGTATGTTAGAGGAGACCACAATGAAGGGATTTGGATAGTCGATAGAGGTGTCAAATCCCTTCAACCTTTGAAAAAAAGAAAGAGAGTTCAATAAACATGTTATATTTTTTTTGTAATATAGATCTTGTTATCTCATGTTATTATCTTATCATTACTGATTTTATGTAATCTGAATTAACTGTTCAACCACTTATGTAGACAATGACTTCTGCACATTCTGATGCTCCTAACCTTGAGGCTGAATAAGTCTCTCAAGCAGCTGCTGCTGCGGCTGCTGCTGCTCCTACAACTCATGCTATTGCTACCGTTTCTCCTGCTGCTGCTCCTGCTGCTCCTGCAGCTCATGCTGCTGCTACTGTTGCTCCTGCTGCAGCTTCGGTTGCTCCTACTGATCCTCCTCCTCCTGCTGCTCCTTCTACTGCTCCTACTGCTGCAGCTCTTGCTGCTCTTAGTGATGAGGTCCAAAAACCATCAACACATGTCATTGATACCATCCTAGATGAACATATAGATGATGTTTATATCGATGAAATGGTCGGGAATGAAGGACCAGCATCGCAAAAATCACAGGTGCGTCGTAGTTTGACGGTGTTAGCCAAAATTCTTAAGGCGAAAAGAAAAGACATCAAATTTTAAGTCGAATGGAATTCATGAGGCCAACATGTGAATCCAAACAAGGCTATGTTTAGAAGCTACATTGGAGTTTTCACTCGGCAACGCATGCCGATTGACATAGATTCATGGCACCATGTTTTGTTCGGGCTGAAGGCTGTGATCTGGGAAGAATTTATGGTAAAATTATGAATTTATTTCTTTAATTTACTAGAAAATAAAATAATGAAACAATGTCTTACACTTATCAATCTCTTTCAGAGTACATTTATAGTAGATGATTCACACAAGGATTATGTACTAAGTCTTGCAGGAAAGATTCATCGAGGTTTTCGCACTATTTTAACAAGATGTCACCTCAAAGATTCTAAAGGTAAAATAAACCCGCACCCACCCATTGTCTATTCTCACCTGATATCCCAAGAAGCATGAGATACATTTATTGGCTGTCGTGGGGATGAGAAGTTTCAGGTACATTGTGAGTGATAATACGTTGTTTGAGGATACCTGTATTCATCACTTTGATTGTCAATATTTCATTTATGAAACAGAAACTCTGTACTGAAAATAAGGAACATGCTTCAAAACCAACATACCCGTATCATAAATCAAGGACGGGGTACACTTCATTAGAAAAGAAAATGGTATGTATTTTAAATTTATAATAATATTGTTAGGTGCCAATAAACAACATCATAATTATTTTTCTATGTTTATATGTAGATTGATGAGTCTAAAACCAAATGCACTTCCATCCCACGTCATGTGATATGGAAGGAGGCACGTGTGAACAAAGAAGGGAAGTTAGTATATGAGAACACATAGAAAGTGTGGGAAATATGTGTAAGTATGACACGAAGATAAAATAATTTGCTTAAAATTGCTATTACATAAAAATAATTAGTTATTTTACTATATCCGACAGTCACAGGAATCAGCTACTCCTATAGCTGATACAGACCTATTATCGACGGCTTTGAAGCAGCCAGAAAAATACGGTCATGTCAGAGGTGCAGGGTTTGGGGTGACACCCTGAGTATATTTTGAGAAGAAGAAAAAAATTGATGATACAAATGAAAATTGGAACAAATGAGTGAAAAAATAGCAACCCTTGAAGAAAAATTGCAATGGCAGGGAGATTTGCTAGCAACTTTTATGGGTGGGAAGCAAAGGGAAGCCACAACTCAAGAACAACCGCCGCATGAACATCCCGCCCCACCCCCCACCATATTTGAGGTGAGCCATTCGCCTCAAAGAACTGTCTTAGCTGTGGTAATCAATATTCTAATAATTGTTCCCATGAAATATGAATCAGAAAAATACTGATAATTTTTCTATACTCATCTTCTACAGGGTGATAATGATTGTGATTTATATCTGTCAACACCCACCTATCACCTTGTAGTGAGGGCTACATTGTTCAATATCCCAGATGCCACACTGCATAATATACCACTTCCAAAAGATCATCTGAATATGATGATTACTGTAGCTCATGAGCCAAAGTCAAAGCTACCTATTCCACTTGATGACGATGATATTCATACGGTTGAAAAGGATATTGGGACATTCATTTCATGGCCGTTAGAACTTGTAAGAGTACATTCATACAAAGAGGTATTTATTTCCTTTTCTTTTCAAGATAAACCCTTGAAAATTAATGAAAAAGGGTCTTAACTAATGATTTTTGTTATAGACAGAGAAAGGGAAGGGGGTGGAAAACATCGGCTCAAAACCATCTAAAGGATCGACCAACCGATCCTAAGGAGCTACTGAAATCACAATAACACCACCTGTTCTCTATCCACATTTACTATCATTGAAGACTCATGTGGATACGAAGCTAAAAGATGGCAATAGTCATATAGTGGTTTTCGAAGAGAATATATACAGAGAGGAAAGTCAAGATTTCTTTGCTGCTGAAAATGTAAATGAAATCCTTGAAAACAGTTGGCTAGGAATTACAGTTGTAGATGTATATATGAGGTATGTTTCCATGAATTGATTTTCCAAAAGCTGATCTAATGTGAAAATTATGAATAAATGCATTTTATATTGTTGACAGACGCATTTATGAAAAACAATTGAAGGAATTTTACCATGATCCAAGATTTGTACTGGTTAGTCCTCATATCACATCAACACACTTAACAAAAATAGAGCCATCAAAAAAAGATGCAATAGTGAACGGATTGCTGAAAACATTTTAATGCAAGATTACAGATGACATACTTTTCCTAATACTAACCATGCAGGGGTAATACTCTACGATTAAAGCATATTAATTACATTTTCACTTCTTTTATTACTTATTAATTTTTGTGTTTTTAGGAAACATTGGTTGCTAATTGCAGTGAACTTGGATACTACGAAGATTTATTTTCTGGATTCAAAGCAAGGATATCCATCAAACCGACCACACATGATGGAGTTTGTGAATCTGTAAGACACTACATCTTACGTTTTAGGTCTAAACATCAAGTAATATAATTTATATTATCTTTTAATGAGGATTCTGTTATGATAGGGAGGTGTATCATTATCGTCTAAAAAAAGGAATGAGGACAGGGGCTAAGCATAAGGAGGCGAGCAAGTACTACGTCTAGACAAATATCAGGGTACATATAATAAAATTTCACTATCCAAACACATCTCAACACAAGTTACTTATTCTCTTAATAATAAATTTTTTTACAGTGTCTAAAACAAATAAACGATAATGATTTCAGTTATTATGTTTTTAAATTTATGAAAGAGAATTTTTTTCATCAGCAAACTAGCATCCCTAAAGAGGTATTTTTAAAAACAACTACTAGTTCGTTTAAGTTATTTATTAATTCTTTATTTTTTTATTTTGCAGTACTACTCTGACTTCCGAAAAGCCTCATACTCACAAGATGATATAGATGTGTTCAGAAATGAGTGGGATTCATACCCGATGGAAGATTGTACACAAATACAATGAAGATCTGACTTGGGGACATGTACAATTTGTGGTCATTTTTGAGAGGGGTTAAGGGGATCAAAAGATGAAACATTATTGTATGTAAATGTTCGTAGAAAAATTGTAATTGTTATTAAATAAAACATCCTTTCTGTAATGATTAATTTTCCCATTTTAACATATGATATTAACCAACAACATGCAAGAATGATGAACCACTCAAAGGGTCTCTATTTTGTCTAAAATGGACACGATTTTAAGTGAAAACAACAACTGACCTACAGAAATCCGACCAAACGCATTCAGATTGCATTGATATTTTATAAGAATTATTAAAGGGTCCTTGATGATGTGTAAAAGTCAACCCCACCCCAATACAAGAGATGGTGTGGCCGCTATCACTCAAAGGGTCTCTATTTTGTTTAAAATGGACAAGATTTTAAGTGAAAACAACAACTGACCTACGGAAATCCGACCAAACGCATTCTGATTTCCTTTATCTTTTATAAGAACGATCCAAGGGTCCTTGGTGCCGTGTACGAGTCAACCCCGCCTCAATCCGAGGGATGGTGTGGCCGCTATCACTCAAATGGTCTCTATTTTGTTTAAAATGGACAAGATTTTTAATTGAAAACAACAACTGACCTACGTAAATCCAACCAAACACATTTGGATTGAATTTATCTTTTATAAGAACAATACAAGGGTCCTTGGTGACGTGTATGAGTCAACCCCGCCTCAATCTGAGGCACAGTGTGGCCGCTAGAACTCAAAGAGTCTCTATTTTGTTTAAAATGGACACGATTTTAATTGAAAACAACAACTGACCTATGGAAATCCAACCAAACGCATTAGGATTGCACTGATATTTTATAAGAATGATAAAAGGGTCCTTGTTGATGTGTAAGATTCAATCCCACCTCAATTCAAGGCATGATGTGGCTGCTATCACTCAAAGGGTCTCTATTTTATTTAAAATGGACAAGATTTTAAGTGAAAACAACAACTGACCTACGGAAATCTGACGAAACGCATTAGGATTGCATTGATCTTTTATAATAACGATAAAATGGTCCTTGGTGACGTGTATGAGTCAACCCCGCCTCAATACGATGCACGGTGTGGCCGCTAGCACTCAAAGGGTCTCTCTTGTTTAAAGTGGACACGATTTTAATTGAAAACAACAACTGACCTACGAAAATATTACCAAACGCATTCGGATTGCATTGATCTTTTATAAGAACGATCCAAGGGTCCTTGGTTACATGTAAGAGTCAACCCTGCCTCAATCTGAGGCATGGTGTGGCCGCTAGCACTCAAAGGGTCTTGCTTGTTTGAAATGGACACAATTTTAATTGAAAACAACAACTGACCTATGGAAATCCAACCAAACACATTTGTATTGTATTGATCTTGTATAAGAATGATAAAATAGTCCTTGGTGATGTTTAATAGTCAACACCGCCGTAATCCAAGGCACGGTGTGGCTGCTATCACTCAAAGGGTCTCTATTTTGTTTAAAATGGACAAGATTTTAAGTGAAAACAACAACTGACCTACGGAAATCCGACGAAACGCATTAGGATTGCATTTATATTTTATAAGAAAGATCCAAGGGTCCTTGGTGACGTGTAAGAGTCAAACCTTCCTCAATCCAAGGCATGGTGTGGCTGCTAGCACTCAAAAGGTCTCTATTTTTTTTAAAATGGACGCGATTTTAATTGAAAACAACAATTGACCTATGGAAATATGACCAAATGCATTAGGATTGACTTGATCTTTTCTAATAACGGTACTAGGGTCCTTGGTGACATGTAAGAGTAAACTCGAGCTCAATCTGAGGCACGGTGTGGCCGCTATAACTCAAAGGGTCTCTATATTGTTTAAAATGGACACAATTTTAATTCAAAACAACAACTAACCTACGAAAATATGACCAAACACATTAGTATTGAATTGATATTTTATAAGAACGATCCAAGGGTCCTTGGTGATGTGTAAGAGTCAACCCCGCATCAATCCGAGGCACGATGTGGCCGCTATCACTCAAAGGGTCTCTATTTTGTTTAAAATGGACAAGATTTTAAGTGAAAACAACAACTGGCCTATGGAAATCCGACCAAACGCATTTGGATTGCATTGATATTTTATAAGAACGATCCAAGGGTCCTTGGTGACGTGTAATAGTCAACCCCGCCTCAATCCGAGGCACGTTGTGGCCGCTATCACTCAAAGGGTCTCTCTTGTTTAAAGTGGACACGATTTTAATTGAAAACAACAACTGACCTATGAAAATCTGACCAAACGCATTCGGATTGCATTGATATTTTATAAGAACGATCCAAGGGTCCTTGGTGACATGTAAAAGTAAACTCTGCCTCAATCTGAGGCACGGTGTGGCCGCTATCACTCAAAGGGTCTCTCTTGTTTAAAATGGACACGATTTTAATTGAAAACAACAACTGACCTATGAAAATCCAACCAAACGCATTCGGATTGCATTTATCTTTTATAAGAACAATCCAAGGGTCCTTGGTGATTTTTATGAGTCAAAATTTCCTCAATCTGAGGCATGGTGTGGCCGTTATCACTCAAAGGGTCTCTATTTTTTTTAAATGGACAAGATTTTAAGTGAAAACAACAACTGACCTATAGAAATCTGACCAAACGCATTCAGATTGCATTGATCTTTTATAATAACGATCCAAGGGTCCTTAGTGACATGTAAGAGTCAACCTCGCCTCAATACGAGGCACGGTGTGACCGCTAGCACTCGAAGTGTCTCTATTTTGTTTAAATTGGACATGATTTTAATTGAAAACAACAATTGACCTACGGAAATCCGACCAAACACATTCGGATTTCCTTGATATTTTATAAGAACGATCCAAGGGTCCTTGGTGATGCATACGATTCAACCCTGACTCAATCTGAGGGACGGTTTGGCCGCTATCACTCAAAGGGTCTCTATTTTGTTTAAAATGGATAAGATTTTAAGTGAAAACAACAACTAACCTACGGAAATCTAACCAAATGCATTCGGATTGCATCTATATTTTATAATAACTATCCAATAGTCCTTGGTGACGTGTATGAGTCAACCCTGCTTCAATACGAGGCACGGTGTGGCCGCTAGCACTCAAAGGGTCCCTATTTTGTTTAAAATGGACACGGTTTTAATTGAAAACAACAACTGACCTATGGAAATCTGACTAAATGCATTCGGATTGCATTGATCTTTTATAAGAACGATACAAGGGTCCTTGGTGATGTGTAAAAGTCAAACCCATCTTAATCCGAGGCATGGTGTAGCCGCTATCACTCAAAGGGTCTCTATTTTGTTTAAAATGGACAAGATTTAAAGTGAAAACAACAACTAACCTACGAAAATCTGACCAAACACATTCAGATTGCATTGATATTTTATAAGAATGATCCAAGGGTCCTTGGTGATGTGTACGAGTCAACCCCGCCTCAATCCGAGGCACGGTGTTCCCGATAACACTTAGAGGGTCTCTCTTGTTTAAAGTGGACACGATTTTAATTGAAAACAACAACTGACCTATGGAAATATGACCAAACGCATTCAGATTGCATTGATCCTTTATAAGAATGATCCAAGGGTCCTTTGTGACGTGTAAAAGTCAACCCCGCCTCAATCAGAGGCACAGTGTGGCCTTTAGCACTCAAAGGGTCTCTATTTTGTTTAAAATGGACATAATTTTAAGTGAAAATAACAACTGACCTACAGAAATCCAACCAAACGAATTCGGATTGCATTGATATTTTATAAGAACGATACAAGGTTCCTTGGTGACATGTACAAGTCAACCCCACATCAATTTGAGTCACGGTGTGGCCGCTAGCACTCAAAGGGTCTCTATTTTGTTTAAAATGGACAAGATTTTAATTGAAAACAACAACTGACCTACAGAAATATGACCAAATGCATTCAGATTGAATTGATCTTTTAAATGGGGGGTCATGGCATGTGATCTATCATGGGCCTTATATATATCAATTCATGGTTGTCCTGGTATACTAGTGTTATCATGTGTTTGGGTCTATGATACTTATGGACTTATATCTGGATGAAAATACTCCCATTTGGGTGGGTTGATATGCTTATGGGTATTATTACTTAAATGAGAATACTCTCATAGGGGAGGGATGAGATGTATATAGGTATTATTCCCCAAATGAGAATACAACCATAGGAGTGGTATGAGATTCTTATTGGGAATATTCACTAAATGAAAATAATCCCATAGGGGAGGGCTGAGATGATTATATAGATTATGCCTCAAATGAGAATACACCCATATTGGAGGGTTGATATGCTTCTAGGGATTATTATTTGGATGATAATACTCCCATATGGTAAAGAATATACGATTCTTAGTATTATTACCTAAATAAGGGTACTCCCATAGTATAGGGATGAGATCCTTGTTGGCCTTATGCCTCGGAATTGGAAGAACACATATGGGTGGTCTGAGATACTGTTGAGGGCATTCCTTGGATGAGAAAACTCCCATAAGTGGATTTCCATGATGGAGTATAAATAAAACTCACATATTGGAGGTCAATGATAATTATGTATATAGTGGGGAGACCATGGTATATTATATGTTTTGTGTGGTTCCTTTGATGTACTCAGAGAAACCCTAACATTAGATGAAGTAGGTATGGTTGATCAAGCTTTAATACTTGAGAATCAATGTGTCTTGATGTAGATGGGGTAGGACTTGGTCAAACTATATTTTTATAATGTCAACACGATCTTTGTGAAATGCTTGGCAAAAGTTCATCACTTGGAAAATTAATTTGGGTTTAATCATGGTCATGGATTTGAGGATCAATGATGATTTTTTTATTAGTTTTATTCCAGTTCTTTCTCAAATAGGTTGTGTATGTTGCCTGATCATGCACTTACAATAGCCTATTGCAGGTTTAATATTGGGGGTTTATTAATGAGATTCATCCCCCCTAATTATGTGAAACTCAGTGTGTGTACAAACCTTATAACTTCTTTGAGGTTGAGAACATGATGCATAGTGGATAGAGAAAATTCCAAAGATTTATGTATTGATAAAATACACCCATGTGGAGGCTTAGGATTGAACTGGAAATCCCCTAGACACCCCCTACCCCCCCTTGGACAACCACCCCAAACCCTTGAACAGCCCCCAAACCCCCTGAATTCTGAATTGATTTCTTTAAGTACTTGATTAACTTATAAATTATGTGTTAATGGTGTACGAGTATAATTGTTGTATGGGTATACTTGGTCTAATTTGCTTATGATTTATGAGTTAATTTTTTATGTGTATAACTTTAATTGGCTTATTGAGATGCTGTTTTTTTGCAGGTGTTTGGGTGTGCTGCTGCAGATTTATCGAAGCAGCAGAGAGGGCATTTATCAGTGCTATTTTAGTGCTGATAAATCGTGCTTTTATCAGCGCTAAAAAAGCGCTAATAAACTACACCTTTATCAGCGCTAAATAATCACTGATAAAAGATAAGTTTATCAGTGCTAAAGGAGCATTGATAAAACAATCATTTATCATCGCTCTTTTAGCGTTGATAAAGGTTTGTTTTATCAGCACTCTCTTAGCACTGATAAAGTCTACCTTTATCCATGCTTTTTTATTGCTAATAAAGAGTTGTTTTATCAGCACTGATAAAGTAACCCTTTATCAGCGCTTACTAAGTGCTGATAAAGGGGTACCCCCTTTATCAGCACCAAGATTTATAACACTTTTTTAGCGCTGTTAAAGCCCGTTTTTAGCACTGTTAATGCCCGTATTTATAGTAGTGAAAGGACCCATAAAGTCGATGCCCCATACATCAAAAATCTCACAGAATAGTATGGGTTGTTGGGGCATCTCATGTCTCCTAGAAATGTTCCCAGTGTGTTGGAAACGAGAGCATGACTTACAAAACACATGGGCATCATGGAATAAGCTAGGCCAATATAATCCAGAGTACAAAACCTTCCTAGATGTCCATTGGGGTCCAAAGTGTCCACCACATTCAAGTGTATGACATAATTGCAAAACAGACTCAAAATCATGATCAGGAACACACCTCCTAATAACTTGGTCACTACACATGCACCATAAGTATGGATCGTCCCAAACATAAAATCTTTACTCACTCTTTAATTTTTGGACTTGATGTTTCTTTAAATTTGCAGGGATTTTAGAGGCAACAAGTTAGTTAACTAAATCTGCATACCAAGGATGTGTACCTGAGATGGAATAAAGATTCTCATCGGGGAAAGTGTCTCAAAGTGGTACCTGGTCCAAGGTGTCATCCTCTAGTGTGTGAGTAAGCCTACTCATGTGGTCTGCCACCAAGTTTTCTGACCCTTTTTTGTCCTTTATCTCAATATCAAATTCTTGAAGAAGGAGCATCCGACGGATAAGTCGTGGCTTTTCATCTGGCTTTTTTAAGAGGTACCTTAAAGCTACATGGTCAGAAAAAACAACTACTTTAGATCCCAATAAATATGAACGAAATTTATCTAATGAAAATATAACAGCAAGAAACTCCTTTTCTGTTGTGGTGTAGTTTGATTGGGCAGAATCCAATGTCCTCGATGCATATGAAATCACATGTGAATGTCCCTCCACCCTCTGAGATAAGACAGGTCCAACCGCAAAGTTGGATGCATCAAACATAAGCTCAAATAGAAGGTCCCACCACCGGGGATGTATGATTGGTGGAGTGGTCAGACACTTCTTTAGCTCATCAAATGATACCCTACATGAATCATCAAAATTGAAGTCAATATCTTTTTGAATCAATCGAGATAAGGGTAGAGCGATCTTACTAAAATCTCTGATGAAGTGTCGATAAAATCTAGCATGTCCAAGGAATGATCAAACATCACACACACATGTAGGATATGGAAGGGATGAAATAATGTCTACCTTAGATTTATCAACTTCAATGCCATGTTGTAAGACTATATGACCTAAGACAATTCCCTTTTCGACCATGAAATGACATTTTTCAAAATTTAAGACCAGATTCTTCTCAATATAATGATGCAACACATCAACCAAACTAGAGATACATTTATTAAATGAGGATCCATAAACTGTAAAATCATCCATAAATACGTCCATCTAGGTCTCAATGAAATATGAGAAAATACTCACCATGCATATCTAGAAGGTACCTGGGCATTGCAAAGTCCAAATGGCATCCTTCAGTAATAAAAGGTACTGAATGGGAAGGTGAATGTCGTCTTCTCCTAGTCCTCTTCTGCAATGGGAACCTGAAAATAGACAGAGAAACTATCCAAGAAGCAATAATGTGTCCTACCTGCAAGTCTCTCAAGCATCTGGTTAATTAATGGAAGTGGGAAATGGTCCTTACGAGTGGATTGATTTAGTTTCCTATAATCAATACACACTCACCAACTGTTTTGTATTCTCATAGGAACTAACTCATCATTTTCATTTTTTATAACAGTGAAACTAGTTTTCTTTGGTACAACCTAGACAGGGCTAACCCATTGTGAGTCAAAAATAGGGTAAATTATACCTGCCTCAAGAAAATTTTCAACCTCTTTTTTAACAACCTCCAGAAGGGTTGGATTGAGTCTCCTTTTTGGTTGCCTCACCAGTTTATCCCCATCCTCCAAAAGAATCCTATGCATGAAAATGGAGGGGCTAATACCTGATATGTCATCCAAGGTCCACCTGATTGCCCTAATGTTCTCCCTCAAAAGATTCAAAAGTTTTTCTTCATGTTCAAAAGGGAGATTGTTAGTAATGATAATAGGTAATTTCTCACCACTCAACAAGTATGAGTATTTTAGATTTCGTGGAAATGGCTTGAGTTCCAGTGTAGTGGGGTGGTGTATGGATGGAGACATAGAAGGAACTGAAATATGTGCATAAAGAGCATCAGTATCAGAATATACATCATCAGAATCAGAGAATAAAGCATCAAATCCATCAGCATACTCAACAGCCATGTCATAATCAGAGTTCACATGATCAAAATCAGAATATGACTCCATTTCAAAATAAAATATTAGAGAGACTTGTTCCTTAGAAAGAGGTGTGGAAGTACTCATAGACCTCAAACTAGAACCAATACTCATAATCTCCCTAAGAATAGGACAATCCAATTCCATGGTGTTTTTACTTGGTGGTTCAAAATGGGAGATAACAAATGCAGAATGATCCTCTGAGGGGTACTTCATGGAATCCATAACATTAAATATCACAACTTCATCCCCAAATTCCATGGAAAGTGTACCCTCATTGACATTTATGATAGTTTTTGTAGTTTTGAGGAAGGGTCTACCAAAGATAATGGTGGCATGAGAACTTACCTGATCATCCTCCATGTTAAGCACATAGAAATCTGCTGGAAAGATCATGTCTCTTACCTAGACAAGTACATCCTCCAGAACTTCCGCTGGATATGCCCTAGCTCTATTCTCCAATTGCACCACTACTCTCGTCAGTTTCATCTCACCAACCTGCAAATAAGATAATACAGAGTGAGGCATCAGATTTATGGAGGCTCCCAAATCACAATGAGAGTCAGAGAAGTGAAAATCCCCTATGGTACATGGGATGGTGAATGTCCCGGGATCCTTTCACTTTGTTGTCATTGCTAGAGTTGGTGTAATGAGTGATGAGACATTCCTTCCAAGATTTATCCTTTCATTTCCCTTGAGCCATCTTAGATTGGTACAAAGTTATTTTAAGAATTTTTCATACCTTTTAATTTTATTAATGGCATCAATTAGAGTAATATTGATCTCCACATGCTTGAATGTGTCAAAAACCTCTTTTTGCATCGCCTATTCAGCCATCTTCTTGGTTTGAACAACCCTATTTGGAAAGGGAAGAGGTTTAGGAGGAACATCATCAATCTTTTTCTTACCTTTATCTTTCTCCTTGGGTTTCTCATTAGTTGATGTGAAATTGTTCTTTTTTGGAGTTGAGGTGAATCCAGGTGGAATTGTAGGCGGAGAAGAATCAGTTTTTTGCTTCCCACTTCTCAATGTGATGGAACTGACATTCCCCTTTGGATTTGGAGTGGGTTGGGAAGGTAGATTTTCATAATTCTTACTTAAAAGTTCATGGAGGGTGGTGGCAATCTGGCTCATTTGAGTCTTCAACTCCCTCAGCTCCGAACCTTGACACTTCAGCTCATTCTGTTGATTAAGAACAATTTTCTTCAAAAGGTCATCAGTGTTAGAATCTACCTTGTATGGGGGATTCCCTTGTTGCTGTCTTGCTGATGTTTGAGCTTCGAATCTTCTTTGGGGTTATTGGAAACCCTGCTGGTAAGGTAGAGGATGTTGGAAGTTTAGTTGAAAAGGGGTCCTTTGTTGTTTCCCAGAGCCATACCTCGTGTCTGATTGATCCTTCCACCCTTGGTTGAATGTTGGTGCAAAAGAGTCATACTTATTTTGGGGATATGTCTGTTGTTGCTGCTGATATGGTCTCCCAGGGAACACTGCTGCACAATATTCTGTTTCTTGGAGTTGTAGGAAACAGTCAGTTGGGTGGCTTGTCTTAGTGAAAATACCACAAGGGCTTGAAGGAGGGGGTTGGGATGTCTTTTGATCTAAATCAATCTTCCTCACCATAGTGGTCAATTCTTCCAACTTGGTATCAATCAAATGAGTTTCAAGAGAAGAAGGACTTACCTGATGTACTCCCCTGACATGTGGTGCACCTCGATTGCAAAATTGTTGGGAGTTTTGGGAGATTTTTTCGATCAACGCACGTACAGCTACTGGTGTCTTGTCCACCAATGCTCCTCCATCCACAACATCCACCATACTTCTCTCCATAGGTGTGAGTCCTTCATAGAAGTACTGAATAAGGAGTCTCTCACTGATTTGGTGATGTGGACAGCTTGCACACAACTTCTTGAATCACTCCCATTACTCATACATTGACTCCCCTTGTGATTTCTTGATCCCCAAGATCTACTTATGAATTGAAGTGGTCCTCGATGCTAGAAAAAATATCTGCAAGAAAAGACGTTTCAAATCGTTCCAACTAGTTACATCTTCGGGTTGTAAATAATACATCTAGTCTTTCGCAGCTCCATCAAGTGATAATGGGAATGCTCTTAGTTTGATTTGATCTTCAGATACATTTTTAGGTTTTAGGGTTGAGGAAACTACATTAAATTCTTTAAAATGTTTATTGGTATCCTCACCAGAGAGGCCATGAAACTTTGGAAGAAAGTGAATTAACCCAAATTTTAGTTCAAAGTCTAATTCGAGATTTGGGTATGCAATACAATTTGGGTGATAGTTAATATCAGGTGCTGCCAATTCTCGAATGGTTCTATTAAGTTCATTTCAATTATTTTCAGCCATTGATTCTTGTTTTAATTTGGACTTATAAGTGTTTCTAATTTCAAAATTCTTAGAGTGGAGGAATTCCCCAGTTGGGTAAATGTCGATACTTCTCGTAGACTGAGAATGACAGATTCGTGCCCTAAAGCTGCGTTCAATCTCAGGGTCAAGATCTAAGAGATCCTCATAATTAGTTCATGTCATAAGTCAAAGAAATAGAAAAATTAAGTGAAGAAAAGTGGACCATAATAGAATGATAATAAGTTTTATTTGATGGTCCAAAAAAAAAAGAAAATAGAAAACCAAAAAGATAATTGAGAAAGGGGAAAGAAGGAAGAAAGAAGAGAAGATAAAATATTAAAGTAAAAGTAAAAAAATACCTCTAATTAGTTGAATAAAATACTTTCATCCCCGGAAACGGTACCAATTTGAAAGATCACTTTCGTGGGCGCCCTCAAATGATTAGTGTGATTTTGGGGTACTTAGGTGCAGCAGATTGGCTGACCAAGGTCGTCTCTCAAAGAAGGAAGTGAATTAAAACAACTTTTCAGAGGTATTATAAAAATAAAAGAGAATAAAATTGAAACAATACTTAAAAGGATGGGGTTTGTTTATAGTTTATAAATCTAGAATAAGTTTTCTGGAAGAAGATTTCATCTTTTTTGTTTTTAATTTTGAAATGAAGTTTGATTAAAAAGACACAACAAGAAGATGTTTTTTAGAAAATATTTTAAAAGGCATAATCGATCTAACTCTACCTCTTCATTTAATTATTAATCATTATAATTTAAATCAATATCCACTTAATTATGATCCCCAAATTTGTTAACCCTTGAACCCTACAAGAGTTAACTTAACCACAAAGATGGAATTACTTAAACCCGAGGCTAGCTTCGGAACACGCAATCGCAGCACCCTGCTTTGATTATTGTTCTAAGGTTTGCTTATGGTAAGTGGTTAATTATAGAAAATATCCATTATGTAAATTATTATTAATTATGTTTATGTATTATATTTGAACTCTACAAATTTATCCCGTGTGGTCTTGTATTACCGATTAAGATCGCGCTCTCACAATTTACACAAAATCTCGACCTCACGTGTTTTTGTGTTAATTATTCAATTGCTTAATTAGTTTCTTAAAATTTAAAAACACAATTAATGGATCATATTACGTGAATTACAGTAGCTCAATTATTCAAAATAATTAAATTAATAAGGATAGAGGTCGATCGATTACTAAAAAAACTACTCTTCCATGGGCGGTGTAGTCATCGTGGAGACGTTTTGCATGAGCAAAGGATTGAAAGGGTAGAACCCAATCTCGTCTCCAATCTTGATTCCAACCCAATTAAGAAGATTAAGAGAATAAGAAAAGGGAAGAACACATAATATTATTTGAAGAAAAATTCAAGAAACAAACATGAAAGAAAAGAAATACAAAGAAGAAGTGGGAGAGGAGAGCCTTTTTGGAAGAGAGGTTTTCACAAAAACTTACTTCTTACAAGAGTTTTCAGTGGCTCCCAAGAGACAAAATTTTGGAAACACCTTCCCAAAGCCTCTACCAGCCCTCCAAAAGAGTTAAAACCCCCTTTAAATAGAGTTTGTGAGGGTTAGGGTTACACAACTTTTTAATTGTGAAATGAAAAACTCGGAAAAGTATTTTATTCCAAGTTTCACTGCCTATTTGACCTCTAAAAAACGTGAATTGTCCGGCCTTACAGAATGATTATTTGTTCCAAATCATGTCCCCTATCTTTACTAAGAATTTGGTCTCAATAAAATCTTAGATGAAGAATATATGACCTAAATACAGAACCCATGTCCATTCTGCCGAGTCCAGCCCACCATTGGATTAATGGACCATTTACTCCATCCAAATGCACTCTTTAGCTCTAGTGTCCTGAATGAAAGTTGTAGAAAATTAAGTTATTAACACTTTTACAAAATATTAAGTTCAAATAATAAATAGTAAAATATTTATCTTCAAAATACTACAGTATATTTTAAAAGGGTAAAAATGGAATTTTCATCAAATTTTCAAATGAATGATCTAATCCCAAATATTTAATAAATGAATATATTTAGCACAATGTGAGTAAATTATATCATTTATTATCAATAAAATATTCAAAAAAATATTGTTTTATCAATAATCCCAAGAACAAATGAAATCTAGTAAACAAGATCATAACATATCCTCTAGAATCTGAATTATCTATCTTGATTGGACATCAATCTAAGGATAATAGGATATAATTTGAAGAACCTGCAAATCTAGTACCTTCTAAAGGTAATCCTAGAACCATGAAATAAAACAATGATTTAGGATTGAAGTGATACTTTTTGAAACACCATGCATTAAAACTATCTCACACGTATAGGGATTACCCAGATCATCAACACCAAAGGTCTCCCTAATAAAAAAGTGGGCTAGCTTTGTGAGTGAATCTATGATCACCCACACTACATCATTTTTTAAGGTGTCCTAGGTAACCCTATCATTAAGTCTATGGTGAAATCATCCCACTTCCATTCTATAATGGATAAAGGCTATAGTAACCCATCAAACCACTAATGCTTAGCCTCCACCTATTGATACGTGAAGCATCATGCTACGAATACCACAATATCTTTCTTCATCCCTAGACATAAGTACTTACTATGGAGATCATGATACATATTTTTAAACCTAGGATTTACCTCCCATTTCAAATCATGTAATTCCCTCATTAGCTTCTCATGCAAGCTCGTAGGAACCTAGATGTGACCATAGACATGAAAAACATTATTGCTACCAAAGAACCAGCCTGATGGTGTATCCCCACCATATAATCTACCCTTCAAGGATAAACCTTATGATTATATAACTTCCCTATCTTTATATTAACTAGGATAGTGGGAAAAAAATATCAACATTGGAATTTCTCACCCCTAAGACTCCTAAACATCCAAATGAAAATTCACAAAAAACACCATCAACCACCACTCATCACGAGATTCCCATACTACCTGAGTCTACATCTTCTTACCAAGGTTTCAATAACAACATAATCCTTTCAAGGCATATATACCAACTCAAAGTTAAAATACTGAAAATACTTGACCCACATCCTTTACCTAATGTTTAGGTTCAACCATGAAAAGGTTTACTTTAGGATCTTATTATCTGTGTACACCATGAATATCTCACCCATAAGATAATTATACCATCTTCTCAGGGTGCATACCACTGTGACTAACACTATATCACCAGTATGATAATTCTACTCATACGGTCTCATCTGTTTGGAGCCATAAACAACAATTTGAAACTTTTGAATCAAAACTACTTTGAATCCAACTCTTGATGCATCACAATACATGGTATACTTATTGCCTAGCTCATGTAAGGTTGGGATTAGTAATAAGGTCAATATACTCTTCAATTTCTATAAATCGTCCTTAGAAGCATTATAAAAAACAAACTTCAACCCTTTCTTGGTCAGATCAGACATCGACATTGCTAGTTATAAGAAGTCCTGGATGAAGTAGTAGTAATTGTTTACTAGACTCTGAAATCTAAAAATTTAAAAGTTTTTATTGGGTTGTTCCCCAGATACCTTGGATTCCACCTTCTTTGGGTCCATTGAAACTCTATCCTTTGATATAAAATGTCCCAAGAAGTTCACTTTTTCAATCCATAAATGAAACTTAGATATCTTAGCGTATAGTTGATGCTCTTTTAGCATACTCAGGATGATATAAAGATATTGGGCATGATATTCTATATATTGTAATTACACCAATATATCATAAAAAAAACCCACCACAAACTGATCCAAAAAGTGATGGAATATCCAATTCATCAAGGTTATGAATACCATCAGTGTGATCATCGGAACAAATAATATTATCACAAACTAATATAATCCATACTTTCTCTTGAGAGTAGCATGGGGTATATTATATGGTCTCAATCTCAACTGATGATACCCTAACCTCAATTAAATAATTTATAAAATATGAGAACCTCTCATCTGATCAAAGAGATCATAGATGCACAGAAGGGGGTACCTATTCTTACGGTCATCTTATTCAGCCTCTGGTAATCTACACATAAGTGTAAAGTTCCATCCACCTTCTTGGAAAATAATTTAGAAGGACCCCATGGAAATGTACCGAGATTCATGAATCCCTTAACATCCAAATCTTCCAACTACAATTTCAACTCCAGAAGATCATTTGGTACCGTCCTGTTGGGAAGGATTGAAACAAGTTTGTCTCCTCACAACAAATCAATAGTAAATTTTATCCCCCCTATAGTGGTAAGATAGAGAACTATTCAAGAAATACATCTTGAAATAATATTACTACTTTAATAAATTCACTCTTCTACACCTCACCATCATCCAGAATAAGTCTTGTTACCTGGGCCATGAGACAATCCAATATGAACAGAATTGATCCTGCATGACTAGCTTGAAGATCCCATTCACCATGATATATATATCCACCCATTTTTGTAGATAAAAATGTTATTCTTATTTAATAACAATGGATATGATCCTAATACATAAATATCCAATACATACCTAGAATAAAATAAAATCCTCTATTTTCAGTATAAACAACTCCCTGAGAAAACGGTAGATGCCAATTTCAAAAGGACACTCCTTATAGCATCTGAAACTCTTTGATCACACCCCTAATGGTGTATCAATAGACATAAAACCATCCACACTTTCCATATCCAAACCAAATCAGTGGAAAAAACGAGTAGATATAAAGGAATGAAATGCTCTTGTATTAAAAAAAATATAAGAAAGGGTAGATGATATGAGAACCATACCTCTAATAATGGAAGGCCTTACATCTAGACTGATAGAAGTAGACTACATGGTGTGTAATTAACTCTCCCCTATATCCTAGACACCTGTTTGAATCCCTTTAGAGGATCATACCTACTGATACTAATTCTACTATATTAGGGTACAACATCCCCTACCCTAAACCGAGTGACCAGTGGAACTCTATCTACCTGTATTCTAGGGGTTAGATTGTCCTTCCTAGACTCCAATAACTACTATGATCCTTTGCCACTTATTGATGACTGAGTGCTCCTACAAAACCTCTATAGGTGGTCTATATTATCACAAACTCAATACTCCACTACTAAGAAAGGACACTGAAATCACTTATAGTCAGCCCTTCCACACTGATAGAACTATATTTGGATATGGTTTTGAGATGACTGTACACTCTCTTGGTTGCTCCACCTACTACTACCTTAACATAAATTTTTATAGCAACACTTCTTGCCACCTGAAGAGTAACTCCTCGATCATTTTTCTATGATAGAATACCCACTAATAGAGGCCTAATTTAAGTTATCTTTAATGATGAGATCCTACCTCACTATTTTAGATAAGTTTCTCAAGTAAAACATGTTCACCTAAAACTTGTTCTCATACTGAATCCTATCTTGGAAGTGATTTGACCTGACTATCTCATCTTCTACCAATGAAGAAGTGAATCATTATAGGTCCATGAACTAGCCTGCATATTCCATCACTAAAAATATTCCCTATTCCATATGCCAAACTATCAATACTTTTTATCCATAAAATTATCTAGATAATAGTGTCTCAGAAACTTCTCCTTGGATCCTTTATAGGTTAGATCATCATGTTGTCTATATTGAACTACGATGCCCACCAACACTTGGATGATCCTTATAGAATGTAGGTATTATGCTTCACCCTAATATCCGTGGATGTCTCTAGGTGGTCAAAGATAATCTGGATAAACTCAATATATAACTCTTCTACCCAAGGGAACCCTCCCCAAAAAACATGGGTGGCCACTATAGTAATAAATCCCTCTTCAGATTATACATAGAAGGGACAAAGTGATTCATCTCCCTCTCCATAAATCAAATAACCCATAAGAAACTATCATGAGGATGATCATCCATCAAATTCTTCAGAGCTTTAGGAATTCATTATTCCTCTATGTAAGGTGTGTTCTTATTTTCACTCTCCCAATATTCAACTCTAGGATGACGCATATGCATATCTATAAGGGTTAACACACTCCTCAGACCATAGGGTTCATAACATCATCAAACTCAAAAGAAAAAAAAGATAACAAGTAACCACAATATGAGGTCATTCCATTTATTGTCTTAATAAGTAAATTAGTCATATTTAAAAAATATTTATTTTTATTCCTCTTTATCAGACGTGTCATAGTATTTCATGTGAAATAAATGAATCCCTAGCATGAACAATGCATGATAACATAATTCCCTACATGAATATCATGATGCAAGCATAAACAATTTATACTATACTGAACCATGAGTAAAATATCATAAATCAATAAAATTACATAATATTTTAATAACAAAAGGTGAAATAACATTAAAACTATAATAATAAAACCTTATAAACAACATTACCATCCTTGGAATCTTGGGGTTTTTTACCACACATGGGTTAGATACTTCCTTCAACGATCTTATTACCAAGACTTGACACATAATATTCTCCTATATACATTTCTACCAAATAGTAAAGCAATAAAAAATACCTGATATCTAATAATACTTTGTAACATCATTGGCTCGATTCTCTCTCACATGATTGAGATGATTTGTTATGAGACTTCAATCACACCCCCCATATAATAGAGGTGTCTGAAAAGTAGTGATGGTCTATTGGATATAGTGAGGAGACTATAACCTATGGTATAAATTGAAAATCACAAAATAAATAAGAAAAACAAGTTAAAACATACAACTCAAGTAGATAAATAGGAAAATTACAAATAACCCAATGATATTAAACCATGTTATTACATATAGTATTCCAAAATAAAATTCTCACTGAAATTTACTTAAGTTAATAACAAAAAATATATAATCAGAACAAATAATCCCAACACTAGTCTCAAACCCCATGCTCGGTACCATATCCAATATCTAGATGAAACAAGAAATAGACTAGTCAAGCACAAGGTCCCTTTCACTTGTACATAACTATACTCATGAAGTCTTCCTGGGTACCAAATAGTGGATCAAATAGGGTGTGAGTAAAACTTAGTAGGTCAAGACAAAAAGTGCTTAAAAAAATCCAGTATGAGTAACAATGCATGAAAAAAATATGATATACTGGGGCATAAAATATAAATCAAATTTAATTACACAAATAAACCCACTGATCCTTGAGATCTAGGTTAATGCCTGGGGTTAGCCATACCTAATATGGCATAATTCCATATGTATTTGTCTATTCCCATTATTGAGTCTAGGTAGATTTCATTTCTAAGGACCTATTGAACATTCAACTCACATATTATCCATGGGGAATTCCTATTCAAAGGGTGTTTCACATATTCTATGGGTTAACAATTATTTTGTGAATTCTCATGATAGTGCCACTTACATGTTCCCAAAGTGCACTACTATTCCAAGGGAAAGTTATCCATTTCAAGGTCAATGGAATAATTGTGAATTCCCATGAAAGGTAAACTTAAATTTTCATAAGACATCAGAACCAGTGTGAATTCCCATGCATGAGAGATTTAATAGTTCATAAAACAAGTTCATACAAGATACAAATCATACCAAATACCAAATATTCTAAACAAGTTATCCTATTATACATTAGTTAATTCAATCCAAATAAAAATTATCATTACATTTATTCCATTTTTACAAGACCTAATGCCAAGTCAAATATTTCAATATGATAACATGTGAATATTCCTTTTCCAATTTCATGATAATCATCTAATTACATGATAAGTTACCAATTATTAAAATAATTGTAATAATTTTAATTCACAATCAATTTATGCCCAATTACCATTTAAAATTTCAATCCAAGAACCAATTTCAATTAAAATGATTATCCATTCCTTATCCCAACCCAAAAATTTAGGTACAAGGAACTAGAATAATAGGTTCAATGTTCTAACTAAAATTCAATGATAAGCACACCTATCGAGTATGAAATAGTTCAAGGTCTCATTTACTAATGGGATTGACGGGATCTGTGGAAGTTCTAAGTAAGAGTATTGAAGAATTAATAATGGATTCTTATTAAGAGTGGCTATATACATGGTGTGCTATAATGATCACACATGTTTTACATACTAGAAAACAAAATAAGACATTAGGGGGTTACTTTTGACCACCTACCTTAAAATAAAAGAAGAAGAAAAATAAATTTGAATATTTGAATAAAAAAACCACACCACTAACCCCTATGGAAAATCATTTATTCACGATATAAATGATGAAAAAAAATATTTATGAAGAAAACAAGTGGAATTCAACAATTCTATGAAAAACATACAAAAAATGGGCTACTAGATCGAATAAAGGATTAAGGGGTCAAGGTTTGATGTTGGAGAAGTCAAGGAATCTTTATAGAACCTTGAAAAAACAATAATCTTGAGTTAGGGTCAAATGAGGTGTAATTTGAGGTCAAATAGGGGTTTTATGGGGCATAAATATGATTCCTCCCCTCATTACCACAAATTTTCTCGACACCACCTACTAGACACTAGTTACCACCAGCTAGCTAGTGGTTTCATACAGTGAGACTGTATTATAGGGAACCACACTAAAAGGTTGGTGGGTCTCATGTAAGAGAAAAATTCTACTTGGAATACACCATTTTCTAGTGATATTATTTCAGACTTACTTGGATACTATCCAGTCCACCAACTAGACGGTGGTTCTATAGCTTCTCCCATGCTACATGCCATTACTTTCCTTCACTAGTCCACCTCCTTTGAGTCCTTGAACACCTCTGAAACTAAATTTTAAATAAAAAACAAGGATCTTTTATATAAATTTAAATGGTTCAATAGAAACATAAGATATTTAATTGGGAACTTAAAGAGATAAGGTACCTAGTAAAGAGTGGGGTCTTATATAAAAAATCATGATGATTTTATTTATACTGGTAGTCTTTCTATAACGGAATATATGGATATAAATAAAACTTCACAAATGTGAAATATTAATCAAATCATTGTTATATTATTATTTCTTCGAAATTTGAAAATGTATATGAGAATAATCATGATACATATATATTTTATATAGAATTTAATAATTTATAATTTTTAAGATGCACTATAGGAAGAACATATTCAAATGAAAGAAAATTACAAGAATATTATTTCCATAATTATCATCTCCTTAATGAATTGGTAATCAAGGAGACAAGCTTCAAATTATTGAAAATTATTATTTCCAACAAGACCAATAAAATAATTCCTTGAGATATAGGAGTTAACATTTTCAAGAATAAGTGAAAATAATTAAGTGGAAGAATCAAGTTTTGGAGAAGTAAAATGAAGTGTTATAAAAACAGATGGAATATTCCACTAAGGAAACATAAATCCCAAATTTCTTCTATATTATATTTTTTTTCTAACTCTATTAATAATTTTTTTATAGATGATCCCTCTTTAACTTATATATTTTACATCTCATTAATTCTTGACTATTTTTTTCTTTTTAAAATCATATAAGGAGAATGTTTTGGATGGTAAGATTTTTTTCTAATGGGTAGATTTTTTTAGAATACATATTCTAAAGGGGAGTTATTTAGGAATGACATGTTGTTTTTGTTTAAATTTTTAAATATCTATTTAAAACTATCTATTCTTAAAATTTATTATGATTATAAAAAATGGGTAGATTACTAAGTTATTTTCCCGAATGATATCTTCTATATCCTTGTTTTCAAAAATCAAAAATCATTATTTATTTTAATAATTTTTACTTAGAGTTTTTTTAGATTTTGTTTTTGTAGAAAATTTCCTGCCAAATATTCTTCATCTAAAATCTTATTCCCTCCATAACATAGTCTATTTTGTGTAACTTAATTCTAAAATTGATCTAAGTATAAGTAGTAAACATTAATGAGGTTAATTCAAGTCTATTATAATTATTTTTGGAATCTTGGAAATCTCATAAAGTTAGTTACAACTAAATACTATACATTTAATAATAATCAAGGATATATAGAAGATATGTGAAAAAACTTAAGATATGATCATCAAATCTTTGATTTGAGATAAATTTAATTTATTTGTATTTTGGAGTGATCTTAGTGATTCAATTTTTTTTGTGAGGTTTCTTATAAAATAACTGAGTTTTCTAATTGTAATTTTTATGTTTCTAATCACCTATGGTTGAATAAGTCCTAGGGTGAGGATTTGGTCCTTACAATATTTAATCAAAGAATATCCAGGGTAAGATAATTTCATTCAAATATTTCAAATTGAATAAGTTCTATCTAGAAACTTGGTGCTTCTAGGCTAGGGTTGTGATCCTCTTATTGCTTTGGGTCAAAAGTGAGAGGTTCTATATATATGAGCCAAAATATCCTTTAATAAATAAATTTTATTTATGAGACATAAATAATGCAACATATAAACCCATTTTTTGTTTTATTATGGTATTATTAACTTTATTAAATTATATTATTTCATTTATTTTCTATAATTATAAGTGTGTGTATACCTTACAAGTTATATTTTTCCCATTGTGACTACTACTCTACTTATTATTTAAGTTCATATTAATAATATTTTAGTTATTTTGAACTAAATTTCTTAAATAGGGTAATATTTTAGTAATTTTTTTAAATATTCAATTCACCCTCTCTTAAAGTAACCTTATTGGGACAAAAATAAACAAAATTATCCAATACTTAATTTCCAATTAGATAACATGGATATATAATGAAATAAATAATAAATTCCATACTATTTACCCTTGAAAAGGTTTACCATAATTGAATAATAAATAATACTACCCTAATTGATTAATCTAGTGTTTTTTCCTAAGATTCCCATAACTTTTCACACTTCATCTTAAGGAAACCACTCCAATCCGATTCCAATAGAAAAATGACACCCCAAACCAATATAAAACTAATAAATATTAGAATTGTGTTTCCCAATTAATTTATATGAATTTTGGTTGAATATTAGTGGAATGGATTATAGCACAATGAAATTACAGTGTGTTTGGTGGCATAATTGCATCATCTTATTTATTAACTCATTGAGCTAGGATTTCTAGTGTGTCTGAAACTCTAAAATTGATATGTAATTCTATTCCCAATCATAGTGAAATTTATACATATCCATGGATGTAGGGATAATTTAATAAGAAATATTAATCAATGTGTCTTTTGATCTCATTCTAATTATTTTTCCTTTTAATCTTATGTGAATTGTTTGTTATTTGTTACTCTCAGTGTTTCTGCAAAAATAACCCATTAGAAACCAAAGACAACCCCACTCAAATCCTCACCACCATAATTACTAGAATCTTTCCATATAATTAAACAACCCCTACAACGAAATTATCAAACAACCAACTCCTTTTATATTCTAAAAATCCTTTACATCCTAACAGTTATACAAAAATGATGAAAATATCCAATAAATAATACAAAATCTCTCTCTATTTTTATGAAAACACCCTACTAACGCTTTCTCTTTTAAAAAAATCCTCACTTCCCAATATTAAATCACAAGTAAAAAAATATCTCATGGTATAGATAATTTACAAGATAATTAAAATAATCTAGGAATAATAAGCTCAACAAGGTGACAATATGACTCATGGAGGAAGAGAACTGATAAGTAATCAATAAGGCTTGAGGAAGGAAAACTTTTATGAGGTGAAAGCATTACTCTAGAAATAAGAGAACAACATAAACAACTATTTCCTATCAAAAGGATATAACATACCCTAACTAAATAAATCCTAAAAAACTAATAACGAAAATACTCTTATAACTAAGGTACTATGATTGTAAACTAGACCAAAAACTACAACAATGACACCATTAAATCACAGTGACAACACGAAAACCTCAAGCACCCACACATTATCACTTATTTATCATTACATGTCCCATAAAAATGGAAATAAAGTTTCCATTTACCATTATCATTATATAATTTATTTATTTTAACCATTTAATGTACAATCAACATTTTAACATAAAAATGGATAGAAAAAAAATACACTTACCACCAAATTAATCTTTAATAAAATCTAAATAGAAAGTGAAACCAAAGAAGCATGATTGAACCTTCCTATATCAAACTTAAATCCAATTATTTTCTATATTTAAGTAAAACTATTACTCAAATAGGAATCACCACAAATATCTTACCCATTAACCAAAAAATAAAAAATGAAAGTAAACAAGAAACCAAGAACAATAAGAAAACCATTATTGGAGTTTTATTAGTGAAAAATCAAAGCATAAATAATTTAAAGGATACACAATTAGAGAAAATAATAACACACCACAAATCTATAAATAATATAATAAATAAATTAAAATAAACCATATAAATTTAACCAAGAATATAATTCTAGGTGATAAAAGAAGGGTACAAAAATCCCCCCTTGAAATGACATTCGAAACTGCTTCCAAAAGCCTTAAAATCCACCACTCTACAATTATTTCTCAAGAATCACAATGATTCATATATATAGAATACATAAATTTGATATTTTATCAAAGGAAACCATCCATGACACCCTTGGTTCATTAAACGACACACATGAGTCTCCATAAGTTCCGCATAGTCAAGTGAAAGCAAAAAAAATTAAAAGATGGGGCCAAGGTTATACTTAAATTCAGATAATCCCACCATGTCATTGTGATAAACGCACCCTGATTTTGTGGATATGGTTAAAGAAAGATATGAAAACATGGAATTTAAAATAATTTAGCCTATTCAAAATACACTATCTATATTTCTTATTGAAAATGACTTGATCACCACCATGATATATCTAATGGAACACACTGTAGTTCCTTCGACATCACTCATCGAATCCCTAGGACACAACAACCATAATACATGACATCCTTCATTGATGATACTTCCACTAGAACGACCAAATTCTCTCGAATAAGACCACATCATAAAGTTCATCATACTATAACATAAAATCAATATGGGGACCTAAATGATCATTACCTCCTCCCCCATGATATACATGGATTTCACAAAATCATCATTCCCACCGAATCATTCACCTTCATAGAATATATTAAACTAAATATTTTCAATGTTTATTTAAGATAAATCTTGATCTCACATAAGAGTAAACTGAAATTTTCTATGTAATATTAATATTAATATCTTGTAAGAGTAATCCAACATGGTATATACCATAATCATTTGGGGGGTCACAAAGAGTTTGTAATCACATGCATTACTAATATATTTTATAACATATAATTAAATTAATGTAGAGGATCTGAAATGTACTGAAGCCTATATAAGGAGTCATAAACCATCAAGATGGCTATATGAAATTATCCTTAGTTTTTATCAATTATCCTTCTCATAATCTCTCATCCTACCCTATAATTTTTATTATGAGATACTAGAATATCATGGAAGAGTGTATAATTCATCCCAATCATTGGGTGATTCTATTCAACCCATGGATACACCATAGAATATGGAGTCCATTAGATGAATCTATATGATCTTCATCAATCATACGATCAAATAATGGATGAAACACCCATCATTAATTTAAGGTACACAATATTATTCATTTTTGTTTATACATGGTTTTAGTTTCATACATTGTGATCTTGAGAATTTAATGTTTCTAATTGATTTTTCTATATTAATTAAGTGTTATTAAATCATTAGAAACCCTTCAGTGTCATCAAATCCATTCCATGATATTTTATTCTTGAAATCATGTTTCAAAATTAAGATTAATTTATTTTATATCAATGTCATATAATTTTTCATAAAATATGATTCAAATTTTATACTATGAATAATCATACAATGTCAAAAACCAAGCTGAGATGCCATCCAACCTGACATCTGACCCTGTCTGAGACATGGCCTGAAGGGAATTATTGAACCCTATGGACTGATAGGTTTGTTGAGAATCAAAGTAATAACTATGGGAATTATTTTTCCTAGAAAAACCTAGATCAAATGAACAAACTAAACACGCAAAAGAACCAAAATAATTGAATCTCATTAAATATACAAACTGATCCAAATAAAAATGATGAACAAGAAAAAAATACAAAATAGAGACCGAACCATGCTACATGATATTCACGTGACCTCTTGGTCACCACCAACCTCAAGACCAAATTGATCTAAAGGTGAGCACATGAACCAAAAACCTAAACCTATAAAACAGTTCGATTCTACCAACACCAAATGGTACAAGTAGGGTGTGATCTTAAACAACCCAGTAGGTAATCACCATATAATCCATGCATTTCCTTTACCAAAATAGTCCACAAACACTAGTTTTAAAATACATTAAAAAATATGTTTTTAATACTTAAATAAAACAAACCCAACTCTCACAATTTTTCTTTTTAAAATAACACACACACTGCTTTCCATTTTCAAAAATAGTTTAACTTTTAAAAACCCAGTTTAAAACTAAATACAAAGTACAAATCAATACAAAGTAACCAAAAAGGGATAAATAGAAATTAGAAGAAACAAGAGCAAAATGGCATAAACTAGAAGGGATAAAATCTGAAAAAGTAGTCAAAATAAATAGAGCGTATAGATACCGATTCATTAGTATTTCATAAAAATCCCTAGATAAAACCCTGGATGTACTTGATTTGGAATCACCTGATCAAACATGGTGAAAATCTGTAGTCAATAAATAAATATCCACTCTAAACTATCCAATCCAGTAGCATATCCCACTTAGACCTATGAATTCAAGGGGGTACCGACCTGTCTAATCGAGGTTGACAAGAAACTATCACACAACCCTCTAAAAGAGGCCTAGGAATACCATGATAGTAAAAAAGATACATAGTGGAAAGAGAGGCCCTCACACACATGGTTCACCTGACCTGCTACCACCTCACTTACCTACCCCAACCACTGACACACCCACATAATTACCTACATCAAAGAAATCCTCCATAGGTTTGATCATATCATGATACACTATAAAAAAGTGTCAATTGGACTAACACATCAGTTGAGTTTCAAAAAACACTTTACCAAACATTTTAAAATACCAACCGGGCCTTCAAAAATTTCAATTCAAATACATTTAAAAAATCATTCTCACACAATTTCCAAATTCAAAATATAACATCACTTTCACATACAAAATTCCAAATGGTCCCTTTATATAATTTTAGAAACCAAACCACCTCATGAGATTCCAAACATCATGAACACACATGAAAATATATTTATTTCATAAACACTTTCATTAAACAATCAAATCTCAAATGAAATCCACTTTTAAATTCACACGCACACCAAATCCATTTGGAAACACATTTCACAACTTTCACACAATCCATTTAACAAATTTATAAAGTAAAATGAGGATAAATACTTGAAACAAAATTAATTTATTTTAGAAAACCACCTTCTACTTCATAATAACTTTAAATCATGTTGAAAATACATTTTAAAAAAGTATCACTTTATTTTAAGTCAAAACAAAAATACACACACAAGAAACACACCATAAAATCCACCAATTTTCACATACAACACCCAACTCATAATCAAACAACACCACCAAAATATAAATAAAAAACACTACCAAAATAACCCAATTTCTCTTTTAAAAAACTCAATAGAAATTTTATCAAACACCTTACATGCATATGAATAAAAAAATAGTCAAAAGAGACCTTTGAAAACCATTTTAAGACCATTTTACATCATGAAAATATCAAAAAAAAGTAACACAATCACATCACAAGTATGAATATGATATTTTTAAAATAATAAAGGAAATATCAAGAATCAACAGAATGTGCTGGAAAGAAAATGGACAAAAACACTAATCTCAATAATGTGTTAATGCAACAAGACTTTGAGAGGAGGAATAACCAATCCCGAGAGACAATATTCAGACCCTAACATCCAATAAAACAACCTACACATCAATCCTCACCCTTAGGGTTCAACCAAAATTAAACCCCACCAATGAAGGACCAAGAATCCAAGATGTGAAAGAAAGAAGAGAGGTAAATCAACTAAAAACTAAAGGAATCTTACCTTGGAACCTTCAAGGGGCTTGAAAAATGGAAGGGACTCAAAGGAGGAGGATCTTAGTGGACCCCCTGGTGCACCTAGGTCGAACAAGGGAGGAAAATCCTGAGTTGGGTTAGAGGATCGGAGGGGAAAACATGGAATTTAAAGTTTTTAATAATCAAATAAACATGCATGATTTAGTTGCATGGTTTGACTAATAGTGCACCAAAAATGAACCCTCTACTAGATAAGTGGGTCACCCTTCATGGGATGGCCACATGGTTTACCAAAACAAGCACAAACCATGCCAAATGACTATGTATGATTCTAGAACTAAACCTTATGCTTTCCGCATGGTTTCCCTAATAGTGTACCAATCCCTAAGCACCAAACTCAATCCACACCGTTACTTGGGTGAATCCACATGGTTTCACCTAACTGTGCTCTACCCATGCATCACATGATTCCAATATCAAAACATCCATTTTAAAAAAAAACTCAAAAATTCAAATTGGGACTCAACCCAAACCTAAAAAAAAGGATTAAAGACCAAAATAAAAATAAAATAAAAAAATTTCCAAGGTTGGGGTGTGATAATTATCCTCACCACAAACAATTTATTCCCCTAGAAAGTCACCTATCCGAAAGATAAAAAAAAATCGGTCCCAAATTCAGAATAAGCTAAAAAAACCACAAAACTCAGGGCGACCTTTTACTTCACAAGTCATGTCGGATCGTTCTAGAGAAAACCACAACATGAAGAACCACGAGAGAACATGAGAGGGTTCTACCAACCATAAGAACTCAACTAATATCATGTAATGGATCTAGATCATCCCCATGCAAGAACTCTAAATAAAACCACCTCAGGGTGACCAGCATGAGAATATTATGATGATATTTTCCCAGGACGAACAATGCAGGAACTCCCAACATGAACCAACCAAGTTTCTCCACACAAGCTAGACAACACTGCCACTGGGATCGGGAACTCCGAACATAAAACGAACCCCAAGCACTAATGGAAACCCATGAAAGGAGCCTGAACCAAATGGAGAACCCAAACAAAAAATACAAACATAGATTCCACTAGATACAAACATATTCCAAATGAGAACAAAATAAAATTGGAACTATCCCACAAAAGAACTAAGCACCCCCAAGAGTTGATTTTTTTGAAACGCACATTCAGATAAAATTAACCACTCGGATCATGAAAGAATAAATATTCTATAATTTTATAGTGGAAAGATGAAATTACAACATTAGCAAGAATAAAACAATTAAACTTCAAACTTACCCACTCCAACACCATAGAAAAATAATGGGCTAAGTTTTCCCACACCTCCAGTGATTCCTTGAATGCACATGAGCTTCACTCTATGACCTATGGTTGGAGACCTGATGACTGAATCATCTACTTCCTCACAGTCAGGTGCTAACATCATCTAATCAAGGATTTTCCTTGGGAAAATATTCCCACCAAACTTCTCTAGATGAACCAAATGATAAAAATTATGGCACACCCTTGGAGGATTATGACAAGACGACTTTGAATGCCTAAACCGGCCACACTAGTGGCACACAAGGGAACAGTCTGATGAACTAGAGGATAGAACCAATGAAATTGGATTTTTCAGAAATAGGTTCCTCTGGAACACGCCTATCACCCAATGGGAAACCTTCATGAGTGGAAAGAGACACTATATTTCCAATATCCTATGCTTTAGAAACCAACTCAGATAAGAATACATTATCCACAAACTTATTTAAATGAAGATCCTTAGAGGAGAGGGTTTTATCCTTAATCTCTATATAAAGACCCAAAATAAAAAAGAATCTTTCAACTGATCCTACGATTATACCTCCAAATAAAATAAATCCAACTCCTTGAAGTGGTCAACATAGGCCTTCATTGACTACTGGCCTTATTGAATACTCATGGGCTCTTCCACTTTCTTCACCTTCACCTCCTTAGGTATAAACCATCAGAAAAAACCTACCGTAAACACATCCCAAATCATCCCAAATTGCATCGATGATGGAGAAATATCCTTTTCACTGGTCCAATGATGGACCCTCAAACAAACCCAGAACAACATGAACTCTAACAACTTCAAGAGTTTCCAACAATCTGAATACACACTCAACTTTCTCAAGCCATTCCATTGCCTCTAATAGACCTCGATCACCAAAAAATATGGGAATCAACTGATAGGATCCATAAACTAGATGAGACCCATTATAAACTTTGGGAACCTTTCTGGGAAACATATTTTGAACAACACAAAGAAGTCAAAACCAAAATAAACATCAATATGAAACACAATCGAAAAAAACATCTCAAGCCAAAAAAAAAGGCTCACTAGCCAAACATATACAATCACAATGAAAAATCATCTTTTTCAAAAACCACTGATTCCATTTTAATTTCAAAATCACCTTCTTATAAATCCAATTTTTACAAAAAAACAAACTTCTCAAAGAAAAACCAAATTTTGAAATCTTTTTTCCTTTCAAAATTCAATTTTGAAAAAACCAATCCAAACCTTTGATTTCAAAAACCCACCCATGAAATCCTATGAACCACCACATATGAGTTCATCCCACTTCTATTTATACCATCCATGCACACATGCTAACCACTTTCCAAACATACCCACACATATGTGGATGTTGATAAGGAACAAAAAGGGCCACACTTTCCATTTCACCATCAAACCCAAGAATTCACCAAATTTTCAATCCAAAAAAATTTCCTTTAAAACCCATTATTTCCAATTTCAAAACCACTTAAAAAATAATTTCAATTTCAAAATCTACTTTCATTTAAAATATTACTCACACCAACCAAGACTGAAAAAAACATAACTCACACCAAACTGCCGGAGTGTAGAACTAGTTGTTATGACTAACTTGGAAACATGATTAGAGGTCCATGCCCCAAGTAAGCATAAAAAAATAGAAGGAACCTGAACCGTGAACTCAGACTCCACATGGGTCACTACTCCAAGTAATATCATGACATAACATCGATTCACCTCCATTTTCATTCCTCATCGAAAACAAACCAAAAACCAAAAAAAAGACTCAAAATCTAGACTACCCCTAGAAACTCAAGGATCAAAATGAGAAAGGGTTCATGATGTCCTTCCTATACCTACCTCCTAAGTCTCAATAGTCCTAATCACCAATCTACCTAAAATACCAAATAAAAATTGCCTGATCTAATTCCATTTTGTCATGAACCATGATAGGATTCCATCCAATCTAAAATCCAACCTAGTTCAAGACATGGCTCGAAGGGTGTTCTTAATCCCCATGGGCTGAAAACTAGTGCCAGAAATCAAAGTAATCACTATGGGAACAATTTTCCCCAGAAAAACTAGGATCAAATGAACAAATTGAACATGCAGAAGAACCATAATATCTAAATCTCAATAAATATACAAACTAATCCAAATACAACTGTTGAAAAAAACTAAGACTGAACCACACTACATGATCTCCACGTGACCTCTTGGTCATCACCAAAAACAAGACCAAACTACTCCAAAGATGAGAATATGAACAAAAAACCCAAACCTTAAAAATAGATCAAATCCGCTGAAACTGAATGGTTTAAGTAGGGTGTGATCTTAAACAACTCTATAAGAAATCATCATAGAATCCATGCATTTCATTTCCCGAAATAGTAAAAAAAAACTTGTTAGAAAATAAATTTAGAAAATATGATTTTAATCATTAAATAAAACAAACCCAATTCTCAAAAGTTCACTTTTTAAAACAATACAAACATCGCTTTCCCTTTTCAAAAACAGTTTCACTTTTCACAAACCTTTTTAAAACCAAAGTCAAAGTAAAAATCCATACCATGTAACTGAAAAGGGATAAGCAGAAAGTAACAGAAATAATGGAAAACTGGTATGAACTAGCATGGATAAAATAAAAATAAGCGGTAAAAATAAATAGAGCATATAAATAATGATTCATGAGTATTTCCTAAATATACCTAGAGTGATCCCTAGACTTACTCGGTTGGGACTCACCTGCTGATGTATGGTGAAAATCCATAGTAAATAACCAACCAGATACTCTAAAATATCCAATATAGTGGTGCATCCAACCTAGTCTTATAAAGTCAGGGGTGGTACCAACCCATATAATTGGGGTCGACAAGAAACCATCACTCAACCCTCTAAAAGATGTCCAGGAATTGCATGATAGTAATAACGAAACATAGTGGAAAGAGAGGCCCTTGCACACATGAATCACCTGACCTAACGCCACCACACTTACCTACCACAACCACTAACACACCCACATGATAAACCACATCATGGAATTCCTCCATAGTTTTTCCCATTTCACGATAATCCATAAACAAGTTCCAATCGGGCCGCAACATCATTTGAGTTTCAAAAACCACTTTCCTAAACATTTTAAAATACCAACTAGGCCTTCAACATTTTCAATTCAAATACATTTACAAAATAATTGTCACACCATTTCCAAATTCAACATAAAATTTCACTTTCACATGTATAATGCCAAAACATCCCTTTATATAATTTTAGAAACAAAACCACCTCACGAGATTATAAATGTCATGAATACACTAGAAAATAAATTTCTTTAACAAACAATTTCATCAAATAATCAAAAATCACATGAAAACCACAATTTTCCATATTAAAATATACTTTTAAATTCACACACACACTAAATCCATTTGGAAACACATTTCAAACCTTTCACACAATCCATTTAACACATTTGTAAAGTAAAATGAGGATGAATACTTGAAACAATATTAAATTATTTTAGAAAACCACCTTCCACATCATAATAACTTCTAATCACTTTAAAAGAATCTTTTTAAAGAACTATTACTTTATTTTAAGTCAAAAAACAAGACACACACAAGACACACACTATAAAGCCACTAATTTTCACATACAACACCCAACACATAATCCAACAAAACCACAAAAATATAACTAAAAGAAAAAACTACCAAAATCACCTAATTTCTATTTTAAAAACTCCATCAACATTTTATCAGACACCTTATGTTCATATAAATACAAACATTGTCAAAAGTTCGCTTTGAAAACCATTTCTCACCCATTTTACATCATAAAAATGCCAAAAAAAGTCACACAATCTCATCATAAGTATGGCTATAATTTTTTAAAAAAATAAAGGAAAGATCAACCATCAATAGAATGTGTTATAAAGGAAATAGACAAAAAAACCTACCTCAATAACGTGTGAATGAAACAAGAATTCAGGAGGAGGAAGAACCAAGAATGAGAGATAATATTCACACCCTAAAATCCAAGAAAAAAACCCACACATAAACCCTCACCCTTAGGGTTAGACTAAAATGAAACCCCACCAAGGAAGGACTAAGAAACTAAGAGGGGAAAGAGAAAAGAGAGAGAAATCGACCAAAAACGAAAGGAATCTTACATTGTAACCTTCAAGGGGATTGAAATATGGAAGGGAAGAAAAGGAGAATGAGATTATAGGAACCCCTGGTGCACCTAGGTCGAACAAGGGAGGAAAATCCCACATTGGGGTAAATAGATCAGAGTAAAAAACTTGAAATTTAATGTTTTTAATAATCTAGGAAACTCGTACAGGTTGACCACACAGTTTAAATAACTGTGCACCAACCGTGTACCCTCTAATAGAGAAGAGAGGAACCATATATGGTATGGACACATAGTTTAACAAACTGTGTTCCAACCATGCTGAATGCCTTTTCCCGATTCCAAAACCGAACCACACACTTTCCACACTGTTTCCATAACTGTATGCAAGCCATGCACCTATCCCCAAGCGCCAAGCTCAAGCTGCATGGTTCTTAAAAAAATATAGACAGTTTCCCCTAACTGTGTGCTACCCATGCACCACATTACACTAAGCCCAAAACTTTCATTTTTTTAATAAAAACTCAAAAATCTAAATCGGGACTCAACATGAACCTCAACCAAAGGATTCAAGACTAAAAGAATAATAAAATAAAAGAATTTACAAGGTTGGGGTGTGACATAAAATATGATATATCATAAGTGATGATAAAAAATTTATATTTTAGATTAGTTTATAACATGGGATGTCATAATCTATGATATGATCACATGTTATGATATATTATATCATAACAGATGTCACAGTTGAATTATTTTGATTTTAATTATATTGCAGTGTAAGATATGGATTGTCCTAAGAAATGATTGCATTGTGTAATGTATGAAAAAGTTTATCATATCAATCATATGATATTGATTCCAGTTATAAAATACAATTGCCAATGTGTCTTGGGTTACTCTTATACAGGACCCATTTCATATTCCAGGACAACTAGTGCATGATGAGTTAATCCTACACAAGCCACAAAATATCATAAGAAATGATATCCAAGTGCCAAAGGTCATAATTCAATAGAGATTAATCAATTGTAATATATTATTGATAACAAACTATGTTTCACATTATGATATAATATATATCATAAAATATGATAAGGATGGGAAAAATTTTATTTTTCTGATTTAAATTATGAATTGTATAAAATAATTTATAATTTTTTTATAAATTATGTAAAAAGTTATTTTGGGGGTATTTATCTAATTCATTCTTTTTTTATAAATTAATTAATTATAAGTTGTTTATAATTAATTATTAATTTATTATAAAATATTTATTTAATAAATATTCATAATATTAATTATTAATATTAAATACATTGTGAAATCATATGGCATGGCTTATAACTTGGATATAAACTGTTATATAGAAATTATAAGTGTAATTTATAAAGTGTTTATAAATTACCAAATGAGGATGAATATAAAATTTTTTATATTTAATTTTATTAATTGTTCATAAAAATTAATTTGAATTTTTCAAATTAAAGGCCTTATTCTAGAAATTATTTAGACCATATTCGAAGGAATTTTGATAATTGTTATGATCAAGGTTTAAATAATATTAAGTATGTGATATTTAGTTTTTATAAATTGTTTACATAATACAATTGGAATATAAAATGTTTATATTTCATATAATATCATATATTTAAATTAAATTCCATATAAAGGATGATATGAAGAGTTTATACTATAAATAAATATAAGTGTTTACATTTATTTGATTATGGAATGTACATAATTCATGAGTAAATTATAAAGTGATTATTTATTTATTTATTATAGGTAAAGGGGATTACAAGAAAACAAACAACACACACACCCAAGCAATGCAATGGGTCAAGTCTCATCTCTCTCCCACAAGGAATGACAAGTACCCATTATACTTATTTTATTAAAATACAAGGACCAAAGGCTTAATGGGATTGAAATCTCATTACATGGCCCTAAGGACTTGCACTACATTAGTGTGGAACTGGTTGTACAACCTTTTCCTGTATCATCTTGCCTGTGTCACCACCTTGATTAGCCCTAAGGCTCAATGGTTTGAAGGCCATTACATTGGATGTATCCATTCCCATGTCACTCCCACATCACTTCCTACATGCATCACCTCCTATGACATAAATCCCCCCAAGGGGTGGCTAGGATTTGAACCATGGTATCTTGGATGTGGAGACCAATGGTGAGTACCACTTAACCATTGATCAGACCACAAATTATAAAGTGTTTATAATTAATTTATTTATAATTTTTTCATAAATTTTTTATCTGATGTTTATGTATATGAATTATTCATTCATTTATTTTATTCCTTACTTTATGATTGAATATAATTGTTGTATTATGAATTTGGTTGCATGATTTAGTTTAAAATGTTAAACTTCTATAAATTTCCATACGTGCATATAAGGAGTTACATGCAAGGTATAATAATTGATTTAAGTAGTTAATTATAGTTTATACAAATTATGTGATAGAATTATGATAGAATAGAGGTCTCACTTGAGTAAAATATAGTTGGGTGTATTATAAGTCATGGTATATGATATCATGAAACTACCCATCAATGGTATTGTAGGACTTGATATATCACGAGGAAGTATGAAATGTAATTTACAACTCATATAGGGAGGTGGTGTTGTTTGCGATAGTGTTCAACTTTAGTTCCTTCTATGGTTGGGGGGAGGGGTATCCCTCCCCACGAAGGCTAATAATATGATGAATGGACTTGAGATCTACCACTATAATATTATTAAATTAAATTATATTTAAATTTACCCATCATTTATTCACAATTATCCTTGAGAGATCATTCATACCCCTTGCCCCATCACCTACCATATTTTTTGATGAAAATACTTTATTGATAATTGGGTGGATCTTCTTCAAACTTGGAATAAAGCTAATACATTTTTTGACTTACTCAATTTTAGGGCCTCATATTATATCCCCTTTATTTCCTTTTCTATAATTGTATCTATTCACTTGGTTGAATCGATCTTGTTAGAGGGTATTCCCTCGGTTTACTTTACTTACTCCCCCTGAATTCCTTGATTTTTCTCTTTCACTTTACTTTTAATAAATTATCCATATTATGTGTGTGGTGTGGTTAAGCATTAAAATTTTAACATTAAATATTTAATGTTTGGTTTTATCTCAAGATGAATATCATTAATAAGTGTTTAATAAGATGAAACATATGGGAGAATTTAAGTTGTTGAGGGGTTACAAATAGTTCATAACTCCATGCATTACTCATAAATTTTGTAACATATGAGTAAATTCATTTAAAGGATGAGTAATTTACCAAGGATTATATAAGGAAGAATTATCAATCAAGATGTATGTTTGATATTTTCCTTAGTTCCTATTGATTCTACATGTTATAAGATCTCTTACTTATATTTCCTTTGAATTATAAGATACTGGAATATCATAGAATATTGGAGAATATTTCCCAAGTGTTGGGTGAATCTATTCAACCCGTGGATACATAAGAAGGAGGTAACCCATTGGAAGCCTCAAAATTATCTTTATCAAGTATATTATTACAGAATGAATATAGTAACCATCATCAGTGTAAGATACACAATATTTTTAATTTCTATTTATACATGGTTTTAGTTTCATACATTGTGATATTGGGAATTTGAGGTTTCTAATTTCTTTTTCTATGTTGATAAAGTGTTAACCGGTCATTTAAAACCATTCAAGTTCACCCTAAAATGTACATTTTAGGTCACATCTTATAAAAAACAATGAAAATGACAAACCACTATGCCTCAGAGGACCACCACAATATAACCAATCATCAAAAACACCTAAAAACAACTAACTAAACCAAACATAAAAAAAATGGATGACTAAAAACACACATAACCTAACAATGACATCCACCATAACATAGCTCGAACTACAAACCTTGTTTTGAATCCCAAAACACCTTTTCGCTATTTTTTTCCTTAACGACCTCCAAACTATGGTCTAACACCATTGGAACCCCCAAAACACGAAATCGATGACCAAGAAAGTCTATACCTATATATTAGATATCTATTAAATGATTTTTTTTACTCGATAATAAAAATAAAAAATTAGAATTGAAACTCATAAAACAAAACATCCAATGATGATTACTCTCAAATAAGACCGACACACCCCAAAAAAATACTTATGATTATAACTGGGCTCTAACACTATGTCTAATCTAATAAGATATCCCAAATAACATTTCATCAATAAAAAACACATCTCAAATTAAGAAATCAACACTAAAGAAAACTAAACATCGTGAAGAAGGAAAATATCAACCACTTAAACTTAAAATTGACTTCTCACTGATTACTCATGCCTCTTAAACCAAACAGGTTTTAAAATAGTATCCCCTTTGAAAAAATATGGTAAGAAATTAAAACCTTTCATGAATTTTGAAAAAACCCATTTACTAATTGAAATTTTTAGAAAACATCCCACAAGATTTTATAAAGAAAATATTTATATTTTAAAATTTAAAAATAAAAATTAACACACACTTTTAAAACAATTTTCAAATTCAAATTCAAAAACACTTAATAAGTATTAGTGAAAGGATTAGGGTCTAAAACCTATGACATGAATCACTCCATAGACCATAACTATTTACCCAATGAGTTCTGAGAAACACACAAAACTTCAATATATTTTTATTGTCGATTATCCATTTTATTATAATGAAAAAATATAAACTCACCCAATATAGTGTACCTTTAAATACTCAAACCTAGATCTTAGATCTATAATCAAAATATTAAAGATCACATCACTCTTTGATTCATGATCTTTATAACCCATAACTTAGATAATTCATCTCAAACTTTTTGATAACTTGAGAGGGACCTTCAATAGAACTCCCCATCATGAATAATTTTTTATGATCTCAAATTGGACCCTAAACTCTTCCCAATACATTAGCTACAAATATATAATATATCTATGAATATTCTATATCAAATTGGACTCAAAATGTTGTTCCTACTTCTATTCACTAATAAAAAAACCTAAAAGATAACCAATACAATCCATGAAACAATTTCCAAAGCTACACATGATACCCCTACTGGTTTTATTTAAAATTTTGTATAAAATTATCTATTTTACATGGGAAATGAAATACCACTTGAATAATTGAAGAAACTCTTCCTATAGTACCCCCTCTAGTTTTCCATGTTTCATATTCCACTATTTTAAATCCACCTTCCAAAGAAAACCCACCACAAACGATACTTGAAATAAATATGGTATTTTCACTAAACCAAAGTTAAATTACATCCCATTTAACCATTACTTATTCTCTTAGATTAATTTTGGACTAATGAATAATTTTGGAAGTCCCAACTACTAAAATTTCAATAAGAATCTATCCCATGATTCCTATTTTATTCTATCCCATCCAATGTATCAATGAATATTCAGTAACATGTATCGATTCAACACCAATAAAATAGTAATATTTAGAATAAAGCACATAAATCACATCAATATAACATATAATTACACCATTACATAGAGAAAAATATCAAACTTTCAATTATACTACTACCCAGCCTCCTCAAAACACTTACTCCCAAAATATAGTCACACCACTAACACCAACATCACCATTATACAAACCATCCACTTGAATAAATCTTTATATATGATATTTATTACTCCCCATAAATCCCATCCACCAAATAAAAACATTTCAAAATTTCACCAATAAATCTCAAAATAAATACTTAATAAAAGAATAAGTAGGCATATTATATCCCTTAATCCTCATAAATTACTTTAACCAACTCTTATATCCTTAAATTTTTATCTCAAGCAATAATTAATTCTAACAAATCAATGAAAAAATAACCAAATAACACATTATAATCTTCATAAACTATTTTAGAAAATTATAATCAATTTTTTTAGATTATACTTTCAAGGTAATCACAATATCTTAGACCTTAATAATATTACATCAACATTTTTTTTGAAATTATCCAAATAAAATTAGGCATTTTATATTCAGATGAATCATGATTTACATGCTTAAAAAAATATTCTTAAAACATATTATTACTAATAAAACACTATTTCATGTTATCAAATATGAAACATGTGTTGCTTTCATATTCTAGGTATAAAATGATTAAAGAAAAACATTATCAAGGTAGTGAATATAAATATTAAAAAAATTAATATTGATAAATAGAATAATTTTAGTAAATTATATGTAATATCAACAATAACTTGAGAAAAAGGGAATTTAAAAATATTATCCTTTGGTGGATTTTAATAAGAATCACTAAAAAACATAACTTCATGTTCATGGTATGTGGTCCCTAATATTAATTATTTATATAATTATGCATATATTTTGTGGATGTAGAGAATAAGTAATAAGGTGTGGACGAATTGAATTAGATCTGTGAGTGGTTTTACTTATATGAGGTAGGGCTTGGGAGTCCTATTTGAATCATAGCGATTCCTCTAGTATTTTTTAATTATTACATAACCCCTAAAAATTATGTTGCCTATCTGAGAGGCTTGGATAAAATGATATTGGGATCTGGTGAGGGTTTCCATCATTAAATTATATCTCTATCAACTTTGGGGGTCTTTTTGTTAAGGGAAACTCACCTAGAGTGATGTTTAGGGGTGATCCTAGGAATCGATATAGAATCATCAATAGAGGGTATAGACATAGGTAACAATGCGAGGATGATCTGTATTTAGAACCAAACATGGTTTCCTTACTTTTTATAAATGATTATGGGCTAAATATATCATGATATATTCTATAAACCATTTCCGTTGAGAACATGCCCATTGATGGCCATGTCACTATAGTAAAGTGGTGAAATAATTAGAGAATGAAATAAAGAAAGGATGTAATGGTACCTAATTTGAGTTATAAGACTTATATAGTGTCTCTAAGGGTTCTTTAATAATGTTAAATCATGTGTATGTTAGGATATGGGGGTGATCTATCCTTTGAGATGGGGATTTTGTATGAAAAGTTCTAACTACAACACAAACCTTGTGATTTAGGTATGTTGTATGAGATCCCAAGTAATGACAAGAAAGGAGGATATTGATGCATGTTTCATATGTGTACGATTTCATGGGTTTTGGTATCCTAATGAATTATTGGGAATCAATTGAATAAATTTTTAAGTGATACCTCATTCACCATTATTTTGTAAAGTGATGAATTATTTATGCTTGTGGCGATGAACTGTTCAAATTTCCTATTACTTAGTGATAGATCATTCACCTTATGTTTGGTATGAGTGATGTATCATTCACCCTTGCTAGTATATTGGTGGTAAATCATCCACCCACATTATTGGTGATGCTTTATTCACACTTTTAATATAGACATGCGATATATCTCTCACCTTGAGTTAGTGAGTTGGTAATGCATCATTCACCATTGAATTAGTGTACTATGATATCCAATTCACCTGGTGATACCTTATTCTCCCTTGTAAGTGTAATAATGATATATAATTCACCAAGTTCCTGATTAGGTTGGTATCTCATTCCCCTAAAGTTATATATAAAGAGATAACTCATTTTCCTATATATGATGAGTATTTTTATGGATTGTTTACCAAGAGATGTCTTGTTCACTATTGTGGATAGTAAAATAATACGTTGTTCAACTAATGATACATTGTTCACCCTAGTAATTTTTATAGTTATACATCATTCAACTATATATACATCATTTTCCTTAGTTGTGATGAGTATAGTGATATACCACCCACCTAAATAGTTGTTGTTATGATATATAATTCACCTAGAGATAAATTATTTTACCTATATGTTATGAGTATAGTGATATATTAGTTACTTAATGATACATCATTCATTATAATATCATTTTTTAGATATTTCATTAACTTAGTGATACATAATTTTCTATAGTTGTTATAAGTATAATGATATATCATTAAATAAAGGATAAATCATTATCCTATGTTGTGAATGTAGTGATAAATCATTTATCATGGTTATTATTTTGTGAGTGATGATAAATCATTCAATCTTGTATTTTGATTAAACCATGGGATAATAATCTAATTTTAGCATTGGTTTAAGTATGATTTGACTGTTAGGGTGAATTATTGAGTTACCTATGGTTTGATAGGTGTGAGCCTATGATGTTACAAACCCATTTTCAATGAATACATTAATGTACATATATAATGGTTTTTATGAGGTAAACCATTGGTGATAAAATATTTAGTTTTATGTATATATCCTACATTTTTACTTTGGAAAACATCATGATCTTATATTTGGAATGCATGTTCGATCGATAATCCTTATGTGATGGTTGAGATAGAGGATCTTGATGGGGATTTTTAGATAGGTATAGGAATAGGACTAGGATGGTGGTTAGGTATCCATGTGTTTTATTTTTAATTTATCCTATATAGTTTATTATCATACCATTGGGATATTTTTATTTAATGCATGATTGGATGACTTGCATACATTTCATTTTTTATAGCATGATGGATATTATATATTTACATGGAATTCCTTCCTCTATAAATTCATTTTATACTCTAATGGTTAAATATTTATTTTATGTTTATTTATTTATATATAATTTAATTTTATGATACTAATGGTCTAGTATCCCATATGGTATTATCATACCCTCAATATGATTTAGTAGCCTCTGACATATGGGGAGGAATATATGAGGTTATTTGGATCAATGACTCATTATTTTTTGGGTAAGCTGGGAATAGGATGTTATAAAGTGGTATTAAAACCTTATTTTCATTATATTACTATTTGGAAAATGGTATACATATCTAATACTAGTCATAACTTTAGATGGATGTGATTCTTACGCCTAGAAAACACTTGCATGATCTGAATTCTAAGAATCTAGGGAGTTGGGATTGTTGTTCTTGTTTTTTTTATATTACTTTTGAGTTGATTTTTTTCCTGATGTTATGTTTATGATTATAATTTATAGTTTTTTATCTTGGACTAGGGTGGAAAGATGTGTGTGTTCATGAATTATATTTAGCACATAGTATTCACAGGACATTCATATTCTTGTTAGTGATTGATGATCTAATTATATATAATGGTTTAGTGGTTTAAATTGTCAATAAAAAGTTAAAAAATTTATTTTAATATAAGTTATTGGTGGTACTATACTTAAATAAACCATTTTTATTGGTTTTTTTATATATTTAATTATTTATCATGTGAATCTATGTGTATATGATAGCTATCCCCAAGATAGGGTAGGTTGGGATAGAGTCATGCTTGAGTGATATGAGAACCTTACATTGTAGGGTGAATCTAAAATATGGAGATTAATTACTTGGGGGTAATGTTATAAATGTGATTATGGATGTGATAATGGCCGTAATGAAAGATTTTATGGGTATAGGTATGTCCAACATCAATAAAATCTTAAGGATGGGGCAACGACACCTGATTTTCCATGAAATGTTTGAAAACATAAGATAGGAACCACTTTGGGGGATGTGACCTATATATTATATGGTATAAAAACTTGATGGGAGATCTTAGTGATGGTGTAATATAACTAAATATATTTGTGATATAGGTGTGTCAATAGAGTAACAAGGTGAACTGTGAAATCCTATCATTTGGGATTCACTAACGATAATTAAAATTTTAAACTCCTAAGATAGTAGCATAGTTCATAAAATTAGATTCATATTTCAAGAAGGATAAAAATCACACTATGGACCTCTGGTCACTTTATTATGTTTTTTATTTTTATATAAAAGAAATAAATGAAAAATTGGATTTGGTGAATGTACAGTGAAAGGATGGAACATCCAGATGCATACGGGGAAATGTTAAGGGGAAGCTATAGTTTATCATTGGTTATTCACTAATTTAATTCTATCAGTGTTTCTCTATAAAATTTTATTCTACTTATATTCTCGTTAGTGGACTAATGTCACCTTTAACACATCCACTATTCTATTTTAGAATATTGATGTCTTACCTTCACAATTCACTTGTTACCTTGTTCCTAGATATCCAGGTCTATACTTCATTTACATGTAGAGGTATATAGATCTCACTCAGCCACATACTCTTTAAAGGTATGATTATTTCATAGTCTATTCACTCCTTAATCACATATTCAATTACATACATAGTATGATCAAGGAATAGATTCAACTAATTCACTAATAGTTTAGTGTAGGAAATATAGTAAATAGTAAAGGCGAGAAACTATCACGAACCCCCATCACACTATATCATAGTTCCTTAGAGAAAGTAATAAGTGTAAAAAAATATGGAAATTTTATTTATAAACCCAATAACTACAATAGTGATCTCCCTTATACTAAACAAAATAGGTTATTATTCTATGGATTTGGAAGTGAGAAACAGAGTGAGAGAGCATGAGTATAGAATGGAAATGTAGAAAAAAAACTAGCTACCCATGAATCAATCCCCCGATTTGGAATTACTCTAATCCTTATATGGGAAAACTTATTTCCCAACCCATTTTTATAATTTATAGAAACAATTTTATAGTTTAGGAATTGAGATCACTTCCACATTGACTTTTATTCTTCATTTGATTCTTCCACATGTGCAGTGATGTTTCTTCATCTCTAATATTTAGTACATGGAAATCAATTCCCATGATATACCCTTATTTATCTCTAGTATTATTCTATAATAAGTCTATTTGTTTGATAATTTTATGATATAGTTAGGAATTTCATATGAGGAATCTCATATGGTACCCTTGGGTGGTTTATGTTATCCATGGAGTTATCTTCTTCATCAATTGTCATGATCAAACTGACCTAAACCTCTATTACTTTAGGCAGATTCAACCATTAATGTAATGTGCATTACAATTGAGAGAGCATTATTTGGTGGGCCTACTCTATATTAGAAGCTTATAATACATTGTAAAGTGGATGAAATATATGATAAAATTTAAGGATTTATAGAAAATCTTGAGGTTATCTTGCTATTTTTGAGCTGAAATACCTCTTACCACCTTTACTTTTGAAAATCAAAATTCACTTTTTACATGATTCTATATTTATAACATCTATCTTTCCCAAGTCATAAAGTTTTTTTGTAGGAATTAATTTAGTTTATCCATATGGAATAAAACTAATTCTATCAGAAGGATCTATACCAAGTATAACGAACAAACTTATATAATGTAAAATAGATACATGTATACAAGTTCTACCAAATGAAGTTTTTATAAATTCCATACGATGAAATTTGTAAAAGGTCCATCAGATAGAGTTTATGGAATTAAAAAATACAAATTATATCATATGGACATTTAGTAATCCTACCAAACAGAGACATACATATTATAATATAAAAAGTTACATTATTTCTATTAGGTGGAACATCTAAAACATTGGAATGGTTCTACATGAAATAACCATCAGATAGAGTGATAATTTTTTGATACAATAAGAATAATTTTATCCTTTTCCATTTAAATTGATCCTAATAAGTGCAGAATCTGATCATTGTAAGATCACTTATAAATAGGTCTGTAGTCTCAAGGATACGAATACTTTTACATTCAAATGATTTAACGTTAAAATTGAAGTTTTGTAACATCTTTTTGTCAAGTAAATTTTAGTTTTAAATTTTAGAGAGTTTCTTAAAGAATAATTTGTGAGTATTTCATTGTAAATTATTTAAGTTTTGTTTGTTATAATAACTATTTGTTCAATTTGTTTGATTGAGGGATCTCAGGGATAGAGAGACAAAGGTGTGTCTGATTTTTTTGATTGAGGGCACCCAAGGATAGGAAGATAGAGTTTTTCTTATCGTTTTATCGAGGGATTCCTAGGATTTAGAAGATAGAACTCACAATAGGTATATATTCATGGATACCTTAATCCTGTTTTATAGAATTTGTTATTACTTTTGGTGAAAGTGAAAACCTTTCTTTATAAAGGATCTATGCGTTCTTTGTTACATTCTTAATAAAAGTTTCTTACTATATGTTATACCTATATGTATAATTTTCTTATTTTCCATTATTAATTTTATTAAAAGTTTTTATTGGGTTATATAATTTTTTTAGTTACTATGATAATATAAAGCATATCATAACAACCTTTTTCTGATATACTTTCTTAAGAAACTTACTAAGGAAAAATTATAATTTTAAATTTTAGAAATCTAAAATTCACCCCCTCTTGTAATAATTTGAATATTATTTAGATCTTACATCCATGATGGTGTGAATTTACGTAAAACATGATGTCACAATGTTGAGTATGTTGGAGGGATTTTGTATTGTGTGTTAATTCATATTATAGTATTGGCGAGAGTTCATAGTCTTAACTAGTCTATGCTGAATCCGTTGGTGAGAATGTAATGTTAATACCTTCTATAGGACAATATTAGTACTAGAACATACTGTGAGGGATCATATAGGGGATATTTTGACATCATAGACCCTTATAACTTTCTTTTACTAGACTTTGTTGGGAGGTGACATACTATTAATGGCTGAATTAGCCTATGTTGGTTTCTCAATGCCCCCATAAGTTGTGAATTGATACAACATTGGAGAGGTGGTGTATTCTCAACCTCTAATGTAGGATATATTGACAACCAATATTTTATTAGGATTCTAGTTTTAATTTTATATATCCCTTGGAATTTTATTTTTAATCTCCTACAACTATCTTCCTTGTATTAATTATCAGCATAAATAATTTAATTTCTCATCTATAAATAGTGTTTTATAAAATATTATATTTTCAATGAATTTCATCACTTAGGATATATTGAATAATTAATCTCCCTAAACTAAAAAAATATCATTTCCAAATAAATCACCTAGCATTAATAATACATATTACTATATATTTTAAATAAACACACACACAAAAATGCTGAAAAATAAGGGAAAACCAATAAAAGAAATATGTTATGCACATACCACCACACTTGAGTGATTAATTATACTCAATTATTTACTCAAAAAAAAATCACCCAAATTTTAGTTCCTATATAGTTGATTATTGGGTCATAAATCATTTATTGGTGAAGAATTAGTTGAATTAAATTATAATAATGAACACATTTTCAAATTCCCCTGTCTTAAGATCCTTATTACACTATCTAACTTCATGATTCCTTGATTTATCTTATGTGAAATTCTGATAATTTATATGACCCATCTTCATTTGAGTTAAGAATTTCCATTATTATCCATATCCCTTAACAATAAGGTATATTCATTATTTTTAAGTTATTTTTTATAAGATGTACTTATTTGATGTGTGTGACTAATTTATAACTAAAATGTCTCAACACAGAAGGCATTACTAAAGACTAATTATAATATTAATGGTATAGAATCAAAGTTTGGGTATCTAAATACTATAAAAACTTTTAATATTATTTATAGATTTCATTTTTCACCCACACCCTATACTAATATACCATAGGAATCTTCTAGTTGGTACCTAATTACTGATTTTACTTATGTTCATATAACTTATAAAATTGTTGTTTAATGTGGCCCCATAAGGTATTGCATTTATATAATAATTTTTTTTCCTAATATTAATTTCATCAATCCAGTGTATTAATTATCAATTTCAATTAACCTAAATATTTTTTAGTTAAACTTCACCACTTCTAGAATACTATCATGAGATTCAATGTTCTCATGGATAACCTGTCTCCTAAAGAATTTATATAAAGTACTCACTCAAGTGGAATTGAACACAACACTAAACTTAGATATGAATGATCCTTTTGAATCCAGTTCAATAAATTTGAAAAATTAAGATAATGTTAGTGATCAACAAGTGGGCATGAAAGACATAACCTTACTATTTCTTTAGTGGAAGTCAAGTTCAGCTCCAATCCAATAATTTTTCTAAAAATAAAAAATAAAAAATAAAAAATAATAATTTTATTCAAATAAAAATAAAATAAAAAAAAGACAAATGGAAATATATTATTGTGTTAACCCCCAAAGCGAGGCTTAATTTTCACTCTTTGAAGATAGATAATGATAATGATTTTTATCAAATATGGGAGGGGATTTATCTTGTGTAACTTAATATAAAACATCCTTGTTCTTATATTAATTTTCATATTACACTAGATTTTTAGATACCATTGTTTATCACAATGCATTTCCACCACCTTCCCAGTAAACAAATATAAAAATTGGGGGTAAAAGAATGTACGATTTCTCTTCATATATATCATGAAGAGATATAAAATTAATTTGTTGTTATTATTTACATATGGAGAGTGGATTATTTTCTATATTTTTAGATGCATGTTGTTCATGGTTTTATATATTGATACCATATCTCTCTTCTTCCTCATTGGATGGATAAACTGGATCCTCTATTTAGTCTTGAACTTCATCCACTTATACTATAGATTATTCTTCAATATATTCCAAGTAAAACATAATTATTGATGAATATAAAATATAAAAATAGTGGGAATAAAAATATTATTATTATTTAATTAAATTGGAAAAAATTAATTTATAAAATAAAATTTCCCTGATATGATTTAGCTTGTAACTCCTCTAGGTAAAATGCCTCTGGGTACACTTCCTTTAGTAACCTAGTGAGTGGGGAATCCTATTAGAGGTAGCTATTTATTTCCTCCACTTAATTTTCATATCAGTAATTAACATATTCAAATAATAGGATATATGGTCTTATGATTTTTTATGTTCTTCTTTTTCACCCTCCTCTAATATAACTTCCTCCTCGTATTCTTCTTATTGAATGTCCCACCCTTATTATTCACAATCATGGACCACTAGATATTATCTATTACCTTCATATTAGATAAAAAAAATTCCCATAGTGCTCCCACAAAACCAATTTTTCATTATTAATAGGTGAGATTGAAATGAATTAAAAAAGGGTGAAAAAAAAGAAAAATGAGGATTATAGTCTAAAATGGTTCCTTCTATAAAATCAACACCAAAATTTTCATTGTGAAAGCATTTCATTGGGGATCCACTGATTGTATTAAAATTTCTAAACACCTAAGATTATAGCATTGTGGATGACCTTAGATTCATCTCTCAGGGAGGCTACATATCACACCTTGGACCTTAGTTTCACTTTATTAAATTTTTTATTTTTATATAAAATAAAATAATAAAAAATTGGGAAGTGGTGAATGAATAGTGGAAGGATGGTGTATGAAGATTTATATAATGAGATGTTTGAGAGAATCTATTGATTATCCTTGGTTAATCACCAAGGTAATTCTATATTTTTTCTCTACAAGATTCGATCCTACTATTATTTTTAATGTACCAATATAACCTTAACCTCATACAATGTTTTATTTCATGATATTTATATATTAATTTTACAATTAATTAATCCCCTTGATCTTAGGAATTATAGTCTATAAGCCCTTGGTGTGTATAGGTATGCAGATCTCACTCAACCATATTCTCTGTTAAGGTATGATTCAAGCAAGGCAAGACCAGTGAACACTCCATATAGCCTATCTAATTTCATAGTTCATTCATTGCTCAATCATAAAATCAATTTACTATATAGTATAATGATGGAAGGGTTTAAATTAATGTACCAACTGTTTATAAAAGGAAATAAAATGAATAGAAAGGGTGGTAAACTATCAATTACCCCATCACTCTACACTATAGATCCTTAGAGTGAGTAATAAGAATAAGAAAACATATGGAAATACTATAACTAAACTAGAGAAATATAATAGTTATATACCTAAGAATAATAATAGTAGTTTATCCTTCCAAGGATTTGAAAGTGTAAAATAGAGGGAGTGATAAAAAATATATAATAGAAATTTAAAAAATATAACCTATCTTCCCAGAGATCAATAATTTTGTTGGGAAATAATTTAATCCCTAAGTGATAACCCTTATTACCCATCCTTTTTTACAATTTATAGCCATAATTTAAAGGTTGGGGTGTTGGGATTACTGCTACCTATACATGAATTTTTAATTTTATACTTATACATGTGGAATGAAATTTATTTATCTCCAAGATTTAGTAAGTGGGAATAAATACCCATGATATCCCTATGAATCTATCCAAGATCATGCTTCATATGGACTATTTATTGGAGTCTCAATAGATATGGTTAGTCATTGTGTTCAGTGAATCTCATATGGTCCCCTCAGGTTGGGCATTTTAGCTACATGGTTCTCTTCTTCATTAATGACCATGACCATACTAGCATGTACCTAAACATGTTGAGACAATTACCACTCTTTATTTAATATATTTTAAGGTTAAGTGAGAGTTCTCTAGTATAAATAGTAATATTAAAAATCTATGGACATATTTTAAAGTGGATAGAGTATGTTCTTGACCATAAGGATACATTTGAACTCTTGAGGATTAATTGATATGAAAAATATAAAGGTACCAAAAACAAATCACGGGGAGTTCATATTTTTCATTAGGTCATGAGGTATCATTGGACAGATCTTGTAGTCCCATCTAGTCCATTAAAAATATGTTGGTGAGAATATAGTGTCAAGGAATTCTGTGATATAGTATTAGTTCTAGAATTTATTATAAGGGGTAATTATGTGGTTATGTTGGAATGTTAGTTTCTTGAAAAGTTATTTTTCTATAATATGTTGGGAGATGATATATTTTTAGGGGATAGTGTAGGCTATGTTGGATTCCCAACACCTTAATTAGTTGTGTACTTGAGACAATACTAGTGAGGTGTAATATTATCAACCTCTAACACATAATATACTGGCTATCCAATGTTACCTTTAGTTTTTTTATTTTAATCTTATTCAACCTTTAAATTTATCTATTTAATATTTCATATCCAAATCCACTAAATTATTTAATACTGCGAACAAATGTGTTTTTAAACCATAAAAATTATTTTATAGAATATTAAATTATTAATGAATTTCCTTAATTTAAGACAAGTTGAACAATTAATAACCCTATTTTTTTCATTTTAACTATATTACTATATATTTTAATTAACTACACACCAAATAATACTAAAAAACTTATGAAAAACAATGAAAAAAATGTTTTATGCTTGAGGAACTTTTCTAAATTTTACCTAAAATGGGTGGTGAATTGAGAATGTGTTTTAAAAGAGTAGGTTTAGCCCATGAATGTCAATTACTTTGAAATTATAACCAATTCAAAGGATTATTTTGAAATTAGAATCTTGTATAGATACTACATGTGATAGGAATAACATAGGGGTAGAATATTGTTGAGAATTTGGTATATGTTCGATTAGTGCCTTGGGTATGCATTGGGATTGAAGGAATGTGTATGAAATGATTTTAATTGAAATATATGGTTGTCATGAGTTGATTTATATGGTTGTATAGTATTGGGGAGTATGACTACCCATGTTTGAGTTTTTTGGAAATTAGTGGTAGTTATAAACCTTGTAAGAGTGGTTTGTTGTATTTTCTTTTACATTGGGAATAAGAAATTTAGTTTTTAATCAACCTACATTGTATATGGATTGGTACATATTAAGATCAACATCAGGAGGTTGATCATAGTGTATGAATAGGTGTGATAAACCTTGGATGATGTGTAGGATATACTGATGGATGAATTTTGGATACTATACAGGTTTGAGAGAGTGTGTATGTGGTTCATGTGACTCTTGGTGACACTTCATTTACACATTGTCAATACAGGGTGAATCTATGTGATACATTCCTAGTGTACAAGTTAGATTTGTTTAGGACATGTGTTTAGTCCCTTGAGACCCATATAATGTGTATAACCTTAATAGTTTCCTGTTTTTTTAATGGGGTCTAGGAATCCTTAGTTCCCCAATTACTCGGATCTAGATCATGTGATTTCAATGTGAATCAATTAATGATCACACCTAGGTGTGTGGTTAGGTATGAGACAACCCTTTTAATGATGTGATACACCTTGATTTAATTTACTAGGGTTTATTTAGTTATATTTATGATATATTGTGGTATTCTAGTTGAGTAAAAACTGACTAGAGAGTGGTTAAGTATAGATCGACCAATGAAAACTGGTGGACCGAGTAATATCTAGTTTAGGACATGAGGTATATATAGTGTGGTAGTACCAAGACTCATGGGTCATGATGGTCATGAGAATTATGAGTATACCAAAATGGGAAACTCATGTGAGAGATGATATGTGAAGTTTTGAGGGATGTTAAATATAGTTGATGACTACCATGAATGGTAAAACACTATGGGATCATGTGTCTTGGCACAATCATTAATTAGTATCAAGAGGCCTCAATGATGGTGAGTTAGTCATTTATGAGTATATGAATTTTTTTAGGGATGGTATGAGGTTTTCAATTAGTTGAACATGGGAGTCACAGTGTAGTGAGTAAGGTTATGGAGCTTGAGTTATATCCATTGAAACTGGGTGTTGTAGTGATGGATCACTAATGAAATTGGATGGTGGTTTCATGGAGAATATTGATGCGATAAACCATATATTGGGGCACATGATATGGATCTATAGTTATATAATGAGTTAGTATTATGATTTTCATCATTAATCTAATATTGGTTTTGGGTAGTATCATGCTCTTAGACCAGGAATAAGTGGAAATTATTTATGGGGGATCAAAACAATGATTGTTTTTGGTTAAAACCTTTTTTTAGGTTAATTATTGTGAGTTTAAAGAGTGAAACACACACACACACACACACAGATATATATATATATATATATATATATATATATATATCCTATATTGTTAGTAGTGGTGGTTTCACTTGGTGGTTGTATGTGAGTTTCTAGGCTATATTAGGTAAACAAAAAATACCCAGTTATAGGTATCAATCAGTGATGATAATATAGAGTTAGTACATTTATAAACAGATAGATTTGTATAAAAAAAATAGTCTTTTTGAGGAATTAGGTCTATGAAATATTGGTGTTTCTATGAAAGAATGATTATATGTAAAATTAAGTGAAGTATCATGAATTAGATTATATCTCAAGTGTGAGACTGTTGATTGAGGCCCAAAGGCCTTGAAGGGTGTAGCAACAACCATATGATGGTCTAGTTTATACCAATGATGTAAATCATTAGTGTATAAAAATGATGAATTTGGGAATTAATGAATTTATCTAGGAGTGCTAAATCATCGTTGAGTTATCATATTCGGTTGGATTCTCAGTTCATGGGATTCCATATTTTTAGAGGTAGTCAAATCAATGGGGTGTCGACAGGCATGTTTCACCTATGATCAAGTACAATGGATTTTTTATGGTGTAAATGAATTATTAAATGATAAATAATATATATAATATACCATAGTGAGATTAATATAGGTTTTAGACATATTATGTAGTTTGGGTGTTGTATTAACCTAACCATAACCAGTGGGATTTCTAAGAGTTATCACATGTGACAAATTTTTGTGATTGAAAGGGGGTCTTAAGAGATGTCTAAGGAGTAATGAGGAAGAAAAGTTTTATGGAAGGGAGGTTTTAATGACCAAAATTGGTATGTTTCAGTGGAATTAAATAAAATTCAGGTTAAAATGAGAGTGTAATAAGGTATGTTTTTATTTTTTCAATTTTCATTGAAAATTGATATTGGTTGACACATTTTAAAAGAATAAAAAGTTGTTTAAAAGTTAGAATATTGAGTTAAAAAGGTATTAGTTGAGTTTAAAGTCATTTATAAGATTAAAAAGGGAGGTATATGGATATAGTAAGACATTAGGTACCCATTATAATGTATCTAGGTACTTAGTGAGGGAACTGGGGGGGGGGTCCCATAGTTGGGCCACTGGGTGGCCAATATAGGGGCACCAAGAGCTTGACAAGACCATGTTCCATATTTTTTAAAAGTGGTAAGCATGGTCAATTATTATACCTCTATTTTATACCCCTCAATAGGTTTACCTTTTCCCAATAACTGAACCAACATGGGGGTCCATCCTCATGACTCTCCATCTCCCTCTTTCTTTCCCATGATATAGGGATACTCTGAAAGCTTTTTTTGGTGCATTGTAGGTAATCCATACTTACTTTATAATACTATATATTATTCATTTTTATTAATTTTAATGGATGGTAATTATGGATTTTGTTTTGATTCTATTGGATCATGGTTGAATTGAGTTGGTATAAGAGATATTATGCTCATTGTGGTTAGAGGATCCTTATAGAGGTTGAACACACATAGTTGCAAGACATTTTTATATAGGTATGTCATTGAATTGTTTTATCGATGCATTTTTTCAATTTTATATGAAATGGTTTTAAGAGTCAATTTTTTTATAGGGATTTTTTTGTTAGTGGACTCAAGGGTGTGCCGAGAATAAACCGAACCCCTTTGTGTTCAAGGTTGCAATGGGGATACAACACCTTGTGAGTTTTACCTTGAATATAACTTGTTGAATGATTATAAGTGATGATTAATTATATATGAGTGATAAATATTTATTTGGGTTCCTTTATTCAGATAGGGGATCGTGATCTTGGTCGATGACCTATGCAGGCTTGGTTAAGCTTTAGAGGATTTGGGAAAGCATTGCTAAAGGGGATAACACCACATTTGAGGTAGGTATTCCATAATATTAATTCTTTATATGGTTATTAATATATTATTTGTATATTAAACATGGGTAAGTAGGTGTGAATGAACTGAATGGTATTTATGAGTGCTTTCCCTTATATGTGTTGTGGCTAGGGAGTCGTATTAGGCTTATAGAGAGTCCTCTAGTATTTTTTTACTTACTATATAGTCCATGATGATTAATTTTCCTATATGATAGGCTTGTTAAGAATTATATTTAAACCTAAAGGGGTATCCATCATTTATAAATGATTTTATTAACTTGGAGAGGTTTTTTTGGCAATATAAAGTCATCTAAAGTGATCTCTAGGGGCGAACCTATGGATTAATATAAAATCAACCATACATGGTATGAGCATTGGAGGGCATATAAGGATGAATTGGATTCAGAACCAAATATGGTTTCCTTATTTTTTAGTAATGATTATATACTATCAAGACCATAATAGGTCCTATAAATCTTATGTCTTTAGCCCGTGACCACCGATGTCCATGTAGCCTTGGAAAGTGAAAAAATACTTAGGGAATGGAATTGTGAATGGGTGTAATTGAACCTAGGATAAGTTGTAACCCTTGTATGAAATTTATGAGTGTTCCTTGATAATGGTAACTAATGTATTGGTTAGTCTAAGGGAGTGATATGGCATTTGTAATGGGAATTTGGTATATTGAGTGGTGACTATATCATGGTCCTTGTTATTTGGGTATGTTTTATGGGATTACAAGACATATAGAGAAAGGTCTATATTGACGTGTGTGTACCAGGTGTATGAAGTAATAAGTTCATTTAGCCTAGTGAATGATTTATTTTTATTGAATTAATTTCTAGGTGATAACTTACTCACCATGATTATGTTAAATGATGATTTTTTATGCTTATGGTGATGAATTGTTCACCTTTCCTATTGAGTTAGTGATACATGATTCACTCTTTATCATTAAGCTAGTGATGTATAATTCACCTTATGTCTAGTATTATTGATGCATCATTCATCATCAATGTTATATTGGTGGTAAATCATCCACCCATTTTATTGGTGATGTTGCGATCACCCTTGTAATATAGATCAATGATATATTATTTACCTTGATTTAATGAGTTAGTAATATGGTGATATCCCACTCACTTAGTGATACCTTGTTCGACCTTTTGAGTGTTATGGTGATATATTTTTTACCAAGTTGTTATGTAGGGTGATATCTAATTGAACTAGAGTTATGTATATGTCGATATCTCATTCATTTTTATGTGATGAGTATGATCATACATCATTTACTAGGAGATTTCTAATTCACCATTGTTGATAGTACAATGATATATCATTCACGCTAGGATATATGCTTCACCCTAGTAATTTTTATGGGGACACACCATTCACTTAGTGATACATCAATCACCCTAGTTGTGATAGGTATGATGATACATCATTTTCCCTAGTTGTTTCTATGATGATACATCATTCACCTCATGATACATTCACTAGTAGAAAAAGTATATTTCATATTGGGGTTTTAATATAGGTTATTAGAAATTGACATGAAAACCCCAACGATTGGGGTATTAACATCAGTTATATTAATAACCAATGTGAAAACCTTATTGATATAGGTTTTAACATTGGGTATTAATATAATTGATGTGAAAACCCTAATGATTAGAGTTTTCATATCAGTTATTAGTATGATCAATGTTAAAACCATGAGTTCTAACATTGAATATAGGATAACTAACATTAAATATTAATTTTAACATTGATTATATGATAAATAACATTAAATATTTCTTTTAAAATTTGTGATTATATAAACAATTTTATTTAAAAAAAACTAAAACACATGTGAATTTCTATTATCCTCACTCCATCAATGTTTGATATTCTAAAACCTTATGTTTTTCAAGTAACAAACTCCCCCTCTTCTTCATTCATCAAGATTCATCTTTTTGAAGTGCTTCACCCCACAATTCCTTCCACTTGTTTCATTCTCCTTAAACTCCTATATACTACATTTCATCAACCTCAAAATCATTATGTGTATCTATTATGATTTACACTATCATAATCACCAATTTTTTTTTTCAAACTTTCCCCCACTTAAATATATTCAAATATAAATTTAATCTACTATTCTATTTCCTCAATTCATCACCAATATACATATTGAATCCACATTTTTTATGAGTTATTTTTTTATTTTCATTGTTTAGAAGAATTATTATATGTTTGTGACTTTTAAATTGTATTTTGTTATTTATTATTGACTACAATCCCATTTAATTACGTGAAATATAAAGTTAATTTACTACTATTTTTCCTCTATTAATCATTGATATATTTCCTATATCTATATTTATTGTGAGTTAAATATTTATTTTCTTTTTTTATAATATTTATTTAATGTTTTTGAATTTTAAATTTTATTCTTTATTTATTTTTGGTATAATTATTTTTTTATTAATTATATTTTCTTCATTAATTTATTATATTAATGTTTATATTGTATAACTTGTTTGTTTTGATTACATGTTTATTATATTTTAGTCATTTTTAGGGTTATATATTTAAATATCTATATGTTTAAAATTTAATTATATATATATATATATATTTAAATGTTTTAATATTTTCATATATTTTATTGTGGTTTTAGATAATTAATGGATCGTAATTAGATAAATTCATGAAGAACTAGTGATGAATACAAGAAAGAGGTTGATGAATTCTTGTAATTTTCTAAAAAAATATTTAAAATAGAGACATATTTTTTTGTTAATTCATGATGTGTTTGAATATGAGAAAATTAGGGTCCATATAAATCAAAGTCCAATTGATTTTATATGGTTTTAAAAATAGTTATACTTTCTGGATCTAGCATGGTGAAATTAAAAAAAGTCAATATCTAACATTGATGAAGATGTTCAGTATGAGACATAGGATTTTATTGATTAATTAATTCTTGATATAGGGATTCAAACCATTGAAAAAATAAAAACTATTGAATGATTGCATTGAGATGTTGGAAAACCACTATTCCCAGGGTGTACTAAATTTATATTATTATTATAGGAGATGATACAAGTTAACGTAAAAGAAATAAATAGTTGAATTGATAAAAGTTTTATTGAATTTTTTGATCTTTTGAAATAGTTACTTATAGAAAGAAACATGAATCTGAATTCTGATTATGATGCCAAAAAGTATTATGTTAAATAAGAATGGGGTATAATAAAACAAATTCTTGACTCAATGACTGTGTACCATATAGAAAGGATTATGAACATTTACGAGAATGTTCTAAATATAGACATATGGATATAAAATTCCTAGAAGATCCAATAATTATTCATTATCAATGATAGGAACCAAAACTACTACTATAGAAATATGGTATCTACCAATAATTCCTTTTTTAAAGTGTTTATTTAGAAATTAATATAATTCAAAGAGACTGAGATGACTAATAGATTAGTGAATCTCTGATGGAAACTTTCACCACCTTGCCGATTCACCAAAATGGAAAAAATTGATAAATAATTTCATGATTTTGGAAATGATGTTAGAAATATCATAATGGGATTGTTCATAGATGAAATTAATCTATATAAAAGCATAAATAGCCAATATAGTTCATGATATTTTATATTGGTAGTTTATAAAATGATCCCATAGATATTTATAAATAAAAAATATTTTATGATGAGATTAATGATTTCTTGACCAAAACAACATGAAAATGATATTGATGTTTATCTTTCACCATTGATTGATGATTTGAAATTTCTATGGGTGGCATGTTTTAAAGTTTTTGATGTATAAAAGAAAGGGTATTTTCTTTTTCATTCTATGGTAATGTTCACTATTAACAATTTACTTACATATGTAAAATTATATTGATATATTGTTAAGGTACATAGATCTTATCCAATTTTTGAATAAGGAGATTTATTTCATTAATTTAATAATATAAGAAAGATTGTGTATATGGGTTATCAAATATTTTTTCAAATGTAACACCCTTATCAAAGATTACAAAATGAATTTAACAGTTTAAAAGAGTTTTATTTCACCCCAAAACCATTTTTAACTGAATAATATTATAATAAGGTGAAAAACATCAATGCTATATTTGGTAAAGTCATTAACCAATTATATGGAAGAAACTATCCATCTTTTTTAATCTATCTTATTGAATTATTTTGGAGGAAAAACATAACATTAATGTTATGCATGTTAAGGAAAACATATTTGAAAATTTTATTAGATTTGTGTTAGACATAAAAAGAAATAAAAATGAATAATTGAATGAAGGATTGGACTTAATATTTATGGGAATACATTTAGAGTTATCTTTCAATATGAAAGAAAAAATAATATATTTAACTCCCACTAATTACTAGTAGGTATTCTTTAAATGTAAAACATTTTGTGTCAATGAAATATTTGAATTTAATAGGGATAAAATGACATGATTATCAAGTATCAATGAAACAATTACCACCAATTTAACTGTGTAGAATATTGTAAATTCACATAAAAAAGTCTATCATCAAGTTGTGTTACTTTTTCAATTCCATTTTGTAGAAAAACTGTGGATCAAAAATTTTAATAGTGTTAGAAAATAAAGTTTTACAAATAATTCATTAACTAGAGATGCATGTTTCAACATAAATTTTTGATATAATAGTTAATATATTGATTCATTTGGTGAGAGAGATAAGGATTTTTGAGCCTATATATTTACATTGGATGTATTATTTTGAATGTTATGAAAAAATTCTAAAGGGATATATGACCACACTATCGTGACACGTCAAATTGATTATGATTTAAAGATTGATTTATAGTCTAGGGAAGACCCTAGTTCATCTCTCAAGGAGCGTTGGGGGCTTATAGTGTGTATTTTTAATAAAGATTACTAAAAGAGGGGGGTGATTTTGAAAACAGTTTTAAGAAAATAACTTAACATGATGAGTTTAATAGTTGATATAATAAGGTGGAGGATTGAGAATTATGAGATAAGAAGATCACTTAAATTTCACTATACATCTTGGATAGTTCATTGTTCTGAAAATTTTACAAGGTTTTGTTTAATTCTTTGGTTGAGGGTTGTTAAGATCTTGATTCCCCTCTTGCCTCTCTAAACATTGCGAAAAGTACCAACCCTTAACACAAAAATTGTGTTGTCAAGGTTTGGACTTCAATAACAGATTAAAGGATACCAAATCATACTAATATATTTTGTATGTGTGAGAGAAATAGGATTCTTGTGTTGCCCAATCAGAACAACTCAAGAGTCCCACTTGAAATTTCAACCCAATCGATGTTGAAATGAAAAGCGATTCACTAAATTAAACCCAAGAAATGAACTCAGAAGAGAAGCATGATTAGATAAAACATAAGTGAAATAATCCACACAAAAATTAAACAAAACCATTAGAGTATCAAGTGCCGGAACTCCCTCCCAAGTATGTGTATCTCCCTCCAAATGATCATCCACCGTTTAGCTCGCCATCGAGAGGAGGAGAAGGCTCGGGTGGAACTCCTTCTTCATTGATGATCTCCCTATGATGATAGGGGACTCCAGAACTTCAAGTATGAGGAGAGAAATCCTTTGGGTCTCCAAAATACCAGAGATTTTCCTCATGGTCTAACTTGCAAATGAGGATCCCAAGGTTCCATTTTATAGGAAAATGGGAAGGTGGTTTTGAGCACATATAATTATTAAAACCACTTTTCACAGGTGTTTCAACCTCCAGAAAACATTATATCGATTTGGAGAAAATAAAAAAGTCGTAGCCCCACCTCTTGGATGTCTCCACCAAAAGTTTGGCACAATTTGGACACCTATAGCCTGAGATATGGACAGATCACAACACACCAATTTTGAATCCGTGCAGATTTGGTGTGCTGGACAGATCAGGTCGGAAAGGCCATCATATGGCCTAATGAGTCTTGGTTTTATTCATATGAAATGTATCCCAATGAGTTTTGGAAAATATCACAAAATTTCAGCCCAATTAGATGCACGGTCTAGTGGAAGATGGCAGATTAATCCACTAGTGTGCTTGGATCCTACGCAGTTTGACCCATTTTTCTTGGACATCATCATGGACCCTCCAAATCACCTTCAACTTCAATGAAATTTTCTAGACAAGTAACATTGGAATTTTTAATATCAATAAACAAAAAATAAATTATTCAAACATGTATTTAAATTTTTTATTATTTTTGTAATTTACAATACAAATTCAGTTTAATACAATGGTGTAAGGGTGAAAATGACACAGTGGATCGTGGTACGATCACACCCCCACACCTAAACATTTTCACTCCTGGGTAAAGTCACATATCCAAATAATATGATGAATATATATATATATATATATATATATATATATTCCAAACATCATGAAAATTTAACATTTGAGGAAAATTTAATTCACTAAAGTAATGTGATCAATGCAAGAACCACACCAAGGAGTTCTTCCTAGTGAAAATGGAAAAAGATGTCTCATAAATCATATCACAATAAAATTAAAAGAGATTAATGACACCAATATGAGCAAGGAATTCAAAATTAAAACATTCCACTAACTCTCCATGTGTGTGTGTGAAAACCATTCCATGCAATTCTTTCCACTTTTTATCAAATAAATATAGGTTATGTTAACTTTATTCAGCTTTAAGTGATTTTTCACCAAACCCATCCTCCATCATTTGTAATCATATTTCAAGAACCACTCACTTAAGAATTACCAGAAGTCAAACCATAAGCTCCTAACCTAGATATCCCCATATGTTCCACATTTCATCACTCCCCTCATTTATTATTTTTTTGAAGTTCCATTTGGAAAAAATCTCACACTCATCTCTCAACCCTTGTTTGATCTCCTCATGACACTAATTGCAATAATTATAAAAAGATCAAAGGTTGAGGAGGAGTGGTTTTTGACCTGGCCAAGACACAATTTTTTTTGAGGGCGTACAACAGTCGGACATTAGGTACACACGCATAGGTCAATCTGGTACAGTAATGAAACAGATCAGATAAGGAACGAACGCATGAAAATATTATTTAAAGCTAAAAAATATTAACCTAACATATATTCACCTTATATTAAGTAAGAAATATTCATACTTCATGGTTTTTTGCAAAAATTTATGGAGATATTAGTGACATAGTTTTCCCAAAAACTACTCACACAAGGGGAATCAATCATCTCAAAAATTTCACATAGATACGACCATTTATATCATTGACAGAAAACCAATTCACTAAAAAAAGAAAATCACTCCATGATATTAAATTCATACAAATATTCTTTTTAGACTTTATTTTGGTATTTTTACTTTCCCCCCTTTATGGTCACCAAATCATCGAACTTCGAAATTTTTGATGGGGAAAATGAAAATACCATAAAGAAGGATAAAAAGAGAAGAAAGGAGAAAATGATGAAAATTCCTAACTAACCTAGGAATGTATCCACCACCACACACCTAGAATGTGCAGTGTCCTCACTGAAATAATTGAGAATGTGAGAAGGAAGGGTAAAACCTGGCGAGTTTTATTGGTATGATGCGTTGAGAAGGTGGATTTACTCCACCAGATTCTTTAGAAAATCCTCATAGAAGTGTTTAAGTTGATTCCCATTGATAATTAATGTTTTCTTGGTTTCTTCATTTTGAACCTGGACAACACCAAATGGAGAGACATTAGTAACAGTGTATAGTCCAAACAAGCGGGAACGAAGCTTACCTATATGCAACTTCATCCTTGCATTATAAAGGAGGACCTTCTGCCCAATGTGGAACTGATGATGAAGGATAAGAAGGTCGTGGGCAGCCTTGGTTATATTCTTATAAATTCTGGATTTTTCATATGGATCACTTCTCATTTCATATAGCTTCTGAATTTGCAACTTGCTTTGAGCACCTGCACCAGAATGATTAGAATTTCATTGTTTGATGGCCTAGTAGGCCCGATGCTCAATCTCAACAGGGAGGTGACAAATCTTTCCAAACCCAAGATGATAGGGTGACATTCCAATGGGAGTTTTGAAAATGGTACGGTAGGCCCATAATGAATCATCAAGTCGAAGACTCCAATCTTTTCTATTGGGTTGAACCATTTTTTCAAAAATTTGTTTTACCTCTCTATTTGACACCATGGCTTGACCATTGGTCTGTGGATGATATGCGGTAGAAACTCATTGACCGACCCCATACCTACGCAAAAGTGATTGAATTGTTCAGTTTCATAAATGAGAACCCTGGTCACTGATGATGAACCTAGGTAATCCAAACCTACAGAAGATTTGGGTTCTCAAAAATTCTACAACTACCTTAGAATCATCAGTCCTTGTAGCTCATACCTCTACCCATTTTCAAACGTAATCAACTGCCAAAATAATTTACAAGTTGCCAAAGGAATTGGAAAATGGACCCATAAATTCAATGCCCCAAAAATCAAAAATTTCATGAAAGATCAATGATTTTTGTGACATTTCATTTCTTTTAGATAAATTCTCCATTATTTGATAGCGAGTACAAGATTTTCAAAAATCATGGGAATCCCAAAAAAGTGTTGGCCAAAAGAGACTAGAATCAAGGACCTTGCGAGTAGTCTGTTGGGGACCAAAGTGGCCCCCACAAGCAAGAGTGTGGCAGAATCTAAGGATGGACTGAAACTCACTATCGGGAACACAACTCCTAAGGACTTAATCACTACAGGTGTGCCAAAGGTAGGGTCCATCCCAAATATACCAACGAGGCTCATGTTTTAGATGATTGGTTTGGTTTTTGTTGAAATCAGTAGGAATGAAAGATGCTACCAAATAATTTACAATTTCAGCATACCAAGGAATAACATCTTGCACTCGGTACAATTGGTCATCAGGAAACATTTCATTTAAGGGAATACAGGGGTATGCGTCAATGTATGAGGATGGTTGAATCCTACTAATATGATCAGACACCACATTATTTTATCCTTTTTTATCTCTAATTTCTATATTTAATTCTTGAAGGAGGAGCATCCAATGAATGAGACGTGGTTTGCCTTCCCGTTTCTTAAGGAGGTACCAGAGGGCTGCATGGTTTGAGAACACAATGACTTTGGACCCCAAAAGATATGACCTGAATTTGTCCAAGGAAAACATAATGGAAAGGAATTATATTTCGGTTTTGGTGTAGTTTGATTGGGTAGGGTCCAAAGTACGTGAGGCATAGGCTATGACATATAGAGCTCGGTCAACCCTTTGGGAAAAAACTGCCCCAACTGCATAGTTAGAGGCATCACACATGAGCTCAAATGGTAAATCCCACCAAGGTGGTTAGATTACCGGGGGTGAGGCAAGGATCCATTTTAACTTATTAAAAGCATCCTCACATTATTTATCAAAAACAAATTATTTTTCTTTTTGGAGTAATCGGGAGAGAGGGAGTGCAATTTTACTAAAGTCATGAATGAAACGATGGTAAAATCCAGTATGACCTAGGAAATATCAGACATCCCAAATATTTTTGGGGAATGGAAGGGAATAAATGACATCAAATTTGGATTTATCTACTTGGATACCATCCCCAGAAATGACATCCCCCAAAACTATACATTGTATCACCATGAAATGGCATTTCTCATAATTTAATATAAGATTCTTTTCAATACAGTGATGTAGGACTGAACCAAGACTACTCAAACATTCATCAAAAGAAGAGACATAAACAGTGAAATAATCCATGAATACTTCCATGAAATTATATAGTTAATCCGAAAAGATACTAACCATGCATCATTGGAAGGTACCCGGAGCATTGCACATAACAAATGACATCCTTCTATAGGAAAATGTACCAATGGGGCAAGTGAAGGTTGTATTTTTCTAATCCTAAGGGGAAATATGGATCTGAAAGTATCCAGAATACCTATCAAGGAAACAGTAGTGGTACTTACTTTCTAGCCTCTCTATAATTTGGTCAATGAATGGCAAAGGGAAATGGTCCCTCCTCGTGTGTTTGTTTAGTTAGTGATAGTTTATACAGACACACCAACTATTCTGCACACGAGTTGGAACCAATTCATTATTTTCATTTTTAATTACTGTAAGTCCAGTCGTTTTAGGAACTACTTGAACAGGACTGACCCATTGGCTGTCAGAGATGGGGTAAATGATTCCAGCAGCCAATAATTTTTTTACCTCATTTTTCACAACTTCTAGGAGGTTTGGGTTCAGTCGACGTTGTGGCTACCTCACTGGTTTAGCCTCATCGTTTAAAAAAATATGATGTGTACAAATTTATGGTCTAATACTAGGAATGTCAGCAAGTGTCCACCCCAAATCGTGTTTATACTCCCTCAAAATTTCAAGCAGTCACAATTCATGCTCAGGAGGGAGTGAACTAGCAATAATGACGGGAAACTTGTTTCCATTCTCAAGATATGAATATTAGAGATCTTGAGGCAATTGTTTCAGTTCCAATTCAAGTGTATTTTGGATTTATGGGGGTGTGTGTGAAAGTGAGAGGTCACTGATCTCATCTAACTACTCAATGGTATCATCCTTAGATGAGGAATGAGCTTTTACAAGATTAGCAGTATCATCAATGGTCAGTGGATCACCAATGTTCAAGAAATCATCAATCAAAGAATATGCATGACACTTTTCTAGACCACTACAAAAATCAATGCATGAATCATTTTATAGCATTTCTATCAATGAAGAAGACTCAGAAATGGGATCAGGGGAAAGAAAAGTTGTTTTTTAGGGGTAGGGAGTACATCAATTGAATTAACAGAGAGAGATGAATGTTCTTTTGAGGGGTGCTTCATGGCATCAAGATGTTGAAATAGACTATGTCACCACCAAATTCCATATATAATGTACCATTGTGGACATTAATTATTGTTTTGGCAGTTTTCAAGAAAGGTCTCCCCAATATAATTGGGGCATGTCCATTCATCCTATCATCTTCCATTTTAATCACATAAAAGTCAGCAGGAAAAATTAAAATTTGGACCCTCACAAGAACATCCTCTAACACACCATAGGGGTGTGTAGTACTTCAGTTAGTTATTTGAACAATAATTCTAGTGGGATTCAGTTCCCCAACCTACAATGTAGAGTAAATGGAGTGATGCGTCACATTTATAGAGGCACCTAAATCAAGCATAACATTAGAAAAAGAATACTCCCCTATGGTGCATGGAATTGAAAATGTTCCAGGATCATTTCACTTGGTGGGAAGTGATGGTTATATCAATGATGAAACATTCCTTCCCAAACTCACCTTCTTATCTCCACTAAGTCACATTAGGTGTGTACACATCTCCTTTATAAACTTAGAGTACCATGGAATTTGCTTCACAACATCAATCAATGAGATGTTAACCTGAAATTTCTTGAAAATTTTCAATATTTCCTTATCAAGTTCAGTTTAGTTTTGTTTTCTTGGTTGGGTGGCCCTTTTAGGAAATGGAAGAGGAATGGTTGGGCTAGGTGACTCATTAATATTCACACTCTTTACTTTGGAAGGGCTTCTCTCAAGACAAGGTTCATCAACATTTGGAACATTTTTAATGGTTGGGATGGAGGTTTCCTCAGGAGGGGATGAATCTAATGGGGGATTCATCTTACTTTATAGTTGTTTTCCACTCCTAAGGGTTATGGCACTAACATTTCATTTATCCCTAGGGTTAACTATTGGTTGAAAGGGAAGTTTACCTGATTCGTAACTTTTAATTTCACCCACTGAGTTGGCTAGTTGGCCTAATTGGGTTTTTAGGTCTTGTATGGATGCTTGAGTGGTTTGTTGGAATTGAATATTGTTGGCATCCATTTGTTTCATCATATCTTCTATGATAGGCTTGGGTTTTTGAGGGGTTTGTTGGAAAATCCTTTGGGGTGGTTGAGGACTTCTGGGTGGTGGTGGTGGATTACTACTCTACCCTGGTTGGTTCCATTGTTGTTGAGGTTGGTTTGAATACCCCCTTGCCTATAGGCTTGTTTCTCCTTCCACCCAGGGTTTGATGGATAGTAATGTTCTTGAATAAAGGGTTGGTTATAGGGGAGGCCTGGAAATATTGCCTCACAAATCTTAGATGTTTCCCTAAATTTAGAACATTGCCCAGATGAGTGGGTGTCAGAAGAATATATACCACAGTGGATGGGAGGAGGAGATTGGTATTTCCCTTGGGAAAGATCAAGTTATTGAAGAAGGGTACTTACATCTTCAAAATTTGTGTCCAGCTTCTTCTCAAATTCAGTAATATGTACCTCATGAACACCTCGAATGGGTATGCTAGACCTTGTACCAAATTGTTGAGTGTTTTGTGTCATGTTCTCGATTAAGGTCCTTGAAGCAATTGGGGTCTTATCTACTAGTGCACCACCTGCAGCAACATCAATCATATTTCTATCAATAGGATTAAGCCTTCATAAAAATATTGTATTAAAAGTTGGGCACTTATTTGGTGGTGTGGTCAACTTGAACATAATATTTTAAAGCATTCCCAATATTCATGAAGTGTTTCCCCTTGAGATTGTCTTATCCCAAAAATTTCTTTCCTTATTGTTGCAGTTCGAGAGGCTGGGAAATATTTTTCAAGAAAAAGGTGTTTCGTGTCCACCCAACCTCTTATTGGGGAATTAACATAATATAACCATTCTTTCATAGTGTCTTCCAAAGAAAATGAGAATGCTCTAAGCTTGTTCCTTATCCACATTCGTAGATTTTAATGTTGAACAAACAATATGAAATTATTTTAAGTGCTTGTGTGGATCCTCTCCAGAAAGTCCATGGAATCTTGGCAATAGATGAACTAAGCCAGATTTTAGTTCAAAATTGGGTGCCTCACCTTGTAATTGAATATAGGTGGGTTGGATATCAACATCATGAGAGGTTAGTTATTTTAATGTTTAGTTGTTTTCATCCATATTATGCAAGTTTATTTCAATTTTTATATTGGTTCCAGAAGAAGAAGAGGAAGGATCAAGAAGAGTGTCAATGTTTTGTGCGTCCTACTTCAAAGTGTTGTCTTGTGTGTCTCGGTGTCATTAACGTAGGGTCCTATAGCAACCCGAGCCTTTTACATATAACATTTCATGATTTTAAACATAATTCATCATCATAGCACAAGCCAAGGATCGTCAAGTCTAGTGTCTTGGAAGACTAGGTACATATAACACAAAACATGGGGCTAAAAAAACACTTTTTTATTTAATCTCCATAATGAGCTCCTAACTTCCTTTGATCCCTTACATCTGTATAGGGTACCTTGGGGAACACATGAATAAAGGGATGAGCTAAAAAGCCCAGTAAGGGAATGAACATAAGGATACATTTCAAGCACAGGAGTTAGGAGGCATGACATAATGATATACAAATCATGAAGCTTATAAAATCATTTAATATAAGCATGATATCATATAGACATGGAATCATATAAATGTGGCAGAATCATAAAGCATTTCTTTAGTACGGTTTAAGGCTAACTGCCAATCCCGTTTCCCATTTTAGTAAGGGTCAAGGCTAACCGCCAACCCCGTTTCACATCGCATCTCATGATACATAACCTTACCCAATACATTGGAGAGATATATGGGCCCACCCATCTCAACATATTCATGAATATTTTCTCCACATAAATATTCCTACCACATATACAATCATACATAATCAACCATACACAAACATAAGGGTACCCATGAAAATAATTGGGTACCACAATCATGACATCAGTCATAACCAATGGGCGCATCATGAAATTGTCCATGTAAGGAAATAATTAGAAAATACATGGACGTTCATATGGTAAAATAGGTATATATCATGGTAAGTGGTGTCAAATATAAGTGACAACATATGAGAAATTTATTTTAGGCACATTGGCATTAAAACATTTTTGTGCAGTTTTAAGGAAAATACTATAGAGATTTTAAAATAGTAAAGAAGGTATTCTTTTATATAAGATCATAATTGAACCAAGAAGGTTTTCATAATAAAAATACAGAATTTAAAAAGATAATGGTGTCTTAAAATAGAAGATAGAGTGCACTTGAAATTGGGTAAAATTTCGGAAAGTTCCTTTAAAACAACTGTACTTATTGGGAAGTATCGAAGATAGATTCACTTATAGGCATGTATAACCACAAAAGAGAGTGAGAGGTGGATCTTGGAACATGAGTTTGGATCATATAAACAGAATTTTTAAGTTCTATATAAATTAAAAGACAACATCTTTTTGGTAAAAATAAATATAGAGCAACCCGAAAGAATAAAGGAAGTTCGGGTAGAATCCATCATGGTTTATTGGCATGGTATCATGTATAATTAAGAGGGTTTGATGAGAGATATAAGGGGTTTATCATCACTTATAAAACATTAGGGAAGTATGGGTAAGGTGTATAAATGTACCCCATTACTTGGTATTACACAAAAAGGCATAGCATAGAGAACAATCTTGATTAAGAGTAAAAAAGGGAGGATCCCTTACCTTAAGTCCGTTGGTGTTCTCCACTTGATATTAATGACCTGAATAGTAAAATTAGGTTTATTAATAAATAGTTCTAGAACCATATATACATTTAAAATATTTAGTATGTCCTTTTTAAGTTCATTTATACCCATTTTGATTGATTATAAGGTTCAATTTCATGGTTCGGGTCCGTTTGTTTCCTTGGTTTTAATGATCAGTTCACTTGTATTTAGGTTCGGATAAAAAGTATGATAAAAGTGGTCATCTAGAATTGATGTTATATATAATTGGTGAGAATATATAAGGTTACATGGTTACAAAATTAATTTGGTTAAATTGGATTGAAAGAGAACCATGACATAAGACATTAATGATAAACGCTTGAATTAATTTTAGCGATTTTACCCATAATTAACTTGTTTTGTATTATTATTTGATATCATGAGTGTATAAGGATTCCAGAACCATAAATAGGATATATAAAATATATAATAATCTGGTTCAACCATAACATAAATGGTTTCATGACAAAAAACAAATATGATAAAAGAAATTGAAAACACATTATCCACGATGTCGATCACAGATGATGTTTTAATTTTAGAACGCGAGGGAGAGGAGAAGAAGCCTGATGCTTGAATTTTTTCAATAAACATGATTAAAATACAGAATATATGATATTATGGAGCTCTCATACCTTTTGGGTAAGTGAAGGGGAAGAGGGTATAATAAAAGAAGGAAATTGAAAACAAAACACTTGAAAATGAAAGGGGAGCCTTACCCTTTGATCTCCCCTCTTTGAGATTCCTCTGAAGGCCTTTGATTTTGGATTTTTGGTAAGACCAGAAGGCCTTGGACGTGGGGAAGGATATTGGGAGGATACTTGGGAAGAATTTTCATTAGGCACAAGGCTTGAGAGGTGTGTGGGAAAGAGGTAAGGAGAGGGGGTATTTATAGTGAGGGATTGAAGGGTTTTCCCATTATTTTAAGTATTAGTTTATTATTTAAGGCCAATAATATGAATAATTGAGAATTATCATCAAATATACTAAAATAATCAAGGATTATTTGAGATTATCATCTTAAATCAGCCATACATCACCTATGATGCAGTATTTAGCATTTATTGTAATTTATCGTATTTTACTATTCATATAAAATTCAAGTATTTCAGAAAAATCGAAAAAATTCACACTAACCATTTTTTGACGTGTATAATCCAAAAATTAATTCAAATTTTCAAAAATAATTTTCTAAATATTATTATTTTAATATTTAGTTAAAATATTAATTTAGTATGAAAACCAGTTTTAAAACATTCATTAACTTATTCTAAAATACAGGTATATTGTACTTCAAACATGAATATTATTTTTATACTATCATAGGTGATGTTACCATTAATTAGGGTATATCACTATTAATAAGGGTATGTTACTATTCATTAGAGTAGGTTACTATTCACCAAAAATTAAGTTTTCCTTATCGGACTCCAAATAACTTACTGATTACAACCGTGTATGCCGGATTTTCAAAATTCCAAACACAAAAGTGTAAAAATTATGTCTAGAGGTCACTTAGCACTTAGTAGTTCATTATGTTGAGTTTTCAGGTGATTTTATGACATACTTATGAGAAGGGAACATTAATTGAAAAAAATTGGGTCGTTACATTCTTCCCCCCTTATGAAATTTCGCCCTTGAAATTTTCACTTCCCACATTAGAACAGATGAGGGTAACTTTTCCTCATCGCCTTCTTCGGTTCCCATGTTATTTCTTCAAACTTTTGGTTTCTCCATAACACTTTGACCAGGTGCATTGTCTTATTTCATAGAACTTTGTCTCTATGATCTAAGATCTTTACTAATTGTTCCTCATAAGAAAGATCATTCTCCAATGGTACTACCTCTGGATTGAGTACCTGTGAGGGGTCTGGTATGTACTTTCTCAAGAGGGATACATGAAATACATTGTGTACTTGAGATAGGTTAGGGGGGAGTGCTAATCGGTAGGCCAGTGCTCCAATGCGTTCAAGGATCTCAAAGGGGGCAATGTACTTTGGGCTTAGCTTCCCTTTCTTCCCAAATCACATGACTCTCTTCCATGGTGATATTCGAAGGAAGACTTTATCCCCAACATCAAACTCCAAGTCCCTTTTACAGTTGTTAGCATATCTCTTTTGCTGACTCTGAGTAGCTTTGATGTTTTTCTGGATGACTTGGACCATCTCTATCATCTCTTACACAAGATCGGGTCCAAGTAACTTTCGTTCTCCAACTTCATCCCAACAGGTTGGAGTTCTACATCGCTTTCTGTAGAGAGCTTCATACGGAGACATCTGAATACTCGAGTGGAAGCTATTGTTGTATGAGAACTCAACCAATGGGAGATGCTGATCCCATCCACCTTTGAATTCTAAAGAGAAGGCTCTCAACATATCTTTAAGCATCTGAATAGTCCTTTCAGATTGACCATCAGTTTGGGGGTGATAGTCCATGCTGAAATTTAATTCAGTACCCAAATCATGTTGAAGACTCTTCTAGAATTTAGATGTGAACCTTGGATCACAATCAGAGAAAATTGAGAGTGGAACGCCATGCAATCTCACCACATCCTTCACATACATTTTTGAAATTTTTTCAAGCGAGAGGTCTTCCCAGATAGAAATAAAATGGGTGGTCTTGGTGAGTCGGTCAACCACAACCCATATCGCATTATTTGCCTTCGAAGTCTTTCGGAGACCCATGACAAAGTCCATTGTGACATTCTCCCATTTCCACATGGGTATAGGCAATGGTTGCATAATCCCTTTGGACTTTTGTCACTCTGCTTTAACTTGCTAACATACAAAGCACCTTGATATATATTCCACAATATCCTTCTTTATGTTGTCCCACCAGAAATGTTCACGGAGATCACGATACATCTTGGTACTTCCAAGATGGATAGAGAATGTTGAGCTATGTGCATTGTCCAATAGCTCTTTCTTTATCTCAGGTGATGAAGGCACACAAAGCCGCGTTCCAAACCAAATCACACCATCATCGTTGATATGGAACTCTTGCAGCTTCCCTTCCTTTACTGCATTGACCTTCTTTTGTAACTCCTCATCATCCCTTTGTGCTTCCCTAATCTTCTCTTGGATGGATGGTTGCACAATCATTTGGGCAAGGTAGGATGTATCCCCCGCCCTTACGATTTCTAAATCCATCCTTTGAATATCCAAGAAGATAGAGTCTTTCTCAATCCGTAACATGGATAGAGTAGCAGGTTCTTTTCGTCTTAGAGCATCAACTACCATGTTCGCCTTTCTAGGATGGTAGTGAATAGAGAAATCATAATCCTTGATTATATCTAACCATCTTTTTGATGCGTGTTGAGCTCCTTTTGTGTGAATATATAATTTAGGATCTTTTGGTCGGTGTATATATCACACTTCTCACTATAAAGGTAGTGATGCCATATTTTCAAGGTAAAAATCATGGCCTCCAGCTCTAGATCATGCATCGGGTAGTTTTTCTCATGGATCTTCAACTGCCGTGAGGAATAGGCTATCACCATTTTTCATGAGTACACAACCCAAGACTTTCTTTGAATCATTGCTGTATATCACAAAAATTTCTCCACTTTTTGGTAATATGAGTATAGGTGCAGTGATCAGCCTTATCTTTAGCTCCTTGAAGCTTACCTCACATTCTTCAGTCCAGAAAAACTTTACCCCCTTCCATGTCAGCTTGGTCATCAGGTTTGAAAATCATGAAAAGTTCTTCATGAATCGTTGATAATACCCTGCTAGACCCAAAAAGATATGGATCTCTATTACAGATGTTGGCCTCGACCATTCTTCAATTGTCTTTGTCTTGGAAGGGTCCACAGATATCATTTTTCTAGTGATAACATGCCCCAAGAATGATACTTCTTCCATACAGAACTAACATCTACTATACTTTGAATACAACTTCTCTCTTCACAAAGTATTTAACACATTTTTTAAATGCTCCTCATGTTCCTCCTTTCTCTTGGAGTATATCAGAATATCATCAATAAAGACTAACACAAATTTTTCAAGGTAATCTCTAAAGACTCTATTCATTAAATCCATGAAAATTACTGGAGCATTAGTGAGTCTGAAGGGAATCACTATGAAATCATAGTGTCCATACCTTGTTTGAAAGGCAGTCTTTGGTATATCTTCCTTCTTCACCTTTAGTTGGTGATATCCTGACCAAATGTCTACCTTAGAGAAACAACTGGCCCCACGAAGCTTATCGAACAAGTCTTCTATCTGTGGAAGGGGATACTTGTTCTTTACCGTGATTTTATTGAGCTTAAGATAATCAATGAAAAGGTGTATTAATCCATCCTTCTTCTTGATGAAGAGGACTAGAGAACCCCATGGTGAAGCACTTGGGTGTATAAAATATTTCTCCATATTCTCTTGTAACAGCTTTTTAAGCTCTTCCAGCTCTACAGTGGCCATTCTGTAAGGTGTCTTTGAGATAGGTAGAGATCTAGGGATAAGTTCAATAAAGAACTCAACTTGTCGGTCTGAAGGAAGACCAGAAAACTCTTCAGAGAATATGTCAGTGTAATCCCTCATGATGGGCATGTCTTCAATCATGATTCTCTCCTTTGTCTTGATCATTTGAGCTAGATATGTTTTTTTATAAGGCAATAATATCCACACTTGAGACGAAGATTCTAAAGGAGACTCATGTTCCTACTTACATTTTTAATGAATCGGAGGATGCTTTGGGATGTGAAAAGTGATTTCCCTTTCTCAATAGTTGATGTTGGATTTGTACAAAGATAGACAATCCATGCCCAAGATTGCATCAAACTCCACTAAAGGAAGTATGAAGATATTTTCTTGGAGGTTCAGTCCACAAACATTAACCGGGGAGGAGTTATAAACCATGGATGCAGTGATCGCCCCATTCGTTCTTTTCATAGATAACTTTTCCTCCAAATTCTGAGGTGGTGTTTGAATAGTTCTACTAAACTTCCAAGATATGAAAGAATGCATAGAACCAAAATCAAATAGTATGTTTGCTATTCTTGAATGAATAACTAGAGTACCTATCACCACATTGTTGTCCGGTTCCACCTTAGAAGTAGTGATATCATATGACCTTCTTTGTTGACTTGGAGTTTTTTGTTGATTGCCTCCAATAACCCTCGTCTTAGGGAAATTGTTTGCATAATGCCCAAGCTCCTTGAAGTCGAAACACTGCACTGCAGGCTGAGTGTTGTTCTGAACCTTCCTTTCTTCTTCAACATTAGAGGGATTTTTCATATCCCTTCAGAAATTCTTGGCCAGATGACCAAATTTTCCGCATTTGAAGAATTTTTTTAGTTCCCTTGAGACAGTCACTAGGATGCTTCTTCCCACAATTTTTTCAAAGGGGAAAGTGAGGCTTCTTTCCATCATGGGATTTGTTTGATGAACCACCCATGTTGTTCTCCATTTTCTGCTTCTTGTCACTAGGCCCATGATACCACTGAGAGTCTCCAATATCTATTTCCAACTTGAGGGCACAATGGACAATATCCTCATAACTATCAAAGTCTCGAATTTCCAACACTTTTCATAGACTCGGTTTTAGTCTGCTAAAGAAGCGATCCACCCTGCTTTCGGTGTTCATGACAAAATCCAGAGGTGTACCTTGCAAGACTTTTAAAGTTTTCTTCATATGCCCCGATGGACTCATCTTCCTTCTTCCTGAGCCTGAGTAACTCTCTTTCCATCTTGAGAAAAAGGGTTCGAGGAAAATATTTGTTGAAAAACATCCTCTTGAATTACTCCCAATCCATGGAATTAATTTACTCTTGGGACTTTGTATTCTTGATCAGCGTCCACCACTGATCAGCTTCCCCATCAAAACAATAGACTGCCAGTACAACCTTCTCTTCTTCCGAGCACTGCAGAACAATGAATATCTTTTCAATGGAGTCAAGCCATTGTTCTGTGAGGAGGGGATCAAAAGACCCGCTAAACATGGGAGGCCTTTTCCATATGAATGATTCTACGACAACTTGATCTTTCCTTGGAGGAGGAGGGAGTTCCGCCTGATTCAAGTTATTATTAATAACTTGATACAGCTGAGAAAGTACTATCATGATGTTTTGAGCACCCGCTCCCATCATATTAGGCACATCGTTAGGGAAATCTTCACATTGCCTATCACATTGGTTGTTGGAACATGTTCTTATATTTCCCGCCATTAACTAAGAAAAAGAACATATAATTAGAGGTCTTGATTACTTAGATATTGAGAATAAAAAGAAACTTTTAACATAAAAGTATGAACTTATAAAGAAGAAATATATCCTAACTTGTGATTCCTTAGGTTTATATCTAGATTATCCTCAATATATTTCTTAACTTATATTCTTATGGGATTCTTTTTTTCCCTTAATAACAGTTTTTACTAAGCTCATGAATCTACCAAAGCATATCCTCAAGAGTGTCATAACCAAGAGTGTAGTAAGGCCCGTTATCGTCCACCAGTTCTCGTTCAAGTCTAGCTCAAAGTAGTGTTTTTGGTTTTTACCCCTAAATACATCTTTTCTAGAACCTCCTCTACTTGCTTGTATCCTGACAGGGATGTATTTTCTTGATAAACCACTTAATCAATACTCACCAAAATTTACGACTATTTTCTTATAATTAGTCTCATCCTTAAGGTTCTCACTAAGGTTATCTATTCATAATCTCCAAAAATAACTAGACTATCCTCTGATACCAACTATAGAAACCCAAGCCTTTTACATATAACATTTCATGATTTTAAACATAATTCATCATCAGAGTACAATCCAAGGATCTTTAAGTCCAGTGTCTTGGAAGACTAGGTACATATAACACAAAACATGGGGATAAAAAAACACTTTATTTAATCTCCATAATGAGCTCCTAAATTCCTTTGATCCCTTACATTTGTATAGGGTACCCTAGTAAACACATGAACAAAGGGATGAGCTAAAAATCCCAGTAAGAGAATGAACATAAGGATACATTTCAAGCACACGAGTTAGGAGGAATGACATAATGATATCCAAATAATGAAACCTATAAAATCATTTAATATAATCATGGGATCATATAAACATGGAATCATATAAATGGGGCAGAATCATAAATCATTTCTTTAGTACGGGTCAAGGCTAACTTCCAATCCCATTTCCCATTTCAGTATGGGTCAAGGCTAACCGCCAATCCCGTTTCACATCGCATCTCATGAGACTTAACCTTATCCAATGCATTGGAGCGCTATCTGGGAACAACCATCTCAACATATTCATGAATATTCTTGCAACATAAATATTCTTACCACATATACAATCATACATAATCAACCATACACAAACATAAGGGTACCCATGAAAAGAATTGGGTACCACAATCATGACATCAATCATAACCAATGGGTGCACCATGAAATTGTCCATGTAAGGAAAGAATTAGAAAATACATGGATGTTCATATGGTAAAATAGGAATATATCATGGTAAGTGGTGTCAAATATAAGTGACAACATATGAGAAATGTATTTTAGACACATTGGCATTAAATTTTTGTGTGTGCAGTTTTAAGGAAAATACTATAGAGCTTTTAAAATAGTAAAGAAGACATTCTTTGATATAATACCATAATTGAAACAAGAAGGTTTTCATAATAAAAATAAAGAATTTAAAAAGTTAATGGTGTCTTAAAACAGAAGATAGAGTGAACTTGAAATTAGGTAAATGTTTAGAAAGTTCCTTTAAAACAAGTGTAATTATTGGGAAGTATCGAAGAGAGATTCACTTATAGGCATGTATAACCACAAAAGAGAGTGAGAGGTGGATCTTGTAACATGTGTTTGGATCATATAAGCAGAATTTTGAAGTTCTATATAAATGAAAAGACAACATCATTTTGGTAAAAATAAATATAGAGTAACCCGAATGAATAAAGGAAGTTCGGGTAGAATCCATCAGGGTTTATTGGCATGATATCGTGTATAATTAAGAGGGCTTGATGAGAGAGATAAGGGGTTTCTCATCACTTATAAAACATTAGGGTAGTATGGGTAAGGTGTATAAATGTACCCCATCACTTGGTATTACACAAAAAGGCATAGCATAGAGAATAATCTTGATTAAGAGTAAAAGGGGAGGATCCATTACCTTAAGTCCATTGGTGTTCTCCACTTGATATTAATGACCTGAATAGTAAAATTAGTTTTATTAATAAATAGGTCCAGAACCTTATTTTATTAATATTCAATTAAAATAACAATTTAGTATGAAAACCAGTTTTAAAACATTCATTAACTTATTCTAAAATACAGGTATATTGTACTTCAAACATGAATATTATTTTTATACTATTAGAGGTGATGTTACTATTCATTAAGGTATATCACTATTCATAAGGGTATGTCACTATTCATTAGGGTAGGTTACTATTCACCAAAAATTAATTTTTCCTTATAGGACTCCAAATAACTTACTGATTACAACCGTGTATGCCAGATTTTCAAAATTTCAAACACAGAACTGTCAAACTTATGTTTAGAGGTCACTTAGCACATAGTAGTTCATTATGTTGAGTTTTCATGTGATTTTATGACATACTTATGATAAGGGAACTTTCATTGAAAAACATTGGGTCATTACAGATCCTCTCCGATTCGGGTTCGAAAGGTTGTAAGTCTCCCGGAGTAGAACACGTCATGCACCAAACCTACTCAAAAAATAGATCAGAATACAAAAAAATAGGTAGAGGTATAAAATAGATAAATATTCAAAAAATTAACAATTTGTTTTCAAAACACGCATGAAAAATCAAAGCTCTCCCCGACAACAGCGCCAAAATTTGACTGTGCTATCATGACACATCAAATTGATTATGATTTAAAGATTTATTTATAGTCTAGGGTAGACCCTCGGTTGTCTCTCAAGGAGTGTTGGGGGCTTATAGTGTGTATTTTTAATAAAGATTACTAAAATAGGGGGGTGATTTTGAAAACAGTTTTAATAAAATAACTTAACTTAAAGAGTTTAATAGTTGATAAAATAAGGTGGAGGATTGCGAATTATGAGATAAGGAGATCACTTCAAGTTTACTACACATCTTGGATAGTTCATTGTTCTGAAAATTTCACATGGTTTTGTTAAATTCTTTGGTTGAGGGTTGTCAAGATCTTGATTCCCCTCTTGCCTCTCTAATATTTGCGCAAAGTACCAACCCTTAACAAAACAATCATGTTGTCAAGGTTTGGACTTCCAGAATAGATTAAAGGATACCAAAGCATACTAATATCTTTTTTATGTGTGAGAGAAAGATGATTCCTGTGTTTCCCAATCAGAACAACTAAATTTTCCCACTTGAAATTTTAACCTAATCAGTGTTGAAATGAAAAGCGGTTCACTAAATTAAACCCAAGAAATGAACTCAGAAGAGAAGCATAATTAGATAAAACATAAATTAAATAATTCAAAAACAAATTAAACAAAACCAGTAGATTATAAAGTGCCGTAACTCCCTCCCAAGTATGTGTATCTCCCTCGAAATGATCATCCACCGTTTAGCTCGCCATCGAGAGGAGGAGAAGGCTCAGGTGGAAATTATTCTTCATTGATGATCCCCCTATGATGATAGAGGCCTCCATAACTTCAAGTATGAGGAGAGAACTCCTTTGGGTCTCCAAAATAAAAGAGATTTTCCTCCTAGTCGAACTTTCAAATGAGGATCCCAAGGTTCCATTTTATAGGAAAATGGGAAGGTGGTTTTAAGCACACAAAATTATTAAAACCACTTGTCACAGGTGTTTCAACCTCCAGACAAAATTATCTAGATTTGGAGAAAATTAAAAAGTTGTATCCCCACCTCTTGGATGTCTCCAACGAAATTGCGGCACATTTTTGACACCTATATCTTGAGATATGGTCAGATCATAGCACACCACTTTTGAATCCGTGCAGATTTCATGTGATGGACAGATCATGTCGGAAAGGCCATCATATGGACGAATGAGTCTTGGGTTTTTTCATATGAAATGTATCCCAATTAGTTTTGGAACATCTCAAAAAATATCAGCCCAATTGGATCCACGGTCAAGTAGAAGTGGGCGGATTAATCCACTGGTGTGCTTGGATCCTGCGCAGTTTGACCCATTTTTCTTGAACATCATCATGGGCCCTCAAAATCACCTTCACCTTCAATGAAATATTCAAGACAAGTAACATTTGAATTTTTAATATCAATAAACACAAAATTAATGATTAAAACATGTAATTAAATATGTTATTATTTTTGTAATTCAAAATACAAATTCAGTTTAATACAATGGTGTAAGGGTGAAAATGACACAGTTAATCGTGGTACGATCAATATATTAAAAATATATATCAACTATAGGTATAAATTGTTCAAAAATATACATAATAAGAGGTGGTTGAGTTATTTACTAACTAATTATGTTTATTGGATTATGTTATCCCCCTATATCTCAACATCTAACAGTTAACTATAAAGGAAAGAGGATTCGTGGCCTAAAAAGTAAAGTTAATTTTACATGATATAGTGATGTAGAAACATTTATATATTTTAAACAACATAGTAAAGTTTGAACCATATATATCATCACATATTACTAGTTTAAAGTTATGATACCTGAAAAGAGATGAAAAATGGTTGATGAATGAGTATAAAAATACTTTTTTTTCATGGTTTGAAAAGAAATTCAACACTAATTTATCTATATCAAAAAATTGAGATGGTTATTTGGGGGACAATGTGCTAATGGAATCACATGTCTTGGTTTTGAAATCAAAAGTTACACATTTTATATAAAAAATTAGGATAATAAGAGTACCGTTCAAAGTAGTGGAGTTAAGGCTGTCACTAAAGTAATGTTTTTTCAAGAGAAAAAGATAGAAACCCAATTTATGCATCAATGAAATATTCTATATTTATTGAGGATATATGGGAAATTGATTATACTAAATCTTGAGTACCATTGTTTAAGTGTAACTGGTTTATTAGTAATAGTGGTGTGTGTTGGATGTGCACTAATATATATATATATATATATAATATGATACTATATGTATATGTGTATATTTAATAAACACATGTGATGTAATTATTTTTATGCATATATTAAATATACATGTGATAATAAATATATATATGATATATATTTATATATTCTGAATGGTTTTATTACCAGTTACAAACCATTATGAATGTTTTAATGGATTCATATTAATTCACTAAAAACATTTGATGAATTAAACCATCGATATAAAAAATAATTGATGCGAGGATCTTTAATCTCTACCTATATAAGAGGACGATATACTCTACTATTGGGTGTGGTGAATTCTCTCTTCCTCCCATACAACTATTCATCATCTGAGACAAAGGTTCTAACACCCATTTAGAATTTAGGTATCCTCATGATATGATCTTGGATCCACTAGCCGGTGTCCACCCCCTCAAAAGTAGGGTGATTTTGTTCACTACATTATGATATTTAATAAGAATTATCCTTTTCCAAATAAGAAGAACACTACTCTTGTTGGTGTTTTCCAAGTAATCTATTTTACAGTTTTATTTATGTGTTGATTCTTAAAGATAGATCTGCCTTTGTTTTGGTTGTCTCTTATTAAATATGTTCATATGAAGATCATATGAAACCTATTAATGGTATCAGAGAGTAGTCTTATTTGAAGAACCAATATTTTTATTATTTTATGATTTTTTAATTATATAACAATTTTTTTTAATCTTGGAAATAAATAGAAAAACTCTTATTTAGTAATTAAATTAAAATTTTTATATATTAATTTATGTTATTCATATTTATTAAATTTTTTATAAAATGGGAATAAAATTAATAATCTAGGATTAATAATTTTTTCTTCAAATATGAAAAGTTCATATTTACTACTCTTATTTATAAAAATAGATAAACTATTTATTTTAATAAAGATAATTCAATTTTGAATTAAATTATATTGTTTATAAATGATGAAAAAGATATTTTAAAATATTTATAAAAATTTATGAAAAGGTTTTATAAACTAATTAAATATAAAATGCTTATGGTTAATGGATAAATATTTTTTATGGTTTATAAAATTTTATAAATCATTTAAAATGGTATTTTGTGTATAGATTAATTTATAAATGTATTATGAATTAATTAATTATAAATTATTTAAAATTAGTCATATATTTGTTTATGAGTCATTTTTAACAATTTTTTTTAAAATATTTTATGTTATTATTTAAAATACCTTTTAAAAAATTAAATAGAATTATTGAGGATATAGAAATAAATGGTTTTATTTAGAAATCATAAAAATTGATTTATAATGTGTTTATAAATTACAAAATATTTGATATTTAGATTATATAGAAATGTTTTTATAATAAATATTGAATTATAAAATGATTATAATTTAGTAGATATCATATAAATTCCATTTAATATAAAATATGAAGGGGTTCATATTGAAATGAATATAAATTTTTTATATTCTGTCTAATTTATAAAATGTTTATAATTAGATTTTATTTATGAATAGTTCATAAATGTCTCATGTTTTTGAAAATAAATATTTTTTTTTATTTTTTTATTATAATTCCTTGATATTCATGTTTAGTTAATTGTTTATGATATATGAATATTGTGTATTACCATTTATATAATAAATTACTTATAGGATAGATCCTTGCATCTCATTCTAGGTTTGATATCATAAAAATTTAGTTTTCATCTACCACGACCTCAGTATGTAATTGAATTTATGAGCTTGATAATAGTTATTGGGCATAGTTTGTGCATATTATGTGTTATAATTTTCATAAATTGAATTACCTCTAGAGTAAAGTCTCCTTTGGTAGAGGTACTTGAAGTCAGACCACCTAATTTCCTAGTTGCTTATCCTGACTAAGAAAGTGAATGGGATTGGCTATTTGTCGCTATGGGATTTTTCATGTGAAGTTTTTCAATATCATATAACTCATTTCCATTACATGAAGAATTCATATACCTTATTCATATGATGTATTTGGATATGTATGAGTATACTTGACTTTTTTTTGGGTGATTAATATGGACTTGTGGGTTATATAAAGAGTTTGATAGTAATGTGGTGTGAAAACATTAATTTGGTGGTTAGAATAGGGATTTCCAAAACTAAATTAGAAATATGATTACACAAAAGGAAATAAAACATGAGAAAATAATGAGAACTTAAAATAATACCCCAAAAATACTAAGTGTGAGATTCCTTATAAATAGACACTTTTCAAGACCTTCGTCATCCAAATGAGTAGGTCATGACATATCTGGGTGCCCATGGATTATATTATGTAAGGAAATAAAGTAATGGGTGACACTAGAACATATTTGGGTAGGTCATGCCATAGCTAAGTGGATTGGATTGACCTTTGTTAGCCTATTTTTGGCATTTTCTTTGGGTCACCCTATCCAAGATACCCTAATAGGATTAGGTTACCAGAGGAATAGAGTTAAGTGAATCTATATAATGGAATTGGATAAAGAGTTATCCACTTAACTATCAAAGAGTCACAACTGTTGTGATTGGGATAATTCCGTACCTAAATAACAATGTAGTGAAAGAAAAGCCATAACAGACCCATTTCTTAGTGAAATATGGATATTTTATCATTAAATGGATATGATATACTGGGTTATCTTGTTTAGTGGGAGCACTTTATTTTAAATACCATAATGAAGAGATATAATACAAGATAATCACCCACTGATATGTCTTTATTATAGATTATGGAATACTTCACACTAATTACATTGATATCATTAATAGGTATGACCTATAAAACAATTAAATATTGGTATATAGGATTGACAAAGGAGAAACATTCATAGTACCCAAATGTGAATGTTATAGATATAAATTTCTCAAACTCTAAATCATTGGTATTGGATATGAGGTGTGCATCACACATTTGTGCTAACAAACATAGATTCAGAGATAGGATGGAATTTATGAAGGGTGAAGTAGGTCTTCATGTTGGTAATGGAGAAAAAGTTTATACATTAGAGGTTTACAATTATGAGAGAATTTTACCAAGTGTATTTATCTTAAAATTAAAAAACTATTATTATACCCTACTAAAAATAATAATACATTTTTGTATCTTTTTTAGAAAATATGGTTTATTCATTAATTATTAAGAATACGATTTTTCATATATATAAGAATGAAATGTTTTATGGAATTGGGAATATAATGAAGGGTTAATAAATTCTTGATATGAATAATTCTATTTATAACATTTAGAATAAGAAGGTCACAGTTAATTATAATCCTACATATCTTTAGAATTTTCACCTTGGACAGATAAATGAGAAATATATTCAAATACACCATAGAGATGGATTTTTTTATCATTTGATTATGAATCATTTGATACATGAAAATATTTTTTATTGGATAGAATGATTTAGTCACCTTTTGAGAGAAAAGGTGAGAGGGCTAGTAGATTATTGGATCTTATACATAGTGACGTATGTGGATCAATGAGTACACAAGAAAATGTGGTTATATGGACTTTGTTACTTTTATTAATGTCTTTAGTCAGCATGGGTATTTTTTTGATGAATCAAAAGTATGAAAATTTTGAAAAGTTAAAAGGGTTTCAGAACAAAGTAAAAAATCAACTGGAAAAAATAATCAAATTCCTCCAATTAGATTAGGGTAGTGAATACTTGAGATTCAAATTCATTTCTTATTTGAGAGATTATTGAATATTTTCATAAATAACTCCTATCAGAACACAAAAATGGAATAGTGTATCTGAAATAAGGAATTATACCATTTTAGACATGGATTTTTCAATAATGATTTTATGTGACCTTCCTATCCCATTTTGGGAGTTTACTCTAAATACTACTACATTTATAATAAACCATGTTCTATCTAATGCAGTAATAAAGACACCAAATGAGATATTGTATGAGAAACGTACCAATTTTCTTATATGAAGATTTAGGGTTTTGAAGCTTACGTATGATGTTTTACTTCGGATAAACTTAACCCTAAGTCTGAAAAATTATTATTTGTTGGTTATCATAAGGAAACCAAGGGATGTTATTTATACCACCCTATTGAACCTGAAGTATTTTTGTATCAAACTGGTATATTTATTGAGAAGTAATATCTATGTTTAGAAGTTATTGGGAGGAAAGTTTAACTTAGATAAGTTTAAGAAAAAAAATAAGAAATGTTCTTGAGATGGAATTTAATCTAATTCCACAAATAGTTGTGTAAGAAAAAGCAAATAAGGATACACAAGAACCTCAAAGGTCATGTAAAATTTATCAGATACCCAAGAGAAATGAAATTCTCATGAAAAAAGATGATGAAATAATGTTCATAGGATATAAACCAACTTCATATCAAGTGGCCATTAAGATTTTAGATTCTGAGAAATGCTTAAAAGATTTAAAATCTGAGATGGAATCCATCTAAACTAACCAAGTTTGGAACTTGGTAGGTGTACCTAAAGGGGTGGGAACCATAGAGTGAAAGTGAGTTTTATGTAGGAAAACTAACATGGATGGTAGAGTGTCTACCTATAAATCATGCATGGTGGAAAAAGGTTACAAAATAATTATGGTTTTGACTATAATGAGACATTTTAACCTATTGCAATGATAAAGTTCATTCATATTTTTCTATCCATATTAGCTCATTATGAATATGAGATATTTCAAATGGGTTTCAAAACCAAATTCCTTAATGGGAATTTAGTTGAGGACATGTATATGATGCGATTCGAGGGTTTTGAAGTTGTAAATGAGAATTCTATGGTTGGAAAGTTGCAAAAATATATTTATGGAATGAAGAAACTTCTTAGAGTTAGAGTATCTAGTTTGATGATGTAATAAAAGAGTCTGATTTTATCAAGAACATGGATGATTCTTGAGTGTATAAGAGGCTTAGTGGGAGTATATTAATATCTAAAATATGGAATTTAGATGACATACTACTTATTGGAAATGATTTTCTGATACTTCAATCTATGAATATGCAGCTGGGTGAATGATTCTTGATGAAATACATGGGTGAAGTAGCTTACATACTCTGTATAACTACCAATGGAGATATATATAAAAGGTTTCTTGGTCTGATTTAGAATACACATATTGGTAAAGTGATAAATCGGTTTATCATGGAGAACTCAGAAAATGGGTATTTACTAGTATTGTATGACATGAATCTTTGGAAGATTCAAGATCCTTATAAAGAGATAGATAAGATGGATAAGATTTATTATGCATCCTCTATAAGATCTACTATATACTCCATGTTATGTACTCAACCTAATGTCTCATATGATTTGATCACGATGAGTATATACCAATATAATCATTTTAAAAGTGACTAGATTTATGTGATGAACATATTTAATTACTCAATAAAGAAAAATGATATGTTCTTTGTCTTCATAGGATAGGATGGGTTCTATACAAAGGATTAGAGAGATGCTGGTTTATAATCCAACAAAGACAATATAATATATCAATTAGGATTTTTATTTTTCATAAATGGTGAAGAATTTAGTTAGAAAAGTTCCAAATAATCCAACATAGCAGAATTGAAAATAGAGGCAGAATACATCATTTCATCAGATGATGTGAAAGAAGCTATTTGGATCAAGAAGTTCATTCCTAAACTTGGAGTGTTTCCTAACATCAAGGTAGAAATTGAGCTACATTATGAAAACAATGGTACTATTTATTAGGATAAGGAAACCCAGTCTCATCAAAGTAATAAACAAATCCTTTATAAATACCATCTCATATAGGAGATCATTTCGAGGGGAGATGTGAAGATTAGTTGGGTGGCCACACAGGATAATGTAGAAAATCCGTTAACAAAACCATTACCAAAACAATAACATGAGGGTCTTGTAGAATATATGGATGTTAAGCACATGATATATTGTTTATAATGATTTAAAATGTATCATGTTATTATAATAATGTCAATATCTATTTATCATGCATTCATGTGTGATGAAATTTCTTTTATATGAATGGTCAAATGGTAAATTTCCCTTCAAAGTACAGACTTTTAGTTCTCGCTAATCGATGATCATCATGAATTATAATGAGTTATGATGATATGTAAGGGTTATTTTGAATATATTCTCATATCTATTACAGAGTGTTGTATATGAGATATTTAATAATATATTCTTGTGGTAATAAGTAGATACAGATTACATGGGTGATCTGCTAAAGTATATCTAATGGAATGTCATACGATCATGGATATACTTTGGGGTGTATTATTATTTTAATTCCTTATTACCCGAGGTTATAGAGATACATAGAATGAGAAACTTCATAATTTTATACCCAACATACATATGTTACCATGTGAACTAATATAATTAGGGGGTGGTTGGGTATGTTGCTGATTATGCCATTAGTTTGAGTGCAACCAAGATGAGATTTTCCCACTTGTATGACAATAAAATACATTGGCCCTTGATTGAATTAGACTAAGTAAATTCATGGAAATTATTAGTTTTATCATATAGAATGCATTAAAATAATTAGATGAGTGACATGTGATGTGACTATTAGATAGATGAATGCCATGTGATGTATTCATCAAATTGGTTAGTCCTTTCTAGAGAATCAAGAAAATGATGAGAGAACTATACTAGATTGACATGTTTCAGGTCTAGTGGCCACTATTTGTTATGGATAAAGGGAATATATAAGATACATATTATGTATATGATATATATTATGGTGAACATTTTTGTATAGAGATATGTGTATGTTTGATGGGGATCACACCAAACCCCTTAGTAGCTTGAGTATCACTGATGTTTTTCTAGATTCCTACCTTTTCTTATATCTATGAAATAAAAATTTCATAGTTGTTTTCAACACTAATAAGTCCCATAGGTTCACACAGTTTGACCCTTGGATAAGGATAAAATTTTGGACAAAGTGTTTTTAAAAAATGGAGAGATTTTGATAAAAAAATGTATCTAAAATAATTTGGAAGGATTCACAAAGAGTTGTAAAGTTATGCATGAAGTCCTTATGGTATTTTAGTGAAAGTGAGATATTATTAGATGTGAAATAAATAAATATATATAATATAATATAATATTTCTTATACAAGTTCTTATTTAATACATGCATGTGGTGTAGGTATTTTTTCATGTATTAAATATACATGTGATAATAAATATATTTATGATATATATTTATTTCCCATGAATAATTTTATTATCAGTTACAAACTATTATGAATGTTTTAATGTATTAATATCAATTAATTTAAAACATTAAATAAATTAAACCACCATTTTGAAACACATATGATGAAAAGAGCCTCGATATTTGCCGATAAAAGAGGATGGTGTCCCTTATACCGGGTGTTGAAAATTATATCTTTCTCCCACACAGCTGTCCATTTTTTAATATAAAGGTGATATAACCCCTTTAGTATTTAGGTATCCTTATAATACAATTATAAATCCATTGGATAGTGACCCCCCTTGGAGGAAAGGTGCATTTTTTCAGTGCTTTATGATCTTTATCAAACATTATCCTTCTCTAAGGAAGAAGAATATTACTACTATTGGCATTTTCTAAGTACTCTATTTTACAATTTTATTTATGCATTGATTCTTGAAGATAGATCTGCCTATGTTTGGGTTGTCTTAAACTGAATATGGTTATATGATGATCGTATTAAACCCATCAGTGATACATAGAGATTATGGATTTATAATGTTTTATTTGAAAATATTTAGTTTAAAAGAGAAACCTTTATTGATAGAGAAGCATGAGAAGAATATATTTTATGTTGTTTACCCATAGAATAATCACAGGTAAAATTTTTTCAAAGGGGAAAAAAATCATTTGTGTGATGAGGATGATGATGATGTTGTAGACTTATGTGAGGTTTTTTCATCTATTACATGATTACCTGAGGATAACAATGACTGTGATGTAGACATAATCTAAGCTATATGAAATGATTATATTAAATGAATATGGAGAAACACTTTATTACTTTCCTAATTATTCAGGTAAATATATATTTTTTTTGAAACTTACACATGAAAAACCCTATTTTTTAACTTGGAAATTAAAAAATCTATATATGTTAATAATTTATGTAATTTTTTATTGATTTTTATATTCATCAGTTTCAATTAAATTTTTTTGATCGAGAAATCCTGAAATCATTATTTTATTTTAAAACATACACATGTAATAATAATATTATTTTTAACTTGGATATTTAAATCTATATATGTTGATCATTTCTAGAATTTTTGATTAATTTTTATATTCATTAGTCTTATTTAAATAATTTTTATTAAAGTATCCTAACACAAATATTTTTTTTATAAAATTTACACTTGTTAAAACACCATTTTTTAACTTAGATATTTAATTATATAAATTTTGATCATTTTTACCATTTTTGAGTAAATTTTATTATTTATAATTTTAGTTACCCATTTTTAGTTGAAGAATCCTGACATCATAATTTTTTTTTAAAACTTAAAAATGTATCACCACTCTTTTTTTAACATGGATATTTAAATTTATAAATGTTAACAATTTTTAGGATTTTTATATTCATCATTTTCTATTACACATTTTACAATTAAAGAATACTAAAATAATTATTTTTCTATGATTATTTATTTATATTCATATTTTTTAGATATTAAATTTTCTTTAGCTTCATTAGTTAACATAATAAATATAATTTTCTTTATATTATTAAAAATATTTTTTCACTTCTAAAAATAATTTAATTATAATAAAATGCATGTATGTATAATTATATTTCATCTATCATTAAAATGATGGACATAGAGGTAGATGAATATTTATAGATGTATTTGTATGTTTTTTCATTATAATATATATAAATAATTAAATTAGTTATTGAAATTAAAATTTTTTTGTTAAAATTATTTACAGCATTACTGTCAAGCCTACTATGACAAAGTATTCTTCTTCTCCTGAGAAGATGATGAACAAATTTAAAAGAAATTAGATTAATATTTTACCAAACCTTTCAATTTCTCATGGGTAGTAGTGGTTTTGAATTAAATTTTATAATAATAATAACCTAGTTAACCCAAATACCAATCCATTAATGAGTAAAATGTATATGTAGAGAAATTATAAAATTATAAACTTATATATTAATTATAGGAGTATAGACCTGACATAGAAAGATCAATTTTGGGATCCCGTAGTCGTAAAATATCTCAATTTATTTTTTTAAAATTCTTTAAAGATTATATATTTCACATGAGTAATATTTAATATATTAAATTATAGATGAAATTTAAATTTCATGATATGAATGAAATCAATAAGATATTGATACCTTTTTTGAAAATTTGATAGATAGGTTTTAAATCCAAATTAACTTTAGTTTTTATTTTTTTTGATGAAACAAAATGGACACCCATACCACAGATATAGGTTTTTTTGATATAGAGATGTGGAAGAATTTTTTTTCCATTAGTGAAAGAAAGCCTTTCTGGTATGGTAATTATTGAGTATAAAATCAATTTGTAAAATAATTTGTTAATTTATCGATGACATATTCATTTATTATTATTTATTAGGACTCCAAGAGACCTCACCAAGCTATCCAGTCCTAGAATATATACCCTTATACTTTATCACATAGAGGGTATTCATTATAGGAGGAGAAAATTATTGATGAAAATTTTTATGAATCAAGAGCTAAATACAGTAGAGAATTTGAAGAGGTTTGGTTTATCCTTCTACATCACACTATACATGAAAAATAGAAAAGATAAAGGATGGAAAAAAGGGAAAGTTTCTTATGGATCCATCAAAACAAATAGTTGATAATATTTTAAGAAAATAATTATAACTTTTATTGAATATTTTTATTTTGTAAATTAATCGCACTAATATAAAATTTATATATATAATTTTAAGATTCACTTTAGGAGAAAATTATGTATGGGCCTTTATCCTTGAGGATAGGATAGAAATTTAGGCTACTTATAGGATAGAAATATCATCCTTGAAGAATGAAATGTGAGAGATGAAATATTAAATAGACAATCAAATTAAATCATCTGTATCTGATATGTTTATAGAAACAGAGAGACTAACATAGCTTGTATATCCTATTAACCTAGATCCTCCACCTATTTATTTAGACTTAACTATATACTATGTATGTCATGATGAGGATGCACATTTATATATTTTAGTGTATGAAAAGAATACATAATTATAAGGATTATTCATATCATCAGATTATACATCCATGTTAAGTAAGATTAGTGGTAAATGATATTATTGATCCAAATTCTTCTGTGTTGTTACCTACTAAAGAGGTGACAATAATTAGAGATAGTATGTGTCATTTTTTACTCTGACCATCTAGAATTCATTATTTATTGACATATGAGGTATGTGTTGTTTTTAATATTTATTTTTTTTTTTCAAAATTACTTGTACTATTTTTTTATATTTACCATATATAGGATTATCTTAAATCAATGGAATTATTGAAAAAGAAACAAAATTTTTAGGAACCAGCACCTTCAGATACTCCTCAAGTTACTAATGGGAAAAAATTATCCCTGAATAGTTTTATTTTGGAACTATATTATATTTTTCAATGATTTATGGAAAATGTGGGTGATAATATGTGTTAAAAATATTTTAAAAATACATCATGCATCTTTTTATTGGTGATTAGGTCTCTATACCTATGTTGTAGTTGTTTCCCTTTTAATTAAATTTAAATTTAAATTTATTTAAATAAATATAAATTATAGTGAATTAATTTATTAATTATCTAATTAGGTATCTCTAAAATCTTTGAATCCTAAATAAGAGAAATTCAATTTATGGTTTAATGGATCTAGAATACATTTCGATAGTTATAAAATATCATAATAAAGTCTCTAAAGTTAAATATATATCTTAAAGATTAGAAAGTACATAGATTAGATATTGGTTTCTTCAATACCTTTATAGGTAAGAAGAAATTTACAATTATAACTAATATTAATTATAATATAATTAATATTGAACTTTTTTATATATTAGTGAACAATGGATGTTATACATATTCTTCCCAAATGAATGCATGATATATTTTTTATACTCTTTATTTGGTAGAGTTTATAAATATTTTTCATAATTTTTTGAATTCCTAAGTTTTATTTTATTTATTACTTATTTAATATTAAAATTTTATTAATATATATATATATATATGTTTTGGTAATTAATACATGAAAAATATAGGTCATGGAAATAGTTTAACAAGATCCACTTTTCAATAAAGAATCCAAATAAAATTAATCTTGTGAAAGTGCTGGTAGAAAATTTTTATATTAGTTAATAATTATTTTGTGTAACATATAAAATGTTTATTATTTTTAATATTTTGTTTCTTAAAAGTATTTTCATCATCAAATAGGAAGTTTGGAATGTGTTTATTATGTTTTAAGATTCATTTTTGAGATTATCATGAGCAGAATGATGATGAAATTTCAAAAGGTTAGTTCCATTACAACTCTTATGTTTTAAAATATTAAATTATACTATTAATTTTATAGTACTTATTATTTTTATATTTTTTGATGTTTCATAATATATGAATAAATACTTAAAACCCATTTGAGGTTTATTTATATAATATTTTATAGGTTCAGTTAATTTGAAAATGTACATTTATAAGTTTCATGATTAATTTACTGCCTAATTTTTCTATTTTTACTATTTTATACTACTAGAATTCATGTAATAGGTATTATTTTATTTTATTTTATTATATATTAAATTTTTTTAACTATGTTTTAATGTTTCATATTTTAAAAACTTATGATGAAATCACTTTTAGACTCATTTTTCAAGAAAAACCGATGTTGAAAGCGACTTTCAATGTTGACTCCAAACATTAAATTTTTATTACGAAGGGAAAATAGATACTAGTAAAATAGACCTTCAAAGGAATACAAATAGGAAACAAGTCCTATGTAGGTCTAAATTAATGTATACTGAGGGCATCTACTTTAATAATATTGACCCCTTATGGTTTCGAAGAATTCAAGTCATGAAAAACCAAGATTTCATTACCAGGGATATCCACCAAGGCTAAGTAGTCCTTCAACTTGTTTCCCTCATGCTAGGTATGTGAAACCACGATGATGTACTCCAAAATAGAATGAAATTTTCTGATGACATAGATAATCACAAAAGGAATTACACCCACACCATGAATGGCATTGTATAGTAGCATCAAATCTGCTTCATCTTCTTTAATTTTCAGATCTCTTTACCTGAATATATAAAGTCCTTCAAGCCTGGCCATTGATTTAGCTTGAAGTGCAGACCCCTACCCCAATATTACAGAGAAGGTTAATATAACTTATCTAATTTTATGTCTCACAACCCCTCTACCTTGGATAAAACTAGAAACACATGATCCATCACTATTAAACTTCGACCCCTCAGAAGGGGGACACCAATATACCCAACAGCCTCAAAACTATCTAATCTTTTGAGACGAGTTCATCAAAACTATAATGAAACACTATAGTGAAGGAATATATTTCCATTTAGTTAAAACCTTGAAAAAATTTTAAAGTAGATTTTTGATTTTGATAATAATCAGCCTGCTATCTGAATTCACCCCCTCATAGATCCTCTTATTCCTAGCTTGCCACAAACACCAAAATATATGGGAATCACTCTGTTTATAATAATACAATTAAGAAAGTTAAATTTAGTAGGAATATCCTTAACCCAAAGAGTTTCATTCCATGAATCCCCTTGAACCAGCATGTTCATAATCCTACGGTAGTCTCTTATAGTGAATAATCTAGAAGGGGAGGGAGTGAAAACACATTTGTCCAGAATAGAAGAGAGATCAATGAGATTACATAAATCAACCTATCCTTTATTCAACACTACCTTAAGGAACATCGAGTATTAATTATCATCTTTTAAGGAATTTTTAGTAGCAGAGAAAAATGGATAACCTAAGATCTTCCCACTCCAATTGTGGTTCCAGAACAAAATTTCTTCCTTCCTAATTATCCAACGATAATAAGGCCGAAGAGTACAAATTAAAAGACTAATTTCAGAGAATAATGGAGAAACATTACCATTTATCACCAAGATAAGATCCATGTATAGTACGTACCTCAAGGTACCTATTCTCAAACACCTCCCATGCTAACTTAGCATACAGGCAGTGTAGGGTGTCCTCAAGACAGTGAACATTGATCCCACCCCCAACAATCGACCATGCCATTTTCTTCCATTCAACCCAATGTCTTTTACCTTCCATATTGGGATTCCAAATGAAATTGGAGATAATTATATCAATGTTTTTAATAACTCTTTTAGGAACTTTTATCAAAGAAAGGGCGTGAATCAGGGTAGCCAATAACACACTATCCACTGGTTCAATTCTTCCCCCAAAGGAAAGTAAAATGTTTTTCCAATTTATAACCGTATCAAAAATTCTACTGATAATATAATCAAAGTCTCTAATACAAAGACTTCTAGGAGATAGAGAAGCCCCCAAGTATTCTATAGAAAAATCCACTCTCTGCATATCTAGGATTAGACATATATAAGTAATCTGATTGGAATGACAACTGTTGGAGATAAAGAAGTTACTTTTGCTTTTGTTGACAATATGGTCACTATAATGACAATAAATATCCAATATCCTGTTCAAATTTCTTAAAAATATTCTTGAATCATTCAAAAATATCAAAGTATCATCTGCAAACATAAGATGAGACACTAGAGGAAGCACCATTCTTCTAATATACAGAAGAATATCTCTATTATTCAAGCTCTTATTAAGAATATGACTGAGAACATCCTGGGGAATTATAAAAATACATGGGGATATAGGGTCTCCTTGTTGAAGACCCCTAGTTGCCTTGAAGAAACCAAATATTTTTCCATAAATGAAACATCCAGCCAGGATGAGCTGAAACAATGGAAAATGATGTCAATATTCCAAGAAGAGAACCCCATAACTTTCAATGATTTATTGATGAAACTCCATTCCATACGATCATATGTCTTGATCATATCAAGCTTAATAGCCATGTTAAAACCTCAAGTTTTGATATTAATATCCCTAGTCATTTCTTGAGCTAAGTACACAATCCCCTGAATATATCGACCCTTCACAAAACCATGTTGAATAAAGGACAACTTGATTTATGTAATCTCATTGATCTCTCTTCTATTCCGAACAAATGTGTTTTTACTCCCTCCCCTTCTGGCTTATTCACTATGAGAGACTACCATAGGATTATGAACATGCAGATTCAAGGGGATTCATGGAATGAAACTCTTTGGGTTAAGGATATTACTACTAAATTTAACTTTCTTACCTGGAAGATTATAAACAGAGTGGTTCTCATAGATGATAACATTAAGAGGTTCATACTTTAGTTCTTTATCTAATTAGAGGATAGATGATCAAAATTTTCTTGATCGTTGGTTCCACAACTCAGGTAGGGGAACCATGGAGAGATCTGCTCATACCTTAAGGCAGTTTTAAATGAAGGAAAACTTGATTTATATAATCTCATCGATCTCTCTTCTGTTTCGAACAGATGTGTTTTTACTCCCTCCCATTCTGGCTTATTCTCTATGAGAGACTAATGTAGGATTATGAACATGCAAGTTCAAGGGGAGTCATGGAATGAAACTCTTTGGGTTAAGTATATTCCTACTGAATTTAACTTTCTTACTTGGAGGATTAGAAACAGAGCAGTTCCCAAAGATGATAACATTAATAGGTGCAGAATTTACTTCTTACAGATGTAGTATCAAGATGTGTTTGTTGCAAAGATCACAAATAGGAAATCTCAAATCATCTTTTCTTCGAGAGTGATTGAGAGAAAGAGGTGTGGAGATATTTGGGTGAGTTTACTTTTTTATCTAATCTGAGGATGGCTGATCAACCTTTTCAATGTTGGTTTTCATAAAATTCTATCATTGAAAGTCTCATTATATCAATATTTATTTGGGACTTTAAATATCTTTTATTATAGAAACCAATGTTTGAAGTCACTTTCAATAATTTTTTCAAGAAAAATAATCTTTTAAAGTAACAAATATATATCAATATTTATTTTGGATTTTAAAATTTGTTTTTTATAAAAACTGATATTAAAAGGTTTTTCAATCTCATTTTTTTGTAAAAAAAAATATGCCAAAATTACCTATATATATATTTAGTGGGGATTTACATATAAATTTTTATATTTTCTAATGTTGAAAGTAGTTTTTACACTAGTTTTAAATAACTAATGTTTAAACCATTATTTTAACATCGATAATATCCACATCCATTTATTAACAACATTATAAATGAAAAAAAATTAATGTTAAAAGGTAAATTTCCATGAGTGATTGGTTTTCCTAGGTGTTATGAGTATGGTGATGCATCACTCACCCAATGATACATCATTTGATCTAGTAGTGTTGTGGTGATATATCATTCACATAGAGGTACATTATTCACCCTAATTATTATGAGTATATTAATATATTATTCACTTAGTGGTAACTCATTCACTCTTATTGCTGATGAAATGATATGTTTTTCACCATGGTTATTATTTTATGGGTGGTGATAACTCATTTACTCTTATGTTTTGATCATATTGTGAGAGTATTTTTCTATTCCATCACTAGAAAAAGTCGACATGAGTCGACCATCAGGGTAACTTCTTGAGTACCCCATGGTTTGATTGGTGCACATATGTGATTTTATATATTCCTTTTCACTTATTAAATGCATGAATATATATACTAGTTTTTATGAGGGGCATATTTGGGGGTGTATTACTTATTTTCATGCTCACACCATTCTAGGGAACTTTTGTACATGTAAAGTTTTATGTGTGGTGTATAGGTTTAATTGGTAGTCCTTGTGAAATGGTTAAGAAAGAGGAGATAAAAAGGAAATTGGGGACAAGGATGAGATGAGGTTAAGGATATAATTTGGGTATTTATGTATTTTATTTTTCAGTTTATCCTATATAATTAATTATTGTATCATTGTGTGATCTTAGTTTGATGTGTGACTGTATGACCTGTAAGTATTTCATTTGTTATAACATGGTGGGTGCTGTATATTTATATGGAGTGACTTATACTATAAATATATTTTATACTATGATATCTACCTATTTTTTTGATGTACATTTATTTATATTTTATTTTCTGTTGTGATGCCAAAGGTATAGACTCCCTACACAGTATTATCAGAATCTCACTAGTTTTAGAAGCCTTTGGCATGCCAAGAGGTGGCTTGAGACCATGAGAAGTCATCATCTCATTAATATTCAAGTATTCTAGGTTGGGGATGTTAAAAAAATTCCAAATTAATACATAAATAGGGTATAAAATAATATAATGTAAAATTATCATTTTTCACCTAACTTTTTTAGAAAAAACACCTCTAGTCTCTTCTAGGTACCCAATAAAAGGCTACTGAGTGTCTATTAATAAAACTAGAAGTGTATAAATCCACATGAAATAAAACCAATTACATAGAACTAATACCATAGGTACATGGTTCTAGACATTAAATAAAACCAATTTTTATTTTCTCCCCTCTTACATTTCTCTTCCAATCCTCCTCAAATTTCTTCTTTATTGTTTAAAAACTAAATATTAGTAAATCAAAGGAAAATATTAACCCAGAATGATTTGGGTCGTTATAGTATTAATTTATAATGATAAGTTGATAAAATATACATAAATAAAAATTTATACTTATGAGAATAATTATCCTACTCATGATTTTGTGATGAAAAAATAATATTTCTTATGAGGATATGGAGGAATTATCTTTATTGAGAAAGATATGATATATGTATGAATAAAAAAGTCTAAAATATATATTTATAATGAATAATAAGAATATTAGGAAAAATAAATGAGTAATTTTTACAAAATATCATGAATACACCATTTATTATCATCCTAGAAAGTTAAACACGGTAGTTAAAACCTTGAGTAAATAGAATCCTGACACACACTATGATATGAGTATAAAACATGATCTAATGATCAATGAACTAGTAAAATTAAATTAGTTAATTATAATATGTGTAATTCTCTCATAAATTCCATATATGGCTTCTCAACAATTTATATTAGATAATTCTAAGATAAATTAATTGTATAGTATTGGGTTGTGAAAGAGAATAGAATTCATAGAATTTGGAAACTTTCCAGAGTTAAAAATTGACAAGAAGGGAAAATTATGATTTTTAGAAGAAATGATCTATTGTATCAATAAAGAAATTAAATAATTATTATTTTTTATTTAGAAAATTTCTCAACATTCACTATATATAATGGGAGAACCAATACACTTAAGGATATTTAGGAGAAATATTGGTGGGATAAACTAAAATAGAACATTTCCAACCATACTAAAAGGTGTCATATGTCTTGGAAAGTCAAATAAAAATGAAATCTATTCAATTAGATGATGGAATCATTTATATTTCTAATATAGAAGTGGTATAATACCCCAATTATTTTTTCATGATACTTATAAGGATATCGAAGGGGAATAATTGAATTTGAGTTGTGATTGACCATCTGAAAAATTCATCCCACTTCATAATAATATGATAAGATAATTGTCTTAGTCAAATTGTTAATATCTATATAAAGGAAGTGGATATAATTAATGTCACACCTCACTTTATTTTATTAAATTAGGTTCTAATATTTACACCATTCTAAGTATATAATTATATCTTAACACTTATTCCCACCCTTGATAGACAATATGAAAGGATTATCTAGACATTGGAGAATAATTTAATGTCAAAATCACTCAATTTATATGGAAATTGAAATCAAAACCTTAATTTAGTGAATTTTTCATAAAATAATAGCTATCATTCATGTATATATATGAACAGCTTTAAACCATTGTATGAGAAGAAGTTTTGAACTTCATCTTGGGGGAGGAAATTGGTGATTATAAATTTATTAGACATATTTAATTATAGAGTCCAAGATGAAGGTAAAATATATCCAAAAGCACATAAAAAACCCATAAAAAGAGATATCCAGAGTGATTAGGCATTCCTGAAGATATCTCCTTAGAAATAAATCATGTGGTTTAGAGAGAACAAAAATCTAAGCCTAAAATATATTGGATCCTATAAAATATGATAGTGAATATGACCAATGAATTATTGATTAGATCTACCAATGAATCCTTTCCAAGAACATGATATTTTTTTAAATATACTAAAGATTCGCATTTCATTCCCATAACATATAATTCATATTTAATAGGTACATTTTAATCCTAATCTATCCTACACGAAGGAACCAATCAAAATTCATTAAAATAGGGAGAACATTTTATGGAATTGAACAACCTAACTAGTGAAATTTATTTGGAGGAAGAAAAAGTTTACAGAAATGACATATAATCCTAAGGAAGGAATGGATAAGAATTACCCAAATCTATTTTCCTTTTCCAATGTAGTTTGAAATATCTGTGAAAAAATTTATATAAGGAGTGGAAAATTAGAGAATTGAGATTATATATATATTTATTAAATACTATGTATATATTGATTTATTTTTTTCTTCTCATTATAAAATTATTAACTTGAGTATAAAGATAAAAAATAAAAAAAATAATTTGTACCATAAAATAAAATGAATAAAATTTACTGTTTTTTAGTTAAACATTACAAATCAAAGTTACAAGATCACAATAACTAATGAAATTATTTTGATAATAAATACATATGAATATTTCATGTATGAAATAAAAATCCATTTTCTCATAGCCACTTAAAATAATCATATAGTCCAAAGAAATCAAAAAATAATTATAATAAAATATAGTATCTAGGATTGAGTTTTTCCATCCCTAATAACCATAAAATCATATCAGAAGTGTTTCTAGGATGAAAATCCATCATAGAAAATCCATCATAGAAAAAACCTCACAAATATTATTTTTAGGATAGATTTTATCTCTATTCCAAAAATAATTAATCTAAGATAAATATAATATATCTTAAATGAATCTGGTGAGGAAAATAAATTATTTTTTAAGACATGTTTTTATGCCCCAGAAAACATTGTTATTTGGTATGGATTTTAACCCATAAAATATTTTTTTATAAGATTTATATATATTAATAGTATATATAAATAATAATATATAAAAATATTCATTAAATTAATTATAATAAATAAAATATTATTAATATATATTAACATATAACATTAATATATATTAATTTTAATATTACAATAAATATAATTATTATAAAATTTCATAATAAATCTATAACTTTAATACATATTAGCACTATTATTATAATGAAAATAGAAATAATTTTATATATTATAACACACACACATACAATGTATAACATTTTTAAAATTATTAACATTTTTATAAATAATTACACAAACACACGAACCATAACTAAATATAATTGAATTAATTTATATTATTCTATTTATAAATTTGAGACAAATTCACACACATACAGACATATGTATTTGTATGTGTGTGCGTGTGTATAGATACACACACAAGGACACACAAAAACACATAAGTATAAGGGATTTAAATAGACACATGTTTATATTATTAATTATTACTCTCTATCTCACAAACATATGTTTATATAAATATAATCATAATGGAATTCGATAATTACTATTATAAATACTATAATTATTTCTGAATATATGCATTTACTAAATTAAATATATAAATTAATATATATATATTTACAAATTCATACATTTATATTTATATATTATAATTAAAAAAATAAAATAAATTATATGTGTGTTCACGAGTGCATACACACACATGTACATATACATATTTTATCTCTCTATATATATATACATGTCACACCAAAATTTTTCCTTTTGACTTTTGGTCCGATATACCATTTTAACTTGGGTTTGGCTCACAAGTTTCGAGTGTGACAGGTTTAAATTATGAGTTTCAGGGTGTTTTTCTCTTAACACATGGTCTACACATGGTTTGGGTAAACTGTACGACATTCTCTTGGAAACTAGTTAGGTGATTAGGTGTGTCTAGTGAGGGGCGCACAATTGGCGCATGATTTGTTAAACCGTGCGACCAAACTGTACGAGCTGTCCAAATCTTAAAAATTGAAAAATTACTCTTTTTCCCTATCAGGATTTTAACCTAAAATCTACCCATTTTTACTCCCACCTAGTTTTTATAGCCTTGTGGAGGTTCCTTTTTGGTTCCTCAATCCTTCTCTTTCATCTCTTGGTGTGGATATTGGGATTTTTTCATGTTGGGGATAAATTATTCATGGTATTTCCTCTCCTCTCTTCCCCCTCTTTATCTTTCTTACATTTCTCCTTGATTTACTCTTCTAACATGGTCATTTAGACCTAGGGTTTGGTTTCCCCTTGATTTATGTTAGGGTTTTTGTTTGTTTAGGGATAGTTTTAGATCGTCTTACCTTCTAGAACCCTTGCAACATGGTTTTGTGTGTGCGTTGTTGAAACACCAAGAGTTTAAGGTAGGTTCCCCTTGCACTTGACTTTATAACTTAAGAATAATTGATTTCATGCGTTTTCAACTTAATTTAATATTAAATTTTGATATATGTTCCTTGAAATAATTTTTGGGGGTGAAAAATGGTCATTATACCCTTGTTATGTGATAAATATATTTTTTTGTTAAATATTGCACACCAACTATTCGATGAAATTTCTGATTGGACTTTTCATGTGTTTTGTGGGATCTAAAAAATTATTTGTCTTGTGAATATATTTTTGATATGTGAAATGATCATTTGAGTTCTTTGAATGAGTTTTTAAAGTGTTTTTGGATTTAAATAAAATGTTTATTTGGTATGTGTGGTGACTAATGGAATGTTTTTCATCTTTATAAAAACGAATTTAGTTTGAAAGTGTTATGTGAATATTTAAAAGAGATTTTTGAAATGGTTCTAAAATGGTAAATGATGTGATTAGACCTATTTTTAAAAGGTTATTTGTTTCTTTTATAGATTTTGGTTTTATTAATGAGCTTGAGGCCCATTTGGAACCTTGATAAAAGTGGTGAAGTGTTTATTAAGAAAAATCTACTTGAACAATAATCTTTCCTTATTATATATAAACAGTGAATGGGTGGGATTTTATCACTATGGAATCCTTGTTACCCATTTACCCTGTGCGGAATAAAAGATCTTCGGTATGGACTCCTTCATGAATTACAAGTTACGAGGCAAGAGGTTGATTCTTGGAGTGGATCAGGTTGATGCTTGTTGTTGAATAATTATTATATATGAATGTGATTGGATGATCAGTTGGAATCGGTTGGATCACCCCCTTTATAAATGAGATATGAGAACCTGTCATAGTGAGATAATTTTTTGAGAATTATTACTACACTGGCTAGATTATGCACTAACTGGTGACCTATAATAGGTGGATATATTGGGTTTATTACTATGGGATTGCCCCTTGTTCTAACCTGAGTTAGGGTGGTTGGGTGTATTTAGGGCACTTTTGATTTCATCATGTGACGTATGATTCTAGGTATGGGTCTCATGTATTAGTATGTTATGTATTATTCAGAATCTTCTAGGTTCACCCATGTCTATTGGAACTTAGTTGCTTGTAGCGAGTGCTTGTGATTCATTATTGGTTGGTTACTCTTATATATTTATTTTCATTGCCCTTATCATATAATTTTTGTAATTACTCCATGATTATTTTGGTTTTATGTTAAAATTGAAAATTATTTGCAAATGTTTATTGAAAAAGGTTTTGGAAATGTCTTCCCCTCCTTCTCTCCCTTATAAATAAAATGCCATCTTTTTCTTTTAAAAATACATACGGTTCCCTCTTGATAATAATGTGTAATTTTAAATGGTACAAAGGGAAATGGACTATGTTTGACATTCATTGGAAAATGTATTAAAATAATATCTTGATATATTGTATCTCAAAATTGAAGTTGAAGTTTATTTTATTCCAAAGGAAGTGCATTGGGAATAAATTGTTCGGGTATGCCTACAGTGTTTTAATACTCACACCTATAGTTCTTTTTGTTTTCAGATTGTGGTGTAGGTTCATATTGGTATCGATTTCCATAGGTGATGGTTTTTCTTGGTATCAGAGAGTGACCCTTTGGTCCACACATAGTTGTTATGTTTTCAGGTTCAATTTGGTTTCAATTGTATTTCTCAGATTTGTGTGTAAAAGATGTTCAGTTTGGATATTGTATCTATTTTATTTAGATTTGGGATGCTTTGTTTAGTTTTTTCTGTTTTATTTATTTACTAATCTTTTGAGAAATCATTCCCTCGTGTATATTTGTTGATGACTAACACTAGTTCCTAGCCCATGGGGATTGGGAACACCCTTTGGGTCATGCCATATATCAGCTCGGGGGACCAGTTTAGGGTCGACCCAAGTTGGTTCGTGATAATACATTTATAAATATATATACATTAAAATATAATTATGTGTATTTATTTATTTATTCACACACACATTTTATAATTATAAAATAAATTAAAAATATTTAATTTTTTGGAAATTTTTTAAATCTTTCCTGAATAACTGTGTGAAAAAAAACTAATTTGGTATAGATTTAAAAATTTTCAAAAAAAAAAACACTTCATTGAGAAAGCTTATTTTGGAAGGTTTTAAATTTTTACAAAAAAAAATGGTGGGCATCCATAAAAACTTATCTAGGATTGATTCAAGTCAGTTCTAGATAATTGTTCCCAGATATATTAATGGTTACTCATCTGGGATATACATGGAATCCATTCCAAATAATCCTTCCAAAAAATATTTCATTTATGAGGGATATGATATCCATCCCAGATGTTCCTTCCAAGATATAATATTTTCTTATAGTGCATTAAAATTGAGATAATTTTTTTATAAATCCATGATAAAAAATTAAAGGAATCAAAGATATAGTTTTGGTGTAAAACACGAGATAAATTATAGGAAGTTAAATAGATAATGTGACTATTTTAATAGTAATATATCCATTTTTAATATGATTAATATATTAATAACATGACCATTATAATGAAAATATGACCATCAAGTGAAAATTAAGGATCAACCTCTAGTGTACATTAAAATACCTATTTACCATCGACAATAATGAATTTTATATTAATAAATAATATTTTTTAATCAATAAATCATAATAAAATTTCAATATACTTTTCTCATAATAATATTTTTTCACAAAAAGTTTTTATACAACTCTTTTACTGAATGAAAGAGTCTAGATAATATAGAATTTTATTTAATAATTAAATTTATCATAGTTATTGAATTAAATTCATAAAATATATTTAATTTTTTTATCAATATGTCAAAATTAAGTAAAGGTGAAGTTTTATCGTTTTTCATAAATAAAAAAAATCCAAAGGTGAATAGTGATATGATGCATAATATATAAGTAATTTCCTATTTAAAACGTCATGCATGATGAAATATTGAAAAGCCTCAACCCAAATGGATAAAAAAAATTTCAAAATGAAAATAATACACACTATTATTATTATTGTGTATAAATTACTTTTATTCCATTTTTATTCTTGTTTATTCATTTTTTATTATAAAATCTTACCAATATTCATCTATTGAAGGAATTAAATCCTGATAGAAGTGTTCAAAAAAGTTAATTTAAAATTTTCCAACCAATATTATCATTGTAACACCACATCCAATATAAGAGGTTTGGGTTTATACCTAGATCTCATGCAAATAAAATTAAGTATGTAGAAAGAAGTCACACGAAACATAAATGATACCTTGGTGGATTATGTGATCCCAACCTATCTTGAAGATCTTTTAATTCTTATATATTGAAGGATCCAAGAAAGGATACTTCAAGATTATCTATAGATGCTCTAGGTCCCCTCAAAATCTATTATTCAATTGTCAAGTGTTTGTTGGGACCAAGCTGATGATCAAGGTGATGGAGGTTCCATGTGTTGTCTTTTGTTGTCAAGGTATGTTTTGAAGAAAGGAAATCACTTCACAGGGTTTTGTGGAAAAAATTGTTTTGGGTTTTTTTGAAAAGAATCATACCCATGTTAATTGTGATGATGCTTTACTGATTTGTATTTCATATAAATCATAATTTGATGTGAGAACTTGTGATGAAAGCTTGATAGAATAAAGGGGGAGTGAAAGAGATGCTTCCAATTGAAAAATAATTATATTCAGATTTTTTTTCAAAAAAATCATAAAAGAAAGCAATGGTACCTATTGTTTTTCATAACAATCAGAAAAGAAAGCAGTGGTGCCTATTGTTTTTCAAAACAATCAGAAAACAATCATATCCAGATTGTATCTACTGTCTTTCAAAATAATTAGATACTGAGTGGAAGTGAAATGTGATGCCGATTGAAAAGGGTGATGCCGATGGGAAATGTGATGCCGATGGAATATGAGACACCAATTATTTTTTAAAACAATCATATTCGGGTACAAGAAAAGGAATGAGATGGTGTTGATTGAGAATGAATCATATTCAGATTATTTTTTATCGTATCTAGGCAGATAATCCTTATCAGATTTTATTGTATCGTATCTAGGTAGATATTTATATTTAGAGTGTATTTAATCATATACAACAATCGCAACCAAGATGATCGTATCCAGAATGATCGTAACTAGAATGATCGTAATCAGCAATCGTATCCAGCGTGATCGTAACCAGAATGATCATATCCAGAATGATCATAATCAGAATGATCGTATCCAGAATGATCATAACCAAAATGATCATAATCAGAATGATCATATCCAGTATGATCATAACCAAAATGATTGTATCCAGACTGGTCGTAATTAGGAAGAACGTATCCAGAATGATCATAACCAGAATGATCGTAATTAGAATGATCGTATCCAGCATGATCGTAACTAGAATTATCGTATCCAAAACAACTGTAATTCGAATGATCGTATCCATCATGATCATATCCAAAATTATTGTAACAAGAATGATCTTAACCAACAATCGTAACTAAAAATCATATCTAGAATGACTGTATTCAGGATAATAGTATCCATACCATTTGTATTCAGAAAAGATCATGCTTGGGTTGAGATGAAAAGAAATAAGTAGGAATGAATGGAAAGTTACAATACTTTCCAACTGAATTCAGACAATTCTAAAGCTGATCATCAATGATTTCAAATTCATGAAGGTAGTCATGATACAAGCACATGTTGGTAAATTAAGTATGTTTTCTCATGTGGGTAAAGATAAAATAAAAGAGAAGTAGACTGATGAATTAATTGTTAATGGGGATACATTCTTTTAAGATAGTGATTGTATCTTAAGTGGAGAAGTTCATTTCTTCAAAAACATTCAATTGGTATAGTATCAAGAATTGTTTTGAATAAATCAATATGAGAGAATCAGTTTTAGACCCATGTATTTATCATCAATTTTAATTGTATTGAAATTTGAAATGGGAGTATGGAAAAGAAGAGATGAAAATTGTAGAATATTTGAGAAGAATCGAGATGTTTTGACGAAGTCATAATTACTCTGAGATTTCAGAAGAAATTCATATTTAGGTGAATTTAAGTGAGTGGGAGAGTGTTTTGGGATTCCCTCCTAAACTAATTTTGGGTCACCCATAAATGGTATGAAGTACATTGTATTTGTGTGACTTGTAGAAGAGAGATAAGATCTATGTTTCTATATAGAAGATGATATCAATTCCGTTTGGATTGAAAATTGTTTTGGGTGCTTCCGATTCATTCATATTCTATTCAACATGACAATTGTATCTTGGAATTGAAGTGCTTCCAACTCAAATATATTGTTTTCTATCTAAACATTGGACTAGGATATTTTTATTGAAAAAAATCAGACGGGGTGCTTGGTTTTTAAATAATCATAGTGGGAGATTTGTATTGAAAAAAAACGAGAATGGGTTCTTGGTTTTGAAAGAATCATAATGGGATCTTCGTATTGAAAAATCAAGGTTGGATGATTGGTTTTTAAAGAATCATAATGGGAGATTTGTATTAAAAAATCAGACAGGGATATTTGTATTGAAAGAATCGTACTGGGAGCTTTGTATTGAAAGAATCAAACTGTGAGATTTGTTTTAAAAGAATCGTACTCGGAGGTATCAGAATTAGTGTTCATAAAGAAGTACAGACAGTTCATAACTTTCTTCTAGGTATGGAATTGATGAATTTTATTACAATTCTAATTCATTTGTTGAATTTTAAAGAATCTCATTTGACACAAGTTCTTACAAAACAATTGTATTACTCTATTGTGCTAAGAGTGTGCACACGCACTAGTGGGATTGTTTCATAGTGCTACATGAGTGTAAGGTTATATCCTACTCATTTTAATCCAAGGATTGTTTTCTTAGTGGATTTTATGGTATTGGATCATTTCCAAACAATACCAAGGACGTAGCTATTCTTATTTAATAGAGAACTATGTAAATATTTGTAATCCTTTGGATGTGTTTTTATTTTGTTTTTATAAGGGAATAGAAATCTGCAATAGGAGGATAAGGTTGTTTTAATTGAAAAAAAACATAAAATTAAAAGAGTATCATTGATTCACACCCTCCCCCTCTCAGTGATACATTACTCCAACCGAGAACTTTCAATTGGTATTAGAGGCAAGTTTTCCTTCACTATTCTTTGCTGATGGAGAAAGTGAAATGTGTTAACAGTAAAGATATTCACGTTTTTGATGGAAATAACTACTATATATAGAAATATAGAATGTTTCCATATCTTATGTTTATTATTTATGATTTTCTTGAAGCTGCAACATGTGGGTTTCCTCCCATTGATGATAGTTCTCCACTTACACCTATTGATAAGAAGTTTCTTGAGAATGATGGAAGGACCAAGAATTCTATGTTATCATCACTTTTGGAAATTTAATTCTTGATATTGAAAGGTGTTTCCACATCTAAAGGTATATTGAAAAAATTTAAAAACATATATGAAGGCAATACAAAAGCGAAGAAGGAAAAGTTACAAATATAGAGATTGAAGTATGAATATTTGAAGATGGGTGAGAATGAATCTATTGGGGGAATTATTTACCAGGGTAAATAACATTGTGAGTACTATCAGATTTCTTGGTGAAAATATGAAGGATTCTATAGTTGTTGAAAAGATCTTGAGAATCCTACCTAACAAATTCGATGAAAAAGTTTCTTCATTGGAAGACAGAGATCCAGAAACATTATCTCTTGATGATTTACATAGCACTCTTATCACATATGAAATAAGAAGACAAAATGATATGAAGAGAAAAACAAAGGTTGATATAGAAATTTCTTTCAAGTCTATGAATAAAGAAAAGTCAAATAATATTGTTATTGAAGATTGGTGATTTTGACTCTGAAAATGAGGTATGTAAAAATCTCAATGAAATCCTATTCTTGTTTTCTAATAATGTGAAAAGAGGTACAAGGAAACATAAAGGGAAACTTCCCTTGAAATTTTTTGAATGTGGCATTGTTGGTCACTTTGTGGATAATTGTCCTCGAAGAAAGAAATAAGATGATAGTGATATTGAAGAAAGAAATGTAAGGAGATCATGTAATAAAAAGGGAGACAAAGGAAAAGAAAATAAATTCTTCAAATCAAAGAGAATAAGTTTCTTATCCAAAGATTCTGAATAAGAAGAGAGTGATGTAGAATATGAAAAATCTATTTAGTATGGTAATGAAAATACTTTAGTTTCAACAATGAACAATTAAGAATTCCGAAGAAGTAGTTCTGAATAATAAGAAACTCAACTTGAAATGCATCAGAAAGCTGGGAATGTTATGTATAAGGCCTAGACCAACAAGGATGGGAATTTTTTGAAACATTCTGAATCTGGAAATTTTTTCAATACCTCTGGTTCTGATAATTAGAAAAGAAAAGATGGAATTCAATTGATAATATAAATTTTGGTAAATCTGAAAAGAAAGAGAAGAAGGTGGATGAGAAACACATTTACAATTCTGATCAGTATGGAGATTTCAGAGGCAAATACTCTTTTTATGGGTATTGCTGGTATTTTGGGGGATTTGGGTATACAACAAGTATATTTTTGTTCAATCTACAACATTACTATTAGCCCACATGTTATAAAAGGAAGATATTGAGGGGCAGTCAATCTCCTCATGGAAATAAAAATGAGAATGTTTTCTTGATGAAATCTGAAAAGAATGAAGTGAAGATTTAAAATAGCTTCTAACCCTTGGAAACTAGTTTTGAAAGATGTGAACAACCTGGACACCTTTCAAACAGATGTCTTGTTTTGTTACTGACTCAGAAAAAGATTCTCAATTCTTAAAATTCAAAGGTGAAGAATAAAAATAATGGAGAAAAGGCATTTGTTGTTGAAACTACATTAAAATAAATGAAAGGAGAAAAAACCAGGATACTTAAAAGTGGGTTTTCTTCTCAAATGATAGGATAATTGAAATTGTTGAAGGATTTGAAAGATTTTAAATAAGGAACAATGACATTTGGCAATGATGAATCATTGAAAATCAAAGGTGTTGGGTTAGCCATTATTGTAAAAGAAAAGATGAAATCTAATAAAACATTATATATTGATGGGCTGAAACACAATTTTCTAAGTGTTTCACAATTGTGTGATGAGGGTAATAAAGTTATCTTCAAGAAAGATGGATTTTTTATAAAGAGTGAAGAATATGGTAATATTGTTACAAGAGGTCAATGTACGAAAGGAAACTTGTTTCAGGTTAGTGATTCACAAAACTCTTATTACATAAGTATGGTCTAAGAGAATCAGTTATGGAATAAAAGGCTTAGGCATATTAGTCAGAGAAACATGAACAAGTTATCTAAAAGATATAGAGTTCGAGACATTCCTGATTTTCCAATAAGTAAAGATTGGTGTTTCACTATTTTCCAGAAAGAAAATATTAAAAATGTTGTGCATAAGAAAGTTGATATTTGTTCAAAACAAACCCTGGAACTAATCCATTCCGATATATATGGGACAATGAGAGAAAAATAAACACATAGAGATAATTACTTCATTACTTTCATTGATGATTTTACTCTCATTACTTGTGTTATGTATATGAAACAAAAATCGGATGCTTTGAGAATGTTTAAAAGTTTCAGAAGAAAATATGAGAAAGAATGTAATTATTCTATGAAGAAGTTGATAACTGATAATGGTGGTGAATATAGAAGTGAAGAGTTCGAAAACTATCTTGAGAATCATGGAATTCAGAATGAGTATAGAACTCCATACACTCCCCAACAAAATGGGGTTGCTGAAAGAAAGAATATAATCCTTGTGGAAATGGGAAGAACCATGTTACTTGAGCATGGCCTTTCTCATTATTTTTGGAGGGAAGCCATGAGTACTGCTGTTTATATTCAGAACCGTTGTTTCTAAAGGCCTCAATCAGGTATGAATACCAATGATTTTTTTATGGAAAAACTAAAAGTTTGAAGCACGTTATATTTTTTTTGGATTCCTTGTATTATAAATAAGAAAGGTGGAAACTCTGGTATGTTTGAACAAAAAGGTGAGGATGGAATCTTTCTCAGCTACTCTCTAGAAGGAAGAGGATACAAATTCTATAACAAAGAAACAAAAATAATTGTTCATTCAGTTGATGTGAAAGTGATTGAAGTATCTCAGAAAGAGAAACATGTTCAAGAAAACAATGAAGTCAAGCAAGTTAAAGAAAACAATTCTGATAAGGATATAGATTAGTGTATTCCTTCTTAATAAGAAGAAATAGAACTACCTATTTTAAGTGATGAAGTCAATTGAAAATCTTATCCAAGGCTGAGGAAACATGCGGAAGTACTGAAAATAATTGTTGATCAACAACAGAAGGTTCAAAAAAGAATAATAACTAATTCCATTACACATACTTCTTTGTATTCAAAAGTGGAATCGAGTGATTTGAATGAAGCTCTTAAGAATCCATAATGGGCTTAATCAATGAATGAAGAATTAGATCAAATTGAAAAGAATAATACATGAGATCTTGTACCCAATCTTGAAAATAAAAAAAATCATTGGAACAAAATGGGTTTTTTTTCAGAATAAGCTTAATGAAGAAGGTGAGGTTATAAGAAACAAAGAAATATTGGTATGCAAAGGATATTCTCATATTGAGGGTATTGATTTCGATGAAACCTTTTCTCTAGTGGCAATACTTGAAACAATCAGAATATTTTTTGCTATTGCTGCACAATGAGGCTACAAAATCTTTCAAATGGATGTTAAATCTGTATTCCTAAATGGTGATCTTGAAGAATAGGTTTATATTGAAAAACCTTGTGGATTTTGTTATTAGAAAAGATGAAGGTTATGTGTGCAGATTGAAAAAGGCATTTTATGACCTAAAACAAGCTCTGAGGTTATGATATTACAAATTGGATACATGCTTAAGAAATATTAATTTTAACAAAGAGTGGATAACAATCTTTACATCAAAGAAAGTCAAAATTATTCCCTAATTTTAATTGTTTATGTTGATGATATTATCTTTTCTAGGAATGATGAAGGAATATGTGAAAGATTTGTTGATGAAATGAAGAATGTATTTGAAATGTCCATGCTGGGAGGAATAAAATGCTTTATTGGGTTACAAATACAACAAAATAAAGAATACGTTTTTGTCTCCCAGGAAAAGTATGCAAAAGAACTTCTCAAGAGGTTTAGAATGGAAAATTCAAAACCTATTTCCACACCCATATTAGTGGGAAAAAACTAATCAAATATGGAGAAAGAAAAGAAGTGGATCAAAAAGAGCATTGAAAGCTGATCAGAAGCCTATTTTATTTGATTTCCTCTAGACCCGACATTGTTTAAATTGTTACCTTATGTGCAATATTTCAGAGTGCTCTAAGATAATCACATCTTATTATTGGAAAAATAATTCTCGGATACATCATAGGTATAATAGAATTCATAATTAGGTATTTTAGCTTAGATAGTATTGATTTATTTGGGTATTCTGATGCAGATTGGGTAGAAAATGTTGATGGTAAATGATCTACATCTGGTGGTGCATTCTTTTTGGGAAAGAATTGTGTAAGTTGGAATTCTAAGAAAAAAAGCTTAGTAACTCTCAATATGGATGAAGTTGAGTATGTTGCTACTACTCAAGCCACTGCTCAACTTATGTGGATGAAAACACAATTGGAATATTTACTTGTTGAAGTGAAGTTACCATTTCTATTAGGTTGTGATAATAAAAGTACAATCAATCTCACTAAGAATTTGTGCAACATTATCCTTCAAAACATATTGATATCAAATATAATTTCATCAAAGATCATGTGGAGAAGAGTGAATTGAAGCTAGAGTATGTTCCAACATCGAAAAAAGTTAATGATATCTTTACAAAACCTTTATCAAATGAATCATTATAAAAAATGAGGTTGAACATGGGTGTCCAAACACTTTCTCTTCAAGGTTGAGGTATGTGTATCGGTCCCCTCTCTCATCTTGCCTTTGTAATTTTTTTCAAGGGGGAGAATTGTTTTGTTTCATAAATCTATTGCACAAAAGAGAGAGTTATGGGTAAGCTGTGAATTCAGTATTGTTTAGTGTGTAAACTATTCTAACTATTTGTTGGAGTAGTTGTAGGGAAAGAAATTGAAATGTTTTCTAAGAAGAATGAAGAATAGAAAGAGGTGATCATGATCACTATTTTGGATATCATGGTTATTTTATTAATGATTTTTATTTCCTATAATGAGTTAGCTCACATAGGCTTAGAATTGTTGATATGTAATCCATTGCTTGAGTTTACAAAGTTCAGTGATTTATAAAACTTGGTTGAAACCAAAATCCAAAGGGAAATATTGTTGGGGCCAAGCTGATGATTGAGGTGATGAAGGTTTCAAGTTTTGTCTTTTGTTGTCAAGGTATGTTTTGAAGAAAGGAATTCACTTCAATTTGTTTGTGGAAACAATTGTTTTTGGTTTTTTTGAAAAGAATCAAACCCATGTTATCTATGACGATGCTTTGTTGGTTTGTATTTCATAAAAATCATGAGTTGATGTGAGAACTTGTGATGTAATATTGATAGAAGAAAGGAGGAGTGAAAGAGATGCTGCCAATTGAAAAAGAATTGTATTCAGATTTTTTTTCAAAACAATCAGAAAAGAAAGCAGTGGTACCTATTGTTTTTCAAAACAATCAGAAAAGAGAGAAGTGGTGCCTATTGTTTTGCAAAACAATCAGAAAAAAATCATATCCAGATTGTATCAATTGTCTTTCAAGACAATTGGATACTAAGTGGAAGTGAAAAGTGATGCCGATTGAATAGATAATGCCAATTAAAAAGGGTGATGCTGATGGGAAAGGTGATACCGATGGATTATGAGACACCAATTGTTTTTCAAAACAATCATATTCGGGTAGAAGAAAAGGAATGAGATGGTGTCGATTGAGAATGAATCATATTCATATTTTTTTGTATCATATCTAGGTAGATCATCCTTATCAGATTGTATTGTATCATATCTAGACAGATCTTTGTTTTTAGATTGTATTTGATCACGTACAACAATCGTAACCAGGATGATCGTATATAGAATGATCATAACCAGAACGATCATAACCAACAATCATATCCAGCATGATCATAACCAGAATGATCATATCCAGTTAAAAGAGGTCTTTGATTTTCTTTAATAATAAAATGAGGCTTCAGCCCCAACCTTAAAAAAAATCTAGCATGATCGTAACCAGAATGATCGTATCCCGAACGAGCATAATCAGGATGATCATATCCATAATGATCGTAATTAGAATGATCATATCCAACACGATCGTAACCAGAATGATTGTATCCAGAATGATGGTAATCATAATGATCGTATCCAGTATGATCGTATCCAGAATGATCATAACCAGAATGATCATAACCAGCAATCATAACCAACAATCGTATCCAGAATGATTATATTCAGGATAATAGTATCTAAACCATTTGTATTTAGAAAATATCATGCTTGAGTTGATATAAAAAGAAAGAAGTAGGAATGAATGTAAAGTTACAATACTTTCTAACTGAATTAAGATGATGCTAAATCTGATCCTCAATGATTTCAAAGTCATGAAGGTACTCATGATATAATCACATGTTGGTGAATGAAGTGTGTTTTCTCATATGGTTAAAGAGAAAATAAAAGAGAAAGAGACTGATGAATTATTTGTTAAGGGGGATACTTTCTTTTAAAATAGCGATTGTATCTTAAGTGGAGAAGTGCATTTCTTCAAACACATTCAATTGGCATGGTATCAGGAATTGTTTTGAATAAATAAGTATGAGAGAATTGGTTTCAAACCCATGTATTTCTCATCAATTGTAATTATATTTACCTTTGAAATGGGAGTGTAGAAAAGAAGAGGTGAAGATTGTAGAAGATTCAATAAGAATCAAGAATATTTTACGAAGTCATAATTGCTATGAGATTACAGGAGAAATTTAAATTTTGGTGAATTTAAGTGAGTGAGAAAGTGTTTTAGGATTCCTACCTAAACATGTTTTGGGTCACCTATAAAAGGCATGAAGTACAATGTACTAGTGTGACTTGTAGAAGCGAGAGAAGCTCTAGGTTTCTAGATAGAAGAAGAGATAAATTCCATTCAAATTGACAATTGTTTTGGTTCATGCCAATTTATTCATATTTTATTCATCATGAAAAATTTATTCAAGAATTGAAGTGGTGTCGATTCAAATTTATTGCTTTCTATTTGAAAATCAAACTGGGATATTTGTATTGAAAAAAATCAGACCGGGTTCTTGGTTTTGAAAGAATTGTAATGGGAGCTTTGTATTGAAAAAAATAAGACTGGGTGCTTGGTTTTGAAAGAATCGTAATGGTAGATTCTTATTGAAAAAATCAGACTGGGTGCTTGGTTTTGAAATAATCGTAATGGGAGCTTTTTATTAAAAAAATCAGACTGGGATCTTTGTATTGAAAGAATCAGACTCAGAGATTTGTATTGAAAGAATCAGACCATGACCTTTGTTTTGAAAGAATCATACTCAGAGGAATCATACTCAGTGTTTCATAACAAAGTTCAGGTAGTTATTACCTTTCTTATAGGTAATTAATTGATGAATTGTATTATAATTGGAATGCATTTGTTGAATTGAAAAGAAGCATAGGTAACATGAGTTGTTACAAAACAATAGTATTACTCTATTTTCATAAGAGGGTGAACATGAACTAGTGGAATTGTTTCATAGTGCTACACAAGTGTAAGGGTATATAATACTCATTGTAATCCAAGGATTGTTTTATTAGTAGATTTTATGGTATTGTATCATTTCCAAACCATACCAAGGACATAACTATTCTTATTGAATAACGAACCCTGTAAATCTTTGTGTTCCTTTGGATGTGTGTTGAGTTTGTTTTCAGCAGGGAATTGAAATCTCTAAAAGGAGGTGAATGTTGTTTAAATTGAAAAGAAACATAATAGAAAAAGAGTACCACTGATTCACCCCTCCACCTCTAAGTGATAAATTATTTTGACTGGGCACTTTTAGTGTTGGCATGAAAGATCGATGTACTTCATGATGCTCTTACAATCACTTGAATAATGCAGAATCAATTCAAGAAGGAGGGATCTATCTGATCTTATTCTTATTTTGAATTATATCTCTAAAAATTGATAGTTATAGGTATAAAACTCCAAATTCATGAAAATGGGATGGGGTAATATTCATGGATAAAAATCATAAATAGAAATGTTTAACTCTCTAAAACAACACTTTTTTACATGGAGAGTTGTAACCTTTGTTTTCAACACTTTATTTCATATTTTCCATATTTAAACATGTCATATTATAACATATATTTTATCACTCACTATTAGAACTCAAATTGGTCACATGATAAAATTAAAACTTTTACCTTAGTGCTTTACCTCTTGTAATTTTTTAACAAACCTTGAACTTGTAACATTCCTTTGCAAAATAATATTAATATTGTATTCAAATTTTTACTTAAAAATAAATTTAGAATACGTTTAAAAATATATTCAATACTCATTATTCTAAAATTTAATAATATATAATTAAATTAATTAATTAATTTACTTATGATCATTTACACTCGAATGTTCAATGACCCCTGAAAACAGGTCCCACTTATTTATTAATTCTAATTCATCCAATTTGTTGGAACTTAGGGATACACTTTGTGTGTGACCCATTAGGTCCATATCTAAATCGTATTGAATCATATTCATAGATTAAGAGTGATATTTAGAAACATATCATGAACCCTACAATTATAAGAAAAGTCATGTATATGACTACCTCCTACAAACACATTCTATGTAATATAATCTCTTTATCTTGAGATATCTCTTAAAGCAGGACACATAATTTATGTAATCATCATTTAATGCTTTATAATTTTTATGCCTAAAGGGTCTAGTTTTACTTGTTGTTAATATTTTAATACGTGTTTGGTGATGGAGGTGACGATTCTTGGAATATTATTATAGATCACATCATCAAGATTAAAAAAAATGTGTTGGAAGTTAACTTTGAGTGGTTGATAAGATCTTGAGATGAGTTGAATAAGTTATGAATATATTTTAGTGAATACTAGATCAATGGACTCATGAGTTTAATACTTTATTCTTTTAGTTGATCCAATAACTATAGACTTATATGGAAGCTTTCTTGTGTTGTCGATCCACTAATATTTTCTTTACATGATTGATCAGTTATTCATGTGGTAAATCCAAACTAAAATTTCAGGTCAATCTAGAATTCTGTAAGCAGTTTATCCACACTGTTGACTCATATGTGTGGTCGATCCAAACTAAGATGTTCAGTTGATCTAGACTACTTCATGTGGTTAATCCTCTTAGTCAATCTGTCTCATGACCAGTCACATACTTAGAGAGAAATTTTTATGAATCAGATGGGTGAAAAATATGTTTACAAATTATATATATTCTAAAGAAATGAATATTATTATATAACTAATCAAATCTTCATGGACTATACATCATGATCACACATGTGGATCCTAATCCAAGTAAAAATAAATAGGAATTTGAGAAGAAGTTCGAAATTGAAAAAGAAAGTTCCATATAGAGATAATTTATATTTCCATGCACATGTTTATTTTTAAAGACTTTAATGAGGTGGATTTTATGGAGGCATTCAAAGAAGGAAACACCCGATTCTTTGGGTGATTTAAAGAAGAAATAATAGAGTGATGAAGAATTTTTTTCAAATAAATACAATCCACCTACTATATAGATATTGATAATGTCATATTTTAACATTACATGAGATAAAAATAAATCCAGAGTATTTAGGATATTTAAAAGGAAGTCTTGATTGGGGATTTAAATGTGTTTTAATGAGATTCAAAAATAATATCACACCTATATCCAATGATCACAAAGTTTCCATATTTAAAATATGGGGAATAATATTCTTGTTATATTATTATTTGTATATATATAGGTACTAATAACAATATAGTAGTTTGGGCCTTGATAATTATTGATATCCCAAGACATTATCATAGAGGGAGGAGACGAAGCCATGATCCATTGATGAAGAAGTTGATCTACTATACACCTGAGTATCTGTGAAGGATAATGAATATACATATCAGAAAATATCTAGAGTAAGTTTCAATACTATAAATTTTTCTTAATTCATTGAGGGATTATATGTGTAGACCTACTGATTCATCTACTCATGGAGGAGGACCAACGTTTTGGGGTGCAAAGAACACCAGGAGAAAGTCGAAGGTATTTATTTTTGGTATATTTTATAAAGAGTTGTTTTATCTTCTAGTGGACCCTAGAAGTCATAGAGATCCCAATGGACTATGTTTTGTAGATTATTACTGAGTATAGAGTAGAATCCATATTGGGGTATAACCAACATGGAAAGGATCCTACCTTTTAGGAAAGCCTTGTAAATACTTGTGCTACTGATATCTCAATCTCTCTATATTATCTTTAATTCATGTAAATGTGAGGATGTGGGAAACCATTGAGTAAATTGATAACTTTTAAAAGTTTAATAGTTTTGGTTAAAAGTGAATAACTCATAAAAAGAAGAGTGACCACTGACTCACCCCTCACCCTCTCAGTGATCCAATCACATATAGGTATAAAAATAATATTTATTGAATGTATTGGATGTAATTTAATTAATATAAATTTAAATTAATTTACTCAAGGCACTATCATCCAATTAAAGTGGTGAAATATATTTTCTTATTCAATACAGATGAGACAAATCCTTTATTTATCATTCAACCAATGTTATACCACCAATGACACACCTAACATAAGTTATCTTAAAAAAAATATTAACTCTCATTGTTTTTATATTGATTCAAAGTATATAATCAAATGATACATATTTATAATGATCTTAGATTGATAGACCAATAAAAATTCTTCTAGTTAGTAATATCCAATGACACAACTGTCATAAGTTACCTTGCTAAAAATATTAATTCTCATTGTTTTTATCTTAATTAAAAGTACGTGATCAAATGATACACATTGATAATGATACTAGATTGGGAGAACAATAAAAATTCTCATAGATAGGAACATCCAATGACACCCAAATAATGTGGTGTTCATATTGTTAGGTTAATCCTCATGAACCTTTCAACATGATATCACCAATTCTAAACATCATGAGAAGAATCCTCATCTATAATTATCCCCTGGCATTTAATAGTTAGATATCATATATTTCATATTAATATGATGTATCAAGACCATAGAAAATATAAGTAAGATTATTATCACAGTATATTGAAGATATTATTATAGTTGGGAACTATTATAACCTTTTGATATAATATGTAATCCAAGGAAATTATCCTGTAAATAGTGTATGAAGAAAGGATAAAACTATTATGTTAATTATAAATCATGTATAAATATACATACACATGATATGATAATTTAAAAAATAAAACTCAATTTGGTTCTAGGGAGAAAACTTTTACAACACTCCCACTACACTAGAGACAACATTCTAACCACCAACTTGTTATCTCTCACTTGAAAAATCATGCTTATATTGAGTTATAAATTTTTTCATTAGGCCTACAATAATCTCTTTACGACTACTATACTATTTATGAGAACACCTCCTTGATGAAAATTCAATCAAGAGATTTTATATCCAAATTATATACCTTATTTCAACTTTCATATACTTTAATTCATGGATAGTACCATTATAAAAATATAAATCATAAAATTACTTTACTTTATCGATATAATTTCAAGAACTAGAAAAAATAATTCTATATTTACATTGTTTCTTTATCTTTATCAAAAGATACTATATAATCAATATTTATAGATATGGATACCACTAGATTCAATGTGATAATTTTTCTCATTACATACCCAACTACAATACTAGATCAAATTGATATTCAATAAGACTAGTTTATAAGTTTACTTTTTAATAACTATCATTCCATCCTCTCCAAGTACTTGTAAAAATTCCATTTTACTTTCTCATGTACTATTTTATTTTTATGAATGATCCCCTTTACTATTCTCTTAGATTTATGTGATATTTTCCTATCATAGTTTATGTATTGTAAATATAAAATCTAATATATAACATGGAATATGTGATAAATCCATCACTAAAGTGAGTTTTACTCACCAAATTAATCTTATCCAGTGTCTTATACATGACTTCTTGGATAAATTTATGTTGTGGGGCATAGGAAAAAAACCTATTGAATTATCCCAATTGGTATTTTCAATACCTTATCAAAATTTATAGTTTTAATTTCTCTAAGAAACCCATAGAAAAATCTCAATAGATATTTTTTTTAGAACATAGGTTACAATATTAAATTAATCTTTAGGGAGATACTTTCTATACTTAGTCTTAACTAATTGTAAGAATAATATCTATTTTCCATATTTTATTAACATGTTTCACTTGGAATACTATAACATTACCAATAATCTCTTATAAACACATGTTAAAATAGTAATCCCATGGTTTCATTCCTTACTTTATTCATAAATGGATCCTTGATTCTTTCACATTATATTGGTTACTTTAATGTCACGAACCATTCAAATTATATCAAATAGACACGTTTTAGAAGTTTCCATTCAGAAGTATGGTTTTGAAATTCAACTATGAAATATAATAATCATGGTAATATATTATATAAATATGAATTTAAATGGTTAAATATATATATTGCTGAGTTAATGTCATGAATCCTCTTGTATTATAACAAACCAACCTAGAATGCCATATAAACTGACTTCAGAGTCAATTCCCCACTAACCTAAAGGAATTTTCTGATCTCCATGGGTTGGAAACATGAACCTGAGCATCCATAATTAATATTTTATAATTATTTCTCCAAAAATAGAAAAAAATAATCAAATTAAACTATGGAAATAATGGTAGATAAAAAAAATCAATATATACATCTTAGAGTATGAAAAGTCACTATAAAAATTTAAAGTGGAACATGACAACCAAAACTCATCTCCTAGTTGTCTATGACCACACACCATGTCCCAAGTCACATGAACATAGTCACACAAGCACAAAACCAAAAATGAATACGAGAGAACAAGCACCTTCTATAAGTTTATAATGGCTACAAACACCATACTATAAAACCAAAGTGTGAGCTATAGAGAATAATATGATTTCACCAAAGAGTCTATGTAGTTACTTCATAAATAAATTAAAATATGCTAAAAGATGATTAAAACAAATTTAGTGTAATAAATTATATTTTAGAAAGTAAAATAAATCCATATAAATCATTTTACAATAGATTTGGGTTCAAAATTAAAGTTTAAACATGTCAAAATCATTTACCAAACCAAATTTGGAGAACATTCCATTTCATCATTTGAAAACTAACCCTTTTCTTAAAAATAGTTGAAAACCATTTAACAATATAGATTCATTTCAGACATGAAAAGTAAGAACATTCACTTGATATAAAGATCTGTACAAGAGTCAATACAATAGAGTCAAGGTGCATCAATTCAATAAACAGATCAATCAAGAGATGAAATTAATAAATTAAGGAAACTATGATGCCAAGTAGTGACAATAAATTCTATCATGTATTGATTATAATATATATAGACATCATGGGTACAACCTAGAGACAATAGTGAATCCACCATAGTCAAGCTAATAAAAAAACATCATGACTGATAGATGATATTACATCTAGTCTCACAGGTCTCATGTAAACTAGTTCCATGTACACTCACTTTTTTGGTCATATATCCATAGCCTAAAACATTATTTTTCTCTTTAGATCCACTAGATGGGATGTGATCCCACTAGAAAAGCATATATCTAGGTCAACTCATCTAACTAACAAGTTTTCTATGACCATTAAAAATAAGTGACTGAGATAATCAAGTTATGCGAATCATAATTGGGATCCTTATAAATATAAATCATGGTATCATGACCTTAAATCACATATCAATCTCACCCTCATGTTCCCTCAAAGAAAATAATCCCTTTTCAACACCCATAAATCGAAAGTACAAGAATTAGTAAAGTTACATTAAGGTATTATTACAAGATAGGATCATTATCTAGTAAAAACCGGGCCATCAAACATCATTAATTCAATTCAAATTTTTTATTCAATTCAACCTTTAAAAATGGTAAAGATACCAACTTCCTTCACAAACATCATCATAATTCTAAAGAGACCTTAAAAAAAGCATTTATTTGAAAACAACTCAAATTAATTCAACTATGTTTCACAATTTAAAAAGGATTAAGGTCATTTTAAAACATGGGTTTACACCCTATTTCCATGTAAATAAATCACATATTTCAAATAACCCAAGAAAAACCATTTCAAAAGAAGGTTAAAATCATTCAAAGAGAGATCTTGGTCATTTTATAAATTTAAGAAATAAAAACTCTGTGGAAAGCATCAAATATTTCAACCCATTTCATACAAGTAAAATAATTTTACTTTAGAAATAAAAACTAGGCATATGACCTCCCTTCCCATAAGGTAACCTTGAAAAAATCTTTGAAAGGTAATTAAAATCAACATAGAATTCAACAATTTATAAAACCATGAAAAGGAAACCATGAAATTATCAATTTATATTAAATAGTATCAAAGAGGAAATCACAAGGAAATTAAAGTTAAATAATTATAGAATATGTGTTAGAAGGAGTTACATATTTATAAATTCTCAATAAATAATGAATTATAAAAAAGGAAAAGCATTGAAACACCTACTTGGAATATCTAGAATCTAACCAAAAAAAAATTCAAGATGTGTCTCCTCCGATAGAGATCACTAAATCAAGGAAGAGGGATCTCAAGAGAAGTTATCAAATATCATATATCCACAGTTCCACATCAATAATCCTTGATTAAATCATTCAAATGGTTGATATACTCTAGGAGGAAGGAATCAAGATAAGATATCAAATTCCAAGAGGATAAGAAAACACCGAAGGAGGATCACTACTTCGATCAAAACTTATATCCACTAAGAGGTGAGGTTAGGAGAGACACAACTCCTCTAAAGGGATCCCAAAAACCAATGGATTGAATTAGGTTTGATTAGGAAGTTTTTTGGGGTTAATGAGGGGGAATGAAGATTTTAATTACAATTTTTGGGGAATTAAAAACCCTTTCACATGGTTTTCCCAATAGACCACATAGTTAGTACTAACCATGAACCCAAAAAAGAACCACGGGAAGCGATGGAAAATTTGCCTTCATGGTTTAAAAAAAATGAACCAACCATATTCCCCCACATAGACTACTAGAAGAGGTTTCATGGTTTGGATGTATGGTTTTACAAACCATTTTACAACCATGATCCCTCCTCTAGATCTCTAAAAACTGTGCATAGTTTCCTAGTAAAGGTTGAATGGTTCAAACTAACCATGTTCCAATCGTTATTAGGCCCATAAACATTCAAAAATCACCATATTACTCCAAAAACAACCTGGAACAAGATCTATATGAAGGGGAATCAAAAAAAGGGTCAAAATCATCTAAAATATAATAACAAGATGTTATATTATCCCCACCATGAACAATCTAGGTCCCCCAAAATATTTCATGCTAAAATATAGAACAAATTGACACAAGAAGAACTCCCTAACTCATCTTATGTGGTGGATGATTTGTAGTATAGAAGAGAGAATCACCCAAAGGATGAAATCATGCACAAATCCAAGATCAACACACCAAGATCATCACTGGATTTCAAACTGAATAAAGACTAGAGATTTAGAATAACTCTCCCCACCATTTAAAGATTCATCAAAATGGTTTAACATGAGAAAAAAACATCTATATGATCCAAAAAAGAGACCTCAACATCTCTCAAAGGAGAACATATATGGGATGACACCAAAAAAATTAAATGAGGAACAAATTCAAAAAACTCATGATTTCCATAAGAAATAATTCTATCATGGTTCATTTATGATAAAAAAGTCACAATAAAGGAACATATATGACAAGTATTTCTACCCTGGTTAAGTACTTGACTATAACCTATGATTTTAAACACCGAGACTCACCCCTCGAGGATCTCATAAAATCACACTATAACACCTCTGGGTGTCTGGTCCATCAAGGAATATATTAGGAACAATAAGGGCCTATATACCCTGAGAGGGGGGGGGGGGGGTGAATCAGGGTATGAATATTCTTTCTCAAAATTCTTCCCGCCCCACTAGATCTTGACCTCTTTATTACAAGGGAAACTTTTTTTGCACTTGTGTGTTTATTATGACCACTTATTTTATTTTTTATCTGATGATGATGATTTAAATGCAATGCAAGGAAGTAAGCAAGTAGACACAAAGATTTTTACTTGGTTCACCCTCACTGGGCTACGTCCAAGGAGCATACAACGATGATGTGCCGCTATACCAAATATACTAAAGCACACTGCTGTTTATAAGGTTTGAGCTAGATCACTTCTATTCCCAGTCTCACTGCCTTTACAAGGTTTAGGGTCAGCTCACTACTTTCCCAAGGTTCACTCTATATTTCTCTCTCTTTTGCTCACTGCTGGTGGAGAGGATCACCTTCTTCCTCTTTCTTTGCTCACTACTCTGGAAGGGATCCACTCACAGTTTATAGACCTGTAGGTCTCTTCATTATAACTAATGAATACATCCTCTGTTGTATGTGGATGCTCTGTTGAAGTCCAACTTTCACTCGTAGATGAATTTCAATTTTCACTGAAGGTATCTGGAAATCTTCTAGCTTCCACACATCCCTGAAGGTATCTGGCAATCTTCTAGCTTCCACACAGCCCTGAATCACTGTTGTGAAATAACCTTACTTGGTGCCCTTCTCTAATATGGCACGCAAGTCTCAGTGTGCAAGTCAAAACTGGCACACAAGTCCACCTTAACCACTTGCATGACACAAGGTTATGTAACTCCAAACTTGTGCGAAACACACCCTTTTACACCCAAACCAATATTGGTGCACAACCAAAAAATTTCGCACTTCTTCAAAATATGGAGAGCAGGTGTCACCAAACCGCTTACGTGACACCTTCTTATTCAAATCAAAACTTGCGCAACTCACTTCCTTTCTCTCCCAAACCACCTTAGGCGTGCAACTATCACCTGGCGTGAAAATTATACTTGCGCAACCACACACCACTTGCACGACCACCACACATGCACGAAGAGAGCTTTGATTTTTTCTAAGTGTTGAACTCATCTCCGAATGAGGAGGGGTCGATCTGTATTTATAGGAATTTAGACACCCTGCGCGACGACACACAAGTTTCCCCTCATCATGCAAGTTTCGGCACACAAGTCTCCTTCCACACAAATCACTTGTGCGACCAACCCTAAAACTTGAGAGCCCCTGATCCCTTTTCCATATTTTGATGCTATAATCTTGAAAAAAATAGGGTGCACAAGTTTCTTCTCCTTCAAGTACACAGTGCGCAAGTCCCTTTTCCAAAAACCACTTTTCCCCATTTGTCTATTTTCAGGCCCAAAAATTTGGAAAACACTAGAAAACGGCGCCACCTTATATCTGATCTTTTTGTACCACCTCTAGATCATCCATTCCTTTGTCGAAGTTCTTGAATAAAACAGGGATCATTAACCACAACCCTTGAACTCGACATGACACCATAAAATCCCCTTTTCCAATAAATTTGTATGTCATGGTTTGCTTTGTCAACAATCACAATACAGATGTCCACTTTGTCAACAAACACAATCACCTCAAAAATGCTTCAATGATTCCTTGAGGGATTTTTTTCCCAACAATCTCCCCCTTTGGGTTTGTTGACAACTCTTCCATAAAAATATACATCATTAATTCTTCAGCCACCATTTGCCTATTGCGATTCCGATAGTGATCACGGATTTACTCAACACATACTCTAAGCCCACATGAGAAATGATCGGTGTGAGAAACAAGATTAAATGAAAAGTTCATCAATGAATCACTTCAACTCTAACATCCAATGTTGACACCAAACTGATACCAATTTTTGTAAATATTCTTACCGCATTCCAACACCACTCTTCTGCTTTTATCACGATCCTTAGTTGTCGTGATATCTGTTATTTGATCAATCACTTCAATCATAGCCAGATTTAATATGCTCCCCCTTTTTCATTGCTCTCCCTTTATCTCACTGCTCCACCTATCAGCTTCTCCCTATATCATTCATAATTTATCAAATTGCCACACTGTCTCCCCCTTGAACAATCAATATTTTCTCCCCCTTTTTCAATGAACCCAAAGGCCAATTATTTGTAGTCTATAATAGAGTAGAGAATACATATCAACACATTAAGGAAAAAAACATCATACCTCGGGGAGAGGGGGGGGGGGTTCCACATCCACACTCTTTCAAGTGAAGGGAGTCGAATGAACTCCCAGAGCTAGTCGATGCCTCTCAAAATTGTCCTTGGGTAAGGCCTTTGTTAGAATGTCTGCAACCTGTTGCTCTGTAGGCACATACTCCAACTTCATGATTCCCTGCTCAACGTTCTCCTTGATAAAATGATACTTTATCTCAATGTTATTTGTCCTTTAGTGATGAAAGAGATTTTTGATGAGATTTATAGCACTTGAGTTATCACACTGGATTCCGATCGGAGACTTCACTTTAATTCCCATATCTTCAAGCTGCTGCTTCATCCACAATAATTGTGTGCATGATTGAGTGGCCGCAATATACTCAACCTCCACAGTGCTCAATTAAATGCAATATTTATTCTTTCTTAGCCAAGAAATACACTATCCACCATGATAGAATGCACCTCCTGACGTTGATTTTCTGTCATCTGCTAATCCAACCCAATCTGCATCTGTGTATCCCAATAACACTGATTGAAATTTGTCATTATAAATCAGACCGAAATCCACGGTGATTTTGATATACCAAAGTATTATTTTCACTGCGAGCATGTGGCTTTCTTTTGAATTGATTTGGTAACGTGATGCTTGGCATGTGGAGAAAATGAGATCAGGTCTTGTTGCTATTAGGTACAGTAAACTGCCGATAATCTTCCTATATTTAGTGATATTAACTGCCCTGCCACTATCATCTTTTGATAATTTCATCCAGTTAGAAACCCGAGTCTTCATTTCCTTGGAATTCTCCATTCCAAACCTTCTCAGAACCTCCTTGGCGTATTTGGATTGAGAAATGAAGGTACCATTACTTCCTTGTGTCACCAAATATTATGTCATTGACATAAACCAGCACCATGATCCTTTGATTATTGTTGTTTTTGAAGAAAAGATTTTAATCAACTCCACCACATTGAAATCCAAGCTCCTTTAAATTCTGATCCAGCTTTGAGTACCATGATCTTGGTGCTTGTTTCAACCCATATAGTGCTTTATTCTACCAAAAAATTTTATTCTCATCTTCATGAATGAGAAAACCATCTGACTGCTCAATGTACACCTCTTCTTCAAGAAACCCATTCGGAAATGCAGATTTGACGTCCATTTGGAACACTTTGAACTTTCTTTGCACTGCTATGACTAAAAATAATATGATTGTATCAAACCTTGCAATAGATACAAATGCCTCATCAACATCAATACCCTCTATTTGGGATTATCCTTTGCACACAAGCCATGATTTGTTTCAAATCACTGTGCCATCTTAATTAATATTATTGGGAAAGACCCATTTAGCCTTGATGACATTCTCATATGCTGGCTTTGAAACAATCTCCCACATCTGATTCTTCTCAATCTGATCTAGCTCTACATTCATGGCATGAACCCAGTTTTCATCTTCAGCTGCATCAGTAAAGCATTTCGGCCCTTCCTAAGATAAAAATAATGTTTGTTGCAATGATTTCATTCTTCGAGTCTAAACTGGAGCTGTCTGATCACTAATGATATTTTTCCTATCAATTTTAGCTCGACTCTTTGGCTTCCTAGAAGATAAAGATTTTACTTCCTCGTACTCACCATCAATATATTCTTCTGAATCAATTTCATCCACTTATTCTCTCCCTAAGTCTCTTACCACTTCCTCAATTTTAATAGAAAACTTTTCCCCATGTCATTATTCAATGACATAATTTCTTTGAACTAATTTTTCAGATTTTGGTTGAAGCAACCTTGATTTTCTCTCATAGCTTCTTGGTATCCTGAAAATAGTCAGCCGATACCACATTGTTATAACAAAATAGATAATCATGAGATGCATGATTATTGCTTCTTCTCCGATAATATGTATTATCTCGATAGACAACACCTGAGTTGGGTCATCCAATTATTTCTTTAATGGATATTGCATCTGGTTATGATATTTAATTCTCTCCCAATGTTATGAAACACTTCCCAGGATTAGTGCCACCTTCTAGAACCATAAATGTTCTTCTTATCCTGCATCATATATTCTCATCTTCCACTTGGAATTGATCCATTAATGATATCTCTAAGCCTACTGAGTTTTAACTCGGCGTAAGAAACAAGAGACAAAGTCAATAACACAATTACTTTCTATTTTTCTCTATTTCTCCCATTCTCCTTCAACTTTGATACCTAATTTGAGTCAATTAGAATCTGAAGCATATCAATTCTCCTCTTTGCATATTTAGATTCCACTTCCCCTTGGATCGTATTTCCCTAAAACCTGATACATTTTAATCACCTGTTAATAGTATTTATATACATAGGGAGAGGGGTTTCTTCCAGACTCCTCAAGATGAGGATTGTGGTTGATCTTGATGGGTCAACCCTTTGATTCTTTCTTGCAGAGCATCACACTCCTTCTTGAATTCTTCTAGCTACCTATCCAACTTCAACTGCTCTGGCCATATGACTAAGCATTCATCACATGCATGCTGAGTCTTTTTCTGATATGATGATTCTGCAGGCCTGCCCTTTCTCACCATTTGGGTTTTAAACCCACTAGTACACATTTCTGTCTTTTATGTTCCACCAAAATTCTATTTCACTTTATTTCTTCTCTAATTAGGAATATCTCTTCTTTTCATCATCCCTAGCTCCTTCCTCTATTTTAGGGATCTTCCTCTTTTCTCCACTTCTTTTTGTGGCAGACAACTTGAAAATTTTTCAATGAATTCTTTGTTTATTTTCCTTTTATCATATTTCTGAGTCACCACACTATTTTTCATTGGTGGTAGGTCCTCAACTGAATGTACATTTTTCTTACTCATGATTGTATCGTTTCCTCCCTTTTTCTTCCAGATTTGTTCATGTTCTTTCTTAGAGGGAGGTTGTGAGTGTGACTGATACAACTTTCGTTCAGATTCATGTGATTCCCCTAAGGCTCTAATCTTATTCTTCAACTTACCACTTTGTCTCCCAATGTAATATTTCTCTTTATACATTAATGGATTCAAGAATCTATTTATGGTATCCTTTTCCTTTATCGCAATCTTTTTCTGCAATATCCTGACAAATGCCCATGATCAGAACATATGAAACATCTTACATTAAAGGAATACCTTATTTTGTCATCTCTCAGCCGATATGTTGATGTGTCTTGTGTTCTTCCTCTGACATTGATCTCCTGTGCTTCCTGACACATATTCATGGTGTGTCCCATTCTTCTACAGTAATAACATCCAATGAATGATTTCCTCTGAGAGACTCTTCTCTCTGATTTCTCATGAAGCTTATTCTTATTCTCAGATTTGTCAAAGTTTCTATTTTCACAGGTCGAAATGTATTCCAAATCCTCTGAATAGAATCTTGATGTGTGGCCATAAATCCTGCAGAAATAGCACATGCTATCACTTCTTTTTGAAACTGTCCTCTTAGGCCTGTCTCCAGCACCTACAGGATTTCCTCCACTTATGTAACTATTCACGACTCTCTTTCTTTCATGAACGAGAGGGAATTCATTAAATCCAATACCCGTTTTTCCCATACTCTATGGTATTCGAGCTGATAAAATTTGTTCTTGCCTCTTTTTAGAAATAAAAAATTTTCTTTTCATTTCAGCATCACCTATCGAAGGATAATCAAATAGTAAGTGCAAGGCATCCTTCATTTTAGGCTTTCCTCTAGCATTGTATTTCTCCACTTCCTTCTTCACTGATTCAAGTTCTTCTTCCAAATTTTTAATCCTCATATCCCTTGATTGAATTTGGCCATTGAGTTCTCTTCTAAGATTCTTTCCAAAACTCATCTCATCTTCCAGTTCTTGTGTGAGCTTTTCTACCATGTCACCTTGCTCTATTACTTTTAATTTTTCTCGAGAAACATATTCAAAGACAGATTCATTATCTTGTTGTAGCCTTTGATTATTTTGAACTTCTTCAGACAACTGTGTTGCTAGATCATTGTTTCTAGATTTCAGATTTCAAACATCATCTGACTTTTGATTGTCTTCATAATCATCAGCCTTTTTTTCCTTTCATTTTAGCTATCTTTTGTAGTTATTCACCATGAGAATAATTATTCTCCCTTGGGTCAGTAGCCACATCAATAAGCCTTTTATTTAACCCTATTAGCTTGTTGACCTCAATTTCCAATACTTGGATCCAGATATCATTAGATTTAACTTCTTCATCCAATTTTCGATCCAATTTCTTTGTCATGTTGACAACATCTACTGGTGGCCTCCTTCTTAAAACTTCTTCATCATCAGTTGTTTCAGTATCACTTTGATGTTCATGTACTTCACTCATTTCAACATCATGATTGAGTGAATAAATATTTTCCCTATCAGATTAATCTAGGAATTCCTTCAATAAGCTGTTTGATTATTTTAGTTGAATCACACTTTTCCATAAACACTTCCAAACTGAGGGATATCACCTAACTTCTGATTCTTCTTTGATTTTTTTTTTCATTTTCCATGGCACACTGAGATAAGAGCAGACTGATTATTTAACCACACAGATCGACTACACCAAGTTAGAGCAAACAAATCAGATAAAATCAACCTTCCCTCTGATACCAATTGTTAGGACCAATAGGGGCCTATATACCCTGATAGGGGGGGGGGGGGGGGGTGAATTAGGGTATGGATATTATTTTTCAAAATTCTTCCTGGACCAATGGATATTGACCTCTTTATTAAAAGGGTCACTTTTTTTGCACTTGTGTGTTTATTATGACCACTTATTTTCTTCTTTATCTGATGATGATGCTTTAAATGCAATGCAGAGAAGTAAGAAAGAAGACACAAAGATTTTTACTTGGTTCAAACTCACTGGGCTATGTTTAAGGAGCATATAACGGTGATGTGCTGCTATAACAAATCCACTAAAGCACACTGCTGTTTACAAGGTTCGGGCTAGATCAAATCTATGCTCAGGCTCACTGCCTTTACAAGGTTTAGAGTCAGCTCACTACATTCCCAAGGGTCACTCCCTGTTTCTCTCTCTCTGGCTCACTGCCGGTGGAGAGGATCACTTTCTTCCTCTTCCTTTGCTCACTGCTCTGGAAGGGATCCACTCACAGTTTATAGACCTATAGGTCTCTTCATTATCACTAATGAATACATCTTCTGTTGTATGTGGATGCTCTATTGAAGTCCAACTTTCACCCATAGATGAATTTCACTATGCACCAAAGGTATCGGGCAATATTCCAGCTTCCACACAGCCCTAAATCACTGCCGTGAAACAACCTTACTTGGCGCCCTTATCTAAGCTGGCACGCAAGTCTCAACACACAAGTCAAAACGGGTGCGCAAGTTCACCTCAACCACTTGCGTGACACATGCTTCTGCAACTCCAAACTTGCACGACGCACACCCTTTTACACCCAAACCAATATTGGAATGCAACCACCAACTTTCGCGCTTCTTCAAAATATGGTGCACAAGTGTCACCAAACCACTTGCACGATGTCTTCTTCTTCAACTCAAAACTTGCACAACTCTCTTCCTTTCTCACCCAAACCACCTTAGGCACGTAACTATCACCTGGCGCACAACTTATACTTGTGCGACCATACACCACTTGTGCGACCACCACACCTACATGACGGGATCTCTGATTTTTCTAAGTGTTTAACTCATCTCTAAATAATGAGGGGTAGATCTGTATTTATAGGAATTTGGACACCCTACATGATGGTGCACAAGTTTCCCCTTGGCATGCAAGTTTCGACACGCAAATCTCTTGCTATATAAATCACTAGCGTGACCAACCCTAAAACCTAGGCGCCCCTTATCCCTTTGCCATATTTTGATGATCTGATCTTGAAAAACACAGGGAGTGAAATTTTACTCTCCTTCAAGTACAGGACGCCCAATTCCCCTTTCCAAAAACCAATTTTCTCCATTTGTCGATTTTTAGGCCCAAAAGTTTGGCAAACAATGGAAAACGGTGCCACCTTGTATCTCCTCTTTTTGTACCACCACTAGATCATCCATTCCTTTGTCGACGTTCTTGAATAAAAACTGGATCATTAACCAAAGTCCTTGAACTCGACATGCCACCATGAAATACCCTTTTTCAAAAAATTTGTTTGTCATGGTTTTCTTTGTCAACAATCACAACACAGATGTCCACTTTTTCAACAAACACAATCACCTAAAAAATGCTTCAATGATGCCTTGAGGTATTTTTTCCCAACAAAATCACATCATCCTCATCACTTGAGTAAATTTACAAGGTATATCTATGTCCATATGGAAAGATCTCAAAAATAATGGCCAATGCACAATAGGTAACTACACTCTCACAATGTATATCACCCATCAAATCAAGATTGTTCTTTAACCACCAAATAATAATTAGTGGATACTAAGGAACAATAGCCAACCAAAACAATATGAGATATAGACCATGGAAAAATTTACATGAAAGGAAATTGAAAGGATTTTTAAGAACAAAAAACCCCAAAAATCAAAATTTTTATCACCACAAGAATATACTCTTTCATCATAAGCACAATGAACATCAAGGAACGAAAGTCATTCCAAAAGGAATTTAATCATTCAAAGTGCACATCCACAGGGAAACACTATAGGGGTATCAAGAAAATGAAACCATCCTCACGATCACAATAATGTTCAAAATATATCATCCACAAATATTTAAAAAAAGACACCAATATATCTAAAATAAATGGTTTCAAAAAGAAAAACATTCCACAAAAAGAAAAAAACTCAAGGATTTTCCACTCTGACATTGAAAAAAACAAGCTGGGTTAACGTCAACTACCACCAAAAGATCCCATACTACATGAAAAGTTTAACTATGAAGACTATGGATGAAGCCTTGTTATCTTAAAGCATATACTACCCCACAGTCATGAGTTGATAATCCATAACTAAAACATCATTTTTTGGTCTCGCAACTTTCAAAACCTCGTAAGGTGACCCAAAAAACCTCACCATTTTCGAAATATCAAAGATTTTAAACACAACTTATGAGGATAAACATGTGATATACACTAGAAGCACATTAAATGCCTATTATTTCCATAGGAAAACTATCATTCCTTGAATACAAATGATTTATTCTTCCCTTCATGTCATTTTTTAGATCCGCTTCAGCTAAAAATGACCTTTCAAGAATATCTGGATTTGAGGTCAACCATCCCGCATACATGGTGATTAAAAGTTTTATATGAAGACATTTTCTAAAATATAGAACCTTACTGAATTCATTACCAACAACCTCATGTAAGAGACACCCCGGGAATGAGAATTTCTTGGAATAATCCACAAATGATCGCTCATCTTGACTGAAACCCAAGAACATAGAAAAATTTTCCTTCTTCATTTTCTTAGGATACTTCCATTTAATAAGGACTAACTTGAATAACTCCCAAGAAATTATTTCATTTATATGAGATGGAATCAAAAATTCCCAACACTCCTAGCCATGTCCCACAAATAAGGAGTTGGATAGATTTAAAATTCAGAGCATCATGGGTATTGAGAGAATCAAAGATCCCATCAACTTCTTCAAGCCACTTTACAACCTCAATATAACACTGTTCACCTTTATAAGATGGTGGATACCAATTTAAGAATTCCTATATGGGGTACAAAGGTTGGAAAGTCTCTATCTCCACCACTTGGTATAAAGTTTTGGTAGAGTAGTAAACAAGATACACCACTTCTAAAAAATATTAAGGGATAATATGGAAACCAAACCATTGAATGAACTTTATATATTTTATAGAAAATTCATGGGATACATTTATGGTCATTAAAAAATGTAGGTTCGTCAAATCAGGCATAAAAAACCCCAAATAAATACAAGGAAGAGAAATTATTTCAAATAATATATAAACAACATTATCAAAGAATAATTTATTTCAAAACACACAAGATTTAACCATTTTAAAAACATTATTCTTTCCTTTAAAAATAAGAAATATTAACATAAATCGATCAAATTTTTTAAAAATCCTTTACCATCTGATGGAAATTATACCACAATTTCTAAAATATTAATCCCATTTTCTAATTTCAAAAAACATTCTCATTTTAAACCCATTAAAAACCAAAATTTCTTCTTAAAACATTATTTACCACATCACAGAAGAGTCTTTAAAAATTAGTTTTTCCAAACAAAAAATTTCATAAGAACACACTTTTTTGTAAACAACTTATTTTAAGCCACAAATTTAGTATTCAAAAATTATTTAAAATCAATAAAAATAGATTAAATATGAAACAACCAAACAAGAGAATGAGATAGGAAAAACCCTATATGATCAATAAAAATAAGACCCCTCAAAACAAACCTCACATGAGTGGGGTTATTTTAGAAACAAATGGACATGGCACCAATTTTAGATTTAAGTTAGAACTATGCATGGTTTGGTTTCATGGGATGGTAAACCAGAAAACAACATCATAGTAGCTTATGGATTTACTTATATAATAGTATCTTTGGTCATCATTCCATTCTAACCCAAAAATCCAAATAGTTCCCTAAAATCAAAAATAATATCATCAGGAAACTAAATATCAATCATCATCTAGAAAGTAATAACTCAAAATTAAAACTCAAGTTCCCAATTTCCCATATAACCCAATTATCATTGTGAAGAGGTAGTGATCAAGAACCCATTTATAAACTATATATTGAGTCATGACACATACTTATTCTCCATCCTACCACAAATAAACCCAAATAATGTAAGGTATTTCCAAGAGATGTAATTAAATTCAATTAAAGTCCTCCTTTGATACCATTTGTAACGAACTAACTCATAATTAAATATAAAATGAAATATAAGTCAATTCACAACTAATCTAAAAAGAATTTACGATCTCTATTGGCTGATGAAAAGAATATAGGAATATATAATTAATCTTTCGGAATGATTTTCCCCAAAATATAAAAAAATAATCAAATTAAACTATGGAAATAATGTTATATAAACAAATAAATACATACAACTCATAGTTTAAAGAGACACTATAAAAACTTAAAGAAAATAATAACAAAAAAAACATGTCTCTTGGTGGTCTATGACCACCCACCATGTACCAAGTCAACCTACCTTGGTCATCCAAGCATGAAAACACAAAGTAATATGAGAGTTAGAGAACATGGTATAAGATCATAAAGGTTTCAAACACTAAATGGTACATGTTGGGTGTGAGATATAGATCCTAGTCAGATTTCACCAAAGAGTATATGTAGTTACTTTATAAGGAAATTAAAATATTTCAAAAGAGGATTACAATAAAGTGATTTCAAGACTTTTGATTTCATAAAGGAAAGTAAATCCATATAAATATTTTACAATGGATCTAGGTTTAAAACAAAATTTTAAACATTTGAAAATCATTTACCAAAATAATGTTAGAAAACATGCCATTTCATCATTTTAAAACCAAACATTTTCTTGAAAATATTTGAAAACCATTTCAAGTTCTAGTCATATCAAAAATGAAAATTAAGAACATGCACTGGATATCATGATTTGTACAAGATTTAATACAATAGATTCAAGGTGTATCACTTAATTAAACATATCAATAAAGAGTAGGAATCAATCAAGCAAGGAAAATATGGTTCTAATTAGTGACTATAAAATCTTTCATGTATAGAGTATCAAGTATGTGGACATAATGGGTACAAACAATATAATATTATGATTCATCCATGGTCAAGATAACTAAAATACATCATAACTGATCACACGGATTATATTTAGCTCACAGGTCTCAAGAAAACCAGTTCTACACACACCCTCTTTCCTAGTCACATGTACATAGCTTTAACCTTTCATATTCTCTATAGATCCACTATAAGGTGCATGAGATCACTTAATAGGAATATATATAGGTTATCTGATTTAACTACCAAGGTTCCCACGACCATTCAAAATCATTGTGTGAGATAATCAAGTTATGGGGATCAAAACATAGATCCTTATCAATTTCAATCATTGGATCATTCCCTTAAATCACCTCTCCCTCTCACCCATGATCTCCCTAAATGTTAATAATACCCTTTTAAACACCCATCAATGGGAAGTATAAGAATAAAGAAAGTAATATTAAGGGATTATTACAAGATAAGATCATCATAAAGTTCCAACTGGGCCATCAAACATCATCAATTTAATTCAAAACATTTTCTTTAATTAAACCTTTTAAAAGGGTAAACATACCTACTCCCCTTCACTACCATCACCATAATTCCAAATAGGTCTTTAAAAAAATAATTTTGTTCAAAAAATATCAAATTAATTCAATGAATTTTCACAATTTAAAAAGGCTTAAGTCCATTTCAAAACATTGTTTTGGAACCTCTTTCCATTTGAATAAATCACTCATTTCAAATAACCCAAGAAGACCCATTTCAAAAAAAATGTAAAATCATTCAAATGGGGATATTTGTTATTTCATTAATTTAAGAAATCAAAACTCTTTGGAAAACATCACATATTTCAAACCATTTCATAAAATTCAAAGCTTTTTGATTTATAAATAAATAACTAGGCCCAATACATCACTTTCTACAAGGTATCCTTAAAAAACTCTTTGTAAGGGAATTAAAATCAACACAAAATTCCTCAATTTATAAAACCATGAAAAGGAACCCATTACACGTTCAATTTATTTTAAAGAGTATCAATGCGTATTTCAAAAGGAAATTAAATATCAATAATTATATAACATGTGTTAGAAGGAGGTATATATATATAAATTATAAAGTAATAATGAATTATATAATTAAGGAAAATCATAAAAATACATATGTAGAATATATTAAATCTAACCATAATAAATATAAGATGCATCGACTTTGATGGATATAATCCAATAAAGGAAGAGGGATCTCAAGAGAAGTGATCAAAGATCCTATATCAACAATTCCACATCAATCATACTTTACTCAACAACCCACAAGGCTTATATATCCTCTATGAATAATTATTCAAGATAAGATAATAGATCAAATTCCAATAGGAGAAGAACTTATAGAAAGAGGATCACTGCTTCGATCAAAACTTTGATCCACCAAGAGATGAGTTTGGGAGAGAAAAAAAACCTCTAAAGGGATCCAAAAAACCAAAGTATTTAATAATGTTATATTGGGTGGTGTTTGGGGTTAAATAGGGGGCTTATAGATTTTAATTCAATTTTTGAGGCATTAAAAAACCATTTACATGATTTTTGGGTAGGCCACATGGTCAGTACTAACCGTGCACCTAACCATGCACCCTAAATAGAATTAATGGAAGAGTTTCTTGATTTGTATGCATGGTTTTAAAAACCATGTGCTAGAAAGCTCCCCCAACTTTAATATTAGAATAGGTTGAATGGTTTGGACACACAGTTTAAAAAAATTGTGCACTAACCATGTTCCCTCTTCCAGATCTCAAAAAAGTTGAATGATTTCCCAAAAAAGGTTTCACGATTTGAAATAACTATAAACCAATTGTTCTTAGGCCCAAAAAGCTTAAAAAATCACAAAATTTCTTAAAAAACAACCAAGAACAAGATCCACATAAAGTGGAATGAAAACAAAGGGTCAAAAGCACCCCAAAGTTGGTAGTGGGATGTTATATGTACCATTAACAACCAAGTTTTATATATTAGTATTCCAATTACCATCCATGTTCATACATCTCTTAAATACACATTAGGACCTTGAGGGATTTATATTATCTAAATATATTAATAAAATAAAAACCCAATTTTGGTATATGGAATCCATTTATGAATTATATCAACTTTCCAATTTTAGTTTATTTCAATTTACTTCTTCTTTATAGGATAAGGATTAATTATTCTCAATGAATAATATATCACATAAATTGGTGATTATAAAACCATATTTCTTTGTTTTTATGACATTATTACATAGTGTGTGTCTTTATAACAGTCTATTTTTACAAGATCTTATGGAATTTGTTCTGATGCCAACTACCTCTTCATTTTAAGACTAGAATTTTATAAATTCTATCTTCCCCCACTATCTTTAATAGATATGAACACACTCTTATAGAAATATAGTATATCACCTAACTATTAATTTTTTATCTTAGTAATTTATATAATATCCATATTAAACTTTATTATAATTAACTAAGATGTATATGAAGTTTTTATTGATGCCAGTTTGTTTACTGACTCAGGTCCAACAAAATATTTTTATCTAAACACATGAAATTTATAACATAATGGATTTTTTTCATATTATAACTTATATGATATTCATTTATCATTATATTTGAAATATAGTTAAGTTTTAACACCACTATTTATAAATCATGTCTCAAAAGGAATAATGGAATATTTTCAAGACTTATAAGAATATTCATCAACCCTCCTTTCACTAATATCAAGACCCTCATATGTATATGGAAATGTGAGTTTAGGAATAAATCCACTCTATGTTCTAATGTTTAATGAATTATTGGTTAATATATTTTTTTTTCTCCCCTACCCAATTCATATTTTATCTTATAACTAAGATTATTTTATACTTCTCGTTACATTCCTTAAACCTCTTAACGGAATCTCATGAAGTAAATGATGTTACTTAAATATTCTACTTAAAATAGTTGAAATAAATTACTAAACTAATTATAAAATCTTTTTTGATTTATGAACTTAAATACTAAAAGGATACCTGGTCATTATACCTTAAGCGAAATTGTAATGTGTTGACCCAGGAGCCACGAAACGATGCCCTGAGTTGGTGGGTCACATGGCCTCAAGCGCACATCCCCATACACCAAAATACATCATCACTGATCACCGAGCTTATATATATCTCAAATGTCTTAAGAAAACCAGTTCCACACACACCCATTTTCCTAGTCACACGTACATAGCTTGAACCTTTCATATTCTCTATAGATCCACTATAAGGGGCATGAGATCACCTGCAAAGAATATATCCTAGTCATCTCATCTAACTAAAAAGGTTCCCTTGACCATTAAAAATAGGTGAGTGAGATAATCAAGTTATGAGGATAACAACAATGATCATTATCAATATCAATCATTGGATCATTCTCTCAAATCACATCTCACTCTCACCCATGAGCTCCCTCAAAGTAAATAATACCTTTTTCAACACCTATCAATGAGAAGTACAAGAATAAAGAAAGTAATATTAAGGTATTGTTATAAGAGAATATCATTATAAATTTCCAATTGGGCCGTCAAACATCATCAATTAAATTCAAAAAAAAATTCTCCAATTAAACCTTTGAAAAGGTTAAACATACCTACTCCCCTTCACTACCATCACCATAATGCCAAAAAGGCCTTTAAAAAAGAATTTCATTTAAAAAAGCTCAAAAGAATTCAAGGAAGTTTCACAATTTAAAAAGGATTATGTCAATTTAAAAACATTTTTTTTCACCCTCTTTCCATGTGAATAAATCACTCATTTCAAATAACCCAAGAACAACCATTTCAAAACAAGGGTAAAATCATTCAAATGTGGATCTTGGTTATTTCATAAATTTAAGCAATTAAAACTCTATGGAAAGCATCAAATATTTCAACCCATTTCATACAAGTCAATTAATTTTTATTTTGAAATAAATAACAGGCCTAATCCCTCTCTTTATTCACGTTAACCTTGAAAAAATCTTTGTAAAGAAATTAAAAGCAACCCGAAATTCATAAATTTATAAAACCATGAAAAGGATTCCATTACATGTTCAATTTATTTTAAAGAGTATCAAAGAGTGTTTCAAAAGGAATTAAACATAAAAAATTATATAACATGTGTTAGAATAAGGTACATATATAAATTCTAAAGTAATAATTAATTTCAAAATGAAGGAAAATCATAAAAACACATATATAGAATATCTTAAATCCAACTGCAATAAATATAAGATGTGTCGCCTCTAATGAAGATCATTGAATAAAGAAATATGGATCTCAAGAGAAGTGGTCCAAGATCATATATCCACATTTTCACATGAATAATAATTGATTAAACAAACCACAAGGCTTCCATATCCTATAGTAATAATGAATCAATATAAGATAATAGACCGAATTCCAAGAGGATAATAACTTACCGAAAGGGGATCACTACTTCGATCAAAACATTAATCCACCAAGATATGAGGTTGGAAGATCAAAACCACCTCTAAAGGAATCCAAAAAACCAAATTATTTAATTAAGTTATATTGGGAGGTGTTTGGGGTTAAATATGGCGTTTATAGATTTTTATTACAATTTTTGAGGCATTAAAAACCCATTTACACAATTTTTTGTACATGCCACATAGTCAGTACTAACTGTACACCTAACCGCACACCCTAAATAGAAATAATGGAAGGGTTGTATGATTTTTATGCATGGTTTAAAAAAACATGCCCTAACCATGCCACCAACCTTGAATATTGGAAAAGGTTTCATGGTTTTCTAACACATTTTCATAAATTGTGCACCAAACATGTTCCCTCTTCCAGATCTCCAAAAAAGTTGAATGGTTTCTCGGAAAAGGTTTCACGGTTTGAAAAAACTATAAAACAAATTTTCTTAGGACCAAAAACCTTCAGAAATCACAAAATTCTATAAAAAATAACCAAGAAAAATATCCACATAAAGTGGAATCAAAACAAAGGGTCAAAAGCACCCGAAAGTTGGGAACATAATGTTATATGTACCATTAACAACCAAGATTGATTTATCAGTATTACCATTATCATCCATGTACATATCTATCTTAAATACACATTATAACCTTTAGGGATATATTATCTTAACATATTACTAAAATAAAAACATGATTTTGGTATATGGAATCGATTTGTGAATTATATCAACTTGCCAATTTTAGTTTATTTCAATTTACTTCTTATTTATAGGAAAATGATTAATTATTCTCAATTAATAATACATCACATAACTTGGTGATTATAAAACCCCATTTATATGTTTTTATGACTTTATTACATAGTGTGTGTCTTTATAACATTTCATTTCCACATGCTCTTATGGAATTTGTTCCGATGCCAACTACCTCTACATTTTAAGCCTTGAATTTTCAAAATTATATCTTCACCCACTATATCTAATAGAGATAAACACACTCTTATAGAATTATAATCTATCACTTAACTATTAATTTTCTATCTTAGTAATTTATATAATATCCCTAGTAACCTTTATTATAATTAACTAAGATGTATATGATGTTTTTATTGCTGCTAGTTTCTTTCTTGACTTAGGCCTAACAAAATATTTTTATCTAAACACATGAACTTTATAAAATAATGGATTTATTTCATGTTATCCTATATATGATATACATTTATCATTATATTTGGAATATAGTTAAGTTTTAACACTACTATTTATAAATCATGTCTCAAAAAGAATAATGGAAGTCTTGCAAGACTTATAAGAATATTCATCAACCCTCCTTTCACTAATATCATGACTCTGATATGTATATTGAAATGTGAGTTTAGGAATAACTTCAATCTGTGTTTTAATGATCAATGAATTATTGGTTAAGATATTATTTGTCTCTCCTACCCAAAGCATCTTTTCTCTTATCACCAAGATTATTCTATACTTTTCATTACATTTCTTAAAACTCTTAAAGAAATCTCATGAAGTAAATGATTTTACTTATAGATTATACTTAAAATAGTTAACATAACTTACTAAACTAATTCAAAAATATTTGTTGATTTATGACCTCAAATACTAAAAGATTATATGGTCATCATACCTTAAGATAAATTGTAATGTCCTAACCTAGGAGCCACTAAATAGTGCCCTGAGATGGTGGGTCACATGGCCTCAAGCATACATCCCCATACTCCAGAGACTTTCGACAAGTAAAGAGGGCTTAGAGTGTGTTTGTGGAGAAAATATGATCTCATTTAATATTGGAACACAATTTTGTAACATATAGATCAACAATGGAAGTATAATATAAATCAAAGAACAATAGGTAGCAGATAAAATCCATAAGACTTTAATAATAAATAATACAAAATAATTTTCATATATAATATGATGATCATGTCATATATCTACAAAAAAATGAAAGTAAATTCATTGAAACATATAAAAAATATAGTGTATGTACAAAAAGTAAGAAAAAACACACAAAATGACTATCTCCAAATAGCATATTGAGCCTAGATCAGTTGTATGATACTCTATTCCTAAGAAATGATCATATCAAGCATCATACAGTGGGTGCTTTCCCCGATCAGTACCTATATTCGTGAAGTATGTTCGGGTACCCAATGATGACCAGAATAGGGTGTGAGATAACACTCAGTAGTCCACCACTAATAATATCTATAACATGTCTAGTCTGTGTATAAAAAATGAAGTAGTTTGCAGTATATCCCAAGTATAACAGTAATAAAAGTATGTTTTCAACTATAAAAAAATCATGCTCAGATAAACATGGATACCAGTGATCAATAATCAAGCACCCCTAAGAAACAGAAAACCAAAAAGCATAAATAATCATGTGTGATACTATCTAGTCTAACAACTATAACCAAATACCCATACAAGGGCTATCGGTATAACATATAAAAATATCCATGATGGACACACCATGTTATCATGTGTATAAAATCTAAAATGGAATATTCCATGTAATCCTATGTCAAACCATAAAGGTTCGAATCTATGATATAAAATACCAAGATATCCTTATCGAGTTAATGAATCATCTCAATGGAATCTTGGTAATGAATTGGGTGGAGTCCAAGGAGAATGTCTATAAATAATGTCCAATGAGAGTCCAAGAAAGCTAGATCCAAGTGTTAGTAAGGCCCTTGGTATCCTATGGAATCAAGATCGAATGATTATAAATGACCAAGGAATACACTACCATAATCAATACAGACCCATGGAGTGGAAATTTCCATGGAATCTATTGGAATTAGGATCCAATAAGCTCATACAAGGAATACACTACCATAATCAATATGAATCAATGGATTTGAAATGTGAATGGAATCCAATGGAATTAAAATTCAAGGTTCTCATATAAAAAATCTACCAAAATTATCAACTTATCAATCAATTCATTAATCATTTCATAACCATTCACAATCTATGAGTTCATCCAATCCATTCAATAATTTTCCTTTAATCTATTAAATCATTTAAAATATATTTTTTCACATGAAAGGGGGAATAACCCTTCTCCTATCATTCATTAAATTCTCATTCAATTGATTAAGGCTCCCAAAATAAGTGACGAGCTCACACACACCCAATAGGGTGGTAATACTAGGGAAAATACATAAATACACCTCAAAGGTGGCATGTGTTGAGGTGATTGGCATCAAACCATATAATGGTACTAGTGGGAATCCTAAACTGGTCCTAAACAATTCAAAAAATAAATTCAGTTAATTTTAGGGGAAATTCCATAAGTTCTAACATACGACACAATGAAAATAAGGTATAATAAATAACAAAATTTAACAGAAAGGTATAGAAGACCTACCATATACCCCTGATATAGCACTCATCCAATATCATTTTCTAACTCAGACCGGATTAGAAGAAAATAGACAAATAAATTAACTCCCTAAAAATTGGGAATAAGATCCTAAATCAAAATAACTCCATCGATATGAAGACAAATGAAGAACGACATAATAGAAATGTAGAACTTACCAACACATATCCAATAAGGCTGGCAACAGAATAATCAGAGTCTGGATCTTGAAATGACACTAATGCCTAGGTTAATATCAAAGGGGAGGCTTAATCGGTATCTCTTCTATTTGTGAGGGAAAAATAAATGAGGGAGGGGGATACTACCAAAAAATAGAGGCCCTAAATCTTATTTTAAAAAATGACCTGACACATTTACAGGATGTGTAAATGATTTAAACATCGTGTAAATCATGGTGTCTCCCTCTGGGAAAAACCCTTTACCCATCGTGAATTGTTCAGCCTAGGCCATTAAACATCATGTATTTAACAAACACTATGTATTCCAAATACATGCTATGTAATTTTCTTACAGAAAACCTAAAACCCTCTTATATATTCCTTTCCAAAAACATCCCAATTAGTCAATGGTCATGAATTTATGGTCTAATCCAGAAATAGAACCTAAATATGATTTTAAATAGAAACAAAAGAATATGTACCTTATAGAAAAACTCGGTATCTTATAATATTCAACCCTTAAATTAATTCTTCCCCGAATTTACCTTCAAAGGTTGGTTAGTCATGATATGAGAATAAATCTAGCCACTGGATAGGTACGTTGGCCTCTTGCTCTCAAGTCTCATTCTGTAAACTACCATGCTTCCATAACACCCATACTAGAGGAATTGAACATCCTTATAAAGACTTCATTATCCTATAAACAACATGAATAAGATTTCCCTCGAAGGACACATCTACCTATAACTAAAAATCTTATGGATATAGAGTGTGAGATGAGACTGAGTGATAATGACACAAATAAGATATATAGAATATGTGATGCATTGATTGGTACTTACCGATAGGCCACCAGCCCAACTTTATCCAAAATTTTGAATGGTCTGACATATCACTGTGAAAGCTTACCCAATCTCCTAATCCTTTTGCGACCTTGCCTTCATGAGATACTTAAAATACCCTATCCTCAGCCTCAAACTCTAGAGGTCATCAATTGTGATTGGCATTGTATTTCTATCTAGACTATGCAGTAGCCATCCACTTTCTAATCAACTAAATATGCTCCGAAGTCTCCTGTATAAGATACAATAAGAGAAGTGAAACCTCTCATGCCTTATTCAACACGAAATTTATTAGCATGAAATACCATACACAACCTAAAAATGTTACATCTGTATATTTTCCTGATAGATATTATTGTAGGAAAACTCAATCAGGTGTATATTCTTCTCCTGAGAACCCCCAAAATCAAGGGTGCATTCTCTAAGAATTTCCTCTAGAACCTGTATAGTGTGATCTTATTAGACATCAATCTGAGGGTGATATTCCATTCTCAGAAGAACTTATGTACCCAACACCCTTTGTAGACTCTACCAATACTGAGATGTAAACTATACATCCCTATTCGATACAATGTTATGAGGAACCCCATGAAGGTGCACAATCCCATAGATATAAATCACTCCAAGATAATCTATTGAGATGGTCTCCCTAATCGACAGTACATGAGAGACCTTCATGAGCCTATACACAACCACCCATACAACATCAATACCTCAAGAAGACCTTGGAAAACCAATCAAGAAATCCATCACAAAATCATCCCATTTCTACTTGGGAATTGGTAACTGCTATAAAATCATAGCTGGTCACTAGTGTTCCACCTTCACCTGCTAACCAGTGGAACACCTTATGAAAAAACCAACTACCTCTCATTTTATCCCCAACCACTAATACTAGCGGCATAAGTCTTTATATATCTTGGTAACACTTGGATGATGTATGAAACTTTCATATCATCTCTTCATGTATATCTCTTAGAACCCAAATGTGATCGTGGATACACAAAATTTCATCCTCACCTATAGTTTACCTAGGAGTTGGGTCTTCACCTTCCGCACTCTCCCACAAGACTAGTCCCTATGAATTAGATAACTGTCTTATCCTCAATCTATCCAGAAGAGAAGAATTCACTTACAAGGATGACATTAAAATATTCCCCTAACCTCCTGCACCACTAAGTGTATCTCAGAGAATAAGTCCATAAGATTCCACTTTATACTAGCCTCCTAAACTATCTATATCTGAGTCCTCCTACTCAATGCATCAACAACTACATTTCCCTTTCCAGGAATATTAGAAATATCGATGTTAATAGAATGAATGTATTTAACCCAAATTAGTTTCTTATGATTCAAGTCACGCTTTGTAAATATATACTTATAAGGCCCCAGCCTTAAACCTTACTTAATCTTGAGTTATTACAAGATTACACATTGAGGATCTTTTTAGGTTTAGAGTTTTAGAGAATTAGATCATGAAACTTGCATTACATTCCACATTTAAACAAAGTGGTTACATAAAAGACAGTATTCATTCTTCCCATCAATGGAAACATATTTAAAATATAACACAGATTTTTTCTTGACACATCCTTGACACTATCATCACATCATGTACCTTTCCCTTGACCTGTGAAAAACATTTCAAAAACTTGGGATGAGCATAAAAATCTCAGTAAGAGTTATAAAAATATGGAAAGTAAACATGAGTTCATATATACATTAGAATGAATTCACACTTTACCCATAAAAAATAGGCATATCAAATCATGAATAAATCATAGAAAACATAATACATAAAGGTAACTTGAGGCATTCATAACATTCTTACGTAGGGAGTAACCCTCTTGGTTACATTTGGAATACCCATCACAGTATATTCCCTAAATCTCTTCGGATAAACCTTAACGTTTCACTCCTTCACGTTACCCAATGCATTGGAGAGCTATATCGGGCTCACCCGCCCTTAGTTTATCACGGAACCACCCGTTTTCATAACAATGCCCAAGAAACATAACATAAACGTATCACATAAAACACGCATAAAGGAAACATAACATTTCCATATTTCAATCACAATATAACATTTTATTATATTGAATTAATGAATCCATTCAAAAAGAAACCATTTCCAAAACCATTTAAAACATTTAATAAAGAGAATTTTGAATCAAAGTGTCCCATACCACCTTGAAGCTTTTAAAATGTTAAACCATTAATATCCATATAAATAAATCCTGAAAACCATTTTGAAAACATGGATATTAATAATAAAAAATAATTAAAACATTTAAAGCGATATTTTGGTTAAAGGGGTTTTACCAAAATTAGAGACACTTGAATACAATAATTGAGGAATAACATTTAGTAAGAACTTTGTAATATCATGAGAATAAATGGATTCATGATATAATACTCCAAAGGACAGTATATACACCATATAAGAGCGAATTGGTGCATAACAACAATGAACCCTCAATAGAAATGTCAAATGTGATGAAATCCCTTATAAAGAAGGTATCCTTAAATTAAGGACAAATCAATCTCAAAAATATGTGTGACAGATATAAATACACCCAATATAAGTGGATATTAAGTGTAAAACAATAAAAGTTCATTCACACATATTCAATGGATGACATATTCAATGACTACATGTCGAACCCAAAGAAATCGAAATTGGGTTAAAAGTTCCCTTGACAGCCCAACGACATCACATCAAAATGAGTTTATGAGAGATAAAAAGTGTATCTCATCACTTCGACATAAAATTTACATCAATAAGGATATATGATAACATATCCCAACATAACAATATGCAAATTAAAAGACCCAACAAAAGAATTCTTTTAAAAAAAGAGGAGGGTGAAATGTTCCCTTACCGACTTGGGTATCTTTCAAAACATACACCCCATGAAAGAAGGACAATAGATAATTGATGTAAATACTCATAAATGAAATTATATTACACAAAGAGTAGAATAATGGGCAGTACATACACCACTCAATGGAATTTGTGGCAAATGTAGCATAAATCTCATGGGAATAAAAGTGAGATGAAAAATCCCTCACGAAAACTCGGCAGCCTAACGGCGCCACATAAAACATCCGAATATGGATTGATGAGATCAAATAGGGTATCTCATCACATTAAAATAAAATTTACAGAAAGAGGAATATAAAAGAACATCCCCCAATATTACAAAGAGGAGCTTAAAAGAAGTGACATAAAGGAGAGTACTTAAAAAGAAAGAGAGAGGTTAGATCTCTTATGAAAGTTCGGCAGCCTAACGGCGCCACTCAAAACTTCCAAAATGGATTGATGAGAGAGAATAGGGTCTCTCATCACATGAACACAAAAATTACAGTACGTTTAATATAAAATATCATCCCAATAACAAGAAATATGAGCTTTAAAAGGAATGACATAAAAGTGTGTACTTAAAAAGAAAGAGAGGAGTAGGATCCCTTACCTCGGGTCCGACTTGACTCGATCGTTCTTTAATCTCCTAAATAATAAACTTGAGTTAATTTATACTTCATTAAGAACCTTTTTCAAGTTTATTATTCCTTTTATATCACTTATTAACATGTCATAAACACTATGTAATCATTTAAGTTAATAATATTTGTTTTGCCGATATTTGGTTCCTAAGTCGAAAGTGGACTTCTTACAATTACATGTTGTTCGTGTGGTCAAAGGTTCTTTATATACAAAATGACATTCCTGATTTGGATATCATATATATCATATATATCCAGCATATACATGTATTTATAATATTACATAATCATTTAGAGGTAGGAAATGAAATGCACCGTTCATGGAGACGGCAAGCCGTACGTACGCATGGACGCTACTTTCATTTCTTTGTCATATTAATGGAATTAAAACTTAATGAGAGGTATGTATATTTTAATTAGAGAATTATATTCATCATTTATATGTATCATTAATCACATATATCCATTATATACATGTACTTATAATAGTACATTACATTTGGGGATAAGAAATGAAATGCACCATTCATGGAGACGGTAAGCCGTACGTACGCATGAACGCTACTTTCATTTCTATCTCATACTTTAATGGAAATAAATAATAATGATATAGAGGTATATAATAATTCCAGTATAACATCATATATAATAACATTAAATCCATCCCTTATACGCCCCACGTATGGCATTAACGAATCACATCACTTTGAGGGGGCGGTAGTCCGCACTTCCTAAAATGAAGATATCGCATATACCCATAATGGAAGCCATAAAGGTAAGGAAAAAATGAAAAATAAAGAAGTATAAGTAAAACATAAACATATTATATATCATATATAAAAATAGTGACATCATAATGGCCACCTTTGAAGGTGTTAAATTAGTATTGAACAATCATCCTTTCGGGAGGCAGAATTTCGCCATCCACGGAAACCGTATGTTCTTTAACCATTTGATGTAGTTGTGTGAGAGTGTAGCTCGAATAAATCTTCTTAACAACATACTAGTATATTTAAGATACTGGTGTTGTTACAAAATAAGTAAATAAAAATAGTTTAGTGGGTTGGAGAAGCAAAATAATACAAATGAACATGAGAGAATGAATTACCTTTAAAAGTGTAACTCCTTTTGATTTGAGCCTAAAGGCTTCCTTTGAAATGATTCTGCCAAAAGGGAATCCTCTAGGATTAGGAGAGGGATGTGGAGAGAGTAAATGGGCAGGTTTTGGCTGAGCCAAAGGATTGAGGAGTGTGTGAAATGAGGTAGAGGTGGGGGCCTTTTATAAGAGGAGGGGAGGGGCACTTTTGGAAAGTAAGAAATATTACTTTATTTGAAAATGTGTTTCGGTTTTAAAAGGTCCCACATTGGTATAATTAGTGTATAAGGTGATAAGGCTTCGAAATCCACCCATACAATAAGTTTTGGACATGTGTAGTTCATAGATTTTACATTATCTTTCCATTTTATTTAAATCATCAAATAATTATGTCATCGCTGCATCATTATTATGTCATAACTAATTTAATTTATTTAATGTATAAAAATTATAAAAAAATTACTATGATGTATGAAATCTTTTTAGCTTTCCAATGACTATTTATAATAAAAAATATGACTTGTATAACCCCACTTAAATATTTTTTTAGTAAAACATATCATGTTTGTGTCATATTTACTTTTACATTAAATAAAAAGTTATTTATGTCATTTCCCAACCAAAGTGGCTCCATGGGGTCCCCAAGTTGACCCATGGCTTTTATTGGTCGGCCATTATACATCAAATGATGTTAGGACATGTGTCAAGTTCATTTCATATTATTAAAACATTATATTTACCCTAAACTACACTAATTACCTCTAATCGCGATTAATGAAAAAAAGTTACTATTCACCAATAAATTATTTTCATCCCATTAAACCACATTTTACATACTAATGAAAACCATGTATGTCATATTTTCAAAATTCAATACACATTTGTGGTAAACTTTCATTTAACTGAAAAATCAGTTTGCTTGATTACCACTTAGTGGTTTCACTATTCATCAAAAATTGGAGTTTTTCAGAAAAATACCAAAACTTCACCCTAAGCTATATTTGATATTCCGAATTCAAAAATGAAGTCCGTTTTACAAAATTCAAAACATATTAGTCACATTAATTAATTTAATAATTAATTCCCGCTGTCAGCGCAAATAGCGTGTTTTTATAAAACAATAAGTATCAAAAGATTGACACTAGTTTAAGTCTGATTTCAAAGTGAAATTAATTCCAACGACCACTATTGGATTTAATGGTAAAAATATTTTATAATTTAACTTTAAAACCAATTCAAAATATTATCTAATCATATAAATAAATTATATTAAAAAGAGGTTTTGAATTAAAACACAATATTTTACACTATTCATTAAAAAATGAACTTTATCGGAAAAATACCAAAAAATTACACAAAGTAAAATTTGATGTTCCGATTCTTAATAAGAGTTGTATTTGGTCCAAAAGAATGTATAAGGGTGATCAAAACTATATTTAATGACAGTTCTCCATTAAAAGGCGATAAGTGAACCTTTAGTGAAAACTAGGGCATATACACCTAAAATTGAATTCTTTCCGTATTTTAAGCCTTTAGATTTTATTGGATAAATGTAAAAACCTTAAAAAACATATATAATCATATTTTAGTTATTTCTATCTATTCCCTCCAATACAACGGCTACATGTTATCTACCATTTGAAATAATATTATTTTATTATTAGAGTGCAACGTAAGATTCCCAAGAAACTCGTTGTTGCGTGTTGGGTACGGCATTGAGCATAGCATCCCCTTTAAAGTCATATTAATATTTTATTCACAAATATGGATAAATATAAAAAATGTCATATTCATTATTTACCTGGGGTGTTACATCCTTCCCCCCTTTTGGGAATTGCATCCTCGCAATTTTAAAATTGCTCTTGGAAACATCCTTGAAAGTCCCACATCAGAACAAGAGTCGGTAAAACAATCACTTTAAAATAAAGAAAGATAAGCACAGAGGTCACCCGAGATAACCCATACTAGGATTCCATGTATGAAAATATGGACATGGAGGAAAAAACAAAGGGTCATGTTCTGATGGACAGTGATAGAAAACATGTTTAGGAGAAAGTTAACAATAAGAAAATCACAAACTTGTTATGGGTTAAACGGTATTCGATTCCCCAGTAGGAAAAGTTAATAGAAAATTTTTTTGTTTTAAGTTAATTTTTGTTGAGGAATTTATTCATAAGGAAACATAATCACTTATCATGTTGACTTTCATCTTTTACCAGATTCCTGAGTCAAACTCATATTTTTTTTACAAAAGGCGAGTATTTAGGGAGACTTGTTCGCATTAAGAGTACTATAATCAACTTCTAGAGAATCACCTAATCCACAAAAGAGAACTATATAAATCCCATGTATTTAGGCTTTAACCAAAAACAAAACCAAAAAGGTTAGTACAAGGTCAGATAATCTAGAAAAGGATAACCCTTTATAAAAAGAAAATCTATTCTTAACCTCCAAAATTTGTCCAACAAAACCCAAAGTTCAACAAGGACCATTCTATAATCAATTTTTCCATAAAATTCTTCAAATTAATCCAAAATAAGATTGAAACCCAAATATTTGATGGATTTAGTCACATAGTCTTCCATGTTAAATCGTAACATTTATCTCCAAACAACATCAGTTTCTCCTAAAGTCCCGTATTGAAAAGTAAATAACCGAATCACATATCCTCCATGATAGGTTAATCATTTTACTAAATAACCCAAAATCAACTTACTCTTAATTAATAAAACCATATAACTAAAAAGAATCAGTCAAACTAACCAGGGACTTCACGTAGTCCAGTGGTAGGCGATAAATACCAATCGCACTTCGGTTGTGGGTTCGATTCCCGCAGCTTTGTCCGACGCGACGAGTTGCCACACGGTCTGCGTGTTGTCCTTTTTCCAAAACTATATAATTCTTAAATCATTCCCCAAAAGAGATAAAATCATCAAAAATGATCATAACATATTTTAACCTCAAGTTTATCTCATGCTTTTCATTTTCCAGCATAACATATAATAACCCATAATTACCTCAAAAGTAAGGATCATATAAACTCTAATGGTTACCTTTATAATTATTACCTGAACTTCCACATGGATTGGTCATCTCATACATGATGCATTAAAGATCATACCAAGGTTCAAGTGGTTGATCATGACTCCTTGATATTTGGTTTAGAACAACCACGAGTTTCCTCATTGAATCCTCCATTTTATCTAGTATCTTAATCAGAGAACCACCACAGTTTCCTTCAAACCTGTTGTCTCTTTGGTGCCTACTAGATCCATCCATTCACTAAAAATAGAAATGTCAGTGTGAGTATATCAACAAAACCATCATGTACTAATGAGTAAGATAAACCCTAAGATATACTTACTCATTCACTTTATCTAAAACTAGGACTCTTTCTGAAATCCTAACCATTATGGTAATGTCACTTGTTCTTAGAGAATACCCTAACCTCTAAAGTTATCTAAACCGACCTTTGATACCAACTATAAGGCCCCAGCCTTAAACCTTACTTAATCTTGAGTTATTACAAGATTACAAATTGAGGATATTTTCAGGTTTAGAGTTTTAGAGAATTAGATCATGAAACTTGCATTACATTCCACATTTAAACAAAGTGGTTACATAAAAGACAGTATTCATTCTTCCCATCAATGGAAACATATTTAAAATATAACACAGATTCTTTCTTGACACATCCTTGACACTATCATCACATCATGTACCTTGCCCTTGACCTGTGAAAAACATTTCAAAAACTAGGGATGAGCATAAAAATCTCAGTAAGAGTTATAAAAATATGGAAAGTAAACATGAGTTCATATATACATTAGAATGAATTCACACTTTACCCATAAAACATAGGCATATCAAATCATGAATAAATCATAGAAAACATAATACATAAAGGTAACTTGAGGCATTCATAACATTCTTACGTAGGGAGTAACCCTCTTGGTTAAGTTTGGAATACCCATCACAGTATATTCCCTAAATCTCTTCGGATAAACCTTAACGTTTCACTCCTTCGCGTTACCCAATGCATTGGAGAGCTATATCGGGCTCACCCGCCCTTAGTTTATCACGGAACCACCCATTTTCATAACAATTCCCAAGAAACATAACATAAACGTATCACATAAAACATGCATAAAGGAAACATAACATTTCCATATTTCAATCACAATATAACATTTTATTATATTGAATTAATGAATCCATTCAAAAAGAAACCATTTCCAAAACCATTTAAAACATTTAATAAAGAGAATTTTGAATCAAAGTGTCCCATACCACCTTGAAGCTTTTAAAATGTTAAACCATTAATATCCATATAAATAAATCCTTAAAACCATTTTGAAAACATGGATATTAATAATAACAAATAATTAAAACATTTAAAGCGATATTTTGGTTAAAGGGGTTTTACCAAAATTAGAGACACTTGAATACAATAATTGAGGAATAACATTTAGTAAGAACTTTGTAATATCATGAGAATAAATGGATTCATGATATAATACTCCAAAGGACAGTATATACACCATATAATAGAGAATTGGTGCATAACAACAATGAACCCTCAATAGAAATGTCAAATGTGATGAAATCCCTTATAAAGAAGGTATCCTTAAATTAAGGACAAATCAATCACAAAAATATGTGTGAAAAATATAAATACACCCAATATAAGTGGATATTAAGTGTAAAACAATAAAAGGTCATTCACACATATTCAATGGATGACATATTCAATGACTACATGTCGAACCCAAAGAAATCGAAATTGGGTTAAAAGTTCCCTTGACAGCCCAACGGCATCACATCAAAATGAGTTGATGATAGATAAAAAGTGTATCTCATCACTTAGACATAAAATTTACATCAATAAGGATATATGAGAACATATCCCAACATAACAATATGCAAATTAAAAGACCCAACAAAAGAAGTCTTTTAAAAAAAGAGGAGGGTGAAAGGTTCCCTTACTGACTTGGGTATCTTTCAAAACATACACCCCATGAAAGAAGGACAATAGATCATTGATGTAAATACTCATAAATGAAAGCATATTACACAAAGAGTAGAATAATGGGCAGTACATACACCACTCAATGGAATTTGTGGCAAATGTAGCATAAATCTCATGGGAATAAAAGTGAGATGAAAAATCCCTCACGAAAACTCGGCAGCCTAACAGCGCCACATAAAACATCCGAATATGGATTGATGAGATCAAATAGGGTATCTCATCACATTACAATAAAATTTACAGAAAGAGGAATATAAAAGAACATCCCACAACATTACAAAGAGGATCTTAAAAGAAGTGACATAAAGGAGAGTACTTAAAAAGAAAGAGAGAGGTTAGATCTCTTATGAAATTTCGGCAGCCTAACGGCGCCACTCAAAACTTCCAAAATGGATTGATGAGAGAGAATAGGGTCTTTAATAACATGAACATAAAAATTACAGTAATTTTAATATAAAATATCATCCCAATAACAAGAAAGATGAGCTTTAAAAGGAATGACATAAAAGTGTGTACTTAAAAAGAAAGAGAGGAGTAGGATCCCTTACCTCGGGTCCGACTTGACTCGATCGTTCTTTAATCTCCTGAATAATAAACTTGAGTTAATTTATACTTCATTAAGAACCTTTTTCAAGTTTATTATTCCTTTTATATCACTTATTAACATGTCATAAACACTATGTAATTATTTAAGTTAATAATATTTGTTTTGCCGATATTTGGTTCTTAAGTCGAAAGTGGACTTCTTACAATTACATGTTGTTCGTGTGGTCAAAGGTTCTTTATATCCAGAATGACATTCCTGATTTGGATATCATATATATCATATATATCCAGAATATACATGTATTTATAATATTACATAATCATTTAGAGGTAAGAAATGAAATGCACCGTTCATGGAGACGGCAAGCCGTACGTACGCATGGACGCTACTTTAATTTCTTTGTCATATTAATGGAATTAAAACTTAATGATAGGTATGTATATTTTAATTACAGAATTATATTCATCATTTAGATGTATCATTAATCATATATATCCATTATATACATGTTCTTATAATAGTACATTACATTTGGGGATAAGAAATGAAATGCACCATTCATGGAGACGGTAAGCCGTACATACGCATGAACGCTACTTTCATTTCTATCTCATACTTTAATGGAAAGAAATAATAATTATATAGAGGTATATAATAATTCCATTATAAAATCATATATAATAACATTAAATCCATCCCTTATACGCCCCACGTATGGCATTAACGAATCACATCACTTTGAGGGGGCGGTAGTCCGCATTTCCTAAAATGAAGATATCACGTATACCCATAATGGAAGCCATAAAGGTAAGGCACAAATGAAAAATACAGAAGTATAAGTAAAACATAAACATATTATATATCATATATAAAAATAGTGACATCATAATGGCCACCTTTGAAGGTGTTAAATGAGTATTGAACAATCATCGTTTCGGGAGGCATAATTTCACCATCCACGGAAACCGTATGTTCTTTAACCATTTGATGTAGTTGTGTGAGAGTGTAGCTCGAATAAATCTTATAACAACATCCTAGTATATTTAAGATACTGGTGTTGTTACAAAAGAAGTAAATAAAAAGAGTTTAGGGGGTTGGAGAAGCAAAATAAAACAAATGAACATGAGAGAATGAATTACCTTTAAAAGTGTAACTCCTTTTGATTTGAGCCTAAAGGCTTCCTTTGAAAGGATTCTGCCCAAAGAGAATCCTCTAGGATGAGGAGAGGGATGTGGAGAGAGTAAATGGGCAGGGTTTTGCCGAGCCAAAGGCTTGAGGAGTGTGTGAAATGAGGTAGAGGTGGGGGCCTTTTATAAGAGGAGGGGAGGGGCACTTTTGGAAAGTAAGAAATATTACTTTATTTGAAAATGTGTTTCGGTTTTAAAAGGTCCCAAATTGGTATAATTCGTGGATAAGGTGATAAGGCCTATAAATCCGCCCATCCAATAAGTTTTGGACATGTGAAGTTCATAGATTTTACATTATCTTTCCATTTTATTTAAATCGTCAAATAATGATGTCATCGCTGCATCATTATTATGTCATAACTAATTTAATTTATTTAATGTTTAAAAATTATAAAAAAATTACTATGATGTATGAAATCGTTTTAGATTTCCAATGACTATTTATAATCAAAAAGATGACTTGTATAACCCCACTTAAAAATTGTTTTAGTAAAACATATCATGTTTGTGTCATATTTACTTTTACATTAAATAAAAAGTTATTTATGTCATTTCCCAACCAAAGTGGCTCCATGGGGTCCCCATGTTGACCCATGGCTTGTCTTGGTCGGACATTATACATCCAATGATGTTAGGACATGTTTCAAGTTCATTTCATATTATTAAAACATTATATTTACCTTAAACTACACTAATTACCTCTAATCGCGATTAATGAAAAAAAGTTACTATTCACCAAAAAATTATTTTCATCCCATTGAACCACATTTTACATACTAATGACAATCATGTATGTCGGATTTTTAAAATTCAATAAAAATTAGTGGTAAACTTTCATTTAACTGAAAAATCAGTTTGCTTGATTACCACTTAGTGGTTTTACTATTCATCAAAAATTGGAGTTTTTCAGAAAAATACCAAAACTTCACCCTAAGCTATATTTGATATTCCGAATTCAAAAATGAAGTCCGTTCTACAAAATTAATAACATATTAGTCACATTAATTAATTTAATAATTAATTCCCGCTGTCAGCGCAAATAGCGTGTTTTTATAAAACAATAAGTATCAAAAGATTGACACTAGTTTAAGTCTTATTTCAAAGTGAAATTAATTCCAACAACCACTATTGGATTTAATGGTAAAAATATTTTATAATTTCACTTTAAAACCAATTCAAAATATTATCTAATCATATAAATCAATTAGATTAAAAAGAGTTTTTGAATTAAAACACAACATTTTACACTATTCATTAAAAAATGAACTTTATCGGAAAAATACCAAAAAATTACACAAAGTAAAATTTGATGTCCCGATTCTTAATAAGAGTTGTATTTGGTCAAAAAGAATGTATAAGGGTGATCAAAACTATATTTAATGACAGTTCTCCATTAAAAGGCGATAAGTGAACCTTTAGTGAAAACTAGGGCATATACACCTAAAATTGAATTCTTTCCGAATTTTAAGCCTTTAGCTTTTATTGGATAAATGTAAAAACCTTAAAAAACATATATAATCATATTTTAGTTATTTCTATCCATTCCCGCCAATACAACGGCTACATGTTAACCACCATTTGAAATAATATTATTTTATTATTAGAGTGCAACGTAAGATTCCCAAGAAACTCGTTGTTGCGTGTTGGGTACGGCATTGAGCATAGCATCCCCTTTAAAGTCATATTAATATTTTATTCACAAATATGGATAAATATGAAAATGTCATATTCATTATTTACTTAGGGTGTTATAATACTTGAGGATTTTTTGGTCCATTTATACCACACCATTTTGTACAAGTGAATAATTCCTCTAATAATGCAAGGCATGTACAATGGCAGCTATATCTAGATTATGTGTCAGGTAATTCCTCTCATGTATCCTAAACTAATGAGACCTATTTTCCATGAATCTACCCCTACATTATAATTTATCCTAGACCAATACCTGATGCATCACAATATACGACATAGCTTCTTCCCGACTTTGAAAAAATTAGGTCTGGTGATGAAATCAATCTCTATTTTATCTCCCAAAAGGCTGTCTCAGAGGTATCTGACCATATGAACTTCACACCCTTCTCATTCAATCCTATAATAGGTGCTTCTATGTGTGATAATTCTTGTATAAAATTCATGTAATAACCATCTAGCCCCTAGAAACTCCATATGGAAAAGACATTCTTGAGATGATCTCATGGAACTATAGCTCCCACCATCTCTAAGTCAACTGATACTCTTGTATATGAGATAATATGACCTATAAAGTGAATATTATCCATCTATAAGTGGAAAGATATGTGGTTAACATATAATTGATGCTCTATTAGTGTATCCAAAATGATCTCAAGATGCGTGGAATGGTCATGTTGATTGTGGGAATACAATAATATATCTTCTAAAAATACCACAAAAAAAGAATCTAGATGAGAATGGTAAACTCAGTTTATCAGTTCCATAAAAACTAATGAAACATTTGTGAGACTGAACAACATAAACAAATAATAATATAGACTATACCTGCTACAAAAAACCATATGCGGTATGTATGGAGGTTGAACACACACCTAATGATATCCCAACCTCAAATAAATATTTGAGAAAATCTATGATCCTAATAGATGGTTGAAAATATCATCTATTAGTAGAAAATGATATCATTTCTTAACCATTAAATGGTTTAATTTCTGATAATTCATGCATATACTGAGGGTTCCATCCACCTTTTTTGTAAAAATAACTATAGAACCCCATAAAGATGTACTAGGCTGTGAAAACACCTTTGATTCCAATTATTCTAGATGACTCTTGAGCTCCTTCATCTCAGTAGTAGCCATCCTATAAGGAGGAATGAATATCATTGAAACTCCTGGAACTAGCTCGATAGAGAACTCCACCACTCTCTCAGGAGGTAAACTAGAAAATTAATCTAGGAAAATGTCCCTAAAATGATAAACCACTAGAAGAAAGTCCTCCTGATACATTCCATGACTATCGAGATAAAAACTAGCAATTTGTTATGTCATCCTAACTAGACCAAGATTCTCTAGTAAAAATCTACTCTCTTGGACATCCTATTCACCCTTTTGAAAAAATACTCTCCCTCTGGTGCTTTAAATGTCACCATCCAGTGATAGAAATTAACATGGGAATGATAAGAAACTCGCTAATCTATCCTGAGTATGAAATCAAACCCTATTATATCAAGGAAAAAAAGATACAATATGAAGTGTCACCCTCCAATCTCAAGGGGTAACTCCCAACACTGGTGTACACCCTTCATTCTAATTCCCAATAGAGTGTATAGTATCACAAAACCATCATAAAACTGAACAAAAAGCTTTAGGATCTCCAAAATAGGTACATATTTGAAGCTATGAGATGCATCAACCTCAAAAAGAAAAGATACTAGAGCATAGGATTCTCATATCACACTTCTCACCGTAGATGGACTAATTATCTGCTCCTCAGGTGTAGGCTATAAATAATATATCTTGCCTAAACTATAGCCATGAAGAAAACCTCACTACCAAGAGTAGACCCACTCTACTCTCACGGTACAACTGGTGCATGGATTCCTTAGTGACAACCACCCCCTCATACTAAATTATGGGAACTATTCCATCTCCCAACCTGATGTGTTTATATGAATCATAACCCTAAACATAGATTTGGATTAGATCCACTTCTATTGACTGCAAGAGGGAAGGTCCTGTGAAAATGATATATGTGGCCCATCTTGCTATAAAATCTATACTGAACTAGGTCTCCATTACACTGATTCCTCATATTTTCCTATCTGCTACACTGATGAAAGAATACATAACTACTAGCATTAATAGCCTATTTGGTAATCCCATCTTAAGAAGCCACAAAATAGTGCTTCCTACCACTGGACACTGAACCACTCTGTCCAGATGCTAAACTGCATTGATCTACACCCCCAAATTCCCTTAGGTTTTTTTCAGTAATAAATACCTAATTCACTATCTTAATGATAATAGTCAACTAAAACATGTTGACCTATGATTTAATTAGATGATCAAGACCTTACTCAAAGTGTTTAACCCTCGATAGATCATCAGAAAGATAAATAAGTGAAAAGAACTGAATCATAGTGAAGCATTCCATATACTCCATAATTGTCATCACAACCTACTCTAGAAACATAAACTCACTATTCCTTTTAGCTGTTAGGGTCTTAGGAAAGAATTATTCATAAAACCTAGATTGGAAATCCCTCCAAACCATATCTTTAGGCATATCATTATAGTCTAAAACATCCCACCAGCTCTTATCTTTTCCCTAAATCATATATATCATGAGGTTCACTCTCCTCTCATGAGGTGTCTCCAGATGCTCGATGATAAACAAGATAGTATCAATCCACAAATCAATAGCATGTGGGCCTCTATCCCCAAAAAACGTAGGAGGATTCTGCTATTGGAACACATGTGTCAGCTCTTCCATAGACGAGGAAGGTTGCGGGGCTCCCTGAAAGGTCTGAATGAAGCATAAGAAAACCTCATAGAACTGGGAATCAACATCCATATCTGGTACAACCTATAGTGACAAAACTAGAACTACTTGAGGTTCTACTAGTAGACTAGGTCCCACTACCTCTGAATAATAGTCTTCTCCACTCTCCTGGCGCATGAATAGAGGTCATCATGGTGGGATATCTCTACGATTCCGAGAGAAAACCTAAGAAAATATCAACAATGATAAGATCATATATAAAATAATAGTAAAGGTCAAATCCTTCCTATAAAAAAGCCACACCAATTTACATTATCCTAAATCCAAGAATGGGTGAAACAAAAAACTATATAGAGCACAAAATATACTTTCTAACTTCTACTCTAAAGCCGGGTCTAGGTCATGATCTCTATTCTATAACACAAGTCCCAATATATATATAATGGTGACCCTTCCATTTAATTAAAATTCAATTTAAATTCATAGTTATTTACAATTCTCTTTAAATAGTTGACTCAAATTGGTCACCGATTCTGATCCATAAGGGCCCATACACCTCATGAACTAAAGTGCGGTGTCCACTTAATCCAAAACCATAACACGTTCCAGTCCATGTGACAAATGGTCCATAAATCAACATTCCATAATTGACTAATTAAGGTAATTTCTGTAGCCTAAGTAGGAACACACTATTTAGGTTATGAGAGATACTCTAATCACCAACTATGTTTCTTACTTCCCTACCCAAATCGTTTATCAAACAATAAGTATATCACTCAAGGAACACATAATAATTTCATTCAGTCAAGAAATGCATCCTATATGTGATGACATATGAATCCAATAAAGTTCCTAAAATGATGTATGATATGGCATGAACTCATCTCATCGGGCCAAGTTTAAAAATAAAAAATCATAATAAACATCAAATATAAATTGCATCACCCAACAATGGAATTAAATCAACCATAATAGAAAAAATATAGGAAATGAAAATTTCCATTCTAGGATAATTGGATTTTTCCTATACATGGGTTAGCTACTCCCAAGCATAGATCATTACCAAATTTAGTTACCTTCCTAATCTCTTGTATATTGTATCAAAATAGTAAATCTAGAAAAGAAAATGCTCTGATACCACTTTGTAATGTCCTGACCTGGGAGCCACTAAAAGGTTCCTCGAGCCAATGGGTCAGGTGTCCTCAAGCGCACCTTACCATACAACAAAGGTTGCTGACTAGTAGTATAAGCCTAGGGTCTACTTGTAGGGATACTATTACCTTATTTTAGAGTGGAACACAATGGTGTAACATATAGATCAATAACAGAAGCATAATAAAAATTAAAGAACAACAGATATAAGATAACATCCATAAGACTATAATAATAAATAATCCAAAATATATGTCATATATAATACAATTATCATGTCATGTATATATAAGAAATGGTGGGAAATACATTGAAACTAAAAACCAATATAGTATATGTACCAAAAGTATAAAAAATGAAAAAAGGAATATCTCAAAAATTCATTATGAGACTAGCTCAGTCTTATGCTTCCCTACTCTTAAGTAATGATCAAATAAAGCATCATACAATGGGAACTTTTCCCGATCCCTACATGAATACATGAAGTCTTTTTGGGTACCCAATGATGGCCTGAATAGGGTGTGAGATAAAACTCATTTGGCCACCACCAACAATGTTTATAACAAGACTAGTCCATATATAAATAACGAAGTTGTGTACAATATATCATTGATTTAACAATAATAAAAGTAAAGTTTCAACTTTTGAAAAAATCTCATCCAACCATACATGGATCCCTATTATCAATATTCATGCACCCCTAATCAATGGATAACTATGAAACATAAATAATTAGGTGTGATACTATCCATTCTAACAACTGTATCCAATGTCCACACCATGTAATAAAGTGTATAACATCCACAATTTTCTATGCTGTGTAATTTAGTGTTATAGGAATAAGGTCCAAATCAATGGTACAAAAGACTATGGCATCCTCATTGAGTCCATGAAGCATCTCGATGGAAAATTGGTAATGACTTGGGTAGAGTACAAGGAGCATGTCCACATATCATGTCCATTGTGAGTCCAATAAAGATAGATCCAATGAGAACTAAGGACCTTGGAATCCTATGGAATCATGATCCAAGGAGTATAAATTTCCAATTCATCAACTACTATAATCAATATGGATTCATGGATCAGAAATGTTCATGAAATCTAATGGAATCAGGATCTAAGGATCTCATCCAAGTAATCCACAAACATTATCAATATGGATCCATAGAGTAGAAATGTCTATGGTGTCTAATGGAATAAAGATACAAGGAGATCTTCCAAGTCATCTCCTACCATTATCAATTCACCAATAAATTCATTAATCATTCATAATCTTTGAGTTCATCCAACCCATTCAACAATTTCCATATATTCAATTTAACCATTTAAAAAACCTTTTACCACATGAAAAAGGTACATAACCCTTCTCCTATAATTCATTAAATCGACATTCAATCAATTAAATATCCAAAAATATGTGGCGATCTCACACACACCCAATAGGGTGGTATATCTTGGGAAGGATACATAAATCACCTCAAATATGGAATGGGTTGCAGTGATCAACCTTTAAACACATAATGGTACTAGTTGGATACCTAAGTAGGTCCCAAACAATTTTAAAAAGAATTCATTTAATTTTAGGGGGAACTACAGAAAGTACAACATGCAGCACAATGACAACAAGGAATAATAAACACCAAAATTTAATGGAATAGTATATAACACATATCATATACCCATGGTAGAATAATCTTCTAGTATCTGTTCATAACGAGACCCATATTGAAAGAAAATAGAGAAATGGGTGAATGCCCTAGAAATAGGTCATAAGATCCTATACCAAAATAACTCAGTCGATATGAACAAAAATGAATAAAGACATAAGAGGAATGCAGAACTTACTAAAACACATACAATGGGACTTATTATGGAAGAATTGAAGTAAAAATTTCAAAATGGAACCAAAGACTAGGTTAGGATCAAAGGGTAAGTTCCATTAGTCACTATCCTATGCATGATGGAAAAAGAAATAATGGAGGGGGATTATTTTAAAAATATAATCCCTACCTCTTATTTTAAAAATTGACCTTGGTCATTTACATGGCCTATAAATTCTTTACACATCATGTAAAGCTCAGATCTTTACCATAGGAAAAACCATTTAAACGTCATGAATTGTCCTACCCAGACCATTAAACATCATGTATTTAACACACATCGTGTATTCCAAATACATGTCATGTAATTTTCCTATATCCAACCTACAACCCTCCTACCCGTTCCTTTAAAAAAACCCTAATAGTACCACGAGCCTGACTTTAGGGTCTAAGACAAAAAGAGAATCTAAAAAAGAGTTTATATAGAAACCAAAGGATACATACCACAAAGAAAAACCTCAGATCTTACAGAAATAATGTCAAATACCTAAGAGTTTTATAGAAAAAGAATATAATCACCAACTTAGTATATTCTTGAAATTTTCTTTCGGTATTACTTGACCAAGTATTATCTTGAAACAACTAGGTATTATTTTAGTTTTATGTATTTATATTAATTATTAATTACTAATATAGGAAATCTATGATTTAATTATAATTAAACTTTTAATTAAATATGGTATACCATATTAACTTTCATTTTCAACATGAAATAAAATCTCATTGGTTTTAAACTCAACATTGATAACATATATTTGGTAACAAATAATTCATGTTAATAGTTTTCTAATACAAGTATCTATCTACTTATAACAATGAAGTTGTAATCTCTTCTAGATAAATTAGAATTCAATATCCATTAGAAACTTGAATATCAAATTCACTTTCAATATTTCTAAACATCCTTGGTTCCTATATTTAGATACAAATATAAGAGTCAAAAATTCTATCTAATTCTCTTGAAGTAAAGCAAAAATATTACATTCAATGATAAATATAACTAAACTAGAATATTCTAGTTTATTTTTCTTCAATTCATTTCAATTCATCTTTCACTATATTTTTTTTCTATATATGATGTAAATAACATCATTTTTAATTATCTCCCTCTTTATCTTTGGTTCCTTAGAAGGTTATTATAAAGATTCATTTCATGTCTTACTTTATATTGTCCTTTTTCCTTGTTATTCTTCTTTTTAACTATAAGAACTGAATATTTATGTTTCCTTAAGTTCTTATCTACTTTCATAACCTCATACAAAATATATTGAAGTAATTTCTCTATACTGGTCATTTTAAAAATCTCAGTGAAGATAGAGTAATTAGGCGATAAGGATGAGAAAATGAGATTCATTGAAAGATCAATATTAATCTTGAATTCAAAATCTAACTATAGGTTTTTGTATTCATTCATTTTGAGTACTTTGGGTTCAAACATATGAAGTATAATGATATCTACTTTATTTCTAGATTTACTTTATCCTCAAATACTTCTTGGAGATAAGACAACATGGTGTGACCATCAATGTCCTCATATTTCTTTGAAAACTCACTAAGAATTAATGATATCATTATGGTGTAAACATTACAATCATCATCCACGAGTCTCCTTTAAGATTCCTTGTCACCCTAACTAGATTCATGAGGTGGATCATTAGGTAGTAAGGACTAAAACACATATAATTTTCTTTTATATTATAGTACTATGCACAAGTTCCTATAGCACTCTTGTAAATATGTGCCTGTGAAAAAATATTCTTTGTCTAATTTTGATCACAATGATTTTTTGTGTAACTTTATATTTTTCTAGAAAATGAAAATTAGTATATTTGTAAGTTTATCTTTATTATATATTTTTTATAAATTATTGATTTATTAATCTTAAATGTCTCCCAATATTTTATTCAAATCTTAGTATCCCTCAACTACAAAATTTAGAGTTCTCATTTACTTGAGTATTATACTAGGAAATCATTCTTAAAACTCTCTTCATAGTTAAATTTATGTAATAAACAATACTATGAGTGTTTAGGATTGGATTTTGATTGGCCAACCACATTAACTCATGACTCCATGATCTGTTGAGTGGAGTCCCATCTCCTATGAAACTTGAACATGGATTCATTCATAACATGCCTCTAGAATCTCAATAAGATCGATATAACAATATATTTGATGTAGATTATAGTTAAGGAAACCTATATCTATTATTTAACATCCCTGTTAAGAGGAAGAATCCTCAACCATGGATAAGGATTACCCCGAACTATGGTGTTATTCTAAATTAAGTGATGGAAGGTGTTTGTAATTTAATATTTTCTTTGACATTTTTTAATTTTTTATTTTATTTTTGATTGAAATATTATTATATTTTTCATTATTTTTAATATGTTATCATACTCACAACTTTAACCATGCATAATAAAAATCATTCATCACACTTCTATTCATTTTTATCTTCACATGGTTGTTGACTATTTTATGTGATCATTTAGCATTCATGCATATAATGTATTAACATATTTAACCTTGAAATAAATAAATAAATAAATAAAATGACATGATCTTGTTTTTATACTAATATTTGATCCATATAGTGCATGATGGATCAAATAATACCCTAGGGAAACTTCTTGATACATGTAATGACTCGAGTTACAATGTCTGTCATCTCCCATGTATTGCATCTTGTTTAGATTCATGCCACTTATCTCAAACCACCTCATTATGAATGTATTAATTTTTTACATTTTATACTTATGCATATGTAAGAGGGAACTCAATATGTAGGAATTACATTTTATTTATCAAATGTGGGCACACCAGCCCTTATACAATTAAAGGATGAGAGATGATTGACATATTATCATAAATTATTATTTAACAAATAACTACTACATTTTAAAAATTAAATTCAATAATTAACATAAATAAATAAATACCTAAACACAAATGGGTTAGTCTTAGATCATGATTAGACAATAAATAACGATATTTCATAGTAAATAATAAATAATTATGAGATAAATATATTATGAAATGTGGCATCAAACAACTGCAACAGAACAAGAGTATGAGAGATATAGTGCCTCAGCATGAGTCTTATTTCCCAATTATTGAGTGAGTAATTGGGTTAATTGCCCTGTGAGGTTGAGAGTCACTTACCCTAGAATATTATTTCATTACTATAATATATCTTGAGGGACTTTACCAAATTAAAATATCACTAAAATAATTTTAATTCATTATCAACATATCCCATTCCACCTGAAATAATTTTAACAAATTCTATATAATTATAATTAATTTTAGGGATTTTTCTGGGCTAGTTTGGTCATTAAATAGATCCTAAGAGGTAGTTTGGGTATTGGGTTGGGGTATATGGGTATAGGGAGTCAGGTTTGATATATATAGGCCTAAATTTAGTTAATTTAAAGCATGTCTCCCCATGGGGTGATTGTTTTAAATAAAAAGTGAAAGAAAAATCTTTTTTTTTTAAATTTAAAGAACCAAGTAATGGGTTTAGTGGAGTGAAAATTTCAAGAAAATGGGCACCTATTAATGTGTGGTAAAAATCCACTAATACCCTCATTTAATTAGGTAGTGTAATAAAACTTTTTTATAAATTATGAAACTATTTTTCACACAACCCCCATTATGTTCATACATGGAATATGCATGCACACACCACCATTTTTTGTTTATTTTCATACCTGGTATGATATTATTGATATTTATATGACCATAACTAAACTATTAAACTTATTATCAATAATACATTAGTGGAATTGGTACCATATTAAAGTCCCAATTCTAAACTGTATAAAATGTAATTATAATTTCAACTTATTTTTTTTCATTACCATTATGATACTAGTTATAGAAACCTAAGTGTGGAAAAAGAATTCAAAATATGTATTTTAAAAATTTATGACCCAAATTGGCATCATAAAATTTAATACTTTATACTAGGTTTAAATTAATTTATGGATCTCTTGAAAATAAATTTAATTATAAAGTATGATATCAAACGAAACATAAATGAAACCTTAGTGGATAATGTGATCAAAATGTGTACCAACCATCTCTAGATTTCTATAAATTGATTTATCTAAGAGGTTTACCTATAGATTGTCCACATGTGTACTAAAATACCCTAAACACTATTATTTGATTCATAGATGCTATCATGAAATATCAAAGTGCTTCATGACACTCATATGATCACATGAAGAATGTTGACTTGATCCAAGAAGGAATGATCGATTTGATCATATTCCTATTTAGGTTTATCTCTTTAAAAAATGTGGCATAGAGAGGGAGAATACTCAATTTTTTTGAAAATGGTCTAGGTTACTATTAATGTCTAAAAAATGAGCATAAATAGTTAGGTTTAACTCTTTAAAATAACCCTTTGGTCCCCAGAGAGTTATAACCTTCATTTGTTACCCTTCACTACATATATGAAATATATAAACTTTTTATAATTTCATAGATATTTTACCACTAATGTATAATACTCTAACATGTCACATGACATAGTATGAACCATTAACTCATCTCGTCACCTTCTTTGATTATTTAACAAATATTGAACATGTATTCTTCATTCAAAAAATAATTTTTTTCCTCGTATTAAATTTTATACTTAAATAACTTGTAAATACCTTGAGAAATAAATTTGATCCTCACTATTCTAATAATTAATAATATATAATTTAATTTATTCATTAATTTAATTATGATAAATTGCACTCATATGTTCAAATTCCTCCATACATAAACTCCAATTCATTTTAATTGGTGGAAATTGTGTATACACATTGTTTGTGACCCTTTATGCCCTTATCTCAATATTGGTGAACCATACTCACAAAAAAAGAGTGGTATCCTGTAATAAATCATATCCCCTAAAGAGATAGGAAAAATCATGTATATGAACACCCCAAAACAATATATTGTATGTAATATAATCTATTTGTCTCAGATATATCATAAAGTATCCTATATACTTTGTGTCATCATCTTTTAATGGTTTATAATATTTATTTACTGTATTGGATGAAACATTCTTCATATATCCTGTACATATATTTGGTCAAGTCACTACCATACTATTGAAGTGGTCAAATATATTTTCATCCTAAATATAAAAGTGACAAACCCTATCTTGATTATTTAACCAATGCCATAACAAAAACAATTCACCCAACGAAAGATAACTCACCAAAAAAATCATGGTTTTTATTTTTCATAAAATTTTATGATCAAATGATACACATTTATAATGATATCATTTTGAAAAATAAATACAAATTTTTTTATATTTCAATATCTAAAGACAATAATTTTTTTTGGTGTTCCTATTGTGGGTTAGTCCTCACGATCCCCTCCCTATTCTTTTGATAAAAAGTGAAAACTTCATGAGAAGAAGTCTCAATTCTTATGATCATCAAGAACTTAATAACCATAAATAAATTGTTCCTTTTCAATATATTTTTATAGATCATATGAAATGTTCTTAAGATTATTTTCATAGTATCTTGAGGTTCTCATTACAGCTAGAAACTACTATAACCTTTTAATATAACATGTAATACGGGGTTATTACCATGTAAACATTGTAAAAATACATAATAACTCTATTATGCTTACTATAAATCATTCATAACTCTCTATATACATGATATAGTAATTGAAAAAGTACCACTCATATAGTATTTTGGGCACACACTTTTACAAAAATTATTAAAATCCACATCTCCATCACATTCAACTCAAATAAAGAAATCTAATTTACTTGTTTTTTATAAGAATCTATATTATTAATTTATCTCCCTAATTTAGAGAATCTTTCATGGTCCAAAGTGTTTGTTTTGAATGGAAAAAAGAAAAAGAGATATTAGGGTTATTTTTCTCTATATCTCTTCATTACTTTTAATTATTTTGTTTTATCTTTATAAATATAGTCACATATTTAATTTTTGATATAATTTCATTTTTATATTTCCAATTTAATTTATTTTAAATATTGGATTCCCAAATACAAATTTTTTTCATGTATTATTATCCAATTTTTGTTTCATCTAAAATAATCCTAATTCATTCAAGTAAGATCCATTTAGGTATTATTATATAAATATATAATCATGCCATGTATTTGAGGTACTATAGATATGGTATTTAAAATATAGGTTCTCTAGTATAGAAGAGATAATCTATATATTTTTTATACTTTACCTAGATATAATTTGACTAATAATTATATTAACACAAGTTAACCTTCAGTGCCAATACCATGAGTAATGAGATTAATTTCTTGAAGGGTGTTTTTATCCTTAATACAAATAAACAATATGGGCTATATACTCTGATCTTTTAGAGGGTATTTATTAATCACTAAATTTGTATTACACTATATAAAAATAATTTTATAAAATTATGCATTATTTATATATATATATATTTAATGACAACCCTTATGCGATCATTTGAAAACAACACCAGTACATAAAGTTCAAAAAGTCATGTACTATATATTATGAATAACCTATTATCTATTTTAATGAATATTATTCATTAAGTTGTCCATATTATACATTTATTTATGATTTTATATCTTTACATCCACATCCCTAGATCATCAGTTGACCTTGATGATCAAAGAGATACTATGAATGGTTTATGTCATGATCTCATTCATGTATATATTTAAAATGTTGTATTTAATAATAGAAATGTTTTGTAGTGAGTGATACTTGACTTATATCTCTCATAATTCATCATGTATTGTTTCATGTTCATAGATATTAGGTATGAATCATGATTATAATACTGTGATATTGGTGGGTAGTCATGTAATAGGATTCAATTATAAAAATAATACTTGTAGGCATCCTTATCACCAGAGGTATTTTATTCACATGTTTATGATGAATATTTATCATTAATGTACTTATCCCTTATATTTATTTATGATCCTTTCCATAATTTTTTTACTATTTCATGATTTATGTCAGGTTATATAGAAGAATCTTTCTTGACATGATATTATTATTATTTATTATTCTCACTATGATTTCTAGATAAAATATTTATTTTCATGCAAAATATTCAATAAATATCGCATATCATGAATAATATATGAGATATAAATTAATGGATATACTAGGACATGATTTAAATAATTATTTTTTTATTATTTCTCATATATTTATTTCCTAGTTTTCAAAGAAACAAAACTTATGATTCTATAAATAATTTGTATGTAAGGAAATTTAATTTATGTAATGAGATTTTTAATTTTATGGCATAAAAACTATATTTGTGTGTGTGGGTAGTTTCAAATAAAAACTCACATTTTGTATTTTTTTCATATGTTGATCCTAGGTATTTAAACCAGCAAACACCTTTAATTTCCCATCAATTAATCCATCTTAGATATATTATAAATCGATTTAAAATAAATTTACCATCTTATTAGGTTTTTAATGACATGTTTAAGCGTAAAAACATCCTTCTAAAGCCATCGTGAGAAACAATTCCTAGTATTTAAAGTGGAATGAAATGTTATATAAATATGGGAAAACTAGTTAATATATCCCCCATGTCCCTCAATTTATATGATAAATGAATATTAATAAACTTAAATGGAATTTCATATGATATTTCTATTACTGCTTCTTTTAGGGTCCTCATAGAATAATGATCTTTAATGTGTGATGAAAAATCAATAAGTTAAAAATAAACATCGATAATATAAGGATTCCCATAATTTATTTCTTACCACCACTTTTCTTTCCTTGGACAATCTCTTTGATTTTTCTAGTGAACAATCCATATCAAGAAATAATTTTAAGAATGGTGGATATTTTAAAGTATTCTGGTTTCTTTTCTCAAGGGGTTGGCTATAATATGGTCATAGAAAACTATATGGGTTGGTGATATAAAATATATAGGAATAAGGTTTTGTTTTGAGTCATGAAAGTGCACTATCCTTCATCATAATTTGGGATTTTTTATATAATATTGTGAAATGATCATTAAGTAAACAAAATGTAATAGAAGGTAATGGAAAATAATTGAATTAAATATTCCATTATTTGGGTTTTTTATGATTGAACAAAATGGGTTTTCATATTATTATTTATAAAATAAAAATAAAAATTTCTTTATATGTATTTTTAAAATTTACACTCATTATTTTTATTCACATTATTTTCCTAATTTTGTTTGTACAAGTTTTTTTAAAAATAACTTATTTTTATGTCTATTCTATTAGTGAACCTCTAATTTGTAGGGTAAAAAAAATGAGATATATGATTTATTGGGAGACCACTCCTTTCCATTCCACTTCTTTTAAAAAAAACTTAAAAACAATGGTTTAACATAATAAACCCTTCTATGTTTCTAGTAGAAAATTCAAAATTCCTTGATAATTATATGAAACACTAACTATAAGTAGTCATGATATAAATTCATGGTGATTATCTACTATTATGAAGAAAATTATTATATGTTTCTTTATCAATCAAGTTAATATTTCCTAGAAATTCATTTTTCATACCATTTATAGATCCACACTTTTTTAATGAAGATACACAACCATTGGTATCCCATATCCCACAATAATTTTCATCCAAACCTTTTGCATCCAAAATTCATAAAATTTGGTATCAGAATAACAACAACTATTTTCACCCCAACCTTTAGAAACTATAAATCACAACCTTTTTCATCCCATGGGCCTTTTCCATCCCCATAATTATTAACATCTCATTTCTTTTATTTTATAATATTAAAAAAACATTATATAATATATTAAATTAATCCAATTTTGTTTAATATTATAAAATCCTTAAATATCCAATTTTTCTAAAACATTATTATACATAATAATGGAATATTTCTATTTAAACTTTTACATAATGTTAAAATCTCAAAGTGATGTCAGATTTGAAGTTTACTATGCACTAAACTATAAATCTTTATAACACCACTAATGAAATCATAGATATAATAAGTCATCATTAATTATAAAATCATAAATTCATGAATAATTATGGTCATGTTCTTTGATACTTTCATAAACTATCTTATAGTTTATCCCTATATAATTTCACAATAAGAAACACCACCTCTAAGTTTATATAGGAAAACAATTATAGTGTGGCCCCGTTATTATTTCTACACAACTATAGGAGTCTTAATATTTTGTTAAGAGATACCACTAAACATAAAATATTAATGAGAGATATTAACATAAGATATATTGGTGGTAATATATAAATATCATCAAAAATTATAATAATTTTATTTTACCCACTAAAAATTTAATTAGGATAAACCTAAAATGAGTGTTAGGTTATAATTACCAAATGATTAATCAATGGGGTTCAACCGAGTTTATCTATTATTCATGAGTAAAATATATCTAAAAAATATTTTATAAAATTATTATCTATGTTCTTACATGATTTCACATAAACAATTCTAATGGTTATATTTTATATAAACTTCCTTACATAATTGTTTCTTAAGAAGATGTATCTATACTTCCCATTATACATGAGACTATGTGTTATTTATAGTATTGATTCACCATTACAATGAATGGAAATAATAGGCATCAAAATAGTCAAAAAATCAATATCTAATAAAATATCCCTAATCCACTTATCCAATTTACCATATATTTCTAATTAAATAAATTTTGACTCCATAGTCAAATGTGAAATTCATGTTTTTTTCTTGATCATCCATGAAACAACACCTCTTTTAATAGTAACCAACCACCCATAAGTAGATCAAAATCCCCCCAACTTTGTAATCTAACTCGCATCAGTGCATCCTTCTAATAAAGTTGGGTAACCATTATAGAATAAATATAGATATTTGGTATTCTTAAAGTATCCAAAGACATTTATTACACAATTATAATACGGTAATTTGGATCACTAGTACATCTACTAAGTTTACAAACTACATAAGCAATATCAGAACTAGTCCATTTCATTTCATTCATGGGAGAGCCAATTAAACTAGCATATGAAAGTTTTTTTTATATATTTGGCTCTATTATTAATCAACTTGACACTTGAGTCAAATTGAGTATTCACATATTTGAAACCATTATGATTGAATTTATTAAACATTTTACAGAATTAATTAGATAAAATCAAGGAATATCACCCACAATGTTTCTCAATTTATATTCCCAAAAAAATATTAACTAATATAAGATCCTTAATTATAAATATATAAGAAATATATAATTTGGTCACAATTATACCAATCATGTTGGTTCCAAAAATAAACAAATCATCTATATAGTGACAATCCAAAACTACATAGTCTCTTGTAAAATTTGAGTAGATATAGTTATCAACATTATTGTTTCTAAAACTATTAAAAAGAATAATAGAATCAAAATTTTCATGACACTAAAATTGTTATTTCTTAAGAATATAAAGAGATTTAACTAATTTATAAACCAAGTTCTCATTTCCTTAAAAAAATACCTATTTCTTTACATGTAAATTTATTTATCTAAATCACCATTTAGAAATGCTATTTTAACATCCATTTAATGAAAAAGTAGATGATTGATCGATTATAATGGAAAAAATAATTATCTAAGTAATAAAATCCATAATATCATAAGTGTAAAAATAATAAATACCCTCCTTTTGATTGAATCCTTCAACAAAAAACCTTACATTAAAATATTAGATGTTTCTATTGGAATCATATTTTTTTAAACACCAACTTATAGACAATACGACTTGAACCTTTTGGAAAGTTGGTGAAGATACAAGTATGATTTTATATAATGGAATCTATATAATTTTTTAACACCCCTTTATATAATGCTACAACTATAGAAGACCAATTTTCCTAATATTATTTTAGATCACCGTACAAGGTTAAATCCATTTGTTGTTTATTTATATGTATTTTATTTTGATTACATTTGATAATGAAAATTAATTAATCAAGATATATCAAATCAAGATGAATTTTATTCTCCTTTATTGGTCTGTTACTCCTTCTATACTCAAAACCAGAGTCAATATTACTGTATACATTTGGGTTTGAACATAATTGAGTACTTAAACAAGAAATATATCAACTGTTCTCTTCAACACTAACTTTGTAAAATTTATCTTCAAAGAATTTTATATGAATAGATTAAATAATAAAATTATATTTTAAATCCAAATTTCTATATGATTTACTATTTTACTCATATCTAATAATGATACCTTTAATATCCATAGGTCCTAATTTTCACTGTTTAGTATCACGAACCCAATAATAGACCAAAAAACCAAACACTTTTAAAATATAAATGGCTAGGATTCCTCCCCTTTAACATTTACTAAGCGAGAAAGTCACCAAAGAGATAACTTAAGAATGGTTTATAGTTTAGGGAAAGTTGAAGTTGAATGAGTCACTTGAGAAAAAACAATAATCTTGTAATAAAAAAAATTATGAGAAGAAAGTGTCCATAGAGGACCAATTTGCTGCTAAATCCACACTTTAAATAGTTCATGATGCTTAGAAGGATGATGATATACCTCCAATTTAAGCCATTTTTTTTACCAATTATAGGTAGAGATAATGTAATATCTATAAGATATTATAAATATTTTGGATGAAAACAAAGAATTAGATTGGATAACCAAATCAAAAGAAGTATCATCACTAAAATATAAGAGGATTGTACATTATTCAATTAAAAAAACCTATATAGTCGATAATCTATAGAAAAAGAACCAATATTTGATGAATAAAATACAATGTTTTCTAGAATATAATAAAGTATTGAATAAAATGAAACACATAAATGTTGTATAGGTTTAGAAACTTACTTAGACTATGAAATATAATGGATATTGTGTACTAATTGGTTGTACATCTCTAAATTTTATGTGTTATTACTAGCAGAAATCTCAAAAGATGAATGAAGAAAAAAATAACATTTATGGGTAATTGGACTATTCAAAGGTCCCAAAAAATAGAGTGTAAGTCACAATCACCAATGAATGGAAATATGATAAAGAAAATGTGATGTCTATGAGGTAGTGACTTGAAGAGTACTAATTTTTATAGAAGGAAATGAAACAATGGTTAGGAATTCTTGTGATAGCTGAAGGTACTATAAAATCTAAAACAATATTGAAATAAAAAATGAATCTATGATTTATGGTGTGAAAAGAGACATTGATAGGTCTTTAATATAGAAATAATCAATCTATTATATATATTAAATTCACATATAATGATTATTCTTGTCATTAATATTTAGTGTACTTGATATTGTCACAAAGATAAAATATAATGGATTTTTACCTAAGTGATCACCAATAATACTATCAATATATTCATTCTCTAACTTTGGTATAATTTTAATAAATGAAAAAGGGAAAATAAAATATTTTTATGGGAGAAAAGGTCATTTATTGGTGGTAAAGCTAAATTAAATGGATCTATTTCAGCTGGTCACATTAACTATTCCTCTGAAGGACTAAAATAGGTTCCAAAAAACATGGATAATATATTTAAATGAAAACTAAATGATTTCCAAAAAAAAAGATAAGGAATATAGTTTTTTGGGATTATTATATGATTTATTAAAAAATAGGTCACTTCCCTTAGGAAACTAAGTCATGAAAAAGACCCTAACCTCAAAGAAAAGGATGATTATATTGAGATGTAATAAAATAAGGTAAATTAACTAATAAAGGTAATAGATGTTGAGGAAAATAAGATGATAAGAGAGGTTTCTTCCATGGAGAAAGAGTTTGATACTATTCATTTGGGAAAGGAAAAAGAGAATAGGGCTAAGTAGTTTAGTAATTCAAAGGGTTTGGCTAAAATTTATTAGCTATTCCCTATAAGGAATGCTATATGAAGTGATTACCCATTAAAAAAATATTTTATATACCAAAAAGTCTTTTCATATTGATTTTAACTTCCATATGATTACATTGGATACTAATAAAATAATAAAACAATTGTGGTGTGGGAAGCTGCCCCGGTGGCTTGTTTATTACATAAGAGACATTATCTTATGTTTTGAAAATATTTTATTTTTGAGAGATTATTATTTTTATAATTAGTTAAGATCATTTAATTATATGAAGATAAAGAGTAAAGTAATTGATACATGTGATATTTTTATGAAAAAATAATTCAATTCACCATTTCCACTAATGTATAAATCTTTCTTGGAACTAAACTATTTTATGGGGTGTATTATGTAGTAAACTAATGTAAAATACCATTCATCTAAATAAAATCATTGAATTTATCCATTAATATTACATGTCTCTATTAGAAAGTAAATTTTTTATTTTACAATCTAATTGATTTTATACTTCCATTTTATATTTTTTTCACATGAAAAAAATATAATCTTTTCTTATAATTAGATAAACATATAAATATCTACTATAATTTTCCAAAAAAGAAATAAAATTTATATTTCCTATAAATGTAAAAAAATAATTCTTCTTATGAATATAAGAATGAATTGAACCAAGTGAGTTTGAATTTATCTCAACACAATAAAATTGATTATTAGTTATTTTTAAATCCATACTAATTTTAAATTTATATAATTCATTTAAAAAAAATGAGATTCACATTATTCATTCACTTTAATGAATTAAAACTACCATATGTTAAAAAATCATTCCATAAGTTAGAAGTCTCAAAAAGTTACCAAAACAATGATTTGATCACATCCACATATAGTTGATACATTATATTTATAATTACCTATGTCATAATGAGTTTGGGAATTTTGAGGGAATATGAATTTTGATCTCTAAAGTAAGGGTATTTTCTAAATTGGGACTCAAAATGGAAATATGAGCCTTATGACACCCCAAGGAATTTTTGATTGTGTTTAAATGTCTTGGAGGATGATAGGGGGTGTTGGGTGGAATTTATATGGGTTTTTATTAGAAAATAATAGAGAATTATATTGATATAAGATAATCACACTACATTAGAGGGTGTTATGGTGTGGTAGGGTACTATACAAGATTAAGTTTTTAGAGTTAAGTGGAGTTCATATCATGGTGTGAGGTTTCATGCTACGACCCCCTATATAAGAATACAGTTTGGGAGTCGAGGAAGCATCACACTATAATCTAGGGGATATTATATATAGAATTATTGGGGAGGATCATTGGGATACTCTTATGAGGGGATTTGTGCTATAAGACCCTCAATCATACTTTAATGAAATAATGATATTTCCTCTGTTTCTACCTAATGAAAGGGTATTTTGGAATGATCCTAGTGGTCACTTTGGCATTTGTACCCAAATAGATTATTAATAAATGACCCCCTTGACCATTCCACTATACACCCCTAAGTTTTTTTATATTTTTATTATTCATTTTAATGGAAACCCCTTCCCCCTTTTTTGGATAATTGGCCAATGGGAAATCCTCCCCTATCCCACTCATTTTCCCTCTACCTATCTATATTTTGGGATCTTGGATCACCATGTATCAATGGATAAAACTACTGTATGAATAAATAGGATACTCTCAGTAAGGATAAGGTAGGACCATGGTCAACTCTTTCTTTTTATCTTATTTTCCCACTATTTTAGTGTAACCCTTGTTTTAGGGCCTATTTGTCTGATATTTCAATTTTAATAAAATTAAACTGAATCAAGTCATAATATCCTATTATTTAACTCTTTATATTATGTTAAAGGTGGTTCTATTTCATATTTAACCACATGCCAAATGTTATTATGTGATATGTATTCATGTGTGATGGGTTCTAGGTTTGGGAATTTCAAAAAGGGGCTAGGAAAATCCTCGAGTGTGATATAGGCTTGGGTAATACCTCCTAAGTAATAATTAAATGTGTTTTTCATGGTTTTATTATTTTAGAGTGGCACAAAAACTATGTCTCTAAGGATAGTGACCTCTAGTTGGGTCTAATGGAACCCCAGTAATTGGGAACAATATGATTTGTAAAAAATAGCCTAGGTGGAGGCTGTGTGAGAGGTGCTATGATCTATCATGTGTTAGGTGCCTTAGGTAGAAGTTCCAACGAGTGATATGATTTTGGGTATTGCATATAAATTGGGTTATGTGTGCCTTCTAGACCTAAAAACCACCTTTTAATGGTTGTGTGATGGTTATGAAATTTATTTGGTTTAGAGTCACAATTATGAGAGGGGTTTTGGTTATGTAAGGAATTAAGACTTATGGGGGGGTACCATATATGATGAAGTTGTTGAATTAATGATGGGTTATAGTTAATTAATTACCCCTATGAGACCCTAATAATTTATAATTTATTTACTTTAAATATTATACTCGATAGCGTGTGGTGTATGTAACATTGAGTTTAAATGAACTACAATACACTATAGAAATATGATTATTTGAATATAACCATTAGACCCTATACATTGGTTTGACTGATATGAATTGGAATAAATTTATTATGAAATATATATAAATTTTTTTCCTTAATAAAATTAATAATCAATCATGAATTTATTATTAATTAATTGGAAATGATGATAAATCCCATTTAAGGTAAAAGAAAACATTTTCATAAAACTCTTTTTATGCGTGTAATATATTTTTATATCAGTAGATTAAATTTATCACTATTGATAAATGATTATAATGAAATAAGTAGATTATATTAACAATTTATTTCATTAATATTCATTTACTTATGTTTATTAGGAAAATAATGATAATAAATTCATTTTATACTTCAAAAAAAAAATCTTTAAAAATGATTTTTATTGATTTTTATGCACAAATATTTTAAATAATTTCTATAACTTTTAGAAACTATTTTTGTAAAATCGAAATAATTTTTTAAATCAATATGACATAATATACTTAAGATTAATTTTTTTTATTTTCATGAGAAGTTTGATTTTTGAGTGATTAGTTGAAAAATCCAATTTTGGAAAAACCATCATTTATTTTCATTAAATAAAGTAATTTTAATGTCCCATTATATTTTCTTATTTTATTCTAAAGTAAAATAATATCCATTTTATTAAAAATAATCAAATTAATACCATATTAATCAATATTATATTTTATTTTTTATAAGTTCATTTCTATTCTTAAAAACATATTTTTTCTATAAAATATTTTATTTGAGTTTTGTGAAATTATATAAAAAGTAATTTCTATAAATTATTCAAATTAAATATTCAAAAATAGATTTAATATTTTTAATCAATAGGTTCAAATTTAATGACAGGGTCAATTTGATTTGTGGTCATTGTAAATAGTAACTTTGGTAAAAATATTATCACCAAGGTAAAATGATAAAATGAGTTAATTAATGTTAAAACAAAGTGATACAATCACAAAATATTATATGAACTCTTATCAGATGAGATTATTTACACCATCATCACATTATTTTCTAATTTTAATTTTTTAAGTGGCATTTTCATATGATTATGACCTTTATATTATTTTAAGTAAAGGATAATTACCAAATGTCACTCTCTTTTAATATCTTAAATAATTTTTCCTAGAAACCAAAATAATTAATGAATGGTAATAAATATTTATTTTTAAGATGAAAAAATTATTTCTATGATAATATTTTATATATATTTATTTATGGTATAATTTCATTGAACATATACATAACTCCGATGCAACAATTATGAAAGTAGTAGAAAAAGAATGTAAATTATTTTAAAAACATTAATAATAAAATGTTTTGGATAAATTTTGATGCTAAAATAATTTATTAGATAATTATAATATAATATGGATGGTGAAATTTATTATATTTCAATTAAATTTTTGTATATATTTATTTGAAGTCAAATTTTTTGAATAATTTCAGAAATGAATTTAAACGATACTTAATGTTCAAAAATTATTTTTAAATAATTATAAAATCATAAAAATCATATATTAACAAAAATGGAAGGAAAATTTTAGATCCTATACTTAATGGTTCATTTATTAGATACTTTTAATTTTTAATATTACTTTCATTACCATTAAAGATTGATAAATTTGTTACATCAGTTAAGTTTAAATAGGGTTAATGAGGGGGTTAAACCAAAATATAAGGTTCAAAATGGAACCTAAAACTGTCTAAAATTTTTGGGTTGAATATATTTAGAATTAAGACTCTTTATATTTTAATATATTTTATTTTTTATCCATTTTTCTCGAGTTAGGAACTTTTTATATATTAATAATTTATATATTTACAAGATCTCCACCCAACTCACTTATAAATAGATATCTCCTACACTCTATTCCTCATACCCCTTGATCCATTTAGCTTGACCAATACCTATTCAAATAACATTATAATCTTTCTCCTCATTTTCTATTGGTCCTTGTCTCATAAAAATATTATCCTGATAAGGCTTATTGTGTAAGCCAAGGGAGGTTTTTAAAAGAAGATGTTTAATAGTTAACAATGTGTTTAATGTATATTTATTCCTATACTTATCTAAAAATATTATTTAAACATGTTGAAATAATAAAATCAATATATAAAATACAATGAAATTTTATTATGATTATATCATAACTCTTTTTTATCTCCTTTTCCATCTTACGATAAATGGAGACATCACTCATGCATATATGTGGATTGACACGTCCATGAAGTAATGTGTTTTGTTTTCCATCACTGCCTCACAAGGATGGTTATAAATATATAATTAATTAATATATATGTTATTTATGAAATTATTATGATTTTTAAATATATAATATTACTTATCTTCTTATCCTATCCATCCTTTGGGAAATAATAACATCGCTCATGCGTACGTGTGGGATACCCCCTCTATAAAGTGATGTGATACATTTTTCCATTAAGGTATCCCATGGTTAATGTCAAAACCAAGGTGGTATAAGATAGAGGACTTGTCTTGTGTTTTTTTAAATCTAGTTCTGGTGTGATCATGAATTTTTGTGACTAAGGAGGATGAATTTTATGAAGAATAAGTCCATATGTGTTTTTAAAGAATTTTAGAGAAGATGGTGTTGTTTTCCTATGTTTACCAATTTTTGGGACTTAATATATATGGAAAAGGATAGGTATTCACATAGAAAATGAATGACTATGTGATCACATAAAAAATTAAGGATTTCACAACTTCATAATCATATAACGATCAAGTGACCGCGTTAAGGAAAATCATGTATTGATGAAGGAATAACACATCATGGTCATGAAAAGTGCATGGGGGATGATATTATAAAAATGATGATAATTTTTTTGGAAAGAGTTATTTGATGAAATTTATGTAGATAATACAATAAAGGACTAAAAAATCACATAAGTACTATGGGTCACATTACTGCATATGTTTGAATGGATTAGGAGACATTGTCACATAAATTGCCTGAAGGGAGTGACACTGTCTAAGGCGGGGAGGTCCTATGATTCATAAGTGTTTAGTAAGTGAATAAGATTAAATGGATAATGTGATGAAAGTTACATTCATGATTAGTTTATTCCAAGGGATCCATGAAACCCATGTATAATTTATGTGTCATACTGTTGGAGGAAGGCGAGGCATATGAGTATTGAGTCTAGTGAAATGAATGAATGAGTGTATTTTTTAGAGTGAAGTTGGTGTATTTTTCCTTGACTCAGTATAGAAACTAAAATTATGAGAAAAAGTTTCTATATCTCAGTTATGTGATAAGATATATATTGAAGAATGACATGACCAAATTCACGTTCCCAGGGTTACATGAATTGATTCATAAAGAAGGCTTGGATGGCATTTCTCATGTGGCGTAGTTCATTTAGAGTAGATCTCATGGAGGATATATGAAACCGATGTCATGTATACAAGATCTCATGATCGGTGTTATGCCCCAATATTCATTCATAGTAGTTACATTCCTAGGGTTACATGCCCTGAGTTACATGCATAGGGTTATGTGACCATATTTTTTCATCAGAGTTTTTGTAGTCCAATTTCTCAGATTATGCTTCAAAATAATTAGTTCTCAAAATAGGTAGTTTTTAGTGAAAACATGAGGTATTTAACATATTTATTTAGTGAACTAAACATTAAAATGAGCATCAAAATGGAACCATAATGTTGGAAATGTCTCATTTTGATCATAGAAAAATATTAGAAATTAAAATCTAATGAAAAATACCCTTATTTTTTTAATTTGACTGTTGCCTTCAACCAAATTAATGTACAAGGTTGATTAATATGGATTGATTCTTCGGTGAGGAGTGACCAAACCATAAAAACCATAAAGGAAATTTTCATAAAATGGTTTGATTGTGGTTCAAAATCTATAATGAAAAAAACTAGTGAATCATTGTGGATTTTGGAACATTGACACATTGTCAGTGCGCGATCCTTCGATGTAGCCCTTCATAGAGAACCAAGAAATTTTTTATGTGTTTTTGTTTACTTTATTCATTTTTTCTTTGGAATTTTCATCATAATGAGATATATTTTACAAGTATCTTCAAATGTGGGAATAAGATCCATTGAATCCAAATAAAAATTCGACACCCTCATTCACCCCTCCATTATCAGGGTGTCTTAGGGTGCTACATTTGGTTATAAGGATAGAAATAATGAATAAAAATGAAATTTATAATATAATAATTATTTATTAAAATTAAAATACTATGCATATTTTTTTCTATTAATTTGAAAATGGAAAAGTCTCTCATGTGTACGTACGAAAGACTACCTCCATGATATGCCAGATTTAATCTTCTACATCCAATTCCATAACTGGTTATAAATTTTATTTAACATAAAAACATAATAGGATTATGATTCTGGATATTATTGAACCATGATCCCTTTGACCATAGTCATCCTACAGAATTAATATTGGACTTATAAACCAAATGTCTTCAAAACATCTAATGTGAAATTAACCAGTTTAGTAACTAAATAAAACTTGGTAACACTTGATATAAAGGGAATAATTATAATGGAATGAACATGAAAAATTATCTTAAGTAATTGGATAACAAATATAATTTTATTACTCAGTAGGGTAGATATACAAATAAAATGGGACAAGACTCAAGGTAAGGGATGTTTTTTTAAATCTTGTTTCAAAGTTTTACTTCCAAATATTTTTATTCACTTTAATGTTTTTTTAAATGTTTTCAGAAATATTATTAATTATTATTAAAAGGTTTGTAATGGTATTTTACAATTATTTTTTTACTTTATTTACAATGTACTAAGAGGAATATTTTCAACATTTTCTATATGTATATTTTTTTAATTTCTATAAAATTGAAATAAAAGGTTTTTTAACAAATATAGATTGACTTCACATTCTCACCATAATATTAATTATTATTTATTAACATTAATTTAAATGTTTCCATTATTATTTTCAAAAAAATATCTATCAATATTCTAGAAATTTTATGTTTTAATTTTTTTTCCAAGTAAATGGAATCTTTTTCTCATATTTATGAGATATTTGAAAGTTCTATTACTTATGGGATTGAATGAAAATTAAAATGGTTTTATGGTTAAATTTAAATATGTATATGTTTTATTTATTAAATGGTTATTGAAAATTTTATATGTATGATGGGTGAGCATGAAGTTGCTTTGATAATGGGTGAGCCATATATAACTATCCAATGCACTGGGTAAAGTGGCTAAGTTTACCACTGATAGGATAATCCTAATAGATGCAGAAATTATTCAGTTTAGTGATTTTATTATAAGGTATATTTAAAGGATAACATCCCAATTTACCGATATGGGTTTTTGGTGATTTTTATGGAAAATTATCTCAAGATTTAAGGAAATTTTATGATCTTCTAAAGGTGAAAATTTTGTTTTCATGAGATCTTATGTTTTTCTAATTAAATTTCATGGCTATGATTTTTTCTTTACGCTTTATTAAAAAAATTATAAAAAATTTGGGTTTTAAAGTTGATTTCATGAGGAATTAAATTATAACTTTTAGCTCAAAAGTTTATTATGTTAGAAGGAAAAATTACGTATGGGTTTTCATGAATTTGAAATGTATTAATGGATTTACTTTATTCAATATCCTTTACTGAGTTTTTTGTTCTCATACTAAATTTTAGAATGTTTTTAATAGGAATAAAGGATGTGTAGGGATTATATTAAGTTCAATGGTGAAATTTATTGAATAAAGAAAAAGTGTTACGAATGAAACATATGTATAAAAATAAAAATATGTTTTTTTGGAAAAAATGGAATTTAAGTGGAAGTGTCCAGTTTGTTTTCCAAGGGTTTTAAATGTAATAGTTTTCCAAAATTCTATAAAAATCTAAACTGAAAAGATCCTTGAAATGTAATAAAGTGAAATCCTTATTATAAATCATGTAATTGTGGGTTGTTTAAGTTGTAGTGTGTTATAGTTGGTATCATAGATAAGGTTTAGATAATATTGTAGGTGATAATGATTTATATGAGGATATTTTAAGAGTTTTAAATTCCATCATGGGTTAATAAGTCTAACGTTTATGATAAGATTAAAGGCATAAATACCTCTTTTTAGGGTTTATATGATAGGAGTTTTAGATGATAAATGATATTTATGGAGAAAATTATGGAAATAAAAAACCTAAGTTTAGTATGTGTTTTAGTGATATAGTTGTTAAAGAAGAATCCATTTATATATTATTTTTAAATAAGTTGAAAGCTATTGATAGCCCTTAGGGTTAATATGATCTTTTAAACTGAGGTAATTATAGTTAATTGTGATAAAAGGGTTATTAAATTTTTGGAATATATGATATTTCATATAGATAACCATGGAATTGAAAAGTTATTTGGTGACTAAATTAATTTTTGAATATTTTCATTATATTTTTAACATTAAATGACTAAGGAAAATATAAATATTATTGGATAATATGGGATTTTATTTTAGAAATAAATTTTGAATTAAATTTTGGAATTATATATGATTTTAGTATGTATTTATGTAAATTAATTTTTTTTATGGAAAATATTAGAATATTTTAAAGATTATATGATTAGGTTATATACATTTAAATATTACATTAGGAGTGATTGATGTTATTTGAAGATAAATTTTAAGTTTATCTTGTAATAATTTGTAATCACATAATTGTAATCTTTGGAATTCAGTAATTGTATTTTATATTTTATTGATTTTTAAGGTTTTTTCTTTATGGAATTATTTAAGTGAAACTTTTGGTGTTATTGTTGAGGATTTTAAGATTAATATTTTATTTATTAATAAAAAGGTTTATTCATATTCGATATTATCTGAGATTGTGAAATCCATATTTGGTTTTGATTAATGGATAGAATAGGAGAAACAATTTTCATTTTTTTGGATTTTGTGATCCATTGAAAGTTAATTTTATCAATTCATGCATGAAAAATTTATCACTAATAATTTAGAAAAGGGATAAATTAGAGTTTAAAAAATTCTCGATACACAACCAAAGGTTGAAATTAAATTTAATGATTTAGAGAAATCAAGTAAGTATATATTCTTGTGTTTTCTATATCAATAGTAAAAGAATATCGAAAACACTATAAAAATAATCTTGAAATGAAAATGTTTTCCTTTTTCAATTATTCATGATGAATTTAAGTGCTCATATCTCTTTGGGGAATTGGAATTTTAATTAAATTATTCCTCCTTTTATGAAATTCTTTTCTTAAAATGATAATGTTGTTGAGAATAATTTTCATCATCCTTTACAGAAATTTCTCTTCTATATGCATATTTTCACTTCCTTTAAATGTATACTTATTATTTGGGAACCTGATTTTGTGTTATTATAAGAGACCTTCATATTTTACTTCTAATATTTACAAAAGGACTTTATAATATCCCTTTTTATGATGTGGCTACTCAACTAAGCTATTTTTAAAATATTAAAAAATGATTTTATTTCATGATTGTATGTTTTATCTTATAGTATTTGGAATTGATGATAAAAATGTTTTAATCCCTTTAAATGGGAAACAAGATAAAATTTCAATGGAATAATTTTATTAAGGGGGAAGAATGAAAAATGATAATATTTTATAATTTATTTTATTTAAATAATATATTCAATAGCATGTTCTATACACAACACTAAGCTTAAATGAACCACGACATACTATAGAAATATTATTATTTAATTATAAATATTATTACCTAGACACTGGTTTGGTGGATATGAATATGAATAATGATATTATAAAATATATTCCTAAAGTTTTTACTTTATAAAAATAATAATGAAACATGAATTTATTATCAATTAGTATGAAATGATGATAAAATATTTCTAAGATAAAAGATATGTTTATCATAAAACCGCTTCAATGTGTGAAATTTATTTGTATACTAATAGATTAAATTTATCAATATTTAAAAATTATTATAATAAAATAATTATATTATAAATCCAATTTAATGAATTAAAACTCATATAATTATTTTTATTAGGAAAGGAATGAGAATAATGTCACTTTATGCTTCAAAAAAACCTTTTATTAAAAATGCTTTTATTATATTTTGTGTTTGGATATTATAATTAAATTATACAAATTTTAGAAATATATTTTTAAAAAATGTAAATAGTTTTTGAAATCACAATTAAAAATAGTCATAAGATTAATTATTTGGAATCTTTTTGAAAATATTGATTTTAAGTGAATTGTGAAAAAATATTGATTTTCATAGAAATGTAATTTTTTTTTAAATAATGTAATTTAAAAGTAAAATTTTATTTTTTATATTATTTTAAACTAAATTAATTTTTCCTTTGTTAAACCTAATATAATTAATTCCATTTTAATCCATAATATATTTGATTTTGGTGTAAGTTCATTTTTACTCATAAAAACACATTTTTCTAAAAACTATTTTTTTGTTGAGTTTTTCTCACTTATATTAAAATTAGTTTCTTAAAATTAGAAAAATTTAATCTGTAAAAATAAATTTCATATTTGGAATTAGGAGATTAGAATTTATTAATTATGTAAATTTCATTTTTTTATTTTGAATAATAATTTTGGTAAAAATATTTTCACCACAATAAAAGGGTAAAAATAGGTTAATTAAGGTTAAAATTTTGAGACAAGGTTACACAATTTTATCATAATTATTATTTGATGATATTATTTATACCATTATAACATTTTTTTTCAAATTTTAGTTTTTGAAGTGATAGTTTCCTTTTATTATGACCTTTATATTATTTTAAGTAAAGGATAATTACAAAATGTTACTCTCTTTCTTTTAATATGTATAGTTTGCTTTCCTAGGGATAAAAAGATGTAATGAAAGGTTATAAATAGTTTATTATAATATAAACAAATTATTTATAATATATTATATTTTTTTTAGTGATGGTATAATTACCTTGAACTCTTATGTAACACCAACACAGTGCTTGTGCAAGCAAAATAAAAAGAAAGTATATTATTTTAAAAACACTAAAAAGATTATTTTTGGATGTATTTTAGGGTTAGTAGAATTTATTGAGTAATTATAAAGTATAAGTTATATTTAAGTAATTTATATATAAATTACATTGTGGTATTGATTTCTTTAAAGTTGGTTTTTTGAATAGTCCTAAAAATGTTATGAAATGGTATTTTATGTTTAAAAATAATTTATAAATAATTAAAAATAATAAAAATACTATCTTAACTAATTATTATGGGAATTTTCTAGATTATAATTAATGGTTAATTTATATTCCACTTTTAATTTTTATAATTACTTTCATGAACCTTAAATTTTGAAAAATTTATTACAACACTTAAGGTTAAATACGGTTAACATGGGGGTTAAAATAAAAGCTAAGTTTTGAAATAGCACCTAGACCTACCTAAATTTTCTTTATTAACTATATTTAAATTTTATACTTATTTTATTTTAATATCTAACACTTTGTGTCATTTCAATTGAGTTAGAAACTTATTATATATTAATATTTCATGCATTCACAACATTGCCACCCACCTCAATTATAAAGGGAATTATTATACTAAAAAAATCACAACTACTGAGATCTTTAACTTGAAAAATACCTAAAAAAATACATTCTCAAACTTTATACCCATGTTATTGTGGACCTGGACTCAAAAAAATACCATCTTAATAAGGCTTAAGGTGTAATATAAGGGATATTTCCAAAGAAGAGGCATAATTATTAACTGAGTGTTTCTTATTTATTTCTTCTTATAACTCCTTAAAATCTTATTTAACCATTATAAAATAATAAAGTAATTATATTACATATACTTAATTATTATTATTATTATGTTACAACCCTTTTTCGTATACTTTTATATCATATGGGAAATAAAAACATTGCTAATGCATACACGTGGACTACCACCTCCACAAAATGATGTGTTTCATTTTCCATCACCACTTCACATAGATAGTTATAATATTTTTATAAATTTATCATTTTTAATTATAAAATATTACTTACCTTCTTACACTTTTCATCTATTGTAATATGATAATTACACTCATACATACGTGTGGAATACCACCTCCACGAAGTGATGTGAATCATTTTTCGTTATCATATTACATGGTTGGTCATAAGGATATAAATAATCAATAAATATTAAATTCATAACATAATTATAATTACATAAAATTAAAATAGTATATACCTTATTTATTTTCCTTCTAGTTGAATAATGAAAACGTCGCTTGTGTGTTTGTGAAGACTATTTCCTTTATAATACGTCATATTTCATTTTTCACATAAAACTCAAAGGTATAGTTATAAAATGGATTTAATGTATAAAAATAATGATTTTTTCAGGATTAATATTTTGGATATGATATAATTATGATCGATTTTTCCATAGTCAACTTACCAAATCCATTTTGGACTTATAAACCGAATAACCTCCAAACATCTAATGTGAAGTTAAACAATTTAGTAACTAAATAAATATTGGTAAAAAATAAAATAAATGGAATAATGGTAATGGAATTAACATGAAATAATTTTTTTACGAATTATAAAATAAATATAATTTTATTACTCAGGAGGGTAGACATATGAATGAAATGAGTTGAGACTCTAGGTTGGGATTTTCTTTTAAAAGTATCATTTTATAGTTTTGCTTCAAATTATTTTTCATCCATGTAAAGGTATGATTTCAAGAATATTCTTAACTACGATTCAATGTTTGATAAATTTAATTTTAAATAATTTTTTACAGTTAATTTAAAAAATATTTCTATATTTTTCCGTATTGGTTATTTTTAAATTTTTTAAAAAGTACAAAAATAATGTTTTTAACATATATGGATTTAACCCCCTTACCAATATTATATTTTTTATTTATTATCAATTCCCATTTATAATTTTACATGGTTATTTTCAATGAAAATATTTCTCTAAATATTTTGTTAAATTTTATTTCCTTTAAAATATTTTTCTAAGTAAACACAATCTTTTTATCTTTTTTATGAGGTAACAGAAAGTGTTATTTCTTATGGGATTGAATATAAATTCAAATTATTTTTATATTTAAAGTGAATGTTATATGTGTTATATTTATACTATGGTCCTTATAAATTTTATATAAATTATTATTGATCCTGAAATAGATTTCATGATGGGTGATACCAATATAGATCTCTAATTTATTGGGTAAATTGATAGAGTTTACCAGTGATTGGTTACTCCTAAGAGATGTGTGAATTATTGGGTTAGGTTATTCGATTACAAGGGATATTATAAGGATAATTTCCTAATTTACCCACATGATTTTTCAATGATTTCTATGGGATTTAAAGGAAATATTTTTATTTAATAAGGTAAGAAATTAAACTCGTGATTTGAAGAATTTTTATGATATTATATAGAAGAAATGTTTCTTTTCATGAGTACTCATGTTTTCCTAAGTAAATTTTATGAAAATTATTTTTTACATTACTCTTGATTACAAATTGTTTTATAAAAACTCTAGTTTTTAATGTTTGTTTCATGAGGAGGTAAATTCTTACTTAGAGATAAAAAGTTTATTATATAAAAAAGAAAACTTCCTTATGGGGTTTCATGAATTTCAAATGGATTAATGGGTTTCGTTTATTTTTATATCCATAACTATGAATATTTTATCATCCCAAATTTTCAAATTTTTTTCACATGTATTAAGGATGATTATTGATTATTGAAATCTCAATGGTGAAACATATTAAACAAAGAAAAAGTTTGTTGAATAGAACATGAGTGTAAACATAAAAACCTTTTTTATGGGAAAAATTGATGTATAGTGGAAGTGTACACTTTTTTTATGGGTTTGATATGTAAGAGTTTTTCATAATTCTCTAAAACCTGAATAAAAAAAGATCCTAAAAATGTAAGAAAGTTAAAACCTTGTTATAAACCATGAAATTATGGTGTTTTTTAAGTTATGAGGCATTATAAGCCTTGGGAGAGTTGGTGATTTTTATAAATTAGGAACACATTGTTTTTTGGTAATTAGGTATGCTTATCTTGACTTGAGTAGATTTCATAAAGTCATACCTTTTGGAAGAAGTGTGACTATTCCTATGATATATCATGGTATTAGTATATGGGAAGTATGGAAAGTGTCTAGAGGGATTAGTTACACCTTGTGTGACCTTATAGTTGGATATTTAGTTTAGGTTGAATATTTCCATTAATTATGAAGGATATGGGTGAAAAATCATGGATAATAGATGTAACTTAATAGGTTTTGTTTTGAAGAATCCTATGTGATATCTTTATGGTTTTTTCTTTCTTGGTATCAACTATTGGGTTAGTGAGTGTCCTTGTGACATTACTTGATTATATGATGTTACTGCATCTTGTTATGAAATATGTTGTTACTGATGGGGTGGTCATCACATCATGAGTGAGAGGATAGTGGTTTGTGATAAGATTATATGGGAACATCCTGAGTGATAGGATGGTCCTATGAAAAAATAGTGTTTCCACATCATGAGTGAGAAGCTGGTGGCTCGTGAGGAGACTATGTGAGAACATCCAAAGTGAGAGGATGATGGCTCAAGATATGATGGAATATATCTATATATATTAGGGTATTTTTAAGAGAGTATTAAGATTCATGGAGATTATGTGTGTACTAACCTTAATGTTAGGGTGATGGAAGGGACCACCTTGAGTGAGAGGGAGTTAGTATAGATTGTGTTACAAGATCCACCAAGAGTGAGAGGGGAGCAATCAATGTGTTGATGCATGAAGTGGTGGTGAGACCTCCCCATGAGTGATTGGGTGTTGGTAAGAGAACATATTTAAATCAAGACTTAGTATAGGACCATACCTTGAGTAAGGTGGTAGTGGTTGAGAATCTTATATTAGTTCTATACCAAAGCGGTGTGATTGGGGCTTGGTTTTAATGCGAGACAACTTCTTCCACTGGAATTTTTCAGAATTGGTGAGGTCATGTATTATGGTGGCATATTTATCACATGATAAACTAATATTTATGGTTTTGTGATGTATGTTTATTTTCCAGGAATATATATTGTATATTATTATATATTTAATGAAACCCATTGTTATTTCCCTACTAAGATTATTTCTCACACCTTAAATGGGAATACGGGTGTACTTGCAGACCTTTGTGTTTCACTTTCAAGTGATAGGTTGTGTAGGAGATATTGTTTGAGTATTTGTATAGGGTTTGAGAGACTAGTATAAGGTAGGATATGAGTTTTATAATTGAGTATCCCTTTTTTTCATTAATTTTGTTTACTTTTTATTTTAATGGGTCAATGCATGATTCTTTTATATTCTTGTATGCATGGAACAATTCTCATTATGTCATATCATGTTGATATTGTTTATTATAGACGGTTATCTCTTAGCTATGTTCCTTATGTAATATGATGATTTATGATATTATTGTTCCTTATCTATTACTTATGTGATGATATCAATAGTATATTCTCCCTAATCACTGGTAATATAATATCACCACAAGTTAAAGGCTTTTAGAATACGGGGATGCATGCATGAGGTCACGTAGTGATCCATCTAGGGATACTAGATGGTATTTTGTTTTAGGTCATTAAAAAATACAATCACATTATTGTTTTTTTATTTATATTTTGGGACCTTGTAGTCAGATACAAGAATGTACTGTATCTTGGATGGGACCTGGATTGGTGCATCACTAATACCTTTTCAAGTTGAAACTCTAAGTTTCTGGCGGTATGTGATTATTGTTATTTATTTATATTGTTCTAAATGAGATTTTTATTTATGTATGATATTTTAGGTTGATATTTTTATTTATTCTCTCACTCTTCACCTGGGGTGGAAATTCCATGTTTTCATGCATCATATCTAGAATGTAGGTTTATCTGGACATGTTCACAATCCCTTGTCTATGTGAAAAGTTTTTAAAATGTTGAAAATGTTTTGGGGATTTTTTTTCAATAAATAAAGTTCTTATAAAATGGATGTAAAATGGTTGATAAAATGGGTTGATGTTAATAAAAATGAAAATAACAACCTATTTTTCATCTTCCTAAATAACTTTTTATTTATGTATGTATTATTTAAAATAGATATGGTACTTTTTTATTTTTTACTATGACATGATGATGCTTCAGTTGTGCACGTATAGTGTAGGGCCTCCCTTCAGTGAGCCAACTCAAGTATTGATTTCCTAGTATGGGTAATATGTTTAGCATGATCCTAAGAAGTGGAATGTTTGTCTTGGGAGGATTTTATTAATGAGTTACATTTTAGAGGTCTATAAAGACATGTGAAATTTTCGTAGGGTATCATTTTTTACCTCTATAGAGTTAGTAAGAAGTGTTTTGAGTTAATTTTGATGATTATTCCCATTAATGTTTGAGTTGTCGGCCTTAGTTTGGTATAAAAATTACTTATAGGTATCAAATCACACTGAAGTGGGGTTGGATATTCCATGATTCAGACCATTGAAACATGAGGAGCTAGATCACATTGCAATGGGGATCCATGATTCTTTATATTCCTTGAGAAGAAGGGTTTCATTTCACTATGGAGTGGAGTTGTACACCATAGTATGACCCTGTATATGGGTATTGAATTATGAAAAAACTTGTTACACTAAAATCATTGCTTGGGTAGTTAGTTATGGGATTGTTAGTGGGGTAGATTGTTTCCTGTTTTCATTGGGGCTGGTGTGCATATACGGGTTTCATGATAGGTGTATGGGAGGATGCAAACTATGTTTATTCATTCATGAAAAAATAATTTGGATATGGTGCAATGATTGAGTGATAAAAATTAGAGTGTTTAGTTTTATTTTGGTGTTCCCTTATTTATATTAGGAAATGAAGGAATGGTTGGTGCTTCATGAGAAATGTGATGGTATTTTAAAAATTGGTAAAGTTAAGTGTTTAGATTTTAGTTTTGTATAGAAAAATAAGGTTGAAACTAGGAGGGGGATGAGTCATGTTGTTATAAATTAGAGTAGAGATACCTCTATGAGGCATGGTGGTCCTGAGTAGTTTTATGACATAAGATGCTTGGAGAATATTTTTTAGAGTGAAGAAATAATTTTGGATGTGAGGATTGATAAACCTTGAGTATATGGATGGTTCACTGAGGTGTTAATATCTAGTTAGTATTGTGGTGTAGATAAGTGATGTTTGGTAAATAATTTCTCTTAGGAAATTAAGTGAGATAAATAGAGAATCTATGATGGGTAGTGCCAAATGAAACTACACTTCGATTAAAATTTTATTAGGTCTTCATATTCCTCAATGATATTAGGTAATTTCTATATTGGAGTGGGTTGGGACTTTGGAAGATCTTGCTAGTCTCTTCATGGAAGAATGTGATATTACACTGAGTGTACATAACAAATATGAGATAGTAGTTAAGGGACATGAGAATGATATTAAAAGGCTTCCATAGATGATGTACAACATGTTTTACAAGAAATAGAGTGTGTTTAAATTTGGGGGTGATGAATTTGTGTTGAACAGATCAAAGGAGGGCTGATCAGGACAACTCGACCCTAAGTGACCTAGAGGTAGGACTCGTGGGTTGAGGTTATTGGGTTTTTATAAGTAAGGTCAATGTGATAAAAACCCTAGTATAATTACATTATTTTGGTAGTTTTGTATCATTGAGATGATGGTGTGGATAATACCATAGTGGGGAGCACCAAATGGGTTGTTCTAGGTATGGATTCTTGATTAAATTTGGTTTTAAGTCTATAGTAGTGTGAGTTTCACCACATTTTGGGGAAGTTGGTAGGATGAGAACGATATGGTTTTGAGGGAATATTATATTTTAGGATTCATATATGATGGATGATTTCATAAATGTATTTGGACATCAAAAAGTTTTAGGGTGACTGAACTTTGTGTATCCATGGTGTTGGATATGTCAGTACCTAGGTGAGAGTATAAAGTGACTACCAGTGATCTGGGAGTTGATCATAAATCAACCATGAGCTAGGTTTGGGCAAAATTTTTAAGATTTAACATTTTAATTGATGTTTTAATGATTGAGATAGGTGAAGATTGTCGATTTCTAGAATTTTTTGGGGTTGAGGCATCATACTTCATATAGGAATCAATATTGTGATTGGTCGATGTAGTTTTAAAGAAATTATGTTTATGATAGAGATGATATGATTTATATTTTCACATTTTAGGTTATATAGATATGGTTTTCATGCTATATGTGTTGGTTGGGTTATTTTCTCTCCATGTTGAGGGTCATATTGAGAGTTTTTTTGGAGAATGTAAGTGTGTTTGAATTGGTTTGGTGGATGGTTTGATAGAATCATGTCTAGAATCAGAAAAAAGAGATGAATTTAGGTTCTAAAATATGGATTGAGTGTTGAGGGATCCTACTGGACACTTATCAAGGAATAGAATCCTCATAGTAGGGATTTTTTAACACCCCACATCCTTACAAATTAGATAATTCAAAGTTAATTTGAATTTTGAGCTTGGGAGAAGGGTTTGATTTGTGAAATAAGAATTTAAATGATAATAAAAGTATTTGGAAACCATTGGGGGTGTTTTTGTATGTGATTTAATGCCTTGGATATTTTAAAGGGATGTTTGGTTAAATCTTTATGGGTTTGTGTGGGTGTATAATAATGGATTATATTGTAAAAAAATAGAACAACACAATGGAAGGAATTACAACATGGACATGTGACACATAAGATTAAATTTCTAGAGTTGGGGGGAGGTCATGCTACAATGTGAGGTGTTACACTATGAACCCATTATAAAAGAATAATTTTTTTTCTATAGTTAAGGTAGTATCACCATTCTACCAAGGGATTGTTCCATGGAGGGTGATCAAAGTAGAAGTTTGGGTTACTCCCAAGAGGAGAGCTGCACCGTATGACATGCAGTCACGCTACAATGGGTGACAGATATTTCCTTAAATTTTTAATAGATAAGGTAATTGTGATGGGTACCTAGTGATCATGCTCCAATGCTTCCCTATATAGGGGAATGGCATATTTATCCTCTTGGTTATACTACATTTCAACACTATATCATTTTTTAATATTTTGATTAATTTTTTAAAGTCACCCCTTTCTCATATTTAGTTTCCTAACCTAGGGTTTGACCACCCCTCTACCTCTATTTCCTTTCCTATCTATATCCATGTTTTGGTACCTGTATAACTTTCTATAAATAAATTTATGTTCTTTTTGAAGCATGAGGTTTTTTCACAACCAAAATTTTAGGTCATATTTGTCTAATTTCTTAATTTTAGGTTAATAGATCTAGTTGAAGTCATGATATCAGATGAGTTAATTCCTATGAGAATGAATTTAGTGTTCATTTCATATTTTACAATAATTTTCATGTTTTTAAGTGATGTGTATGTGTGTGTGATGGGTTCCAAGTTTGGAAAATTTTTAAAGGTACCAATTGGTTCACATAGTGTGAGGTATGCTAGGGTAAAGCCTCTTTAATGCGAATTAAGCGTATCACACATGGTTTTGAAATTTTAGAGTAGCTCAATTACCATTCCTCCAAAGGGTGTGAGATGTATTTGAGTCCGAAGGACCCCATAGTAATTACGAATCATATGATTGGAAAATAATTTCCTAGGTTGAGGCTATGTGAGAGGGGTTGTGATCTCTTGCATATTAGGGTCCTTTGGTATAAGTTTTAGTGAGTGATATGATTTGCGAATTGTATGGAAAGTGGGTTAGTTGTTCCTTGTGGACTAAAAAACCCCATATTAGGTGTTGGGTTATATTGATGTTGTTTATTTTGGTTAAATTTTCTATCCAGATAGGGGTTCTGGTTGTGTATGGACTTACTCCTTAAGGATTATTCCATGTATGTTGTAGTTGGTGAATGATAAATGGGTTCTATATGGGGGAATATACCTAGTGTGGGTTGATTCCTATTATATTTAGGAATTACTTATGCTAGAGTAATGGTTGGTTCTTAACTTGAATCAAGTAGCTTTCAGGAAGTGAAACCTATGGGTATAAATCTAACAACCCCTTAGTGCCCTTATAGGATTAGAGAATTGGAAGTATGAATAATAGAATGAGGGAATAGTTACACCTTGGGTGACCTTTTGGTTGGGTATTAGTCCTAGATTAATGAATTTATTAAATTATGAAGGTGATGATTGAGAGATCATAGATAGTTGAAGAAACCTAATGGGGTTGGTTTTGGAGATGCCTATGAGCTATCCTTGTGATATTCTCATTCTTGGGAAGTTACATTGGGTCAGTGGGTGAATATTTGACATTTCTTGATTATCTAATGTCCCTACTACTAGTTATTTTATATGTTGTGATTGATGATGTGGTGACCACATCCCGAGTAAGAGGATGGTGGCTGATGAAAATATTGTATGAGCATGTATTGAGTGGGAGTATGATGCCAGAGTGAGATAGTGTGACCACATCCCAGGGAAAGAATTGTATCCCCTGATGTGATCAAGTGACCATGAATTGAGTTATAGGAAGGTGGATCAAGTTGTGATGGCATGGATTCAGGGATATTAGGCCCTACTTGAGTGTGAGGTATAGATTTTGTTGTGATGATATGTGGCCTCCCATGAATGAGAGGGTGTTGGAATGGATAACTTAGAGCATTAGGGAATTGGTCTATGATGTGTTATGAGACCCTCACTGAGTGAGAGGGGATTTGTGAATGTGTTGATGAATGAAATGGTTGTGAGGCTACACCCTGATTGAGAGGGTGATGGTATGTGATATGGTATATGACATGGTATAAAACTGTACCTTGAGTTGAGGGTGGTGGTAAGAGAAAAGATATGAGATCGAGACATGGTGTGGGACCCTACCCTCAATGAGAGGGTAGTGGTATATATATTCTCTTATTGGTCCTAGTTAAAAGTAGTGGGACTAGGGCTTGGTTTCATTATGAGATTAATTATTCCATTAGAATTGTCCATATTAGTTGAGGTCAAGAATTGTGGTGTACTAGTTAGTACATGATGACCTGAAACATATGGTTGTGTGTTTTATTCTTATTTTCCATGCATAAACACACTGTATATTGTGGTATATATAATGAATCCCATTGGTGGTTACCTATTGAGATTATATCTCACACCCTATGTGGGAATATTGTAATGCATGAAAACCTTCATGTTTCACTATTAGGTGATAGGTTATACAATATATTTGGTCAGAGTATCTAGATGAAGATTAAGAGAATGGTTTAGGAAGGTACTGAGGTTTTGTAGTTGAAAATCCCATATTTTTTTTCTTTAGTTTACTTTAGTATTTTAATGGATTTATGGGTAATTATTTTATATTCTTGTTTTCTTGATATGAGTCACTTGATGTTCTAGAATTTTTATATTGTTTATTGATGATGTCCATATATTATATATATTCATTAAATTATATTATAATTTATGATATTATTTTTTATTATTCAATACTTATTTGATGGAACTAATAATATAGTGTCTCCAACTATTGGATATAGACTCTCACAACTTTTTGGTAGCCACTTGTGTATGGTTAGGAGTGACTGAGGTCACATGGAACTCTAGCTTAGGTTGATGGTCATTTAACCATGAAGGGGAATTAACACATTAAAATAATAACCTTTCTCAATGAACAATATACACTTTAACAAGATAATCTTATTAGAATCAAATAAAAACTAGAAACCCATTTTACACAACTAGTAAATAAAGAAAAATTTATTTAACTTTGGGTACAAATAGAACATTTAGAAGAGTCTACTTATTTCTCAAAGTAAAATATAGTTCCATGATCCTTTTACAATCTAAACCAATTCATGTGTTTTCCCCAAGATGTACTTATTTTTTGATCGTAATCTTAAAAAATATTTTTATCAATGAATGATCCTTATACACATGCATCTTGGCTCCAAAATCAATACACCACCCAGTCAATGTTGAAGCTATATAAACTTTAAATATAATTTTGATTAGATATTTACTAACCAAAATATTTTATTATTTTTTTACTTTACATAGATGGAGATACCTCACACAATTAAACTTTTTATCATAAAAAATTCTCTTTCTTATTTGAAGGATTACCTCTTATTAAATTATTTATGTTTTTTTTGTGTTGAAGGGTATTTTTATGTGAAGATTTATTCTTAATGATATTTAATTTAGAATTAAAACTATGTTCCATGAAATATTTTTTCATTATAAATTATTTTTCTATACAAAGTACTTTATAATGTTGTTCCATGGAAATATAATCACTTTTCTTAGTAAGGGACTTACTAAATTATTTTTAAATTAGTGTAAACATGGAATTTATTATACGAAATTGAAAAAATTATAGTAATTCCATATAAAGTGAACTCACTTTTTCATGATAACTTGTCACTAAGGAACTTCTTGAGTATATGTTTATTAGAAACCATTTGAAAATTGAGACACCTAGAAATAATCAAATTATTCATACTTAATCATGCGTTATTATTTATATTTTTTACTTTACTTGCAATGAATTCCATATTTTATATACCATATTTATTTTCCATAATAAAACATATAGCTAGTTTGATAGTGTGTTGAGAATATTTCCTTGAAAAAGAAGTTTATCTTCATTGTACTTATTCTTGAGTGGTCAAATGTGGTTTAATTCATCTAGATAAGGTGAATTTTTGGGTGATTCTATTGGATCAGGTGGAACTTGTAGAAATTTTTTATCAAGTAAATAATATATCTTCAGAACTGTAAGTAAGAAGATTATTTTGTCTTGCCACCAAGAGAGATTGTTTCCATCAAATCAGTCATGTGTGAACATTTCTTGGTTCATGAACATCAGAGAAATGAATCTATATTAATTGAATAAATCCTTAAGAATGTTAGAAAATATGGTGGCAAAAGTTTTTGTACTGAGTCATGCAAGAACACTATCCTTAAGGATTTAGTCTGCCAAAAACCATGTGTCAAATAGGAAATCCCAAAATCCCTAAGGATTCCATGGAACACTAAAGAGAAGAAACTATGATAGAAATTTTGTGTGGTTCGCTATTATGGTAAAGGAAATTCTTGGAGATTTTTTTCTCAACCGAGTAAATGTTTCCTGAAAATGAAACTTCCATACAATTTATAAAGCAATTTTTTTTGGAATAAAATGAGATAATATAACAACCCCATGTTACTTTTTAGGTTAATTATTTAAATTTTGGTTTATTTTATATTTTTTGGGAATTTTAATTATGTTTCTAGGTGTTTTAGGTGACCTTGGTGGTGTTTGTAACTATAGGCTACAAGTTGAAGACCATATCATAGCCTAGGGATTTATATAATGGTGTCTGTTATTTGGGAGAGGACCACATTTTAGCCAAGGGTTTTGTAAAAAAAGGGGACGTGTGTAACATCCTCATCCTAGGAGCCACTAAACTGGTGCCCCGAGCCAGGTATCCACATACCTCAAGCATGCCTCCCCATATGCTAGAGGTTTCCAACTAGCAGCAAGTGCCTAAAAGGTCATATGGTGAGACTATACCCACTTTACCAGAGTATTCCACAATATAAAATAAATAAAACAGTGGAAAAAATATATAATAACCAACGAACATGAATAAAAAAACATCTACCAAAGATGGGTTCAAAACATAGACAATAATAAATATGTCATGACATGCTAAACAATGCCAAGTGAACAAAACCCAAAAATAAAAAAACAATGGAATCCCCAAAATTGTTCCAACACTATGTCCAGAACCTCATCCATAAACATACCAAGCCTAAATAAACTACCAAAAAAATGTCATTTTACCTTATCCTAACATTCAAGTGTGAAGTATTTTTTGGTACCCAATGGTGCCCTGAGCAGGTTGTGAGTACAACTTAGTAGGACACCACCAACAATGCCTATAAATTATCTGGTATAAATAAATAGTGCATTCAAGTTCTAATATATGATAAGTAAATAAAATATAGTTTTGTGACATTAGTTAACTAAGTTCACTTAATTCATTCCTAGTATTTTTACCAATTTTATTACTTATACCATTATTCATACTTAATTCACTTTTATCATGTACTCAATAGATTAAGCATATTCATCAATATCAATGCATAAGGGGAGATAAATGAAGGTCCCTATCTCCAAATGGATAACACATCATCACATATAAAATACACTCACCATGGAGCATCTTTCCATGTTTTATCATAGAATTCAACCATTAGTGGAATAGAACTCCATCCCCTTCCATAATCTATGCATTTTTTGGTGGAGTTTAGAGCCTCAGTCTAACTTGACCCGTGGGTGTAGAACCTCATGTCAATACCCAACTCTATGAATCCATGTGAACATTCTTACATATATCTAATCACTACAAACATTCCACATCACAACCAACCATAAACAATACCAATATTAATATTACAATACATGACAACCATAATGGAAATTAATATTTTTCCACAATCCATTAACACATTTATCATTATTATCACATAGTCATTTAGACCAATTCCCATTTCCTATGCCTAAATCACTAATCATATTCACTATTTCCCAAAAAAAAACCATTTTGCACATAAAACCATTCCCCTATGTTAATTTAATTAACAAATTATTTATTTCTCATGTTTAGTCCACTTATGCATTTCAAGTATAAGACACGATTCATTTGTCACATTCCCATTAATCCCATTTAACCCATTTACATTCCAAGCCAAAAAATCCCTTAGCTGTTATCCACATCTTGATATAATTATCCATTTTCCTTTATTTAATCAACACATCAACCAATTTACATGTTTTACATGGGATCTACCTATTTATAAGTCTATTTCACCCCTAATGTTTCCATTAACCATGTTAAGGAGGGTTGACGCACCCCATGGGTGGTTGTAAATCAGTTAAGTCATCCTGTACGCATCCCACAGGGATCAAGAGGAGTTAAAATCCCCATTTAGGTGTTCATTTTACCAAATATCACTAAAACTATTCTAAGTGCAATAAGAGGTACCCAATAAATCAACCAAACATGCAAAAATTAACAGAATGACTATGGGATCTAAAATTTAGACCACCTACCTTAAATCCGTTCATGAAAACACTCTTAATCACTGTATTAGATCCCAATACAATCCTTATTTAAATCCTTAACCTAGATTCCACTATAAAAAGAGGGTTTTATGTATTTTGAAGAAAATTTCCCAAGATACGAACCCTAATACGTAAAATATAATAAAAGAGAGGATTATAATTACCTAGAGCTTCAATCTGTAACTGACGACGCTCCAAATAAACTAGAGATGAAGGATAATCACCTTTGGAAAGTATTGGTCACTAGGTTTCATCACTAGGGATGTAATGGAAGAAATGGGGATGAAAAATTAGTGGGAACTTAAAATCCCATAGTGGTAATTTTGTAAAATTTTCAACTTTATTAGGCTGCACGATTTACCCACACGGTTTTCCAAACCATACGAAAACCGTGTGAACGCCACTGTCCATGGAGAGTTGGGTATCACAGTTACTCAGGTAGTTTCACATGGTTTGAATAACCATGCATCAACTGTGCAATATTCCACTTCCCAAGGTTGCATGATTTTCCTGGGTAGGCCGCACGATTTCTTAATCGTGTGCCAACCATGCACCTTGCACAAATTTTTTCCGATTTTCCTTTATTTTGTGTCCCAAACCTCAAAAACACACCCAAGATTCCTCATACTCCCAAGAAGCATTTAATTAACCAAAATAATATATTGAAACCAAAATTAAATAGGGAAATACCTCCCAAAAAATCTGTGATCTTACAACCTCACCACCTTATAATGGCTCGTCCTCAACCCGCAATTCCCGAGCATCACTAAGCTTCCTAGGAAAAAATATTGGGCCATTGAGCCTGCATATCTAACCCCATTTACCAATTTTATTATTGAAATATTACATGTTGACATAAGATTAAAATGAAGGGAATAGTCTTTCCTCAAAATAATTTCTCATTATGATCCATGATATGAATTGGGTGCTCCTCAAAGGATGCATCAACCTCAAGCTCTACATACTCCTCATTAATCACATGAGATAGGTCAGGGTGATAATGTTAAATATTTGAAACATGAAAAACAATGTTCATTTCACTATACCATTTTAGATGATCCAATTAGTAAGCCAACGACCCAATCCTCTCAAATGGCCCTACATACTTGGGTGCAAAATTGCCCTATTTCTGAATCAAAAAATGACCCAACCTTGGAGACACCCGAAGAAAAACACTATCACCCACTATAAACTCAAGAGGTATACGACGCCAATGTGAATATAAATTATGTATAATTTGCTACATTTTAATATGTTTACAAATAAATATAATATTTTCTGATGTCTCCTTCATTATACTTGATCCCAACCACTTAGACTCCCTAGCTTCTAACCAACACAACAGAGATCTACACGGTCTCCCATAGAGTGCCTCAAAAGGTTACATATGAATCATTGCCTAAAAAGTGTTTTTATAGGAAAAATAAATAATAAATAAGTGTTTCTACCATGATACACCAAAATATATGACTCAACCCCTCAACATATCCTCAATCACTTGAATTTTATGTTCTGACTACCCATCTGTTTGTGGGTGATAAGTTATACTAAGAAATACCTGGGTACCGAGCACTTTCTTCAATACCTACCAAAAGAATGTTGTAAAATGAAAATCATGATTCAAAACTATAGTTCTTGGCACACTATGTAACCAAACTATTTCTTTAACATATAACTCACTCAACTGATCAACAGTGAATGTTTCCTGAGTCATCAAGAAATGTGCCTCCTTAGTCAATCGATCCAGAACTATCCAAACTACACCGTTATTACAAGGTTTCCATAGAAGACCCACTACGAATTCCATCATTACGTCATCCCAATTACACTCAAGAATAGTTAATGTATGTAACAAACCACTTGGGCACTAATGCCTGACCTTCACCTGCTGACATATAAGGCATCATGCCCCAAAACCCACAACCTCTTTCTTAATTCCCAACCACCAAAACTTTCTACAAAGATCACGATACATCTTAGTCAAACCAGGATGAAATTCACAATTAAATTAATGGAACTCATGTGTTAACTCTACTTGTATACATACCATCACAACCACTTATTCACAAATACAAAAAATGAAATCCACATCAACAACCCAACTAGAAGGTGACTTCCCACCTTTAAGAGATTCCTTTATAGTTAAACACTCTAGATCCTAAAGATGAATCTTCTTGATCCATATCTAAAGAATAAAATCAAATTCTATGGACACAAGGGTCATATACCCCTGCAAATGCTATAAATCCAAATGTATTTTGGCAAACAATGCTATAATCTTCCACTCAGAGTTTGATTCCCACACTGCCTAATTCTGAGTCTTCTGATTCAGGGCATCTGCAACACTATTCCCTTTTCCTGGATTGTAAAGTAAATCGAAGTCAACATATTTCAAGTATTCAACCAATATTCACTGATTAAGATTCAAATCATGCTAAAATAATAAGTAATTAAGACTTTTATGGTCATTATACATCATAAAACTCTCTGCCAATAAGTAATTCCTCTAACACTTTAAGGATTACATCATCTCAACTTACTTGACATCATGAGTAGGGTAATTTATTTCATGGATCCTAAACTATATTTACCCATATGATAAAACCAAATAATCCTAAATTAATAATTCCCCAAGTATAACACTATACACATAAAAAAACAAGGTTCACCTCTCACCTTGTTTAGGTAAGATCAGGATTGGTGCGGCTGTCAACTTGTTATTTAACTCTTGAAAATCATTTTCACAGGCCACATAACACTAAAATTTAACTATATTCTTGGTTAAACCTGAGAATGACACTGAATAATTGTAGAAATACTTAATAATCCTTCAGTAACAACCAACCAATTCCAATAAACTCTGAACGTCAAAGACATTCATGGGATACTCCCAAGATACAAGATCTTACACTTTCTCCGGATCCACTGACACACCTGCCTTGATGATAATGTGACCCAATAATTTCAATCTATATTTCCAAAAATGACATTTTGATATGTTAGTGTAATGAATATTATGTCTTAGTGTACATAGAATGATGTCAAGAAGTTTTTCATGATCATCATGAGTTCTTGAGTACATGAAGATGTCATCGATAAAGACACCCATGAACTGATCCATATATGGGTAAAAATAGTTGGTTTATTAAATCTATGAATAGAGATGGTGCATTTTTTCAACCCAAATGACATCACCACAAACTCATACAAACTATACTTTCTTATAAAGGTATTCCACAATATATCATAAGACGTAACCCTATGCTGGTGATGTACTGATCTCAAATCGATTTTAAAAAATGCCGAAGAACCTATCAGATGGTCAAACATATTTTCTATTTGAGGAAGAGGGTATGAGTTCTTAATATTAATTTAATTAAACTTCCTATAATCAACACAAAGTTTTAATGATCTATCATACTTCATGGAAAACAAAACTGGGGATCCTAAAGGTGTCGTACTAGGATGAATGAAACGTTTTCTCTATAACTCCTATAACAAAGCCTTAACAACCTATAATGATGCTGGAATCATTCTATATAGTATAATGGAAACTGGTTCCTCCACTAGAAGAAACTCGATCATAAACTTAACATCTCTCTTAGGTGTAAGACTTGAGAAATCCTTAGTAAAAACATCCTGAAACTGATCTAATGTAGGTGGAAATTCATGTTTCTCAACACCTCCATCATCAAACACAATACAAGCCACTTAGGCCGTGAGTTCTCCAAAACGATGATAAACTAGCACCACACATCTCACTCAAAAATCTCACTCACCCCAAAGGACATAAGTGTATCCATTATGAGATGTGAACATTACCTAATGAAGGTAACAATTGATATGGTCTTGGTACAACACTAACCAATCCATACCCAGTATTAGATCAAAACCTAACATCTCGAGGATGAACAAGTCCCACAAATACTAGTACCGACCAACCTCCATAGAACAACTTTTACATCACCCGATACCATCATATCACACCCTGAATGGAGTATCGATTCACATAACCCCACACACACATTCCACAAATATGACCAACATAATAACAAAATAATTAGATATAAAAGAGTGTGTGGAAACTCTATCGAATAATGCACTAGAAATCATAGAAGCTACAAGAATCATACCTCGAACTATAGATAGTCTAGCCTCACCACCTCTAGGTGTAGAATGAACTGGGTGAATCTGACCTTCCCTTATATACTAGGCCCCATTCTGAGTACCCAACATTGAACTACCCTACTGGTATGAATGCTCTCACCCTAGAGTTCCATGTACACCACCCCTACCAATACGGCCCATGGAACTCTAACTACCTACCTGATATAAGGTAAACAACCTCCTTCCTGCACTTGAAATATACCTATATCCTCTATCCATTACCAACTATCGAGGGTTCCTACAGAACCTCTATACATGTTCCATTCTAACACACAACTGACACTCAATTGGTGGTCAGGGACACTAATTGTGCATGTGCCCCTACTTACCCCACTTGTAACAGAACACATAATCCCACCCTGGGAGGTTGACCCTCTATCCTAACTACTCTACATGATTTCACCCTTATAGAAACTACCCAAATGATTATTCTTTCCTTCATAAGACACACCACTCATCCGCCCAACTGGTACCACAAGTCCATTACCTGAATCTCTCTTTAAGTTCCCTTCCGAGATATATTCCTAATCCGCCACCTCTGTAAACCTTTTCAAATGAAAAATAGTCACCTAGGACCTAACCTCATACCAAATCCCATCCTATAAAATTTTTTCTACAAATGAATCACCTCCTACTAACACTGGAATGAAGCATTGAAAATCGATGAAATTATAGCATCCCGCCTTTTTATCTCATAAACTTTCATTACATTTTACAAAACTGAGGATCTTTAAGGTTTTGTGTCTTGGAAACCAGGAACTTAATACATGAAAACATAATTTTTTTTTTAAAAAACTTGAAAGGATTCTCCTCATATTCATCCTAGGTTCATTACTACATCTCATAACCTGGAGAGATACATCAAAAAAAAGGGTGAGCAGAAGGCCCAGTAAGGGAAACAAGAGAAACATTTTACATGTGAACTTGAGATACTTCAATAAGGTCACGAAAAGAACTTTAAGGCATGAGAAAGAAATCATGAGGCATATCATAATGAAAATAAAATTTTTCATAACTTGAATATGTGGCTGCAATATTTAATATTGACAATAATTTTGTTTCACCAAGGTCCATCCCCAAGGTGTCATTAAAATTACCAAGGTTATTCACCAATGTATCAGTCTAAAAAGTCATCTCTAGAGATTAAGTCTTTACCCAATGCATTGGAGCGATATCAGGGCACACCCTTAAATTTTCCTTTATTATCATGTGAGACACATATATCATCATCAATCATTTCATAAAAAACCCATATAGCATAAAAGAAATGGGTTTCATTTCATAATCATAACGTTTTATAAACTACTTTAAAGACAAGATCTTTATGTCACTTTAAACCCACAGAAAAGGGAAAGAGAGTTTCATGTATGTAAATACCAGAATTTAAAATAGAACATTTGGATATATATGTGAATACCCCTATAGAAATAAGATCTTTTCGCATTCACTTAATAACATAAAATAATTTTGAGATAAAGAGGGAGGCATTTTGAGACGAAAACTATGCAGCATAACGTCTACGATACATGGTTTCAGAAAACATTGAAAAGAGAGGGGACATGGGTCACCCATTCAAAAATGATACATAAAATAGTAGGGGAACAGAATATATAGTATTTAAGAACATGGTAATAAAATTTGAATGATATACCATATGAAACGAAGAACATGAAAGGAAGACAAAAATAAGATTTCTCTTATGAGAATTCGGCAGCCTAACGACGTCACTTAAAACTTCCAAAAATGGATTGATGAGATCAAATAGGGTCTCTCATCATATGAAAATAAATGATCAGTATGATAGATATAGAGATCATACCCCAACATAATAAAAAGTAACTTGAAAGACTTGACATGAAAGTAGATCTTGAAAATGAGAAGGGTGAAAGAACCCCTTAGAAATTCGGCAGCCTAACGACGCCACTTAAACTTCAACAAAAATGAATTGATGAGATCAAATAGGGTCTCTCATCATATGAACATAAATGATCAGTATGATAGATATAGAGATCATACCCCAACATAATAAAAAGGAACTTGAAATACTTGACATGAAAGTAGATCTTGAAAACGAGAAGGGTGAAAGAACCCCTTAGAAATTCGGCAGCCTAACGGTGCCACTTAGACTTCAACAAAAATGAATTGATGAGATCAAATAGGGTATCTAATCATATGAACATAAAAGACCAGTATAAATATATTTATAGATCATACACCAACATAATAAAAAGGAACTTGCAAGACTTGACATGGAATTAGAACTTTGAAAAAGGAGAAAGGTGAAAGAACCACTTAAAAATTCAGCAGCCTAACGACGCCACTTAAAACATCAAAATACTGAATTGAAGAGATAAAATGGGGTATCTCATCATATGATCATAAAAGACCAGTATGATAAATTTAGAGATCATACCCCAGAATAATAAAAAGTAACTTGAAATACTTTACATGAAAATACAACTTAAAAAATGAGAAGGGTGAAAGAATCTCTTAAAAATTCGGTAGCCTAACGACGCCACATAAACATTATTAAAACGAATTGATGAGAGAAAGAGGGGGTCTCTCATCATATGAACATAAAAAGTACAGTAGGATGAATATAAAAGAACATCCTCCAACATAAGAACATGGAGCATAAAAGATATGACATAAAAGAGAGTACTTGAAAAGAATGAGAGAGGTTAAATCCCTTATCTTAAAACGCAACTCTTAAAACTCAATGGTTGGGACCTTGAGGGCTTGGGGGCACATTGGGAGGACTTCTTGAGAGGTAATGAGACTATAATTTCGTTTGGGGAGAGTGGGGAGTCGAAATGGATGAGAGGATGGCTTGATATTTATAGGGAAAGTGAGGGGACAAGGCATTAATGGCCAAGGGACACCTCAAAAGTGGGTTTCTCAAAACCATGTGCTCTCCCAAGATATTTCCCATGAAGTTAGGCCACATGGGGCCCCCAATACAATAATGCATCACCTTTGGTCGGAAAACCCATAAAATATCTCATGAAATCATCATGACACAGTTATGATGTCATTAAACATACTGAAACCCTAAAACTGTATTTTTACTATTCACTAAAAATTCAACTTTCTCAAAAAAATCCCAAAATTTAACCTTAACCAAATATCAATGCACTGATTTCAAAAATGAACTCCATTTTATAAAAATAATTTTCTAAATATTTTTAATTTAATTTTTAATTAAAAAACACTATTCACCTGAAAAAACTAATACTTGAATAATAATTTATGAAACCGTTATTTAACCATTTTGTTGAATCACATTACTTAATCAAGGTTCCTAGATTATATTAATACTTTAATTAAGTGAGATTACTAATCCATTTGGTCACATTACTAATCCTAAGAATAAAATCACTATTCATAATTTACTATTCATCAAAAATCAAGTTGATCTTATTAGACTCTAAATTTCGTACTGAACATAATTGTAGAAGACCATTTTTTGAAAATCATTACACATTTTTAATTATTTATGGTTTACATAAACATTTTTTAAAATATCCTTTTTCTAAAATTCAACAAAATATGCATACTGTATTTATCCAGACATTTGAAAAATCATAAACTTCATCATAAGAAGAAATCAAAATTTTTATTTTAAAAAAAGGGTTACACAAGGTAGTTACGACCTCCTTACATAGCCCCTTATCACACCAGCATATGACCTAAGTGTAAGATGTGCTAAGGTGAGAGAATTCGAGGGAGGCTCGGCCAACATCACATGAGTAGTAATTTCTATCAGTTTGAACTTCTCGCGAAGGAGATTCTGTTTTAGCTTCACACGATGAAGTTCGACGTGGGTTTGGTCCAGAGAAAAGCCCAGTGGTGCTACCTCCTTCCCAAGTTCTGTTAGATGGGCTTCGATCAGTCCTAGACTACTGGGTGAGGCCATCGAATCTTCTTTCTATATTAATTAACCAAGATTACTTGTATTTAGAGACAATAATCGAAACATTTAGTTTCCAGTGGTCATATTGACCAATGGTCATATAACAGTCAAAACCCAACGGTCTCATTTTAATTATACTCATGTTATCAAATGAAACATTTTTGTTGAGTATAAAAATAAAATAAAATTACACAAAAAATTAGGATACAAGATATATTCAAAATTTCGGGTCGTTACAATCTTCCCCCCTTAAGAAATTGCGTCCTCGCAATCTTTAAAATTGGGTTTCGAAATTTCATTGAAATTCCCACATCAGAAAAAGAGTCAGTAAAACTATTACTTTAAAAGAAAGAAAGGGAAGTACAAAGGTCACCCGAGTTAACCCACACTAGGATTCCATGTAGGAAAACATGGACATGGAGGAGAAAACAAAGGGTCAAGTTCTGAGGGAGAGTGATAGAAAACACGATTATAAGAAAGTTAACCATAAGAAAATCACAAACATATGATCTGTGTAAATGGTCTTTGATTACCTAGTAGGAAACGTAACCCAAAAACTTTTTTGTTTTATGTTCCTTTTCATAATTTTGAGGAATTCATTTACTACATAGAATAAAAACATAAGAAAATATACCTACCTTCATGTAGAGTTTCATCCTTTAATAAGTTTCTACCAAAACTAATCTTTTCTCCAAACGATGAGCATTCAAAACTACTTGGTCTCATCAAAACACAAGAATCATATTCTAGAGAATCACATAATCCACAAAATATTAACTATCTATTTCTTCTATCTTTAAACATTATCCCAAAAACAGAAAGGTTAAGGTAAAAAAAACTCTTCAAAAAGAAAGAATCCCATAGGAATGGAAACTACTTTTAAATCTTCAAGGTTCCATGGTACTAACCAAAGTTCATCATAGACCATTCCATAAATAATGGTCCTTAAGATTCCTCAAAATAAACCAAACTAAGATTGAAACCCAAATAGAAGAAGGATTTGATAACATAGACTTCCAAAATAAACTTCATTGTTCATCTCCAAACAACATCAACCACTCCTAACATCTTATAATAAACGTAGCTAACCTAAACATATTTTACCCAAGATAGGTTAATCATTCCCATAATTAACCTAAATTACTATAAGTCCACCTTAAATTCATCAATTCTTCAAAATATAAGTCAACCTTACTCCTCAATGAAAATACCATAGTAATCTATTTACCTCGATCATATAGGGTCCCTAAAATAGTGAACGTCTTCCAAAATAATAATCATCTTTTAATCCCCTAATAATCTTTGTCATATTAATATGGAAATCATCACATTTACTATCACATTGGTTGTTGGGACATGTTCTTCCATTTCTCGCCATTAACTACGAAAAAAGTACAATTAGGGGCTTGAATACTTAGCCAATAATCATGAAAAGGAACTTAAAGCATAGAAGGATAACTTTTAGAAGAAAAGTATGCCCTAACTTGTGATCCCCTAGGTTCCCATCTAGGTTATCCATGATCATATATTCTTATGTGAATCTTTATTTTATTTTACCTTTGTTCCTTTAACAATGGTTCATACTATGCTTATGAATTTACCAAAACATATCCCCTGGGAGTGTCGTAACCAAGAGTGCAGCAAGGCCCGTTTTCATGTACCAGTTCCCGTTTGAGTCTATCTCAAAGCAGTGTTTTTGGGTTTTACCCCTATGTACATCTGTGCCAGATCCACCTCTACCTGCTCGTATCCAGACAGGGATGTATTTGCTTGGCAACCCATTACTCAATACTCACCAAAATATCAGGAATATTTCCTATATATAAACTTTTCTATAGGATTATTCCTAAAGTTTTCATATCCTAATTTCCACAAATAACTAAACCATCCTTTGATACCAACTATAGCATCCCTCCTTTTTATCACATAAAATTTCATTACATTTTACAAAACCGAGGATCTTTAAGGTTTAGTGTCTTCGAAACCAGGAACTTAATACATGAAAACATAAAAAATTCTTCTTAAAAACTTGAAAGGCTTCTCCTCATGTTCATCCTAGGTTCATTACTGCATCTCATAACCTGGGGACATACATCAAAAGAAAGGGTGAGCATAAGGCCCAGTAAGGGAAACAAGAGAAACATTTTACATGTGAACTTGAGATACTTTAATAAGGCCATGAAAAGAATTTTAAGGAATGAGAAATAAATCATGAGGCATATCATAATGAAAATAACATTTTTCATAACTTGAAGATGTGTCTGAAACATTTAATATTGAAAATCATTTCGTTTCACCAAGTTCCATCCCCAAGGTGTCATTAAAATTACCAAGGTTATTCACCAAGGTATCAGTCTAAAAAGTCATCTCTAGAGATTAAGTCTTTACCCAATGCATTGGAGCGCTATCAGGGCGCACCCTTAAATTTTCCTTTATTATCATGTGATCCACATATATCATCATCAATAATTTCATAAACAACCCATATAGCATAAAATAAATGGGTTTCATTTCATAATCATAACGTTTTAAAAACTGCTTTAAAGACATGATCTTTATGTCACTTTAAACCCACGGAAAAGGGAAAGTGGGTTTCATGTATGTAAATCCTAGAATTTAAAATAGAACATTTGGATATATATGTGAATACCCCTGTAGAAATAAGAGCTTTTAGTATTAACTTAATAACATAAAATAATTTTGAGATAAAGAGGGAGGCATTTTGAGACAAAAACTATGCAGCATAACGTCTACGATACATGGTTTTAGAAAACATTGAAAAGAGAGGGGACATGGGTCACCCACTCAAAAATGATACATAAAATAGTAGGGGAACAGAATATATAGTATTTAAGAACATGGTAATGAAATTTTAATGATATACCATATGAAACGAAGAACTTGAAAGGAAGATAAAAATAAGATTTCTCTTATGAGAATTCGGCAGCCTAACGACGTCACTTAAAACTTCCAAAAATGGATTGACGAGATCAAATCGGGTCTATCATCATATGAAAATAAATGATAAGTATGATAGATATAGATATCATACCACAACGTAATAAAAAGGAATTTTAAATACTTGACAAGAAAGTAGATCTTGAAAATGAGAAGGGTGAAAGAACCCCTTAGAAATTCGGTAGCCTAACGACGCCACTTAAACTTCAACAAAAATGAATTGATGAGATCAAATAGGGTATCTCATCATATGAACCTAAATGATTAGTATGATAGATATAGAGATAATATCCCAACATAATAAAAAGGAACTTGAAATACTTGACATGAAAGTAGATCTTGAAAACGAGAAGGGTGAAAGAACCCCTTAGAAATTTGGCAGCCTAACGGCGCCACTTAAACTTCAAAAAAAATGAATTGATGAGATCAAATAGGGTATCTCATCATATGAACATAAAATATCAGTATGATAGATTTAGATATCATACCCCAACATAATAAAAAGGAACTTGCAGGACTTGACATGGAATTAGATCTTTGAAAAAGGAGAAAGGTGAAAGAACCACTTAAAAATTCGGCAGCCTAACGGCGCCACTTAAAACATCAAAATAAGGAATTGAAGAGATCAAATGGGGTCTCTCATCATATGATCATAAAAGATCAGTATGATAAATTTAGATATCATACCCCAGCATAATAAAAAGGAACTTGAAATACTTTACATGAAAATAGAACTTAAAAAACGAGAAGGGTGAAAGAATCTCTTAAAAATTCGGCAGCCTAACGGCGCCACATAAACATTCTTAAAACGAATTGATGAGAGAAATAGGGGGTATCTCATCATATGAACATAAAAAGGACAGTATGATGAATATAAAATAACATCCTCCAACATAAGAACATGAAGCATAAAAGATATGACATAAAAGAGAGTACTTGAAAAGAATGAGAGAGGTCGGATCCCTTACCTTAAAACGTAACTCTTAAAACTCAAAGGTTGGGACCTTGAGGGATCGGGGGAACCTTGGGAGGACTCCTTGAGAGGTAATGAGACCAGAACTTTGTTGGGGGAGAGTGGGGATTCGAAATGGATGAGAGGATGGCTTGGTATTTATAGGGAAAGTGAGGGGACAAGGCATTAATGGCCAAGGGACACCTCAAAAGTGGGTTTCTCAAAACCATGTGCTCTCCCAAGATATTTCCCATGAAGTTAGGCCACATGGGGCCCCCAATACAATAATTCATCACCTTTGGTCGTCCAGCCTATAAAATATCTCATGACATCATCATGACACAGTTATGATGTCATTAAACATACTGAAACCCTAAAACTGTATTTTTACTATTCACTGAAAATTCAACTTTCTCAGAAAAATCCCAAAATTTCGCCTTAACCAAATTTAAATGCACTGATTTCAAAAATGAACTCCATTTTATAAATATAATTTTCTAAATATTTTTAATTTAATTTTTAATTAAAAAACACTATTCACCTGAAAAAACTAATACTTGAATAATAATTTATGAAACCATTATTTAACCATTTTATTGAATCACATTACTTAATCAAGGTGCCTAGATTGTATTAATACTTTCATTAAGTGAGATTACTAATCCATTTGGTCACATTACTAATCCTAAGCATAAAGTCACTATTCATAATTTACTATTCATCAAAAATCAAGTTGATCTTATTAGACTCTAAATTTCATACTGAACATAATTGTAGAAGACCATTTTTTGAAAATCATTACACATTTTTAATTATTTATGGTTTACATAATTTTTTTTTAAAATATCATTTTTCTAAAATTCATCAAAATATGCATACTTTATTTATCCAGACATTTGAAAATTCTTAAACTTCATCATAAGAAGAAATCAAATTTTTTATTTAAAACAAAGGGTTACACAAGGCAGTTACGGTCTCTTTACATAGCCCCTTTTCACACCAGCATAGGACCTAAGTGTAAGGTGTGCTAAGGTGAGAGAATCCAAGGGAAGATCGACCAACATCGCATGAGTAGTAATTTCTATCAGTTTGAACTTCTCGTGAAGGAGATTCCGTTCTAGCTTCACACGATGAAGTTCGGCTTGGGTTTGGTCCAGAGCAAAGCCCAGTGGTGCTACCTCCTTCCCAAGTTCTATTAGATGGGCTTCGATCAGTCCAAGACTACTGGGTGAGGCCATCAAATCTTCTTTCTATATTAATTAACCATGATTACTTGTATTTAGAGACAATAATCTAAACGTTTAGTTTCCAGTGGTCATATTGACCAATGGTTATATAACAGTCAAAACCCAACGGTCTCATTTTAATTATACTCATGTTATCAAATGAAACATTTTTGTTGAGTATAAAAATAAAATAAAATAACACACAAAATTAGGATACAAGATTTATTCAAAATTTCGGGTCGTTACAGAAATAGCTAGCATAATCCACCACCGACAAAGCCCCTTGGGTCAAAATCATAAAATCCATATCATTATTATGCCTCAAGGTCTCTGTATAGAAATTTTCCAAGAAACATTTCCTAGAAATCATTCCAAATCATTCCTTCAACTTTTTCAATCTACACCATGTGTCCCACCAATGCTTTTCCTGACCTCACAACATATACGCCACCAAGTTCAATTTCTTCTTGGAAGGAGTCTCCAAATGGTCAATAATTACTTGGATAGAATCTATAAAGAACTCAAATACCTCTGGACCACCCTCTCTAGTTAAGGTAGGAGGGTTCTACAACTAAAACTACTTGGTCGTCTCAAACATGCTCAACACAAACCACAATGGGTCTCATTACATCATTTTCATGAAGCGAGTGAGGTTTTCATGAAATTTATCTTATCTATTTTCTTAAATCACCACATTATCTTACCCCTCTATTATAGGAGTGTTTATGGAATCATATTCTTATCTCCTTGCTGACACACATCTATATGGTGTAATTTCTCTATAATGCCAAATACGAGCTTTAGAACACATAACATAAAGCTTATAAAATTCAAATAAAAGAAGGCTCTCTACTAGTGTTAAACAATCCACTGTATATAATATCCCGAAGGTCTTATTCACATCCCAAACACTACCCTTGACCATCCCTATCAATGACCATGGCTAATATGGGTAATCCAACTTAAATGTTTATAATTCTTACATTAGAAATCATTTTAAACTATTTTCATACTTACCACACAAATATTTACCCCAAGGCACATTTCCGATTTCAGAAATTACTACAACTACCATTTTGACCCATATATAACCACTTTTAAGCATAATTCCTTAAACATTATTATTTATTCCCTTTTTAACCATTTTAATCATTTTGTTAGACACCATTTCTTCAATTTTGAGAAAATAAAATGCATTCTACCATTTATGTCATACACACCCATCATGTGCGTGTACCTACCATGATGCATGTCACTTATATACTTAGGTGCCTAGAATGATGCATGGATTTACAACCCTGTTCCATTTCATCCATGATTAAAATATCTTAAAACTATTATATAACACAAAAAGTGCATTACCTAATGGTGAAATATCATCAAATGTAACAACACACATAAAAAATAATAATTCCCACCATAGGTGACTTGTATTTTCCCCCATATATGGGTTAACTAATCCTAAGAACGATCTCATTACCAATCCGCAATACCTTCATAACCTCATATTTATCATCCCCAAATAGTAAGTCATAAAAATACCTCCTCTGGTACCACTTTTTAATGTCCTCGACCCAGGATCCACTAAATCGATGCCTCGATTTGGATCGCCACATGACTACAAGCATGCCTCCCCATGTTCTAGAGGTTAATAATTAGTAGAGAGGGTCTAAAAGGTCATATAGGGAGACTATACCCTTTTTTTCAGAGTAAAACACCTTATAAAATAAATAAAGTAGTGAAAAAACATATAATAACCGATTAACATTCATAAACAAACATCTCTCGATGATGGGTACAAAACATATCCGACAGTAAATATGTCATGACATGATAAACAATGACAAGTGAACAAAACCAAAAATATAGGCAAACAACATAATACCCAAAATGGTCCTGACTCCATGTTCGGAACCTCGTCCATATACATCCCAAGATAGACTCAACTCCCAAGAATAGGGCCTTCAATCTTATCATGACTTTCAAGTTTGAATTCTTCTCAGGTACCCAATGGCAGCCAGAACAGTTTGTGAGTAAAACATAGTAGGCCACCACCATCAATGTCTATAAAATATCCACTCTAGGTAAATAGTGCATGAAAGTGATAATATATGACTAATAAATAAAATATAGTTTGGTGAAATTAGTTTACCAGGTTCACTTAAGTCATTCCATGTATTATTTCCAATTTCATTACTTATACCATTTTCAATACTTAATTCACTTTCATCACGTGCTTAATAGATTAGAAATATTCATCAATATCAATGAATATGGGTATCTAAATCAAGTTACATATCTCACAAGGGATAAAACATCATCATATATACAACACAGTCACCTTGAAGCCTCAGTCTAGGAGGTCTCATCGAATGAAACCATTAGGTGAATAGAAATCCATCTCTTTCCCTAATCTATTCATTTTGGGGTGGAGTTTAGAGCCTCAATCTAACTTGATCCGTGGGCATAGAACCTCATGTCAATACCCTACTCTACAAAGCAATGTGAACATGATTATATATATCTAATCACCATACACATACCACATCACAACCTACCATAACCAATACTAATATAAATATCACAATCCATGACAACCACAAAGAGAATTAATATTTTTCCACAATCCATTAACATATTTACCATTATTATCACATAATCATTTAATCCAATTCCCATTTCCTATGCCTAACTCACTTAGAATATTCACTAGTTCCACAAAACTAAGACATTTTCTACATAAAACCACTCACCTATATTAATTCACTTAACACAGTCTTTATTTCCCATGTTTAGTCTGCTTATGAATTTCAAGTACAAGACACGACTCATTTGACAGGTTCCCATTAATCCCATTTAACCCATTTACATGCCAATATAAACAATACCTTATCCATTATCCACATCTAGACATAATTATACATTTTTCCTTATTTGATCATCACATTAACCAATTTACATGTTCGACATGGTATCTACCTATTCACAAGTCAATTTCACCCTAAAGTTTCTGTTAACCATGTTTGGGAGGGTCGACACATCCCATGGGTGGCCCTAAACCGGTCAAGTCATCCCCTACGCATCCCATGGGGTTAAATAGGAGTTTAAATCCTCATTTATTTTTTAATTTTACCAAATATCACTAAAAATATTCAAATCACACAAAGAGGTACCCAAGAACTCAACCAAACATGCAAAAATTAACACAATGACTATATAATATAACTTATTGAACACCTAACTCAAATCTGTTGATGTACAAATTCATAATATTTTCCATATCCCCAATACAAACCCCATTTATATCCTTAGACTATATTCCACTGAAAAAATACAGTTTTAGGGATTCAGAAGAAGATTTCCCAAGAAACAAACCGTAATCAGGGAAAGAGAAGAAAGAATAGGATTAGACTTACCAAAAGCTTCAATACACAACTAATGGTGATCCAAACAACTGAGATTTGAAGGAGAATCAACCTTGGGAATTATTAGTCACTAGGGTTCATCACTAGGGATACAAGGTAGGAAATGGGAAAGATAAATGAGTGGGAACTTAAAATCCAATAGTGTAATTTTTTGTAAAATTTTCAACTTTACTGGGCCGCATGGTTTACCTGCATAGTTTTCCAAACCATGTGGAAATTATGAAAAAGACACAATCCAATGGGAGTTGGGTCTCATGATTTACTATGTATTTCCACATGGTTTTACTAACCATGCACCAACCATGTGATATGCCACTTTCCAAGGTTGAATAGTTTTCTTAGGTAGGTCGCACGGTCTGCATAACCATGCACCAATCGTGATCCTTGAAAATATTTGTCCAAATTTCCTTCCTTTTATGTCTGAATATATGGAAATCCCCTGTGATTCCTTATACTCATGGGAATCATTTTATTAACAAATACAATAAATTGAATCCAAAATTAAATAAGGGCATACCTCCATGAAATCCTGGATCTTACAATGTGCAACTGTATACCCTTACATAAAGATTTTTTATTCGGTTGGGAGTATAATCTATGCCAAATTTTATAGGGTTTTCTATGGAGGGTGTTTCATAAGAGTTTCATGGTTGTTGAATAAGGGTTAAGGAAAAATACCATGCCATATGGTCATCATATCACTATGGATATTGTTTGATAAGGGTAGATTTAGAGTTGTTTAAAGATGTAAGGGTGCTACATAACAGCTAAATAGTTCCTTTAAGTCATAATATTAGATACCATACTATAGTGTTTTGGGTTCTTAGAGTGATCCATGATGTAGGATAGAGGATATTCCATAGAGAGTGTTTGTTGGGGTACTCCACACTATAGAATAGAGGCTATGGTTTCTAGGGAATAAAAGCCTAGCTCTACCCATTGGGGAACTTCCACACCATATCCCTAGGGGATACACTTCAAGGGGTTCCTAGGGGGCCACCAAACTATATCTATAAGGGCTATGCTATGGAGGAGTCAACCCATTTTTTTGTAAAATGTGAATATATTATTTTACCATTATTGATTTTAAGGGGATATTCTCTCATTACACCCTTACTCCATTCGACTCGAAGGGGCTCATGACCTAGGGAACTTTTCTACCTACCCTCTTCATTTTTATCTTCTCCTCTATAGATTCCAATTGGATTTATTGAGGTAAACTCCTATATTTCTATTCTTTTACATTCTTCCTTCCTCCTCCTCCCTTTATATATTTGTTTCACTTCCTCCCCAGAACTCTATAGATTTATATGGTTAGATTAGGGTTCCAGGGTGTTTCTAAGTTAGGGATTTGGGTTTGTAGAGCTTGTCTATGTCATCTTATTCCTTTTTTGGTTCCCCATAAAAGGTGAAACAATCTGGATTAACATGACTATATTCCCTCTCATATGAGATATGTATTTTTGTGAAAAAAAATTAAATGTAATTTCATTGTGTGCTTAAGAATTTTGAATGTTTTATTTGTTAATTTACTCTTATATGTGACTTATTTATTTGGTTTAGAAGTGTTTTTAAAGTGATTCATCACTTTGAATAAATAGTATTTGATGGCGTTTTCATGTTTTTTAAGGAATGGTAAAATGAAAATTTCTTTTTGAAACCTCATAAATATTTATTCAAAAATGGGTATTGAATTATAAAGAGATTTGACCCCTTCTAGGCCCCAGAATAGATATAAAAGTGGGGTTTTTGAAAATTTAAGTGTTTTAATAAAAGAAAGAAATGTTTCTTTAAATAATATTATAAAATGTTTTTATGAGTAAATTGAATAAATATTTTATAAATTATTTTTAGATGACTTTAAAAGGACTTAACATTCTGAGTCAATTTTCAAGGTGAACCATGTAGTACTTCGAAAGATTTTTAAAATTTATGGCTCTGTAGAAATTTTTTTGTTCCCTGTTTCTTTTTCCCCATTCATGGTTAGTTCTTGATGTATATGGTGAATGAGTGATGGATGAAAAGGGGTGGTTTCTTGGGAATCCGTTGGAGGTGAGGGTGAGTTATTATTTATGTGTTATGATAATTGTATTAATTGACCCTTCTCACACCTCCAATTATATTTTGGTCTTGGTAACACAAGTAGAAAAGTGGGAAGTCTATATTTATGCTAAACCATTTAGTTAAACATTACAAGTTCCCCCTATTTTTGTTATAGGATAAGGCTAGTGAGGAGTACCCTTGATGAGGTTGGGTGAAGGTTAGTTGGGTGGATTGTGTTATTAGATGCAACATATGTTAACAATTAGTTTTTTTGTAAATTCTATGATTTTCTCACATTAGTACCTAGGGTAGAGCCTATAACACCTATTTCTTGATGGGTGATTTGATTTAAGAAATATCCATGATTTATTTTGGTATTCCTTGTTTGATTGGAATGTTCCACCATTGATTATTTACTTGTATTTTTTTGTTTTGTTTATTGATGACATGGTTCCTTTCATTGCATGTGTGATTTGTTTTAAAGATTTTTTTTAGAATTGATATTTTTCATTTAAATAAAAGTGGTTTTAAGGTATTTATTAAAGAAATATCTTCCTTACCTAATTTTTCTAAATATAATTTGATATTTTTAGGATTTTTTTTACTATTTTTATTGATAAAACTATTATAAAAAACCTATTTTATTATCATATTTCAAACTATCATGAATGAATTTAATTTTTAAATTAATTTCACACACTTTTATGAAATACTACTGGGTGTGGTTTACTCACACCCAGCATACACAATTTAGTGTATATAGTTCTTATGTTTCCCTTTTTGGTCTCTCAAGATCTGATCCCTTTATTGTTTAAAATTTTCTCTACACTAGAGGGAGTTTGTTTAAGCTGGGGTGGGTGACCATGGGTCTCTTGGAGATTCTTGGTAATTTTTTGGTTTTTGGTTTTTATTTTTTGGTTTTATATGTATTAGTTTCATCATATGAACATATATTATTTATTTTTTGTTTATTTATATATTTTAATTGTTTCCTTTATGTTTTTTTATTAGTGATAGATTTTATGTAATGTTTTTTCTCTTATTATTATTATTATTACAATTGAATGTATTTTATTTGTTTTATTTTTTAATAGAATGGATGTATGGTGTATGGATGGTTCATGATGGATTTATGGGTGGCAATAACTTTTTTGGTTTTATATTTGTTTGGAGAAATCATTCTAAAGCGTGTTTTCCTGATTCATAGACACTAGTTTCCATCCCATGGGGATATGAAATTCACTTTGGACATTGTCATGAATCAGGTTGGGTGATGGGTATGGTTGACCCAGATAGTTTTGTGAAAAAAATGGTATCAGTTCCTAGGTTATTTATAGGGGTATTAGGTTATTGAAAAACCATTTTATTATTTTGGTGTGTCAAGGTAGAAATGAGATTTGTATAGTTTTTTGGACTCATGAGGTAGATCATTGATGGGTGCCTGATCAACACCCTTTGTAATGAAACTTGAGTCACAGTGGGATATTTTTTTGAGTATTGATTTTGGGTTACTTATTTGTTATTTTTTTAATGTTATTTAGACCCAATTTGACTATATATATGATTTTATAGGTTGTATTGGTTTCTAAGGGTGGATGTGGTGATGGAACCAGGGTCCTATTGTCACTATTCATGACCTAGAAAACTATGCAAAGCCTATTCAGTTGGATATGGAATCCATTATAGAATCTATATCCCAATTGTCACAATTTTTCTAGCCCATGCGTTCAAATAATGAAAGATTTTTTTATCCCTCAGATGGGTTGTCTTGTTCCTTTCCCACTTCAGATTGATTCCAATGGTGTTTACCATTAATGTGAATGAAATTAAGTGGGTTTTTAGCATATAGTTAATTTTATTGGATTCAGTTTTGATTTGTTTGCATTCTTTTTTGTTTTTATTTTTTTTAAATACTGATTATACATTTTGGAAACTGGTTTTGGGATGAAAAATGGTGGATTCCTAGTTTTCCTTTAAAAATTTTAGGCTTTTATGAAATTGTTTCAAATGGTGGTGGTGTATTTTTAAATGGGATTTATCCATTTAAAGTAAATTTTTGAATTTATTTTTATAGGGAAGCATGTTTTTTTAATTCAAAGTGATATATTTATAAATGGGTGTGTTCTTTAAAATGGAAGAGTAGTGTTTAAAATAAATTTGGTGGATTTTTTTACAAAGGTATTATAATTTTAATAAAGATTTTTTTTTGAAATGTTGTACAAGGTATTTTTTTTTGATTTATTTGGAATTGTGTGATTCATTTTTGGAATATGAGATTATTTATATTTATTTTATTCTATTTAGATTATTCCTCCTAGAGAGTCATTGAAAATGAATGGAAAGGCTATTCATTAGTATGATCTTCAGGATTACTCTTCATGTTGTTTAGGATTGGTTTTCTATATTTATAACACTACCTAGAATCAAGATTGAGTGGTGGATACAGAATAATTCCTAAAATTAGACCCATTTCATTTATTTATTAGTTGTTGAGGACTTTATTTTTTTTTGAAATTGAGGTCTATTTAAGGCAATTGAGTGGTTATAGGAAATTGAAAAAGTCACCACTTCTATTGAGACCCCTAGAGTTTCAATGGTGAAGATTATGTCGGTGGAAGCTGAGCAGGTAGGGTAACTTATGGTGACCTAGTATTTAATTTTTGATCATTTGAGTGAATATGTTTCATTTAGTGGAAATAAGAAGATGGTTGAGTACAAGTTATAAGAGATAGTTGAGAAGGTCCATTCATATCAGAAGAGGAAAGGACATCTTTCATGCATCCAGTGTAGACCACCAGGCCATTCAAAGACATATTCTTTAAAAAATCAAAGGGTATTTCATTAATGTGGATGATCTATCCATTTTTATAGTTTATTAAATTAATTTTTAGGGGTTATTTTTATTTTTGGGTGATCTTTTTTCTGTGGTTATGTTTATTTGATGTTGATTTTTTTTGGATTTTTGAATTTTTGGGGATGTAATGGAGGTTATTTGGATATTATATTATGGATGGTAATTTATTTTACATATAAAGTTTCCCTCATTCCTTAGATATTATGGTTTGTTATAGGTTCTTGTATTTATGTTATATGGGTTGATATGAGTTGTGGCTTCATGAAAACCTTTTTTATTTGAGTTATTTATCTTGGGGTTTCTCTGTGCTTATGGTTGAGCCTTATGGCAGTTGGTATCTTGTTGGGTATAACATTGGGTAACCCTTGGTACTATCATTGGGTAGCTGGGGCTAGATGGATTATCATAGGACTAAGCACATGATGGTACACATTTTTCTTTTTAGGATCACCATAGAGTGCTATTTTAACTTAATGTCCCAGTGTACCTTCTGTGGTTATCATCACCTAGGTTATGAATCCCAGGTTTTTTTGATGTTATTTATTGTGTGTTGTGTTTTTTTTACTTTGGTTTTGGAGTTTATAATTTACTATATTTTATTTTTTTTGGTGTTTTGATGATTCTTAGGTTTTGGATGGAATTTTTTTAAGTGGTATTTCATCTCAATTTGTGCTTGTTGTTCAAATTTAACCATTCAAGATTAATTCTAAATGGTGGAGATAAATATTCTAGGAATCTATTTAATTTGTGTTTCATGCTTAATGATCATGTCTACCTTGTAAAAAGATATGTTAAATAATTTAATGAAATTGTTTCATTAGATTAAAGGAGTGTTTATGTTAATTGGATTTATATATTTAGGATCCCCTATATTTTTTTCCTCCCTACCCACCTCTTTACCTGAGGTATTATGATACTTTTTTTCACATAGTCTTATTGTATAAAGATTTTTCAGGGGAATAAAGTGGCATGGTGAAGAGAATTTCAACACCCCTTTATTACTGTTGTGATTAAATATTTAAGTTTTAATTCATTTTATGGTTTTTGGTTGTTTCCATTGTATTTAAGGGTATTTTGGGTGGCACTAGTGGTGTTTGTGACTGTATATTATAGGTCGTAGACCATGTAACAACTTATGGATTTGTGGAATGGTGTGTGTGCATAGGGATTTTTCCATACTACAACCAAGGATTTTGGTGTAGAGGGGATGCATAAGGGTATTCCTCTATGTAGAACCTTTTGTGGCACTTTTGGGGAATACACCTCACCAAAGGTTTGGGCTTCAACATAAAGGGTGTTGTGTGAGGGTTCTATGGTTATTATGTAAGTGTTAGGGAAACTGCCATACTATAAGGTTGAGGATGCATTGTAGAGAGAGTCTCATAAGGGTATATTTGGTGTTACGTAAAGATGGAAGGGTGCTATGTAATGGTCAATGAGTTCTACCAAACTCTAGTATATAAGGCCACACCATAGTGTTTTGGGTTCTTTGGGAGATCCACGATGTATGGTTCAGGCTACACCATAGAGGGTGTTTGATGGAGGAGTACATGATGTAACATTAAGGTCGTGGTTTCTAGGGGCCTTGAATCCCACACCTAACTATTGGGGAACATCCAAACCATATTCCCAGGGGCTATGATATAAGGGGATCCTAGGAGAACCGCCATTATTTATCTATAAGGTCTATATCATAGATAATTCTACCTGTTTTTTTAAAGGCAAGAAGACCCTTTTACCCTTATTGATTTTATGGGTTTCTCCTCTCCTTCCCCACACATTATTTTAGAATAGGAGAGTCATGCAACCTAGGGATTTTATCTCCATATCCTCTTCATGTTGGACTCTCCTTCATCAATTACAACTAATTTTTTTAGGTAAACCCCTTCATTCATCTTCTTCCCCCCCTTCCCCCCTCCTTCTCCCTTTATCTATTGGTTTGAATTCATCCTAAAAAAATGGTATTCTAAGGTTATATTAGGGATAAAGGGTGTGTTTAACTTAGATATTTTTGTGTGTGGGGATTTTATGTGTTATATAATTCCATTTTTTGGGAATTATCTATAAAATAAAACGCATTCTGTATTTTCAAGACCCGATTTCTGCTAATTCATGGTATGTATTTTTTTTGTGAAATTTCAAAAAATTGTATGTAATTTTGTTCTTAATAATTTTAATTGTTTCACTTATTAAATAACTCTTATATGTTTTTGTTTGAAAAAATTATTTTAAACTTAATCCTCACTTGGAATAAATAGTATTTAATGATGTTTTCTAGTTTTTTCAAGGAATGGTTAAATGATAAGCGTTTTTAAATGTTTTAAATATATATTTTTTTTAAAAGTGGGTCTTAAATTATAAAGACCTTTGAACATGTGAAATATATATAAAAGTGGTGTTTTTAATCTTTCTTAGATTGAATAAAAAGGGAATATGTTTCTTTAAATAATATTATAAAATGGGTTTTAGTGATTTTTTTCAAGAAATATTTTATAAAAAAGTTTCAAATGAATTTTAAAGGACTTAGAATTATGAGTTAGTTTTCAAAGATTACCATTTGACACTTTAAAAGGGTTTTAAAATGTGTGGGAATGTAATACCCTCATTGTTACACCTTTTCTTATTTTTTCTCATTTGTGGGTTGTACTTGATTTATATAGTGAACAGGTGATGGATGGAAATGAGATTCTTCTTAATAGGGATTTTCTAGTGAGGGTGAGTTATTATTTATGCTTTATGATGTTTGTATTGATTTTATGTTTTCTCACCACCACATATATTTTAGTTATGGAAACCCAGGTATTCATGTGATAAGTTTATATTTATGTTACGTTAGTTAGTTTCATGTTACTAGTGTCCAACTAGTTGGGTGTTAGGATAGGGATAGTGGGAAGTGACCTTGATGATGCAGGGTGATGGCTAGTTGGGTGTCTTATGTTATTGGACACAACATATATCAGTAGTTGGTACGTGTTTGGAAAAGTATAAGATTGTCTAACATTAGGACCTAGGGTAGATCCCATGAAAACTATTCCTCTATGGGTGGTTTGTTGTAGAAAATACACATGAGTTACATTGGTATTCCCTACTGAATTGGAATGTGGAACCATTGATTATTTACTTTCATTTATTTTTTTTATTTATTGAATTACATGGTGCCTTTTGATTGACCCTTTCTATTTATACATTGTGAGTACGTTTTTAAAGTATTTTGGAAACATATTAGAGAAGGGTGTTTTATATGAAAAATTGTTATTCTTTATGTAAAGTGTAATTTCATTTAAATAATTTTTATTTTGAAATTAATTGTTTAAATTTAAATAAAATTAGTTTAAGGTGTTTATTAAAAAGGAATTTCCTCATATTGGGTTTTCTAAAAAAAATAGATAGTTTTATGAAATAGGATTTATTTACAATTTTTCTTGTTAAACCTATTATAGAAAAAACTATTTTTTAATACTATTCAAAATGATAATAAATAAATTTCCTTTTTAAAATAATTTCATAAAATCATTTGTAAAATACTACTTGGCATGGTTTTCTCACACCATGGATACATCATTTTCTATATGTCTCTCTTGTATTTTACTTTTATGTCTCTCAAAGTGTGATACGTTTATTTTTTGATTTTTGGATTAAATTGTTGGAGTTTTTGTTGAGATATTTTAAGTGACATTGGGTCACTTAGAGATGTTGAGAAGTGTTTTGGTTTTTTTGGATTGTGTATGTATCATCTTCATTGGAAAGAACTCTCTTCTCTCTCTTTATTTTTTTTATGTTTAATTTATTATTTACAGTTGGTTGTGAAATTTTTATTCTATTATACAAATTATTAATCTAATTTGATGTATTTTATTTTTTTAATGGATCAGAGATGGTATGTATGATTTAAAGAAGAATAATACCAAATATTTGGGCTAAAGTATGTTAGGTTTTTTTTCTATTTGTTATAAAAAATTAATCCCAAGTGTGTTTTCCTGATTCCCAGAAACAAGTTTCTAGCCTATGGGTACTGTTAATTTCTTTTGGTACATAATACAAGATATGTTAGGTAAATACATTATGATACATTATACAAAATTTTTAGCATTTTAAGTCCTACCATAATTCTCATCCCAACGTTTGGAATCCAAAATTCAAGACCTTTATCATTTGATGACTCATAATTATTGTAATCCTAACCTTTAGCATCCAAAAGTCACAATCTTTGGTTCCCTAAGGTCCTTTAGAATATCCAATATTTTTTATATCTCATTTATTTTATTTTATAATATTAAATCTAAATTATATTATATATATACAATAAATTCAAGGGGAAACAAATTGGGCAGATTATGGACCACCAAGAAATACAACTCACTTTTTCTATCATCTCAGTATGGGTTGATTTTCTCTCCATTGAAAGGGAAAATTTTAAATTATTTTCAAAATAATTATTTCTAAAGTAAACATGCCGTGTCCTTTAGAATTATTATGAAGGGATCACTAAATATCCATCCACTAAATACACCAAGTGTAGAGTCATAGGTCATTGTCATATCAAAAATAAAATTAAAGAATCCATGCCATTTTTTTATTCAAAATATGAAGGAATTATTTGTATAAATATGATAGATAAATGAACCCCAATGTTAATTACTAGTCATGGAATTGAGATCTTGAGAAGGGAACTCCTTAATATTGAAGTTTAACTAACTTTGAATGTATTACACCTGAGTTGGTGAGGTATTTTTTGGGGATGATGATTTTAATTCCAAATGAGATGATAATATCATCAATTTCTAAATCATTGAATAATTACCCTATATAGGATCCATGGCTATGAAATAGATATGAATGTTTCCATGTTTTGGGAGTTTCAAAGTGTGAATTTATAATTCACTTATACCTTTCATTAAATTATATTTTAATATGTATGTTTAACATTTTTTGATTTTATTTTTTTAATTAAATGATAAATTATATGGATAGGAATATTTTTTTGGGTCATTAACTATTTATTATGTTGTATTATTACTAATTTTTCTTACTTTAATTGGGACCCTATTTGGGCTTGACCATTTGGCCAACCTACCTATTTAGTTCTTTCCCGGCCTTATTTGTACCTCTTATTGGTTTTCAATTAGTTTTTGATCCCTAAGATCTATTGGTTATGTATGATTTATTTTATTTTATTCTATCTTTCATAGAGTTTATTTTATGTATCCCCATTATTTCCATTCTAGAAAATCTACTTTCTCTATGTGTCCCTTTTCGGCATCACGAGTCCTTGTGAGATGTAATTAGTGCCTATATCTATCATTTCAGATGCATTCATACTCATCTTCTATTTTATTCTATTAGGTTATTCATATGTTCCTTGTTATCATTGGGATAGTTATTCCCATTGATCAACATGTCAGATTTTCCAAGAGAAAGAGAGGGGTAGAGAAAATATTTGGTGTATTTATTTTAGTTCACCAGTAAAGAGGAAGGGAGGCAAAAGTGTTTCATTTTAAATGGATAGATATTGGAGATCATGTAGATCTCATATATTACTATGATTCTAGTTCATGGAATTCTATCCTCGAGGATGATAAAACTAAGGGATGAACTCTTATAGAATTCATTTTTCACCGGTGTATAGAGGTTATGTGATAATGATGAACGAAACATTGATACCATAATAGGGGGGGGGGGGGGGTCTTGGTCTAGTATTATTAATTTGGTAGTTATTGAGAATTGTACCTACTATTTATGGTGTTTTTATGTGTTCATCATGGGAATATATCTTAGAGACCCTTATATATCATATCCTTGAGAATATATTGATGTTGAGTTTTAGGTTCTATAAGACATTCCCTATGGATAGATTCTTTGGTTTCACTTTTGTTCACATCTCTAATATTTTATGGAATCCTTTATATTTTATATTTGAATCATATGATGATCCTACCCCATGCATGTAGGTCAATTGACCAAATCATGTAACTCCTTATGTACTCATTACATTTTTTCTTTTTTATTTTCTTTGACATTGCGAACACTGAACACTTTAGTTTCAATATTATTTTTTTGTTTCATTTTTTGATATTTATTAATTCAATTCATTTTATTATTGATTATGAATATTTATTAAAAATAATTTATTATTCTATTTTTAGTATATCAAGCACGTATACGTTTAATATGTATGAAATTGTTTTTATTATAAAAAATATAGTTCTGGTATGATTGTATTTAGTTAATTAATACCAGTATATTGAATTTTATCCTTATATGTTGGATACTTTATATATCTAAGAACTTTATACAAATTCTAGCTTGTTCATAAGTCAAATTTGAGCATAAATATTCTTATATTTGTATTTTTTTTCTAATTAGAATTTTTTTGTGTAGATATTTGTGTTCTTTATTCATGAGAATATTATGTGATCATATTAATTCTACAATTTATAATTTCCAATAATGATGGATTAGTTCACTGTGTTAATTATTTGTATTCCTATGTTATTGAAATTTATTGTTGAATATGTTTTATTTTTATTAGTTATGAATATAGAATAATAAATATTTGTTTTTATATTTTATTTTTTGAATTTTACAAACAAAAATTAAATCCATTAGATTTAATACATTAAATGTGGTTGCACTATCATGAATAGACCTATCATCCAAAACAATTGGTATCAGATCCAAATTGGGATAAATTTTATTTCAATTTTTTTTTGAATTTCATATTATTTTGCATCATTTTTTTTCATGATGTTTTTTTACATTCTTATTTGATATTTTTCATTAGACATGGTATTGTTCTTACTTTTATAGATTTAAATATATTTCCTCTAACTTCTATTAATAGAATCCTTATTTAATCCCCTAATTTTTCTACCATAGTGGGGACATTATGTTTCCCTTGGTTGCTACCTCATATATGTCTTGAATATGAGAGTAGTAATGAGTTATTATACAATTGATTTGATTTTGAGAGTTGTTTAGTGGATAAAAATATAATGGTAGGATTTTTTAGGTTTTTGTATCCAATTTATACTATGAGCTCTTAGGAAACTGATCTAGAATTTAGCTCTATGGTTTGTTCCTCTTTTTTTATCTCATAAAGGTTTTTGTATTTGCGTTTTAACCTATTAAAAGTTTAGTTATTGAGCTTCGATAGTGTGTGGGTGAAATGTCATGGGTAGATGCTTTGATTAGTCATCAAGATTCTTGGAATTACAATTGGAACCTTTTAGTGATTAGGGATTGGTTACCAGGATTAAGGAATATTTATTCATTAATTTATCTTGACATGGATTGTATTTTTTGATTAATATCTAGAAACCTATGATTCACTAGTATTTCTTGCAGTTTTAGAGGCTTTACCTTAGGACCATTAGGGATTCATGTTACTTGTAATTGTACACTATTTGTTGAAATATTTTTATTGGAATAGGATTACGCAATTGTATCATTAATTGAAGGCTTTATATTTAACCCATTTGGATTTGTTTGATTCCTTTCATCAAAAGACCTCCTTTTTTGTTGTGTTTAGATAGCATACATCGACTTAAAGATGATGGTTCAAGTCAATTAATTCCTTTATTATTCTAGGTTTAGGTGAATAATTTGTTTTTAGTTACAATTTTTTTTATATACATTATATGAGTTTATTTATTTTACTAATATTATTTTTTTACTGATGAGTTATATTATTTTTGAATTTTTATGAGATGTTTTGTTCAGATATGTTTTATAGGATGATACTTATGTGTTTTGTTTGTGTTTAAAGGTACTGGTAAGCAGTTGAGGACATCCTTAATAGAGACATCTCAAAATAAACCCCAGTAAGTGTGAGTATGTATTGTTTTATAATTTTTTAATTGACAACATGTAAGGTCAGTTTTGGAATGTCATCAATAGAGGAATTATATATTTATTTGATGCATGTTAGGGGAAAAAATTACTATCATACCCGCTCGATGTTTGTTGAAATTGTTATGCCTGAATTGATGATTTTATGTGGTTTAGTATCATCATAATATTATGGATTTTATTTTTAATTTTTATATATTTGAAATTCTTTCACTATTTTTTTATAATAAACATTATTTATGAATTTAACATAAAAGTTGTAGAATTGTAAATTTATAATTCATATATGTTGTAAATTAAATTTTGTTTTAATATACATATATAAAATTTTTGTTTTTCATTTTATTTTTGGAATTAAATGTTGTATTATGTGGTTGGGATTATTTTTTTGGGTTATTACTTGTTTTATATGTTGTCCTATTTCTACTTGGGCATGCTTCATTTGTGATTTTATTTGGTCTTTACCATTCAACCTGCCAGCTTGGTCTATGTTTTCCCTTACTTATCCATAACATTGCTAGTTTTTCAGGGAGCTATTGATCCTTGAGATCTTGAAAATATATGTGACTCATTTTTTTTGAAATATTTTATCCTAGAGGTGGGCTGATATATCTATATTCTTTCTTTTTCAGGAAATCAACTCGATTAACATGTTCATTGTCGGCTTCACTTTTCCTTCCATGATATATGATGGAAATATTCCCAAAATCTTATATATATATATATATGATTCCTTTTATTTTAAATCATAGAGTATGATATATATATATATATGTGTTATATGAAATTAAATATTGGATTACAATGAATATTGTTTTCCTTAGTGATGGATATATCAAAAGGAATGATATAAAATAGTATGTTATGGATTTGGCCATTCATGGTGTATGAAATGGGAAAATAATAATGCTATGATATGTGAAAATCATATTGTACAATTAAAATTTGATTTTATAATTTATTATGAAAATTAGATGACATGTTTTAATAGTCAGATCACTTCCACATAAAACTTATCATTAATTATGAATGTTTTATATGATTTAATTTATGGGTTAATAAAAAGCATTTAAATCATGAATGAATGCATCAGCCATGTGTCACAAATGTAATAAATGGTTTATTAATTTATATATTATGTTACATATGATTAAATTCATAGAAGACTTAGTAGAATCCCCAATACCTCTTTAAATTGGAAGAAGGAATTGAAAATGGAATCCAAGAAACTTCTATTAGCTCTCTAAAAATACCTCTTTCTCCTTGATACTTTTCAACTTGAGATACTATCATATCATGGTTAAAATGGGAATCCCACCCAAACATTGAGTGATTTAGGTCATCCTATAGATACACCATAGAGGAAGGACACCATTGGTTAATTATTTGTGATCTTAATCAAACTCATGATTAAAGGTATGACCTTCAACCAACTTCAGTGTAGGGTATGAAAGTTTATCATTTTATTATATATGATTTCAATTTCATTGAATTATATATATTGTGTTGGGGATTATAGTTATCTTCCAATGCTTTTATATGTTTTATTTAATCTATAGTAACCCATCAGCGGTATTAGATATTTCCACAATTCAAATAATTCATGAAAATTTGTTTAAAATGAAGAAACCATGTATATCATATTTTTACCATTAAATATAATATTTATTTACCTATAGAAAATAGGTATCATATCTTGTATCATTAAAAATAATAATAATTTTTAACTATGATTTTTAATATGATATATTGGTATTATAAGATAGAATATGATCATATGGTATGATATATCCTATCACCACTTATTATATAGGGAAAATACTTTTTTATATATTATAAAGTATGATACAAGGAATCATATCTTACAAAGGTTCCAATATTGAATATTTTTAATCCATAAAATAGAGCCTTGATTCATTGAGGTACTGTAGAAAAATGAATCTTTCACAGCAGTTTAAACCACTACCGAATTATCTCATGGAGGTTTACCTAAATCATAATGGAATACAATATTGGGGTATATTTTTATGAAATTTATTCTAATTTCACAATAGTATTATAAACATTACATGAAAAAATATTTAGCGGTTATTAAGATACATTTCATGGTGCTTTTTACCACGATAAATCTTGAATTAATTAGTAGTGGTTCGAACCACGATGAAATAACTGTTAGTATTTAGTAGTGGTTTAAACCACATCCATTAACTGTAGTGAAAAACGTATTTTAGATGATATCTCCCCTACACACACAAAAACAGTCCAAAAGATTCATATATATCTATTAATAAGACAAAAAATAATGGTTAACACATACATTTATGTTTTATCACTAGATTGAATAAATATGAAAAAATAATTCTAAGAGCTCTAATATATTGATAAATATATTTGAAAATTCCAAATCAGTATAGTTATGGAATATAATTACCAAAAATAAATTCAAAATTAATCTCTATCATGAAAACCTTCTAATGAGTGACTGTTACAATCTTTATCTACACTCCATGATTCTAACATCATCATTACTATTTACATGGAAAATTAATATTTTTATATATATATATATATATTTATACATATATATTGACTTAAATCCTTAATAACTGGTGTTATAAAAGATTAGAAAAATTTAAAATTTAACTACTAAATTTTTCATTGTAACATTTCCCCTTAGAATTTCCACCATTATAAAAAGTAACAACATTTTCATAACATAAATTATAAAATAATTATAGTATTTAAATTATAAAAAACATAAATTTAATTCTTAAAAATAAATTTAACTTCAGAAAAAGATTTGAATTATTGAAAATAAATATTATAATGCATAAGTTATTTGATAAGTTAATGAATTATTAAACATAAAATCATTATCTTCTTAATGGTCATATAATTTTCATGCTCTATTGATACTTATTACACTTCATCTACTTTATACTCCATTAAAATACCAATATTTTCAATATCACCAAGGATAAATAAGTCATTTTATTAATGTTGATGAAATTAAATTTCATAAATTAATTCTTCCACATCAACACCCATATCAAATATTCTATTTTGTGTCATGTTCACAACTAAACTCTACACTTCATCAACAACAACATCTATATAATATACCATTTTTCTTATTATTCCAATATATATGTCCTTCATGGTCACCAAATCAGAAAAATTAAATTTCAAGTAATATTTTTTTATTCCCTTATAAATAATGAACTAATTTTGAATAAAACAACTAAAAAATGAGTATTGTAGTTTAATTTTATAATATCAATCAACTTTCAATGTTATCCTAGTTTGGAGACTATAAATATCGATGTAATGTCTCATATTTTCCATGTATTATTTTTAAATATTATATGGAATTAATTCGAGACCAGTCTTTGAGACAAGGTGAGATTCTAAGGACAATGGTGCTTGAAATACATGTTTGAAATAAATTAAACATTAAATAGAATGTGCAAGTTTTTTACCTGAAAAAGTGGAATAAAATTTAAATGGGTGTTCGGATTAGAAGTTTTATAGAATCGTAGCATTTAGAGCAGTGACTTTATCTTAGGTGAGGCCCAACACCGGCCAGTGTGGGCTGGTTGTGAAAGTTAGTTTTTTGACATTTCAGAAAATAAAATAAATTTAATATTTATTTTATTTTTCCATTGAAATAACCTAATGACCTAATATTTTAAATAATATGTTAATCATAATTTATTGGGTTATACACATAACCCTGGAATTATCAAGAGTGTTGGAGAGTAGACCCTTGGAGAAACCTCTTGACAATGAACAACGACAAATCAAGCGATTGTGAATTGCAATTCCAGTGGAGTTGGAGGATCTCATCGAATATGGAAACACAATCATTATTCATCAATGATTGATCCTAACTAAAGTTAGGGAGTTTTATTTCAATTATTTCTTTCCTATTATTGGATTAAATGATGAACATGAATCAACCTAAGAAAAGTTTGACCCACGATTCAATCATTCTTGTGGGATGGGTGATTGCGTGTTCGATTCAAGGAATTGATTATGTTTCGATTTAGTTTCTTGATCCTTTTAATGAGAGAATATCAAGTCCATAACAAACAATGGATGATGTTTGTTCCTCAGGTTATTTCTCTATGTTTTATTCCCCCTTTATTCCAGGGTGTTCTTTATTCTTTACGGGGTTATGAATGAAGGATCATTGCACATTCGTTTCTTGGTGAAATGATATAAAATCATAGACCGTACATCATGATGATCTATCAGTGGTGTGACTGTGATGGTGACAGATGGATCAACGAATTCTAGGAGATATTTATCTTCGATCATTCTTCATAGGGATGATCGAGATTGGTTTTCAGAGCCGATCGAAGGCCCTAAGATTACCAAATCGATGTTTCAAGGAGAAGACGACCCTAGATCTTCAGGGGAATGGATAATCAAATAAAATTCTAGAATATCAAATGAAGCGCTAAAGTAAGAATAGTTATTTTAAAAAATCCCAATGAATGCGGTGTGTATATTAGAATACACAGAGTGTAGGACCAGCCCAATGATGGCTAGGGTTTTGGGTGACAAATAGGTGGAACATGACATGTGACAACTGTCACATGACATGTGGGGCCTTTCCCAAAACTCAATGTGTATCTCAGAGGATACATATACATGGGGTGGAGTACATGGCATGTACTCCACCACATGACTAGACCCCAACCAAATACAATGCTACCCCATGTACTGGTACATGGGTTGGCAAACACAGGTTGAAGACATGTACTAGAACATGGCCAGCTTACACAGGGTAGAACCTAGAAATAAGGGCACATCATGTGACCTTCTCTACACAATGTGTATACATTTTCCACATGACATGTTCTTCTGACATGGGCTGTTGTACACGGGTAGTACTTAGGGTCATGGGACATGGCATGTGACACCTTCTACACACCATGTACTCTTTTCTACATGGATTGATATCCCTATCCCACATATATTGTAAAAATTTTGTTTGGGTTGGTTCCCCTTGCTCATTCCCCTAAAGTTTAGTTTATATCACTTCCTATCCACAAGTGTATGACCTCCTTTAGCAGGAATTTATGGATAGAGTCGAGAGTCCCCTCCAAGAGGCCTAGAGTAGGATCCTCTATCCATTATTGTGCCCAAGGTAGAGTTAGGTTATCGATGCAACCAATCCTACTGGATATTGGTCCTCTACATAGAAGGTAAATCTAGATGATTCATGATATACGCCATGGCCCTATCAGTGATCCTCATTCGTATATCGTGATCTTCCTCACTCGTGGAGTTGGTTCTCCCTGACTGAGTGTATTGTATTCTATTTTTAGATCTATTAGTGTATCTCTCTCTCATAGAGGTTCCTAATGAACATTAATTCTTAGGCGGACTTCATCTGTGCTATCAAACTTAGAAGTGAGTTCTCCTGGATGGGTGCTTCGTGGAATCTTTATACTAAATCCCTAGGTTGCTTATGCAGTCATTTTGAATTACATCTAGACTACGAGTCTAGGTTTCAAGTATATATGGATATTTTCTTGTAATATGTATTGTACAAATATACTATATATAGCTGAATTTACCTTTAATCTGTGTATTTTTTTTGGTTTTTGGGGTGTACTACTGAGTATTGAAATATTCACCCCTGCATAGGATTTTCTCACACGTGTCATGTATTGTGAAGACAAGAGACCTTTTGATAGAGTCTAGGGAGGACCAGAATCAGACATAGATTAGTGAGTTCTAGACAGGCTGAGGTGTTCCTATGACTTTGAGTAGCATCCCAGTACCTGTCATGTTTTCTTACAGGTAGGAATTTTTAGTTGGAAGACTCTTTCTTTTAGTGGGATTGTATTCTGGACCAGTTTACTTTTTTGTACTTTACTTTCCATTATACTCTGTCATTTGGGTTTAGTATTATGTGTGCATTTTGTTACTTGGTAGTTTTTACATTTCATTATTGGTGGTCTGGGAGATGTGTGTGCATGTGTGTACTGGTACATAGGGAATGCTTCCCATGTTGGTGACATGCCTACTCGGTGGTAGTCACCAGCCCCTATCCTATTGGAGGCGGGCTTGGGGAGTCGAGGAACTGGACCCACTGAGAAAGGTTTTAATAGAGTAGTATAATAGGAGTAGGTTCTACCTTAGGAACAAGAGTCTATGAGATTGGTTGGGGGCAACAATGTTAAGTATTTCAAGTTCAGATTTCTGGCAAGGTACTTAGTGTTGGTGCAGGCGGTCAACATATCCATACACCATGACTTTGATAACCTACACTTCAACTCTATATATGAGAACACTAGTTGTTGGAAAAAATGGTACATGCATCATATAGGAATGGGTTGTGGTTTCCATGTCCATATTGACTCATCTCTCTAGATATACTAATTGACTGTGGTACATCTTGTTTCTCTACCAGATACCTCTATGACACATACCATCTATGATTCAATAGCTCAATCATGAGGATGAACCCATTAGTGATGGGATTCGATATAGGGGCTAGTTCCCTAGGTGTTACCTCTAAGTGGTGAACTAGATATACCACCAGTAGTAAAGCAGAACGTGGTACATATAATACCAATTGACGAGGAGCACAAGCTGAGTGTACTCCATGAGTTTTAGAGATAGAGACCCCTCAGGTTCTGAGGTGTGCCCAACCCTCAGAAGATAAGGACTGGATTGAGGTGGTGACTAGAGTTTTCCCTCTAGTGAGAACACTATCAGACCATATGGTGATCCCGGTGGCGAGCCTTATTTAGTGTTTGACATGTCTATGGTGGAGTTTGACCACACAGACTTATGAAGAGGAAAATCCTTCATGGATAGAGTTCGAGTGTATTTTAGAGAGGAGTACTCTATGGTTATGTTGAGATAATTGCGTATAAAGGTGATTCTTCAGCTCTATCATGGCAGTATGATGATGGCTGGCTGTTCATCAAGGTTCAACAAGCTCTCTAGGTACTCGATGGATATGATCAGGGATTAGTACTTTAGGGATTATACCTTCGAGAAAGGTCTATTATGGGACATACGAGGCAACTTCATACCTCTATGCATTATGACTTATGATAGAGTACTCGAGAAAGCTTCGGTGGTCGAGAGCTTCTTTGATGAGTAGAGATAACCAGCGACAACTAGCAACAAACATATAGGTGTAGAGAACTTAGCAGTGGGGAGATGATGTCAGACATAGGGATCAAGATGTGAGAGATATCATAGGAGGTCCTTGGATAGGAGATCTACAGTCTAATGATCTTAGGATTGATCCAGTTAGCCCAGGGAGAGGCGATGTTACACATGCGACAGTAGAGGACATCTTTCTAGAGTTTGTCCAACCGTCGAGCTGCTAACAAGTAAGCAGTGGATTGACCACCAAGGAAGAGGCAACAAGTTTATAAGGAAGATATTCTAGGAAGAGGATGTAAAAAATAAGTAGGTAGAGCTATAGGAGGTGGCATACATTTTGAAATACTACAACCACCACCCCAGGAGGTCAATTCTAGGCTCAAGGATTTAGAGGATAGGGGCAGGGGCAGCTATATATAGTCAAGGAGTATGACCTAGGGACTTTAGGAATTATCTGACGTATGATATGTGTCTTTTATACCTTATAGGATATAATTACAGACATAGGTTCCAATAATTCATTCCTCTCATCATATCTTTTTCGAGACCATGATATTCTAGTAGAATTGTTGACTCGACCTTTATACTTGGAGAAAATTATGATAGAAAACTCTATGATTATAAACCATTTATGATAGTGAGATATTACCCATGGAGGTGAGTGTTTTGTTTGGAACCTCTTGGTGGCAGCGTCGAGGCCTTATGACGTCATTCTCAGAATGGATTGGCTATATTTGGTCCATGCCCAAAATTATTGTTTTAGGTGAAGGATGTGGTGTGTTCACAACAATGGGACAAGGTTTTCCTTTATTGGTGAAAAGGAAACCCAAGAAACATAGGATGGGATCTTCAGTTGGATAGCCTTACCCTCAGAGCACCAGATGATGTGAGCTTTCAATTCATAGTAGTAGTGGTGGAGTACAAGGACATCTTCCCCGAAGATGTTCCAGAATTACCTACCTAATGGGAGATCAAATTATACATTGAATTACACCCCAGGATGGAATAGATATCATCACCATAATATTAGATGGATCCCGTAGAGCTTCACGAGCTAAGGGGGAATTTGGGGGATTTGCAGAGGGACGTCTTTGTGATACCCAATGTCTCACCCCGGGCGGCCCCGGTTTTGTTTTCCAAAAAGGAATATGGGAGCTTGAGGTTTAGTGTGGATTACCAGTGCTTGAACTAAGTGATTGTAAAAAATAAGTATCCACTTCCAATGATCGATGATCTCTTCAATCAGTTTAGAGGGAAACAATGGTTCTCGAAGGTTGAACTTCGACCAGGCTATCACCAACTAAGAGTATGGGATGGGGATGTACCGAAGATGGATTTCAAATTCTATTATGGTCACTATGAGTACTTGGTGTTTCTCTTTGGATTGATGAACTATCCAGTAGTATTTGTGGTACTCATATACTGGATCTTCCAGTCATAATTAGACATGTTCGTTGTGGTCTTCATCAATGAAATCCCAGTGTACTCGGTGTCTGAGGAGGAGCATGTGAGGCACCTACAAATGGTTATAGACATACTCCAAGAGAACCATCATTATGAGAAACTCTCTAAGTGATAGTTTCATATTCCTTAGGTCCACTTTATAGGACATGTTATCTCAGCATATGGAGTAACAGTAGATCCGACCAAGGTGGAAGCAGTGTTAGCATGGGAGCCACCTAGGAGTGTGATAGAGGTGTGGATATTCCTTGGGCTAGAAGGTTATTACCAAATATCCATACACAATTTCTCCCAGATATCATCACTGATGAAAACTTTGAATCGAAATGGGAAACCATTTATGTGGACCGAGAAGTGCCAACAGGATTTTTAGTAGCCGAGGTAGAGTTTGACGAGCACCCTGATCATGAGATTTCCAAAGGGGAGAGTCAAGTATGTAGTGTTTTGGGATGTATCAGAGACCATAATTGGATGTGTCCTGATGCAGAGGAAAGAAATGATTGAAAATGGTTCATGCCATTTGATCCCACATGACCAGAACTACACGACCCATGATCTTGAGTTGGCAACGATAGTATTTGTATTGAAGATGTGGAGACACTACCTGATGGGCCAGCAGTTTATTGTCTACTATGATAAAAATACTCTCAAGTATATATTTTCATTTACGTTTATGAAATTGAGAAATAGGCGATGGATATAGTTCCTCCATGACTATGACTTTGAGATTGTCTATATTCATGGGAAGGAGAACATGGTGGAAGATGCTCTCAGTAGGAGATCTAGTTCAAAACTGTTGAACAAGGCCTCATCTAAGTTGGCCTCATTAAAATTATCCTTCATGGATAGATATGATGAAAATTTCTTCCAGTTGATGGTTGTCACCCCTACACTCTTACAACGTGTCATGGAGGTACAAATTGGGGATACCGACTGTGAGACCTTACGTGATCATATGTCCACAAGGAATTCTCCTGATAGATATTCAACATCTGGGGATCATGTTGTTCTTTTTAGGGGACACACAGTTGTACCAGTGGCATTGAAAGATGAGGTTTAAGGGAGTTTCATACATCCCCTTCGGTGGTACAACTTGGTGTGGTGAAGATGTACTAGGACCTCCGATGTCAGTTTTGGTGGATAGAGATGAAGAATACAATGAAAATGTTTGTTTCTTGATGCCTTACATGCCACTAGGTGAAGGTTGAGAACTATGTTATAGGGGATTAGATCACCCCCTAGTGGTACCATAATGGAAGTGGAAAGGAATATTGATGTAATTCATGATGGGTTTACCACATACGTCAAGCGGACATCATTCCATCTGTGTGATTGTTGAACGACATACCATGTCGGCCTACTTCCTAGAAATATTAGAAAATAATTTAGTAGAGAGTTTGGGATGCATCTATGCATAGAAGATAGTATGGATTAATGTATTCACATTAACAATTGTTCCAGATCAAAATTCTCTTTTCACATCTAGGTTGTGGAAGGGATTACATAAGGTATTTGGGACTCAGTTATGCTTGAGAACAATGTTTCAAACCCAAAAATATGGTCAGGCAGAGAGGAAAATTTGGGTTCTAGAGGACATTCTTCGGGCTTGCATCTTGGAATTTGGTAATATCTAGGAGCACCACTGTTTCCGACGCTTTTACGCTGGGGCGCGCGCGCATGTGTCCGTCACGCATGGGAGTATGCACGGCTTGTGGCACCGCATTCCCACTTTCCAAAGGTGGGCGACATCCATTCCTTGTTCAGGGATGTCTCCTCCATGATCGAAACTGGGATGATGGGATGTCGGATCTTCCTTCCATGGATTCCTTCTCGGAGCTCGTCACCTAGTCCGGGTCTCCCTCATAGATTTAAGATGGATTCATGAAGCTCGTTCCTGGCGCCATATCTGTATGGACGCTAGTTAATTACGCTGCTTTCGCTGAGATGCTCCAAGGGGTCTTGTCGGGGTAGCAACCTTCGGTGAGGAGAATGGTCATGTTGGGGTGTCGTTGGCATGTCTTGACACTAGGGATTGGAATGTCTGTCTTCTGTCCCTTATCAGGGGGGTTTCTTGAGGGCGCAGAAGCCCGAGGCATCCCACATCAAATGTGGGGGATTGTGTACCATATGTGGTTTTCCTCAGCTTCCCATGTTTTAACACGAGGTATTCCGCGAGTTTAACATCTTTTGGAGATGGATCAGACTGATCGAAACACTGAGAGTGGATCAGATTGAAGGACCCCCTAGGGGGAACACCGATGTTGGGGCCAACATGTGGGAGGCTTCCCAGATACCATGGAGTGGGATGGGGTGGCATGATCTCACCGGGATGTGGCGGCCTAGGTAAGGAGCAGGATGGATGATGGAGTGACGGGCTTGAACCTCGTGGAGGCATCCTACATATCCCCATGGCAGGGAATCAAAGTCCGTGTAGTTCGGTGATACGGTGGGACACCTGAAGAGGCAACCCATGAGAATGGATGCATGGATTGGATCCTGGAGGAAGTAAGATCTCCGGGATAGGGAATGAGCTTCCCAAGGCACGTGGGCTTGAGGGGGAAGTCATGATGAGACGTGGGTGTGAGGCATGGGGCTTACGCTCTGAGACGGCCCATAACAGTGGTTGTGAACCGACGCGAAGGGGTCGGAACAACTGAGCGATGGGATTGAACCTCATGGAGGCTTCCTACGTACCATGCATTAGCACAAATCAATGTCCATGTAGTTCAAGGCATACTGTTTAACATCTTGCGGGACAAGATACGGTTTAACATCATGCGAGACGAGATACAGTTTAATGTCACGTGGGACGAGATACAATTTAACATCATGCGGGACAAGATACAGTTTAACGTCATGCGGGACAAGGGAATTTGGGGCTTACGCTCTGAGGCAGCCCAGAGTGGGTATGGGGATTATGCTCTGAGGCGGCCCATGGTGGTTGAGGAACCGATGTGGAGAGGTCGGAACGACCGAATGGTGGTCTTGAACCTCGTGGAGGATTCCTACGTACCATGCGTTAGCACGGATCAAAGTCCATGTAGTTCGCTGGGATGGGGCTTACGCTCTGAGGCGGCCCATAAGAGGATGTCATGGTTGATGCGTGCTCTAATCCCACATGAGTCATGCTCGGTGTGAGAAACAAGAGGCAGTAGGGACTAGACGATCACGTCGCAAAGGGGTGTGTCCGTGAGAAACAGAAAGGGGCTTACGCATTGAGCGGCCCAAAGAGGAAACATGGGCTTATGTGTGGTTAGCGGCCCTTGGTGCCAGGGCTTACTCTTGGATGGAGGCCCGTGGTGCGACAAAGCGCAGTGTGAAAGGGACTCTACTGGCCTTGGCATGGGGAAGTATGGAGATGCAGTGGTGCAACCTTCCGCAAGAGGCTAGGGGCTTACGCTCTAAGGCAGCCCTTCCCCCATGGACAAACTCCACTCAAACAATGAGAATCTCATTCCATGCGAGGAAGAGTCCATTCCCGTGGAGACAAGTGGGCGTAAAGAATGTCCGAGCCGAGGGGACCCTGTGTGCGAAGCACGGGTTCAGACAACAGTTTAACGTCATGTGTTAAGGATGAGGTGCTTAGAAATTTAACATCCTGTAGCTTGTACGAGGTGGGTTCACTCCACACCCCTAGGGCTTACATGTCCAATGCCCTCTACCCCTTGTGGGAGGGAAGGCATCGACAAGGCCGTAGTGAAGGGGGGCCGTAGGGCGAACCATTGAGGGGTCCACATTAGCGTGGCTATGTGAAAAACAAATATTCGTTAGCATGTCTATGCAGAGAAGCATAAGGAAAAGCAATGCAACGGGAAACACCGCCCAAAGAACCTTGAGGTTACTTCATACGAGCCTCGAAGTCCGTACGGGAAAACAACGCATGGCGCGCATACCCGAAAGGGAAGACATCAGGTGTCGGCACGGAGAGGCAGCCAAGGGGTGTCAAGGTAAAGGGGCTGGGGTGTTGCGCGCAAAGAGAAGGTTTGCGCGCAAAGCAATGGGATGGCGCACAATAGGGCCAAAGGATTGCGTGGATGGGTGATTGCACGCAAGGTATTGCGCACACAGAAGGGGATTGCGCTCACGGGACAAGGATTGCACGCAAGGGAAGAACCCGGATGAGTGGGAAAATTCACTTAAGCCAGTGGAGTTGCGCGCAAAGGAGAACCCCGAGGCAAGGTTGTGAGAAAAAGGGAATTACCTGGAAGTCATATTGCACGCGAGGGAAGTGGAATTGAACACACGAGAGCCATTATAAATTTCACAACCACAAACCGTTTGGGGTCGCCTTCTATTTATAGGCATCGGCCGACACGGAATCCAGGTGGTGCGCGAAATCTTCTGCATCGGGATTTGTCGGCATGAAAAACCTCACCGCGAGGAACCAGGGCGCACAAAATTGTGCGCCTCACTGGCTCAATTCCGCGCATCCCAGGGATGCTTCGTGCACACGACTTTATTTCAGGCAAGTCCTCCTTTATTTCGTGCACCGCTTCCCGGGCCTCCGGACCAGGCCTCTGATTCCGAATATGACTTCGCTTTGCCATTTTGAAATTTTCTCTAGGAGTTACAGACTATTTTCGGCATCTACAAATTCCCCCCATCATAATGGATCAGCGAGAGGTCGCAACAGTCAGATTCCGAGGGAAACACCGAAGCAAGGCCACTCCCGGGCGCTTAGCGTGAAAATTGCCCATGTGGCGCGCAAAACGACGAATCGACACAGAATTTACTTTCCGCGCAGCGCGGAACCATGGACTCACCTATAAAAAGGGGCGTTGGGTCCCAAATCCACACTTCAACTTTTCCGCGCGATGGGTTTATCACTCTTGTGCGTGAAATTGCTCCCGCGGCTGCGCGTAAAAACGCTCTGGCAGCGCGGAATTCCTTCCAAATTTTGGCCGTCATTGAGCGCCTACTTGGGATATTCCGCGCTTAGCATGACGATTGCACGCCCATCTCTTGGATTTCACGCAGCCACTACAGATTTCGCGTAGCAATCTCCAATTCCGCGCACTGCATCCTGATTTTGTGCAACTCCCGAGATATTCGAGATGGCCGCAAACCGAGTTGATGAGGGGGAAGCCGCCGCTCGTAGGACCGAAATGGTGGCGACCGAGGGGGTTTATGGTGCCAAGGTGATCATCTCCAACAACCTGAACTTGTTCAATCTACTGACTCCGGCCCATAAGACGTATCCCCTGTCTGACAACCTCCCGCTCTGGAACTTTGGCATCCTGAAGGAGGTGCCCCTGCCAGGAATCGAGGTGGACACGTCGTGGTCATGGGTGACCCAGGAGGACGAGCTTCCTCGCTACAACATCAAAAAAAAACGGCCATCCTGCTAGGGAAACCAGACATATGGATGTATATGTCATGAAATTGAGGACCAGGACCATTACCGGGGATGAGCCTGTCGTAGAGAATTCTCCGGCCCTCTACGCGATCATGTTTCGTCAGAGCGTCACAGATGACACGAAGGGTTGGCTGAAGGATTGGGACCTGCGGTCTGGGGGAAACTTCACCAGTGAGTGGGCCTGAGCATTTTGGGTTCTCCATACATGCGTCCAGTTCGGGGATGAACTGCGGCATATTGGCCTGTTCGAGGCAGTGTGGACGTCGCAGTTCTGCTTCCATCGTCAACTTGAGCTCGGGCTGGAGCTATTCACCCAATGGTCTCATGATACCAACACATTCCACCTTCATTAGGGGGAAGTTGGCATCAACTTCTGGGACGTTCACTACATCAGATGTATCCCACTAGAAGGCTACCAATATGACGAGTTCGTTCCTCCAAAGAGCACCTGGGAAGACAGGTCACAGACACCTATGCTGACGTGGCACCTATTGGAGCTGGCCAAAGAGAGGCTGGGTGTCAAGGACTTCCTGAAGGACATTGCCTACAAGGGATGGTTCAGCCAGTTCCTTGAGAAGGAACCGACCATCAAGATGTCGGGATGGGGTAAACGGTGCCCAACCGCGACTCATAGGAGCAGGGATGGGTCATACTGGAGGACCTTAGAGGCAGGGCGATACCAATCATGGGGCTACTGCGTCATTGAGACTCAGGACCCGAATGTCCGGTACGCCGCGTTCCTTGCCGCCTTCCTGGGCGGGTGGCTCCTGCCAGTGCAGGATGCGAGGATGGACGTCCATCCAGTAACACTGGTGATGGCAGGCACCATGGCCGCCAACAAACGGTTCAACTTGGGGGTCCCCATTCTGGCCAAGCTGTATGCCATCCTGGGACGCATCTCACGAGGGGGGGTCCCCTCAGAGAGTATGTGGTCCCTTCCAGATATTCCATGGCTGGGTGGCGGCTCATCTCAGCGGGTACACTTTCCCAAATGCCATCCGTCCTCTGGGCAATGGCCTGTGACCGTCCCTGCTGAACACTGCCGGGGTGGCGCCGATGACACTCAATGGAAAGGGCATGAGAATCCACATTGGTAACCACACCAACTTCCACTTCAGCCCATTCCCCACCCCGGTCGGCCAGATGGTGGACAATGGGTGAGGCCCTCTGGAACAGTAAGATTATTTCCAGAGCATTCGAGGCGGGGTGCTCGTGGCTCGGATCGACGGGAAGGTGATCTGCGAGCCTTACGTGCCATTCCAATTTTCCAGGAAATTCGGGTGCCTCCAACGAATGTCGAAGAAGGTATTCACAGCTATCTGGCAGGAGAGGAATCCCTGCGTTACGCGCTAGATGTGGTTGATGTTTACCACTTTCGGCTCTAGTGACGTCATTACTCTTCCTCCCACCGGGGTTGATGCTAGCCTAGAAACCGAGTATGTTGAACACTGGACCATCGCGTACCCTAAGGGGATTTTACGCAAGAAATTATAGCAACTCAAGGTTACTCATGTGGAAACTGGGCGACGGGGGAGAAAGCAAGGTGCTGCTGGAAGGGGGGAACCGGGGGTGCGTCAGGCAGCGAGGCCTGCGCAGGCCGGGACTTCAGTAGTGGGAACATCACACAGCGTCGTCGCGACCTCGTTGCCCGTAGGGGGGTCACATGAGGTAGCCAGGGAGCTGCCTCGGAAGAAGATAAGATACCTCCTCGAACCTTCCCAAGATTCAATCCTCCCGGCACTGTGGTCGCCCTGGATGACCCTGCGGCAATCGCTGAGCGTTGAAGCCATCTGGAAGAAGATAATGAAAAACGGGATCTAGCTACCAGAGGTCGGGCTCATTCGAATTACTGACCGGGTAAACTTCCATCGGCGACATGCTTATCTAATGGCCATGGACACATACATGCGCCAAATGGGTCGGCGTGCAGAGCCACCTTTCCTAGTGAAAGTGATGCTCAACCAGGATCATGATCCGGAAGCGATGTCGTCGGGAGAAGGCAACAGTGATGAGGAGTCAGAGGGGGAGGAGGAAACCGGAGAAGACAAAGGTGAAGGAGAATATGAAGAAGAAGGAGAACCCGAGGGTGAGGGGTCGTAGGGGGAGACCTACCAAGGGAGTCTCTGAGAGAGCGGTGGGATTGTTAGCTCTGATCTCGACATAACCGAGATACTTGAGGTCTGTCTCTATCTTCATTCATTTTCCTTCTTCATCCGTTCTCCTTTTCAATTTCCCAACCATCTCTCTACCTCGCTCAGGAGCGTCTGAGTGTCAGTCGGGTGTCCCCACTAGAGGAGGGAGGAGAGGAACAGGTGGGAAAGGATGGGGATCTGACACCCATCATTTAACTAACAAGAGTAGAGGGGTCTCCCATCATGGCGGCTCCTGCAGCGGCCGGAACATTGGAGACCGACGCTCTGGATTCCTGTAAGTCTCACACTTCACTACTGGAGATTGGTATCAAAAGATCCCAAATAATCAACGTATGCCTTGCGCAGTGATCTCAACATTGGAGGCTCACCAGGCTACGGAGCCCGGGCCATCCGTGAGCGGACCAGTGGCGGACATACCACCTCATTCAGAACATGCTCCCTACACTGAGTCGGCCCCGACAATTGGTGAGCAGGGGGAAGTGGACATCAGTGGCGCTGTTCTTTAGGCGAGGCCAGAAGCTGATGGAGGCATCGTCGCTACTGGGGCGAGAGAGGAAGGTTGCCTGGATGTCGAGGATCCTATTCCTCACAAAGACATCCCTGGGGTAGATCCTGCTGCCGATCTTCTAGCTACCTTCCCTATGTACCGACCCACTGACCATGAGGAGATAGATGAATCAGACTCAAAGGCAGCTGAGGAGAGTCGGATGAAATGACGCAAATGGTGGAAGTGTATCCAACGTTTTCTCAGACATCCCTAGACAGATTGGCTGAGGCATATGGGATCACTCCAGACCTGGCTGCGCTTCCTGTGCGCCGGAGGGCCTGGTGCTCAGCGCCTTCATCTGATAGTCCGTGATTACATGGATGAGAAGATACGCGAGAGCAGCCGGCGCACCGACGTTGCCCAGTGTCAAGAAAGATCGAAAAGCGCCCAAGTGTTGCTGAGGGTGGAGCGGGAGGTCCGACACCTCGAAGGGCAGGCGACATATAAGGAGGCCTTCATTGCAACATGCTCTGAGCTTGTAGATCAACTGACAGCTCAGCTGGCTGACGTGTAGGAACAACTGATGGAGGCGAGTCACCAGATGACCGTACTTCGAACCAAGCCGGTGTAGGCACAAGCTAGGATTGGCAAGTTGCGCTATGCAGTGGCTGATGAGGAGAGAGTCTTTAAGGAGTGAGAAGCGATCCTGGAGGCTACCAGCCAAAGAGTAGCAGCGCTGGAAAGATCGATTCAGCACGCTGATCCTTAAGGGATTTGTTTTGGCCATCTCATGAACTTCTTGCTTGTATTGCTCATCATCTCAATCCAATACATGGCCAAATCCATTCATTTGTTCCCTTGGTTTAATATTCTCAACCATAATTCCAAAACGAATAACAACTCATCCCTAAGCTCCTGTGGGTCACACCCAATGCAAGAAGTAAAGGATACTCATGCTATCATTTCGTCCAACTGTGGGGCATTGACCAAGCTTCAGGCATCTGAAATTGGTCCAGTATTTCTGAGGAGGAGACCTCACACCGATTGATATATCACCTTCTCAATGTGCTCTGACACATGAGCGGGGCAATGCTGGGGGCATTGAAATCCATCCAAACATAGGGAGATAGAGAGGAAAGGTCAATCACGCTACTCGAATTCGGAACACTATGGGGCGTGACGATGGAGGATAACTGTTAACCGTGGAGGAAACGCAACATCCATATCATGTTGGCCTAGAATGGGGACAATAAATGAGGGCTGACCGCTGACCATGTTCGCAATACGGGGCCTAACTCAAATATTATCGGTCAGTTTTCCGAAACATTGTCCCAGGACAGCAGGCGGACCATAGGTCTATCATCCATATTGCTAAAATAGGCGGACCAAAGGTCTATCATCCATATTGTGGCAGCAAGCAGACCAAAGTATATCATCCATACTATTAGGGGGTCCCTTCAAACATGACCTGTCCTCCGAAATGTTGGCCCAGGATAGTAGGCGGACCATAGGTCTATCATCCATATTGCTACAATAGGCGGACCAAAGGTCTATCATCCATATTGTGGCAGCAGGCGGACCAAAGTCTATCATCCATATTGTTAGGGGGTCTCATCAAACATGAAATAGAATGAGGATCTGAATAAAGGGGCATACAAAACGTGGAAAGTGGAGTGGTGGTTTGTTTGAACAGAGTCTAACACTCCCGAAATTGTGCCACCATGGCGGAGGCGCATTAGGCGGACGTACCAACCTGATCACGGATCATCCCAATTTTCAGACAGGACCTCTCTGGCGAGAGAACTTCCGCTTCCCATTATTACTATGGGGCATCTCGAACTTATTCGGGGTAGATGTCATGATTACCCCACTTCCCAAGAAGTTAGGCCGAGGGGCCGATAATAAGGAGGGACGGGGTTTTGTAATCCCTGGGGCTGGACCCAAGATGAAATGTTCAGGCATTCCTACGTATCTCATTAGGATGAGAATCAAGCCACACATAGTTCTAGAAGCAAAGTTCAACTTCATGTTGGACGAAATACAATTTAACGTCATGCGGGATGAAGGACACATCTCATCTGGGGATAGGAACGACACGACGAGTAACCTGACGTGAATGAGGACATAATCCCTCCCCACACTGTACAATCCCACAAGAGAGAGTGAGTCGTGGAAAGACAAAGAAAGGATCTTAGTTTTAGTTCTTAGAACTCGGAACAAAGGAGAAGGGGAATGGGAGACACACGGTAAAGCGATTGCAAAACTCAACGTGAATGGGGACAAGCCCTGCTTACAATGTGCTCCTAGGGACGCGTTTAGGCCGAGAGACCAAGCGCGAAAAGTTACACTAGGCCCATGGGAAGTTCCCAGGCGCTCCTACGTATCTCATAAGGATGAGAATCAAGCCATACATAGTTCTTGAAAGGAATCATGGCACGATATGGCGCCAGCGCAGAGGATGAAGGAGTCGTGCGGGTCTAGCCCTCACACCAAAATAAGCGGCATTTGATATATCTTGTTTTTTCTTGAAGGTAAATGGTTTTTCTTTTGTGGGGAGACTGGCCTAGGGTAGAAATTCCTGGCATCTCTACAATAATCAATCCATAACAGGCGTTGACAAGCGGCATGGTAATCGACCAATACCCAGCGTGATGTCCCCCATGGGGAGGTCATCACAATGCAATGCCATTTTTCGTCGTGCGGCCAGGACAATATCATCATAGTTTAAGGCCGTGTGGTAGGAAAAACAACACAGTTTAAGGTCATATGGTTTGGACCAACATCACAGTTTAAGGTTATATGGTTTGGACCTGTCAACACAGTTTAAGGTCGTATGGATTTGGACCTGGCATCACAGTTTAAGGTCGTATGGCTTTGGACCTGGAAACACAATTTAAGGTCGTATGGATTTGGACCTGGCAGCACAGTTTAAGTTCATATGGATTTGGACCTGTGGTAACACACACGATGCGATAAAGCATACCTGATGCGGGTGAGGTCTTAATCCCATACCATCACCGCGCACGATTCTGAGAGAGGATCCTCGGGCCAAAGGGGCCTATGAGGATTCAACAATCAGGAGGGGGATAGGAGATGCTAGATCCCAGCTATGCTGGATCTGAAACTCAATGTCTGGGTGACTCCTCGTTCCTGAAATGGATGAGGGTCAAGATGCACGCAACCTGTAAAGAAGAAACCCAAGCACATACTCCAGCGCTCAGATCGCGGGATCCCCGAGAGACACCGTTACGCAGCTTGGTCTGTCTGACGTGTGGGGGTGTACTGAGGGTTAGTACAAGGAGTGTCAAGAATCCACCTTGACACGGTGGGGCGGAACATAATGTGAATCATTCAACCAACATTCAGGGCCCGAGAAAGTCGGCGTGACGACTGAAGATTACTGCTGACCATGTTCATAACACAGCATCCTGTCGCGTTATCCTAGAGGTGGGGGCAAAAAAATGAGCATAAACCGCTGACCACATTTTCAACACGTGATTCATATCAATTTTTTTCCTGAAACCCTCGGGGGTGTTGGCCCGTGATGGTAGGAGAGCCCTTAGGCATTGTATCCAGGCCGTTCTTGGGGGTCCCTCCAGGTGTAAGGATGGTGGGGCCTGAATGAAGGGGAACAAAAAGCTTGAAAAGTGGACGAAAACTTGTCTAAGTCGAATCTGAAACTCCAGGTCCTAGACCAGAGTACTCTGAACATATCAGCAGACCACTGGAAAGGGTCAATGGGCTCAGTCTGAGAGTGTCTAAAAGATGGCGGATCCCCGAGGGAAGGGCAGACCAAAAGATCGAGGCAACTAGGAGATCATGGGATCTCCTAAGAGACGGGGATGGACCTAAAATATGAGTGTTCAGGCAGTCCTACGTATCCCATAAAGATGGGAATCAAGCCACACATAGTTCTAGATATGCAGTTTAACGTCATGTTGGATTAAATAAGGATCTTTGTTTTAGGTCTTAGAACTCGGGCCAAGGAGCCCAGATGTAGGGAAAACTATAGTTTAAGGTCATGCTGGACTGTGTAAGGATCTTAGTTTTAGGTCTTAGAACTCAGACCAAGGTGTAGTTTAGGGTCGTGCGGGACCGTACAGTTTAAGGTCATGCAAGACCAAAAGGTGTAGTTTAGGGTCGTGCAGGACCGCACAGTTTAAGGTCATGCAGGACCAAAAGGTGTAGTTTAGGGTCGTGCGGGATCGTACAGTTTAAGGTCATGCAGGACCAAGGAGCTTAGGCAAAGTACTGCTTGAGGAACCTAGCGTTGGTGGGAGGAGTTAGGCGCTCACCATCCATAGTCACCAGGGAATACGCGCCATTGGGATAGACTTATGGACAATGAAAGGCCCCTCCCATTTGGGCTCCAACTTGGGTGGTTTCCTGCCGGGAATCATTGGTGCTCTAAGAGCCAGCACCAGGTCACCTTGCAGGAAAGAGCGGAGGCGAACCTTTTTGTTGAAAGCTCGAGCCATCCTGCTCTGATGCCTTTCAAAGATATGTAAAGCGCGAAGCCTACTTTCGTCCAGTGCTTCCAATTCGGCTAGATGGATTTCGACAACTCTATCCGGCGCTTGCTGGTCGTAGACTGCCATGTGCAATGAGGGAAACTGGATCTCGATGGGCAGGACAGCCTCGGCTCCATATACCAGGGAATACAGAGTCACCTGGGTGGAGTTACGAGTCGTCATCCTATAAGCCCAGAGGGCGTTGGGGAGCTTGTCTGGCCAAATTTTCTTATTCGGACCAACCATCTTTTGCAGGATGTTAGAGAGGGTTTTGTTAAACGCCCCGATCTATCAATTCGTTTACGCGTGATAGCGGTAGGTGTGGTTAGAGAGAATATTGTACTTAGCATACAATTTCATCAGCTCGGCTGCTCGGAAGTTTGTTCCGTTATCTGTGAGGATAGAGTGAGGTACTCCAAATCGATAGATGATGTTGGAGATCACGAAGTCAGCTATAGAACAATCCTTGACTTCCCTAAGTGGGATTGCCTCTGCCCACTTCGAGAAGAAATCCGTAGCGGTTAGGATGAACTGGTACTGGCGGGCCGTCACCGGCGGGTAAGGCCCTACGACATCCAACCCCCAGACTGCAAAGGGCCAAGAATACTTGGTAGTATGGAGAGGCTTCGGTGGCCGATGCACAAAGTTAGCATGAACTTGGCATGCATGACACCTCTTGGAATACTCGATGCAGTCGTAGATCATGGAGTGCCAGAAGTATCCCAGCCTCCGAATCTGGTGAGACAACTTCGACCCGACCTGGTGGGCGCAACAGGAACCAACGTGTACTTCTTGCAAGACCTGTGGAATCTCGACTCCTTGAAGGCAACAGAGGAGAACACCATCAAATCCACACCTGTAAAGGAGCTGCTCAAGGCTGGGACTGCTTTGAAGGGTGAACTGCGGCGCACGACGTCAGATTCACTCTCGCTCGGCTCGGTCCGGAGGAAGATTGCCGTGCTAGAGATACTCAACCAAGGGCATCCTATGGTCAGGAACTGTCTCGATTACCGCACCTGAAGCCCCCGAGGATCCTGACGTAGGGGCACCAGCGGTGAGATGGTTCACTCGCGGGCCATGATCACCCTCCAGAATAACATGAGCAATGACTCTCTGGTGCGCCACATGGATAATTAGGTCATCCTATTCGGGCTCTGCAAGTGATGCGGCGAGGCTGGCCAAAGCATCCTCTCGATTGTTCTGCGACCGGGGAATGTGAATGGCCTCTGGCCGGGAGGGGAACTTAGCCATTAGACAGAGGGTGCACTCCAGCAATGGCACGAGTTCTGGCTTTCTGACAGAATAGTCACCATTGACCTGCTTGATGACTAGATCAGAGTCCCCTTTTACATACAGATGGGGTATGTCAATCTCGAGAGCCAACTCGAGGCCAGTGATGAGGGCATGATATTCTGCCTCATTGTTGGTGCAGCCTTCTGACAACAGGAATGAATATGGTAGAACTGCTTGCTCCGGGGTGATGAAGACGATAACCAGGCCCACTCTGTTAATCCTAGGATCATTGAGCCTTCTACCAGTGGGGCTCCGGGAGGCACCGTAAAAGTGCATCTTCCATCATGGGATGGCGTGATCGACTTAGAGGATTGCCTTATCGGGAAAGCCTAGATCCAGTGGCTGGTCCGCGGAGGTTAAGTGGCCAGCTAAGAAGTCTTCCAACGCCTATCCTTTGAAAGCCTTCTGAGGTACGAACCTGATGTCGAACTGCTGGAGGATCACCGCCCAGTGGGCCAATCAGCCGGTAAACATAGGTCGGTTCAGGATGTATTTCAACGGGTCTACCCGAGAGACTAGCTGTACCTTGTGGTGCTGCAAGTAGTGCCGCAATTTCTGCACAACAAATACGAGTTCCAAGCAGCTCTTTTCGATGCGAGAATATCTAATTTCCACGTCGAGGAGCATGCGGCTGAGGTAGTAGAGGCTATTCTATGTTCTCTCGTTGTTCTTCTCGGCGAAAAGTGTGTCGAGGGATCGCTCTAGGGTGGTCACGTAAAGGACCAGCGGCTTCCCGGAAATGGGTGGCATCAAAACCGGAGGTTGAAGCAGATACTACTTGATTTCCTCAAAAGCGATCTGACACTCTTCATCCCATCCATAGGCGGTGCCTTTCTTCAGGAGCCGAGAAAAGGGCTTACACTTTCTGGCCAGATTTACAATGAATCGGCGTATATAGGATAAGTGGCCTTGGAGGCCTCGAAGCTCCCGAATATTATTCGGGGGAGGCATCTGACTGATGGCCTTGATCTTCTCTGGGTCGATCTCAATTCCTCGATACCTAACAATGAAGGTAAGAAACTTTCCGGAGGTGACCCCAAAGGCGTACTTCAACGGGTTCATCGTCAAGTGGCGAGAACGGAGGAAGATGAACACTTTATCAAGGTCTTTGAGATGGTCCTGGCACTGAAGAGATTTAACCACCAGGTCGTCCATGTAACACTCCACCAATGTCCCGAGAATTGGCTTGAATATGTGGTGCATGACCCGTTGATAGGTGGCACCCGCATTCTTCAGGCCGAAGGGTATAACCTGGTAGTAGAAAGTACCCTGGGGGGCCCTGAAGGCAGTGAACTCTTCATCCTCGGGGGCCATCCAGATCTGGTTGTACCTGGAGTACCCATCCATGAAGGAGAGGGCTTCGAACCCGGCCATGGCATCGATCAACAACTCTGTCATGGGAAGGGGAAAATCATCCTTCAGACAGTGGCGATTGAGATCGCAGAAGTCGATACAGACCCTGATATGCCCGTTCTTCTTCCTGACTAGCACAATGTTGGCTAGCCACCTGGGGTACTAGACTTCCTTGAAGAAGTTGTCCTTGATGAGTTTATCAACTTCGGCCTCAACCATGACACCATGAGAGGGGTGCATATTTCTGGGAGGCTGCTTGAACCCGCGATGGTTTGCTGGAAGGACAAGGCGGTGGACGACTACCTGGGGATCTAGTCCTGGCATCTCGTCATAACTCCAGGCGAACACATCACGGTGTTGTCTGAGGAAGTCTGCGTAATGTTTCCGTTCCTCAGGGTGCATAGCGGCGCTGACCAATGTGGGTCTCGGGTCCACCTTTCCACCGAGGTTCACCTGCACTAACTCGTAGACCGTGGTGGAGACACCCTCCTCAAAGGCAGGAGGATCATCTTCTATGTCCTCCTGTCCGCTCGTGGGGGGATCATCCATGTGGGGAGTCGTTTCGGGGCTACCAGACCCTGATGGGAGGCTGGTGCCGGCTTGGGCGGCAGAGGTCGTCACGTCAGGAGACTCATGCACTGCGGAGACCATAGAAAAAAAGGCGGTTGATAAAATCCCATATGGCCTTCAGCCCAAGGGGCCACGCTTTATGATATCAAAGTAGTAGTGGCGCTTTGGATTGATCCGGTTGATTCCGGCCCGGCGAAACAGACACGTATGATGTACTGTCATTGCCACGAGCCCAATGTCCCGATATCGTACAGGGGTAGGAGGCTCTAGGATCACCTGAGCCAGGTTGGTTTAAGAGTACGAGGTGATTTCCCACCGTCGCTTGGACCCGGAAATATGCCTTCCTCTGGTACCTAAAACAACAAATCACTGCCCTGTGTCGGGGGTCGTGGCCTCCAACCGATGAATCAGGAATACGTATGCATCGTCCAAACCTGCCCAGGGATCACTCGTGACAGTGGGCGGGCTCAACGTCACCTTCCAGGATCTACTTGTCCTTGCTCTTGTAATAGTCAGCGTCCAGATAATGGGCTTCACAAGAGGCAAAAGGAGATTCATCTCCTTGGAGGAAGCCCACTCGACCCTTAAGGGTGTATTTGAGGCACTGGTGATACAATGAGGGGACCACTGCATGAAGGTGGAGCCACGACCTACCCATTAACGCGTTGTAGGCGGTGTCTTGAGAGACAACCATGAATTCCGTATTGGCAATTAGGCCGTCGAACTGGGTCTTCAGACGAATCTTGTCGAGTGGAGTTTGTTCGGTCCTGTCATACCCCTGAATCCTGAGGTCAGAGGGAGTTAGATCATCCTCAGATAGGCCCAGCTTCCGCAGCGTCCGAGTTGGGATTAGGTTAATCCCGGAACCCGTGTCAACAAGACAGTGGCGGAATTCCACACCATTGAACTGGCTAGTGATGTACAGTGGGCGGATGTGCCCCTGTATGGGAAGGTATTCATCTTCACTAGAAAACGAGATAACCGCCTAACATTCGGCATCCTCAATCACCTCTGTGTAGAAGGCTTCTACGGCCGCTACCTCCTATTCAAACTGGAGGGGGCTCTTTAGAGCCTCGGTGAGTGACTCACGCATTTCAGAAGACAGGAGAAGGGCCTCAAGGATAGAAAGCCTTGCTGGAATGCCAGCTAGTTTCTTCAGAACATCATACTTTCGAGCCAAATGCGAGATTCTACTTACAAGAGGCCGCTCTGTGATTGGAGCCATGACGGGCCCTGCTGGCGGGACCGGTGACTGACTGGTATTAGGTACATCTCATTGTTCACTAGTCGAAGCCCGGGAGGTGGCTATCATGCTAGGACAGAAAGGCTGTAGTCGGCTGGTGGTAGGGCAAGGCTGATTGCGGCATGGCCGACGTGGTCCCGCATGATCCAGCAACACAAACGGTGGAAGAGGAGAACCCGCCGACACAGGGTGAGGGGGCCGCGTGTGCTGATCTCTGTATCGGGCCTGCTGCCTGGTCTCAGTAGTGTGCACGGCCTGACTGGAGGTGATGACTGTCGTGCCCCGATGATTCACGTAGCCATGGCTCCACCGACGTTGGCGATAGCTGGGGAAATTGGGGAGGTCCGCCTGGTGTTCCTCATCGCCGGAAGTCAAAAAGGGATTTACCGACTCTATGGTGTTAACCGAAGCGTACCCCAGACTTTCACTCGAGGAGTCATCCACTATCAAATGGAGTCTCAGAGGGATACCCATTTCTGGGGGCATAAAATCACCAATCGTGCAGGAAGATGACGACACTGGCAGGGCGAGTTTTTTCATCTTGCGCCGCCACTTGCTCTTCTGGGAAGAGGTAGGCTGGGACGATGATTCCAAAGCGGCGCTCGCAGATTCTGAGGCCTCTGGCTGATTCAGGTGGGCACGAACGATGCCATGGGAACATGCGACCGTCCTACGGGCCATCCAGTCGTTATACTTCTGGGACCCATAGTCGAAAACCTGTTCCCACTCATCCTCGTTTCCACTGCTGCCATCTGATCTCACGAAGACACCTGCCACTTGTGCCGAGACTAGGCCCAACCTGACTATGTTGTTGTCAATCTGGTCTTGGAGCTAGTCCTTGAACACATGGTATCGCTAGATAGTGTTCCTCAGGGTCCGGTGATAAGGTCTGTAGTTAGGTTGATCAGTGAGACGCACCTCTTATGGCTTCCGGCACTCTGGAAGATGCACAATTCTCTTCTCTAAGGCGCTACGGAAATAACCGGGGACCTGGGACTCGTCGAACGAGTAAGTCCGAATCCTTCTGTCTGGAAAGGGGGATCTTGGAGGCTGACCATGACTAGGGGACAGAGGATCATGCCGAGGAGGCGGAGCCTGATTATCTCACCTGGGTGGTGGCGGAGCGTTACGAGGAGGTGCCTACCGGTTTTGAGGCGGTCACTGCTGGGCCGGAGGCTGTGCCCGTGGGGGTGGACTCCTATGGGGCTACTAAGCTGGCCTTACTGGTAGAAAATCTAGCTGTCTGGGGGCCTCTATCTGGGCTATAGCAGTAGGCTCAGCTCTCGCGGCTCTCCTTGCAGGGTTGACAGGAGGCAGCAGGCGTGCTAGACTGGCTTGTTGCAGGGCTTCTTCAAGGCGCTGAGCTTTGTCTGAGAAGTCTCGGAACCCTCCAGGGTAATTCTGAGTGACCAAAGAAGGAACCAGCTCTGTCTTGACGTTCCCTACACACATTTTCAGTAATTGCTCCTGAGTTAGTGGCATGTCAAGGGAGTACGTGAGCCCCTTCCACCGGGCGACGAAGTCCGCGACCCGCTCATCGGGCCTTTGTTTGCACCTGAAGAGGTCTGAAATGTTTGTCTTCCGGGTTGTGGAACTGAAATGGTAGAGGAATTGCCGGTGAAGTTCCTCCCAACTAGCCATAGATCCAACAGGGAGCTGGATGTACCAGACGAATGCTGGTCCTTCCAGTGTCTGAACGAAGCAACGGAGCTTGCCAGCCTCCTGCTACGCTGGAGTCCCTAACATAGGCCCACACCTTGAGTTGAAGTGGGCCAGGTGCTGTGGCGGGTCTACGGTCCCGTTAAAGGGGGAAAAAGTAGGGTTCCCAAATCCCGGCGGGGCTAGCATATCATCCACCCATGCAGGGTATGGCTTGCCGTTCGGTGGGATTGCCACCTCCCGAGTTTCCAGGGCCTCTAGGCGGGCGATGATTACTTCCATTAGATCGTCTGGATGCGGATTCCTGTTCTGTTGGGGATCTCTAACCACAAGCGCATTGATGGGCTCTTCAATCTGGTAGTCAAGCTCAGCAGCTCGTGGGGTGGCTGGTGGAGCGACTCTCAGGGCAACGGGAGGAAACCGAGCAGGGTCCCCCAGGTGATTGCGCCGCTCAGGAGGGTTCAACGAAACATATCGCGCCCTCTTGCCATGGGCTCCGACCTCTCCCATATTGGTGAATGCAACATGGTCGCGGTTGCCTGGGGGAATCTCGGCAAGGGGTAGGTGCTCCTGCCCCTGCTGTCCTAGTCTAGGGTTACCGTAGTCAGGCCACCGCTCTGCAATGTGTTTGGCCAAGAGATCATCAACCAGCCTCTTTTTCTCAGCAAGATGCTGGTGTAGCGTGGCCTTCTCGGGATTTTCCTCTTCATCCTGTACCGAGGCATATGGGTCGGTAAGCTTGACAGACCTGACGTGCTCTTTACCCTTGTCGATGTTTCAGCTCAGGGTTAGTGCCTCCGTGAGTATAGGGAGACCTAGGAGGCTCCTTTTTTGGCGAGTAATCCTCCCAAACGGGTCCATTAGTGGCTTTTCCTCAGGGGGAGAGTCCCCATCGAGGATCTCCACACCGTTTACCTCATCTGAACGGTCATCCTTGTTGACCTCCACTACCTCTGACGATGTTCTCTCAGGGCCGCCCAGTGAATCGGGCTATCGGTGAATCACATAGAAAAGAAGGGCAGCGTACTGTCCCCATCCGCGGACGTGCGCGTGGGGGGTGGCTTCCGGGATAACTTTGTGGAGTACTTGAAAAATCTGGATGCATTGTTGCTGGAGGGTCTTATGGTGGCCAAGTGACTCGGGGTGCCGAACCACGGGGAGCGCAGCCAGGTCGACCCGAAGACACTGCTCACCGATATCCTCGAGATGTTCTTGGCTCCTGGGATAGGGCACTAGCTGATGGAGAAGACAAGAGTGAGTAACCCGAAGAGTCTGGCAGAAACATTCAAACTCTCCTGGGGTGAGTGACTCTGGCATATCAAAATCCGACACTGCGACCGGCCAAAACTTCTCAGGGAAGTGGCCCGCTGTGAGGACTGTCCAGAAGATTCATGACTCCGGTTAGGGGTCCAGAACTTTCTGCCCCTTCTCATCAACTGAGAATGGCTGGGGAGATGACAATGGCGCCGAGGCAGGCCGCCGGGCCGGTGGGTTGGCCGGCGGGGAATACAGCGAACAGGCTGATTGGACACCGATCCCTGAGTCGTCCTCCAAGGGTTTTAGTGCCCTGGCTACCATGTCGTGATAGGATGGGCCGACGAATGGGCCTCCTGTCACAGCGTCGGTGCTTGTCGAGGGTGTTTCACCTTGCGAATATTCCATCGGTCCCCATAAAAGTTCCCCACCCTCCCTAACTGAGGCGGAAGGTACTTCCGGGGAGGCCAGTGGTAACTGCGAGTCTGACCCTTGGGGGTACGCCAAGTCCTCATCCTCCTGGATATAACTTCGGAGGGAGGAGGGAATCATATGGACCTTTCATTCGGGGAGTACGAGACTGACACGCCGCATCCCCATACTTTCCCTCGACTCAAGGGGTTGGGGGGAAGGTTCCATCGTCGAGTCGTATTCTGCCTCAGAGTCTGAGAAACAGACTGGTCTACTTTCCGTTCGGACTCCCCTGACATTCCTCTTACGGTGATGATGCCCCGCCTTCCTACCCCTGGGTTACTCCTCAGGGTAATGATGATCTCCATCAAGGAGTCCCCTGGCCACAATAGCGCTGGGGCAGAGGAGACTGAAGTCCAGGGTGTGGGAAGCACTGGGAAAGATGTCGAAAGGGACATGGGGAGGGCCTCCATGTGAGTGAGCGACCAGATACACAACAGATCCATACTCGTGGCCAGCGGTAGGGGGAGTGACCTCATACCCAGTGCAGTAGGTGATGGAAAGTATCATACCCATAGCATAGCTGTCGCGAAGAAGCCTTTGAATTTCCAGATCAGTGGCACGTAATGAGCCTTCATGGTGGGTGGCACTATCGCGGATTGGTCCGTGGTGGCCATTGCATGTGCCCGCGACCATAAGAGTCGACCCAACCTGCCTATAGGGTAGTCGGGGCCTCAATCCTAGTAGGGCATGCGACTGCCCCTACTCAACGTGTGCGGGGGTCTGGTAGCAGGAGTCAGCAGTGGCTCGGGCCACAATAGTCGCTAATCTTGGTGCCCAAGGACAGGCATTCTCTTCCGCTCGCACCCAATGATGGCGTCGAGTCAGGTGGGTTGGAGCCAGTGGTGTGGGCATGAAGATTGCCTATTCCTAGGCCCGAGGAGTCAGGTAGTGCCATCGACGTATCCTGGCGGTGGTTCTTTCCGTTAACCCCTGGGACGGGTCTCCGATCGGGCAGACCCGAACATCCCCCACCTCATTGGCGTAGGGGAGGGATGTGTCAAGGCGTTCTAGGGATAGGCTCCCGAAGCAGTTGAATGTCGGAGTGGGGAGTGGCGGCTCCCTACGGGGCCCTCAGGGGCAGCGATGATGGTGAGGTGCAACCGCCTCTAGATCCAAACGGGCCATTCCCCTGGTGGGGATGATCCCTTCTTCGTTGTACCTACGAACCAAGTCGTTGATCATCCTTCGTTGGATGATTTCTGATGGGGAGAGGGGGCGTGAGCGCCCGAAAGTCGCAGAAATCGGAGCAGGAGTGACTGTGGAAAAGGTGGGACTGCGCGGGGTGGCCGCGTCGGTACTGCCCCTGCCCCTGCGCCGGTGGGCAGGTGGCGATCGAGCTCCGGATGTAGTGATCTGATTCCTAGAAGCATGGAGATAAACCCATTAGTACTAACAGGAAAAGAAATCAACAACCAATATCCCAAAGTCATTCCGTCTTCCGTGGTCAGAGAGAGAGATCCACGCTGACGAAATCGCAGAACAGAGTGATCAATATCCTGACGGCCTCAACCCCTAGCGGGTTTCGTGTCCTGGTGATAGGTACCTGGACCTGGTGACATGATAATCTTCCGACACCCTGAACGCTACCATTCTCCGTATTGAGGAGAAGAGCTTCACGTTGGGTTCACCATTTTCTATTTTCGACGATATTATGCTCGGGCGTGTGCGCATGTGTCCATCACGCATGGGAGGACGCGCGACTTGTGGCCCCGCATTCCCGCTTTCCAAAGGCGGGCGGCATCCGTTCCTTGTTCAGGGACGTCTGCTCTTTGATCGAAACCGGGATGATGGGATGTCAGTTCTTCCTTTCGTGGATTCCTCCTCGGAGCTCGTCCCCTAGTCCGGGTCTCCCTCATAGATTTAAGATGGGTTCGTGAAGCTCATTCCTAGGGCCATATCTGCATGGATGCCTATTAATTACGCTGCTTCTGCTGAGACACTCCAAGGGGTCTTGTCGGGGTAGCAACCTTCGGTGAGGAGAATGGTCACGTTGGGGTGTCGTTGGCATGTCTTGACGTTGGGGATTGGCATGTCTGTCTTCTTTCCCTTATCAGGGGGGCTTCTCGAGGGCGTGGAAGCCTGAGGCATCCCACATCAAATGCAGGGGATTGTGTACCATCTGAGGTTTTCCTCAGCTTCCCATGTTTTAACACGGGGTATGCCACGAGTTTAACATCTTGCGGAGACAGATCAGACTAATCGAAACACTGAGAGTGGCTTAGATTGAAGGACCCCCTAGGGGGAACACCAATGTTGGGGCTAGCACGTGGGGAGCTTCCTGGATACCATGGAGTGGGATGGGGTGGCATGATCTCACCGGGATGTGGCGGCCTGGGTAAGGATCAGGATAAATGATGGAGTGACGGGCTTGAACCTTGTGGAGGCTTCCTACGTATCCCCATGGCAGGGAATCAAAGTCCGCGTAGTTCGTTGATACTGCGGGACACCTGAAAAGGCGACCCATGAAAATGGATGCATGGATTGGAGCCTGGAGGAAGTAAGATCTCTAGGCTAGGACATGATATTCCTAAGGCACGTGGGCTCGAGGGGGAAGTCAGGATGAGACGTGGGTGTGAGGCATGGGGCTTACGTTCTGATATGGCCCATAATAGTGGTTGTGAACCAACGGGAAGGGGTCGAAACAACTGAGCGATGGGATTGAACCTCGTGGAGGCTTCCTACGTACCATGCGTTAGCACAAATCAAAGTCAACATAGTTCAGGACATACAGTTTAACGTCATGCGGGACAAGATACAGTTTAACGTCATGCGGGGTGAGATACAGTTTAACTTCATGCGGGACGAGATACAGTTTAACCTCATGCGGGACAAGGGAATTTGGGGCTTATGCTCTGAGGTGTCCCAGAGTGGGTATGGGGCTTACGCTCTGAGGCAGCCCACGGTGGTCGGGGAACTGATGTGGAGAGGTCGGAATGACCGGGTGGTGGGCTTGAACCTCGTGGAGGCTTCCTACGTACCATGCGTTAGCACGAATCAAAGTCCACGTAGTTCACTGGGATGGGGCTTACGCTCTAAGGCGGACCATAAGAGGATTTCATGGTCGATGCACACTCTAAGCCCACGTGAGTCATGCTCGGTGTGAGAAACAAGAGGCAGCAGGGACCAGACGATCACGTCGCAAAGGGGTGCATCCGTGATAAGCGGAAAGGGGCTTATGCGTTGAGTGGCCCAAAGCGGAAACAAGGGCTACACGTGGTTAGCGGGGCTTGGTGCCAGGGCTTACTCCAGGATAGAGGCCCATGGTGCGACAAAGCGCAGTGGGAAAGGGACTCCACTGGCCTTGGCAGGGGGATGTACGGAGATGCAGGGGTGCAACCTTCTGCAAGAGGCTAGGGGCTTACACTCTAAGGCAGCCCTTCCCTCGTGGACAAACATCACTCTAACAAGGAGGATCTCATTCCATGCGAGGAAGAGTCCATTCCCATGGAGACAAGTGGGCGTAAAGAATGCCCGATCCGGGGGGACCCTGCATGCGAAGAACGGGATCAGACCATAGTTTAACGCCATGTATTAAGGACGAGGTGCTTAGCAGTTTAATGTCCTGCACTTGGACGAGGTGGGTTCGCTCCACACCCCTAGGGCTTACATGCCCAATTCCCTCTACCCCTTGTGGGAGGGAAGGCATCGGCAAGGTCGTAGTGAAGGGGGGCCACAGGGCGAACCATTGAGGGGTCCACATTAGCATGGCTATGCGAAGAAGCAAGAGCTGTTAGCGTGCCTATACAGAGAAGCATAAAGAAAAGCAACGCAATGGGAAACACCACCCAAGGAACCTTGAGGTTACTTAGTATGATCCTAGAAGGCCATACAGGAAAACAACGCATGGCTCGCACGCCCGGCAGGGAAGAAATCAGGTGCCGGCGCGGAGAGGCAGCCAAGGGGCATCAAGGTAAATGGGCCGGGGTGTTGTGCGCAAATAGAAGGTTTTCATGAAAAGCACCGGGATGGCGCGTAATAGGGCCAAAGTATTGCACGGATGGGTGATTGCGCGCAAGGTATTGCGCACACAGAAGGGGATTGCACGCACAGGACAAGGATTGCGCGCAAGGGAAGAACCCGTATGAGTGGGAAAATTCACTTAATCCAGTATAGTTGCACACAAAGGCGAACCCCGGGGCAAGTTTTCATGAAAAATGGAATTACCTGGAAGTCATATTGCGCACGGGGGAAGTAGAATTGCGTGCACGGAAGCCATTCCAAATTCCACAACCCCAAACCGTTTGGGGTCGCCTTCTATTTATAGGCATCGGCCTATGCGGAATCCAGGTAGCGCGTGAACTCTTCCACGTCGGGAACCATTGGCGCACAAAACCTCACCGCGAGGAACCGGGCCGCGCAAAATTGCATGCCTCACCGGCTCGATTCTGTGCATCCCAGGGATGCTTCGCGCACACGGATTTATTTTGTGCAAGTCCTCCTTTATTTCGCACACCACTTTACGGGCCTCCGAACCGGGCCTCTGATTCCGAATATGACTTCTCTTTTCCATTTCAAAACTTCCTCTAGAAGTTACAAACTTTTTTCGGTGTCTACAACCACCTACCATTGGTGGAGTTTATGTACAACAACAGATATCACTCCACCATTGGTATGTCACCGTTCGAGGCTTTGTACGAATGACCCTTTCAGTTACCACTTTACTGAACTGAACTAGGAGAGTCAACACCCATGGTCCTGGAATTGGTGCGAGTTACTACTGAGAAGGTGAAAGTCATCTAAGAGTGGATTAATACAACACAGAGCTAGGAGAAGTCTTATTCTGATAGACGGTAGAGACCTTTGGAGTTCTAGTAAGGAGACCATGCCTTCCTTTGGGTCTCACATCGATGAGGGATGTGGATATTTGGAAGGGGAGGAAAGTTATCTATGAGGTTCATCAAACCTTTTTATATACTACATAGAGTTGGCAAGGTGGAATACCGCTTAGATCTACCACTTCAGTTTCATTGGGTACATGATGTCTTCCATGTGCAGTAGCTAAGGCGATGCATTCATGAACCATTGTACACCATCAAATGGGAAGATCTATACATCGAGGATAGAGCGACTTTTGCAGAGTACCCTATGGAGATCGAGGATCAGAAGGAGATGATCATTCATTGGAAAGTAATTCACTTGGTGCATTTATGATAGAAGCACAAAAATCTCTAGGAGAGTACATTGGAGCGGGAGGGTTATATTCATGCACAGTACCCACATCTCTTTGTATAAACTTTTGTTTTGGATTTTGGGGATGTAAAGACCTAAGTTGTGGAGAATGTAATGTCCTAGATTTTTCCATGTATTATTTTTAAATATTATATGGATTTAATTTGAGACTATTATTTGAGACGATAAGAAAATCTAAGGCATAGGGCTCCTAGAATAAATGTTTGAAAAAAATTAAACTTTACATAGCATGCGTTAGTAGTTTTCCTGAAAAAGTGTTATAAATTTTAAAAGGGTCTCTGGATAAAAAATTTGAGGGAACCGTTTCATTAATAGTAGAAAATTTACCTTAGGAGAGGCCTAAAACTGGCTAGTAGGGGCTGACTATGAATGTTAGTTTTTGGATGTTTAAGGAAATAAAATAAAATAAATTTAATATTTATTTTATTTTTCCATCACGCTAATCCAATGACCTAAGATTTTAAATAATATGTTAAGAAAAATTTATAGGGTTAGCCACATAACCCTATAATTGTCTAGAGTGTTGGAGAGGATACCCTTGGAGAAACCTCTCAATGATGAATGATGATGAATCAAGCGATCATGAATCACTACACTAGTGGAGTTGAAGGATCTCGTCAATGATGACTCTGCAATCATTCTTCATTAATGATAGATCCAAAAACAAGGTAGGGAGTTTGATTTCAATTCTTTATTTCACGTTATTGGATTCAATGATGAACACAGATCAACCCATGAATAGGTTGACCAGTAATTCGATCATTCTTATAGGATGTGCGATTGTGAGTTTTATTTGGGGTATTGATTCTGTTTCGATTTATTTTCATGATCCTTTTAATACGATATGATTAAGGCCATAAAAAACAATGAATGAGGTTCATTCCTCAGGCTATTTCTTTGTGTTTTCTTCTCCACTTATTTTTACATGTTCTTCATTCTTCATGGGGTTATAAACAAAGGATTATTGCACATATGTTTCATGGAATAACAATTTGAAGTCATAGATCGAACATCATGATGACCTAGTAGAGGTGCAGCAGTTATGGAAACAGACAAATCAATGTATTCTAAGCGATACTTATCCTCAGGCATTCTTCAGGAAGATGATCAAGATTGGTTTTTGAAGTTGATCAAAGGCTTGAGACTTACTAAATTGATGTTGCAACGATAAGAAATCCCTAGATATATACTTTCAAGGAAAACAGATCATCAGATCAAACACCAGAAGATCAACTGAAGCACTGAAGGAAGAACAATGATTATGTAAAACCTCAATGAACACATCATGTATCTCAGAATACATAGTGTTTGGGACTAGTCCAGTGGCGCATAGGGTTTTGGGTGATAGATAAGTGGATCACGACAAGTGCTAGCTATCACATGGAATGTGGGACCTTACCCAGAACATGGAATGTATCTTGAAGGATAAACACACACAGGGTGGAATACACCACATGACCAAACCTTGACCAGATACACGAGCTTCCTGGTGTACTATTACATGGGTTGTAAAACATGCATTGAAGCTGTTTACTGGCACATGGAAAGAATACACATGGCAGACCTCAGATAGTAGGGAATGTGGTGTGACCTTCTCTACATGTCGTGTATACCTTTTCCATGCGACATGTTCTCCTAACACAATCCATTGTACACATGTAGTACCTAGGGTTAAGGGATATGGAATGTGATCCCTTCTATATGACATGTACTATTTTCTACATGGATTGATCTCATTTTCCAACATATCTTGGATATGTTTTGTTTGGGTTGGTGCCCCTTGCTTGTTACCCAAAAGTTAAGTTGGTATCCCTTCCTATCCACAGGAGTATGACCCCCTTAAGTAGGACATTATGGATAGACTCAGGAGTCCCCTTGAGTGTCCCATAGCATGATCTTCTATCCATTATTATGACCAAGGAAGAATAGGTTATAAACATGACCAATCATACTAGATGTTCTTCCTCTACTTAACAACTTAATCTAGATGAGTTGTGGTATATGCCATGGCACTAGAAGTGATTCTCATACGTGTATCATGACCATACTCACTCATGGAGTTGGTTCTCCCATAGCGAGCGTATCATAATCTCTCTTTAGATCTATCAATGTATCTCTCTCTCATGTAGGTTCCTGATGAATAGTACTTATCAAACAGATGTCATCAGTGCTATCAGAATCAGGAGTGAGTTCTCCTAGATGAGTGCTTTTTGGAATCTTCACACTGAATCCCTAGGTTGAGCATGTGGTCGTTGTGACTTACCTCTAGAGTATGGGTCTGGGTTTTGAGTATATCTGGATATGTTTTTTTATACATACTATAAACATATACTATGTAGATCTGACTATACGTTTACTTTGTGTATTGCATTGTCTTTATTGGGGTGTGCTATTGAGTATTTTTATAATCACCCAGGCATGGGCTTTGCTCGAACATGTCATGTATTGTGCATAAGAGCGGTCTTTTGATGGATTCCAGGGTGGACAAGGACCTGGTAGAGATTAATTAGTTTTAGATTAGATGAGGTGTTCCTATGGATTTGAGTAGCAGTCTGAGTGCCTATCTTGTTTTCTTACTGGTTGGAATTTGTAGTTGGTAGATACTTTATTTTGGAAGGCTTGTATTCTGGCCCAATTTACTTTTCCGAACCATACATTCCTTGATACTCTATTGGGTAGACATAGTAGTATGCATGATTTTTGTTCCTTGGTAGTTTTTACATTTCATCATTTGTGGGCTTGTAGATGCGTTCATGTGTATAGGTACATAGGAAATTCCTCCCATGTTAGTGACATGCCTACTCAATGCCAGTCACCTGCCTCTGGCCTATTGGAGGTAGGTTTGGGGAGTCATGGATATGGATCCATTGAGGCGAGTCATGAAAGAGTGGTATCATAGGATTCAGTTCTACCTTAGGACCAAGAGTTTGGGAGTTTGGTTTGGGGAAATAGTGTTAATTGTTTTGATATAGGATTTCAAGCCAAGGACTCCAGTGTTGGTATGGGCGACTGACATATCGATACACCAGGAATCTGATAACCATATTTTTGACTTGGTACATGGGAACACTAGTTTCATGGAAAAAAGGTACATGCATCATACAGAAATGGGTTGTGGTTTCCACGTCCTTCTTTAGTCATCTCTCCAGATATACTCATTGAATGTGGTATATCTTGTTTCTCTACAGGATGACTCCTCAACCTATACCAGCTAGGATTCAGTAGCTCGATCACGAGGATTACCCCCTTAATGATAAGGATTCGATATGTAGTCCAGTTCCCCAAGTGTTACCTATAGGTGGTGAACTAACTATACCACCATGAGTGAAGCTTCATGTGGTATCTTTAGTACTAGAAGATAAGGAGTGAAGGCTAAGCATGATCTATAAGCTTTAGAGATAGAGAACCCTTAGGTTCTATGGTGAGCCTGACCCTGAGGTGGCTGAGTACTTTCTTGAGGCGGTGACCAAAGTTTTTCGTATAGTGAGGGCACCAGTGGACTAGATGGTGATCCTAGTAGCAAGCCTTCTTCAGGGGTCCACCTAGTGATGGTGAAGTTTGACCACACACACTTATGATGACGTTAATATTTCATAGAAGGAGTTATAATGTCTCTTTATAGAGGAGCTATTTCTAGTTACACTGAGATAAGTGCGTATACAGGAGCTTCTTCATCTCCATTAGGGTAGTATGATGGTGGATGACTATTCATCGAGGTTCACCAATCTATCTAGGTACTCAATGTATATGGTCAAGGATTATTACTTCAAGGCTTAGAACTTAAAATTATGTCTACAGTGGGACATCCGATCTAGCTTCATACCTCTATGCATTCTGACTTATGATTGAGTGATCAAGAAACCCATGGTGGTCGAGAGATTTTTGGTTGAGTATAGACAATCAATGATATTTAGCAGCAAACAGATAGGTGTAGAGACCTCAACAGTGGGTAGTTGATGTCAAAAACAGTGATCAGAATGTGGGAGACATCATAGGAGGTCCCAAGATAGGGGATCTTCAATCCATGTCTCTCATGCTGGATCCAGTCTTCCTTGGGAGAAGTGATGTTACACATGTGATGGTAGAGGAAATATCTCTAGAGAATGTCCAACATGTTGAGCTGCTGATAGGGAAGCGGTGGATGGAACAATGAAGAAGAGGCAATGAGTGGAGAAGGTACATCCTTTAGGTGGTGGGAATGAAAAAGGAACAGTGAGAGCTGCATAATGTAGAAGATGTTTAGAAATACTACCATCACCACCCCTAGAGGTCCACCCTAGGCTCAAGGAGCTAGAGGACAAGGAGAAGGGAAGATATATGTGGTCAAGGAATACAAATGAGGGAATATAGGGATGATTTGAAGTACGATATATGTCTTTTATACCTTAGAATATTTACTTATATAAATAGGTTCTAGTTATTATTTCCTCACCAAATATCTTGTCTGAGACCTTAATATTCTGGTAGAATTGTTGACTTGACCTTTACACTTGAAGACACACATATGAGTAGACTCGATGATCATACACCTTTGACTATAGTGTGATATTTACCTAAGAGGTGAGAGTTTCGGTTGGAACCTTTTAGTAATAACATCTAGGACTTATGACATCAATTTCAGTATAGATTAGATATCTTCAATCCATTCCCAGATTGACTATTTTAGGTGAAGGGTGTGGTGTGTCTACAAAAATGGGATGAGGTTTTCCTTTGTTGGCGAAAAGGAAACTCAATCAACATAGGACGGGCTCATGCAAAGGAGGGTTCAGTCAATCACTCATGAGTTGGATATCCTTAACCTCAAAGCAGCAGATGATGTGAGCTTTTAGTTCCCAGTAGTAGTGGAGGAGTATAAGGACATGTTCCCCGATGATGTTCTAGGATTACCTAACCACCAGGAGATCAAATTCTGCATCGACTAACACCCCATGATGACACCAATATCATCACCATCATATCGGATGGCTCTCAAAGATCTTTGTGAGCTAATGGTGCAATTAGAGTATTTGTAGAGGAAGGGATTCATGAGACCCAGTGTTTCACCTTGGGCGACCCTGTTTTTGTTTGCTAAAATGGAAGACAGGAGCTTGAGGTTGTGTGAGGATTACTAGTTCTTGAACCAAGTGATGTTAAATAAAATGTATCCACTACCAAGAATTTGTGATCTCTTTGATTGGTTGAGATGGGAACTATGGTTCTTGAAGGATGACCTTTGATCAGGCTATCACCAGTTGTGATTACAGGACAGAGATATACCGAATATTGCTTTCAGATGCCGCTATGGTCAATATGAGTACTTGGTGATGCCCTTTGGCATGATGAACACCAATGAATTTTTAATAGAACTCATGAACTAAATATTATAGTAATACCTAGATTAGTTTATAGTGGTCTTCATCAATGAAATCCTAGTGTACTCGGCATCAGATGAGGAGCATGTGAGACACCTACAGATGGTTTTGGATGTACTCTAAGAGAAACAGCTTTATGGGAAACTCTCAAAGTGCAAGTTTTGGATTAAGGAGGAATACTTTCTAGGACATTCTATCTCATCAGATGGAGTATTAGTGGACCTAACCAAGGTGGAAGCAATGTTAGCATGGGAGCCACCAAGGAGTGTGATAAAGGTGCGGAACTTCCATGGGATATTAGGGTATTACTGGAGATTCATAGATTATTTCTCCTAGAAATTAGCACTAATGAAAACATTTAATTGAAAGGGGAAACCTTTTGTGTGGATGGATAAGTTCCGGTGGTCTTTTGAGCAGTTGAGGTAGAGTTTGACGAGTTCCCAAATCATGAGATTTCCGGAGGAGGGAGTTGAGTACATAGTGTTCTACGACGCATCAGGGACTATACTTGGTTGTATCCTGATGTGGAGGCATGTAGTGATTTCCTATGGTTTTCACCAGTTGAGGCCACATGAGAAGAACTATGATACCCATGATCTTGTGTCGACAATGGTAGTCTTCACATTGATGATTTGGAGACACTGCCTGATGGGAGAGTGATTTATCTTATACTTTGATCATAAGAGTATACATTATATATTTTTATAGAAGGATCTAAGATTAAGATAGAGGCTATGGATAGAGTTCCTCTAGGACTATGACATTGATATTTTCTATACTCCTAGGAAGGGAAACATAGTGGTAGATGCTCTCAGCATGAGATCTAGTTTGCAACTGTTCAACGAAGCATAAATGAAATTGGCCTCATTACAGTTATCCTTCATGGATGAAGATGATGTATATTAACTTCAGTTAATGTTTCTTTCCCCCCCACTCTTACAAATATTCAGGGAGGCACCACTTGGGGATACTGAATTCAAGACCTTATGTCCTTAGATATCCACAGGTCATGCTCATGATGGATATGTACAAGGTGGGAGCATACCATTTTTTTAGGTGATGCACAGTTGTACCAGAAACATTACAGGAGTAGGTTTTGTGGGAGTTTCATACATCCAATTTTGTGGTACACCCTAGTGTGGCATAGATGTACTAGGACCTTCTACATCAGTTTTGGTGGACAGGAATGAAGAAGGTAGTGGTAGAGTTCGTTTCTTGATGCCTTACGTTCTAGTAGTTGAAGGCTGAACACTAGGTTATAGTGGAATTTGATCACCCCCTAGAGGTACCGTAATGAAAGTGGGATATAATATCGATGGAATTCATGATGGTTTTACCACATATGTCTAGAGGACATGATTCTATTTGGGTGATCATTGACCGACTCACCAATTTGGCATACTTCTTAGCTATCTGAGAGTAGAGTTCAGTAAATATCTTGGGATGTTTTTTTCTATAGAATATAGTGCAGATTCATGGATTCTCATGGAATATTATTTCAGATCATGATGCTCGTTTCACATCTCAGTTGTGGAATGGATTACAAGTGGCGTTTGGGACACAGTTATGCTTGAACACAATTTCTCATCCCTAGATAGATGGACAGATGCATAGGACCATTCGGGTTCTATTCGACATGATTTAGGCCAACATCTTGGAATTTGGTCATAGATGGGGGGACCACATACCATAGGTGGGGTTTGCATACAACAACAGCCACCACTCCACCATTGGTATGGAACTGTTTGAGGCTTTGTACAGGAAACCCTGTTGGTCACTACTTTGCTGGACTGACCCAAGAGAGTCATCACTCATGGTCCCATAATTTGTGTGATCTACTATCAAGAAGGTGTAAGTCATCCAGGAGTTGATAAAGACTGCATAGAGCTAGAAAAAGTCTTATGCTGAAAGACATTGAATACCATTGGAGTTAGAGGAAGGAGACTATGTCCACCTTCTAGTCTCTCCTTGATAAGGGTTGTAGAGATTTTTCCATGGTAGAAAGTTATCTCCGAGGTTCATTGACCCTTTTCAGATATTGTGTAGAGTTGGTGAGGTGGCATACCACATAGATCAACTACTATTGTTGCATTGGGTACATGAGTTCTTCCACGTATTGTAGCTAAGGAGGTATGTGCAGGACCGATCACACATCATCAACCAGGATGTGTTAGATATTGTGGATGGAGAGATTGTTGCAGAGTACCCTATGGAGATTGAGGATTAGTAGGAGAGGATCCTTCATGGGTGAGTGATTCCATTAGTGCTTGTTCAATGGTAATATGGGAATCTCTAAGAGTGAAAACGAGAGTTGGAGGCTCATATTTGTGAGTAGTACCCACATCTCTTTGTATAGGATTTTGTTTTGGAATTTCAAGGAAGTAAATCCCTAAGGTGGGGAGAATGTAATGTCCCATATTTTTCCTTGTATTTTTTTTAAATATTATATGGAATTAATTCGAGACCAGCCTTTCAGAATGTGTGTGAATCCAAGGCATAGGGTGCCTATAATAAATTTTTGAAATAAATTAAACTTAAAATTGAACATGCGAATGTTTTTCCTGGAAAAGTGAAATAACTTTTAAATGGGTTCCCAAATAAAAAATATCAGGGCACTACTACATTCAGAGCAACGACTTTACCTTAGGTGGGGCCTAAAACTGGTCAACACAGTCTGGCTATGAAATTTAGTTTTTGGATGTTTAAGGAAATAAAATAATTTAATATTTATTTTATTTTGTCATTATGATAACACATCTACCTAAGATTTTAAATAAGATGCTATGTTTAATTTCTAAGGTTTTCTATATAACCTTGGAATTATCTGGAGCATTGGAGAGGAGACCCTTGGACAAACCTCTCAACAATGAATCAAGTGATCATAAATCACTGTGCTGGTGGAGTTGTAGGATCTCATCAACAACAACAAAAACACAATCATTCTTCATCAATGATCGATCCAAACTTGTGGTTGGACGTGTGATTTCAATTATTTTTCTCCCATTATTGGATTCAACAATGAATAAAGATCAACCAACAGACAGGTTGACCCACAATTCGATCATTCTTATGGGATGGGTGATTGTGGGTTTGATTTGTGGAATTGATTATGTTTCAATTTAGTTTATTTATCCTTATAACATGAGAAAATCAAAGTCATAACAAACAATGGATGATGTTAATTCCTTGGGTTATTGCTATGTGTTTTCTTCCCCCCGTTATTCCTCTGTGTTCTTCATTATTTGTGAGGTTATGAATGAAGGATCATTGCACATTTGTTTCACAGTGAAATGATCTGAAATTATAGATCATACATAATGATGATCTAGTGGAGGTGCAATGAATATGATGGTGTATGGATCAATGTATTCTAAGAGATATCGATGTTTGATAATTATTTTTTTGGATTATTGGGATTAGTTTTCCGAGATGATCGAAGGCCCAAAACATACAAAATCGGTGTTTCAAGGATGATATGACATTGGATATTCAGTTTAGAGGTGAAAAGATCATCAGATTAAACTCCAAATTATGAATCAAAGCACTATAGGAAGAAAAATGATTAAGGAAAATCTCGATGAACATGGCATGTATCTCGAAATACACGGTGTGTGGTACCCGTCTAGTGGCAGTGAGGGTTTCATGTGATAGAGAGGTGGAAAAAAACGTGTGATAAATATCACACGACATGTGGATCCTTAATTAGAACTCATCATGCATCTCATAGTATACACAAACATAGGGTGGAGTACACCACACAAACATACCTCGGCCAGATACATGGGATACCTCATGTACTGGTACACGGTTTGGCGAACACAGGTTGAATTCGTGTACGGTCACATGGCTAGCATACATGGGGTGGACCCCAAATAGCAGGGCATAGTGTGTGACCTTATCTACATGTTGTGTATACCTTTTCATCATGACTTGTTCTTTTGACATGGGTTGTTGTACAGGGGCAGTTCCTGGGGTCAGGGGACACAATGTGTGACCCCTTCTACACATCGTGTACTCTTTTCTACATGGGTTGATCTCATTTTACACCATATCATGGACATGTTTTGTTTTGTTTGGTTCCCGTTTCTTGTTTCCCAAAAGGTCAGTTGGTATCACTTCCTATCCACAAAATTATGACCCCCTTCAGTAGGAATATCTGGATAGAGTCGGGAGTCCCCTCTGAGAGTCCTGGAGTAGGATCCTCTATCTATTCTTGTACACTAGGTAGAGTTAGGTTATTAATGTGAGCAATCTTACCTGAAATCTATCCTCTACTTAATAGGTGAATCGGTATGAGTCGTGGTATATGCCTTGGCCCTGGCAATGATCCTCATCCGTGTATCGTGATCTTCCTCACTCATGGAGTTGGTTCTATTGGAGTGAGTGTATCATATTACCTCTTAAGATCTATCAGTGTATCTCTCTCTAATGTTAGTTCCCGATGAAAAATAGTTTTCATACGGACATCATCGAGGATATCAGATTCATGAGTGAGTTCTCCTGGATGAGTGCATCATGGAATCTTCAAACTGAATCCCTAGGTTGGGTATACGGTTGTTGTGACCTACCTTTAGACCACGGTTCTGTGTTTCGAGTATATCTGGATATGTTCTTGTTATATGTACTGTAGACATATAAAGTTTATAATTGAATGTACCTTTACTTTGATTATTGGTTTTTGGTTTTGGGGGTATGATATTGAGTACTGTTATTCTCGCCCCTGCATGGGATTTTCCTACACGTGTCATGTCTTTTGCAGACGAGTGACCTTTTGATGGAGTCTAGGGTGGACCAAGACCGGGAAAAGATTATTGAGTTATAGACAGGATGATGTGTTCTAACAACTTTGAGTAGCAGACCCAGTACCTATCATGTTTTCTTATAGGTTAGATTTTTTAGTTGGAAGACTTTTTCTTTTGATGGGATTTTATTTTATCCCACTTTACTTTTTTACACTTTATATTCCATTGTACTCTGTTGGTTGGGTTTAGTAGTGTGCATGTAATTTGTTCCATGGTAGTTTTTATATTTCAGTATCTGTGGTCTTGGAGATGTGTGCATGTATACAAGTACTTAGAAAATTCCTCCAATGTTAGTGAAATCCATACTCAGTGCTAGTCCCCAGCCCCTAGCCTATTGGAGGTGGGCTTGGGGAGTCACGACATGGTCCCCATTGGGACAGGTCATGACAATAGCACTATTTTGTGTTTTTAAAAAAATTTCTTGATCAAATATAAGAAATTTGAATTCATTAACATTTTAAGCATCAATTTTTATGTCCTACATTAGAGGAATCTGAGAAAAAATTTAAACTATCTAACACTTTAGATTGAATATTGATATTTACGATCTAAAAAAATAATATAAATTATTTAGCGAACATAATATATATTTAATCCTATTATATATTTTTAATATTTTTTAAGCTCACCTAATTTGAAAAGTCTTCTATAACATCTATATTAACATATATTATTATGTATTTCTCATTCCATGTTTTTTTATCATGGGAATCGTTTTTATCCTCATTTTCTCAATGAATGGTTCAAAAATTTTACTATTTAACAGAACATATATTTTTTATTGTAAATATTTTATTTATATCACTATAATACTTGAGTTCCTTTTAACTGATCAACTAAGAAGAAGAAATATGATCAATTTACTTTTCAATTGAGGTTGAAATGAAAAATCAGCCTGATGAATAAATTTATTAAATCATTCTTCAATATTATTTATGTAGCTAGAATAAAATTTGAGACACTCCTCTACTTAATAACCTTAAAAAATAATGACTCTTTCTGGTTTTACTTTATTTTTTATATATGAATTCAAATGGCCGTGGTATCTATAAAAAATTAATAAAAAATAACTAAATATGTATGTAATGAATTGAAAAGAATTGTTTACTTAATAATATAAATATTTAAATAAAATACCTCTCAAATTGAATACATCCATAAATATTTTATGAAACCTAATCGTTTAGTTTCATTGACCAAATGAAGAGTCAAATGCATTATTATAATAAAAAATGAACGGAGAATGATAATCTCCTTGTTATAAAGTGTTAGTAACATTATTTCCTGAAGCTTGTGAATCTTAATAAGTTATGAAGTTTTATTAAAAAAATTTATGAAAAATATACAAAACTTATCTAAAACTACATATACTTTTTCAGGTAAAAATGTACTCAATTCCAAAGGTTGTAACTTCTCAAAAAATATGTGTATCATAAATTTTCAATCTATGTAACCTATGATTTTTTAAGTCAACATATCATGAAATGTTACTTAAATTTACATAAATTACTTTCAAATTATTTAATATTTGAAATAATATATCTTTATCCTTGTTTTTCATTACTAAAAATATAGTAACATACTTTTTATTCTCATCAGGGAATATATCACACTTTATATTCATCTCTTTTAATTCCTTCCAAGCATTGAAATTGCCTTTTTATTTACCATGATTCTTAAATAATGTGAAAATAAAGTTATAAAATAAATTTTTATCAATATATAAAACATTAGGATTATAATTTAGAAAATTAAATTTCCAATATGAATGTTTAAAAAAAGTACTTCTTCTAATATCAACTATTGATCAAACTCATTTCCCACTATTGTTTAAATGATATACCTTCCCAAAATTTTCTTTAATACTTAATAAATGTTTCAATATTTCCAAACCTAAGTGTAAATTTTTTTATGTTCTATGATCAGTAGTTTGATTGAATTTTGACTTGTTCAACCAAAGTCTATGAGATATATTGAAAATAATATGATTATAGAAAAAACTATATTTTTTATAAGGTTTTCACTCAGGATCAAAATAAAAGATAAAAAAATGGTAAGAAAAACCAATATAAGTGTTCTAACCAGATATGTTCTCAAGTATAGAGATGTCACCGATGATCCACAATAGAGAAGAATTCATTTTTAACATTTTCATAGTAGTCACATCATATATTTTGAAACCATTCTTCCATTACTCCTATTATTGATCAATTAGAGCATGAACATATACATCAATGCTATTTCTATTAATTTTTTTCTAGGAATAATCATTTAAATTATGAAGGAAATTTTCTTCATACAAATCCATAGAGGTATATTATAAGGGATTATAACAACTGGTCAAATTTTATAATTGGTACTTAATTTCCAAAATGGGATAAATCCGTGGGTATTAAATACCAATAGAATACTACTAGGATAAAAATAGATATTTGGATGTAATAAATAAAATGTATTCCATGATTTTTAATATCTAAAATATCAAATTAAACTGTCATTATTATTTTCCATAACATTCTAATTTACGTGATTGATATTTTTAGATGAAACAAATTATCTTTGAAATTGGAATTTCAAAGGGATGTAACATAAAACAATTACAAGATTATTAATTTTCTAATTATTCTTAGTAGTGTATTTATTCATACTATCAATGTTACTCATTGACTTCCATATAGAACATGAACATATTTTCACTACCGTCTAATCGAATCCTCACCACAATATAGAATAAAATAATTGGGACATTAATTTAATTTTATAAATTGAGCTTAATATTTTTAAGAAAATTCATTTTTTTCATAAAATTACATGGTGATCTTAGATTTTGGAAATTGATCATGAAAAAATTACAATATCATGAACATTTCTTTATTTGTAATTGTACATAGGTATTTGATATGATAAAAGTGTAGTATAAAATAATGTTTTGAATACTTGAGATATTATTTATATAAATGTTGATTTCCACATTCAACTAAATCATAAAAAACATTTTTCTAATCAGAAATATTTTCTCTAACATTGGTCTCCCTAGAATCCAGAAGAGGATCGATTAATATGTTACAATCTTGATCAAGTTGTCTTGAAGTCTCAAAAACATAATTTGTTAAATTAATATCTGAAACAACCTCGATTGGTTATATTTATTTATTTTTCATGTTAATGATGTTTTCCTATAATGTCAAATGAATCATTTATCAAGTTATGGATTTAATTCTCAACAATCAAATAAGCATCATGTCCATTCAGCTATTTGGAATTAGTTTTTTTTTCTATAATATCATTTTATCTATGTCCAAACCAATGCACATATTTTGTAGGTAATTTATTTAATATCAAGTCTTCAGAAAGTTCATGTATCTATAGTCATAATTATAACTAACAATTAGTACATATAAATTTAATTATCATAGCCTTGGATTGATTGGAAATTGAAATATTTAAAATTTCACTTAATCCCTTAGCACACTGAGGTGTGTTCCTAGGAAATATGATCCAACTTTTATTTATATATCACCAACTACCTATTATTTCAAAAAAAAATATAAAAATAATATCCAAACATATATTAAAAAATTATTAAATAAATAGGGTGATTAAATTGAGTAACTAAGGGTTTATAGTGGTTAGAGGAGAAATACATTATTTTTTTATCGATACAAAACATATATTCTTTAATGATATTTAACAACACTAGGATTTAATCATGATTTTAATGTTTGGGTAAATAACCAAAAACATTTATTCTTATGAATAATAATTTACAGAAAAACTATAAAATAAAATTAATATAGAGGTTAACATCTTTTAAGAAAGTGTTAACTAAAGCATAATTAATTCATAAACATCAATCCATACTTTTCAATATCAATCTAAATAATTTATTTGATCCAACCTAACATCAACCAAAGCATAACGAGTTTAATCAACTATGTTTTAAACAAGTTATCATTATACTTGAAATAAACATGAAAAGAAACAAACAACATTTTTAAAATGTTATACATTTATTTCTAAGTAATAATAAAAATAAAAAACCAGGAAATATAGAATACTACGAAACACAATCATGTACTTCTACATATATGTATTATCTTTTACATCACTAACAATACAAATTTTAACCAAGTTTAGAAGTTTTATTATTATTTATTATTCATCTAAGATTTATGAAAGGTGAAATGATTCACATCATTTTTTATAATAAAATGAAATTGTTAAGACATAACTATCATTACATCTTGTCTCGATGAGGAAGTCATACTAAAGGTCAACCATCATCAAATAATTTTTATTTAAGTTATAATGTTGATTGAGGTTGAAAATTATATTGAGATATGATATTAAAAACATAATTTCAATCAAGATTGAGATTATATTAATTGAATTTATGTATACATCTTTGTTTCTTCAATACCTTTATGTGTTTATACTCTCATCATTGGTTGTTCCCCAATTATTAGTATCTTCAAAAACATATAGTGAAAAATTTCAATTAATAATTATAATTTAAAAAATTATTATTAAAATAAAAAATCCACCAAAACCTATTTAAATCAAGTAAACAGCTAAAATAATTGAAATGATCATAATAAGAAAATAATGTCTCTTAAATTACTCCAAAATCATAGAACAAAAACTAAAAATAACTTTTCCATGAATGCTAAAACAAAAGAAATAAAAATTCCATAATAAGTCTATATAAAAATGATCTAATGTATAGTTTTTATTCTACATGGACAGAAAGGGAAGTATACTATTTGGGTTCTATTATAAATCCCATATATCGATCCTCTCTATTAGTAAGCAAAAAATAAACAATCAAATTTTAAAAAAAATTATTGGAATCATGAGATTAAAGATAACTCCACCAACATAGTATAACCAAGGCCATTAAAAGGCCCACCCTCTGATATTTTATCTTTCAAGACCCTATATGTTAATTTGGAATCAATTCAGTAACTTAACACCTCACACCTAAAATATTTGATCATAAATTAATAAAAAATTGACATTATAATTAATTAACCAAGGCATGAACTATATCATTTTTGTTATAGAGGGGAATGTTGTTCATATATACTATAAATTTAAGGGATATAATTAAAAAAGGTTAATGCTTTGATGTAAAGGGATCATGAATGAAGAGATTGAAACTTAAAAAGAAAGCAATTATGGAATGGGAAGATCAAATCTTTCCCTTTGTTAGAAAGGGATCAGGGAAAGTGAGGATAAATGCCTCCTTTTTGTTTATTGAAATATTAAGTGTTGTTTTTCAAAAATCACCATGAAATAAATAGTATTTTAGCTGTGGTTTTAAAAACCACCTTTAAAGAAATACCTTTAAGCATCAAAATTATTGTAGTGAGGTGATATTTGATATATCTTTAAATACGACCTAATGATGAAGGATTTATCACAAGCCACATTGTAGATTAGGATTGATAATTTATATCATAAATAATGATTAATAATGATGGGATAATATGATACAATTCATATATTATCAATCATAGGATATAATATATGTTATGTTCTACTATAAATAACTCGGTGGACTCGACGTTCGATGCAGGTTTCTTGGGCAATCACGTGATTCGGTAGTTCCCAGAACGCGATCCGAATTTTGATTATGTTTTTGGGTCATGTGCCCCTGAATTTTGAATTTTGAATGTCCCTACCTCCCTCTTTAGGGTGTAATTCGGTCGGTTCCCACTCTACCCTCAAATTGGATTTTATGAAAATACAAAAAAGATGATTTGGCGTGCTATCATAAATTATGATGCACAATATATAATTAAATATAATATTAATAAAATGTGTTTTTTCTTATTATTAAATAATGAATTAAAATTCAGAATTTATTAAATATTTATAAATTATGGAAAATCTGTTTTAGGATACTTTTTTAATTTATAAATTAATTTATTATAAAATTATTATAATTAATTATTAAAAGTTTATGAAAAATTTAATAAATAAATATCCACAATATTCATTGTGAATATTAAAATACCTTTAATTTATATGAAATGATAACTAATTTTTGAGAAAAACTGTTTACATAGAAATGATAAGGTAATTTATAAAGTGTTTACAAATTAAAAAATAAGAGAAAATATAAAATAATTTATACCTAACTATGAAATGTTCATAATTGTTAATTTGAAATTTTCCAATTAAAGGCCGTATTTAAGTAATTATTTGAACCATATCAAAAAGAGTTTTTATAAATTATATTATCAATGTTTAATTATATTAAATATGAGATATTTTGATTATATAATGTATTTACATAATAAATTTGGAATTTTTAAAATATTTATATTTTATTTAATATCATATATTTTATTAAAATACCATATAAAATTATAATAAAAAAGTATTCATATTAGAAATAAATATAAATTGTTTATATTTATTTAATTATGGAATATCCATAATGCATGACCGAATTATATATCATTATAATTTTTAATTTATGAATTTTCCAGAAATGTTTATCTCATGTACATGTTTTTGAATAATTAATTTATTTAGTATTATTCTATTCTGTATTCAAATATATAAATATTATATGATGGATGGATGTATTTTTTAGTTGAAAGAGTTTTAAAACATCTATAAATCATCATACAAGAATTTAAGGAGTTAAATTCTAGGTATGATAATTTATTTAGTTTTCTTCTACCTTGAATTTGGATTATAATGAGGTTAATAACTTGAAATCAAAGGTTTATTATAGTTTATGAATATTAGGTGTTATAATTTTTAAGTAATTTAAATCACTCTTTATTAAAAAAAGTGGGTAGAGGGACTTTGGGTTGAACTACTCATTATCCTTATAGCTTAGGCCCTATCCAGAAAAGTGGAGATTGACTACCTATCGCTCCACGCTTACTCTTGTGGATTTTATATGATTATTATACTTTATATAAAATATTTGTATGTACCTTATGCTTGATATACATTTGGAAATGCATGAATATTAATGGATTTTAATTTGAGTTAGTAACATAGCTGTGGGGTTTGTAAAGAGTTGCACATCAATATTTTTTGAACATATTGATTTAGTAGAAATAATTTGAATTAAAAACTAAATAATTAGATGTATGGATACATGTAAAGGTGAATGCATGATATAATATGTTGATATTATAAAACTCTTATAAAATACCATGTTTTAGATTACTTTTATAACAAACACATGTCAATACCTTAATCATTCATCCAAGAAGGTTGTAAAAAATCAAGGTGCCCATGAATTATATTATGTAATTATCGATGGAAATGATAACCAAAAGAGTTAAGAAATCAAACTACACTGTAATATTTAGGTCATTTTTTTGGAAACCTTATGATATTGGATACTAGATGAATAATATTGAGTGAATCTGTATGATGAATTAGGATAAAGAGTTATTTACTTGACTATCTAAAAATCATATATGATATGGTTATAATAATTTCTTAACAGTATAACTAAATGGTGAGAGAAATTACAAAGTGGAATCATTACTTAGTGAATCATCGATCTTGTCCAAATAATGGATATGATGAAATTAAAATGGGTCCATCACTTTAATTGGTTAATATTTAATAAAAATAATTTTTAAATGAATATAAATCTTGATACTCATATTATAAAATCTTCTACTGTAGATAAATGAAATCAGTATCATGAAACATGACTTTAAGATTCATCCTTTTTAAAGGAAAAGTTTAATAGAAGAAAGCTTCTATAATATTAAAAATACTTATGATGTTTTTCTCTATAAATAAAATTATATGTGTTAGATAAATAACTTGTTGAGTAACCAAATGTTGAATTTGTTAAACAAGTGGATCTAGATGCTTGTGAGGAATATAAATGAGTGTAATTAAGGATTCAATGGTATTTTTTGAATATATTAATGTTGAAGGAACTTAGTTCCATGATCATATACTAAATTTGTTTGGTAAGATTAATGACTTGGATAGACCATAGAAATACATTAAGGCTTGATATGGATATGGAATTCATTCTATAATCATCATTGGAAATTTTTTGACAATGTAAATGAGTATAGTAAAATTTTACCCAATCCCCACAATATTTTTAGGATAGATGATCGGTACATGGGAGGTCCACACTTAAGTTATTTGTTGATAATACAAGAGGGTAAAAGTTAAAATTTGTTGAAGAAAAAGTCTATTGAAAAATCAAACAATATTTATTAAAGTCACAAATTGATAAATTTGAAACCTAAGGAAGGAGTCAGGAAGGAGAGTAATTTATTCCGTTGTGGATAGTCTGTTCATTAGAGGAGGAATTTCATAGATTACATGTTGGGTAAAAATAAACCTAGTAGATATTCCAAATTACGTATAATTTAATAGAAAACAATTCATATATTTTCAAGGGTATATGATACCAAATATATATTTTATAAATGTTTTAAATATATAATAGCTCAAAATTGATAGAGAGTAGCTAGAAAATGCTTAAAGTATGCATTTATGTAATGGAGAAAGGAGTTTTTATTTTTAGAAATTAGTTGTGGGGATTTAATTAAATCATAAAAGGTCCAAGAATAAAAATGGTATATTTTTACCTTATATGATAAGATATATTTATAAAAATGGTTATTCGATGAGTAATATGATATAATTTATTTAATACACATGGTCATGTTTGATCTAGTTCTATAATTTGGCCTGAATAAAAGAAAAGGAGAAAATGTTTTATTAGAGATAAAACATTTTATCAAAGACATTTGTCAAAAAACAAGCAATCAAGATTCAACAACCCATAAATTGCATATTTTAAAGAATAAAGTCTTATTTTCAAAATAATTATCTAACCACATAAAATAACATATGAGATATGGTGGGTAATAGTTTATACGTTATATATTATCACATAATAAAATAAGTGTTATTTCATGACACAAAATATTTTTATTGTCCTAGAATTATATTATAGAGGGAATATATATTTTAAGAGGCAAGTAAAATTATTTTTACACATTGATAAATTCAAATTTTTATAAACAAAGGATTACAATAGTCAATACCAAAATTAAATTTCAATTAATATTCTTAATTATTTTATGGTGTGTTAATAAATAAATTATCTAGATAGTTACATTTTGTTACCATGATTATCTAGAAAGTAATTTTTTAATGATTTTTTAAATGTTGATATCGAAAAACATAAAATGAGTTCTAGGTTGAAAACCAAATTCATTAGTATCATTACATTGGATATTATGAAGTAAATATGTTTGAATACGTTTTTAATGAGTTGAATACTAGAAATATGATTCCTAAATATCACCATTGTTAAAAAATTATTTCATCATAGATTTTACCAATTAAATAATCTTAGTAGGAGGGTTTTTGTAACATTCCAGGTAAATAGAGAACATGAAAATTTTCATTTTTATTAATATTTGTGAATTAAATATTAATTTTACTTTAAAGGGGTTTCTATGTTCGATAGTGTACCCGATACACAACAACAGGTTTCTTCAAAATCTTACGTTGCACACTAATAATATAATATTATTATTCTAAATGGTAGTTAACTCCTAGCCATTTTATTGGAAGGAATGAACAAAACTAACTACAATATGATTATACATGTTTTTTAAATGTATTTAAATTTATCCAATAAAATTTAGAGGCTTAAAATGTGAATGAATCTAATTTTAAGCATAATTTACATTAAAAGGCCGATTTACCGCCTTTTAATGGAGAACCCTCTTTGAATATAGTTTTGGTCACTTTAATACATTATATTTGGCCAAATAAAATCTTTCATTAGAATGGGGACATCAAAATTTACTTTGGGTGATTTTTTTTGTATTTTTCTAAAAAACTTCAATTTTTGATGAATAGTGAAACCACTTAGTAGTAGTTAATAAAGTGAATTTTCTTTTAAATGAAATTTTAATGCTTATGTGAGTTGAATTTCTAAAAGATGACACACATGGTTGTTATCAGGAACTAAAATGTGGTTCAATAAGTTGAAAATAATTTTTGGTGAATAGTAACTTTTGACTTTTATTTACTGCGGTTAAAGGTAAATAGGGTAATTCAAGGTAAAAAGAATATTCTAGTAATTAAAAATTACCTTAACACATGTCCCAAATTAATTGGATGAGTAATGGATGAATATGAGAATCTTTGGGTCTATTTTGGGATCCAATGGAGGCACTTATGAAAGATAATCATACTTTAGATTAATTAATTTAATGTAAAGGAAAAAATGACATAAAAAAATCTTTGACTACATTAATTTTTATATGGTGTTATATAAATTCTATTTTCAACTATAAATATTAATTGGAAAGATAAAAATATTTCTACATCATGGTATTTTTTTGAAATTTTTAGACATCAAATGAATTAAATTATTTGTGACACAATAATGATGCAGTGTTTACCTCATTAATAAATGATTTAAATAAATAAGATTATAAAGACTAAAATAATATCTAAAACCCGTCCAATTCCTATTGTATGAATTTAATTAGAATATGAGTCATCTTATTTTTGACTTTAATGTGTTTTGGACCTTTTGAAACTGAAGATAAGTTTATAATAAAATAACATTTTCACACTTTTCTAAAGATCCCCTCCTACCCATTATAATAGAAGACCACTTCTAAACAATTTCTCACACCTCTCAAGCATTTTGGATCTTCCAAACTCTGCCCAATTAAGCTCTCTAAACCCCTATCCTCATCTTAGAAGCCTTACCTTAGGCATAAGGAACATCAAAAAACCCTTTTGGTTCAATCCAAAGGGAGTTACCCAAATTAAAGGTAACAGTTTCTCTTAAATTGTTTTCTTTTATTTTACTTCTTCAACCCCTAAACTCTTTTTATTAATTTATTTTGTAACAAAAACAGTATACTCAATATACTAGTATTTTGTTATCCGAATTATTTTAACTACACTTATACACACCACCATCTAATGGGTGAAGAACATACTGTTTCTGTGGATGACAAACTAACGACTCACGAAACGATGATTATTCGATTATCTCATACCGCCTCTCATGGTGTCCATTAAGATAGAACTGTATTTATATAAGATATATATCATGTTTAAATTTTCTTTATACTTCTGTATTTTACATTTATAGTCTACCTTTATGGTTTCCATAATGGGTAAACACGATAATTTCATTTGAGGAAGTGCGGACTACCGCCCCCTCAAAGTGATATGACTCGTTAATGACCTATGTGGGATGTATAAAGGATAGAGTTAATGATATTATATATGATATTATACTGGAATTATAATATACCTCTGTATAATTATGTTTTAATTCCATTAAAATACAAAATAGAAATGAAAGTAGCGTTCATACGTACATACGGCTTACCGTCTCCATGAACGGTGCACTTCATTTCTTATATCCAAAATGTTATGTACTATTATAAATACATATATATACTGGATATATGATTTATATGATATCTAAATCATGAATATTATTCTGTATATAATGGACTATTGACTACATGGACAACTTGTAATTATAAGGTGTTCATTTTTTACTCAAGTACCAAATATCAACCAAACGACCATTATTAACTTAAATGATTTCATAATATTTATTACATGGTAATAAGTAATATAAAAAGAATAATAAACTTGAAAAAGGTTCTTAAGAAAGTATAAATTAATTTTATTATTCAGGAAGAACAAGGAACAAACGAGTCAAGTCAGACACGAGGTAAGGGATTTCTTATCTCACTTTTAATTTTGTGAAATTTCCATTGTTCACCACTTATTCAATGCATGTGGAATATTGTGTACTGAAATTTGATATATATTTTCATTATTATCTTTACATTCATGGTATTCTATTATTATTTTGGTTGTTATTAACTTTTGTTCATACGACTCGATTGATTACAACGTGGTGAGGGGATTTCATCTTACTTTTTATTCCCATGATATTCATGCTATATTTGCCACTATTTACTTTTGTGTGGTGTATGTACTGAACAATATTGTATTAATTATCTAATATAATTAAATTTAAGGGTATTTAAATCTTCATTTTATGATCCTTCTTTCATGGGTTGTATGTTTCTAAAGCTACCAAATCGGTAAGGGAACCTTTCACCCTCCTCTTTTTAAAAGACTTATTTTTGTTATGTCTTTTAATTAACATCTTATTATGTTGGGATATGTTATTATATATCCTTATTGATGTAAATTTTATGTCCAAGTGAGGAGATACCCTTTTTATCTCATCAACTCATTTTATGAATTTTAATGTGACGCTATTAGGCTGTTGAATTTTTGCAAGGGAACTTTTTAACCCAATTTCAATTCTTTGGGTTAAACTTGTACTTCTTGAATATGTAATACTATGAATATGTATGAATGACCTCTAATTGTTTTACAGTTAATATCCACTTATATTGGGTGTATTTATATTTTTCACACATAATTATGTGATTGATTTATCCTTAATTTAAGGATACCATCTTTATAAGAGATTTCATCTCAATTTACATTTCCATTGAGAATTCATTTTTGTTATGAACCAATTCACTCTTATATGGTATATATAATGTCCTTTTTCATATTATATCATGAATACCTTTATTCTCATGATATTACAATGTTCTGATGAAATTTTATTCCTCAATTATTTGTATTCAAGAGTCTCTCATTTTGTTAAAAACTCTTTAACTAAAATATCATTTTAAATGTTTTAAAGATTTATTATTATAAATCATTGTTTTTAATTTCCAGGTTTTAAAAATGGTTTTAATTATTTATTTATATGGAAATTAATGTTTTGAAATTATAATTCCATTAAAATCTTCAAATTGGTATGGGACACTTTGATTCAACAATCTCTTTTTAAATTGTTTATGAAAATGGAATGATTATTTCAATATCTTCTTGTGATTTCAATTGAAATGTTATTATTGAAATTTGTATAGTTACAATATTTTATGAGTTATGATGGTACTTGACATTTTATGGGTGGTTACGTGATAAACCATACGACGGGTGGTTCCATGATAAACCAGGACGGGTGGTTACGTTATAACCTCCAATGCATTGGGTACGGAAGGTGGCCGTATGGATATTCCATTTAGTGATGTGTGTGGAAGCCGACGGTACAGTTATTCCACTTAATAATGATAATGTACGATGTTACCTTTATATGTTATGTGTTTTTTATATGGGTTTTATGGTAATATTTTGGTTACAAAAGTGTAAGTAACGATCTTTTATTCAGTGAAGAGTATTTACTACTTCTTAAAGGTGAAAAGTATTACTTATGATAAATTATTCATAGTTTACTTGTTGTTTTGAAAAACTAATAGTATTTTATTCTTTGTGTATCCCTTACTGAGATTTTTATGCTCATCCCATGTTTTTGAAATTTTTTTCACAGGACATAAAGTAGAATAGGGTCAAGGATGGGATCAAGGAATTGTCATGCTGTCTAAAACATGGAATTGGGCATGACTTTTTTGAAGAGTTTTTATTTTATGGAAACTAAGTAGAAGTGTCCACCTTGTAATTTTTGAGATGTAATGTAATATTTATGGCCTAATTCTCTAAAACTCTAAACCTGAAAAGATCCTCAATGTGAATTGTTCATATAATTCAATATTATGTAATGTTTAAGGCCGTGTCCTTACAGTTGATATCAGAGGTCGGTTTAGATAACTTTAGAGTTTGTAGAGGTTAGAGTGTTATTTAAGCATAAGTGACATTACCATAATGGTTAGGATTTTAGAAAGAGTCATAGTTATTTTAGAAGTGATAAATGGTTATTACATTTTGTGGTGAAAAATGAAAGGTATTATATAACCTTTGAGGATAAATTATGTTATGGTTATTTTGAATAATTTGTCTCTTTTTTGGAATTTTATAGTTTTTGAAAAATGACAACACGCAGAGCATGTGACAACCCGTCACGTCGGACAAATATGCGAGAATCAAACCTACAACCAAAGTGCGATTAAGATTTATCACCTACCACTGGACTATGTGAAGTCCCTAGTTAGTATGACTAATTCTTTTTAGTTAAATGATTTTATTGATCAAGAATATGATTATTTGGGATTATATGTTTAATAAAATAGACATTAATAGTATAAGAAAATGATTTGGTGATTAAATGAGAAAGGTTATTTTGGAAGACATTCTCTCTTTTGGGAACACTATATGCTTAAGGAAAATAGAATACCTTGGGATTTAAATTGTGGAGTAATGGTTGAAATATTATTTTGGAAGAATATATGTTTTTATTGTGGACATAAGGTGATTTGGGTTATTTATAGAAATGATTAACCTATCATTGAGAATATGTGATTAGGTTAATTACAGTTCAATATGAGACTTTAAGAGTATCTGATGTTATTTGGAGATAAATGTTAAGATTTATCATGGAAGACTATGTGATTAAATACTTCTAAGATTTGGGTTTTAACATTAGTTTGGATTACTTAAAAGAATTTTATGGACAATTGTTTATCAAATGGTCCTTGTTGAACTTTGGGTTTTGTTTGAATTTGTTTGGATATTAAGAGTAGTTTTATTTGTAAAGGATTATCCTTTTTGGGTATTATCTGATCTCAAACTAAGCATTTTGGTTTTGGTTAATATCTAAAGACATGGAAAAAAATATAGTTCATTTTTTGTGGATTTTTTGATTCTATAGAAGTTGATTATAGAAATTTTAATGTGACCAAGTTAGTTTGAATACTCATCATTGGGAGAAAAGATGTGTTTGTTGTAGAAATTTAGAAAATTATGAAAGTCTATATGACAAGTAAGTATATTTCCTTATGTTCTTATTATTTGTAGTAAATAAAATCCTCAAAATTAGAAAAGGAACATAAAACCAAAAAACATTGTTGGTTTACCTTCCCTACTGGGTAATCAAAGACCATTTAACACATCCCATGTTTGTGATTTCCTGGTGGTTAACTTTCTCCTAATCATGTTTTCTATAACTCTCCATCAGAACATGATGGTTTGTATTCTCGTCCATATCCATGTTTTCATGGAATCCAAGTATCTTTTGTCTCAAGTTAAAATTTTAATTCTCTTTCTTTCTTTTAAAATGATATTTTTACTTACTATTTTCCAATGTGGGACTTTTAATGAAGTTTCCAAGACCAGTTTTAAAATTGCGAGGATGCAATTCCCAAAAGGGGGGAAGGATGTAACATCCCAGGTAAATAGAGAACATGAAATTTTTTATATTTATTAATATTTGTGAATTAAATATTAATTTTACATTTAAGGGGTTGTTATTTTTGATAATGTACCTGATACGATACAACAAGTTTCTTTGAAATCTTACGTTGCACACTAATAATATAATATTATTATTTTAAATGGTAGTTAACTCTTAGATGTTTTATTGGTGGGAATGAACAAATCTAACTAAAATATGATTATACATGTTTATTAAATGTATTTACATTTATCCAATACAAGTTAGAGGCTTAAAATGTGAATGAATCTAATTTTAAACATAATTTACATTAAAAGGTCAATTTACCGCTTTTTAATGGAAAAACCGCTTTGAATATATTTATGGTCACTTTAATACATTATATTTGACCAAATAAAATCCTTCTTTAGAATGGGGACATCAAAATTTAATTTGGGTGAATTTTTGGTATTTTTCTGAAAAACTTCAATTTTTGATGAATAGTGAAACCACTTAGTAGTAGTTAAAAAACTGACTTTTTCATTTAAATGAAATTTTAACGATTCTGTGAGTTAAATTTAAAAAATCTGACATACATGTTTGTTATCAAGAAGTAAAATTTTGTTCAATAAGATGAAAATAATTTTTGGTGAATAGTAATTTTTGACTTTTATTTACCGTGGTTAAAGGTAAATAGGGTAATTCAAGGTAAAATGAATATTGTAATAATTCAAAATCACCTTAACACATGTCCTAACATTATTGGATGAGTAATGGCCGACCATGGTCAGATTTTGGTCTATTTTGGGACCCCATGGAGCCACTTATGAACGATAATGACACTTTAGAATAATTAATTTCATGTAAAGGCAAAAATTACATAAACAAAAATCTTTGAGTAAATTAATTTTCATACGGTGTTATATAAATTATATATTTCACTATAAATATTCCTTGGAAATATAAAATGATTTCCTACATTATGGTATTTTTTTTATAATTTTTAGACATCAAATGAATTAAATTATTAATGACACAATAATGATGCAGTGTTTACCTCATTAATAAATGATTTAAATAAATATGATTATAAAGACAAAATTAATATACAAAACTTGTCCAATTATTATTGGATGATTTTATTTCGAATATGAGTCATCTTATCTTTTACTTTAATGTGTTTTTTATCTTTTTAAATCGAAGATAAGTTTATAATAAAATAATGTTTTCACAATTTCCTAAAGAGCCCCTCCTCCCCCTTATAAAAGAAGCCCACTTCTAAACAATTCCTCACTCCTCTCAAGCCTTTTGACTCATCCAACCTCTCACCAATTAATCCCCCTACATTTCAATCCTCTTCTTATAAGCCTTAACTTAGGCAGAAGGCACTTCAACAAACCCTTTTGGTTCAAACCAAAGGGAGTTACCCAAATTAAAGGTAACAGTTTCTCTTAAATTGTTTTCTTTTATTTTACTTCTCCAACCCCTAAATTGTTTTTATTCATTTATTTGGTAACAACAGTATCCTAAATATACTAGGATTTTTTTATGAGAAGTATTTTAACTAAACTTACACAAACCTCCATCTAATGGGTGAAGAACATACTGTTTCTGTGGATGGAAAAGTAACGCCTCACGAAACGATGCTTGTTCGATTATCTCCTACCTCCTCTCATGGTGGCCATTAAGATGGAAACATATTTATATATGATATATATTATGTTTATATTTTCTTTGTGCTTATGTATTTTACATTTATAGTCTACCTTTATGGTTTCCATAATGGGTAAACGCGATAATTTCATTTGAGGAAGTGCGGACTACCGCCCGCTCAAAGTGACATGACACATTAATTACATATGTGGGATGTATAAAGGATATAGTTAATGATATTATATATGATATTATAATGGAATTATAATATACCTATGTATAATTATGTTTTAATTCCATTAAAATATGAAATAGAAATGAAAGTAGCATTCATGCATACGTACGGCTTACCGTCTCCATGAACGGTGCATTTCATTTTATATCTCTAAAATGTTATGTACTATTATAAATACATATATATACTGAATATATCATTTATATGATATCTAAATCATTAATATCATTCTGGAGATAATTTACTATTGACCACATGGACAACTTTTAATTATAAGGTTTTCATTTTTGACTCAAGTACAAAATATCGACCAAACGACCATTATTAACTTAAATGATTAAATAATATTTATAACATGGTAATAAGTGATATAAAAAGAATAATAAACTTGAAAAAGGTTCTGAAGAAAGTATAAATTAATTTTAGTTTATTATTCAGGAAGAACAACGAACAAATGAGTCAAGTCAGACACGAGGTAAGGGATTTCTTATCTCACTATTAATTCCATGAAATTTCCATTGTTCACCACTTATTCACTGCATGTGGAATATTGTTTACTAAAATTTGATATATATTATCATGATTATCTTTATATTCATGGTATTATGTGATTCTTTTGGTGGTTATTAACTTTTGGTCATACGACTCGATTGATTACAACGTGGTGAGGGGATTTCATCTCACCTTTTATTCCCGTGAGATTCATGCTATATTTACAACTATTTCCTTTTTTGTGGTGTATGTACTGCCCAAGATTGTATTCATTGTGTAATATAATTTAATTTATGGGTATTTAAATCTTCGTTTTATGATCATTATTTCATGGGTTGTATGTTTTGAAAGCTACCAAATCAGTTAGGGAACCTTTCAGCCTCCTCTTTTTAAAAGACTTCTTTATGTTATGTATTTTAATTTACATCTTATTATGTTTGGATATGTTATTTTGTATCCTTATTTCTGTAAATTTTATGTCCAAGTAATGAGATACCCTTTTTATCTCATCAACTCATTTTCTGAATTCTAATGTGATGCTGTTAGGCTGTCGAATTTTTGCAAGGGAACTTCTTAACCCAATTTCAATTCTTTGGATTAAACATGTACTTCTTGAATATGTCATCCAAAGAATATGTGTGAATTAACTATAATTTTTTTACACATAATATCCAATTATATTTGGTGTATTTATATTTTTCACACATAATTATGAGATTGATTTATCCTTAATTTAAGGAAACCATCTTTGTAAGGGATTTCTTATCAATTTACATTTCCATTGAGACTTCATTGTTGTTATGCCCCAATTAACTCTTATATGGTGTATATACTTTCCTTTGTCATATTATATCATGAATCCCTTTATTCTAATGATATTATAAAGTTCAGATTAAATGATATTCCTCAATTATTTTTATTCTAGAGTCTCTTATTTTGTTAAAAAATCTTTAACTACAATATCATTTCAAATGTTTTAAAGATTTATTTTTATAAATTATTGTCTTTAATGTACATGTTTTAAAAATGGATTTGAGTTTTTATTTATATGAACATTAATGTTTTTATATTATAATTCCATTAAAATTTTCAATGTGGTATATGACACTTTTATTAAAAAATCTCTTTTTAAATGGTTTATGAAAATGGAATGATTATTTCAATATCTTCTTGTGATTTAAAATGAAATGTTATTAGTGAAATGTTTATATTTAAAATATTTTATGTGTTATTATGGTACTAGGACATTTTATGGGTTGTTACATGATAAACCATATGACGGGAGGTTCCGTGATAAACCAGGACGGGTGGTTACGTTATAACCTCCAATGCATTGGGTACGGAAGTTGGCCGTATGGCTATTCCATTTAGTGATGTGTCTGGAAGTCGACCGTACAGTTATTATAATTTAGAATGTTTATTTCCCAAGTAACCTTTATATGTTATGGGTTCTTTATATGGGTTTTATGGTAATATTTTTGTTACAAAAGGGTAATTAATGATCTTTTATTCAGTGAAGAGTATTTACTACTTCTTAAAGGTGAAAAGTATTACTTATGATAAAGTATTCATGGTTTATTTTTTGTTTTGAAAAACTAACAGTTTTCCTTCTTTGTGTATCCCATACTGAGCTTTTTACGCTCAGCCCAAGTTTTTGAAATGTTTTTCATAGGACATAAAGTGGAATATGGTCAAGGATGGGATCAAGTAATTGTCATGCTTTCTAAAACATTGAACTAGACATGACTTTTTTTTAAGAGCTTTTATTTTATGGATACTAAGTAGAAGTTTCAAACTTGTAATTTTTGAGATGTAATGTAATATTTATGGTATAATTCTCTAAAACTCTAATCCTAAAAAGATCCTCAATGTGAATTATTCATTTAATTCAATATTATGTAATGTTTATGGTTGGGTCCTTATAGTTTTATTAGATAGTCACATAGAGATGTCGTAGAAATTTCATCATGATATAATGAGTTTAACAAGACCTAAAAATTACATCTCCCATAATACCTATATGGTGGTCTATCTTATATAACATGATTATAAAGAGGCTTATTAGTGGGTTTATTTTTATTTTTAAGAGTTTAAGAATATAGATTGTATCATGTTATAAAAAATTCCATCTCCACTTCATCATTATTTTATGCTGGTTTCATATAGTGTGAAGTGTAATGATAATTTACCTCTCAAAGTATGACATTGAGTTATCAAAATACGATGTTAATCATAGTGTATTATATTTTGTAGTGAAACATTAAGTTTATAGTTGATAGGATTTCCTATAGAGATATATAATATGATCACGAGACATTAAATGAGTAATGCGTACTGGATGATCCATGAAGTATAACACATGGAGTTTCATACACTTTGAATTTTCTATACTAGGGGTGCAGGTTTTATATAAGGATTTCCCTATTAACTAGGATCATACTAGATACCTATCATGAGAACTTTCATAATTTAATAAATTTATTACTTTATCCTCAATGTTAATCTAATCATAGGTGGTTGGACATGTTTTTTATCTTGTTGATGGTTGAGTTTGACTAAGATGATATTTTCCTCTCACACAATGAGCATGGAACTCGAGGCCCCAATTGAGATAGCCTGAATGAGTTTACAATCAAACGTTAATAATTGATAAGATATGTGATTATTTATTTGATTAAGGGAATGTGATGTGCCTATCCATCAGTGTAAATGAAATGTGAAGTTTTTATCCATTTGGATATCCTATAATTGAATAATCAAGAATGCATGAGAAGTTATGTGGGATTAACATACTCTAGGACACATGGTATTTAATTTATTGAAAAAATGTATCATATGAAAATAATTTTTTTGTATTTGATATACATGGTGGATATAAGTATCAAGATACATGTTTTTATGGAGATAAACTCTAATCCCTTTTTTGTTTGAGTAGCATTGATGCCTTTCTAGAGGCTTCACTTGGATTATATTTAGGAATTTATAATTTTTTCCAATACTATAAAGTATTGTTTAGTCACAATTTATAGTTTAATGTGTAGGGATTTTGTTTTACAAAACATATAGGATTTCTTAAAAACTGATTTAGAGCTTATCCAAAATAATTTCTGGATGGATATTCACATGGAGTTGTATATTATGTGATACAGGGTGAAGTTGATGATATATTTACAAAAATGTTTTTGAAATATCTAAAAGGTGTTTTGGATAATAATTCATAAGTAACTAAACATGATACAATATAAGGTTTAATGATATAAATCCTATGAGGCTTTAGTGCAAGAAAGATATTGATAGAGATAATCACTAAATCATATATACATATGATGTGTTTAGGATAATATCATAGTGTATGAAATATATATATGTATGTATATATGTATTTCATATGGTATGGAATACTACATTCTAAGGAATAATGTATCCCTTGGTGAAGTGTATTTCAAAAGTCCTGATATAAGTACGATATAGAAAAACCGTAATGTTGTGATATACAAAGAATGCAATGTTTGATTAACATTTCATTATACAATTGAATTTGTAAATAAAATGTTAAGTGTAAATTATTATATATATTCCACATAGAGGATATAATTAATGATATAAATTTTATATGATTAAATTCATGGGAGAATCAAATGAATTTATAACTTAAATGAATGATTCGACCATGGGTTAAAAGTGTTGTAACTGATGAATTACTAGTACATTATGCAAAATATGAGTAAATTAATAGAAGTATTGTGAGAATTACAGAGGTCTACATAATGGGAAATAGTTCCATGAAAATGGAAGATAATCTTATTCAACTATCTCTCCATAAAATACCATTTTGTCTTCTATCTTATGAAACCTATGATACTAACATATCAAGGTTGAAAATAAAACCCCACACAAATGTTGGGAGAATCATATTTTATAATTGATAAAACACATTGGAATGATCATTTTAGTTACTTATTATTGATATTATTCAAATTAATGATTAAAGATATTACCTTTAGCCAAATTTAGTTTAACGTTTAAAATGTATTCATTTTTCTATGAATAATTTTAGTTTCATAGAATTGTATACCTTGGGTTGAGGTTTTTAGGGGGATTACCTTTATTTATATAGTGTTATTAAGTCATTATAAACCCTTTAATATAACCATTTCTAGGAACCGACATTTTAGATGTGAACCTCTTTGATATCTATATAAGTCACCTTAGATATTCTCAAGTGCACTATTATTTTTGAGAAGGTGATTCCCAAGATAGAGACCTTGGATATTTAAAGATAAAGAGATGAGTAGAGAAAAGTTCTAGTGTTTTCATTTTAGTTCACTAGTGAAGAGAAATTGGGACTAGTGTGTTGCATCTTCCATAGCTTGTGTATATCTATTTTGTCACTATGATTCTAGTTCAAATTGATCTATCCTAGAGGAATATTAATACGAGGGATAAACTCATGGAAAATTAATTTTTTCACAAGTTCATGGATGCTCTACATTGATGATGATGGTAATAATGAGCCCTGAGTAAATGTGGTTTTGATATAGTATTATTTATTTTTTATATCTTGAGCCTTTTAACTATTTATCATAGTGTTTTGATATGTGTATTATATGAGTCGCTCCTATGATTTTTTATATACTATATTTTCAATCTTGGGTGAATGTAAAGTTTTATTGTTTAGTAAGAACTTGTCCTGTGGAGAGTTTCTTTGATCATGTTTTTTTTGTTTCTCATTTTATTATACTCCTTTCTTTTTCATAGTGGATTCCTATCATAATATTTCCTAGATATTGTTTGTAATAACCCAATTTTTCTTTGAGTAATATTACTTTTTTTCAGTTTAATTCTTTTTCTTAGACCAATTATGAATTCCAATGAGGTCACAGAGGTTACAAGGGTGTCCAGGTATTGTTTAGAGCCCGCAACCCAAAATTCTGGAAGAAATATCCAGAACATACAGTTAGTAAAAACTATGTATCCCAAGATGAATAGTTTGGTGAAACTATGTGAGGTGGTTCATTTCCTTTTATAGGGACACATAGTTTTTTCTAACCATGTATCCTGGGCCGCATGACCGTGAGACTTTTGAAAGTCTGATTGCAAAAGTTATTTGTAAGGGCTGTGCATGGTTATTCAAACCTTGAAGCTATCCCCTGTGAGGGTTCTCTTGAGATAGTGCATGGTGCATGGTTGGTTCATGGTTCAGAAAACTATATGAACAAACTGTGGGACCCATTTAAAGTTGGGTAAAATAACCTTTTTTCCTTTATTTCTTTTAAAGACTCACCCTCAGTTTTATTTCCTCCCCAATGCACAAAAACCGATTTTTATAATCCTATTGAAGATATCCTCCCCTGGAATCCAGCTAGGTTCCTCAATGTATTCTATATGCGACCTAAAAATCAATATCCCTTCATATTGTAGGATTCCACTTGTTAAGTGATTTATTCCTCTTGTTCCTTTCATCGTTTATAATTATATCGCTGGAGTTATTTTGGTGTGAGTTCATATAATCTATTTTAAAGGAACTCATCTATTCTTCAATTTTATTCTAAAAAAATGAAAATCCAAGTGACGATACTATATGAGACATCTTATATAGGAATAAGGTAGGTGATCTATGAATTATCCTTCAAAGTATTACAATTTATAAACTGTTCTCATCATGAAATGCCATTTTCACCACACGTTTCCCTTAAATGAATTTGTATTAAATTAAATTGACTAAATTGTTGTCTAAATCCCTATTAATACCTATTAAAATCATTGGAGGTTTATACCTCATTGTTAACCACCCCAAGTAGGTCATATTATTTATTCTTCTTTTCACAAACCATGTTGGTTTTATATAAGACACCATTATGGTGTTCTTGACTTGAACATGTTAAGGTAAGTGCTGCATCATAATTATATGAACATTAAAATTATTAAATTCCACACACACACGCACAAATATATATATCAATTTTACTTGATTTTTTTAAAATTAACAATTGGTTGCATGTCCTTAATTCACCTTGTCACATATAATGAAAGGTAATGGAATGAAACAAATGAATTGAAACTAGAATGAGTATTGTATGGACTATGATGACATATGTATATAATTTAAATGAGTATAAGGTGCCTAATACTTTTATAAAATTTTCATATTTATAAAAATGGTTATACATGATCTTGTCTAGGATTCCTAAGGGAATTCCTTGGGTAATCAGTGGATTCCATTCTAATTCATTAAGTTGATTATTGTGGGAGATACCCACCATCGAATTTGGTCCTTGTCTTATTATGTGATTTCCCCATCATTGTAACAATGATTCACTTGAATATTTTCTAGATATTAGAATGCCTTGGATACACTCCTGATATTCATCTTGATGTCTTCTGACATGCGACGCCTTGGATTCATCCCATTGGGATCAGTCATGGTTAGGCCGAGATTAATATGGATGAGATCCATAGACTGAGTTAGACTCTTTTATAGTGTAATTACTTGGGTGTACCCCTTGGATTTCACTTAGACCCCATATATCTAGGTTCTATGAGTTTCCACTAAGATTTGACTCAACCCTTGAGATCAAGGATATCTTGGTTTCACCTTGGATCCTTTATTATTATTAAATTTATTATTATTATTATTATTATTATCCTTTATAGTACTGATGAAAATTTCATATGTATTCCTTGTTATAAACTTGATCCATAATTAACTAATTTAATAATTTAATGTTAATAGATATCATCTATGGCTGAAGAAGGTATGCGTTATTTATATTGCACAACTTTAATTTTTTATGTACATGCACATTGTTGCAGTTTATAAGGGGGTTCTCTTAATTTATTATTGTCTAGGAAATTAGACAAGAGATTAGGAACATATTATAATTTGGTCACAAGGCATGCCTGGGAGTAAATAACCCACATTCAGGGAAAATACCAAGTTTCTTGAGTATGTGAATTATTGTTTAATATAACTCGTATTATAGTTGAAACATTTTTACCATTGGTTGATGCTCATTATTTGTGGTATTTGTTATGATTTATAAAGATTTTACCTTATCATATTATGTTAAATAACATTATTACATTCATCATTGATATGAACCTGGGAATGAACATGCCATGCGTATTCCATTCCATATAGGTGAATTTTATTCCTTTCATTTCCTATGTTTCCAGTGATTGTTGAGTATTCCTTGGTTGTTATATATTCCTATGCCACTAACATCTTCTTTAGAGAAGTAAAATTGGTTTATTAAAATTTCATAATTAACCTAAATAGTTTTTTACAATATAGATTGATTCTAGAATCTTAAATATCCAATTTTTTCCCAAGTAAGCTATGTAACCTTGGTTACATGAGCTGGGATTTGGATATAATTATATGAGTATGAATTGAAATTTATAAAGTGCATGAGACCTTACAAATTGGGAAAGAAAATATGTCTAATCAAGAAATCAATTTTTACCCATTATATTCTATGACCAAATGTATGGGGGGCTGGTTGTAATTGAATGAGTGTCAATTTCAATTTATAAAGTGTATTGGAATTTGTGAACTGGGAATGAAAATCCATTTAATCAAAACTTTTTTTTATGTATAAAATCAATTATGAACTTTAGATAAACATTCTGAATTATAGATGCGATGGTTTCCAATAAATGAAGTGTCTAAGTGAAACCTAATGACCATTTCCCTTCTTAACATGAAATTGACCCTCCATATACTATAACCCATATAAATAAAAACTTGGAAACTTTCTAATACCCCGACCTTCAATGTGGGTAGTTGGGGTAGTTTTTTGAGTATTGATACCATTTATTTTGTTCGACATCTGGTATTAATCCAATTTTTTAGGTATCTTGTTTTAAGGAATATTCTTGGCATTTGTAGAATTATGACACCATGATGTACTCATGTCTTATGCTGAGAGGGTGGTGATGATCATTCTCTAGAGGTGGCGGGACCTAATACACCAGTATTACCTCTAGTAGTGACACATGTGAAAACACCTTATATTTACAAACAAGGCATTGATACTTAGCTTTGAAAGAGGTTTCTACTTTTCATGTAGTCTATATAGGGTGCTCCATGACTTGCACCTACGATGTCAGATCTTACTCATGATTTCTAGTAGCAACATCCTCCCATTTTCTTGGGGGGTAGCGGTCCTTATGCCATTGATTAATGGATACAATACATTATATCTATCTTTAATAATCTAGTGACACATCCAAAGAGGAGGGTCAATCTTTCAACATATATGAAACATGATTCTGGAAAGAGTTGGTGGGATGTAATTACCCAGGCTGGTATTTATCAAGAAATGGTCTATATGGACTTAGAAAATACATTATACAAATACTTTTTCCCTCATATACTAAGAGTAGACCGTTCTAGGGAGTTAATTCCCCTAGAGTAGGGTGCTATATCCATCATGGACTATTCAACGTGATTCACTATGCTTAAATTACTTTCACCAATTCAAGATGGTGATGAGATTTCACAAGTGAGATGCTTCGAGGATATGCTCAGGTATTCCATATATACTTAGGTTAATGTATTCTATTTATCTACCATTTCTAATATCATGAACCAAGATCTTTTCACTAAACAAAAATTTAGGGAAGATGATAGTACATGAAACTGAGGGTCAATGCCAAGACAAGGTAATATTTATCCCAGTGGTTGGAAACATAGCCTTGAGGCTTATCATTAGAGAAATAGTGGGAAGAGTATCCACACTAGTAGCTCTATTGTATTCCATCAGTGTGGATGGTAGGGGAATGTGAATCCACAATGCGATAGAGGCCCATTGGAGTGTCATGCTTATGGTCAGATAGGTTATCTTTAAATGTTTTTCTAGAATTTTCTGCATGTTTCTTGTGGAAGAGGACTTGTTCCATATCCAACTTCAGGAGAAGGATTAGTAAATTCCTGTCAAGTAGGAATCTGGAGTAGAACCGGCTAAACAAGACAAGGATGAGGTCAAGGTTGAGGTAGCCAGACTTCTAATTTTCAGCACTAGTAAGGCATACCTGCTTACATTAGTCTAGTTGTATCTCAAGGCCATGGATTATGAAAGTTGCACACATTACAACATATACTTGAGGAGCAGAGAGAAGAACTGTCTAATGTACAAGTAACTATTATAGTAGCCTCTACTATTTTTTTTGATATAGGTCACTCACACTCCTTTATCTCATTATCGATCATGGAAACTCTTGGACTTCAAGTTATGTAATTTTTTTGGGTGATGAACCTTAACACACCATTGGGTGTATGTTCATAGGGTATAAGTTAATGAAAAGACTATCCTCTTGAGGCTGGAGGTTATCACTTCTTGTATAATTTCTTTATCCTTGACATGATAGTATTTTATGTCATACATGGGACGGATTATCTTGTACCTTATCATGATCTCATTGATTGTTATATTTGAAGGGTGAATTTCATATCACTTGAGGTTGGTAGATATGGACATAATAGTTAATGGGATGTTGAAGCTGGTCGATCCGGACCTGAGTATCAAGGGCTAGGAGGAGTGATAGCCCATATTTATAACATTTTCTTTGATGATCATATGGTACGTCTGACATATTTTTCTCCTATGGTGGATCATTTAAGGGATGTTTTTTAGAATACTTGTATGGAATACCACTCAAGAGAGAGGTATTGTTTATAACCAAGATCATTCTAGAATAAACTTCGATATATATTCCTCCATAAAAAAATGAACCTACTGAGCTCTAGGAGTTTAATAGAAAGTTGTAGGATTTATAATCTAAATGTTTTATGTTACCCAGTACTTCTCCTTGGGTTTCACCTATCCTTTTACCAAGAAGATAGATGAAACCCTCCAAATTTTTATGGATCACCAATGGTTGAATTTTATTATGGTAAATGGATAGTATCATTTTCCTCAAATAGATGACATCTTTGACTAGCTTCGAGGATCTAAAGTGTTCTTGAATATCAACCTGATATAAGGCTATCATTAGACATGATTTAGGATTTTAGACATACCATGTATGACTTTATGAAGTTGGTATAGTTTATATAAGTACCTAGTTATGCAGTTCGGTCTTATGAACGTGCCCACTATTTACATGTAATTTGATGAATAGGGGTTTCCACCCCTACTTGGATTCCTTCATCATGGTTTTTATGGAAGACATATTGGTGTACTCACAAACTGGGCGTGATCATTAAAAACACCTTGACATATTTTTGGGTACACTAAGAGATCACTTGTTATATTCCTAACTCAAAAAATTCCACCTTTTGATCAACAAGGTTAACTTCTTTTGTCATATTATCTCAGAATCAGGTGTATCAGTTGACCTAGAGAAGGTGAGTGCCGTAGTTTATTGGGATTAGCCTAAGTACATGTTTGATATACAAAGTCTCTTAGGGTTGTCTAGATATTATCAAAATTTTATATAGGACTTATAATTACTTGATTCACCTCTTACTGATCTGACTAAAAAGTGTGTGAAGTTCTTGAGGCCAGAACCATGTGAGAAGGCCTTTTAGGAGCTAAAAGTAAGTCTGACTTCATCACTGTTTTTTATTCTGCAATAGACTAGTAGAAGTTATAAATTGTTCTATGATGCATCATTCATTAGGTTGGGTATAATAATAATGTAGGGGGATTGATTTGTTTCTTACAAATGTCTCTAGTTGAGGCATCTTGAGTGTAATTACCTGACACATGACCTCAAGTTGGTAGGAGTCGTTCATGCCTTGCATTACAGGAGAAACTATTTTCTGGAAGAGAGATTTGTGGTGTTTAAGGAACAAAAAACCCTCAAGTATATCTTCAGATTGTTTTAATTGAAGCTTAGATAATGGATATGGGTTGAGTACCTTCAATCCATTAACTTTCAGCATGCCTATATTCCTAGAAATGATAATGTGGGTTTTGATGCTCTGAGCCAGAACACTTAGACAGAATTCGTTCAGGAAGATATTTATTAATGGAGGTTGATGGATCTTCATTATAAGATTCATTTGAAGGTTTAGGAGATACATAAGTGATCTTTTGTTATGGTCAGGGTGATATCCTCATTACTTTTGGATATACTGATGAGGAGGTAGTTCTCAGATCCTGAAGGATTGGTCCTAAGAGAGAGTGTTTCTGGTGAGGAACCATCACTTGATTGGTCGTTCAATGGAGATGAAATACATCTTGTACATGGGAATATATATGTTCCTATATACATGTAAGAGTACCTTATGTGATAATACCATTCTTCTCAGTGAGTAGTGCACCCAAGTATCTTCAAGATTAATTGTGATATGTGCCACCAGTATTGGTATCTTAGGATGAAACATTAGATCATGATTTTTTTCATTATGTGTTCCACCTATAAGTAGGTGGAAACAAAAAATTGTATCCCACTAGCTTGTTATATCCCTTACTTGTCCATAAATGAAAATGGTATGATTTTGTAATGGATTTTGGGACTGGTTTACCAAGGTTTAATTGAGGTAGCAATGCGGTTTGGGTAGTCATGGATCGACTAACAAAGGTATTCCACTTCCTTCCTATTTGGGAGACTTTATTAGTTGATGATAAGGGATGTATATATGTTTGTGAGAGTATTCAACTTCTTAGGTTAACTCATACTATCATTTTTGAGAGGGTATATCACTTCACATAAAGGTTCTATAAAGGGTTACAGAAATATTTTGGTACACAGGTTCTTCTGAATAAAATTTTCCACCCTCAGACTAATGGCTAGTTAAGATAGACTATACAGGTGTTGGAGGACATGATACAAGAATGTTTCCTTAATTTCAGGGGTTATTAGTAGAAAAATATACATCTCATCAAGTTTTCCAACAATAATATCTTTCAAGAAACAATTCATATAGATCCTTATGAGGCTTTATATGGAAGGATATTCTGTTCACCTCTATGCTAGCTAAATATAGGGGAGGCAATGTTACTAGGTCCTCATCTCATATAGGATTATTTGGAGTAGGTTTAGTTAATTATAAAGTGGATGGATACTACTCAGTGTAGTCATAATTATTATTTTGATCTCTATCGATGACCTTTAGAGTTTGAGGTTAGGGATTGAGTTTTCTTGCGAGTATCACTAATGCCTGGGAAAAGGTGGATACAGAGGCAAGGGAAAATGATGCCTCATTTTGTAGGGCCTTTTGAGATCATAGAGAGAGTTAGAATAGTATCCTATCATTTATTATTACCTCTTAGATACCGTTCCATGCATGAAATATTCGATGTTTCATAGCTTTACTGTTACCATACCGACCTGTGTCATTTATTTGATCTTGATGATACTGAACTAGAGGCGGATGCTACTTTTGAGGAGTATCCTATTTGCATCATTGACCAAATCATAAAGGATATCCATGGTATATATGTCCCTTTAGTATAGGTGTTATGGAAACATGGAAATGTACATGGTGAGACTTGGAAGAGGGATTTCAACCCATGTCCTTAGTGGCCAGAGTCATTCATTAATGATGATTTACCACCATTAGAGGGGAAACTCGGGGTTGAATTCCTTTAAGGGGTGAGGATTCTAAGAACCCACTTTTTATTTGAGGTAAAAAACCTGTTGTTTTAAGATTAATTCTTTTTTTAGACCTAATATGAATATCTAATGAGTTCACAGAGTTTATGAGTGTGTCTAGATATTTTTTGGAGCTCAGATCCCCAAATTTTTGAGGAAATAGTTGGGACCCATGGTTAGTAGAAACCATATGGCCTGAGATGAAAAGTTTAGTTAAATAGTGTGGGGTGTTCTAGTTCTTTGTTTGGGGCCATAAGGTTTGTTCTAATTGTACAACCCAGGATGCATGATTGTGTGAATTCTTTAGTTTTGATTGCATAAGTGTTTTTTAGGGGATGTATATGTTAGTAAAACCTTATAGCTAGCATGTGTGAGGGGTCTCTTTAGGTAGTGAATTCCACATGGTTGGAGCACAGTTTTCCAACAAGGAGGCCATACCCTGTGACCCATTTTTAGTTGGGAAAAATAACCTTTTCCCCCCAAATTCATTTAAATCATCATCCTCACTTTTCTTTCTTCCCCAATTCACATCCACTTTTTCTTCTCCCATAAGAGTGATCCTCCCATTAAATCCACCTAGGTTACTTGATATCTTCTCCATAAGACCTTGGAATTGAAATCCATTCATCTTTCTGGATTCGTCTCGATAACTATTTCATTTATTTTCTTCATTTAATCATTTATATTCCTATCGATAGAGTTATTTTGGTGCAAGCTCATATGAACTATTTTCATGGATTTTGTCTATTCTTCCATTTTATTCTGATCTAGTCCAAATAAATGGATGATAATAGATGATACATCTACTAAAGGAATAAGGTAGGTGGTCTATGATTTATCCCTCAAATTATTTCCATGTATAAATTGTTCCTATTGTATGAACACCGGTTTCACTAGGTGTTTCCCATTAATTGAATATTCCTTAAATTAAATTGACTAATTTGTGTTATAAATCCTTATTGACACCTAGTAACATCATTTGAGGTTGAGAAATCAATTCTATCTACCCCAAGTATGGTATGTTGTTTGTTCTAATTTTTTTACCCATGTTGGGTTTACCTGGGACACTATTCTGGTGTGCTTGACCTGTCCTTGTTAAGATAAGTGTTTCATCACAACTAACCAAACTTTAAATTTTTAAATGATATATATATATATAGATAGATAGATATCAATTGGACTTAGAAAAATGTACTTAAATTGATAATTGGTTTCATTTCCTTAATTAACCTTACCACATATGATGAAAGGTAATGGAATGAACCAAATAAATTGAAATTGGCATGAGTATCACATAGCCTATGATGAAATATCTATTAAAATGAAATAAGTATAAGGTGGCTACTACTTTTGGAACTTTTTTATAATTATAGGAATGGTCAAAATTGATCCCCCTTGGATTACTAAGGAATTCCTAGAGCACTCAGAGGACACCATTTGGATTCATTGATTCAATTTCCATGAAAGATACCCACCATAGAATCTGGTTCTTATATTATTATATAAATTCATAGGTATTGTACTGATGATTCAATTTAATCTTATTTAGATATTAGAATTAATTTGAAACACTCCTTGGATTTATCTTGATGTCTTTAGACACATGGAACCATGGATTCAACCCATTGGGCTCAGTGATTGTTTTCCTATGATTAATATGGATGAGATCTATCAACTCAGTTTGTAATGTCTCCGACTTGAGAGCCACTAAACCGGTGCTCCGAGCTGAGTAACCACATGACATCAACCAAAAATTCCCTCACACTAGAGGTTGATGACTAGTGGTGAGGGTCTAAATAGCCACATGGGGAGACTATACCCTCTTTACTAGAGTAAGACAAAAGTTACAACAATGTAAAGAGCGGAAAAAAATAAGCAATAACTAAAGAACATGTGAATGAAAAATATATCAAAATTGGGTACAACCATAAGCTAAAATAAATATTCATTGTCATTCTAGTAGGGTCACAAGTGAAAAAAGCCTAAAATAAAGAAAACCAAAGAATCCCCACAATGGCCTTGATTCTAATTTCGGAACCTCATCCACATATATCCCATGCCCAACTCAGCTACATATCCCCGAGCCCTTGACCCTGCCCTAACCTGCAAGCATGAAGTCTTCTCGAGTACTCAAGGAGGGACAAGTAGGGTGTGATTACAACTCAGTAGTCCACCTCCAACATTTTGTACAAAATATTCAGTCTTGATAAATAGTACATATAAGTGCTAATAAATTAAAAATGAATAAAATAATGTTTGGGTGAAATTAGTTAACAAGGTTTAATTAAGTCATTATTAGAATAATTCCCAATTTCATTACTTATACCATCATTATTACTTAATTCAATTTCACCATGTCTTCAAGGGATTAGGAATATTCATAAATCTCAATTCACAAGGGGTATAAGTCATGTTCCCTATCTCACTAGGGATCACCACATCATCAAAAATATAACACACTCACCTTGAAGCCTCGGGCCTAGTGGTATCATTGAATGAAACAATTAGGTTAAAAGAACTCTATCCCCTTCCATAATCTATGAATTTTGGGGTGGAGTTTAGAATCTCAATCTAACTCGACCCATGGGTGTAGAACCTCATGTCAATAACCCACTCTAAGAATCCTCGTTTAAATTCTAATGTATATCCAATCAACAAACACATACCATATCACAACCAACCATAACCAATTTCAATATCAATATCATAATACATGATAAACACAATGGGAATAATTATTTTTCCACAATCCATTAACACATTTATCATTATTATCACATAGTCATTTAGACCAATTTCCAATTCCTATGCCTAACTCACTAAGAATATTCACCAGTTCCTCAAAACTAACACATTTGTCACATAAAAACATTCCCCTATGTTAATTAACTTAACACATTATTCATTCTCCATGTTTAGTCCTCTTATGAATTTCAAGTACAAGACATGATTTTTTTGACACATTCTCATTAATCCCATTTAACCCATATACATGCTAAGACAAACAATCCATTATTCATTTTCCAAATCTAAACATAATTATCCATTTTACATTATTTAATCATCACATTAACCAATTTACATGTTTGACATGGCCTTTCCCTATTTAAAAGTCCATTTCACCCCTAATGTTTCCATTAACTATGTTTGGGGGACAGTCAGTGCACCCCATGGGTGGCCCTAATTAGGTTAAGTCATACTCAATGCATCCCATGGGATCAAGAGTGGTTCAAATCCTCAATTAAGTTTTCATTTTACCAAACCTCACTAACAGTACCAAGAATATAACAACAGGAATATACAAACACAATTTTATATGCACATATCTATATAAAAACCTTAGGATACAACTTATGGACCACCTACCTTGAATCCATTGATGAACAAACTCTTAATCATTTTAGTAGATATCTATACAAACATCCTTTGAAGACATAACCTATATTACACTAGAAATAGAGGGTTTTAGGGCTTCAGAATAAAATATTCCAAGATACAAACCCTAATATTAAAATGAGAAAAGATGAGAGCATTAGACTTACTCGGATCTTTGATTTGCAACTAACGATGCTCTAAATGGACTATATTCTAGAAAGAACCATTATTAGGAAGGTTTGTGTCTTGTAGTACATAACTGGGGTTATAGGGAGGAGGAAGGGGAAGAAAAAAAGTGGCAACTTAAAATTTCATAATGGAATGTTCGTAATTTTTCCAAATTTTATAGGGGTACACAGTTTACCCACACGGTTTTGCAAACCGTGATCAAAACCTACAAAAGTCATTGTCTAAAGGGACTTGGGTCACCCGGTTACCTAGGAAGGCCCAAATAGTTTACAAAACTTGTTCCAACTATTCGATATGCTATTGTCCAAGGTTCCATAGTTTTACTGGGAAGGCCACATAGTTTACTTAACCATGCGCCAACCATGCACCTTGCATAGTTTGGTCTGGTTTTCCTTCCATTGGTGTTCTGAACCCCCAAAACACCTATGAGGCCCCTCATACACCCAATAAACAATTAATTTACCCAATAAAATACATTGAAACCATAATTTAAATAAGGATATACCTACCTAAATTTTGGGATCATACAGCCACCCCACCTTATAAAGGCACTTCCTCGAGCCACTCTTCTCGAGAATCACTAAGTCCCCAAATAAAAGAGATCAAGACATTAGGCCTACATATCCAATTCATGATCCCATGCTTCTACCTACAATTTTCCATGTTTTCATAAAACTTGAACTGATTGAACAGTCTTTCCTTACAAGACTTTCTCACTATGACCCACAACACCAACCAGATGCTCCCCAAAGGATGCATCAGCCTCAAGCTCTACATCCTCATTTTTGACCACATGAGATGGATCAGGGTAATAATTATGAAGATAAGACACATTAAAAACATCATGAATGCCACTATACCTCTGTGTAAGAGATAATTGGTAAGCCACCGATATGATCCTATCTACAATCTCAAACAACTCCATGAACCTGGGTGCCAACTCACCTTGTGTCAGAATTTGACGGTGACCCAAACTTGGTGAAACTCGAATAAACACACTATCACACACCATAAAATAAATAGGTCTATGATTTCTATCTTCATATGACTTCTACCTACTCTGATCCATTTTCATGTTTTTCCAAATCAACCATAGATTTTATGATGTCTCCTACAAAATAATAGATCCAAAAAGCCCAGAATATCCTATTTCTAACCAACAAAACGAAGGTATACTTAGTCTCCCACAGAGTACCTCAAGTGGTTCCATATGAATTGTAGCATGAAAACTATTATTGTAGGAAAACTCAAAAATAGACAAGTGTTTCTCCTATGAACCATCAAAATCTAGGACACAAGCCCTCAACATGTACTCTAGAACCCGAATCATACAATATGATTTCCCATCCACTCATGGGAGGAAAAAAATATTAAATAACACTTGAGTACCAAACAACCTATATAGTCCCTTCTAGAATCACAATGTCAAACTCAGATCATGATCTGAAACTATAGTTATCAATACTCCTTGCAGTCATAGAATCTCTCGAACATACAACTCACCTAATTGATCAACTGTAAATATCTCTTGGATTTGAAAGAAAAGAGCCACCTTAATCAACCGATCCACAACCAGCAAGATTTCATCATTCTTTTGAAGAATCCTTGGAAGAACCACTACAAAATTCACCATTACTTCATCCCAATTACACTATGGAATGGGAAATGGATGTAACAATCCACTTGAGTACTGATGCTCAGCCTTCACCTGCAAATAGGTAAGGGCATCATGCCACAAAACTCACAACCTATTTCTTCATTCCAAGACACTAATACTGCTAATGAATATCACAATACATCATAGTCAAACAATGATGTGTTGAGAACTTCAATGTATGATACTCACACATCAACTCTTCTCGCATACCTGTTAGCACCACAACATGACCACGAACAAAAAAAACCCATTAGAATGAACAAACCAACAAGATGGTGACTCCCCACCTTTAATACTTTCCTTAATATCCAAACACTCTAGTTCTTCTAGATGACTCTCCTTGACCTGTATCAAAAGAAAAGACGCAACTACTATGGATACAAGGATCATCTATTCCTGCCCAAAATTCACCTGAAGGTTTAATCTTATCAAACAAGACCATAATTCTACCCTCAGAGTTGTATTCATGGAACACTTGGTTTTGAGTCTTCCAACTCAGATCATCTAAAAAATTATTCCCCTTATTTGGTGTATAAACCAACTCAAAATCAAAGGACTTTAGGTACTCAAACAACCTTCAATATTGAAGATTCATATCACACTGAGAAAATACATACTTAAGACATTTATGATCGGTATACATGGAAAACCAATCTACCAATAAGTAATGTCTCCAACAAATTAAGGCATAAACCATAGTGGCCAACTCAAGATCATGAGTAGGGTAATTTACTTCATGATGCCTCAACTACCATGATTTATATACAATAACCCGATCATCCTGCATCAGCATTGCTCCCAATCCAACACTAGACACATCAAATAACAAGGTATAATTCTTACCCATATCGGGTAAGATCAGAATCAATGCGGTAATCAACCAATTCTTCAAATCTTGAAAAATCATTCTATCATACCTCAGACCATTAAAATTAAACTGCCTTCTTGGTTATGCCATAAAGTGGCACTGCCAAACATGGGAAATATTTGATGAATCTTCAATAAGAACCGGCCAATCCAATAAAAACCCAAACATATGAGACATTCTTAGGATTCTCCCAAGAAATAACATCCTGGGCTTTATCTAGATCCATTGAAACACCAACCATCAAGATTATGTGACCTAATATATTCACCTTATCGATCAAGAAATGACATTTTGATAGATTGGCATAAATCCTATGCTATCTAAGTGTAATTATGATGATGTCAAGATGTATTTCCTGATCATCATGAGTTCAAGAGTGAAACAAGATTTCATCAATGAAGACAAATATTAACTTATGTAGATATGCGTGAAATATTTCGTTTATTAAAGCCATGAAAATAGCCGGTGCATTTGACAACCCAAACAACATAAAAAAAACTCATACAACCTGTAACTTCTTCTGGAGGTATTCCATGGTATATCTGAAGGCCTCAACCTAAGCTGGTGATACCCAAATATCAAATAAATCTTAGAAAACACTAATTCACCACTCAACTGGTCAGAAAGATAATCAATTTTTTAGAAGAGGGTATCAATTCTTAACTGTCATCTAATTCAACTTCTTATAATCGACACATAGCCTCAACGATCAGTCAAAATTCCTATAAAGAAACATGGGAGACCCCCAATGGGATGTACGAGGATGGATGGAACATTTATTCTCTAATTATTACAATTGAGATTAAATTCATGGAGTTTTGTAGTGCCATTCTATAAAATAGAATGGAAACTAGATTAACCTCCAACAATAACTCTCTTCTAAACTAAACATCACTCTCAGGTAGAAACCTTGATAAATCCTCAAGAAACACATCTGAAAATGATCCAACACAAGATTAAAGCCATGTTGTTCCACTGTTCCATCATTAATCATAAGGAATGCCACTTGGGTTGTGAGTTCCCCCAACAGCTAGAAAACTAGCCCTATATGGCCTGCCTCAACATTCCACTCACCATAAAGGACATAAGTGTCACCCTCAAGAGATGTTAATGTTATGTTACAATGGTAACATTAAATATTTTCTTGTTACAACACCAAAAATATCATTCCAAATATCAAGTCAAAACCTAACATCTCGAGGACAAACAAGTCCCATAGAAAGCTGTGCTCACCGACCCCCAAATAAAAATCCCTATATTGACGGATATCCTTATCTATCACCCCTAACATAGTATCAATCGATATAACCCCACACAAAAATTCCATGGATATGCCCAACACAATTAAAAACTGAGTGAAGATAAAAGAGTGTGTGGAACCTATTTCAATTAATGAATTAACAAGCATGTGATCTAAAAGGATCATAGAACAAAAAATTGACAATCTAGACTCTCCACCTCCCGGTGTAGCCTAAAATACATGCAGTGGACTTTCCAATATACCCTAGCCTCTGGCTTGAGTCCCTGGTTCCAATCTGTCCTTCTAGAATGGACGCTCTCTCCCTAGAGTACCACATCAACCTCCTCAACCAGTATGACCAGTAGAGCTCTAACTTCCTACCTGATATGGGGTAACTAACCCCTTACCCACACTCTATATATTCCTCAATCCTCCATATATGACAAGATAGTGAGGATTCCTATAGAATCTCTATACATGCCCCATTTTACCACACATCTGACACACAACTGGTGGTTAGGGACACTGACCGCGCATGTGTCCCGACCTGATACACTGATAACATAACACCCAATCCACACCCTAAAGGCTGAACCTATTTTCTAACTACTATGTTCACTACCACACTAATTGAAGCTCCCAAAAATATGCTTCTTTATCTTAGAATCCACACCACTCGCTCATCCAACTGGCCCCACAAGTCTGCTACTTGAATCCTCATTCAGGTTCCCCTATGAGATAAGGGTGTGATCCTCTAACTATGAAAAATTTTTTAGGTGAAATATGGTCATCTAAGACTAGATATTGTGCATCATCCCATCTTAGAAACATTTCACCACTACTACTTTGTGTCCTTCCATCACTGGAATGAAGCATCACAAATCGGTGAAACAGCTCGCATAATCCATCACTAACATTTCCCCTTGGGTCTAACTCATAAAATCCACAAAATTGTCTAACCTCAAGGTTTCTATATAGAAATTCTCCAAAAAATTCTCCTAGAAATATTTCCATTACATTCCATCAGCTGGCTCATTCTACACCATGATGTCCCACCAACACATTTCTTGATTTCTCAACATATAGTCTGCCAACGTGACTCGCTTTTTAGGAGTATTCAGATGATTTATAATTATATGGATAGAATATATTTAGAAATCGGCTTCCTTTGGTCCACCATATCTAGTAAATTTTAGAGGGTTATACAACTAAAATTCCCTGGTCAACTCAAACATGCTCGAAACAACCCATCCCAGTTCTCGTTCCTTCATTTTCATGATGCGAGCAAGATTCTCATAGAACTTCTCCTCTCTACTGTCTTAGATCACAACATTATATTTCTATACTAATGTAGGAGATTTCTGGGAAACATACTCTTATAGCCCAACCATCGCATGAGTTCATGGAGGCATTTCTCTACAATGAAAAACACAAGCTTTATAACACATAACACAAAGCTTTTGAGAATTAAGATAAAATAAGGCTCTCTTCTAGTTATAAACAACTCATTTTCATACACTACCTCGATGGTCACCTAACACATCCCATAAAACACTCTAGACCATACCTACCATGGTTCATAGCCAAAAAAGGTAAACTAAATTAAAAGGATATAAGTTTTACCTTATAAATAATTTCTTTAAATTTTTAGAAATCTTAAAAGTATTTTATCTCCCATACCCCACACACCCATCCCGTGTGTGCCTATCATGATGCATGTCACCTATATACCTAGGTGCCTATAATGATGTAAGATTTAATGAACTTGAAACATTATATACATGATAAAAATAACATAAAACTATCACATCACACAATAAGTTCACCACACAATGTGAAATATCATCAACTGTAACAACACATATCAAGAACAACAATTCCCTCCATGGGTGACTTGGGTTTTTCCCATACTTGGGTTAGTTACTCCTAAGAACAAGATCATTAAAAATGCCCAAATCATCATATTATACCATTTAACATATGAAATAGTAAATCGATAGAAAAGAACCTCTCTTATACCACTCTATAATGTCCTCATCTCAAGATCCACTAAACTGGTGCTCCGGGATGAGTCACCACATGACCTCCAGCATGCCTCCCTGTATTCCAGAGGTTATCGACTAGTAGTGAGGGTATGAATAGACACATGAGGATAATATAACCTCTTTAATAGAGTAATCCAAAATGGATATATGAAAACCCACCTTTCTACTACATAACTTTTCATTACATTTTACAATCATAAGATATTTTAAAGTTTAATTTATTGGGATAAGGTTACATAATACATGAAAACTTAAGAAATTATTCTATACCACTTGAAATAATTATTCAAGGTTCATCCAAAGTAAATTTATTTCATCTAATAACCTAGGTACATACATTAATGGAAAGGGTGATCATAAGGCCCAGTAAAGGAAAGAAAGGTAAATAGTTTACAAGTGATCATGAAAATTATCAAAAAGAACTTGAAGAATATTATAGTGGTACATGAAAAGAAAAATAGACATATAAATGTAAAAATAACATGTATAATAACATTTAAATGTGGATAAAAAATTTAATTGAGTAATTCATAATCATATCACCAAGGTTTATCATTGATGTGCCAAAAAAATTCCATGGTTATTCATCAATGTATCATAAAACATTTCATCTCTAGAGATTAAATTATTTAACCAATGCGTTGGAGATATATCAGGGATCATGGTTAATATGTCTTAATTAATGTGATCCACATATATCATAATAAATTATTTCATAAATAACCCATGGAGAATAAAAGAAATGGGTTTAATAACAAAATCATGGTGTTTTATAAAAAAGTTCTTAAAGACAAGATCATTATGTCATTTTTAACCCATGAAAAGGGAAGGTAGGTTTCATGTATATTAATAACAAAATAAAATAGATAATTTTGAAATATAAAATAATAAACCTATAAAATAGGGATTTTTGGCTATTAACAAAAGAAAATAAGATAATTTCTTGAAAAAAGATAGAAATTTTGAGAAGAAAATTCGGTAGCATAATGGGTGAGAAACATGGTTTTATAAAACATTAAAAAGAGGTGGGATACGGGTATAACATTAATAAAATACTATAAATACAGTAAATTTGTAGATTAAAACTCAAATAAGAAAATATCATGGAAATTTTAAAGGCATAAAACATAAAAAAGTGAACTTTAAAGGAAAAGAGAAGTTGATATTTCCTTTACCATGAAGATTAACTCCTAAAACTCAAAGATTGGGACCTTGGGGGCTTGATGACACCATGATATGACTCCATGAGAGGTAAATCTATCTTATATTCCTAAATGATGAATTTTTAATTAAATATAATTGATTAATGGGTGGGTATTTATATTAAAATGATAGGATTTGTTTATTAATTTCCTTAGACACTTAGGCAGTGGTAAATTAAAAAACCATGGGATTTCCCATGGTATTGGCCACTTGGGAAACTAGTTAAGATATTTTAATCCACATGAGTCTAACATAATTTTATATTAATTATTAAATAATTATGATATCATTAAACATACCAAAAAACTCAAACTGTATTTTTACTATTCATTAAAAAATAACGTATTTTAGAAAATTATCATAAATTCACCCCAACCTAGTTTCTAAATTATTATTTCAAAAATGATATTTATTTTATCACAATAATTCTCTAAGTATGATACATTTAAATTTTAAATATTAAAATAATTATTTATTAAAAATAATAATAGATAGAAAGTGCATAGTAATATTTTTAACACTTGAAAAAAATAAAACAATTTTATCATTTAAATATAAATAAGATTGTTATAATCATAATATTTAATTAAAATAAATAATATTAATAATACATTATTTTATAATAATTATTATATATTTTTTGAAAGTTCAAAACTATATCCAAAAAATTAATTTATCAAATTCGTCATATTTTTATGAAAAACTAAACTTAAAATAGAATTGAGGAAACATAAATTTTATTTATAAAAAGGAATTATAGATTAAGTAACTAAGGACTTGAAACCAAATCCCTTATAAAACATGCATATGAACTAAGGTTAAGGTGTGAAATAGTGATAGATTCATGGGGCAACTCAGCTAATATTGCCTGAGTGTTAATTTTTATTAACTTGAACTTCTCCCACATGTGATTTAGTTCAAGCTTAACATGTTGAAGTTCAGCTTGAGATTGGTCAAGAACGAAGCCCTATGATTCTACCTACTACGGAATATCTTAAAAATGGGCTTCATATTACCCAAATCTATTCATTTAGGCCATCATTTCTCCTTTAATCATTAATTAACCATTATCATTTCTCTTTATAACATTAATTATAACATTAAAATTATTACTTAGAGTATTGTTTACAATGGTCATGTTGACCAAAGATCATATAAAGACAGTCAGGGTGGCATTTTTAACAAGGTTCACTTAAGTCATTCCTAGTATTATTCGAAATTTCATTACTTATACCATCTTTATTACTTAATTCACTTTCATCTTATGTTGAATGGATTAGGTATATTCATCAATCTCAAGGAATAAGGGGAATAAGTCTAGTTACTTATATTGTTAGGGATAAACAAATCATCACAAATACGACACACTCACCTTAAAGACTTAGTACAAGTGGTCTCATCTAATGCAACCATTAGGGGAATAGAACTCCATCTCTTTCCCTACTTTATGCATTTAAGGGTGGAGTTTAGAGCCTCAATCTAACTCGACCTGTGGGCATAGAACCTCATGTCAATAACCCACTCTTCGAATCCATGTACACATACTTATATATATACCCAATTACCACACACATACCATATTACAACCAAAAATAACAATATTAATAGAAATTTCACAATCTATGACAACCATAATGGTAATTAAATTTTTTACATAATCCATTAACATATTTACAATTGTTATCACATAGTAATTTATTCCAATTCCCATTTCCTATGACTAATTCACTAGTAATATTTACTAGTTCTCAAAAACTAACCCATAGAGAACATAAATCCATCCCCCTATGTTAATTCACTGAACACATTCCTCCTTTCTCAAGTTTAGTCCACTTATGCATTTTATATACAAGACACGATTCATTTGACACATTCACATTAATCCTATTTGACATATTTACATACCAAGACAAAACAATCCCTTATCCATTTCAACATATATATATAATTATCCATTTTTCCCTTACCGAATAATAAAATTAACCAATTTACATGTTCAACATGGGTTTTACTTTTTTATAAGTCAATTTTTCCCCTAATTTTTTTGTTTACCGTGTTTGGGGGAGAGTCGATGCACCCCATGGGTGGCCCTAATTAGGTCAATTCATCCTTAAAAATTCATATTGGATTGAGAGGTGTTCAAATACTCATTTAAGTGTTCATTTTTCCAAACCTCACTAATGATACCAAGAACAGAACAATAGGAATACATGAACACAATTTCATATGCACATTTCTATATAAAAACCATGAGATACAACTTGTATACCACCTATAACTTGAATCTATTGATGAACACATTATAAATCATTACCTTAGATCCTGATCCAAACCTCATTTGAATCCTCAACGTATATTCTAATGGAAAAAGTGGGTTTTAGGGATTTGGAAGAATATATCTTAAGATACAAAACCTAATCTAGAATATAGAATAGATGAGAGGATTAGACTTACCCAAATCTTCGATTCACAACCAACGACACTAAAAAAAACTATAATCGAGAGAGAACAAAACTTAGAAAGGTTTGGGGATTGGATTTCATCTCTAGTGTTAAAGGGAGGAAGAAGGGAAAGCTACATGAGTGGCAACTTAAAATCCCATAATGTAAATTTTGTAATTTTTCCAACTTTTATAGGGGCACATAGTTTACCAGCACAGTTTGGAAAACCATGAACAAGTCATTATCTAAGGGGATATGGTTTCCAAAATTACCTAGGTAGGTCCACATGGTTTAAAAAACATGTGACTTCTATGAGATATGCCACTATCCAAGGTTGTATAGTTTTCCTAGGAAGGCCACACAATTTACTTAACCATGCGCCAACCGTGCACCATGCACAGGTGGTCCCGGTTTTCCTTCCTTTCATGTTCAACACCCTCAAAACACCATCGAGTCCCCTAATAGACCCTAGAAACATATAATTGTACCAAAAAAGATATTGAAATGAAAATTTAAACAAGTACATACCTCCATGAATTTTGGGATCTTACACGGTTAAATAATTTTATAGTGGAATTCCTTGGGTTTACCCCTTGTATTTCACTCAGACCCCTTATAGAAAGGCTACATGAGTTACCAATATGAGTTGTCTTGACCATTGAGGTCATGGATACATTGGTTTCCCCTTGGATACTATATTATTATTATTATCATTTATAGTATTGATGAAACTTCCATATTTACTCATTGTTATAAACCAGAACCATAATTAACTAATTTAGTAATTAAATGTATAGAGATTACAGGTATGGATAAAGTAGGTATTTTTATTTATATTTCATAGATTTAATTTTGATTCACATGTAAACCTATTATAGAATATATTCAAAAATTGTATTTTTATAGAAACCGTTGGTGGTGGCCAACTAAGATTTATCTCACACTATATCTGGGCCACCATTGCACCCAGGTTAGGTGAAGATAAAGGGAAGCGTCCTGCTTTAGAAACCTGAATTATTTCTTTAGGATAGGATATTGGTAGTAGATAAACAATATTGAGAATGATATTCTTGGATATTTTTTCCCCTTTGGTTTCTTTTACATATTATATATGGTATTGTCTTCCAAATTCCATGTATGCATGTTTTCCATTTGGTAGAGAAATTCTATCATCTTTTGAATATGATATTGTTCCCATATTTTGGAATTGATTATTTATTACATGAATGTTTATTCTTTATTATGTTGTCTTATTAATTAGTATGTTTCCTATATTTTTTCATCTATTTCACTGCTACACTCCACTCTTACCTGAGGTCATAATCACTGAACAAACACACCCTAGACCCTCATTTCTAGTTAGAAGCCTCTAGAATATGGGGTGGCATGCTTGATTCCATGTGGGAAACTAGGATCAGTTACTCAGGAGTGAAATGGGTCCAGTACATCCCATTATTGGTCAATTACATAAATAATGTAAATTTAGGTTCTATCTATACCAATTTCAATTTTTTTCTTTGAACTTTCAATCCCTGAATGATTATATTTCAATATTCTTTATCTGATTCCATTTTCAACTGAATAATTTTTTATCAAGTTGATATATATTTTTAGAATAGATTCAGGACTATTTTTATTATTTCAATTATTTCTACATTGAATATGTTTTAAATTGTTTTTATCACATAAAAATCTATTCTAATATGATCATATTTAGTTAATATATTCTTGTATGTTGAATATTTCATATTATGTTGGATTTATTATATTTCTAGTTTTTATTATTATTTATAGTTTGGTCAAATGTGAATTCAGAACATTGAAATTATCATACTTATGATTACAAATTATTCTAATCTTTATATGGATATATTTGTATTATGGATTTTTTAGAATATTATGCAAGCTATTTATTCTATAAATTATAATTACTATTGATTATGTGATTAGTTCATTATGTTAATAATTTATATTTCTATATTATTGGAATTAAAATTTAAATATGTTATATGATTATTATTTAAGAACAAAAAATAATAAAAATTAGTTTTTATATTTTGTTTTTAAAAATTTTTGAACCAAAATTTAACCCATGGGATACTACCTTTTGAATGCATATGCACTGTCATGAAGAGTGTCATCACCTGCAACATAAAAAATAAAAAATTGATCACTAAATATGAGAATTAGATAAGTCATATTAATTTATTTGATGAAAAATGGGGTTCCCCTACCTTTATATATAAAGATATAATAATATAAAATTTCTTGATATATACTATTTTAGCTAGTGAATTATGGTGGTGAAATAGAGGAAAGGTGATGAACCAATGACAATATATAAGGTACTGGTCTTCTTTAACAAAGACACAAATAAATAACCATATAGATCTATAATTCATTTATTTAAAAGACCCAAATTTCTCATACATAATTATTATATATTAATAGAAAAATATTCATTACATGACATAGAGATCAATGACAGAATCATTTTGGTCAATTGCCTTTGGAAGATTCGCAATATAAACAACTGGTTCATAGTTGGACTACAAATTCTACCACTTATTTCTTCATATCTATCACTATTCTTAGAATTATCAAACATAAGACAATTTTTCATAACATGAGGAAGAGAACATAATAAAATGTGAGGTCAGATTAATAGTAAGGGTAAACAAGAGAGATATCGATGATCACATAAGAATAACATGAGCATAAGGGTATAAGAACATGTGATAAACATTTGTAAACCATACCCTGCATATCATAGATCACAAACTTGATCCATGGAATAAATCTTGAAAGTTAATAAGACATGAATCATAATGGAATCAAAGTATATAATCTATTAGAGCATAAAAAATTCATAATACATAGGATTTTTTCAAACACATAAGCATAGAAAACCTTATGTTAAAAATACCCACCAAGACATTCCTAACATGTTAGTCTTGGTATAACCACCCATGTACCAACCTTGGTCTTGATATAAAATCCCATGTAACATTATTAGGTCTTGGTATAATATCTAATTCACCCTATTTAAGGCTTGGGATAACCTCCCATGTACCCTCTTTAGGGATTGAGATAACCTCATATGTAACATTTGAGCTCATATAACACTTATCAATACCCAATGAATAAGAGGTAGATATAGGTATCACCAATCACATAAACCATAAATTTTTGTTCCAAAATACCATAAAACATTCATCATATCATAAACTATGAAAATAAATGTGTTTCATAAAAAGTTAGTCATATCATAAACTGTGGAAAATAAATGATTTTCATAAACATTTCTACATCTCATCATAGCATAACCAATGAAAAAGGAATAGGTTCCATAATCATATTTTCATCATAGAAATAAAAAATCCATATAAAGAATAAAAATGGTATAATTGGATAATATCCTAATATATATTAATTAATATTATAGGATTTCATCTTATATGGAAAATGATTTTGAATTATCAATTGAAACATTTCTCCTGTAAAAAAAACTTTTCAATTTGAAATTCACTTTTTTAAATAAAAATTAATATAAGCTTTTAGGAATACTTTTATTTGAAAATAACATTTGAAACTTATAAATTAATCTTTAAAAAATTGTGTGTTCATTATGGAGTGAAATTACATTCATGTCATGCACTTAAAACAAAGATTCTCCTCACATTTTCGATAAAAGCCAAACAAGACTTGATTGGAAAAGAACATGAAGATTCCTTTTAATTTTTTTTGTAAAAAATAGAAAAAATAGAAAAAATGCTTGTAAATAATAATTTTATAGTATTAAAAAAATTCATTAAAACATTTTTTAGAAAACATCTATATGGAAGAAAAATTATTTTCGACTGAAGTGATAAATAAAGACTTTTTTTTATTAAAAAAATAATTTTGAGATATTGAGTGAATAAAGAGAATAAAATGAAAGCAACACAATTATTTTCATGAAGTAAACCTAGGATAATAAAATTTATGATTTTATTTATATATAGATCATATTATCTCATCATCATAATCCTAAACATAAACAATCTCGATAACCGATTACATTGTATCATAAAAGTTTTACCACTTTGGTTACATTGAATTGTAAGCCCCATAAAAAATTAAATTAAATTAAATGGAACTTTAAATATCATTATAATAAATTAATTCATGATATTAAATTACAAATGTAATATATAAACAACTCTTTAAATAAGATGGGTGCATAACATAATGTATATCCCAAAGAGGAAAAAATGTGACAAAACCCCTTACCCTAAGTCTCAAATTCCTTCATACACATTAGAACATAATTTATAATAAATGAAGTTTTAATAAATAAACATAATAATATTTATGATACCATTAATTATTTACCTATGAAATTTTATAATTGTTTATAAATAATTTCTTGTTAAAATCAATTTTCAGGTAACAATAGCTTCATTTTTCATGTATGTTTTTCTTTGGTATTTTCAAAAATTATACTTTGATAATGGTTCCCCAATATCAAAAATCTTATCCATGATATACATATAATATATATATTAATTATATATTAATTTATATTAATCCTCAAAATTTAGAGATACAAAATGAAATACACCATTCATGGAAACAGTAGGTCGTATGTACGCATGAACGCTGCATCCATTTTCTCACAAGATGAGATGAAAGAAAGATAAATAATATATAAACTATAAATATTCATTATTAATTCATATATATCAGATATATTCATTAAATATATCCTCATTACCTTCCATTTAAAGAGTAAGTGAAAACAATCTCATTGCTTCACTGAGCAGTAGTCCGACAAACACACGAGAAACGTTATCATATTCACATGGAATGGAAAGTAAGAAGTTATATGTGATTTTATAATTCAAGAAGTATAATAATATCATATATATGATATATAAAAATTAAATTATTAATTATATATATTCTTTATAGGTGTTAATGGAAAAGGAATAACATCATTTCGTAAGGTGGTAGTCCGCTGTAAATATGATCAACAGTTTCATTTACCATTTGATTAATTAAGATATATATGTTGGTAATGATATTAGAAAAATAAAATATATTTATATGGGAGATTCCAATGTTATTATATTATCATATTTGAACAATATTTTACGAAGTGGAAGAATAAATAATTCAAAAACACCATTTTAATAATTTTACCACTTCTACGGAGAAACTATTTAGGATTATACCTAAAGCATTCTTTAGAGGTATTAATAATAAAAATGTTACCTATAGTATTTTTTAAATTAAGTATATAATATATTTGGGTAGGATTTGGATGAACCAAATGGTTTTTAAGTGTGAAGAAGAGATGATAGGGTGTAGCCTTTTATAAGTGGGGGAGAGGACCTACATGAAATATTTGATAAGAATAATGTGTACCCATGTTTTTTCACATAAAAAAGTACAAAAAATGTGTAATTCATAGAACTTGGATGTTATATTTTCAATATATATCCCACCAATAGGGTTTGGATAGTTTTCTAGGTCTTTTTACCCGTTATCGTTTTAGTTTAACCCTGGGTAAACCGGTTTTAACCTTAACCACGGTAATTAATTTGTATTGTTTTTATTATTAATTTTGAAAAAAAATTAAGTTGAATTTATTATATAATTTAAATTATTAAAACTAAAAATATGATATCCATTTATCCAAATTACATTCCTAGAAGTGAAAATTTTAATTAAAAATTATCCTCATAGATGTGATGATAAAGCAGTTTTCCAATGAGAATTTTTTTAAAAGTTTTTAAATCAAAAGTAAATATGATATTGATTACAACAGTATATTGTATTAATTATAATATAATTGAGATAATATTTCTTTTTAAACTATTTTAAATCAAAATATGACCTTATAAATTCTTTAAATGAAAAGATAGTTTCCAAAAAACCAATATCTTTTACTATTCATCGAGAAATAAATATTTCCTAAAAGATCCCAAAAATTAACCCAAAGATAATTTTGAAATGCTTCTTGAATTAATAAAATAAATATATTCTAATAAACTGTATAAATGTGGGAAAAAGAAATTTTATTATTTTTTCACAAAAAGAAATAAAAATCATTTTTTGAGATAGTAGTATTTTCAAAGCATATAAATATTTTAATGAAACTTCAATAATTTTTTATTAAAATATTTTATTTATATATAATAATTATATTTAATTTTAAAAATGTGGTTATTACTTTTCATACCACCATGTTTAGTGGCTAGTTTATGATGGTTATGTTTAAATAATAATATTAATAGTAAATTGTGGTTCTTTAAAACTTCGGTGTTGCATGTAACATAGGATATCGATGAAATTAGTTTCATTTCAAAAAAATATTTCTTTAAAACTTGGCCTGTAACATTCTTAACCCCTTAAAATTAAATTTTCCTCATAATGTTTCACTTCGATACAAAAAATTAGGATACTTATACCTCATCGCATCCTTAGGTTCCCACATAGGTTCCTAAAGTTGGTGGTTTCGCCACAAAACATTGACCGGGTGAGTGATATTGTTTCACAATTTTTTTCCATATAATCCAAATTCTCCACTGGTATCTCCTAATAATATAGATCATGATCCAACAACATGACCACTTTGTTTAGTACATGTGATGAATTAGTTATGTACTTCCTTAGGAGAGATACATGGAACACATCGTGAAATTGGGAGAGGTTTAGTGGAAGTTCCAAATGATAAGATACCATCCCACCATGATCAAGAATTTTAAAGAGACCAATATAACAAGGGATTAGTTTTTCCTTATTTCAAAATCTCATTACATTATTACATGTATAAATTCATGGAAACACCTTATCACCAACTTCAAATTCTTGACTATGTCGATGATTTCCAGTATAACGTTTCTTCTAAATTTTTGATGGCCTTATTTGTTTCTGAATGACTCTAAAATTATATACCATTTCCCTAGTTAGATCATGTCTCAATATATTTCTTTCTATAAATTTATTTTAGTAGATGTGAGCTCTAAACATCTTTCAATATAGTTCTTTATAAATATCCATATTAATGTTTGAGTGAATCGTATTGTTGTAAGAGAACTCAACTAGAGGAAGGTGTCGATCCCAACCACATTTGAAATCCACAAAATAGAATATCGATATATCCTCTAGAGTTTTAATTGTTCTATTAGACTTACCATCTATCTGGGGATGATCCATAGAGCTAAAACTCAAATTTTTTTAAGATATTATTGAAGACTTCCCCATAACTTAGATGTAAACCTTATATCTTAATAAGATATAATGGAGTGTGATACTCCAATTGACCATAACATTTATTTAATCTATATTGTGGTAAGACTATCAAGATATAAGTATTTTATTATAATAATAAAGTTTTCTGAATTTTTAAGGTGATCAACTATGAACCATATAGAATTATACTCTTTAGACATTTTGGGCAGTCCAATGAAAAAATACGTAGTGATGTTTTTCCATTTAGATTCTTGTATGGATAATGGTAATTTCAACCTCTTAGGATTTTGTCTCTAATCCTAAACTTTATAACATACAATGAGACATGATACATACTTAGAAATATCTCTCTTCATGTTGTCCCAGCAAAAAAAATCTTTCAAATAGGACAGTGGTAGGAACTATACCATTGTCATCCTTTGGTTGTGGGTTCAAGCCTTATGGAATTTCAGGATGCAATAAGTTTTTTCCCGACCTATAGATTATCCTTTTTCCAAAACAATATTAAAATAAGGACTAAAACATTCGCAAAATTAAATAACCCATAATTACCTCAACATAAAAGATAATATAAACTCTAAAAGTTACCAATACCTTCAATCACATGTCTATAATAGGAATTTCAATTAAAATAAAAATTTCACTTCAACATGCTCGAAACTAAATGGTTTTTTTCATAAATGTATCTCAATATATAATCAGTATTGATAACTTCCCATCACATAAAATATACAATTTCATGTTTATTACTTTGAACTTATGATAAAAATTAAACTTTTAAATCCATGATGGTATCCATAATTCTTAAGATAACATTATATGAAGACACATAAGCTAACAAAGGATAATTCACCCATTATTCCTTAAATAAGGTCTTATTCTAGACATAAGAATTTCCATCAGAAGCTTGGGTTAATCATCACACTGATATAATATCAAATGTGATTTCATTATTCTAGAATCATTGTAGAGGGAGATAATCAATGATTAGTATCAAATCAAATTTCACTAAAGGATGAAAAACATGTTTTCATAGGGCTCATTTATAAAAAACACAACATAAAATTCACAAATATTGATTAGTGGATAAGTGTGACCTAATTATCATGATTCACTTCAGTTATTGTGATTGCATAAGATTTCCCTTTTTACTTTGTCATCTATAACATCTCGGCCCAGGTGCCACACACCAGTGTCGTGATCCGGGCAGTCACATGACTTCAGGCATGCCTCCCAGTATGCTAGAGTCTATTGACTAGTAGCTAGGGTCTAATATCAATCATGGAGAGACTATACACTATTTTTTTAAATTAGAGTAATACACAGTAGAAAATTATAAACAATACTTGAATAACATATAACCATAAATAGAACAGTACTAGATCACACGATAACCAAAACTGGAGATATAATTTCAAAACTAAACTATAAATATTCCATGCTAAAGTATATGCCAAGTATCAAAATGAAACTCAAAATTAAAGACAATGAGGACAACTAAGTGGGTCCCAAACCATGTCTGGTTCCCTCAACCTTGCTCCATCCCAAACCAGCATTCAAACAAAGGGCCTTTTACTTTATCTTGTCCTAAAAATATAATGTTTATTCGGGTACCGATCAGGCAGCCCAAGTAGGGTTTGAGTACAACTCATTAGGCCACCACCAATGACATCTAAAACAAATCCAATAAAAAATAGTGTATGTAGTTGTATAATGAATAAAATGTAAGTAATAAAGTAAACAATTTACATTTATTCAAATATCCTTTGTCTCACTACATAAACCCCGAGGTTCTCGGGGACAAATGAACCTCAATACCTTCTTTGGCCCATGTTGGAGTCTGAACCATGTCAAAATTTTAATTATCAATTCTTTATAATGCAATGGGATTTAATTATCCACTATTTTCAAATCATTATCACATCTAATTAGAACAATAGTCTAATGCCAACATTTTGGGTGTAGATCATCATATCTAGAACCCCATGAGTATTAGGAGAATCAATCCATGTCTCACACATCATTGATATTTATAGAATCATTCCATATCCCTCACATCATGGGTATTTGGGGAATCAGTCCCTGTCCCATAGAATTTTCATGCATGCACTTTTACACTCTATGGGTATTTAGAGCGTCAGTCCGTGTCCCATACTCATTTATCAATAAATTTCACATGGTTATTTAGAGCATCATTCCATGTCCCATATTCATACGTCAATCAATCTCATATAGAATATATATCACAATTTCACATGTATCTCCTTATGACATGTTTCATTATATCACATCAATCAAGATTAACCACCATTAATTCTCCTATCACAATAACTCACATTAACTAATCTAAACATTCATTAATCACACTTATTCCATTAATTAATTATACAATTAATTAATCAAAATAATTCAATTAATTAATTTTGTGATTAATTAATCTCATCAATTCTATTAGATAATTCAACAATTAATTAATAAATTAACAATATCTACATCCTATAATTAATTCAACAATTAATTATACCATTTCACATTATCATAATCCCATAATTAATTTAACAAAAAACAAAAAGAAAATATATTTAATTCCATAATTAATTATACCATTACATAATATCATTAATTTACAGTTAATTATCTCAAATCAACAATCTGAATATCACATAATTAATTCAAAAATTAAATATCTCAAATAAAAAAACTCAATATCACACAATTAATTCAATAATTAATTATCTCTAATAAAAAATCTCAATAGAACATAATTAATTCAACAATCTGTTTTCTCAAACCAACAATTTCAATATAACATAATAAATTCAATAATTAATTATCTCAAATCATTCAATTGCATCTACACAGCAATCCCCATTAATTAATTCACCAATTAATTAATCCTATTCATTCAATTGTATTAGCACAACAATCCCAATTAATTAATTCAATAATTAATTATACAATTCAACAATCATAACATTAAACCCATTAATTAATTCACAAACTAATAAATCTTCTTCAATTAAAATAATTAATTAAACAATTAATTAATCACATTTAATCCCATAAATTAATTCATCAATTAATTTCTCACCTAAATCCCATTAATTAATTACACATGTAATCAATCGCATTTAGGCCTATCAATTAATTCATCAATTAACTGTTCACATCAATTACGTCAATTAATTCTAAAATTAATTAATCTTATAAAATCCCTTCAACTAATACACCAATTAATTATTCATGTCAATTCCATTAATTAGTTAAATAATTAATTAATCACATTACTCTCATTAATTAATTCATCAATTAATTAATCCTAGAAATCGCATTATTTAATTCAACCATTTAATAATCACATTAATTCCAATAATTAATTCATCAATTAATTAATCCCATCAATCCCATTATTTAAATCATCCATTAAATAATCATAATACATACATTAATTAATCCATAAATTAAATAATCCCATCAATCCCATTATTTAATTAAACAATTAAATAATCACATTACTTCCATTAATTAATTAATTAATTGTTCCTTGTCTATAAATTCAATATCCATAATTAATTCATTAATTAATTGTTCCATATCTATCAATTCAATATCATTAATTAATTAATCAATTAATTGGTCCAAGTCTATAAATTCAATATCCCCAATTACTTCATCAAATAATTTTTCAATATATATCCATTCAATATCCCCAATTAATTTGTCAATTAATTTATCAATCTCTATTAATTCAATATCCCCAATTAAGTCATTAATTAATTTTTCAATCTCTATCAATTCAATATCCCCGATTATTTCATCAATTAATTATTCAATCAATCAATTCAATATCTCTATAATTAATTCCATAATTAATGTTATCAATCAAAAACTAAATATCTTTATAATTTATTCAACAATTAATTATCTCAATCAAACAATCCAATATCTTTATAATTAATTCAATAATTAATTATCTCAATAAAATAATCCAGTATCTCTATAATTTATTCAAAAATCAATTATCTCAATCAAACAATTGAATATCTCAATTATTAATTCAACCATTAATTATAACAAGTCAAAAAATTCAATATCACTATAATTAATTCAATAATTAATTATTCTCAATTCAGATCCCCTTAATTAATTAATTTACTAAATTAATTAATTTACTAAATTAATTAATTAAATTTGGAAGCCCAATTGAAAAAATATAACCCTATAAATTATAAAATTAGAGACACGTAATTGAAATCAAGACATTGGGATTTGAATTTAGACAACCTAACTCAAGTTTTATGTTGAACGATCGCCAATGAAAATCCCAAAATTGAGCAAAATAATAAAAATAGTGATAAAGAACAAAATATAGATCTGAAAACTAGATCCAAAATCAAAAGAATCAAGATCTAACTATCCTATATCTAGATAAAAAATCCAAGATCTAAATCCCCCAAATATAGATCTTGATTCAGAAAAAGAGGGGATAACATCCCTTAAGAAATTAGAGAATAATGAGAAAACAATTGGTATTGGAATATCTTACTAGGAGATGTGAAGATATATGATTCAGGCTTTTAATTCCAAAGAAAAAAGTTGGGGAGCCTTATGAATTAATTTGGGAGCCTCGAAAAATGAGTGGAATAGGTTATGTTTGATTTGGGGTTGATTTTGTAGGATCAAAATGATACTGATTGTAGTATCGAAATAATGATGTAGATTTTCAATATACAAGAGGGGGGGGGGGGGTGAATTGTATACCTTAAAATACTCCTTTGGAACATTTAAATATGATAATGTCTAACAAAGTTAAACAAGGTAAATTCACAAGACCTCTTAGTTCTACAAACTTCATTGATTCTGGAAATGTGGTTCCAGAAATGAATCTTAAGAAAAGCTTACAATGATAAAGATTCTTCCATAAAGCGTATAGAATCTTACAAATCAGAGTATAAGTTTAATAAAGTGTAAGACAATTACACTTTCCTCAACAACCAAAATGCAGCAGAAAACTTGAAACAATACAAGTAACAAGTAGTAAATCTTTTAACCCTAGGAGAAGGGTATCCAACAATCTTGGATAAAGGTCCCTTGATTTATACTTTCAAGAAAGTCTATCTTACCCTCACCAGGGTAAGCCCTCGATATAAATATAGGTGCCTGTCTTGCTATCCCCACATGACCTCAAACTTCAAGGTAGTCAACAACTTTGTCTTCAAATCCCTGGAAGCCCTCAAATGTACCCATCAACATTCGGAGTCACACGAATAAATTCAGAACAAGATGTTCAGTACGCACAAAGAAATAAAGTCTCTCTATCTATAAATCACTTCAAAAGAATGTAATCTCTATATTGATCAACATGTCAAAGTTAACATTATGAGATCTTTTAAATGAGCGGTTATTTATAGGAACATCTTCAATGGTTGGCTTCCACCTCCAATGGTCATATTTTTCCTTGAATTTCAGAGGTACCTATACATGTGTCACTCAAACAATGGTTGGTTAGAAACTGAAAGAAAGACATCATTTTATAACTCAAACAAGAGTAAACAAAAATACTGTTGCTTAACCAAATATATTTTTTAGAATATAAGGAAAAAATAAATGTTCGGAGTCTAACTGAAAAACCATTCAGGGTCTATAATACATGAATATTTTGATTTTGTATTCAAAAGAATTTGGAACTTGAATTCTATAGAATTACAATGTCTTAATTTCAAGGGAATTCAGAGTCTAAATTCATAAGAATTCAGAGTTTAAACTTAGAAATTTCAGAGTCTGAATTCAAATAATTCAGCATCTGAACTCAGAAAGTTCCGAGTCTAAATTGAGAGAATTCGGAGTCTGAACTCAAAAAGTTCAGAGTCTGAATTCATAGAATTTGAAACCTAAATTCAGATCCTGAAAATATAATTATTTATATCTAAGTATTTATAAGATTATGAGGTTTTAGTTATGAAACCGAATTTTATACTTAGAAGGAAAATGAATAGATTATAATATAAACAATGAAAACAAGGTAAGGATAAATTTCCTTGGGGAAGGAAAATTTCCTTTATGAAAGAAAAACTGGTTAAGGAGAAAATTTCCTTGAGGAAGGAAAATTTCCTTAAGAAATTAAAATTTTCCTTATTAGGATAAAATAAATTTTCCCTTAAGATAGAGTGTTTTTTATTTTCAAAACATGAAGGAATGAAAAAGTCATAAGGAAACTTTATTAACTCAACAATCTCCCCCTTTTTGGAAAGCACAAACATCCTTACAAAAAAGAAAATAAGGACTTATAAAATATTTTTATGGACTTTGAAAATAAAATTCATCTCCATTAACACATGGGAAATGATGAATATGACTAACTCCCCCTTAGGATTTGAAAACACTAAGGATTTTATTCTTGATTTCTGGATTGAGACTTAACTTTTTATTGCATACAACAATTTTCTTGGAAAAGAGATTCCCCTTAGATGAGCTCCCCGTTAATTAGGGAAATTTATTCTTTTACTTAGTATTATTTTTAACATTCCTTTATCCCCATTTTTTATTTTAAAAAAGGATTAAATGGAATATAAAAGAAAATATTGTACCTAAAATATTAGTACTAAACATCCAAAAGACGAGAAACCAAAATTTCAATACAATTGGAAAAAAATTTATACAGGCATGGAATACAATAGAAGATCAGAATAGAAAAATATTATCCTTACTTCTCCTTCAGAATAAAATTATTTACTATGGTTTTGAGCTTCTTAAGTTCCTTCTGATCCTCCTATGTACGTTTGAGAAGCTGATCTTGATCTTTAATTTTCTTCTCCAAGGATTTGATTTTTTCTTCCTGATCCCTAAGAAATTCTGCCTAACCATTTAGAAATTCTTCTTGCTTAGAAACTTTTTCCTCAAGTTCAATTATAATATCTATTTCCCTCTTTAAAATATGAGAAATTGAATATAACTTTGCATTCATATCTTTGACTTCTTACATCTGAGAATTTTGTTTCAGAGTTAGCTTTTCCTCAAAGCTATTTGTGAGATCCTTGATCTTCACATCTTTAGTGTCAAATGCATCCTTGAAACTTTCTTGGAACTCATAATGAGTTCTCATATCTTTTATAGTTTTATTTGACCATCTGGTCATTTTCTTTCAAGATCTATTGTGGGATTCATAGTTTATGAAAAAGGTTTTGAAATTATCCTCAAGCATGACACACTTATCCATAACAATGGATGCTGAATCTGATTTCTAATTTAAGGTGTGTTGAAGCATTAGAAATCTAAAATATATACTGGGAAATATTGGTATAGTACCAACAAACTTCTTTAAAGACTGGACTACAAAATCATGTCATTGGAGGATGATTTCGAATTAGATATTTTCCTTGGTGAGGTTTCTTTTTCTAACTTAGCAGCTTTCCTCTTTGAATAACCACCAACATCTTTCTCCACTACCACAACCTTTATAGGTGTATCAAGTACTACTTGTTTTCCCTTATCAACCTTCATAATGACTTCCTCATCAGGGGATTGATGTTCACTATAAGATAGATGAACAACTTTGTCTTTCTCAAATTCTTCCTTTTCATCTCCTACCTCATCATCCTCTGGCTGAATGAAATCATGGTTGATGCTTTCTTCTTCAGACACTTTGTTCACTTATTATCCACTTTTCTCATCATTCCTTAGAGTAGAAATTTTTGAAGACTCGACTTCAGAGGTTTGGAATGATAATTTTTCTGAAGGTCTTTCCTTCTCATAAAAATCCTCTACTTTATTTATCAAATCTTCAGTATCACCACTGCCTTCTTATTCTTCTTCTTCTAATTTTTCATTTACATATTTTTCTTGGACTTTTTCCAAAGTCACAAATTTCTTTCCCAGAGTCTATGGTAATGATTGTATCAGAATGGATTATGGTACCGAAATATTCTCATATTCTTTCTCAGCAGCCTTTAGAAGTGATTGGACTATCTCTACCTTAGACAACTTTTTCTTCTACTTCTTTTCTTTCTCTTTCTTCTCAAGATCTTCAGTTGTCTTTTCCATTAAATATTTTTCCTCATCGGGGTTCAAGAAAAACTTATGATCTCCTTCTTTTTTGATTTTTATTTTCTTCTCTCCACTGTCTATAACTTCATCAGGAGAGGATTTTTGTTTCTTTGGATTTGGGGGTGCAGATTGGGTTTCCTTATCCATTGGGGGGTTTTCCTTCTCTTCCACTTCCTTCAACTTCTTATTCCTTCCACCATTTTTAGAGGTCTCAGACACCTTTTGTTTCTTTGAAATAGATTCAACTTCCTCTTCAGGAAAATCATTAAATTCTTTGGATTATTTGGAAAATCTAACTTTCATCCTTCTCAGAGTATCATCACTCAACAACATGACTTTTCAATTTCTTGACTTAGATTTTCAAGGGATATTGAAGGATTCTAAACACCAAAAAATCATCTTTGAAATAATGGATGGATACATAATAATACAAGACTTCATATATCCATTATTTATATTCTCAATTGTAATGAAAATATTATTAACCATGTTTATCTTCCTTAGGTTTACCAAGAAATACAGAATGTATATATCAATTTTATTCAAAGTATCCTTATCTCCTATTCTCAGTATGATGAATCCTTGAACCCACAATTCAAGAATCCGACAATTGGTAGTCAGGTGAAGAATATTTGGAGTCTTTACCTCTGAGAGACCAAGGCAAGCCATGGACTTCACCTTATAAAAACTTCTTTGAACATCATGCATCTTATGAGAAAAACACTCATCTTCCCCATCATAAAGAATACCAACCAAGATTGCAGCCTTGGAGTAAGAAAGTGAATATGTCTTTCCATAAAACTTGAAAGAAAACATACTCCTACATTCTTAATTTAAGAGAATTTCTGACTCCTAAAATTCTATTAACAAATCCAGATATACCCAATCCTGAGCTATTGGTTTTGAAAGGAAAACACTTTCCCACCCATTCAGCTTTATATTATTAGATATAATAGAATCATACTTTGAGAAAAAATTTGGATCAACTAACATTTATTTGTGTATCTTCCATTCAGAGATTGGTTTTATAGTTGAAATATCTTTCTGAGAGGACACTTCGGCAGACATTCAGAAGAAAGAAAGATTTAAGAAGTTCGGAACAGGCTTATGTAGGTGGGAAGATCTTTAGCATACACAAGCTTGAGTTTTGATGTGGGACAACCATCGGGGGTCCTTTATATGGGCATTTGAGGTGATAGTTCAACTTCCATATTCAATCCAACACTTGAAAAACCTTCTGATCAGATCTGACGGTTGAGATGATAGCTGGAATGAAATTTTGATAGAATTTGATCTTTTGAGGTTTTTTAAGAAAAAAATTTGAATTTAAGAAATAGTGAATATGAAAATTTAAAAACAGATGAAAATACCAAAAAGTAATAGAAGATTACAAAAATTTAAGAAACGAAACATACCTTTTGGATTGCTAGGTAGAGTATTAATATTGAAGAAAATTCTTCTTGAAGAACATTAGATTCTGAAAATTTTGATTATGAAAACTTTAAAAATATGAAATTTTTTTTATGAAAAATCTAACTATGAAAATTTTCATTACCAAAAAAACTACTAAGAATTTCTATTATGAAAATTGTATACTACAAAAATATTCATTACAGAAAATTTTGAACTACAAAAATCTTCATTAAGAAAAATTTTGAACTGCACAAATCTTAATTATGAAAATTTTTGAACTACAAGCATCTTCATTAGGAAAAATTTTTAATTACAAAAATCTTCATTATGATAATTTTAAGTGTGAAAATCTTCATTATGAAAATTTTAAGTACAAAAATATTTATTACGAGAATTTTATATACGAAAATATTCATCATGAAAATTTTAAGTACGAAAATATTAATTAAGAAAATTTTAAGTACGAAAATCTTCATTAAAAAAATTTTAAGCTACAAAAATCTTGAAAATAAAAAAAAATTCTAGACTAAAAAAAAATTTATACTACAAAAAAAAATTGAATACGAAGTTTTTTTTACACTACGAAAAAATTTTAAAAATGAAAATTATAAAAAACTAAGAAACAAATGTACTCCCTCTATGAAAACTAGTTCTTTACTATAAGGAGATTGGTTTCAATAGGAATTAAACATGGAAGATTACCTTATGGTTGTCATTCCTAACTTTTGTTTAATGTATTCAAATCTATCATAGGGTAAAAATTTTGTGAAAATATCTGCATGTTGTTCTTGTGTTCGGATAAATTGAAGAATGATATCTCATTTTTGTTTATGATCCCTAAGAAAGCGATTCCTAATTTATTTATGTTTTGAATGGGAGTGATGTGTAGGGTTTTTACTTAAGGCAATGATACTAGTATTATCACACAAAATTTGGGTTTTGGTAAAACTCATACCATAGTCTATGAGTGTGTGTTGCATCCACAACACTTGAGCACAACAACTTCCAGCTGCTACATATTCAGCTTCAGCAGTGGAAAGTGCTACTGAGTGTTGCTTTTTGCGTGATCAAGAAAATAATGAATCTCCTAATAAATGACAAGTTCCAGATGTAATTTTCCTATCCATTCTACATCCACCGAAGTCACCATCCGAAAAACATCTAAAAAAATCATTTCCAGAAGTGTAAAAGAGTCCTAGACCCATGATTCCCTTTAATTAGGGAAAAATAATTTTCAATGCCTTTAAATGAGATTCCTTTGGATGGGATTCATATATTTCACATAATAATACTAAAAACAATATGTTTGGAGGACTGTCTATTAAGTAAAGAAGAATTCCAATCATACCTCTAAAAGATATTTGATCTACTTTTTGCCCAGTTTCATCTAGATCAAGTGAATTTGAGGTACCAATGTGAGTACTTATACTCTTAGTATTGTTATATCCATAATTTTTAAGAAGATATTTAATATACTTATGTTGGGATATATAGATTATTTCTGGTTTTTGAGAAATTTGAAATCCAAAGAAAAATGTTAACTCACCCATCATACTCATTTCAAACTTAGATTTCATTAGATCTGCAAAGGAAATTGTTAAAGATTACAGAGTTGAACCAAATATAATGTCATACACATAAATTGGAACAATCAAAAAAAATTTCTTATCCTTATTTATAAAAAGGGTTGGATCAAAATTTCCCTTAACATAATTATTTTGAATCAAACACCATGTAATTCTATCATACCAAGATCAGGGGGCTTGATCAAGTCCATACAAAGATTTAGTAAGTTTGTAGACATGTTCAAGATGTTTTAAATATTGAAAAATAGAAGTCTGTTAAAATAACTTCTTCTTGTACAAAAACATTAAAAAAAGACATTTAACATCTATTTAAAAAAGTATGAAATTAAAGAATGCTGCAAAGGCAAGTAGAATACGAATATATTCAAGTCTAGATACTAGAGTATATGTTTCTTTATAGTCTATTCCTTCTTGTTGATTATAGCCTTTAGCAACAAATCTATCTTTATTTCTTACTATAATTCCATTTTCATCACATTTATTTCCAAATACTCATTTTACTCTAATAAAAGAAGATTCCTTAGGTCTTTCAACCAAGGTCCAGACTTTATTCATTTAGAATTCATTTAGCTCATCTTGCATAGATTTTATCCAATCATCATCACCTAAATATTCATCAGTGCTTTTTAGTTCTAATTGGGAAATGAATTCTATATGGTATAATTCATTCCTTAAAGAACTTTTATCCCTTACAGGATGATTCACATTATCAATGATACTATCACTGGGATGATTCTTAAGAAACAACTAATTTGGGTTTTGTAAAACGTGTTCATCAATGTAGGGTAGGAAATCTTCTGGTGTAAATGTTTCAGAAATTCCTTCATTAACATTTTCTTTATCAGAAGGATCTTCTATCAAGGGTTGGTAATCAGTTTTGGAAAACACATCTGAAGATGTAGGTTGAGGATGTTTAAAAACAAAAGGATTAATTTCATCAAATTTGACATGTACTGTTTCTTCAATAGTACAAATATTTTTATTGAATACTCTATAAGCCTTAGAAGCTATGGAGTAGCCTAAGAAAATTCATTCATCTGATTTTGGTGGGAATTTATGTAGATTATATTTAGTATTCAGAATGAATACCTTGAAACCAAAAACCTTGAAGTAGGAAAGTCTTGGTTTTCTACCATTCCATAAATCATAAAGAGTTTGAATAAGAAAATGTCTAATCAAAACATAATATATAGTATAAAAAGTAGTACTTACAGCTTCAGCCCAAAAATATTTGGCTACCGAATATTCATTCAACATGGTTCTTATTATATCTTGAATAATTCTATTTTTTATTTCAACAACACCATTTTTTTGAGGTGTTCTGGGTGTTGAGAAGTTATGAGTAATGCCTTTTCTACTACAAAAAGTTTCAAAATCATAATTTTGAAATTATTCTCCATGATCACTATGAATTGTTATCAAAGGAAGGTTTTTCTCATTTTTAACATGGTCTATAAAACTTTTAGAATAAGAAAAAGATTCAGATTTGATTGATAGAAAATACACCCATGTTAATCAAGTATAATAATCAACTAATAAAAATATATAATATTTGCCTCTAATGCTTCCAGTTTGTGTTAGACTAAAAAGATCCATATAAACAAACTGTAATGAATCAGTGGTTGAGACTTCACCCAATAGATTTAAAACATGATTTATGTTGATTTCCATATTTACAAGTATCACATACTTTTTAAGAATCAAATCTAAGCTCCATTATATCTTTAACTAGTCTTTTCTTAGAGAGTTTTCATAGATTCCTAAAGTTACAGTGTCCCAACCTTCTATGCTAGAACCAATAATGATATTCCATTGCACTAAGTCAAGGTAAATCTTGGCTTCTAAGGTCTTCTATGTTTAGTGTGTAAACATTCTCTTGGCTATTGGAAGAAAGAATAAACTCTTCCTTGGAATTGTGTACTAAGCACTTGTCATTCCTAAAATTCACAAGGTAACCTTAATCACATAATTGACTAATTATTATGAGGTTGTGCTTAAGACCCTTAACAAATAAAACATTTGAAATAAAATTTTTCCAAGAAGAACAATGTTACCTATACAAATAATTTCTCCCTTAGCATTATCTCTGAAATTTACTTTTCCTCCTTTCGTCTTGATAATATTTTTAAAGAAGGTTTTGTTACCAATCATATGCCGGAAACATCAACTATCCATATACCAAGTATTTTTATTTGTACTATCTTTACTTTCCTGAAAAAAAGAGTGTTAGACTTTCAGAACCCAAAATTTAATAGATCCAGAAACTTCAGAAATAAAAATTTTAAGATTCCACATTTTCTTTGAAAAATAAGCTTTAGGAAAACTTAAAGACTACGTTTTGTTTTAGGAACAATTTTTTTCCCAATTCCCACCACACTGAAACTTAGTGTAGAAAGGAGCACTTTGAGGAACAAAATAATTGTTACTAAAAATCGGTTTTGAACTTATATAACCAAAACCAGAATTATTCTTTAGAGGTCGAATTTGGGAATACATTTTATCAAAATTTTCCTTACCTAAGGTAAAGTTTGACAAACACATCCTCAAGGAAACTTTTTTTGACTTTAGTCTAATAACTAGGTTTGTATACTCAAAAACATTAGTTGTAGTACAAGAGTTGGGCTAAAAAACATTTTTCATATAAATTACTTTTTCTAGATCCTTAGAATGTTTATCCTTCTCAGAATTAACTTCCTCGAGGGTTTTTAAAATACTTAAAATCACGGGTTTTCTTATCAATATATTTATAAAGATATGATATTTCCATAGTATGAATAGAAATCCTAGAATTTTTCTTATCAAGCTTTTTATTTACTTTAGAATTTTCATTCTCATGAAGCTTAGACAACCTAGAAACTTCTTCATAGGTATGTAAGTAGTAATATATTCATCTGAGGATTCATAGTATTTACTATCACTATAATTAGCATTCAAGTATTCATTGGTCATGGATTCATCATTTTGTACCTTTTCCATTAAACAATGATTTTCAATAGGTAGTCTAGCAATTAAAACAAGATTCTTCTGTCTAGAAGATTCGTAAACTGAAGATTCATTAGAAGAGTCTCCACCACTGGCACTCCAGGTGTCATTAGCTTTCAAGACTTTCTTAGCATTATCTTTATATTACTTATTTCTATTCCTCTTATAATGCTTTTTTCTTTCTATATTTCCCCTTAATCATAGTACAATCACGCCTTATATGACCTGCTCTTTTGTATTCATAACAAGTGACTTCAGAGTCTTTCTTATCCTTTCTTTCTTTCTTCTTGTATCTATACTAAAAGTATTTCTTCCCAAATATCTTGTTCATCCTTCAAGAAATATTAGCTAGTTCATTATAAGAATGTTCACTTTCACTTCATTTGGATTGAATAACAGCCTTCTTAGATTTAGATCTCATAACTCTCTCAGGAGTCTTGGCTTTCATATGATTTGAAGTAGTTGTAAAAGAAACACTACCATTTTCATTCTTCTTCTTAACATTGTCAGCATCTCTTTTCATTCTAGTCTCATGTTGAATAAGAGTCCCAAAAATCTCATCAAGAGTAATCTATAAGACTTTATTATTCTCATATATAATTGTCCTCTTGTATTCCCACTCATTAGGCATGATGTCTATAATCTTGTCTACAAGTGCCTCATCATCCAAACATTTTTAACCCATGGATTGTAAGCTGTTGACAATAGTCATAAATATCTGTTGTACATTACATATAGGTTCTCCATAAGGAAACAAAAAAACCATGGTACTCAACTCTAACCATAGATATTCTAGTTTCAAAAACATTGGACGTACCAAAATGTGTAACTTCAAGCTTCTTCCAAAAACAATTTGAGGATTCACTAGAAGAAATCTGGCTATATATATTCCTAGTCATGGAACAGAACAAAGTATTGCATACCTCATAGTTATGTTGATATTCCGACTTATCTTGATTAGTAAAAGTTCTGACTTCTTTATCCGTAATCTTTTAATCTCTAGTAAGAATAAAAAAGTTGTCCACTTTAGTGTTAATAACAAAAGTCTTCATATGATCTCTCCAAAATTCGTAATCATTCCCATAAAAAATATGAGGTCTAGTAGGATTAAGATTGTCAATGGAACCAAAATTCAGTCCTTCCATCTTAAAGAAAATCCTTCCACACAAACTTGTCAGTAATAAAAGTTTGTAAACAAGGATAAAAATATCCTAAGCAAGGAAAATATAGAACAATGAAGAAGTTGAGCAAGAAAACTTATATGTGAATATAAGTATTTCAGAGACCTGCTCTGATACCAATTGTAGGATCAAAATGATATTGATTGTAGTATCTAAATAATGATGTAGATGTTCAATATAAAAGAGGAGGGGGGTGAATTGTATACTTTAAAAAAATCCTTTGGAACTTTTAAAGATGGTAATGTTTAACAAATTTAAACAAGGTAAATTCACAAGACCTATTAGTTCTACAAAACTGCTTGATTCTGGAAATGTGGTTCCGGAAATTAAACTTAAGAAACGTTCACAAAGATAAAGATTCTACCTTAAAGCGTATAGAATCTTACAAATCGGAGTACAAGTATAAGAAAGTATAAGATAATTATACTTTCCTCAACAACCAAAATGCAGCGGAAATCATGAAACAATACAAGTAACAAATAGTAAATCTTTTAACCTAAACAGAAGGGTATCCAACAACCTTGGATAAAGGTCCCTAGATTTATACTTTAAAGAAAGTATGTATTACCCTATCCAGGGTAAGCCCTGAAACTGAATATCGGAGATTGTCTTGCTATCCCGACAAGCCCTCAAACTTCAAGGTAGTCAACACCTCTGTCTTCCTATCCCCGGAAGGCCTCGAATGTACTCAGCAACATTCGGACTCAGACGAAGAAATTCTGAACAAGATGTTCATTACACACAATGTAATAAATTCTCTCTCTCTAGAAATCACTTCAGCAGCTTTTAGTCTCTATATTGATCAACTTGTAAAAGATAACATTGTAAACTCTTTCAAATGCGCTCATATTTATAAGGACATCTACAACGGTCAACTCCTTCCTCCAACGATCATATTTTTCCTTTAATTTCAGAGGGACCTGTACACGTTTCACTCAAACAATTGTTGGTTAGAAACTAAAATAACGACATTGTTAGATAACTCAAATAAGAGTAAGAAAAAATATAGTTTTTTAACCAAATCTATTTTTTGGAATGTAAGGAAGAATAAAAGTTCTAATTCTAACCAAAAAACCCATTTGGTGTCTATAATACATGAATATTCAGATTCTATCTTCAAAAGAATTCAGAACCTAAATTGTATAGAATTCCAGAGTTTTAATTTCAAGGAAATTCAGAGTCTAAATTCATAACAATCTGGATTCTGAACTCAAAAAGTTCAAAGTTTGAATCTAGAGAATTTGGAGTTGCAACTTAGAAAGTTCAAAGTCTGAATTCAGAGAATTGAGATTCTGAACTTAGAAAGTTTGGAGTCTAAATTTAGAGAATTTGGAACCTGAATTTAGATCCAGAAAATAGAATGCTCTATTTTTATGTATTTATAAGATTCTGAGGTTTGTGTTACAAAACCAAATTTTATAATTAGAAGGAAAATGAGTTAAATTATAATATGAACTATGAAAACAAGGTAAGGATAAATTTCCTTGGGGAAGGAAAATTTCCCTTATGAAAGCAACACAGGTTAAGGAGAAAATTTCCTTGAGGAAGGAAGATTTCCTTAAGAATGTAAAATTTTCCTTATTTGGATAAAATACATTTTTTCATTAAGATAGAGTGTTTGTGATTTTAAAAAAATGAAGGAATGGAAATTCATAAGGAAACCTTATTGACTCAACAGATTTGTGGTTAATATAGTGGTTTGGGAGACATTAAAATATATTTTCATAACTTTAATCTTTACATGCATGGTTTTCTAGGAGAAGTCTCATGGTTTGTACTAACAATGCACCTAAACCATGCAATGTTTCACACATAGGCTGGACACATAGTTTAACCATGCGCAAACCATGAGACCAGGATTCACACTCTGTTTAACCATATGTAAACCATGTGAAAACCATGAAACATATCTCACAATTCATTTTAACCATGGAAAAACTATGTGTAAACCCTGAAAGAACTTTTACACTTTGTTTAACCATGTGAAAACTATGCAAAAACCATGCACAAACCAGGAAACCACATGAAGACTTTGTTTATCCATGTACAAACCAAGTTTAAACCATTCACAAACCACAAAAGCCGCTCCTCATTCTAAAACTCTCCACTTTTTTAACCAAACTCACCCAAATCAAGACAGTATAGGTTATACTCAAAACAAGGAAAAAGAAAACCAATAAACAACCCTGTGACATCTCGAAAAATAATCAGGATCTTACAATCTCTCCATCTTACAACAACTCTTCCTTGATCTGTACTTGCAAACATATATAAGATTCCATGTAAAAAAGGATCAGTCAACTGAGCCTTCATATTTTCTTCTCTCTCCCATATTTATTCCTACAGAAATCCATGTTGACATAATACAAAAACAAATAGTATAGTATTTCCCCCCAATACCTTCTCACCATGATCAAACACACATATCAGATGATCTTTAATGGATGCATAGATATCAAGATCAACTTTCACAACATACCTAACTCGTTTACCAACTCACTATTCCCAAAAACCAAAAGAACACCATAAAAATATTGGCAATCAGCCTTACCATCAAAAACTACGTGGAAAGGATGTACATACACCACCTCCATAGCCCACATGGACTTTCCATAAGAAATTATAACATGTAACTTATAGGTTCCTCATTTATAAAGATGGCATACTTCCCACTATCCTGCTACACATATATCACTTCATAGGCGCAACCTCAAATGGGCCCCATATCGAACTAAAACACATTTAGGTATCTAGGTTTAAATCCATATATTTCTCAGCATACCCAAGACAATGTCAAGGTAGGGGACATGATCATCACTAATTAAAATTATTATTAGAATTCATTGGTGAAGACTACAACAATTACCCAATCACTTATGTTACCTCCCACTATGGAAACACCTTAACCTGCCTAAATAATCAAGCTTCCCAGCCTGCCAACATATCACTATATGATCCAAAACTAGATGGTCCCCCACACAACCTACAATCGAGTTATTATAATAGGTAATTCTCACTACCCAAACCACCCACATCATGTTCTAAATAAATAGAACAATGGATTCTCATTTCACAAAATTGACATAGTTAACAAGAGGTATTTAGAAAAAAACCATAACAAGTCTTTCCCCTTTTTTTCTGTCACAAGGTCAAAACAGAGGCACTATCACTACCCTTAACCATTATACATCTAGGTCATGGATAACTAGGGAAACAAATTCTCATTATTATAGTTTATCATCAAACAACTATTTATTATCATCTTGAATAATTTTACATTCTTTATCAATTACACATTAGATACCTTTTTCAATTCATTTTCACCAGAACGGAAAAAAGATTTAAGTCTAAAAACATACATATAACTTGTTTTCCCATGTGTGCCTATAAATTATGCATGTGACAATAATCTTGAGTGCCTAAAATGATTCATGTTAAAAACAACCTCATGCCTTTCTGGGCCATGAGTCATATCTCATCCAATCTTTGAAATAACAATCACATCACACAACAATTGCGTCACCCAAGGTGAAATAATATTCAAATATAATAGAAAACCACAATAACAACCATCCCACCCTAGGAACTTGGGTTCTCCCCCATAAATGGGGTAGCTACTCCCATACATGAGCTCATAACAAAGGTCAGACTCTTTATAGTATCCTTTCCACCTTTCCCAAACAACATGGAAAAATAAAAAGAAAAGAAAATATGCCTCTAATACCACTTTGTAATGTCTAGACCCAGGTGACACATGCCAGCTCCCCAAGATAGTTGGTAACATGACCCCAGGTGCACCTCCCCATATTCCAGAGGTAGTTGACTGGTAACTAGGGTCTAATATCAACCATGGAGAGACTGTACCATTTTTTTAAATCAGAGTAATACCCAATAGAAAATAAGAAACAATAACTGAATAACATATAACCATAAATTGAACAGTACATGATCATAAGACGACCAAAACTGGAGATATAATATCAAAACTGAACTGTAAATATTCCATGCTAATGTACATGCCATGTGTCAAAATGAAACTCAAAAGTAAAGATGTTGATGACTCGCTAACAGGTCCCAAACCTTGTTCGATTTCCTCAACCATGCTCCATCCCAAACAAACCATCTAATATAGGGAATTTTCCATTATGGTGTCTTGAAAACATGAAGTCTATTTTGGTATCGATCATGCAACCCAAGTACAGTGTGATTATAACTCATTAGGCCACCTCTAACAATATCTAAAACAAATCTAGGCAATAACAGTTCATGCAATTTTATAAAAAATAAAATAAAAGTAATAAATTAAACACTTTACATTTATTCAAATATCTATTATTTAACAGAATAAACCCCTAAGTTCCCAAGGACACCTGAACCTTAATACCTGCTTTGGCTCATGCCAGAGTGTAAACCATATCAAATTTTCAATTCTAAATTCATTATAATGAAATGATATTTCATTATCCATTATATTCTAACCATTATCATGGCTAATTGGAACCGTAGTCCAATGACAACATTTTGTGCATAGATCGTCATATCTAGCACCCTATGAGTATTTAGAGAATCAGTCCCTATCTCACACATTGTTGGTATTTGGAGCATTAGTTTGTGTCCCACATATCATGGGTATTTGGATCATCAGTACCTGTCCCATATAATTTACATGCAAGCACTTTTACACTCTATGGGTCTTTGTAGTGTCATTACATGTCCCACACTCATTCATACTTCAATTGCACATGGGTATTTGAAGATTTAGTCCATCTCCCATTCTCATATATCAATCAATCGCATATAGCACACATATCAAAATTTCACATGTAACTTTATATCACATGATTAATAATATTAAATCAATCAAGATTAATCACCATTAATCCTATTATCGTAATAACTCCCATTAATTAATTATATAATTAATCAATCACACTCCTTCCATTAATTAATTGTAAAATTAGTTAATCAGACTCATTAAATTAATTAATTCTTTAATTAATTAATCACATCCACTCTATTAATTAATTAATTAATTAATCAAATCAACTATCTCAAAATCCAATAATTAATTCAACAATTAATTAGAACAATTCACAACATGATTATCCTATAATTAATTCAAAAATTAATTATCTCAAATCAACAATATCAATATCAAATAATTAATTTAATAATTAATTATATCAAATTAACAATCTCAATATCACATAATGTATTCAAAAATTAATTATCTCTAATAAAAAATCTCAATATCACACAATTAATTAAATAATCAATTATCTAAAATCAATAATATAAATATTACATAATCAATTCAACAATTAATTATCTCAAATAATTCACTTACATCTGCACAACAATCCCCATTAATTAATCCAATTCATTCAATTTCATCATCTCAAAAATCCCCATTATCTAATTAAACAATTAATTATCCAATTAAATAATCATAACATTACACAAATTAATTAATTCACCAATTAATTTATCCAAATCAATTCTAATAATTAATTTAACAATTAATTAATCACATTTATTCCCGTTAATTAATTCATCAATTAACTTCTCACATCAATCCAATTAATTAATATTAAAATTAATCAATCACATCCATCCCTTGAATTAATTCACCACTTAATTGTTCATGTCAACACTATTAATTAATTCCATAATTAATTAATCACATTTAATATCTTCAATTAATTCATCAATTAATTGTTCACATCAATTTCATTAATTAATTCCACAATTAAATAATAACATTACTGCCATTAATTAATTCATCAATTAATTATTCCCAAAAAATACCATTATTTAATTCAACCATTATATAATCACATTACTCCAATTAATTAAGGCCATTAATTCCATTATTTAATTCAACCATTAAATAATCACATTACTTCCATTAATTAATCCATCAATTAATTAATCCCATCAATCCAATTATTTAATTCAACAATTAAATAACCACATTACTTACATTAATTAATTCATTAGTAAATTATTCTATCTCTATCAATTCAATATCCCCAATTAACTCATTAATAACTTGTTCCACCTCTATCAATTCAGTATCCCCAATTAATTCATCAATTAATTGTTCGATCTCTATTGACTAAATATCCTCAATTAATTCAATAATTAATTGTTCAATATTTATAAATTACATACCCACTAATTAATTCATCAATTAATTATTCAATCTATATATATTAAATATCCTTAATTAATTCATCAATTAATTCTTCAATCGCTATGAATTTTAATATCTCCAATTAATTCATCAATTAATTTTTCAATATCTATCAATTCAATATTCCCAATTAATTCATCAATTAATTATTCAATCAAATAATTCAGTATCTCTATAACTAATTCAAAAATTAATTATCTTACTCTAACAATTAAATCTATCTATATTTAATTCAATAATTAATTATCCCAATAAAAAAATCTAATATCCTTATAATTAAATTAGAAATTAACTATCTCAATCAAACAATCCAATATCCCTATATTTAATTCTAAAATTAATTATCTCAATTAAAAAATTATGTAACTCAATAATTAATTCAACAATCAATTATCCCATATAAAATAATTCAATATCTCTATAATTAATTCAACAATATTCTATTCCCAAGTCACAATACATTAATTAATTAATTTACCAAATTAATTAATTCAATTTGAAAATAGAATTTCTAAATGAACCCTATAAATTCTACAATTACACAAATTTAATTGAAATCAAGACTTTTGGATTTGAATTTATACCACCTACATCAAGTTCGATGATGAGCGATCACTAATAGAAATCCCTAATTTGAACGGAACAATCAAAATTAGGATGAAGAACGTGATCTAAATACGAAACCTATATCCAAAATCAAATAAATCATGATCCAGTGACCCTGGATCTAGATCCAAAAATCCTAGATCTAGATACATGAAATATGGATCTATATCAAATAAAATAGAGGATAAATTACCTTAAGGAATGAGATAAGAACAAAAGACTAATGTGAAAGAAATCAGGATAGGAATATAATACTGTAAGAGGTTTAGATCTACAGTCTTGGTTTTGAATTGCCAGGAAAAGAGGTCAAGTGGATTAGGAATTCATTTATAATCCTGAAAAAATCAGTGGAATAGGTTATGTCCGATTTGGGGTCAATTTGTAGTTAATATGGGGGTTTAATAGACTTTAAAATCAATTTATGTAAATTTATTTTTCATGTTCAAGGTTTTTTGGGTGAAGTTGCATGGTTAATACTAACCATGTGCCATAACCATGAAACATTGCACACTTAGGAATCACACATTGTTTAACCATGTGTAACATAACGTTACCTTTCTAGGTACTTTTGATGTTTCTAAGAACCTCTATTTTGGATTAGTGACTTGGGGGTGCGTTTGGGTGAACTTTTAAGTAAAACAAAAGGGAAATGGCTTCTGCACAGTTTTCATACGGTTTGACAAACCGTGCGACCAAACCATGCCAACCAAGCAGCACTGGACAGAAAGGTACACATGGTGTGCGCAGGGTTTGAAAAACCGTACGACCAAACCATGCATACCATGAATCTCTGGATAGTGAGGTCCGCACGGTGTGCGCATGGTTAGACAAACCCTACGCCTTTTCCCAGGTAAACCATGCACGCAGTTTCTAATTTCGATTTTTTCTTTTAAAACCACTCGAACCCCCGGGACTTCCAAAATTTCGACCTTGGATCAGGCTGGACTTATTTTAGGTCTTTCCAAAGCCTCCTAGAGAGATTCCAAGGCAATCTGAACATCTTTATTCGAGATTGAAGTCTTGGATTGAAGATACCCTCTCCTCCCGGTAAGTGGATTTCATCCCATTGCATACCTTGTTTATTCCTCTATCTTTCCTTGATCTTTTAATGGAAGATTTCCTTTGTTTCCAGGTATCCAAACCTATGACTTAAGGTATAGATCTAGGATTGTGAATCTAGATCTAGTTTTGCAGGATCTTGATTCCTTTGATATTAATTTTGGTATTTACGGATTTTGATCCAGTTTTTGATCGGCGTTTCTATGTCGCTCGGTTTTTGGGGTTTCTCGTGGGGTTAACTCCCATCAATAAATTGAGGTAGGTGGTTCCGTACTGTCTTTCCAAATTTATTATCATTGTATTTTCTTGATTTATTTCAATTGTTGATTTCAATTCAAATGCTCATATTTTCTTTCAATTAAATTGATGAAAACTCAATTCCAGTGAATCGAGATATTTGAAATGGTTTTGGAATGAATATTTGGAAAACCCCAATTCCATTGAATTGGGTGTGTTTATGGAAAATTGGTCGATTTAAATTGTTTAATTTAAATTGTGCATTTGATGGAAATGTTTTCATTTAAATTGTTGAATTACATTGTGGAAATGAAATGTGTACTGATGGAATTGGTTTTGAATGTATTTGAAACTTATGAAAATGGCTCAAAATGAATTGATAGAAACCCATTGGTTTTATCTAGTGAAAAGGCATGTTTTTGAATAAAACCTGTTATGGATTTAAATGTAATGAAGTTGGAACTTTTGAAATCGAAGAATGGTATTGATCATATTTTAATCATTATTAAAATTGTTTTCCCATCATGTAAGAGAACATGAAAGCCTTGGGTAGTTAGTGAGTTATTTGGATACACTCTATGCTACAACAATGTTCTAAAACATACTTGCGGTGGATCACATCCCCGATAGGTTGGTGATAAGTCTCATTTGGCCAGTGTCATAGGGACATGTGTATACAAATTTTGATGAGTTCACATAGAGAGTGTGGAATCCTATAACTGGTTAATACTGTCATACCTTTTGGCAGAGGAACATGTTACTCACTTTCTTTTTTATATATGAGATATAAATGTATGCCAATGCTTTTGAACTGCTTACATGCTTGATGAATTTACATAAACTATTTTATGTAACTGTTTTTATTTAAGCGATTGTTTTAGAAATATTCCATATTTTTTAAAGCCTTTTTTTAAAATATTCATTTCAATCATATGAAAATGTACAAATGTTTTGTTAAAATATGTTTTTGAAATTCCAAACTTGTTTATTTGAAAATGGAAATATTATATCTTGATAATCTATGTTTGGCATCTGTTACTAAATCTTTGGTGGTATCCTACTGGGCTTAGGCTCACACCCTACTTTTTCCTTTGGGTGTTTGTAGACTTTCTCCTTCTAGGTTTGAGCAAAGGAAAGGGATCTCTTAGAGGTGGATCCAGTTGTTGATCTTTGGTCTTAGTGAGTTGTGTCCTTAGGGACCTTGGGTCTGTTTTCCCAGTTCTATTACTTGGGTTATGGTACTTTGGCATTTTATGCCTCTTTGTAATTTGGTACATTACTCCCAGTAGAGTTTCTTTTGCTATGCATACTGTTTTGTTTTACTCTTGTTTCCGCATTCTTGTGGCAAAATCATTCCCACTTGTATGTTGTGAGATTCCAAGGGCTAGTCGCCGACCCATGGGGATCAGAAATGCCCTTCGGGCTATGTCAGGTCTGGCTCGGTTATCGGGTTACCAGGGTACCCGAGCTAGTTCGTGACAAAGTGGTATCAAAGGGAAGTTTATAATCTTGCCTTGATGAAAGTATGAATTTGAGTATTCTAATCGGTACTTGGGAGGTAGTTGTGATTGAGTGACTGGCCAGCTCTCCCCACAATGAACCTTAAGTCACCAGGGTTGGTTAGGGAAATACGACTTGTGGATTAGTTCTAGTATTTTACCTATTTTGATTTGGATAGATTAGAATCCAAATCTTGTTAATCCCTTCTATCAAAAATAGTTTCCTTGTTACTCTGTTTGAGTGTTAATCAAATGTATTTTTATGTTGTGTAGAAACATGCCTCCGAGAAGATGTGAGAATAGGATTCAAAGAGAGGCTGCTGCTGAATCACAGAAAGAGAATCCTACTGTGGATCCAAATCTGGTTGAGGTGATTGTTCGCACTTTCCAAGCTCTAGGAGAGGCACCAACTCCACTTCCTGTTTAGACTACAACTATAGATCCTCATAGTGATATTCTCTGAAGTCATTCTCAAGAGTTACTACACCAGAAGACACCAGTTTTCAGAGGCTCCACTGACCCTCAACATGATAAGGAATGGTTGAGTAAGATCAAACATCTGTTTGGGTTCTTGGAGACACTTGATGTGATCAAGGTGAAGTTTTCCATCTTCATGCTAGAGGGACAAAGTAGGAGATGGTGGGACACGATGGTGAAAGCTGGGAAACATGAAGGTTTGGAGTGGAAAGACTTTAAGGTTATTTTCACTAACCAGTTCTATACAGAATCAATGGTGTTGGCCAAGGCTGTGGATTTTTTTCAAGATTGAGAAGGCCAATAAAACCGTGACTGAGTACTCAAATAGTTTTTCTAATCTGGTACAATTTGATCCTGAGATTGTATCTAATGAGATAATGAAGGCTCGGCGATTCAAGTTTGGACTTCAATCAAATATCTGTTGTCCAGTTTTTCTGCTGAATCTACCCACTTATAATGATGTACTGGATATGCCATGATGGTTGAGATAGACCTAGTGGGAAATTCAGGGTTGAAGGAGGTTATTTTCCCTCCTAGTGGCAGTGTTGGTTCTTTAAAGGAAAATGGAAGCATGATTTTTCTCATGGTAGTTCTCGACAGAAGAGTCATCCCAGACCTCCAGTGGCACCAGGAGGGGATTCTTTGACTTGCTATTAGTGTGGGAAGCCGGAACATTCTAAGAGGGTTTGAACTGAGGCACCTAATAACTGTAGCTATTGCGGAAGTTTAGGGTATTTAAAAAGATTATTCCATCACTTATCCACACCACGTGGTGGAACATGATCATCAGCACCTCTAGAAACTGTGGGGAAATCAAATGCTTCATGTACAAAAGGGTTCCAGCCACAAGAATATGGAACGAAGCTTCTTCACGCAGTGGATGAGTCACCAGAGGCAGCTGAGGCAAGTCCTGCAACTGTGAGAGGTACCATTACTATAGATTCATCTTTAGTGACCGCTCTTTTTGATACTGGCGCATCTCACTCTTTTATTTGAACAAATCTTGTTAATCTTCTTAATCTACCTATGGAGCTTTTATCTTGTGCAATAGATATTACTACAACCCTTGGTATAATGAGAGAGAAGGGTCTCTGTAGTCATTCTTGTGTATTCTCTCTATCAGATGTCGAGCTTTCTTAGAGTTTATTGGTTCTCAACATGAAATCTTTTGATGTCATATTTGGGATGGATTGGCTCATTTCCAATAAATCCTAGATTTATTGTTATCTTCGATGGGTCTACCTTACTAGACCTTGTGGTGTGCCTCTTTTTTTTCAAGGAGAATGGTACCCAAGGTCAAGTAGAGCTGGACCCTCTTATCCAGAGTTGGGGAAAGTTATATTAGTGTTTGATTTTGATCTAGAGAGAGATTCATTATGTGGTGATCTCTCTCCAGTTGTCACTAAGTTTTCCAATGCGTTTCCTTCTGAATTCTCTGGTTTTCAACTAGTAAGAGAGGTTGATTTTACTATTGACTTAATGCCTGGTACTCATCCGGTTTCTATTCCATCTTACCGAATGGCTCCAGCTGAACTAAAATAACTGAAGTCTCAGTTATACTATCTTCTTGAGAAAGGTTTTATATGCCCGAGTGTGTCACCTTGGGAATCACCTGTTCTCTTCGCCAAGAAGGTTGATGGGTATCTTCACTTATGTGTTGATTATCTGAAACTCAACCGAGTTATGATAAAAAAAAATATCTGTTACCACGAATTGATGGTTTTTTTGATCAATTGAAAGGGGAAAAGTGGTTTTCAAAAATTCATCATCGATCTGGTTACCACCAGTTGAGGATAAAAGAATATGGCATTCATAAGACCACTTTTTGGAGTAAGTATTGATATTATGAGTACCTTATTATACCCTTCAGCCTATCAAATGCTCCTGCAGTTTTGATGGATTTTATGAACAAAGTTTTCTGTGAGTATCTAGATACTTTTGTGGTAGTCTTTGTGGATGAAATTACGGTCTACTCCAAGTCTGAGGGGGATCATGTGCATCATCCGAGAATAGTTCTGAGTCTTCTAAGAAATCACCAAATTTATGCCATTCTTTGGAAGTGTGATTTCGGGATTCGGGAAGTGAAATTCTTGGGAAATATGGTGTCAAAACAAGGAATATCAGTTGATCCTGAGAAGGTGAGGGCTATTATGACTTGGGAACAACCATGAAATGTTTTTGAGATTCAGAGCTTCTTGGTCTTAGCAGGATATTGTCACCGGTTTTTAAAAGACTTCTCAGAGTTAGCTTCTCCAATGACTACTCTGACTCGAAAGGGAGTGATGTTTTCCTGGAATGAAAAATATCAGAGTTCTTTTGCTGAGCTAAAGCATCTTTTTACTACTGTTACGGTGTTAAATCTTCCTGAGATAGGGATAGGTTATGTGGTCTTCTGTGATGCATCGAGTTCAGGTTTGGGATGTGTACTCATGCAGGGTAATCATGATGTTGCCTATGAGTCTCGCCAGATTAAGCCTAATGAGAAGAAATATACTACCCATGACCTTGAACTTTCAGCTGTAATGCATGCACTTAAGTGTTTGAGACGTTACCTTTATGGAGAAAGGTTTACTGTGTATTCAGACCACAAGAGCTTGAGTTATATATTCTCTCAAAAATATTTGAATCTTTTCCAAATGCGTTGGTTGGAGTACCTGAAATCTTTAAACTTTGACACTGACTATACCCCAGGGAAATGGAATGTGGTTGCAGATGTGTTAAGTAGGAAAATTCCACCACAAGCTATGAAATAAGCTTTAAAAGAGTGGAGTTTGATGGATCTTTTTGCTCTGTTTCATATTAGAGTTCAGTGGAAGGGGAATGAAGTATCTATAGCCAATGGCTAGTTAACATCTGCTCTCATCGAGTTAATTATTCAGGAACAACAACAAGATGATGAATTACATAGCATTAGGGACTCTCTTTATAGTGGGGAGACTGACACTCTGTGGTTGTTCTCCAAAGAGGGTGTTCTGTGTTATCGAAACCATTACGTTGTGCCATTAGCGGCAAGGAAGGATGTGATGGGGGATTGACATAAATCTCAGTGGGAGGTACACCCAGGAACCTCGAAGATGTTCTATGACATGCGGCAGCAGTTCTGGTGGCCAGGTATGAGATGAGACATTGCTGAGTTTGTATCTCATTATTACACATTCCATTAGGTGAAAGCCGAGCACCAGAAACCTTCTAGTTTTCTTCAACCACTTATGGTCTCTACATGGAAGTGGGATGAAATCTCAATGGACTTTGTGGTTGGGTTACCTCAAACCCAGAGGAAGAAGAACGCGGTATGGGTTGTGATTGATAGGATAACCAATTCGGCTCACTTTATACCTATTCGAGATACATACAAAGTTGAGGAGTTGGGAAATATCTATGTGAAATATATTGTTCGATTTCATGGAGTTCCATATGCTATAGTCTCTGATAGGGATCCTTAGTTTACTTCTCGCTTTTGGAGAGGCCTTCAGGAGGCACTGGGATCTCATGTCCATTTGAGCATTGCCTACCATCCACAATCAGATGGCCAAATAGAGAGAGCTATTCAGATCCTTGAGGATATGCTCCGCGCATGTGTTCTCGACTTTGGTGGGTCTTGGGACGATCATCTGGGGCTAGTTGAGTTTTCTTATAACAACAATTATCAGTCTGCGATCAAAATGGCTCCTTTTGAGGCATTGTATGGACATCCTTATAATTCTCCTTTATGTTGGTTGGAGATTGGTGAAATCTCTTTGGTAGGACTGAGTTTGGTCCAAGAGATGACAACTATGATCCAGTTGCTTCATCAGATAATGTTGACGACACAGAGTCAGTACAAGTCTTATGCTGATTGTCACCGTAAACCTTTAGAGTTCTCAGTTGGTGACCAGGTGTTCTTGAAAGCTTCACCCCGATTGGGTCATCAATGGCTTGGGAGGAAAGGGAAGCTTGCTGCTCATTTTGTGGGACCTTTTGAGGTTATTGGTCTTGTGGGAAAAGTTTCTTACTGTCTAGTTCTACCACCACAACTGATGTCGATAAATAACGTGTTCCTTGTATCGCTGCTATGAAAGTATCTCTCTGATCTATCTCATGTTGTGAGCTGGAGTGATCTTGAGATTGAACCAGATTTATTTGTGACTGAACGACCAGTCAGGGTTGTTGATTCTATGACCAAGGTAATTCGTGGGAGAACGATACCTCTGGTCCATGTACTATGGCAGCATGGTTCTGATTCTCATGAGATGTGGGATAGTGATGCCCTAATGAGAGAGCAGTGGCCTCATCTTTTTGACGTGGAGGTTTCTTCATAGGCTTTCTGGGGACTGAAAGGTCTTATGGCAGGGAGGTTGTAACATCACGTTATGTTTCCAGGTACTTTTGATGTTTCAAATCACCTCTGTTTTGGAGTAGTGACTTGGGGGTGCGTTTGGGTGAACTTTTAAGTAAAACAAAAGGGAAATGGCTTATGCACGGTTTGCGCATGGTTTAAAAAACCGTTCAACCAAACGGTGCCAACCAAGCATCCCTGGACAAAGTGGTACGCATGGTGTGCATAAGGTTTGACAAACCATGTGACCAAACCATGTAGACCATGCATCACTAGATAGTGAGTTTCACACAGTGTGCACATGATTAGACAAATTGTGAGCCTCTGCCCAGATAAACCATGCGCGTGGTTTCAAATTCTGAATTTTCTTTTAAAACCACCCGAACCCCCATGACTTCCATAATTTCGACTTGGGCTTGAGCTTGACTAATTTTAGGTCTTTCCAAAGCCTCTTAGAGAGATTCCAAGGCGATCTGAACATCTTTCTTCATGATTGAAGGCTTGGATTGAAGATCCCCTCTCCTCCCGGTAAGTGGATTTCATCCCGTTGCATATATTGTTTATTCCTCTATCTTTCCTTGATCTTTTCATGGAATATTTCCTTTGTTTCCATGGATCTAAACCTATGAGTTGAGGTATAGATCTAGGATTGTGAATCTAGATCTAGTTTTTCAATATCTTGATTCCTTTGATGTTAATTTTGGGTTTTAAGGATCTAGATCTAGTTTTTGATCGACATTTTTGTGCCGCTCGGTTGTTGGGGTTTCTCATTGGGCTAAATCCCGTCAATAAATCGAGGTCGGTGGTTATGTCCTGTCTTTCCAAATTGATTATCATTTTATTTTCTTGATTTATTTCAATTGTTGATTTAAATTCAAATGCTCATATTTTATTTCATTTAAATTTATGAAAACTCGATTCTAGTGAATCGAGATATTTGAAATGGTTTAGGCATGAATATTTGAAAAACCCCAATTCCATTGAATTGGGTGTATTTATAGAAAATTGGTCAATTTAAATTGTTTAACTTAAATTGCGGATTTGATGGAAATGTTTTCAATTAAATTGTTGAATTTAATTGTGGAAATGAAATGTGTAATGATGGAATTGGTTTTGATTGGATTTCAAACTTATGAAAATGGATCAAAATGATTTGATATAAACCCATTGGTTTTATCTTGTGAAAAGGAATTTTTTTGAAAAAAACCTTTTATGGTTTTAAATGGAATGAATTTGGAACTTTTGAAATGGAAGAATGGGATTGATCTTATTTTAAGAATTCTTAAAATAGTTCACCCATCTTGTAAGAGAACATGCAAGCCTTGGGTAGTTAGTGAGTTATTTGGATACACTCTACACTAAGACAACATTCTAAAACATACTTGCGGTAGGTCACATCCCCGACGGGTTGGTGACGAGTCTCCTTTGTCCAGTGTCATAGGGACGTGTGTATACTCATTTTGCTGAGTTCACATAGAGAGTACGGAATCCTATAACTGGTTAATACTATTGTACCTTTTTTCAGATGACCATGTTGCTCGCTTGCTAATTTATATATGAGATACAAATGTATGACAATGATTTTGAGATGATTACATGCCCTCTGAATATACATAAACTATTTTATGCGACTGTTTTTATTTAAGACATTGTTTTAGAAATATTACATCTTTTGTAAGGCCTTTGCTTAAAATACTCATTTCCATCATAGGAAAATGTACAACATGTTTTCTTAAAATATGCTTTTGAAATTACAAACCTGTTTATTTGAAAATGGAAAGCTTATATCTGGATAATCTATGTTTGGCATCTATTATGGAATCTTTGGTGGTATCCTACTGGGCTTAGGCTCACACCCTACTTTTGCCTTCCGGTGTTTTTATACTTTCTTCTTCCAGGTTAGAGGAAAGGGATGGGATCTCTTGGAGGTGGATCCAGTTGCTGATCTTTGGACTTGGTGAGTTTTGTCCTTAGGGACCTTGGGGTTGTTTTCCTAGTTTTAGTACTTGGGTTGTGGTACTTTGGCATTTTATGCCTCCTTGTAATCTAGAACATTACTCATAGTGGATTTTCTTTTGCTATGCATACTGTTTTGTTTTACTCTTGCTTCTACATTCTTGTGGAAAAATCATTCCCACTTGTATGTTGTGAGATGCCAAGTGCTAGTCACCGACCCGTGGGGATCGGGAACGCCCTTCGGGCTATGTTAGGTCCGACTCAGTTATCGGGTTACCAGGGTACCTGGGATGGTTTGTGACACCATGCGTAAACCATGTGACCAGGATACACATTTTTTAACAATGTATAAACCATGAAAAAATCATGAAACATGTTACACACTTTTTATAACCATTCCCAAACCATGCACAAACCATGAAACCCCCTTCACACTCTATTTAACCATGTGAAAACAATGTGAAAACCATGCACAAACCATGAGAACTGTTGAAAACATTATGTAACCATGTGATAACTAGGCACAAATCATGTGAAAACCATTCAAAGCCTCTTTTCTTCTAAAATTCTCAAATTTTTTACCCAAACACATACAAATCAAGACTCATAAAATTTATACTCAAAACAAGGGGAAATAATACCAATAAAAAAACCTATGAAATATCTAGAAATAGGTTGGTATATGACATCATCAGAGGTTTTTTTGGATTATTATCCTTAGAAGCCCTTGGATTAGGTAATTCATTTTCATAATTCCCAAGGTCCTTGAACTTTAAGCACTGGATTATGGGTGGTTCATTTTATAGGTATTTCTCTCTATTCTCATCCTTAGCTAACTTATTCCCATCATTTCATCATTCAAACACTACATGAACATTGCTTCCACACTTGAAACATTTATTAGTCCCATTACTACAAATTACACCCTATTTATATCCACAGTTAGTGCATAATGGAAAGATCATCTTCTCATTTCCATGGTTTTGGTGTTTACATTGAATTCTATATTTCTTTCCTTATAAAGACCATGAATTTGATGGGTAAATCCAATCTCTATTTCCAATTTGATAGAAAAATGAACAAAATTTCAATATATACTAAAGTTCCCTATGGATAACCCCCTTTAGAGAATGGGTTTTAATCCACTGAACAATCGATCAACCTTACTTTCAGGTTGGATGATAACACTAAAACCATACCCTAAAAGTCTTGTAAAACTTACCTCATATGTAATGACCCAGAACTCTATCAACAAAATTTTCATTCTTATATTTATTTTATATATTATAAATTACATAAAATTACTTAGATAACATAATAAAGACATTATAAATTAAGAATGAATGAAATAATAGATATTTTAGAAGTTAAGGAGCATATACCGATGAAATAATAACTTAACCTTAGGAATAGTAATGTAACCCTTATGAATAGTAAAACATCAAAATAAATAGTAAACTCACCCATGAAAGTATATATAAAATTGAGGCATCTTATAAATAAAATTATGATATAATTATATCATAGTGTAATTAAATGAATATTTCAAAAATTATTTATTAAGTGCTGGTATTTGTTTAAGTCATTAATATTTAATTAACATTTTTTAATTAATAAAATTATTTGAAAGAAAAACTATTTTCATAAAATATATTAATAAATTAACATTTTTTATGTATTATTATTTTATAATAATTTTATGGGGCCCTAGTTAATTTTAAAATGTTTTATAAAATTGATTATAAATTAAAAATATGTATTTTTCGAGTAAATGATGATTTTAATTAAAAATTAAATTTATCATATTTATAAAATTATTTTCATTAAATTGATTCTATTTTTTGAATTCTAAATATTGATAAATGGTTAGGGTGAATTTTGGTTATTTTTCTAAAATACTTGAATTTTTGGTTAATTGTTAAATATTATAATTTACAGTATAAATACATTACAAGTTAAATAAACTATTTATTGAGTCATGGATGATGTAAAAACCATAATATAGAACCTCTATTAATTATTTAAATAAATCTTATGATAATTATTAAACAATTCATAGTCTTGATCCAAAATAATAACCAAATGAATTAAATATTCAAAAAACACTCATATCCTCCACTATAAATACCAACCCTCACCACCAATTCTCCTCACACTTCTAATCCTTTGATACATGTCAAATTACTATCCAATATTATTCCCAATACTCTCCCCCACTTTCAAGAGATCATTGTCTCAACAAAATACCAAAACCAATCCCCATAAGGAAGTTTTCAAGGTGGAATATTTAAGAGGTAAAATCCACATCCTTTTCCTTTTAATTTATTTTCAAGTTATTTTATTTTATTATTCTCTCCTTACTTCCTCTGTACATATGATCATGATAAGTCCAGTATCATCTATATACTGGGATGGTATCATGTTAATGGAATATACTTACTCACGATCTTCTCTCCCTTTCTCTATCTCTTTTATTTTAAAAATGAAATCATCAATCATGAGGGGCAAATTTAAAACCTTTGTGAATGATAGATTTTCATTCAGCAATTTCTCCTTCAAGGTTGGTAATGAAACCATATTTATGGTTAAAACTGACTGTAGTATATGTATTAAAACATTTCTTATGTTCTATAAGTAACATAATTACATAATACTAATTGATAAAACAAAATGAGTTTGTTATGATAAATTACCTCCGTAATAATGTAAACGATTATCACTAAATGTTTTATCTAATGATTCATCCTCATACCATATAACCAAATGATACATATAACCATTTACACTTCTATATTTTCATCAATATCATGAAAATTCAATTATGGATATGTCACGACCCCCTCCCCACTAGGTGTACCCCTCCTAGGCCAACAATGTGAGAAGGGAGATAGTGACCCCCCAAGTCACGCCTCCAATAGGTCCTCGGTTGGTGACTAGAACTGAGGGTATAGTAAACACACAAGAAGGAGGCATTACCCTCTAAAAGAACACAAGTGAAAGAGAGAGATAATACATACACCAACCAACTCCAACTCATAATTCAATATAAAATAAATATAAATTACACAAATGTGATATCATGCAAGAACTACTACAATTGAAAGGAAAAACTGCAAGTACGAAAGGATAGTAAAAACATCAGCAACCACGAAGCCCGAATAGTTCTTGTAAACCCAACCTAGTAGCAACCAGACTGATCTAAAACCTACTCCAAGTGACCTGAAAAATAGTTTATATATACATAGGGTGATTATAACAGTACACTGAGTAGGATCCTCCCCAAAGCCTCTCGTGGCAAAGTAATGAAATCTAGCTAAAGCACAGTGAACAAAAAGTGAAACTAACTCTTCACCTAAACATGTATACTAAGTTCCCAGCCTCACCATGGATACTCTCACCATGTATAGCATACAAGAGTACATAATATTATAAAGAATATCAAGGTTACGTCACATGGACTAATCATCTCTCTCCAAAAAGGATTTCCCAAAGACACTTGGATGAAGCACCACAACATGCACCTCATGCATCAAAACCACCACTTCCACATAATAAAAGTAACCAAGTAGTATCTGGGATCCACCATATCTTGAATAACATGTATCATACATTGGGTATTAAACCTCAAGCAATTATATTTCATACACCGAGTAAGGATCCTCAAGCCATCATATCCTATACATGTTACACCTATAGTATTCCATATGAAACTATATCCAAAATATATCTTTGGGAATAAAAACATGATATTACAGCCCTCTACACACATATATGGGAAAAATAACCATTTTGCCTACCAGAACAAGTAACTACCAAGATAAGAGAGCGGGGACAAAGGGGGTAGTCAGCCATTCATCCTACCACAGAAATGTTAGGGAAAACACCCCCAAAGCTTAGAATCCCTGAGGTGTCAATTTCTCTAACTGACGGGGTGGAGTATCATATAAAAACACCAAAAATAAAGAATATACTATATCTCACAACCACACTTTGGGAATAACCAAGTCTTAGACTCAACTGCTGCAAATGTCTCTCATACTCTTGGCTTCCACAACACACAAAAATTTAATGATTTTTATTACATTAATTCATTCCCATTTTATAATTTTCACTTTATGTTAATTAAATATTTAAACATTAATTAACCATTAACAATTATATTTCATTATCATCACACCCAAAGTCCACTGTTCCTTTAAATTGTAACCTTAGAATTGTGTTCCAGTAAGGGTTGGTGTCCTCAGAACCAACTGTTTTGTATTTTATTACATAAATGTTCACTTATTATATATTGTTCATTGTTCTACATGACTATAATATAATAATGTCCTGGAATATTTGTTGCATTAATAAGGTCATAGCAGATCCCCGCTATGATGAGAACCTTGAAATGCTATAACAATATTCTTGAATAAAGTTCTGTGGTTGGATGACATACTATGATAGGACACATAGTATACATACCGTCATGTGCGAGTACTCGTAAGAATACGAGACTCTCTCTCATGGAGTTCGCACTTGGTAATATCCAAGATGGGAGATTATGAGAACAGACCCGCCAGTAGTAATTCCGCATGTCTTGGTGTCATCGGATATTGCTATCTGCGAGCGTGTGTAATGGTCCTTAGACTGAGAGATTATCATTAACTCATGTCATGACTCACACACTTAGATTTACTAATGAAAACCATCACACAGACAGTTGGCGGGAATTAGGGTACGTTGGGTGTGTCACGAGTGACATGTTGTTAATGGATAAGTCGAGGAAGGATTTGTCCCTTCCATTTGTGGAAGTTGATATCTCGGCCCTTTGATTGAAATAGAACTGTCGCATTAAATTCCATGGCCATGGTGTAAACGAAGAGTTTATTTCAGGTAGTCAAAGAATGACATATCGAACATATAGGATTATGACACTGCCATGAAACTTGCTTGATGAGATATCAAGACAAAGGGATTAAATTACACAGTGAGCGTTCGTATGAGGTGATACGTCAATGTGGCATCAACTTATTTCTCTTGGGTGCCTTGACCTGTTGTTAGACAGTAATCTTGGACTTTAGGCAAGCACGCATAATTCCAACAAGAAAGAGGCCTAGAGGGTCACACACTAAGTGTATCCAAGTATCTCAAGTTGAATAAATATTATTCCCGTATATGGTTTAATAATTATTCAAGGAAGCCTAAGTTGTTTTAAATGATGGAGGAAAAATAAAATAAAACAAGTACACGCCGTGTATTATTTAATGTACATGCCGTGTAGTTTTATTTTTGAAAGTAAATGAATAAATGAAAACAAGATATACACGTCGTGTACATTTAATGTACACGCCATGTAGTTTTCAATGAAAAACAAGTACACACCGTGTATTTATTATTACACGCCATGTAGTTTTTCCAGTCGGGATTTTGAGGATATAATATTGTTTTAAATGATATTTATTATAATCATCATGGGAGCATGTCAAGGAATTATTTATTCGACATGGGGGTTTTAAATAATGAGTCAATGAAATAAATAAAACACATAATGCGTTTATTTATTATCATAACTCTATAACCCCACACACCCGATTATAAATATCCTCACAACCCCAACTCTTTTCCAACACACAAGAGAATAATTGTGCACAACATCTCTGGATAATTCTTTCAAGACCGAAAGAACCTCTTCCTCTAAGTACGCTCTCAAGACCGAGAGAGATCCTATTCCATCGGATCAAGATGATCTAAGGCGGACAACGCAAGTAAAGGCTTCTCCACGCTAGCACCCGGAGAATCCTTTGGCGACGTCCATAGATACGAGGTACACGTGTGGATCACCGCTAGAGGGAGTCTACACTTGGCTTCTGCGATGAAATGATGGATCACATCGACAACGTGATCGATAACATCAACGAAGAAAGAAAACTCAAAAGGTATTTCTTTATAATTAATTAAATTAACTATAATCAACCTGTAATGATCCTTGTTTGTGGTTCCGGGACAAACCATCTTGTTTGTCTTTTTCTGTGATTTGATCTGTGGAGACTGGCATTTATCGTCATATTGATCCCGGATTGATCATTTCTAATGACAAAAAGCCAAGTGGGTACATCCACCCACGCGCTTCCGCTCCGCCCGGAACCTTCAAATGGTATCAGAGCGAGGTTACAACGTTGATTATAGTTATTTAATTTTCGTTGATAATTTATGCATTCATATTTGATTCAATTGGAAATAAATCGTTCTATAAATCTGAATTAATGAGATCTTTTCTTCCTCCTTCATTTCTGGATTCATATCAATGAAACGACCTTTTAATTTTAATTTTGATTAAAATAAAAACGAGGAACCCATCTGGAGGAGCTACTCTTTATGTTTGTACAACACGGGATTACACGGCATGTAATTAAAACTACACGTTGTGTACTTAGGTTCAACGAACCGGCAGTGGTCCACCAAACCACGCCGTGTGAATTGATTATTCCTAATTTTTAATCACACCATGTTTACCAGAATAGAACGGGGCGTTGAAACTGGAATACATGGTGTGTATGTTGGAACAACACGCCGTGTAGTCCGTTCCGACCCAGGTGAAACCGTGTACAAAGATAAGCCGTGTACCACGTACACGGGATCGCCAGGCCAGTTACCGTGTAACAAGGAAGTACACACTGTGTATGATTCATCTACACGCCGTGTACTCTAAAATTTCCAAAGTACAGAAAACACACCAAAGCCCCGACGTGTACTTTGGATAAAGGGTGAAAAGAAAAATACACGCCGTGTAATTATAAACTACACGCCATGTACTTTCCAGAAATGGAATTTCACCAGGTTTCCTCCAATGTACAAAGACCCGTACAAAAAATATGGATGAGAAGAATCTCAAGGAAATTCAGAAAGGAATTTAAGATAAAGAATTTATTATTTATAAGATCATAATTAATTTAATTCGAGCGCGTCTTATCATAAATAAAAGAACGATTGAAAGAATTTGAATTCTAAATATGCGTAAATATCGTTGCATACTATGGATGATCATGAGCTAGACCAAAGACCCTTTTTCTGTGTATGGTTTCATTTAAATTTATTTAATTTAGATTTGTTGGCCTATGAGCCTTCTTCCAATAAAATGTAGGGCTTGCATGCCCATGGTTTCTTTAATGTGCACCCATGTAATGGAGGATCTCCTAATATAGAAGAGACAGTTCAAATCCCGAAGCCGAGTCGAAACCGACACAAGAAGATACAAAGGTGGACAGGTGGGAGCTGCAAAACAAGAACCATCAGGTTCAAGGTGTTTTCCCTAGGTCAGGGTTAGCTTATCAAAACCGCTAGATAAGCTAACCAAATAGAATCTCATGATCATGCCATCTTATTTTATTTCTGTCTGATTGCATGGTTTATTTATTATGTATGTGTTTTCGCGATCACATAACTAATAAAATGAACAAGCATGAAAAGATGGAATAAAATAAAAACCGGACTATGCGTAAACATTATTGGAACATGGTTAATCACTTAAGAAAGCATCACTTAATATTAACAAGCATGTGATAATGCAAAAATACGCATAAAGAATAAAATCCCTCAAATACCATATTAAGTCATACCAAGCCTTCCGTTACTTGATTAAGGGAAAGACTCAATAAAACTATGTGTTTGACCAACCCTTGTTGGGACACTTACTTTTATAAAGGAAGCCCTTATGAAAGGTTTCGGGTTGAATTAACCATATTAGATCAATAGAAGTATCCCTTTCTAGACTTGATGTAATATTGGAGGCAAGAGTTGAGGAAATCCAAGTCAGGATTTCAGGATTGGGGAGTCCACTCAACAGATCAAGGAACTGTAAGCTCACAGTTGGCAAAGACCTGCCTACCTAAATACCTTCAAATAGCTTGACCAACCCTTGTTGGTGTTATGCGAAGGGGAATATGGATCCTTTCCACTAGAATGTCAAATCAACTAGACATTCCGAGTTCAATGGTGAGGGCCATTGGGACTTGATAAAATAGTGGGAGAATTAATAAAATTTATTATTTCTCATAAAAATGTAATCAATAAAGTACTAATAAATATGCTCTTTTTAATTGTAGAATCAAGATGACAAACTCTTCAACCACATTTTCTCTGCAATCAATACTGGATAAAGACAATATCCTCACCGGCAGTAACTTTCAGGAATGGTTTAGGCGCCTTCGGGTTATCCTACCCCATGAACGAAAGTTTTACGTGCTGGAGTCCTCACTTCCTGATTCCCCTACCCCAGGGGCGAGTGATGGAGATTTCCTAGTCTATGATCAACATTTGAATGACGCTCTCGATGTTTAATGTTTGATGCTGTCATCTATGTCTAGTGATCTCATGAAGTATCATGAAAACATGGATGCCTACAACATGCTCGAGCACCTCCGTGGTCTATACTAGGAGAGAGAAAGACAAGAAAGGTTTTAAATCTCCAAGTCTCTATTTCAGAGCAAGCTTGGAGGGGGTGCCCCAGCTGGGCCTCATGTAGTCAAGCTCATTGGATACATTGAGCACTTGGAGGTTCTAGGGTTTAAACTCACTGAATAACTGGGTACTGATTCATTATTGCATCACTCCCCCGGAGCTTCTCAAACTTTGTTGTTCATTTCAACATGAACAATATTGAGATGTCTCTATCTGATCTTCTTATCCTTATTCACCAAGTGGACAATGAAATGAAGCGTGAAAAGCCTTCTGTCCTTATGGTGAATAAAAGGAAAGGGAAGGCAAAGATCTTTAAGCCCAAAGCTTCTTCAAGGCCTTCCAAGAAAAGGAAGATCAAAGGGGAGGCAAAGGAACAAGATACAGTTTGTTTCGCATGTGGCAAGAAGGGCCACTGGAAGAAAAACTGCACCCAGCCAAGGAAGCAAGGGGAAGCTTCAGGTGCGTTTGTTATCGAATGTAGTCTATCTGTTTCTACTAATTGGGTATTTGATACTTCTTGTGGTGCTCACATCTATATCCAAATATAGGAACCAAGTAGATTCAGGAAGATTGATCGAGGGGAGGTAGATCTACGAGTAGCCAATGGAGCTAGACTCGCTGCTGTAGCTGTCGGAGACTACCACCTCACATTGCTTATCGGGATGGTCTTGGTTTTGAGAGGTTGTTATTATGTGACTTCTGTTACTAAAAACATTATTTCAGTATCCAGATTAGATACTGATGGATTCATATTCAAGTTTGGAAATGAATGTTGCTACTTTTATAAAGATAGCATTTGTTTTGGTAGGGCACATTTATATAACATCCTTTATGTGTTAGACTACACAAACCAAGTAATGGAAATCGATAACAATGTTAATTCACATGACTCATACCACACCCAACATTGGCATCACCGGCTAGGTCATGTCAATGAGAAACAATTGACAAAATTACATCAAGATGGGTATTTAGATTCTTTCAAACTAAAACCGCTTGGTGTATGTTATGCGTGTCTACAAGGCAAAATGACCAAAGCCCCATTTAGTGGGAAAGGTGAAAGAGCTAAAGAGCTTCTAGAATTAGTTCACACAGATGTGTGTGGACCATTTCCAGTTGAAGCAAGGGGTGTGTTCTCGTACTTCATAACTTTTACTAATGATTTTAGTAGATATGGATATATCTATTTAATGAGGTATAAGTCAGATTCTTTTGATCGGTTCAAATAATACAAGAATGAAGTTGAGAACCATCTTGGTAAGAAGATTAAGAAACTCCGCTCAGACAGAGGAGGATAATATCTTAATCAATACTTCATTGATTTCTTATGGGAGCTTCAGATTCTATCTCAACTCACTCCTCCTTACACACCGTAGTGGAATGGTGTAAGTGAAAGGAGGAACCACACCCTGTTGGACATGGTGAGATCAATGATGAGTCATGCGAGTCTTCCATTATCCTTTTGGGGATATGCATTACAAACAACAGTGCACATACTAAACCAGGTACAAACTAAATCAATAAATGGTATTCCATACGAATTATGGAGTGGACGCAAAGCCATGTTATCGAATTTTCTTGTGTGGGGTAGTGAAGCATTTGTTAAGGCCTCTTCAGGTAACAAACCTGCACCCTGAGGCACAAAGTGTATCTTTATAGGATATCCCAAGGAAACAAGGGGATATTACCTATACAACCCCTCAGACAAAAAGGTTACAGTGGCAAGACATGCCATATTCCTTGAGAGGGAGCACATCTCCAAAAGAGATAGTGGGAGAGAGATAGACTTCGATGAAGTCGAGGCTCAAGATACACATGATTTGGTATAAGAATGGATTCCACAAAGCCCCGTGGAAGAACAATCCATTCCAGAGACACAAGAACTGCATAGGAGCACGACAGAGGTGAGAGAACCAGAACGATATGGTTTTCTTATCACCGAGGATGGTGAATCATTATTGGTTGACAATGATGATCCTCTTGCCTACAAGGAAGCAGTTGAAGGAACAAATGTTTCCAAATGGCAAGAAGCCATGAATTCTGAAATAGATTCCATGTACCAAAACCAAGTATGGATTTTGGTAGATCCTCCAGTTGATGTAAAGCCTATTGGTAATAAATGGGAATTCAAGAAGAAACTGGACATGGAGGGGGAATTCAGCACCTACAAGGCATGAATGGTTGCAAAAGGTTTTAGACAGAGTCATGGAATTGACTATGATGAAACCTTTTCACCAGTTGCAATACTGAAGTCCATCAGAATCCTATTTGCCATTTCTGGTTAACATGACTATGAAATTTGGAAAATGGATGTCAAAACAGCTTTCCTTAACGGGAACCTCCAAGAAGATGTCTACATGACACAACCTGAAGGGTTTGTGACTCCAAAGGATGCCAACAAGTTATGCAAGTTGCAGAAATCCATTTATGGATTAAAGCAAGCATCAAGGTCGTGGAACATTCGTTTTGATGAAGCTGTCACAGAATTCGGCTTTGTTAAGAATGAATGTGAGCCTTGTGTCTACAAAAGGTTTAGTGGAAGTGCAGTCATTTTCCTAATAGTATATGTTGATGACATATTTCTAATTGGAAACGAAGTACCTGTCTTATAGTCAGTTAAGGCACGGTTGCATAAATGATTCTCCATGAAAGACTTGGGTGAGGCGACATATATTCTTGGGATCAAGATCCATCGTGATAGATCTAAGAGAATGCTAGGCCTGAGTCAAAGTACATACATTGACATGATACTGAAGAGATTCAGTATGGAACTGTCCAAGAGAGGATTGTTGCCAGTGTCACATGGAATTCATCTTTCCAAGAAAATGTGTCCTCAGACACATGAGGAAAGAAAGAGGATGGAAAGGATCCCTTACGCATCCGCGATTGGGTCAGTCATGTATGCTATGCTATGTACGAGGCTAGATGTTGGTTACGCATTAAGTGCGGTAGGAAGATATCAAGCTGATCCAAGAGACCGCCATTGGATGGCAGTCAAGACTATCCTTAAGTATCTGAGGCGTACTAAGGATATGTTCCTGGTTTATGGAGGAGATTAGGAACTAGTCATCAGAGGAAATGTAGATGCTAGTTTCCAGACTGATCAAGATGACATGAAGTCGCATACTGGATACATATTCAGTTTGAATGGAGGTGCAGTGAGCTGGAAGAGCTCAAAACAAAGTGTGGTGGCAGATTCTACAGCAGAGTCCGAGTATATCGCAGCTTCTGAGGCAGCTAAAGAAGCAGTATGGATGCGAAGCTTCGTCCAAGAGCTGGATGTAGTACTGAGCAGTAAAGATCCTATCACAATCTATTGTGATAATACTACAGCGGTGGAACTTTCAAAAGAGACAAGGTCACATCAGCGGACAAAGCACATACTTCAGAAGTATTATCTCTTGAGGGATTTTTCTCAGAGAGGTGAAGTTGCAGTGAGTAGTATTTCCACAGAAGACAACGTGGAAAACCCATTGACTAAAGCCTTGAATCAGCAGAAACATGATAATCATGTGAGGTCTAGCGGACTAAAAGTCGTAGGCAGTTGGCTCTAGTCCAAGTGGGAGTTTGTAAGGGTTGGTGTCCTCAGAACCAACTGTTTTGTACTTTTATTACATAAATGTTCACTTATTATATAATGTTCATTGTTTTGCATGACTATAATATAATAATGTCCTGGAATCTTTGTTGCATTAATATGGTCATAGTAGATCCCCGCTATGATTAGAACCTTGAAATGCTATAACAATATTCTTAAATAAAGTTCTGCGGTTGGATGACATACTATGATAGGACAAATACTATACAGACCGTCATTTGCGAGTACTCGTAAGAAGCCAAGACTCTCTCTCATGGAGTTCGCACTTGGTAATCTCCAAGATGGGAGATTATGAGAACAGACCCGCCAGTAGTAATTCCGCATGTCTTGGTGTCATCAGATATTTCTATCTGCGAGCATGTGTAATGGTCCTTAGACTGAAATATTATCATTAACTCATGTCATGACTCACGTACTTAGATTTACTGACGAAAACCATCACACAGACGGTTGGCGGGAAGTAGGGTACGTTGGGTGCGTCACAAGTGATATGTTGTTAATGGATAAGTCGAGGAAGGATTTATCCCTTCCATTTATGGAAGTTGACATCTCGGCCCTTTGATTGAAATAGAACTGTCTCATTAAATTCCATGGCCATGGTGTAAACGACGAGTTTATTTCATGTAGTCAAAGAACGACATATCAAACATATAGGTTTATGACACTGCCATGAAACCTGCTTGATGAGATATCGAGAAAAATAGTTTAAATTACACAGTGAGCGTTCGTATGAGGTGATATGTCAATGCGGCGTCAACTTCTTTCTCTTGGGTGCCTTGACCCATTGCTAGACAGTAATCTTGGACTTTAGGCAAGCCTGCCTAATTCCAACAAGAAAGAGGCCTAGAGGGTCACACACTAAGTGTATCCAAGTATCTCAAGTTGAATAAAGATTATTCCCATACGTGGTTTAATAATTATTCAAGGAAGCCTAAGTTGTTTTAAATGATGGAGGAAAAATAAAATAAAACAAGTACACGCCGTGTATTATTAAATGTACACGCCATGTAGTTTTATTTTGGAAAGGAAATGAATAAATGAAAACAATATATACACGCCGTGTAAATTTAATGTACACGCCGTGTAGTTTTCAATGAAAAACAAGTACACACCGTGTATTTATTATTACACATCGTGTAGTTTTTCCAGTCGGGTTTTTAAGGATATAATATTGTTTTAAATGATATTTATTATAATCAGTGTGAGCGCATGTCATGGAATTATTTATTCGACATGGGGGTTTTAAATAAAGAGTCAATGAAATAAATAAAATGTGTAATGCGTTTATTTATTATCATAACTCTATAACCCCACACACCCGATTATAAATATCCTCACAACCCCAACTCTTTTCCGACACACAAGAGAATCATTGTGCACAACATCTCTCGAGAATTCTTTCAAGGCCGAAAGAACCTCTTCCTCCAAGTACGCTCTCAAGACCGAGAGAGATCCTCTTCCATCAGATTAAGACGATCTAAGGTGGACAACGCAAGCAAAGGCTTCTCCACGCTAGCACCCGAAGAATCCTTTGCCGACGTCCAGAGATATGAGGTACACGTGTGGATCACCGCTAGAGGGAGTCTACACTTGGATTCTGCGACGTAATGACGGATCACATCGCCAACGCGATTGAGAACATCAATGAAGAAAGAACACCCAAAATGTATTTCTTTATAATTAATTAAATTAACTATAATCAACCTGTAACGATCCTTGTTTGTGGTTTCGGGACAAACCATCTTGTTTGTCTTTTTCTGTGATCCGATCCGTGGAGACTGGCATTTATCGTCGTATTGATCCCAGATTGATCATTTCTAATGACAAAAAGCCAAGTCGGCACATCCACCCACGCGCTTCCGCTGCGCTCAGAACCTTCATTAACATCATTTATTCAATCATTTATTAACAACATTAAAACTTTCCCATATTCCACGCGATTCTAGAAAAACATTATAAGCTACTAAATATAAGGGTCTCAATTTGGGGAGTATATGAACTACCCATTAAACCTTTGCCACCTATAGAATGAGTGTAGATCCATCCTCCCTCAAGAATCTAAACATGTAAAGCATGTGGCATTCCCTGCACATCTTCACCCCTTTTGGAAGGTGGGTAAGAAAAACTAGCTGCCTTGAGCAATGGGGAAAGTAAAGAAGATAAACAACCATCAAGAATAATGAAGAATCCAAACATTCATCCAACCCATTTCATCATCCCTAGTGTCCTCCCCGACACCCACATGCATAAAACAATGCATCCCACCCCTCTAGGTGTCAAATACTGCCACAACCAATAGGCCTCCCTACCCCCACATATCAAAACAACCATCCAAGATCACATCACAACACAAGTAATAGGAAAACAAACATCATAACAATTGGGCTCTTGGACCTTAAACAAGGCATCCAGACTTCAAACACAATGAACTCTCACAGCCCCAAGCATAAGACTCTTGGCCTTTACAAGTAAGAGGGTAACTCAGAACCCTATGAGGAATTATCTATTTATCAAAAAATAGGTTCATTAATCCTTTTGGAATTAATCGATTTATTATTTTTAGGTTGCAACTATGGGTAACCTAAACAACAAGCTATCATAGCTATCTCAAATCGATTAAACATGCTTACTGTATCAATTTGATTAACATCAAATTAAAACAAAAATAATCAGATTCATTTACATGCCTTTTTATCTTTGAAAAAAAATTTAAAATTAATACCAGTTTATTGTCTTTAACAATTTCTATCAAGAAAGAGAAGCTAAAAAAAGCAAGCATCGATATCAAATTATTTGGAAAAAAAGAGGCAATAACATATGATTGATATAAATTTATTTATCAGGTTTAAATATTTAATATGTGAATTCCATTGTGATCCAGTGGGCTAAACCATGATAACTCTACAATTTCACGTAAAAAAAGAAAAGCAAAGAATCCCCTACCTGAAAAGGTTTCTGATGCTCTTTGAACAGACTAACAGAACATATCACGATCACCTATATTGGAGGACTGCATCCACCTGAGGATTAAGAGACACCACCACACCATCCAACACTCAAGAAAAGTCCATTAGGAACATGGAGATAACATTACATAATAGGGAAAGGAGAAAAATAAGGAGATGAACCCAAAGGAACCACGATAGATAATACCTTATATCGAAGATTGATCGATACTGCTTGTTTGCATCAAATAGGGGGTGCAGTTGTAGCAAGAAGAACATAAAGGGGAATCAATCCAAGGAGGAATGTTTGAGCACATGACTCTTATGAGAAGGATGGAAAGGATTGAGCATATCACAATTAAGAAAAAGGAGGAAGAACATGGGAGGAAGATATCTCATCCCTTTAGAAGATTTAACAAAGAATAAGTTTAAGATACGCTGGATATTCCATTAAAAGAGGGTCACATTAAACCATGTGGCCTGACTAGGTAAAAGCATCCCAAACCATATGAAAATTAATATATGAGTTATGGGCTTTGAATCGGCTTTAAATCCCTTAAAAGAAGGCTTTCAATGTGTTTAATGACAAATAAAATGTTAAATTGGAGAATCTGGAAAAATCTAGAAATTTGGAAAAGGAAATATGAAACAATTTTGGAAACACTATAGACTCACCGTGACACTGTAGACTCATCGTGACACTATAGAATCACCATTTCTATGACACCGTGACACTGTAGATCTTCCATTTTTGTGACACCGTGACACTATAGATCTTCAGTTTCTATGACACCGTGACTCTGTAGATCTTTCGTTTCTACGACACCATGACACTGTAGATCTTCTATTTCAGTGACACCTTGACACTATTGATCTTATGTTTCTATGACACCATGAAACTATAGATCATCCATTTCTATGACATTTTGACACTATAGATCTGCTATTTCTGTGACAGCATGACACTATAGATCTTTCTTTTCTATGACACCATGACATTGTTCATAAAATAGAAACATTGTTCATAGAAATAGAAATTTAGAAAAGTGTGGGGGATGAGTCAACTTAACCTCCCAGAACACCATAACCACCATATTTTACCAAGGGAATGGACTAGAGAGGCCCAGGACATTGCATAATATACCTATGAAAACGTTCTCATCCTCTAGAATGTATCACCTCATGCTTCCATGATATGTTTCCCTTTGAATAATGCAATATCTTGCATTGTACGCAACTTCAAGTTTCTAACACAACGCGACCAATAAAACTAGTCATTATGAATAGTAATACTCACTTTTAGAAATTTTAGAAATTTTATTTTTCAAATTGGACTTCATTTTTGAATTTGGAATATCGAAATTAGCTTAGGGTGAATTTTTGGTATTTTTCTAAAAACATTCAATTTCTGATGAATTGTAAAAAACACTACGTTATTGGTTAAAACCAAATTTTTTATTTAAATATTTTTTTATTTAAATTTATTTTATGTGAAAATAGATACATAATACCAATATAAGTTCAATATAATTCATTGGAGTCATTTTATAGTAATTTTAGGTATATAAAAAAGTTTATTGAACTTTTTACCATCTTTTACCCACCTCCTAGGAGCATTTGCAAATTTTAATAAAACATAATTTTACCACTTCTGTGAGATGAATTTCAAAAATCTGAGAGACTTGGTTGACATCAATAAGAAAAATTTGCTTCAATAAGATGAAAATAATTTTTGGTGAATAGTAACTTTTTACTTTTATTTACCACGATTAAAAGTAAATAGAGTAATTAAGGGTAAAAATGATATTATAATTACCCTAACACATGTCCTAATTATATTGGATAAGTGTAATTAGAAAAAAAACCTTATGAATAAAATATGATCCCCTTTGGTCCACTTGGATTAGATCAGGACATTTATTATTAATTTATTTAAAGAAGAGTTAAAAGAGTTAAATTCAAAGTTAATAACTAAAAATTTTTTAATATAGGGTTATACATAAGATAAATTAGACTATAAAAATTAATTAGAAAGATAAATATATATCGTACATAATGGTATTTTATTTATTATTTTTAGACATTAAATAATTTAATTTATTTATGACACAATGATGATGCTATAATTACCTTATTAATGAATGATTAAAATAACTGATATTATAAATATCCAAATAAATGTAGTTTGGGTATTTTGATGAATTAAACTAATTTTCTACGTTAATATGACATTCTAGAGTTTATTAAATATTTTTTTTCAAAGTAATCACACTGTTATGATTTTCAAAAAAACCAAATACTAAATAGTGTCAAAATTGACATAATTGAGTTTTTAAAATAAATATTATATTATTAATTGATATAATATTCCTAAAAATATTAGGTTCAGCCAAAAGACTTAGATAAGGTTATATATATTAATAATTAACCACATAGTGTGTGATTGGTTTTTTATAGTAAGTTTATTAACCATATAATACAAAAATACAAAGAGACATGATAAATGTCAAACTATTTAACTATGAGTTAAATCTAAAAGATAAGGTTAATATTGTGACCTAAACCTATATAAAACCTATTGGTTGAATGTTTTCGACCCTTCCCCACCATATTCTTGAAATAATTCATTTCTGAGACATTAGAAACCGAAAATGATTTTATTATAAAATAATATTTCAAGCTTTTCCTAAAGTGACCCTCACGTCTCCTATAAAAGGTTACTTCCCCTTCTCTTAATTTCACACATCCAAATCCATTTTTCTCGGCCAAACCCTACCAAAATATCCTACCATCATTCCTTAATTCATCCTAGAGGCCTTACTTTGGTCCTAAATACATCCTAAATAAAACTTTCTATCAAATCGAAAGGAAGAAACTGAAGAAGAGGTAAATATTTCATCACCTCTTTTAAGTTCTTTTCTTCTTCCAATTCTTATTTCTTTGTTTTTTCAATTATAAAATAATAAATACATTATCTTATATATAATAAGATGTTATTATAAATATGGTACATCCATATTCAATATTCTATCCATCCTATAAATGAAAAAATCACCATACGTGCATACGTATGGCTTACCGTCTCCATGTCGTGGTATAGTTTTCTATTCAAACACTTCATTATTTTGGATGGGTATAATAATTAATATAACTGATGTAAATAATAAATATAAAATATTAATGATTCTATATATATTATATAATATCCAATTACATATGATTTCACCATCAATATAGTGATATAGTTGCTCATGCATACATACAGATTACCGTCTCCACGAATGCAATGAGATTCATTCCCCATCGTAATCATTCAAGAATAATTTTAATTTTATGATTAAAAATTATTTTTATGAACATAATATAATTCTTTATATGAATGAAATACATCATATCCATAACAAACATTGCTTATGTAATGAAGTATATAAAGGAAAATGAATCAGTTAACACCCGAAATGATGATACTACGGAAATATTATTAACTAAGAAATATTAGAGGGTCGTATATGATATCATATTTATGTATATAGTTCTTTTATAATTTAATAACAATGATTTAACTATTATACATGAGGATAAATTACCCTCAACCAAGTAAAAGTACAATGTAAGGGTTAATTTCACAATCTCTTTATTATCTGAGATTTTTTTATGAAGGTATCTACTGGGACATCTTTATCATCCACATCCATGTTTTCTTATAAATGTATTTCAAAACATTTTTACTATTTATGAGACAATGGGTTAAGGTCATTTATACCCTTATTTTACCTTATATGTTTTGAAAGGAATCTTTCTGTCATTTTCCAAATAAGGTACTTATAACCTTTTCAACAAAATTAAGGTAAGAATGTTTTTTTAAACTTATATAGCTGGTGCAGCTATTTTATGCCGTTATAATATTGTTGAAGAATTTATAAAAAGGTTAAAAGAATATTTTCAAAATAACGGTTTTCCTTTATAATTACATGACTTCTAAATTATTTCAAAACACAAATAGATATTTCTCTAAAAAAGTTTTCATTTCATATATGTCAACATCCTTTGATGGGTTTTAAACTTGTTTAAATTGATTTATTATGATACAAATATTCCATATTGTATTGAAGGTTTTGTAATATGATTTAATGTGGATGTGTTATATCAATACCATTCATGGTTTATGGATAAAGTGTTGACATTTCGTATGATTGTTTTAATACGAATGTTTTTTTATGTTTAAACCTTTTCATGTGAGGAATGCATTGGACTTAGTAAGTGATGGGTGGAGTCCTCTATAGATCCTCGATGCATCGGTAGGTCTCATGAGACAAACTAGTGTCCTGGAATAAGGCCTTGAAAAAATATTATTTGTAGTCTGGGCACAAGGCCTTGACTATGTGGTTATGAAGTCTGGCATTATGCATTCCATCATTATTAATGTGGATATTGATATTGCATGTGATTATTTGACTAGTAGAATATTTTTGTGATTAAGTAAATGGAATTATTTGATTTTATATTTGAGATATTATGTTGAAGTTTATGTTTAAAAGGCTTTTATTTTAGTCTTGTACATTTCCTTAAATGTTGATGTTTATTTATAAAAGTTTCCGCTATATTGTTATCCTTACTGAGCATCTGGGCTCACCCCTTTCTATGTTTTATTTTTCCCAGGATGTGAATAAGTATTTTATGGTTGACTTGAAAGGGTAGACTAAGGATACAAGTGTGTTTAAAATGGGGACAAAATGTTGTTGATGTTTTTATTTCATGATGTAATGTAAAACTTATGAATGTATCTAGTACTTCTAAGACTGCTAAACTGATCGGTCTTTCGAGACATGATTCCTTTTATCATGAAAATGTTATGTTATAATGCACTCACTCTAGGTAAATGGGGTCAGGTCATTATAGTTTGTATCAGAGGAAGTTTAGTACAAACCTTGGATGCTAGATTTAGAAAAAAACTCTGATCATAGAACATTACCTTAAGATAAACTTTTAGTATTAGTACAAAAGAACTTCCTAAAATTTTGGTACTGTAGATATTTTGTGAGTTTTCCAAGAAATATATCCCTATTTGGGTACAAGTAGGTAGAGGCTGCTCTGGCATAGATGTACCTAGGGGTAAAACCTGAAAACACCACTTTGATCTAGACTCAAAAAAGAACTGGGGCATGACAATGGGCCTTGCTGCACTTTTGGTTACGACACTCTCGGGGGATATGCTTAGGATAATTCTCATTTTCCTTACAAACCATTATGAAGGGTTTATGATTATATACTTCCTCAAAGAAAACATTTTTATGATTATGGATTATATCAATAAACTATTCAATTTAGGTTAAGTGTTTTACAAGTTTGGAATTATGTATTGCAACTCATAAACTAATATAGTGTTTTCCATTGTTTAGAAATGGAGCCTAGTGGAAGTAATGGTAATCGTATCAATGCACATAATCCATGTAGGGATTTCCCTCTTACTCAAGAAAATTTTAGTAGATCTAGTGAAGTAACTAGTGCTGATCATCTTATCACCATACTGGGAAAACTCACTCAGGTTATGAAAAAACACATTACCCGTATAGATCACCCTGATCCAAAATGTAGAGGATCAAGGTAAGACCGCTTCATGAGAAAAAACCACCAAAATTCAATGGGAGAACAAATACATTATTATCTGAGAAATGGAAAAGTTCCTTAGAGAAAATATTTCATGATTTAGGGAGTAGCGAAAGGCAAAAAGTTTTCATGACAGTTTATTGGCTCACAGGAGATGTAGATTAATAGTGGTCATTAATACGAAACACAAAATAAGATGAATAAGTACTGAACATGGAATAGAGAAAGTTTAAAGATATTTTCTTAGAAAAATACTTTCCTCATGACCATCAAATAGATATGGAAATACAATTTCTAAGTCTAAGGAAAAAGGTGGATGAGAATGTCTCAAAGTATGAGGCTGACTTTACTTGGTTAGAAAGGCATGAAACATATTATATATGTAACCCATGGAGTAAGATTTATCAATTCATTTATGGGTTAAAACCATTTCTCCATTGATTATTAGTCTCAAAATCCTTCTTATTGTATGAATATATTGTCTGATGCGCTGTCAAGACAGAAAAGGAATTCTCTATGTCTTATGACTTTAAATCTTAGAAAGAGAAAATGGGATCTTCTGCACACTCTGGAAATAGAAATAAGGGTAAGAAAGGAAATTTTGAATATCCATCCTATGATAAATGTGGGAAGAAACACCCTAGAAATTACCTTAAGAGAATGTGAGTCAATTATAAGTGTGATGAAAAAGGACACTAAGCTCGTGATTTCCAGGGGATGAAGGATGTTGTCAATGTTGAATGCCATAATTGTAGAGAAAAGTGGCCTTATGAAAATTAATGTCATAAGCACCAAGGGAACAAATCTCAGAAAAGGCCAAGGGAGAAAGTCCAAGCTTATGCAATCACTACTACTAAGGTAGAAGCTTCAAAAGACGTGGTGGCAGATAATTTAATGGTTTTCTCAAGATTAGCCAATGCTTTATTTGATTATGGATCATCTCATTATTTCATATCTTCCTAGTTTTCTAAGAAAATTAGATATTTTCAACTTGACTTAACAAGGGAGTTATCAGTAAAAACACCTAAGGGATGTATCATCGCAACACAGTTTTGTGAATACATTCCCATCAGAGCATATAAATGTTCTTTATATGTTGATATCATCGTCATACCCATGATTTAATTTTATATAATCCTCCGAATGGATTGTCTTTCAGACCATGATGCAAAAATTTATTGTATGAAGAAGGAGGTTACAATTTTCGATGATGACAAAGAGTACCTTATCTTTAGAGAAGAAACGTCACCATCTGATTCTTATCTAGATCCACCCCCTGTATCTCTATTAAACTCAATTATTGGGGAGGAAGAGAATGAAATATTTTTGGGTTAGGAAAATAATGTTCTAATAGAGGACGTACCTATAGTGAAAGAATATGTTGGTGTGTTTCCAGAGGATCTACCTAGACATCCTCCAGAACAAGAAATTGAGTTTTCCATTGATTTAATTCCTGGTTCAAGGCTCATATCAAAGAACCCTTATAGTATGAACATTGTGGAACTAGTGTAACTAAGGAAACAACTAGAGGAATTGAGTAATAAGGGATTTATTTACCCTAGTTTTTCTCTATGGAGAGCCCATGTCCTTTTTGTTAAGAAGAAAGACAAATCTATGAGGTTGTGCATTGACTACAGGGATATCACTGAAGTAATAATATAGAACATGTATCCCCTACCTCCCATTGATGATTTATTCGACCAAATTCATGGAGCTCAATATTTTTCCAAGATTGACCTTTGATCTGGATATCATCAGTTGTGTGTGAGGATGGAAGAAATTCCAAAAGCAGAATTTCAAACTAGGTATGGGCATTGCGAGTTTACAGTAATGCCTTTTGGATTGACTAATGAACCCTCTTTTTCATGGATCTAATGAAGAGAGTTTTCAAGGAATATCTTGATGACTTTTTAGTGATATTTATTGATGATATCTTAGTATAGTCCAAAAGCTGTGAAGATCATGAAAATCACTTGCACATTATTCTAAAGACTCTTAGAAGAAATGAATTATATGGGAATTTTAGCAAGTGTGAATTTTGGATCCAAGAGATTTCTTTTATTGGCCATATTGTCTCTAAGGATGGAATATCTATTGATCCTTCAAATACCAGGGCAATCCAAGAATGGCCAGCACCGATGAGTATAATTGAGGTATGCAGTTTTATTGGTTTAGCAGGTTATTATCGATGTTTCATCCAGAATTTTTCCTAGTTGGATAATCCATTAACCAAGCTCACATGTAAAGCGGGTGATTTTTTTTGGAAAAAAGAGTGTGAAGAATGTTTTGAAGAACTGAAGATAAGATTAGTCAATGATCCTATATTGACTCTACCATCAGGGAACTATGGGTTTGTTATTTATAGTGATGCTTCAAAGAAAGGACTTGGTTGTGTCCTTATGCATAATGATAGAGTTATTTACTATGAATCACAACCACTAAAAATCCATGATCAAAACTATCCAACTCATGATCTTGAGTTAGAAGATATAACCTTTTCTCTGAAAATTTGGAGACACTATCTCTATGGGGAAAAATTTGGGATTTATACTGATCAAAAGAGTTTTGTAGTATATTTTATCACAAAAATAACTCAACATGAGGAAAAGGTGATGGATTGAACTACTCAAGGATTATGATTTCACTATAAACTACCACCTGGGAAGGAAAATAAGGTGGATATTGCTTTGAGTAGAATGGATCATGGAGTTTTGAACAAGATGAGAGTTGAAAGGGATATTATTTTCATGGATATAGTAATGATTGATATGGGAATAACTATGGAAGGTGAAACATCAATAGATTTTTAAATGGTTGCCAAACCATCTTTACTAGAAAGGATAAAGAGTTCTCAGACTCATGATGAAGAGTTTCAAAAGAATTTTAAAGCTGTGAATTATGGGATATTGAGTGAATTCATATACAAAGATGGAATTTTAAAAATTGGGAAGAGAATTTGTGTTACCGATATACCTGATCTAAAAATGGAATTGTTGGATGATTCTCATATATCAAATTTCTCTATACACCCTAGTAGGACTAAGATTTATAGAAATTTGAAGGAACATTTTTGGTGGGACAACATAAAGAGGTAAATTGCTGATTTTGTTTCAAGATTTATGGTTTGTCAACAAGTGAAAGCAGGAAGGAAACAACATTCATAAGTCATGTAACCTCTTCCCATACCTGAGTGGAAATGGGATAATATTACAATGGACTTTGTCATGGGGCTACCAAAGACTCCTAGAAGGAATGATGAAATATGTGTCATTGTTGATCATCATACCAAGTCAACACATTTTCTTTCTATAAGAGAAGATTTACCACTTGAACGTATTGAAAGACTATATATTAATGAAGTTTTAAGTCTTCATGGAGTACCACTATCGATTGTTTCTGATCATGATCCCCATTTTACATCAAGATTCTAGAAAAGTATTCATAAGGCCTTAGATACTGGACTTCGTTTGAGCACTACCTACCACCCTCAAACTGATGGACAATCAGAATAGACTACTTAGACCTTAGAAAACATGTTGAGATCTTTCTCACTTGAATTTAAAGGTATGTGCGATCAATATTTACCTCTGGTAGAATTTTCCTATAACAATAGCTTCTATTAAAGTATTCAGATGACACCATATGAAGCGTTATATGGCAAGATATGTCACACACCAACTTGTTGGTATGATGCGGGTGAAAGAAAACTCGTAGACCCATAACTTGTTGAGGAAACGATGGAAAAGGTGAAGGTTATCCAAACCCACATCAAAGAAACTCAAAGTAGGCATAAGATCTATGCCGATAACCGAATGAAGGATTTTTAATTTCAGGTAAAAGATCATATTTTCTTGAAGGTATCTCCATGGAAGGGAGTTATACGATTCAGTAAGAAGGGTAAATTAAGTCCAAGGTACATCGGACCTTTCGAAATTCTAGAACAAATTGGGGTTGTAGCTTACCATTTGGAAATGCCTCCAAGTCACTCCGAAGTTCATGATGTGTTCCATGTATCACTGTTGAGAAAATACATGCCTGACCCAACTTATGTACTCAGCTATGGGGAAATTGAACTGGAACCTGATCTGTCATATTGTGAAGAGCTTATCATAATTCTTGATACTAGAGAACAAGTGTTGAGAAACTGGATGACTCGTCTGGTCAATGTTCAATGGAGAAATCATAATATGGAAGAGAAAACTTGGGAACCAGATGAACTTATGATGAAGAACCACCCGAATCATATTATGCAGAAATATTTTAGAAATATCAAGGGAAAAATTATTTTAAGGAGAGGAGAATGTAACATCCCAAGCTACTACAGTACATTTCCATTAGAATAATGCAATATCTTGCATTGTACGCAACTTCGAGATTTTAACACAACACGACCAATAAAACTATACATTATGAATAGTAATACACACTTTTTGAAATTTTATAAATTTTATTTTTCAAAATGGACTTCATTTTTGATTTTGTAATATCAAAATTTTCTTAGGGTGAATTTTTGGAATTTTTCTGAAAACGTTCAATTTTTTTATGAATTTTGAAAAACATTGTGTTATTGGTTAAAACCAAATTTTTTATTTAAATAATTATTTATTTTATTTAAATTTATTTTAGGTAAAAATAGATACATAATAACTATATAATTTCAATGTAATTTATTGGAGTCATTTTATAATAATTTTAGATATATAATAAATTTTATTGATCTTTTTACCGTCTTTTTTCCACCTCCTAGGAGCATTTGAAAATTTGCATAAAACTAAATATTACAGCTTCTGTGAGTTGAATTTCAAAAAATCGAGAGACATGGTTGACATCAGTAAGTAAAATGTGGTTCAATAAGATGAAAATAAGTTTTGGTGAATAGTAATTGTTTACTTTAATTTACCACGGTTAAAAGTAAATATGGTAATTAAGGGTAAAAATGATATTATAAATACCCTAAAACTTGTCCTAATTATATTGGATAAGTGTAATTCGACCAAAAACAACCTTAGGGATAAAATATTATCCACTTTGGTTCACTTGGATTAGATTAGAACATTTATTATTATTTTATTTAAAGAAGAGTTAAAAGAGTTAAATTCAAAGTTTAGTAACTAAACCATTTTTAATATAAGGTTATACATAAGATAAATTCGACTATAAATATTCATTATAAATATAAAAATATTTCCTATATAATGGTATTTTATTAATAATTTTTAGACATTATATAATTTAATTTATTTATGACACAATGATGATGCAATAATTTCCATATTAATGAGAGATTAAAATAATTGATATTATTAATATAAAAATAAATGTAACTGGAGACTTTTGATGAATTAAAATAATATTCTAGGTTAATATTACATGTTTGGGATGATTAAATAATTTTTTTCTAACTAATAATGCTTTTATGGCTTTCAAAAAAAATCAAATACAAAATAGTGTCAGAATAGACATAATTGAGTTTTTAAAACAAATACTATATTATTTATTGATATAAAATTACTAAAAATATAAAGTTTGTAAAAAAGACTTATATAATATTATATATATTAATAATTAACCACTTGGGGTTCTCCTGGCTTGTTATAGTATGTTTATTAACCATACAATATAAAAATACCAGGAGACATGATAAATGTCAAAATATTTAACTAATAGATAAATATAAAGGATAAGGTTAATATGGTGACCTAAACTTATCTAAAACCTATTAGTTGGGAGGTGTTCGACCCATAACCACCTTATCTTCAAAATAATTCACTTTGTATTCATTAGAAACTGAAAATGTTTTTATTATAAAATAAATTTTCAAGCTTTTCCAAAAGTGACCCTCACCTCTCTTATAAAAGGGTACTTCACCTTCTCTTAATTTTAAACCTCCAAAGCCATTTGGCTCAGCAACCCCTACACAAATATCCTACCAACTTTCTTCACTTCATCCTAGATGCCTTCCTTTGGTCAGAAAGCCAACCTAATGATCCATTTTGATCAAATCAAAAGGAAGAACCTGAAGAAGAGGTAAATATTTTATCACCTCTTTCAAGTTCTTTTCTTCTTCCACTTCCTCTTTCTTAGATTTTTACATTATAAAATAAAAACTTTAGTTTCTTATATATAATTTTATGTTACTATAAATATGGTAGAACCATATTCATTATTTTATCCATCCTATAAATGAAAAAGTCACCATACGTGCTTACGTACGGCTTACCATCTCCTCGTTGTGGTGTAGTTTCTTATCCAAACACTTAATTATTTTGGATGGGTATAGTAATGAATATAAATGATGTAAATAATAAATATAACATTTTAATGATTATTTATATATAATATACCATCCAATAACAAATATTTTCACTATCAATATAATGATATTATCGCTCGTGCGTATGTACAGATTACCGTCTCCACGAACGCGATGAGATTCATTCCCCGTCATAATAATTCAAGAATAATTTTCATTTTATGATTAAAAATAATGTTTATGAACATAATATCATTATTTTTATGAATCAAATACATCCAATACATAACAAACATGGATTACATAACCAAGCATATAAAGGAAAACGAATCAGTTGACACCCAAAATGATGATACTACCGAAATATTATTAACAAAGAAATATTAGAGGGTCATATATGATATCAAATTTATGTATATAGTTCTTGTATAATTTAATAAAAAGGATTTAACTATTATAACTGAGGTTAACGTACCCTCATCCAATGAAATGTACAATGTAAGAGTTAATTTCACAATCTCTTTATTATCCGAGGTTGTTTTTACGTAAGTATCTACTGAGACATCTTTATCATCCACAAATGTGTTTTCTTAAAAATTTATTTCAAAACATTTTTAATATTTATGAGATGATATGTTAAAGTAATTTAAAACCTTATTTGACCTTACATGTTTTTAAAATAATCTTTTCTTCATTTTCCAAACAAGGTACTTTATGACCTTTTTTGACAAAATTAAGGTAAAAATGTTTTTTTAAATTATACGGCAGGTGTAGCTATTTTCTGCTATTATAACACCATCGAAGCTTCCTTTACAATATTATAAGAATGTTTTCAAAATAAATTTTTTCTTTTATTATTACATGACTTCAAAATTATTTCAAAATAGAAAGAGGTTTTTATTTCAAATAGTTTTTATTTCATCTATGTCAACATCCTTTGATGGATTTTAAACTTGTTTGAAGTTGATTTATTTTGATACAAATATTCCATATTGAATTGAAGGTTTTGTGATATGATTGACTTTGGATATGTTATATTTATACCATTCATGGTTTATGGTTAATGTATTAACATTTCGTTTGATATTTTTAATACGATTGTTTATATTATGATTAAACCTTTTCAAATGAGGAATGCATTGGACTTCGTAAGTGAAGGGTGGACCCGCTATAGCTCCTTGATGCATCGGTAGGTCTCATGAGACAAACTGGTGTCATGGCACAAGGCCTTGACAAAATCTTATTTGTAGTCTTGGTAGAAGGCCTTGACTATGTGGTTATGAAGTCTGACATTATGAATCCTATTATTGTGAAAGTGGTTATTGATATTTCATGTGATTATTCGACTAGTAGAATATCCATGTTATTAACTAAATATAATTATTTGATTTTATATTTTCAATATTATTATGAAGTTTATGTTTAAAAGGCTTTTGTTTTTTATTATACATTACCTTAAATATTTATGCTTATTTATGAAAGTTTCCGCTATATTGTTTTCCTTAATGAGAATATGAGCTCAGCCATTTCTATGTTTAATTTTTCCCAAGATGTGAAGACGTATTTTATTATTGACCTATAAGGATATACTAAGAATATAAGTGTGTTTAAAAATGGGACAAAATGTTGTTGATGTTTTTATTTCATGATGTAATGTTAAACTTTTGAATGTATCTAGTACTTCCAAGGCTACTAAACTGATCTATCTTTTGAGACATGATTCCTTTTATCATGCCAATGTTTTGTAATAATGTACCGAATCTAGGTAACTGTGGTCGGGGTGTTACATAGAATCCAAAAATGAACCCAAAGGAGATAGAAAAGGGGTCCAAAAAAACCACCAATCGAGATACCTCTCAAAAGAGAGAATGCCAAAAAAGAAAAAAAAATAAAGCCATCTCATAAACATGAAATGTATATAACCACAAAGTGAACATTTTTACATGAAAGGAGTTAAACATCAAATAACTTGAGGTACTCAGAATGTATCTATGAGTCACTTTCTCAGGTACTCTCCTCCACACCACCATGTCACCACAAGATAGGAACCAAGGGGATAGAATGCCCGTGAAACACTTTCTTTTTGCGGTCTTGGATTTCCACAGGCCACTCCTCAAAGGTCACATCTTCATCAACATTGATCTCTCCCCATTCGATGGCATGAGAACATCATGAAGATAATGAAAGAGCTGTGACACATGAAAAAAAACAGGTATTTGACTCATCTCTGGGGGAGGTGCTACTCGATATGCCACGACTCCAACACGAGCCAACAATTTGAAAGGCCCAACAAACCGAGGAGAATGATTACTCCCATGACCAAAACTTCACTTCCCATGATGGGGTTTACCATAAGAAACCCGCGATCCCCAGAATCAAACTCCAAAGGTCTTTTCCTTTTATCAACATACGATTTCTAATGATCCTACACTATATTCATCCTCTCATGAATCACTTAAACCATCTCTGCCGTATTCATCACTAGTTCTAGTCTGAGAATTTTTGAATATTTGACCCCAGTCTAACACATCTAAGAACAAAAAGGTTGGCCATACAAGGCTTCAAACGACGCCATACCAATGGTTGAGTGAAAACTATAATTTTAAGCGAACTCCACTAAGGGTAAGTGCCTAATCCATGACCCTCCAAAATCTAGGACACAAGAGAGAAAAATGTATTAAAGAGTCTGGATAGTATGATATGTCTGATCATCCATCTACAGATGAAAAGAAGTGCTAAGGAATAGCTAATAACCAAAATAATGCTAGAGACCACTCCACACCCTAGAGGTAAAATGAGGATCTTGATTGGAAATGATCATCCTCAAGACTCCGGGGAGTCTCACCACCTCCTCCAGATATTGCCTCGACAAAAATTCCACTAAGCTCGACTCCTTGATCTCTATGAAGTGGGATGATTTTGTTAAATGATACACTACCACCCAAATAGATTCATGTCCTCCCTGAGTTTGAGGTAAACCCGTAACAAAGTCCCTTGATAATTCCTCCCACTTCCACTGAGGAATATATAATGGAAAGAGAAAACCACCGGGGGAACGATGCTCAACTTTTACCTTCTGGCAGAAAAAACATCGAGACACAAACTCCACAATTTCACGATTCAGCCTAGACCACAAATAATGACTCTTCAAGGATTGGTGCATCTTTGTCACACCAAGATGTACCACTAAAGGAGAAATATGGAACTCTCTGAGAACCATCACACATATCACCAAAGGAGAAAAAATCCTTCCATGATACAACAACCAATGGTGTTCATCCTCAGACCAAACATCAGGGGCCTCACCACAAATAACACGATCTCTCCATACCTCCACCTCTAGATCCCCCAACCACAACTCTTCCACCTACTACACCAAATATGACTATACTGTCATCTGAAAAAGACAACCTATGCCCCCAAATTCTCCCATATCGAAGTGTAATGCTGAATGTTTTTCCATTACTCTCTGGGAATCACTAGATTCACCCACTGCATCACTATGTGACTTACAGATCAGCGCGTCAGCTACAACATTCCCCTTCCCAGGTGTATATGAGATTTCGAAGTTTTATACCAGTAAGAACTCCATCCACCGATCCAATCTCACATTTAAGTCACACTGGGAGAAAACATACCTTAGGATCTTATGATCAGTGAAAACCAAAAATCACTCGCCAATGAGGTAATGTCTCCACAAATTTAGAGAAAAAACAATATCCATCAACTCAAGACCATGGGTGGAATAGTTATGTTCATGGGGACACAACTATTGAGACCCATAAGAAATGACTGATCTCTACTGCATCAAAAAATAGCCTAACCCTAGATGTGAAGAATCATAGAAAACAACAAAATGAACTCCCTCTGATGGAAGAAAAAGAATTAGATCACTTACCAACTTCTCCTTCAGATACTATAAAGCCATCTAAAACTGATCAGTCCACACGAACACCTGATCCTTCATGTTCAATGCTGTTAGAGGAGTCAAAACCCGAGAGAAATTGACTATGAACCTCCTATAGTAGCCTGTGAGACCAATGAAATTTTGCACCTCTTCCACTGTCTTTGGAGCTTCCCAAGACCCAAATACTTATCTCTTTGATGGATCCAAAAATAATCCTATATGGGACAATACATGCCCCATGAAACAAACTTCTTGAGCCCAAAGATCACACTTCAACAACATCCTGAAAATCTATTTCTGATGATGAAATCCAAAAACAGAATGCAGATGCTCTACATGATCCTCCTTAGACATGGAGTACACATGGATTTTGTTGATGAAAACCACCATGAACTTATCTAGGAACTCATAGAACACAACGTTCATCAATCCCATGAACACAACTGGAGCATTCGTCACACCGAATGACATTACAAGAAACTCATAATTCCCATGACGACAACAAAAAGTAGTCTTCAAGATATCCTCATATTTCACATGAATCTAATGATATCTTGACAACAATTTGATATTTGAGAACAAACATACACCCTTTAGTTGATCAAAAAAATCATCAATCCATCGAAGAGGATATCAATTCTTCACTGTCACTTTTTTATGCAACGATAATCTATACACAACCGCAAAATCTTGTCACCCTTCTTTATAAACAAAACAGGTTCACCCCATGGTGACACACTCGGCTAAAAAAACCACACTATAACACACCATCAAGATGTATACATAGGTCTTGTAACTTAGAAGGGGCCATCCTATATGGATACATAAAGATAGGATATGCTCCAGGTTGTAGCTCGATCCCAAACTCGATCTCTCATTGAGGGGGTAGTTATAAAACCTCTTCTAGAAAGAAATCATTCTACTCTTCTATGACCCTATGAAAAAACAACTATTGAACCTATAAAGAACTTATAATTAGCTCAGCTATCAAGGACGATAAGGAAAAAATATTCCTCTGACCCATCCGAGGTTCTCTCTCACCAAAAAACACCGCTGACTCTCCCTCAACATTGAGGAAAACCACCTAACTCCTTAAGCAATACACTATTTCCCGCACCAAATACAACAAATCCATGGAAAGGATGAAATAATATGGTTGTATCCATAAACATAGGAAATATCCCCAAGAGCAGTGCTGTCCCACACTAGCTCACAGTCTCTACATACTTCAAACAAGTCAGCTCGACCTCCAACTAACGTAGTCAACGCCAAGGGAAATAGAATCCTCTCTACCTCAAGTACCAAATAATGGAAAAGGTTAGGTGATATAGAGGAGTGTGTCACTTCTGAATCAAAAAAGGAATACACCCAAGTAGAAAAAAATAAAAGGGTACCTCGAATGATGTTTGGCTCTCCTAGCACTGGCAACACTAACACATGAAGCTGGCCGCAATCTCCACTATTACCTCTCTGTCCCTGATGATGACCACTAACACGGTCGCGCTCTGCCCTCTAAGTAAGGGGAGCATCACAGGGCTATCCTATGCCTGCTCTATCTGCTCTCTCCTGATCCAAAGCTGGTGCAAACTACTGCTCCTGCATTGGATGGAACTGCCTCAACAGAGAAACCTAAAGAGGAACACCTGGTTCACGATGACTGCTCTAAATTTTTGGGCCCTCTCTCAGCTTATGACCTCATCCACCACAGAAAGAGTGCATTGTACCTTGGAATAGGTTGATATCCACATCCCCTGGAGAAACAAGATTCTGAGGGCTGGGATCTACCCCCGACCGAACATAAACTCTTCTTCCCTAAAAACCGAGAACCTCAGACCACAGCTCTGCTTCGTGAGGAATCATAAAGACTCCCCTCTCATGATGATCTGGTTAAGTCCAAATTTTTCTTGATGACCTATTCCCTCATCATCACCTCAAGGCATGTCTTCATCATAGAAAGGGTGACAATTCACTGGATCCCTGAATGCAAGGCCTCCTCAAAATGCCTCTCCCTGGCCTCCTCATCAGGCAATAGGTCTGAAGCATATCATAAAAGATTCCTGAAAAAGATACCAAACTCTCGCACATTGGAGCTCCCCTATCGAAGGGTAAGAAGCTCTGGGTGATGGGACACCTTTGCGATAGAATAAAGAAATTGAACACTGATGTTCTCTTAGAACTCCTCTCATGAGATCGTCGAATCCTAGCAATCCCTGAGTAAGAAGAACCACCATTGCCTATCTTCTCCATGCAATATAATCACAACCAATGACACACAGTGCTCCTTCTGAGCACAAATCGAACTGAATCCTATATCGACCTCCTCTAACCAGTCTTCCGTGACTGTATCTGAAATAATTCCCTCGTACTTCTATATAATCTAGTGTGGAAACTCTTATAGTTTCCTCCTCATAGTGTCATCACCATCAACCGCTACCATAAAGTGATCAGTTGGCATAGGTTGCTGGACATATTCTATGTGAACCTGATGTGGAGGTCGACCTAGAGCTATACCTGTAAAATAACAATCAGTTAGAGCTCATAAATATGGAATATGGAATACTCAACATTAATTAATTAATAGTTTTCTTTTATTCATTTTAGGTTAAACTATCCCAAGGTCTACCCATTCAAACACAGGCACAAAGAAGAATTATGTATGATCCTTTCCTTGGTATCTACCCTCCAACTAGAATCACCTCGTTTAGTATCCACTGTAAACTTAAAGGTCTGTGCATCAGATCACAGGAGGACCTAAACACCTATGTCTCAGCCGGTGTCTAGTGTTTACATCACTTTCTAAACATGACTTAAATCATTTCCCAACCAACCTATGCAACCTCATCTATTCCTAACACCAAACTCCACTCTATCCCTCAACCAGACCTCTGATACCACTCTATCAAGACCCCCTAACAACAAGGTGTACCCCTCCTGGTCTGGCAATGTGATAAGTGTGATAGTGACCCCTCGACTCCTGCTTTCAGTAGGCCCCAAGTTGTTGACTTGCACTGGGGGTATAGTAAAAACACGAATGAGAGGCATTACCATCTAAGAGAACACAGGAAATATAGAGAGATAAGATATAAACCAACTAAATCCAACTTAGACTACAATATAAAAGAAATCCCAAGTAAAAAAAAGTTGATGTCATGCAAGAACTACTACTACTAAACGGAAAAGTTGCATGTATCAATGGAAAGTAAAAACAACAACAACCACAAAGCCTAAACAACTCACGTAACCCCAAGCTAGTAGTAACCGAACTGATCTCCAACCTTCTCAAGTGACATGAAAAATAGTTTATATATACATAAGGGGAGTATAAAAATATACTCCATATGATCCTCCCTGAAGTCTCTCGTGAAAAAGTAAAGAAATCATGCTAAAGAATAATGAACAACAAGTGAAACTATATCATCACCTAAACAAGTATACTAAGTTCCCAGCCTCACTATGGATACTCTCACAAAGTATCACATATAAGAGTATATAATATTGTAAATAATATCAAGGGTACCCCGCTATTACTTCTCTACTGGTTTTCCACTTTGCCCCAATGTCGCACGTCCTAACCATCTCTCTCTAAAAAGGCTTGCCCACAGACACCTGGGCGAATCACCACAACATGAACCTCATGAAACAGTACCACCACATTTACATAAGAAAAGTAACCAGGTAGTTTCTAGGAGCCACCACAGATGCATAATGTATATCATACGTCGGTTATTGAACTCAATCCATTATAGCCCATACACTGAGTAAGGATCCTCAATCCATCATATCCTATACCCGTTACACCTATAATAGTCCATAGGAAACAATATCTAGAATATATGTGTGTGAATAACAACAATCCATTACATCCCTCTACACACATATATGGGAAAAACTAACCACTGTGCCTACCAGCACAAGTAACTACTAAGAGAAGAGAGTGGAGCCAAATGGGGTAGTCAGCCATCATCCTCCCACCTGAATGTTGGGGAAACCACCACCCAGGGATTAGAATACGTAAGGTGTCAGTTTCCCAAACTAATCGGGTGGAGTAGCGTATATAAAAAAAAGGTAAAAAATATACTATAGCTCACAACCACACTATGGGCATAACCTAGTCTTAGACTCAACTACATCTAACATCTCTCAAACTCCAAGCTGCCACTTCTAAGACTAGGTATCCTATAAGAACACAACCATTTAAAGATATTTATTACATTACATCATTCTCTTTTTATAAGTTTCACTTTATGTTAATTAAATATTTAAACACTAATTAAACATTAACAATTATATTTCATTAGAGACACACCCAAAGTCCACTATTCATTTAAATTTTAACCTCAACATTTCGTCTTAGCAAGCTCCAACCCCATGGGTTAACACCATTTATTAAATCATTTTAAAAAAAATTATTACTTTCCCATATTTCCAGGAATTATAGAAAAACATTCTAAGCTACTAAATAGAAGGGGATGAACTCGGTGAGTAGATGAACTACCCGTCAAGTATTTTCCACCTATAGCAAGAGCATAGACCCCCCCTCAACAAGCTAAACACAGAAAGCATGTGGAATGGCTAGGGTGTCTTTACCCCTTTTGGAAGGAGGGTAAGCAAAAATAGATTCCCTGATTAGTGGGGAAAGTAAAGAAGATAAACAACCAATAAGAATCATCAATAATCCAAAAATTCACATCCAACCAATTTCATCATCCCCGGTGTCCTCCTCAACACCCACACACAAAAACTAATGCATCTCGCCACTCTAGGAATCATCTTTTTCCACAACCAATGGCCTTACCTGCCCCCGCATTTCACAATAGCCATCCAGTCTTACATCACAACACAAGCATCAGAAAAAAAACATTATAACAATTGAGCTTCTGTCCCTTAAACAAGGAATCCAAACTTTAGACACAGTGAGCTCTCACTGCTCGAAGCATAAGGCTCCTAGAATTTCCAAGCAAGAGGGTAAATCAGACCCTATGAGGCATTACCTTTTAATCAAACAATCAGTTCTTTAATCCATCTAGAATTAAAAAATTTATAATTTGTAGGTTCCAAATATGGGTAACCTAAAAAACAAGGTATCATAGCTATCACAAATTGATTAAACATGATTACTACATCAATTTGATTAACATAAAATTACAACAACAACAAGATTCATTTACATGCCTCTTTATGTTTGATAATTAATTTACAATTAATCCCAGTTTTTGTTCTTTACCAATTTCCATCAAGAATGAAAAGCTGAACAAAGAAAGCATAGATATCACACTATCAAGAAAAAATGAGGCAATAACATATGATCAATATAAATTTATTTATCCAGTTTAAATTTTTAATAAGTCAATTACATTGGGATCCAGTGGGGTAAAAAATTCTAACTCTACAATTGCACATAAAAGAAAAGAGAAGAAACAAATCACCAACCTCAAAGGGTTTCCGATTATCTTTGAACAGACTAATAAAACAGATCACAATCACCTTTCTTGGAGGACAACATCCACCCGAGGATGCAGAGGCACCACCACACCAGCCAACATGCAAGAAAAGACCATTTGGAACATGAAGGGAGCATTCCATAAAAGGGAAAGGAGAAACAAAAAAGAGATGAACCCAAAATAACGATGATAGATCATACCTTATATCAAATATTGATTGATACTTCTTGGTTGCACCCAAACAGAGGGTGCACTTGCAGAAAGAAGAGATTTAAAGGGAACCAATCCAAGGAGTAATTTTTGATCACATGACTCATATAGGAAGGAAGGAAAGGTTTGAGCATCTCGTACTAGAGAACAAGGAGGAAGAACAAGGGAGGAAGATATCTCGTCCCTTTAGAAGATTTAATGGAGCAACAGTTTAAGGTACACTGGATTTTCCATTCAAATAGGGTCGCATTAAAATATCCCGTTTAAGCATGTAAAGGCATCCCAAACCATAGGAATAAGAGTTATGGGATTTGAATCAGCCTTAAATCACTTAAAAAAGTCTTTTAATGTGTTTAAAGTAAAAGAAAACATTAAATCAGTGAATTTGGAAAAATATAAAAAATTGAAAAAGGAAATATGAAACTATTCTAGAAACATTTTAGACACACCATGACACTTTAGACTCATCGTGACACTATAGACTCACCATGACACTTTAGACTCGCCATTTCTGTGACACAGTTACACTATAGATCTTTCGTTTCTGTGAGACCGTGACACTGTAGATCTTCTATTTATATGACACCGTGACATTTTAGATATTCCATTTCCATTACACTGTGACACTGTAGATCTTCTATTTATGTGACACCATGACCTTGTTCATAAAACTGGAAATGATATTCACAGAACTTGAAATTTGGAAAAGTGTTGGGGATGAGTCACCTTGACCTCCCAAAACACCTCAACCACCATATTTCACCAAGGGAATGGACCAGAGAGGTCTGGGCCATTACTTAAGAATTATACCCATTCCACATGAACTTCCATACTCATATATAAGTATACCGATCGTGAAAACCAAGGAAACAGATGCTCTCGAGCAATAAAATTGTATCTTATAATTCATAAGAAATACAATAAATGAAATTAATAAAATTATAATAAATAAAATACATGTAGAGAAGGTTATAAATTAATTAATTAATGAATTTAATTTCATTATCCCAGATGTTAAGGTCTTTTTCATTATAAATTCAGACATAAGATAAGGGGTTTCATCCAGAACCTCCATTTTCATTTGGGTTATGTTTCCTTCCTCTATACACCAAAATAATTCTTCATTAATTTTATGTACTTATTAAAAATTATGTGTATACATTCCAAAATTATTTTTCCAGATCAATTCATTTTTATTTTATAATAAATAATTTTTTTAAGGTTTCCTTTTCAATTCTTCCCGATACACAAGCCCGACTAAATGTAACATCTTGATTTTCTCCATTTTCAAGTACACTACATAATTAGTTTTGAGAAACAATTATTTTTATTAAACAACTAATTTTTTTCTGGAAAAATATCTTTGTTCATTACTAGTATTATACTAACAATTATGAAAAAAAATTATTTTTCTAAAATAACAATTCATTGTAAAGTAAAAGGGGTATTTCTCTCAAGAATTCCTAGATGATTTTATTTCAACACCTCGATTTAATTTTATGATTTATTGAGATTTATATATTATTAGTGTCATCTGCTATATGTTATTAAATGGTTTATGATAGGTTTGACTGCTATCTAGATACTATTCACCATGCTACTCAGATTGGTAAGTGATTGTGATTACAAATTATGGAAAATTATTTACATTTCATATGTTCATGGTATTTATGTTTAGACCCATTAATTTTACGAATTCATTGGATATAGAAAGTGAGGGGTAGGTCCTTATATATCCCCTCGATGCATCAGTAAGTCTCATGAGACACAACAAAATTTGGCTTTGGATGAGACCTTACCCTAGTATTTTCAGACATCTTGGCCAGGGCTTTGATGATTTGTTTCATATTTTTGACAATATGAATTCCCTCATTATGAAATTAGTAATTGATAAACCATGTGATATTTTACTAGTAGAATATACATGATTAAGGTTAATTCTTTTATGATCATTTATATGGATTTATTTTCTTAACTTTCATTCTTGCCATCTTATGGTCAGGTTTTTTAAAGGAATGTATTTTTAGTTATAACTCATGCCTAATGTTTATGTTTATGATAAATTTCAATTTATTACTTACCCTTAATGATAATCTGAAATCCCCCCTTTCTTATGTTTTATTTTTCGCCATGATGTGAAGATGGATTTTATTATGAATGTCTTTCATGTATAATCTATGATTTTATGGGTGTTTCCAAGTGAGTTTCAATGTTATTTTTTCCTCCAAGTTGAAATGTAAATATTATATTTTAACCTTGTTTTCCAAAATATACTAAACTATTTGTTCCTCCGAGATGTAATTTCATTGTAAACATACCCGTGTATTAATTTAAGGCATCAACACTGGGCAACTGGTTTCAGGGTCTTTATAGTTGGTATTAGAGGAAGTTTATTAGAAAACTTGTAAACAATATTTAAAAAACATATATTAGGGAACTTATCCCTAAGATAAAATTTTAGTATAATCATACAAGAAACAACCTAGAATTTTGGTAATGTAGTGATTATGTGTATCTTCCTAATAATACATACCTATATAGATAGTATAAGTGGAGGTAGTTCTAGAATATATATACCTAGGAGTAACAACTTTAACATGGTGTCATGGGCCTGAATTGGTTCAATCTGGTTCATTAAAATGGGCCTTACTATGAACCTAGTTTGAAACTCTAGGGGGATAGTCTTAAGATAGTTCACATTTTCTTTACAAACCACTATGAATGATTTAAAAGTAAAAATTTCCTCAAAGAAACTATGTTTATGATTATGATATTAGATATGCATAAAATTTTAATTTATGTTAAGTGTTTTTCTAGTTTAAGATTATACATTACAATTCATAACCTTATCTAGTGTATGCCATTATTTAGAATTGGCTCCTAGCGGAATGAATGGAAACTATATCAAAGCATGTATCCCATGTAGGGATTTCCCTATAATACAAGATAATGATGTCGATATTAGAGATAAAACTTGTGTTGATCAACATATAACTATTCTGGGACAACTGACTTAGGTTATGAACAATAACCTTACTCGTATAGAGAATCCCAATCCATAATGTGGAGGAGTAATGTTAGAAAACTTTATGCGACAACAAACTTCATCATTCAATGGGACTAGGAACCTATTTCTAGCTGAGTAGTGGATAAGTTCCTTAGAAAAGATATTTCTTTGTTTGGGAAGTAACAAAAGGGAGTAGGTTGTCATAATAGTTTATCGCCTATTGGGAGATGCAGATCAATGGTGGTCACTAATCAGAAATAAAAAGGAGTAGGAAGAAATTACAAATATATAATGAAGGGATTTTAAGGAAATATTCCTATAAAAATATTTTCCATGAGAAAAAAGAGTGGGTTTGAAAGAAAACTCTTGAATCTAAGGAAAAAAGAGGATGAGAATGTTGAAAATTTTGAATCCAACCTTACAATGATAGGAAGGAATGACATAGACTAAATATATAATCCAAGGAGAAATATTTATCGATACTTTATTGGTTTAAAAACATTCCTCCAAAGAGCATTGCTTTCCCAAAATTTCTCATCATATGAAGATATAATCTAATGTTCTATCAAGATAGAGAAAGAATTATCTATGTTTTATGACTTTAAGGGAAAGCAAGAGAATAAGAGGGTTGAAGAGGAAAGAATGGATAAATGGAATAATAAAAAATTGAGTTTTCATATAGGTGATACTTGTGGAAGAAGACACCCCAAAGACTTTTTAAACGAAAAAGTATTTTGTTACAAGTGTAGAGAAAAAGTCCTCTAAGCCTGTGATTCCAAGGGAATGAAATAATCTACCAATGTTCAATTCTACAATTATAGGTAGTTGGGACATGATGATTTTTTTGTTCAAAGTGTTAAGGAAAATTTTCTCAACAAAGGCCATGGGAGTAAAGAAAAGATTTTGTAATCCAAACTATTGAGGTTGATGTACTTAATGATGTGATGGCATGTACTTTAATCATTTCCTCAAACTTAGCCAATGATTTATTTCATTTTTGAATCATTGTATTCATTTATATCTTCCCAGTTTTCTTTAAAAATTAGATATTTCTAATTATCGTTAACAAGGGAGTTGTCAGTCAAAACTTCTAGGGGATGTCTGATTGAAAAAAATATGCATTAGGAAGTTCCCATTATGGCATGTTAATGTGATTTATATTTAGATTTTTTCATCATAACTATGGTCAAATTTGAAATAATCCTTGGAATGGAATGGATTTCAAAGTATGATATAAAAATCTATTTCAAGAAGAAGGAAATTATGATTTTTGAGGAAGGAGTAGAATCCCTTATCTTTTGAGTAGAAAGATCACCATATTATTCTCATCTAGATCCAACCCCAATAGATCTAATAAATGAAATTATTAGGGAGGAAGAGAAAACATAATCTATAGATAAGGAAATAAATATTAAAATTAGGGATATACATAATTTAAAAGAATACATTAATGTATTTATAAAGGATTTACCTAGAAATCCTCTAGAGAGAGAATTTGAGTTCTATATTAATTTAATTCTTGGTTCAATACCTATATAAAAGTCTTATTATATAATGAACCAAATACAATTTCTAGATTTAAAGAAAAAACTAGAGTAATTGAGTGATAAAGTATTTATTCACCCTAGTGTTTCTCCATGGGGATCCCCTATTCTACTTGTCATGAAAAACTATGGATCCATGGGGTTATGCATTAACTATAGAGAAATTAGTGCTATTATAATAATGAATAAGTATCCCCTACCTTATATTTATGATTTATTTGATCAATTTCATGGATGTCATTATTTTTCAAATATTGATCTTTGATCTGGATATCATCATTTGCGTGAAAAGAAGGAACATATTCCAAAGACAATATTTAGAACTAGGTATGGACATTACGAGTTTATAGTAATTCCATTTGGACTGACTAATGCACCCTCATTTTCATGGATCTAATGAATAGAGTATTCAAGGAATATCATGACGACTTTTTGTGTGGTATTTATTGATGATATCTTAGTAGAATCCAAAATCTATGAAGATAAATATAGTCACTTGAGGATTTTTCTGAAGACTCTTAGAAGAAATGAATTATATGGAATGTTTAGAAATTGTAAATTTTGGCTCCAATGAGCTTCTTTTCTTAGCAAATTTTTCTTAAAGGATGGAATATTCGTTGATCCGTTGAAGTAAAAGGCGGTTCCAGAATGGCCTGCAACAATGAACATAATCATGGTACATAGTTTTATTTATTTAGTAGGTTATTATCAACATTTTGTTCAGAACTTTGTTTTATTAGATAACCCATTAACTAAACTCACTCATAAAGGGGTCAAGTTCATATGGAAAAAATAATGTTAAAAATGATTTAAATAATTGAAGAAGAGGTTAGTGAATGCTACAATCTTGACTCTACCATCGAGAAATGATGTATTTTTGATTTATAGTGATGTATCAAAGAAAGGACTTGGCTATGTCCTCATGCATAATGATAAATTTATTTTTTATAAATAAATGGAGTTAAAAACTCATGAAAAAAACTATCCATCTCATGATCTTGAGTTAGCAGCTGTAATATTTCTTCTGAAGATATGGAGACACTATCTCTATTGTGAAAGATGTGAGATATATATATAGATCACAAGAGTTTTAAATATATATATTATCACATAAAGAAATCAACATGAGGAAAATGATATTTTTTAAACTACTCAGGGATTATGATTTTTCAATACACTACCACTATGAGAAGGTGAATAAGGTAGATAATGCATTGAGTAGGAAGGATCATGGAGTTATAAAAAAAATTAGGATTGATAAGGACCTTATGTACCTAGATCTAGAAAATATGGATATGGGAAATATCACGGAAGGTGAAACAAAATTACTTTTTCAACTAGTTGACAAACCATCTTCACTAGAAAGAATTAAAATTTCTCAATGTGATGATGAGAATAATCAAATGAAAATCAAAGCTGTGTATGATGGAAAGTTTCTAGACATCATGTGTGAGGATGATATTATGAAATTTGAGAGGAGGCGATGTGTTCCATTTATACCTAAACTAAAAAGGGAGTTATTGGATGATTCCCATATCTTGAATTTCTCTATACACCCTGGTAGCACTAAGATGTATAGAGATCTGAAGGAATATTTCTGGTGGGACAATATAAAGTGAGAAATTTCTGATTATGCATTAAGATGTTTAGTTTTCCAATAGGTGAAGGCTAAAAGACAAGATCTTAGAGGTGTCACACAACCTCTACCTATTACTGCATTTAAATGGGATGACATACATATGGATTTTGTAACCATATTACCCAATGCTCTAAGAAATATTGATGTAATATGGGAGATTGTTGATCGACTTACCAAACCTACACATTTCCTCGTTATAAGGAAGGATTTTCCATTAGAGAAACTTCCACGACTCTATATTAATGATATTTTAAGACTTCATGGAGCACATATTTCTATTGTGTATTACATTGATGCATGATTTACATTGATATTATGGAAAAATATTCTGAAATCTCTGGATACTTAGCTTCATTTGAGTATTTATTATCACCCTCAAACTGACAGGCAGTTTGAAAGGACCATTCAAACATTAGAAGACATGTTAAGATCATTCTACCAATACTTTCAAGGTATGTGGGATTAATATTTTTCTTTTTTAGAGTTATCCTACAATAATATTTTCCATTAATGTATTGAAATGAAACCATATAAAGCATTGTATAGAAAAATATGTCATAGACCAACATGTTGAGATGAAGTTTGTAAAAGGAATCCTGTAGGCCCAGATCTTGAAGAAGAAACCACAAAGATGGTAGATACTATTCAAAACCATATGAAGGTGACTCAATGTAGGTAAAATTCCTATTCTAATAATCTAATGAAGGATAAATAATTTCAAGTGTGAGAAAACATTTTTTTTGAAAGTACTCCTTGGAAGGGTGTTGTAAAATTTGAAAAGAAAGGGAAACTGAGCCCCGGATACATTGGTCCTTTTAAAATACCAAATAAAATAAGATATGTGGATTATCATTTGAAAATGATGCCTTTCCTTTATAAGGTACACAATGTGTTTCATATCTTTTTGTTAAGGAAGTACATGATAGACCCAACACATGTCCTCAATTTTGAAGGAATAGAATCAAAACCTGACTTATCTTACTGTGAAGAGTCTATCTAGATTCTGGACAGTAAAGAATAGGTGTTGAGGAATCAGAGGACTTGACTTGTAAAGGTAATTTGAAAAAATCATAAAATTGAAGATGTGATGTGGGAGCCTAAGGATATCATGATGAAGAACTACCCAATACTTCTTATGGGGTTACAATCTGGATATTCTGAGGATGAAATTTTTGTAGGAGGACAGAATGTAATGAACCTGAACTATATAAATGAAATTTCCCTTCTTATGTTTATTCCATATATTATAAATCACATAAAATCACTTAGAGAACATAATACAAACCTTATAAATGAATAATAAAATAAAAATTAGATATTTATAGAAGTTAAGGAACCCATACCAATGAAATAGTAACTTGACCTTAGGAATAGTAATATAGTTCTTATGAATAGTAAACAGTCAAATGAATAGTAACCTCACCCATGAAATTACTAATAAAATTTAGGAATCTTATAAATAAAACTATGATATAATTATATAATAGTGTTAGTAAATGAATATTTTAAAAATTATTAATTATGTGGCGGTATTTTTGTAACTCATAAATATTTAACTACAATTTTATAATTAATAAAATTATTTAGAAGAAAATTTATTTTCCTAAAATGTATTCAGAAATTAAATTTTTTTATGTCTTATTATTTTAGGATAATTTTAGGGAAAATTAGTGATTTTTGGAATGTTTTATAAAATTAGTCATAAATTTAAAATATGTATTTTTCGAGTAAATGATAGATTTAATTAGAAAATAAATTTCCCATATTTAGAAAATTGTTTTCATAAAACGGAGTAAATTTTTGAATTCTTCACATCAAAAAATTATTAGGTTGGTTTTTTTGGATTTTCATAAAATACATGAATTTTTGGTGAATAGTAAAATACAGTAAGTTACGGTATAAATACATTATAAGTAAAATACAATATTACTGGAGTCATGAATGAAGTAAAAACCATAATATAAAAGGTACCATAATTATTTTAATATATTTTATGGTAATTATCAAACTATTCATAGTATTGAGCCAAAAATAATAAACAAATGAATTAAATATTCAAAAATCACTCGTCTCCTCCGCTGTAAATACCACCCCTCACCACCACTTCTCCTCAAACACCCAATCCTTTTAGCCTAGTCAAATTTCTACCCAATATTCTCAGAAAGACTATCACCCATTTCCAAGAGCTCTTGGTCCCATAAAAATATCAAAACCCATCCCTTTAAAGAGGTTCTCGAGGAGGAGTATTCAAGAGGCAATATCTGCTTCCTTTTCCATTTAATTTCTTTTCAATTTCTTTTATTTTATTATTCTATACTCACCTCATATATCCATATGACCATGATAAGTCAAGTATAATCTATATTCTATAATGATATCATTTCAATGTAATATCCTTACACAAACTCCTCTCTCTCTCTCTCTTTTATTTTAAAAATGAAATCATCATCCGTGAGGGGTTGATTTACGACCTTTATTGACGAGATATTTTTGTTCATCAATTTCTCCTTCAAAGATGGTAATGAAACCATTTTTATTGTTAAAACATATTATAATATATGTATTAAAACCTTTTTTATATTATCTATGTATCATATTTACACAATACTAAATGATAAAACAAAATGAGTTCATTATGATCAATAACTGCCATAATAATGTAAATGATTATCACTAAATGTATTATATAAAACTTCAACCTCATAACATATAAAAAATTATATATATAAACATTTAAACTTATTTATTTTCATCAATATCATGTAAATTCAATTTTTTAGAAGTATACACATTCCACATGAACTTCAATACTCATATATAAGTATACCAATCATGAAAACCAAAGAAATGTACACTCCTAAGAAATAAAATTGTATCTTATAACTCATCAAAAGGCCATAAATGAACTTAATTAAATTATTCTAAATAAAATACATGTATATAAGGTTTTTAATTAATTAATTAATGGATTTAATTTTATTATACAGGACGTTAAAGTCACGTTCAGAACACATTCAGACATAATGTAAGGGTTTTCTTCCCGAACCTCCATTTTCATTCACGTTATGCTTCCTTCATCTATACACTAATTAAATTATTCATTAATTTTAAATACATATTCTAAATTTTATTTATATATTATAAAATCATGTTTCTATATTAGTTAATTATTTTTATAATAAATACATGTTTTATCAAGGTTCTCTTTTCAATTCTTTCCAATACACGAGCCTGATTAAAGAGAACATCTCAAATTTTTACCCATTTTCAAGTACCATCCATAATATGTTTTTAGACACCATTATTTTTCTAAAATCAATAAGTTTTTCCTAAAAAACAACATTTTCCATTTCTGGTTCTATACAAACAATTATGAAAAATAAAAATAACTTTTTTCTAAAATAACTCTTCTTTTCAAAGTAAAAAGTGTTTTTCTCTCAAGAATCTCTTGATGATTTTATTTCAACAACTCTGTTAAATTTGATGATTTATTGATATTGATATCTTTTTATTGTCATCTAACATATTATATTAAATTTTTTATGAAAATTTTTACTATGGATGTGCTATATTCTTTCCATTCACCATGCTAATCAGATTGGTTAGTGATTTCGATTATAGATTGGGAAAATTTATTAACATTTCATATGTTTATGTTGTTTATGATTATCCTCATTCAATTAAGGAATGAATTGGACTTACAAAGTTGCTAGTGGGGACCTCTAAATCTCCTAAATTCGTCTGTAGGTCTCATGAGAAAAAATAGAATTTTGTTTTGGCAGAGGCCTTACCCTAGTATTTTCAGACATCTTGGTCTGGACCTTAATGATTTGTTTTAGATGTTCAAGATTAAGGATTAACTCATTATAAAATTAGGATTGATAAACCATGTGATATTTAACTATAATAATATCCATGATTAAGGTTTATTCTCTTATGACCAGATATATGGATTTATTTTCATAGATTTTAATCCTACCATCTTATGCTCAAGTTTATTTTTAGAGGCATTTGTTTTTAGTTATTCAACATGCCTAATTTTGATGTTTATGATAAACTCTTACATATTACTTACCTTTATGGAGTATCTCAGCTCACCCAGTTCTTATGTTTTATTTTTCCCCAGGATGGGAAGTTGAAATTTATTTTGAATGACTTGTGGAAATAATCTAAGAGTTTATGGGTGTCTCTCATGGAGTTTTTAAAACCCCAACCCCAGTTTTCTAGAGTCGGTGCATTATTATATAACATTGTCATGATCACAAGGGATCAAATCCTGAACGACCAATTAGTTTAGTAGCCTTGGAAGTACTGGATACATTAATAATTTTTTACATTACATTATAAAATGAAAAAAACAACATTGTCTCCATTGACTACATTTAAATCCCTTAGACTATCCCTGCAGGTCAGTCATAATATACTTATTCGCATCCTAGGAAAAATAAAATATATAAAAGGGTGAGCTCAGATGCTCAGTATGGATAACAATATAGAAGAAACATTCATAAATAATCATACACATTTAAGTCAATGTATAAGACTAAAACATAAGACTTTTAAACATAAAATTCTGCATAATATGGCCATTATAAATCAATTAATGCCATTTACATATTCACATTGATATTCCACTAGTCGAATAATCACATGAAATATCAATAGCCACTTTCATAATGATGGAATGCATAATGCCAGACTTCATAACCACATAGTCAAGGCCTTGTGCCAAGACTAAAAATAAGATTTGGTCAATTACTTGTGCCAAGACACTAGTTTGTCTCATGAGACCTACCGATGCATCAAGGAGCTGTAGTGGGTTCCACCAGTCACCAACTAAGTCCAATGCATTCCTCATATGAAAAGGTTTAAACATAACATAATCATTTGTATTAAAACTATCATACTACATGTTAATAAATTAACAGTAAACCATGAATGGTATAAATATAACACATCCACGGTCAAGCATATCACAAAACCTTCAATTCAATATGGAATATTTGTATTATAACAAAACAACTTCAAACAAGTTTAAAATCCATCAAAGTATGTTGAAATAGATGAAATGATAACTATTTGAAATAAATACCTCTTTCTATTTTGAATTCATTTAAAACTCACATAATTATAAAATAAAATATTTACTTTGAAAATATTCTTATAATCTTGTATGGGACGCTTCGACGATGTTATAATGGAATAAAATAGCTGCACCAACCATATAAGTAAAAAAAGACATTCTTACCATAATTTTGTGGAAAAGGTCATAAAGTACCTTGTTTGGAAAATTAAAGAAAGATTCCTTTCAAAAAATATATTGTAATATAAGGTTATTAATGAATTTAACCCGTAGTCTAGTAAATAGGTATTTTTTTTGAATTACATTTTTTAAAAAAAAACGGATGTGGATGATAAAGAGGTCCTAGTAGATTCTTACGTATTACCAACCTCAGATAAGTAAATAGATTGTAGAATTAACCCTTACCATGTAATTTTTGTTAGTTGAGGGTAAATTAATCTCCTATATAATATTTAAATAATTGTTATTAAATTTTAAAATAATCATAAACATAAATATGATATCATATATGATCATCTAATATTTCATTGTTAATAATATTTTAGTAGTATCATCATTTCAGGTGTTAACTGATTCATTTTATTTTATATGATTGGTTACGTAAGCCATGTTTTTTATGGATAGGATTTATTTTATTCATATAAAGAATGATATTATGTTAATAAACATTATTTTCAATCATAAAATGAAAATTATTCTTGAATGATTACGATGGGGAATGAATCTCATCGCGTTCATGGAGACGGTAATCCGTACGTACACATGAGCGACAATATCATTACATTTATGGTGAAATAGTATGTAATCAGATGGTATATCATATATACAGAATCATTAACACTTTATATTTATTATTTACATCAGTTATACTCATTATTATACCCATCCAAATAATGAAGTGTTTGAATAAAGAACTACACCATAACATGGAGACGATAATCCGTACATACCCACATATGGTGACTTTGTCATTTATAGGATGGATAGAATAAAGAATATGGTTGTACCATATTTATAATAAAATCGAAGTATTTATAAGGTACTGGATTTAGTATTTTGGTATGGAAACAACAAAGAAAGTGGAAGTGGATGAAGAAAAGAACATGAAAGAGGGTGGTGAAATTATTACCTGTTCTTCGGGTGTTTCCTTTTGAGTTGATCAAGAGAGCTCCTTAGGTTGGATTTATGATCAAATTAATAACTATAGGTTGATGTGAGGGAAGTTGGGAGGATATTAGGGCTAGGGTTGGCAGAGCCAAATGACTTTGTGGGTGTGAAATTAAGAGAAGGGGAAGTACCCTTTTATAAGAGAGGTGAGGGTCACTTTAGGAAAAGCTTGAAATATTATTTTAAAATAAATTCAATTTCGGTTTCTAATGGATACAAAATGATTTATTTCAAGGATAAGGTTGTTATTTGTTTAAAACATCTCAAACGATAAGATTTATATAGGTTTAGGTCACCGTATTAACCTTATCTTTTAGATTTAACTCTCATTTAAATAGTCTGACATTTACCATGCCTCTTTATATTTTTATATTATATGATTAATAAAAATACTATAACAATCCAAGAGAACCCAAAGTGGTTCATTATTAATAAATATAACCTTATCTAAGTTCTTTTTTCTAAACCTTATATTTTTGGAATATTATATCAATTAATAATATAGTATTTGTATTAAAAACTCAATTATGTCAATTTTGACACAATTTAGTATTTGATTTTTTTTAAAAGCCATAAAAAATTTATCACATAAAATAAAATTTATATAATAAACTTTAACATGTCATATTAACCTATAAAATTAGCATAATTCATAAAAAGTCTCAATTTACTTTTATTTGAATAGTTATTATATCAATTATTTTAATCTTTCATTAATAAGGTAATTACTGCATCATCATTATGTCATAAATAAATTAAATTATTTAATGTCTAAAAATTTTATATAAAAAACCATTATGTGTTAAATTTTATTATATTTTTAATGAATATTTATAGTCTAATTTATCATATGTATAACCATATATTAAAACTGGTTTAGTTATTAAACATTGAATTTTAAACATTTAACTCTTCTTTAAATAAAATAGTAATAAATGTCCTAATCTAATCCAAGTGAACCAAATGGGATCATATTTTATTAATAAGGTTGTTTTTGGTCTAATTACACTTATATAATTGAATTAGGACATGTTTTAGGGTAATTATAATATCATTTTTACCCATAATTACCCTATTTATTTTTAACCGTGGTAAATAAAAGTAAAAAGTTACTATTCCCTGGGAATTATTTTCACCTTATTGAACCACATTTTACTTACTGATATCAAACATGTATCTTGGATTTTTTAAATTCAACTCACATAAGTGTTAAAATTATGTTTTATACAAATTTTCCAATGCTCCTAGAAGGTGGGTAAAAGACGGTAAAAAGTTCGATAAAATTTTATATATCTAAACTTATTCTAAAAAGACTCCAATGAATTACATTGAACATATATTGGTATTTTGTATCTATTTTGACTAAATTAAATTAAATTAAAATAACTAATTATTTAAATAAAAGGTTAGTTTTAAATTATAACACAATGTTTTTTTACTATTCATCAAAAATTCAAAGTTTTCAGAAAAATAAAAAAAATTCACCCTAAGCTAATTTTTATATAACAAATCCAAAAATGAAGTCCATTTTGAAAAATAGAATTTATAAAATTTTAAAAAATTGGTATTACTATTCATAATAGCTATTTTCATTGGTCGTGGTGTGTTAAAACTCAAAGTCATGTACAATGCAAGCTACTGCATTATTTAAAGGGAAACATACCATGGGAGCTTGGGGTGTTACATTCTCCACTCCTTAAAATAATTCTTTCCTTGAAATTTATGTAATATTACTACATAAAAAGATTCAGGTGGTTCTTCATCATAAGTTCCTTGGGTTCCAAAGTTTCCTCTTCCATCTTATGATTTCTCCATAGAACTTTCACCAGGCGAGTTGTCCAGTTTCTCAACACTTGTTCTCTGGTATTAAGAATTCTGATAGGCTCTTCACAATAAGATAGATCGGGTTCTAGTTCTAATTCTTCATAGGTGAGTACATGTGTTGGGTCAGACAAGTATTTTCTCAACAATGATACATAGAACACATCATGATCTTTGGAGAGACTTGGAGGCGTTGCCAAATGATAATCCATAACTCCAATTCGTTCTAGAATCTCGAATGGTCAAATGTACCTGGGACTTAATATACCCTGCTTACTAAATCGTATAACACCCTTACATGGAGATACCTTAAATAAAACATGATCTCCTACTTTAAATTACAAATCCTTCCTTTGATTATCAGCATAGCTCTTTTTCCTACTTTGGGCTGCTTTGATGTGGGTTTGGAGAATCAACACTTTTTCCATTGTTTTCTTAAGAAGTTCTGGGCCTACAAGTTTTATTTCACCAACATCATCCCAACAAGTTAGTGTACAAAATATATTTCTATATAACACTTCCTACAACTCCATCTAAATACTTGAATTGAAACTATTATTATAATAAAATTATACTAGAGGTAAATACTGATCCCACAAACCTAGAAAGTCATGTGAGCAAGATATCAACATGTCTTCTTAGGTTTAAATAGTCCGTTCTGATTGTCCATCGGTTTGAGGGAGGTAGGCAGTGTTCTAACAGAGTTTAGTATCAAAGTCCTTCTGAAGACTTTTCCAGAGTCTTGATGAAAAATAGGGATCACGATCATAAAAATAGATACGGGTACACCATGGAGTATTACAACTTCATTAATATATAGTCTTTCTAGATATTCATGTGATAAATCTTATCTTATAGAAAGATAATGTGATGACTTGGTAAAACGATCAACAATGACTTATATTGCATCATTCCTTCAAGGAGTCTTCGGTATCCCCATGACAAAGCCCATCATGATATTATTTCATTTCCACTTAGGTATGGGAAGTGGTTGCATGAATCCTCCAAGCTGTTTCCTACCAGCTTTCACTTGTTGAAAAACCATCCATCTTGACACAAAATCAGCAATCTCCCTTTTCATGTTGTCCCACCAAAAATGATCCATCAAATCTCTATACATCTTGGTGATCCCGGGGTGTATAGAAAAATTGGATCTATGAGCGTCATCCAATAATTTCCTTATTAGATCAGGTATATCGGTAACACAAAGTCTCTTCCCAAATATAAAAATTCCATCTTCATATACGAAGTCACTCAATCTCTCATCATTTACAGGTTTAATCTTCTTTTGAAAGTCCTAATCATGAGTTTGAGAACATTTTATCATTTATATTAAAGATGGTTTTGAAACCATTTGAAAAAGTATTGATGTTTCACCTTCCATGGTTATTCCCATATCCATCTTTACTAGATCCATGAAAATAGGATCCCTTTCAAATATCACTTTGTTCAAAACTCCAGGATCCTTTTTTATCAAAGTATCTTCCACCATATTTTCCTTCCCCAGGTGGTAGTGTATTGTGAAATCATAATCCTTGAGTAAATCAAGCCATCTCCTCTACCTCATGTTGAGTTCTTTTTGCAAGAAAATATATTTCAAACTATTATGATTAATTTAAATCTCACACATTTCACCATAGAGATAGAGTCTCCATATCTTCAGAGCAAAGATTACAGATTCTAATTAAAGATCATGAGTGGGATATTATTTATCATGAATTTTTAACTGTCATGATGCATAGGCAATAACTCTATCATTTTGCATAAGAACACAACCACGTCCTTTCTTTGAAGAATCACTATAAAATAACAAACCCATCGTTCCCTGATGGTAGATTCAAGATATGAGCATTGACTAATCTTTCCTTTAGTTCTTCAAAACATTCTTCACACTATTCTTTACAATAAAATTTAACCCCTTTACGTGTGATCTTGGTTAATGGGTTAGCCAACCAGGCAAAATTCTAGATGAAACATCAATAATAACCTGCTAAACCAATAAAATTTCATACGTCAGTTATACTAATCGGTGCTGGCCATTCTTGGATTGCCTTGGAAATTGAAGGATCAACATATATTCCATCCTTAGAGACAATATTTACATGAAAATTAATCTCTTGAAGCCAAAATTCACACTTTCTAAACATCCCATATAATTTATTTCTTATAAGAGTCTTTAGAATAATGTGCAAGTGATTTTCATGATCTTTGTAGCTTTTGGAGTATACCAAGATATCATAAATAAATACCACTACAAAGTCATCAAGATATTCCTTGAAAACTCGGTTCATTAGATCCATTAAGACATAGGGTGGATTAGTTAGTCCAAAAGGCATTACTGTAAACTCATAATACCCGTACCTGGTTCAAAATGAAGTTTTTAGAATGTCTTCCTTATTCACACACAACTGATGATATCAAGAACAAAGGTTAATTATTGAAACAAATTGAGCTCCATGAAGTGGGTCAAATAAATCATCATTGCGAGGTAGGGGATACTTGTTCTTTATTGTTATACCTTTGATCTCCCTATAGTAAATGCAGAACCTCATAGATCTGTCTTTCTTCTTAACAAAAGGACAGGGGATCCCCATGGAGAAACACTAGGAAAAATAAATACCTTATTACTCAATTAATCTAGTTTTTTATTTATTTCCACTAATTCCACAGTGCCCATTATCTAAGGGGTATTCTATATGCTCTTTGAACCAAGAATTAAATAAATGGAAAACTCAATTTTTCATTCTAGTGGATGTCCTTGTAAACCCTCTGGAAACACATAAACATATTCCTGCACTATAGGTATGTCCTCTATTTTAATATTCCTTTCCTCACCTATAATTATTTCATTCTCTTCCTCCCCAATAATTTAATTTATTAGAGCCATAGGGGGTGGATCTAGATAAGAATCAGGTGTTGACGTTTCTACTCTAAAGATAAGGTACTTCTTATCATCATCAAAAATTGTAACCTCCTTCTTATTACAATAAATTTTCACATCATGGTCCAAAATACAATACATTTCAAGGATTATATCAAATTCAATCATGGGTATGATGATGATATCAGTAGATAAAGAACATTTATATTCCCTAATGAGAACTGATTCACAAAACATTGTTGCAATGATACTTTCCTTAGGAGTTTTTACTGTCAACTACCATGTTAAGTCAAATTGAAAATATCTATTTTCTTAGAAAACTGGGAAGATATAAAACAATGCGATGATCAAAAATCAAATAAAGCATTGGCTAAACTTGAGGAATCCATTAAATTACCTTCCACCACATCTTTTGGAGCTTCAAACTCAGCAGCAGTGATTGGATAACCTTTCCCTTTCTCCCTTGGACTTTTTTAGGTAAGTTACCTTGGATCTTAGGACATTCATTTGCATAATTCCCATTTTCTATACAATTGTAGAATTAAACGTTGATATCATCTTTGTTTCCCTTGCAATCATGAGCTTGGTGACCTTTTTCACCACACTTGTAACAGACTCTCTTTCCTTTCAGGAAAGTACTGGGGTGTTTCTTCCCACATTTACTACAGGATGGATATTCACCTTTTCCTTTATTCCCCTTAATTCCATTTCTAGAGTGTTAAACAAATATATTCTTCTCTTGCTTTGCTTTAAAGTCTTAAGACATAGAGAATTAATTTTCTGTCTTGATAGCACATGAGACAATATCTTAGTACGATGAGAAGGATTGTGAGACTAATACTCGATGGAGAAATGGTTTTCACCCACCAAAGAATCGATCAATATTACTGCTTGGTTTACGTATATAATTTTTGGAATGCCTTGCTAACCTAGTAAAGTGAGCATCATACTTTGCGACATTCTCATCCTCCATTTTCCTTAGACTTAGAAATTGTCTTTAAATATCCACTTGATGGTCATGAGGAAAGTATTTTTCTATGAAAATATCCTTAAACTCCCTCCATTATATTTTTTATACTCATTCATCTTCCTTCGTGTTTCGGATTAATGACCACCATTGATCTGCATCTCTCATGAGGTGATAAACTGACATGATAACTTTTTCCCTTTCACTACTCCCCAAAGCATGAAATATCTTCACTAAGGAACTTATCTATTTCTCACCTACTAATGGATTTGTACTCCCATTTAATGTTGGTGGGTTTTTCTTCATGAAGCGGTCTAACATTGATCCTCTATGTTGTGGATCAGGGTGATCTATATGGGTAAGGTTATTATTCATTACCTGAGTGAGTTGTCAAAGTATGGTGATAAGATGATCAGAACCAGTTGCATCACCAGCTCCACTATAATTATCTTGAGTAGGTGGTAAATCCCTACAAGGATTACATGCGTTAATAAGGTTCTCATTTCTTCCCCTAGGCATCATTTCTAAAAAATGGCATACAATAGATTAGTTTGTGAATAACAATACATATTTCCAAACTTGTAAAACATTTAACATTAATTGAGCAGTTTATGGGTATAATTCATAATCATAAAATTTTTTTCATTTAGGAGGTATATACTCATAAATCCTTCATAATGGTTTGTAAAGAAAATGTGAATTATCATAAACCTATCCTCAGAGAGTTTTGTAACAAAGTGTGTAGCAAGGCCTATTGTCATGTACCAAGATACCCAAGGTCAAGACCGATACTCCTTGTAAGAGTTTTCAATCCTAGGTACATCTGTTCCAGAGCCACCTCTACCGGCTCATATCCAGACAAAGATGTATTTCTTGGAAAATACACAAAATCTCTACATTACCAAAAATATAGGAACTTCTTCTATACTAATCCTCAAAGAATATCTTTGGGTAATGTGCTCTAATCAAAGTTTATCTAAATATAGTTTCCAATGTTTACACTAAACCTATCTCCAGTACCAACTGTAATGCCCCAACCATAGTTACCCAGAGTCGGTACATTATTACATAACATTTGCATGATCACAAGGGATCAAATCCCGAATGACCGATCAATTTAGTAGCCTTCTAAGTACTAGATACATTCATAAGTTTTACATTACATTATAAAATGAAAAAACCACATTTTCTCCATTGAATACATTCACATCCATTAGACTATCCCTGAAGGTCAGTCATAATATACTTATCCACATCCTGGGAAAATAAAACATAGAAAGGGGTGATCCTAGATGCTCATTCAGGATAACAATATATCATAAACCTTCATAAATAAAAATAAACATTTAAGGCATTGTATAAGACTAAAACATAATAATATTAAACAGAAAATTCTGTATAATATGGCCAATATAAATCAAATAATTCCATTTACTTATTCAAATGGATATTCGACAAGTCGAATAATCACATGAAATATCAATAGCCACTTTCATAATGATGGAATGCATAATACCACACTTCATAACCACATAGTCAAGACCTTGTGCCAAGACTAAAAATAAGATTTTGTCAAGGCATTGTACCAAGACACTAGTTTGTCTCATGAGACCTACCGATGCATTGAGGATCTACAGCTGGCTCCACACATCACTTACTAAGTCCAATGCATTCCTCATATGAAAAGTTTTAAACATAACATAAACAATCGTATTAAAACTATCATAAGAAATGTTAATACATTAACCATAAACCATGAATGGTATAAAAACAATACATCTGCAGTCTAGTATATCACAAAATCATAAATTCAATATGGAAGATTTTTATCATAGTAAATAAACTTCAAATAAGTTTAAAATCCATCAAAGGATGTTGACATAGATGAAATGAAAACTATTTGAAATAAATAACTTTTTTTATATCATTTAAAATTCACATAATTATAAAAGAAAACATTTATTTTGAAAATCTTCTTATAAGTTTGTATGGGTATCTTTTCTAATGTTATAATGGAGGAAAATATCTACACCCATCTTTTAATATTTCACTATTAATAATATTTTAGTAGTATCATTGTTTCGGGTGTTAATTGATTAATTCTCCTTTATTTCATTGGTTACCTAAGCCTTGTATGTTATGCATAATATGTATTTGATTCATATATATAATTTTATTATGTTCGTAAAAATTATTTTTAATCATAAAATTAAAATTATTCTTGAATGATTACAATGAGAAATGAATCTCAACACGTTTGGGGGGAGAATAATCCGTACGTACGCAGGAGCGACAATATCATTATATTGATGGGGAAATCACAATTAATTGGATGTTATATCATATATATAGAATCATTATAATTTTATATTTATTATTTAAATTAGTTATACTCATTATTATACCCATCTAAATAATGACATGTTTGAATAACAAACTACACCACGATGTGGAGACGGTAAGCCGTACGTACGCACCTATGGTGACTTTGTCCTTTATAGGATGGATAGAATAATGAATATTGTTGTACCATATTTATAATAACATCATAGTATATATAAGTTACATGATCTATTATTTTGGTACGGAAACAACAAATAAAGAGGAAGTGGAAGAAGAAAAGAACATGAAAGAGGGTGGTGAAATTATTACCTCTTTTTCGGGTGTTTCCTTTTGAGTTGATCAAAAGGGATACTTAGGTTGACTTTATGATCAAATTAAGAACTCTAGGATGATTTGAGGTAAGTTGGAAGGATATTTGGGTAGGGTTTGGCTGAGCAAAATGGCTTAGGAGGTGTGAAATTAAGGGAAGGGAAAGTACCCTTTTATAAGAGAGGTGAGGGCCACTTTAGGAAAAGCTTGAAATATTATTTTAAAATAAAACTATTTTAGGTTTATAATGACTCCAAAATTATTTATTTGGAGGATAAGGTGGGAATAGGTCGAAAAAATCTCAACTAATAGGTTTTAGACAGGTTTAGGTCACTATATTATCCTTATCATTTAGATTTAACTCTTAGTTAAATAGTTTGACATTTACCATGTCTCATTGTATTTTGATATTATATGGTTAATAAACCCACAATAACAAGACAAGAGAAAAAATAGTGGTTAATTATTAATATATATAACCTTATATAATTTCTTTGGCCGAACCATAGATTTTTTGGAATACAATATCAATTAATAATATAGTATTTGTTTTAAAAACTCAATTATGTCAATTTTGACACTATTTGGTATTTGATGTTTTTGAAAGCCATAAAAACTTTATCACTTATAATTAAATTTATTTAATCAACCATAACATGTCATATTATCCTATTAAATTAGTGTAATTAATCATAAGTCTCAATTTACATTTATTTGAATATTTATAATATCAATTATTTTAATCTTTAATTAATAAGGTAATTTCTGCATCATTATTGTGTCATAAATAAATTTAATTATTTAACGTCTACAAATTATAAATAAAATACCATTATATAAGAAATATTTTTGGATTTTTAATGAATATTTTTAGTCGAATTTATATTATGTATAACCCTATATTAAATATGGTTTAGTTATTAAACTTTGAATTTAACACTTTTAGGTATTCTTTAAATAAAATAATAGTAAATATCCTACTCTAATACAAGTTAACTGAAAGGGATCATATTTTATTCATAAGGTTGTTTTTGGTCTAATTACACTTATCCAATATAATTAGGACATGTTTTAGGGTAATTATAATATCATTTTACCCTTAATTACCCAATTTACTTTTAACCGTGGTAAATAAAAGTCAAAGTTACTATTCAAAAATAATTATTTTCATCTTATTGAACCAAATTTTACTTACTAATGTAAACTGTGTCTCTTGGATTTTTGAAATTCAACTCCCCGAAGCGGTAAAATTAATTTTTATGCAAATTTGAAAATGCTCCTAGAAGGTGGGTAAAAGACGGTAAAAAGTTTGATAAAATTTTATATATCTAAACTTATTATAAAATGACTCAAATGAATTACGTTGAACATATATTGTTATTTTGTATCTATTTTGACTAAATTAAATTAAATTAAAATAACTAATTATTTAAATAAATGGTTAGTTTTAAATTATAACACAATGTTTTTCACTATTCATCAAAAATTGAACGTTTTCAGAAAAATACAAAAAATTAACCGTAAGCTAATTTTGATATTTCAACTCCAAAAATTATGTCCATTTTAAAAAAAATTATAAAATTTCAACATGTGGGTATTACTATTGATAACAACTAGTTTTATTGGTCGTGGTTTGTTAAAACTCCAAGTTGCGTACAACGCAAGCTACTACATTATTCAAAGGGAAACATACCATGGAAGCATGGGGTGTTACAGAGTATCAGTGTTGTTTTTTATTCCATGTTATAATTAAAATCTTATGTTGTTTATAGATTTCAAAAACTACTAAACTATTTGGTACTTGTGGATGAGAAGTCCTTGTAAACATACCAATGTATTAATATAAGTCACTAACTTTGGGACACTGGGGTTGGGGTATCTACATCATAGGAACCAACATATTCATCACCCTTATATTCTAGATCAAGTATTTACTTATCCATTTTCTAATTAAGAATACAAGTAATGTGCTTATTTAAAATAAGTTCTCAAAATCACCCCACTTTGTGGAGTGAATTTCATCTAGTTTCTTTGTATTCTTGATAATATTATACCATTGATCCACTTCTCCCTCCAAATGATAGATGACCAAAATTACTTTTTCATTATTCAAACCCTAGAGAATATAAAATATATTTTCAATGGTATTGATTCATTTCTCAATAACTAGTGGATCAATAGAACCAGTAAAAGAATATGAAAGTTTCCTCATGGAGGACTCAATAGAACATTGTTCCCTCGTTTGGTCATTTAGAAGTTCATAATGATTCATAATATATGAAAGTTATGTGATTATAGTAATAATATTTTTCATTATATCTCTCATAAAATTTGGTTTCTTAGTTGAAAAAAGTTGCATTATCCATTAAATTCAATATTAACATGGGTTCTTTAGGTTCCATCCAATGACTAAAAAAAAGAAGAATAACATAAGTAACTATGAAATCATAGTCATGAAAAATCATTTTTGGGATGTTTAAATAATTAAACCATAATTTCAATCTATAACACCTCAGTATTATCCTAGATAATTCATATCCATCATATATTTAAATACCTCATGATGGGTCATAAAGAGTTTGTGAATTTCCAAAGTATATCCCCTAAGAGTGTCAAATTAGGTGTGTAGTAAGACCCATTGTAATGAACTAGGTGATGATTTAGTCACACTCAATCCACCCTTTATAGATTTATTACCCATAGGTACCTATGTTCCTAAGAAATATCCACTTTTTTATCCATATATGGAAATAATTGATTAAAAACCACTATCTCTATCATTTATCAAAATTCTAAGACATTTTATTATAATTTTACTCATCCTTATAATTATCCTTAGACATATCCCCAATAATATCCTTATACATAACCCTAATAATATCACTAAATATTTCTCATCATAGTTTCTAAAGGTTAACTAAACCTTGATCTGACACCAAATGTAAATAACAAAACTTCTCAAACATTAGTATTAAATCTTAATAGATGAATATTAATTAAATATCTTAATGATCCACACTAGAATATTTTTATTCCAGTGCCTTTGAAAACTTTTAAACCTAAACAAATGGTTCATAGGTGAACTTAATCATCTCCATCTAATTTATTTATATCTAGAACCCTTTTTATCCATATTAAACATAAAACCTTTATTCATAACCTGGGGAAGAAAGCATGATAAAGGGTGATCTCAGATGCTCATAAGGGTAAAAATGATTATATCAATAATAATATAATAATTATATGATCATAGGGGTATAAGAACATGAGATTAACATTTGAAAACCATACGTAGTATATCATAGATCATAAAATTGAGTCATAGAATAAATATTGGCATTTCATAAGACATGAATCATAAAGGAATCAAAATACATAATCCATGATAGCATAATAATGGAAAAAGACATAGAGTTGTGGTATACCAATAAGCATAGAAATTCTTATGTTAAGGATACCTACCATGAAATTCATAACATGTTCTGTTTGGGATAACCACCTATGTACCTGATTTGGGCTTGGGATAACCTTCTTTGTACTCTCTTTAAGGAACAAGATAACCTCCCATGTACCCTCTTATGGGATTTGGATTATCTTTTTTGTACCCTCTTTCATACTTGGGAAAACCTCCTATATACCCTTTGAGACCATATATCATCAATCATTACCCAATGAAATGGAATAACATATAGGTCCCACTCATCACATAAACTTTTTATTTGTGTTCCATAAGATCATAAAACATTTATCCTATCATAACCTAAGAAAATAAATGTATTTCATATAAATTTCATCACAATAGAACCCATGTAAATGAAATTAGTTTCATAAACATTTCACCATTTTATCATAGAATAACCCATGGAAAGGAACATGTTCCATAACAAAAATTTCATCATAGGCATAAACCATATAGATATATAATAAGGATGGTATAATTGGATCATATCCCTATTAAATCTTAAGTGACATCAAAATATTCCATTTTAGATGGAAAATGATTTTGAAATATCACTTAAAATTTTTCATGAGGAAAATATCATTTTCACTTTGAAATCCATTTAAAAAAAATAAAACCCATAAATCATTTTAAAAATAATGTTATTTGAAAATAACCTTTTCAAATTATAAATTAATATTTAAAACATCATGTGGTCATGATAGAAGTAAATTCTATTGATTTTATACACATTAAAACAAATAACCCTTTCACATTTTTGGTGAAAGAAAAGCATGCATTGTTTAAAAAACAACATCGACATTACTGTTAAATCATTTTGTAAAAATTCAAGAAAGGATTAAAAATTTATTTAAAAAATAATTATATAGTATTAAATTTTTTTAAAAACACATTTTTTATAAAACTTGAATATGAAATAAAAATAAATTTTGAACGTCGAGAGCAATAAATTTTATTTTTATTAAAACAATTATTGTGAACTATTCAGTACATAAAGAGATGAAAAATGAAAGGAAAACATTTAATTTCATGAAATAACTATAGTATAATAAAATTCATGTGTTCATTGAGATTTGGATCATAATATTTCATCATCAGGATCATTATTATAAACAATCACAATAAACAATGATATTTTATCATAAAACCCTTACAAACATTGAATCATAAGACTCCTGAAATAGTAACATTAAATTAAACATAATATATAATTATTATAAATTAAATCATGATATTACATTTCCAAGGGGATGTATATGCACCTCATAAAAGAAGATAGACACATAACATAATATATATCCCAAAGAAGACAAATTGAGACAAAAATACCTTACATAAAGTCTTGAATTCCTTCGTATACATTTAAAATTCATGTATAATAAATATTTTCTTATTAAATTTCTATAATAATATTAATAATACTATATATGATTTACTTATGGACGTTTTTTTACACATTTATTAATAATTCATTGTTAAAATCACGTTTCAGTTAATAGCTGCATTATTTTTCATGTATTTTTTGGTTGGGTATTTTATATCCTTTTACTCTGATCATGGTTATAACATATATATATTTTTAAACATTATATATGTATCATATATATTTATTATATATGAATTTATATTAATCCAAAAAATTGAGAGATAGAAAATGAAATACACCATTCACGGAGAAGGTTGGACATATGTATGCATGAACGTTGTTTCCATTTTATCAATGGATGAAAAAAAAGAAGATAAAAAATATATCAAAAAAAATATTTAATATTATTTCATATATATCAATTATATTATATTAATTTATATTGATTCCCATTTATTCAAATAATAATTAAAAACAAACTATGTCTCTACGTGAGGCAATAGTCCACCATACACAAGAGCAATGTTATCATATTCCCACATAATGGAATGTAGAAAGTAATATGTGATATTACAATTACATAAGTATAATAATAAAGAATATAATATCTAAAAATTAAATCAATCATTATAGCCAGTCATGAGAGGTGGTGATGGAAAATGAATAACATTGGTTTGCATGGCTGTAGTCCGTCGCACACACGATTGATGGTTTCATTTCTCATATGATAGAAAGAAGATATATGTAGGTAATGATATTAAAATAATAAAAAAAAATTATATGGAATATACTTGTGTTATTATGTTATCATATTTTAATAATATTTTAAGTAGGTGTATGAATAAATAATTCAAATACACAAGTTTATAAAATTTACCTCATATTTGGAGAGTATCTTTAGGTTAATACCTAAAGCCTTATTAGAAGGGCATCATAATCAAAATAATACCTCTATAATATGGGTAGGTAAGTGAGAAATATATATGGGAAAAATGTTAAAAAAGGTTTTTGGAAGTGTGAATAAGAATGGATATAGGGTGGCCTTTTTTAGTGGGGGAGAGGACACACATGGAATTTTTGAAAAGAATAACTTGTTACTACATTTTTCCTATGATAAAGGCTCAAAAAATGGGTAATTATTATAACATATTGGTTATAAGGTATAAATATGTCCATATAATAGGTTTTTAACAATTTTATAAGTCATTTTACTCCTTATCATATGTTTTAACCCCTAGTAAACCTATTTTAACATTAACCGTGTTAATTAATTTTTACATTTTTTACTTTTTATTTTGTCAAAAAATTAAGATAAAATTATTATTTAAAATTATTGATTATGATTAAAAATATTTAATCAATTTTTTCAAATTCCATTCATATAATTGGAAAAAAAATAATTTAAAATGAAACTCACAGATGCGATGAAAAAGTGATTTCCCAAAGAGATAATTTTAAAAAGTTTAAAAAGTTTTTAAATTAAAATTAAAAATTAAAATGATTATAATTACTTATATTAAAATAGTTATAATATAATTGAGTTAATTTTAATTTTGAAGCAAATTTAAAATAAAATTTAACCTTATAATTTCTTTAAATGAAAAAGTTATTTTCAATAAAAACCAGTATTTTCAATATTCATTGAAAAATTAATCTTTTCCAAAAAATCTCAAAATCCACCCTAATTTTTTTTGAAATGATGATTCAAAAATTGAATTTAATTTTTTAAAATTATTTTTATAAAAAATTCAATAATTAATTTTTCTATATTTTCAAAAAAATAGAAATCATTTTTTGAGAAAAAAGGTATTTTCAAAGCATATAACGACTTTGAATTTTTTTTAGTAAATTTCTATTAATATGTTTTATTTATATATAACCATTATAATTAATTGTAAATTTATTTTATTCCTACTCATACTTCCAATTTTAACAGGTAGGTTATAATAGCTGTGTTTAAACAATAATATTAATTGTATATCAAGGTTTTTCAAAACTTTAGTATTTCATATAATAAAATATGTCAATGAAATTAAATTTATTCAAAACAGAATATTTCATAAAATCTTGGGGTGCTTGTAGGTTCCAGGTGCAGCAGAAGCACATTGGTGGGAGTGACCAACTTTAATTTTAGCGTTAATAATGATCAATCCGAGATCTGTCACGATATAAAACGCCGGATCTTCAGAATAGAACGAAGAAAAAAAACAAAAGAGGGAGTCCCGAAACCATATATATAGGATCATCATATGTTGGTTATAATTAATTTAATTAGTTGACAAGAATTACCTTGATGGAATTCTTTCTTCGCTGATGTCTCCGGTCACGATCTTGTGTGATCAATCATTGCGTCATAGAATCAAAGTATAGGATTCCTCTAGCGGTGATCAACATGGGATCCATGTATCTCTAGATGTCGCCGATGGGATCTTTGGGTGCTAGCACGGAAGAACCTTCACTTGCGATGTCTGCCTTTAATTGCCTTGATCCGGTGGTGGTGGATCTCTCTCGGTCTTGAGAGCGTTCTTGGAGGAAGGATTTCTTTCATCCTTGAGAGAACTCTCCAGAATTGTTGTGCACAACGATTGGGGAAAAGTGTTGGGGTTGTGAGGATATTTATAATCGGGTTTGAGGTTATAGAGTTATGATAATAAATAAACACGTTACACGTTTTATTTATTTCATTAACTCTAATTGAAAACCCCCATGTGGAATGATTAATTGCTTGACATGCACCCACACAGATTATAATAAATATCATTTAATAAAATGATATTAATTCCTCAAAATCTCGAATGGTAAAATTACATGCTGTGTAATCATTAATACACGGTGTGTACTCATTTTCCATAAAACTACATGACGTGTATATTTAATATGCACAACGTGTACTTTTATTTTCCACTTTCCATTATTTCCTCCACCACATTTGTTAGTCCTTGAGTAATGGATATTTATTTATTAAATAAATGTAACTGCATTACTCGCTAATTAATATATATTATTTCACCCACAATTTATTCTCTTGAATAACTAGTGTCGGAATAAATGAAATCCGGAATCCTTAAATAATTATTAAACCATAGTTAGGAATAATATTTTTTAACTTGTAAAATTAATATTTAACTGAGATTCACGGACACACTTAGTGTGTGACCCTCTAGGCCTCTTTCTCAGTGGAATTAGGAGGAGCCTACCAAAAGTCCAAGGTTATCATTTAGCAACACGCCAAGGTACCCATAGAGACAGAAGTTAATTTCATAATGACGTGTCACCACCTACAAACGTTTACCATGTAATATAATCCCTTTGTCACGATATCTCGAATCTAGCGGGTTGCATGCTAGTTCCATCAACCCATGTGCTCAATTATCCTTTCTTTGACATTCCAGAATTGAACTCGCCCATGACTTACCTTATCCATGGATTTATTTAGGCTATATCAATTCCATCAAGGGGCCTGAGATATCTACTTACTTTATGGAACAGAAGTGACAAATCCATTCTCTCATTATCTATTAATGCAGTATTACTTGTGACACACCCAACATATCCTACCTAGCTATGAATAGTGTGTCGTCACATTTTTCGTCAATACATCTAAGTGTGCAAGTTATAATACCCATTAATAATAATCATAAAGTCTAAGAACCAATACAACTGTCTGTAGATAGGAACATCCAATGACACTATGAAATGTGGATTTCCTACTGGCGAGTCTCGTTCTCATAATATCCTCCTAGATATTACCAAGGGTGCACACCATGATAAGGTTCCTCAAAGTTTTATGAGTCCTCACCCCTAGTGGCCTGTATTATTTGTGTCCCTCAAATAACATCACCCATCCATAGAACATATATTCAAGAATAGTGTTATGGCACTTCTGGGTTCTCATCATAGTAGGGATCCGCTATGACCCATTAATGCAACAGCTTTCCTTAAGATATTATCATATGAATTGTCATGCAGAAGAAAAATCAAGATGTGATAAGGTTTTTATTAAAGAATAAAGTACAAAGTATTTGGTTCTAGGCCACCAACTCCAACAGACTCCCACTTGGATTAGAGCCAACTGCTCACAACCTTTAAACTGCTAGCTCTCACATGATATTCATGCTTCTACGGAGATAGGCCTTTAGTCATGGGGCACATGATGTTCTCTTCCATGGATACTCTGCTCACTATAACCTCACCCCTCTGATAGAAATCCATCAAGAGGAGATAATTCCAGAGTATTTGCTTTGTCCGTTGATGTAACCATGGCTCTTTTGCAAGAGCCACAACTGCAGTTTTATCACAAGACAATGTGACATGGTCTTTACTTATAGGCACCACATCAAGCTACTGGAAAAAGTTCTGAATCCATACAAATTCCTTGGCTGCACATAAGCCTCTATATATTCAGACTTTGCTATAGAATCGGTGAAAACTGGCTGCTTTGAACTCTTCCAGCTCACAGCTCCCCCATTGAGATAGAAAACATATCTAGATTCTAACTTCAAATCGTTCTGATTTTTTTGAAATACAACATCAAGATACCCTCGAATGACAATCTCCTCGTCTCCTCCATACACTAGGAACATATCCTTAGTTCTTCTCAGATACTTAAGGATAGTCTTAACAACAGTTCAATACTGTTCTCCTGGATCTGCTTGATATCTGCCTACCATGATCAGTTCATAGGAAACATCAAGCCTGGAACATAACATGGCATACATGATGGATCCTATAGCTGAAGCGTATGCGATCTTACTCATTCAATATTTCTCTTGTTGTTTTTGTGGACACATTTTCTTTATAAAGATGTAGGACATGTGACACTGCAACTAATACCCTATCAGATTGTTCGATACTAAATCTCTTTAGTATCTAGTAAATGTATGTACCCAGACTTAGTCCAAGAATCCTTTTGGATCTATCACGAATGATATTGATCCCTAGAATGTAGGCTGCTTCACCCAAGTCCTTCATGGAGAAACACTTGTTCAACCAGTCCTTAACTGACTTTAATACTGGTACATCATTTCCAATAAGCAATATGTCGTCAAAATATACTACTAGGATAACGATCGCATTCCCATTAAACCGCTTATAAACACATTACTCACATTCATTCTTAATGAACCCAAATTCCTTTATGGCTTCATCAAATCAAATTTTCCATGACCTGGATGCTTTATTTAATCCATAAATGGATTTCTGCAACTTGTATACCCGTTTGGATTCACCTGGTGTAACAAACCTTTCTGGTTGTGTCATATAGACATATTCCTGAGGTTCCTTTTAAGGAATGCTGTTTTGACATCCATTTGCCAAATCTCGTAGTCATGGTAAGCTGCTATGTCAAGTATGATTCTTATGGATTTAAACTGAGAAAATGGTGAGAAAGTTTCATCATCGTCAATTACTTTACATTGTCTGAATCCTTTAGCCACTAGCCTTGCTTTATATGTGCTAAAAAGACCTTCCATGTCCAGTTTTCTCTTGAATACCCATTTGCATCGAACATGCTTTACATCAACTGGCTCATCGACTAGAACCCATACTTGGTTCTGATACATGGAATCCATCTTAGAATTCATAGTTTCTAGCTATCTTTTAGCTTCAGATATTTCTACTAGTTCCTTGTAAGAGAGAGGTTCATCGTTGTCCAACAATAATGATTCACCATCCTCTGTGACAAGGAACCCAAATCTCTCTGGTTCCCTTACCTCTCTTGAGATCCTACTCAGTACTTGTGTTTATGGAACCTCTTCCATGGGGACCTGTAAAACTTTTTCCTGTACTAATTCCTGTGTATCTTGAGCATCAACTTTGTCGAAGTCAATATTGATCCTACTATATTTTTTGAGGATGTGCTCCCTCTCAAGAAAGATGGCTTGTCTGACGACAATCACTTTCTTGTCTTGAGGGTTATATAGGTAACATCCTTTCGTTTCCTTAGGATATCTTATAAATATACATATCATACCCCAGGGTGCTTGTTTGTTTCCTGAGAAGGTCTTAACAAATGCCTTGCATCCCCATACACATGTATGCAACAAAATGGGTTTCTTTCCATTCCATATCTCGGAGGGAATTTCATTTTCCTCTTTAGTTGGTACTCAGTTTAATGTGTATAGTGCAGTTTGTAATTCATATCTCCAAAAGGATAATGGAATATCCACATGACTCATCGTCAACCTCCCCATTTCCAACAAGGTTTGGTTCCTCCTTTCCCTAACACCATTCCACTGTGGTGTTTAAGGAGGAGTGAGCTGAGATAGAATCCCAGACCCCCCTAGAAGGTCGATGAACTCTTGGTTTAGATATTATCCACCTAGATCTGATCGAAGTTTCTTTATCTTCTTAACAAGATGATTCTCCACTTCATTCTTGAATTACTTAAATTTCTCTATGGACTCTAACTTATACCTCATTAAGTATACATAGCCATATCTACTTAAATCATCACTAAAAGTAATGAAGTAAGAATATCCACCTCTAGCTTCTACTGGAAATTGTCCACACGCATCCATGTGTACTAATCCTAGAAGCTCTATGGCCCTTTTACCCTGTCCACTAAAATACAGCTTGATCATTTTTCCTTGTAAACAAGTGTGACATCTATCAAGTGGTTTTATCTCAGTAGAGTCTAAATAGGTATCTTGGCAGAGCTTTGTCAAGCGCTTATCGTTTACATGATCGAGACGGTGATGCCACAACTGGGTGTTGTTTGAGTCATGTTATTTTGTTTCGTTATCAATTTCCAACACTTGGTTTTTGTAATTTAATACCTACAAACCATTATTTAAATGTTTCATACCATAACATATATTGTTCTTATAAAAGAGACAACCCTTATTTACAAACTTGGAAATAAATCCATCCATATCCAAACAGGATACAGAAATGATGTTCTTGGGAACACTAGGCACATAATAAAAGTTTTGTAAAACCGAAATCAAGCCAGTTGGCAATGAGAGGTGGTAATCGCCAATATCCAACGCAACCAGCCTTGCACCATTGGCAGCTTGAAGATCCACCTATCCTCTAGAAATCATTCTAAATCTACTTGGTTCCTGCATTTGAATATAGATGTGATCCCCAAAAGATGTATCTAATACCCAATGTGTAGAAATAGAAAGATTATAGTCGATAAAGAACACACCTTTAGCATCCCCACGCTTTTGGGTGTAGTTCCTCTTCCAGTGGCCTTCCTTGCCACATGAAAAACACACCACCCCCCGTTCCTTGCCCTGCCTATGGATCTTCCCCTTCTTTGAGGGACGATGCTTGGGGGATTTAGACTATTTTTAAGTCTTTGGCCCCTTTTCCATGTCCTTCCTTTTCCTATTCACGATAAGGACTGCAGATTTGTCACGCCCCATGTCCTTATCTACCTGGAGAATCAAGGTTAGAAGTTCTGATAGACTCTTCTCATTGTTTCTCATGTTTTAATTGACAATAAATCTATAGAAGGTCTTGGGCAGTGATGATAGGATGAGATCTGTATGCAACTCATCCATAAATTTAATCCCTAAGATGTCCAAGTGTTCAATGTAGCCAACAAGCTTGACTACTTGAAGCCCAGCTGGTGAAGAATCTCTAAGCTTAGTTGTAAACAAAGAATTGGAGATCTCTTACATCTCCATTCTCGCCTTCTATTGGTAGAGATTCTTAAGGTGAGACATCATGCTATACACATACATGTTTTCATGTTTCTTTAAGATCTCATTGGACATGGCCGACAACATGAAACACTGGACATATATGGAATCATCCATGTGTTTCTCATAGAGAGATATTTCCTCATCACTAGCCTCTATTCCAGGCGCAACTAGAACATGCTCTTCCAACACATACAATTTTCTTTTTGTGGTGAAGGATGACGCGTAAAAACCTCTGCCACTCTTGGAAATTGGTGCCAGTGAGATGGTTTTCCTTCTCGAGTATGGTTCGAAATGATATGTTCGAAGTATTTAATCTTGACGTATCTACAAATTAAGACGAGCAAAGGTTTAATACTTTATTAAAAATTGAGACAAATAAATAAATTAATACTTATTAGTCTCCCACTATTTTATAAAAATCCAATAGCCCTTGCCATTGACTTTAGAATATTCTGTTTCTTGAATATTCAAATAGAAAGGATTCATATTTTCTTTCTCATTACCCCAACTTTGGTTGGTCAAGCAACTTGAATGGTTTTAGATAGGCATTCCAAATTCCAACTATATTAACTCACAGCTCCTTGATCTGCTGAGTGGACTCCCAAATCCTGAAATCCTTTTATTTTGGATTTCCTCAACCTTTACCTCTTGGTCACACCATGTCTTGCTGTTGTAGTTAACCCTTGATGCGAACCATGTTAAGTCAACCCAAAACCTTGAATTAGAATTCCCCGATAATTGAAAGTACCCAACCAGGGTTAGTCAAGAACTTTGAACTATGGTTTGATTCTAACCAAGATTATAGATGGCTATACCGACTTAATATTTCTTTTGAGGTATTTTATCATTATACGTAAATTTCCATTTTATTATCTTTGATTACAAGATTGTTAATATTAAGTGGGATAAACTTAAGTGATTAACCATGTCAAGATAATATTTACAAATAAGCTGATCTTATTTTAGTTCCATCTTGCATGCTTGTTTAATTCATTAATTATGTGATCATGACAACACACCCATAATAAATAAACCATGCAACAGAAAGAAATAAAATAAATGGCATGATCATGAGATCTGTTCTATTGGTTAGATTATCTAGTGGTTCACAAACTAACCTAAGACCTAGGGGAGAAGCACCTTGAACCTTTCGGGTTCATGCTTAAAGATTTCCACCTGTCCACCTTTATATCACCTTGGATTGGTTTCACCTTTTCTCTTAACTTGAGCTACCTCCACTAGCTTGGGATCTCCAACCATTACATATGAATTTATCTCACACGTAGGTGAGGGGTAAAAAGGGGTTTTTACATAAAATAATATTTGGGCGCGCATGCCCTATATATTAATGAGGAGAAGGCTCACATGCCAAAAAATTTAATTTAAATAAATAAATTAAAGAAACCATACAAAGGTCTTGGTCTAGCTCATGATCATTCATACATGCAACGATATTTACGCATAAATAAAATTAGCATTCAATTATTTAATCATTATTTTTTAAGATAAATCACGTTCGAATCAATTAATTATCTTTAATTTATCAATCCTTTTATCTTAAAACCTTTTTTGAATTTCCTTGAGATTATCATCCATCATAATTTTAAACAAATTAATTTATTTAAAATTATCTTTGTACGTAACTTGTAACTTTGAGGCAACCCGATGAATTCCCGTTCATTGCGCAGATATTAAATTAAACACACATATATAAAATACCTATCATGTGTTGTGCCTCAGCTTTATTCCTGCACCATGGTACACATCTCAAGGGTTTGTATAATAATAATTTTTAATAAATCAGTGCAATTTGGTTGAGTACACGACGTGTAGTTCCGACTACACGGTGTGAACTTTTCTTCACCGTCTATCCGAAGTACACACTTGGGGAAATGGAGTGTTAATTTACTTCGGAAATTTTTGTAGTAAATGGTGTGTTTAGTGGGACACATGCCGTGTAGTTTCAACGTTACACAGTTTCCATCTGGGAAAACTATGTACAGGGTACATGGTCCAACCCTAACCCGAAGGGACTGCATGCCAAGTTCTGTTAGACCACACAAAGTGTGATCTGGAAACCGTGTGCCACCTATTACTGGTCAACACATGATATCATAAATTTCTGTGATAGGATCAATACAAGACCTGATTTGGAAGACCAGTTCGATGCATGAACCTAGACTAAACAACGTGTACTTCCGAATACACATCGTTTATTCTCGTGTTGTACGAACAAGAACATTTGGCTCCTCCAGATGAGATCCTATATTTTATTTTAATCAAAAATTAAAAGAAAAGGTCATTTCTGTATGGTGAATGAGAAACGATAGAGGAGGAAAAAATCTCGTGATTCTTATTTAAAGAACTATTAACTTGAATTGAAACAACTAAATTATTAAATGCGTAAATCACCAACGAAAAACTAAATAATTATAATCAATGATATGACCCCTCTAAAACCAATTATAGGTTCTGGACATAGTGGAAGCGCATTGGTGGGAGTGCCCAACTTTAATTTTAGCGTTAACAATGATCAATCTGAGATTCGTCGAGATGTAAAACGCCAAATCCTCAGAATAGAACGAAGAACGAAAAAATAGGGAGTCCCGAAACCATAGAGATAGGATCATCATATGTTGGTTATAATTAATTTAATTAATAGACAAGAATTACCTTGATGAAATTCTTTCTTCGTTGATGTCTCCGGTCATGATCTGCTGTGATCCGTCACTGCTTCATAGAATCCAAGTGTATGATTCCTCTAGCGGTGATCCACACATGCTCCATGTATCTCTGGATGTTGTCGAAGGGATCTCTGGGTGCTAGCATGGAATAACCTTTACTTGCGATGTCTGCCTATGATCGCCTTGATCCGGTGGTGGTGGATCTCTCTCGGTCTTGAGAGAGTTCTTGGAGGAAGGAGTTCTTTTGTCTTTGGGAGAACTCTCCAGAATTATTGTGCACAATGATTGGGGAAAAGTGTAGGGGTTTTGAGGATATTTATAATCAGGTTTGAAGTTATATATTTATTACAATAAATAAATGCATTATGCATTTTATTTATTTCATCAACTCTCATTAAAAATCCCTATGTCAAATGATTAATTACTTGACATTAACCCAGACTGATTATAATAAATATCATTTAATAAAATGATATTAATTCCTAAAAATTACAACTGGTAAAACTATACGTCATATAATCATTAATACAGGGCGTGTACTCGTTTTCCATAAAAATACATGGTGTGTATATTTAATATACATGGCGTGTAATTTTATTTTCCATTTTCCTTTATTTCCTCCACCACATTTTTTAGTCTTTGATTATTGGATATTTATTTGTTAAATAAATTTAACTGCATTACTCGCTAATAAATATATATTATTTCACCCACAATATATTCTCTCGAATAACTAGTGTTGAAATAAATGAAATCAAGAATCCTTAAATAATTATTAAACCACAGTCAGTAATAATATTTATTTATCTTGTTAAATTAATTTTTAACTGAGATAAATGAACACACTTAGTGTATGCCCCTCTAGGCCTCTTTCTCAGGGGAATTAGGAAGAGCCTACCTAAAGTCCAAGGTTAGAGTCTAGAAACATGCCAAGGCACCCATAGAGAAAGAAGTTAACATCGCAATGACGTGTCACCTCCTACAAATGTTTACTATGTAATATAATCCCTTTGTCACGATATCTAGAATCAAGAGGGTTTCATGCTAGTGTCATCAACCCATGTGCTCGATTATCCTTTCTTTGACTTTCCAGAATTGAACTCTCTCATACCTTACCATGACCGTGGATTTATTTAGGATATATCAATTCCATTAAGGGGCCTAAGAAATATACTTCCGTTATAGAACAGAAGGGACAAATCCTTTCTTGCATTATATATTAATGCGGTATTACTCGTGATGCACCCAACGTATCCTACCTCGCTACGAACAGTGTGTCGTCATAGTTTTCGTCAATACATCTAAGTGGGAGAGTTGTAATACCCATTAATAAAAATATTAAAGTCTAAGGACTAATACACACGTCCGCAGATAGGAACATCCAATGACACTATGAAATGTGGATTTTCTACTGGCGGGTCTCGTTCTCATAATATCCTCCTAGATATTACCAAGGGCACACACCATGAGAAGGTTCCTCAATGTTTTATGAGTCCTCACCCCTAATGGCCAGTATTATTTGTGTACCTCAAATAACATTATCCGACCATAGAAAATATATTCAAGAACAATGTTATGGAACTTCTGGGTTCTCATCATAGCAGGGATCTGCTATGACCCTTTAATGCAAAAGATTTACTTAGTACATTATCACATGCATTTTCACATAGAATAAAAATAAAGATGAGATAAGGTATTTATTAAATATAAAGTGCAAAGTAGTTGGTTCTAGGCCACCAACTCCAAAAATTTTACATTAATTTTGTTAGAAAGGATAATTATTCAGGCGTATCTCAAACAGTGGGTTGGAGTAGTAGCTATGAAGGAAGAGGAGATACAAAATATCCCAAGATCCTTATCATTGATGTAACTATTTTTATGGCTTGTAATTAATGTCTATTTTATGAATTAATTGATACTTTTGATATCCAAAAGGTTTAATATGCTGTAGAAACTGTTATGGATAAATGGTTTTTTGTTGATTTAAAGGTTTTTTTAGTTTATTTTTATTTAAAATTTTATATTAATAAGGTATTGAATTCTTATCACAAAGATTTTATTTGTGAAAAAAAATTGTTGGGTTTTATAAATCCTTAAAATAATTCCTCTTATTGAAACCAGAAATTCATGAATAAGATAGGGAAATATAACTGATTCATTTAATCCATGCATATTATTTTAGTGTGTTGTATTGAGTTAAAATCTAGATGATACTGGTAAGATATTCTTATAAAGATTATGTTCCTCATTTTGGGGTTTTTGACTATATTTCATGATTAAATTACCAATTTTGGGGAAATTTAGAGTAGAATGAAAATATAAATATTTTTCACTTTAAATTTACATTCCATGTAATAGGTTAACAAAAATATATGATCTATGGTGTACATTCCCATGTTCAAAGCAAATAGATCACATTGTGTTGACTACAATACATTCAATGTATCTTCATTATAGAAGTGGTTAGTGGGAGAGTATGAAAGTAAATTATATTTATGATGGATCTATATTCCATATTACCTCACCTATCAATAGTTAACAATTATATATCAATGAGGAGACTAACTTTTATACCAACTATGTAGAAAAATGTCAGAATATGTAAGTAAATGACATGTAATTCCAAAAATATTTAAAATAGTGCCTCAGATTATGGTTTGAGAAGTTTGACTAAGAACGTATGGTTATTATAATTTTTATACCACTTAGATAATCATCCAATATTAATATAGTTTCCTTTAACCACATGGAGTTTTAATCTCTCTATGATCACTCAGGGAAGAAATGGATAAGAATTCCCAACTTTGTTTATATAATAATTATACAATCATTTAAATTCTATGTGTATTTTGTTTTATCCATATATTATTCTTCTTATATTTGATCTATTTACTGGTATTGAACACTTTCACAAAAATGAAAGTTTTTGGGTATACCCACTCATGTGATGTTTTACACTTCATTCACCCCACTTTTACAATTTTATAATCATGTCATTTTTTTGATCCATATAGATAGATTAAAATCACATGAACACTACCATGCATATAAAATATATGTTAATGTAGAGAATAGAGTAGCATTAAAACCTATACAACTCATTTAATTATTCATTAATTTCATTGGTGATTTTTGTTTATGTCATTGGCGGTATATTATATCACTGGCGGTAGCTGGTGAATCACTTTTCATTTTTAAATAAACCTTTGGAGGTATCCTTGTGAATATCATATACCATTCTGTGTCTAGGAAATATAAACCAAGGATTGAAAATATATGACCCCTTTAATCAAGGAAGTGAAGTATTATCATTAATGTATTCCCCTGAGCTAATCATTCTCAATCAAACTATCTAGTTTTTATTTCTTTTCTTTATTTACTTTTATATTCCTTTTTTATTAATTCAAACACCCCTAAGCTTATTGTATTCATTTTTGTAAAAAAACTAAATAAAACTTTAATGCCTCATAAATACATCAATATATGAGCAAAAGTTTATATTATCATATTTGAATTCTAAAAAAAATTACATGTAATGTGACATGTTTGACGATGTGCATCAAATTTTTGCACTATTTCTGGGGGCACTGTTTGATAAAAAAATGTTCAAATTTTTCTATTTTTTAAATAATATATTTTTTATTCATTAATTTTATAATTTTTTTAATTCTAACTATCTCAATTTTTTGGCTACTGGAGCTAGATTTATGACCACTTAATCTAAACCAAGAACCACATTCTTTCATTTTTTTTCTCTCTCTCTCTATCTTTTTATCTTCTTATATTTCCCCATTTTTTCTTTCATTGATAAAAATATCAAAAAAATGAACATAATGATAAATATTTTAGTAAATTAAAAAAATGTAAAACAGGTTCATTAATTGAATATTTACTAAATTCTATGGATTAATTGAACATCAATGGCTCAGATCATCTTATAAAAGTTGAATCCTCCTATGAAGATGATTCCCATGGGTAAACTTATGAGTTCATATACCCACCCTTATTTTATTCAATTTTTAATCTAAAACACATCTCACAAGGGTGTAAATAATTTTCCTTTCATTTTTTCTTTTTGATACCTTAAATAAATATTTGGGATTTCATTACTTTTTATAAGAGTGTGAAAATGAATTGATATGGGAACTCATTTATACATTGAAAATTAGTTCTATTGAATATAAATTATTTTTATTAATTATTGATTCTAAACCAGATAAGTGATCACCACATTTGAAATAAATTCCATTATATATATTATCATATAGTTAATATTTTCTCAATTATTACATGGTGTGTACCAGGATTGTATGATAATGTGCAGTACTATACAATTATAAATATGTATAATATATAAATTTAATATTTATATAAATTGATTCTATCACATATATTAATATATAAAGTTATTTTATTTAAAAGGAATTTGATCCTTTATAACCCCATCTTGAGATCATTTTTTCAATGCTAGATGTGGAAGCATTTACAACCAATCATGATATAGAATCCATTAAATCAAATAATGATTGTAAAATTAGATATTAGGAGGTCATACCCATGGTATATGATAATAAGGTTAATAATTTTAATGTGGTGGATTGGAAGATCATGAATTATAAGGATAAGGGAGCTATTCTGGATAACCATATTGATAGATGAAATGAACTTGACTCCTCTCCTATATCAATATCTAGTATAAGAAAAACCATTAATAACAACGTCACTATTTTCAAATCTGTACTGAAAGGGTTCTCAGTTACCATGGAAATATCTAATTTAGTTTCCATTTGGGAAAATTCCATCACTCATAAAAACATAGTACCTTCATCCCTTAATAAATAATCCTTGAGGTTTGATGCTCTCTATCAAAATACAATACCAAGCCAAATGGTCAAGGAAGAAGAGAATGTAACCATTTTCTTATAAAAATCATCTATTACATAATATATTGATAATAATATAGAATTTCATAAAGGTTAATGTCTTTTTAATCCTATATGGATGGTTTCTACTGAGTCAAACATCTTAATATCAGATGTTGAAACTAAGGATATAGAAGCAGAATCTAAGGATTGTCTTGAAAAACCTAACAAACCTACCACTATTGATACCTCTAATAAAAAAAAGTTTTTTGGTACAGAAAGATCATTACCAAGAAAAATTAAGAGTGGAATAAAACTAATGGAAAATCCATATCCAAATCCACTTCAAAATGATTTTTTTTTTGAATTTTCAAGGAGTGGAAGACATAGAAACTACCAACTCACTTAAGAGATACATCTGGATTTATAAACCCAAAATTATGGGTTTATCTAAACCTAAAAGAAAATTCTTCTTTTAATATTTCTAGTCTGGAAATAGTGGGATATGACATTCAGGATTTTAAAAATAGTTTTACTATTATTGAAACCCTTTATACTATTTTTCACTCATCCTCAGATAAAATTTAATTTTTAGCATTGGAAATGAGATAATCACTTGTTAGATTATATCCTATGGTTTTTATCTATTCTTTTATTTCATTAATGTAAAAAATAAATATTAATAAATAAAATATATTTTGAAGGATATGGATCTTCCTAAAAATAAATTCAATGACTTTTGGATGATCATGGGTGAATTAAATGGCTTTATGAATTTAGATGAGAAAATTGGAGCTGCTTTTCTCCTTATTTCATACTAGGAATTCAAATACTACATAAAAATTATATATCTTGTGGAAATAAACGTGGATAATTATAAATAAAAAGTTTACATAAATCTTTCTGTCAAAATGTTTTCTAGTAAACAACGTAGATATTTTTCTATTTCCACAGTCTTAATAAATGAGATTCCATTTCTGGGATCAAACTTTCAAGGATGAACCCAGATCATCACCCAATTTGAGTTAAACACTTGGATAATGATAATATGACCACCATTATATTCATATTCAATAATTCCTTGAGCTTTCATATAGACTGTTGAAAGAGTATATGTGATGTGTGGGATTGTATTCACTATAGAAATGATTATTTTACTTGTTTAATGTAGTTGAAATCATTAATATTTGGACTGAAAACTTTGATTATGGATTCCTTTAGTTCTTTCGACAAATACATTAAATCCCTTAAATAAATACTTAAGTATATTAAGGATATTTACATTACTATTGAATCTTTATAAGACCTCCATTTGGAAATTGATATCGCTATCAAACACAATTCTCTTCTAAACATAAAGGAAAACATTCAAAGCTAAACCTTTAGGGTTAAGTGGATCTGAGATATAGAAAGGAACCCAAAATTTTAGAACTCCCATAAAAGAGTTATAATGTCTTATATAACATCTCTCTTACCAATATCAATTACTAGATCATTTATAATAGGGAGAGACTCTTAGATTTTATAATGTCCAACTACACAAATCTCTTTAATGGTCCTGGTCTTAAAGAAGAACTCATTGTGTATATCATTCCTTCTCTTATAATCCTAAAGTTAATAATATTTTCACCACCAATCCTCCTAATATAGAGATCAAGGAAGTCATTTTTCCTTAAAAAATATAAGTGAACTAGGTCCAAAAGTATTAATAAATATCTTATTTTATAAGCTTTAGTATTTGATTCATTTTTATATGTGATATCTACTTATTTACTTTTAAGGTAGTGATATCATTGCTTAAGGAATAAATTATAAATTCCTCATCCTAATTCTAGTAGTTGAAAATTCTTATGAAAAAAATATTTCTAGGCCTATTATTCTCATAAAATAATTGAAAAAACAATCATTAATATCCGTTAGGATATATTGGTTTCAATTATTGAGTAAATCATATATTGCAATTAATTTGGTTTTATCAATGTAAAGACCATTCAAGATTTTATTGTTACATCCTATGAGTATGTCAAAATTATTAGAAATACCTATAAAGGTGGAAACATTTCCTGGAATCATGTTGTTAGAAATTTTTTTGAAACTATGGTATGGGGATTCATATTTAATTTCATAAAGAAATTTTACTTCAATGAGATTTATATCCATTAGGTGAAATATATTTCTGATTATTCCTATATCTTAGTTCTCATTAATGGTTCCCTAAAAGTGTTCTTTTCAAATTATAGGGGTTCCAAGATGGGTGGACCCTATATTGAATTACCTTGTCCATTATATAATACTACCTTAGTAAGATTATTACAAAGAGGTTGCTAAAAAAATGAAGATCATCTAAGCCAATATAGGTCTTATGGATCCTTCCCATATTCTATATCCTGATGAAAGTATCCTTTTTATGTAAGGTGATAAAAATAATATCTATATTCTAAATGAAATGTACTCAAATTATAAGAGATTATTTGGTCAAGTTATCAATTGGGAAAAATCATATTTTTAAATTGTAAAAAAGTTATCATTCAAAAAATTTAGTATCTCGAATTATTTGGGAATCAGAGAAATATTTTTTCCTTTTTTTTATTTTGGATTTCTTATTTTTTAGGGAAGAACCAAAGTATGTTACTTCAATAACATTTCAAGTAATGTTATAAAATATCTCACTACTTATAAAGGTAAATATTATTCTATTTAAAGTAACATAAACCTTATGAAGTCCATCATCATGTCCAAACTTGTTTACTCTTTCCTGGTCTATAGATTACCTCCAAACATGATTAAAAGAATTAATTCCAAAATTAAAAAGTTTTCTTTTTTGTGGGAGTATTCTTAAAATAAATATGGTCTTCATGACATGGAAAAGTGTTGTAAACCACTAAAGGATTGTGGGTTGGGAAAAAAATTATTAATAATTTCAATGAGTCTCTTTAACCACACATTATATAGAGTCTAGTAAATAAAAAATATGATTCTATTCGATTTATTAGGTATATATTATTAAATAATATTCATAATTAAATATTATAATACATTTATTCTTACTTATATCCTGATATTAAAAATTATTTTCCCAATACTCTTTCTCACTTAAGATAAGTTTCCAAAAAATAAAATCCTCCCTCATGTTTTGGTTTTATAACTGGATAGTTTTTCAACTTATTAATTTACTCAAAATTGATGATCCTTCTTTTGAACTTCATGTATCAATTAATGATTAACTAATTGATCATTGTAGTGTTATTTTTTGCTTCCAAGTTGTAATGTAAATCTTATTTTTTTATGGATTTCAAAAACTACTAAACTATTTGGTACTTTGGGATGATAAGTCCTTATAAACATACCAATGTATTAATATAAGGCACTCAATTTGGGAAACTGGGGTTGGGGTATTTACATCATAGGAACTAATATATTCATCACCATTATATTCTATATCTAGTAATTAATTATCCATTTTCAAATGAATAATAGAAATAATGTACCTATTGAAAATATGTTTATAAAATCATCCCACTTTTTTGAGTGAATTTCATCTTGTTTCTTTGTATTATTGATAAGATTATACCATTGATCCACTTATCCCTCCAAATGATAGATCACCAAAATGTCCTTTTCATGATCTAAAACCTAGAGAATGGAAAATTTATTTTCAATTGTACTGATCATTTCTCAATAACTAGTGGATCCATAGAACCACTAAAAGAATATTTAAGTTTCCTTATAACGGACTCAATAGAACATTGTTCCCTCCTTTGATCATTTGGAAGTTCATAATGATTCATTATATTTGAAAGTTCTGTGATTATAATATTAATATTGTTTATTATATATCATATAGCATTTCGTTTCTTAGTTGGAAAAAGTTTCATTATCTATTAAATTCAGTATTAACATGGATTCTTTAGGTTCCATCCACATACTAAAACCAAGAAGAATAACATAAGTAACTATGAACTCATAGTCATGAAAAATCATTTCTTTAATGTTTTAATCATTAAACCTTAATTTAAACTTATGACACCTAAGTCTTATTAGATCATTCATATCCATCATATATTTAAATACTTCATGATGGTTCATAATGATTTTTTGAATTTCAAAAGTATATCCCATAGGAGCGTCAAACCAGGTGTGTAGTAAGGCCCATTTTCATGCACCCTGTGATGATTCAGTCATACTCAATGCACCCATTATAGATTTTTTACCTATAGGTACCTATGTTTCTAAGGAATATCCACTTTTTTTTATCCATATATGGAAATAATTGATTAGAAACCACTATCTCTATCATTAATCAAAATTATAATACATTTCATTATACTTTTACTCGTCCTTATAGTTATTATTAGACATATGCCCAATAATATCCTTAGAAATATCCCTAAGAATATCACTAAAGATTTCTCATCAAAGTTTCTAAAGGTTAACTAAACCTTGATCTGACACAAAATGTAAATACACAAACTTCTCAAACATTATTATTAAATCTTAATTGATGAATATTATTTAAATAACATAATGATCCACACTAGATTATTTTAGGTATAATGCCTTTGGAAACATAGAAACCTAAACAACTGGTTCATAGGTGAACTTCATCATCTCCAACTAATTTATTCATATATAGAACCCTTTTTAGACATATTGAACATAAAACCTTTATTCATAACCTGGGGAAGAAAGCATAATAAAGGGTGAACTCAGATGCTCGTAAGGGTAAAAATAAATATATCAATGATCATATAAGAATAATATGAGCATAGGGGTATGATAACATGAGATTAACATTTGAAAACCATACCTAGTATATCATAGATCATAAAATTGAGTCATAGATTAAATATTGTAATTTCATAAGACATGAATCATAAATGAATCAAAATACATAATCCATGATAGCATAATAATGAAATAAGTCATAGAGTTGTGGTATACCAATAAGCATATAAAACCGTATGTCAAGGATTCCTACCTTGAAATTCATAAAATGTTAGGTTTGGGATAACCACCTGTATACCTGATTTGGGCTTGGGATAAACTCTTTTGTACTCTCTTTGAGTCATGGGTTAACCTCCCATGTACCCTCTTCTAGGTTTTGGGTAACCTTTTTTGTACCCTCTTTCAGACTTGGGATAACCTCATATTTACCCATTGAGATCATATAACATTAATCATTACCCAATTAAATGGACAGACATATAGGTCCCACCCATTACATAAACTATGTATTTGTGTTCCATAATATCATAAAACCTTTATCCTATCATAACCTATTAAAAGAAATGGGTTTCATATAAGTTTCATCATAACAAAACACATGTATATGAAACAAGTTTTATAAACATTTCACCATTTCATCATAGAATAACCCATGGAAAAGGAACAAGTTTCATATAAATCTTTTCATCATAGGCATAAACCATATATTTATATAACAAGGATGGTATAAATGGATCATATACCTATTAAATATTAACTGAAATCAAAGTATTCCATCTTAGATGGAAAATGATTTTAAAATATCACTTGGAATATTTCACGAGGAAAATATCATTTTCACTTTGAAATCCACTTTTTTTAAAATGTAAAATTCATAAAACATTATAAAAATAATTTTATTTTAAAATAAACTATTAAAATTAAAATTAAATATTTAAAATATCATGTGGACAAGATAGTAGTAAATTATATTGATTCTGTACATATTAAAACAAATAACTGTTTCACATTTTTTGTGAAAGACAAATATTCCATGTTTAAAAAACAACATAAAAATTACTCTTAAATAATTTTGTAAAAAGTAATGAAAGGATAAAAAAATAATTTAAAAAATAATTATATATTAGTAAAAAATTTCTTTAAATTTATTTTATAAAACATGAATATGAAATAAATATAAATTTTGACCGTCGAGAGAAATAAAGCCTATTTTTCTTAAAAACATTATTTTGAACTATTCAGTACATAATGAGAGGAAAAATGAAACGAAAACATTTAATTTCATGAAATAAAAATAGTATAATAAAATTCATGTGTTCATTGAGATTTGGATCACAATATTTCATCATCGATATCATTAATATAAACTATTACAATAAATAATGAGATTTTATCATAATACCCTTACTAACATTGAATCATAAGACACATGAAATAGTAACATTAAATTAGACTTAAAATATAATTATTTCAAATTAAATCATCATATTAGATGTCAAATGGTATGTATATGCACCTCATAAAATAATATAGGCACGTAACACAATATATGTCCAAAAGAAGACAAATTGAGACAAAAAATACGTTACCTTATGTCTTGAATTCATTCGTACACATTTTAAATTCATGTATAATAAGTATTTTATTATTTAATAGTTATAATAATATTTATAATATTATATATGATTTAATTATTACCTTTTATTACACATTTATTAATAATTCCCTGTTAAAATGATGTTTCGGTTAATAACTGCTTTATTTTTCATGTATTTTTTGGTTTGGTATTTTGGATCCTTTTACTCTGATCATGGTTATAAGATATATACATTTTTAAAAATTATATATGTATCATATATATTCATTATATATGTATTTATATTAATCCAAAAAATTTAGAGATAGAAAACAAAATACACCATTCATGGAGAAGGTTGGACATATGTATGCATGAACATTGTTTCCATTTTATCAATGGATGAAAAAAGGAAGATAAACAATATATCAAATAAAAATATTAAATATTATATCATATATATCACATATATTAATTTAATTTATCCTTATTACTATTCATTCAAATAACATGTTGAAACAAATCACGTCTCTTCGTGAGGCAGTAGTCCACCATACACATGAGCGATGTTATCGTATTCCCACATAATTGAAAGTAGGAAGTAATATGTAATATTGTAATTACATAGATATAAAAAAACATAAAAATTAAATCCATCATTATATCCAATAATGAGAGGTGGTGATGGAAAATGAATAACATTGGCTTGCATGACTCTAGTCCGTCACACACACGATTGACAGTTTCATTTCTCATATGATGGAAGAGAAGACATATGTAGGAAATGATATTAAAATAATCAAATATAATTATATAGAATATAATTGTGTTATTATGTTATCATATTTTAATTATAATTTAAATAGATGTAAGAATAAATAATTCAAACACACAAGTTTAAGAAATTTACCTCATATTCAGAGAGACTCTTACAGTTTATTCCTAAAGCCTTATTTGAAGGGCCTCATAATCAAAATAACACCTATATAATTTGGGGAGGTAAGTGAGAAATATATATGGGATAAAATGGTAAAAAAATATTTTAGGAAGTGTGAATAAGAATGGATATAAGGTGTCCTTTTATAAATAGGCGAGAGGACACACATGGAATTTTTGAAAAGAATAAAGTGTTACTACATTTTTCATATGAAAAAGGCTCCAAAATGGGTAATAATAGAATATTATTGGTTATAAGGTATAAATATGTCCATATAATAGGTTTTTAACAAGTTAATAGGTCATTTTACCCCTTATCATATTATTTAACCCCTTGTAAACCAATTTTAACTTTAACCATGTTAATTAATTTTTACTATTTTTACTATTTATTTTGACAAAAAATTAAGTTAAAATTATTATATAATATTATTTATTATGATTAAAAATATTTAATCAAAATTTCAAAATTCCATTCATATAAGTGGAAAAAATTAATTTAAAATGAAACCCACAGATGTGATGAAAAAGTGATTTCCCAAAGAGAAAATTTTAGAAAGCTTAAAAAGTTTTTAAATTAAAATTAAATTTTTAATTGATTATAATTACAAATATTAAATTAATTATAATATAATTGGTGTAATTTTAATTTTTAAACCACTTTGAAATAAAATTTAACCTTATAATTTCTTTAAATGAAAAAGCAGTTTTCAGTAAAAACCAGTATTTTCACTATTCATTGAAAAATTAATCTTTTCCAAAAAATGTCAAATTCCACTATAATTTCTTTTGGAAATGATGATTCAAAAAATGAATTTAAATTTTTCAATTTTTTTTAAAAGTCAAAAATTAATTTTACAATATTTTAACAAAAAATAAATAAAAATCATTTTTTGAGAAAAAAAGGTATTTTTGAAGCATATAAATATTTTGAAAAAAATTTAGTAAATTTTTATTAATATGTTTTATTTATATATAAAAATTATAATTTTTTTTTAATTTTTTTATTCGTACCCATACCTCTAATTTTAACAGCTGAGCTATAACAGTTGTGTTTAAAGAATAATATTAATTGTATATCATGGTTTGTTAAAAATTTAGTATTTTATATGATAAAATATGTCAAAGAAATGAAATTTATTCAAAAAAAATATTTCATAAAAACTCTGCGTGTTACATTCATTCCCTTAGGGAGGATAATTATTTGGGCGTATCTCAAATGGTGTGTTGGAGTAGCAGCCATAGAGGAGGAGGAGATACAAAATAGTCCAAGATCCTTATCATTGGTGAAACTATTTCTATGGCTTGTAATTAATTTCTATTTTATGAATTAATTGATATTTTTGATTTCCAAAAGGTTTACAATGGTGTAGAAACTGTTATGGATAAATAGTTTTTATTTGTTTCAGAGGGTTGTTTAGTTTATTTTTAGTTAAAAGCTTATAGTAATACAGTATTGAATTCTTATCAAAAATATTTTATTTATGAAAAAAAAAATTCTTGGGTTTTATAAATCCTTAAAATAATTCCTCTTATTGAAACCATAAATTCAAGAATAAAATATGGAAATATAATTGATTCACTTAATCCATTGATATTATTTTAGTGTGTTATATTGAATAAAAATCTAGATGATATAGGTAAGATATTTTTATAGAGATTATATTCTTCATTTTGGTGTTTTCAACTATATTACATGATTAAATACCAATTTTGAAGAAATTTAGATTAGAATAAAAATATACATATTTTTCACATTAAATTTACATTCCATGTACTAGGATAACAAAAATATACGATCTATGGTGTATATTCTCTGGTTCCCAATAAAATAAAACACATTGTGTTGACTACAATACATTAAATTTATCTTCATTTTATAAGTGGTTAGTGTGAGAGTATGAAACTAAATTATATTTATGATGGATCTACATGCCATATTACCTCACCTATCAATATTTAACCATTACATATCAATGAGGATATTAAATTTTATACCAACTATGTGAAAAAATGTTAAAATATGTTGGTAAATGATGTGAAATTCCAAAAATATTTAAAATAGTACCTCAGATTATTGTTTGAGAAGTTTTACTAAGGAGGTATAATTATTATAATTTTTTTACCACTTTGATAATCGCCCAATATTAATATGGTTTCCTCTAACCACATGAAGATTTAAGCTTTGTGTGATCACTTAGGGAAAAATGGACGAGAATTCCCAATATTGTTTATATAATAATTATACAATTATTTAAATTATAGGTGTATATTGTTTTATCCATATATTATTCTTATTATATTTGAGCTATATACTGGTATTCCACAGTTTCACAAAAATGAATGTTTTTGGGTGTACCCACTCATGTGATGTTTTACACTTCATTCACACCACTTTTACAATTTTATAATCATTTCATTTATGTGGTTCATATAGATAGATTAAAACCACATGAACACTTCCATGGATATAAAATATATGTTAAGGTAGAGCACTGAGTAGCATTAAAACCTATACAAAAATTTTAATTCTTCATGTATTTCATTGTTGATTTTTGGTTATTACATTGGGGGTATATTACATCACTGGCAGTATCTAGTGAATCACATTTCATTTTTAACTAAAACTTGGGTGGTATCCTTATGAATATCATATACCATTCTAGGTCTAGGAAATATAAACCAAGGATTGAAAACATATGACCCCTTTACTCAAAGAAGTGAAGTATTATCATTAATGGATTCCCTGGAGATGATCATGCTCAAACAAACTATTTTTTTATAATTTATTTCATTGATTTATTTTTAACTTCCTTCCTTATTAATTCGAATACCCCTATGAATTTTGTTTTCAGTTTTTTTTTAAAAAATGTCACGACCCATCCTCGGGGCCCATGCCATGACTACCCCAAGCCCGCCTTCCATAGGCCAGGGGATGTCAACTAGGACCAAAGGCATAAATCCTGATAAAAGGGAAGGAATTGCCTTTATATAAGCAAACAAACACAACAGAGTACGCAAGATGAAGTAAACACTAAGTAAACTGAGTACAAAAGTAATTGTTGGAAAGTAAATGGGCCAGAATACAAACCCAACTGAATATAAAGTACAATAGTAAAGAAAGAACAGTTGTAGTAAAGTAAACTAGCAACCACTGAGTCGTCCTCCGGATATCCCACCTGATGGGTTGGTATAAATGGTCTCCTCAGCTCCTCAGGTCTGGTCGTCCGCTCTGTGTACGTCCCGCCAAGTGGTCCACCTCCTGGTACCGTCCCACTCCACAAGACTCCACCTCGATCAGTGCTGTCTATCAACTGCATCCAACACGAAGTATTATGGGCATATCCCATGTAGGGGTGAGTATATGATACTCAGTAGGTACCCCGAGACCCCCGAAGGTCTCCTAGAATCCACAAAGGATGAATCACAAAGGAAAGATAAAAAACACAAAGTATCAACCAACTCTACTTAGGTATATGCCCATATATATACATAATTCATCAATTCTAGTTCGGATCCAACTCACGAGCCCAAGTACAACCTAGTCCACACAGGAAAGCAAAACTCAGTGCACACGGGAAAGCAAGTCAATCACATCGATGATAATGATTGAAAGCCAAGACTCAGCCCACATAGGTATACTACTCATGAAGAGGGTTGGAGATGATTAGATATAGTCTCTAAATCATCTCCTCTACCGAACCCACGTAGGATCCAAGTACAGAAGTCGTTGCAGCCAATCCCACGTAGGATCCTAGTATAGTAACCATAGCTGCCGAACCCATGTAGGATCCAAGTACAGTCGTTATCACTGCCGAAACCACGGAGGATCCAAGTACAGTCATCCTCACTTCCGAACCCACGTAGGATTCAGGTACAGTTTCCATCATCGTCGCAGTCGCAGCCCGCTATAGGGTTCCCACACACAGTACGCTCAATTCCGAGAGGGTCCACTCCATGAGTAAAGGGGGTCGATACATCAACTATCACGAAGTATAGAGTTGATGTATCTCGAAGGTCCGCCACGTCATAGGGGGATAAACCAAACAAATGTGTCTAAGACACTGAGTACAATATGACCAAGCAATTTTACAAAAAGTACACGACCTGTTGGTATGGTTACACGCCATGTCTTCAGACCTCAGGTACTGCCCGTGTACCATGGTCCATGTCGAAGGGCTGTTCGTGTAAAATGTAAGTACACAACGTGTGGTATGGTTACATGTCGTGTCTTCAGTCCCCGAGTACTGTCCGTGTACCACAACCCTTGTCGAAGGGTTGTTCGTGTAAAAAGTATGTACACGACATGTGGTATGGTTACACGCCGTGTCCAAAATTATGGAGTCGGATCTATGTATGCTATCTATGTGCCCGTACACGGCCTCAACCCGTGTTCTCCAACCAGTGTAATTGGTACACGGGTTTGCTCGCACCATTGGCCATTTCTGGCCATGTGGTAGAGTACATGCCCATTTACTCCCCACCGTGTCCATGTATTCCCGGGTTACAAGTCGAGTATCATGTAGCCACCACCTCTTTGTTGTGTGGCGAGTACACTCCATGTGACAGAGGTCACATGCCATGTGTTAGTTGTTTGATGTCTGAAACCATAGCCATAGAATGCCTGCACTACACGACGTGTTCTCCAGGAGTACACGCCGTGTAGTCTGGAATTTTCCAGAAACGACGCCTCAGGCCAGCTCTCCTCCCTTGATGCTGGTTCTTCATTCTGATCATTCTTCCATCAAGAAACTTTATACTCTAGGTCGTCCCATTGTCCCGAAGTCGATTCTGACATTCTCGGGCTTCCGATCGGCTCCGAAAACAGTTTTTGAATTCTCGCTCGAAGAACGGTCGAGGAATGGTCCATCCTGTTCTAGTCCAAACCGTCACCCGCTATTGTCGTCGCACCTCTGATAGGTTGCTATGATGATGAGTCTTCAATTTGGGATCTTTGCGTCACTTAAAGAACTCGTAACTATCCATTTTTCTTCACCTAGGAAGAACACGAAGAACCGCTAACAATCACAAAATTCGCTGAGCATTCAGACCGTGTTAGTTTGGCCCGGTCTCTCCGCATTAGTTCGGTAGCAGAAGGTTAAAGAGAAAAAAATTAATAAGTAAAGAGGATTAAATCATTGATCCAATCAAAACAAACCCCTACTTCAACAAATGATGTCGAACGTCGGGTATCGCGAAAGATGGAGTCACGGGGTGAGGTTCTATAAGCGACGACGGAGTGCGCCCGAGGAGGAAGCGGTGCCTCCCCTTTTATAACGGAGAGAAGATTATAAGTTGAGACGTCATTAGCAAGATCCCATGTCGGTGTCTCCTCCCTTGTCATGGAGGATGAAGGGAATAGAGAATCTGGGGTCATCGAGTCTATGTTCTTCGTCAGAGAGTTGGCGTTCATCAACAAAGGAGATGAAGCGTTCTTCAAAACTCGAGAGATCTCTCCCAAAAATCTCCACAAAACAATCCAACCAAAAAAAATAAGGCTTCTTCTTATTTTATTTAATCATGCCATGCATTCAAAAATATAAATTGCAAAACTCTTAATTAATTAATTGAAGTGGTTCAATTAATTGATTAAAGTGTGTTGGAAAAAGTTAAGAGAGAGAGAGAGAAGGTGGAAAGGTTTCACATGTAATGAGGATTTTACAAAAATTAATAGGGGGTTTAAGGAGTTTTAGGGAATTTGAAGGGTTGGGGCTTGTATGGGCCCCACCTCACATTTATCCTCACATGGTTAGTTAGGAGCTTGTGGGTCACACCCCAACTCCCCCATGTAGGATATAATCACCTTAGATAAGAAATTAAATCGTCCCACAATTTTATTCACTTCTCAATTGATCCAAAAATTTTAACATCCTCTCCTGTCAAAACACATCTTCAGTAAAGGTCCTCTTAAGAAATTGCCAGCGCTGCGAGGTCTTCGGTGCCCTACGATTTCAATTCTGAGCACCGGTTCAAAAGATAGAAAAACCTGCTCGTTCGTTCACTGAACGTACCCGAGCTAAACTTCAAAAATTGATTCCGGGCACACCGGGCCTCAGAATCAAGTGTCTTCAAAAGAAACATACTCATAAAATTCTGAAGTATTTAAGAAAAAAATTTCCTTGAAATTTATGGGTCTTTACATTAATATTACCTCAGGGCTTTACATCCCTGTAAATATATATCATAAACTAGGGAAACAAATGAGGGTACTGAGCACCCATCTGAGCGTCCCGCTCCCATGTGCTTTCCTAGAGGTTCCCATACTGCCAAAGAATGCGCACCAGAGGAATCGACCACCAATGTAGGACCCCTACTATTGATCCTCGATCTCCATCAGAACCTCCATGAATGTCACCCCGTCATCGATGTCCAACACCTTGTGGTCGATGATATGCATTGGGTCATGCACGTATCTCCTCAGCTGAGATACGTGGAAGAAGTCGTGCACCCGTTGCAACTAAGGTGGAAAGGCTAGGTGGTAAGCCACCTCGCCTACCCTGATGAGCACCTGGAATGGTCTGATGAAGCATAGAGATAACTTTTTGCCCATGCCAAATCTCTGTAATCCACGTTGAGGTGATACCCGTAAGAAAACGTGGTCTCCATCCTTGATCTTCAGTGGTCTCCGCCTCCTATCAGCATATGACTTCTATCTGCTCTGTGCAGTCGTCATCCACTCCTGGATGATCTGCACCTTCTTTTTTGTAGCCCGAACCATATCTGGTCCAACGAGTGCTGACTCCCCAGGGTCAGTCCAGAACAGAGGTGATCTGCATGGTTGGTCATACAATTCCTCGTATGGTGCCATCCCGTTGGTGGAGTGGTAGCTATTGTTGTACGCAAACTCCACCAAGGGTAGGTGATCCTCCAAGTTGCGACCAAATTCGAGGACACATGCACGAAGCATTTCCTCAAGAGTCTGAATGGTCCTCTCTATCTGGCCATCCGTCCGAGGATGAAAGGGGGTGCTCAGGCGTAGCTACGTACCAAATGCCTCGTGAAACCCATTCCAAAGCCTGGAAGTAAAGTGAGCATCTTGATCGGAGATTATAGACTATTGAACACCATGAAGCCGTATGATCTTCTGAACATAGAGGCATCCCAAGAACTCTACTAAGCCCTGCTCTCTGATAGGTAGGAAGTGGGCCAACTTGGTGAGTGGGTTTATGATCACCCAGATGGAGTCGTGTCCTCTGGAAGTACGAGGGAGCCCCATCACGAAATCCATAGATATTTCGTCCCACTTCAACTCCGGAACCTCTAAGGGCTGTATCAAGACTACCGGTACCTGGTGCTCTACCTTCACCTGTTGGAAGGTGAGGCATCATGAAACGAACTCTCCTACAACGTTATTCATACCCGGCCACCAGTGCTGTCGTTTGAGATCATGGTACATTTTATCCACTCCTGGATGTACCGTAAGAGGGGAAGTGTAAAAATCACTCAACACTTCCTCCTACAGTGCAACTGGTACCATGGTACGTCCCCAGAAGAGGATGACGTGCTCTCCTTCTACAGAAAATCCACCAGGTTCCTGTCCTGTGGATATCGGTGCATGTCGAGTCTCACAGTCAATGTCCCCATGTTGTGCCTCTCTGACCCACTGAAGTAGTGAAGGAGTGACTATAGAAAGGATTCTCCATCTCTATCCACGAAGGATATCTGCAACACACCTAGCTTCTCTGTTGCCTCTCCAAGTAGCTGAATGCCTGACCTCCCGCTAAGAGCATCAGCCAAAACGTTCCCCTTCCTAGGAGTACAGACTATCTCAAAGTCATATTCCTAGAGGCACTCGAGCCATCGCCGTTGTCTTAGGTTTAGGACCTTCTACGAGAAGATGTACCTGAGACTCTGGTGGTCAGAATAGACTGTAAAGCGCTTGCCGATCAGATATTGCTGCAATATCTTCAAGGCGAATACCACTACTTCTAACTCTATGTCTTGGGTAGCGTAGTTCTGCTCATTCTTCTTCAACTGTTGTGAACCATAGACAATCACTACCCACTCCTGAATCAGGACACACCTAAGTCCGGTCCCTGATGCATCATAGTAAACTATATACCCTACGCCCTCCTCTGGTAGCCTCAAGATGGGTGCACCGGTCAATCTCTGTCTCAGCTCTTGGAAGCTCTACTGACATATATCTGACCACACGAAGGATTTCCCTTTCTTTGTCAAAGCTGAAAGCAGTGGTGCAACTCTGGAGAAGTCTGGAACAAATCTCCAATAGTACCCAGCCAGACCTAGGAAACTCCGTACCTCAGTCACACTCCTAGGTGGCTCCCAAGCAAGTCCCACCTCAATATACTCTGGGTCAACTGCAAACCTAGACTCTGAGATGAAGTGCCATAAGAAGTGGACCTCTCGAATCCAGAACTGACACTTAGAGAGCTTACCAAAAAGCTGGTGCTCTCAAAGTGTGTCCAATACAACCCGTAAGTGGTAGGAATGCTCTTCCTCAGTGGTTGAGTAAATCAATATCTCGTCGATGAAGACTACGAAAAACCGATCAAGGTAAGGCTGGAAGATTCTATTCATGAGACTCATGAACACTGCTAGTGCATTTCTTACACCAAAAGGCATAATAAAGAACTCATATTGGCCATACTGACACCTGAAGGTTGTCGTCTGCACATCCTCATCTCGAACTCTGAGCTGATGACAGCCTGACCAGAGGTCTATCTTCGAGAACCATCATGCTCTCTTGAGAAGATCAAATAGATCATCAATCCTCGGGAGTGGATACTTGTTCTTTACGATCACCTGATTCAGGTGATAGTAGTCGACACATAGTCGTAAGCTCCCATCCACCTTCTAGGAAAATAAAATCCGAAAAGCCCAGGGTGAAACACTGGGTCGGATGAACCCCTTTCCCTGTAAGTCCTCCAGCTATACCCGCAGCTCACGAAGCTTGGCGGGAGCCATCCAATATGCTGGAGTAGATATCAGGGCTTTCCCGGGGTACATGTCAATATAGAAGTCTACCTCTCTGTGAGGAGTTAGTCTTGGAACATCGTCTGGAAAAATGTTCGCATACTGACCCACCACAACAGGAAAACTCGGACTCCGCACATCAACTGCTCCTAGGATGAGACTAGCCAAATGATGGGTGATCGGCTGCCCTCTCCTCTATGTAAGTCCATCCTACGCTGCAAAGGATCCCTTCTCACCAGTGAAGGTGAACCTGCTCCCATCTGTGCAGACACACCTCAATTTGTGCCTAATACAATCGATCTGAGCATGGACTGTAGACAACCAATCCATACCCAAGATAACAACATAAGGCCTCGATGCCGCTACAAGAAGATCCAAGCCGAAAAATACAAACACAATGTATCAACCAACTCTACTTAGGTATATGCCCATACATATTCTTAAGTCATCAATTCCAGTTCGACTCCAACTCACGAGCCCAAATACAACCCATTCCACATAGGAAAGCACAACTCAGTGCACACATGAAAGAAAGTCAATCACATCAATGATAATGATTGAAATTAAAGACTCAGGTCATATAGGTATACTACTCACAAAGAGGGGTGGATATGATTAGATGTAGCCTTTGAATCATCTCCTCTGTCGAACCCACGTAGGATCCAAGTACAGAAGTTGTCACTGCCGAACCCACGTAGGATCCTAGTACAGTAACCATCGCTGCCGAACCCACGTAGGATCCAAGTACTGTAGCCATCATGGATGATCCCACGAAGGATCCATGTAAAATCTTCCTCACTACCGAACCCACGCAGGATCTAAGTACAATCGTCATCATCGTCGCAGTCGCAGCCAGCTCTAGGGTTTCCGCACATAGCATGCTCGATTCTGGGAGGGTTTGCTTCACGAGTAAAGGGAGTCGATACATCAACTATCACGAAGTCCAGAGTTGATGTATCCCGAAGGTCCGCCACATCATAGGGGGCTAAACCAAACAAACGTGTCCAAGACTCTAAGTACAAGATGACCAAGCCCTTTTCCAAAAAGTACGTGACATGTTGGTATGGTTAAATGTCGTGTCTTCAGACCTCGGGTACTGCCCGTGTACCACGGACCATGTCGAAGGGATGTTCATGTAAAAAGTAAGTACATGGAATGTGGTATGGTTACACGCTGTGTCTTCAGTCCCCAGGTACTGTCTGTGTACCAAAGCCCGTGTCGAAGGGATGTTCATGTAAAAATTATGTACACGGCGTGTGGTATGGTTACACGCAGTGTCCAAACTTCTGGGGTCAGCTTCGTGTACACTAGACATGTTCCCGTTCACAGTCTCAAACCATGTTCTCCAAACCATTTAATTGGTACACGGGTTAGCCCGCACCATTGGCCATGTCTGGCCATGTGGTAGAGTACATGCTCGTGTACTCCACACCATGTTTGTGTATTCCTGGGTTACATGACGAGTCTCGCGTAGCCGCCACCTCCTTGTTGTGTGGTGAGTACACGCCATGTGAAAGAGGTCACACACCTTGTGTTAGTCATCTAATGTCCGAAACACTAGCCGAAGAATGCCCGCACTACACAACGTGTTTTCCATGAAGACACGCCGTGTTGTCTAGAATTTTATAGAAACAATGCCTCTGGCCAGCACGCCTCCCTTGATGCCGGTTCTTCATTCCGATCATTTGTTCATCATGAAACATTATACTCTAGGTCATACCATTGTCTCGAGGTCGATTCCAGCATTCTTAAGATTCCGATCAGCTCTGAAAACACATTTAGAATTATCGCTCGAAGAACAGTCGAGGAACGGTCCATCCCATTCTGGTCTGAATCATCGCCTTCTATTGTCGTCGCACCTCCTCTAGGTTTCTGTGATGATGAGTATTTAATTTGGTATCGTTGTATCACTTAACTAAATCGTAACAATCCATTGTTCGTCACCCATGAAGATCACAAAGAACTGCCAACAATCACAAAATTGGCAGAGGATTCAGACCATGTTAGTTTGGCCCTGTGTCTCCGTATTAGTTCAGTAGCAGGCGGTTAAAGAGAAAAAAACAAGAAGGAAAAAAGATTCAATCATTGATCCAATCAAAACACACTCCTACCTCAATAAATGATGTCGAACATCAGGCGTTGCGGAAGACAGAGTCGCGAGGTGAGGTTCTGTAAGCGACGACAGAGTGCGCCCGAGGAGGAAGTGGCATCTCCCCTTTTGTCAAGGAGAGAAGATTATAAGGTGAGACGTCGTTGGCGAGATCCCGGGTCGGTGTCTCCTCCCTTGTCATGGAGGAATAATGGGATAGAGAATCTGGGGTCACCGAGTCGATGTTCTTCATCGGAGAGTTGGTGTTCTTCAACAAAGGAGATGAAGCGTTCTTCGAAACTCAAGAGCTTTCTCCAGCAAATATCCACACAACAAGGGAACCCAAAAAAAATAAGGCTTCTCCTTATTTTATTTAATCATTCCATGAATTCAAAAATCTAAATTGCAAAACTCTTAATTAATTAACTGAAGTGGTTCAATTAATTGATTAATGTGTGTTGGAAAGAGTTAAGAGAGAGAGATAGAGAGAATGTGGAAAGGTTTCACAAGTAATGAGAGGTTCACAAAAATTAAGAGGGGGTTTAAGGAGTTTTAAGGAATGTGAAGGGTTGGGGATCCAATGGGCCCCACCTCAAATTTATCCTCACATGGGTAGTTAGGAGCTTGTGGGTCCCACCCCAACTCCCCCATGCCAGATATGACCACATTAGATAAGAAATAAAATTGTCCCACAATTTTATTCACTTCTCATTTAATCCACAAATTTTAACATCCTCTCCCGTGCAAATGCATCTTTGGTAAAGGTCCTCTTAAGAAATTATCAGAGTTGCGAGGTCATCGGTGCCCTTAGATTTCAATTCCGAGCACCGGTTCAAAAAATAGAAAAACCCGCTCGTTCGTTCACTGAACGTACCCGATCTAAATTTTAGAAATTGATTTCGGGCACACCGGGCCTCAGAATCAAGTACCGTCAGAAGCCACAGTGTCATAAAATTCCAAAGTATTTAATAAAAAAAATTTACTTGAAATTTTTGGGTCTTCACTAAAAACTACAATAAAAATTTAATACCTAAAAAATAAATTAATATATAACCAAAAGTTCATACTATAATATAGAAATTCTAAAAAAATTACATGTAATGTGACATGTTTGATGACGTGCATCAAAGTTTTTCACTTTTTATGGAGGCACTATTGGATAAAAAAATGTTTAATATTTTCAATTTCTTAAATAATGTATTTTTTATTCATTAATTTTATAAATATTTTTTTTAAATTCTAACTATCTCATTTTGTTTTTTGACTGCTTGACAAAGAATGATGACCACATAATCTAAACCCAGAACCACCCTCTTTTATTCACGCTCTCTCTCTCTAATTATATTTACCCATTTTTTTATTTCATTGATAAAAATTTTAAGAAATGAAAATAATGATAAATATTTTAGTAAAATCAAAAAATGTAAAACATGTTCATTAATTGAGTATTTACTAAATTTTGTGGATTAATTGACCATCAATGGATCTGATCAGCTTATAAAAGTTGAATCCTCCTCTGATAAAAATTCCCATGGGTAAACATATGAGTTCATATACGCACCCTTATTTTCTTAACTTTTTAATCTAAAACTAATCTCGCAAGGGTGTAAATAATTTTCCTTTCATTTTTTCTTCTTGACACCTTGAAGAAATATTTGGGATTTCATGACTTTTTCTGAGTGTGAAAATGAATTGATATGGGAAGTCATTTAGACTTGGAAAATTAGTTCTATTGGACATAAATTGTTTTTGTTAATTATTGATTCTAAAATAGATAAGCGATCACCACATTTTAAATAAATTCCATTCTATATATTAGTATATAGTTAATCTTTTCTCAATTATTACATTGTGTGTATAGAAATTGTTTGATAATGTGTAATACTATACAATTATAAATATATATAATATATAAATTTAATATTACTATAAATTGATTCTATCACATATATTAATATATAAGGTTATTTTATTAGAAATAAATTTGATCCATTTGAACCTTATCTTGTGAACATTTTTTCAATGCTAGATGGGGAAGCATTTACAACCAATCATGATATAGAATCCATAAATGGAAATTAGGATTTTAAAATTGGATATAAGGAGGTCATACCCTTGTTTTATGATACTAGGGTTAATAATTTAAATGTGGTGGATTGGAAGATTAGGAATTATAAGGATAAGGGAGCTATTATGGATGAACATCTTGATAGATGAAATGAACTGGACTCCACTCTTAGATCCATAACTAGTATAAGAAAAACCGTTAATAACTCCATCACTATTGTCAAATATATACTGAAAGGGTTCTCAGTAACCATGGAAATATCTGATTTCGTTTCCATTTGGGAAAATTCCATCACTCATAAAAACATAGAACCTTATTCCCTTAATAAGTAATCCTTGAGGCTTCATGTTATCTGTCAAAATACAATATTGAGCCAAATGGTCAATGAAGAAGATAATGAAACTGTTTTCATAGAAAAATCTTTTTTTACATAATATATTAATAATTATATAAAATACCATAAAGTTTCATTTCCTTTTAATTCTATATGAATGGTTTCTATTGAGTCAAACATCTCAATTTTAGATGTTGAAACTAAGGATACAGAAGCAAAATCTAAGGATTTTCTTGAAAAACATTACAAACCTGCCACTATTGATACCTCTAATAAAAAAAGAAATTTGTTGGTACCAAAAGATCATTATCCAAGAAAAATTCGGAGTTGAATAAAACTAATGGTAAATATATATTGAAATCCACTTCAAAATGATTTTTTTTGAATTTTCAAGGAGTAGAAAACATAGAGACTACCAACTCCCTTAAGAGATACATTTGGATTTATAAACCCAAAAAAATGGGAATATATAAACCTAAAAGAAACTTCTCTTCTAATATATCTAGTCTAGAAATTATGGGATATGACATTGGGAATTTTAAAAATATTTTTATTATTTTTTAAACCCTTTATATTATTTCTCACTCATCCTCGGATAAAATTTATTTTTTAGCAATGGAAATGAGATAATCACCTATTAGATTATATCCTATGGTTTTTATCTATTATTTTATTTCATTTATTTAAAAAATAAATATCAATAAATAATTTATATTTTTAAGGATATGGATATTCTTAACAATAAAATCAATGGTTTTTGGATGATCCCGGTTGAATTAAATGGCATTATGAATTTAGATGAAAAAATTGGAGCTAGTTTTCTCCTTATTTCATATTATAAATTCAAATCATACATAGAAATTAATGATTATGTGGAATGAAAAATTGATAATTATAAATAAACATTTTTCATAAATCATTCTAATAATATGTTTGCTAGTGAGCAACATAGATATTTTTCAATTTACATGCACTTAATAAATGAGACTCCATTTCCTAGATCACCCTTCCAAGGATGAACCCAGATCATCACAAAATTTTGGTTAAACTCAAGGATAAAGATAATATGACCCCCATTATATTAATATTAAATAATTATTTGGGTTTTTATATAGACCGCAGAAAGAGTATATGCGATGTGTGGGGTTGTATTAACTATATAAAGGATTATTTTACTTGTTTAATGAAGTGGAAATCACTAATATTTGAACTGAAAACTAGGATTAGGGATTCCTTTAGCTCTTTTGATAAAGACAATAAATCACTTAAATAAATCCTTAAGTATATTCAGGATATTTACATTAATATTGACTCTTCATATGACCTCCATCAAGAAGTTGATATCTCTGTCAAACACTATTTTCTTCTAAACATAATGGAAAACATTTAAAGCTAAACCTTTTGGGCTAAGCGGCTCTAAGTTACAGAAAGGAACTCAAAATTTTATAACTCGCTTAAAAGAGTTATAAAGTCCTACATAACCTCTCCCTTACCAATATCAATTACTAGATCATTGATAATATGGATAGTATCTTAGATTTTATCATGCCCAACTACACAAATTTCATTAATGGCACTGGTCTTCAAGAAGAACTCATTGTGTATATCATTCCTTCTCTTATAATCTGGAAAGTTAATAATCTTTTCACCATTAATACTCTTAATATAGTGTTCAAGGAAGTTTTTTTCCTAAATAATATAAGTTAACTAGGTCTAGAAGGATTAATAAATATATTCTTTTATAAGCTTTGGTATTTGATTCATATTTATATGTGATATCTACTAATTTATTTTTTAGGTAATGATATCATGCCTTAGGGAATCAATTCTAAATTCCTCACCCTAATTCCAATAGTATAGAATTCTTATGAATTTTTTTAGTCCTATTATTCTCATCAAATCATTAAAAAAACAATCAATAATATCATTTCGAATAGATTGGTAACCATTACTGATTAAATCATATATTGGAATTAATTTGGTTTTATCTAAGGAAGGACCATTCATGATTGTCTTGTTACATTCTATGAGTGTGTAAAAATTATTTGGAATACCTATAAAGGTAGAAACATTTCCTTGATTCTTGATATTATAAAGGTTATTGAAACTATGGAATAGGGATTCATATTTAATGTCATAAAGTTTTTTTACTTCAATGATATTTCTATCCTTTTTGTGAAATATCTTTTCTGAATATTCCTATATATAAGTTCTCATTATTGGTTCCCCAAAAGTTTTCTTTTCCAATTACAGGGGTTTCAAGATGGGAGACCCCCTATATAGAATTATTATTTACATTCGAGAATAATACCTTAGTAAGATTCTCACTAGGTGGTTTCTAAAAAAATGAAGACCATCGAAGCCGTTATAGGTTATATGGATCCTTCCCATTTTCTACATGCTTATAAAAGTATCCTTTTTATGTATGGTGATAAAAATAATATCTAACTTCTTAATGAAATCTACTCAAATAATAAGAGATTATTGGGTCAATTTAATAATTGGGAAAAATCATATGTCCAATTTGGGAAAAACTTTTATCATTTAAAAAAGTTAGTATCTTCAATGATTTGGGAATCAGAGAAATATTTTTTCTTTTTTGTTACTTTGGATTTCTTAGGTATTAGGGAAGAACGAAAGTATGTTACTTCAATAACATTTCAAGTAATGCTATAAAATATCTCACTACTTGTAAAGGTAAATATTATTCAATTTAAAGTAACATAAACCTTATGAAGTACATAATTATGTCCAAACTTGTTTACTCTTTCCTAGTCTATAGATGACCTCCAAATATAATTAAAAGAATTAATGCCAATATCAAAAAATTTATTTTAGTGGGAGTATTCTTAAAATAAATATGTTCCTTATGACTTGGAATAAGTGTTGTAAACCACTAAAGGATGGTGGGTTGAAATAAAATTGTTAATAATTTCAATTAGTCTCTTTAATCCCACATTATATAGAAGCTAGTGAATGAAAAAATATGAATCTCTTAGATTTATTAGATATATATTATTAAATAATATTCAAAATTAATTCTTATAATAAATTTATTACTATATCTATCCAGATATTTAAAATTATTTTCCCAATACTCTTTCTCACTCTTGATAACTTTCCAAAAAATAAAATCCTTTTTCATGTTATGGTTTGATAAATGGATAGGTTATTAACTTAGGAATTTACTCAAAATAGTGGATCCTTCTCCTGAAATTCATGTATCCATTAATTATTAACTCATTGATCCTTGCATATAACTACCTATAGAGATTTAAAATATCATAGGGATCACACCTTTTCCCCACACGATGATATTTTAGCTTGGGATCCTTCTAGAAAAGGTGTTTTGAATACCAAAAATTTATACTACTTCATATTTGGTCTATCTGAGGTGGAATTTTCCTACATTTGAAAATTCAATAATCGATGAATTAAACCCTATAGGATTTCCATTATTTTGGATACTTTAGAATATATCACTCTCTAAAATCGCTACCACCTTATCTCAATAAATGTCATCAGTGCCTTGAAAAATATTAGAATTTTTGGATTGTATAAACCTCTTAAACTTAATTTTGAGGGTTTCTATAAACTTTCTTTTATTTGATGGATTAAAATAAACATGGATGAATCCTAAAAAGGAAATCCTATTCCATCAGATTATAGATCCATCTTCAATGACCATTATGGGAAGATTCTTAGCTATTATTATAGTTCATATAGATTCACCAATTATATTTAATATGAGATTTTTAGTATAATAAATGGAAATTTTTTCCTAAACAAAAGGGATGGAACTAATTATATATATAGATTAATTCCACTACCATTGTACAAGCCTTTAGAAACAATACCTTTCACCTATATTGGGGCTTAATAGAAAGATATATTAGATGCTTGTACTTCCTATGGTTCATTAACATCATTTTTACCCATTTATATCATAATGAAAATTCATTGGATGCTGGAATTGAAAACAAGGGAGTCTTTTTGGATAACCCTTTCTAGGTTTATGAACTTCTATATGATTTGAAACATATCTTTTGATGATATTATTATAAAATTAATTCTTTTATATGAACATAACAATTTCAATTATTTTTATTTAAAAATTCCTTAATTTAATAAAAACAGCTTAAATTCTTCTTATATATATATATATATAATAAATAGTTGGAATAAATAATATGTCGATGTCTACACACCTTTACTGGAAGAAAACAGTCACTGGTTAAATTCCTCACTTATTTGTCGGTACATGATTCATTTTATTTTTATTTTTTTATTTCTTGTTGTGTATATAAACACATGTCAATTGTAATAATATTTAAAAATGTAAATATAAAATAATAATAATAAAATAGTAGAAGAATTAATGAGGCTCTGTAGGTTACATGCATTTCATGGAATCGAACTAATCACATGTTCGATTTTTACCACAACCATAAGAGTCCCATTAATTTCCCATAATTTAATTTTAAATAATTCACCCCATGTAGCATTTGAATTTATTTTTAATATTTTTATTACATTATATGCCTTATTTTTATGAATATTAAAAAAAATTAAAAATAAATAAATATAAAACCACTAATGGGGTTAGATCAGATGGTAGGGTCTCCACCCACAGTCTAAAATACCATGGTTCGAGTCCTCCTTTCCGACATAATTACACTCTTTTTTCTAAAAAAATACATCATGTGTATTATACAACATAAAAGAATAAAAAAATAAAGAAAATAAAATACTAAAAATGATATTACAATTTCAGTGGTACAATCTTTTCACTAGTGGTCATGGAAAATATGAGGGATTGACTGGTCGCCGGTTCAAACCCCACCATAACCTTAGATCAAGGATTGTTCCTCATATTTCAATTTAAATTAAATGAAGTGTACATATTATTATAATCCTTATATATGTATACATGTTTATTTAATGGTATTAATAATAATAAAACAAAAAATACATAAAAATGAAATAAAAATAAAACTAAAAATAAAAATAAAAATAAAATAGTTAATGATGTGTGAAATAGGCCCTAAATTCCATTTAGGATTCCATAAATACAAACCACCTCCTCCCTCACCAATCATCTTACTCACTTCTCCCTCTTTTTGTGTCATTCCATAAATTATTTGAAAGCCATAGTTCAAATACATCAATCCATGGTGTTTTGGTGTTTCCAATCACATCCATTTTGTTCATTTTTCTAAGTAACAAATTATATAACTATTATTTAATTTGTTATATTATTTTTTAAATTATTTTAGGTAATTTGAGGAAATTTTGACAAAAACATAAAAATACACAGGCATAGATAAAGAACAGAAGACGTGTATTCTTATACATGTGTAAAGTGTAAATTTTAAAAAATTTGAATAACACACAATGTTTATATTTAGGAAACACTGTTTACTCTCTGTATCTACCTGGATAAAAAAATTCTATGCAAAAATAGTACAAAATTAGGGAAAAAACTTCTAACACATGAGGCTTATGTTTGGTACAAGCAATGTGTCTTCATTATCCATCCATGTTATCTACTTACTGTGTAACCTCAACACATAAGCTAATATTTTAAATATCAATACATCACTGTACATGTTTCACACATTTCATTTACTGAGACACTACACTATCACATGGAGGATTATGTTTATAACTAGAGTAAATATGTTGTAACCATTTCTTACTTATACATTGTGTAATTTGGTATTACATGTCTTGTAATTTGGAAATACCAGTTAATCTTCTTGGTTAATTCCTTTTATTTTAGCTTTATCATTTTATTTGGTTTTTGGATGAAGGGGATCATACATCCATGGGTGATAAATATCCCACCACTTCCCCAGTAGAGGATCAGTTTGTGAAATAAAGAGTAAAGATGTAGGTATTATATGAGAAACCACTAACGCACCTACAGATTACATAGCCATGAGCACTAGTGGTGGTTCCTCCTAGGGTGACTATATACCCTTATATTGATATCATTAGTAACATAAAATTATACAATAAATTTTATGTTATCAGTTCTATATAATTATTTAGGTACGACAAGAGATTGACTATTGGCATTGGTTTAGGAACATCATCCCTACCAGTGACGTGTCTTTGAAGAAACAATCCTAGATGGCGACCAAATAAATCAATTTTCTTATCACACTATCCAGATCAACAACCATTTTATAAATATGATAATCCTTGTGTGATTAGGTATCTTGATGCATATTTTGGAGGATTTGGGCCACACAAATCTTCTTTACATATTTTAGGTAAAGACTCCAACTTATAGACAATTTTTTTGTAGTTCATTGTCCCATTTGGGATTAATTCACTATCATATCAAGAGGATCAGAGTGATACAAAGATAATGATAATTTTATAAGATAGAGGAAGATATTTACAACTCACAGTGAATGAATTTATCTACGACTATGGTTTCTACCATTATCCCTCTATCTCACCATCTATTGTGACCTTGACCCTCCTTAACCGATAAGTCATTCTCACCATGTAGTAGGATATTGCTGGACCAAATGATCAATATGATCCAAACTCATAAAACTGTACCCTCATTATTTACCAAAACCTCAACCTATATTTCAATGTAATGTTATTCCCATGGAATGAGGTTAAGGGAGTCATTTCTATATGGGATACTGATTTAATTACATGCATTTTTTTAGAATGATTACCCCAACCTCCTTTACATTGCCACTTTATATTTAGATTTCATGTTTACTGAACATTGAGGGAACCTAAATAATGCTTTATATGGAAACTATTTAGAAAACCATTTAGGGGCATTGATACCTCTTCTCTATATGATCTTTTTGGTACCCCTATATAGATTGAACATATCATGATTATTCATAAGAGGATAATCTAGTGGTAAGGGAAAATTTATGTTATCATTTTGAGATGTAACACCCCAATGATTCTAGACCACTCACCAATTATTAGGTTGGGAAAATAACATGACTTCCGGTGAAAATACCCATATAACACTATATACTAAATATTGGGTAGGATCAATGGTGTTATCATGAGGAGATTACGCCCTCATATTTTAGAAAACAACAATGAAAAAAATAATAAAGAAAAATATAGAATAATCAATAGTGTATGTTTAACCAATAAATAGAATCATGTCATACCAAAAAAAAAGATTTCATGAAGTCATACATAACAAAAGGTCACCCACTAGGATGAAAAAATACATATAAAAAAATAAAAACAATCATAATATTATATCTTTCCATTTTTGGGGCCACAACTCATACAAATCTTGAGACCCATATGATCTATCTTACTCAATCATGCAACACTGACTCTCCACCCTACTTGAACATGTGAAAAATGAAGTTTTCTCAGGTACCCAAGTGGGATGGTTTATTAAGAAGGGTGTTAGTAAAACATATTAGGGCACCACTAATGGGGTCCCTATCAAAACTTGTAAGGTACCATATGGACCTATGATATTCTCTACACAAATAAAATATTGGTGATATATAAATAAAAAATCAACCTCAATATTTAGATTTTATAGAGACACTTGGGATCAAACATACCTACTTTGACCAACACCAGTTGAGTATGATCATGTGGAATACCATTCCATATAGAATTAGGTGTAAAGTTTGGATAAATCCTAGTGTTACTACAATTCATCAAACATAAAATCAAAATCTTAGGAAGTATCTTAAGCATCCCATAAGTCATCAGGAATAAATATAGATACTAGTTAGTATCCTAGGACTCCATATAGTAGTAATCTCATCACTATATCCTACATTGTATTGTATGAATCAATACAGAAGTAGGCTCATCTGCAGATCCTTGGGAGTATCCGAGGCATCCATATGTTATTAGGTGTAAAAAAAAAGATCCTAGGAAATCTCATAGGAATATAATTATTAATATTCAAGGGTAGTGTGTCCCTCCCATAATATATAATATAATATTTGGGGGCCAACATCCCCTATGTAATATCTAATATCATCCATAATAATAATGGGTTGTTCTATGAACAAAACCATTAAACAATCCTATGGTTGGCGTCCAAGGTTCACAAACCATCATATTAACAATAGACACATGATTTTAATATAAATTATATTTAGGTTATAGGGTAATAAACTAAGTTAAAAATATGTATTCCCTTATTCTATCCTTCACCAGGGTAACTAAAATACTTCGGAATCAAATGGCTCCCCTAGTTCACATCATATCTCAAACAAACTATGTGAGATACCATATATTATTCTCATATTATAATCTCATGAATATCAATTATAGAGAATAACAAAGCTTAACATCACCAGTAATATATTTTCACCTCATAGACTTCTTAAAGAGGGACATACTGGCACCAATTTAGAGAGACGACATAATTCAAATCTCACTTCCCAAGTCATCCTAGGATGGTCTGCTCACCCAAACTACCACAAATATACCGTAGAGAATCTCAATTAAGGAACTAAAATTATAATGGGTGAGGAAAATTGATCCCAGTATCTAATTTTCTAGATTGAGTAACGTAATCCATATCAAAATTCTTCCATGTCCCACTTTGTCCAGTCATCTTTGTCACGAACCAAATATGGTCACCATAAACAATGGCTCCAAACCCAACCCATGATAAATCTAAAAGGGCGTTCCCCATCCCCATAATATGGGACAAGTTCCCAGGTATTATATATTTTGGTTTGCGAATGATTTACCCGTATATTTGAACATAAAACATCAAAACCAATCGATAAAAAAAAATCATAAAGATTTATACCAAACAAGATTTAATCAAAATAATGAACTGAATACATAGGTCAAAACATAATAAAAGAGGTCCAAGGACAAATAAAAATAGCATCAAAATATCCCCAAGGACTCCACAAGGAAAGGGGTCATCACCCACAAGCCGCATCCACAACGCTGCACCATGGAAGGGAACTAACAAAACAAACCACCATCACAAAAGCCTTTCTGTTACCTGTGTCAAACATGACCATGTCTACTTGCAACCAAGCGGTGTATGTAGGGTGTCAGTGTAATACCAATATGATACCAAAAAGAGATTCCATCGAGTAAACAATACAATATAAAAAGTTTTCTAGTTTTGATAAGCAGAAAATGGTGGAAATAATTTTTGAAGAATGAAAATTTTAAATGTAAATTGTTTTCAAAGGGAATTTTCCATGAGTGAGAACATTTCAATAAAATATGTAATATAATGTATTTCCTAGAAAAAACCACCACATTCTAATTAAAATTACGAAAGAGTCAATGAGCACTAATCTCGGGAACACCCCTAGGCACTAGTTAGTCTCGAGCCCCATGTACCTCGTACCTCGGTGTAATGTAACCCTTGAGAAATCCATTATCGTGCACGAGCCACTATTAGGGAACATACCCATAACCTATTGGCCCCAAATAATCATCAATATAGTTTTCTAGTGTTTTAGTTATCCATTTTTTCCAGTGAAATAGGGATAAAACCCATCTGAATCACTAGCGTACTAATACATATCTTCTCTCCTAGATACCCAAGATTACCCCTTCATGCTCAAACCATTATCTCATGATAGAAAAATCCATTATGACATAAAAATATCAGTTATGTTCATAATAAACTCAAAAAGTCTCTACACATGCTTTTCACCACTTACACTACTCTATCAAACCTTTAGGATTTGAATAATATAACTTCATATTTCGTAACATTGTTTTGAACACAAAATCCCTTTAAAACCCTGCTTTTAACACCATGTACATACCCATATTCACCAAAAACAAATTTTCAGCACCCATAATATTTCTACAAACCAATTACATGAGTTATAAAACAACCCCATTCGGCATAACATAAAATAGACTTGTAAAACACCTAATTTAACACCAAATTCGTACATAAAAATCATTTTCAAAACAAAGCTCACCAAAACTAGATTTCTAAGAAAGTATAATGATGGATAAGTGTGATAAAAATATAAATTATGAAAAGGCAACTCATATAGCATTGATTACTCATGGAATCACCTACCACAAGTGTCAAAACTCCTGAATCTTTGTGCGAAAGTTCAACTGCATGACTACCGCACAACATGGGACTTAAGTGAAGCCTAAAACCAAAATAATTGAACAAGAAACCCAAGATCAAACCCTAGGATAGAATCCCCACTTTATGGGAATTTTATATTTCAAGAATAATTGGAATAAACCCTAGGTAAAAGTAAAAAAACTCTATGCAAATGGGAGGAAGAATAGAGGAAACCCACTTACTTGAAGAATGTTGAAGAAATTTCCCCAAATACATGATTATCTGAATTTAAAAATTTCCAAAAATTCAAGTTACAATAGAATGAGTATGAGAAGGTCATGTGAGAACTAAAATGGGGGAAAAGAGTAAGAATTGAAGGAGTTATAAAGGAAATAAGTTACCTATTCAAATCTGGACAATTTGAGAAATCCTTTGAAGGTTTTCCCTAATTCACGATGCATACACACTCCAAGGAGGGAGTAATGAAGATAACGGAGCACCTAGTTACATTGGTGTCAAGTGAGAGTTTGAATCTCAAAAATATCATAAAAGTTGAATAAGATATTAAATAAACATTTTTTGTTTTAAAACTGAAAATGAGCTTTCATCCTGGACCAATTCCTTAAATAAAAACTCAAATCCACCATTAGTAGTTGTTCCTAAAGGTTAGAAATTGAAATGGTTGTGTTAATAGGTCAGGGGGAGAAATTTTGGATTTTTAATTAGTGTAAAAGTTTAAAAATGATTGATTTATAACAAAAAAAAATTGGTTTTTAAATCCGGAAATGGGATCACAGTTTGGACCAAATCCTGAAAACTCACTCCTTCCTACAAAAATTCATGGGAAACCCCCAAAACAAAGAAATAATGGAAATTAATTGAAATTTACCTTTAAAATAAGTCATGTATATGACAATTCTCTCCACCATGAAAGACTTACACCCTAGAAAGTCAACCTGAAGCTTGATTGGAAAACATGAATATGTACTCTTCCTCAACCCATGACTTCTGCTCCCATGTCTTATGAGTATCATTCCTATACTGCCAAAGAACCCAAACTAGTGGAATAAACTTTCCCTAAAGAACCTTTTCTTGGAATTACACTATTTTCATTAGCCCCTCAAAAATAGATAAATCAGTCTCTATATCAAAATCCTCCCAATTCAGTACATGGGATGTATCCGAGTTATATTTCTCCAACTGGGATACAAGGTAGACGTCATTGATGGATGTCAATTGAGAAGGTAAGGCCAACCTGTATTCCACCATTCCAATATTCTCGGTGATCTCAAAATGTCAAAATACCACGATGTCAGCTTCCCTTTCTTTCCACTGGTCAGCATATGATTTATAGTGACTCTGAACTGTCAATAAGCGCTACCTGATCAACTTCACCTTCTTAGATGTCTCCTACACTAGACTGAGCCCCAACAGTGATGCCTCACCTACCTCATCCCAAAATAGGGGTGACTAATAGGGCCGACCATAGAGCGTTTGAAATGAAGACATTAAAATTGAGGATTGGTAACTATTATTATAAATAAACTCAACTAATCCCAAATGGATATCCTAGGAACCTCCAAAGTCGAGAACACATGCACAAAGAATTTCATCCAAAATTTGATTCGCCTACTATGTCTGACCACTCGTTTGATGATGGTATTCCATTCTCATCTAAATCTGATACCCCAAGGCCTTTTGGAGGCCTTCCCAAAACTATGAAGTGAAATAAGGGTCTCTATCTGAGACAAATATTGACAATACACCATGGAGAATTACCACCTCCTAAAGATAAAAACGACCCAACTCATCAACTTTAGTTGTATCTCTGATCGGATTGAAGTGGGATGATTTGGTCAGATGATCAATCACCACCCAAATAGAATTCTTACTTTGAGGTGTACGAGGAAATCCAACAATGAAGTCCATACTGACCTAGTCCCAATTCTAGGTAGAAATGTGTAATGGCTGGAGTAAATCAGTGGGACTTTGAGGTTATGATTTCAGCTGCTGGGATGTGTAGTATCTCGACACAAATTTTGTGATGTGTCGTCTCATACCAGGCCACCAGAACCACAGACAGACATCATAATACATATTGGTGGCACCTGTATGGGAAACTCACTGAGAATGGTGGCTATCCTACATCACCACCTTCCGTAGAGATAAAGACACTACTGAATGGACCTTGAAGCACAGGATGACCTCGGGGGATGACGACCAATCATAGGATGTCTCCCCACCATGAAGAATCTACTTTGACAGCTGAAAAAACACATCACTAGGTTGCTACTACTGAATCAACTCTAAGAGAGAAGGAGTCAACTGAATTCTCGACAAGAATGCACCTCCACTGTGCTCTTTCGTCTCCACTTGAATCTAAGAAAAGAGTGCCATCAGAGTCCACTCATCATAGGAATTCCTCAAATCCTACACCAGAAATCTTATCCTTAAGGTTTTGACCACCACGTTATCGTTGCCTGGGGTATAGACAATGTCAAAGTTGGACCCCTAAAAGTAATCGATCCAACAACGCTACCTCATGTTGTGGTTCTTTTTCTAGAAGATATAAGATAAGATTTTTTTATCAGAGTATACCAAAAAATTCTCTCCAAAAAGGCAGTGACACCAAGTCTTCAAATCATGCATCACAGATGCTAACTCCAAGTCGTGGGTAGGGTAATTCTTTTCATGTGGTTGGAGTTGGAAAGTGCCATATGACACCACACGATCATCCTGTATAAGTACATACCCAATACCCATACCTGAAGCATCAAAATACACCACATACACCCTTCCAACCTCTGGAAAAATCATAACTGGGGTGGTAGTCAACCACCTCTTTAGCTCATCGAAGGATTCCTGACATTCTAGGCCCCATTCAAACTTCACCCCTTTCTGGGTGGCACTGTCATTGGTGACTCAAAACAAGATAAATCTCAAACAAACTTCCTGTAACAACCATCCAGGCCAAGAAAACTCATGATATCGAACATGTTCTTCAGCTTCTCCCATGACATAACCACACTGAACTTCTTAGGGTCCACCGAAACCTCAAGCTATGAGATCACATTTCCCAGAAATTTAACTTCCCTAATCCAGAAAGTGCGTTTGGATAACTTTTCATAAAGGCGATTCCCTCGTGAAGTTCCAAGAACGATATGAAAGTGATGCCAATGTTCCTCCTAGGATCTAAAATAAACCAGAATTTCATCCAAAAATACCCCAAAAAATAATCAAGATACTGATGGAACACCCTGTTCATGAGTTAAATAAAGACCACTAGAGAATTGGTCAATCCGAAGGGCCAGACCAAGTACTTGATGTGGCTGCAACTGCTTCAGAAGGATGTCTTTGGGATATCTTCCTCTTTCAACCTAAGTTGATGATATCCTAAAAAAATTCAATTTTAGAAAACCACCTTTCCCCCTTAAACTAATTGAACAAGTCATTTATTTAGGAAAAATTTTATTTTTCTTGATTATTACCTTATTCATGTTCCGGTAGTCAATTCACAACCGGAGGGATCCGTCTGCCTTTTTCAAGAACAATACAGAAGCGGCCCAAGGAGAGATGCTCGTGAAAATGAATCATTTTGATTCAAATTATTACAGCTATATATTTAATTTCCTATTCCTTATGGGGACCATGTGATATGAGAGAAGAGACATCGGTTATGTTCCCGCCACCATATCAATAGAGAACTCCACATCTCACTCCGAGTAAAAACCTAAAAAATCATCCGAAAACAACTCTGGAAACATGTCAAATACATGAGGCAGTACAAAAAAAGAGAATGAATATCATCCTCTATTGTGGGTGATGATAACTGAAAAATAACATCTCCCAACTCGAGGAGTGGAGGTGTAGAATGACTTGACAGATGATCCCATTCCCCACAAAAAACCTGACGACTCCAATTAGGTTCTATGAAATAGACCCACCACCTATAGAAATATATGTGTACCTGTAAGTGTAATATACAATCCATTCCAAGTATTACGTCAACTAGTTCCATATCTAAGGCCAGGAGGTCCCACTCCATCTCAACCCCTGACATGGAAAGCGCACAGGACAGACACCTAAGACCCTTCTCCTTCTTCATTCCCAAGGGCATCACCAAATCCATCAAGAAAGACAAAAAATTAGATGGAAAATTTAGCATGTCCACAAAGTGGGATGAAATTTATGAAATAGAGGCACTTGTATCAAAAAGTGTAGCAGCTATAGAATATGTGATCAAAACAGTACCTCGAACTTTCGATTGTCTCTCCTCTGATCCTATTAGTGAATGCTCCACCACATAGAGATGTCCAGTATTTTCCTGAGGATAGTCACAAGACATTGAATGTTACCTAAATTATATCTTCCTAAAATATGACCCATCCCTACCACCACGACCACCAAATCGAGATCCCCCCCATCCTCATCGGCTCTAACAGTGATGGAAGTCCTCTTGAATCCTTCGATCTTTCTCCACTCTGAAGTGGACGTGCCACCCCACAAAAGTGCTGCAAGTGAAACATACCTAAACATTGATAACAAGGCTTTAGAAGAAGTGGGAATGCTGGTTGGATGTGCCCCAGTATCCACACTAGTGGCATACGATCGATCTCACATCAGAATCCACATATGAAAACTTCCTGGACGAGTGGCCTGAACTACCACCTCCATTCATCACCTTTTCCTCCCACTTCCTTTTCTTCTCTAAAGAGATGCCAATGCCCACTACTGATACTTCCCCAGAGAAAATAACCATTCATTTCTAGTCAATATCCACCATTCATGCCGGATCAACCACCTCAGTATATGTCCTTAGATTAATCAATAAATCTAGGGGGAATATCTCTGGTCGTAAGCCTTTCTCAAACCTTTGGGATTTTGCTTGCTCATTTGTGATGATTTCATGATCATACCAAACTAGCTCAGTGAAATGGTTGGCATACTTTATCACATAATCATCCCCCTAAATAATATCCATGAACTATTGAGATCTTGCATATGCTAGGACTTCAGGGAAGTACTGTTCATTGAAGAAGACCTTGAAATCAACCCAGTGCATCTCCTCATTCTTTATAGTTTTAAGTACTGATTCCCACCACCTATGGTTGGGACCCTCAAACAGAAAAGAGGAAAACTTCACCCTGACCTCCTCAGGTGAGTTCAAGAACTCGAACATGTGCTTGATCTTTTCAAGACATTCATCTACTTCCTGGGGTCCTATGCTACCTCGGAAAGTATGAGGCTTATTTTTTAGAAACTCCTACACCTTGTCATTCCATGGATCAATATAATATTCTCTAATAGGAGCTGGAATAGAATCTCTTCCATGTCATAGTTCTTGGACAGCCCAAACCCCAACCTCTACTATCCTCTGATCAAGCGGTGAGGGAGAACTCTCTTCGGCTTCCTCCCTTGGGTGCATTAGAGCTTTCCGGGGAGGCATGTTGCTAAAAAAAGTAAACAATCACAAGATAAAAGATCTGTACAACAATTATGATAATTTCATCAATGAAATAAAATATATATAATCCAAACACATTACAATGATAAAGTAAACAACTACCCCACCCCCACCCGATGTCCACGTGTAGTCTGTCGCCCACACGTCTCACCTGGAAGTGAATTCAAACAAACAAGTCTGATGTCCCATGGTGACTCAAGGTCTGCCAATATAGGTGTAGACCAAGAACCCTAATCGTGCCCAAAAATCTGAGTTCTAACTATCCTAGATATTATCTGGCCCAACTCATCCGAAAATAATAATATATCCTGAAAACATTAATCTCCTTTGATACCATTTTGTCACGAACCAATTTTTTTCTCCATAAAAATAGCACTAAAACCAGACCATGACAAGGCCCAAAGGGATTTTCTTATCCCCACGGGCTAGAAAAAGTTCCCAGGTATCATATATTTTGGTTTGGGAATGATTTACCAATATATGGAAACATAAAACATCAAAACCAATAGATAATCTGATGAATTCATACCAAACAAGATTTAAAAAAAATACAAAACAGAAAACCTAAGTATAAACATAATACAACAGGTCCAAGGACATATAAAAACAGTAGAAAAACAAACCCAAGGACTCTACATGACAATGGGTGATCACCCATAGGCCGCCTCCACAGCGCTGCACCATGGATGGGAACTAACAACCCGAACCACCATCACCCATAGCCTTTCCTTTACCTGTGTCAAACATGACCAATTCTACTTACACACATGGGTAATAAGTAGGGTGTAAGCCTAAGAACGACAATATACCACAAATATATTCCATTGAGTAGACAATACAAGATAAAAATCATGCCGGTTTTGATATGCATAAAATGGTGGATATGATTTCTAAAGAATGAAACTTTTAAATATAAACAGTTTTATAAAGGAATTTTCCATCAGTGAGCACATTTAAGTAAAACATGTAAGCTACTATATTTTCCATCAAAACCACTATATTCTAAATATATTTACAAAATATTCAATGAGCACTAATATTCAGAACACCCCTAGGCACTAGTTAGTCTATGTCCCCATGTACCTTGTACCTCACTGTAAATTAACCATAGAGAAATCCATTCCAATGCACAAGACACTAGTAGGGAACATACCCATAACCTAGTGTTCCCCAATAATCATCTATGTAGTTTATTTAGTGTTGTACTTATCCATTTTTCTCAGTGAAATATGGATAAAATCCACTGGTATCACTAGCGTAATAGTATATGTCCTCCCTTTTAGATACCCGGGATTCTCCCTTCATGCTCAAACCCTTATCTCAGGATAAAAAAGCCATTATCACATAAAATTATAATTTATGGTCATAATAAACTCAATACAGTATCTACACATGCTTTTCATCACTTACACTATTCAATAAAAACTTTAGGATTTCTATAAAATTACATCACAAAACATAACAATGCATTTCCCACAAAATCCCTTTAAAACCCCAATTTGAACACCATGCGCAAACCCATATTAACCAAAACATAATTTTCAACACCCAAAACATTTCTATAAACCAATTACATGAGTTATAAAACAACCCTATTTGTATTAACATAAAATAGACTTGTAATACACACAATTGAACTCCAATTGGTACCTAAAAATAATTTACCAAACAAACGTCACCAAAAACAGATTTTTTAGAAAGGATAATGAAGGATAAGTGTGCTAAAATATAAATTCAGCAAAGATAACTCATCTATAATTGATCACCCATGGAATCCCCTACTATAAGTGTCAAAAACCATGAATCTTTGTCGGAATTTCAACCACACCATCGCCGCACAATAAGGAACGCAGATCGGGCCTAAAACTACAAGAACAGACCAATAAATCCATGATAAAACACTACGTTAAAATACCCACTTTCTGGACAATTTAATATTCTAGAATAATTGGAAGAAACCATAATCAAATGAAAAAAATCCCTAATAAAATGGGATGAAGAATGAAGGAGACCCACTTACTTGATGGATCTTGAATAAATCTCCTCAAATACACCAGTAGATGAATTTCAAAACATCCAAAAATGAAAGTTAGAATTTAATATGTTTTATAAGGTCATGTGAGAACTTAAATGAGTGAAAATTAGTAAGAATTGAAGGAGTTATGAAGGAAATAATTTACCTCTTCAAATCTGTATGATTTGAGAAATCCTAAGAAGTTTTCCGTAACTCATGATCCATACGAGCTCCAAAGAGAGTAGGAAGAGAATGGGGGGATCCTGGGTTCGATGGAATTGGCTGAGACTTATAATCACTAAAAATTCATTAATATTGAATAAGATCTTAAATAATTTTTTTAAAAAACTAGAAATGGGCTTTCGTGATGTCCCAATTCCTTAAATTAAAACCCAAATCCACCATTATTATGGATTCCTAAAGGGTCCAAATTGAAATGGTGGTGTTAGTAGGTATGGGGAGTCCATTATAGATATGGAATGGGTGAAAAATATTAAAAATTAAAGAGTAATAAAAGAAAAAAATTGGTTTTTAAATCATGAAATGGGCTCACAGTTTGGCCCAAATCATGAAAACTCACCCTTTCCTCAAAAAATGCAAGGAAAACCTCCAAAAATAAAAATAGAAATTAAATGAAATTTACCTTTAAAATAAGTCATGGACGTGACAATATTATTCCCACACTCACTCTTATATACAGGGATTTGTAAGGGAACCTATACCAGCGACACTATATCCATTAATTTCATTTCATTTATTTTATACCCCAAGGTCTATATATCTTAATGAATATATTTTATAATCAATACCTTGGCCCTTGGTGACTAATGCATTAATCTAGTGCTGAAGGGTCTTCCATGACCTATGAAACATGCATCCATATTTATTAATTTTACTATAATGAAAAAATTTATTTAAATAAAATTCTAATTCACCTTGGTGGAAAGGTCACATATTATATTTATATGATATCATGTATGAACAATAGGGAAACTCATAGGGACTTTCTACCTCATATGATGTCATTTACTTTTAATCTATGCATAACCACCACATGAGATCATTGAAGTCTCATTTATTTTCTTATCATCTACCAATAACCAAACTCAGTCCAAATAATCAAATTAATTATTTATAACAATTTATAATCAGTTACACAATTTAATTTAAATATGAATAATTTTCTATAAAATCACACAATGAAATTCAATCACTGAAACCTTAAGAAATGAGTTGTTGTCCACTCCCAACACACACCTAAACCTAATTCACAAAATATCCCTATGATAACCCATATCATTTATATACCTTATTTCATGATTTATAATATAAATATACACATTATATAATCTCTAATGATCGATAGGCATAGTGTATTTTGGATATTAGATACATAGGACATTAAATTAAAACATCGATACAATAAAATTATTTAAAACTCCATAATATTCCCCTAAAATTTGACCAGTCTTCTAAAACTTCATAGGATGACCTAGGTACCTCTGTAAGAATGTGGCGAGCTATAAAGCCTAGTATAAGAATAATCAAATCATAACATGAATAAAGTAATACATGTTGGTCAAGAAGCATATCAAGGGGGAATAAAATGGGTTAGAATGTAGGACCCAAACATTTTATGATATAATTATCTATTTTTTTCATTGATATCTAGTATTACACATAATACTGAGTTTAAACAAAACACAATAAACTATTAAAATATTATATTTAATGTGAGTATTATTTCCTATCCATTTAATTTGTGGGTATAAATAGGATTAAAAAATATGATATATATATATATATAGTGTCCCTAATAAACACAAATGTATTAATTAATTCTTAGGAAATAATCAATCAATATTTACTAATGTTATACTGTTCTTAAAAAAATACATTTCCTTAAAAAAGGATTTTTTATTTGTTTTAGTGAGAAAATAAAATATTTTCCCACATTTTAGAAAATGTATCTGATAAAATAAACTTCATTTTTTAAATAATAAGATAAAAATTATCTTAAGATGAATATTTTGATTTCTTAAAAGATTGATTTTCTAGTGAATAGTCAAAAATACTGATTTTTATTTAAAACTGTATTTTTGACTGAATATAAATGGTTCATTTTGTTTTGAAAATATTTAAAAGTAAAATTAGTTATATTACATTATTATTAATAAAATCATGTTTATCATAATCAATTTTATGATTTTAATTTGGTATAAAAACATTTTTATACTTAAAAGGCATTTTTTTGAAAAATTGTTTATCATTTATTTTTGTGTTTTTATCTTAAATTAATTTACTCTATGTATTGATATTTAATATTAGAAAATAGATTCCATATTTTGAATCAATAGGTTAAAATTTAGTAAATATTCCCCATATATTTTTTATCAATATGAATAATAATCACAATAAGTTTTTGTCACCTCGATAAGGGTTCAACAGGTAAAATAGGGTTAAAACATTGAGGTAAGGATTTACAATTTTTCTAACACTTTACCTTATCCTTTTGGATGAGTTTAGTTAATATTTTTATGTCTAATGATCAAATATATGGTCACTTGGTTCCATATTTCATTTATTATGACCTTTATATTAATTTAAGAGAATAATAAATACAAAATGCCACTATATTGACTTTAATGCCTATAAAATACATAAGAAAAAAAGGATATGGTCTGTTATAATTGATTTTTTGAAATATAAAACATTTTTTTATCATAGTAATTTATTTATAATTTATATTAACTTAATAATTACCTTAAATTCCTATGCAACGTTGGAACAATATTTATTCAATTAATAGAAAAAACTATTAATTTATTTTTAAAATATTTATTGAAATAAAATTTAAGTTAAATATTATGGATTTATAAAAATATATTCTAATTCTATCTTTGTCTTGGTTCCTTTTAAGTTAAATTAATTTAATAGTTCCAAAATTAAATGTATTGATATTTTATAAAAAATAATATGTTAATAAATGATTTAAAATTCATAAAAATATTATCTTCAAATAAGTGAATAAAATATGGTTGAAAATATCAACCATGTTCCATTTATGATTCACCTTTTCATTTATAGTAACATTATTAACCCTTTAATATTGAAAGAGGCATCACTATATTTAAGGTAAAAATGGTTAACGAAGGGGTTAATAAAAAATAGAAGGTTTATAATGACACCAAGACATATAAATTTCACTGGATGATGTTATTTTGACACTATACTTGTTTTATAAAAAACCATGGTAATTTGAAGCATTTTTCTTGTGAACAACTTTATTATTTTTTAATCTTTTAAGAAATTCCAAGTGTGTCCTCTCCCTCCCTTCTAAAAGGAGACCCCTCATTTCTCTTGCTCACTCCAGTTTGAGCCTAATATAATGAAAAAAAATAAATAAATATCTTCTAAAATTCCCTTTTAAAATTATATAGGTTATTGTATTTCAAAAATTATTACACTAGGATCCTTAAGATGATATCTAAAATAGTTCTTTCAAAGAATATATTGTCACCTAAACCGATAAATTTATTTCTTTTACTTCTTCTTTTACCTCATATAAATATATGGAATTTATCATAAAATAAAAAATACAGTATCCTAAATATATTGAAATTTTTTTATGATTATGAATATATCATTATAAACCCTCTTTCCCATCAAATGATAAGTGGAATCATCGCTTCTTCGTATGTATAACTTACCATCTCAACGTAGTGATACAATTCATTTTTCATCAGATTTTTAAAGAATAGATATTTTATGGGTTTAATGTTTATATATATTATTTATTAAATAATTAGTCCCCTATAATTATAATATCATATCTACTTTATCACATTCCAATTTATTAGAAAATAGTAACCTCACTCGTGCATAGTGTGGACTACCATCTCCACAAGGTGATGTTATTTTTTTTTCATTTCCACTTCACATGGATGGAAATAAGGATGTATTTGATATATATATATATAATTTATATGATATAATAAGGATTATTTATATGCTAATTAGAATTTACATTTATTTCATTTCATCTGTCAAAAATTGAAAACAACATTCATGCATACGTACGACCTACCATCTCCATAAACAATGCAATTCATTTTTCTGTCTCCACTTTTATGGATTAATATATCCATATATATATATATATTTAATATATGATTAAATTATATCATTATTAATATTTTTTGAATTGATGTAACCAAAATAAAAGTTCATGGACAAAATCCAATAAACCTAAACATACATGAAAAACAAAGAAGTTAACACCGAGAATAGTTATTTTAATAAAAGAATTGTCAATAAATATCTGATAAAAGGTTATAAGTAAATCATAAATGGTATTATATATATGATTATGGTTCTAAAATATATATATAATACATATATTTTTATTATTCAATAGGTCCAAACATGTATGGAGGAATTCATACTTAAGAATTGTTTTTTATGTTACAATCTCATTATTTTTCAAGATTATTTTTGATTAAATTTTAGATAATGAAATTTCATGATATCCAACTCCATAAAATCATGAAATTTTTCTATAATTTTTATATAAAGATATTAAATATTTTCCTCTAATTTTTCTCTCCATGATAACTTAATATATAGAAAGATATTTTTAAGGGAAAACGTCATTATTTCTTCTTGGGTAAAACATAATTTCTCTTCCATATCCATGTTTTCTAAAAATGTATTTAATAATGTTTTTCATATTATACTATGACTTTTTAAATGAATTTTTAACCAACATTGATTTTTTTAAAATGGATTTAAATTAATATTATTTTCATTTTCTGAACAAGTAAATATTTTACGTTTTTTTAGAAATGTGTAAAATGAATGTTTTATTTTAACTTAGACAGAATGAACAAAACCTCCCACCATCACGACCCCTTGGTTTTTCAATGTTTAATTTTCAATTTTCCAGCTTTAATTTCAAATTTTTTATATTTCAGATAAGTGATTTCAATGTGAAAAGTAAATTTCCATTCTACATGCTTCAAGTGATCTTTTAAATGAATTTTTCATCTGTGATGACATCATTCGATGTTACATAATTTGATACTAGGAATATGATTTAATGATACCATCTTTATTCTTTACCTTTATGGTTTATGATTATGATGATATGATGCTTATGTAACTTAGTTCTTTTCCCTGATTTATGCTATGATGAATTAATGAAATATTTATGAAACCCATTTATTTTCCACGGGCTATTCTCTGATGAGGTGTTAATAAAAACCATTTATTTTTTTATGATTTAAAATATTATAAATGTTTTATGATCTTGTGGGAAACATATTTTTGGTTTTCAATATGTGATGGGTGGGTCTAGAATTATATATCCATCAAGTTCTTTGAGTAAAGATGGATATCGCATGAGATAAATAGGACTGGAATGGGGAGTGAATCAAATTCAGAAAGGGAATCTATAAACTGTGATAGTATAGAGAGTGAACCGTGACTATGATGTTGGTTATTTGAGTGAATAAAATCCACTATGCTAGTCTTGTAAGTGAGCCTTGACTATTAAGGAAATTATTTTCTATTCTTATGTGTATGCCAAAAAATTATGTCTCATTGAAATGTAATGCTATCATGGATCATGTTATTTGATTCCTTTATGATTAATTTCTTCTAAACTACCATGAACTATACAATTATTCATGGTTATTATCTATGATATACAAGGTATAGTTTTTAAAATGTCATTCCTATGTTCTCATACCTATATGATCTTGTTATATTGGTATATCCCTTGTTTACCCTTACTGAGCATCTCATCTCATGCATTATTATGTTTCCATTCCCAAGGTTATGAATAATGGTTTTCAGTATGACATTTATAAGAGAGGTTATAGTAAGGAATAACATAGTGGGATATGATGATGTAAAATGGTTAAATAATTATTTATATAACAACATGTATTTCTGAACTGGACAAAAATCTAAGGGAATATGAACTTTTTCATTTACTGCATGAGCCATTTTGAAAACTAAGATTTGGTTTGAAATTATTAGAGTTGGAATACATAAATGTGTTATTTTTAGTCTTGGGTAAATACTTGAGAGTTTTCTCAGGTGTATCATTGAGTTTTAGGAGCACCAAACCATGAAAATAAAAGGTTTGGAGGTTCTATGTAGGGAACACAGTTTGTCTAAAATTGTACAGACATTATAAGAAAATCGTGTAGATGCAAAAAGGAGTAGAAATTCCCTATAATATTTGTGCAAGGTTTACCCATAATGTTCACCTAGACCACACTATTAGTTCCAAAAAAGAAATATGCCCACAATGTTCATCACATAATTGGCATACAATTTGACTAACCGTGTGACCAAAATCGTGGAATGTGTTTCTCAAAAAGTTGAAATTAACTAAATTTTAATTAAAATAAAATAAGTTAAACCTAATCTACTCCCTTCCATTTTCCTTCCATACAATTCACGACATCCCTTCACTTCTCCATGTCCACACACCTCTCTCTCCGTTGAGCTCCCATTCCACACTATCGCATTGTGTTTCTTATGGGGTTCTCCATCATTTCCTAAATGTAAGACCACAAGCTCCATTATCCTCTCTGGTTTGGATGATTTTCCCTCTTTCTATCATCTTATGTTTTTAGAATGAACCATAGGGTTTGGGTTAATCCATATATTTGGTTTTATTCCATTTCTAGGGCTTATAGCAGGTCTCTCAGGTCGACCTTGTGTATGTTTCAACATCCACCATCGAAGGAGAAGTGTTTCAGTCCTTTTAGGTTTGTTTTCACCACATGAGGTATGGTTTTCTCAACATTGTTTTTCTATCCCAATTTTATTTGGGGCTTTTTAGTGGTTTTGAGTTATATGTTTTATTTGTAGGGTGTTTTGGTCATCCTTAAGGTGGGTTTGAGTCACCAGAGTCAAAGGCAACCTACCACGTATTCATAGGTAGGCATATATATATGTTCATTTCTACAATATATATATATATATATATATATATATTCAACCATGGTAGCATCAATATATATATTGTGTCTAGGCATGCTTAGGTATATATTTGAAAAATGCATATGTGAGTAAGTGTAAATGTGTGTATGCATATATAAGCATGTAGGTAATGATTCCCTTGTACATATTAATGTAAATTCAAGTATATAAATAGTGGATATGTGTCCTTCCTTGAGTGAATTAAATGGTTAATTTGAAAAGGGAATGAAATGGGTGGAACGACCACACCTCTTTTTATAATTAAATAAGCATGGATTATATGAAATTTTATAATTAAAGGATGTGACATAATATTTTTAAAATGTATTATTCATGATAGTTTTCATACCTTGATTAAGTTATAAATGGTGGAAAATCCACACCGATCATAGCATGCTTATTAAAAGCTATTGTTAACATGATGCCTTTATATGGGATTGATAAATGAACGAAATGAGAGGTATTGACTCATGAAAATTTACTATAAATATTTTTATGACTTAAATAGGTTGTGGAATTATGGTAAGTGATTTTTAATCATGGTGGATGTTCACGCCCCCTTATATATGATGTTGAGTTCATGGAATCTCACACCAGTGATACTTGCGGGACTTTGGGTTGATGTGAAATTGTTTCTCTTTAGAGTGTTGGCACGATGGAACACTCACCATCCCAAGTGTTGAGTTCAGGGAATCTCAGACTCTCTTGTGATGTTGGGAATGTATCCTTTTTCATGAGCTTATATGCTTATATAGACTAATTATGGATGTTTAAGTTACACATGGTCTATCCAACAACTTGTATTCTAGATATATTGGATATTAGGCATCTTCAAAAACATCATTCATATTGGTAGATTCAATATATAATTAATCTATATATACATATATATTATTAATATATATATATATAGTTACTGGTGAGACATTATTTCCGGTAGTGATCCGAAGCAGCAAGATTTAGCCAGGTGTTTGAGTGGAACCTGAGCCGACCTGTGTTATTATTTTAGTACTATTTATTGTTTCATATTACTTACACAATGATTAATTTATATAGAAAAAAATGGATTGGGCTAGACACCATGGGTGCCGAACTACTAATATTAATATCTCACACCCTGATCGGGCTGACATTGCACTGGGGTACCTGAATATAACTTATGTTTTTAGGACAATGGACTATTTCATGAGTTGTCTTTCTTGTACATGGGAGTTATGTGTACAGTAACGAGTTGGTGCTCAAGATCCCAATGGACATAGTAATTGGGTAGTTATTATTATTTTTAAATATCATTTTTATATGAAATTTTAATTTATTGTACTTAGAGTATCATCTTTCATACATTAATTATTTTAAATTGGTGTTGGACACTTTGATTTTGATATTATATTTTTATTCTGATTCTTTTCATTCATCTGTTATTTCTTCCATAACTGTATGCTATTTAATTTTTTATTTACCATTATTCCACTATAACATGAGGTTATAGTCTCTCCACTATCAACTTTTAGACCCTCACTGCTAGTCAGTAGCCTCTGGTGTATGGGGACACATGCTTTAATCCATGTGACACACTGGTCCAACTACCATATTAGTGGTTTGTCAGGCTGAGATGTTACAAAGTGGTATCAGAGAGGGTTTCTTTTCCTTTGTGTTACTTTTTTGGGTTGGTTAACAGGAGACTAGGAATGTGTTGGCACTTGGAAAATAACTGTGTCTAGGACTGATCACCCCACCAATGGGGGAAAATTCCAAGTGTCCTAGGATGGGATTGATGTTCATGCTATTTTCTATTATAGTTGATTATTATTTCACCTCTAGTGAATGTTGTGATTTCTATTTTTTATTGGTTTATGATGTTTATAATAATTACCCTTGCCCTAGTTTAGGATGTATGAGGTATTTCATGCATCATATTCGGCACATATAAATTCATATATCATGCATATTTCATGAAACATAGTCACATTTATAGGTTTCCTACTGTTTGGATTGTGTTCCTTAAATGTTATTCCATGGTTTTATTCTCTTTAGCTTTCCAACTTTTAAATGTCATGAATGGGTAATGTATATAGCATTTTAGTTTGATTCCATGATTATGTGATCACATTCCATACTATTGTGTTTATAACATGCTCTCAGTGTTTAATATTTATAATAACATGCTAGTTTTTTTATATGTAAAGAGATTCATGGCCTAAATATAGTGGTTGTATCTAAAAGGGAATATGTCTTTAGTTTTATGGTATATGGGTGCCTTATAATTGGGAAAAGGTAACCCATATACTTGAACAATCTCTTTATTTTTCTAAAAATATTTATAGAATGTCTGTTAAAATGTAAAAGGATGCTAATGTTTAAATACTAAAGTGAATTGGTTGTGATTAATGGGAATCAAATTCCTAACTATAATGTGTATGGGCACTTAATGGATTGGTATATAGAAATCCATATAATTGGAGCATTATATATATGAGCTTTTTATTTTTTTTAAATGGGACTAGTTTCGATTAAATGGGAGATAGAATTTAGTCTATAAAGCATATGGGCATTTTATAGATTTGGGTGGTGGAAACCCATGTAATCAATCCATTTTTATGTGACATTGTATATTTTGAAATTTTTGAAATTCAAGAGTTTTTTTAATTTTCATCTAAAATGGGTTGTTACTTTCTAAAATTCACATATGGACCGAATTTTGTTAGTTGGGGCATGTTTCTTATAGGATAACCCTCTACGAGTGTTTTTGAAACTTTTAATAACGAAGAAAATTTTATTGGGTTGCTTTCTGAAGAATCAAGGTTAGCTTAGTGGGACCATGGTTAGTCGCCTTATCAGTTGAAAAGGTATTTATATCATAAAATTCCTTACTTCTGACAGGATGTCAATAATTTTTTAATGTTTAAAAATGAAGTTTTTTATATCTTTCTAATATTCCACGGTGTTTTGTTCTAAATATTTTTAATGTTTAAATAGTTGATTGAGAATTAGACTAATGACTTGAAATATGGAACCTATAGTGGTTTCCCTCATTTAAACCATCATGTAAGTGTAGATTAGACATTCCTTTGAGTTTCCTTAGAATGGAACTATAGGGGTTTTCCATATGCCTATTCCTTCATTTTTGGAAATGGATTAAATGGTAGGATATTAAGCCTAGTGACATTATATTTTGAAAGAACTGGTTGTATATTTGATTCTTATGCTCTCGAAATGGGATAACCCCTGGGAGGTAACACCCTCTAAGCTTGAATGACATGATGAATGTTGTGAGTTTTTACATTTGGTATCGTTCAGGTTTACATGTCCCTAGTAGAACATTTAGATTCCCAATGGAACCTTGGTTTCTAAGGGTGGTCATGTTTTTATTGGCCTCTTTAGTGGGCGTGAGTGTTGAGTAATGCTTAGTTTCAGTAGGTTAGAAATGCCTCAGTCATGATCAACCGCTTTGTAAGTCATTTGATTGTTTCTTCTTCTTCGATTATGGATGAATTTTTAGGTCACTATCGAAGATAGTGATCATATGAGGTAATTTGACTATGGGTCAAATATCTCGTATGTGCTATCTAATACTTGAATGCATTGGGAGGAAAACCTCTAGGTAGTATCCAGGATTTTATGTTTTCTTTTAAATATCAGGTTTTTATTCGTTGATATACACAATACCTTTCAAGTTGTTAAAAGTTATAATAAACTAATTGAATTTGGTGAAATCATTGAGCTCAAGTTATTGTGTACATTCTTGAGTTGTCTCACAAGTAGAGTGATCAGGGAGTTTAAAGGAATCAAATCATCCAAATGATTGAGAATACTTCCTTGTGACTAGGGTGTTTTTACACGTTGATCTGTTTGGTTTTCATTTTGTTCCAAATGTTTAGTCTCAATGACATGTTGATTGCGGATCTAAGGAGAAACACACATGCGTTTAAAGTGATTTTGAATCTTGCACACTTGTGAGAGGCTCGTCCAACTCTCTACTTTATATTTCATGGACACTCCTAAGGTGGGGAGAATCATGTGAAATATGGTAAATGTGTCCTTCTAAGTAGAAGAAACACAACCCAGGAGGACCATTGATAAATGGTAGGTTTTTCTTGGACGCCATTGAGGCTTGAAGGTTTCAAATCATGTTAGTTCTTGATTGGAAGAAAGATGTTAATGTGGTTTTCTATGTATAAAACCCTTGATAAACACCATTGGTTTTGGATGGACTTTAGTGGTTAAATCTTGAACAATCAAATGATTTCCAGGGTGTTGAAGGCACCATGGTTTGGTTAATGTTTGTGAATCAGTGGGTAAAGATGAGATTCTTTAGAGAAGTCAACTATTAGTGGTTTGACTGTTCTTCTTTCAGTATTACTTGTATCTCATTAGTGTACTATTTTAAAAGAGAGGAGCATGTCCCCTATCATGAATTCTTCCTTGATACACTAAGAGATAATCGGTCTTACACTTCACTAAAGCCTTAAAAAGTTGTTGGACTTGATAAGTGGGTTTATCAGGGTTTCATGCTTGACTCATGGTTATTATCGAGGCTTGGTTATTATTGAATGGTACCTTGATTCCTATTTAGGAATTACATGGATGGAATCTTTGACACCACCCATTCTCTTTGACATGACCACTAGGAGGATGCCACTATGGGATCAATCAATGTTTTTAAGTGGATGTTTTTTCCTTTTTCCAACATCCCACTCATGAATATAGAGTATGGAATACCTTGGTTTGTTCTTAGAACTATGGTTTAATTAATTCAAGGTTACCCTAGATGAGTGGTTGGGCTTGAATCTATTGTTTTAAAAGGGTTAATATTCTAGTGGGATGGATATGGATTATACCCTTTTTCATGATGAGGCACGACGAAATAAATGGTCAGGTGAATAATTGACCAAGTAATGTCACCGGAGGTCAAGTATGATCTTTAGTGAACATGTTTAAGCTAAATGTGTGATTAATTGGAATAAGACATTGCGGTTCAATTTTCAATACACCCACCATCTAAGCTGAACATCTCTAGAATGGTTAGCTGGAGGTGGATTGACCTGTTTCCCTTCTTATTAATTGGTTACAATAATTAAGGATCTATTTTAAAGAACATGTCCTGGATAAAGTGAGTGTGGATTAAGGGTCAATTTATTCTTGGAATGATTTCATGACCAATTTTGGTATGTTTGATTGGGATTCAATCATTTCTTTTCAACTCGGTCCTTTTTAGGACCTTGACTATAATTGTGTTCACTCTGTTAAAAAAACACATGAGGAGCATTGTTAGAATGAGTATTGTCTTGGTTTTTAAGGAAATTATGATAGTGGAAGTACCATGGTTCGAATTTGACCCCTTCTAATTTTAAATCTTAAGTATGGGATCACATTTGGACATTTGTTTAATGAGACACCAATGTGATCATGTGTCTAGCTAAATGAGATTGGGTAAGTTTGGTTTTATTGATTCATTTGAAAAATAAGCGTTGGATTGGGCTTTTGGTGGTTCAAGTTTCATATTCTAATGTTAATCTTGGAGGTGTATTAGGAGTTGGAAATTAAACATGAACATTTTAATGAGACTTATAGAACATTGTAGGTTAGTTGATTCTTTCTTTTTTCCTGAAGGATTCTTAGGGATGAGAAGTTCTAAGGTGGGTAAGTGGTAATGGCCCGTGTTTTTGAACCGGATAAAAATCGAAGGGAATTTAAAACTTTTATTTTATTGGATGGTTTTTTTCCAAACTAAGATTTGGAAGGAAATTATGAGAGTTGAAACACTTCAATATGTTGTTTTTTGGACTTGGGTAAAGGCTGGAGAGTTTTCCTAAGTTTTTCGTTGAGTTTTGGGAGTACCGAACAATGAAAATCAAAGGTTTGGTGAGTCTTCATAGGGAGCATAGTTTCTCTAAAACTGTGCAGCCCTTAGTAGAAAACAATGTGGTTGTAGAAAATGAGATGAAATTCTCTGCACATGCAACATACGATCTACCCAAACCATGCACCTAGCCCACATGATTAATGAAAAATGAGTCATATGCTCACACTATTCATTGAACATTTGGTGCACAGTCTATCTAACCATGTGACCCAAACTGTGCAATGTGTTTTTTAATATAATTTAAATTAGTTAAATTAAAATTAAAATGAAATAAGTTAATACAAATCCACTCTTTACCTTTTACATCTTTATTTCTCTCAATCCCTCCTCATATAATCCATGGATGTGTGCCTCTCCCTCTATCAAGCTATCGTTCTATGATGTTTCATAGAGGTTCTTCTGGGTTTCTCCATCATCACCTCAAGGTAAGACCTTTGGCCCAATTATCTTCCCTTGGTTGGATGATTTTCCCTCTCCATATTGCTCAATGTAATTCATCCAAACTCCAGGGTTTGGGTTAATCTAGTTTTTTGGTTTTCATCCATTTTTCGGGCTTAAATATGGTCTCTCGAGCCGACCTTATATATGTTTCGACATCCTCCACCAAAGGAAAATATCTTCAGTCGTTTTAGGTTTTCCATCACCACCCGAGGTAGTTTTTTCTCTGATTATTTTTTATAGCCCAATTTTATTTGGGGTATTTTAGTGGTTTTGAGTTCCTAATTTTATTTGTAGTGTCCTTTGGTCACCTTGAGGTGGGTTTGAGTCGCCAGAGTCAAAGGTGACTTACTATATATGCTGAGGTAGGAATATAAATATGTATGTTCCCCCATTATATATATATATATATATTCACCTATGATAGCATGAACATATATGTTAGGGCTAGGTTTTATTATGTATATATATTAAAAATGTGTACTTGTGTAAGTGTAAATGATTATATGCATATATAATAATTAATGTAAGGATCCCCTTGTATATATTCATGCTTATACGAATATGTACATAAGGGTAAGGTGTCTTTTTATATTTGTGAAGGTGAATAAGCTCAGGGGAGGGAAAGAGAATATTTAAGTGGTCACCAATGAATATATAATGTTATGAAGTGTTCAACTTAGTTATCTCCCCTTTGAGGTAGGGTCCCGATACACTGCCCTTTAAATTTAAGAATGCATTAATTGATTTCTTTTCGCACCTTCATTAGATTTCAATTAGTTCTTTATAGTGGGTATATTAAATTATTCATTAACATGAATTGATTATGACTCTTTAAAGGATTCTTAAATATATTAAATTAATTTTTAAATAATAATGTCACTTTTTTATAATGAAACCCCTCGATGGAGGTGTACTGTTTTCTATACTAAAAAGTTTGAATTTGTGATATAAATAATGCCTAGCTAGTTGTATTGTGTCTCCTCTATGCTTTGATGTATGTGGTATATAAAAGTCATGTTTTGGTACATTTCCTTCATTCATTCTTAAATTGATTTTCCCTCCTTTAATATAAATGTTAAATCAACCGAGGAACCTTCTATGTACTTGGATTGACCATTAATTGGAATTTCTCATGTAGGTAATTGTCCCTTTCCAATGACACCTCCTAAGTTCTCATTGAGCTTTATGAATTGGTATATCTTTATTTAGTAAATTAAATGGAATATATTAATGGGTTAGCATGTTACCAATTTCTTTCCTTATGTGAATTAAATGGTTAATTTTAAATGGTAATGAAATGGGTGGTATGACCATGCCTCTTATTATAATTAAATAAGCACAAATTTTATAAAATATTATAATTAATGGATTTGACTTAATATTTTTTAATGGTATGCTTCATGATGGTTATGTATACTGTGATTTAATTATGAAGGGGGGAAAGGCCATGTCAATGGTGGATTTCTTATTAAATGGTATTGTTAATATGATACCTTTATATGGCCTTGATAAATACATGGACTGAGAGGTATTTCCTCTAGGTCATTTATTACATAGATGTTTACACCTTATATACAATATGGAATGATGTTAATGTATTGTTGATCATGGTAGATAACGACACTCCCTTACATCAGGTGTTGAGTTCATCATTTCTCAAACCATTGATACAAGTGGGACTTTTGGGATGAGGTGCCACACTCACTATTTAGAGTGTTGGCATGATAGAAAACTCTATATCTAGAATTTTGAGTCTATGGTGTCACAAGATCTATTATAATTTAGGGAATGTATCATTTTTCAAGATCTTATAGGTTTATTTTGATTGGTTATAGATTTCTAAGTTATTCTTGATCTAGAAATAAACTATTATTCTAGGTATATGGACATTAAGAATCTTCACACACTTGGTTCATATTGGTGGATGCAATATATAATTAAACTATATATAGAAAAATATTATTAATATATATATAGTTAATATTAAGACATTCTTTCTGACAGAGATCTAAAGAAGGTAGAGTTAGACAAGTGTCTGAGTGAAACTTGATCCGACCTGTGATATTATTTCAGTACTGTTTATTGTTTAATATTAAATACACATTGATTAATTTATATTTCAAAAAGTTGATTGGGCTAGACACACTAGGTGTTGGCCTATTTATTTTTTATATCTCACACCCTACTCAGACCACCATTGCACAAGGGCACCCAAGTAGACATTATGTTAGTAGGACTATGAAATTTTTCTTGAGTAGTCATTTCTTGTACCTAAGAGTTAGAAGAATAGAAACGAGCTGGTGATCATGATGCAAGTGGATCTAGTCATCAGGTAGTTTTTTTTTATTTTTACATTGTATTTATATTTTAAATTTTCACTTCTTGTACTTGTAGCATCATCTATCAAACATGAATTGTTCTAAAATGGAAATGTCCACTTTTATTCTGATATTATATTATTCTTACATTGTTTATCTTTAATTTAATGTTTCCTCATATATTTTCTAATATTTACTTTCTGATTTACTACGGTGCTACTCTGACATGAGGGTATAATCTACCCGCTATCACCTCCATAGTCTCTCTCTACTAGTCGACAGCCTCTGGCATACAGGGAGAAATGCTTGAGTCCATTTGACCTACCAGTCCATGCACCATATTAGTGTTAAGTGAGGCTGGGATGTTACCGTTTATGTAGTAAATTATCCAATGATACTAGACCAATAATATTTTAATTTGTATGGTTATATTCTATAATGAATATTCATCAAGTAATATGTAATATATATATATGTGGAAAGTATGGGTAACTGTTGTTGGTATTAAAGAAAGTATTAGTTACCTTTGGAAACTAGTATGGGAAAAACATTTGTGAGAACCCTGGAGATAAGTCTAATTATAGGATAATATATTAAAATTTTGGTAATGATCATTGATCACCTAGGATAGAAATAAAGTTTCATAGAATGAAAATAAGGTGTCTTGATTTAGACATATAATAAATTATTTTTTATGATTATTTTTCCCACTATGATTATTATTTCCCACTCTATGAATTTTGGTTTTAGTCAATGGATGTAACCCAAATAAATCATGTTAATACTGAATGTGATGAGAATTGGAATTACTGTCCTCCTAAGTAACCAAATAATAATCTATATAGAATAAAAAATTAAATTTCTATGCTTACAAAACATTATCAAGCTACAAATTATACTGATATTTTTAATAACAAAAGTAGGGAACAAAATTATATTTATTATTTCATGAGGAAACACCCAACATCTTTTAGTTGGTCTTCTGATCTACTCATTTCTAAGAAATATATGTGTACCATTAAAAATATATTTTAGATTCTGCAGTGTTCAGAATATGAAAATGTTATTTTGGATATTCTTTATTTGGAAGGAAAAATAGATCAACTGTGGAATCTTATCAAGAACATGAGGTAATGGGAAAAAATTATCTATATGAAATGGGATGAGTTTAAAAGATTATTTTTCAGTAATTAAATTCCTCATATTATTCATATAAAAATGGAGATTTTATTATATTACTTAAAGAATAAAGATGATGAATCTTTATTACCCATGAGGAAAATTGTAAAAGACTTGTGAGGTTTTCTTATGGTATTATCATTGAACTAGAAATTAATATCGATTAATTATTTATTTTCTTAAAACCAAGTCTCTGAAGGAAATTAGCCCAAAGAGACATTAATATCTTTGAATAAATCAGCTGATGTAATATCATGGTCGAAATAGAGATTGAAGTTTACTAACAATCTCATGGTTTTGATAAGAAAATAAATATATAATAAAAATAAAATTATAAAGAGCATGGAGGGAAGAATATGATAGATCATTTGTGGTTGAAGTGTGAAAGGAATAATGTAAGATTTTTTCTTAAGGTAATAGGTAAACTTTTTACGTTTGTAAAGGATGGTCATCGAGCCACTAAATGACATATTGATGGACAAAATTTAGCAAATTATAGAGGAAAATCATCATAAAATGCGCCAAACACACTCTAGTGTTTAAAATGAAAGGAGTATGATTATTATGGTAACCAGTTCTCAAAAATGAAGGTTAATGAAGATGATCAACTTCAGTGACATATTAATACCACTGACAAAGGGAAATATCATGTGATCAATATTATCGATGTGTTGTATGATAACAAAGTGGTGAAAGGTACCATTACCATATAATATATAACTATTAATGTGTTCTATGATTTTATATATACCCAATAATTTGTATCTAATTAAATTAATAAGGGTATCATAGTACCACCTGAATGATTAGATATTAAATTAGTATTGAAAACCCCTAATAGTATAATGATCACATCATAATTCTATGATTCTTATTTGATTGATGTTTGTGGGAATGTACTTCCTATAAATCTTGTTATTCCCCCTTTAGTTGAATTTAAAGTTATTTTGAGAATGGATTGAATTTCTTTATATAAAGTTCCCATCAATTACCATGGAAAAGAATTCACAGGATATTACAAGCTGACCTTTGATCATCTATCATTGTGATGATAAATATGAGCTTCCAATAGAAATTTCTCCCATTGAATGGGTATTGATTCCTATTTAGAAGGGTAATTTATCTCAAATGGTTGGGGATAAACTCATAATAGAAGATACACATATTGTACAAGAGTTTTTTATGTATTCCAAGAAGAGTTTCCTAACCTTACACTAAATTTTGAAGTTGAGTTCTAAATTAAAATCATACTTGGTTCTAAACCTATTTTAAATAATTTGTTTGAAATGGCCCTGATAGAGTTGTAATAATTGAAGAAGAAACTCTACGAGAATCTTAAAAAGGGATTTATTTGACCAAGTGTGTCACCTTGTTTTACACATTTTATTTTTTAAGAGGAAATATGGATCAATGTGAATCATTATTTATTATTAGGAACTTAACAAGAAAAAAATAAAGAATATATATACTTTTAATCATATTTATGATTTTCTTGATAAAATATGTGAAGCACAATACTTTTACATGATTTATCTTTGTTCTTGATATCATCAATTGTTGGTCAAGAAATAAGATATACCCAAAACAATATTTCATATAAGGTATGAACATTAGGATTATTTAGTGATTCCATTTAGTCTTACTAATTCCCCAACTATCTCTATGGATTTAATGAATAGATTATTTAGTGATTAATGTGATTAGTGTGGGACAATATTTATAGATGATATTATTATATATTCAATGATCAAGGAATAAAATAATGATCACATGAGGATCGAACTGAATACCCTAAGGAAGGAGAAGTTTTATGAAAAAATTACAAAGTGTAAATTTTGGATATAAAAAAATTTATTTTTAGGTCATATAATCTAAAGCGTGGGTATATATATGGATTGATCAAGGACTGAAGTTTTTCAATATTGTCCTAGACCAAACACTATGATTAAGATACATATTTTTCTTGGTTTTCTTGGATATTATAGATAATTTAAAGAGAATTTATCATGACTATATAATCGACTCACTAAGTTAACATGATAGGGATCCAAGTTTCTTTTAATAGTTGTATGTGAATAAAATTTCCTAGAACTAAAGGGAAGGTTAGTCATTTCACCTATTATTGCATTACCCTAAAATGGATAAGGGTTTGTAATCTATAGTGATACATCTAAGAAGTGACTAGGATATAATTTCTACCAAAATGATTTGGTTAGAGTTATACCTAATGATAAATGAATGTCCATGATAAAAATTACCCAACTCATGATTTGTAGTTAGATATGTTATTTTTTTATTTAATATATATAGAGGAATTATCATTATGAATAAAGGTGTGATATATATACTGATAATAAAAATTTAAAGTATATATTCACTCAAATTGATTTGAATATGTTCTAGAGAAGATGGTTAAATATAATTAAATATTATGATTTCCAAATTAATTACAAATATGGGAATGAAAAAAATGTGGAATATTCCCTAATTTTAAAGGATAATGATAGATTATCTATGATGAGGTTCACAAAAGATCCAATATTTATTGATTTTCAAAGGAAAAATTAGAAAATCCTGAGGGAAGGGGATACATCTTATCTTTCTCAAATAATTCATCAACCATCTATCCATGTGGGGATTAAAGAGGCATAGAAGGAGGATATGAAACTAAAAAATAAGGTTATAAATCTCCTCAAGATCAACCTTTATTATGATGGAAATATAACATTAAATAACCTTGTATGTGTTCCATCCATACCATATTTTAAGAAAGAGTTATTGGATACGACTCATAGTTCATCATTATCTATTCATCATGAAAGTACAAATATGTATAGATATATGAAGAAGTATTTATAGTGTGAGAACATGACGGAAGATATTTAAAATTATGTAACATGATTCAGGGTATATAACAATGTTAAGGCTAATATTTAGAAGTCTAAGGTGATGTCACAACCACTATACATACCAAAATGGATATGAGAAAACATAACTGTGGATATTATCATCTGACTCCCCAAAATTTCTAAATACCATAATGCTGTATAGGTTGTAGTAGATTTTATAATAGAGTCAACACAATTTATTATTATGAGAGAATATTTATATCTTAATTGGCTTACCAAAATTAATACTAAGGAATTGGTAAGGTTTTATTGAGTACTGAATTTTATTTTATTTGATCAGAATCAGTGGATTGCCTCAAAGTACTGATAAATTATTCAATAATATCTAGATACAGATTTGCGTTTTAGTACATATTATTGATAAGTAATTGGCCTTAAAGAATACATAATCTTGAGTTTTCAGTCATGAATTTATTTTTTATGTTTATGAGTATCTTTACAAATTATTGTTTTAGAGAATTAGTTTATAACTGATATATAATAAACTCATACATTACAAGGGGAAACATATTCTAAGTATAATTTTTCCTAAAATATTTAACCTTTTAAGACAAGAAACATTAACCAATTCATTGGAGAGATACAATGGGGATCGCCCTTCATATAATCTATATCATCCTCACACATATTCATGGGATATAATTGGGATAAACCCATAATATATTATATTTTGGGATAACCTATTTTTGATACCTAATTTTCAAGTACTATATCATGAATAAATCATTATATTATTTCACTTATTCATTATAAAACCTTTGAAAAAAAATCTTTTAATCCTCTATGAAAAAATTAGATATCAAAATACCCCATAATTTTAAAAAACCATTTTCAATACCAATATACCTAGAGAAATGGTAAGGAATGATTTTATTTGAAGAAAATATAAAATATTGTAAATGAAGAAAAATGATAAATAATAGTTAAGTGGTGAAAAACTTCTAGGTCACCATATACATTCAAATAGAACATTACTTTTGTATTTTATAATTAAAGACATAAAATTATGAAAAAAATATTCCTTATGAAAACCATTCAATGAAAGTAAAAATGAAATAAAATGACCATTATAATTCCTTATGTTCAGATATACACATTAGTAATATAATTTTTTAAAAAGTATTCATATTGAATAAAAAAATAATTGGAAGAGAAAATTTAAATGAGGAATTTTAAAACAAAGTCACTTACATTAAGTCTAAATCATTATGTTCAATATCTTTATTCCAGAATAATAAAATTATGTTAATTATTTACTTTGTTAAGAAACTTTTTTGAGTTTATTATTCCTTTATATTTTATTTATTACCATGTTATATTTAATTTCTTGGTTATTTATGTTTATGTCAAATGTTTTGATGATATTCAGCTCATATATCCAAAATGACATTGGTAGGTTGACTACAGAAAAAGTGTTCATTATTTCATTATCTCTTGAATAATTATCATGAAATATTTATAATTTTTATACTTTTAAAACAAATCATGAAATATAGTTATGAAAAATGAACTATGTTACAATCATGGAGATGGTAGGACATTAGTATGCATGAACAACGTTTCCATTTTTCAATGATAATTATGAAAAGAAGTTAAGTATTGTTATTTATTTCAAAAAAAATAATTATATCATAAATAAAATATTTTTTTAAAATATACATATATATATATCATCCATGTGATGTGGTTTTGAAAAACGAATCACACCACTTCATTGAGGTGGTAGTCCACACGTATATATAAACAACGTTATCATTTTATAGTTAATGTAATGTTAAGAAATTATATATTTTATCATATTTTAAGAATGATATATATGTTATTTATATCATATAGAATCTCTAATTACATAATAATAACTATCTATGATAGGTGTTGATAGATCAGGAATTAGATCAATTGGTGAGGTGGTAGTACGCCGTACACTCGAATCACGATTTAATTTCACATTTTATGTAAGAGAAAATGTATATAGGATATTAAATTAACATAGAAAAGTATATGAAATATAATTGTGCCATTATTTCATCCTGCTTAAAAAATATTTTTAGGAGTTATAATAATAAATAAAATGAAAAAATTTGGTTAATAACTATACTACTTCTTGGGAAAAGCTCATTTCCTTTACAAATTAAGCCCTATAATGTTAGTTTTCTACACAAAATAAAACCTTTAGAAAGTGGTAAGGGATTATATAAATGGATTTGGGTTGATATTGGATGAAAAAATTTCTTTTTTCTATGTGAAAAAATGATGATAGTATTTTCCCTTTTTAAGAGAGGGGAGGGGCACTATTAGAATTTCAGAAATCATTAAATCCATAAAAATTAATCTTGACATGAAAATGGATACAAATAAAAAATAAAAAATATAAGATTGAGATAAGTAAAAATAATTTAATGAAATAAAATTTTAGATGTTTTTTATTATATTTTGATCATTATATTTTCTTTAAAAATCTATTATCCCTTTTGACAATTAACAAGGTATTACATATTTTACTCTTTAGGTGAAAAGAAAGTTACTATAAAATACAAATTGAACAATAAATGTACCATGGTTGATATTCTAAACCATATCACAATAAATTGGATGAACATAATATCCTATTGGAGTTTTAAATCATTTAATAAAAGATTATGTATTTTTAAATAACATTAATATCAATTTTGGAACTATTCATTTAATATTAATTTTAGAACTACAAATAAACAAAGGAATTAGATTATAGTGTATTCCCACATATATAATATGAAATTTTTTTCAAAAAAAATTGTGTAACACAATAATTATTTAAAATCATATTAATTTTAAAATTTATAAAATCATTTAATTTATTTTTTTATTATTTGTAAAATACTGTTTTGAAGTTGCGTAGGAATTTAAGGTAACTATTTTATGAATAAAGATTAAAAATAAATTTCCATGAAAAAAATAATTTAAATATAAAATGAATAATTATAACAGAACATAAATTTTTACTTATCCCTTTTTAAAAAATTTAATGTGAATAAAACAAATATAATGCCACTTTTGAATTTTCTTTACATACAATTTTATAAAGGTCAGAATCACGTCCATATGACAAAAAATGTTATATATTCAAATTTTTGATGATTATTGCTGAAATATAATCATATAATTAAATTATGGCAAGTGTTATGTATAATTTATAGCCTTTATCACATTATTTTTACCTTTAATCAACCCATTTCACCTTTGTCATGGAAAGAAAATTTACTATGATTACTGTTAATAATGAATACAAGTAAAATGGAAATATTTATCTAAGTTGAACCAGTTGATTCCCAATATAAAATCCATATTTTGAGATTAAATTCATATAAGATTCAGATTATAATTTAAAATTAAACCCTTAAAACATGATAAAAAATAGTTTTAAAAATCATTTTTATGTACCAAAATGTTTTATTCTAAATTTGAGTATAAAATTAATTAAAATTAATATATTTGAAATATTTTTAATCAAAATTATCAAATTAAATTTTAAAACTTTTTCAAAATATAATTTTACTATATAAATACTTTAAATAAAAATAAAATTTTCAATAAAAATAAATATTTTTCACTATTCATTGAAATATCATCATTTTTAAAATATATCAAAATTTCCCCATAAATTGTTTTTGATATTATTCTTTTAAAAAGTATATCATTTTTTTCAACTATAATTTCTAAAATTTTCTCAAATGAATTATAATATTCTCTACAAAAGTTATAAATACTATTCTGAAGAATAAAATATCTTCTATAAAATTGAGTGATTATTTCTAAATAATTAATGAATAAATTCATATTTATTAGGAACTTTATATATAAATATATATATTTAACAATGTTTATAATACTGTTCATATACACCAATTTAATGGCTACATTATAACGATCTTATTTGAATAATAATATTTAGTGGTTTGTTTTAGATCAGTGTTGCGCACCATACATGTTGTCGAACATAATGTATTTATTTTAAAATCTCAAGGTGTTAAATTATCATACTCAAACCTATTTTAGGTCTGAGAAAACTATTCAAACCCTAGATGATATTTTGAGATCATGTTTTATAGATTTTAAAGGTTTATGGGATCAACACTTTCCTCTAGATGAGTTTTCTTACAACAAGTTATTTCACTTGAGCATTCATATGACTCCTTATGAATACCTATTTGAAAAGAGGTGTAGAACTACAACATTTTTCAGATGAATTTGGATAAAAAAGGTATTATGGCATGATATAGATAAGTAAATGAAAGGGAAAGTCATAATAATTCAATAGCTCATCAAGGTAGCTCATAGTCAATAGAAAAGTTAAACTATTAGTCATCAGTGAGATATAGGGTTTAATGATGATGAGAAGGTGTTTATGTGAATTTATACATGAAATATGGTTACGAGATTTATAAATAAAAGGAAAATAAGCCCAAGGGATATTGGAATCTTTGATATTATTGATCTAGTAAGGACTTTATCTTATCGCTTCATACTTTCACTAATCCCATCTTAAGTTAACAACATGTTCCATGTATTTATCAGGAAGAAGTACATAACTAATAATTCACTTATACTTAAATTAGATTTTATATCACTAGAGTATGATCATTCCAATAAATAACAACTTATAGACGTCTTGTATTGTACATATAAGGTGCTACAAAACCAATATACTCACCTGGTTAAAGTTCTATGAAAAAAAAAGTCATAGAATATACTTAGGAACCTAATTATATAATAAAATAGATATATCCTCATTTTTTTATTAGAGTTAAATAATTTTTAAGTAAGAATTAATTTTAATGAGTGTAGAAAGTAACACCATTAGATTTTTTTGATACAATTATTTTATTTGATAGTCTATGTTACAAAAAACAATCATATAACAACATTATAATATATACATATATTTGTAATGTTAATAACCAACAAAAAATTTATTTATTAATTATTAATAAATATCTATTCATTGTTAGAAAAGTAATATTATGCTTAAAAAATGTATTTCCTTGAAAATTATTTTATTTATTTTAGGAGAAAATATTATATTTAATATTTTTAACTTTTAAAAAATTTATTTTTTAACATAAAATTTATTTTTTAGAAAATCATACCAAAATTATCTTAGGGTGAAAATTGTGGGTTTTTCTAAAAAGATTGATTTTTCATTGAATTGTGAAAAATACGAATATTTATTGAAAATTTTATTTTTGATTCAGTATGTAAAGAGTTTCGTTTTTTAAGAATAATTTAAAATTAATATTATTTATATAATGTTATGAATATACCAATTGATTTAATTAAAATCAATTTTATGGTTGAATTAGGTATAAAACATTTTTATACTTTTAAAGGAATTTTTCATTTAAATTGTTTGTCATTACATTTCATGTTTTAATCTTAAATAGACTTATTATAATTATAGTGAATTAATCTTGAAAAATGGATTCAATATTTATAATCATGAGGTTAAAATTTGGTAAATAAATCCATTTTATTTTTTTCAATATAAATAGAAACAATAGTACATTTTTATCACTCTGATAAGGGTAAAATGGGTAAAATATGTATAAAACATTGTGATAAGGAATTAAAATTTATCTAAAACATTTATTTTTCATATTGGAATATTCGGGTTTGAAAGTTTAAACACAATTCTCAAATATATGGTTACATTTTTTCAATATTTCTTTGTTTATGCCTTTTATATAAATTTATGAAAAGAAAAAATACAAAATGTATCTATCTTGACTTTAATATCTCTAAATTTTTTACATAAGGATTAAAAGTGGATAAGTTAGGTTCTATATAATTATTTGAAATATAAATCATTTTTTATCATATTAACTTGTTTATAATTTTTAGAAATTGAATAATTACCTTAAATTCTTACGCAACCCCGACACTGATTTTATTAAATTAATAGAAAAAATAAAATAAATGATTAAAAAAATATTAAACGTAATACAATTTAAGTAAATTATTGTGTTTGATGACTTATTTAGATAAATATAAAATATTATGTATTATTTAAATTATTAAATTCGAATTAAATACTTTTCTTGGTATCTTTAAAGTCCAATTCAATGAATAGTTCCAAAATTTACATTAATGATATTTTATAATAATAATATTTTATTAAACTATTTAGAATTCATAAATATATTATCCACATCAAGGTTAATGAAAAATGGATGAAAATATTATCCATCTTCCATTTATGAGTCTATTTTCCATTTATGGTAGCATTATTACTATTTAATATTGAAAAATTTGTTACTGCGGTTATGGTCAACAATGGTGAACAAAAGGGTTAATAAAAAGATAAGGTTTATAATGAAACCAAAGCCTATATAAATTTTATTGGTTCAGGTTATTTCAGCCTTATTCTATTTTTCTTCAAATTCATGGTCATTTGGATTCATTTTTCATTAGAATTAATTTATTTTATTATAATTTTTTAGAAATTCCTAGTGTGTCATCTCTCTCCCTTATAAAAGGGAAAACCACCTTTCTCTTATTTACACCGATTTGAGCCTTCTAGTTGACCAAAACCTAAAAAATCCTGTATAAAATCCCATAAACATATTATATATGTTTTGGTTTCCCAAAAAGACAAACCCTAGGATTCTCAAGAGAAGATAAAATGGTGTTCTTTCGAAGAAGAGGTAATCATTTTAACTGATCATTTCCTTTTTAATTCTTCTTTTACCTCATCTGAATATATGGTATTAATAATAATATAGTAAATTAAGTATCATAAATGTATTTAAATGTTATAATGATTGTTAAATCACCATTATCCACCATCTTTTCCATTAAATGGTAAGTGACAGTATCACTCATGAGTAAGTATGACACGCCATTCAACATAGCGAGAAAATTCATTTTTCATACCCATATTTTATGGACGGGTATTAGTATTGTTTTAATGTTTTTATTTAATATTTATTTCAAAGTTATTATTATATAATTATATTATAATATACACCTTATCACCTTATATTCCATTGGAAAATGATAAACTCTCTTGTGATTACGTGTAAACTACCTCCTCCATGAAGTGATACAATTTGTTTTTTATTTATGACTCACATATATGATAATAAGGATGGATTTTAGGTATATATATTATTTATAAGATATAATAATTATTCTATGAAGGTTAATTATTGTTTAACATTATTTTTTCCATCATTCAGAAAGTGAAAATGACATTCTGGTGTATGTATGGCCCGCCGTCTCTATGAATGGTATAATTAATTTTTCTATATCTAAATTTATGGATAAATATATATATATTTAAGATATATGAAATTAATATCATGAATAAAATTATTAATATTATGAATCCATGATCAAATTTTTAGGACCAAAATTATCAAAACAAAACATATATGAAAAATAAAGTAGTTACAAATCAGAACAATGATTTTAGTAATGAATTATTGATAAATGGACGATAAAATATCATGAGTAAATCATATATGGTAATATAATTATGATAATATTTTTTTATCTATATTTAAAATTAATCTATATTTAGTGTATATGAGGTTCTAACTCCTACGGTGGAAGTTAGTCCAGCGGAAAGATTTTTATGTTTCAATCACATTCCTTATCAAGATTATTGATGATTAAATTTCATGATATACCTCTAAATAAACTCATAAATTTTATATAATATTTTTATATCTATATATTACATGTTTTACTATCATTTTCCACTATTTAAGTACATAATAGACTAAAATAATCTTTTAAGGAAAACTGAATTTATTTCTCTCTTCAGTCAAAAATCATTTTTGTCCATATCCATAATTACTAAAAATGGTTTCAAGAATGTTTTTAATATTTTAAAAAAAATTTTAAAATCACTTTTACCCATGAATAAATTTTCACAAAAATGTTTTAAATGATTCTTCTTATCATTTTTTGAATGAGGTTATTTTAATTTTTTTACAAAAGTCTCAAAGGAATGTTTACTTTTAACTTATATGACATGAAAAAAACTTCCTACCGTAATGAGCACTTAGTGATATGAATATTACTTTACATTTTTATAAATTTATTTTCATTGAAAAAGTTTTCTTCAATATTTGGGAGATTTTTATAATTTTAATAAGTCATTTTAAAGAGAGTTGTGTATTTTCCTCAAAATATGATTCATGTGATCTTTAAAAGGAAATTTTCTTCTATGATGGGAACCTTTGATATTAGATAAATTTATAATCGGTATTTTGTCCAATGATACCATCATTATTATTTATATGGATGTTTTATTATTATAGATTTAGATGTATATGAAACCAATTTATTTTTCACAAGTTATGTTGTGATTAAATGGTTAGAAAACATGTTTCTTTTCAATAGGTTATGATTTTATAAAATGGTTATGAATCCTATTTATGTATCAAGGGTTATGATATGATGAATTTTTTATGGCCTTCTTCCACACAAATGTATGTTTTCTATTATATGAATGGTATTATCAAAAATATATATTCCTCTAATGCATTGGGTAAATTTGGATATCTTATGAGATAAATAAGGATGGAATGGGGTGTGAACCCAATTCAGTAGGGGACTTTATTTACAATGATAGTATTATGAGCAAACCTTGAATACTAAAATGTCTTGATAAGTGAACCCAATAAACTATGATAGTCTTAGTAGTGATCCATGAATAATAAGGTAATTTTATTTTTATTTTTATATGTTTGACACAAACTATGTCAAATGATAATGTTATACTCTCATGGATCATGTTCATTTATTTCCTTATGAATCATGTATTTTAAGATACCATGACTTATTCCACGACTTAAGGTTATAATATAGGATATTCAAGGTATGGTTTTTCAAATTTTTCTCCCATGTTCTCAAACCGTTATACTTATGTTATGTTGATATCTCTATTGTTTACCCTTACTGATCATCTGAGGTCATCATTTATTATGTTTAATTTCCCCAAGTTATGAATAAAGGTATTAATTATGATATGTCTAAGAAAGGTTATATTTAGGAGGAACCTGGTGGGAGATTATATAGTTCACATATGATCCAGTTGTTTACGTATCCATGTTTCAGATGATACTAGAACGATACGATTATAACATAGATCATTATATTATAAAATTAATATTCTTATATTAAGATTTAATTTAAATTTATGGAAAGTATGGGTCACTATATAGATTCACAAATATTATCATCAAAGCATGATATAAGATGATAACATCAAGACATTAAAGGAATGTAGAAACAATATAAAACATAACATAATACTCATAATTCATGGATAAATACTAAGACATCATAACCTAGTGTACTTAGGATTACCTCACTTGGACCATACATGGTTCCTCATGATATAGAAAGATTTAAAAATTAATTGGATTCCTATATAATTTTGGGCCCACCCGTCACCTTAATATCATGTTAAAGCATTTTTGTGCCATATAGATCATACAACACAAGGATGTATTTCATCAATTATAATCCCATGATTAAGGAGTGTATGTTACATACATATAATCCGCAAATAATAAAAGATAATTTTGTTTTGTTGAATACCATATAGTGGGAATTGGAATGGGTATTCACAACACAAATGTTTGTTATAAGAAATCATAGGATAATTTTAACAACATAATAGGTGTATATAAAGATTAATGGAAGGATTAATAAGAGAGAAAGGTATTATATAATTACATTTATATAATATGAAAGGTAAAAGTAATGTGTAAGAATATATTCCAAAATTAACAATTGGAAATGAAAGGGTATATCTCAAAGAAGGTGCTTGAACAAAGAGGAGAGAATCCCTTACATTGAGAGGGAGCTTCTACAAATTTGGGAGGAGATTATTAAGATCTTAGGAAAACCTTGGGAGGGTTTAGAGAGGGATTCGTAGAAGAAATTAATTCTCAATGGTTTTTTGGTGAATATGTGTGGGAGGTTGGGTTGGTATTTATAAAAAATGTAGGGAAATTATTTATTAATTTATAAATTAGGGTTTAGACATTATATGATAAAATAATCAAAAAACAAAAACAATACCCTAGATTTTCCCATGGTTTCATCCGAATATTAGTGGTTTAAAATATTTTATATGTAAAATAACTAAAAAAAATTAATATTATACCATTTTTTATGTGGAAGTGAGTCATTTCCATAAAGAATTTATTTTATAAACATAAAAAAATAATATAGGTTTTGGAGAATTCATTAAAGGATTATAAATATAATAAAATAAATTCAAAAAAAATATTTATTTCAAAGGGTAAATATATATTAAGTAATATATTCTTTTTATTCTATTTAGTACATCACTTTTGGGCTATTATGATGTCATAATATATAATATATATTTATATCATATTTAATTTTTACACAAAAAGTTAAATATCAAAGAAAATTACAATAAAAATAATTTTTGGATAATTTTGAATTTTTTATTTCAAAAATAATATTTATTTTATAAAAATAATTTTCTAAATATGATAACTTTAACTTTTAAGTAAAATTGCATATTTATTGGAAAATACCAGTTTTCACAATACTAATAACTTTATGACCCTAATAAATATTACATTGGACATCAATAAATTATATTATGATTTATATTAGAATAAATGTTATATAATATGTAAATTATATTAAAATAATATTTATTAAAAAAATTCTTGAAATTATCAAAAGAGTCTCTTAACTGAGAGTATATATTTCCCAAAAATACAATTTTCAGTTCTTGGTATAAAAATTTAATTTTTATAAAAATCATTATACAATATTTTATAAAGTTGTAATAAAAGGGGATAAATATAATAATTATTTGATTAAAAATAAAAAATAAAATTTTATATTCCTTGGTTCTAGATAAATAAACCCTTATTACACCAGTATATGTACAAAGGGTAAGGTGTATAATGGTGGTTCTTTCTTAGGGTGGTTTAGAGAACATTGTTTGGGTCATGATCTTGATAAGATTGAATGTATCCCATATTCAGTTTCACTTGAGATTCAGTTATTTAATATTATCTTCATATTATGTATGGGAAAATAATAGTGATTCCATATCCTTTAGTAGCTCTGATAAATTTTTTTCATAGGATACGATCCTACTAGTTGAGACTATCACATCTTACTTCTATGTAAACTGTAATTTATAATAACACATAATATATACTTAAATTAACGGTCAATGTAAAATGGATATATTATCAATGGTTAATATTATTAACAATATTATAAAAAAAGTAGGATATATCAGTGTCAAATAACCAAAGTGGTGCATCATTTTCCATAACTACATTACTTAATAAATAACTCATTCATTCAAATGAGATGTTCATTTATAAAAGTTCATGTTGTTATAATATATAGAAACTCTTATTTAATTAACAGATAAATTTTATCAATTTACAGGAAAACCCTAAAAAATTTCACCATGTGATGCACATATAAAGAAATAGTGATAAACGATTAGTTTTTATTATCATGGTAGGTTATATAGTTAAGCTAATAAAATAACATCATAGATGATCCGAACATTATCTCGTGTAATATTAAATAAAAACTGAAGAAAAATCAAATAAAATAGAAGGCTTACAAGGAGAAGGAATATAGGAGAAAGTAGAGGAGAAAACTCATACTGAATCACTAAAGAACGCCATCAATATCACCCCAATTGAGGGGGATTGATTGAGAAAATAAGGAGGGACCACCCTGGTCCAATACATGTGAGAGTGGAGAAGGGGGAGAGACCTATAATCCTAAGGTAGGAAAATAGTATTTCCCCAATTTTTAATAAAATATTTCTAATCAAAATGTTTTTCTAAACCTTATTCCAAATATGAATCTCACACTATAAAAGCCTACATACCTTACTGATTTGACTACATAGTTTAATAAACCATGGTGCAACCATGAAAAACCATCTAATACCTAAATTTTATTCTTTTCATGATCTCTTTTCAATATTTCCCCATCCATGTTCCACTAACCTAAGGAAAACTATGCTATAGGGTTTACCAACACAGTTTCCCTTAATCATGTAAAAATCGTGAAAAAGGAAACAACACTTTTGTTTATTTGAAATTCAATCCATAGCTTCAGACCATTTCTAGATCAATTGAAATATTTATCAGGCCATTAAATATGTCCCAAAATATCTCATCAAAATTACATGTCTCTTGTAATTTTAATCTAAAAGTTGATTCTAAAAATTACCGCTACTCTAGAGTTAAAAATTATAATTCCATATGTAATTCCAAACTCATCCAGACTGGGGTCTTTATAACCACCCAACCAAACCAATTATCATTTATGAGTATACGTAGTGTCCATTAAACCATAAATATCAACTTAACTAGTTCTTATATTCATTATCTACTCATTACATTCTACCCTATAATATCGAATGAACTTTTACTGCACAACTCAAAACACAAGGAACACTATTCATCAAAAATCAAGTTACCGCTCGTTACCATCATCGAATCACTGATATGATTCTTACATGAACCAATATATGTTGAGTCAAAATATTTTCATTTATCAACTGATTTATAGTATAAAATTTAACACCACTATAAGACTAATATCATAAAGAAAAATCACGAGCCATGGTGCTACACACCACAATAATCTCTTATCGACACATGCTTCATGTAATATATAGACTTGATCAGGGTGGATCCCTTATCAACATATCTAATTCCATATAAGGTGATGTTTCTTGATATAGTATTATTTATTTATTATCACTTGATCATTATAACAAATTTTTTATTATATTTGGGTATGTACATCGTGTGAGTCCATCCTAGTCTTTGGTATGTGTTGTCTCCTCAAGAATGGGTTGATGTAAATCTACTGGTTGAGTATGAACTTGGCCTTTGGATAGTTTATTTGGAAATTATTTTGTCTATCTCTCTCTTTTTATTAAACTATATTATTTTTCATGTTGAATGCCTTGATGATCCTACCTGATTCACATTGGTCAATTTAACAAAGAATTCAAATCCATGTGTTCACTTTACCCCATTGTATTATTGTTTTCCTTAACCTCCCAATCACCACATGCATTTGTTTTGATATGTTTTTGATTAATTTTAATCTGATGTATTTTATATGAAATTAACATATTTTTTTAAATTAGTTTATACTTTTGTTTTGATCATTTCAATCATATATATATTCAATATGTTTTATATTGTTTTATTATATCAAATACAATTATAGTATGATCTTATTTAGTAATTATATGATGGTATGTCAAATATCTACTATTGTGTTGGATTTTTATATTTATATATCCTATTTACTAGTTTGGTTTGTTTATATGTGAATTTATAATATTTATATTCTCATAATTGTGATTTTATCTTATTATAATCATTATGTATAGATCATTTTATTATGAATTTTTGATAGTATTAATCAATCATATTATTTATATAATTTTTAATTTCTCCAAACTTTATAATTATTACATTGTGTTAATCATTTTTTATTTCCAAATTATCAAAATTCCATTTCAATTATGTTTTAATTTTATTTTTTATGAAACAATAATAATTAACACTATTTTTTAATATTTTGTTTCGTAAATTGTTGAAACCAAAATTTAACCACTAGGATCTTGTTTGTTAAATGTAGATATGTATTTGTGAATAGTTTGATGACCCCCAACATAGAGAATACACATTGGTCACTAAATATATAAATATAATAATTCATATTACATTACTATTTGATAAATGGGGTTCCCCTACCCTTCTATCCGAAAATACAATAAGCTAAAATGTATTGATCTCTTCCATTTCCACTAGTGAATTAAAGTAGTTAGATAATGGAGAGGTGGGGTATAATCCCTAATATTTTCCATGGTACTGGTCTTCTATAATGAAGACAAAAATAAACACCCATGTAGATTTAGAATTCCTTTTTTTCATTTAGAGGGGATAATGATTTGGGTTGGTCTTAGATGGTAGGTTAGAGTACCATCTAGGGAGTTATAGGAAATAAAAAATATCCTAAGATCATTTTCCTTGATGGGACCATTTATCTAGCTTGAGGACTTGATTATAAATTATTTTAAAAGTGAAATTATATTTGTTATGGCAAAATGGTTTACTATTTTGGGGAAACTGTGGTGTATTAGGGGTTTCTGGTGGAGATATATTTTTGTTACATTTGTTTTTATTTAAAAATTTTTAGTGATAAGGGATTGAATTTATATAAAAAGGATTATATTTATTAAATATAATTAATGAGTTTTTATCAATCTTTGAAGAACCCATCTTCTTAAATACATACATTCTATAAGAAGAGAGGTAAATATAAATGATTTACCCAATCCATGAATATTATTTTGGTGTATTTGCTTGGGTATAAATCCAAATGTTATTTGTAATATGTTATCTTAAGGAGGAAACTCGCCATTTTTGGGTTTTGGATACATTTTATGGTTAAATTAACACTTTAGAATAAATTTTGAGAAAAATTAAAATATAAATTCTATGTAATTAAACTTTATATACCATATACTATTGGAGAACACAAATATAATATATATAAAGTACATGGAAAAGTTCCCAAGTAAACAGTTTACATTGTGTTGACTATAATATATGCCATGTATCCCAATTCTAGAAGCATTTAGTGGGAGATTATGACACTAAATTACATATATAATGGAAGTAGACACCTTTAACCATCAACTACCAATATTTAACCATTTAAAATCAATATGGTGTGTTACTTTTGTCTTGATAGTGTAAATAATTAAAAAAAGGATGTACGTGTCGTGTAAATCAAAATATTTTTAAATGAGTGATTCGGGTTGTGGATCAAGAAGTTTAATAAATGGGTAAAAATATTACATTTTGGTGATAGCTTGAATGAAAATCCTCCCATAATATGGATTCCTCAACTCCCATGGATTTTTAATCTCCTTGTGATGATTCATGTGGGGTATGGGAGAGAATTCTGAGTTTTTTTTTTGTAATACATAAATCATCATTATAATTTTTGGTGTATATTTTTTTTCACCATACCCTATTCTTAGTACAATTGAACCATATAATTTTATTTTACAATTATACACAAATGATTATGTTTTAAAATTAAATATTTCATGACCTTTGACATTTATGTCATTGTAGAACACTAATTAACATAAAAAATTGGGTAACAGATTAATTTTTCTTGTGTTTCTATACTAATTTTTTGTTATGAAACTAGGGTAAATCACAACATTTTCTTATTTACTGAATCAATTTTCATTTATAACCAAAACCTAGGGGGAATCCTTGTAATAATCCTATAATATGTTGGGTGTAGGTTGTATAAACCGAGGATTGATAATACATAAATCATTTTATTTAAATAATTAAGGATTGTCATTAAGGGATTCCCTTAAGCTGATTAACCTCAACAAAAATAAAATGTTTTATTTTTTTCATTCTTTATATTTATCATCCTTACTTATTAATTAAACCCCCCATGTTTTAAATTTTCATCTTTTGAAGAAAAATAATAATACTTTAATCACTTTAAACTCTATTAAGAGATGACCTAAGGTTCTTTCTACAATATAGAAATTCTAGAAAGAATTTATATCTAATTTTACATAGTTGAGAACATGAGTCATATTTTTAGGAATTTTTTTGGAGTGTCGATAGATAAAAAATATATTTTTATTATTTTTGTAAATAATTAATTTAATTTTTCTTCTTTTCAGGTTGTAAATTAAAAATATATTCTAACATAAAACTGTATCATTTTATTTGTGTAGTGGAATGATGTAAAAGGATTTCAGCCCAATATAAATTTTGAATCACCCTATATATCTCTCTCTCTTATGATATTTACCACCTTTTTATTTAATTGATAAAAATGTAAAAAAATTGAAAAATATTAAATATTTTAATAAATTAAAAAATGTAATACATGTTTATTCGTTGATAATTTTATTAATTTTGAGGATCAATTGACCATTTGTGGCTCTGATTGGTTTGTAAAACTGAATCCTCATTTTAGGATGATTCCCTTTGGTAGACCGATGATATAAGGCCCCAACCTTAACTATTACAAAATCTTAAGATAAGTCATTAATTTGAATTTATTTCACTTAAAGGATCTTTTTAGGATTATAGATTTAGATAATTATGTCATAACTCATACATATCAACATTATTAATAAAAATTAGACAATTTTAATATCTATCTACTTAAAAAAACTTTTTAAAATGAGACATGGTATCATTTCATGTTTTACCAACATATCTTTTCCTTGCTCCCATCCTTGACTCTATTCTTCTTTAATTCCAATAAAAAAACATTTGAAACTTGGGACGAGAATAAAAATATTAGTAAGGGATACATAATTAACGAAAAATACTTTTCTTGGGAAAACATGAAAACCATGAATACTTTATAAAAAGGTAATAATTTTCACCATTAAGAGGTAATAAATATAATTCACTAAATATAAGCTCATTAACTACCTTTTTTGTACCCAAAAGATTAACATAAACCCATATAAATCAATATATAAAATATAAAGGTAACTTGGGACATTAAAATACTTAAATGGAATAACCATACGGTCGACTTTCACATATATCACTAAATAGAATAGTTGTATGACTGAATTCCATACATATTACTAAATTGAATATCCATATGGCCAACTTCCATACCGAATTCATTAGAGGTTATAATGTAACCACCCATCCATGGTTTATCAAGGAACCACCCGTCATTTGGTTTATCACGTAACAACCAGTTAAATGTCCAAGTACCATTATATAATCATAATACATAAAAGATTTAAATTATCAACATTTCATTCATAAAATTACATTTTCAATCATAGGAGGTCATTTAAAGATATTAACATCGTAAATCAACTTTAAAAACCATTTTCAAAAACAAAACACCCTAAAATAGAATAAGGGACTTCGTTCCTTTTAAAAAAATTAAGGCTTATAGAGGAATCCAAATATCAAATAACGGTTATGGAGGCAGATGATTCATTTTCGCCGCATACGTTAAAAAAATTCCATTTTTTCAATTATTAAAACACTTTTTAGAAAATCGATTCCCTTTTAATGAAATTAAATGTCAAATGGTTGATTATACACTGTATAAAATAAGGGGGCGTATATTATCAAAATATGCATCAATGAAAGGAGATTGAGATGAATTCCCTTACCTTGAGTCCATTTGTCTCATTCATTCTTTATATTCCTGAATAATAAACTTAGATTTATTTCTACTATCTTATTTATCTATTTCATGTTTATTATTAATTTTAGATTACTCATTATCTTTTTATAAAAATTACATAATTATTTATGTTCATATCAATCATTTTTTCTATATTTGGTACTTGAGTTGAAAATGAACATTTTTGGATTTAAATTGTCCATATAGTCAAAATTACATCATATCTATAATGATATTCATTATATATGTATTTATAATAGTCCACAACATTTGGAGATAATAAATGAAATACACCGTTCATGGAGACGGTAGGTCGTAGGTACGCATGGATACTACATTCATTTTGTTTTCATATTAAAGGAATGAAAACTAATTGATACATAGGAATTTTATAATTTTAGTATAATATATATGTTATGTATGTTACATAAGTTCATTAATTCCATCCTTTATATGTTACATATATGGAATGAACGATTCATATCACTTTGAGGGAGCACTACTCCACAAATTCTCAAATGAAATTATTGTATTTACACATCATAGAAAGAATAAAAATATGTTTCAATAAAATTGCAAAAGAATAGAGACATATAAATATAATATATATCATATATAAATATAGTTCCATCATAATGGCCACCATGAGAGGTGGTAAGAGAAAATTGAACAATCATTCTTTTGTGAGGCAGTAATTCACTATACAAAGCAATAATATGTTCGTATCCATCAGATAAAGGTGTGTGTAAGTGTAGTTTGAATAATTCTCATAAAAACGTCCTAGTATTTTTATTATACTGGTGTTGTTATTTAATACGAGAATAAGAAGATCATAGGGAGTGGAAAAGGAAAATAAAGGAAAAGAACTTGAGAGAAGACGTTACCTCTAAATTGGGTAACATATTTTGATTTGTGCCAAAATGATTTCTTGAATTTCCATTTTCAAAAGTTAAGGATCATAGAAGTAATGTAGGGATGTTGTGAGATTATTTTTTATAATATTTATGAGCCAATGGTCTTGAGAGTTGTGAGTAAGTGGGTAGATTTGGTGGCCTTTTATAAGAGGGAGGTGGGGCACTTTAAGAATGTCTTGAAATATTATTTTAATATAAAATGATTTTCAAATTATAATATTTCCAAAGTGATATATTTAGAGTATAATATGATAATGTGTCTAAAACCTCTCAACCAATATGTTTTAGACAAGTTTATTTCACAAAATTAACCTTATCTTTTAGCCTTAACCCTTAGTAAAAACATCAACTCTTACCCTGTTATGTGGTATTTTAATAATATATGGTTACTATAGTTACCATAAAATAAAAATATAACCACATGTGGATCATTAATGATATTTTTAACATTATATAATGGGTATAAGACCTCTCAACCAATAAGTTTTAGACACGTTTAGGTCACAAAATTAACTTTATCTTTTAGATTTAACCCTTAGTAAAAACATCAATTCTTACAATGTCTTATTGTATTTTCATAATATATGGTTACTATAGTTACCATAAAATGAAAATATAACCACATGTGGATCATTAATGACATTTTTAACATTATATAATTCATTTTTCATAATATTATATTTTTATGATTATTATATCATTTAATAAAATAGAATTTGTTTTAAAAACTCATTTACGCCAATTTTGACACTATTTTGTAATTGTTTTTTGTTAAAGTCATTACAACTTAATTCCTTATAAACAATGAAATTAACTCAAATATAATATATAAATATAATCTATAAAATTATTTTATGACATAAAAATTTTCAAATTACATTTGTTTTAATATTTATAATATCATTTATTTGAACCTTTCATTAATATGGTAATGAATTCATCACAATTGTGTCATAAATAAATTTATATATTTAATCTATAAATTTTTTAATTGAAATAAAATTATGTAGGAAATATTTTTATCCTTATTATTAATATTTATAGTCAAATATACAAGTTATATAAACCTATTTTAAGTTTTTTTAGTAAAATATTCATGTTTATGTTATATTTATTTTTTTACTTTAAATTAATTCTAATAAAAGGTCATTTTCCCAGCCCAATGGCCCCATGAGGTCCTAAAATAAACCCAAGGATTCACATGGTCATAAATATCTCATATAATAGGATTATTACATGTGTTAGGGTATCTTAATATTATTATAATATTATTTTTTACCATTTTTTACCAGATTTACCTTTTAACCATGGTAAATAAAAATAATTACTGAAGTTACTATTCATAATGTCAAAAAATAAAAGGAATCTATTTAAAAAATTCCGACATCATGATTCCAAATATAGAATTTGGTTTTAAAAATTCAAAACAAAAAATTGGAAGAAATTAATTAAAAATTAATTTAGGTTGTCAAAACCAGAAAGCAGCTTTTTAAGAAGTAAAAACTATCAAAAGATTGACAAGTTTTTGTGCACAATTTCATTGTGATATAACCTCTAATGACAAAAATTGTATTCAATGAAAAAATGATAATCCAATTAAACTTTAAAACAAATTAAAAAAATTTAACTATCTAAATAAATTATATTAAAGGACAGTACTGAATTAAAATGCAGTATTTTTTACTATTCATTAAAATATGAATTTAATCAGAAAAATACCAAAATTTCAACCAAAGTAAATTTTGATGTCTAACTTCTAAATAAAAAGTTTATTTTTTCAAATAAAATATATAAAATTGAAAAAACAATGATTTAATAAGGTTTTATCATTAAAAGGTGGTAAAACAAGCTTCTAAAAATATTAGAGTATTTTATACGTAAAATGCGATTCATTCTCATATTAAGCCTCAAAAATTTATTGAAAAAATGTAAAAACATTTAATGAAAATGTATAATAATATTTTAATTTGTTCTGTTCATTATTTCTAATAAAACATATATGCTTTAACTATCATTTAGAAAAATAATAATAATAATATTGTATTATTTTTTAGTGTAACACAAAGTTGTGTTCAACATAAGATTTCCGAGAAACCCGTTGTTGCGTGTTGAGAATGATATCAGAAAAATTTTCCACTTTAATGTAAAATTAATATCTTTTTCATAAATATTAATAGATATGAAAAAATATTATTCTATAAATACCTGGGATGTTACATCATTCCCCCTTTTAGAAATTGCATCCCCACATTTTTTTTATTTATCAAATATGTGGAGGTATTTATCCCTCAAAGAATTTTTTGATGCCCACATTTCCTCTTCAACCATAGGGGATTTCTACAAAACCTTTACCTAATTAATAATTTTATTCTTCAAAACTTTATATCTTCGGTCAAGAATATTTACTGGTTGTTCCTCATAAGAAAGATTCTCAACCAACTAGACTACATATGGACTCAAAATATGAGTTGAATATAGTATATACTTCCTCAGCATTGAAACATGAAATTTTTTTATACCTGGGATAAAATTGGAAGTAAATCTTCCCTTTATGCAATTTATCCAACTTTCTCTAGAATTTCATAGGGTCCAATGAACCACAGAATCAGCTTTCCCTTCTTACCAAAACAGATCACACTTTTCCAAGGAGAAACTTTTAGAAAGACATGATCACCTACCTCTAAAGAAAGAACCTTCATCTGGTTATCTGCATAAATTTTTCACCTTCTAGGAGTTGTATTAATGTTCTTCTAAATCAACTCAACTTTTTCTACCATCAATTCTACCAATTCTGGTCCCATCATCTTCCTTTCACATACTTTATCCCAAAATCGGAAGTTCAACACTGCTTTCCATATAATGATTTAAATGGTGACATATATATAGTAGAATGAAAAATGTTATCATAGGAAAACTAAAACAAAGAAAGATGTAGACCCCAAATTCCTTAGTAATCTATTGAACAAACACATAACATATCCTCCGAGGTCTGAATTGTTTGTTCTGACTACCCATATGATTGAGGATGAAAATATGTAATGAAATTTAATTCAGTGCCCAATGACTTCTAAAGGCCTTTCTAAAAGTTATAAGTGAACTTGGGATCAAAATTAGATACAATGGGGAGAGGAACTCCATTTAACCAGACTATCTATTTAATATACAATCGAGAATGTTGATCTAGAGACAAAGAATCTTGAATAGGAAGAAAATGAGAAAATGTAATTAATCAATGAACAATAACCCAGATTGCATTGTTACATCAATAATTTTTTGGCACAACCACTATGAAATCTATGGATATATTTTATCACTTCCACTCCAGCACTATAAATGGAAGAAGTATCCCTTTCGGTATCTGTCATTATACATTAGCTAGTTGAAAAGTGAAACACTTCACTTTAAAGTCCACAATATCTCTTTTCATTCCATCCCACCAGTAATACTCTTGATGATATATATAAATCTTAGTACTGCTAGGATGAACTTGAAATGGGGAACTATGAGCTTCACATAACCACTCTTTCTTCAACTATGAATCACAAGGCACACACAATCTCTTTCCAAACCTGAAAACACAGTCTTTATAAATGTTAAATTCAGGTAACTTACCATTCTGAAATAAATCTATCTTTTTCTATAACTCACTATATTCTTAATTTGATTTCATAATTCTATTAGATAAAGATGATTTCACCACCACCTGAAGCCAAATAGATGATTTTATTCACCAAAAACTTCCAATCCAAAATTCATTAAATCAGAAACCAAATGAAATCGTTCCAAATATAGAAAGGTTAATGTAGTGTTACTCCTTCGACTAAAAGTGCCAACTACATTATTTTCCATTCCTATATTGTAATGAAACATGAAATCATGATCCTTGATTAATTCCAGACATCTCCTCTACCTCATGTTTAATTCTTTCTGGGCATATATATGCCTCAAATGTTTTTGATCAATATATATTTCACAAGTTATGACATAAAAATGATACCTCCAAATTTTTAATTCAAAAAACAACAGTATTTTATTACAAATAATGTGTAGTGGAATTTAACTCACGAGGTTTGATTTGAAGTGAAACATAAGAAACTACCTTATCATTATGCATGAGGAAACAACCAAGTCCTTTTAATGATTCGTCACTGTAGATAACAAATTCTCAATTTCTGGAAGGCATATGAAAAATTGAAGCATTTACCAATATTTTTTTCAATTTCTGAAAACAATCATAACATTATTTTTTACAAAATAACTTAACTCCCATATGAGATAGCTTAGTTAGTGGGATAGATAACCGAGAAAAGTTTTCAAAAAACATTTGGTAAACCCACTAATCCAAGAAAACTACAAATATCTATGATATTAGTAGGACTTGTACACTTTGAAAAAACTTTTTTTTAAGAAGGGTCAATATTTATGCCATATTTTGAAAAACATATATCCATTAAAATAAATTTGTTACAACCAAAATTCACTCTTACTAAACATTCTATATTTTTTCTTTTCTTTTATGTTTTTCAAAAGAATACTCAAGTGATTTTCATGTTCCTCCTAGATTTTAGAATATACCGAAATATCATATATTAACGCAACCATAAATTGATCAAAAAATTGATGAAAGACTCCATTCATGATATTCATAAATTTAGCATGTGCATTAGATAACCCAAAAGGCATAACTAAAAATTCATGATGACTATATCTCGTTCAGAAATCTGTCTTTGGAATGTCATCCTCATATACATTCAGATGATGGTACTTGGACCTCAAAACCAACTTCAAAAAATATTGAGCTCCCAAGGGATGATCAAACAAATCACCAATATGAGGAAACATAAACTTTTTCTTAGTAGTGATGTTATTCAAGGAATTGTAATCAATACATAGTCTCGTAGAACCATATTTCTTTTTCACCAATTAAATTGAAGCACCCCAGGGTGAAGTTATAGGTTGAATGAAACCTTTATCAAGTAATTCATGCAACTTTTTTCCAATTCCACTAGTTCTAGATGATCCATTCGATAAGGGGTTTTAGAAATAGTCTCTGAATCAGGCACTAAATCAATATTATATTCAACATCCTAATAAAAAAACCATGGAATTAATCAGGAAAAACATATGTGAATTCATTCACAACTAAAATATACCTATAAAAATGTATCTTTCTTTTAAAAAACATGAGCTAGTTAACTTTCACTGCAATCTTTAATCAATCTTTCAGCTTCTTGGTATGTTATCAATGGTATAAAATCATTAATAAAACTATACTATCTTTAAAATCTATTTTATCATGATAAACTAAAATCCAATCCATTACCAAAATGATATCAAATTCTAATAGGGGACGTTAAACAATATTTTTAGGAATGAACATACGCCTAATGATAATAATAAGATTCCTATAAATCATCGTTGCATTAATAATTCCACCTAGAGTCTTTACAAAAATTTCAATATCACATTCATAAGGTGTTATTTCCAATTTAATTATAATGATATCAGAAATTAAGGAATGCAAAGATCCAAAGTCAAATAGAGTATTGGAATATTTTGATAAAATATATAACATACATGTCACCACTTCATTTGATGGTCCCTACCCAAATATAGTAGTATTAAATGATTTTTCCATGTCCTTCTTCTTTCAATATTTTTGGCTTCCACCTTGGGTAATCATCTTTGTACACACATTGGCATAATGTCCAATCTCATTGCAACTAAAACATATTACCATTGGTTTTTCATTTCCTATAGGATCATCTTCTTTACAGTTACAAGAAATATGACTAGTCTTACCATATCAGAATCAATTCTTGGACTTTGAGAGACATTCTCCAGGATTCTTTTTACCACACTTCTCGCAAGTTGGAAATTTGGTTTTCTAACCTCCATGATTCTTTGATGAATTCATACCCATTGACTACGAACTGGACATATTCTTTTGTTTTCTCTCATGGAACTCATGATCATATGAAAACTCTGTTTCATCCTTCTCAGCACATTATACTTGTTTAACGTTTCTTTTTATCTCACATGAAGCTAACACCCTTCGATATTTTGTCTTTAATCCTAATTAAAACTAATTTATTTGACTATTAATATCCCAAATAAAATTGGGGGTGTACCATGACAAACGGTTGAAATTTTCTTCATATGTAGCCACAAAATCATTCTCCTTCTATCTCAATTCAATGAATTGATTATCAATCCTAAGTATAATAGTATTAGGTAAATATTTCTCAAGGAATATATTCTTAAACTCATCCAATTCCATGGAGTCAATATCTTCAATTCCTCTGATATTTTTAATCCTCGACCACCATTGATTAGATTATCCTTCAAAATGATGCACAATAAGACTGACATTTTGATTGTTTGAAACCCCCTTTACACCAAAATTATCTTATAGTGCTTTAATCCACCGTTAATCATGAATAGGGTCAGATGATCCTTTGAATAATGGGGGACGTTGCCACATGAAATGCTCTACGATCGAAATCTATCTCGGTGGTTGGTCTGGTAGATCTCATGCATGGAAACCACCACTATTTTTATCCTGAGTCTACCGAGCCATCACTATAAAAAAGTTTTCAGTTCGAATTTTGACCATCTCAAGATGTTGATTTGGATTGTTATTTCCCTCAGCACGCCTTCCTAGCACACCTTCCCCATTTTCTTTACAGAAAACCATTCTGAAAAAACATATCTTAGATGAAGCAATGAGAAAATATTCAAATGCTATATCATTTTGACCATAAAGTAAAAATATTTTATGGATATTTTTTAACATTATTACAACTCTTAAATTTATCTGAACTAACCTTTTATACCAACTATAAGGCCCCAACCTTAAAGGTCACATAATCTTGAGATAAGTCATTAATTTTACTTTAATTAACATCGGGGATCTTTTCAGTTTTAGATCTTTATGAAATTAGTTCATAACTCAAATATATCATATTTACAATAAAAAATCAAACAATTCTACTTTCTATCTAATATTTTTTAAAAAAGTTTTTTAAAAAGAAACATCGTATCATTTCATGTTTTAACAACATAACTTTTCCTTGATCCCATCATTGACTCTATTATTATTTAATTACTTTGAAAATCAATTCTAAATATGATATGAGAATAAAAATATCAGTAAGGGATACACAAAGAAAGAAAACTATTAGTCTTGGGAAAACATGAAAACCAGGAATAATTTATCAAAAAGTAATAGTTTTCACCTTTAATAAGTAGTAAATATACTTCACTGAATATATGATCATTGCCTAGCCTTTTTGTAACCAAAATATTACCATAAAGCCATAAGAATAAACATATTACATATAAAGGTAACTTGGTCCATTAAAATACATAAATAGAATAACCATACGGTGAACTTCCACACAGATCACTGAATTGAATAGCCATACACCCAAATTCCATACATATAACAAAATGGAATAGCAATAAGACAGACTTCCATAGACAATTCATTATAGGTTATAACATAACTACACATCCATGGTTTATCATAGAACCACCCATCATTTGGTTTATCACGTAACCACCCATATTTTGTTTATCACATACCCACCTATCAAATGTACAAGTACTATTATATAATCATAACACATAAAAGATTTAAATTATCAAAATTTCACTCTTAAAATTTCATTTGCAATCACAATAGATCATTTCAAGATATTTAAATAGTAAATCCACTTTCAAAACCATTTTCAATACTAAACCACCCAAAAAGGTAATACATGATTTATTTTTTCCTTTTAAAAACATTATGACCTATAGAGGAATCCAAATATCAAATAACAGTTATGGAAACATAGGATTCATTGTCGCTGCATACATTAAAAACATTCCTTTTTGTTGTTTAGTAAAACTATTTTTAGAAAAAAGATTCCATTTGAATGAAATTAAATGTCGTAGGGTTTATTATACATGTTATGAAATAAACAGGTGTATATTATTAAAATATTCCACAATGAAAGGATATTGAGACAACGTCCCTTACCTTGAGTCTGACTTGTCTCGTTCATTCTTTATATTCCTGAATAATAATATTAGGTTAATTTTTACTTTCTTCAGAACCTTTTTCAAGTTTATTATTAATTTCATATTACTTATTATCATGTTATAAAAATTACATAATTATTTAAGTTCATATCGGTCATTTTGTCGATATTCAGTACTTGCGTAAAAAATGAACTTGTTTGGATGTAAATTGTCCATGTAGTCAAAAGTATATCATCTCAATAATGATATTCATTATTTAAATATCATATATATTATGTATATATAAATTTATAATATCTCCAAACATATGGAGATTTGAAATTAAATGCACAATTCGTGGAGACAGTAGGTTGTACGTATACGTAACCACTACTTTTATTTATTTGTCATATTAAAGGAATGAATGATAAATGATACATAGGTATGTTATAATTACAATATAATATATATGTTATATATGTTACATAATTTCATTACTACCATCCTTTATATGTTCCATGTATGGAATGAACGAGTCATATCACTTTGAGGGGGCGGTAGTCCACACTTCCTCAAATGAAATTATTGTATTTACACTAAATGGAAAGAATAAAGTTATGTAGTAAATAAAAATTATAGAATAATAAAGAAAATATAAATATAATATATATCATATAAAAATACAATGCCATCATAATGGCCACTATGATAGGTTATATGAGAAAATTGAACAATCATTGCTTTTTGAGGGAATAGTTCATCGTACACCGAAACAGTATATTCGTATCCATTAGATAGAGGTGTGAGAAAGTGTAGTTAGAATACTTATCATAAAAATAATCCATGTGTATTTAGGATACTATTGTTGTTAAGTAATCAAATAGTAATAATATAATATGTAGTGGAGAAGGATAATAAAGTAATAAAACTTGAGAGAAATCGTTACCTAGAAATAAGGGAAATTCTTTTCATTTGAGCCAAAAGGCTTTATGGAATTGATTTCTGCCCAAAGTAATAATTCTAAGAGTAAGGTAGGAATGTTGGGAGATTATTTCATCTGAATTTGTATGAGACAAGGGGATTGATAGGTTTGAGTAAGTGGGTAGAGGTGGTGTCATTTTATAAGAGGGAGGAGGGGAATATTATTTTATTATAAAATGATTTTCAAATTATAAAAGTTACAAAGTGATATATTTCGAGGATAAGATGATAATGGGTCTAAATACTCTCAAAAAATAGGTTTTAGACACATTTTTATGACAAAAGTAACCTTATCTTTTCACTTTAACCCTTTTTTAAAAATATTAACTCTTACGATGTCTTCTTGTATTTTCATAATATATAGTTACTATAGTTACTATAAAATGCCAAGAGAACCAAAAGTGGATAATTAATGAAATTGGAAACATTATATAATTAAGTTGGACTAATATTAGATTTTTAGGATTATTTTATCATTTAGTAAAATATTGTTTGTTTTAAGAACTCATTTATGACAATTTTGACACTATTTAGTAATTGATTTTTGTTAAAGTCATAACAACATGATTACTTTTATATAAAGGAATTAAATCAAATATAATATGTCAATATCAAAAAAAGTTATTTTATTGAATAATAATATTCATATTACATTTAGTTTAATATTTATAATATAATTTATTTGAATCTTTCATTAATAAGATAATCACTGCATCATCATTATGTCATAAATAAATAAATTTATTTAATGTATAAAAATTATAATGTTTCATGATGTAGTAAATATTTTTATATCTCTAATTACTATTTATAGTTAGGTATATCAATTATATAACCCTAAATTAAATTTTTTTAGTAAAAGATATATGTTTATGTTGTATTTCTCTTTACTTTAAATTAATTCTTATATTATGTCGTTTTCACACCCAAGTGGCACCATTAAGTCCTAAAATAGACCCAAGGATTATCATGGTTTGACATATCTTATACAATAATTTTAGGACATGTGTTAGGGTAGTTTAATATTATATTAATATTATTTTTACCCTTATTTACCTCATTTATCCTTTAATCATGGTAGATAAAAATAATTACTGAAGTCACTATTCACAATGTCCAAAAATAAAAGGTACCTATTTAAAAAATATGGACCTTCTAACTCCAAATATGGAAGTCATTTTTCTATATTAAAAATACTCAATTGGAATGAATTAATTTAAAATTAATTCATGTCTTCAAAACCAGAAAGCGGGTTTTTTAGAAGTAAAAACTATTAAAAAGATGACATGTGTTTCGACACAATTTCAATGTGAAATCAATTCAAATGACCAAAATTGAATTAAATGATAAAAAATAATCCAATTACACTTTAAAACCTATTAAAAGGAAAATATAACTATATTAATAATATAAATGAAATGACATATTTTAATTAAAATGCAATATTTTTCACTATTTATTAAAATATGAATTTCTACAGAAAAATACCAAAATTTCAACCAAAGTAATTTTTAATGTCTCTATTATAAATAAGAAGTCTATTTTATCAAATAGAAAATATAAAAGTGACAAAAAATATATTTAAAAAGGTTTCTCCATTGAAGGCCGTAAAATAAGATTTTAACAAAAATTAAATGATCCTGTAAAATTATTAGAGTTTTTTAGGCTTAAAATTGGAATCACTCTCATTTTAAGCCATTAAATTTTTTTAGATAAATGTAAAAACATTTAACAAACATTTATAATCATATTTCAGTTTGTTATGTTCACTCACGCTAAAAAAAGGAAATTCTTTAACCACCCTTTAAATTAATAATATTGTTATTGTATTATTTTTCGGTATAACTAAAATTTGTGTGCAACGTAAGATTTTGAAGAAACCCATTGTTGCGTGTAGAGTACGATATTGTAAAAAGTTTCCTATTTAATGTAAAATTAATATCTTATTCATAAATATTAATAGATATGAATAATTATTATTCTATAAATACCTAGGATGTTAGATATGAGTTCACAGACCCCTCCATTCCTTTCTCCTTTTATTAATATAAAACACATATCTTAAGGGTGTAAATAATTTTCATCTCATTTTTTCAACTTCACCACTCAAAGAAATAATCTGTATTTCTTGACTTTGTTTGAGTGCATGAACATGCCTTGATAAGGGAACTCATTTACATTCTCTGTATTATCCAAATAGAATATAAAATATTTTTAACAATTATCGAGTCTAAACCATATAAGTGACCCCCCCCCATTTAAAATAAAATATACTCTATATATGAGTATATAGTTATTTTTTAAAAATAATTACATGGTGTGTAGAAAGATTATATGACATTGTGTAATACTTTAATCTTATATATATATAATATGTATTTAAAATAGAAATAAACTAATTCTATATAATATATTAATATATAAAAATATTTTATTTAAAGGAAAGTTGATCCTTCATCAACTCATCTCAAAAACGTTTTTTTATGCAGGATGGGGATGTTGTTACATCCAATCTTGATGTGGAAGCCTAAAAAAATCAATCTATAAAATTGGAGATCAAGAGGTCACACCCTTGTTCCATGAGATCATGGTTAGTAATTTTTACGTGGTGAATGATTTTATCACTAATTATAAAGATGAATGTATTATTTTGGAAAACATTTTTATTTACGGAAATGAATTAGCCGTCTCTCTTAAATCCTTGACTACCAAGAGAAACACTATTAATAATTTAATCACTATTGAAGATATTTTACAATAAGGAATCTAAATTCCCAAGAAAATATATGATTGACTTTCCCTATAGTAAAATTATACCAATCTTAAAAACATAGTAGTTTCATATACTACTAAGGTAGCCTTGAGTTCTGATGCTAGCTCTTAGAAGAATCTTTGGAACTAAATGGTCAATGTTGAAGAGAATAATTTTTTTCTCTTGGATAAATATTTTGGTAAAAAATATGTATCAAAATATATAGAAATTCATAATGGTTCTGACCCTTCTGATCATTGGGGGAAGATTTACATTGAGTCAAATAACTAAATATTAAATGATGAAACTGAGGATGTAGAAGTATAATTTAAGGATAACCTTGAAAATATTAACAGCCTTGCCACTATTGATAACTCTAATAGAAGGAAGTATTCTAGACTCAAAATTTACTCATCCAAGAAAAAATCAAGTGGGGATAAAATTAAATTAAATTATAAATCCAAATCAACTTAAAAAATAATTTTTTATTAGAATTTTTGACGATTTTCCAAAATTGAAACAACTAATTCACTAAAGGTATACAATAAAATTTATAGGAAAAAATTATAGAATTGTTTAATCTGAGGAGACACTTTTATTATAAGATTTTTGGACTAGAAATAATGGCATATCACATTTTTTATTATAATAGTATTTTTTCTACTATGGAAACTCTTTGGGTCATTTCTTAATCATACTTAGAGAAAATTTATATCTTTAGCATCATAAATCAAATAATCACTTATGAGATTGATTCCTCTAGTGTTTGTCTTTTTTTCTTTAATTTATTCCAAAAATAGATATGATGAAATAATGTTTATTTAGAAGGATACAAAAATTATTAATAAAAAAATCAATTATGCTTGGATCATGATGGGATAATTCAATTCCATTATGAGTTATAATGATAAAATTGGTACTTAATTTATAATTTATCTAGGGAATTAAAAGCCTATATATAAAGGAATTAGGATATGGAAATCAATCTGGTATGTGATAAATACACTTGGTACTAAAATAATGTTGAAATAATGGTTTCTAGTAAACTGGAAATAAATTTTGTTAACATTCATGACCTTAATAAATGGGAATACATTTCATACATCACCCTTTTAAGACTGATCTCGAATCATCATCCCATTTTGATTAACCTCATGGATAAAGATGATAAACCCCTTCTTCCATTTAGATTAAAAAATTTATAGTTTTTTTACCAAATTATGGTTGTATTATATATGATGTTTTGAATTATATTAACTATGTAAAAGTTTATTATTCTTGTTTAATGAAGTTTGAATTACTTAAATATAGGAAAATAACTACGAATAATGAGATATTCAGTTCTATGGATAAAGGCATTACATCCCTTAAATACATCTTTAAGTATCCTCAGGATTCATACACTAATAATGATTTTCCCTTGAAATACATTAGTAAGTTGAGATATATGTAATACTCAATTATATTAGGAAATTAAATGAAAAAATTCAAAGGGAAACATTTATGATTAAATGGAGAAAGGATGGAGACATGAACTCAAAATCTTATAACTCCCTTCAAAGAGTCACAAAGGACAACATTCTCATTTCTCTCTTTAAATTTGATGAAAAATTAATTGATAAAAGGGAGAGTCTCTCATATTTCAACATGGTCTACTAAATGAGTTTCTTTAATATCACTAGGATTAATGAAAAACTTACTAAAAACAATAATCAAAATATTATTATCCTAGAAGATAATAATTATCCCATCACTATAACTTTTGAGAAAGAGATCAAGGAATTGTTTTTAGCCTCTATACTGGAAGTACCCCCGGTCATAATGGATTAAACACTCTTTTATTTTTGATGTTTTGGGAAGTGATTCATTTTGATATGTACAAGCTTGTAATTTCTTCCTTATTCAGCAGGGTCTTTATTTAGGTAATCAATTCTAAATTCCTCACCCTAATTCCAAAATTTGATAATGATTAGGAAAAAAATATTTCCTGAAATATTTATCATATAAAATTATTTTATAAAATCATCAGTAATATCATTTCTAATAGTTTCTCTACAATTACCCACTTAATCAAATCTTGGAACTAGTTTGGTTTTTAAAGGAAGAACCATTCAAGATTCTCTTGTTACATCCTTTGATTATGTTAACCTTATTAAGAAGAAAACTATAGGTGGATGAATTTAACATAATCTTTATTTTTTTTTGATATTATGGATTGAGGACTCATAATTATTGTTTTAAATATTTTTGTCTTCAATGAGAGTTTTATCATTCGGGTCAACGTTTTTTGATACTTCTCATATGTTAGTTCAAATTAATGGTTACCCAAAAGAGTAAATTATCATTTAAAATGTGTCAAGAAGGGTGAAAACATCTCTCAAATCATATTTTTCACTTCATAATACATCCTTAGTAGGGTTCTCAGTAACTTGGTTGCTCAAAAAATGAAGACTCTCTAAGCCTCTAGGAGTCTTGTGGTTTCTTCTCATCCCCAATATACTAAGAATATTATAATTTTTATATAAGGTGATAAAAATAATATCAATATTCTTTGGGAAACACTATCACATTATGATAGAGCCTCAAGTCAAGCTATAAGTAAGGAAAAATCATATGTTTACTTTGGGAAAACATTTCCCTAACTTGTAAAGAGTATTAATTAATTTTGAAATTTTAGAAGTATTTTTCCATTTTGTTTACCTAATAGTTCCTATGTTGTTGGTAATACCTAGATTATTTTACTTTAATAAAATTTCAAGTCATGTTATATAATATCTCACTACAGAGAACGTTTAATGAATTATCAATTATAGATAGAATCATCCTTGTTATGTCTATCATGACATCCAAACTCTTTTACTATTTCTTGGTATACATATGGGATCTATATCTAATTAAAATAATTAATTATAGTTTTAATTGTTTTTTGAGTGGGAGTAATCTTGAAGGGAATATAGTTATTGTTCCTTGTTGTAAGTGTTTTAAAACTCTTAAAGGCAATACAATGTGTATAAAAAATCTCATTAATTTCAATGAGTCTCTCCACGAAAACATTATTAGGAGGATCATCAATGAAAAATATAATTTTATAATCTTCATCAAGTCTATATTTCCAAAGAAAACTCAAAATAAATACTTCCAATACCATAATTCTTCCATCAAACCTACTCTTAAAAATTCTACTTCGAATATCGTTTCTCACTCTAGATATATTTCCAAAAAACCTCTTCCCTTATTTCTAGTTTGATTAATGCATAGGTTTCCCAATCTTGAATTTTCCCCAAATAATGGATCCTTAATTGAACCTTCATGTATTTATTAATTATCATATAATTGATCCTTAGTTATAACTACCTTTAGAGATTTGAAATATCATAAAGGATTATACCTTTATCCTTTATCATGATATTCTTGTATGGAAACCTACTAGAAAAGGGGGTTTGTCTACAAAATATTACTACTACTCCATATATTTTCTATCTGAGTTTGGATTTTTCATGATTTTAAAATTCAATAATCCATAGATTAAACCCTCAAGGATGAACCTCTTCAGGTGGCTCATTGACAACATAACTCCCATAAATGTCAACCTTAAAAAGTTTGATGTTTCCCTCTCCTCTAGGTGTCCTATTTTCAATCATCATAGGGTGCATTCCAATCATATTTTTTAAGATATAAAATAGAATATGATATGTGTATAGTGCTATTTTAACTCTTAAAAGTTCCTCACATTTGTACTACCTCCCTTGATAATATAATTCAATTCTTATCCAGTTTATAACTCTCTAATATGATTGAAAATTTCAATCAAGTGAGTATTATATATATTATTCACTCTATATGGTTTAGACACAATTATAATAATCATCATTAATATTAAATCCATATTAAATGGTACTTTCCACAATTATTTTGGATATTATGTAATCTAACACTTTCTATAGTGACTAATACCTTAACTTAATACATGACTTCACTATCTTGAAAAATCATGGAATTACAAGTTAGTTTAAACATATTATTTGATCTTTTCAGTTTTTTGGAAATATCCTTTTATATGTTTTATTTAAATATACATGGATGTATCCTAGAAAGTAAATATTAGTCCATCAAGTTAGTGAGATGTCCTAAGAGATCATTATGGGAACATTCTTGGATGATATTATAGTTCTTGTGGATTCATATATTCTCTTGAATTTGAGATACTTTGTATAATAAATGTAACATTTTAATCTAAAAAAGTGATGAACAATCATATGTCTATAGATTTATTCCACTAACATTTCATAAGACATTAGAAAAAACACCATTAAACCCTATTGAATCTTATTTATAAGTTAGATAGTATTTTAGGACCTACTATTCTCCATTAACTAATTTTTTACTTGTATCCATCATGAAGAAAAATCTATGAATAATGGAATTGGTAGCATGTGAATCTATACAGATAACATTATCTAGTATGGTGAACTTCTAGTTGATTTGAAACATCTCATTTATAGAGATGATTGTAAAATTTTATCATTTATATTGATGCAAGACCATAGTTTTTTTTAATAAAAATGGACTCGGTTTCTTGACCAAGATCACCAATTTCAATTGTATATATAAATAGATAATAAATTAATAAATTAAAAAAGAATAAAGTCTATGCTGATGGATACAAAACTTTTTGGGAAGCGGCTGATCATCAGTTTGAATCCTTGCTCAATTATTGGTGAAAGATTCATTATTATTTTTTATTTTTTGGGAATCATGTATAAGAATGCATGTAATTTTTAAAACTTTTCAAAAAATTAAATATAAAATTATATTAATAAAATGTTAGAAAATTTAATGGGTCCCTTCTTATTAAGGGAGTTCTATGGAATCAAACTAGTCACATTTTTGAATTCCAAATCAACCATGATAGTCACATTTATTACCTTTATTTTCATTTAAATAAATACACATCATCTAAATTGTTATTTTTTTATGTTTTAATTATTTTACAAGTGATATTTTATAAATATTAAAATAATATAAAAATTAATATAGAACCACGAATGGTGTTAGATCAGCTGGCAGGTCTCCACCCAGAGTCCAAAATTCCTTGGTTCGAGACCTCCTAGGCGAAGTAATTCCAATCCCTTTATTAGAAAAAAACCACATGTAATGTCTAATATATCATTTAATAAATAAATAAATATAAAAAAAACTAAAATATTAAAAAATAATAAAATTTTACAGGTACAAACAATGCACTAATGGTTATGGACAACCCTAGGGATTGACCACTCGACTATTCAAACCCTAAGATAAACACCGGAGAAATGTTTATTACTCATCATACCATTTAAATTTTACATATTTTTTATTTATTTTTATACTCCTTATAAATAATAATAATAATAATAATAATAATAATAAAATATATAATAAAACATAACAACAATTAAAAAAAATAAAAATCAAAATAAAATCATAAATGATTTGTGGCCTAGGATATACATGTCATGTAGGCCCCCATAAAAAAATATTCTCCCTTCTCACCACCTATATTGTTCCCTTCATCATCTCTTAATGTCTTGTCATGGAATCCTTGATGACTATATATCAAATTCAACAATCTATGGGGTTTTGTGATTATGATCACCTCCATTTTGTTCCCCAATCTATGCAAGTGATTCTGGAAACACATTTTTTTATTTATATTAGGTTTTATGGATTGTAGGGTATTTATTATAACTTTATATGAAACAAAACAATACATGTGTATGAATGAAGAACGCACATCACATCTTCTTCGACATGTGTCGAGAGTATTTTTTACAAAGTTTTAGTAACACCTGGTGTGTGCATTTAGGACACACTATATACCCTCTATCCCTACCTAGATATAAAAATTCCTTGCACATATAGTGTGAAACTTTGGAAACAGACTAATAACACGTGACATTTGTGTTTGTTACATACTATGTACCATTAATATCTAGAAAAGTTATTAATTCTTCATGTAACTAAACACACTACCTGAGCTCTAAATAGTAATACACGACATGTAAAAACTGAAAACATTTAGTTTATTAAGAAAATTCACTAACACATGGACAAATATGTTTATTACCATATTATAATATTCAGAACGATGTCTTACTTACACATCCTATACTTTGGAACTATATGATGTGTAATTTTTAAATAATGATTATTATTTGTTTTCATTTACATTCCCTTTCATACTACCTTTTCTCTGGTTTATGGATGATAAGTATTATCCATATGTGGGTGGGAAACGAACCACCTATTCAATAGTTGTGGTGTATTTAGTGACAGATAGAGAAATAGTGAATTTAGTGGAGGAGTAAAAAATGATATAACTATTGATTCCACATAGTGAGCACTAGAAAGGGTTCTTTTAGAGATGATATCATATACAATTCCATCAATATCCGTATTATTAAAAACTTTTCTAACATATTTGATGTCATCAGTTCCATCTACTTATGCAGTTAGGACATGTGCTCATCCAGTGCCAGTGGCCTATGGCCATCATCCATACCCATGCCATGTCTTTCAAGACATGAGACCATCTAGCAACCAACTAAATTGATTTTATAATCATACTATCAGGATAAAAAACCAGTTTATTGATATTAGTATCCCAGAGTGACTGGGTCTCTTAAAGGATTCGAAGGAGCTTTTGGTCCACACAAATCTTCTAAACATATTTTAGGCCAACACTCCTACTTAAAGGGATTTATTTTTTGAGTTTGTGGTCATGTTCAAGTTTAATTCACTATTATATTAGGAGGAGTTAGTGATATAGAAATAATTATCTATTTATACACTATAGGAAGACCTTTTTCAATCATGATTGAAAAATTTGACTAAGTTTGTGGTTTCTACCCTCATCCCACTACCCCACCATCTGTTATCACCATTAACTACCTTTATCAATATGAACTTATCACTATGTGGTGGGGGAGGGGGGTTTATAAGACTAATGTTTTATATTCTACTACCGCATATAATATCACCATAATTTTATCCCTTACCCTCCACCTAATCCACTGATGTTTCTGAATTATTTTTTCCCATTCCTTGAAGATCTGGGAGTCATGTTTATGAGGGATATGGATTTTATTATACTATTTTTAGTATGATTACCCATCATTCCTCTATTTTATAAATCATATTTACATAACATGTTCAATAACCATCAAAGGGAACCTAAAATATAATTCTCATGAAACTCATTTAGTACACAACTAAAGGGTTTTTAAGCCCTATTCTTTAAATGATCTTCTGGGTACCCCTCTTCAAATGGATTATCTCATGTTTTTTTCGTGGGAGTAATATACTATAAATGGAAAACATATGTTATAGTGTAGATATATGAAACTATACCAACCCTAGACCACTCACCAATTCTTGGGTAGGAGGTATCACATGACCTCAGTTGCATCTCCCCATATGCAATAGGATACTTAATATTAGAGAGGTTCTAAGGTGTTATCATAGGTAGATTATAACCTCATATTATAGTATAAAATAGTTATAAAATAAACCAAAAATTCATAAAAATAATCAGTGTAAGATAAAGCAATAAAAAAATAATGATATGTCAAAAGAAAATGATAGAATATTGTCATACATCACAAATGGTCACCCAATAATATGTACACAAATACATGTAAAAAAATAAATTCATAAGTGGATTTACTTCCACCATTAAGACATAAATAATCTAAATATATAGACCCATATAAGATATCCTATTTGATCTTGTAACACTGATCTTCTTTCCCACTTAAACCTATGAAGAGTAAAGTCTGCTTAGGCACCCCTGTGAAAAATACTAGGCCATTTCACATTATTATCATTTATAAAAACACTACGATAGTACATCCCTCCTATAATATCCCATAAAATAGATGGGGGAAAACATCCACCCTGTAATATCTAAAATCATCCATAATAAAAATGGGTTGTATAATGAATAAACCCACCATACAATCCTAAGGTTAGTATCCATGGTAAACGACCCATCATCATCACAATAGCTATATTAGTCTCAATTCATATACATTTAGTTTCTAGGATAACACTTTATGTTGAAAATATATACTCCCTTACACTATACCTCACATGGGTCATCAAAATACATGGGAATTAGGAAACTACCCTAGTTCAACACATATCTCAAAAAACCTATGTGGAATGATATATCTCATTCTCATATCATGATTCTATTCTCATCAATCAAAAATAAAAAGATACCTTAACATCATCATAATCATAATTTGGACTCACATGACACATAAGTAAGGCTATACTGGCACCACTCTAGAGAGATGGAATATATACCATCTCACTTCCCAAGACATCCTCAGTCGGTCTGCTCACCCAAAATAACATAAATCTCCCTTAGTTTATACCCACATAGTTACTCAAATGATATTTTGGGAAGAACACTATCACCACACTCTAATTAACTATCATGTGGGATATAAGCTATCTAAAAATTCCTCCATGGTATACTCAGGTCAATCATCTTAGTCCCACACTCTCCTCTATAAAGATATGTTTAATGAAGCTTATACCAGGGTAACTATGTTCATTTATTTAATTTCATTTAATTTGTAACCTTAAAAGTTCATATATCATAAGGAATATATTTTATAATCATGTTCTTGACCATTGATGGATGAGGAATCAAGATAGTACTCAAAGGGTCAATCGTGGCTCATGAAGCTTTTTTCCATATATATGATTTTTATTTTATATAAAAAAATTTATTTAAATTAATGGTCAATCATCCTTAGTAAAAAGGCCACATATCATATGCATTTGAGATCATACAAAAAACCATAATTAAATTCCTAGGGACTACATACCTCATATGTTGTCATTTACTTTTAGTGTACACAAGACCACTAAATGATCTCACTAAAGTCTCATCCAATATTTTATTGTGTCATGAGAACATAAATCAAAACAAATACTCTAAGTCATTGCACATGAAATTATAATCAATTATACAATTCAATTTAAATAGCCATAATTTCATATAAACTCACCTGATGACAATAGTTTATCAAATCCCCACGAAATGAAGTGATATCCACTCTTGACAAACATATATACATAAAACACACAATATTCACAACACCATTCATCAATTTAATAGATTATTTAACTCAATTTATAGAATTACTTTAGAAAAATACATAGGGTGATGTACCTCTATGAAACAGTTATAAATGATGTCAGTTTTTCATTATATGAAGATATCTAGTCAATCCATGAAAAATTTCCATCGTATCAGGATGATTCCACCATGTTTTAGTGGAATAGTTAATAAAACCCTAATTCAAATCAATTAAAATAGAAGGCTACCAAGGATAAGGAAAGTGAAAGGAGGAGAGGACAAAACTCACTTTCAATCCCTGAATAATGACATCAAAAGAACCTTAAAACAAGGGTGACCGAAATCAATAAAGGGAAAGGACCTCCCTAGTTTGATTTATGTGGGTGAAGAGAAAGATGGGTGAGAGACCAAAATTAATAGGGGGAAAATGTTTATTTCCCAAAATGTTAATGAAATATTTTAAATCACAAGGTTTTTCAAACTCTATTACAACTATAAAACACCCATTATCCAAGGTTTCACACCTCCCTAGTTTGGCTGCAGAATTTACCAAACCATACTCCAATTGTGAAATACCCTTAGAAAAATAAATTTTAGGGTTTTCAAGGTTTCATTGCAGTAGTTAAACAACCATGTTCCATATACCCATATAAAACCAAGAACTATGGTTTAGCCTATTATTTTACCCTAATAGTGTGAAAACTATGCAAAGCGAAAAAATATTTCAAAATTTCTCAAATTCAACTCATATCATCTAAGCTTTTCATAAGAAGCCAATAACTTTATTGGGCTTTCAAAAATATTTAAAAATATATCCTTGATATTATTAAACTTATAGAATTTCAATCTTAAACTTAATTAGAAAAATGTCACCTCTACTAAATTAAAGAAATAAAATTCTTTCAGGAATTCAGAACCCTTTTAGATGCAGTTCTTTAAAACCAATCCACTATATCAATTTTCATATATGAGTTTCCTAAAAACCCATTAAACCATAAACATTTAATTACCCAGGTCTTCTGTTCATTATTGACTCATAAAATTCTACCTTAGAATGTCAAAGAGGCTTTTGTATTGAAAACAAAAACACCTAGCACACTATTCTTAAAAAATGGAGGTACCACTCATCAACATCATCAAATCACTAAGTCAGTGGTTACCCAAAACTATATATCCCGAGGGATGATATTTCAATTTATCAATTTATTCCTATTATTATGGTTCTCCCCACCATAATATATATATCACAAAGAAAAATTATGGGTGATGATTCTCCCCACTATAGGAATTACATACTGATAAATACCTTCAATAATCTATAGACAAGTTTGGTGAATTTTGTATCTCACCCTATCTAAATCAATGTAAAGGGGTGTCTTGATTATGTATTAATTTTTTATTATATCTTAATCCTTGTAACTTTTTCTTATGGTAAATTTTTATGTTCATCATTTGAGTCCATCATATTATTTTTTATATTTTGTATCCTCAAGACTTGGTTGTTGGGAAGTTAATGGTTTAGTAAGAACATGGAATGTGGATAATTTCTTTAGTCATGCTTTTTTGTGTTCCTAATTTTCTAGTACTCCTTTATTTTTCTTAGTGGATGGCTATGATGATCCTTCCCGTCAAAATGTTCCAATTGAAAAAATCATGTAGATCCATGTCTTCTCTTTACTACTTTTTATTTTTGTTCTATTTGACAATACAATAACTAAATTCATATATTTAACTCTTCATTAGTTGCTTAATTTTTTATGTGATTCATTTTTGTATCATGTTTATATATATTTTTTGGAAGTAATTGATGTTGTTTGTTTCTATCATGCCAAGTATGTACACATTGAAGATGTTTTTCATTGTTTTCATTATATCAAATACAATTAAAGTATAATCGTATTTAGTCACCACAAGTGGGTATGTCAAGTCTTTCATATTGTATTGGATTATTTATATATTTTTGACCTATTTACAAGTTTTAGATTATTCATATATGAATTTGTAACATTGATATTCCCATTTTTTTATTCTCGATTTTTATAATTTGTACAAGTAGATCATTTTATTATACCTTTTTGAGAATGATATATAATAATGTTAATTCTATAATTTTTAAGTACTGTCGACTCTACGATTAGTTGACCATTTTAATAATTTTCATTTACATAATATTTTATTTTCATTTAAATCTTGTTTTATGTTTATTAGCTATATATCCAAAATAATTATCATTAGTTTTTAGATTCTTTCTTGTAAAAGTTTTAAACCAAAATTTAATCCATGGGATATTTTTCATTGAATGTAGATGTGCTAAAATGAAGAGATTAATCACCTATGAAACATAGAATACATAATTTATCATCATATAAGGGAATAAAAAGTTATATTACTTTATTACATATCAAATGGTGTGTCCCTACCCTTCAGTAAAAAGATATAATAAGCCAAAATGTGTTGATCTATACTATTTCAACTAGGGAGTTATGGTAGTTAAATATAAGAAAGGTGATGGAAGACCTATAATATCCATGTTACTAATATTATATAATAAAAAAACATATCAACAGCAATGTGGAGATAAAATTCCTTCATTCCTTTATTGAGGCTCATGATTTTTATGGGTTTAAAATGGTGGATTGGAGTAGTATCCATAGAGTTGTAGGAAATAAAAAATAACCCAAGATCTTTATCATTAGTGGGGCTATTTCCCCAGCCTTCCACCTTGATTATGGGATATTATATGAATTCCTTGATATTTATAAAGGTGAAAATGATTTCTATGGTGGAAAAATTATTGTGAATAAAGGTTTTTGGGTGGATTCATAGTTTCTTTATTTTGTTTCGAGTTAAAATTTATTAGTAATAGGGGATTGAATTTATATCAAAAAGATTGTATTTATGAAAAAATTCGATGGTTTTATTGATAAATGATTAAAATCCCTTATTGAATCCATAAATTCAAGAAGTGTATGGTGAAATATAATTGACACAGACAAACAAACAATATATATATATATAGTGTTTTATTAAGTAAAAACAAGACAATATATGTTATATGTTCTCATAAAGATAAAGTTATTTATTTCAGTGTTTTTGGATATAATTCAGGGTTAAATGCACACTTTTGAATAAATTTAGAGTAAAATTTAAATATAAATACTTTTTAATTTAAATTTACACACCATGTATAAGTGGAGAACACAAACAATATATTTATGGAGTACATGCCAATGATCCCTCATGAAAAATACATGTTTCATTGACTATAATACATGCCATGAATCATGATTATAAATGTGGTTGGTGGGAGAGTACAACACTACGTTCCATATACGATGGTTCAATATGTTTTGTACCATAACTAACCAATTTTTTACAATAAAAAATTAGTGTAGTGGAATTTTTTTTTGTCAACCATGTGAAATATTTTGATAAAATGATGTAAAATCCATGTTCTTGAGGTTGTGGTTCAAAAATTTAAACAAATTAGGAATGGTTATCCCATTATAGAGATGAATCATAAGTTCATCCAGCCATCAAATGGTTTCCTCCACTCCCTTGAATTTTTAAGCTCAGTGATTACTCTGGGAGAAACATGATAAGAATTTTGAGTTTAGTTTGTGTAAATGAGTTCTAATCTCAATTAATGTTTAAACTCATAAAAAGTAATAAAATACAGCGTACCATGATTTAATGGTGATGTTTAATACTTCAATATTATATATATAATATGTATTTAGTATAATAATATATTTATTATATAAAATATATTAATATATAAAACTATTTTATTTTAAAGGAATTTGATATTTTAACAACTCATCTTTATAATCTATTTTCATTGACGGATGGGGAAGTTTTTACAACCAATCATGACGTGGAAGCCTCAAAAAAATTTAACTGTAAACAAGAGATCTGGGGGTCATAACCTTGGTTCATGTGACCATGGTTGATAATGTTAATGCAATGAATGAGTAGATAATGAATTATAAATATGAGGGAGTCATTCTAAAAAAATAGTTTTATTGATGAAATGAACTTTAAACCTCTAAAAGATATCTGACTTCCATGATCAACACCTTTTATAACTTCATCACTATTATTGATTCAACATTGAAAGGGATCTTAGTTCCTAAAGAAATATCTGATATTGTTTCCCTATAATGAAATTATATCACTCAGAAATACATAATGGGTTTGTCCCATGATAATGAATATTTGAGGAATGATTCTACCAATAATAATAATGTTTGGGCTCAAATGGTTGAGGAAAAAGAGAATAAAATTACTCTCTTGGATAAATATTTTGGTACTGTAACATCGCAGGTTTTTTATGAACCTTTTTTTGTCTTGAATAAATTAAATTTTCATTTATGTCTTGTAATGCACTAAGTAACACATTCCTCTTACAAGGAACCAACTCAATGTACATTACACAAAAAATCAACATGAAATACATTACATGGAACATCTACTTGGTATAATTTACTTAAAACACCGACTTGATGTATGTTACACGAAACACCGATATTTCTACAAACCATCATTTTATTGTTATAATTATTTAAATGGGGTAATTATACCCTATCCATAAAACATAGTTCTATGAATAGTAATAACCACTTTTAAAATATTTTTTACTAATTTTTTATTAAAATAAAACCGATTCATAATGAAAGATATAATTTTTGGTCAAGTCCTTATATGATTAAAAATACTATTTTCTCAAATTAACTTCTTTTAATACCCTTCTATGAGAATTATAAAATTCATTTTATACATGTTTTAAAATTTAATTTGATAAAATAAAATTTATTTTTTAATTTATAATCTCTAAATTAACTTCGGACCATGATGAGTCCAAGAAACTGGCCTTAGAGGAAGATTATTTTAGATCCTCTATACAGAAGAGCAAGAACAAAACCATGGATTCATATGGCTTCATTTCAAACAATCAAGGGGCGCATAGAAGGAAGGATTACTCCAACATCCCTAGTCCTCCCATCACAAGATCTATGTGAAAGGGAAAGTTGTCACCGAAGGATTATATAAAGGTTGGATCCACAACCTAGAATAGGCCCAAATCCCCTATCCAACAGGAGGCGTCTTCAATCACCAAGGACCTGGTTAGGGAAGGATGTGAGGATTCTTCTCCCACTCCTCCTGCAGGTGGTATGAAGTTGGGTGGTTTGGTTAAGCTGCATGAAGAAGGTTTTAAAGATGATTCTCAGTGCCATATGGACTCATTGCCAGAACCTAGGGATTTACTCTTGCATTCATATGAATAAATGGTTGAAGCTACTTTGGATATTAAGGAACTAAAGAAGATGGGACCGATCCAGGTGGCCACTACAGAGAAGCAAGGCGAGTGGTCTGATAAGCAGGCTCGCATCCTGCGTAGAGGCGTCAACATGGGGAATATTATCTTGGAGGAATACAAGAAAGCATGGTACAACTTGTCACTTCAATTCGAGGGTACCTTGAAATATCCCCCGACACTTAGGTGAATTCTATTCCATGGGTTTTGTTTAGGGAAAATGTCTCCAAACAACTCACTCTCTTCTTTAACAAATCTATTATGTCCTTTGGTTCTGAACCTATTGAGCTGTGAGGGTTCCCACTTTCTCCTTAAATGTGTTTTTGTGTTTAATAAAAAATTAATATTGGATGGATATAATTACCTTAATAGCTTATACATTAATGATGTAGAAATTATTTATTTAGTGAAAAATCAATAATATAGTTTTTATTAAATTAATAATACCCATAAAAGGCCCAAAAACTGAACCAAAACTTATTTTTCATGTACATATAAACCATAATCATCCAAATGTAGAATTTTTTACCATTTAGAGCCTTATAAAAGCGATTATGACACTTATATTATTTTATCTAAATGATGTCAAAGTTGTCACCTTCATAATTTAATAAACACAACAATTTAAAAGTTGGGTGTTTTAGAAAATAAATTCGACTAAAAGTATTATTATGAAATCCATTAGATTTATATTTATCATAGTATTTTAATTTTAATTTTTATACAACAAATATGTATATTAAATAGTTATCCAATAATGTTGCAGTAATTATTCTATTAAAAGAAATATCAAATAAAGGGTTTTAAAAATATTAAAATAAATATTGTATGAACTAATTAATATGATCCATTAATTTTCTAGAAGAATATGAAATGTTAGGAACCTATTACATATTTTGGTTTTAATATATTCTCTGTGTGTATTTTATTTAAATTCAAATAAATGAATAGTTCCAAAATATACACTATTGGTATTTTATAAAAATAACATATTATTAAATTATTTAAAAATAAAAAAAAATATTTAAAAATTACAAATTGAAAATTATATGGTTAAAAGGGTTATAAAGTATCCAATTATGGGAAATTGACAACATATATGTATTTATAAAAATTTTAAATTTAAAATATTATTACCACAAATAAAAATAAATAGATTAAATAAGGATAAATCAAAATGATAAGGTTTAAAATAATCTTAAAACATGTTTAAATGTTATTGGGTGATGATATTACAAACCTATCTCATATCATATTCTAAATGAGTCATTTTTTGAGGATTTTTAGTGGGGTTTGAATTTATTATAACTTAATATTTATTAGGATTCCAAAGGTACCCCTCTCCTCCCTTATAAAAGGGAACCTCCTCCCTCTCAACTTCACACCAATTTTGAGCTTTAAAATTCCTCCAAACCCTACCCAGTTTACTTCTCCACTTCCCTAGAATCCTACTATAGGTCCTGGTCTTCTTTAAAGGTCAACATTTATTCCCTAAGAGGAGGTTAAGAGGAGGCCCGTCAAAGAAGTGGTAATATCCATTACTGATTCTTTCAAAATTATTCCTTCTCCTACTTCCCCTATATGAGTGGTTGCATTATTAAGTAATAAATCAAGTATAACTTGTATACTGATATGATATTATTAATATGAAACAAACATATTCTATCTTCTATCCATCCTATGAAAAAATGAAATCACCACGCGTGCGTTCGTAGGGTTTACCGTCTCCATGCCATGGTGTAATATTTTATTTCATCACTAACATACTTCGATGGGTATAAAGATGGAATAAAAAACTATATATGATTATTGTAAAGTGATATTGATTCTGAAATATTATACACCATACACTTCAATACAATTCCACAATCATGGGAATGATATCATCACTCGTGCGTACATACGGCCAACCGTCTCCACGATGTGATGTGACTCGTTCTACATGATCTTCATTGAAATATGATTATATAAATGAATTGAATGAATAAATATGAATATATTACACCAATACCATTATTTAAATGATGTATCTATAACCTGAAAAGAGGAATAAGAATTTATTCTACAAAATACACATAAGAACATAAAGCGATGAACACCCAAATAAAAGTAGCAATGAAATATTACTAATAAGAAGATGAGAATAAGACCATATATGATATCATAATAATGAATATGATTCAGGAATAATTCAATGAAATTATTTAAATCATTATATAATAGGTTCAGATACATATGAAGAATATCAGTCCTAAGGTAAGGGATAATTATTCCAATCTCGTTCTTATCTGAGATTGTTTATTCGCAAGTATTTACTAGGGTTATGTTTATCATCCATGCCCATGTTTTCTAAAAATTCTTTCATAATATGTTTAATATTCTTCCATGTATGTTTAAATTCATGTTTACCCTTTTTTGACTTTTACAACATAGTATGTATGGAATGTTTCTTTTGTTTACCATATGAGGTACTTTTTGACTTTTTTCGGTAAAAGTTTGAGGAGAATGTTTTTTTAACTTTTACGTCATGAACAGATTTTTACGCTTTCATAAAACATTTTCTTCATTAAGATTAATCTAAAATATTTCATGATTATTTTCAATAAAATCCTTTTCTTTTAAAATTTCATGTCATTTTGTGAAAAAAAAAATGATATTGAAGAAGAAAGGATATTTTCCTCAAGAATTCATTTCAAGTGTATTATCAAAACTATTTTCCAACTAAGATGACATTATTTAGCATGTTTATGTTTGAAGTATAATGTCTCTATTATTTACATGGTCTGATTTTTATTATGACGAAATTATATCCATTTGTTTTATATGGATTATGTCACGATGGGATTATGTTTATAAAACACATTTTATTCTTTGGGTTATGATGAATGATTTATGATTGTTTTGTGGAACACGTAAGAATAAATCCAATATGAGAATGGTGGGATCTATATCTCCATCCAATAAATTGGATAAAGATTTATATCTCATGAGATAAACATTTATGGAATGGAAAGTAAATCTGGTTCAGTAATACAGGGCCGGAACGGAAATTAAACCCAGTTCATTAATGGACTTTGTCCACTATGATGCTCTTAGTAGTAGTGCCTTGGATACCATAGAAATAATAACATGTTATAAATGGTTTTCCACAATTACATGTTTTATTTCCAGGATATTTTATCATGATCAATGTTCCTTTATGATCTATGCCTTATGTACTACCATGTTTTATGTCATTGCTCTAGATTTTGATGTTTAGATTTTATGCTCATGTTTTTACGCTCAAATGTTTATGGATTGTTTTATGTTCTCCATGTTTTCTTGTAATGAGCATTTGAGCTCACCCTCATTATGTTTTCTTTTTACCAGGATATAAATAAAGGTTTTAGGTAAAAAAAGTAGATGAAATTTATGGGAGATGTTAATGATCTTTCACCATAATTAGATGATTTAGTTATGAGTTTCCAAAGACACTACACTAATATGGTATTTGGGCATCTGCTTTTTTCATGTATTAAGTTTTCCAAAAAAGTAATGTAATGTCTATATACTTCAAGCTTTGGGTCTCTATAGTTGGTATTAGAGAGAAGGTTTAGTCAACCATTGGAAACTAGGATGCGAAAACATTAGTGAGATCCATAGAGATATTTCTAAGGTATGTCAAGGGATGTCCCTAAGGATAAGTATACGTATAGGTTATAGTCCTAGAATTACAGTAATGATCTTTGAATTAAAACTAAGATGTTATATATTGAAGGTACTCCCACTTTATTATGTTTTCCTAGCATGATTTTTTCCTCTCACACTATACTTTTTGGGTTTTAGATGATGGATGGACCCCGAAGGAACCACATTGATCAATGTAATGGACAATGCAATGATTGCCCTCCTGAACAAACCAATGTTATGGGAGATGGATTTATAAATATTATTTCTATACTTACACAAGATATGAATCATTCTGGGCATCCAAATGAGTAGAGAAGGGAACGATATTCTATTGATTCCTTCATGAGGAAGCATCCACCTCCTTTCAGTGGGTCTTCTGATCCCCTTGTTGATGAAAAATGGATCAGTACCATTGAAAATATATTTTCTATACTTCACTGTTCAGAGCATTAAAAAGTCATTTTAAATGTATACCAGTTAGAAGGTGAAGCAGAGCAGTGGTGGACTCTAATTAAGAATACAAGGCCCCAAGATGAAATTGAATCGATGGAATGGGACGAGTTCAAGAACTTGTTTTTAAATAATTACTTATCTTGTATTTTCAAACAAAGCTGGAAAAGGAGTTCCTTAATCTTAAGCCAAAAGATGATTAATCTATTGGTATATATGAGGTGAATTTTAAAAGGATTACAAGGTATGCATCTGGCTTTATCATCCAACCTGGATGTAAAGTTGACCGATTCTTTAGTGGCTTAAAACCAAATCTTGGAAGGGAATTATCTATAAGAGACTTCAGTAGCTATGAAGAAATTGTGCATTGTGATATCAAGGTAGAAATGGAAGTTGGTGTTATATATCCATCTCATGGTTTTGAAAAGAAATGAAAGATGGAGTTCAAGGAAAAATCTCGAAACAATGGTGAAAACAAGATGAATGTTTCTTTATGCTCAAAGTGTGGAAAGAAACATGGTGGAGATTGTATTAAAGGTACTAGAAATTGTTTTAAGTGTAGAAAAAAAGGTCATCGAGCAGTTGAGTGTTGAAGTAATGGGAAAAAGGTAGCTAATGATGTGAATAGAGAAAATACTACAGAGAATGTACCACCAACACTTCAGTGCTGCAAGTGCAAGGAAATGGGGCATTATACTAACCAATTCCCTAATAGAAGGGTTAATGATGATCAACATCAAAAACCTCTTAAGGAAAAGGACAAAGGGAAGTCACATGCGATCACTATTGCCGATGTTGAGTATGACAATGATGTGGTGAAACGATTAAGTGTTTATGTAATAGGATTCCAAAATATTGTTGTGGAATCTCATTTACAGTATCGTGGAATATTAAAATATCTATTTATTGGTTTACTTTAGTTTTCAATAAATTATATGGTACTGGTAACCATGGAAAGTGATTGAAATATTTTTGGAAAGCAGATGATATGCACAAAATGAATGGATAAGGAGAAAATAATATGTTTGATTGTATTAATGAGCTCATGACTGATATAAGGCCAAGTGATATCATGGTTTGAGTATATAGAAATTTTGAGATTTTGGTAGGTGGAAAGAGTTAAATTTTGATAGCATTCATGTTTTCACTAAGGTTCAATGGGTATTTATTTTTCAAGAGAATACATGATTAAGGTATTCACATGTCTAGAATGTGAAAAACAACAAGATATATCTTATGATATGTGGGGGATAAATTATTGTATTCACATGCTTGGTAGATGACCTTTATAGTAATCATTTTCTTTATACTATGAGATTGGATAAAATTATTTTTTATAAGCCTAAAGGTTAGAATGGATTAATTTAGAAATCAGTTAGTATTGATTAAGGATATAAATTTTTGATTTTATTTCTGAAACTTTATAATAGTATAGTTTTAGAAAAAGGACAACTCATATGACAGGCGACAACCTGTCACGTCGAACAGGTCTGCAGGAATAGAACCCACAACCGAAGTGTTACAGGCCTTTATCGCCTACCACTGGCCTATAAAAAGTCCTTGGTTTTTAGAAATAAGTTTTATGGTATGATAGATGAATTATAAGTCCATTTTTGGAACCATATACGATGAATCTCACCATAGATGGAATTATGTATATTTAATATCTTGTGCTAACCTTTTTGTGATAGAGACAGATGAAAAAACATATCATTCTATTGCATGATCTGATAATACATCAAGAATGACAAACTCAACCTCATTTTTATAAATACGAGATGATGTGGAAATTGTTCATGGAATGACCAACAATGATATTACACTAAAATCAAGTAAGTATTTATACTTATTCAACAATTTATTGTCTTTAGGGAAATGATCTTGAAATCCAAAAATGTTGTCCTAGTACCCTCATATCTGATGAATCAGATGGTAACTTAGATCATCACAAATTTATGGCTTTGTGATTATTGGATTTTTTATATCCATGTTCTCTACCACTCTCCGTCAGAACATGATGGTTAGATTTCTATTCCATATCCATATTTTCACCTATATTCTTCTATGTGGAAACCAAGTGATGAGTTACTTTGGGTATTTGTTAGGTTTCTAATGTTCCTTTTTTAAAATAAAGTTTTAGTATTTCTTTTTACGATGTGGGTTTCTATGAAAGAAACATTAAAGTAGAAAACCATTTATAACCCTAATTAATTTCAAGGGTGAAATTTATTTTAAGGGGGGTAGAATGTAATTCCCTAAGATTTTATGAGAAATATTCTTTTTATTTTATTTGATGTCTTGTGTTGCACACAATTTCAAGTTCTTTCAAATAAAATTAATTTTATACAACACCAAGTATAGATTTTCATCAATGAATAAATGAACAATATTTTGATTATGTTATATAAAACACCAAAGGAATCTTGCACTATATTCAACCCTGACTTGTCTTGCATTACACACAAGAGCGACCTTCCTCGATAGCGTGTGTTGTACACAATACCGAGTTTCACTGAAGGATATATTATTATAATATTATTATGAACTAGAAATTATTAGTAGTATTAACTATATTTTGGATTTTATAACATTATAATTCATCATACACATTTTCTAGATCATTTTATGTGAAGAAAATAAATTTTTCATGAAAAATAAATATTTTTCAAAAAATGCAGTTTTACCGCCTTTTGATAGTGCACCCATTTTAAATCTAATTTTTGACAAATTTATAAGTTTAATTTTACAAAAAATAAACTACTTGTTTTGAATCGGGATATAAAAACTTACATTGGATAACATTTTGATATTTTTCTGATAACATTTTTATTTTGATGAATAGTAAAAACACACTACATTTTACATAAAACAACTTTTTTCATTGAGAAAATTTATATGGTTAAATTATAATAGTAAATTGTTTTAAAGTATAAATAGAATATATTTTTATCATTTAATATAATGTAAGTCATTATCATTAATTTTACATTGAATTTGTTGGTAAAATAAATTCAATCATTTGCGATGTTTTAAACAAAAACCCATTTTTCTGACAATGATATTAATTTGAAATTAATTACTATAACTTATGTGTTTTGAATTTGGAAAAATGGATTCCATATTTGGGATCAGTAGGTAAAAATTATGTTAATAAGCTATTTTTTATTTTTGGGCAATATGAATAGTAACTATGGTAAATTTTATTTACCCCTGTTAAAGGTAAATTAGGTAATTAAGGGTAAAAATTATATTATAAAATTACCCTAACACTTGTCTTAATATAATAAAATGATTATATTTCGTCATAAAATATTCTTGGGTCGAAATGGTATCCATTATAACCCACTTGTATGTGATTGTGACCATTAATTTATTTTATTTAAATGAAAGTGAAATATGTCACACTCGAAATTTAATAATTAAATTATTTTTAATATAAGGTTATACAAAACATAAATTCGGTTATTAGTACTCATTTGAAAGCTAAAATGTTTTTATTTATCATGGTAATTTATTTGTAATTTTTGAGAAATATATAATTTTCTTAATAGATTATACATTAATGATGTAGAAATTATTTATTTAGTGAAAATCAATAATATAGTTTTTATTAAACTAATAATTTCCATAATAGGCCAAAAAACCTGAAAAAAACTTATTTTTCGTGTACATATACACCATAATCATCCAAATGTCGAATGTTTGACCTTTTGGGGCCTTATGAAAGCAATTATGACACTTATATTATTTTATTTTAAATGATGTCAAAGTTGTCACCTTCATAATTCCATAAACATAACATTTTAAAAGTTGTGTGTTTTAGATGATTTATTATACTAAAAGTATTATTATGAAAGATATTATATTTATATTTATCATTGTATTTTTCTTTTAATTTTTGAACAACAAATATGTATATTAAAAAAGTATACAATAATGTTGTAGCAATTATTTTATTCAGATAAGTATCAAGTAAATGGTTTTAAAAATGTAAAATAAATATTATATGAACTAATTAATATGCTCCATGATTTTTATTGAAAAATATGAAATGTTAGGAACCTATTAAATATTTTTTTGAATATATTTTTTTGTGTGTATTTTCTTTAAATTCAAATAAATGAATAGTGTCAAAATTTACACTGGGTATTTTATAAAAATAACATTTTATTAAATTATTTAAATATCAAGAAAATATTTAAAAATTACAAATTAAAAATTATATGGTCAAAAAGATTATAAAGTATCCATTTATGGGACATTGACAACAAATAAGTATGTATTTATAACTATTTAAAATTTAGAATATTTATAACACAAATAAAATTAAATATATTAAATAAGGATAAATCAAAATAATAAGGTTCAAAATAAACATAAAACATGTATAAATGTTATTTGTTGATGATATTACAACCCTATATCATCTAATCTTTTTAAATGAGTCATGTTTTATGCTTTTAAGTGGGGTTTGAATTTATTATAATGTAATATTTATTAGGTTTCCAAAGGTGCCCCTCACCTCCCTTATAAAAGGGAACCTTCTCCCTCTCCACTTCACAACAATTTTGAGCTTTAAAATTCGTCCAAACCCATAAAATTTTACTTTTCCACTTCCCTAGAAACCTAATAGAGGTCCTTGTGTCCTTTAAAGACCAAATTTAGTGCCCTAAGAGGAGGTTAAGAGGATGCACGTCGAAGAAGAGGTAATATCCTTTACCGATTCTTTCAAACTTATTTCTTCTCCTACTTCCTATATATGAATTATTTCATTATTATGTAATAAAAAAAAGTATAAATTGTATACTGATATGTTATTCTGAATATGAAACAACCATATTATATCTTCTATCCATCCTATAAAAAAATGAAATCACCGTGCGTGCGTACGTACGACATATCGTCTCCACGCCGTGGTGAAATCTTATATTTCATCACTAATATACTTGGTTGGGTATAAGGATGGAAGAAATAACTATATATGATTATTATAAAGTGATATTGATTATGAAATATTATACACCATACAATTCAATAGAATTCCACAATCACGGGAATGATATCATCGCTCGTGCATACATACGGACTACCGTCTCCACGATGTGACGCGACTCGTTCTACATCATATTCATTTAATAATGATTATATAAATTAATTGAATAAATAAATATGATATATATTACACCAAAATCATTCTATAAATGGTGTATCTATAACCTAAAAATAGGAATAAGAATTTATTCTACAAAACACGCATAAGAACATAAAGAAATGAACACTCGAATAACAAGTAGCAATGAAATATTACTAATTAGAAGATAAAAATGTGACCATATATGATATCATAACAATGAATATGATTCTATAATAATTCAATGACATTATTTAAATCATTATATAGGAGGTTTAGATATGTAAAAATCATATCAGACCTAAGGTAAGGGATAATTATTCCAATCTCATTCTTATCTGAGATTTGTTTATTCGTAAGTATTTACTGGGGTTATGTTTATCATCCATGACCATGTTTTCTAAAAATGATTTTTCAATATGTATAATATTCTTACAAGTATTTTAAATGTTTTTTTAACCTTTTTTTACTTTTACTACATGGTATGTAGGGAATCTTTCTTTTGTTTACCATACAAGGTACTTTTTGACTTTTACGGTAAAAGTATGAGGAGAATGTTTTTGTTAACTTATACGGCATGAAACGATTTTTATAGTTTCATAACACCTTTTATTCATAAAGATTACTATACATTATTTCATGATTATTTTCAATAAAATCCTTTTCTTTTAAAATTTCATGGCCTTTTGTGAAAAAAAATGATTATGATGAAGAAAGGATATTTTCTTCAAGAATTCATTTCAAGTGTTTTATCAAAACTATTTTCTATCTAAGATGACATTATTTAGAATGTTTATGTTTCAAGTATAATGTCACTATTATTTACATGGTTTTATTTTTATTAGGATGAAATGATATCCATTAGTTTTAAATAGATTATGTCAGGATGGGATGATGTTTATGAAACCCATTTTATTCTTTGGGTTTTGATGAATTATTTATGATTGTTTTGTGGCACATGTAAGAATGATTTCAATAAGAGATGGGTGGGACATATATCCCCCTCCAATATATTGGGTAAATATTTATATATCATAAGATAAACATGTATGGAACAAGAAGTAAATCTGGATCAGTAATATAGGGCTAGAATGGTAATTAAACCCGGTTCAGTAATAGACTTTGACCATTATGATGGTCTTGGAAGCAATGCCTTGGATAATATGGAAATAATAACATGTTATTAATGGTTTTCCACAATTACATGTTTTATTCCTAGGATATTTTATCATGATAAATGTTCCTTTATGATTTATGCCTTATGTACTTCCATGTTTTATGTAATTTCTCACGATTTTGATGATTAGATTTTATGATCATGTTTTTTCGTTCAAATGCTTATGGATTGTTTTATATTCTCCATGTTTACCCTTACTGAGAATTTGAGCTCACCATTTTTATGTTTTCTTTTCCCTAGGATATAAATAATGGTTTTAGGTAAAAAAGGGGAAGAACTTTATGGGAGATGTTGAAGATCTTTCACCATGATTAGAAGATTTTGTTCCGAGTTTCCAAAGACACTAAACTAATACGGTCTTTGGGTGTCTATTTTTGTTATGTATTAAGTTTTCCATAACAGTAATGTAATTTCCAAGTACGTCAAGCTTTGGGTATCTATGAACACTATATTTATGTATGTTATATATTATATTTATTATGTATTTAATATTAGTTATTAATTTTTTAACACATTCCTTTATACATTCCATTTGGTGTAAATAAGCTAATTTTGTTTGAGAAAGTGTGGACTACCACCCCCTCAAAAAGATGTGATTCGTTCACACACTACATGGAATGTATTAAGGACGTATTTAGTGAAATTATATTAAATATATTATTTTTAATTATATTTGAAAAATTATATATATAAATATTTATACATATATTTCATTTAACTTCTTTCCTTCAAAACAACAATAAAAACGAAAACAACGTTCATGCTTACGTATGACTTACTGTCTCCATTAATGTTGTGTTTCATTTCTTATTTCTATATTCTATAGATTATTATAAAAAAAAAATAATGAATATAAATTTTATTTATATCTTGGAGTAAATTCTTTATATTATTATATAATTATAAGGACCAATGATATAAGAAATTAATACCGATGTAAAGTTCAAAGGGAATATGACAAAAAGTGAAACCTTAACATAAGATTGTTAACAAGAATGAAATATAAGGTCTTAATAAAAACATATATTGTATTATTTATAATAATATGGTTTATTAAAATATATATATAGTAAATTTATATTTATTATATATGTGTTTTTAATGATTACGATGAGAGTCAAGACACAAGATAAGGGAAATTTCATCTCACTTTTTATTTTAATGATATACATGCCTTAGACCCACTATTTTCTTCTATGTGGTATATATAATTCCCATTAATGAATTATATTATTCTTATTATTAGGGTTATGTGTATTTATATACCCATTCTGTGATATTTATTTTAGGGGGTTAATTTTTCAAAATCCACCATATCAGTAAGATAGTTTTGTCTCAATTTTCCTTCCTTGAGACACTTGTTTTTTTATGAGCCTAATTTTTTTTAATTAAGTATATACTTCCATTTGACATTTTATATCATGAATATACTTAATTTAATATTATTTTTATGATTCATGTAAATAAATTTTTTTTACATGGAGAGTATGATCCCAAGTAACCAAATGGTATGATTTTATTAAAAAAATCTCATCGCTTTTCGAGATTGTCAATGGTTATGATTCTTTTGATGAAATATTATGATACATATCTCATGAACACTCATGATTTTCCTTATTATTTATTTATTCAAGATATATCCATGTATTAGTACCATTTCCCACTCTTTTCTACCTAATATAACCAATAAAATGTTTTTAAGAAAAATATGATCGTATTTAAATCTTAAATTAGAAATCTATTTTATTTCAAAAACTATATTTTCCAAAAAAAATTCAAAAAATGTTAAAAAAAAGGTTTTCAAAAAAGGTTTTCAATTTTTTTTTAATGATCCTTGAAGAATATTTTCAAGGGTAAAGTATTTTTATTTATTTTCAATGCTTCCTTTATAAGTTTTCAAAGATATTTTTAACGGAAAATATTTTCAAATTTTTTTTATGTTTTAAGAAGATTTTTCAATGAAGAAAAGATATTTTACTCAATAAATTTTTTTAGAATATATTTAAAAAAAATTCTCATTTAATATAACATCTATTGGTGTTAATCATTCCTTTATAGAAAAATTATTCAGTGATTCAATAATATTATTTCTCTTAATGGATTATGTTTTGATACCATGATGTTAATGAATCCTATTTCTCTTTCCTGGGTTATATTCTTTTAAAACCAAGTTATTCTGATGGGTTATATTTATGGTTAAATGATTTTGAAACCTATATTTTTCTAGAGGTTATGATATGATTACATTTTTAAAACACCCTTTTCATATCATGGGATTAGATATGATTATTTTTTATATTTTGGAACATGGATTTATGATTTCACAATGAGATGGGTTGGACCTATATCTCCCTCCAATAAATTGTGTAAAACTTTATATCTCATAAGACAGACTAAGATGGTATTGGGAATGGACCTTGACTTCTAATATGGCCATTGGAGTGAACCATGACTACCAAGATGGTATGATTAGTGATCACATACTACTATGATTACCATGGGAGTGAAAAATGACTACCAAGATGGTATTGGGTGTGAAATCATACTACCAAGATGATCTTGGAAGTAATGCATTGTCTACTATGGAAATAAAATTATTTGATTATGGGTCTACAACAATTCCATGTTTTATTCTTATGTTACGATTTTAGGGATTATGTTATTTATTTCCTTATTATTCATGTCTTATGATCTTCCATGATTTATTCCATGATTCATGTTTATGATATTTTATATAAATCATATGATCTTATATTTTCTTGATCATGTTCTCACACCCTTATGATTATGGTCATTCTTACATATTTACCTTGTTTACCCTTATTAAGAATATTATCTCACCCCTTTTTATGATTCCTTCCCCAAGGTTATGAAGATATGTTTTATATTTTAGGTGTCTAATAATGGTGCTAGTTAAGAAGAACCTAGTTGGAGATTTTGTATTTCTTTTATGTACCAGTGTTTATATTCCCATGTTTCTAATGGCACTAGACTAGTACGGTCTTTGGGCATCTGTTTGTAGAATGTTTTAAGTATTTTATAAAATTTACGTAATGTTAATGTATATAAAGATAGGTTCACTATAGTTGGTATCTGATAAAAGAATAAGTTAAAATTTGGAAGATAGGATAAGAAATTATTAGGTAGATCCCTAAGGACATGTATAGAGATAAGTCTAAGGATAAAGATAAGTATAGAAAAATTTCCTAGAATTTTGGTAAAGGATAGAGTGGGTGGTTTCATAAAAATACATCCTTATCTAGATACTACAAGTGGATGTGGCTATAGCAGAGATGTACCTATAGTTAACAACTCCGACAATATATTGTGGGTCTGTATCAGGGTAATTTGGTACACGAAAATGGGCCTTGCTGCATACCAGGTTTGACACTCCTAGGGGATATGCTTTGGAAATTCACAAAAACCTCATGAACCATAATGATGGATTTAAATAGAATTTTGTTATGAATAACCTAATATAAAACTAATGTTTCATAGATTATGGAGGGTGTCATAATTTAGATATATTATAAGTGACTTTTCATGATTATGTGGTTCCTTATTAAGATAACTGCTTCTTACTCTATGATTTTTGTTTTAGTCAATGGTCGGAACATGAAGGAAACCTGTTAATGGTTATTTCAATGGAAAATGTAATGATTTTACTCTTTAAAAACATAATTTTAAGGGATATGGAATGAAAAACCATGTTTATATGCTCACACACATTTCTAAAGCTATGAATCATGGTTTACTTCCAAATGAGAAAAGGAGGGAACAACATTCTGTTGATACTTTCATGAGGTAACACTCTTTCTTTCAGAGGGTCTTCTACTCCAATTTTTGTGGAACAATGGATTTCTACTAATGAAAATATATTCTATATTCTCTAGTGTTTATAGTATTATAAATATAATTTTCATTTAGAAGGTGAATAGGACTAGTGGTGGAATGTAATCAAGAAGATGAGGTAGAAAGATGAGATTGAATCCAAGGTTTGGGACAAGTTCAAGAAAATATTTTTCAATAAGTAATTTAATAAGATTATTTATAATAAGATGGATAAAGTTTTACTCGAGTTATTGAAAATGGAAAATTGATATTTTGGTACCTATGAGGATTGTTTCATGAGACTTGTTAGGTATTATTCCAAAATTATCATCCAACCTAAAAGTAAAGTTGATAGGTTCTTCAGTGGCTCAACTCAATGTCTCGGAATGGTGATGGAAATAATATGATTTAGTAGCTATGAAGATATTGAGTTTTTTTTAATAATGTTTTAAATTGAGGTTGGAGCCATGTATCAATCCCATGGTTTTCATAAGAAAAGTAATATAGAGTTTAAAAAAAATCTAAAAAACAAGAGGAGAAAAAGATGATCTTTCCTTTGTTCACTATGTTTGGGAATAAGCATAGAGGAAATTTAATTAAGGGGTATAATAAATTTTTAAAGTGTATAAGGGAAAGACATCTGGAATTTGATCTCTAATGGGATGGGATTAAGTAATCTAATGCTGAGAATGGAGAAAAATCAGTACAGAATGAACCTCCCATGATTCAGTGCTACAAGTGTAAGGAGAATGCACATTATTCTTGTAACACCCCATGGATTTACAAATAAATTTATTATAGAATTCATTTAACACTGAATCTATGAAAAATAAAAACATTGATATTTTTAAGAGATTTTTATAACCTAGACATTAGCCATAATTTAGTCTCTTTTGTAATTTGAATTTAAAAAAACTAACTTATACGGTTTCCATCAGTAAGATATTTAGATTCTTATAGGATCAAATTATATTTTTCCTGAAAAAGAAATTATCCTTATGAATAGTAACATACCCTTATGAATAGTAATGTAACGTTATGAATATTAACCTCACCCTTGTATGTATAAATAAAATTTAGAAACCTGATAAATGAAATTGAATATTTCAACAATTAATAATTAAGTGTTGGTATTTTTATGAGTAACAAATGTTTAATTACATTTTTAAATTAATAAAATAATAAAATAATTTTCAATAATTTTTATTACTAAATAAATATTTTTTCCCATGATTTTATGATAATTTTATGAATCCTTAGTTAAATTTTGAAAGTATTATAAAATCAGTTTTAAATTTAAAATGTGTATTTTTCAAGTAAATAATGATTTTATTTAAAAATTAAATTTCTATTATTTTGAATGCTATTTTGATAAAAAGGGGTTATTTTTTTAATTCTACATGCTGAATAATTATTAGGGTAATGTTTTGTGAATTTTTTGAAATACGTGAATTTTTTGTGAGTAGTGAAATTCCACAATTTACAAAATATGCTACATAAATGATTTTTTGCACCATTCTTGAGTCATGGATGATGTAAATGGTCATTGTTTCAAAATAACATGCACTTATTACTATTTTTAGTCATAATAATCTTGACTATTCATAGTATTGAACCAAAATAATAAAATAATGATTAAAATAATGAGAAATAACTCCTCTCTTCTACTATAAAAACCTTTCCTAACTCGCTCTTCTCTTCACTACTCAAAGACTTGAATGTTTTAAATGTTCTACACAAATAATCTTCTCTAGTCACTCCCAACTTCCACGATCTCATGGTCATTCCAAAATACAAAAAAACCCTTACCTTAATGAGGTTCTCAAGGAGGAGTACTCAAGAGGAAAAATCCTCTTCCTTTTCCCTTTAAATTTATTTTAAGTTCCTTATTTTATTATTATCTGCTCACCTTCACTGTAAAAATAATGATGGTAACTCTAGTATCATATATATACTATAATTATAATATTTCTGTATGATCCATCTTCAAAACCCTTACTCTCCCTCTTTTATTTTATAATCAAAATCATCATTTTAGAGGTTCCAATTTACAACCTTTGTGGACGATGAAGCTTCTTTATTCAATTTATCCTTCAATAAAGGTCATGAAACCATTTTTATTATGTAACCAGACTTTAATATGTGAATTATAATCTATTAAATGTTATATAACCAGTATATATACATAATACAATCTCATATGACAAACTAGTTTATAACAATTGAGATATCGCCAAAATAATCTGAATGGTTATCACTAATGTTTCATCTAATAAATCATCCTCATACCATGAAAAAATAGATATATATATAAACATGTACACTTATATATGTTAATAAATAACATATAAGTTCAATTATGGATAATTATATCCATTTCACATGAACTCTGTTACTTATAATCAAGAGAAACGATCACGAAATCAGGGAAATGAACACTCTGAAATGACAAAATTAAATCATATAACTTATCAATAATGATATAAATTGACATAATAAAACATTAATTAAATAAGAAATATTTATATAAGGTTGTTAATTATTTAATTGAGGGATTTATTTTTATTATCCCAGACATTAAGGTCATGTGCAGAATACATTTAGACATAAGGTAAGGATTTTCTGCCTGAAACTCAATTTTTATTCGGGTTACTCTTATTCTCTACTTACCTTAGTGAAATTATTATTTATTCTTATGTACTATTGATAAATTATGTGTTAATTATCTAAATATGAGTAACATTCAGAATAATATTTTATTTTATGGTTTGTTACATGTTTTAAAATGATATTTCAAAAACATTCTTCTGGAAATACAAGCATGATTCAAGGGAACTTATAGAATTCTTACCTATGTTCTAGTACACACTATAATATTCTTTTATACACCATTATTTTTCTAAAATAAATCATTTTATTTAGAAAAAACAATATTATTTCACTTCTGATTTTTTACAAAGTGTTTTCTAAAATAAATCTTCTTTTCAAAGTAAAATAGTATTTATTTAAATAATTACTAAATGATTATATAAGAGTATTTTTATTTGTTTATACACTCTTGTTGATTATTATGAATAATTTGGAATAATCTTTTATGATATCATCTACCATATAAAATTTAATGGTTTATGATTTGTTTGACTATGGATGTGCTATCTTGATACCATTTCCCATATTACTCCCAATGGTTAGTGTTTATGTTTGGGGAAAGTTATTTTCACTTCATATGTCAGTTTCAATATGAATATATATATTATTTAAGTTTATCCCCATTAATATGAGGAATTCATTAGAATTTTCAATTAAATGGAGGGGCTAACTATATCCCCTCGATGCATTGGTAGGTCTCATGAGAAAAAACAAATATCGATTTGGCTGAGGCCTTGCCCATTTTTAAAAAATTATTTTGGCCGAGGACTTAATTATTTTCAGATGTCATGGCTGAGGCCTTGATGTTATATTTCCTAATATTTGACATTATGCATTTTCCTCATTATGAAACAAGTAATTGATAGTCCATGAGGTTATTCAACTTGTAGAATACCAATTATTAAGCTTTATTATAGCATTATTTATTCATCCCTTATTCTTACCATATTGAGTTCAATTTTATTTTTAAAGGCTTGTGTTTTTAGTTATTCACCTTGTATAATGTTTATTTTTATGATATATTCTACTATATTGATTACCTTTACTAAGAATATTAGATCACTCCATTCTTATGTTTTATTTTCTCAGGATGTGAATATGTAAATTATGAATAGCCTGCAGGGGTAACCTAGGAGTTATGGTTGTCTTCCAAGGATTTTCCACATTGTATTTTATTTCATGTTGTAATGTTGAACTCATGTGTGTATCTAGTTATCCGTAACTACAAAGCTGATTTGTTCCTTTAGGATACAAATTTCTTTTAATTATGAAAATGTAATGAAATAATGAACTAGCTCTGGGAAACTGGGGTTAGGTCTTTATCGTTGTTATCAAAGGATGTTTAGTTGAAAACTTGGAAACTAGATTTAGAAAATGAATATTTGGGAACAAAACCCTATGATATACTTTGAGAACAAGTATACAAGAACAACCTTTAATTTTTTTAAGGAGTATATTATGTGGATATTCCATGAAAATAAATACCTATATAGATACTAAAAGTGGATGTGGTTCTGTAACAAATGTACCTAGGAGTGACAACTCCAACCAGGTATTTCGGGCTTGACCTGGGTTAACCTGGTACACGACAACAGGCCTTACTGCACACCTAGTTTGACACTCCTTGGGGATATGATTTGGATAATTTGAATTTTATTTACAAGACATTATGAATTGTTTAAAAGTAAGGTTTTTCTCAAAGAAACCTTGTTTATGATTATGTGATTAGTTATTAATAAGATTTTAATTTATGTTAAGAATTTTGCATGTTGAGACTATAAATTATGATTCATAACCTAATCCAGTGTGTAAAATTAGTTATAAATGGCACCAAGTGGAAGGAATGTAAACCATAACAATTAAAATATCCCTTTAAGGGATTTACCTTATATGCAAGATAATGATATTGATACTAGAGCTATGAATAATGTTGAGAAACATATAACTATACTAGAACAAATAACTTAGGTTATGGAAAATAACCTTACCTGTATAGAGAATCCCGATCCATAATGTGTAGGTGTAATGATAGACCACCTTATGCAATAACAACCTTTATCATTCAATGGGACTACAAACCAATTGGTAATGGAGCAGTATATAAGTTATTAAGAGAAGATATTTCTCTCTATGGAATGTAACAAAAGAAATAAGGTTTTCATGGTAATTTATCATCTATCATGAGATATGGATCAGTAGTGGTCGTAAATTCAAAACAAAAAGGATGTGGAATTTATATAAGAAATGTAATGGAGATATTTTAAGGAAATTATCCTAGAAAAATATTTTCTTCATGAAAAACAAGATTACATTGAGAGGAAATTATTGATACTTAGACAGAAAGAAAATGGAATTATTGCAAAGTATGAATCCCAATTTACATGGTTAGGAAGGCTTGCTGAAGACTATATACATAATCCAAGCTGCAATATTGATAGATTATTTTATGGTTTAAAACCATTCATTCAAAGTGAACTCATCTCCCAGAGTTTCTCATCATACGAATAAATGGTCTCATGCTCTGTAAAGGCAAATAAAGAATTATCTATGTCTTATGAATTTATAAGAAAATAATAGAATAATAGGGTTAAAGAGTATATAATAAATTAAGGGAAGAATAAAAATTGGAATTTTCCAACTTGCGATAATTGTGGAAGGAAACACCCTGGTACCTACTTAAAAGGAAAAGGCATGTGCTATAAGTGTAGACTAAAAGACCATTATGTTGGTTATTGTAAGGTAAAGAAAGAATCCATCACTGTTCAATGCTATAATTGTATAGAGATATAGAACTATTCTAGTGATTGTCCAAATCATCAAGGAAACATGCCTTAGAAAAGGACATGGGAGCCAGACCAAGCTTATGGGATCATAACTGCTGAGATTGAAATTCTTAATGATGTGGTGGAAGGTATATTAGTCATTTAACTAGACTTAGTCAATGATTTATTTGATTCTAGATCATTAAATTATTTTATATCTTCCATGTTTTCTAATTAAAATATATATTTCCAATTTTATGTAACAAAGGAGTTTTCAGTATAAACTCTTAAAGAAAGTATCATTACAACAAAGATGTGTCGATAAATTCGCCTACTAACACATAAACATGATTTAGTTTATAACCGTATCATCACACCCCTGATTTACAATGATATAATCCTTAATATATATTTAATTTCAAATTATGATGTGAAAATACATTGGAAGAAGAAGGAATTTAAATTTTTTGAGAATAATGTATAATCACTTATCTTTAGGGTAGAAAAATCATCATCTGATTATTATCAAGATCCACCTCTAGTAGCTCTTCTAAATGAAATTCTAGGTTAGGATGAGAATGAAATATTAGTGGGTTAGGAAAGAAATATTAAAATTGATAATGTACCTATTATGAAAGAATATATTAATGTATTCCTACAGGATTTACATGGACACCCTCCAGAGTGGAAAGATGAGTTCACTATTGATTTAATTCATGGTTCAAGGACTATATAAAATATTCCTTATGGAATATCCATTGTAGACTTAGTAGAACTGAAGAAACAACTAGTTTAATTGAGTGAAAAAGGATTTATTCACCCAAGTGTTTCTCCATGGGGAGCCAATATTCTTTTTATTAAGAAGAAATATGGTTCTCTGAGGCTGTTCATTAACTACAAGGAGATCAATGATATTTCCATAAAGAAAAAGTATCCCCAACCTCACATTGATGATTTATTTCATCAAATTAGTGAAGCCAAATATTTTTCAAATATTGACTTTTGATCTGTATATCATCAGTTTCATGTAAAGAAGGATTATATTCTAAAGACAACATTTTGAACTAGGTTTGGGAATTACGAGTTCATAGTGATTCCTTTTGGATAGACTAATGAACCCTCTATTTTAATGGATATAATGAGTAGAGTTTTCAGTGAATATCTTGATGTGTTTTTTGTTGTATTTATTGAAGAAATATTAGTATACTACAAAATTAACTAAGATCATAAGAATTTTTTCTGCATTATTCAGAAGACTCTTATAAGAAACGAGTTATATGGGATGTTTAGAAAGTGTGAATTCTGGCTTGAAATAGTTTTTTTGTCTTGTCCATATTGTCTCAAAGTATGGAATCATATTTGATGCTATAATGACAAAGGCAGTTCAAGAATGGACTACTCCAACGAACATAACCAAGGTAAGTAGTTTGATTGGTTTAACAGGTCATTTTCGATCTTTCATTCCGAAATTCACCAGATTAGCCAACATGTTAACTAAGATTACTCATAAAGGGGATAAGTTCATATGAAATAATAATGTGAATAATGTTTTGAGGAATTGAATATGTGATTAGTGAATGATCCAATCCTAACTATATGAAAGAGGAATGGTGGATTTGTGATCTATAGTGATGCATCAGAGAAAGGACCAAGCTACATCTTAATGTATAATGATTGATTTATTTCCTATGCATCAAGGAAGTTAAAAATTCATGAATAGAACTATACAACTCATGATCTTGAGTTAGCAGTTGTAATAGTTTTTTGAAGATATATATATATTATCTCTATAGTGAAATTTGTGAGATATATACTGATCATAAGAGCTCGAAATAAAAATTCTCACAATAGGAACTCAACATGAGGCAAATAAAATGGCTCATGTTACTCAAGGATTATTATTGTTCTATACACAACCTCCTAGGAAAGGAAAATAAGGTAGTTGATGCATTGAGTAGGAAGGATCACGGAGTTCTATGAAGAATGAGAATTGACAAAGATCTTATGTACATGGATCTAGTGAGGATGGATATGGGAATAATAAAATAAGGTGAAACATGATTACCTTTCCAATTGGTTTCCAAGCCATATTTAGTAGAAAGTATTAAAAGTTATCATCCTAATGGAGAGAATATTCATAAGGAAATTAATGCCACGAATGAGGAGAAGTTGGCAGAATTCATATACAAAGATGAAATTATGATGTTTGGGAAGAGGCATTGTGTTCCCTCTATACTCGAGATAAAAATAGAGTTATTAGATGATGTTCATTGTTCAAATTTCTCTATAATTCCTGGTAGCACTAAGATGTATTGATATTTGATAGAACATTTCTTATAGAGATGAAAATTGCTGATTACGTATGAAGATGTTTAGTCTGTCAACAGGTGAAGGATAAAAGGCAACATCCTATAAGAGTTATTCAACATATACTTATTCTTAAAAGGAAATTGGATGACATAACCATGATTTTTTTCACTAGATTACCCAAAACTCCCTCAAACAATGATGCAATATGGGTAATTTTTATCTTCTTATGAAATATGCACATTTCCTCACTATAGAAGAAGATTTTATACTAGACCGCCTTACACGAATATATATCAATGAAGTATTTAGACATCATGGAGAACCTATTTCAATAGTTTCTGATCGTGATCCTTCATTTACATTGAAATTCTAGAAAAGTCTTTAGAAATACTCAGTCACTGATCTTTTTTTGAGTACTACCTATCACCCCCAAACTTACGGGCTGTAAGAAAGAACAATCCAAACATTAGAATACATGTTGAGATCATGATTAATCAACATTCAAGGTATTTGGGATTGGTATCTACCTTTTTTTTATTTTTCCTATAATAATAGTTTCCATTCTAGTTTTCAAATGAAACCATATGAAGCATTGTATGTAATGATATTTCATAATCAATCATGCTGGGATGAAGTTGGTGAATGGAAGATTATTACTCAGATCATGTGGTGTAAAAAAAACAAAGGTAAAGACTATTCAAAACCATATCAAATAATCTCTAAGTAGAAAAAATACCTATGATGATAATCAAAAGGACTTGGAATTCCCAAAGGGAGATCACATTTTCTTGAAAGTATCTCCATTGGAGGGTGTTGTAAGATTTGGAAAGAAAGGGAAACTGAGCCACATTTACATAGTCCCTTTTAAAACATTTTAGAGAATTGGAGATATAGATTACAATTTGGAAATGTATCCTAGACTTTCTAAGGTACACAATGTGTTCCATGTCTCATTATTGAGAAATTGCATTCTAGAACCAAAACATGTCCGCATTTTTGAAGGTATAGAATTGGAACATGACTTCTCATACTTTGAAGAGCCTTTCCAGATTCTAGAAACTGACGAACATGTGTTGAGGAATCTGAAAACTCAACTAGTAAAGGTAATTTGGATGAATTAGAAAATTGAAGAGGTGATGTGGGAGCCTAAGGATCTTATGATGAAGAACTTACCAAATCTTTTTATGAGGTAACATTCTGGATATTTTGAGGATGAAATTTTTTTAAGGTGGGAGAATGTAATACCCTAAGGATTTACAAATAACTTTTTTATAGAATTCATTGAACTCTAATACTATGTACAAAAAAACTTTTATATTTTTAGAATATAGTTATAGCCTAGCCACTAGACACAATTTTATAGATTTTGTGATTTGACTTTTGAAAAAATGATATACACGGTTGTGATCAGTAAGATATTTAGAGTCTGATACGATCAACATACATTTTTGTGAATAGTAGTCACCCATATAAATTGTAACATACCATTATGAATTTTAATGTACCCTTATTAATAGTAACCTTACCCATGTATGTATAAATAAAATTTAGGCACCTTACAAACAAAATAGAATATTTTAAAAATTAATAATTAAGTGTTGGTATTTTTGTGAGTACTAAATATATAATTACAATTTTAAATTAATAAATTAATAAAATTATTTTTAAAAAAAATTATTCATAAATAAATATTTTGTGGACCTATTATTTTAGGATAATTTTATGTGACCTCTGTTAATTTATGAACGTTATAAAATCAGTTTTTAATTTAAAATCTATATTTTTCGAGTATATAATGATTTTATTTAAAAATTAAAACTGTCTTATTTAGAAAATTATGTTTATAAATTTGAGTTCATTTTTGAATTCTAAACATTGAAAAATATTTAGGATGATGATTTGGGATTTATTTTGAAATACTCGAATTTCTGGTGAATATTGATATTCGATAATTTACGAAATATGCTAAATAAATTAATTTCTACATCATGATTGAGTCATGGATGATGTAAATGTCCATTGGTTTGATCTCACATTAACTTATTACTATTTTGAGTCACAATAATCAATACTATTCATATTCTTGATCCAAAATAATAAAATAATGATTAAAATAATGAGAAATAACTCCTCTCATCCACTATAAAAATCACACCTTACTCCATCTTCTCTTCACTCCTCTAAGAATTTAAGCTTCTCAGATTCTAGAAAAATAATCTTTCATAATATATCCACACTTCCTGGAGCTCCTGTTATTCCAAAATTTCAAAACCCTTTATCTTAAGGAGGTTCTCAAGGAGGAGTACTCAAGTGGTAAAATCCTCTTCCTTTTTTCCTTTTAATTTATTTTTAGTTTCTTATTTTTTTATTATATCCTCAACTGCTATATCAAAATGATCATGGTTACTCTAATATAATATATATACTATAATACTATAATTCTAATGGAAGATCCATCATCAAAACCCTTACTGTCCCACTTATTTTATAAACGAAATCATCATCCGGGTTGTGCCAATTTACAACCTTCATGGAAGATAAAGTTTCTTTCTTCAATTTATCCTTTAATACTGGTCATTAAACAAATATTATGGTTTAACCAGAATATAATATGTGTATTATAACCTATTCAATGTTCTGTAACTAGTATATATACATAATACTAATTCATACCACAAACTAGTTTGTAACAATCGAGATATCGCCAAAAGAATCTAAATAGTTATCACTAATGTTCTACCTAATAAATCATCCTAATACCATGTATCCAAGTAATATATATATCCATTTACACTTATTTATGTTCATAAATAATATATATGATCAATTATATAGAATTATATCCATTACCCCTGAACTTCACTACTTATAATCAAGTGAACCGATCATGAAATCAATGAAAAAACACTTCGGATTGAAATAATTCAATCTTATAACTTATCAATTGGGACATAAATGAACATAATAAAACATTTATGAAATAAAAAATATTTATATAAAGTTTTTAATTAGTTATTTAACAGATTTAATATTATTATCCAAGACATTAAGGTCAAGTACATAATACATTCAAATATAAGGTAATGATTTTCTACCTGAACTTCCATTTTCTTTCGGGTTACAATGATTCTCTACATACCCTAGTGAAATTATTATTTTTTCTTATTTACTCATCATAAATTATGTTTTAATGATCTATATATGTGTAGTAACCAGAATCCTTTTTTATTTTATGGGGAGTTACATTTTTTAAATGGGTCTTTCAGAAGCATTCTTGCTGAAATATAAGTAGGATTGAAGGGAACGGATCAAATTCTTACGTATGTCCAAGTACAGTCTATAATATTTTTTTATACACCATTATTTTTCTAAAATAAATCATTTTATTATAAAAATTAATTATTATTTCATCTCTAGTTTTATAAAAATATTTTTCCAAAGGAACAATTCTTTTCAAAGTAAAAGTGTATTTATTTTGAGAATTACTTGGTGATTTTATAAGAGTATTTTCATTTGTTTCAACACTCTTTTTGATTATTATTTATAATTTTCACTAATAAATTATGATATCATATTCCATATTTTATTGAATTTTTTGAGATTAGTTTGACTAAGGATGTTCTATCTTGAAACCATTCACCGTATTACTTTGAATGGTTAGTGTTTATGTTTGGGGAAATTTATTTACATTTCATATGTCAATTTCAATATGAATGTATATATTGTTTAAGTTTATCCCCATTCATATGAGGAATTAATTGGAATTAGTAAGTGATGGTTGGGGAACTCTATATCCCCTATATGCATCAGTAGGTCTCATGATACAAAAAAATATAGACTTAGCCGAGGCCTTGCCCATTTTCAGATATGATTTTGGCCGAGGTATTAATTATTTTTAGATGTGTTGGAGGAGGCCTTAATTTATATTTCAGAATGTACAAAATTATGCATTTTTCTCATTACTAAAAAATAATTGATAGTCCATGAGGTTACTCAACTAGTATAATACCCATGATTATATTCTATTATGGAATTATTTATTCAGCCATTATTTCTTCCATATTATGTTCAAGTTCATTTTTAATGGAATGTTCGTTTAGTTAGTCACTATGTCTAATGTTTAGGACTATTATATCTTCCATTTTATTGGCTACCCTTACTGAGAATCTAATAAAACACCTTTCTTATGTTTTATTTTCCTATGATTTGAAAACGTAAACTATGAATGACCTGCAGGGGTAGCCTTGGAGTTATGGGGTTTTTCAAAGAATTTAAATATTTCATTTAATTTTATATTGAAATTTTTAACTAATGTATGTATCTATTTTTCTAGAAAATCCTAAACTAATTCATTCCTTTGGTATAAAACATTCTTGTAATTATTCCAATGTAATGAAATAATGAACCGGCTCGGGGAAATTGAGGTCATGTCTTTACAATGATAATCAGTGCCCAAACCTAAGGGCTGGTGATGAAGATCAAAATTAGAAATCTATTAAGCCATGGGATAAGGTTAAATCTCATGACATCACTATTTCTGACAAGGAATGTGATAAAGATGTGAAAAAAGGTACACTTACCATCCACTATAGAACTGCTAATATCTCATTTTATTTTGGATCTACCCACTATTTCTTATCTAAATAATTTTCTAAGGGTGTTAGGATTACAAAAAATGATTATATATGGAATTATAAGTGAAAACACCTAATAGTATGATGATTTCATCCCAATTCTATGATTCATCTCTGGTATATATTTGTGTGAATGTGTTTCCTAAAATATTTCATTGTATATTTGGTTGAATTTGATGTCATCTTAGGCATGGATTGGGGTTCTCTACATAAACCCCATATCAATTATCAAGTAAATAATGTTAAATTTGATATTTCAAACCTTCTATGATCCTCCATCAAATTGATTATAATAATGAACATCCTATGGATATTACACCCAGTCTATGGGTCTTAATTATAATTCAAAAGGGTTGTTTATCTCAAATGGTTGGGGATAAATTCAACATCAATGATATTCCTATTGTTCAATAAATTATGGTTGTCTTTCTGAAAGAGTTTTATAACATTCCAAAAAAACATGAGGTTGATTTCTCAATAGAACACATACCTGGTGACACACCAATTTCAAATAATCCTTATAGAATAGACAAGATTAAGTTGTGGGAATTGAAAAAAAAACTCCAAGAAAAACATGATAATGGATCCATTCAGCTAGGTTTTTCAACTTGTGGTGAATCATATTTTTTTGAAAAATAAATATGGGCCAATGAAACTATGAATCGATTATTGGGAGTTGGACAAGATCACAATAAAGAGAAAGTATCATCTTCCCTATATTGATGACTTGTTTGAGAAACTGTATGGGGATAAATAATTTTCCAAGATTGACCCTCATTCTAGATATAATATATGGGGGTAATGAAGGAGGTTATACCCAAGAAGAAATTCCATAAAAGGTTTGGACACCATGAAAATATGGTGACCCCTTTTGGTATTACTAATTCCCCTATTATCTTCATGGATTTAATGAATAGTGTGTTTAAATATTATCTTAATCAGTTTGTGGTAGTATTTATAGATGATATTCTAATATATTCAATGAGGAATTAGGGGAGTGAATATCACTTGATAATTTTACAAAATAACATATGGAAGGTGAAACTATATGAAAAATTTACAAAGTGTAAATTTTGGTTCCAAAATTTATTATTTTTAGTCAAAATAATCTCAAGAGATGGTATCGTAGTAGGTCCATCAATGATAGAGGCTATTTAATTATTTCCTAGACCAACAACGGTGAATGAGATTCATATACTTCTTGGTTTATTTGGATAATATTTATGGGGTGTGGATAATTTCTCATGACTATCCAATCCTCTGAACACATTAACTCATAATGGTGTCAATTTCCTCTAGATATATGAATGTAATGAAACATTCATGGAACTAAAGATAAGGTTAGTTAATTCCCATTTTCTTACATTACCCTATAGTGGAGAAGGGTTTTTAATCTATAGAAATGCATTCAAGAAGGGTTTTGTATGAGTTTTTATGAATAATAATATGGTTATCTATTATTCCCCATGAAATTTGAAGATTCATGAGCAAAATTACCCAAATCATGATTTGGATTTAGCAACACATTTTTTTGCATTAATGATATGGAGACATTATCTTTATGTAGAAATAAGTGATATATATATATATATATCATAAAAGTATAAAATATATATTTACAAAGAATTATCATGCTATCTTATCCATGATGAGGACCACAAAAAGATCCTATATTTTCATATTTGAAAAGGATGGATCAATAAATCCTAAATAAGGGAAGAAATATTATATTTCACAAATGAATATTCAACTGTCTTTCTATTTAAAGATTAAGGAGGAAGAAAAGGAAAATTTAGAGCTATTAATGAAAGATATAAATGTTATTATGTTTAACTATGATCATGATGGAATGTTATATTTATAGAACTATTTATGTGTTCCTTCTATACCAGATTTGAAGAAGGAGTTCTTATATGAAGCTCCTAGTTTTCCATTCTCTATTCCTCCTAGAAGTACGAAGATGTATATGGATAAGAAATAATACTTATGGTGGGAAGGAATGAAGAGATATGTCATAGAGTTTATATCTTGGTTCTTGGTATGCCAACATGTTAAGGTTGAAATAAAAAAGTCGAAGGGGATGTTGCATCCTTTACCCATGCCATAATGGAAATGGGAGAACATCGCTATGTATTTTTTCATTCGAATAAACAAATCCTATAAAGGGTTTAATTCTATATGGTTGGTATTCGATCACATAACTATGTCCGCACACTTAATTACTATCAGATAAGATTTCTATCTAGATTAGCTTTACAGGATATAAATTGATGAAGTGGAAATGCTACATGGAGTACCACATTACATATTATATTATGAGGATCCTAGGGTCACCTCAAAGTTATGGTGCATACTTCAGTAAGAAATTGTTACATAATTTAGTTTTAACAATTCTTATCATCTCTAGATAGATGTTCAGTCTATAAGAACAATTGAAACCTTGGAGGATATGTTGATATATTGTTAACTAGATTTCAATGGTGTTTGGTATCAACACCTTCCTCTATTTTAGTTTTCTTAAAAAAAATAATTCACTCAATGATTATGATGGAACCTTATGCATACTTCTATGGGAATAAATTACAATCTCCAACATGTTGGGACGAGATTTGAGAAAGAAAGCTATTGGGACCTGATATCTCTAAAGAAATGGTTAAGATAGTTAGAGCCATTAAATAACATATCAATGTAACTCCATGTTGTGAGATTAATAATTCTAATAAATGATGATGGGATCTAGAAATTGATGTTGGTGAAAATGTATCGCTAAGAATTTAACCATGGAATAAAGTTATAAGGCTTGAAAATAAAGGGAAACTAATGCCTAGGAATACCTGTTCCTTTGAGATTCTTGATCGTATCAAGATGGTATCCTATCACATGGAACTTCCCCTAAATCTCTCTCAATTATATAATGTATTCCTTGTATCTCTCTTGAGGAAGTATATACCTAACCCTCCACATGTACTGAACTCAGAAGTCATACCGATAGAGCATGATCTTTCTTATTAAGAAAAAACAATTAAAACTATGGTCCGATCAGAGAATGTTTTATGAAACAAGACCACTCACCTTATCAAATTTTTGTGGAGAAATAATCAATTAGAGGAATCTATCTGGAAAATTGAGGATATGATTATGCATAATTATCCTTCATTTTATTTACCTGAGTGATGAATTTTGAGGGTGAAATTCTTTTTAAGGGGGGTAGAATGTAACACCCATAGATTTTTTGGACTTTTTTTTATCTCAAATAAATTAAATTTCCAGTTTTTCCTTTCAATGCACTAAGTCCAAAATTAATTTAACATGACGCTGAATCAGAATACATTACATGGAAAATTGACTTCGTGTTCGTTACACGGAACATCAACTTGGTGTATGTTACATGAAACACCGACTTAACGTATGTTACCGACAACATTGATGTTCCTATGAAAAATATATATTTTGTTATAATTATTTGAATAAGATAACTATTACCTAAATATTAAAGTAAGTAATTTGAATAGTAATAAATACATTTCAATCATTTTTTATAATTTTTTTATATAAATAAAATAGAATGATAATGAATGATATAATTCTTGGTAAAGTCATTATATGTTGCAAAATACTATTTTCTCAAAATGAACTGATTTTAATATCCTTTAGTGAAAAAATTATAGAATTAATTTTAGGAATATTTAGATTTTTAATTTGATAAAATAAAATTTATTTCTGAATTTTTAATTTTATATTTATCTTTAGGAGAATTTTTTTTCTTTTTTCTGAGAAACTTAATTTTTGGATGAATAGGGGAAAATACAGGATTTTAATTAAAAATTTTCTTTTCATATAATTTATTTATAAGTTTTAATTATACTTAAATTTTGGTTTAAATGTTTAACTAGATCATATTTTTATCAATTAATCAAATTTAGTTCATTGGAATCAATTTCAATTCAAAATTAGGTATTAAAACTTAGCCAACTTTCGGACGTTTTTACTTTAAAAACCCACAATGTCATCCCGTTAGTGGGATCAATTTTAAATTAATTTCACCTAATTATGGGAGTAGATTTTTAAAAAAATTTATTCAATATTCAGAATCATAATAACTATTAATATCTAATAAGGTTGAATTATTTTTTCACTAAAACGATTAGTGAAGGTGATTAAAATTAATTACAATGATTAAGAGAAAAACTAGTTTAAAAAAGAACTAAACCATTAATGTAAGACCCAAAAAACCTATAAACTTATCCAAAACCCATTTTATAACATTTTAGGACCATTATATTTCAATTATTGAGTTTTTTGTTTTTATGACTTTTTAGGTAAAAAATGGGTGCACGTAACTTGTTTTAAAAAATGCAAAGTGTGTCCTTTACCTTCCCTATAAAGGAGAACACTTATCCCTCTTATACACACCTAACAGAACAATTAGGTTCAGAACATATCAACCTAATATACTGCAAAACATCCATAACTTACTTCTAAAATACTCCCCTTATGTAGAATGAAATCCAAGGATTCCTTTTCTCACAAACCAAAAGGAGTTACCCCGATTAAATGGTAACATATTCTATCAAGTTTTTTCCTTTTATTTTCTTTCTCCACACCTCCAATTTCCTTATTCCATGATTATAAAAAAACAAGTATACTAAATATATAGAGATTTTTTATGTTAAGTGTTCGACCTTCACTTAAAAGCACCTCCTTCAAATAGGTAATACACATAATGTTTATGTGTATGACGAACTACCGCCTCAAAAAATGATGATTGTTCATTTTTCCTTACCACCTCTCATACTGTAAATTATGATGGAAAATATGTCTATATATGTTTATATATATTTATTATTTATTTAATATTATGTAATCATTTTACAACACATATCTTTATTCATTCCATTTGGTGTAATTATGATAATTTCGTTTGAGGAAGTGTGGACTACCACCCCCTTAAAAAGATGTAACTCATTCCCACACTACATGGAATGCATTAAGTATAGATTTAGTGAAATTATTTGATATATTTGATATAATAATTCTAATATAATAATGATATATATACATATTTATACACATATTTCATTTATTTTCTTTGTTTCAATACGATAATAAAAGTAGCAACAATGTTTCTCTATAAGTACGGCTTACAATCTCCATGAACAATGTAATCCATTTCATACTTATATATTATATAGATTATTATAATAAAAATATTATTAATATAAATTAAATTTATATCATGGTTTAAATTCTTTAAATCATGATATAAGTTTTGGGACCAAATATTTAACAAATTAAGAAACATGCAAAAACCAAAGCGAATATTAGCCGAAGTGAAACCTCAACATCAGATTGTTAAGAAGAGGGGTAATATAAAGCTGTTATCAAACCATATATGGTATTATATACAATAATATGGTTCTGTAAAATATTTATAATAAATTTATATTTATTTTATTGGTGTTTTGAATGTGTACGATGAGAGTCGAGATACAAAGTAAGGGAAATTTCATCTCACTATTTATTTTTGTGAGATACATGCCTTAGGCATGAATTTTTATTTTGTGTGGTGTATATATTTCCCATGAATTTATTCTTTTATTATTATTATTAAATTTATGTGTATTTAAATAGCAATTATATTATATTTATTTGATGGGTTTAATGTTTCAAAGCTACCAAATCGGTAAGAAAACTTTGTCTCAATTTGCATTCTTTCAGATACATGTTTTGTTATGAACCTACAATCTTATTTGAAGTGTATATAAATCCATTTAAAATTTTATATCATGAATCTAATTTATTTCCATGAAATTTTTTAGGATTCATGTAATTCAATTTTTTTACATGTAGAGTATGATCCCAAGTAACAAAGTGGTAAGAGTTAATTGAAAAAATATCATTAATTTTCAATATTATTAATGATTATGCTTCTTTTGATGAAATACTGTGATCCATATCTCAGTAAAACTCATGAGTTTCCCTATAATTTCTTTATTCAATATATATCTATCTATTATTTCAATTTTTCCAGTATTTTATACTAAATATAACTATGAAAATTTTATTAAGAAAAATCTAACCATATTTCTCTCTTCAAATCTGTTTTATTTCAAAAACCATGTTTCACAAAATGTTTTCAAATGATCCATGATGATAATTTTCAATGAAAAATGATTTTTTAAAATATTCCATTATAATTTTCAGATCTATTTTCAAAGGAAAAGGGTTTAAAAAATGTTTTATGTTTTAAAAATAATTTTTCAATGAAAAAATGATATTTTCATCAAGAAATGTTTTTAGAATATATTTTGAAATATTTTTACATCTAAGATAACATATGTTGGCGTTAGTCATTTATTTTTGTGGAAATTATTCAATATTTCAATTCATATCTCTCTTAACGGATTATGTTTTCATGGGTAGATTTTTATGAAACACATTTCTCTTTCATGAGTTATATGATTCTGAAACCCACTTCTTTTCACAAGTTATGTTTATGATAATATGATTAGAAAACCTGTCTTTTTCAACATGTTATGATATGATTAAATGTTTTTAAAAACAATTTCATACCATGGGTTATTATATGATTATTTATGATCTTATGGTAAAAGTATGTATGATTTCACTATGAGATGTGTGGGTCCTATATCTCCCTCCAATGCATTGGGTAAAGACTTATCTCTTGTGAGATAGTCTATGATAATCTTGGGAATGAACCTTGACTACTAAGATGATGATGGGAGTGAACCATTATTACCAATATGGTATGAGGGGTGAACCATTGATGCTGAGATGGCCAAGGGAGTGAACCATGACAACTAAGATGGTATAGGGAGTGAACCCATACTACCAAGATGGTAGTGGTAGTGATGGCTTGGATACTATGAAAATCATATTATATGCTTATTTATCTACTACAATTCCATGTTTTATTCCTATGTATTGATTTATGGACTATGTTCATTATTTCCGTTTGATTCATTTATTATGAAATTCCAGGATTTGTGCCATGATTCATGTTTATGATATTTAATATACAAGGTATGATCTTTTTTCTCATGATCAGGTTCTCATACCCTTATGCTCATGATTATATATACATATCTCCCTTGTTTACCCTTATTGATCATATGATCTCTCTAATTTTTATGTTTCATTCCCCTAAGTTAGGAAGATATATATTATGTTTCATGTGTCTAAAAAGGGTGTTAGTCAAGAAGAACCTAGTGAGATATGATGTAGCTCATCTATGTACCGGTGTTTAAGTTTCCATGTTTCCAAATGAACTTGACTAGTATAGTATTTGGATGAATTTTTGTATAATAATTTTTTTCATCAGGTTTTGGATGGGAAGTGTAATTTTTCCCCTTGATGGGTTGACTGAGGAATATTTTGAGGTCTCACTCAATGAAATGCATTAGTTTTTCTATCTATCTAATCTCCCCCCAAAACTCTCAATGGTTCCCTTATCTATAGAAAAGTATGGACATGCTTTCCAAAGGTTGGTGATCATCTGGGTTTTCTGGCCCATTGACTATTGGGGACTCACATTGGTCAAGGGGATGAAAGGTTGGGCTGATCAAACCATTTTTGGGAGAGTTTTTACCTACTATAGGACTCTCCTATAGATTTAAGAAATGTTTGTGAATCTCTTTTGAATCCTAGTGCGAGACTGGTTACCCTAACAAAATGAATTTGGGTTAATTATTTTTTGTATTAAACAGATTGGGATTTCATTGGGGAATCCATATATATGCATCTGAGGTTCTTCATCATTTTATGTTATAGAGGGGCTGATTATATGTTCATACCATATGACCAAGTGTTTCGGGTTTTTCTCCCATATATGGAGGCCATAAATATCTCAAGGATAGGATGGATCCATTACGAGGTGTCCTATGTATCCTGGTAATTACTCGAATAAAAAACCACATAGTTCTTTTCATTCATAGTTTGATTCCATGTGTTGAAAACTATGTTTGGTACTTAGACACCATGTATTTGAGCTAGAGTCTTGAGGAGATGTCTTATGTATCCTGTTTGTGGAAGGAATCAGAGTCATTGTAGTATGGTTTGTGATGGGGCTTACACATTGAGGCTTCCCTTATGAGTGGGGATCTAGTGCCTGATGATGTGCTCGTTGCACCCCCAGACCATGTGATCCATGATCACTGTGAGAAACAAGGTGGATTACATGATCATCCTCATGGAATATGGTTATGAGACCTGTGTATTGGTTTATTCCTTGGGGTGTTTGATATAAAGATCAAGCCTTTAAAGAGGCTTCCTATGTATCCCGGTTATGGAGGGAATCAGAGTTATCATAGTTCTTTTTTGTGTCAGGGATTACACACTGAGGCTACCATAATGAGTAGGCCTTATTATCTAGAAGGTGTCACATGATCTTGCTGGAATGCCCCATAATTCATCATGTGACATGGCTTGACACATGAAGATGGTGTCATGGGAGCCATGGTGGCATGGTCCAAGGGGTGTCACATGTCATGGATGACACCTCTGAGAGACAATGTGAGACTATGCTGATGTGTCCATGGGACACTACAAGTCTTAGGGGATTTTTCCAGGGTGTTCTGGGAGAGTTGAGTTGTCATGTCCTAATGTGTTGGTGATACATAGCTGAAATGACTAGGTATGTTATCTGAGTTAGGAGATATATCTGATGGACGTCACAAGTCTTGGGGGACACAACCAGAGGGTTATTAAGATCCAACTAGTATTCACATGAGGTTCTTAAGACTTGTCCTAATAATGTGCTCTGTATATCCCTAGTTACATGTCAAAGGGCTATCGTGAGATCTGAGTGACACGAGTTGGTACTGTTTTGTATCTTTGAGTGGAACCCACAAAGCATTCAAAGGTTCATGACCATGCTTTACCCTTGGGTCTTCCACTTGAAGTCCATGATTTTTTCAACTGTATTGCAAGTGACTTGGCTCAAATTAGTGCTAGTTTGTTTGTGTGTCACGTGATCTAAAAGACATGTGATATGGTCTTCACATGACTCACCAGAGGTCCTTCATGTGACCATTGATTAATCAAATGAAGGGATTTATGCCTAATGCATGGCTGATTCGGTAGTCCACCGGTGTATTACCTGGTGGGAAGTAAATTGGTCACCTGATCAGTGGTGTGAAGAAGTCCAGAGTCTAAATAAATATATGCATAATAATGGATTGGGTCCAAACATCTAGAATCCAGCCAACTAACAAACCCATTTCTTCAAGTTGGAATAAATAATTTACAGGTGTAACCTTCCACATACTCACTGGTTTGTGTGGGGTATCTAGTGAGAGTCTAGGATAGAGTCAACTTGGGGTCTGGCATTATGTGTTTCCGTGAGTGTCTGCAGTGGACCGCATCAAGGGTACCGCCTGATTTTTAGTGGGCACAAGTCCATCCATCCTTCACTAGATTATTACTGACTACTGAAGACTTTTTGCATCGGAGGACTTCCATGTCGTTATATCAACATGTCCAAGGGCCTTCACAAGTTCTAAATTACTATCAAAAGGCATTCATGATTCCTTGTATGGATTTTCTCGAGGTCTCGAGAGACCATGATAAGGGTGTGATGGGCGCTTCACATGCCCATTAGCGGCCGCTAACCCTACTCACCTCCTCTTTTCCTATCTCCTTCACTTTAAATGATCAAGGTCAAGAGTCATACTATATTGAATATTTGGAATTGAGGAAATTTTCTCTATTTTTTGGAGATGTGTCACATGACTAATATGGGATGCATGGTGGTGAGTGGGCATTCCATGGAAAAAACTATCTGTTTTTCATTAGAGCATTATAGAGTTTTTGGGACATGCATAAGGTCTTCCATGTGGCGAGGTGGACTGGCTGACAAGGCATCATGAGACCAGGAAGTCATGACACCAAGGTCTCATGGTGTCCTGAAGATCTTTCTAGGTTCATGTCACATGTCTTTCAATGAATACAGTCACCACTCACCTCTTCCCTTTAGATACCCTTTGTTTTATGTGACAAGGGTTGGGAGGTATGTGAGTTTTCTCGAGTAATATCTATGAATTTTACATTATTTTCTATTGGTGTCTCTCATGAACAATTTGGATCATATGAGTGTGTGCAAGTATTGTGGACAAAAACCATGCATCTATCCTTATAGAACTGAATATTTCTATAGAGGATTTCATGTGGTGTGGTTGACGAGACAAAGGTTTTTCATGAGGCACACCAGATAGGTCGTGGTGTGTCACTTGGCTTCAGGGGTGCGTCACAAGTCGTTCAATGACTGTGAGCCCATCTCATGTCCCCATAGTCATCTCCATCATTCTTTTTTATTGAAGTCTCATAGGTCTCATGATATGTCTTTCACATCATCTATAGATTTTATTCTTCCCAATGATGATTTGGCATGCAATCCGTGTGACCTCCAGGGTTCTTTTCCTTGGAATGTCACTTCCCTTGATTTTAGAAGGGTTTTCAATGGTTTTTCAGGTAATTTCCAATGAATAATTTCATGTCCCAGGGGATTTTCATCCATATATGCCCTTTTGCCAACTGGTGAACAAGGGTGCACCTTGATGATGTCTCTGTGAGACTTTATGTGGGTTATCCACCTTGTGTGGGGACTTCTCATGAACATTAAATATTTATGAAATCATGAGTCTTTAACCAACCTCTTCTTCCATTATCTCATAGGGAAGATAATTTTGATGTTCTGATGTTTCTTCCTTTTTGGTTTTACTGATGCCTATTTGGCGGACATCAACAAATTCTCCCATCAGGAGCGACATCTGAGGGGACAAGGACTCTATCCCGAGGAAAACTAAATTCCTGCTAGAGTCCTTGGTGGTGTCATGAAACCATGATCTTGAGCAAATTTTGATCTATTAAGTGACCTTTGGCATTTCTTCAACCACCTATATGGGGGGGGGTTGTGGAAGACATTCCGTTCCATTGGCCACCTCTTTATCGATAGTTCTTCCACTACTGTCTTGTCGCAAGGCCTTAATGCAAAACCTGACCGTGATCCTTTCCCACAAGTCTGTGCCACAATTCCTGATTGTGAACCCTGCTCTTGTGTAAGACTGATTTCTTCTTAGACACTCATCTGCCTCAACCAGAAACTATTTTTTTGTAATTCTTTAGACTTATACGGTTTTCATGTTGAATATGTAAGTTATAATGGATCAATCTCTAGATTTATTCGTGTGACCATGTCTAGGTCTTGAGATTGTGAGCCTCCACAGAGGTTATCTGACACGCTTGGGGCCTCACAATGGTTATGCGCCCCAAGAGTCTTCTGGAGACCAGGTTGTTCGTGAACTCCTTGATGTGGAGCACAAACTCTTGGCTGGGTCATGCGTTGTGCATGATGACATTGGAGAAATTTCATGCCTTTATTTTCATTGAGACTTTATATTTTTTTCTGACATGTGACACATAATTATTTTTAAAATATGTTCTGAATCCCATTAATGTTCCTCGACAGTGGATAATCAAAGGGCCATGATTGGAAAGAATCACAATGACAATCCCCACTATCGTGTGCATAGTGATATCAAGATTTTGTGGATGTTATTTCCTACTGACATCCAAGATTGTCCTCTATATAAACTAATTCTATTGTATGTGTTTTTTATAGGGGATTATGTAGCAATTACCTCTCTATACTTTATTCTATTGTCTCAATGGGTGTTTAGTTCCACTGACTATGTTCCAAAAATGTTTATTGAGGATAGTCAGATAGCAACTGCCCAAGACCAGGGCTTGTCCTATTTGTTGGACAACCCCCCTTGTCTCATATGGGTATGTTATTTCCCAATAGACTATCTCTCAAACCTATAAAATCATATTTTCCTCTTCCTTGAACACTCCTTTTGGGGGTGGTACTCGAAGTGGGACCTTCCCCGCAGTTGCAAATTCTCTAATGAATGGGCATGTGTATCTTGGGTATGACAAAGTTGTCTGGAATTTATAAATGTTCAATATAGGGTTCATCTTCATGGCTTCATGTGGATATCTCATTTCATCATCTTTCTCCATCCTAACTTCCTCAAAGAAATGATCTGTTGATGATTCCCTAGGTCCAACATATTCCACCTTCCCCATGGTGAGGTGGGTATCAGCCTATGGGATATCCATTAGCTGGGTGGTATAACTCCTCTTGGAGATATGTATGATGAGTTACTACCTATTGAAAACATTTGGGATGATCCTCTGTAGACTCCAGCTTTAGATAAATAGATTATTGTCATAACGAGGAAGAAACTAGGGAGAAATATAATAGTTCACTCACTTGTTTCCTTGACTGACTAGATCAAAATTTTCCTATGTAGGAGTGGGATCAAACCAAGAATCATTTTCCCTCTTCGCTATCCCTCATAGAATGTTCTTGATGATTCTAGCTCATATTGGAAAATTCTCAAAGCTGGGGATCATGATTCCTGTGGATATCAAATGAACCTTAAGGTTTCTCCAGACCCAAGGCTAGCGGGTTTTATTACTATGTTTCTAAACTGGTGGATCTTCCTAGTTGAAGATGTGCGATCCAGAATCTGTATTATCAACCTGGTTATGGAGGTAATACATTTAGAAGGGATATTCCTCAACTTGGTGGTACCAGTCCTTGCATTCCCTTACCAAATTTTGGGCCATATTCAGCTGGGTGACACTCCCTATAGAATTGGCGGTCCCCTTCAGTTCATGTTTGGTTAGATAAGGTATCACTTCTTTTTTGCTATAGGTAGTACAATAATTCTTGAATTCTAAACCCAATATCCTACCCCAAACTGATGTATGTCTCTAGAGTTGGGCATATTTCCCTAAGACCTATAGAGGTCAAATGTACTTTATTCCTGTCTCACAGTTTTTAGTTCTCTATCCAGCATATACCATCTATTTTAATCATTGATGATAGCAACAAATCTCTCAGTGAGAGATCTTATATGGTCTTCATTTGGGATGAGGTCCTTTTGGCTAGGGTATATGATCTTATTATCTATGAACCATACTCACCACATCATTTTTTTGACAATTTGGCCATTGTAGAAGGTTACCCCCTTTACTTGTCTAATGTCGAAGGGGAATGATATCTTAGTATCATCCACCAATTTTAGAAGATTATATCTCATGAATACACTGGGGTTGTGATTATCTTTCCTCCTACCAATTCTCCTTCTCACCTCACCCTAGATATGCCTGAGCATAGAAGATGGCTTATCCCAATGGTGTTTGGGATAGCTATTCTGTCATGTGGACATGCCTCTTTCATTGCTGAATCCTTTATCCAAGGGATTAATGGATCCTATTTATGATTTGGGAGAGGCGTCCCGAAAACGACCTTTCTTGAATGATATTTTTTTATGCATCAGAATAGATTCTGTTGAGGAAATCAATTCTCCCATGATAGATAAAGATGATTCACCTATTTGATGGGGGGAGGGGGGAGTATGATCCCTCTTCTCCTATTTCATCATTGATTTGAATGGTTGGAGATCTTTCTTCCTTACCTAATATATCACTTGTTGAGGCTCGGTCACGTCGTAGTCTTCTATGGGAGTGTATCCAGGCCTTGATTACTAAGACCCATATGGAGGCATTCAATCATCAAGGGGACATGTTTTTCTAACTATTCCATTAACAGGGGAAGATGGTTATGATCGAAAACCTATATTAAAAATTATGCAACCAATCATTCTAACCCATAGAGACATGGTTGAACATGAGAAGATATTTCATGATTTTGTGAATGAGGCCACCCTTTCCCAACAATTGAAAAAGACGATGGAGGCAATGGATAGGGGTCATTATATGCCTTCTTAATTGCATGCCCAAATGGAAGCTTATATGGTGTAGATATGGGGCCATGAAGAAATGATTTCTTAGTGGAAGTCTAATATTTCAACACCATCGACTTCCTTGGCCACTGGTCAAAGGAGGGTCGAAGAGATGAGTACTCTAGTCAATGTTTATTGTCTTGCATTAGAGGTGGAGGTAGAAGGAAGGATAAAATTCAATGCTCGGTTCACATATCCTACAAAACCATTACTGATATTTTTAGAATAGTTGATCATCTATTGATGTAATTTAGTTTTCATAAACCAAAAACCATACTTTTTCACTACATCCCATTTTTTGTTGTTGATGTTTTTGGTGAAACTCCAAAATTTAGAGATTCCTCCCTCTATTTTATACTAAGAATGGGTGAGTTTATATTACCATCAAATATTCTGATTCATATTATACTTTACATTTCTGTTGGATTATGAATTACTGTAAGTTCCCATCTATTACATTGCGATATATGAGCTTGGATGTCTTCCTTTCATGGAAATCAACAGGGTATGAGATAAGTCCATAGGAAAATTTCTTCAAATATCCATGTAGAGTAGCTCAAGAATGATAAGGGTGTATAGCAGGCCTCACAAAAACTGTCGCATGATTTAGTTTAGGGTATTTAGCTCGGACCACCAATTTAATTAGTTGAGGTTATTTTATCTTAGATCATCTATTTCTTTAGTTTAAGTTATTTTATCTCATACCTTTTATTTCTTTAGTTTAAATCCTTTTAGCTCGGACCTTCTGTTGATTTAGTTTAGTGTCTTTTATCTTGGACCTTCTGTTTCTTTAGTTTAGGGTCTTTTATCTCAGACCTTATGTTTCCTTTTTAGGGTCTTGGAACTTTTTTTTCTTAGTTTATGGGCTTTTATCTTGGACCTTCTATTTCTTTAGCTTAGGTTTTTTTTAGCTCAGAACATTATTTAATAAGGGAATGGCAGGAAAAAAATAACTCAAAAACACTATGGGGTCTTGAGTTCTTCCAAGGTACTAACAGGGCTCACAAGGATAGTAGTTCATTTATGTAAAGAGGTACATTATTTTAACTGGAGGGTTATGTCCCCTTTTTGTCGATAGCATGGCTAAAGAAATCTAATCTTCACTCTTCTCTAAGGGATATAGAAGATTAATCGGGTGAATATGGTTGAGGGAAAAATACTTGGGAATCTAGGCCTACCAGGATAGTTGGGATGTGGGTAATGTAAATCACAACCCATAATATTGAGACAAATGATATGGAATGGGGACATGATGGGTATGTCCCTTACTATGGAGTGTTAGGTTCCTCCATAGTATCAATGAGGCTCACAAGGATTAGGAGGCCCTTTATAATGGTCCAAGATGTTTCCACTTTGTGGGTCTGAGCCCATGCATCTATAGCATGGCCAAGTAGAGAGATCTCTTTTCCTTTCCAATGGATTTGAAATATTTATGAAAGTTCAAACATCAAGATGATGAAGTTTGGTATGGAGGGAAGGCTATCCTGGAAGGGTTCCAGAACCCTAGGTAAACTTAGCTCATAATTGAATATCTTGAGACCTATGCCTTGTGGTTTCAAATCATGAGGTGTGATCCATCATAAGGTTTTAGAACGAAGGGAATCATTCCAAATTTGATAATGGGTACAAAACATGGTGATGAAGCATCGAGGATATCAAATCTTCTTGGATAGTTTCATATAGAGAATAAAAATAATAGTCCAAAGCACTCAGGTCATGTGGAAGTTATGGGACAACCACCCTGGAGGGAACCTATAACATAATGTGGTGTTGGGTTCCACTATGATGATTCCAGGCTAACAAGAATCATAAATCCATTTACACCAGGCCATGATCACTTAGATTGGTGATTCTGACCACTCCCATCAATATCATGGATGAGAGGAGAGATATCCTTTCCTCATTAGGGGAAATGAATGGTTTTCAATAGCCTAATATGCTTCAGATCATGAAGTGGGATATATGGAAAATGGGAGATGTAAGAAGGGTTCGATCATCCAAAAAGCTAAATCACCACATGTTGAACATATTCTCATGGTGAGGAAATGTGAAGAATAATTTCTCTCATTTTTTCCTAGACCAGGGGGTCTAATGAGAATATCTTAGAATTTACTAGGGTTAAATAGAAGACCCTATGAGATTTATGATTTATTTACATGTTGCCTTTTTTTCCTAAAATCCGAAGATGAATATTTTATCTGGTGACTAATTGAATTTTTCTCCGGCCCCCATTTGAGGGTTTTTGTCCTGATGATTTTTGTTCCTCTTTCATTGGAGGTTTAAGGTCTTGTGATTTGGACCATTTTGTGCATGGTTTTATGGTCTTACAACTTTTTCCTAGGTGTGGTAAGTTTAATGTCATGCCACTTGGACCTAGTATGGGGATGATAGACAAGAGGCTTATTAAAAAACCTAGGTTCATGAGTACTCCAACATCCTTCTGAGTGGGCAACAGAGATGTTGTAAATCATGGATCAAGTTTCTCAGGTCATGAGTGATGATATAGGACAATCATTTTGGGGATAAATTATAAAAAAAATGGGTGCTGTGTTCCACCTTAATGATTTCAGGTTCACATCAATCTAAAATCTCTTTATGTCTGGCCAAGAAGTCTTCAGTTGGTGGGTTTGACCCCCCACATCAATAGAACGACCAAACATAGATGCCTATTTTCTTCTTCCAGGGTTGTGAAAGGTTTACAATGACCTGTGATGCTTGATCCATGAATTTTAGAACATGAATGGCGGTTCATAAAAAGATAATGGAAGAACATAGTTTTTTAGTTACTTATGGTAAGGATTTTATAGTCCTTTGATAAGGAAGGGTGATGAATGATGCCCTACACAGTTTATTGTCACGTAGTGGGGACGTTCATCTCCACAATATTTAACATCATGTGGTAAGGATATAAGTGTACAGATGTGAATTGCGACTATATTGTGGTTGGTCCTGTAAGTGGATATTCAGTCATCACTTTGTATTATGTGACAATAGTAATCACAATAGAAGTAGTTGTTAAAGGAATGTGCAGTTTAACTTCATAAGGGGAGGATGAACTCCAATGCAGTTTAACATCATTCGGTAAGAATAACTGAGGGATAACACAGTCCTAAAGGTGATATAAATGGTTTTATATTGATAAACCGAAATGAATGAGGACCATAGATATCTACACAACTCCTTACATCTTTTAATGTCACTCATGCCAAGAGGCTGAAATGAAGGAAACATTTGTGTAACCTGAGGTTGGACCTAAATATTAAATGCCCGGGTGTTTATAAATATCACATAAGGTTGGTAATCAAGCCACATGTAGTTTTATAAGCACTGTGAAATTAAAAATCATGTGGAAATGATGAATTTCCGTGTAGTTTAACATCATGTAGTAAGGATGTGGGCCACCTAATGTGAGTAGAGATGGATGCCCCGGGTCCATGCCATTTTATGTCATGTGGTAAGGAAATTGGATACACCGATGTGAAAGGAATATAATCCTATGAATGGGCCTAGGATTAGGGGATCGGGAATCATTACATATACCACAAGGATTGGAATCTATCTGTACATAGTTATTGGGATCCTATTGTGGTAGGATATTGACACCAGCAATGGTGTTCCTCTCAGACGAGGTCGAGAGGAACGCACAGTTTCATGTCATTCATGGGACATCGACCTTGAAATTTAATGTTATTTGATAAGGAACCATTACAAACCATTTACCTCTTTGTACTTAGGATGATAATGATGTCATCCTAAGACTTTATGCCATATTTTTTGTAGGGAAACCCTTACCAGAATTCATAAGATCATGTGAGCTAAGCTTGGTTTTAGAAACAAGGACTGACAAGGGTTTCTTCCACTATTTAGAGGCATGGAGGATAGAGTAGTAATATTATATGTTTTTTGGTGGCTAGGATAAGATACATGATCAAGGCATCCCCACACATCTCATTAAAAATGTGAATCAAGCTGTACGTAGTTCTAGAGAGACCATGCAGTTTAACATCATGTGGCGAGGACGTTCCTATACAGTTTATTGTTATGTGTGAGTCATTCCATGTAGTTTAACGTCATGTGGAAAGGGAAAGTATGGGACTTACACCAACATGGGTGCCCTATTTCTGGAGATTATGGAATGTATTTCTTGAGAAATATCACATTGGTGGGTGGTGTGGAACACTTTCCATCCATGGTGTCCAGTGAATAGAATCCATTATGATAGACATTATGTATGATGCAAGGTCCCTCCCACTTGGGTTCCAACTTCTAGGGATTTTTCCCCTGTATCATTAGTGTTCTGAGAGGTTGTACTAGATCTCCCTAGAGGAACGAATGAAGGAAAACTATTTTATTAAAGTAACTTCCTATCCAATTATGGTAGACTTCAAGGTTGGGCAGTGTACACACCATGTTCCCATCTAGACGGTCCAACTCATCCAATCATTTCTACACTTGTTCATCATATAAGGGTTTCCCGAAAACAACTATTTGGAGTGAGGGAAATTGTACCTCTATGGGTAGAACTGCCTCAGTTTTGTACACCAATGAGTATGGCATATCTTGTGTATAAGTACACCTGGTGGTATGGAAGGCCCACAAATTTTGGAGGAGTTTTCCGAAATAGTATTTCTTATCCTTGTTCACCATCTTCTAGAGTATATGTGATAGGGTATTACTGAAGGAATATCTCTATCCATTTTCCACTTCATGATAGATTGATGAGTGATCATATTTAATTATATACTCTCGGTATAGTTTCTCAACTCCCCAGAACATGAGTTGGTTCCATTGTCTATCAATATCGTGTGAGGGAATCTGAACCTAGTTATGATATGGGACTTTACGAAGTTGATATTCTTCATTCTGACTTCCTTTAGGGTTATCTCCTAAACCCATTTGGAGAAGAATTTTGTAGTAGTAAGGTTGTAGTTATACTACTTTATAGTGGCTTGGGTATATGGACCCACAACATCCATCCCACAAATAGTGAATGGCCAAGAATATTTGGATGTATGTATTAATTCTAAGGGATGATGGATGAAGTTTGAATGAATCTGGTACGCATGAAATTCCTTGGTGAATTCCACACAATTCTGTATCAAGGTATACCATTAATATCCCAACCTTCTGATCTAGTGGGGGAGCCAAATACCAGATTAGTGGGCTTCGTAGGAGCCTATGTGGACTTCTTCCCTGAAGGCAAGGATTTCTCCGTGTGATATAGACATGACGAAAATTCTATATAATCCACGCTTTTATAGGGTTTTCTGATCATAGAAGTTTACTTCCCGATGCCAAATGTGTTCCTTTCCAGCATGATATTTGGAGAGAGTTCCCTCTTATAGATAGACTATTATGGGATCCATCAACCCAGAGGAGGTGCTGGTTCATCATGCTCTGGGGTGGTGTTTACCTGACTGATCTCTTTCATATCACATAATACTTTCAAGGAGACCATTCTTCAATGTGTTTGTGGAAGGTTTCTTCCTCCTGGTCTAGTTATACCCAGATTAATGCTTCATTAGCCAGTTCATTGGTACAAGCATTCTGTGATCAAGGGATATAATGTAATGTGGGCGCAAAGGGGAACTCCATCAATATTCCCCTGATATAGCCATTAAGGGGGGGATACTTCTTCTTTCTTGATGGAATATTCACCGTTTATCTACTTTATCACTAGTTCAAAATCCCCATTTATTTTTTAGGTAGGTTGTGTCTAGATTTAAATCTACTTCCAACCCAGGGATGGGGGATTAGTATTTATCCTCATTTTTTATGTAGCCTTCAAATAGTGAGAAAGAGTGGGGAATAACTTATTTGTATATAGAGAAAAATATAACCCCTAGACCGACCCTATTGGGATTTGAGTTTTCCATTATCGTGCTAATAGGACTTTGGGAGGTGCCATCAAAATATATCTCCCACGTTTGGGGAGCGTATTGGGAATAGAAGACCACTTCTTCTAGGATCTCGGTGTCCATTAGTGTATTTTCTGGAGTGGGATGTTCCACCAAGACGTCATCCAGAGCATTCCCTTTTACTAAATTTTAGGATATGAACTGGATGTCATATTTCTATAGAATGACCATCCATCAGGCCTAGAAATTAGTCAACATAGGGTAACTAGGGATGTTCTTGAGTGGGTTGATACAAGAGACCAAGCTGACCTTGTGGAACTTCAGGTAATGCCCCATCTTTTTCACTAAGAAGCTGAGAATAAGGTAGTTGTTTTCGACATTATAATATCCAGTCTTGGTACCCATCATGATCTGACTGAGGTAGTAATGACTAATCTCACTCCTCACATTATTCTTCTATGTGAGGAGGAAACCTATTGAGAATTCCATAGTGGGAACATATAAGATGAGTGGCCTCACTTACTCCAGATGAATAAAGAACTTTGGGTGTAGTCGATACTTCTGTAGATTTTAGAAATATTTTTTACACTCATCACCCCCTTGGTAGGTGACCAGCTTTTTCTTTTTCCTCATGAAGCGGAGGGACTTTCCCCCCTGATAACTATGAATCACCGAATGTAATTAAGGTGACCTTGGATCCCCCTTAGTTATTTTATATTCTAAGGGAGATACATTTATAGGATAACATTGGTATTCATTGGGTTGGCCTTGATACCATGGTGGTGTACCACAAAACCGATGAATTTACCTGATGTTACCCAAAAAAATTACTTTAGGGGATTCATCTTTTGACTACACTATCACAATTCGTCGAAGATTGTTTGGAGATCCCTGAAGTGATCACATCGCTTTCAAAATTTAATAACCAGGTCATAAAAATAACACTCATCTATCTTTACAAATAATGACTTAAAGATGCGATGCATGGTGCACTGACATGTGGAACTAAAATTCATTAATTCGAAGGGAATAACCTGGTAGAAGAAGATCCCCTCATGCACCCTCAAAGAGGTGTAATCTTCATCCATATGGGCCATTTTGATTTTATTGTACTCTGAGTACCCGCCCATGAAGGAAAGGTATTGGATGCCAACAATTGCATCAATCAATAGTTTTGTCATTGACAATGGGAAGTCATCCTTTGTCCAATGACGATTAAGGTATCTGAAATAAATGCATACCCTAATCTACTAGTTGTTTTTCTTGATGGGGAAAATGTTTGCAAACCATTTTAGCTATTTCATTTCTTGGTCAAAGTTGTATTCGATAAACTTTTTGAATTATACCTCCACATTTGTGGCCTGAGAGGGGTGGATTTTTCTGGTTTCCTATTTGAACCCCTGATGCTCTTCGGGTAGTCTGAGATGGTGTGTATCCACCTTTGGATTCTACTCAGGCATTTCTGTATACTTACAGGAAAACACATACCGGTGCTGATTTAGGAATTAAATATCAATATCCTTCTCTTCAAGGGGAATGGAGACACTAATCAAGGTAGGCCATGGATCTTCTTCTATCCCCAGCTTTATCTACCGGATCTCATTTAAGGTGGTGGAAACAGCTTCCTCGAATTCTTGGAGGTGGGGTTATGAGAACATCCTCTTCTATTTATGAGTCTGATTGGACACTTTTGTATGATTATAGTAGTTTTTGGGCCTCTATATCACTATCATGGAGAGAGAAGTTATCATAAATAATATCATAATCTCCTATCATTTGAGTTTCGGTAGAGATATGGTGTAGATGATTGTAGGTGAGGACAGGAGAGGACAAGACATCTAGGATAGGGTCTGCTATTTCATCCATGTTTATGGGGAGAACACATTCTTTATTGAGCATTCTCCAGGGATTTACAGGGGTTGTCCCTAAAGCATTGGGAGAAACAACATATATAACATCATCCACCATCAGCTATTTTCGTCCATTCTTGTAGAAGTTTTCTTCAACATATATGGATCTGGATGTCTCAAATGGGGAATTTTCTCCATGAAGTATGCCAACCTTTCCATCAACAAGGTAATTTAAATGTTTATGGAATGTTGATGGTACCAAAAAGTGGCTATGAATCTGGGGCCTTCCAAAAAAGAAATTATATGCGGTGTCTTTTTGGATGACCATGTACTCGGTCTCTGATGCGAGCTAACTAAATTCGGTCTCTAGGTTAATCTTAAAGATGGGAATTTTTTTGTGCTTTTCATACCCCTAGATGGTTAGATTTGTAGGGGATAGTTCCGCTTCAATATACCCCAAATTTCAGAGAGTTCATGCTGGGATAAGATTGATCTTGGATCCATTGTTGATCAACACCCTTGGGATATTGACGTTATTGAGTCTTCATGAGATGTAAAATGGTATGATGTATCCCTAAATGGAATTTTTTTATCTTGATCAGTGAATGAGATGATGAATTGACATCCTAAAGACATGGTATCTAATCTATAGACCTTGACTACAACAAATTTTGTCTCAAAATCCAATGGGATTTGGTGGGATTCAACAAGTGCCTCCTTGAGTTCTATTCAAAGACGAAGTGAATCCAATATTGAGATATCGGCTAAGGCCACAACTAGCTATTTCAAAACATCATAATTTTATGATAGAGGTTGTCGTTTCCCAGTATGGTTATGCTCCTAGGAATGTGGCTTAGGAGCTAGGGCAGTTGAGGTAGATGGACTTGGGACTTGCGCGAAGGTTGGGGGAGTATCCTCCACTAATGGCATAGGTTGTTCCAGCCTTCCCAGTTTTCTTGGCTGATCATGGTGAACCCATGTTAAGTGGTCATGCAATACAATCGAGTGTGGGAAACTAGTAGAGGTATTTGAGGCACCTATCTACCTACTTTGAGCCTACAAGAGTGATTTTCCATGAGTCTCTGCTATATATATGTCTTCTATGGGGATTTAACAAGGATACTGACTTCGAAGATATCCATAGTGTCCCATGTTTCCTTATCTTTGGTGCATGAAGACTTCTTTTACCTTGTTATATGATGAAAAATTGTTTTTTGGGGGTGTAGTCATCACTGGAAAATGGTGTCATCAAGTGTATTGTGTTAACAAAACTTTATATTAGATCTTAGCTAGATGATGATTCCATTAGGCGGGGTGGTGACCATTCCGCTAATGTCCCAAGGAAGAAATTCATAAGAGTTAGAGTTAGTTATAGAGTAGAATATGACACTTCCTCTACTGTTTATTCCTTCTTATGGTGGTCATGGCCACCATTTAGAGGTACATTTGACTTATCATTTTTATGTGGTGGAACTGTTGGGAGCTTGATCAACTCTTCATTGAAGGCGCCATAGGTTTGATCAACTATTTTATGAGTCATCTAGTTGTCAAACATCTATTCTTTCCTGGCAGGAACTATATTTTGTCCTTCTTCTTCCTCTAACCAGGAATTGGTTATGCAAGACACTTATTATACAGGATTGTCTAATGTCACCTATCTAGATTCGACCATGCCTTGAAGGATGTCCTTAAATATAAAATAGTTCTGTATAATAAGACCAAACCTTCTATGGAAATAAAAGTAACTAGGAAAGTCAGTGAGGTTGACTTCATTGGGGTTCCTGGGCTATGGAAACATGATCAGGTTGTTTCCAGGGCTACCATGATGTATCCCAAGACTTTCTCATTTCAAAAATAATTAAAACTTGTTCATTATTTACTAAAATCCAAGGCGGCTCAAGTTTCTCTATGCTTCCGACCAAGGGTGATTTGGCAGTTTCCCTTAGTCAGTAGGATGATCTGGGTGGTTCAGAGCTTACCTGAGTGCTTGGACTATTGTGGGCTTGACGGTGAAAAAAAAATCTTCCACTCTTCCTGGATTTTTACATATTTTGTAGGCATGTGTTGAGACATGGATCAGGTTTTCTGAATATTATCTTCATAAAGTTTCACTATTTCAACAAACTCTTGGAGCCTAACTAGATATTTCATGGGGATTAGGGGTGTCTATAGCTCATCCTGATATTTTGATCATAGAGCTCCAGAAATTATTCCTATGAGAGAGGGATGTTGTGAGAATAGTTCAGAACCATCCACCTACTATGAAGTATGACACCCTCTAATTCTCACTCTTATGTTGTTATTCAGGTTAAATATTGCCGTATTCTTCAGTGTTGAACTGAATTGGTAAAAGAACTGACGATGATGGTCTTCCCATACCATGATGGATCCTGCATGAAGACTACTATACCAGATGAAGGATGGCTCTATCAACTTCTTTACAAAACACCTTATCTTTGTCACCTTCTACTGATCTTGACATCCCATCATCATCCCACATTGAGACATGAATTATGGTAGATGCTTCTTAGTATCTTCAAGAAAGATTATGGTAGATAAGGTTGTATTTACAAAGGTAGGTGGAGGTGGGGTATCATCTACCCATTTAGGATATCGCTTCTTCTTAGGATATAGTAGTGCACATCGTCCTTCCATGGCTTCCATTTGAGTAGCTAGAGATTCAATGATAGTGATCATCTCTAGGGGCACTGCTATTTGAGAATCCCTGCATATGTAGGGAGCGGGTGGAGGCTGATGATGTTGTACCACTTTCATCTCATGCTGATTTTCTATTTTTCAAATGACTGATGAGTTAACATAGAAAGGGAGAGGTTGTTGCTGAAATATTTGGATGTCCCAATCATTCTTGGATTCTTCATTTATATAGATGCTTTTTCTAGACCTGAAACCAATATGGTACTCATATGCTACTCTGGTTGGAAGATCAATCATAGGATGGATAATATTCATGTCTAGCTAGAGATGATTCCCAGTGGGAATATTTCCCCTGAGTACCTCTTAGTTGAGCTACCAAAAGAGATCATATCTCACTCTCATACTGTGACAATTACTCTTTAGAAGATGGACACCTAGATGTAGTTGATTATTTACATTTATCTATAGAGAAGTTCCACAGAGGAGGTAGAAAATAATTATTTGGTTGTGCCAAATTCTAGAACCTTCTTTGATTTCGGGTGCACACACCCTCATTTAGAGCATCCAAATTAACCTCCTCCTAGTGCATCTCTTACCTATTGCGACCCTATACATATGGATCTTGGTGCATTTCCACCATGTTAACAGTGAAAACATTCATAGAGGCATATCAAGAAATGGTGGTTGTGTCATTGCTTTCCACATAGAAAGATGGATCTATGAGGATTTCATTAGGTCCAATATTCGAACCCTTAGACTTATTGGACTATTTTGGATTGTGACCTCAATGGGGATTGATTTCATTAACCATGCTCTCCCCACATCTTGGTTTATAAATGGTTTCCTCTAGAAAATTTTCCGACCAAGGTTACCTAATGAGCGCCAAATAACAGAGGTTTTCCATGAGGTGGGAGAAACTGGTGGGATTTCGATCGTTGATCACTTCCTCCCAACCTAGAGAACACGGATTCCCTCTATGGTGTCAGTGATGATGAAAATGCCCCCAACCCTATGGGATGGGGTTTATCTGGGGCTCCTATTGGGAAAAAAGATTTAACTAAACTAGACCATTGGGTTGGGTGATATGGAATCGTCTCTAATGTCACCCAAGCCCTTTCATGGGATAATGAATTTGGAGATGGTGACTGAGATGTAAATTCCACCAGCCTTGGGGGTTGGGGTTCTCCTGTGAAATCTGCAGGCACATCGTGAATTTTCATAGAGATTGATGACCAGAGGGTTGGAGGTGGTGGAAAATGTCTTCCAAGCCCAAGGGAATGGTTCCTATCCAGGATGACCATAATGGATCCCTCTACTATGGTGTTTGCAATGTGAAACATTTGTTCATGTGTGAGAGATGGGGGTGATGGAAGCCCATGATGAGGATCGTTCCTTGTGGGAAGTTTTCAGGGAAATCAAAAATTCAATTTTAGTGTTTAGAAAAACCTTTTAATATCTTGAGGGGTCTAGTTTGATGTCTTTTTGGCTATATTCTCTCCTCTTCTGTGATGTATGAACATCACTAGAGCAGGGGAATTCAATTTCAGTGACTAAATAGCCCAAGTGTTATACAATCCCCTCATATCACAAGAGGATATAACATTGCACGATGTCATTTATGAGGGGATCTATTATTCTAGGGGAGTGGTGAAGTGTAACACTCAATGCTATTCCATCCTCAAATTTGGTTTTCAGATGTGTGTTTGAAGATCAGCTTCTAAAGTTTCATGATGCTATGGTGGAAATTGTGTTGAAAAATTGAATTGTGCTTTTCTATTTTTGGATCCAGGCCCATAAAGATAGCAGCTAGGCCAAGCTAGAAATATATTATCCTGATGGTATGATGGTGAAACTAATATCCTAGATAAGGGAGATCCCAATAATTTTTTTTGTAGATGAGTCTCCCACATATTTTAGTGTAGATAAGAAAATAACTCCTTTTATTTCTCATCAGGGATTTCATAGATGGAAGTAGAGATGGTCCAGAATATGATGGTGATGTTATTTAAAGAAAAATCTCTCTATATGTCAATGTTGGCCTCTTTTTCATCATACATAAACATCTTCATCTAGTCAGACCATAGTTGATGATTCTGATGGTCACCTGTTGATGGGACTAGAGTGCTGCTAGATGTTGATGGGAAACTATATAAATTTGACCCTAGTGTTTTGAGCACCTCTCTATAAGAAGGTGTGGCTTTTTGGTTCACCTCTCTATATAGATTTGTCTAGAAAATGGGAGGTATTCCTTTACCATGGGAGATATCATTGGGGGAGGTTGACCATGGTGGATGTTAGGAGTAGAGTCCCAGCAATTTATCTCCACATTTCCACGCGGAGGACTATTGTGGTAATGAAAGCATTCTGCTTCCGCTTTGAAAGAAGGGATGATGAACCCTTGAAGTTTTAAGAATGTTTCTCGAACTACCTCAAGGAAAATGACATTGACATGATGAGGAATACCAGTAATGTTCAATGTTGTTGCTAGAATATTCCAATCATCCCTTTGTGGTTGTGTAGGGATATGAGTGTTCTGTATGGTGGTTGAAGGAATTTTTATTGAACTTCCTGGTGCTGTGGGAATATGATCCCATTGGTGAGTAGCTATTGAAATATGCTGATATGATGCCATATTTTTGATAGGGATATGAGACTGTCCAGAGGCCTGCATCACTCTCACTTGGTGAGCCTCATTCGGGACTAGGTCATGTGACCATTCTTGAACCATTGGGATATTTCAATAGTCTTTGTTTAGAGGAGTATGAGCCTATCCGGAGGCTTGTTCCACTCTCAACTAGTTGGCCCCAATTGGATCAAGAATATATGGATTGTTTGAATATAAATTCCCTGCTGGAATATATTGATAGACCTCAGGAATGAGAGAAGGAATATGAGCCGCTTCTTGTATTTCCTTGGAATGAAGCTAGCACAATTATTCATTGGCGGAAAAATAATATGCACCTCACATATGTGATCTACTACATTATGATGAACAACATTACTGATAGGAATATGATATTATCCTGAGGTTTTTGCCACTCTCACCTGGTTAGCCTCAGCCAGAACGTGAATATGGGCCCAATACTAGGCTACCAAACTATGTCTTAGGACTTTATTGATAGACATGTGACTTGTCCTGAGGCTTGTGCCGCTCTCAGCTAGTTGGCCCTAGTTGGAACAAGATTATGAGACCAGTCCAATGTCTCCCATTATCAGGATATGCTGATAATCCCCTCAGTCAGAATCAAGAATGTGTGCTTTCTCTATCATGACCACTTGGTCATGATGATCAGAGTGTTGAGTCATACTGGCTGTAAGGATGGGAGTATGCACATGTCCCTTGATATAAAAAAATGTTGGAATATGCCGCCAATCACTTAAGCTATTTCTAAAATGTATTGGCATTTTAGAAAAGTCTGTTTTGGGATATAATCCTTCATGTTTTCCATCTCCATGTCCTTTTTATAGATATATTATATTGAATTAGGCATATACACACACTTATTCCCTCCATGTTCCATAAGGATGTGTGGATGGGATTCATTAATGAGGGTAAGAGTATTAACCACCCTCATGTTTTCTGTGGGAATATTCTCACAAAACTATTTTGAGTGAGTAGGGATATGAACTTACTGGCTGGTCCCTACCAGAGTATGCTGGTGTGCAATATTAGTAGGAACAAAGATATTATCCATTTCCTAGGTATCGATCGTCTTTCTTCTTGGATACATTTTCCTTGTCGTAGCTCATGCATGGGTGTATAAGGATACTCGCAGACTTTTGTGCTTGCAGAATTCTCGCAAGTAGCTTCCACAGTCGAGATTGTACCATATCGGTGGTCCTCTTGAATCATCATGATCGCTACCCTCTACTAGATATGTTTGGTAGGAGAGACCATTTTATTACCTATAGGGGTCACAACGGTAGATGAAGTAATGAAACGAGTTCTGGAAGATGAATACATTCTCTAGGATCAGGTGTCTGAAATCATGTAGACAATAAAGAAACAGGCCACCAATCGGAGCTATATCATAGGCATAATAATTCTCAATAAAATATGCATTATCATAACAATTTTCCTTTGTTCCATTTCCCATCATTCTTCTCGTGTGGACTTGTCAAAATAAGGATGGACTTACAAAAATCCCAATTTATGATGGTCTTAATACTTTTTTTTGTTTATGGTTAACAATGGAAAGTGGCCTAAGGGGTTGACATTGAGCCTATTAGTGGTGTTTGTGTATAAGGAGAGGGCAACATGGATCAATGTATTATAACTCAATTGTCAATTTCTATTGGTATTCACATTGGATTCATCACTTTTTTTTTGCATATGGGGACTAAAATAATCGTTCTATAGATTATAACCTTATCATTTTGTTATTTCAGATATTCACATCAGGTTCAATATTTTTGTTTTTTCGAGTTTTGGATGGGATGTGGAATGGTTTCACATCAATTATTTGAATGAAGAATATTTTATGGTATTTCTCAATCACATGAATTGGTTTCTCCATCTCTCTCATCCCCCTAGAAAATCCAAATGATTTTCTTATCCATAGTTGAGTATGGTCCTACTTTCCAAAGTTTGATGATCATCTGGGTTTTCAGGCTCAATGACTCTTGGGCACTCGCATTGGTTGAGGGGATTGTTGGATGGGTTCCTCACACCCTTTTTGGGGGGAATTTTTGCTTAGTATGGGACACTCTTATTGATTTAAGACATGTTTGTGAATCTCTTCCTAATCCTAGTGTGGGATTTTAACCCTAACAAAACGATTGTGGGATAATTCTATTTTGTATGCAATAGACTTTGGTTTCTTTGGGGAATCCATCTGTATGTATCCAAGGTTCTTCATCATTTTCTGGTAACGAGAAGTTTGTTATATGTTATAACCATATGACTAATTTTTTCAGGGTATTCTCCCATATAGGGAGGCAGCGAATATCTCAAGGATAAAATTGATCCTATAAGAGGCGTCCTACCTATCCTGGTTATTATAGGAATCCAAACCCATGTAGTTCATTTTTCCCAAAAAGTTTAGTTCCATATGGAGAATACTATATTTGGGTACTAATACACCATTTATTTGATCATGATTCTCAAGGATATGTCCTACGTATCCTGGTTGTGGCATGAATGAGAGTCATCGTAGTCCAGTTTGTGTCGGGGATTACACACCGAGGCGTACCTAATGAGTGGGGATGTGGTGCCTAATGAGGTGTTAGTTTTATCCCCTTAATCCCACATGATCCATGGTCATTGTGAGAAAGAAGGGGGAGTACATGATTACACTCATGACATATTGTTATGAGACCTTCCAAATTGGGTATGTCCTTAGGGTATTTGATTTGTAGCTCGAGCATTTAAGGATAAATCCTATGTATCCCAGTTATGGAGGGAATCAGAGTTGTAACAGTTCATTTTGGGTCCAAGATTACACAGTGAGGATTCCCTGATGATTGGTCCTTATTATCTGGAAGGTGTTGCATGATCCAAATGGCATTCCACAGATGTCATCGCATGAATTGGATAAACAGATGTGGAGGGTGTCACAGGAGCCATGGTGGCATGGTCAAAGGGGTTTTTCATATATTGTCTAACACCTCCAAGAGACATCAAGAGACTAGGATGAGATTTACAAGGGATTCCACAGGTCTAAGGTGATTTGTCCAAGGGGTTCCATGAGAGATGAGTTGACATGTTCAAATGTGTTGGTACGACTCAGATGACATGAGGGGGGACCGTTATATGAGTTAGGTGATATATCCAAAGACATCGTGAGTATAGGGGGACACACACAGAGGGTTATTAGGATCCATGTGGTTCTCGCAAGAGGTTAGCAAGGCTTGAATTGATATACAGAGTTCTATTCATGTCCCCAATGACATGTCAAAGGGAATTTGTGAGATCTGGGTGGTGCGACTTTGTACTATCGCGTATCATTGAGTGATACCTATGAAGCATATAGAGGTTCATTATAACACATTCCACTCAAGTTATCCTCTATGAATCCTGAATTTTCAATTGTATTGGGAGTGCCTTGGCTTAATTAAATGTTAGTATTTTTGGGTCTTGCGTGATATGGAAGACATTCAATAGGTTTTCTCATGTCTCACCATAAGTCCTTCATGCGACCATAGATCGATCACGTGAAGGGATTTATGCATGGAGCATGGATTCTCTCATAGTACACCAGTGTATTACATGGTGATAAGTCAATTAGTCATGTGATATGTGGTTTTTAGAAGCCTAGATTCTGAATGTCGATTTTCATAGTAGTGGCCTTGGTCCTAACATCTAGCATCCAACTAACCATCCCCTTTAATCAAGTGGAAATATATAATTTTTTAGGTGTATCCATTCATGTATGCGTAGGTTTGTGAGAGGAATCTGGAGGAAGTCTAGGAAAGAGTCGACATGGGTTTTGGCTTTACGTAGTTTCATGAGTCTCTATGGTAGACCGTGTTAAGGGCACCACTTGATTTTCAGCATTCGTATGTCCATCCATCCTTCATCAGATTATTTATAACTATTGAGGACTTTTCATGTTGGAGGACTTCCTTGTTGTTATTTCAATGTGTCCAATGGTATTATAAAGATCCAAATGCCAATCAGAAGGCATTCATTTATCCTTGGATGGAATGTATCTGGGTCTCATGAGAAAACACCGAGTGTGCATTGGGCATATCACACAACCTTTAGTGACCGCAAACATTTCTCATATCATCCATTTCTATATCTTTCACTTTATATGATTATGGTTAGGAGTCATGAGAGATTGAACATATGGCATTGATGGTATTTCCTAAATTTTTTGGAGATGCGTCACATACCAATATGGGTCGCATGGTGATGCATGATCATTCCTTGGAAAAATCTATATATTTTCCTTTGAGTTTAGAGGATTTTCCTGGACATGCCCAAGGTCATCCATGTAGAAAGTCTGATAAGTATGTGGGACATTGTGAGACAAGGCAGTCACGACATTGAGGTCTTGTGATGTATCTCAGATCGCTTGAGGGGCACGTCGCATGTCTTTCAGTGACCTAAAACACCACTAACCTCCTACCTTTTGATCCAATTAGATTAATGTGACAAGGTTTAGGTGGTATGTAAGTTTTTTCAAGTAATATCTATGACTTTTACTCAATTTTACAGTGGTGTCTCATGTGAACAATGTGGATCATATGAGCATACACAAGTATTTTAGAAAAAACCATATGTTTGTTCATAGAGCACCACAGAATTGTCTAGAGGTTTCCATGTGGGACAATTGATGAGCCGAAGGGGATTTGTGAGGTGCACTAGACAGGTTTTGGGGCATCACATGTCTTTATGGGCATGCTGCATGTCTTTAAATGACTTTGATCCCATCTCACCTCCTAGTTATCTTTTTTGTTCTTTGTGACGAAGTCTTGGAGGTCTCATGAGATGGATTGGAAACCATCTACAGATTTCAATCTTCTCAATGATGATTTGGTGCATGATATGTGTGACCACCAAGGGTCTCTTCCTTGGAATGTCTCTTCCCTTGACTTTCAAAGGATTCTAAGTTGGTTTTTAGGTACTTTCCAATGTCTAGCCGAATAGCCCGGGGGATGCTTATCTATATGTCACTATTCAGCCACAGGTGAACAAGGTTTCTCATTGAGGAGGGCTTTGCATGACATGAAAAGGGTTAGGTGACTTGCATCCAGACTTCACATGACCCTGAAATGGTCACGCAATCATGAGTCTTTAACCATCCTCTTCTTACTTTCTCTCATGGGAAAGATAATATCCATGTTCGGATGTTTCTTCCTTTATAGTTTTGTTGATGCCTATTTGGTATGTGTCAGAAGTTATGTAATGTTAATGTATGAAAACCGAAGGTTGAAATAGGTACAATTTCAATATTTAATTTTATGGAAATACTTAAATGTTATAGTTCTTGGGATCATCTAAATATGTTTACCACTAACGTAAAAAACTCAATATTAATTTGTAAAAAAAAGGATGTAAAGGAATAATCTAAGGTCTTTCTTGACGAAATGAACAACTATTGTACAATTTATATATATAAAAAAGGAAGTCTCTCATACTCAAAAGATACTTTACCAAGAAAAAATAAATATGGAATAAAACTAAGGGAAACTCCTAATCCAAAACCACTTCAAAATTATTTTCTTCTTCTTTAGAATTTTCACGGAGTGGTCAATATAGAAACTTTCAACTCTCTTAAGAAACACATCGATATTAATAAACCCAAAATTATAGGATTATCATATCCCAATACAGACTTGTATTTTTATGTTTATATATAAAATTAATTTAATATAACTTTATCTAATGTATAAATATTTCTATTACTATGGAAACTCTATTGGTCATTTATAACTCATCTTTAGATAAAATTTACATTTTTTTCATTGGAAATCAGATCATCACTTATAATATTGAGTCTTCTAGATTTCATATTTTATATTATTTCATTTATTAAACTAAATGATATAAAATAATAGTGGATATTTTTTAGGATTTGGATCTTCCTTACAACAACATCATTGACTTTATGATGACCATGGGATAATTTAACTCCATTACGATCTTATTTGATAAAATTGTTGCTTCCCTCCATATTTCATCTTTGTATTTTAAATCCATCATACAAAGGAATGATATTGTGGATACCAACATGGTGGGTTCTAAACACACATGGTTCAAAATTCATAATAAAAAATGTTTTTGAGTAAACTAGATAGATATTTTTTCTACATCTATGCCTTTAATAAATAGCACTTCAATTCACATGTCATCATTTCAAGGATGAACTTGAATCATCACCCCATTTTGGATATCTTCCTGGATAAAGATGATAAGACCCCATTCTATTTAGATTAAATAGTTTCTTTGTTCCTCATCCAAATTGTGGAAGGATTATCTACACTGTGTAAAATTATATTCAATAAGGAAAGGGTAAATTTTCATGATTAATGGAGAAAAAATTAATGAATTCTCTATTGAAAACCAGGAGTAGGGAGACATTCAGTTCTATAGATAAAGATATTATATCTCTTGAATATCGTCTTAAGTCTCTTTATGACACGTACACTAATAATAAATTTTCCTTTTACCTCTATTAGGAAGTTGAGATCTATACTATACTCAATTATATTCTGAACATAAACAAATAACTCAATGGAAAATCTTTAGGGTTATATGGATTAATGATAGTGATATAAACTCTAAATTTTATAACTCACTTAAAAAATTAGAAAGGTCTATAGACCACTCTCTTTCCTTAAAGTCGATGACTAGTTCATTGATAATAGAGAAAGTTTATCTGATTTCATCATGGAATACTACACAAGTATATTTAATGGAACAAGGCTTAATCAAGTAATCATTTAAATTAGTTTTCATATTGTTATCATCTGGGTAGATAATAGTTTTATCATCACAATTCTTCTAGTGATATAGATTAAGAAAGATGTTTTTATCCTGAATCCTATGATTTACCTAGGAAACGATGGATTAACAAATTAATCCTTCGATAAGTTTTGTGATTTGATTAATTTTGATATGTAAAGGTTGGTAATTTTATACTTCTCCATTGGAATCTTTCTTTAGAAAATAAATTCTCAATTCTTCACCAAATTTTAAAATGTTGAGAAATATAGTGAAAACACCTTTTCAGGCCTATTTTTCTCAAAAATCCATTAAAAAAAATCATTAGTAAGATATGTACTAGTATATTGTCCACTAATACTAACTGAATCATCAATTGTATGAAGTTTGGTTTTCATAAAGAAAGATCCTTCAAGGATTATATTGGTATAACATCTGAGTATGTAAACCTTCTAAAGAATACAAATAGAGGTGTATAAATTTCCCTATATCTTGATGATAGAATGTATTACGATATTATGTATACTAGATTCAAATTCAGTGTTATGAGGATATTTAGTTTCAATGATATTTTTGTTAGTTGGGTAAAATCTCTTTTTTTGATTATGCATCTATATCAGTTCTCTTTAATGGTTTCGTAATCTTTTCATATTCTAGGGGTGTATGTTAGTGTGAACCCCTCCCCACAATTATCTCTCCCATTATGGAATACTACTTTAACTTGATCCTCACCAACATGCTTTATCAAAAAAAAATGAAGACCATCCAAGATTCTAGATGTCTTACGGATCCCTCTCATATCTTATACGATAATGGCATTATTATATTTATGTAGGATAAGAAAAACAATTTCTATCATTTCAAGAAAACCCTATCACATTATGAGAGAGTCTTGTGTCTTGTTATTATTTAGTTAAAAACATATGTGTACTTATTAAAACCATTTCTTCTTCCTATAAAGTTAGAATAATGAATTATTTTTGGAATCATAGAAATAGTCTTAACCTTTTTTACATTATAGTTCCTATGTTATGGGGAAGACCTAAAGTATGTTACTTAAATAGAAATTCAATTTAGGTTATAAAATAGATCACTCATTGGAAAGGAAATGCTTTATTGATGGAAGGTTGGACAAAATTTAGGAAGTTCATTATCATTTCAAACTTTGTCTACTCATTAATAATTTATAGATGGACTTCATATATGATTAAATGAATTAATTCTAGTGTTAATTTTTTTTTGGAGTGGTATTATTCTTGAATGGAATTTGGTAATTTTCCCATGAAACAAGTGTTGAAAACCTCGCAAAGGTGCCATATTGGGTATAAAAAATCTCAATAATTTCAATGAGTCACTTAATGAACATATTGTTCATAGGATCTTCAATGAAAAATATGATTCTCTTATCTTTATGAGGTCTATATATTTAAATAATATTCAAAACGGAAAATTATAATACCATGATTCCTCTATCTTTTCTACTATTAATTTTTTTCAAACATCCTTTCTCGATCTAGATAGATTTTTAATAATAAACCCTCCCTTAATTTCAATTTTAATAATTAGACAGGGCTACCACTCATTAATTTTCTCCAAACCATGGTTCCGCTTCATTACCTTCATGTCTCCAGTAATGATCATATAATTGACCCTAAACATAAACAACCAATGTATATTGAAAATATCATCACATTTTATAATTTTTCCCTAATGATGATATTATAGTATGTGAATCATCAAATAATGATATTTTGGATACAAAACAATAATATTGAATCATATAGGGTTTTTATGTGGTTAAATTTAAATGGATTTAAAAACATAATAATCCATGGATCAAACCTTCATTGCCTAATCTCTGATGGAGTCTTGATCACAATAGAACTGCAATTGATTTCTTCCATCAAAAGTTTTGAGTTTACCTCTACTATATGGTTGATATTTAAAACCTACACAAGGTGGAGATTGATAATCTATTTTAATATGTGAATAATTATCTACTATATGGATAACATTGTTCGACAGGTTTGAAGATCCTCAAATTTATGTGTCCCCCTTCATAATATCATTCAATGTTTTTTTGGTTACAACTCTACCTGTAACATGGAAATAACTCTTAAGAGGATATTTTAGATCTTATTTACTCTAGCTGATTTTTTAATGATGAAATTATTCATCACTAGTCTTAATTTTGTTGTCAAAATATTATATACAGAATTAGTTTTGTTATTAGAGAAGAGATCACTCACCAAAAAGACTACTACCTCTAATCACTACATGAATTTACATTCATGAAATATCTTATAATATATATTGTGATTAAACTTCCTTCTAGTAATTTTGAGGTTCTTTAGGAAACTAATTTTATAGGTTGGATTAAAATCAACAGGGATGAATCCTCAAAAGGAAATCCTAGTCCCTCAAGTCATGGAGTGATCTTCATAGATCATTATGTGAACATGATTGGTTGTTATTATTATTCTAATGGATTAAACTATTCTCTTAAAGATAATATTATTAGTATAATCATTTCAATGTTTTGTTCTAAAAAAGTGGTTATACCAAATTATGACTAGTGAGTGATCCAAGTACCATTGTATAAGACCTAATAAATAATACCATTCACCTCTCGTTGATCTTAAATATAAGATGGATTGGATGATTGGACTTATTTTCCTCCATTGAATTAATTTTTAGCCATGTATATCATGAATGAAACTCCATGGATGATGGAATTTCTTTTAGTGGAGTCCGTACTGATAACATTTTTTGGGATAATAAACTTCCACTAGATTTGAAACATATCTTTGAAAGTGATGCATGTAAAATCACATCTTTTATAGTCAAGTAAATATTTCCCTTTTTTTAATTTAATGTGACTTATTTTCTTATAAATTATCACATTATCATATCATGTATATAATTAAATAAAAAATAAAAAATAGTATTGAATCATGTGCTAATAGATATTCATCTTTTCGTAAAGTAATTGGTTTTTGGTTCAAATCCCCACTTAGTTGTTGCTGTGAGATTCATTCTTTTTCACTTTTTTTTTATTATGTATATCCCTGAAAGGTTGTTTGTACTACTATTTTAAAATATAAAATAATAATAATAATAATAATAACATTATAGAAAAATTAATGGGGCTCTACTAATTATGGGTGTTTTTTTAAATCGAACTGGTTGCATGATTTAATTCCTCCCCAACCATGGCCTCACATTCATTCCCCTTATTTTCATTAAAATAAATACACATAGTGTTGAATTTAAATTTTATAATATTTTTATTATGTTTCATGTGCTTTTTTTATAAATGTTAAAATAATAATAAATTAAATATAAAACCACTAATGATATTGGATAATCTAGTGTGGTCTCCTACTAGAGTCCAAAAGACCTTAATTTGAGTCCTATTAGGCTACTTAATTCCACTCCCTTTCCAAAAAAACTATTATATATCATGTGTATTATACCATTTAAAAAATAAAAAAATAAAAAAATATAAAAACTAAAATACCAAAATTGTAATAAAATTTTAGTGGTACAAGAATTTATCAAGTGGTTATGGGAAAGCTAAGAGATTGAATTTTTGCCGATTAGAACTACACTACAAACATAGAAGTAAGGTTTGATACTTATCTTTCCATTTATATTTCAAAATTAAGGAATTATTTTATATTCTTATATATATTTTTATAATAATAATGATAATAAAACATAAAAAACCAATAAATTAAAATTGAAAATTAAAAATAAAATAAAATAGTTCATGATGTGTGGATTAGGCCATACTTACATGTAGGCTCTCATAAATATAAATTTCTCCTCCCTCTCCACTTATATTTTTTCTCTTCCTCCTCTCTTCATGTCACACTATAGAAGCCACAACAGCCACATATCAAATCCATCAACATGGGATGTTTTTGTGCTTATAATCACCAACATTTGGTTTTATAATCCATGTATATAGTTCTATTAACCTTATTTCCTTGATTCTTTTAGTTACTAATCACCAACATTTTAGGTAATTTAGTAAAAGTTTGGCCAAAACTCAACAATACACTAGCACAAATGAAGAACACATGAATTATCTTCTTAAATATGAGAATCAATCACTTTTCATAGAATTTTAATAATACATGGTATTCATATTTAAGAAACACATTATTCCCTCTTACCTACTTAGATAGACCCATTCTGTGTACAGACATAACAATAATTGGGAAACCAACAACTAATATATTGGATTATTGTTTGGTACATTCCATGATTCTTCATTATTATATAATTTTTGAGTATCCTCAACAAAAAAAAATCTATAAATACCAATACATGAAATATATATGTAGAAAAAATATTAGGTATAGAGACACTTCACTTACATAGGGAGGTTAAGGTGTGTAACCAGAGTACACAAGTTATAACCATATATTATTTACATATCATGTACTTTGTAAATACACTTTATGTAATTCATAAATTATGATTTTTTTTTCTATTCCATTCCTTTCACCTATTCTTTTTAATAGTTTTAGGGATGGAGGATATCATCCATTTGAGGGTGATAAATCCCCACCTCTTCTGTAGTTTGGGATAATTCTATACTACATAGAGTAAGCATGAATGTAGTGGAGGAAAAACCACTAACTAACTTACCAATTCCAAAATTGTGACCAATGGTAGTGGTTCCTCTGGATACAATATCATAAACCATCCAATCGATATCAGTAGTAGTAAAACCTCCACTAACAACAGCCACATCATGAGAGTGATCTAATTCTTCATTTGGGACATGAGCTTGACATTTCCACTAGATTAATGCCATCATCTCTACTTATGTTGTGTCTTTGAATACATGTTCCTATCTTATAACCAACATCATAGATTTTCTCATCACAATATCCATCATAATAACTAATTTATTGATAAAAGTATCCCATACTGACTAGCTATATTAAAGTATATAGAGGATATTTTTCTCCACACATTCCTCTCTGAAATCTTCCATGTCAACATTATTACCAAGAAATATTTACTTTTAGAGTTTAAGGTTATATTCAAGTTGTATGAATGATAATATTAGGAGGTTACGAGTCTAACATCTCATATTTGGACACTACTCAATAGAATCATGAGCCCGATTGTCCACATGGACTCAAGCGTATCTACACATATTAAATAGGCTTCTAGCTAGAAACGAAGCTATAAGAATGTTATATTAGAGAGACTATAACCTCCCGTTATAGTAGCTTAATGGTATAATAAATAAATAAACAACTAAAAACAATAAAAGATAATAATAAATAAATGAAAATTATAGAAAATTCAAATATATAGATATGTATTCATGTTCAGATGAAGATACAAGCTAAGAAATAGACATAAAATAGGTAAAAGATATAGTACAATACTCAAATAAGAAAATGAAACAAAATCCCCATGGGAAATCTCAATGAGAATCCTAGTCCCTAGATCAGTTATGTTCTCCTAACTCCTAGGTATGAGTAATGAAATGCACGAAAAAACCCATTCTTTTGTGAACAAAAGGTCTACTTAGGTACCCAAATGCAATGGCGGCCCAAGAAGGGTGCGAGACATAATTCTAGTAGGAAACTAGCCAAGTACCATGCCATATAGTCAGTGAATAAATATAACAATAGTGTGAAAGAAGATAAAAAAGTATGTAAGTTACTCAAAATAAACAAAATATAAATCCTAAATTCACATTTACAACCATTTCATTCTAATAACATCATTTAATAAAATAAATATTGATTTAATAGTCAAGATCGTGCTAACTAATTAGGTCCATTAAACAGTTAAATATTATATAATTTAAAAGTCCTGAGACTAAATGAAATCCCAATATCCCTCATTCAAAACCAAGCATAATAGATGCCTAAATATCCATCTAAAAGTTAATAGTAAATACTGAATCTAAGCATGTTCTTTCCACTGGAATACACATCATAATTTAATTCATTCATTATTTCATTTAGAACATAAGCCCATCCAAGTAATTCCAAATTTTGAATCTAGGTATCACTCTAGGTATAATATCAACAAACACTATACAAGACCATCCAAGGTAAACCTCTTCGAAACCCATGTATCACTCTAAGTGTAGTATAACATCTCTATAAATTGAGTATGTCGTTAGCATTCCATTGACGGTTCGCAAGTAAAACCCAAGGCATATATGATCAATGCCCTTTGAGTCCATCAATTGTATTCACATATGAATCCACGTATCACTCAACATATAATACTCATCCCCCTATGAGTCCATCCTTGGAAATCCATATAAGAGTCCAAGTATCACTCGAGCATAATCAAGGAAATAACCAAATGATTCTATCCATGGAATTTTGATAGGAATTCTTGTTTTACCCAAGGAATATAATATCCAGCTCCAATGAGTCCATCCTTGGTAGTCCATATAAGAGTCCACATATCACTCAGGCAACAACATGATAAATTTTAAATGAGTCCATCCATGGTATTCATTATATGAATCCATGTTTCACACAAGTTATAGAATCAATTCATAAATTCAAAACCATATAATCAATTAATTCAATCAAATCCATTTAAACATTTCAAGGTCAAACCAAGAACATCTCATATACATCTCACCTCATATGGTGACTCAATTCATGACTAAGCTCAGAATTCTTATCCTATAAAACAACTTACATGGTCATTTAATAATAACAAGGCTCACATACTCAAAAAATCCATTACACGATAAGGGTTTAGGGTCATGGTATCCATTACTTGTTATATATTTTATAATTTCACAATTTTCATAACAAACCCATTAACAATTCCTTCCAAGTATACCTCAAAAATACAATAAAATTTAATTAAAATCATTTAACATGCCATGGTCAACCCCAAGGACATCCAATTAAATATCACATTATTAGGTGGATTATGTAATTGTACAAGCATAGAAGGATTTCCAGTTAACTACTCTCATGGTAAGTTCATTATAATGAGCATATCATGCTTAACAAACTATTACATGGCATACAATCCACTTAAATCACATGGGAATATCAATAAAAAGAGAAATTCATGCTTACTAAATCATTTACATAAATTGGGACAGTGGACATTGTTATTTATCCATTCCCATTAATTAATCTATATTTCAATTCAATTAACATTTCACTTTATAAACTAATTCATTAAATTGATTTAAAATTCATTTCATACATCACATCCAAAGGCATGGGAAAAAATGGAACACCCTAGGGTATCCAAGTCCAAGTCTAGCCATGGTGGTCCATCCAAATACCCAACACATCAAAATGTGTGGTTCCATTTAAATCATGGTTCCCAACCTATATAAAAACATAAAAAAGACTATTTAATCACATAGGCCATACTAATCAATTAAATTCAATAATTCAAACTCATTGCATAGAGCCACGTGAGAATTGGGTGTACAGAACAATGGAAATATATATATATATATATCCACTCGACATTAAATGAAAACATTAGACCACCTACCACAGTTCCATAGTTGATAGGTCATCTGATATTATCTCTCTATTTGACTCAGACCCTGAGAAAAATGAAAAGCTGACGAGGTCCCTAAAAATAGGACAAAATAGATTGACCTTAAATAGAACAGTCAATACCGAACTAAAAGAATAATTGATAAAATGGAATTTAGATTATACTAGAACAAATTTAATAAGATGAATGAACCTCTATTCCGAGATTTGATGGAAGAGATCTCTCAAATCAAAGAATATCCATGAAGAGGAGAATCAAAGTGGAGATACTGCAGTATATGAGAGAAAAAAATAGTGGCATAGGTTTAAAAGAAATTTCTTGAAAAACGGTCATTTTATCCAAAATATATGGGTCACACAGTTTGGCAAAACATTACATCAACAGTAATGCACCCCCTATATAAGAAAAAACCTCGCACGATTTGTGTCGTACATGTATCCTAACCATGCATAAACTGTGTATTGAATAGTGTTTAAGTACTGCCAAAGTGGAACTAACCTTGCATGATAGGCCCACGGTTTGGTCAGAATCTATACAAACTATATAGGGAAAAATTGCTCCACTGATCAAGGATGCACATTTTTCTACTGAGGATGCATGGTTTCAGGAAAATTGTGCACCCTTTATAGACCCTCAAACCATGGTATTTCCAGCCCTAGTGCTCCCAAAACTCAACGAGATAGACAATGGACCACTTGGGCCTATATCCAAGTCAAAAAAATAAATTGAAGTGTGGAAACACTCCTATTTACATTCCAAAGCTCCTTTAAAAAAATTGTGCATCCAGTAATCACAAAAATTCAAACTCCATTGGGATTCAATATGGTTCAAAAACCTAATACATTACAAACTCCCCAACATAGAACTTCTCATCATTGAGATCCCTTGGGAAAATAACAAAAAAACTACCCAACCTACTAGGGCCATGATGTCTCATTCAAATATCTGTGTTTCACTTCCAAATTTCAAATGCAACTCAAGCATTACTTAATCATAAAATGGTTACGTCACAATAAATTGACCCAATTCCTATTTTAGATTAAACACTAAAATGGTGCTTACCCAAGACCTCTTATCTAGAGGCATGATGGAATCATTATCTCTTTAATCATCAGTCTATTGGTGCTCCCACCAAGGGTCTTATCATTTAACATCTAAATCCATAGCAAAAATCGTACAATGTTTTAATTACCACTCAAATAATTCCCCTTAGTATTATAGAGAAACTCATTTAATTTTTTTCTTAACTGGGAAAACCCAAAACTTATGAGGTTACAATTAGGACCTCATCAGAAAGAAACAATCGAATCCTAATTGACTAAAAAAACTTCAGCACATGTTCTTTCCTTGAAAGACACTTCTGAATGATAAACCACACACACCTTATCCTGGATATGTTTTTTAAAATGAATTTATCACCAACCATATATATAAATTAAAAACGAAAACAGGTCAAGCCACCTTAGGCTGACCATTCTTGAAGATGACCAGCATAAATTGCTGGTCCATTACAACTCGAACTACAATGCCTACTCCCAAGGTATTTTCATTTATAGGAGACACATCCACTAAATCCCACACATGAATTATGGTGATGTTCCCTGATCAAAGCATGACTTGACCATTTAAACTATCATGCCTTAGCACAAACAATGGTGTGACCAAGATCGAGTACAATACAATCATTACCCGTAAATTCTACCTATGAGCTTGACAGAAATCCAGGATAAACTCAGATTAATAAAACTAGAGTCCACAAAACAACCCAAGGAAGTCCATACACCATGTTTACAAGGGAGAAATTGGTACAAATACAAGACGTCCGCATAAGATCATCAAATAAACTGAGGGAGGAATTTTATTGGTGTTCACATGAAATAAAATGGCTGGTATCTAGTAGTATGTCCTAGGAATTCCTACTCGAGAACCCATGTATCACTCAGGACTATACAAGACTCAATAGAAACCCCAGATCTAGTTATCAACCATTATAGAGATCCCAAACCATCCCAAAACATTTAAACCTTAGAATGGGGTTAGACCAAAGCTCTCTTAGTGCATTGGATATGACATCAAGAAAGGGTACAATATCATCACTATACAGCAAAATCTAAGAGGATCTAATTGATTCACCAGAAAATAATAAATAATCCACCACTGGTCGATCTCTTGAAAGAAGATCAGCGTCACCCACTGACACATCTTTATTTAACCAATCTGGAAACCTTTACTACCTAATTCATTTCTGTGATCATTAAACATAACCACTCAAGACTAACCATGAAGAATAGTTATTCTAAAGGGTTGCATACATAACTAACCACATCAACAATGTGTGGCCAAGAAAGCACCAACTAAAATCTAATCTTGCAAGCCTCAAGGGAATTCAAGAAAAAAAGATCATTCAAAAATGATCTCCATGGATGTATTTTTTATACTTGGAAGGGAACATTCATCAGAACTAAAATGATATTTCCATACATAGGAGTTTCTAGTCGTTGAAAGAAAATAAAAAATATACTCATAGGCATGCTTGAACCAGATTCACATTAAAAGAATGTGTGAAACTCCACAAACCTTGATCACCACATCAAGCATTTGGCATGAATGTCGAAAGCAAACCGAAAAACATCTCAAAAAACAAAAGTCTCAAGAAATCTCTCTAGATAATTTGGATGAACTTGATATATTTAATGAAAAATTCACTCTACTATGGAGGTGACCTAAGACTGTATTCCACAACACAAGGCCCAACGATTTCAATAACCTCAACTTATCCATTACAACATTTAAGAACCTGACAGGTACCCCACATATCATCATACACTACCCTCATATTTAGAAGTGAGGATACACTCCCTCAATATTATTCATAGGGTATCCAACCTATGAATCCAAGTATCAGGTGGTTCACTTAGAGAACTAGCTCAAGTCACATCACTATAATACATCAAAACAAATGATGACCTTCTAAGTCACCCAAATAAATAAATAGGTTTAAAAGACCTAATAAGCATCTGACCATGACTGAGGCATGTCAAACCATCTAAAACTGGGCATCACTCGATACTCACACCCATAAAAAGGGTAAAACATACAATGAAGAACCATCAGAATAAGGGTTCTATTTAAGAGGAAAGCATCCTTTAAAGGACAATGACTCCTAAAATGCACCTAGAGTCATAAGGCTCATGATAATAGCAAGGCTTTTCAGTCTCTATGGGTGCTACCTATTATGGACTGGCCCCTTACAAAGCATAAGTGTCAACCCCATCACCAGGTCATGATAAATATATTTCCCTAGGATCAAGATCTTTTCATTTAGTCCCCTTTTAAAATGAATCATCCTACATAAAAACTCTCACATCTCTATTCCAAGTCATACCTAATGAAACATTTAAACTACCCATAGATGAGGTTTTAAATAAAGGAAACTACCAAAAGTTCCATTTTAAGAAAATTTCATTAACTAACTTCAACATTTAATATTTTTAAAGAATTAAAAAAATCACATATACCATTTTATAAAATAAGGATATTGGTATTTAATTTAGTTAATAGATCGAGGAATAAATTTGCATGTCTTATCAAAATTATTTTCTAAACCATTATCATTCATTGAAATTATGTCCTAATTAGGAAATTTACCATATAAATTCTATTTAACTAATAAAGAGACTCACAAGGGTCCAATTAAACAAACATGGGTTCTTAAAAAATAAAACCAAAGATGTTTTTTAACTATTGAAAGAATAAACACCCATAATAGTTCATATCAAAAAAACATGCCCCAACTAATCTACTTGGGTCCATTTGAGAATTTTGAAAGTTAACAAATCCATTTGAGGTCAAAATTAAACATATTTATCATTCATAACCCTTTAAAATTACAACCAGTCAATATAACATGTTTGATTATATAGTTTGTCATACCCTATCCTATAAACCACCCATACACTTTATAAAATGAAGTTTAGATCCCATTTAACTGAACCCAATCCACTTCAAGAATTTGAACTCATTCACACCCATTTAATTTTAACAGGTGTCTAAAAACATTTATAAGGTTCTAGAGATGGTTCCAGTATATGGGTTACCCTTTAAAAATTATAAGGCTCCCATCACCATACAATTAAAAACTAGACCTATTCTAAATAACATCCTTTAGGTTCACCCCCTGCAATAATTTACATATTTGAAAAAACTAGCATTTTATCTAAAGAAGTGACACATATAAACATGATTAATAAAGATGTATTAGGGCATATAATGACCTAAAAATTCTAGAAGTTTCATATTCTAAATAAAACAACCAAACATGTTACATTATTAGACATACTAAAGAAATCCAAAGGAATGGATTAACACTCAAGGCACAAAATCAAACTAGAAGCCAACCTATTAATTCAACATGATGGTATTGAACATGCATGACATGTGAATTCATATGTTCCTATAATATTATGCATGAAAGGATACTTCTTTTCCAAACTAGGCCTAGGGAAAAATTTCATAAATCCCATAAATTAATAATCAATAGAAAAGACACCGGTCACTCTAGGTGAAATCAGAATATAATATAATAACAAAAAACACACACATAAATCCCACCCATGGAAACATGGAAAATTTCCCATTGGTGGGGTTATAATTCCAAGACATGGTTTTTTACCAACCACTGACATATTCAAAGTCTCCAATCTACTAGACGAAAATACCAAGACAATGGAAAAAATACATCTAAAAAAACATTGTAACATCCTAGACGAAAATGCCACACAACAATTCCCCGACCCCAGTTGGCCACACGGCCTCAAGAATGTGTCCATATATTCCATAGACTTATGACTAGTAATGAGGGTCAAATAAGATGATAGTGGGGATACTATACCATCATGTTATAGTAGCACAATTAAATAATAAATAAATAAACAACTGAAAATAGTGGAATCTAATAATAATTGAAGTTAAGTAATGTCCAACAACCATATACAGATATTTATGCATGTTTAGAATATGATACAATCTAAAAATTATACATTAAACAAGTATATGATGTAGTATAGTACTCAAAGAAGAAAATTTAAAAAATGTCCCATGGGAGACCTCCATAAGTATCCGAAGACACAACTCGGTCATGATCTCTTAACTTTTAAGTATCAATAAAACATCACAACCAAGATTTTATGGTCCTATGCAAAAAAGGTATACTTGGGTACCACAATGAAATAGAGGCCCAATAAAGGTTTGAGACATAATACTAGTTGGTAACCACCCATGTTTTGTTCCATCCATTCAGTTTATATATATAAAAACAGTGTCCAAGATGATAAAATAATTATATAAAGTATTCAAAAGTAATAAACATATATATACCAAGTTATCATTTATAGAAATTCCATTCTAATAATTTAATTTAAGAAATAATTTTATTATTTAATATTCATGCCCATTTAGAATAATAAGGTTTATTCAATACTTCAATATCATTAATTTATAAGTCTCAAGACCCTACATGATCTTGTCACACCCCATACGAACACAAGCACTACAGATGCCTAAACAAGAAATCTAAAAGGTATTAGTCAAGAACAAATCCAATATTGTGCTTTGGCTCGGAAGACATGTAATAATTTGAATTAATTCATTATTAAAGTTATAACTTGATCTCAAACAAGTCATTCCTAAGTTGGAATACAGGTATCACTCCATGTATAATATCAACCAATACCTTAGAATCCCTTCATAGGAGAACCTCTCAGGAACCCAAGTATCACTCTAGGTGTGGTATAACATCAATTACAATTGAGTATTTTCTTTGATGTAAACTAAGATATCCTAAGTATCACTGATGGAATATGTAATCAATTCCATTTAAGTCCATCTAGGTAATTCTCATATGAATCCTTGTATCACTTGGTATATAATAGTTAGCCCCTTATAAGCCTATCCTTGGTAGTCCATAAAGAGTCCATTTATCACTCGGGCATAATAAAGGCAGTATCCAGATGAGTATGTCCATGGAATTCAAATTTTAATCCATGTTTCACCAAAGGAATATAATATCTATCCCCTATGATTCCATCCTTGGAAGTCTGTATTGGCTTCCAAGTATTACAGAAGAAGTAGCATGATAAATGCTGAATGATTCCACCCATGGAATTCATCATATATATCCATGTTTCACTCATGGAATACAATAACCTAATTATTTTAATATCATATAATAAATTCATTTAATCAAATCCATTTATAAAATCCGTGGTCAAACTAAGAACATCTCATATACACCTCGACTCATAAGGTGGCTTAATTCATGGCTATGTTTAGAAGGCATCATGTGGGAATTTAATTATAATAATGGTCAAATGATCAAACAAACCATTACAAGTCATGGGTGTCGGGTCATGGAATCAATTCCATATTCATTATTAATTCAATTCACATGTGATATGACAAACCCATTAAAGATTCATTCCAACTATACCTCAACAATTCAATAACATTAAATAAAAATAATTTAATTTATCAAAGTCAACATCAAGGACATCCAATAAATTATCACCTAAGGAGGTGGCTGATCACATTCTCTAAGCTTATAAGGTTTTCCACTTAACTACTCTAATGGGACATTCGATATGATGAGAATATCATACTTAAAAAACATTTACATGGCATAGACTCTACTTAACTCACATAGGAATTCAATAAAAAGACTAATCCATGCTTACTCAAGCATTTAAATAGCATGGGACAAGGGACATGGTCATCTATACCTTCAATTAATCAATCCATATATAAATTCAATTATCAATTCACTTTATAAAATAATTCATCAATTTTATTTTAAATTCATTTCATACTTCACATCCCAAGGGTAGGGGAAAATGGGCACAACCTAAGGAATCCAAGTCCAAGGACTCTCATGGTGGTCTATCCATATAACCAACACACCCAAATGGGTGGTTCTATTTAATTCATGGTTCAAAACCTATGAATAAACAAAAATAAAACTCTTTAATAACATATGCTATAAAAAAATTCAATTCAAGAATTTAAACTCATTTCAAGGTGCTTCCTGAGAATTAGGCATGAGGTATTATGAAAATATATAGAACCACTTGTCATTAAACAAAAATCATGAGACTACCAAACATAGGTCCATAGTTGATTTATCATCCGATATGAGCTCCCATTTTGACTCAAATCAGGGAAAAAAATAAGGGATGAAGAGCTTGATAATTGGTCAAAAGTGATTTCCCCTAAATAGCACAACCACTGTCGTACTAAAAGAAGAACGACTAAAAATGAATGAAGATCTTATAGATATCGATCCAATGAGATGAAGGACCATAGATTCTGATCTAGGATGGAAGAGATATTTCAAATTCATGAATATATATGAAGATTATTTTTAAAGAGGTTAGGATACTATATATAAGTGAACGAAATAGAGGGTTACATTTACAATAAATTTAAGGGAAATGGTCATTTTACAAAAAATACCTTGGTCACACAGTTTGGCCAAACCCTATTCCATCTGTGCAACACCCCGTGCTTAAGAAAACACCTCACATGGTCTGTGTCACATAGTTAGTCTAGCCATACTCAAATCGTTTAGAGAATAGTGTTGAGGTAATGACTATGTGGTTGTAATTTTGCTGGGTAGGAACTTGGTTTCGTCAAACTATGCTCAAACTATTTGGGGGAACAACTGCTCCATTGATTTGGCCACCTAATTTTCTCCTGGGGATTCACAATTTTAGACAAACTATGTGCCCTCTGCAGACCCTCAAATTGTGGTATTTTCATCCTCGATGCTCATGAAACTCGATGAGATACACAAGGGACATCTTGGTCCATTACCCAAGTAAAAAACATTTAAGTGTTCCAAACTTCATAATTACATTCCAAATCAATATTTACAAAATGGCCCTTCTAGTAATCACCAAAATTTATAATTTCTTGGAATTCCATGAAGTATAATAAACACAGGAGCTTAAAATGAGTGATATAGAGAAACTGGTCCATTTTTATGAAAGAGGAAGACCTTTATCACCCATGATGGAAGAATTTGGATGAGGGTGTGGTTTCTAACATTATTCCACCACCCCACCATCTATTTTGACATTGAAATAACCATATCGATTGGACCTTCTTTCTATAAGGTGAGATCTTGTTAGAATTGATGTTTGATATGCTCATACCTCATAGAAGAGAACCCTAATCATTTGACCCACCATCCACCCATATACCAATGTTTTAGGATGATTTTGTTACCATACCATGAGAATGGGGTAGTTATGTTCATGAGGGATATGTATTTACTTACATGAATATTTTGGCATGAATACTACAACCTCAATTTTTTTGACACCATATATTTCGATACCTTGTTAACAAACTATTTTAGGAAACTAAATAATGGTTTATATGCCACCTGTTTAACACACCACTTAAGTGTTTTTGAGAACTCTTCTCTACATGATCATATGGGAATCTATATACATATTAATTATCTTGTAGTTATTCAAATAAGGATAACATACTGCTAAGGAAAAATTTATGTTATAGTGTATATATTTAATTTCCCACTAGACCTGAACCATTGAAAATTTCTCAAACTAAGGAAATAATATGACCACTAAGGTGACTTACCATACAATATAGGCCCCAAAATAGATGGAATGGTCTAAGGTGTTATTTTTGGTAGATTATACCCTTATATTAGAGTAAAAAATGGAAAAAAATAAAAATAATCCATAAAAATAATCAGAGTATGTTGAACAAAATGAAAAAGATCATACTATATATCAAAAAAATTATGTTATACATCATACCTCACAATTGATCATCAATTGGGATAACTGTTAATGCACATAAAAAATAAATATAATGTATAAGAGTATATATTACTATTGCAAATCCAAAACCTATCCATGTATCTCGATCAATATGAGTCTTCCTTCTTGATCATGCATCATTGAGCCTCTTTCATACTTGAATATGCGAATAATTAAGTATTCTATGGTACCCAAGTGCAAAGGTATCCTGAGTAAGGTGTGAGTTAAACTCATTATGGTGCCACTGACTGGGTCCCTAAAACAACTAGTGAAGGAAAATATAGAAATGTGGTATTATTAGAATAAATAAAATAGTGAGGAAGTAGATATAATAAATTACCATAAATACTTGGGTTCAAAGGTAACACTAATGATTGAACATATCTTATTTGGTCAATGTTGGATGAATCCAGTCACATAGAATACCATGCCATATAGAATTTTTTGTAAAGGCTAAGATGTATCCTAGGCATCCCAAAATCCATCAAGCATAAAATATTGACATTATTAAGTATTTTAATCACCCCATAAGTCATTTGACATAAATATAAATCATAGGGACTATCCTAGGAATCAATATAGTAGTGTGATTATTATTGTATCCTAGGGAGTGTTCTAGGAATCCACACAATACCAGTATCATTGCTAGATCCTTAGGAGTATCCAATGAATCCTTATTTTATCATGTGTAAACATTAGGTCCTAAGAGGTATCCTAGGATTATCATTCATAAAAACTCAATGGTAGTGTATCCCCCCTTAATATCTCATACAAGATTTGGAGACCAACATCCACCCCATAATATCTGATATCATCAATAATAATAATAGGTTTTATAATAATTGAACCCATCACACAATTCCATGTGTAGTTTATAAGGTGAATAACCCATCATAATCACTTTTTCCACACCGGTCTCACATTATCAACATTCAAGTTATAGGGTAACACCCAGAGCAGAAATTACTTATTCTCTTACACTATAACTCACTAGGGTCACTAAAATACATGGAAATAAATAAGATCCTCTAGGCCTCATCCTATCATAAAAAACTGACATGGGATCCTATATCGCTTTTTCATCTCACGATCCAATCCCCATCAATCAAATGAAATAACATCCCTTAACATAATCATAAAGATAATTCGGCCACATATGCCTCATAAAGAGGGTCATAATGCGGAAAATTTGGATAGATGACATATAGACCATATCACTTCTCATGAAATCCTAAGCCATTCACCTCACCTAACTTATCATAAATTTACCCCAGGGAATACCGACCCGAGTACTCAAATGCTAGTGGTGTAGGAGCATTGGCCCCAATCTCTAATTAACTAGCTTGACGGTTATAATATGTCTCATACATACTCCATGCACTAATTGAGTTATTCATCTTAGTCTCATACTATCCCCTATAAGGATTTGTCTAAGGGAACTTTTATTTATGAAACTATGTTCATTTCTTTCAATTCATTTAAATTATACACCTCAAGGTTCATATATCTTAATTAATATATTTTATAATCAAGCCAATATCCACTGGTGGATAAGGAATCAAGTTAGTGATCAAGGGTCCTTTGTGGCCCATGACACCTACATACATCTATATACATTTTATCTTAAAACATATAACATAAATTAATGGTCAATCACCATCATTGGAAAGATCACATATCACAGGCATATGAGATCATACATAAATCTTAGGGAAATGAATAGTGCCCAACTACCTCATACGATTTAATTTCATTTTAATCTATTCCCAATCACATCATGATCTCATCCAAGTCTCATCCAAGATTATATCATCTCCCAAGAACCTAAATCAATCTAATGATTCTAATTCATTAATTATAACAATTCATAATCAATTATAAAATTTAATTTAAATAGGTATAATTTCTTATAAAATTATCTGGAAGAATTTAAATGAAGAAACCTCAATAAATGAGGTTCTTTCTACCCCTGAAATTAATATAGAACTAATACACACAATATCCCCAACATCAATCCCAAGAAAAATAGATAGGTTGATGTACCTCTAATGAAACAATGAGAAATGACGTGCGTTCGTCATCATAGAACACACTTTATCCAAGAAAAGAAAAATAAACATCTTATTAGGATAATTTCACCATTATTTGTTATAAGAGTAAATAAAATATTAATCCAAATCACTTAAAATTTTAGGAAATCAAGGATGAGGAAGGGAATATGATGGTGAGGAGGGAATTCAGCTTGAATCATTGAGTGAAACCGTAAAAATCTCCCCAAACTGAAGGGGATCGAATGAGGAAAGGGTATATGGACCTCCATTGTTTGATGTGATAGATAGAGTGGAAGGTGGGAGGAGAGACTTAAAATATTAAGTGGGTAAAATGGTATTTACATCCTTTAAATTAAATATAATAAACCACAAGGTTTTCCATAGTATGAACCAATTGTGCATCTCACACTATCCAAGGTAGTACACCTCATTAGTTTGGATATATGGTTTACAAAAAAATGTTCTAACCATGAATAAACTTTTGAAATTGAAATTTTATATTTTTCATGATTACTCTGTAATTGTGTACCAACAATATGCCACTTACCCATGGATAACCAAGCCACATGATTAACCCACATAGTTTCCCCTAATCATATTAAAACTACCCATTAGTAAAAACAATTTTAAAATTTCCAAAACTCACCCTATAGATTATAAAAATTTATTGGGCTCCCTAGACCTATTGAAGTCCACTAAAAAATTAAAAAACCCATTACATGATCCTACTCTTGTAATTTTAATTCAAAACACGATTTTCAAAATAACCCCTAGTCCAAATCGAAAAATTGAATTCCTTCCTAAAATTGACAACCCATCCCAATTTATTTATTTTAAACCACCCCAACATATCACTTTTCATATAAAAATATCCTAAAATTCCATTAAGCCATCAATACAATCTTAAATAGGTCTTCAATTCATGATTGAGTCAAATCATTCTACCTTGGAATGCAAAAATGAACTTTTGTTGCACAACTCATAACTCGATCCACACTATTTCTCAAAAACCAAGCTATCACTCATCACATTAATCAAATCAACAGGATGGTTCCCACCCACACCCATCTATCCTAGTAAATTATAGTTTCATATATAAATATATTCCCAAGCATATGATGTTCCAAAATATAAGGATTAGCACATAAGGAATGATCCCAATCCATGGTTCTCCCCATAATTACAATCACATATCAAGACACACTTCTAGTCATATATAGATGCGATCAGTGTAGTTACCACATTTCCATATCAAATTATATATGAAAACACTAGTTAGTCCTCCACTAGCCTACTTTTCCAAAAAATGGTTAACTGTACCCTCTGACATGTTATATCATTACTGAATCACAATTCATTTACTCCTGAAGGAATCCTATGATCATATAAAGACTCGAATTGAAATATAAAACTATAATAAAATGTAATTACATAGTGGGATCATCAACCAAACCATCCAACATACTCCACTAACATGTACCTGCACACCTCTAATCTGAATCACCCTTGAATCATATCCAAAACCATCATGAGCCCGATGCCAACATATGGACTATGTCTGATACCACATATGAACCTAAAAACTGGTATTAAATATGGGATCATATAATATTATATCCATATACACTTCAGCATCAAAATTCTATCTTAAACATCAAATGACTAGTCTCGTCACACCTACTATGATACCCAAATTAGAGTCATGACAACACAATTCAAACTTCTTCTATTATTATATATAATGATTTGAAATGACTATCCCAATAATAGCAGAGTTCTATAATTAAACATAAATTGCTACCCATTCCCCTTTTACAAGAACATCATCCTCATCAGCGAAAAAATTATATCTATGATATGGGTCCCACCCTCTAATGTTTAAGGGTTTACTCCCCACCATATGGATTTCCATATCCCACTCCTCGAGCGCCGACCCAAACAAGTCCCATCATCAAACCTGTGTCACTCCTCCCTAGATACACTCAATATATACCAATGCCTAAAAATATCCATCTATAGTGTCATCATCATCACAGAAGAAAACCTCTCCCATTTATATCAAAATGCAAAGAAATAATTATTGAATGAATTTAATCAAACCGTTAGTTTTTTTCTTTTAGAATTATATTCACCACTACAAAACTCAATTAATACCACAAAAAATGTACTACATTGATCTCATACAAAATCAATAGGTGTATGCTCCCATACAACCACATCACACAACCTAACTAAATCTACCACGATTCATATGTCACCAATCTTTAGATCACATACCTAAATAAATAACCATGATCCTCATGAATATTAATATAATATAAAATAAAGCACCATTTTTCTATTTTCTAACTGTCCCATGTCAAGTCACTAATGCCAAGGAATACAACAAGATCAAGCCCAACTTGAGCATTGTTCAAAAAACTAGAAGTTTATTCCCATGATTTAACAATCCTAGATTTAGACATCTAGGATCACGATCCACTATCTCATTAGGAACAACAACTTAAATGAATAGGTTTAGGCATCCAACCAATCAAATCATTGAAAAAGAAAGTTGATACCAAATAACCTAAAGTGATTTTCATCTCAAATGTCTAAGGCATCTCTATACCTATAACACATATCTGGTGGTATCTGTTATACACTAAAATAAAAAATAAGGCATCTATCAATGCCTCAAATCTTTATGGTATGGAAAATTCTACGATAACTCTTCACTTAGGGTACCCTTATATATCATACTCTTACCAACAATAGTAGGAATATTCCTCACTAATAAAATATAGTACATTGATCACTAATAAATTGATAAACCTCTCAAAGGCACTATACTATCCCACATAACCTATAAATCAAATCTCATAGAGGTTGTAGTTCATAAGGAACATACCAAATACTATCTCAAATATATCAAAGAATATCACATTCCAAAACACCCAATCTATTATTCCCATATACATATACATATTAGGCATCACATTTCAATCCATAATCTTACTATAGGGCATTAATAATCAATGGAAATACATATATCAAATTACCACATCAAGGACCACAATCTCATATAGCTTTATATAATGAAATCTCCATATAATGATCTATATAATGTAAAACCATTACCATATAGTTTATCTAAGTATAATTTCCCTAACAATCTATATGGTAAAACAACATATAGGTTATTAATGAAACATTTATTTACTAAAACTGTATCATAATTACTGGGAAGGGGTTCATCATAAATGCATCTAATGCCTATACCCACCTACTAAGGGCCATTATACTTACCTTATGTAGAGGGACCACATCACCACCATTAAGGATAATTCCTCTATAAAATCCACATGACCTATCATTAGAAGAATTGATATGTTTAATATGAGTTGACTTCAACAAAATATTTATATTACAAAATACCATATAATTATTAGTAACACATTAAACCACTAAACCCTCATATTTTGTTATATGAATCACAAGAAATCACATGAATGTTATGAGAGTTCTATGTGTCAAAAATGATACATGTACATTAGCCTCTTGATAATGATACAAGATCAAAAACATTAACAAGAATATAATATAAAAACATCATATTTAATAAATAGTGAAATTTTAATTACAAAAACCTACCAAAGAATCCCATATCCATGGTAACCTAGACTTCCAATTGTAATGGTATTTGTGGAACACATATCCAAGGTCTATCAAAATATATGATACATAAAAATTACTTTTCTAACTTATCTTAAAATTGTAAGAAAATTAAAAATATGCTTTGATATCACTTTTTAATTCCCCATTGACCCTAGGCTAGTCACTCGTTCCCAGATCGGGTGTGTCATGTGACACTAGGTATGCATCCCCATATATTAGAGGCTATAGACTCAAAGAGAGGTTATAATGAGCTATTTTTGGGAGCCTGTACCTGCATTTAAAAGTAAAAAATGTGAAAAAATAAGAAAATAATCCATAACAATAATCAAAGTATAAAAAATAAAATAAACACAATCATTCTTTCTAAAATGGAAATGTTGTCATATAGTTATACATCATGATTTGTTGCCTACTGGGTTGACCACATGTACATAGAAACAAATGAAAATAAATTTATAATAGTAAGTAGTTATATCCTCAATCCATACCATATCAATATCCCTAGACCCATTATAACTATTCTACTTGATATTGTAACACTAGGCATCTTCCTTACTAGAACCCACAAACAATGAAGTATGCTACGACACCCAAGTCCTATGGACACCTAATAAGGGTGGGAGTATAAATAAGTAGGGAACCACTAATGGGGTGCCTAAAATAAATTTTAATTTAGTATATGAATATATGATATACTAAAAATAAATAAAAAACTGAGAAATCATAACTAAATAATCATAGTTGATTCTTGAGTTATAAGGTGATACCTGAGATCATTCACACTTACTTCGACCAACATGATATCTCTATGAGCTCATGGAATTAAATTACATATATTATCACGCTTATATAATGGTCCTAGGAGGTATCATAGGCACCCCATATGTCACCTAAAATAAAATCCATATCCAAGGAAGTATCTTAGGATCTCATAAGTCATTGGGAATAAAGCTGGATAATAGGGAGTTTCTAAGGAATCCATATTATAGAAGGCCCATCACCAGATCCCAAGGAGTATCCTAGGGCTTAATATAGTATCATTCGCATCACAAGATCATTGAGAGTACCTTAGGAATATATATGTCATCATATTTAAACAACATACATCAAGATGTACCCAAGTAATCTCATTCATGAAAACTCGAGGGAAGTGAGTCCCTACCATAATATACCATAAAATAGTTTGAGGATAAAGTATAACCTTTTATTGTACCTTTATCTCTATAAAATTTGTTTTAATGATCACTAGAACTCAAATATGGGTCTAAATGTTATTAATTGTTATCAATTATATGTTTTAGACACCTAGACATTGTTTTGTTGGATCAATTTGATGTATCTTATTTAAGTCTTGAAAGACCTTGAAGTATATTTTAAGATCTTGTTAGATTTAATTTATGAGTATTGAAATCATGTAAAGATGATACAAAGACTAGTTGAAAGATTTTATTTATGTTTTAATGGACCAAAACAATGATTTAAGGCTATAGGCAGCAGCAACTACCAGATACAGGGCACCGACAAACCAATTTATAGTGTACATAGCTAGTGTTACTAAAGAAGGCCCACTGGCTAGCTTCTAGCTAGGAGTAGCTACCCAGTAGAATAATTGCATAATAAAAAATCTCTAGGTAGCACACCTACAATCCAATGAAGTAAACATTCCAACCAATGGAGGAAAAAAGATTCCTAAAAAATCATTACATTAGTTGATCCTACAAGAATAATTCACATTTTTAGGAGGCTTAATGACCTTAAATAATACAAAAATATTCTTATACTATTTAGAGGCTATTAAGAGAGGATATTGGAGTCTTGTAAAATCATTGATGTAATGAACAAATAAATGGATTGTGCTAACTTTGAATAAAAATTGATAATAGAAGCACTAAAAGACATTTCTAGAGCCTAATATCAATTCATAATCTCTTGATGTATGATTATATATTTTTGTCCCTATATCCCTGTAACATCCTTACCCAGATCACCTCTATGATGGTGGCCAGACCGGTGGGTCCCATAACCTCAAGTGCATCTCCCCGAATGCCAGAGGTAGCCGAATGGCAGTGAGGTCCCTTTTTGTGTCTTTGGGGGAGACTATACTCTCATAGGTAATAGATAATATCACAATGAAAGTAAAAAACAACAAATAATAAATAACAGAAGCATGTGAAAAAATAAACTACTATAGAAGAAATATAAATAATCCAACTGAAAGATAATAGTCATGTCCGAAAGCCCACAAAAAGATGTCATGCCATGATGTAGGTCTAAACTAGAAGTATGGAAAACAGAACTCAAACACACAGTCAACTAAAAGAAAATACACAAAGCAGCAACTACATCATGAGTAAAGACCAGTACTCTGCCCCAGTCTCCATCCTGATCAATAATAAATAGTCAAGCATTGGGAGCAGCACACTTCCCTTTGTCAATACCTACGAGCATGTAATCTACTCGGGTGTCAATGATGCCTGAGCAGGGTGTGAGATAAAATCCCAGTAGGCCGGCACCAACGGTGTCTAAACCTTTCCATTTCGAGAAACAATAAAAATTTACTATGCTACTACATAACAATTTCAGATAATTAATTTGAGTGCCATGAAATAAATAAGTCATCTTGGGTTCCAAACGACACCTGTTCCTAACCAACTTCTTCAGCCTAAGATGGTTTTCTGAAAGGGTACCTATTAGCAGAATGTATGAACACACACACACACACACATAGAAAACCCAGAAGGAAGGTAAGAAAAGGAATAAGTATACCCCAAGATTGTGCTTTAACTTGGGGTCTAAGTCAAGTGTCAACTATGTGCACTTTCATATATCAGAAGAATATATCAATTCTCAAGAGACTCAAATGGAAATAATATCAACCTTAAGTGCATCATCATTTTGGTTCATGTTGAGAGTTGGAGTCCGAGCCAATTTTGAAGGTATTGCTACAAAACATTCGTCAATTTATCCAATACCACAGAGCCCGTCCAAGGAAATATTTTGAAAGAAAAAGTATTTTGTGAGGAATGGCTTTACCCTGAGTCTGTCCAAATCTCACAAAAATTGGTCGAGTATCATCCGAGTCTGGCTGAGCCACATTGCCATAGGAACCATCCCAATGGGCCTTTTTTGGAACCAGTATCACTCATAAGTATTATAAATCCTAGGTATGTCTCTATCTGGAAATTCCAATGACACCACCCCCAGCACATAGAGGTAACCAATCAGGAATGTAGGGGGGGTCTAAGCATGGCCCATAATATGGGACCCACCTCCTTTCCCCAGTCTAAATTTAATTATGGTTTTCATAGTAGTAGATACGAAATAACCAACATATAAAGTCATAGATTGAAAACTAACCAGATACACCCATGCATCACAAATTATAAATTTAACATTTCAGCATAACAACTTAAAAGAAAATATACATCAGATCAATATCATAAGATAATTCAATTTTTAAAATAAATAAATAGTTCAGTAAAAGAAGTGACAATGATGCAATGGATCAAGTTCATGTTTAAAGCAACCATTTATTTAAATTAGTCATAGTAAAAAGGGTTTCACACACCTGAAATTAATTAAAATATAACCCGGCTAATGAAAAAACACCCCGAACATGTCGTCACACCCAAAGGGGTGTCCGAAATTGTTGAATCAATTTAGAAAACTATTTATTTAATTTAAAAACAATAAAAGGGGCTGCATAATATTTGTAGTTAATTAAATTATAATCCTGGGTAACAGAAAAATACACCAACCATGTCGGAATGCCCAAAGGGGTGTCTAAACTTATTTCAACAAATAAAAAAATTAATTTAAGATGATTATTTTTGCAATAATTATGTAAAATAATTAATGTAATTAATTTGGGTAAAATTGAAAAAGGTGGTAGGCACCGACTAACGACCCAACGCTGCATTTTTATAAAATGTAAAAAAACAAAGGGAAAGAGAGTAGGAACCCTAAATTTTTGTAATAGATGAATCCCAGATCCATGGTAGGCTTTGATTTGACCTAAAAAAGAAGAAAATGAAGGATCTAACAAAAACCCCAAAATAGGGTAAAAATCTTCCACGACGAACTGCGCGCAGAATACTCAACAGAATCAGACTATTCCACTTTCACAAGGTTACCCATACCCTAAGTTTTACTGATCACCTGATGGTGAATATATCAGACAATATACGGAAGATCTACGACCTTCCTAAGGGGTTTGATAGGGGTGCACCACCTAGGGGGAAGGGATGTGCTACGCGAGGGAAGGGAGAGGGAGAAAAGAGAGGAAAAAAAGAAAACAATGAAAAGAAAGAAAAAAGAAAGAAAGAAAAAATAAGAGAAAAATAAAAGATAAGGTAAAAAGGAAAAAAAGAAAAGAATAAAATAAAATAAAATGATTGAATGGAAAAAAAGATAAAAATAAATAAAAATGGAAATCCCCCATTTTAAATAATTTTATTTTTTGCATATCCCCCTTTCTATTTTATTTCAAAAAAAAATTATCCTCTCATTCTTTATTTTAAGACGTATTTTAATATCTTATTACAATTTCCATTATTAATTAATTATTTAAAATCACGAACACTACACTAATGTGTGAAATATCATTTTTCATTAAAAACCTACAAATATTTAAATTAATTAAAAAGATTCATAGGAACTGCAATGAGGTGAGCATGCATGCACCCCAGGCTGCTTAATAAATTATACTGTAATAAATTAAAAAAAAATTTACCTGATTAAGTTCGAGGCATTAAAACCTCCCCTCCTTATAATTACTCATTCCCGAGTTGCCCTTCCAAGGGTAGTGGAACGTCACTAGAGACAAGTTTTGGCCACTGAACATGCACATATTTCTCTCTCTCCCAGGGCTCGTCCTGAATGCACCCGTGTTGCCACAACACCCAGACCAGAGAAACTGACTTTCCATGGAGGACTTTCATGTTATGGTCAATGATACATATCAAATGCCCCACAGAGGAAGCCTAAGTGTCAAGATCACTATCGCCAGTGTCAAAAAAATGAGACGTGTCTGGATGATATTGTTGAAGGTGAGAATCATGGAAAATGTCATGAATGGAATGGTACCTCTAAGGTAGAAGTAACCGATAGGCTACCAGCCCAACTCTCTACACTATCTAAAATGGCCCAACATATCTCGTTGATAACTTCTCCTACCTCCTGATCCACCTATGAACCAACCTCGGGGAAACACGCAGAATGACTCGATGTCCCACCTCAAAATCTCGAGGTCTGCAGCGATGATCGGTATAAGACATTTATCTAGACTGGGTTGTATTCATATGCTTCAGAATCAGATAAACTTCATCATAAGTCTCTTGAATGATATGAGGACCTAACAGAGATGCCTCACCTACTTTGAGTAATCATAAAGGTGAATGACATATCCTGCAATAGAGGGACTCATATAGATCAATTTGAATTGTCGCCTGGAAGCTGTTATTAATGGTAAACTAAAACAAAGGTAAATGATTCTCCCAGAAAACTCCATATGGAAGAATATAGGCCCAAAACATATCCTCTAACACTCGTATAGTTATCTCGTATTTCCCTTTTGTCTGAGGGTGAAATGAAGTACTCATAAGTACATGTGAACCTAGAACCCTTTTCAACCCTTGATAGAATTGTGAAGTAAAGAGGGCATCCCTGTCCGAGAAAATCGAAAGAGGTACACCATGAAGTTGCACAATCTTATGGATATACAACCTTCCAAAATCATCAATCATAAAGGTATCTCATATAAGAAAGAAGTGTGCATCCTTTTTCAACATATCAACAACCACCCATACTGGATCGTTGCCTCGAGGAGCTCTTGGAAAGCCTGTAATGAAATCCATGATGATGTCATTCCATTTCAATTCAAGAATGGATAGAGGATGTAGGAGTCTAGTAGGTCACTGGTTCTCTGACTTCACCTGTTGGAATATGGTGCACTGAGTGATTAAACCTACTATCTATATTTTCATACCAGGCCACCAATATCATTGACACATGTCTCTATACATCTTGGTCAGCCTAGGGTGAACTGACCATATGGAGGTGTGAGATTCTTTCATCATATCTTCTCGTATACTTGAATGTACTGATACACGACCACGATAAATGATAGTTTCTATGCCATCAAAAACCCAACAAGAAGCTAGGTTTTCTCTTGTAACAATTTCCCTCAAAACGAGCCCCTCGGGATCAGTTAACTTTTTCCTGCAAACTTTCTCCTGAAGAGAGGACATTACTGTAAGATCTAATAGAAATGGTTCTCTACTTTTCTCTTGAACCTCCAAATGCATCTATAATAACAAGGCCATCATTTTTCACTCACTGATGGCTACCTGCAAGGCCTGTGCCTGTGTCTTACAGCATAGATTTTCTGCCAGAGCATTACCCTTACCAAGGGTATAAACAAGATTAAAGTTGAATGGATGTAAGTATTCGACCCAACTCCATTTCCTCCTGTTGAGTGGAGTTATATTGTAATCTTTTATGATCCTTGTAAAAAACAAATATCTGGCCCAACAAATAGTGTCCTCAATAGTGTAGAGCATGAACCACAACTGCCAACTCAAGGTCATGGGTGGGAAAGTTCTTCTCATGAGGTCTCAGCTGGGGGGATCCAAAAGCCACAACCCGATCACCCTCCATTAAAACTGCACCCAATCCAATTCCTAAAGCATCATAATAAATTGTATAACTCTTACCAGGTTCTGTAAGAATCAAGATCATAGCTGAGGTTAGTCTTCCATTCAATTCCTGAAAAGACTTTTCACAAGATTATGACCTTATGAACTGTAGACCATTCTTAGTCAAGGCCATAAGATGTGCTTCCAAGCGAGAGAAATACTAGATGAAATTCCTATAATATCTATCAAGCCCCAAGAAACTATGGTGGTCTACGACTCTCTTGGTGTGCTCCCATGAAACCATGGTTCTTACATTTTATAGGTCAACTGATACCCCAGCTTCAGATATAATATGACCCAAGAAGTGTACCATATCAATCCAGAAGTGGAATTTTCTAAGATTAACATATAGCTGGTGCTCTCTGAGTGTACTCAGAACGATCTCAAGATGGGTTTCATGGTTGTGTCTAGAAAACGAATACACTAAGATGTCATCCATGAAGACTACCACAAAGGAATCAGGATACGGATGAAAAACCTGATTCATCAGAGCCATGAAAACTGCTAGCGTATTCGTGAGGCTGAATGGCACAACCAGATACTCGCACAAGCCATACCTTCTAGGGAATACCATACATGGAATGTTAGATGGTCTCACACGCACCTTGTGATATTCCGACTTCAGATCAATCATGGAGAAAATAGTTTCTTCCCGAAGCTGGTCAAAGGGATCATCTGTATGAGGAACAAATATCAATTCTTTACTGTGACCTGGTTGTGTCGACGATAATCCACGCATAACCTAAGGGTATAGTCTTCCTTCTTGGAAAAAAGGACATGTGAACCTCATGACGATGTGGTAGTTTTGATGAAACCCATAGCCCCAAGGTCTTCAACAATCTTTTTGATTTCCTGTAGCTCTGATGGTGCCATCCTATAAGGACGAATAGACACTAGTGCCACACGTGGAATGATCTCGATAGTGAACTCCACATCTCTCATAGAAGGTAATCCAGAGAAGTTTTCATGGAAGACGTCCCAAAAAAGGGCCACCATAGGAGGGAATTCAAATAGGTGTGTTCCCTAATCACTCATGAAGAGACTTTCCAACTGGGCTGTCACTCTACCCGACATTGCATATTTAGGCTTAGCTCGGTCTGCCTGCATATCCCATTCTCTTTTGGGAAGATATGTGTCACCCTTAGTGGATATAAAGGACAAATAGAAGCGATAGCAATCCACTTGGGCATGAAAAGGAGCAAGTCAGTTCATACCGAGAATGAACTCGGTGCCAGATATATCAAGGATATAGAAATTTAAAACAAAACTGTACTCACCTATCTCGAGGGGGCACTCTTGGCACTGGTGTATGACCTCTACCCTGACCCCGAGTGGAGTGTCGAGAGACATGATGCCACAAAGGTACTCAATTGGAAAACCAAGACATTCAACAACATTAGGATATATAAAGGAGTGAGATAAACCAATTTCAAGAAGAGTAGAATCTAAAGTAAAGGATACTAGAATAGTACCTCTAACTGTAGATGGTCTAACACTCTTCTCTTCTGGTGCAGATTTCACTGCATACATGAGACCTATTCCAAGGTCCTAGTACGCTGTCTAGTTGGCCTGGGCAGGTCCACTCTATGGATGCTAATAATCCAGAACATGATTTTCTCATCCAAAACCTCAACCATTAGCTTGGACGGATCGACCGGTGGAAAAAGAACTTCCAACCTACTGTGGAGTCATAGATCGCATACCTGACGGCAGTGCTGGTGCTGAAACTCTACCATTGGATGCTGAAGTGAAGGAACATCAGAAACACTAAAGGTGACCTATCCTACTGCAAGCTTGGCACTACTTTAGGTATCTTGTGCATTTTGGCTTCTTGTGACCATACTTACCGCACTGATAACATGTGATAGAGCTATCAATACGTGCTATTTGGCAAGGATTTCCCCCATGTGCACTTTCAAAATGACATTTCCTTCTGCTAGAGGAGCCATCACTCGATCTCAGAATGAAACTTCCCTAGCTCACTGGTTTAACTTCCCTGGAATTTCGCTATGATATTAGAGCCCGATTCATGATCTCTACAATAGTGATCAAATGGAATACGTTCACCTGTGATTTGATAGTATACTCATATCCGTCCTCAAAAAGACACATAGTGGTCTTAGCATTTCTAGTCATAGATGGGGAAAAACATTGAAGTTCTGTGAAATGAGTAGAATACTCTAACATAATCATAGAGCCTTTATGAAGATGTAGGAACTCCCACGCATGATCATATCTCAGAGTTTGTGTAAAAAAGTTGTCATAGAAGGATTCTTGGAAGTCATCCCAAGACATGTCACTAGTCTGCTCACCCTGAGAAACAATGTCCCACCAGTGCTTGGTGGAGTCATGGAGCATGTAGACTGCAATCTTGACCCTTCGCCCTAGAGGTGTCTCAAGGTGGTCAAAGATAGACAGTTTAGCTTCTATCCATGACTCTACAACATGAGGGCCTCCACTCTTTGAGAAGGGGGGAGGGTGTTGCTGCAGAAATTCCCACTTGAGGTCTACCATAGATGGGGCAGGTATGGGGATATTCTCAAGAAACTACATAAACCTGAGGTGACTATCCCTGATCTAAGCATCAGGGTCCCTCAGATGATAAATAGGAGGTAGTGCCACATGAGGATCTATGAGAGGTACCACTGGTGGTTCACAACCCACCATCACTAGAATGTGCTCATTGGCACTCTCTTGAGGCATAGCACGAAGTCGTCACAGTGACATTTTTCTTCAACATCCAAACAAAATTTTTTAGAAAAGGGGTAAAGAAGGTGAGAAAAACAAGTAAGGAACAAAAAGGGTTAGGTACGTAGCCTGCCATTGAGTACTAAAAAACAGACAACCCGCCTCAAGAGTTGGGTTTCGATATGGAAGAGAAAACTCAAAAGGATTACTAAACAAGGTCTACAGTCCCCTCCTCAGTTAAGTCGGGCTAACATCTAACAGAATATCACAACATTATATTAAACAAAACAAAATTTCAAAATTTTACCACTAGTCACAACACCACTCATATGCAACAGGAAAATGCACGCTGAAAGTAGATATGGCATGGCAATGTGCATGACATTTAAATCCTATAGCGTGTAATATGACGCATGGAATGTATTTCCTTCATATCATCAGGATTAAATGTTAAACCCATTATCTCAACAATACCAACACAGTAATAAAGCAATACAAGTGAGTCACCCAATGGTGAAATCATATCAACAGTAACTGGCATAATCGATGACTATAATACCAGCCTAGGAATTTGAGTTTTCACCTGTACATGGGTTAGCTACGTCCAAGCACATAGTACATCCCAAATCTCTATATCCTAGTCTCTTTACTAGCCCAAATAGAATGAATAAATGAAAAAACCCTCTGATACCCCTTTGTAACATCCCGACCAGGCTCACCTCTAAGACGGTGGCCAATCCAGTGGGTCACATAACCTCAAGCGCATCTCCCCAAATGCCAGAGGCTACCGACTAGAAGCAATGGACATTTTTGTGTTTGTGGGGGAGACTATTCCCTCAGGGGTAATAGATAATATCACAACAAAAGTAAAAAAACAAATTACCAAAGCAAGTGAATAAATAAACAGTAGAATAAGAAATATAAATAATCCAACTAAAAGATAATAGTCAAGTGCGGAAGCTCAAAAAAAGATGTCATGCTATGATATAACTTTAAACTGGAAGTACAAAAAATAGAACTCAAACACATAGTAAACTAAAAAAAAGACACAAAGTTGCAACTATATCATGAGAAAGGCCCAATCCTCTACCCCAGTCTCCATTCTAAGAAGTAATGAACAGTCAAGCATCCAGAGCAACATGCTTCCCCTTGTCAATACCTATGTGCACATAATCTACACGGGAGTCAACAATACCTGAGTATGGTGTGAGATAAAATCCTATTAGGGCAGCACCCACGATGTCTAAACCTTTCCATTTCATGAAATAATAAAAAGGAAGTGTGCTACTACATAAAAATTATATATAATTAGTTTGAGTGCAGTGAAATAAAAAAGTCGTCTTGGCTTCCAAACGGTACCCGTGCCTAATCACCCGCTTTAGCCTAAGCTGGTAGTCTGAAAGGGTACCTGTTAGAAGAATTTATGAACACACACACATATATATATAAAACCCAGAAGAAAGGTAAAACAAAGAATAAGTATACCCAAATCTTGTGCTTTAACTTGGGTCTTAGTCAAGTGTCAACCAGATGCACTTCCATATATCATAAGAATATCTCAATTCTCAAGAGACTCAAATGGAAATCCTATAAACCTTAAGTGCATCATTATTAGGGTTAAAGTTGAGAGTTGGAGTCTGACCTCACCCTGAAGGTATCACTAAGGAAAATCCGTAAATTTATCCAATGCAACCGAGCCTATCAAAGGAAATATTTTGAAAGACCATGTGTTGTTCGAGGTATGGCTTTAAACTGAGTCCACCCCAATCTTGCAAAAAAGGGGTGGGGTGTCATCTGAGTATAGATTAGCCACATTACTAACAGATCCATCCCGATGGCCCCTTTTGGAACCGTTATCTTTCATAAGTATTAGAAATCCCGAGGAAGTCTTGGTTTGACAAAGCCAATGACACCGCCCCCTGACACATAGAGGTAACCAGTCAAAAATGGGGTTCTAAGTGTGACCCTTAATATGAGACCCACATCTTTTCCCCACACTAAATTTAATTAACGTTTTCACAGTAGCAGATATGACATAACCAGCATATAGAGTCCTAGCTTGAAAAGTAACTAGATAAACCTATGAATCACATGGTATAAATTTAACATTACTTCATAACAACTTACAAGGCAATATATATTGGATCAACATCAACAGATAATGTACTTTTTGAAATAAATAAATAGTTCAACAAAACAAGTTCCAATGATCCAACATTTCAATTTCATGTTCAAAGAAATGATTTATTTTATTTAATCATAGTAAAAAATGGTTGCACACACCTTCAATTAATTAAACTAAAAACCAGCTGACGGAAAAATACCCCAACCATGTCAGCACGCCCAAAGGGGTGTCCGACCTTATTACAACAATTCAAACAACTATTTGTCTAATTTAAAAACAATAAAAAGGGGATGCAAAATACCTGCAGTTAATTAAATTATAAACCCGACTAACGGAAAAAATTCACCGACCATTTCGGCACGCCCAAAGGGGAGTCTGACCTTGTTGCAACCAATCCAACAAATTAATTTAAGATTATTACAATTGCAACAATTAGGAAGACAATTAAAGTAATTAAATTGGGTAAAATTGCACAAAGACGGTAGGCACCGACTAACGGCATAAAGGTGAATTTTTATGAACTACAACGAAATGGAGGGAAAGTGAGTATACACCATACCTTGTTGTTCTAGTTGACTCTAAGATCTGAATAAGGCTTTTATTTGACTTAAAACAGTAGAAAACGAAGGATATTAGAGAAACCCCAAAATAGGGTAAAAATCTTTCACGATGAACTGCGCGCAGAATACTCAACGAAATAGAAAGATTCCACTTGTGCCCTAGGATTTACTGCACACCTAATAGTGAAGAGATCATATGATTGATGGAGGACCTACGACATTCTGAAGGGGGTAAGAGGGGTGCACCACCTAGGGGGAAGGGTGGTGCACCATGAGGAAGGGGACAAGAAGAGAGGAGAGGAAAAAAGAAAAGAAAGAAAATAAAGCAAAAGAAAAGAAAGAAAAAATAAGAGAAAAATAGAAGATAAGGGAAAAAGGAAATAAAATAAAAGTATAAAATAAAATAAAAGTATTGAAAGGAAAAAAAGATAAAAATAACTAAAAATTAACTTCCCCCATTTTAATTAATTTTATTTTTCCCGTAGCCCCCTTTCTATTTTATTTCAAAATTTCTTTTTATCCTTTCTTGGTTTCTTTTATGTCTTTTTTAAATATCTTATTACTATTTTCAATTTGTAATTAATTAATTAAAATCTCGAACACCGCGGTAACACACAACATAAAATTTATCATTAAAAGCCTACATATATGAAAATTAATTGAAAAACTGCCTTGGACCCGCAACGAGGTGCATAGGTGCACACCCCAGGTTACTTAATTAATTAGACTACAATAAATTAAAAATGGTTAGTACCTAATTAATGCCGAGATGTTATACTCTCACCTCTATTATAAAAATACTTTTGAGAGATATGGGAGTTTTATTTTAATTGGGTTTCTCCATGAAAACCATAATTTTATTCTCGTTTTATTTATAATTAATTTATTTCTACAACCATTAAAATAGGGAGAGGGTACTAACTATAATAAAATAAAGTGAAAAAAAGTTTTCTTACAACCAAAATAAATAATAAAGGGAAGAAGGGTATCTTAATAATTTCTAAAAATAAGAAAGTATTAATCTATAAACCCTCAAGAAATTAGGGTAGGATACATAGGGGATTACATTGAGATTTAGCTAAATTCCTCTATCAAATCATTCTTCTCATTCATATTTTTATATCACTTATTTTATATTTTCAATGATTGAAACAAATTATATAAATAAACTTTTATATTATTATTATTATTAAAAAATAATTATTTTAATAATTATTATTTAATTTTTATATTTTATACACATAATTAATCAAGTTTAGATACACATAACTTTATTGAAATATTCCTATTGAATAAATCATGATATCTTTTAATTTCTTTTTTCAGAATCAATATTTTATATTTTTTATTTTTTATGCTTACTTGTGTAAATATTTTTATTTTGATATTTAGTTATTTTATCTTTTTAGAGGAAATTCCCCCTCACTCTTTCCATAATACCTCCTTCAAAATTTGGCATCACAGGAGTCCTCAGAAAAACTATAACCATTTTAAAATTTTGATTGAAAAGGATGAATTATTCTTCAAATTTCCAAGGTTCCCGAAAAGAAAACTCTTTATGATGTGGTCTTTTTAATGGAATAAATTACTCTTATTGGATAAATTACATAGAAAACATTATTATTAGTATAGTTTATCTAGTATAGAAAATTTTGTTATGCATGAATACATCCCAAATAAATAACCAAAAAATAAATGGAGTCCCTACGATATTTCAGCCTTTAAGATCAATGGAAAACCCATGAACACTCTTCACTGTGGGATTGAAACAAATGAAATATATCATATTTCTTCATTTAAAACATCCAATGAAATATGAAATCTACTTGAAGTCACACACTAATGAAAACATAATATTAAATATACTATAGTATTTATGTTTAGAATATATTTTGAGTGATTTTCTATGCATATAAATGTGTTAATTACAAAAATATTTATATTTTTAGTAAAATTCACAATGGTTTAAAGACTATTGGTGATTATAAATCTATATAAACATTAGTGAAAAATAAATAGTGAGTCTTTTGAATAAATTGGTCACCAAAGTGGAGAGTGATCCAAGAAGAAAATGAAATAGTGAAAATGGATTTTGAAGAGATTATCAGATCTCTTATGACATGTAAAATTATTATAAATATTAAAGATGATAAATAAGACAATGTAACCATGGATGCTAAGTAATTAAATATGAATATTGATTTTAATGTTTTTGATGATGGATATTCATCTAAATATAAAGCTAAAATTTAAAATATAATGAAGAAATTGAATAAACATATCAAGATGAAGAAATCAGCCCATCATACCCATAAGGAAAAGAAAAATAGACTGGATGTAACATACTAAAAATTAAATTAGAAGGGAAACATCATGCTAGAATGTCAATTCTACAAAAGGAAGACGAAAAATAATAAATAAGGTAAAAAATATTTTAAGGTTTCATCCTAGATTAGTAGCAATAATTCACATAAGCCAACTTTCTTAGCTTCCCCAAGAAACACTATTTTCAAATTACTAATGGATCACATTTTGGAAAATGAATGAGTTAATTTTATTACTACTTTTAAATCAACATTTTTCTCTCGATCATATAATCATCCAAATTAAGAAAAACTGATATGTTAAAAAACGAACTTGGATATTTGTTTTCAAACTTTTGACTATGTATAATGATCTAAGAATGAAATAAAATGAATTATTTAAAGGAAAGGAATAATTTTATATAGAAAAATAAGTCTTGGTTTTGATATTACAATAACAACCAACTATGTAGAACTTATAATCTCAAATCAAAGAACATAAAAATGATATCTCTTAATTAATCCATGGATATCTATATCTAGATATTATTCTAAACATAAAATTTCTGTTAAATGTAATTCCATAATTGGGTTTACAATTTATAATAATTTATTTTAAAATCAATTTTTGTAAAGGGATGTTCCTGAAATATATTATTTCAATTATCATTTGATATTTTAGTATCTTATTTTTGAGTATGATTGAAGGAAATGAAATATATGGGATCCATAAATCTACAAATATTTCCTCCCATATTTATAATATAATATCTTGCAATAAATATGTTTGGGTACCTATGACTATTTTGTCTAACATTTTTGGACCCGATATTTGTGTACAAAAATGTACTCACAATAGAGAGCTTACAAAGATATTTCGCCAAACCTTATTGATATAAAATTTATCTTATTTTTAATGAAATGGGATGATCCATAGAGATAGAAAATTTCCAAGATAATTTCATTTCAAAATTTATTTTTTATCTACTATAAATGGTTAATGTATGAGTATTAGTATTATCATAATTATTTTATCTATTACCCATAAGTTTTTTATATTGGTATGAGTAGTTAAATTATTTTTAATAATTAAACCTTTTATGTTTTTGTTTATAATAAATTGAATATATTCAAAGAAAATACTTTTCAATTATTCAGTATTATGTTCAAATCATTGATATATCTTTACTCTGAACTCTTGAAATGATAAGTCTATAGATTGATATTTTACTATTTAGCTTAACAATATTTCTATTAATATTGATAATTATAAATTTATTTAACCATAATGAACACTTTTTTCTTAATTTTTTATTTTATTATTTAAATGAATGCAATGAAGGGGATCATAACTTATTTATTTATAGTGATGTTTATATAGTCAACATTCATTGTGCGGTGGGGGGAGGGGGTTTATTTTATTATATTTCCTCTCATAAAAACTATTTATGGTTATATCATGTCTCTTTATCATTTATGTCTTCATATTAATTAAAATAGAGATGTTGGGTTTTCAAACTTCTTATTTCCAAAATATTTTGATTTTATATTTTTCTCATTTTTTAAACTCTTCTGAATTCGATCATGATCTTTATTTCAAAATCTTGAAACTAGTTTTTTATAAATATCTTTGTAGGATTATTTTAAATCAATTTTTTTTATTCTTTGAAATTATTTTTGATGTTATCTTGAATATCTCTTAATGAACATATCTTTTCTCTCATTCATCGATATTTTTTTTGAGATGACATGAAATTTAATGTTATAATTTCCTGCCTCTTGTGTTTTATCATTTGATGGAAAATGTCCTTGATTTTTTTTCAAATATTTGTTCCCCTTAAATTACTTTCATTTGGATAATAACAAAGGGGTATAAGTTTTTGAATTATAAAAGGTGGATAAATTATTAAATGTATCTTAAAAATTGTAATTTTTTGTCATATATTATGTTTATGGGGAGAAAAACATTTTCTAATTTCAGAAATTGGGATATATTTATAGTTTCTTTATGTTATTTAGATTTCTTGGGAATACTATATATCATATTGGAAATATCTTGAATACATTTTTATATGATTAATATTAATTTACTCCTGATATATCATTTATATATCAAGTGTTTTTTACCATTAAAAAGGGGAAAAATTTTGAACCTATCACTCTCTTGAGTTTTAATGATAAGAAACACTAAAATATGTTTCTAAAAAAATTTATGTCCTCAATAATATATTATCGACACCTATACATGGTTTTAATGGAACAATTTGAATTACCCTATTACATTATTAAAGCACTTTGAAGGATCACTGAAGATATTATTGGAGTTAATTTTTGGCTATTGGAATCATTGATGGAAGATATTGAAACCGATTGAAGACATTAAATGATGTTGTGATGGGACAATGTGGTTATTTAATGTAACGACCCGAAACATTGAATAAATCTTGTTTCCTAATTTTATGTGCTATTTTATTTTATTTTTATACTCAATAAAAATGTTTCATTTGATAACATGAGTATAATTAAAATGAGACTGTTGGGATTGGACTTTTATATGACCATTGGTCAATATGACCGCTGGAAACTAAAAGTTTTGATTATTGTCTCTAAATACAAGTAATCATGGTTACTTATTATAGAAAGAAGATTTGATGGCCTCACCCAGTAGTCTTGGACCAATCGAATCCCATCTAACAGAACTTGGGAAGGAGGTAGCACCACTGGGCTTTTCTCTGGACCAAACCCAAGCCGAACTTCATCGTGTGAAGCTATAACAGAATCGCCTTCGTGAGAAGTTCAAACTGATAGAAATTACTAGTTCTGCGATGTTCGCCGATCCTCCCTTGGATTCTCTCAAATTAGCACACCTTACACTTAGGTCCTATGCTGGTGTGATAAGGGGCTATGTAAGGAGACCGTAACTGCCTTGTGTAATCCTTTGTTTTAAATAAAAATTATGATTTCTCTTTATGATGAAGTTTATGAATTTTCAAGTGTCCGAATAAATATAGTATGCATATTTTTGATGAATTTTAGAAAAAGGATATTTTAAAAATGTTTAGGTAAACTTTAAATAATTAAAAATGTGTAATAATTTTCAAAAAATGGTTCTCTACAATTATGTTCCGTATGAAGTTTAGAGTCTAATAAGATCAAATTGATTTTTGATGAATAGTAAATTATGAATAGTGATTTTATGATTAGGATTAGTAATGTGTCCAAATGTATTAGTAATCTCATTTGAAGAAAGTATTAATATAATCTAGGCACCTTGATTAAGTAATGTGATTCAATAAAATGGTTAATTAACGGTTTGATAAATTATTATTCAAGTATTAGTTTTTTGGGGTGAATAGTGTTTTTTAATTAAAAATTTAATTAAAAATATTTAGAAAATTATTTTTATAAAATGGATTTCATTTTTGATCTCAGAGCATCGATATTATGTTAAGGTAAGTTTTGGGGATTTTTCTGAAAAAAAATGAATTTTCGGTGAATAGTGTATTTATTTAAAAATTAAATTAAAAATATTTAGAAAATTATTTTTATAAATTGGAGTTCATTTTTGAAATCAGAGCATTGATATTTGGTTAAGGTGAAATTTTGGTATTTTTCTGAGAAAGTTGAATTTTCAGTGAATAGTAAAAATACAGTTTTAGGGTTTCTGTATGTTTAATGACATCATAACAGTGTCATGATGATGTCATGGGATATTTTATGGGTTGGCCGACAAAAGGTGATGAATTACTGTATGGTGGGGCCCATGTGGCCTAACTCAATGGGAAATACCATGGGAGAGCACATGGTTTTGAGAAAACCACTTTTGAGGTGTCCCTTGGCCATTAATGCCTTTTCCCCTCACTTTCCCTATAAATACCAAGCCATCCACTCATCCATTTCGACTCCCCACTCTCCCCCAACGAATTTATGGTCTCATTACCTCCCAATGAGTCCTCCCAAGGTGCCTCCAAGCCCTCAAGGACCCATCCTTTGAGTTTTAAGAGTTACGTTTTAAGGTAAGGGATCAGACCTCCCTCTTTCTTTTCAAGAAATATCTTTTATGTAATTTATTTTTTGCTCCATTTTCTTATGTTAAATGATGTTCTTTTATACTCCTTGTACATCCCTTTTCATTTTCATATAATGAAAGATCCCCTATTACTCTCATTATTTCGTTTTATGAAGTTTTAAGTGGCGTTGTTAGGCTGCCGATATTTTTGTAACAAATTCTCTCTCTGTTCTCATTTTTTAAGATCTATTTTCATGTAAAGTATTTAAAGTTCCTTTTTATTATGGTTGGTTATGATCTATAAATTTATCATACTGATATTTTATGATAATATGATTAGAGAACCCATTTGATCTCTTCAATTCAGTATTTTGAAGCTTTAAGTGGCGCCGTTAGGCTGCCGAATTTTTAAGTGGTTCTTTCACCTTTCTCCTTTTTCAAAGTTCTAATTCCATGTCAAGTCTTGAAAGTTCCTTTTTATTATGTTGGGGTATGATCTCTAAATATATCATACTTATATTTTATGTTCATATGATGAGAGACCCTATTTGATCTTATAAAATCATTTTTGTTGAAGTTTAAGTGGCGCCGTTAGGCTGCCGAATTTCTAAGGGGTTCTTTCACCCTTCTCGTTTTCAAGATCTACTTTCATTTCAAGTCTTTCAAGTTTATTTTTATTATGTTGGGGTATGTTTTCTATATCTATCATAATGATCATTTATTTTCATATGATTAGAGACCCTATTTGATCTCATCAATCCATTTTTTGAAGTTTTAAGTGACGCCGTTAGGCTGCCGAATTCTCATAAGAAAAATCTTATTTTTGTCTCCCTTTCATGTTCTTCATTTAATATGGTAAATCATTCAAATTTCATTACCATGTCCTTAAATACTATATATTCTGTTCCCCTACTGTTTTATGTTTCATTTTTGAGTGGGTGACCCATGAGCCCTCTCTTTTCAATGTTTTCTAAAACCATGTATCGTAGACGTTATGCTGCATAGTTTTCATCTCAAAATGCCTCCCTCTTTATCTCAAAATTATTTTATGATTATTAATTGAATACTCAAAGCTCTTATTTCTATAGGGGTATTCACATATATATAAAAATGTTCTATTTTAAATTCTGGGATTTACATACATGAAACCCGCTTTCCCTTTTCTGTGGGTTTAAAGTGACATAATGATCATGTCATTAAAGAAGTTTTTAAAACGTTATGATTATGAAATTAAACCCATTTATTTTATTCTCTATGGGTTGTTTATGAAATGATTGATGATGATATATGTGGCTCACATGATAATAAATACATGTCAAGGTTGCGCCCAGATAGCGCTTCAATGCATTGGGTAAAGACTTAATCTCTAGAGATGACTTTTTAGACTGATACCTTGGTGAATAACCTTGGTAATTTTTAATGACACCTTGGGGATGGACCTTGGTGAAAAGAAATGATTGTCAATATAAAATGATGTAGCCAAATCTTAAATTTATGAAAAATGTTACTTTTATTTTGATATATCTCATGATTCCTTTTTCATGCCTTAAAGTTCTTTTCATGACCTTATTGAAGTATCTCAAGTTAACATGTAAAATGTTTCTCTTGTTTCCATTACTGGGCCTTCGGCTCACCCTTTCTTTTGATGTATATCCCTAGGTTATGAGATGCAGTAATGAACTTAGGATGAACATAAGGAGAAGCCTTTCAAGTGTTTAAGAAGAATGTTTTATGTTTTCATGTTTTAAGTTCCTGGTTTCCAAGACACTAAACCTTGAAGATCCCCGGTTTTGTAAGTTGTAATGAATGTTTATGTGATAAGAAGGTGGGATGCTATAGTTGGTATCAAATGATGGTTTAGTTATTTGTGGAAATTAGGATATGAAACCTTTAGGAAGCATCCTATATAAAATATTATATATAAGAAATCTTCCAGGTATTTTGGTGAGTATTGAGTAATGGGTTGCCAAGAAAATACATCCCTGTCTGGATACGAGCAGGTAGAGGTGCCTCTGGCACAGATGTACATAGGGGTAAAAACCTAAAACACCGTTTTGAGCTAGACTCAAATGGGAACTAGTACATGACAATGGGCCTTTCTGCACTCTTGGTTACGACACTCTCGGGGGATATGCTTCGGTAAATTCAAAAGCTTAGCAGGAACCATTATTAAAAAAAAGATAAAATAAAATAAAGATTCACATAAGAATATATGATCATGGATAACCTAGTTTGAAACCAAGGGGATCACAAGTTAGGGTATACTTTTCTTCTAAAAGTTATCCTTATATGATTTAAGTTCCTTTTCATGATTATTGCCTAAGTATTTAAGCCCCTAATTGTACTTTCTTTTCTCAGTTAATGGTGGGAAATGGAAGAACATGTCCCAACAACTAATGTGATAGGAAATGTGACGATTGCCATATTAATATGATAGAGATGATTAGGGTATTAAAAGATGATTATTATTTTGGAAGACGTTCACTATTTTGGGGACCCTATATGATCGAGGTAAATAGATTACTACAGTATTTTCGTTGAGGAGTAAGGTTGACTTATATTTTTAAGAATCGATGAATTTAAGGTAAACTTATGGGATTATAGGTTACTTATGGAAATTATTAACCTATCTTGGGGTAAATATGTTTATGTTAGTTAGTTTTGTTATAGGATTTTAGGGTTGGTTGATGTTTTTTAGAGATTAATGATAAAGTTTACCATGGAAGACTATGTTATCAAATCCTTCTTGTATTTGGGTTTCAATCTTAGTTTGGTTTATTTTGAAGAATTTTAAGGACCGTTATTTATGGAATGGTCTATGATGATCTTTGGGTAGTACCATGTAACTTTTAATATTTAAAAGTAGTTTCCATTCCTACGGGATTCTTTCTTTTTGAAGAGTTATTTTACCTTACCCTTTCTGTTTTTGGGATAATGATTAATGATAGAAGAAATAGATAGTTAATCTTTGGTGGATTATGTGATTCTCTAGAAGATTATTCTTGTGCTTTTGATGAGACCAAGTGTTTTTGAATTCTCATCATTTGGAGAAATGATTAGTTTTGGTAGAAACTTATTAATGGATGAAACTCTACATGAAGGTAAGTATATTTCTTATGTTTTTGTTCTATGTAGTAAATGAATTCCTCAAAATTATGGAAAGGAACGTAAAACAAAAATGTTTTTGGTTTACGTTTCCTACTAGGTAATCAAAGAACGTTTACCCACATCATATGTTTGGGATTTTCTTATGGTTAACTTTCTCCAAATCACGTTTTCTATCACTCTCCCTCAGAACTTGACCCTTTGTTTTCGCCTCCATGTCCATGTTTTCGTACATGGAATCCTAGTGTGGGTTAACTCGGGTGACCTTTGTACTTCCCTTTCTTTATTTTAAAGTAATAGTTTTACTGACTCTTTTTCCAATGTGGGACTTTCAATGAAATTTCAAAACCCAATTTTAAAAAATTTCGAGGACGCAATTTCTTAAGGGGGGAAGATTGTAACGACCCAAAATTTTGAATAAATCTTGTTTCCTAATTTTATGTGTTATTTTATTTTATTTTTATACTCAACAAAAATGTTTCATTTGATAACATGAGTATAATTAAAATGAGACCGTTGGGTTTTGACTGTTATATGACCATTGGTCAATATGACCGCTGGAAACTAAACGTTTTGATTATTGTCTCTAAATACAATTAATCTTGGTAAATTATTATAGAAAGAATATTTGATGGCCTCACCTAGTAGTCTTGGACCAATCGAAGCCCATCTAAGAGAACTTGGGAAGGAGGTATCACCACTGGGCTTTTCTCTAGACCAAACCCAAGCCGAACTTCATCGTGTGAAGCTATAACAGAATCGCCTTTGCGAGAAGTTCAAACTGATAGAAATTACTAGTCGTGTGATGTTGGTCGAGCCTCCCTCGGATTCTCTCAAATTAGCAAACCTTACACTTAGGTCCTATGCTGGTGTGATAAGGGGCTATGTAAGGAGACTGTAACTGCCTTGTGTAATCCTTGTTTTTAAATAAAAATTGGGATTTCTTCTTATGATTAAGTTTATGAATTTTCAAGTGTCCGGATAAATATAGTATGCATATTTTTGATGAATTTTAGAAAAAGGATATTTTAAAAATGTTTAGGGAAACCTTAAATAATTAAAAATGTGTAATGATTTTCAAAAAATGGTCTTCTACAATTATGTTCCGTATGAAATTAAAGTCTAATAAGATCAAATTGATTTTTGATGAATAGTAAATTAGGAATAGTGATATTATGATTATGATTAGTAATGTGTCCAAATGGATTAGAAATCTCACTTGAAGAAAGTTTTAATATAATCTAGGAACCTTGATTAAGTAATGTGATTCAATAAAATGGTTAAATAACGGTTTCATAAATTATTATTCAAGTATTAGTTTTTTTAGGTGAATAGTGTTTTTAAATTAAAAATTTAATTAAAAATATTTAGAAAATTATTTTTATAAAATGGATTTCATTTTTGATCTCAGAGCATCGATATTATGTTAATATAATTTTTGGGGATTTTTCTGAAAAAAATGAATTTTCAGTGAATAGCATATTTATTTAAAAATTAAATTAAAAATATTTAGAAAAATATTTTTATAAAATGGAGTTTATTTTTTAAATCAGAGAATTGATATTTGGTTAAGGTGAATTTTTGGGATTTTTCTAAGAAAGTTGAATTTTCAGTGAATAGTAGAAATACAGTTTTAGGGTTTCGGTATGTTTAATGACATCATAACTGTTTCATGATGATGTCATGAGATATTTTATTGGTTGGCCGACCAAAGGTGATTAATTATTGTATTGGGGGGCCATGTGGCCTAACTCCATGGTAAATACCATGGGAGAGCACATGGTTATGAGAAAACCACTTTTGAGGTGTCCCTTGGCCATTAATGCCTTGTACCCTCACTTTACCTATAAATACCAAGCCATCCTCTCATCCATTTCGACTCCCCACTCCCCCCAACGAATTTCTGGTCTCATTGCCTCCCAAGTAGTCCTCCCAAGGTGCCCCCAATCCCTCAAGGTCCCAACCTTTGAGTTTTAAGAGTTACGTTTTAAGGTAAGGGATCTGACCTCTCTCTTTCTTTTCAAGAAATATCTTTTATGAAATTTCTTTTATGCTCCATGTTATTATGTTAAATGATGTTATTTTATACTCCTCATACTTCCCTTTTCATGTTCATATAATGATAGATCCCCTCTTACTCTCATTATTTCGTTTTATGAAGTTTTAAGTGGCGCCATTAGGCTGCCGAAATTTTTGTAACGGATTCTTTCTCCCTTCTCATTTTTCAAGATCTATTTTAATGTAAAGTTTTTCAAGTTTCTTTTTATTATGTTGGGGTATGATCTCTAAATTTATCATACTTATATTTTATGATAATATTATTGGAGACCCCATTTGATCTCTTCAATTCAGTATTTTGAAGTTTTAAGTGGCATCGTTAGGCTGCTGAATTTTTAAGTGGTTCTTTCACCTTTCTCCTTTTTCAAAGTTCTAATTCCATGTCAAGTGTTGAATGTTCCTTTTTATTATGTTGGGTTATGATCTCTAAGTCTATCATAATTATATTTTATGTTCATATGATGAGAGAACCTATTTGATCTCATCAAATCATTTTTGTTCAAGTTTAAGTGGCACCGTTAGGCTGCCGAATTTCTAAGTGGTTCTTTCACCCTTCTCGTTTTCAAGATCTACTTTAATGTCAAGTCTTTAAAGTTTATTTTTATTATTTTGGGGTATGATCTCTATATATATCATACTGATCATTTCTGTTCATATGATTAGGGACCCTATTTGATCTCGTCAATCCATTTTTGAAAGTTTTAAGTGACGCCGTTAGGCTGCCGAATTCTCCTAAGAGAAATCTTATTTTTGTATCCCTTTCATGTTCTTCATTTCATATGGTACATCATTCAAATTTCATTACCATGTACTTAAATACTATATATTTTGTTCCCATACTATTTTATGTATCATTTTTGAGTGGGTGACCCATGTCCCCTCTCTTTTCAATGTTTTCTAAAACCATGTATCGTAGACGTTATGCTGCATAGTTTTCGTCTCAAAATGCCTCCCTCTTTATCTCAAAATTATTTTATGATTATTAATTGAATACTCAAAGCTCTTATTTATACAGGGGTATTCACATATATATCAAAATTTTCTATTTTAAATTCTGGGATTTACATACATGAAACCCGCTTTCCATTTTCCGTGGGTTTAAAGTGACATAATGGTCATGTCATTAAAGCAGTTTATAAAATGTTATGATAATGAAATGAAACCCATTTATTTTATGCTATATGGGTTGTTTATGAAATGATTGATGATGATATATGTGGATCACAAGATAATAAAGACATGTCATGGGTGCGCCCAGATATCGCTCTAATGCATTGGGTAAATACTTAATCTCTAGAGATGACTTTTTAGACTGATACCTTGGTTAATAACCTTGGTAATTTTTAATGACACCTTGGGGATGGACCTTGGTGAAACGAAATGATTGTCAATATTAAATGTTTTAGCCAAATCTTAAATTTATGAAAACTGTTATTTTTATTATGATATATCTCATGATTTCTTTCTCATGCCTTAAAGTTCTTTTCATGACCTTATTGAAGTATCTAAAGTTCACATGTAAAATGTTTCTATTGTTTCCCTTACCGGGACTTCTTCTCACCCTTTCTTTTGATGTATCTCCCCAGGTTATGAGATGTAGTAATGAACTTAGGATGAACATGAGGAGAATCCTTTCAAGTGTTTAAGAAGAATGTTTTATGTTTTCATGTTTTAAGTTCCTGGTTTCCAAGACACTAAACCTTAAAGATCCTCGGTTTTGTAAAATGTAATGAAAGTTTATGTGATAAGAAGGAAGGATGATATATTTAAGGCTGTAGAAAGTACCATCTTCTCAATGCTAGGAACCACTCAGTTGATGCCAATTGGACATAGACACTATTGCTACAGGAGGTCTATCAGCCATATTATATCTAGTAGAAGATACTCGGTGTAAGAATTATATAAGTTTAAATATATTTATATCCCACCAGCCAGCTGGTGAAGCATACTGTCCAACCAATGGTGGTAGAAAAATTCTGAAAAAGCTCAGTACTCTAGTGGATTCCAAAAGTTTATGTAATACCCCATTATGAACCAATTGGTTCATGTTAGGGTTCCACATGGCCTTAGTAATGCCCTACCGTGAACTCGATGATGCTGACTAGTAGTGATGGTCTCCAATGAACCATATGAAGAATACACCCTCCCTCAATGTTCAATAAATTAATTAATTAAATAACCAAATTTATAATAATAGACAACTAGATTAAGTGAAAAATAAAAATATAATCCATGTGGTATAATATATTATTATAGGTATATATATCTAAAAACTAATCAGGGATCCAAGGTATGAGGTAAGGCCTATAAAAAAGCAACAATATACATATCACTCATACTCCAACTAGAAATGTCCACATCCTTTTGTACCCCCTACTCAATAGTCCACTATATAGAACTTCTGATTCATTGAATACCTAGTCATGGAATCTGCAATATCGCCAAAATTTATGAGTAGGTTATGAGTACAATACTTAGCGGGACACCATCAACGACCCTTAACATCCGGGGATAAAAAATATAAGTTCATTCCATAAACATAAACATGGTAATTATATTAATAACAATATATATATATATATATATCATGATAACACAAAAAATATGTTGGGTCCTTATAGGTCTATTCTATATGATTCATCCTTATGATAGTAGGAACATGGCTCGACCTACTTTAACACCATGCTAGAAGGTACATCAGGCATCATTCCAACACATTTCCTCAGTTAAATATAAAAAAACCATGTGAAAAATCCTTCCAACTGGAAAATACCAAGTATATAATAACCAATGATTGGAACATCCTATTCAATTGATATCTCAAAATCTTTTAACGTACCGACCAATTTCTAACACACTCCTCTTGGTAGATATCACTGATGTATGTGACACATTCTGATAACTGGAATAGCCCAAGTATATGCCAACAAAAAAAATGTAACATCCCACTTGATGGAACATCCAAATATTCTCAAACTAAATGTTTAGATATGAAATATAGAATACCATCACATGTGATACAATGTGAAAATAATAGTTCAACATCACATCTGTACAAGTAGTATTGAAATCATCGTAATCCATATTCAAGTAACATAAGAAAAGGTCAAGGATACACACACACATGTATCATGTGGTTGAGAATCAAACATAGGTTTTTCAAGGACACACTCCCACACTAAAAATCATGAAAATTACCTATATAATACATGAACATAGGTTAAATACTAACTAAATTAGTGTTTTTTTATAAAAACCACCATGGTTCATCTAGGAACTTTCACCCAAATCACGTCCATGTGTTAATTAGCTCAAAAAACTCTATAGGGATTCCTATAAATGAATCCATCAATTTTATTTCCTAAAGAAATAAACTATCACCTATGATAATCAATTATATTTCCATAATTATCCAACAATATACTTGAAAATTCCATATTATCCTTCTCGATAATTCCCAATTATTTAATAGAGAATCAATCTTATTTCACATGTGATGATAGTTTCAAATTCCAAAATAATTCCCAAATTATTCATTTTAACAATAGAATTTTCTAAACATATTCTTTTGGAAATAATAATTATAATTTTACATGTGAAAATATTATCTCTCACTAGAATAATACTAGTTTTCCATGATAATTATTATTTATTATATAATTTTAAGTACAATATTATTATTACTCAACAAATACTTTTTCAAATACTATCTGAAGATTAAGAAATATTATTTTGAATTAAATAAGGAAAAAATATGTAGAATGTATCCCTTTAGAACAATATATTAAAAAAAATATGAGAGAAAATGTGTTTTAACAGGCCTAGAAAATTATAGAAGAGCCTTGTTTATTCAAAGAGGACTTATCAGATTAGGGAAAAAAGAGTTCAATGATTATTAGTATCACGAGTATATTATAAACCTAAGTCTATAAGGATAAGGTATTTTAAAATATCACTTCCACATTCGATTTTTCTATATCGGAATCCCTTTAATTAATTTCATCATTTTAAAAAAATGTTTAGAACCATAACAGTAATGCCAAAAATTTAATTAAAAATTTAGTTTTTCTTTTACTAGAATATTCAACAGAGAGTGTTTAAAACCTTCCATAAAAGGTTTTCAACCATTAAACAAGTAAATGGAATTAATTACCATGATTTTAGACTTCTAAAATCATAAAAAATGGTTAATGATGCATTTTGGGGAGAATTAATGAAGAAAATAATTTTTTAAAAGAACTTTTCCCATAATAGGAACTGCGTATGGGTGACCTGGTTTACCTACATTCAACTCAAATCACGTACATACGGTTTAGAAATTTTACCATTAAGAGGTTCCCCTACCCTTATACATCCTTTGAAACTCAACAGGCACCCTTAGACAAGGCCACACTTTCCCTTACTAGGTATTAGAAAAAATCACTTACATTTATGTGATACATGGACTACCATTACACAAGCATTAGACCAAATGGTTTACCCTTAAAAAACTAAATATTTTCCCTTAAATGAGATTATGAACCCTTATATAGTGTCTGATACCCTTATAAAACTCTGGAGGTGCCCTTTTACATCACTGTCTACCCTTAAATAACCATAATAACTTCAAGGTTAGCTTTACACAATGACTCCATTCCTTTATGTAACACATGGGATTAGTTTTTTACCCTTATGTAAGTTAGACCTTACCCTTAAAAAGTGCCTTGAGTACCTTTACAAAGTGAATTAACTATATTGTTACCTTTATTTAGGTCACACCTCAAACTTACACAACATTTGGAAAAAGTATTCTACCATTATTCATCCTAAGGAAATCATATTTACACTTATGCAACACTTGAAAATGCCCCTATACAAAAATGAAATACCGTAAAACCCAGAGTATGGGTGATCTTTTTATTAAACAAACATTTTCATATAATAAATATTATAAAGTACAAACTAAATAAGATTAAATATCATTTAAAATTTAATGATATTATAGTTTAATTCAACTTTGTATGTGGATTAATGACTAGGAAGAATTCTTGAATATTCCTAGACTTTTTTGAGGATATAAATAGAGGACCTTTGAGTATTGGATGAAAAAAATGTAATGAAAAATTACTTGTATTATGATACTAATGAATCAAAAGTGATCATAAAAACCCATCCCATATATATCTCCAAATCTTAAACTCAATTCATAATCTCTTGGTCTCTCATCCCTAACTCTCTCATATTTTTAAAAACCATTTTGAGAGAAAAGGGATCAAAATTATAATGGGTTTGTGCCAATTAAACCTACTTTCAGTTCCCATCATCTTCTATAACAGATTTCTTATAGAAAAAAATAAAAAATAAAGGGGTATCGGTGCTTACTACCATAAAAGGGTGGATGATTTTCTTAATACAACAACCAAAATGAAATAGGGTATTAGTTTCTTAATCACCTATAGAATCAACTAAACATTAATATATAAAACCTCAAGGAATTAGGGTAGGCTACATAGGGTATTACATTGAGCTTTAGTCTAACTCCTATATCAAATATCACCTATATTTACTTTTTTCATCTAGTTTTTAATATTCACATAGATACAAAAAAATTACATCAATATTATTTTATTATACCACTACACTTATGTAATCCAATACATGGATTGATTTGTTAATGTCATTTTTATATTTGATACCATCAATTAATCAAATTTTAATACATGAATATTTATTCCTATACAATGAATTGATCAAATAATGATATCACATAATTCATATAATTAATGTTTATTTTTTTGAATCAATTATTATAATTTTAATTTCCAATGTGATTACTCATGTTAATCATGTAATTTTTTATTTAGTTATATATAATTTTCTAATGGAAATTCACCCATTCCTTTCTAATGTACGTGAATAACCCTCAATATTTTTTGAATATAGGTGGGATTTTCCCATATTGTATATTTATAGTCCAAAATTACACTTACTAAAAGGGAGTAATAAAGTGGTTGTGTGGGGTTGAACCTACGAGGACTACTAGCAAGTCAAAAACCGATCCAAAAAAACCATTGGAATTACTCCTCACTTTCAATTTTCAAGTGTGGTTTTAACTAAGATAGTGTATTTTTGATTTATGTAAGATAATAAGGGAAGGGTTCGAGGTCAATTTCAGGGTTCTTGAAAAAATACAATCCTAGATTTACCTTTGTATAGTCTAATGTCTTAGGCTGCAAATAAGTGAAAGAGTCACCAACTAGTTTCGTTCAATCCAATTAGATCTACCTATGATACAAATATTCCATGGTCTGGGTATAACTTCCATCCTAGGGGAATTATTCTTGGATTCTATATAGAAAGCATCACATGCTTATTTTCATAGTTTTTATGAACTCTAATTATGTTAGGTTTGTACAGTAACACTTCCTGTTGATAAGGTTGTTTAAAAGAATGTAGTAAAAATTATTATTAACTGAATTAATATCCATAGGGTTACCAAGTTTCAACATAACGATTCATTAGTGTTTGAAACACCCCAAATCTTGACCCATAACCCTAGGGGGATTAGTGGTGAATTATGGAGATGATCAAAATCAAGGAAATATTTTGGATGTTGTGCATAACAAAACAATGTTGTAAAAAACAGATCCAGGATTAAATCATAAAATAATCAATGTTAAAAATTATAAGCAAACAAAAATAAGATTAAATACCTATTATCAATGAAGAGACAATGTAAAATGAGAAATATAGAATATAAAAATATGAAAAAATCAAGAGATCACTATGAGTAAAGAAAATTGAAGAATCATGCAAGCTTCGATAAAGAACAAAAAGAAGTTAAAGAAACAAATTTCAGAAATGAAAATGGTATTTTAATGGATGAAGAATAGGTAGTGAATGACTAATAACACACAAGGATTCAATTAAATAAATATATATTTGAAATAAATATCATTCATAATAAAAATTAATGAAACTAGTATAAGTAAAACCATAAAAGTAAAATAGTGAGAATCTTTAATGCACAGTGGGGCACATGAAATATTAATAGGCCCAATATGTAAATGAATTGTAATTCATGCACGTTGTGTACTAGATTAAGTCAAATTGGTCCCTAAATATTCTCTTAATGTAAATTGGTTGCATTCCATGTATTTTTTATCCAATTTTCTCATTAAATAATTAATTTGTATCTTTGATTTGGTGAGGCTTTGAAATTTCCACATCATGAAACATCCTCTTGTTTTTATGTGTTTCACTTTGTGTGGGATTATAATATTTAAATTATTCACATATTTTATTTGATTCAGACATAGTATATTGTCCCCAATTAATTAATGTTATTCATAGGTTGGTTTGAGGACTTTTAGGTATGTTTGGAATGAGGTCTACAAGTCAGGTATGTGATACACAGTGTGTAACGCCTATTCTTGACACTTTCTCAACATTTCTTTATTTAAATATATAGTTCCTAATTCCTACAAAAAACAAAGCAAAACACAGTTCATTATCAAATAATATATGAATAAACAATAAATAATCAAACCAAATATATATATATATATAATTTATGCTTATGAAATTTCCCCACAAATGAATAATTACATATCCTAAAATAAAAAACATCTCAATATGGATTAGAATATGAATAGTTTTTGAAATAAGAAACAATAATTACAAGTATAAATATAAAACTTTGTCTAAGAATAAAATGTCAATTATTTATAGTCAATCCTTCAAAAAAATCAATCATTCCTCATAATTCAGTTCTTTATCAAGATTCTTTATTATTTTAATTTTAATTTAATAACTCTTCCTTAAATTATATACCCATTTTTTTATTTAACTCTTGTTAAATTTTCTCTCATCACTTAAGAAAAATTTAATTGTAGTTATGCTAATACCCTGAATACATGTTCCTAACCATAGGCTTTCATTGGTTATATTATGGTCACATCATAAATATAATTACAAAATCATTCATGAGGGAATCAATAAAAAGGTTTCAAATGGATCTGAGCTACATGAAGGTTGTAAGAAAGTAAAAATCAATCTCAAAATGAGGAAAATATATAATTTGTAGTTCATGATAAATGAAAATAATGAAATGATGTAACTCCTTTAAGATAAAAAGGTTTCCATGCTCTAAACTACTGAAAGTAGATCCAGGAATATATCAATAAGTATTAAAAATGTACCTCATTAATCTATTTATAATTTATTTTTATCTATTTTTTTGAAATTCATGTTCAAGATAGATCTCACATCCTTCCCTTGAGCACATATAATCCGTTAGAGGATTCATTAATCTGGAAATGGTGATTTTGACCTTCCTAATACAAAACACAGAATTTTGTCTTACCTTTTAATTTTATTTTTTAAAAGGAATAGAGAATGAATAAATTTCCAAAAGTAATAATGGATCACATAATATCAGTAGAAAACGTTCCATAGTATATCTCTTAAAAAATAACATCTCATGTCTATCAATAGTGAAACCCACAACACTTGTTTTAAGGATGATCATGCATAATAATAATAGTATTATAGGAAGGGATAATTAGCTTGATATGGATCCATCCTAAATCAGTAATTCACATATACTTCTGGATAAAAAAGAAAAAATGTAAGGTAAGTCTCAAGAAAAGGTTTCCAATAAAAATTTCCTCAGTCATAGTAAAATTTTATTTCATCACTCATAACATTAATGAGATCTTAATAAATGTTTTATAAGATTTATATAACCTAGGTGTCTATTTAGAAATATGATCAAAAAAGAATATGAAATATTTTCTACATAATCCTATTAAGAATGAGAGTATACAAAAATAATGGAAATCATTCAGGGTATAAAATCAAGTAAGAATTCAATCAAAATAAATTTAAAAATTATCAATTCAAAATAAATTACTAAACTCACCAATCATGATAAAATATAAATAGGGGTAAAACATGGATTTAAACAATTGAAAACCTATATATGTATTTTATTTAAATTGGTATAATAATTATTCATGTTTATAGCATTGTTTTAGTGAAACAAATCTCATAGATAAATGAAAATAAGAAATAATCAAATTTTATTGACAATAATGCTCTAGAAAGACCTCCATATATAAAATAAGATAGTGTCTACACTATAGTGGAAAGTATCATGCGAGAAAAATGACATATATGAACTAGAAAAAATTAAATGGAAACTTGATATTAATTTTATGGAATCAATATCTCCCTATATTGATTGTCATTCCATGGGGAATCTTGGTGGATGATAATTTTAAATTGGAATACTATCATTGTTTTTTAGAAATATTAATCCCACACTAGATTAAACATTTTCACACATGGTTCAAACACGAATAATGCTGTAAAATGGGTAGGTGAAAAAATGAATAGTAATGAAAAAAGTCTCATATATAAAAGTATATAGGTGAGTATAATGATATTTCAAAATTTCCAATATATAAGAAAAATATTAAAATTATTAATGCATAGATTCTATGAACATGACTGAAAATATGGAAAACAAAAAATATGGGTTGCATCCAATAAATAATTTACAATTTCAATGGTATCCATATAGATGGAGAAAAGGATTAAATTATTTCATCCATCTGTTAATATGTCTATTAACACCTATGGGAATTGGTTGATGTGACATCAAGCTCATGAGGACTCTTGGATGGGTTTACCACCTTAGGAGTATAGTGAGAATTAATCTCATGTGTTAAAAATAGAATATGTGCTCATCATGGTGGGGGTCCCTTTTAAGGATAGATCTCTAGTGAGAGAACCTCAAGTTGGTTCCAGATGTTAGCTATATGTGGAGTCATCTAATGTAGGAGAGACGATGGTGGTGGAATATACGTATTAATGACCATGGATGAGGTGGAAGAACTAGATATGTCTAAAGTAATTTAATAATAAAATAAAAAATAAACCAATCATTAAAGAATGAAAAAACTATATCCCGTGTATATTAATAAATAAATGATACATTAGTGAGAAATGGAATGCAACTAGTATATGTAAAATGTGGCCAAAAAATAGTTCAAGACATAGAGAGGATATTGAGATATAACTAATTAGTAAATTAAAAATTTTCTATGTATACATTAAGATTCTCCTCCCAAACAGAGGGTCCTTGAAACTGGAACATACAATCTATATCAGTGATAGAGGAAGGGGCTGGAGGAATAACCATTGTAGAGGGTTCCATGGTGTTGATAGTGGTCATAGTGGATAGTTGAGGTATGATGATTATCCAGATAGTATTCATGTGTTTGGAATCAGGGTCAATGAAACACTCCTCAGAAGATGGAGTAAGGTTTGGGTCCTCAACCTGACATGCTTTCTGTACTAGAAAATTATGTAGCTCTGCATGACGTATGAGATCTAAGGGTAGGTAGGTTGGGGTGTTAGAGGTTGGAAGGGTATATGTAGAAGAAGGACCAACAGAAGCTAGTGTATGGGATGTGGTATTGGCTGGTATAGGGGAGCGGTAGTGAAAAAGGGAGATTGACGAAGGGAATGTTGAAGCAGTGGAAGACCTGGTACATGTTATCCAGCATACACTAGATAGCTTTCAATAAGTCATATTTCATAAATGAGGTGGAATTGGGCAGGGTAGGTCTAGTGGTGATGGTGGTAAAAATAGGGGTTGTGGTAATAGTGGTTGGTGGTATGAAAGAGGTGGCATGGGAAGAGGTTGTGGTGGAGTTGGTGGTAGTGGTGATATAATGGGCATGATCAGGAGAGGGCAGAGTGGATGGGACAACCACTTGCTGAGGTGGCGCATCGTTAACATGCTCTATATTTGATGGTTCCCGTTATTAGATTTCATTTTACTTCATGAGAGTCCCCATCTTTTGGACCAGTAGAAGAGAGATTCCCTCTACTGGGATGAGGTATGTGTGAGACTTTGCGACCTCAATGTCACCAAGGTACCTATCCTAATGAGTGATGAAAAATCCACCCATCAACGTGCCATGGGTCCATTTCTCTAAAATTTGATAGAACTCTCCAAACCATCTAGCCATGTTGATAGATGGTATTCCCATATTTGACGAGAGAATAAGGACCTTTATCTGGATGACCCCCTTGTAGGCATCAATATGAGGCATCCAAGAATTATTAAGGTCCTTATGTAAGATATGAAGATAACCATGGATCACAATGATATTCATGGTGTGAGGATTATGGACTCTCCACTTGTATGTATATAATGGACCATATTCAATTAGACTCAACCTCATTAGGCTCAATCTAAAATTTGGATATTTTATGGGATTAGAAAAAATTTGTGGAGTAGATGCTAAGAAAAACATAAAAATCTCATAGTCTAAGATCCTAGGTCCAACCTCTAAGTATGAAGTGAAAAAAATTGATTCCCATAAAAAAGGTGGCCATGAAATTGAGTAAGAGCTCCTAGTAACTCTCCACTCACACCTATATGACTGAGTTTAGGTGTAGGAAGTCCATGAGGTGAATGACCTCATTGTGAATGTGAATGTGCTCCAGGACATTGTGGTCCAAGGTGTAGTTTATCCACATTGTATTGACATGGAGATGGACCAAGTGAATCTGGTTTGCAGGGTCAAAGAAGTGGAAGAAAGTATTAAGGTGAGGGAATTTATGGGCTTATGATCCATTGGGGGATGATTGGGAGTCTCCCAAACATGAAGAAGTTGTATTGTAGGAATTTGAAGATGAGAATTACAGATCTATGGGTGGTGTAGGAGGTATGAACCTCCACCACTATGGTGGAAGAGGTGTGTCCTCACACTCGGGTGTGAGGAAAGTTGGCATGGTGTGAAAGGTTTTCATTCAGACCATTTTAAAAGGAGGGAAAGGTGTATGATATGAGATGAGGACGTGCCAATTTTGTGATAGGGAAGTGATGATGGCTGGTGAGGGTGTAACGACCGAAAAAATTATTAATGGAAATTTCTATTGGTCTATTTAAATGTCTTCTTATGGTTATGTCAAACGTATGCACTTATTTTGTGTTATGTTTTGGATTTTAAAATACCGTTATGAATTTTTACCATTGCTAATATATTCATTGAATAGTGATCACATGATCAGTATAAATATAGGGCTTCAAAAATCCAATTTACTCAGAAAAAAGAAGTGATGGCCTTATCCAATAGACTTTCCCCATATGAATCCCATTTATCAGAGCTCAGAAAGGATGTGTCACCATTGGGATTCTCTCATGACCAAGACCAAGCCGAGCATCAACACGTTATGCTTGAGTGGATCCGACTATGGGAGAAGTGGAAGTTAATAAAGATTACCACCTGAGCGTTGTTATCTGAGCCACCCCAAGAGTCTATCACCATCACACAACTTACCCTTTGGTCTTATGTCGGTATATTAAGGGGATTTTTAAAAAGACCCTAGTACAATGATTTGGTACATTATTCTTTTAGAGATAATATACATTCTTTTTATTACTGTTACTTTATAAATAGTTTTTGAAGAACAAATAGTATTTTTAGTTAATATTCGACTAAGAATTCTATTTTGATGAATTGATGGATTATTGGATTAAATAATATTTTAATAAAATATTATTATAAAATTAATTTTTATTAAATATAACTTATTTTATAATTTTATGAATGAAATTGTAATTTTTTATTATGGTTTGAAAGAAGGATTTGTCAAAACCCATGAATTTTCGATAAATGTAGGGTTTTATTTTGAAATTAAAAATTCACTTATTTATAAAATTAGTTAGATAAAATTAATATTATTTTATGAATCAGGATGTTGAAATTATCCAACGGTGAATTTTTCATAATTTTCCGATACAATCTAAATTTTGGGTAAAAATTAAATACTGTTTAAATATATAATGTGTTTTATGACATCATAATGACTCAATAGTAAGGTAATAAAATACTATAAACATTATGTTCAGACAATATATGTTTTAAAATTAAAATAATGTGATTTTTGGTTCTTTTGATTTATGTTACAATGCTTTAGTGGACCCTTCAAAGCTTATAAAACATTTTTTTCTTTTTTAATTGATTTCCTTGAGAGTCTTACTCACCTCCACATAAGAAACCCTATAATTTTCAGAATTTCGTCCATTGGCCTCATAAAATGTTGTCTTCCACTCCCCTTTGGCAAAAGCCATGGGCTGGTTTGTGGTTTTGATTAGTTTAATGTGAGGTGTCCCAAACAAAAATAATAAATAATTCCCTCTCATTTCTTATATAAACCCACCCAAGATCCCACTTCCTATGCACTAAAATCCTTTTTAGTTCAACCAACCCCTAACCTCCTTTCTCTATAATCCCCCAAGGTGTCTTAATCTCCCAAGAAGCCTCTCTCAAGCCTTCCCCAAGCATTTGGGATCACACTTCCAGGTAAGGGATTTCTTCTTTTAAAATTTTTGTCCAATTTTCATTATGTTGACATTCCCTTTTTTCAATTAAAAATGTTGGGGTATGATTTTGAACCTCCCCATACTGCATCTTTATGTTTGGATGATGGGATACCCCTTTCTCTCTAATTAATTCCTCCCATGTACACCTGTTACCTTGCTTAAATTCTGTGAGGGATTTCTCTCCTCTTTTACATCCAAGTAATTCTTTGGTATTGTGCATCTAAATTCCATTATGTTTGTTGTGACATGTATCGATATGACCCCCTTACTGTCCATTTCATGTAAATATGATGATATACCGATTTCTCTCTTATCATCCATTTTCATGAATCCTTATGTCACACTGTTATGCTGCTGAAATTGCACAACATTTTTTTCAACCAAATATCATTGTGTAGTGAATACCATACCCATGTCTCTATCAAGGGTATTCACCTTTATACACATATACATATTGAATGGAAATTTCATGTATTTATTCCACATTACTTAATCATGTAATAACTTATTATGTTGATTGATTCCATGTTATATGATACACGTGGCACACTCTTGAACGGAATGAAATGTTTTAGAAGGGTTCACCCTGATAGCACTCCAATGCATTGGGTAAAGTATTGTATCATGATACGTCATGCGCAATGAATGTGGAATCATGATAATTCAAGTGAAATAAGGGTTTACTCATGCTTCTTGTGCAATGAGGGTTTAATCATGCTCCATGAGCAATGAGCCTTGGCTCTTGCTAATTCCATGATTGTGTTATTTCCACATTTCCATGTTATGATTATCATTATTTATCAAGACTTTATGTTCATGTTCCTATTGTTCTCCATTGATATGCCTATTGTCTAACATGTATTGTAATCCTCATGTTATTCCTCATTTACTCCCTTACTAGGCTTCATAACTCACCCTTTTCTTATACATGTCCTCAGGTTATCCCATGCAATGCTAAGTACGAGGGAATGTAGTGGTCATGTAAAAAAAGTTTTCAATAAAGATGTTGTGTTTCATGTTTTAAGATGTTATGTAATGTTCCTAAGCCCCAAATACACTATACCTCTAAATATTCTATGTTTAATCATGAGATATGTTTTTAATAAATCATGTTTATGTGTTTAATAAAGAGAACAGTTGTCATAGTTGGTATCAGAGGATAGGTTTAGTTATTTTTTGGGTTAATATTAGAAAATCCTAGTGAAGCCTTAGAGACAAGGCTAAGTATAATGAAAATATCTTTAAGTTTAGATGGGTATTGAGTAAGTGTGTTTTTTAGAAAATACATCCCTTTCTGGGTATGAGAAGGTAGTGGCAGCTCTGGAACAAATGTACCCAAGGGTGGAAAACACGAAAAGGAATTTCGGGCTTGACCCTGAGGTATCCTTGTACACGAAAATGGGGCTGGCTGCACTCATGGTTATGACACTACCAGGGGATATGCATTGGTAATTTCCCAAGCTTAGTATGAACCATTATTAAGGGAAATAAAAAAATCCCTTTAGAATATATGTTGGATAAAATCGATTGAAGCCTATAGATTCATAATTTATGGAAATAAAAGCTGTTTATAAGTCATCAGTTTGGTTATTGGATTACCCATTTGGTATTACCCCTAACTTTACTTTTATTCTATCCAGTGGCTGGTAATAGGATGACAGAGGCTAACAACTGATGTGCAGTTTAATTTCATGATTGTGCTAATGAGATGCCCAATCTGATGGGAGAATGAATCGTAAACTTTGTCATGGTTCTCTCTCAGTTAACTCATGCTTTGAATTGAAACATGATTCAAGAGGAACATTCAACCCCCCTAAGAAATAACAAGTTGCTATCAAGAACTCCCTGAGATAAAGGCCTCATAATTTTAAAGGATCATCCAACCCCTCAATCACTGATCAATGGATCAAATCTATTGAAAAGACCTCTATCCATCAATGTTTTTAACAAGAGACGGTTCTTTTGGCTGATTATTGTATGGAGGGTGAAGCTGATAAATGGTGGACATTGATCAAAAATATGATGCTCGAGGAGGAGATCGAGGCATTGAAATGGAAGGATTTCTGAAAAATGGTTTTTGATACAAAATTTCTGCGCACCCTCCGACATAATATGGAAAGGGACTTTCTTTCCCTCAAGAAAAACAGATGAAGAATCTGTCAGTGTGTACGAGGAAAACATCACAAGGCTGGAATGATGTGCCACCAGCTTTTTCATTACCCTTGAATACAAGGTTGATCTCTTCTTTTTTGTGCAAAATCCTATCCAGCGGAAATCCTTAATGTTCCGTGACATCAACAACTATGAGGAAATTGTTCAATGTGCCCTCCAGATCGAAATGGAGATCGGCGAATCCTAGGGGTATCATGGGGATAATAAGTGTAAGGTGGACTTCTATTCTGGCAGTCTGATGGATAAATCCAATGGTGCTAATAAAATCCAATACCCCACTTTCCAAAGACGTGGAAAAGAGCACCCCAAAAATTTCATGAAGGGGATGCAGAAATGTTTTAGTTGTGGAAGAGAAGGGAACCTATCTATTAATTGCCAACAAGAAAAACTCATAGCTGCAACAGACGAGAGGAATGGTCCATTCGACATTTAACACGTTGTTCATTACTTCAACTACGAATTACCCATGTATCGTGAAAATCAGTTCCCTAATCCAAGGGTTTTCGGAGGCAACCAACAACCTCCACGGCAGAAAGGGCGATGTTTTTCAATTACTACAACCGATGTGAACCCCAACAATGAAGTGGTGATAGGTAAACTAGTCATTCATTCAATATTAGTGAACATAATTTTTGATTCATATTCTATGCATTCTTTTGTATCCCAAAAGTTTAGTTAAACAATCCCAACACCACCAAATATCATGGAATTAAAGATGCCAGAGAGTACGACAAATAAAAAATCATTGAATCCCATGAATATAACTCCTCTCATGTCATAATTGGTGTATTGAACTTCCTTGAAAACCTCATCATACTCCCTCTTGTGTAATTTTATTCAATTCTTGGCATGGATTGACTTTCCTTAAATAGAGCCAACATAAATTGCCATGAGAGGGAAATCACTCTCCATGTAGAGAATTGACCCCTGATTCTATACAAGTTAAAGGAGGAAGATGAATATTATTTAGCTCCATTATCTCAAGCGTGGATATTACTTCTATATGAGCACAAATATCTGGCTTAGTTGATTGATTCTAAGGAGGAAACCATTCTTGAATACATACCTATTTTGAGGGAATTTGCTAAAGTGTTTCTAGAGAAATTGCCTGGTCTTCCTCCTATAAGAGATGTTGAATTTTCAATGAGCCTTATTCATGGGGAGTTTCCAATATCAAAGACTCTGCATAGAATGGCTATTTGGGAGATTGAGGAGCTGAAGAAATAAATAAATGAGAATTTGGACAAAGGGTTTATATGCCCAAGTGCTTCACCATGTGGTGCACCACTCCTCTTCATCAATAAGAATGATGGTTCAATGCACCTTTGCATCAATTGTCATGAGCTTAACAAAATCACGATAAAGAATATGTATCCTCTCCCATGAATTGATTAATTATTCAATCAACTATGTGGAGAACAGTAATTTTCCAAGGTAGATTTTCGGTCTAGATATTATCAAGTAAGGGTGAAGAAGGAAGATATTCCCAAGACTAATTTTCGTACAAGGTTCGAGCACTATGAATTCATAGTAATTCCTTTTGGACTCACAAGTGCTCCTACAATCTTCATGAACATGATGAATATATTCTTTAGAGATTACCTCAACAAATTTTTGGTAGTCTTTATAGATGATATTCCAATATACTCCATAACCAAGGAGGATCACGAGGAGCATATAAGAAATGTACTAGAGACCTTGCGAAAGGACAATCTCTTTTCATAGTATAGCAAGTGTGAGTTTTGGTTGAAGGATATATCATTCTGGGGACATATCATCACAAGAAATGGGATATCTGTGGATCCCACCAAGACAATGGAAATAGAGGGATGGTCGGGGCCAACATCGGTAATAGATATACATAGCTTCTTGGGGTTAGCAGGATATTATCGACGATTTGTGATAAATTTCTCACGATTGTGCAACCCTCTTACCAATCTAACTACAAAGGGAGTAATGGTTTCTTGGAGTGATGAATGTGAAGAATGCTTCAAGGATTTGAAAAGGAGTCTTATCACTGCTCCCATTCTCACTTTACCCACAAGTGGAGATATTTTTGTGGTATTCAGTGACTCTTCGAAGAAGGGCCTGGGTTTTTTGTTCATGTAAAATGAAAAAGACATTGCCTATGCTTCAAGGATATTGAATATTCATGAGAAGAATTATCCAACACATGATCTGGAGTTGGCTGTGGTGATCGTCACTTTAAAAATTTGGTGGTATAATCTCTTTGGGGAGAATTGTTAAATATATACGGACCATAAAATCCACAAGTTTATATTCACCAAGAAAGAGTTGAACATGTGCCGATAAATATGGTTAGAGCTGATCAAAGACTATGATTGCTCAATCCATTACCACACTGGTAAAGCGAACAAGGTGGTGGATGCTCTATGTTGAAAGGATCCAATGATTCTATCATTGATGAGAAATAAAAATGATCCAAAATTCTTAGATTTGATGATGATAGACATGGGGATCATAAATAAGGGAACATCATCAATCCTTTAACAAATGATTTCTCAACTGTCTCTTTTGGTAAGGTTAAAGGTTGCTCAAAAAAATGATGTGGGAATTTAGAAGAAAGTGTAAGATATCAGAAAAGGGAAATCCTTAGAGTTCAATGCTAATGAAGAAGGACTTGAGAGATTTGGGAAAATACTATTTGTCCCATCATGTCCGGAGCTGAAGAAGGAACTTTTGGATGATGCATAAAGCTCTAATTTCCTTATTCACCCAGGAAACAAAAAGATATATCGAGATCTCTGAGAACATTATTGGTGGGATATTATGAAGAAGGCGATCGTTGAGTATACATCAAAGAGTCTGGTGTGTCAGCAAGTGAATCGAGAGAGGAAAAAGTATAAAGGGATGATGCAACCATTGCCCATACCAGCATGGAAATTGGAAAAAATCACCATGGAATTTGTCACCAGACTTTAAAAGACATCCAAAATGCAATCTGGGTTGTTGTGGATCATCTAATAAAGTCTGAACACTTCATTGCAATTTGGGAGAATTTCTCATTTGATCAACTAACACAAATACAAATCAGGGAAGTGGTAAGGCTGCATGGATTATGACTATCTATTGTATCTAATCGAGATCCAAGACTCACCTATATGATTTGGAATATTCTTCAACATGCTCTGGATACTAAATTGAAATTTAGTACGACCTATCATCCAAAAACTGATTTCCAATCTAAGAGAACTATTAAGACACTCAAAGATATGTTAAAATCATGTTCAATGGAATTTAAAGGAAGCTGGGATGAACATCTTTCTCTAATTGAATTCAAATATAATAAAATTTTCCACTCGAAAATTTGAATGGTACCTTATAAGACCTTGTATTGGAAGACGTGCAGAACACCGGAATATTGGGATGAAGTTGGTGAGCATAAGATGATAGGATGTGAAATGGTCGAAGAGATGATGGAGAAGGTGAAAACAATTCAGTATCATATCAAGGAAGCCCAGAGTCGACAGAAGAGTTATGACCATAACTGTCTTTGAGACCATGAGTTTAAAGTTGGAGACATGATATTTCTAAGCATATCTCCATGGAAGAAGGTCATGAGGTTTGGAAAGAAAGGGACGTTAAGTCCTATGTAGTTTGGCCCCTTCGAGATTCTTGACCGTGTCAGGGATGTGCCCTATCGACTAGCACTTGCACCTACCACGACCAAAGTAATGATGTCTTTCATTTATCCCTATTAAGGAAGTACATACCAGACCCTTCCCATGTACTCTCTTTAGAGGTAGTATAGGTAGAGGATGATCTTTCTTACGAGGATCAACCAGTGATGATCTTAGATCATAGATAAAATGTTCTACGAAATAACACAATGCCCCTTGTCAAGGTGTTGTAAAAAACCCACATGTTTGAAGAAGAAACATCGGAATTGGAAGAAGTGATAAAGCAGAGTTACCTGTATGTGTTTTAGAAAGGGAAAATGATATTTTTAGGGCATAATTTCTTAAGGGGGAAGATGGAAACGACCCAAAAAATTATTAATGAAAATTACTCTTCGTCTATTTAAATGTATTATTATGGTTTTGTAAAATGTAGGCACTTATTTTGTTCTATGTTTTGGATTTTAAACTAATGTTAAAAATTGTTACCATTGATAATATAGCCATTGAGCAGTGATCAAATGATTAATATGAATATAGGGCTTTAACAAGTCCAATTTACTCAGACAAAGTAAGTGATGGCCTTATCCATTATACATGCCCCATAAAAAGCCCATTTTTCAGAGCTCGGAAATGAGGTGGTGTCATTGGACTTCACTCTTGACCAAGAATAAGCGGAGACTGAACAATTTATGCTTGAGTGGAACTGACTATGGGAGAAGTGGATGTTAATAGAGATTACCACCCGAGCGATGTTATCCGAACCACCCCAAGAGTCTATCACCATCGCACACCTTACCCTTTGATATTATGTGAGTTTTTAAGGGGATATGTAACAAGACCCAAGTACTATGATTATTTAAATTATTCTTGTATAGAAAATATACATTCTTTTTATTATTGTTACTTTGTAAATTGTTTTTAAAACACAAATAACATTTTTAGTTAATATTCAACTAAGAAATCTATTTTGATGAATTAATGGATTTTTGAATTAAATATTATTTTAACAAAATATTATTATTAAATTAATTTTTATTTAATATAAATTATCATATACTTTTATGAATGCAATTTTAATATTTTATTATGGTTTGAAAGCGGTATTTTTCAAAACCCGTGATTTTTTTATAAATGTCATTTTTTTGTTTTAAAAGTAAAAATTCACATAATTAGAAAATTATTTAGATAAAATGAATATTATTTTGGGAATCAGGATTTTAAAATTATCCAATGGTGAATATTTCATAATTTTCTAAGACAGTCAAATTTTTGGGAAAAATTAAATACTGTTTAAATATATAATGTGTCTTATGACATCATAATGACCCAATAGTGATGTAATAAAATACTATAAACATTATGTTCGGCCAATATATGCTTTACCATTAATATAATGTAATTTTGGGTTTTTTTGGATTTATTTTACAAAGATTTAGTGCACCCTTCAAGGCTAATAAAACATTTTTTCTTTTTAAATTGTTTTCCTTGAGAGTGTGACTCACGTACACATAAGGAACCCTATTATTTTAAGAATTTCGGAAATTGGACTTAAAAATATTTTTTTCCACTCCCCTTTTTCAAAAACCATGGGTAAAAACCATGGTCTGGTTTGTGGTTTTCATTAGTTTAATGTGAGGTGTTCCAAACCTTAATAATAAAGAATTCCCTCTCCTTTCCAATATAAAACTACCCAAGCTCCCCATCCTCTTCACTCAAAGCCTTTGGAGTTCGACCAACCCCAGCCCTACTCTCACTAGAATCCTCCTAAGGTTCCCCAATCTCCCAATAAGCCTCTCTCAAGCCTCTGCCAAGCTTTTGGGATCACACTTCCATATAAGGGATTTATCTCATTTTTTCCAATTTTCATTAAGTTGTTATGCCATTTTTTCTCAATTAAAAATGTTGGCGTATGATTTAACACCTCCCCCATACTACATATTTTTGTTTAGATTATGGGAGACCCCTTTTGCCTCATTAATTCCTCCTATGTACACCTATTACCTTGATTAAATTCCATGAGGGATTTCACCCTCCACTTTTACATCCATGTAATTTGTTTATATTTTTCATCTAAATTCCATTACGTTTTTGGGACATGTGTCTATATGACACCCTACCTTCCATTTCCTGGAAATATTATGAGACAACCATTTCTCTCTCATCAACCATTTTCATGAATCCTTATGTCATGTCGTTATGCTGCAGAAATTGCACCACGTTTTTTTCAAGCCAAGATCATTGTGTAGTGAATACCATAACCATGTCTCTAACAAGGGTATTCAACTTTATGAACATATAAATATTGAATGGTACATTCATGTATTTATTCCACATTATGTAATCATGTAATAAATTATGATGTTGATTCAATCCATGTTATATGATTCATGTGGAAAAATTAGGCATGAAATGAAATGTTTAAGAAGTGTGCGCCCTGATAGCACTTCAATGTATTGGGTTAAGTGTAGTATCATGATACATCATGAAAAATTAGTGTTGACTCATTATATATTAAGTACAATGAGGTTTTACTTGAGCTTCATGTTCAATGAGGTTTCACTCATGCTTTAGGTGTAATGAGCCTCGGCTCATGCTAGTTCCATGTTTAGTGTTGTTTCCAAATTTCCATGTTATGATTATCTTTCTCTATAATGACTTTATGTTCATATTCCTCTTATGATCCATTGATATGAATATTTCCTAACATGTATTTTATTATTAATGTTATACCTTTTTACTCCCATACTATGCCTTATAGCTCACCCTTTTCTTATGCATGTCCTCAGGTTATCCCATGAAATTCTAAGTACAAGGGAATATAGTGGTCATGTAAAGAATGTTTTCAATAAAGATGTTGTGATTCATCTTTTAAGTTGTTATGTAATGTTCCTAAGCCCTAGAGACACTAGACCTCTTGAACTTTTATGTTGTATCATGTGATGCTTATGTAATAAATCATGTTTAAGTGTGTAATAAAGAGCAGGGTTGTCATAGAGGGGGTGTGACTTTAGGTGAGGGACCATAGGTGAGGGGGTTTTGGGATATGATCCTAGTGTTCATAGTAATTTAAAGACCCTAAAAACATAAATTTAATGTATTCATTACATGATATGTAATTCTTTAATTATTTATTTTTTTAGTTGATTTACATTTATATGCCATGTACTCATTACAAAATAGGTATATTGTTATTTGTGCCCCTTTTTGGACCAGAACCTCTCATTATAATTCTAGAATTCTTTAATCTACATAAAAAATAACTATCCTATTATGAATTACCATGGGTTTTCTCTGAATCATATCATTATTCATTTTATATAGATCGACTTTTTTTATTTTAGAAGACTTTAAATTCGAGTTGATACCCCTTGTATAATGTTTTTTTGAGATAGAGGGGATGAAAGGTGGGATAAAATCCCTTTTTTGATGTTCAGTTCAATTTTAATTTTTGTGAGAATTAGATCCCTTTTTAGTTGGAAGTGGTTTCTTATTTTCATTTTTACTAGTCACATGATCATGTATCTCATCTGCAAGATAGATGGTTTGAAAATTTAAGGCATCATCACTTTTATTAGTAGCCTTTTCTATATTGAACACAACCTTCTTTTCACCAACTATAAAAATAAATATCCCTATGATAAAATCATCCATCGCCTTTCTAGTGGGGATAAAATTGTCTTCCACGAATAATGGGGATATCACATTTTTCTTCCATATCTAGAATAAGAAAATGAAGAGGGAAAATTAATTTTAAAACTTTTACTAAGATTTACTTGAGAAAACTTAAAAAATTCTGGACTGAATGGTGAGAGAGTTGGAGCACCACCCTTATTGGATCCAATTCTCTTTGCCCAGCATATTGTAAACACTCACGACAATTATATTGATACTTTCATATAGATCTCATAATGTATTTTTTAAAAATATATGTCTTAATAATGCATGTAATTGAAAATAATCTAAGGTATCTCATTTTTGTAGGAAATTTCCATTAGACCATAGAGGATACTTCATTATTTAGAGAGTTGATTCCTAAGAGTTAAATTTTATTTTTTTAATTGAGTGAAATTCCATGAATAATCATGCATAAGAATGTACTTATGGAATAACCTCTTCAATAGGGATATTCATATTCAATTGTTTAAATAATTATAGGATTTTTTTATTTTGTTCATCAGTTTTACATGATTCTTCCATTTACGAATGAGGAGAGGTGTCTTGAATACTGGTGGTTCCTCATAGTCATTTTTATTTTTTGGAAATTCTTAAACTGCATATTCTTTAGATGGTTAAACCATTTTTTCTCTCCTAGCTATATTTATCTTATTATCTTAACTACTTTTCCTCAAATACATGGGTTGATGAAAATTTGGAACACTTCCCCCTTTTGCAATTATAGATTTATAATCTTCCCTTGGATGGTCATTGGTATTACTAGGCAAAGTACCCATTTGTCAATCAGATAAGGTATTTGAAATTTATAAAATTTTATTCTCCTAGTTGCATAGTGTAGCCTTGTGGGTTTTCATATATGTATCATGTATTGTCATCTTTTGTTCTGATCTCATCATGAAGGTGGTTATCATGCTTTCCATATTAGTTTACAGGGGTTGGGATTTATTGTTTGGTCTTTGTGGAGCTTACTAGAATTTTTTCTGTGGTGCTGGTGGAAACTATTGTGCTATAGGAAAGGGTTATAGGGATTGCTGCTGTGGTTGTGGAGATGGACCATATGGTGGGTACCTATGTGTCCCCTGATTTATTTATGGTATATGTAAATTACTCTGTTGAAAATAACATTGGTTTTTCAATGTCTATTGAGTCGGCCTCTATTGGTTGTTTTGTTATTGATAATTTTGGTGTTGCTGTAAATATTGGCATCATTTATTTTAATTGATATAATTATAATCTTCATCATGGGGTTCTTTTATCAACACCTAGTAGTCACTGTACAAATTAGGGCATATGCATGTCTAATAGTATTGAATATTAAATATTGGAGAAGGAATGGATTTTGGTGTTGCATAAAATTGATCAAATTCTAGCTTCTTTGTTAGGGACTCAACATGAGCTGCAAGGTGGGTTGCCTATTCCACTTGGTGAATTCCATGACGAGTCTATCCTCTATCACTTTTCCATATAATGTAATTGTGTTAAACCTCATCTTAAATTTCTTGGATGAATTTTGGTGTCTTTATAATTAATCCTCCATTAGCAGTGGCATATAACACAGTATGAGTTGGAGGATAATGTCCCTGGTATAAAGTTAGAAGTTGAATCAACACATCTAGTCTGTGATGTTGGAATTTTGATGTCAACTCCTTGAATCTATCCCATGCTAGATACACTAATTCTCCACCCTCCTGGGTGATGTTTTGAATTTCATTCTAGTGTCTCCAAGTTCAGATTAGTAGAAAATTTTTATCAATTATTTTCTTTTCTAATTCTCCCTAAGTCGTGAGTGACTCATGAGCTTGAATTTTAAGCCAATCCAAGGATATTTCACATAAAGAGAATGGAAAGACTCTTCATATAATGAAATATGATGATAATAATTGGTCCTGAAAGATACAAGAATCCCCAAGAATGTTCTAAATGTGCTTGTTGGGGTCTTTGATTTGAATCCCACCAAACTACCTCATATTCTGGATCTCGTGAATGAGTCCATGTTTGATTTACAAAGCATGTGCCTAAATTGGAGGTCAGATAGTGTTGGTGAAACCCCACTAATGGAAGGAGAACCACATCCCATAATAGCACGCTCCTACAGTGTTGGTCACTCAACCTAATTAGCAGGAGGTGTATACAAGGGGTATTAAAGGTGTGGAAACACAAAATTGTATCACTCAACCATTATGAATTAGTGATGTGTAATAATTGTTCTATTGATCTCAAGATCAAAAGGCAGTTTTTCTTATGTGTCTGTGATTTTGGAGAGAGACAGAGATCCTCATCACATGATGTAGTCAAGAAGAAAAAAAGAATGGGAGAAAGAGAAAGGACACAAGTGTGCTTGAAGGAGAAAATGTAAAAAAGGAAAAGGGGAAGGAGAATTATGAAAGGGCATGGGGTTAGACAATTCAGTGTATGATCCAAATATCACTGTGCCTTTGGAACAATATTCCCCAGAAACAACACCAAATATAACATTCCATCAAGTGTTTCTAAATCTATATAATCACGGGTCAAATTGGATATTTACAGTCCTAAAATTCTCTTTCTACAAGGGCATAGTAAAGTAGCATTGAGGGGTCGTACCCATAAGAACTACTCTAGGATAACAACCAATCAAACGAAACCCTTGGAAGGATTCCTCAATTTCGTTCTTTATGTGTGGTTTTAACTAAGAATATACATCTTTTATTTAAGGAATAAAACAAAGAAATAGATAAAACTCAATTTCAAGTATCTTTAGAAAATATAATCATAGATTTTACATGGGATGGTTCTATGGATTAGGCTGTGAAGTGGTCTAAAAGTTGCCAATTGGTTTTGGTCAAACCAATTGGGTTTACTTATACTATAAATATCCCATGATCAGGGTACATCTAGAATCCTAGGTGTATTACCTAGGCTTCAATGTAGAAAGCATCAGATGTTAATGCTCATTGTAATGATCAACTCAAATTATGTTAGGTTCGTTCAAATATAGTTCCCACGATCAAGGTTGTGAAAAATAATTTAATGAACAATTATTATTAACATAATCACTAGCCATATGGTTACAAATGTTCATTATACAGATTCATCAGATTTAGAAACACCACTACTCTCGACCCCTAACCCTAGGTGCATTACCCATGCATTGAGGTGATGATTAAAATTAGGGAAAAATTAACAATGCTTTGAATACTCATAAAATAGGTGAAAAAGAGACAATCGATGATTAAATCAAGAAAGAATCAATGAAATACAATTTTAAGAAACAGAAATTGGATAAAATACCTATTATGAATGAAGTGAAAATAGAAAATGAGAAATCCAGAATAAAAAAAAAGAAACAATCAATAAATCAACGTGAATGAAGAAAAAGTTAAGAATGATGAATGTTTTGGTTAATAACAACAAGCGGTGAAGGAAATATACATCAGAAACAAAAACAATATTGCAAAAGATGAATAAATGGTTAAAAATGGTTAAGAACTCACAAGGATTCAATAAAACAATGAAATGAAGGAATGATATCTTGTTAATAATGAAAATTATTGAAAAAATTAAAATAAAAATGAGATAAAGGGAAATAGTGTGCAGCTCTAGTCCATAGTGTAGTAATAAAAAAATTAATTGGCTTGAAACATACATGTAGTGTAAGTCAGGAATTTCATGTAGTAGATTAAGAGACTTTAGTCCCAACATATGCACATCATGTAATTTGGTTTCACTCCATGTATTTGAGATCCACCTTTTTATAGAGAATCAATTTGTATCTTTGGACATGAAAGGCTTCAAAATTTCCATGTTAATAAATCTATGCATGATGTGTATGTGTTTTACATTTCATAGGATTTAGATATTTGAAAACATCTTGTCATGTAGTTGATTCACTTGCAGTGTATTTTCTTCACATCATGAAATTGCTTCATGGGTTGGTCGGCAGCCTTACAGGTATAATGTGAATGAGGTCTATAGGTCACGAATGTGATATAGGGTGTGTAAATCCCATTCATTGGACTTTTCAAAATTTATTACTTTAAGTCCATATTTTCTAATTCACATAAAAATAAACCAAAACCCGGTTCATTATCGAATAATATATTAATAAACCTTAAATAAATGCATCCAATATATATATATATTCATCTTATCACTACATCATCGAATAATATTTTTGTGTAGGCCTCATAGAACAAGATACTTGTCATTTATATTTCATTTATATTAAAATAGGTGAATAATTATTGAATTACTAATTACATATTGTTCACTGTAATATATAACTTTAATATAATAATGTTCTAGAATCTTTTTCATAATGATAAGGGTTTAATAGTTCCTACTCTTATAATATACTTGAAATAGAATGATGATATTCTTAAACCTTAGTCGGTTAACATTTTGTAGTAGTACACATAATATATTAACTTTTTAGTGTGATTACTCATATGCATATTAGACTTCATCTCATTATGGTCACAATTTGTAGTCTTTAAGATGGATGTATATGAGAATAGACCTACCTATAGGAAATTTTAATGTTTTTTTGTCATTAGATATTCTTATCTATGATCATTTTTAATGATCCCTAGAAATTAAGTATATTCTTAATGTATGAAATGAACCATTTACATTGATGTATTTTTATAAACTATAATGAAATATGATCGCAGTGGAGTTTGATACATTGGGTGCATTACAAATGATATGTTTTTAATGAATAAGTTGAGGAAGGATCTGTTCCTTCCATATTTATTAAATTTAATGTCTCAAAACTTTTATTGAAATGGAACCATCATATTAAATTCCATGGTCATGGTCTATTAACGAGTTTATCTAAGATAGTCAAAGAAATATATATATATATCTCAAATAATCAATAATAAAATTAAGTTAAAAAATATCCAAACTCGTCACAAAAATACCTAGGTTTTCATCTAAGAAACAAAACCTATCATTATCACTATATCCAAGTTAGGCTCACACCATAAACCTTTAGGTTTTATGATTACAACCAAATTCCAAAATACAAATTCCCTTTCACCAGCCCTCACTAAGTTCACTAAGATATCAGGGCATCAAAAAACCCACCTAGGCCACATCATAACTCGGACACCTTACACGGGCTCCACTATCTCATTCTTGTCTCAAGATCACATGCCTATTACTCCATAGGTATAATATACCTTAACATCACCAGAAACAGAATTAGGCCTCACAAGACAAATAAGGAGGACTATAATATTACCAACCTGTAGATATAACATAAATCGCATATCACTTCCCATGTCATCCTAGGACACTTAGCTCACCCAAGCTATCATAAATCAACAGTAGAGACTACCCTACTTGGTACTCATAGGATAGTGGGGGAGGAGTACTGAACCAATATCTAATCTCCTATCCTATGGGATAAATCCATCTAATAATTCCCCCACAACATAATCAGACCAATATTTATAGTCCCACTCTCTCATATACAAGAATACATATAAGGGTACCTATAATCTCTAATAGATTCATTTATTTCATTTCATTTAATTCAAACCCCTCATGGTCCATATATCTGAAGGCTTACATTTTATAATAAATCACTTCACTCTAAGTGACCGAGGCATCAATCTGGTGATCAATGGTCAATCATGACCCTTGACCCTAGAATCCATCACTAGGTTTTTTATTTTATAGATAAATTTATTTAAATAAAACTTCAATCATCCTTGGTGGAGAGACTGTACATAAAATTCATATGAAAATATACAAAATTCACAGATAAATTCTTATGGGCTACCTAACTCATATAATTCCATTTTATTTTAATCCAAGCTCGACCACCACTGGATATTTTCCTAGTCTAATCCAGGATCATATCTAACCTCGAGAACATTACTCACAATACATCATAAAATGAATTAAATATAACAATTTATAATCAATTATATAATTATATTTAAATATCTATTATTTCCTATTAAGACACCTGGTGAAACTCACTCATTGAAACTTTAATCAATGGGGTTGTGGTCCACTCCTAACATGAAATCAAACCCAAGACACCGAAAATTACCAAAACCCATCATGTATTAAATACCCAATTCCCCATAATTTAGGTAAAAAATCTAATAAAAATATATTGGTTTATGTACCTCCATTGTATCAGTGATAAATTATGCACATTCATCAATAATTGACATTCTATATCAAATACAAGAAAAATACACATCATATTTGGATTATTTCACCATAATTTAGTGTAATTGTCAATAAAATGTATGTTAAATTCTAAAAAATTATATGTTACCAAGGTTAAAGAGGATAATATAAAGTATAGGATGGAACTTACCTTCAATATATTAATAAATTAATCAAAGTCACCCCATTCCCAAGGGGATTGAAGGAGGTTAAAGGGGCAGGACCTCTTTGATCCGATGACCATGAGAGAGGGAAGGGGGAATAGATACATAAAATCCCATGGGGGGGAAATGACCTTTCTACCATTTTTAATTAAATATTGGTAGCCACATAATTTTGATGCATTTTTTCAGAAACCATGGGCCATCCAAGTTGGTATCACTATATAATGCTACACACATCACAAGCTTAGACCACATGATTGACCAAACTATGCCCCAACCATGTAATATTATATGAAACATGGATTTCATGTTTTTCATTGTTTCTTTTCAACTATGATCCAAAAATATGATACACCCCTAAGGAAACCAAAGCTTCAAGGTTCACCCACACTACTTCCCCTAACATTTTGGTAACCATTCAAATGGAAGAACACTTTAAAAATTTACAAAAACTAGTCCCTAATCTTCTTATATTTGATTGAACACCAAATAAATCTCTCATACCATTAAAAATATCCAAACACATATCCTAAAGATTATATAACTCTAATAATTTCAATCTAAAACATCATTCTAAAAACTATCCCTGACCCGGAGTTCAAAATTTAAATTCCTTTTGAAATACACAACACATCCAAGTATATGTCATTACATATGAGTTCCCCATACCTATTTCAATGGTTTATTACACTAAGGCCCCTAGTAGTTCTATTTATTTGATACATACACATAATAATCCTGTTCCACCACTACTTCTACCTTCCTCATCCTTTTCCACCCACCCATCACTCACAACGGAGGCTTTCGAATCTAATTCATCCAAATCTCAATCCCCTATCGTACCCTTTTATAATTAATTAATCCTATATTTGATGGATTATATGGATCATTTCATGGATCAATACCAAGATTATAAAAATAGATATATGGCACAAAATCAGGTAAGTTTGGTTGTTTTTATCAGCATTTGATTCATTCCTTTATTCTCACTTTAGTCCAAATGCCCGACCAGAATTCTTCATCCACCAAACACACTCAATCATACCCTATAGAAGTAGAACTAATTTTATACACTTTTATAGATGGGAATTAATGTAGTATTTATTCATAAAATATATTCTAAGGATCAATAGTAGACTCATTACCAATCAATTTCTACTTTATCTAAGATAGTTATTTCTATTCATGAGTTTTCATAGCTCGATATGGACTCTTCTAGGGACTCAAAGAAATTGGTTATGACATATTTTATTATCTATATCTTTTAGGACTAGATATCATTCATGTATTGCCTCAATATTTCCTTTATTTTACGTATATTTTTACTCATTCCTTAGTAATTGTCGCAAACATTCATTCTTACGACTAAATGAGGGAATCTTCACAAAACGTTTTCCAACTTTTGTAACATTTTACACCTAGGAGAGTTTTATTTTATATTTATATTTTCAAATAGTTATTAATTTACTTCTTTCATTGTTTCTATAATATTTTCCTTTAGAACATTTTATCAACTTTCTCTTACTTGATGTCATACATTGGTCCATGTAGAATATTAAGTGTCGGGGATAGTATAATGACACCACATTGGTCACTATCCATTGAAGGATTTAGGATAAAAAAATAACTATAAAAAAATATTTTGGCATGTTGGAAATTTTTAATTAATTATGATTGCAAATAATAAAGACATAGACTAAAATTTAATAAGTTTCATGATCATTCAATTTTTATTGTTACTTAAAAATCATTTCCAATATAATTAGAATTCTTGGAAATTTTCATAAAATAAGACAATGATTTTTATTTATTCAATGAAATAATTGATTTAAGATTTTCCCCCTTATCAAGGGGTAATAAAAAACCATTTTTTAGTAATCTTATTATATGCCACTATTTTTGAGGGAACTGATATTGGGTATTTTCATCTAGAACATTGTTTTATCAATTATCAATGATTTTGGGAATAATGAATTGAATTAAGTATGATTGAGTATTTTTTTTAAAGATCCCTATTTTTTTATATTTTTGATAATTTCTCTTATATTTTCACTTCGAATCCCCCGGTAACCATGGAATGCCTTTTAGGTTATCTAAATTACATGATTATTTTCCATACCTTCCCTTACTCATAAACTTGTGAATGAACATAGTTCAAAATAAGTTTGGACAATCTGTATAATTTCTATATTATGATGGATATTAGTTATATGTATGGGATTGTGGGGTTATGTTATCATTTGGGGAAGGTCTAAAAGTTATCAAATATTCAGTTTCCTCTTAAAAAAATAGGGTAAAAAATGTATAATTTTTTAATGAATAAAAAATAACGAGGAACAATATTTCATTATACTATATTTTTATATGAATTATGGATATATATATTTCACAATGAAAAATTGAGTTAGGTGAATCTTTTTTAGGTACTTTCTGTGAGTAATGTTCCTTATTTTTGAATGATTGATCAATCATTTTATCTTAATATAAAACTATCATCTCTTTTACATTATATTTTTCACATAAAATCCTCCAAACCTAAGACTCAATAAAATTATTGGAAAACCCTTATTATTATCCGAAAATTCTTTGTCTCTTGTGTGAATAATTAGGATTTAACCAAGCCTATGGTATGAGTTTCCTGATTTTATACTGAGTATAACTTCACTTAAGAGATGAGTGATATAATCTTGAGGCTAGGTAGATGATAAGTGTCATGTATATTACAAGAACATTGAATTAAGTAAATAAAATACAAGGAATATATTTAATTTAAATTATATATGTTTCATGATTTGGATACATTGAATTAGATAAACTTTGTTCTTTTAAAATTATTTTTATGAATTTTATTTTATAAGTATAATTAAATGAGTTATTATATTATTAAAGTTTGTTTTATTTTTGACTTGATGATGAGATTTTGATTTAGGGAAAGAAATTATTATGTTTGGGGGAGTTTAGGCACATAATGTATGAGTTGTTTTTTTGTTTAATTGAGTAAAAAATTATTTTTTATTAGTTATATGTTCTCATAAGAATAAAATTAACCTTTTTGGACTCATTTTAGTTTCTAATGGTTAAATGAACTTTTTGGGAGGAATTTTAAGAACAAGTAAAATATACATGTCTCATACAAAAAATTTATGCACCATGTACAATTAAAGAACTCATAGAGAAGACCCTTAGAATAAATTTCTGAGTTCTTGTAGGAAAAAACAAGACATGTTGACTATGATACATGTTGTGTATCATCATTCCAAAATTGGTTGGTGAGCAAATATGAAACTACATGCCAAATATGATGGATCTAAATTTCAATTACCCTGACTTAGTAAAAGGTAATCAATAAAAATAATATAATGTCTAAATTTTGTTCCAACCATATAGAAAATATCAAAGAAATAAGTACACATAATGTAATATCACACACATTGGATAGTTTTTAAAAAAATTTAAAGTGTTGTTATAAAAATGGTTCAATAAGTTATATTGAGAGAATGTTTGTTCAATTTTAGAGATAGTTTATATGATCTTCCTCCCATCATATGGCTTCCATGCCTCCTATGGATTTCAAAGCTTCATGTGATAATTTAGAGAGAAATGTGATGTGAATTCATAGTTTAGTTTTTATAATAATTGTATGATAATTCAAATTCATAGAGTATATTTTTAACCCTTCTTTAATTTGTATTGTGAATTGTGTACAAGTATGACACATTTACACTGAAATGATCATATTTGGTGGAATCCACTAACGTGATGTTTCACATATTATTCACCTATCCAATCCCATTTTCCAATGAAAGTGTTTAGTTGTTTCATATCATTAGATTGAAACCATAGGACAACTTGCTTGTCAATTCACATTTATGACAATTAAACATAATAAATAACCTAAAAAAACATCAAGTTATTCATTTGTTAGAATGGGGAGTGATGGTTATGAAGCTTGGAATCAATCAAATCATAAGTGGTAGTCAGTGAAAATATTTTAGTTTCTAACTAATCCCTAGTTGGTTTCCTAGTAAAACTCATATATAATTATTTTTATAGGTGGTATAAACCATTTATTGAAAATATATGATCAATTTCTTTGAAAAAATATATAATTAACATTAATATTTTAACTTGGGTTGATTACACTTGAGAAAATTTCATGTTTTACTTTATTTTAATTCCTTTTTTTATCTACCTGCCTCAGTAATTCTTAACTCCCTCGTTTTCAATTTTAATTTTTTATGAAATAACAAAAAAAACACTTTAATCCCTAAAAGATATAATAAGATATTACATATCATTCCAACTACTCAAAAAATTTCTAAAAATCAGTTACATTTAATTTTTCACATTTGATAATTCGAATAAATGATTTGAGAGTTATATTTTTTTAATGTGGGGATAAATAAAAAAATAGAATTTTGACCATGGATCATGGAAAGATATTTGGTAAGGTCTCTTTGATCTCCCATGAGAGTATTAATAGATATATTTTGTATTAAAATTGAAAATTTATAATAAATATGGTAATTTAATTATTAAGGTTCATAAATTAAAAACAACACATCTTAATACTAAAAATTTATAGTTTTGGATAGTGGATGCTTAAAAGATTGATGTACTGTTTACAAATCATTCAAGTATTTATGCATAATTAATAAATTTACCAACAATCCTTGTTTTTTCTTAAGACTTATTTAAACTCATTATAATTTAATAAATGGATTTTATAATAATATGTTTGAATAAGATACTTGTGAGTACAATACTTTTTAACTTCAGATTAATGTTTTAAGTTAAAATTTTATGTCGTTGATGGTGAAAAATATATTACTAAGGATTTAGGTCAGTTGAACGAAACACGTAAATAATTTCTTCATCTTACTATTTAAATTTTTGTTTTACTTCATTCTATGATTTCTAAAGGAATTTTTTTAGAATTATTAGTTTAATTAATTTTTATGATTCTTAATATGAATTATTTTTATATTAACCTCATATATTTTTTTAATTGATTGATGATTTTTTTTTCAGAATGTAGAAATTTTCTATGTTCAATTTGTTTGAAATTTTTTATCATTGCAAATAAATATCTTGGATGCTCAATTAAATCATTACATGTTAGTATATTGAATATATCCTACTTTCTTGGATTCTTTATATTTTTTAAACCTATTTACTTTTTTTCATTTATTTTATATGTGAATCTAGAACATTTATATTCTAATTTTTCTATTTATATCATGTAATAATCTTGGTGCTTTTATCTTTGTATTATTCATTTATTAGAATATTATACACGAATGTTAATTCAATTATTTTTATTTACAACCAACAATGTGATTCGTTCATTGTGTTACTTATTTTTATTCTTGGATTATTGTAATTCCATTTCAAATATTTTTATATTTACTGGTTATGAAACCCAAAAGAATAAAAATTATTTTTTAGATTTTATTCTATGATTTTTTAACTAAGATTAAACCTATTGGATCTTGGCCACTAAATTCAGATGTACTTCTAGGAAGAGTGGAATCTCCACACACACAAAGAGTACATAATTGGTCTTGGAATATAGAAATTAGATAATTTTTATTACAATTAATTATATAAATTGGGTTGCCCTTCCACTCTATCCAAATATAAAATAAGACAAAACATGTTGATTTATACTCTTTTTGCTGGTGCATCATGGTAGTGCAATCAAGGATAGGTGATGGAAGACTCACAACATATGATGTATTGATCTTAAAAAGTGATGACCCAAATCAAAATCCATGTACAATTGGAATACTTCCATTTCTTCATAGATTCTAATGATTTGGGTGGGTTTGAAATGGTGGTTTAAAGTGGCATACATGGAGGTGTTGATAATACAAAACTTCCCAAGATCCTCATCATTTTTGGCACTATTTTTCTAGCTTGTAACATTGATTATGGGAAGTTTATAAATTCTATTCTATTGGGGATGGACTAATGGTTTTATATGTTAGGAAAAATATTGTCAATTGATCAAAAATAAAATTTTTATTATTCAAAAATGGGAAGATATATCTCCCATGAAGATAATAAATTAAGGCGGTCTAAAGTGTTGAAGCCCTAGGGCAACCCACTAAAAAACATTACATTCCCATGGTGATGACCCCATGTTAGAGAAAATCATCAAGGGTTCCTCAGGACTAATCCCTTGAGAAAAGGAACCCACGGAAAATATTTCCGCTCTTAGAATATGACGAACAACACATCCATTAAAAATCTCTAAGGTGCAGCTTCAGAAAAGGTATGTCAAATTCCAAGGTGGATCAACTTTACTATGTAAATCTTGAATCAATACCTCAGAGTTTGATTCCATTTCCAAAAACACCAATGAGAACCTTTCGCAAAGCCTTACACTAGTGTGAAACTCTCTTACATCCACAGCTAACGAACTTCCCAGCCCATGAAATATACTAAAAGAAAACAAAACTGAAACATTCCTATCCTGCACCTGAACTCCCCCACACATTTATACATTCATATACAATCCATTGAAATTAAACATGAATCCATTCCATAGAGGATCCCATCTAACCCATCATCCCTAGGAACTAGGTCATGCCAGAAGTCTATTTAGGAGACTGCAAAGTCTGGCAGAGTAATATTCATCCTTAACCAGTGAGCCTAGTTCATGCAGTAGATCCTTCATTCTCACATGTAGCAGAACAAATGACTATTGAACATCTGTTACTGCTTTTTTACGTTCCTCCTAGAGCATCCAGAATATCACTATAACAATGATACTGTGCATCTTGGATTCCATCTCATGTTGTTCCAAGCCCAAAAACCAACTCACAAATAAGTCCTACATGGATGTTCATGATGCATTATAGTTTCCCCATTTATCCATAATAGACCAATTAATGATGACCAATTCTCTTCTGATAAATAGATAAACCACCAACTCCACCTGAGGATTATTACAACAAAAGAAACGGGAAGCCAGATGAATGTCCCTATTTTGAATATTATCCTTCTTAGGGAGAGGATGGTTACCCACACTCCAATCTAGAAAACGCATCTTCATGGGGACCTCATTACACCACAAGTGTGATCCCCACTAGTTAATATCCACTCCCTACTGAATCAATCCATGATAATCATGCCCATTATAGTGTCCTGACCGTGAATCTATAAATCGGCCTTGGTCATCATCCTCCGTAAAAACAACTTCTTTATATAAGGTCATCTGTTTCACACTCAGAATGGATTCAAAAAATCTAGGGTGGTGGATAGCCTCTCTTTTTCATCATATCCAGCCTTGGGTAGATTAGAAAAAATAGTTTCTCCCCAACCCAATTGTCTCTCTTCAAGTTTATATCCCCTCATCTAACCACCCATCAAGAATATTCTTATAGAATTTCTAGGTGAAACACCATAGTTTTCTCTAACATATAAAGGTTCCTATTGTAACAATCCTCCCAATTCATGCCATATTTTGTTCTAAGATTTTTGGCTCACATCGATTCCCCAATAATAAAATCCTATGTCATATGAGCATGCATAAACGTCATGGAATTTGAGAAATTTCTGTGACCGAACCCACCTTCCTCCACCGGCTTTTCCACCCGATACCAAGATGCCAAAAGAGACCATTCTGTAGTGTTGGAATCCCAAAGGAAATTGTTTATCAGCTTCTCCATTGTAGAGATAATCCCCTTGGTTGGAGTTATAATGGACCTGGCATGCATTGGTATAGAATAAATCACTCTATTAATCAACATCACATGACCACAAGAGGTGGTAAACCTATTTTTTCAATTAAAAACCCTACAAGAAGTTTTTTTATGAGATCATAAAAGAATATCTTTTTCACACAACTATTAGAAATAGGTTCTCCAATATAAATCACTGTTAACTGCTTATTCTGAATTTATAGAATGTCTTGAATGACCCAAATACTCCTTATTGAACATTTATTGTATATAACAAAATATATATTCTTGGAGTTAACCCATTGGCCCCATAGACTACAATAAATCAACATAATCTACAGAAATTTAAAAAGATACGATCTACTACCATTTAAAAAATGGTAGTATCGCCATCAAAAATATGATGAGAATAAGATCAATCCAAATCTTGTGAATGATATAGAAAAATAATTCTTTTTCCAAAGAATTTTCATAAGTTCTAAAAAAGAACATTACGTGCACTGATAAAAATTATGGGAGATACGTGATCTCTTTATCACTCTTCTGCTCATTATTTAAAAAACAAAAACCTTTCCCCATAAGAGAAATGGTATGACAAGGAGAGGAAAATCAATGAAAGCATAAATCACAAACCAATTCATGAAAACCAAGTTCCATCATCAACTAAATTATGAAACTCCATTCCAACTAGTCACATGTATTCTCCATGTCCACCTGAATAATCAAACTGGACCTGACCACCCACTTATTCACATCCTCTGATAGTTCTAATGAAACTCCAAATGACCCTTGAATACCTCTACCATTGAGAAAACCATGTTGTTCCTGAGAAATATCCTTTAGAATCACCTTATTTAGCCTCTGATCCAATAAAATTTCCAAAAATATTGTAAGATACATTTCATAGATATATTGGTCAACATTGGTTAATAGAATAGGGGTGTTTAACATTGGGAAAAAGAACAACCCTGCCAGAACAAATACTCTTATTGATGGAGGCCCCAAAAGTAATCTTGCACAGCCTCGATAACCTGAGACCCAACAAAGTTCCACGATGCCACATAGAATGCTCCAGTAAAACCATCTGAGACAAGGGTGCAGTCAAGAGACATATTACGAACAACCACCCATACCTAATAGTCAAATAGTATACTCATTAACAAATAATTATCCTCAATGTTAACCCTTCTGGAAATACTCCCCATGAAAACCTCATACTTAATCGACGAGGCACCCTCCCCAGATGACCCTGAATTATCACCTATATATTATAGCTTGAAGTGGTTTAAATCCATTGTTTTGGAAACATTAATATCAAATGAAAATGTTCCATCCTCAAGCCTATTTTTAATTTTCATATTTTTTCCATCCTTCAAACATGCATGGAAAAAACCACTAATTTGGTTTCCTTTATCAATCCATATGATCGTGGATCATTGTTTGTAATTATTTTCAATGTCTAACAACCTTTCTTCACAAAAAGAATTTTGGTCACATAACAACATGGATGAAGAGTCCTCCTATCCCATATTTAAGAACGTCCTCCAGCCAGCTGATTTCATCCTAAAGTGATTCCACAGAATCATCAACTACTGATTTGTTCATGAACCACATTCCAGTATCCACTTTGAGGCTCATAAAATGCCCAGATATTCTATCCTTATCTCTTCCATCCATCCCATGCTCATAGGATTCATTCATCATTTGTATGAAACCATCCACACTATTCCAATTAACTAAATACATAAACACCTTATTATCCAGAGTTCCTTATTTAAGATCCACCAGCAACGAAACATGATCCAAAAGATATTGAGATAGATGAGAGACATATGTCATGGACAAAGATTCTAATCCATTAATTTTATCATTACATCTATCAAGTCTACTATAGATATGAATTCCACCTCTGTTATTGTTACACCAGGTATATTTTCACCCACTAAAGCCCATGTCCAAGAGTCCCTTACCAGAGGTGAAGCTATTAAAATCAAGCATACAATTATTATAAACCCCTGATCCAACATTCTTCTCCGAGATGCCCATTATAGAATTAAAATACCCACCTAAAAACCAAATTAATCCATCCATATCAAATTATTCAAGTCACTCTCACAAGTTTATTATTTCTAGTACATCACTACTGGCATAAATAAAGGATAATAATACTTCAAGGCCTCTGAACCCAAGTTTCATAGTAATACAATTTTTAAAAACCTGAACCGAATCTAACTAATGATATTTCTTCTATAGAATCCATATATATTTATTAACCATATTTCCATGCATGTGATAACCAAACCCCATCTTTTTTTTCAATGAAACTGATCCTGATAGGGTCCTTCTTAGTTTTAAGAATGACCACTATATGAGACTTACATATCTTAGACTCGAAATCCAAAAAGGAACATTTTAAATGCCTTCCTAGACCATGAGCATTCCAAATAATATTAGAAGACAATAAGGGAAGTATTTCTTATCCCTTTGGGCATTGGTACCCTGTCTCAGTATAAATATATTCCTACAACACTCCTCCTTGGACATCGCATGAGTATCCGGTCGGAATGATCCTTTAGAAGAAAAACCCTTCTTTGGGAAGATAAATGTATTCTTTAAAGGACTATCTAATTATTCTAATAGAGATAGTCTATTTCCCACCCTAGAATGTGGGGAAATTGGATTTTCCACCTCCTGAATAAAGGTGACCAGAACCAATTGGGGCGGTGAGTTACAGGATGATACAATTTCCCTCTCCACCCCCTCTGAGAAAGGAATCCAAGAAACCTTTATATGAACAACATTGGACCACCCTATAAATGCCAATAAATAAATCATCATAGATTCTGGGGAAAACATAAAAGAAATATGAACCTCTTAAATAGGTGGTGATAACCCTATTGGGATGAATGTTACAATTGTTGCAACAACTTCATATTTTCCTTTGTAATGAGGAGAATATGCCAATGTCACAACCAATGTAGATGAGCCAATTTATGCCTCCAATAGTGTTGATTTTCCTTAAACCAATGGATACATTTTGGGAGACTTGATAACCTCTAATAAAGGTTGTAAAACTATGCCCTTTTAGAAAATGAGAACCACTATTCAGGCTTGGTTCCCACAACTTTTGAAATCTCATCCGATGTTTTTAGATTGTTGAATTTATCCACCCTCGATGAAGACAACGATGGACGGTCCCTTGAAGTCTCCACAATAGTAGAGACACCTTGCAATATGACCTTACCACTAGAACTAGCCACAAACTCAGAAGTCGGATGCAGCTAAAGGGACCTCTATGGGAACGGCCCCGGACTCTGCACTCTTCCCTGACCTATCCTACAAAACTACACCACATGCCCTTTGAAACCTCATACAGTATAGAACTTGTGAGGATATTGAAACCCCAATCACTTCCACCACTTAAACTTGTTATGATATATGATACGAACTCGAGGAAGGAAATTCACCAAGAGGTTCATCTCAACACAAATCCGAGGATTCATCGTGTCCAGCAACCTCCCCATATTCACATTAGAATATAAAAATCTCCCCAAGGAGTCTTCTACCACTGCCAATATAGAAGGATTAGGTAAAGGTAGATGAAGACTTGAAATCTTGATCCAAACCAATCTAATACAAGATTATTTGTCATAGGGGAACTCCCATTACGACATGAAAGGGTGAATTGAGGGGATTCGCATTGCCTTTCACCCCTACCATAGCACGCACCATGTCATCCCTATTGAAGAGATGAATGAAAAAGTGAACTTTAATAGCTCCAAATCCACCACCAGGTGTTGGAGTGCTTATAAACCCACAAATACCCTAAACACCTCCAATGATTGTTTCATAGGGCCGAACCAAGCCACCAATGTTAGGTTATGGTACTATCCTACACATTGCATCTACTTTCTGGAGATCACCATCATTGGAAATCCATCCATAAACTCAAGCCTTTGTTTTTACAATTGAATAAGAGGGATACTAAACTGGCCATTAGCACCCTTAGATGAGCTCCCGCAGACATAAATTTGATGATAAATAAAAAATTTAGGCGGTCAAACCTTGTACATTAATGATAGAAATGTATAGTTTTGGATCACGATGTTACACAATTTAGTGTAGGGTTTATAAATCACTAATATAATATTGTATAAATAATAAATTTCCAAAACATTTATATTTTGTATCACTTTATCTAATATCTATTTCTAATAATATAAATTAATTTTTTAGGGATATGTTTTAATGAGAAACTTGGAGGTAATTTAACCTCTTTACCTTATTTCAAATTTAACCAAATGGGGAGGGAAAACCCCTATCATTTCCTTCTCCACTCCAAGGTGGTCCACATATTCTCTTTTAATATCGATAAAAGTAATTTTTAGCTTGGTATATTCGTATCATTCCTCTTTCTCTCATTATCATTATAATTTATCCTTATGTGTTTTACGTTGTTTTTTATTTTAAATAGATTTTAAAAGTGGGGAATTTTCTTAATCATGGATAAACCCTCAATAATTTTCTTAATTATTATATAGGGTTATCAAAAATACCATTAATAGTCAAATACAATTTTTTTTGAGGAATTAGATTTAATTTAATGAAGATTTAGTATTTTTTTTATTTATAACCAATCTTCACCTCTTAAATAATTTAAAATTATTAAATTTTGGTTTTTTGAATTAGTTTGATACCAGTGGAGGAATTTATGGCAAAAACATCATAACTATTTATATAGAAAGGATTATATATAGGTTGATACAATTTTTCACAATATTTTATTTAAAATAATTTTTAATTTGATAAATATTTTGATAAAATATATTTAAATAATTAAAATTTTTTAAAAAGAAATTATTTATCTTCAAATACTTTTACACGTTTTCCAATTATTTTTTTAATTTTTTAAAGGTAAATTTTAGGTGTTAAATGATTTTAAAAAATATATTAAATCTATTTAATAATTTTAATAATTAATTATCATTTGAAATTAATATATTAATTAGTTATTGTGATTGTTTGAATCATTTAATGTGGTTAATGGAGTGATTTTGAGTAATTTAGTGGAGGTCAAGAAAGCCCTAGGGAGTAATTTGGGTTAATTTATTCATGATTTGGTTGAGGTGTTAAGAAATATATTAATAGTAAAATTACTTAAATATGTATTATTAATATTATAAATACAATATATAGGGTATTGACATAAATAATTAAATATGGTGGCTCCAATGGTGAAATATATGACCCATTTTAGACACTCTTATCATGTAAAAACATAGGATTATGGTTATTTGATTTCATTATATCTGAAATGAAATTCCCTAGTTTAAAATGGATCTATTTGATTATGTTCTCTATTAATTTAAAATTTGGAATGTATTTATGTTGGGTAAATCATGTTGGGTTCATTGTAGAGGGTGATTTTCATCATTAGAACGTTATTGAATTATATTTCACTAATATAGGTAATAAAGTTTTTTGGTATCTATTTTTATCATTTAATTTTTAATTTTTATTAATTATTATATTATAAATTATCATGAGCTATTTTGATATATTTTCATAACACTCTTATATTCTAGTATGGTTTGCGTGATCCTGAAAACCAGATGGGGTCATCCAGGAAAATTCTATGAAGTTTGTATATATAATCACCCCAATATGGTAACATCAATGATTATGGATTTAATTTATCTTATGTTTTAGTTTAATACTCACTATTCTAATATATATTGGATTATTAGTTATGTTTATTAATGTAACATTGATATTATATATATATATATATTTAATCAATTTCTAAAATAATGATTATAATTTTTATTTATAAATATTATTTATAGTATAATAGGGATTTCATAATGGAATTTTAATACATGGTTCCCCATTTCCATTTTTTTATATTTTTAGACCATGGTTTATGTATTATTTATGTGTAAATCAGATAATATTCTTTTTACATAGAATATATCAGTTTTGTACAATGTATGGATTCCTCTTAACAATATTTTGGTAAATTTATAAAAGAATATATTGGTTTGGAATTGAGGGGAATCCACCTTGATAACTAACATTTATATATATAGTTTCAACATGTATTTTAATAAGAATTAATATTTTTATCTACAAATTCAATTTATTTTTATTTTCTAGGTAATAATTCAGTTTACAGATATGTTTGGATATTTTTAGAGGAATTCGAAGTTTTAGAGACAAAACCAAGATGGCCAAATCTCAAACATGATGTGACTTCGATGTGCAATTTTTTTTAAATCAATTGAATTAAATATTATGTATATTAGAGATTAGTTTAAGTGTTTTGAGATAAAATATATCGAGAAATCCCCAACATATTTATTGAAACCAAGACATAACCATTTATAAGATAATGTTAATTTGGAGTCCAAATCTAGTTGAAGAAAATCCATGTGCTCCAACATTTTACAAAATATGTAATAATTTAATGTGAAATATTTCACTAAAAATGACATGGTTACATAAAAAATGTTTTGTAAGAGGTAAAATATATTATTTGAAAATATATATATATGGATATTGTGAAGACAATAAAGAAGTAAGATATATGATATTTAGGAGATACACTAAATACAATTCATCCATAGAGAACATGTTGTCGATTATTAAATAGTTTTAAATAACTTATTTCATAATTTTAGATGTAATTTTGACACTTTTATTTTAATAGAGACCCATATTGATGGAAATAAATTTTGAATGGATTTTATTGAAGTTTTTAATGAGTTAATTTTTAATGAATTTCTTGAGTAATAATAGTGTCCATTTTTTCATTCATTATTATAAATAATTTGATATAAAATATTCATTAATGATTGATTTTTATTTTGGTCTTGAGTGAGTATTAAAATTATTGAATATCTTATTGAGATTTATAGTATGAGTTTATAATTTAAATATCACGTTTTCTTGAGAATGTATGATTATGAATTTTCAATATATAGTAAATAATTGATATAAATCATTCTCTATTATGTTTTTCATGAAAAGTGTTAATATAAGAGGAAAAAAATGTGGTAATGTTGGATTTTTCATGAAGAATAGATTTTTAATCTATTTTTATGTTAAATAATAATTCAACTTAGAAATTTTTTAGTTCTTTATAAAAAATAATTCTAATTACTAAGGTAGTGTTGGGAGACATTGATCTAATTATTACTAATTTCTAGGATAATCCCACATGTAATTTGATCATACTAATTCACAAGAGAATGATATCATATCCTTAGAAATGTATTTTTTTTGAAATTAATTAATTGTTTTTAATTTCTTAATTAGAATTTAATATGTTGTTAATTCTATTTTTTTTATTTCATTACAAAATATAGGATAGTACAAAATTGATAAGTTTTTAACATCTAGTATCTTAAAATACCTAAGGGTTTAACCACAAAATTTTAATTTAATATTTCCTAGAAATATGTATTAAGAACATTGTAAAAAATATAAAAATTTATGATCCACCTGGAATTGACAATTCCACATTGGGGGATAAGTTTTCAACACCATTATCAAGGACCACCATGAACTAGAAAATTAATATTTTTTTCTTGATTTAATCAATTATTTTCTAGTATATATATTTTTACCATTATTATCTTAATTGATGGGGTTTTCTATTTTTTATTTTTCTATTTATGGGTTCATAAGTTGAACAATTATCACTCAATCAAGGATTGTTCAATTCAATTAATCCTTAGACTGAAACCTTGAAACTGATCAATATATCTTAAGTAATTAGTGATCAGGAATAGTGAAAAAAAAACCATTCAAGTGTGAATCAAAATTTTATCCAAGAGTGAAAAATGGATATTCTATAAGATTGACATCAATATATAAAAAATAAGATAACAAATATGGATTATTTAATTCCATAAATTGAAGGATAAAATGCTACCATATCAAGATCAATAATAACCTTTAAATTTTATTTTAAATTAAGTGTTCATAAATTGTTTCAAAATATTAGATAATTTGATGCTATGAAAGCGTTTACCCACAAATCCATTTACCTTATTTCATTGAAATTTTTGACACCTTTAAACGTTTCGGTGTTAAAAGCGATTTAATTTTTATAAGATGCATTCCTTTATAGTTGAAGGAAGATGAAAATTATTGGTTAAAATGATTATTAGATACATCAATAAAAACATGAGATGAACATTCAAATAATTTTCTTGAGAAATCCCCCCATACTAAAAAATAGTGAATCTTGATAATGATATCCAAAACTGTATTCAATAATATGGATAATTACCTTTTGTGGAATGAGAAAAATTCAAATATATTATTATAAAATTTCCTTATCATATAATAAACTTATGTATACAACAATAAATATTCTACTTTGTGTTACTACCCGGTCCATGAAACATTTTCATACTGTTTCAAAATTAAGATTCATGAATAATAACCAAATAGTTTTTTTATATATTTTAAAAGATATTTGAAGATATTATTTAGAATTTAAAGTTGAAAGAGGTACACTTAGGTGTTTTATTCATCAGTATACATAGATTACCACAATTATGTGATATATTAATTGAATTTTAAATAAATTAGAGGTATTTCTTGTTACTCACAATAGAAAAAAATTAAGAGTACCAAAATCTACTTCATGAATTTTTTTTGTTGGATGTATCTATTATATTATTATCAAGGTAGAAGTGAATAAACCATTAAATAAATTTTTTTCTTGTATAATTAGTATCTAAAATATTTCTAAAATATTTTTAATTTATAATGGGTTCTAGATAACAAATATCAAAGGTGTTTGTAACATGATATTTGAAAAATCTTAAACAATTGTAATGTTCCACCAAATTTTTTACATGTACAAATATCCCCTCATTTTATTTCTAAAAAAATTAAAATTTTCTCTACAGAAAGGAAATGAGTCCAAAAATGTTAATTATTATAAAACGTAATGATTATATACCCTATTTTGATGATGTTGTCACTTAATATATCATGTAAGATAAAAAATACTTAGGAGAAAAATATTAAAATCCCAAGTTTCAATTGGATAATCATAATGATTTCATCTTCATTATTGAGTATCATGTTCCATAATTCCTAATAATACATTCCAATATATATTAAGGATTATTATAAAAAACTAGGGTTCTGAGTAAATAGGATAAGAAAATAAAACTTAGATTTTTGAAATACATAAATAACGACACAATAAAAAATATAGAAAAAATAAATCTTATAAGGATTCGAAAGAGAAGTAGAAGAGTGAACAAATATATGTTCGGTTAAATAATGAAAGTAAATAAATTCACTATAAGGTAGAAAGTTTTGATGAAAGAAAATAAATATATTCCATGTGTAGACCAATAAAACACATCTTTTTATTCTATAGAGGATCGGTTAAGGAAATATGAAAAAAAAAGTTCAAAAATTTCATAGAAATGTTCAAAAGGAGGTGTATAAACATTTTAAAGAGGATGAATCATTGTTAATATATTAATTATTGATAGATGACTTGGGGGTTATATTAGGTAAACGAGAAAACATCATGTTCTACTGTAATATATCCATAATAAAATTTGAGATTTTTTATGATTTTTAATTCCTTATAATATCATCACTACACATTTGAAAAACCCAGTTGTGATTTTATGGAAATATTTCATTTTAGGATTCATAATGTAGTCAACAAGTATAGGATAAAGAACCCATAATCATGGTAGTATCACTCTAAATAATGGATTAGATCATAAAGTACCCAATTGAAAAAATTTAATATATACTATTGAATTTTTGAAAAAATAATTTTCCCTTGACTTTATCATTATTCATATAGAGGAGGAAAGATAGGCATCGATCATTCTTGGGAATACACTCCTCACCATAGAGAATGCACTTATATATGTGAATCAAGGTAGCCTAATATTTCTGTGTAAGGAAAATTAAATATTTATTGATGTGTTAAAAATGATAAAACATAGAAATTAGATTGAGGAATATTATGTAATTGTATATACAAAATGAGATAAAAGGATTCTTGACTTTCTATAAGAAAAAAGGGGAACACTGATTGAAATTTTGGATGAATTATTGGATAATGTGATAGAGGGTAACAACCTTGGGGATTACATGTAGGTAATTCCAAAGTACTAGAAAAAGAATAAAAATGCAGATTTAAGTGATGAATCTATGAAAGAATGATATTTCATAGAGAATTATACACATTAGTGAAGTTATAACCTCTATATTTACTCATAAGGCGAGACTCTATAAATGAAGTAATCCAGGTAAGAAACTAATATTGATCTTGACACAAACCATTATAGAGGTAGTAAATAATGATATTTTATACATTTTCATATAGGAAGTATTTATACCATATAATCAAGATAGTTCGTGAGTTCCATTTGAGTAATACAAAATAACTGAGGGATGGAAGTGGTAAGGAATGATAATGATATGATTTGTAATTGGATAGTGATGTGGTGAATATTATACATTTATTACAATAAGTATAATTGAGTGAGATGTAATGATCACTTTTCTCTTTTATTTGCCAATAAAATGTTTAAATGACTCGATAAGTGTGGGTATTATTGTTTTATAAATGGATAATCTTGATATAATAAATTTTTTGTGGTAATGATAATTGAAATTAAGATAAGTTTCACATTATCTCATTTAACCATTTCATATTGGTGTCTATTTTTTTTCATGTATTGAACCAAGTGGTTCATGGAACATATTATCTTTAGTATAAAAGAGAAATCATCCGTGTTGTTTTTAAGAGAATTATATATGTATGAATGATAATTTTTGGAATGTATCAAAAATAATGACTTAAATATTGAATGGTATGGAAAGGAATTTGGATTTATAAATTGGGATAAGATTTATTTCTTAGTAAAGAAAGATATCATTTCCAAAAAAAATAAATATAACAAGAAAAAATTGAGGTGGATCATAATAAAATGAAAATGATTAAATAATTTTTTTGGTTTCCTATTTGGTAAGGGTGGTATAATTCTTTTAAGAAAATTTTGGTTGTAGAAATTTTTTATAAAGGTTTTTAAATTGGTATTTATGCGGCTAAATCACCTATATGTGAACGAATTCACATTATACTTTTATGAAAAATATATATAAGATTTTAGTATATTGAACTAGAGTCCAATGAATGCTCAACAAATATTACTTCTAAATTGTGTGGAAATATATTTTATTAATTTTTAATGCTAGAGATGATTATATTAGAGCCCCTTAGTCATTAAGTTGATAAATATTTCAAACAAATTTTTGTTGTGTATAAGAATAATACAGAATCTCCACTAAATTTCACCAATATTAATTTTTTTTACAATAGTGGATTATATTTTTGACAATTTGAGACTATAAATTCTATTCTACTAGGAGGTAGTATACATGGAACACATTATATTTTAATAAATTCTTAAGAATAAGGATGAAAACCCATAATTGATATGGTAAATACTTTTACATTAAGATTTTGATATAAAGATTTATGATAAAAATGGATTATATAATCAATTAATCACAAATTATTTAAGTCTATAGATACCTCATTTGAGATTCAATATGGATGTTTGAATTAATAATAAATTCCCATATGAACAATTTTTTAAGGGTGAGTTATCAACATGAACACGTTATTAAAACATAAAAACTCACTTGGCTATTGAAACTATCAACCAATATATTACTTATCAATATAATAAGGGTTTCTTGTATAATGTTCAATATTATTTTTGAGATGATACTATGATTTTTGTACATTACATAAATATATTCATTCCACAATGTTTTACTTAATCAGAAGTGAAAATAATTACAGAACTCCCTCCTTCCTCACTAAGAGGTGTACATAATTTTCTTTTATAAAATAGTTTCAAAAATAATTTAGAGTGAATTATTCAAACCTACAATCCATCAATATATAATATATTTTGAATAAGTGAGCGTTCGTTTCCAATGGATAAAAAATATATAAATAGAAAAAATTTCATAGAAGTACATAATAGAGGATGATGTATTCTATGTGTGTGGAATTTATTAAAATGATCATTTTTGAAATCCTTCAACCATATATATATGTAAACTAATAGGTATTTGTTAATTTACAAAGTGGGCTAAAGCTTAAGATAATTCCTCTAACCTGAACAATGTGGTAACTAATTTTATATATTTTTTTCAATTGATTCAATGATTATGAGCTACCGATCAGTGATTAGGATAATCATTAAAATAATAAAATGGTAAGAGGTGTCCTCATGAAATATGGAGTACACTACTACACTATCACTTAATACGATACATCAATGAATATAAAAGTGGAACTATCTAATCAAAAAATATAATATATTCTAAGAAAGACAATTAATATAAATACAAGGGATTTGTCTAAGAATAATGATGAGTAATTATATTCATACTAGAAAACCAATAAAAACTACTTAGTATTCACCCTTCTGATTGGGGTATCGAAAATTATTTCCCCTTCTAGTTTATCCTGAAGAAAAGTTATATTGGTCAGTGAAAATAATTAATTAGAAGGAATGTGAAGATTGAAGTAATTTATTAATAAAAATAAATTATCTTGAATATATATAAATATTTCCACACACTAGTTCAACTAATTATAATGAAAATAAAAATAATTTTCATTAAAAATAAATCCTATATAAGCAGTTTTAATAGAGAGATAAGTTATTAAAATTTAATTCAAATTAATATTTTTTGCATGTAAGATCATGTCTTAAAATTTGGGTGATATCATAGTGGTACAATTTTAACACCCTAATAACTTCAATTACATTTTTTTCATCAAAAACCCAACATGTTCAATTAAAAATTTCACATACAACATTAAACCCCAACAAACCTTGAAAAAGTATATAACCATTACAATATATCCATATAATTTACATTTAAAAATTAAAGGAACTATATTATTAAATATATATAGAAACAAAAATAATGATCATTATCAATGATAATAACTTGATATATTAAATCAGTTTAGAAAAATAAATAAGAAGTATGAAATATGACTTAAAATGAAACCGTTCTAAAAATTTAATTTTTTTATGTGATAAATTTTATGAAACTAAATATATTATTGGTAAAATATGTTATTGATATTAATAATATATTTTCAAAAATTTGATTAGTAATCAATAGGAAATAAAATTAAGAATAGTTAATATTTTAAATGGTTATTTTCTTATAAAGACAATTTTCATTATATATTTGTACAAAATTTTTTAAAATTTAAATTACAAAATTTTAGAAATTTAATTTGATAAAATAAACATCATTTTGTATTTTTTCATAATGATATTAGCTTAAGTTTAAAATTTGATATTTTTTAAAATAATTGTTTTAAGGTGAATAGTACAAATATCATTTCTGTTAAAATCATGGCTTTTAAGTAATCCATATGATTTAAGACTAAAAAACCCCAAAAGGTCCTTATCTTGAATAAATACATGTTTTATAAGTATCCTCATTCATCTAGAAAATATTGTTTTTTTATTAACCTATTTTTGATATTTTGAAATTTAAGTCAAATTTTTCTAAAAAAACTATTTTAATGTATTATAAATTTACTATCTTATAATTTACTTGTATTAATTTTAAAAATTTAACATTATAAAATGATTTTAGAATTATGAATCATTAAGAAAAATTTATTTTTAAATTTCCATTTTATTTTTAGGTGTAGGGGATATATTTGTAAGGAAAAAACTTGTTACCGCAGTAAAAGTTAAAATAGTAAAAGTAGAAAATCAATTGTTAATGTGTTGAAAACATATTAAAAACTTGTTTAAAATTGATGGGTTTAAGATTGATCATCATTAAATCAACCACTATACATTATTTCTCAATATTGGAATCACTTTTGTTGCGATTGACTCCACAACAATAAAAAGTTATGTGTATTTACATATATTCCATACCTTGTTACATAAAAAATGGGCATCTCAATAACTCTTCAATTCCACTCCTAAAATTTAGTTTCTTCCGAAAACCCTTCGACTTTCCCATCTATATGAATCCTACATTTCTTTTAGTATTTTATTCCCATAATATTTTATCATAGTCCATTTATTTCCAAGGGATTCTATAAGTAAATCTCATAGTTCTCAATGAGAGGAATCCCACTTAATTACCATTTTCCCTCTCTATCAAACATTTTCAATTAAAATTTTCTTATATTTATATTTTTTTTCTTGGGTATTTGTTCTATAATTAATTTTTTTATTTTAATTTAATAATAATTAACTACCATTTCCAACTTTCTTTAAAAAACATTATTTGTTTTTATGCTTCGATAAACACCTATAAAAAAATGTGTTCATGTTCCTTCGCCTCCTATTTTGGATGTCCACCATAGGGAATTTAATATATAATAAGTATATTTATAACTTATTAAATATTCTTAAATGATAAATCATATTACTCATTTCTATTTTCGTATGAAAATGAAATCCTCATCCATGCATATGTGTGGACTACCACCTATATGAAATGATAGATTCTACTTTTATATACTGGTTTTCATGGATGGAACTAAGAATTATTTTATTGATATTCTTACTAAACCAACACATAATGATCAATTAATCAAGGTATGTTCATGTTGGAGTCATTCTAACCATCTACCTGAATAGTGGTATGAATTTTTATCATGGATGACTATGTGAACTTTAATACTATTATAATATGATATAAATATGTAAATAATGATTTATTTTTTCTTAAAATAGTAAAATTATTATCAAAATCATTTATTTATAAAATCCCTTTTGTTCGTTAAGAATAAAAAAACATGATCATTGTCGATTTCATTTTACTAAATTATATCCAAAACTACCATAAAATGGAATTATAACATTAAAAATATCCTAGGAAATCTATCCTAGTACAATTTATTATGTTTATATTATGAACTTATTGATAACTAAGAATAAAAAAACCATTTGTATCAAACTAGTTCAAAATGATCAAGATCACTTACACCCAATATTGAAAACATGAAATAACTAACTAAAATTAATATAGAGAATGATTATTAAAAAATATGTTAAATGTAAATGATATAAATAAGGTTATGAAAACAATTATCATGATTGATATTATTTATATAGGTGTTTTAAGTGCTTTTGTTGAAGTCATATATTAAGGTAATGGTTTTCTTGGTCTCAATTCCGATTATTTGATACATAATACATTTTGTGCAATATGTTTTCCATGCATGAAATATTCTCTTAAAATAGATTAATTTTTATCAAATTTATTAATATTTCATGGGATATATGAATTCACATAATATTCTATTCTTTAAATTTCCATTCATTCAATTATTACCTCGAAAGCAATGTTTCTTAGTAACTCAACCTTCATTCATTATGTTATGATCATTCTCATGCACTCATTTCAAATAATTTGTGTACATTCTCATATTTATTTTAATCTTTGGTATTCTATCATTGATTTATATTGATTTACATTCCTACCAGAAAAATCGTTATCTCATATTTCTTACCTTATGCATTATATTTCTCAAAAGGGATATTGGTAGCTCAAATATAGTTTATTTGACATATAATTTTTTATATTTAAAATTGTACTTCCATGATTAGGTTATATTAGTATAATATTTTATAATATTTTATTTTATTTTCTTATTTGTTAAAATTATGTATAAATAAAAGAATGTTACATTACACTTTTCACATTGTGGGGTTTCAACAATGGAAATTTCAATGTATTAAAAGGTTTCTTAAATAATCAATTGTTTTATTTTTGGATCTATATTTCCTATTGAAAAAATTATGTAATTTTCAGGGATCCATTATTGGATATTAATTTTGAAAGTAAAACTTTTTTAAATCATTCACTTTACCTTTTCAAAAATTTCTTTTGAAATTGACATGTAAGTTTGTATTTTAGGTCAATATTAGAATATTTTTCTAAAATCTATTTTAAATTTTCACCTAAATTTTCTATTTTATATTCCAAAATATTTAGAATCATTGAATTATTATTTAAGTATTTATCCACTAAAAATTAATATATTTATAATTTTGGGGATTGAACAGATGATATCAAATAATTCGATTCAAGATACCATTATTTGTGATATATTTCAAAGTATTATTTGGTAAAAACATTTCTCATTTATGTCAATATCATTTTGATTTTTAATTTTATACACTGGGGATATGTTATTTTGGAAACATCCAACATATTTATTTGGAAGGATTTTATAACTTTATTCCCTATTAAAGATATGATCCATTAGTACATTTTTCATTCTAACCATCCACTCTAAATCGGCATATATTTTCTTCAAATACCTTTACTTTTTGAATAATGTCTTTTCCATTTATTGTATTGAAGGGTGTTCACCTATATTCAAAACATTTATTGAATAGGGAAATTATTTACATAACCATATACCACTTTCTCTATATGGTTTTAGTTTTCGGGATGATTACATAATAGATATTCCATGTATTGAGGCAGGTAAAAGTACTTGCATTTTGTATGTTGTTATTCCAATACATATGATATTTGAAAATATGATAATGTATTTTTTAATTATCATCTTGTATAATGAATTCATTGGAATTAAAAAATTGATGAGTGGAGTCTGACATTACATATCCCCTTGATGAATTTTTAGGTCTTATGAGACAAATATATTTAGGTATTTTGTTTTTGACTAAAAAATTTAGAAAGATTTATTGTATAAAAAAATTATAATAAGATTGATGTCTTGGATGAGGACTTGATGAAAAGATCAAGAGACCAAAAATTATACATTCCCTCACCATGAATTCTGTTATTTATATCCATGCGATCTATTTAATGTTTTTTCTACCCATTGATATATTATGATCCCAATTATAGTTAATTATGGAATAATTATTATTCAATATTCTATCATAATATTTATTCAATGTTTATGTTATGATTCCTCAATTATTTATTTTTCCCATATACACCATTTGATCACACACATTCATATGTTTCAATTTCAATGGACTATGAATAAAAGTATTAAAAACAATATGACATGAAGAATGGAATGTGTGGGTATTTTTGGGAAATTTTAAATAATTATTATGGATTAATTAGTTTATTATATAATGGTAAAAATTGACATTAGTAAATAAATACATGGGAATTATTAGTTTATCATTTATCATAATTTTCTAATTCTATAAACATAAAAGGTATTTCGAATGTATTTAATTAAATATTTTATTTATGTCATGTAATTATGTGAAATTTATGTCTCATAATATATTATTGGTATCAAATTTAGTATGCATATTATTTGATTTATTCATAAGATATAGGAGTGTAGGTCTGTGGTGCTATAATTTTTATCAGAGAATGGATTAGATAACTTTGCAAATTATCATATTTTTTGTTAAGGATTTAAATTCTGTTAAAGTATGATATGTTATATTTTACGATAATTTCAAAGCTATAGACAATCAATTTGGTTTTTTGAAGTAATATTGAATATTTCAAGGATTTGGATAATATAAATTTAGTGGAAATTCTACACATAATTCTAAGTGAGTATTATATATATAGGATAACATCCTAAATATTCATTAAAATAGATATTGGGAAGTTCTCTTAGAAATTAAACCCATATCTAGATACTTTAGGGGGATATAGTCTCTGACACATATGTACCTAGGTTTAATAACCATAAAAAATCAATATTTTTTAGTAACTGAATTGTCACCAAGTGCATGAAAAATAGGCCTAACTTCCAACCTCGTTTGACACTTAAGAGGTATATGATTTATTTAATAACACAATATTTACAATTCATTATGATGGATTTATGATGCTGATGAATTTGGTTAAGAACTAGTGTAAAAACCAACTTTACGCACCATATATTGAACCAAGAGTGATTTATGTTGTACATAAATAAAATTTATCAATTTCAAAGAGTAACCATTTTTTTGATTTAATTTTTCATGTAATTATAATAAAGTAATTATATTATGGATTTAGTTATTCATTAATCATGAATAAAACCCTTTTAAGTTAGTTATGGAAGAAACCCAAAGAAACCATGATAAAAATGGATTCCAGGTACAATGTAGAGATTGTACTAACATGTTACCTAATGGTATTGAATCTAGTGTTATAAATGTTTTTTGAAAAAGAAAAACTGGATATCACTAATTATGATTAAAAAGTATAACCTTATTATGCTTCCAAACACAATAAAGAAGAGAATTATTTTGTGACATGGATGTTTGGGTTATAAAGATAATAAATAAAAAATATTTAATTTCTTATATATCAAAAATGTGGGAAGAATGAAATTTTGATGTGTCTTCCATGAAATAGAAAATTTTTATGTTTGGAAAAAAAGAAAATAAATAAACAAATTACTTAGAAAAAATAAACAGTTTTATTAACATGATGGATGAAAAATATGTGTTTCTTTTTCATACCTAATATATTATGGTAGACACATTATAAACAAATTTATATTTAGTTATCCTAATTTTAAAATACCTTTAATTAATTTCATCAGAATTTTATAATTAAATTCATGAGAATATGATTTATTAAGGGGGATGTAACCCCCCAACAATTTAAATTATATATATTTTTCATTTAAAACATAACATTTTTAATAATTTTCTTCATATGAAATACCAAACAAAAAGAAAGCTTGAAATAGTATATAACCATAAAAATATATGAATATAATTGGTGGGAAAAAATATATGTAACCAAATTATGAAATATATATTGAAATAAAAATAATTTTCATATTGAATACAAAGACATTAATAAATTAAAATAGTGTAGCTAAAAAATTAATAAGACCGAAATTTTAATTCTAATTTAACATTTCTAAAAATTATATTTTTTTGTTTCTATTTTTATAAAATGAAACATATTGTGGTTAAAATATATTTTTGATGTTAATATATTATTAACAAAAATTATTTTTTTAATTTAAAGGATATAATAATTATAATAGTAGATAGTTTTAAAATGTTATTTTCCTATGAAAATAGTTTCCAATATATTTTTCTATTTTTAAATAAATGTTAAGTTATTAAATTTTTGAATATAATTAGAAAAACATAACTTCATATTTTCTTTTAACATAAATATATTACTTCATGATGGAATTTTTGGATATCTCTAAATGGATTGATTTTAATTGGATAGTGCAAATAATATATTTTTTAACCACGAATGTTATGTAATTTATAGGATTCAGGCATAAAATAAATCTCATAAGATCAATATATTGAAAAGATATATGTTTAATGAGCAATATGATACATATTAAAATATTATGTTTAATTTATAAACCCATATTTTATATTTTAAAACTTAAGACATATTGTTCACTAAAACTATTTTAATGAATTATATATTTACTTTTAAAAAATTAACACATATCAAATTTATAAATATAATCATATTAAATTTATTTTAAATTTTAAATTTTAAATAATTAGGTCCAAAATAAATAAAAATTCTATATTTTTAGGTATAATGGATAAATTACCAAGGAAAAAACTAGTTACCATGGTAAAAGTTAAAATGGTAAAAGTAGAAAATTGAATTGTAGTGATTTGAAAACATGATTTAAATATCTTATAAGGGGTATTATAGACCTTATATCTACCAAAATCTATTATTCATATATTTTTTATCCTTTTTCCTTTATAGTGTATTTATATTATTTGAAAGTTATGGGTATTTACAAAAATAGAAAACCTTTTTACTTATAAAAGGGGAATCTCAATACACATTTAAAACTAATAGAGATATTATATTTCTGATTTAAACATGATCATTTTACATACATACCTATTTTGGATAGTAAGAAGTGGTAATTTAATAAATAATTGTTAAATTTATAACTTATTTAAATTATTTAATGATATGTCATGTTTCTCTTTTATCTTATTCTCTAAAAAAGAAATCATCATCCATGAATATGTGCGTACTACCGCCTCAATGGAACAATACATTCCCATTTTCTTTAATGAATTTAATGTATGGTTATAATAATGATTTTAATGGATAAATATAATATTCATGACATTATTAAGGTTTTGGTATAAAAAATTGGATACCCTATTAATTATATTATCGATGAAAGAACATCATTACTTAAATTTTTCTAAAACAAGCGTACTAAGATGAAAATATTTTAATTGATATTATGTAATAATTTAATATCCATTAATTATTCTTATAATTATTTCTTATATTGATATATAATACTAATAAACACTAAATTGAATCATTATACTTTAGGTATATTTATATCACAACTAACCCACTACATAATCATCCATTAATATGGTGTGTTAATATTTAGGTCAATTTAACGAACCACTTGAACAATGCTATAAATTTATATCATGAATGATTATGAGAAATTAATAACCAGTATAATATTATAAAAACATATAAATATTTTTTTTATACTTTTAATAATAAAATAATTTTAAAACTCATTGATTAAGAAAACACCTTTTGTTCCCTAATTATCACAGAAACATTTTCATCATTGGTTTTATCCTCATAGATTGTAACCAAAACTAAAATTGAATGAAATTATACCTATATTAATATAATATAACATCTATTATAGAACATTTATTTTTCTTGGTATGATGAATTATTTAAAAAAAATTAATACTAGCAGTGTTTTTACAAAACTATTTCAAAATGATCAAGATTACTTACACTTGACATGGAAAATAGGAAATAAATAACTAGAATTTATATAGAGAAATATTATAAATAAAGAGTATAAATGGAAAATATATGAGTAATATTCTTAAAATATTATTCAGGAAGTTATTTTTTGTTATAAATGTGTTACAATAACTTTAATAGAAGTCAAAAATCATGGTAAGGGTTTTCCTGGTCTCAACTCTAATTCGTTGATACATAATACATTATGTACACTATGTTTTAATTTTATGCTGTATTTACTTCCAATTTAAGTAAATCTATCAATTATTTTTATTTCATATGATTTATGGATCCAAATAATTTTATTTTATTCAAATAGATATTGAATCATTTTTTACCGTAGTATTATTGATTTTTGGAAACTAAAATTTCTTCCATTGGGTTATAATCATTTTCTTGAAATTATTTCATATATGATGGGTACATTTTAACCCTAATTTTATTATGCGGTATTATCTAATTTTCTTCACTGTATTTACATTACTATCATATAAATCCTTGTTGAATGGGGGTATGCTTCCCATAAGGGATATTGATATCTCTAATATCCTTTCGTTGAGTTATAATTTTTTATCTTGAACGTAGTTAATATATTCTAAAGTCATTAAAAACTAATATTATTTTATATGTAATTTCATAATCCTCTCCATTATACTGTAATTTTAATATAAAAAGGTTTTATTGTTCTATTTATATTGTGGGGTTTCAACAAAGATAATTTAATGTATTAAAGGGTCCATTTTATAATCAATTTTTTTATAATCGGATTCAAATTTCATATAAAAATTATTATATTATTTTAAAAGATCCATTAATGGAAATTATTTTTTAAAGTAAATGTTTTTTAAATCATTTAATTCACCATTTCAAAAGTTACTTTTTTAACTGACCTTTATGTTTGTATTTTATATCAATGTTAAAAATGTTTTCTAAAAGGAACTTTTTAGTTTTTACCAATTTTTTTCTTTTCATATTCAAAATTAAATAAATTAATGGAATTTACATTTTATTAGTTATCCACAAATAAATATATATTTTTAATTTGGGGGATTGAACACATAGTATCAAACAATTGGATTCTTGATCCCTTCTTATGTGATGTCATTGGAAGAATTATTTTTCTCGGATGTTTTTCATCAATTTCAACAACCTTATGAGTTTCTTTTGTGAAATTAGGGATACATTATTTTATAACCCAACAAAGTTGTTCTTTAGATGAATTATATATCATTTTACTCTATCAAATATATAATTCTTCATTATCTTCATCTTGCCTAAAATATAGAGTATGAATAAGAATAATGTTCTTCTAATTACTTTACTTTTTGAATAACCTAATTTAATTTTTTTTTTGATTTAAGGGGTTTCAATTGGATTACATAAATTGATTAATTGGAGAAATTATTAACTTTACCATAGACCCATACTCAATTTGGAATTAGTTTGAACGATTCTTACATATAAATATATTCCATTTATTGATTTCAGAATTATTGAAAATTTATATTATTTTTATTTCAATAGGGTTGTTTGTTGATTACTAAGGAAAGTTGAATAATTACTTTTTATCCATCCAACTTATTTCTAAAAATGGATTACGATCGTGTTATATATTTTATTAAGATGGAGAAAAGTATTCAAGTTCAATATATTTTAATTCCCATATTGATGGTTATTGGTAAAGTTGATTATGTATTGTTTAATAAAAATCTCATAAGATGAATGCATTTGAATTAAATAAGTGAAAGGTGGGGCCTAAATCATATATCCCCTTGATTCATTGGTATATCTCATGATAAAATCAAGTTTGGGTACTTGGTGTATGACTGCCTAATTCGGAATGAAATTTTGGCTATGGACTTGGTGGAAAGAATGATTTATTGGATGAGGCCTTGATGGTAAGATCAAGATATCATTAATTTTTCATTCCATCTCATTGAATGTTATTATTTTTATAAATGTGATCATTCATTTTTATCACTATACATGGATATATTATGCTCTCAATTTTATTGGATTTTGGCATCATAATGAGTCCTTATTCTGTGACACCATGAAATTAAAAATGAATTAAATTATATTTAATATCGTATGAGAAACATGAAAACTATGCTTAAATAACACTTGAAATATATTTCTTTTAATTTATCCTCTTCAATAGCATACATTACACACAACATATTTCTTTTCTTCTATTACATGCAAGACATAGTTTCAAAAAATGTGACATATTATTAAAATATTATAATTTATTATTAGAAGTATACATAGTCATTAAATTGTTATGTATGAATAGTAATAACAAAATTAACAAAATATGGTTATATATTTATTATAAAAAATAATATTCATTAAGAATAAAAAGAAATGTATTCTAAAAAACTGTATTTTTCAAAAAGATGGATTAGTCGTGCCTTTCGCACATAATGTAAATTTATTTTTTCACGCTTTTAGAAAATTTATTGGACAGACGAACATAATTTTTGATATTATATTATCTAAATTATCTTAGGGTGATTTTTTTGAATTTTATGAAATATTTCATTTTTTGATAAATAGTGAAAATACTGAATTTTAATTGAAAACTTCCTTTTTTTTAAATAATTTATATTTTTGAATTATATTTTTAATTTTCTAGAAATTAAAATTGGTAAAATTTTACATAAATTAATAAAATTGAGGACTTTATAATTATTTTCATATTTATTTTTAATATAAAAACATTGTAAAATTTTGAGGATTTTCTCTTTAAAACCCTAAAATCTCATCGGTTCCACTTGATTAATATTAAATTAATAATATTCACTTCAATTAATTAAATTTTAAAATATTTATTTATCATTGTTAATCAGAATAATTTATAATTTCAAAAAAATTAAACTTAATTTTTCACATAAAATAAATATTAGAAAAAGTGAAAATTAATTATTGCAGCCAAGGTAAAAAATGATTTACTAGGTGTTTAACTAAAATGATAAGTGTTAAAAATGTACTAATTTTTTTATCCAAATCCCATTTAATGAAAATATGTAGACCTTACGTCTTATAGGTTCTTAACTTCCCCATTTTGGATGCCTGTTTCATGATAAAAACATGGGTGTGATTGAAGCATTTCGACCACCTAGAAGTATGCCCCTTAATTAACTTATAAATGGAACTCCTATCATATATTATTCACACATTAAATGTCACACCCCGACATGTGCATTTATTTTATTTTATGATTTCTTTGGCTTTAAATTTTTTTTTGTTGTGGTACACGTTCAGTCTCGGATGAAAGTTTTGAGTTTTGATAAAAAGTACGCATCTTGGGTTCGACGTCGTCGGATGCGCGGGTGAACCGCGACACTGCGTGGCTTCACCCATGCAACTGTGTGGCCTTTTCGGCTTATAGGAATTAAAATAAATTAGAAAATGTCAACTTAGATTGTCTTTTAATATTTTTATGGCTATTAGAAATTTTACTATTTTTATCCTAGATGAAAACTAAAATTGTTAATTTTATAAACAAATGAGTGATTTTATTAGTTTTATTTCTATCATTTTACTTTAGTAATATTATGTATTATTATTATTTAATTCATTTATTATTATTATTATTTGGTTTTATTTTATTTTATTTATTTATTTCTTTATTTCTTTCTTTATTTTTTTTCCTACTTTATTACTAACCCTAGCAGCCCCCCTCCCCCTCTTTATTTTCCCTCTCCCACGGGCCGCCGCCTCTCCCTTTTTATCCATCCCGTAGCGCTGTGCGCCGCCACTCTCCTCCTATTCCTCTCCTCTCTGCAGCGAGGAGCTTCTCCCTTGCTTCCTCCTTCCTTGGCCTCCCGCTTCACCTCGCACAGCAGCCGCAGTACCCAACTCGCTACGGACCTTCCTCCTCAGCACGGATCCTCCTGCTTGCAGTGGCCTTCCCAAACGCCTCAGCCTCCCTTGCAAACCCGCTCCTCCTTCCAGCAGCCGCCGCCGCCCGTCGACCCCTCAACAGCTAGCCTTCACGTCAGCCACGTGCACCATCCTTCCTCTGTCCGCAGAAGGCCGTACCCTGCTACCCCTCCTTTTCCCCGCTGGATTTTTCCCTGCGTTGCACCCTGGCAACGCCGCACCGCCCAAGCCCCACCTCGACCCTCTGCGGCCCTTCCCCCGTCAATTCTCTTGCCTGGTGCACTCCACCAACCCAGCGCACCTCCTGCCCTGCGTGATTCACCAAGCCACACCCTCTTCCAGCCGTACCCCAGCACGACAGCCGGACTTTGAGCGCCTTCGGATCCCTCTTCAGTGCATGATCAGGCCTCCAACCTTCCACTCGGCGTTCACACAACCCCAGCGGCCCCCTCTGGTGACCGGACCCCCTTCCTAACCCTCTTGCTAGGTGCGCAACGGACCCTTGAAATTTTATTTTATTTTTATTTTTACTTTTACTTTTATTATTATTCCTCTTCTTATTACTATTCTTGATTTTTCTTATTATTATTATTATTATTATTATTCTTATGATTATTACTATTATTATTATTATCATTTATTATTATTATTATTATTATTATTAGTGTTATTATTATTATTATTACTATTATTATTCATATTTTTATTATTATTACTACTACTACTACTATTATTATTATTATTATTCTCACTTTGGCCTTTTATTTGTTGGGGTTATCATGTTATGTTTGTTTTGGTATGATTTTTGTTTTAGGACCCGCGCAGGGCGTTTCCAAGTGAGCGCCACCGCCGCGCCTTATTTCTGAGGTTCCGTCATCGTCGCGCTTTAGTTTCAAGGTGATCGTTTAATCCCGCCTCTTGGTTTCGAATGCTCTAGTGAGTTTTTGTATGTACTTGAGTCCTCGATATTGTTTATACAGAGTGTTGGACTTTATCACGTGGTTTCAGACACACGTTGTGTCATCGCGCCTTGGATCCAAGGTCGTTTTGTCGTCGCGCTTTGATCTTGAGGTAGGTTCCCTTTGCACTGCTTTTAAAATTTGAGTTATATTATCTCATGCTGTTTGTGCACCCTAATTGTTAAAAATAAATATTTTATTAATTTTAATAAATATGAGATAAGATACGATAATTAATTTTTCATATAAGATAGTTAATTTTTAAATGGTTATTTAGTGTAAAAAGGAGCCGTTTATTTTATACATGACACATGAAACATCCTTTTGACGAGAGGACACCCAATAATAAAAGAATGCCTGTTTGGATTTTAAACATAATTTACGAAATATAGAATAGAGTTCTGGTTTAATGAGAAATGATTTATTTTGAAGCGTGAACAAGTACTTTGGTTCTTTAAAGAAGTTGTCTGGTTGGCTTTTAAAGTTTATTTGGAAAAATAAAATGGTTTGGTTTGGTTTGGTTTATAAAAATATTGTCCTCCTGTGACGTAGTGTTTTTTTGGGGTTCTTTAAATAGTTTTAAACTGGGTTTTGTCTCATAAAGAAGTTGTACCTTTCTTTGAGTAGCGTTTGTGAAATGTATTAAATACCCGTTTGGCACTTTATGGAAAGGGATGAAAATGTTTTGATAAAAACCCTCTTAGGACGACTCTCATGCCTTGGTCCCAATTGATTGTTTGGGAGGCCGCGCTTAGTAGCTCCCAGGTACGTGAGTAGTTTAAAGGCATGAGGTTGTTCTACAGAGTGGCCCGGGTGTTGCTTGTTGTGCTTTATATATATATGTATATGATTGGATGCTCAGTTGGCATCAGTTGTCTCACCCCTTTTTCAACACTTGAGACATGGGAATCTGGCATATTGAGAGAATATTCTAAGAATGATTGATGCACTGGTAGGTTATGGTACTGACCAGTGGCCCATAGTAGGTGGATATATTGGGTTTATTACTATGTGATTTTCCCTTGACCTGCCCGTGAGTGGATGGTCGAGCGTATTGTGTGTTTTGATTTCATCGTGACATGTCGATAAGGATGATTTCTCATGTATTGGTGTCTTCTGGTTTATTCTCGATCTCCTAGGTTCACCCATGTCCATTCAGCTTTTGTAGCTTGCAGTAATGATTATGATTCTCACATGTACACCTACATTGCCCTTGCTGTATGTTTTACTTTTTGCATTATGGCGTATTATTTTCTTTGTAAAGTGATAAATTGATTTTGAATAGGTTTCTAGAAATTGTTTTCAAATGAAAGTGTTTAATCCCTTTTCTACAAATTTGAAAATTTAAACATCACTTTCCCCTTTCCTGAAATGCCATTGACACTAATGAAATGAACCCGAATTTTGAAATAGCTAATGGAAATGGTTCGTACTTTGTTTTTAAGTAAAATTCTTAGAAAAACATACTTTTATAAATTGTAGTTCAAACTTGAAACGATGTTTCTTTTATTTTAAAGGTAGTGCATTGGGAATAGATATCGGGCTAGCCTACTGAGTTTTAATACTCACGCCTATAGTTCTTTTCTGTTTTTAGTGTTTGTGCAGGCTATAGCTTGAGTGCACTCGCCTAGGGCGATGCTTGATCGTTGAGTCGGAGAGCGACCCGCGAGGTCGCACGATGTTTGTTCGGACGTCGTGTTTGGTTAGTTTGATTCCTGTTTGTTCCTGTTTAGTCACTTTATTTGGTTTATCTTTTCTGCGCTGCTCTGTATTATTTTCGCTGTCTTATTTATTTATATTGGGCGAAATCGTTCCCATAGCCTCTGTTGATGACCTGGCGCTTATCGCCAGCCCGGGAGGATCGGGAATGCCTCTCGAGCCATGTCGTAGACTGACTTGGGTGACCGGTTCAGGGTCGACCTAGGTTGGTTCGTGACAAAATGGTATCAGAGCAGGTTATCTCTTAGCGACCTCACTTTTCAAAGCGCCCTTTGTTATTTGGGATGTCAAGGTAGATGGAGTAGGATTGTTGGGACTTGAGGGGTAGGTGCGAGAAGAGCGTCACGAACTCTTGCGCGTACCGATCCTCAGTTTTCCAGGGGAAGTCCAGTTTAATTTGTTTGTTTGGGTTTTTATGGAAAATTTTTTGCGATTGGGATACGACAAAGGGATTTTGTCCCATTAGTCCTCCTAACCCGCACGGCCTGGCAAGCCTTGCAGAGCTAGGGGCATGGTCCAAGAAGGATCTCTGTGTCCGTGACGTGTTTGGCATATGGCCGCCAACCATATGGTCAAGTCGTCTACTGACACTAGTCCCCTGTTTGAGTTGTTTTGGGTTTCCCTTGATTTTTGAAAGTGTTTTGAATCAAAAAAGTTAGTTTTGAAAAAAAAATGGTTGTTTGAAATAACATTTTCGATTTGTAGATTGTTTTAAAAGAAGCGGTATGAATAAATTGTTTTTGGAAAATGAAGTTACATTGTTTTGGCCTTGGTGTTCCGATGAGTACTCACATGTATTTTGGTATGTTGGAAATGTGGATGGATCTCTGGTATGGTGGATGGATGCCCTGGGTGGCACAGATACATGCATGTGAGTGAGGCTCTAAAGAATACCAATGGCGAAGGTTTAACCCACTAAGATTGTTCTAAATTAAAGATGTTTTCAAAGAGAAAAGTTTTGATGTTATGACAACTTGTTTTCTCGGATTTTGAGCTTGTCACCTATGCATTGTTTTATTTTGAGGTTTTTATTCACTCATTGAGTTGGCCTTGATTGGGTCTTTGACTTTTCCTTGTCCAGCGGTAATCCTTTTGAAGCTTTGATGGGTGATCGTAGTGCGGTTGATCAACCTAAGGATTTTATGCTTGAGTTTCGGAAGTTGGATCCACCTCTCTTCTATGGTCAAGCAGAAACTTCTATGGCAGAGGAGTAGATGCGGAAGACTGAAAGGGACTTTAGCCTCATTGAGTTTCTTGGGTCATTGAAGGTCAAGTTTACGACCTTCATGCTTGAAGGTTCACCATGGATGTGGTGGAAGTCGGTGTCTCGGAACAAGCCCCGTCAAGAGATTACTTGGGAGTTTTTCAAGGCCTTGTTCATTCTACAGTTTTTCTCTGAGGAAGAAAGGGTGAGAAAGGGGATGGGGATGTGTTGTTTGCAGTAGGGAACAGATCCATGTTGGAATATTTCCATCGCTTTATGGAGATAGTCCCTTATGATTCAGAGTATTCCACGAATGACCCCATGAAGGCTCGACGCTTCGAGGCGGGTCTCCACCCTGATCTACAGTCGAAGGTGTCAGAGTCCAATCTAACTTCTTTTGTCGATCTGGCAAGACAAGCATTTCATGTCGAAGCTGCGATGGTAGGAGTGCTCGAAGTAGTTCTCCCTCCTTCGATCCCTATGAGCACTGGTGAAGATTCTGGAAGGGATATGAGTAAGCAAATGGAAGTGGATGGATCAGGTCATGGAATCAAGAGGCATCGGGATCTTTCATCAACATCTTCGGAACGAGAGATTATTGTGTGTTATCAATGTGGCAAGCGGGGTCACAAGAATTCATCGTGCCCAAGCACTCCGAAGCCCTGCCAGGCATGTGGACGCCTGGGTCACTTGCGACGATTTTGTCGGGGCGTTGCAAGGAAGCGTCGCAGAGGAAGTTTTCAGAAGTAATGTGTTGTAGGGTCTTTGTTCAAAGTTTCCAGTGTAAGTTTCCTTTCAGTGTAAGTGATCTATTATCGTGGCCTATGTATGGGTGTTTTTTTGGGTTTGAAATGTATGGGAACTTCATGGGTCTTTTGACGAACCTCATCTTTCAATGCTGGTGTGTTTTTAATCTTAAAATCTTTTCCTTCAATCTGTCATATAAAAAGATGTATGTTTCTTGTTGGGATTATCAGAACCTGACTGTGAGGCAGGAGAAGCTTCATCCATCAGAGCTCCAGCCAAAAGGTCTCAGAGTGAAGTCGGCGCGTAGTCAGCAACCCCCGGGGAATTTTAAAGAGTCTGGTTAAAGTCGTGCCTCTATCGTCGTGGTGAGATAGTTTTGGTGTTGTTGCTCTGGTTCCTCTGTCGTTGTAGTTTTCTCTCGTCACAAAGCGCGCGATGAACTTAACCCTCACATAATGTCGATAATTGTGTCTTTTTGTTTGGATGTGAGGTGTCAATTGGTGGTCATGTGTGGACAACCCATGTGAATCAGTTGCGAATTTGGGTTGTGTGTATCACGAAGTGATGGGTCGTGAATAGTCGTACGTCATAGTTTCAGTGATTCAGTCCTTGGGCCCTCCCTCCCCACCCATGGGGTAAGTGTTTTTGGTTTTTCCAAACTTTTCAGATCAACTCCTATCACTTTTGGACGGGAGTAAGTGGTTTAAATGTTTTTTCTATGCTTTTTATAGCTTGAGTAAGGTCCGGTTCTGGCCTAAGTTGGTTTTCTAGTTGGGCTCTAATAGGTTAGTTCTTTATGATGGGGAGACCCACCATGAGTCTCTTTGGGTTTTCTCTTAAATCGTTATCGAATGCTAGTTGAGTTCTTATAGTGGGGAGACCGTTCAAGCCTCCCCTCTGTTGGTGATTTATTTCGGTCAATGAGGTTCAGTCCCACTGGTATTCTTTGTGAGTTCCTTGGGTTAAGAGGTTGGATGGTGTTGTGTGGAATCCTTAGGTGTTGATCGATCTACTGGATGGTGTTGTGGCTTTCCGGGAGCGGAAAGTGTTATGGTGGGGAGAATTGTCACACCCCGACACGTGCGTTTATTTTATTTTATGATTTCTTTGGCTTTAAATTTTTTTTTTGTTGTGGTTCACGTTCAGTCTCGGATGAAAGTTTTGAGTTTTGATAAAAAGTACGCATCTTGGGTTCGACGTCGTCGGACGCGCGGGCGGAGCGCGACACTGCGCGGCTTTGCCCATGCAACTGTGTGGCCTTTTCGGCTTATAGGAATTAAAATAAATTAGAAAATGTCAACATAGATTGTGTTTTAATATTTTTAAGGCTATTAGAAATTTTACTATTTTTATCCTAGATGAAAACTAAAATTTTTAATTTCATAAATAAATGAGTGATTTTATTAGTTTTATTTCTATAATTTTACTTTAGTAATATTATGTGTTATTATTATTTAATTCATTTATTATTATTATTATTTGGTTTTATTTTATTTTATTTCTTTATTTCTTTATTTCTTTATTTATTTTTTTCCCTACTTTATTGCTAACCCTAGCAGCCCCCCTCCCCCTCTTTATTTTCCCTCTCCCATGGCCCGCCGCCTCTCCCTTTTTATCCATCCCGTAGCGTTGTGCGCCGCCACACTCCTCCTATTTCTCTCCTCTCTATAGCGAGGAGCTTCTCCCTTGCTTCCTCCTTCCTTGGCCTCCCGCTTCACCTCGCACAGCAGCCGCAATACCCAACTCGCTACGGACCTGCCTCCTCAGTGCGGATCCTCCTGCTTCCAGTGGCCTTCCCCAACGCCTCGGCCTCCCTGGAAAACCCGCTCCTCCTTCCAACAGCCGTCGCCACCCGTCGACCCCTCAACAACTAGCCCGCACATCCGCCACGCGCACCATCCTTCCTCTGTCCGCAGAAGGTTGTACCCTGCTACCCCTCCTTTTCCCCGCTGTATTTTTCCCTGCGTTGCACCCTAGCAACGCCGCACCGCCCAAGCCCCACCTCGACCCTCCGCGGCCCTTCCCCCGTCGATTCTCTTGCCTGGTGCACTCCACCAACCTAGCACACCTCCTGCCCTGCGTGATCCACCAAGCCACAACCTCTTCCAGCCGCACCCCAACACGACAGCCAGACTTTGAGTGCCTCCGGATCCCTCTTCAGTGCATGATCAGGCCTCCAACCTTCCACTCGGCGTTCAAACAACCCCAGCGGCCCCCTCCGGTGACCGGACCCCCTTCCGGACCCTCTTTCTAGGTGCACAATGGACCCTTGAAATGTTCTTTTATTTTTATTTTTACTTTTACTTTTATTATTATTCCTCTTCTTATTACTATTCTTGATTTTTCTTATTATTATTATTGTTGTAGTTATAATAATAATAATTATTATTATTATTATTATTATTATTATTATTACTATTATTATTATTATCATTTATTATTATTATTATTATTATTATTAGTGTTGTTATTATTATTATTACTATTATTATTCATATTTTTATTATTATTACTACTAATACTACTACTACTATTATTATTATTCTCATTATTGTTGTTATTATTATTATTATTATTATTATTATTAATCTTATTATTGTTATTATTATTATTATTATTATTATTATTCTCGCTTTGGCCTTTTATTTGTTGGGGGTTATCATCTTATGTTTGTTTTGGTAGGATTTTTGTTTTAGGATGCGCGCAGGGCATTTCCAAGTGAGCGCCACCGCCGCGCCTTGTTTCTGAGGTTCCGTCATCGCCGCGCTTTAGTTTCAAGGTCAGCGTTTAATCCCACCGCTTGGTTTTGAATTCTCTAGTGAGTTTTTGTATGTATCTGAGTCCTCGATATTGTTTACATAGAGTGTTGGACTTTATCACGTGGTTTTGGACACACGTTGTGTCATCGCGCCTTGGATCCAAGGTCGTTTTGCCGTCGCGCTTTGATCTTGAGGTAGGTTCCCTTTGCACTGCTTTTAAAATTTGAGTTATATTATCTCATGTTGTTTGTGCACCCTAATTGTTAAAAATAAATATTTTATTAATTTTAATAAATATGAGATAATATATGATAATTAATTTTTTATATAAGATAGTTAATTTTTAAATGGTTATTTAGTGTAAAAAAGAGCCGTTTATTTTATACATGACACATGAAATATCCTTTTGACGAGCGGACGCCCAATAATAAAAGAATGCCTGTTTGGATTTTAAACATAATTTACGGAATATAAAATAGAGTTCTGGTTTAATGAGAAATGATTTCTTTTGAAGCGTGAACAAGTAATTTGGTTCTTTAAAGAAGTTGTCTGGTTGGCTTTTAAAGGTTATTTGGAAAAATAAAATGTTTTGGTTTGGTTTGGTTTATAAAAATATTGTCTGTCTGTGACGTAGTGTTTTTTTGGGGTTCTTTAAATGGTTTTAAACTGGGTTTTGTCTCATAAAGAAGTTTTACATTTCTTTGAATAGCATTTGTGAAATGTATTAAATGCCCGTTTGGCACTTTATGGAAAGGGATGAAAATGTTTTGATAAAAACCCTCTTAGGACGACTCTCATGCCTTGGTCCCAATTGATTGTTTGGGAGGCCGCGCTTAGTAGATCCCGGGTATGTGAGTAGTTTAAAGGCATGAGGTTGTTCCACGGAGTGGCTCGGGTGATGCTTGTTGTGATTTATATATATATGTATATGATTGGATGCTCGGTTGGCATTAGTTGGCTCACCCCTTTTTCAACACTTGAGACATGGGAATCTGGCATATTGAGAGAATATTCTAAGAATGATTGCTGTACTGGTAGGTTATGGTACTGACCAGTGGCCCATAATAGGTGGACATATTGGGTTTATTACTATGGGATTTTCCCTTGACCTGCCCGTGAGTGGATGGTCGAGCGTATTGTATGTTTTGATTTCATCGTGACATGTCGATAAGGATGATTTCTCATGTATTGGTGTCTTCTGGTTTATTCTCCATCTCCTAGGTTCACCCATGTCCATTCAGCTTTTGTAGCTTGCAGTAATGATTATGATGCTCACATGTATACCTACATTTCCCTTGCTGTATGTTTTACTTTGTGCATTCTGGCGTATTGTTTTCCATGGAAATTGATAAATTGCTTTTGAATAGGTTTCCAAAAATTGTTTTCAAATGAATGTGTTTAATCCCTTTTGTACAAATTTGAAAATTTAAACATCACTTTCCCCTTTCTTGAAATGTCATTGAAACTATTGAAAGGAACCCAAATTTTGAAATGGCTAAAGGCAATGGTTCATACTTTGTTTTTAATTAAAATTCTTAGAAAAACATACTTTTATAAATTGTAGTTCAAACTTGAAACGATGTTTCTTTTATTTTAAAGGTAGTGCATTGGGAATAGATATCGGGCTAGCCTACTGAGTTTTAATAGTCATGCCTATAGTTCTTTTCTGTTTTTAGTGTTTGTTCAGGCTATATCTTGAGTGCGCTCGCCTAGGGTGACGCTTGATCGTTGAGTCGGAGAGTGACCCACGAGGTCGCACGGAGTTTGTTCGGACGTCGTGTTTGGTTATTTTGATTCCTCTTTGTTCCTGTTTAGTCACTTTATTTGGTTTATCTTTTCTGCGCTGCTCTGTATTATTTTCGTTGTCTTATTTATTTATATTGGGAGAAATCGTTCCCATAGCCTCTGTTGAAGCCCTGGCGCTTGTCGCCAGCCCGGGAGGATCGGGAACGCCTCTCGGTCCATGTCGCGGACCGACTCAGGTGACCGGTTCAGGGTCGACCCAGGTTGGTTCGTGACATTAAAACAATTTTAGGTCATCCAATACCTAACCTAATCTATTCAAAAAACCCCTCCTCCCCAACTAAAATCTTTATTTTGGGAATAAATCCATCCAAGGATGGCCTTTGGTGAAAACCTAATATGAAAACCCGTAGAAGAGGTAATTTTATTCACCAAGAGTTTTTATTTTATTTCTTACTCCCCATCCTTCAATAAATTTTCAACACAGATGATATAATAAAATAATTATATTTTAAATATATAATTTTTTTAAATGTTTTTTCATTACCTACCACCACCTCCACTTCCATCAAATGAGTTATGAAATCGTTATTCATGTGTACCCTGGACTAGCACCACAAGAATCGATGTCGTTCATTTTTCCATTACTACATCTCAAAGTAGGGAATGATGATGGATATAAAGTATATATATTATATTTATAGCATTGTTAAACATATATATTCATTATATCCAATAGAAGGTTTTTTATGTCCATTCCATAGGGGTACTAATAACGTCCCTCGTGTGTATGGCTGACTACTACCTCGTGAAGTGATATGATTTTTCTTTCACTAATGCTTTACATGGAAGGTGATAAGGATAAATTAAATGACTTTATGTGATATAAATGACATAATAATGTTATTATTTACCTATTTATCATTGTTAAAATATAATTAATCAATTTCTTTTGTTTTCTTTTCACTTACATAAATATGATAAAATTGTTTATGTATGTGTGGTCTCCCACCTTCACAAAGTGATGTGACTCTATTTTCATCACCACCAAACATTGATGATATATATGATATTTAAAGAAATAATAATGTATTAATTATATAAATATCATTTTTAAAATATAAAATACTACCTAATTCCTTTTTATAATGATCATTGAAAAATGTAAACGTTACTCATATGTACGTACGACCTACCATATCCATGATTCTAATGTACTTCATTTCTCAAAATGATCATTAATGACTGGTTTTAAAAGTATAATTGCTATATAAATATGATCATAATTTCATGAATATAATTTTTTAGATTATAGAACTATATAATATGAAAAAGAATCGTAACATTTATGAATAAAATGCATGAGAAAACAAAAAAAATTACAATTGAAACAATAAAAATAATAAAATATTATTAACTTACATGTGGTAAGATATTATAAAATTATATTATATGGTATTATAAATAATATTGGATTCTTTTATATGTTAATAAAATTATTAAAACCACTATAAAGCGTGTTAATTCACGTTCAACCAAATGGAAGCACGAGGTAAGAGATTTTGTCTCAATTTTCATTCACTAAGGTAAATTTGTATGTTATACACCAATTTCATTTATATGGTGTATATAATGATAATTTAACATTTAATATAATGTTTAAATAATAAATTATGTTATTTTGAGTTTCAATTTTAAATATTTTATCCAAGGTGATTTTACTTAAATAATACTAAGTGGTAAATAATTTCATTACTCAATTTATTTTCAGTGGATTATATTACTTCTTCATCATATTTGATATTATAAGAGTATGTGTTTAATTAATTTAGATTATATTATGTTTTATTTCCAATTTTATATGTGAATTTATAGTTTATACACATAATCAATTCATGGATTAATCTTTACTTCAATGTTATGATCATCTTGAGGGTTTATATAACATTCTCATTCTAATCGGGGATGCTCATTCATAAATTTTAGTTTAAGAAAAATATTTGATAATTTTCTAATAAAAAAAATTTATTTTCTTATACTTTCTTTATTCATGATATTTTCATGTAATAGTACCATTTTCCACTCTTTGGTACTTAAAATAAATGAGAAAATGTTCTTAAGAAAATATACATAATTTCTTTCATCGGCTAGAAATTCATTTTCTTATTTTCTAAAAATGTTTTCAAAAATGTATTAACACCTTTACAAATTATTTATTATCGATATTTTAACAAATTATTTACTTATTATAATTTTTTTGAAGTTAATCTTCATGTTGTTTTCAATACAACATTTTTTTTAATTTTAACCTAAAATTTGAAATGAATATTTATTTTAAGGTGTATGATATAGTTGAAATTCATATCTATCATGACCAATAAAATTTTTTAAACATTATTCTATAAGTTTCAAAGATTATTTTTAAAGAAATTTATTTTTAAATTTATTTCGGAACATTTATTTTGAATATTTGATTTTCCAAATGAAATGGATATTTTCCTTAAGAATGTCTTTAAATATATTCTTATGGTATTTATAATAATTAATGACTATAACCATTTATTATTACTCCAATGGATATATTTTTAATGGATTAAATACTTATTCTTTCTAGGGATAGTTTATGAACATTTTTACCAAGGAATTTATTGAAATTCACTTTATTGATTCATTTTCACTGTCATTAAGCTTCCATTAAAATATTTAATTTCCTATGATCATTGGACATTAAATTTCCCATAAATATCCATATTATTTTTAATGTATATGTTAATTTATTAAATATATATCATTTTTACACAAGGTATTCTACAATGAAGGTTATTTATTTGTCTCAGTAAATATTTATAAATCCGTATTCTACACTCAATATGGAAATTTGATGATAGGACACATTGTTCATGAATTAAATTGAATATTTTATATTCGAGGAATTATTTGGACCTGCAATGAAGGGTGGAGAATGATATTATATATTCTCTCAACGAATATATATTTATCATATGAAAAATAATTAATGTATAAATAAAATTTTATTCTGCATGTAGTTTAAACTATCTTGTGAATGTTCTTGATAGTAGAGTTATTATGATGACTTAGATCATGATGTACAAAAAATAAGAATTTCCTTCATTATGAATTATGTTTTTATTATCCATGAAATTTTCACTATGATATTATCTAAAGATTTATTTCATTATTTTTATATTTTTTAAATGGAATGTGTTTTCAATTACTAAAATTTACATATTGATAATGCCTTATCTAGTTATTTAAATGGATTGTGTGTTTAGATATTTACCTTTCCAGGTTGATTATACATGTTGGTTCATGATAGCTTCATCTATACTGAACCCTTACTGAAAATTTGAGATCATCCTTATTTTTTTTCCTGTCAACAGTATTCTATGAAGTGTACTATAATAGATGTTGACATATGTACTATAGGTAATAATAATAATCTAAAAAAATTTATGTTGTAAATTCTCTATTCAGATGTACTGTGAGACACATATATGTATCTTTTTTAACAAGACTACTAAACTATTAGGTCTATCAAGATGTTATTTTTTGTATCTTTGGCCAATGTAATAAAGAAGACCATGGATTCAGGGTGCATGTATTTAGTTATCTACGTATTCCCACCATAATTATTTTTCCTTGTTTATTCCATGATTGGATCAATTTTATATTTTCCCTTTTTGAGTGTTTGAACTTAACATTTTGTAAGTTTCCATTTCCAAAGGTTATCAATAAAGGAAATATTCCATTGTCTCAGATTTTTTGTTTAATTTTTTGGATATTATTTGGATTGATTTAGAGACAAAGCACTTATACGACAGGCGATTCAGAGGTTTGGTGTGCAAGTTTTTTTGGAAAAAGATTGAAATATTTAATATCATGTATATGTGATTTTCCTAAAAAAGTGGGATAACTATTAAACAGTTTCCTGGATCAAAATTTTGAGGGACGTATCGAGTTCAGAATAGGTCCTTCATGCTAGGTGTGACGTAAATTTAGTCGGAATGGGTCATTTGTGAAAAAGTTGTCACATGATGAAAAAGTAATAAAATAATTTAGTAATACTTTTATTAAAGTAGAAAATTGGAAATCTTTAAATGGATTCTTAGGTAAGAATTCCAGGGTTAGACGCATAACTGTAGAACCTCTTTAGTATCATTGGAGAGATATTTGGGAATCCTTTCTGAGGAAAAAAATGAATCGAGGATCAACAATGAGATAAAGATCTTTATTCATCAACAAGCGATCTAAATTGTGCTAAGAATATTGATTCAATATGTTCTTCACTATTCATGATTCCCATGATGAACACAGACTAATCCAGGAATATATTATCCCACTGATAGATTGCTTTTTTGGGATGAGTTATTTTATGGTATTATCGGGAGATGATTATTGAGTTTATTTGGATTTCATTTACCATTATAATGGTGCTTAACCAAGATCGATATGAACATTGATCCAGGATCACCACTCTTGATATGATTGTGCATTCCACCCTCCATTCTTCACGTTCATCATTTTTTAAAGCAGGTTGTTCCTATAACAACTTTTTAGGGTGGTTTCGAACTCAATTAAACCCCTGTATTTTAGGAGAATCAACAACCAAGAGAGGATCTAGGTGGACAAAGAACCAAAGAGTTTAGATATAGGATTTTTTCAATTTTTAGGTATCGAAAGAGGTGATGAGGTCAATGGAAGAGAGAATCGGCATGACACAAGTGATCGTCAGCCGACGACAGCATGTGGCAGAAGAGGACGTGCAGGTGGAAAAGAGGAAAGATACAATAAACGATGGAGAAAGTTTTAGTAATGTTGATGAAAAAGATGGAGGCCTATGCGATGGAGGCGGACACAGTACCAGTGGGCATGGAGCAGTTGTGATGAATGAGGAGTGGCAATGATCACGTAGAGTAGGCCAGGCCATACGGGCTGGTTAAGGTAGTTGGGATGGGTCATGACAGAGTGTTATCGGGGTTGGTCAGTAAACATTAGGACTGGTAGTCTGTGAGGTTGGTTTGGGGAAACTGTGTTAAGTGTTTGAGTTCATTTTTTAGGCTAGGGACCCCAATGATGGTGCAGCGACCAACGTATCCATACATCAGGACTCTGATTTCCTACTTTTCTACTCAGTATATGAAATCACTGGCTTCAGGAAAAAATAATGGAACATGAATCATATAGGAATGGTTGTGTCTTGCATGCCCTTTTTGAGTCGGATCCATAGGTATACTCTGTTGAACATGTTATATATTTTTTTTATTTTAGGATTCCTCTATGTTGACTACCAACAAGGATTCCACCACATGATCAAGAGGATGATCCGCCTAGTGTTGATTCATCAGTACAAGGGAAAGTAACAAAGATAACACCTATGAGTGGTTTACTAGAAAAACTACCATTCATTGAGTAGCAGCTACAACCAGCATAACCAGGTAATGATGTACAAAAGATGGGTTCATTTCATGAGTTTCATAGGTAGTAACCTCCTAGGTTTTAGGGTGATCTAGAATCCTCGATAGATGAGGATTGGCTGGAGGCCATCACCCATTTTTTTCTCTACACGAGGATAACTTCTGATAAAATTACATTCTTTTTCATGAGTCTTTTTCACTACTATGAGAGGTGATAGGGGATCTTGGTGACTCTGTCACATGTAGAGACCACTCTATCCTAGACAAACATTGAGCGTCTCTTTAGAGTGAAGTTATATATGTCTATGTTGTGATCTATATGCATATATAACCTTTTGCATCTATAGTAGGGTAGTATGATCATGGAAGAGTATTCATAAAATTTTATTGATCTTTCACACAACTCATTATAAATGGTAAAAGTACAATTATTTAGGGATCATACCTTCGATAAAGTATTACGATGAGACATCAATGAATCATTTTTCTCTATTATCATTCCTACATATGATGGGGTACCTGAGAGAGACCTTCTCATGGAGAGTTTTTTTGGAAGAGTAGACATCAATATTGGGAGCTAGTTGTGGGAACTGGGTAGCTAAGACCTCAAAAGTAGGTAGCCAAGGACAATCATAGGGATCCAAGCTGGTATGTAACTTTAGGAGGTGATCCCAAAACTCAGGGTTAGCAGTGCATGGATCCTAAGGTAAATCAAATTAGTGATGGAGAGACGATGTTACTCATACAGTTATCAGGGACACCTGGAATAATATTTCTTGGCCCGTCATATAGCTGATCGAAAGATGGTCAAGGGACCACTGATGTAGAGGAAGGGACATGAGAAAGGTGGTATATAGTGTGACAGACAAGGAAGAGGGGATGACATGGCATCGTGAGGTTCTTGGAGGTATGAAATATTACCTCCACCACCCTAGTTGGTCCATGTCAGGTCCATGGAATGGGTGGAAAATAACAAGGCTAGTGGCAGGTGATAGAGGATTATGAATCTAGGGATCTAGGGATAATACAAGTTACGATCTGGGTTTTTTCCACCCTAGCTGCAATTTTTATAGACACGGGTTCTATAAATTCTTTTTTACCATGAATCTTGTTTGGGATTCAATGATTATGGTTAAACCATTGACTCGGCCCTTATGCATGGAGAATCCTACAGGAAAAGACTCAATGATCACACACTAGTGTCAATAGTTTGACCTTACTCTTTGAGGTGAGATCTTTGATTGACATCTCTTGGTAGTGGCATTGAGGACTTACGAAATCATTCTTGGCAAGGATTGGTTATCCCCAGTTTATTCTCAATTTGACTATTTTAGGTGAAGAGTGTGGTGTGCCCAAAATGTTGGAACCAGGTCATATGTTTTTGGTTAAAATGAAACACAATATTCTTAGGATGTAATCACACATAAGAGGGTGCACCCGATTATTCATCAGCTATACAGACTCATGCTCGGTGAAGTAAATGATATGTGCCTTCAATTTTTTATAGTGGTGGTGTAGTAGATGGACGTATTTAATAAATATTATCTAGGTTTAACTCCACATAGGGAGATGTAATTCTGAATTTATATTCACCCCAATATAACACTAAGAAGCACACATGCATATCAGATGGATCAGACACAGCTTAATAAGATTACGATACAATTGGAGGCAATATAGGGGAATGACTTCATGAGACCCAATGTTTTGCCCTGTGAATCCCCAATTTTTTTACAAGATGGAATGAATGATCTTGAGGTTATTTATGGATTACCAGCACCTAAACTAAGTGATCGTGAAGAAAAAGTATCCAATATGGTGAATCGAAGAAATATTTGATCAATTTAAAGGATCGAGATGTTTCGCAGAGATAGACCAGAGATTTGGGTATCACCAGTTGGGAGTAAAAGATGAGGATATACCAAGGACAAACTTTAGATTTCATTATAGGAACTATGATTATCTGGAGAATCAATTTGGGTTGACGAACACCCAATCATTGTTCATGGGACTCCTGAACCAGATCTTTTAGCCATACATATACCGATTCATGGTGGGTTTCATCGAAGACATTCTAGTGTATTCGGCGTTTGAGGATGAGCACATGGGATAGTTGAGGAAGGTCCTATAAGAACTCCTAGAGCACCAAATATATAGTAAGATATTGAAGTGCTAGTTTTGGATTCAATAGGTCTATTTTCTTGGGCACATCATTTTTGAGGATGGATTTTAAATGGATCAATTGAAGGTTGATGCAGTGCTTTCTTGGGAGCCACCAAAAAGCATTACCAAGGTATGAAGTTTCCTTGGATTATTATTGTACAATTAGAGTTTGGTACCCATATTCTTGAGAGTGGAACCAACCATGATTGCTTTGATAGAAAAGGGGAAACCTTTTTTGTGGATAGAAAAGTTCTATAATTTCTTTCAGGAAATGAGGTAGAGGTTGACATTCAATCCCATCCCAAAGTTACTATAGGATGACATTTTGTATGTGGGGAATGCGATGCATCAAATACCTAGCTTGGTTGTGTCATGATTTAGAGGAAATAGATGATTTGATATAGTTCAAGTTAGTTGATACCACATGAGATGTACTACATGACCCATGTTCTTGAGTTCGATGTGTTAGTCGTCGAATTGAAGATGTGGTGACACAACTTATTGTCCGAGTGGTTTATTGTCTATTTCAATCCAATGAATCTCAAAGAATATCTGCCCTTCGAAGGGTATGAACATGAGATAGAGGCGATTTATAGTGTTCCTCTAGGACTATGACTTGGAGATTTTCTATACTCAAGGGAAGGGGAATGTGGTGGAAAAGTATCTCAGTAGGAGATCTTGTTTTCAATTGCTGAACAAATAACTATAGCAGTTAGACTTGTTGTAGATGTTCTTTATGGATAGAGATAATACATCTTACCTCGAATCTATTGGTTTCACCCCTCCACTGTAACCGTGATTCAAGGAGGTGAAACATGTAGATACCAACTATGATATCCTATGAGCTCTAATATCCACAGGGCTTGCTTCTAATGGATACTCAAACTATGGGGAGCACATCATTATTTTCAGAGGTCACATAGTAGTACTAGTGGAATTGTGGGAGGAGGTTCTAAGGTAGTGTAAAACACCCCCTATGGTGGGACATCCAGGTGTGGGGAAGATTTACCTGGACCTATAACATCAGTTTTGGTGGCCAAGGATGAAGAAAGGGGTTGCAATGTATGTTTCTTGATGCCCTACTTGTCAGTAAGTGAAGTCCAAGAACCAGGTTCCAGTGGGTTTAACTCAACCCATTGAGGTTCTATAATTTAAGTGGGATGAGAAATTGATGGAATTTGTAAAGGGTTTACCACGTATTTAAAGGGGACATAATTTCATTTCGATGATCATTGACCAGATATCAAAGTTGGCCCTACTTAATAGCTACATGAGAGTAGAGTTTTTTAGAGATCTTGGGACACCTCTATGTGTAGTATATATTCTAACTCCCTGGAGTTCCATCGATGATTGTTTATAATAATGATTCACTATTTACATCATGGCCGTGGAAGTAATTACAAGAGGCATTTGGGACACAGTTATGCCTAAGAATTGCATTTCTCCCCCAGAAAGATGACTAGACTGAGGAGACCATTCAGGCTCTAGAGGACATGCTTTGGGTTGGCATGTTAGAATTTGGACATAGTTGGGATATCACAAACCCCTGATAGAGTTCTTATGCAAAAATATTTATAACTCCACCATTGGTATGACACCATTTGAGGCATTGTACAAGAAACCCTATAGGTCACCACTTAACTAGACATACCTGGGAGAGTCAACACTCATGGGGCCAAAGTTAGTGTGGGATACTACAAAGAATGTGAAGATCATCTTGGAGTGGATGAAGGAAACATAGATTACTTATAAGTATTATGTGGATATATGTTAAAGGCCTTTGAAGTTTGTGGTAGGAGAACTTGTGTTAATTCGGGGTTCACCTTGATGGGGATTATAAAGATTTTTCTAGGGAGGAAAGCTATCTCTAAGGATCATCTTCACATTCCTGATACTATGTAGAGTTGGAAAGGATGCATACCTCATGAAAATACCACCAAAGTTAGATCGGGTATACGAAGTCATCCACATGTCACAACTGAGGAGGTACATACAAGACCAATATCATGTCATTGACTAGGGAGAGCTAGACATCAAGGATGTAAAAACATTTTCTAATTGACCAATAGAGATCAAGGACTACCAGGAGAGGATTATTTATGAGTAATTGATTCTTTTAGTGAATGTCTGGTGGTAGCATGAGAATCTCTAGGAGAGCACATGGGAGTGGGATGCTCAAATTCATTCTCAGTACTATCATCTATTTGAGTATCCCTTGTTTTGGCCTTTTGTAGACATAAAACCCCAATGTGGGGCGAATGAAACATCTTGAATTTTATATATATTATTTTTGGATAATATATGGATTGATTTTGAGACCATGTGATGAGATGGTGTGTAATTTTGAGGCCCAGTGTGTCGGGAATAAATGTTTAAAAAATATTTTAATATTTAACAGTACAGACAAGTGCCTTTCCAAAAAAAGTGGGATAACTCTTAAATGGTTTCCTATATTAGAAATCTAAAGGAATCATTGTGTCGGGAATAGTGGCATTACACTAGGAATGACCTACATTTAGTCAATGTGGATCATTTGTGAAAATGTTTCCACTAGATGAAAAAGGAATATAATAATTTAATAAACATTATTTTTGACTCAAAGAATGGACAAGTTTAAATATATCCTTGTTTCAGGGTTCTAGGGTTAGACACACAACCTTGGAACCTCTATTGGATCATTATAGAGAGCTCTGAGAATCCTTTATAATTAATGACATTGAAACGCTGATAAAAAATGATGTAGCAATCATTCTTCATCAACTACTGATCCACACTGAGGTAGGAATTTTTAATCAATATGTTCTTCCCAATTATTGACTAGCATAATGAACGCAAACTAATCCAAAACATATTAGCTCGCAGATCGATCATGTTTGCAGGATTATTGGGAGATGATTCTTGGGTATTTTTTTTTGGATTTCATTTACCATTCTAGTGGCGATGAATGATGATCAACAAAAACATTAATCGAGGTTCTCCCCTATTGATTTGATTGTGCTTTACTCCCATTATTCATTGCATTCTTTTCCATTAGAACCCTACAGTTCCCGACATGACATTTATAGTTGGTTGAAAACTCAATAGGACCCCCATTTTTTAGGAGAATTGAAAACCTAGGCTCAATAAATGTAGATTGGGTCCCAAGGATCTCATATCTAGGATGATTTTTATTTTCAGGCATCAAAGGAGGCTCAGTTGTTTGTGGAAGGGAACTTAGATGCAGCACCGGTGACTAGAAGTGGTGTGAAATACTGGAGCTCTTAGGGTAGTGAATACATGGGCAGGTCATAATAGGGTAGACAGACGAGGTGGAAGCATAGGATTCAGAGTGGTAGCGGTGAAACAGAGTGGGACGGGCTAGGTAGGCTATTTTAGGTAGATGGGTTAAGCCATGTCTGTTGGTTGGGTAAGGTCGGTGGGCTTGGCCGAACCCAGGTCAGATGTGGGGCAATTGGGGTGGAGATTGGTTGTGGCTGACCACAATGGTCAACAACAGGTGAATCAACCGTATGGTAGGTACGAGTGGTATGTCGACTGATCATAGAGAATGACCACGGTGGTAGGGGGACCTACCATGATGGTAGATCCATAGGCCCCCAATATGCCTACATGTGGTTTACTTCAAATGAGCATATCTCCCAATGGGATCATCCAATTTTTAAGCCGTCTACAATGTTTAGACCCTAAAATTGATGTAGTCACATTGAAAAAATGGTGGGTTTCTATTATGGACTAATATATGTTGAGATGATCCCCTTGGTGCTTTTTTCGATGGTTTAGTACAACATTTCTTCCAAATCATTGGATTATAATCCCCTCTAGAAGAAGATTCTTAGATTAAGTATATTATCACTCCCTGAGACTAGAGTACAGTCCTCTATCACTACTAGTAGTGTTGTGCAATTGGCATATCCTCCAAGAGTGGGGAGTTGGTCCTCTATCTAGTTGTCTAGATTAGTAGGGTTCATGGTTTCCCCCAATAGTTCTGGGTATGATCCCATATGTCGTAGGTTGACATAGATTGTGTCTGTATATCCCTCAATAGTTCAAGGAATGGTCCACTCTTTATGTATCATATTTATCCTTGACAATTGCATTATTTATAGGTGGGGCCCAAATGAGATTGACCTCTTCATTGAGTGTCTGCAATGATATCATGGGTTGAGTAGTGATTTATCCTAAAATGATTATGCTTCAAGAAAAATTATGTAGCTAGTAGTATGTTATGACCACCTGATGGTTTGGTGTCTCTATTGAGTATATCTGGATGTTCTTATTATATGTTTTGTAGAAATATACATATGTAGAGATGACTATACATTCCGTTGCTGAATTTATTTTTGGTTTCAGAGTGTCTACTGAGTATTGTTATACCCACTCTTGAACTGTATTTTCCCACATGTGTTGTGCATTGTGAAAATAGGTGATCCTTTGACGGGGTCCTAGGTGGACCAGGACCAGATGGTTCTTATTGGGGCTGGATAGACCGAGGTGCGTTCTTATGGCAGTCAGAAAATAGTCCCAGTACCTTTTACTTTCAGGTTGGACTTGTGGTTACACACTCTTTGCGGTGGGATTTTTTTCCCTATTTACTTTCTATGACTTTCAGTATCATACTCTATTGTGGGATCTTAGACGTATGATTGAATCTTTGAAGTTCAATTAAATTTATCCATTTTTTTGCTTAGATATGTGTGTGTGTGTGTGTAGATATTTTAGGATAATGCATCCCATTTGTGGGATATCCCTACTCGGTTCTAGTCACCAGCCCTTCGCCTATTTGAGGCGATCCTAGTGTAGTCACGACATGAGCCCCTCCGGGACATGTCATGAAAATTATACATGATATTTATAGAAGTATGCCTTGTGTGGGGGAGTTGTGGGAGATTTTAAGGACATACTATGTATTTTTTAGTTTCTTATATAGTGTGAAAAAATGACCATTAGTTGAGAGAGACATGAGATTTATTAGTTTTTTATTTATCCTAATTATCTAAATATCTAAAACTAAAAGGTATTGGGAATGTGTGTAGTGAAATATTTTATTCCAATCATATAATTTTAGGATATTTATGTTTGAGAGTATATAATTGGTATAAAATAAAATATATATTGTATGTGTTTTAAGAACCAGATAAGGTAGTGTCGGTTTAGGGAACAAGAAAAAGTACAGCCTAAGGGTGTGAGAGAAATTTAGAGAGGAAATAAGGAATAATTAATGGTGAAAAAAATAAAACCATTACATTAAATACTAATAGAAGGGAAATATCAAATCATTTAATATCAATGGAAGAAAACAAGGTTCATAAAAAATAAAAATTTAAATATGTTTTTGATTAAAATGTTTTTTTGGTATGTATTTCAAAATTTCCTTTTTTAGTGTTTTAATTTTTAAGAAAAATATTCTAAATTTAAAAGATATGTATTTTTTGTTTTATAGTGACTCCATTGATAAAGCATTAATATTCATTCCAAATTTCATCAAATCTCTTACATATTAAGGAAATAAAGAATTTAATTATAACAAATATGTTTGAAATAAGTAGTCAAGACAAAAATAGATTTTATAAAAAAGCAAGAACCATAATGTGATAGAATTAAGACCCGTAGTGGTCTTAAAATTTTATCTAAGAAGAAACTTTTCTGACCACTAAAATACGTTGTTTTATTACATAATAGGACAAGATATTTTATAAATTTTTAATCATAAATACATTATTGAAACACACCATGTTTTTAATATATTTTTAGTAGGTTATTTAACATTCAAAAAATACACATAAAAACAACATGGTTCTCAAAATATTTTTTATCAAGAAAAAAATTCTAACCAAATCATTACCATTGAAGAAAACATGTCCCCTTTAGCATGTTAGTAATCCATGAATGAAATTTAAACAAATCAAACTCCCTCTTAAAAAACCTATCCTGATTTTATTTTCCCATGTCAAGGATGATTTTAGGTAATTAATTTTCAAAATTAATCTATTAAAAACCATGGTGTGTGTAAAAATATGGAATCTTATTTTAAGAATGAGTGATAAGTTCCAAAACCCAAGTCTATGATCCTTGAACTTTTATTTTTTTTGAAAAAAAAAACATTATACTAGATCAAATATATTTAAAAATTATATTCAACAAAACCTAATAATTATACATCCCTTTTATTCAAACTAATATTATAATTCATATTTTGAATCTATTAAATCATTCTTCCTCCTTTAATTTGAAAGTTCGTGCATTTAATCCATACTCATAGAGTTATCATATTCCCATATCCCTTTATTAAACTCTGAACAACCTACGAATTCCTATTTCCTTCCTCCATTATCCCCCAAATCCACCCCTAAAAATCAATACATCCCTATAAATATAGAACTAATTAGTAAATCCCTATTAACTAACTTATCTAAACTGCACACCCTAAAGAAACATGTTTCTTTATACTCATAAAAGAAGAGACCCATCCAAATAACTATTATATCCCCCCTGTTCCAAATGATAGAAAACTACTCACACCCAATCCAAATAGTGAAACCACCACAAACTAACCCCAAAAAACCCATAGTCTTTTCATATTATATTGATGATGATGATTTATAAAATAACACCCATTAAATTTCTTAAAAAAATAATCTAATAATATATTGGATAGTGTATAAAAAAGAATTAATTTTTGTTAAAAATTATGGATTTAATACGTTTTGTAGAAATGGGAATGGGATACCCTATTTTGAATTCTATAACATCAGTAAACATTGAATAAATATTTTTGGTGAGATAAAACACCTCTAAAGATATAATATTGAAATTTATGGCCATTTATTTTTTATTTCATGGTAAATTTACTTATATATATATATAGAATAGAAATAATATAAAATGACATTAGATATATTAGTTTTCAATATTGTGGTATATTTTTCTAGTCTTATTAAAAATACGGAGTAAAAAACTCTCAATATTGATTGATTAAGGGTATTGAACTATGATAAAAAAGATAAATTAACAATAAATCCTTAAAAAGATTATGAAATTAAAAAAACATATTGACAATTCTATATTGAGTAATCAATCATTCTTTGTTTGCAGGGAGATAATGAATAAGTTATTTGAAAAAATGGTAATATTATTTTCTATGATATGATCAATGAAAATATATACAAAAAAAGAAATTGTGATCCATTTTGTGGTCCTAAGGAATAAATATATATGTTTAATTATGGTGTATATGTTATTAAAAAATTGGATATGAATTTCTATGTACTTTAAACATTCTTAAAACTCAATTCATTAGGAAAATACAAATAACTATAATTTAAAACCTTATATAATTTGGGAATCATATAGAAAGAGTGGAAATTTTATGTGTTGAAGGTTAAATTAATCATGGATAAAGTTTAACAATATGATTTTTCTTAGACTAAAGTTAACCATAATTTTAATACATAGATATTACATCTTAATATAATAATATTAAAAACATAACACTATGATCCATGACATAAAAATATTGGTTTAGTATTATTGGAATCTTGGATATGTATATGGATTTCTCAAAAGATATTTACATCATCTCCGATTAAGTTCTTCATAACTAACAACATTGTTAGAAATATCGTAACTAAAACAATTATTCATCACATGGATAAAGGAATCGTAATAAAGTATGAGATTAGATTCCCAATAAGGGTAAACAAGGTGGATAAAAATGATCACTTAAACATAAGATAAGATTAAGGGTATAAGAACATGAGGATAATATTTTAAAAACATACCCTTCATAAAAAATATAATAAGATTGAGTGATCATATAAATATATATAGTTTTTAATACATGAATCATAAAGGTATAAAAAAACATGATACATGTGATCATATCATTGGAATACGACTAAGGTTTGTGGTATACACATAAGTATAGAAAATATTTTCCTTTGTCAAGGATCCCTACAAATACTATCATAATATATTGGGTACACTTCCTATTCCATAAAATTATTCAAGTTTCACTTCTATGACTATCACAATGGATTAGGTTCACTCCCCATTCCATAATATTAGTCAGGGTTATCTCCGAAGACTATCATAGTGGATAAAGTCCCTTTCATAACTAGTTCACTCTTTATTATAGTATTGATTATCTCATGAGATATAAATCTTTAACAAATGCATTTGAGGGGAAAATAATTATAGGCTCACCCATCACACAATCATAATCCAATCATACATTTTTCATAATATCATAAATAATTCATCACATATCTTAACACTTAGAATGGAAACAAGTTTCACAATCATCCCAACAATTAATTATAGTATAAACCGTGGAAAATAAACATGTTCCATAAGCATATCATCATCATAGTAATAAACCAAATAGGGAAAGCATAAGTATGGTATAATTTTATCATATAACCTATAAAGAATAAGTAACTTCAAATTATGACATCTTAGATGAGAATTCCTCTAAAATACCAGTTAGAATATTTCATTGGGGAAATTTCCTATTCATTTTTAAAGAACCTCTTTAAAATATATATTTTAAAAAAATATTATGGAAAACGTTTCATTGTAAAGAAACATGAATTCATTTAAAATAATCTTCCAAGCATTGAGTGGTCATAATAGTGGAAAATTTCATTAATGTCGTATAAGTTAAAGGAAAAAAGTTCTATTTATAATTTTGTAAAAAAGTGCCTCATTTAGGAAACAACAAGAGGACTCATTTGAAACCATTTTTTAAAAAATTAATCATGGGTAAAAATGAAAGTAAAAATAATAGGATATAATTAAAATAATTCTTGATTATTTTTTTATAAAACATAGATATAGAAGAAAAGGGATTTTCATCCAAAGAGAGAATCAAAGTTAGTTTTCCTTAAAAATATTCTTTTTGTATCATGATTATTTAAAGCGTGTAAATTGAAATTAGAACATTTAATTATTAAAAATAACAATAGGATATTAAAATTAATGAGGTCTATGAGGGTTATAACATATTACTTCATCATCAAAACTAAATTATAAACAATCCTGATAAATAATGAGATGGTAACATAAATCCGTACCTCAGGTGTCATATTTCTTAGTACATGTTTGAAACCCCTATTTATTAAATAAATATTTATTATATAGGTATTCCAGAACAATACTCATTTGAATAATACCATATATGATTTTATTATAACATATTTTCACCCATAAATTAACAATAATTTATTAAAATCAATATTATGGGTGATAATAACATCATTTTTCATGCCCCTTTCGGTTCAAGGGTCTCATTACTTATATCTTTATTATTTTTCAATCATCCTTAGAATTTTAGTAATGATATTAATATAACATATATTCATTAAATATGTAGGTTTATTAATAAATTTTAGTGGAACAAAAATGAATTACACCGTTCATGGAGATAGTAGGCTATACATGTGCATGAAAACTATTTCCATTTTTAATGGATGTAACAATAGAAAAGTAAATAATCATTGAAATAATAATAATAATAATAATAATAATATCATAAATAACACATATATTTAATAAATAATTCAATATAGAAGCCCAAGTAAAGTGATGATGAAACATTAATTACATCGCTACATGGAGACAGTAAGACATACATATGCACGAGTAATTTTTCCCTTTCCTTTAGATTGAAATAAGGTAGATAATGGTAGTTAAATCATAATAATATCATTTTTGTATATTTAATATAATTAATCCATTATTTAATAATGTATATAATAGATTTATAAGAATCTGAATAAGAAATAAAATTGAAAATGCTCGGTTTTGAGTTCATCCTCTTTATTAAGAACCCTCTTTTGTATTAATTATTTTTTGTAATATCCTATTACTATTTTTAGGTACTATATTACCCTTATTTTTTATCATGATTTAGTAGGGGTTTTTCTTGGGAGGTTTCAGGATGAAATTTGATATTTTTCTATTTTTTTGGGAAGTACACGATTAGCGCATGGTTTTCCCAAACCTTTGGCTAACCCTGGGAAAACTGTGAAAACCCAAAAGGTGGGGTTTTCATGATCAAACCCCAATTTGGAAAATATTGTTCCCACATCGTAGAATATGTGAATCCCATTAGAATAACACGTAGTTTTAAAAACTATGTGGCCCCCTAGAAAACTGTGCACATAGACTTTTAAATTTTGAAAATGTATTTTAAAATTACCAAACCTCTATATAACCTCATTCTTGACCATAAATCTCCAAATCCTGATTTTTATGTTTAGTGGGATATCAAAGACTAATTATATATTCTATAAACCCATTATTATGTGTATTAAATATTAAAAACCTCTATCTATTCCTCTCTATAAAGAGATCTGCTCCCATTTGTTCTCTATTTTTCTCTCTATCTCTCATCATTAATGTTTTTTTGATAATATAGGTTTTAGTAGATCTAAAATCCATTATTTTAAATTATGAATATGTTTTTTATTCAATGATCTTCATTTTCATCAATCTTCATTGGGTTTTCCCATTTTAGGCATTGTGATACGTGATCTCCATGTTAAAGGTGAGTGGATCCTTTAAGATTTTCTTGTTAATAGACCCTTAATTGATTTTTATAAATTAAATTGATTTAAATTGAATTTAAAAAAAATTATATGAGAATTTGGATATTAAATTAGATTGGAATGATTTTAGGGAAAATCCCCAATTCCAACAGAATTAGAAATTGTAGTGTGATTTGAAATTGATTGAATTTGTGTATTTGATTTGTAGGATTAATTTTGGAAATAATGGCTTAAATTGATTTGATTGAAAAAAAGGATTTGTTTCGTCATAAAAACTTAATGAATTTATTGAAAACCCATTTTTTTAAGTGGAAAATAAAATATTGAATTGGAAATGGGAAAATTTTATTTTAAACTTTTTTTTAAAAATATTTCCATTATTGACTGATTATTTAAACACATGAAAGCCTTGGTAGTTAGTGGGGTATTTGGGAGAAACACACTTGTATGGGAATGATCTAGATATATATTATTTGATTAAAACTAGAACATAAACCTATTTAGAAATTTCATATCCCTAGTGGTATATTTATGGGTCCTTTTTATCCAGTGTTAGTGGGACATGTGTTCACATTTTCATGATCACCCATATGAGATGTGCGAGGACCCCAAAACTTTGAAATATTATACCCCTTGGCTGATGAACATTTTTCTTGTTATTATTACATTGATATAATTTCCATTGATTGTGAATGTACTTTACATGTTCCATGTGATTTATATAAATTATTTTATGCGAAATGTTTACTTATTCCATTTTTGTAAAATGTTTCCATTATTTTAAATGAAATTCATGTTTTTTTTTTCAAATAATTAATTGTACTAACATGCCTGTTATATTGAAAATTAAAACATTATTTGTTTTACTTCTAATGAAATCTTATTATAGAACAATTTGTGTGACCCTACTAGTCTTTTAACACACACACTACCATTACCTACAAGCATTTTGTGGATTTCCTTATGCTAGGTTTAATAAAAAGGAAAGAACCATTTGAAGGTGGTGGTTGTTGATCACTTGGTCTTGTATTTTGGTGTCTATTGAAACTTGGACTGTTTTATCTTATATTTATAATAAATTGATTACATATCATTTTAGTTATATATACTTGTTTGAATTTTGTTATAGTCTCATTTGGGAGATTCTTTGATCATATTGATATGATTATTTTTCTTCCACTGTTTGTGTGGAAATACTATTCATAGTTTAATCTTATATGATTCTAGTTTCTATTCACAATCATTTGGGTATTGGGAATGAATTTGGGGATATGTTAGTACCATATTAGGTATCAGAGGACTAGAGTATCCAGGATGGTTCGTGACAAAGTGGTATTAATGAGTGGTTTTGAATCTTTCCTTGATGTTAGTATGTAGTTTGAAATCTTTTTGAGATTAGGTTGTAGTTATCAGTTATTTTCAAGCCCTCTCTCATTTTAATGAGCCTTATGTCACTAGATATAGTTTGGGAAATTCTTATTGAGGATTATTTCTAGTCATTAACATACATTTTATTTATGTAGTTGATATAAAAATCATGTTTTCTTATTTTTTGTAGCATTATTCCTCTAAGAAGACTTGTGAATAGAACACAAGGGGAGTGTACTAATGAAACATAGTGATAAAATCATTTTATGGACTAGAATATGGTTAAGGTCATCTTATGTGAGGTTTAAGCTATTGGATAGGCATCTTATCCCATTTTTATTCAGGATCCAGTTGTAGAACCTCAGAGGGACCAGTCTTGAAATAATTATCATGAGTTCCTTCTATTTAATCTACCCACTTTCCAAGGCTCAAATGATCCTCAAGAGGAAGTGGATTAGTTGAGAATAATTGAAATTTTATTTGTGTTCTTGGAGATTCTTGATTTAATTAATTTAAAATGTTCCACCTTAAATCTAGAAGGACACAATAGGTGATGGTGGGGTACAATGGTGACGGTCATGAAGCATTAGGTATTTTAGTGCAAGTACATCAATGTTCCTTTCACTAACATTTTCTTTCTAGAGTATATGGTTTTTTCTAAGGCTATAGATTTTTTCAAACTCAATACGTTTACAGAACCACGACTGAATATGAAAATAATTTTACTAATAGTGTGTAGTGTGAATATGATATTGCATCCAATGATAACATTAAGACTCAATGGTCCATGATTATAATTCTATTTGATATTAATTCTCATGTTTTCTAGATAAATCTCACTTCTTATGCTGAGTTTCTAGATAGCAAGTTGATGGTTGATCATGACCTGTATAGTATATCTAGGTTAATAGGAGTTCATTTTTCACCCAGTGGAATTTAGGTTAGTTTCTTCAAGGGAAAGAGAAAGAATGATGATTCTCATGGTGTCTCTAGATGGTAGGTTTCTTCTATACATATTTTAGTGACAATAAGATTCCCTTTTATTCGCTACAAGTGTGGAAATCATAGGCACCCGAAATAGGTTTCCACTGAGGCACCCAAGATATGTGGTTCTTATGGATGATGAGGTCACTTATAGATTTTATGTAATGTTTATTTTTCTCGATGTAGGGGAACATGATCCTTATTGACTAAACTTATTTTGGTTCCATCATATGCTTCATACACAAAGGGTTTTGTGCCACATGCATGCAGAATGTACATTATTCACCCAGTTGAAGAGTCTCTAGGGGATGAAAATTCAGATCTACTGACCATGAGAGGTAACATCATTATCTCTTAATATTTATTTACTCCTTTATTTGATATTTGTGTGTCTCATTCATTCATTTCAACTCATGTTTCAAATATTTTAAATCTTCATATGAATATTTTATCGTATGTGATATATATTACTAATCCCCTTAAAAAAATATAGACCACAGTATTAATTTTCATTCTTGTGATTCCTCATTATCAAATATATATTTTTATTTGGATTTTCTGGTTTTCGGCATAAAATCTATTGACGCCATTTTTTGGACAGATTGACTTATTGGTGATAAATCTTGAATTGATTTTTTACCTTCAATTGGTATCCTTTACTGCACGCCATGGGGTGTGTCGTGTCTTTCAGGGAGAATGGAACCCAAGGCCTAGAGTATTCAATCATTTTAATCCATATATGGGGAATTTAATATTTTGGTTCTATTTTGATTCGGAGTTATAATCATTGAGAAATTATCTCCCTCCAGTTATCATCGAATTTTTAGATGTTTTTCCTTCCAACTTCTCTGGATTTCCACCAGTAAGAGATATAGAGTTTTCTATTAATTTAATACCTGGTACTTATTCGATATATGTTCCATCCAAAAAATGTAACTATCTTAAATGAAATAGTTTAAGACTTATTTATATGATCTTTTAGATAAAGTATTTACACTTCTGAGTGTGTCCCCTTGAGCAGAACCTATTTTATTTTCTATGAAAGATGATGGGTCACTTAACCTTTGTGTTGATTACAAGAAACTAAATCAATATAAGATAATACAAATGTGTCTATTTCCATGTATTGATGAAATATTTTACTAGTTGAAAAGGTAGAAGTGGGTTTTGAAGATTTATCATTGATTTGGATATCACCAATTAAGAATAAAATAATATGACATTCATAAAACCACTATCTAGAGTAGGTATCAAAATTATGTGTACATTCCCATTCCATTTGTCTTAACCAATTCACCTACAAATATTTATGGCTCTAATGAACATGATCTTCAATGAGTATCTTGATAATTACATGGTGACCTTTTTGGATAACATACTTTTTTACACTATGTCCAAGGAAGATCATGTATGTCCTTGGAGAGATGTTCTAGAATTGTTAACAAATCACTAAATTATTCCATATATTTGAAATGTAATTTATTGATTTAAAATTTGAAGTTCCAGAGACATGTGAGGTTAAAACATGGTATATCAGATGATCTTGAGAAGGTAAAAGATATCATGACTTCAGAGAAACTTCCAAATGAATGTTTGATTCATAGATTCTAGGGTTTAGTTAGATATTATCACTAGTTCATAAAGGATTTTTAAAACATGAATTATTTGAGGACTGATCAAACTGAAAAGGGGGTAATGGTTACTTTGGATGAAATATATCATAATTATTTTTTTGTGGTTAAAAGTAGTTTGACTATTTCATCGGTGTCGACTCCTCCAGAGGTTGGGTAGGGCTATTTGGTATTCTGGGATGCATAAGGTTCATGTTTGGGTTGTGTTATTATGCAAGGTGATCACATAAAATCCTATGTGTCTTGAAAAATGAGGCCGCATGATAAGAATTATCTAACCCATGACCTTGAACTTGAAGCTATGATGTATGCACTTAAGAGTTGGTAGCATTGCCATTTTAGAGAAAGGTTTACCTTGTATTTTTACCACAAGAGAATGAGTTATATATTATGTCAAAAGTATTTGAATCTCTTCTAGAGGTTTTGGGTTGAATTCAGAAAATATTTTGACTTTGAAATTTTCTATACCCTAATGAGAGGGAATGTCATCATAGATGCTTTGAATAGGAAACATATGACCCAGGAAGTCAAATAATCATTAGAAGAGTGTAACATGATAGTTCTTTATGAATAGATGGATATTTGAGTATGTTAATCATGGGATGAGGGTTTCTTTCCAAGTGTTCATTTAACCTCAATTATTGTAGAGATGATTCTTCTGAAAAAAACATGATGATGAATAATCTGGAATTTAGAACACTCTTTATGGTGGGGAGACTGTTGATGAGTGGTCATTATCCATGGAGGATATCCTATGTTTCTATAACTATTATGTTGTATATAAAGACTTGGAAAATTTCATGTAATTTTTTAAATTATTTGGGATTATTACGAGTATGTGAAAATTGACGGCGCATGATTTTGAGGCCTGGTGTGCCCGAAATGTATTTCTAAACTTTTTTAGGTATGTTCAGTAAACGTGTGGGTGATGTTTTATATCTTTTGAACAAGTGCTTGGAATGGAAATCCATGGGCACCATTGAATCCATAGTGCCAGTATTTGGTTACGAGAATCATCACATCAACCATAGTTGGTCAGGAGAAAAAGATAGTTTTTGGACTTTTTAAAGAATAATAAAATAACCTGTAATTGTTATTTTATTTCCTTTTTCTGCAATTGATGAGCAGTGGTGGTGGGATTGATGACATGTCATGTCATTTAATGGATTGAGTCATCAACTATGTAACTCCACCATTGTGAAATAAAAGATGTTCATTAATTCATTTAATGAACCTCATTAATTCTTTAACGTGTTACTCAACTTCCCCCTTCTATTTAAAGGGAGCTAGGGGTGGGTTTTTGGCACAACTTCTTCATGAAAGGAAATTATGGTGGTGTTCTTTGGAAATATCCACTAATGGAGGAAGAAAGCTTAGGTGGAAATGGTCTGGGATTAACAAATGCCCATGACTCCATCTAATGTGGACACTCCTCCAACCACAACCGCAACACCTCCAATGGATCTCGATGTAGGGGGTTTATGTTTGGGTTTTGTTTAAAATTATTGAAATGAGTTTATTTAATCTTTAATGTCAAATAAATATTCCCCCACTTGCTGTCATTATAATCCAGAGCGAGTGGGACGAACAAAAAATGCATGAACCCTCCGCCGATTCATTCATGTTGCGTTCTTTAGGAATGGATTTCCTCAATTTTGACAGCAATGAGAGATAGAGGGTTACACTGTGATGACGACAGTATGGGAGGCTCGTAGGCTTAGACGTCACCAAGAACATAAAACTGGAGCATGTGTAGTGGCCCATAGAATGAACCACTACTGCACCATGCTGGCAGCAGCCGACGGTGGCTAGAGTAGGCCCGCAGCAACCAGTCAAAGGTGGGGGGAGACGGTGCGCCATCACGCGCCATGATGGTCAGAGGCGTCTGGCCTAATCTGGTCGTTTAGGAGTAGGGTGGTCCTAGTAGGTGCTTACAACTATATTAGTCGTGCTAGGAAGTGGAGGTGGGGCCTCACGCCACTCTACTTTGGCTGAAGACTTGTCAGCCACCTAGCTGACCGTTACATATGGTGAGGTAGCACCCCATCGGGCAGACGAAACAACCCCATGTCTGTGGGGCCAGTTGGACATAGCGGTACACTTTAAGGTGGACCAATCCTAACATGGTCCGAACGAATGAGCCAGACCAAGTGAACCAGGCCGACCCTTAACATGCCAGACCCGGGTGAGTTCAGGTAATCCCCAGGATCCACTGCGTCGGGCCGACCTGACCGAGTCGGACGGGGCCCAGACCCAACCAAATCCTAAATAAAGAAATACTCATAACTGATGAACCTAATATCCATTTGACATTCCATAAGTGGTGTAGGGACCCCTTTTAGGAATTAGTCCCTTTGGAATATTCAGGCGGGCCCGACCGAGCTCAGCCGGACTGAGGTGTGATCACCCCCGTTTCACGAAAAGGGGTGTAAGTGACAGACCAGACATCCGATCGACACACTTTCTATGGCATAAGGACCCTTGTGACAAGTATGTACTTTGGAGATAATATAAGAGAGTTTTTACAAAGTTTAACATGTTACCTTGGTCGGATCAGATTTCAATCTAACCGGGCCCTTTTTATGAAAGTACCCAATATCACAAATTGGACGTCCGATCGACGCGCCATCTGTCACGTTGGGACCCCTTTGAAAGGGAAATCCCTTTGTTATGACTTTTATGGGACTTAGTACCAGTTGAAATATGACCAATGGATTGTGGAGCATAGTCTTATGGAGATATGACATGCTTCGTGCGGGAATCTAATGGTTGGCTGTGACATGAAGAAAAAGAGTGACCAATATGGGTCAGCATCAGAAACTCTTGGATGGGATGATCTAGCGGTATGACTAATCATGCCTGCCTCTATACCAGTGACCAAAACAGTTCTGCAGTAGTGACTAATACAAATTAGCAGCAGTGACCAATACGAGTCCCCACCAGTGACCAATACGGGTCAACATCTAGTGACAAATATGGGTCAACATACATTGACCTATACGGGTCAACAGTAGAGTTACTAAAGATAAGATGATCTGGCTTTACGACATGTCATCCCTATCTCAATAACCATGAAGTTATACCGTAAAAGTGAGATGCCTCCTTTTCTTTGTGATTCTTGATTTAGATCATTCTTGTGATATTAACTTTTTGGTATTTATTATGATGTTTTCTTTTGTGGATTACAGAGAGACCTTTGGGGGTCTTTGGGTCCCATACTCAGTTTTTATACTCACCCCTACACAGGCTCTTCCTGTACATGTGTATCTGGTGAAGACTACTAACACTCTGAAAAAATCATTGGAGGGTTGGGACTTGGTGGAGCTTGGTGAAAGAGGATCAGTCGAGATTCTATTCTTCAACTTTAGACTTACACCTACTACCCTCTAGGTAGAGCTCCATGGGTGATGCAAAAACTATTCAACTTTTTTTAGTTTCTAGTGCTTGAATTCTGACCCACTATTTTTAGTTTATTGTTTTACTTGAGGTTGTACATTACCCTCGTGGATATACCTAACTTTTGTTGGGTTTTTTTACTTCAGTTTCCCCTCTTGAGTATGTACAGATCTCTAAGGAAATGTGTTCCATTTTTGAAAAAAGTCTTCAAGAGATAGTCACCAAACCCTGGCCTATGGAAGGTGGTCCTAGCGTAGTCATGTCTAATCCCCATGGGACAGGTCATGACAAAGTGGTATTAGAGGGAGGTAGGTTATACCTAAAGAACTAAGAGTCAACTATTATTGAGGCAATGGTGTAAAGTGTCTTGAGTTATTTTTTTAGTACAAGGAGTGTAGTTTTGGTGCGGAGGCCGATGTATCCATACACCATGACCCTAAATTCTGTTTTTCGATTCGGTACATGAAAACACCTATTTCTAGTGTTTTGAAAAGTTTTCCTGATCTTTCTTGTGTCAGATCATCAGGTATAACTTATTGATTGTGGAACATCTGTTTCTTCCAAGATTCCTCCATTAAGATAGCCATCTAGGATTCCTATTATAGATCATGACAGTGGCCCACCGAGTGACGAGGCGGTAGTACATGGGCCACTCGCAGTGACGGCACCTTTATGTGGTGTGCCAGTAGAATCACCACCTATTAAGCAGCAGATGATACCAGTGGATCATGCATGCTGGCTGAATGCATTTCATTTGTTCCAGAGATAGAGGCCTCTGATGTTTCCAGGCAAGACAGATCCCTAGGCAGTAGTGGAATCTCTTAAGGTGGTTTCATGGGTCTTTCATATAGTAGAGACACCCTAATGAAGATAGAGATCTTGGCCCCTAGCCTTCTTCAGGGGTTGATAGGATGATGGTGGAGCTCGACGCTCTATGTGCATGAGGAGACAACCATAACCTGGATGGAATTTGAGAGCCTTTTCAAGGTAGAGTTCATTCCAGTGACACTATGCTCTGAGAATATTCATGATTTGTTGCATCTACAGCAGGGCAGCCAGACTGTGGCACAGTACTCGGAGAGATTTACTAACCTCTCCCGATACACCACTGACAAGGTAAGGGACCCATACTTCAGGGCCCATATCATTGAGTATGGGATCCAATGAGAGATCGGAGCTACGGTAGTTTCTATCAGCATCCCAACATTGGCTAGGGTGCTGGAGCAAGCATTGATGATGGATAGATTCCTTGCCGAAATGGAACTAATAGTGAGAGCCCCTACCAGACTATAGGTAGCAAAGTCATCTAGAGCTGGAAGTAGACATACGATGTAGAAGCCCATGCAGGCTAGAACTTCTAGAGGGTGACCCTAGGATGCAGGCTCAGAGGTGTGGGGCTCGAGTGGCTGAGGGAACCACTGGTGAGGTATGATCTGTTTTTTATATGGGGGAAAGGGTCATAAAGCTCATGACTATCTGACTCCCCATGCAGATGATCGACAAACGAGGGAGGGGCCACCGAGGAAGTTACATCGGCAGGAGCATGAGTGTCTTCAAGGCTGCAGATGAGGCAGGGGAGTAGGGAATGCAGTGGGAGGTGGTCGGGGTCACCAAGAACAACCACCACCACCCCAAGGTGGTCCACAATGAGCTTAGGGAGCAGGTGGATGGGGATAGACCCAACTACAAGTAGTAGATGATCACGATCCTGACATCCATGAGATGATATGAGGTACGATCTGTATCTTCCCTACTTTAAAAGTAGTGCTTATTGACATAGGTTCTAGACATTCTTTTTTTTATGTAGACTTATTTTAGGACTTTGAGATATTGACTGAACATTTAGCACAGTATTTTCATTTTGATACTCTTACGGGAGAAGATTCAGTAGTCACACACTGGTTCCAAATGTGTGATCTGACTCTCATAGGAGAGATTTTTTTATGGGATCTTCTAGTATAGATGTTGAATCCCTATGATGTCATTCTAGGAATAGATTATCTATAAGTAGTTCATGCATAGATTGGCTGCTTGAGATGTACAATGTGATGTACGCATAGATATGGAGTCCAATTTTCCTTTTTTGGTGAGAAGGAAAACAGAGCATCATGAGATTGACTTGTGCTCAGGAGGGTGCATCTAATTACATATTAGTTGGTTTGCATGGGCTTCAAAATAGTGGATGTGGAGAGTCCACTGTTCCAAGTGGAGTTGGATGAGTATGATGATGTCTTTCTAAAAGATGTACTTGGACTACCTCCTCATAGAGAGGTAGTATTATGCATGGACATGGTCCCCAAAACAACACTGATATCTACACAAGCATATCGGATGGCCCATGTGGAACTACAGGAGCTGAGGACATAGTTAGAGGACTTACAGAGGAAGGGATTCATAAGGCCTAGTGTTTCTCCATGGGCATCCCCAATATTGTTTTCCGAGAAGTAAAATGTATGTTTGAGGCTATGCATAGACCTTCGGCTCCCAAAACCATGTGACATTAATGAACATGTATCCTCGGCCAAGGATCAATGATCTCTTTGACTAGCTGAAGGGAGATTGTTGGTTTTCAAAGACAGAACTAAGATCAGGTTATAACTAGCTCAGGGTACTAGATGGGAATGTACCGAAGACATCCTTCAGATGTTGGTATAGACATTACAAGTTCTTAGTGATTCCTTTCAGCGTGAACAATGCTCCAGCATTGTTTATGGGAATCATGAATAGGATCTGCCATCCACACCTTGGTTTCTTTGTGGTGGTCTTCATTAACAACATCTTGGTGTACTCAGCATCCAAGGAAGAGCACACTGTACACTTGGGGATAGTTCTGGACACAATGTGGGAGCACAAGTTATATGGTAAGATCTCAAAGTGTGAGTTCTGGACTTGGAAGGTCAACCTCTTGAGACATGTCATCTCAGATACTGGAGTTGAAGTGGATCCTGTGAAGATTGAGTAAGTACTTTGTTGGGATCCACCCAGGAGTTTTACTAAGGTATGGAGCTTCCTTGGATTATAAGGATACTATTTGAGGTTCATACTTGATTTATCCAGAGTAGTAGCACCTATGACATTCATGACGAAGAAGGGGGAACCCTTCTTATGGTAGAAGACATGCCAACATATCTATCAATAGATGAGGTAGATCTGGACCAGTTCTCCTATCCTGAGTTTGCCGGAGGAGGGAACTGGATACGTGGTTTACTATGATGCATTAGGGATTGGACTCGACTGTGTCCTGATGTAGAATGATGCAATGATTACTTATGAATCATGATAGCTGAGGCATCATGAGAAGAATTATACGGCTCATGACATGGAGTTGGAAGGAGTAGTCTTCACACAGAAGATGTGGTGACATTACAAGATGGGAGAGCAGTTCATTGTTTACTTAGAACACAAGAGTCTTAAATATATCCACATATATAAAGATTTGAATCTGAAACAATGGCATTGGGTAGGGTTCCTCCTGGACTTTGACATTGAGATAGTCTATACTCCTACATTGGGGAACATAGTGGAAGATGCACTTAGCCAGAGATCGAGTTTGTAGATACTGAATGAGGCTTCAAAGCAGTTATCCTTGCTTCAGATATCATACGTGCTTAGAGATGAGACAATCTACTTCCAGTCGATGGTAGTTTCCCCTCCACTCCTTCATCCAGTTAGGGAGGTGCAACTCAAAGATAGCAGTTACGAGACTACACGTGCCCTGATATCCCCATGCCATGCACCAGATAGATATTATGAATGTGGTTATCGCGCTATCCTTTTCATGGGACGTGCATTTGTACCAGTGATTCTACAAGAGGTGGTTCTGAGGTAGTTCCATATAATCCTATTGGCAGTACATCTAGGTGTGATGAAGATGTATTAGGACCTCTGGAATTAGTACTGGTGTCCAGGGGTGAGGAAAGTTGTGGCAGTGATTGTTTCTAGATTCCTCACTTTCCATCAAGTGAAGGCTCGGCACCAGGTACCAGCAGGCTTGACCAAACCCCTAGAGATACCAGAGTAGATGTCGGAAGGGATATTGATGGACTTAGTGATAGGGTTACCACGTCCATCCAGAGGGCACAATACAATCTGGGTGATCGTTGGCTGACTCACCAAGTCATCCCACGTCCATACTATTCGAGAGAATGGTTCGGTGGAGAGATTGGGACATCTCTATGTTTATGAGATCAAGTGGCTTTACAGTGTTCCTTCAATGATATTCTTAGACTATAACACATGTTTCACATCTTGATTGTGGAAAGGATTGTAGGAGGCTTTCGGAACTCATCTTCACTTGAGAACAACTTTTCACTCATAGACAGATGGTCAGACTGAGTGGACCATCAATACCATGGAAGACAAGCATCGTGTGTGTCCTAGATTTTGGTCACAGTTGGGAGGACCACAAACCCATGGTGGAGTTCGAGTACAATAACAAATATCACTCTTCCATTGGTATGGCTCATTTTTTGGTGTTGTACGGATGACCATGTCGATCTCCCATGTGCTGGACAGATCTAGGAGGGCTAGCACTCGTGGGGCCAGAGATGGTACATGCTACCACTAAGAAGGTTAAGATCATCTGAGAGCGGATGAAGACTACACTGAGCCAACAGAAGTCCTTTGCTGGACAGATCTAGGAGGTCCAGCACTCATGGGCCCATAGATGGTATAGGATACCACTAAGATGGTTCAAATCATCTAAGAGCAGATGAAGACTGCACAAAGCCAACAGAAATCATATGCTGATAGGAGATAGAGACCACAAGAGAATCAGGAGGGGGGCACATTTTATTGGGATTCTCTCCTCGACGAGGACTACAACAATTTGGCCAAGGTAGAAACTCTCACTAAGGATTATCGAACCATTACTAATACTTTAGAGTATTTGGGAGGTGGCGTACCGCTTGGCACTGCCACTGCAGTCGGAGAGAGTGAACAACTTCTTCCACGTATCCCAAATGAGGAGATACCTGCATGACCCAGCTCACGTCATCGACCATGGTAAGTAAGAGATTGACGATGGGGTGACTATAGATGAGTACCCAGTGGAGATAGAGGATCGACAGGAGAAAACCCTTTATGGGTAGTCAATACCTCAGGTACGTGTTCTGTGGAAGCATGAGAATCTCAAGGAGAGAACATGTGAGAGAGAGGCTCATATGCATGCCCAGTACCCATATTTGTTTGTGTAGCCTTGTTTGGATTCCAGGGATGTAAATCCACATGGTGGGGAGAATGTAAAGACTTGGTAAATTCCATGACTTTTTTTAATTATTTGGGATTATTATGGGTCTGGAAAAATGGACGGTGCATGATTCAATGGCCTGGTATGACCGTAATAAATTTTTGAACTTTTTTTGGTACGTTTAGTAAAAAATTTGCCAGTGTTTACTATCATTTGAACGGGGGCTCAAAATTGAAATATGAGAGCACCGTTGAATCCGTAGTGTCATGATTCTATTAAGGGAATCTTCACTTTGACCGCAGATTATCGAGAGAAAAAGATAGTTTTTGGACTTTTTAAAGAATAATAAAATAATATGTAATTGTTATTTTATTTTATTTTTATCCAACGGATGAGTGGGGGTGGCAGGACTGGTGGCTTGTCAAGTCATTTAATGGATTGAATCATCAACTGCATAACTCCACCTTTGTGAATTAAAAGAGGTTCATTAACTCATTTATTGATCCTCGATAATTCTTCAACGCGTTACTCACCTTTCCAACCACTATTTAAAGGGAACTCGGGGTGGGGTTTTGGAATGAACTCTTCCAGTGAGGAAACTCTGGTGATGTTCTGTGGTAACATCCACCAAGAGAGGATGAAAAATTGGGCGGCAACATTCCAGGATCAACGAACACCAATGACTCCATCTAAGGTGGATACTCTTCGTACCACAACCACTACACCTCCAACAGATCTTGAGGTAGAAATATTATGTTTTTCTTTGGTTTAAAATTATTTAATTGAGTTTATTTAATATATAATGTTAGTTAAATATTATCTAGATTTTTTTAATGATAACGCAGAGGGTGTGGGCCGAGCAAACAAGGCCCGAACCCTCTGTTGAATCCTTCATGTTAGGTTCTTCCGGATCGTCTTTCCTTAATTTTGATAGCTACATTAGACAGAGGGTCACACTGTACCAGTGATAGTATGAGAGGCTCATAGGTGCAGAAGAAACCATGAATGGACCACCAGAGCACGTTTGGTGGCATCTAGAAAGAACTGCTGGCACGCCATGCTTTCAGCGGTCGATAATGGATGAAGAAGGCCTGCGACAACCAGCAGCGGGCTGTGGTGAGGCAACGCGCCGTCATGAACCCTGGTGTCCAGAGGAGGCTGAACAAAGCTGTCTACGCGGGAGAAGGGCGGCACCTGAAGGCGTTTTCAGCAGCATCAGCCACAACTGGAGGGGGAGGCATGGCCATGTGTCGTACCGCATCTACAGAAGACCAGTCGACCATCTGGATGACCGTTACAGGATGTGGGGCAGTGCCCCATCGCCCCGAAAAAACGGCCCAGTTCCCACAAGGCCATTTCATGAAAGCAGTTCGCCTTCTGGCAGGCTGGGTTGGACATGGGATACCAAATGGACTGGGCCAACCCAGTCGGCCTGGCTGGACCCGCGGCCTAGTGAGCCAACACGGGTGGGCCGAGCCGCACCCCGCAGACTGAGATAACCACAACCTGTGCTCGAGAACCACCCTGGCCGACCCCAAGGGGCTGGAACCATGAACCAGGCCGACCCTTAACGGGCCAGACCTGGGTGGGGTCAGATAGACCTCAGGACCCATTACATTGGGCCAGCCTGACTGAGTCGGACTAGGCCCGGACCAAACCGACCCCCAAATAATGAAACATCCATAGCTGATGAATCAGGTTTCTGTTTGACATGCATTCAGTGGAGTTGGTACCCCCATTTGGGAAGTGGTCCCTTTGGCATATTCCAACAGTCATGACCGAGCCGGGCTGAACCAAGGTGCGATCACCCCCGTTTCATGAAATGATGTGTAACTAACAGACTTGGCGTTCGATTAATGCACCATCTATAGTATAAGGAACCTTGTGACAAAAAGGTCCTTTGGATATAATCTATGTGTGTTTTGATAGATTTTTATATGTGTCCAGGGATGGATTATTCTAGAATCCAACTGGGCCCTTTCTGCAAAAGTGCCAAAATCTCACAGACGGGACGTCCAATAGACGCGCTGTCTATCACATTGGGACCCCTATGATGGGGCAGTCCCTTGGGTATGATTTTTGTGGGACTTTGTATGAGTTGAAATATAACTGATGGATTGAGTTGCAGAGTTTTCAAGAGAACTGGCATGCTTCATGCGAGAATCCAATGGCTGGGTGTCACACGATGAAGAAGAGCAACCAATACGGGTCAGCATAAAAAACTCCAGAGTGGGATGATCTCACTCTATGGCTAATCATCTATACCTTAGAACCAACAACAAAATATGGGCCAGCACCAGCAACAAATACGAGTCATCACTAACAACCAATATGGTTTAACACCAGTGACCAATACAAGATAACATCTAACAACCCATACGGGTCATTATATAGTGACATTTAAGTTTCAATAGTAGAGTTACTATAAATAGGATGATCTGGGTTTACCACTATCATCCATATCTTAGTAATCTTAAAGTCATACCATTAGAGAGAGTTGTGTTTTTTTCTTTGTGCTTCATGATTTAGATCATGCTTTCAACAATACCTTTTTTGTATTTCTTGTGATGTTTTCCTTTGTGGATTACTAAGAGACCTTTGAGGGTATTGTGGTCCCCTAATGAGTTGTTATACTCACCCCTACATAGGCTCTACTCACACATGTCTATCTGGTGAAGACTATTGACACTCCAAGGCAGTATTTGATGGTTCAGGACTTGGTGGATCTTGGTGTGATGGGAGCAGTAGAGATCCTCTTCTTAAACATCAGAAATATAGCTACTACCCTCCAGGAAGAGCTCCAAGGTAGATGTGACAACTATTTACTTTCATTTCAGTTTATAGGACTTTTATTCTGAACCAATTTTTTCTAGTTTACAGTTGTACTTGTGGTTGTACTTTTACATTGTGGTTATACCTTAATTTTTTGTTGTTGTTTAATTCAGTTTCCCATTTTGAGTGTGTAATGATCTCTATGGTAATGCTTTCCCTGCTCGGGGAAATCCTTCAAGTGCTAGTCACCAACCACTGGCCTATGGAAGGCGGGCTTGGGGTAGTCATGTCTGGGCCCCATGAGATAGGTTGTGACAATTTTCCTTTTACTGTGAGAAAATATGTTATGGGGGATTTCCATAATTCATAGTGGGTAGTGCACCCATGAACCAAAAAAATGTTCCATGATATGTGGCGATGATTATGGTGGTTAGGTACGATACAAGGCATTGTTTATTTTGTCTCTTATTGTTATACTTTTCAACTGGTAAAGGTCAAGAACTGAAGACCTTTTGGTTTAATCTATCCTATTCTAGTGATGACATGGAAGTGGGATGAGATTGATTTGGACATTGTGGTTTTTGATTCCACATACCTAGAGAAAGAAGAATGTGATATGGGTGGTGATCGATAGGATCACTAAATCATCTAACTTTATACCCATTAATGATACTACCAGTGTTGAGGAGTTGGGAAATCCCAATGTGAAATATACTGTTATTTTTCATGGAATTCCATATCATATAGTATATGATAAGGATCATCTATTTACTTCTCACTTTTTGGAGAGGTATTCAAGAGACACAGGGATCTTAGGTTTTTTTGAGTATGACATATCATCCACATATGGATGGCCAAATAGAGAGATCTATACAAATTCTTGAGGATATGATTCATTACTACAATCTTTACTTTAGTGTATCTTGGAATGACCATTTGCGACCTGTTGAGTTTTTCAATAATAGTAGATACTGGTCCGTAATCAGTATGGCACCTTTTGAAAACATATAGGGATGGTCTTCTAAATATCTATTATGTTGGTTAGAGTTCAGTGAAAGTTCCTCATTTGGACCAGGCCTGGTTCGAGATATGAAAACAAAGATTCAGTTGATTCATCAAATAATTTTGAAATAATATATCTAGTATAAATATTATGTTGATCATTGCTTTAGATCATTGAAGTATTTAGTGAGTTTCTAGTTGTTATTGACTGTATCCCATCATTTAGGCCATTGATGGATTGAGGGGTAAGGGAAGATTCCTTCTTGTTTTGTAGTAACTTTTTAGGTTGTTAAATAGGTTGAGAAAATTCTTTACTATTTATCACATACTAAAGAATTGATGTTTATACATATTGTTTTCTATTTATCATAGCTGTCAGAATGGCCTGAAGGACATTATTATTATTATTATTATTATTGATTATCCACCTTTGAAGGGGTGAGGTGGAACCCTTACAAGGCCCATGTCATGGGTGAGAAAGGAACTGACGAGAGATTAGTGGCGTCATGTTTTCAACATGTAGTCTTCTAGACAACCTTTCTAGGGACAAGAAATTTCTATGGTGGGGCGACTGAAAAATCCCATTACTATATTCTGGTACCCCTCAAAACTATTTTTTACTATTTTTTTGTTGGTGTTTTCTTAGGTGGTATTAGGAGGACATTGAATTTTTTTTGGATTTTCTAGGTTGTGCATGGTTGGGGCACAGTTTTCCTCAATCATTCAACCACCCAAGAGAAAGCATGCAAACCAAGTTAGTGGTGGTTTTCATGACTGGAGAACAATTTGAAAAACAATTTGAAGATATAGATTAAAATATGAAATTGACCAGAGGCCAGCATGGTTAGGGCTTACATTTTGAAAAACTGTGTATCGCCTACTGAAAACCATGTGTGCAATCCTTTTAAATTATGAAAAAAAATTTAAAATTATTAAACCCCTATATGAAAACTCGATTGACCCTAACTCACCATATATCAATTTTTCAGATTAACAGGGCTCTCAAAGACCCATTTTGGCTCCCCCATACTACTTCTCAAGAGGATTGAATCTTGGTGAAACTGAATCGATTCTTCTCTGATAAGAGATGTTCTCCCTTTCTTTCTCTCATGTTCTATCTATATCTCTTCCATAGGATTGGTTAGATCATAATGTTTCTTATGGATATAAAATATATTTTTTTGATAAAGAATCTATGATTTATTCATTGATCCCCATTTTTTTCATTCTTCATCACTTTATCCCATTTTTGGTCTTGTAATATGTGATCACCATGTCAAATGTAGGTGGTTTCGTTGAGATTTTCTATCTTATAAGCCATTTATTTTTTTATTTTAATTAAATTTATATCAATTGAATTAAGAAAAAAATCCAATTTGATGTGAAAAAGTATTATAAATTGGATAGGAATGATTTTTGGGGAAAATCCATAATTTTAATGGAATTTAAAATTAGGGTGTGAAATAAAATTGATGGAATATTTTAAATTGATTTATGAAATAGATTTTATAAAATTGTATTAAATTGATTTGATAAAATAATAGGAATGTATTTATCATTAAAAAAGAATAAATTGATTAAAAACCTATGTTTTGGTTTTTAAATGGAAATTAGAATATTGAATTGGAAATGGGGAAATTTTATTTTAAATTATTTGAAATAAATTTCCCATTAGTGTTTCATTATTTGGGGACATGTGAGCCTGGGTAGTTAGTGTGTTATTTAGAAAAAAACAAGTTAGGATGGAAATTTCTTCTAAATAGATTTATTCTTTACAAATCTAACATAAACCATGTTAGGTAGATCTTATCCCTAGTGGGATATTGATGAGTCCTCTTTGGCTAGTGTCAGAGGGATGTGTGTGTACATTACCTTGATCACCAATATGAGATGAATGAGGATCCAATAACACAGAATCATATTACCCCGTAGTGTATGGAGTTGTTTCTTATTATTATTACATAGACATATACACCATTGAATGTTAAATTTATTTACACATGCCCTGTGATTTAGATAAACTATTTTATATAAAATGTATACCTAAACCATTATTGTGAAATTTTCCATCATATGAAATGAAATTCATGTTTTGTTTTATATATGAAATTTTACTACCTTTCAAGTTATATTGAAATATAAATCCTGATTTGTTTTAAATATTATGGAATCTTATTATGGAATTCATGGTGAGACTCTACTGGGATTTTTTCTCACACCCTACCTTTTCCTTCAGGCATATGTATATTTCTTTCTATTAGGTTTGAGCAAGGGGAAAGTGCCACATCATAGTGGTGTTTATTGATCTATGGGACATGGAGTGCTTGGTCCATTAGAATTTGATCCGTTTTATATTATCTTTATGGTACCTGGATGATGTATTATTTGGGTTTTGCTATACCTATTTGACTTATGGTGTAGTCTATTTGGGAGTTTCTTTGAGAATACTTGCATGAATGTGTTTCATCTATAATTAGTGTGGAAAAATATTCTTAATTTTTTCTTGTCTAATTATAGGTGATAGTCACTATCCCATAGGGTTTAGGGACACATTTTGGGCTATGTTAGTGTAACATTGGGTACAATAGTACTGGGGTATCTAGGCTAGTTTGTGACATTAATCCAAGAATGGATGATATTCTGGAAAGAAAAGAATCATTAGGTTGTTATGAAGGAATCTAGGAAGATATTATGGTTGGGATTAGCTGGTCTATAGTGCTAACATGTCTTAATAATATATTATAATAGGTTGAGTTTTATATTTTATGGTAGGGACGCGCTTGGAAATATTTAAAAGATGAAAACATAATTGAGTCATTATCAATAAAAATGGTTCCAAAGAGCCATATTTTTTAAGAAAAAATGGTTATTGTTTAAATATAACCATCCGATTATCACCAAAATGTTTTTGGTGTCATTTAAAACATTATAATTTGGATTAAAACCTTTTTTAACTAATATTAAACTCAACCAATTTTATGAATTTTTCATTATTAAATGATTATAATTTTACTTATGAGGTAAATTTTGGTTCATAAATGAACAAGGGATAATTTTTTAAACCATATATTATCCAAAATTTCCTCATTCTTATTTTTTTTGTTTTTAAATAATTTAATAAAATATTATTGATGTTATTTTTTCACTATTCATTTAATTTCACTTTAAAGACAACAAGCAATGGAATTCATATATAAAAGCTTATTACAACTATAACATGTCATATTTATCTAAAAAATTCACGTAACACATTAATTCATACAACTTTTATAATAGTAAATATATTTAAAATAGTTTATTTTATCTCTTTATTGATTGAATAAATAATTTTTTGGTGTTATGTCACAATTTAATATAATTATTCAATTACTAAAAATTATAAATAAGTTAAAAAAATAAAAAATTTAACATATTTTCATTTTAAAATTAAGAATTGAACTTATCAACCTTTTATTCATATGTAATAATTTTAGATATTCTAATGTCAAGTGAGTGATATTTTGTAATTAATATTTTATTAAATTAATATAATGTTCATAAACAAGGAATTTTGTTTAATTTTACCATATATTAATGAATTTTATGAACATGAATGAAATAAAATCACCAAATATAATAAAATCACATGTTATATAAAATTTAAAGACTTATAAATAATTTTTTACATTATTTATGAGTTTTACCCATACTAGGGTGAAATTGTATTACTATGGTTTCTATTCATATTGAAAAAAATTAAAGGGACCTATTTCACAAATGTGATCTTCCTGATTAAAAAAATAGAATCCATTTTTACAATATTAAATTTATAAAATTGGAATAAATTTTGTTTAAAATAAGTGTGAAAGGAAAGATGAAAGATATTTTCTAGAAAAATTATTTTTTAATAAAAAAACAACTTATATAATATTGCCTCACTCCTAGAAATATATTAGATAAAATTAAAATTTTTTATTTAGTATATAATATAAACTTTTTATTATAACCATTCACAAATAGTGTTTAATTTAATTTATTAAGATAAACACACATTGTGTTCCAAAAAATAGTTTTTTCAGAAAAAACATTTCTCTTACATTCAAATGATTTTTTCATTTTAATTTATATTCAATTTATTACCAAAGAATTCATTTTATACATGTGTAAACCATACTTTTTTCATATTTTATTTAGTCATATTTATATCTTCCAATCCAATTACTATAAAATAACTATCACATTAAATAATAATATTTTGATAGTATATCACAGTTCATTCAAACACAAGGTTTATTGTAAATCAACCTATTAAATAAATAAAATTTAATCATAAATAACTATATCATAAAATCATGGGGTGTTACATTGTATCCTCCTTAAAATTAATTTCACCCATGAAATTCAATCACTATGATATAAAGAAATGAGGAGAACATTGCTTCATCTGATCCTAGATTTCCCAAGTATCTTCTTTGAATTTTTTATTCCACTAGAAAACTTTAACCACATGAGTAGTATTATTCCATTGAACTGTATATATATGATGAAAAATTCATATTAGTTTTTATTCATAGTAAGGCCTCATAGTTTACTAAATATGGTGGATACAGTATGTACTTCTTTAAGAGAGATACTTGAAACAAATCATGAACTTGATAGAGGTTTGGAAAAAGATACAATAGATAAGATACCAATCCTACTTGATTAAGAATACTGAATGAGATAATATAAATAGGGATTAACATTTATTTCTTTGAAAATATCATTACTTCTATGCATGGATAAAATCATTGAAATAAATTATCACTAACTTATACAAATATATTTCACTGATGATTGTAATTATAACTATTCTATTGACATTAAGATTCCTTAATGTGACTCTAAAGTGCACTAAATTTATTTTAAATTTACCTTACTATCTTAGATCCCATTAGTGTACCATCCCCAACTTTATCCCAACATGTTGGAGCTCTTCACTTATTTCTATAGATGTTTTCATAAGAAGCTATTTGATACTCAAGTTGAAGCTAGTATTATAAGAAAACATGAATAGAGGAAATTGTTGATACCAACCACCATTGAACCAATAGAAAAATATTTTATCATATCATATAGTGTTTTAATGGTTATCTCAAGATGGCCATCTATCTGTGGATGATAAGAAATATTTAAATAATGTACCAATCATGATATTACTTAAGACTTCACTAAAATACCAAGGTAAACCTTATATCTAGATCTAATATAATATAATGTTGTACTCTAAGTAGCCTTACATGTTTTTAAATGTACAAACGAGTAAGATAAAAAATATAAACATCTTATCTGATAGTAATTAAGTATTCTAACATCATATGAAAATCAACTAGAACCGAAATAAAATTAATCCGTTTAACCATTTTGGGGAGTCCAATCACAAAATTTATGTTGATGTTTCCCCACTTCTGTTTCGGTATGGCTAATGGATGTAACATCCCCATATAATTTTATCTCTCGGACATTACTTTTTGAGATACCAAGAACTGAGATACATACTTTGTAATATCAATCTTCATGTTATCCCACCATACATGTTAAATTAATAGATAATGATGAATTATGAGCTTCATCCAATAGGTCATTTGTTATGTTTGGTATAGAAGGGACACATACTCAATTCCTATACCTTATAATTCCATCTTTTTAATTGTTGAACTCAAGAAGAATTTACACCTTCTTTTGAAGTTTCATATATTTCTTCTATACCTCTTTATTCCTTACATAGATAGATAGTTATACATTCATTTTATCAAGGTGAAATTTCTCACTATTGATAAATATTTCCTGATTTACCCTTTGAAAATATATAAATATAATAACTTTAGTGATCCTCATCAAAGATAAAATGGCATGATCCTTTCAACATAGAGTATCTACCCACTTGTCCACCTTAAATGGGTATAATTGATTAAGATGAAATAATATTTAATGAAATATAACATTCTTCTCTGGTGATTATTGAAATATTTCTGAGTGAATATATTTTTAAAATCTTATGATCGGTATATATGTAAAATATTTCTCCATAATGATAATTCCTACAAATATTTAATGTAAAAACTACTGAATTTAACTCCAAATCTAACATTGTGTAATTTTTCTCCGGGGCCTTCAATTATTCTGTGGAATAAGCTATAACTATTTCACTCTATATGAGGATTAATCTCATTCCCTTCATTGATTCATCACTAATGATCAAAACCCTTTTTCTAAAGTAGGTTATTATAGGAACTAGTGCATTTACTAAACATATATTCAATTACATGAAATTTTCATCACATTCATATGTAAAAAATATCTTATATCCCTTCTGAGTTAAAATATTGAGTGGATTAGATAACCATGATAAATTCTCAATTAATAGATAATAATATACCACAAAATAAGAAAAATATGCATCTCAGTCATAGTGGTTGTTTTGATCCAACTTTCAATGATATTTTTCTTTGATAGATTCTCTAATACACCATTATTTGAGATTATAAGAACCAAAAAAGATTTTTTTGTAGAAAAATGTCACACATGGTAAATATTTCATATTAATTCTCCTTCATCTAGGTGTTTAGAAAAATCCCCAAATGATCTTCATTATATTCCGTTATTGTTGAATATATCTAAATATCATCAATAAAGACCACCACAAAAAGATAAATTTAATATTTAAAGACCTTATAAATTAAATACATGGATATAGATATGTAATTAGTAAGACCAAAAGGCATCACCATAAATTCAGTTTCCATACCTAATACAAAAGTTTTTCTTCAATATTTCTTCACTTTTGACCCTCAACTAATAGTATATGGATCGAATATCAATATTATAATAATAATTCACTTATCCTAATTGATTTAATAAATCATCAATACATGGATGATGATAATTATAATTTATTGTGATCATATTGAGTTCCATATAATTAATTTTGTGTCACATCAATCCATATTTCTTTTTTTAAAATAATAGATTTACCCCAAGGTGACATTATTGGATTAATGTAACCCATATAAAGATTCTCCTAGATATTTTTATCCAACTAATATAACTTAATTTTTTCCATTCTATATTAAATCATTGAAATAAGTCTATAAATTGGAATGAGGTATATTTAAAAGTCAACCTTAAATTTCCATGGAAGATCGTAAAACTCTACAGAAAAAATATAAATGAACTTTCATAAAATAAAAATATATTTGAGGTTGAGGCTCTCCCCAACCATCTGAGATAAATACCCCTGTTTAATAGAAATAAAGATGCATGAAATTGATTAATTTTTTTACTAAAATTTCTTATATATTTTCCCACCAATAGAAGATCATTGTTTGGATTAGAATATAAATCGTGAATTCCATTATGTGGAAATTGATGTGGTATTTATGTAAATAAATAAAATCAATGTCTAAAATAATATCTAGTTAAAAAAGAGGGAGAATAATGGAACATTCAAGAAGCACATTCCTACTAACTTCAATTAGAGAAGAATCATAGCCTTGAAATGAGATCATCTTATGATTATAAGTTTTCACTGCTAATTCAACATCAAGTAATTTAGGTAACAAAGTTGATATCCTTAATACATTTCCTGAAATATTGGAATTCATATAAATAATTTCAAATATAGTACTTCAATAATTTAGAGTACATATTACCCCTCCACTTTATCATTATATCTTCCACCCCTTATTAAAACAAAAATAGTTATCATGACCACTATGAATATTTATTCATAGAGACAAGTCAAGAAAAATCATTCATAGGATCTCGAAATCATGCCATATTATTTTCTATCAATGACACTTTAGGTTTAACCTTGGTCATTCATTCTAATTACAAATTAAAAAGCATTATAATGATTCTTAAATAAAGTGATAATTAACCAAATAATATACATTAGGGTGTCAAACCAGATGTGTAGTAAGGGAATACTCATCCTGAATGTGAATGATGGATGAGATATACTTGACCAACAATTTTTGGGGTTATTTCCACTAGATTTATATTTTAAAAAACTAAATCCAAGTGTAGTATTTAGAATGAGATGTTTTTCTAGGAAAATCACCCTTCTTTCTTTATTATATATTAGAAAATTCTCTTATACATAAGATTATCCTATGAGTATTTACTAAAGATTTCTCATAATAGTTTTTAAATATTAACTTATCCTTTATATGATACCAAATATAACGTTAAATCCTTTTAATAAATAGAAATTATATCTTAATTGATGAATAGTTAATAAATGACATTATAATCAATGATAGAATCATATAGGTTTGTTATCATTAGAAATTTGGATATGTAAATGACTTGTTCAAAAGATATCTACATCATCTCCCACTATTTGTTCATAACTAGAACCCTTGTTCGACATATCATACTTAAAACCCTTATTCAAATCTTAGGGAAAGGAAACATAAGAAAGGGTGGGATCAGATGCTTAGTAAGGGTAAAAAGGGTGATAACAATGTTTGTTTAAACAATACAAGAATATAAGGTTATGTGAAAACAATATTAACCTTTGAAAACATATCCTACATATAAATGCTAACATTATCGAGTTGAGGAATAAATCATGGATGTTTATAGGATATGAATCATAAATTAATCAAATAACATGATCCATTAGAGAAAAAAATGGAATAATACATTGTTTTATGACATACACAGAGCCTATAAAATCATTTCCTTAGTCAAGTCTCACTACCATGTCTATCATAGGAGAATGGGTTCACTCTATATTCCATATTATTAGTCACGATTCACTTATAATTCCGTCATAGTGAATTTAGTTCAGTCCCCATTCTATCATATTATATAAGGATGATTACTATGATTATCATAGTGGATATATTCTCTTTAAAAACTTGGATCTATCTCTATTCTAGTCTAGATTATCTCCTAAGATATCAATATTTATCAAATTAATTGGAGGGATATATAATTTTAAGACCAACCATCATATAATCATAATCCATTAATATGTATTCAACAAAATCATAAATAATTACTCATATATCATTCCCCCTAAACAATAAACAAGTTTCGTAAACATCAGAAAAATTATTCAAGGAATAATCCATGAGAAAAAAGAGTTTCATAATCACCTCATCGCCATAATCATAAAAAATCTATAAAATGAATAAGGATTGTATTACTGGATCATATCCTTAGTAAATAATAGCCAACATTAAAGTATTACATCATAAATAAAAATTCAATGAAATTATCACATGAAATATTTCTTGAAGAAAATATCATTTTCATTTTTAAATGAATTATATAAATTATAAAAATTTCAAAAAATATTATGTAATTTTTTTTATTATAAATTAAAAATGGAATCTTATAAATTTACCTTAAAAGTAATGCGTTATCATGAGATGAGAAATTTGTTTCATGCTGTATACCCTAAAAGAAAGCATTCCTTTCATATGTTTAAAAAAACTCAAAGAGTACATCATTCAGAAAATGAAAAGGGGATTACTTTTATACCATTTTATATAAATTCAATCATGTGTAATATGACATTAAATAGTCATAAAACTAAATTGAAAACTTTCTATATTTTTTAAAAAAATCATGGTAATAATGGAAAAATGATTTTTGATCGAACAGAGAAATAATGTTGGTTCTGGTAACATCCCGTTACTCTTACATAAAGTATGTTTCTAAAACGTCTCATATTTTTTCCTTATCCTTGACTGGGTAGGGCCTAGATGGAAATAAGAGGATACCTGAAATATTGAAATCAGAGATTATTTGGAAATTTCTAATATAAATTCTACTGTTCTTCAGCCTGTTATAGATTTACATACCATGAAATATGGTCATATTACATGTAAATAATAAATGAAAATAAATTCTTTTTTATCAAAAGGTTATGGATTTATCAACGATTATGGGAGTATATAACTACACAATGTTTAATTGTGCGACATGTCTTGTAAAGTACATATGTTTGTTTTTAAAAAGGAATCAAACTAATTTTCTCAATTTTCAATCCTTTAATTAATTTCTCTCAACCTAGATCCATCACCAGGTGATTTTGGGAGCACTCTAACCCCTCTGGGTCATTTCATTTAGCAATTGATCCTCATTCCAATCATTGTGTGACATACATGGTGTGATATTTGGATCTCCATTATAGTCATTCTTTATTGGTTTTGGTGTGTCGGTTGTATGTTCTTATGGTATATGGATTTTATCTTTTCTAATGACCCCTTTTTATAAATCAGTCTATCTTGAAATGTGGATTGGATTCTAGGGTTTTTGTTGATGTTGTTGGGTTTTGTTTTTGGTGGATCCCATTACGGGCATGTGAGACCCGAGTTTTGAGGTTTGTGGTTCCATATCAAGCTTATGTTTGATAAATATCATTCTTTAATTTTTATAAATTTATTTATAGATAAATTTGTATAATATTTTCATAGTTATTTCTACATGTTGAAATGGGATTTTGAAGAAAAGTTGTTTTCCTTAGTTTTTGATAAATATAAAGAAAATGGGTATTTTGAAAGTTCTCAATGATTTTTGAAAAATAAGTTGGTATGGATACCCTAATAAATGTTGAATTTCATTAATGGTTTTGAAATGGTTTTCAAATAATTGAGATGATATTGACAATCAACACATGGGTTAACTTTGGTAATTTGTGGAAGGTTTAGTTTGAGGCCATCATCTATTGTGGGCGGTTCAATTTCAAGGTGTTCCTCTTGTCCTATAGTGTATATTATTAGCTCTAAGTATGTATATGATGTTGGGGTTTTTCACTTTGGGTTTTCTACCTATACCTTCAGTGAAGATAATTGGATTTAGGTACCACAATGCAATATTAATAGATTTTTGGATACTAGTAGTATGCTTTCTGAACTATTTTTTTCCCAGGTGTCGTGATACTTGTGTAGATAATATTGTTTTTTACTACTTGTATCTGTAATATTTTAGCCTTGATATTCATGTTTACTATTGAGAGAGATGATATGGAAAATTTATTTGAAATTGATATATCTTCTTTTGGTTTAGGGCTGTGGAAAAGGGAAATGTTTACCATGTTTTCTATAAAACTGCATTATTTTCAATCTTTAAATGTTTTATTTGAAATGATCATATGATAATTTTTATTCAGATACTTTTTATGAATCGCCTAGTAGGGATGCTATTTAGTCTCTTATCTCACACCCAGTAGACCACATTGGTGGTAGATAGACCATTGGTTGTCTTTCGATTAAAGGAAATTCCATGCGCTATAGTGAGGAGACAAGATTTTGTATTAGCTATTTTTGGTAGCTGGTGATGATATGGTGGGAGGTTTTCCACACAATCACATAGAGTTGTTTATTTTTTCCATTTTAAATTATCTATGGACATGTTTATTTTTGTTTTTAACTACTTTAGTGTTTATTTTGTTTCCAATACCTTCTTACACTAATGAAACCTATATATATATCAGTCTTATAATATTTAATTATACTTTGAGTATGTGTATCATCCTGTTTCATTCTTTATATTGGGAAAGAATCATTCCCTTTGTGTGTTGTTCGATTCTCGGGTGCTTTTTTCTAGCCCATGGAGATTAGGAATGCCCTTCAAGTATATAACAGATCATGTCCGGTGCCAGGTTTTAGGGTAACCTGAGTCGATTCATTACAAATTGGTATTAGAGGAGATCTATCCCCATGATTACTTTTCATTGGATATATATTATATTAGAGATATAAATTTTGGGAATTGAGTGGTATGTTTTAATAAGTGCCTTGCTAGCACTTATTGCGACGAGACTGATTTTTCCATGGGGCTTTGGGATATGTGTCTCCAGTGTTGGGTTTTATTTTAAATATAAATGTATCATTATGGATTTTCTATATTAAATTGATATTTCCTATGTTTTTTGATCATTCCATCTATATTGATGTGAAGAATTATACCTATGAGACATATTCCACAAGTTCCATTGGAGGGATCAGCTGATGCTCCTAAAGGGAATACACCAATAGATCCAAATCTCATCAACAATATAATATAGATTGTTAATTCTATTGATTAGAACATTCCATGAATCCATAATGAAATTTATGAGGTACATCCAAGAGATAGAGTAGAGATATATTGATCAAAAGAATTATTTCGTGAGAATACACCATCCTTTAAAAGAACGAATGAACCTCAGGAGGTGGTGAACTTGATTGATATAATCAATAAATTCTTTGAATTTCTAATGGAACCCAAAAATATCAAGGTGATGTATGAAACTTTTAGGCTAGAGGCTTTATGTATGTGATGGTGGGATTTCGTAGTATAAGAATATTGACATGTGGATTTGGATTGGAAGGGTTTTAAAACACTGTTATTCCAATAGTTCCATCCAGAGTCACTGATGCCAGAAAAATATATGGAGTTCCCCTCATTATAGAATGGAGAGCATTCGATGTTAGTGTACAACAATAAGATTTCTAATCTTGTACATTTTGATCTAGATGTGGTAAAGAATGACCAGTTGAAGGCTAAAAAGTACACGTAGGTTTTGGAACCAGATATCATATTGTAGGTATTTATTTTAATCCTTTCTAACTATGTGGAGATGATAAATAGTGATATGATTAAATATATGAATCTAAGAGGAATGGTTTTATTTTTAACATATTCTCTTTCATCCAGTCTTATCATTAGTGGTGTGTTTGTGGGGAAAAGAAGTGAAAGGATCGTTATAAGAGTGGTGGAGGGGGGTATTAGTAGCAATCATCCTCTACACCATCTGCTACAGCTAGTAGTTTTCCTCTGACTTTCTATCACTTTGGAAAAAGCAGACACACCAGGCATTTTTTTATAATGCCCGAGAAGAAGTTCAACAACTATGGATGTGTTGGTAATTTAAAATTCTTCTAACTTGATATGTCTATACCTCATTATGGGTAGGGTTCATCATCTCCAAGGGGTATTGTGTGGAAGTAATATGCTTTAATGGATATAGGGCTCTAACTTTATGCCTTGGGAGTGAAGTAATTTATTGAAGTAGATGCGTTTTTAGAGGAATTCAATGCAACTCTAGTAATATTGAGAAATACTATCTTTATTGCATCTTCCATAGTGATTTATTTTGATACTGGTGCATACTACATGTTTATATATGCATGTGTTTCTATATTCTTAATATTCCAATAAAAATATGTCCTTTTATATGGATTTAAGAACACCATTGGGCAGAGGAAATGGAGGGGTTTTAGTGTCTTTCTTGTTTCTTAATGATAGATGATATTAAGAAGTTCTCAGATTTTATCATTCCTGATTTGGATATGTTTGATGTCATCATCGGTATGGATTTTATAGTCACTCATCAAGATAAGATAGATTGTTATCAATAGTGTGTTTCATTTCTTATTGTTGATGGGAGATCTCATGGGTTTTAGGGGTAGTGGGACCCAAGGTCTTGTCATACAAAGCCTTCCCATCTAGAGCATTGGTGTTTTGGTATTCTATTGTGAGTAATCCTGATGATATTTCCTATATTTTTTATCATACCATTGTTGTTCGATACTTTTCTAATATTTTCCCAAATGACTTCTCGGGTCTTCCTCCAAAGATAGATGTAGAGTTTATGGTTGAATTGTTTCCAGCGATGTTGCCGACATTGATACCTTATTTTCATATGGTCCAAATGTAGATGAATGTTATTAATATTTGGTTGTATAACCTGTTGGAAAAAGGTTTTTTCTCCCAAGTTTTTCACTTTGTAAAACCCCTATACTCTTTTCGTAGAAGGTAGATCATTCACTTTGATTTGTTTTAGAATATCAAGAGTTTAATTGGGTAAAATTTAAGAATAAATATCCTTTCCAACATGTGGATGATTTGTTTGATTAGATAAAGGGGGAAGAATAGATTTCAAAGATTGATCTTTTTTCAGGTTATCATCATCTCAAAGTTTGTGAGTCTTATATACTGATGACATATTTCAATAGTAGGTATTAAAATTATGAAAATCTTGTGATTCCTTTTGGTCTAAATGACTCTACTTTGGTTTTATGTATATGAGGAGTTAGATATTTCATTAATATATTGAAATTTTATGGTATTGTTTTTGGATGATATTTTGGTTTATTCTAAATCTGAGTTTAAACACAAGAACCACCTGATTTTGGTTCTAGAAATTATGAGAACTCGCTATTTTGTGGAGAGATTTCAAAATTTATTTTTTGGATTCATGAAGTGATGTTCTTAGGGAATATGAATTCTAAACCAGGATTATCAATTGATCCTAAAAAGGTTAAAGATGTCTTTTCATAGATAGAACACTAAATGTCCTTAAAATTAAATGTTTGCATGGTCTTGTTGGATATCACCCACAGTTTGTTAAATATTTCACTAAATAGGCTTCAACATTGACTGCCCATACCAGGTAAGTGGAAAAATTCACCTAGGATGAAAAGTTTCAGTCTTCTTTCAATGACTTAAAATAAATTCCAACATCATCTCCTATCATGATCTTACCTTAGACTACTAATGGATATATGGTGTTTTAGGATTGTTATGGTGGTAGTTTGGGTGGTGTTATTTTATAGGATGATAATGTGGTGGATTATGTATATCTTAAGCTCTAACCAGATGAGAATAATTACCCACTAATGAATTATAGCCTTAAGTGGTTATGCATGCACTTATGTGTTAGAAGACTATATTTGTGGGGAGAGAATATCTGTCTTTGCTGATCATAAGAGGCTAAGATATATCTTTTCATAGAAATAATTCATCCCAAAAAAGTGATTATGGGTAGAATACCTTCAGACATTAAATTCGATATCCCCTACACCTGAGGGAAGGCGAATATCATTGAAGATACATTGGGTTTGAGAATTAAAAATCAGCCCATGAAAGAATCATCAAAAGAGTGGAACTGGATGGATCTTTTTAAAAAATTTCACATTGGAGTCCATGAATGTTGGAAAGAGCTCTATTTAACCAGGGTTTAGTATACCTCCTCTCTTCTCAAGTTTATTCTTCAGGTCCAACAACTTTATGTTGAGTTCTATGAAATTATAATGTCTTTTAAAGGTGGTGAGACTGTTATTGAGTGGTTTTTCTCCAAAAAATTATGTTTTTTAATTTGGAATCTTTTTGTGGTACCACATTTGGTATAGAGAGATTTTATTGTGAATTTCCAAAGTTCCCAGTAGGAACTGCACCCTAAAACTCCAAATATATTTAATGAAATTCGGAAGCAATTAGCGTGGGTAAGTATGGTATGTGACACTACTGAGTTTTTCCATCATTGATATACATGCCAATAGGTCAATAGAAAGCATAAAAATTAATTGGGTTTTCTTCATCAAATTCTAGTTCCTAATAAGAAGATGTATGAGATTTATATAGACTTTCGGGTTTGGTTTCAATGTACACAAGTAAATGAAAGATGCAACATGTGTTGTGATTGATAGGCTGATGAAAGTTTCTCACTTTATACCAATTCGAGATAAAAAAGTTAAATATTTGGGAAATATATTTGTAAAAGCGATTGTTCAGTTGTTGGGAAATCTATTTTTTATACTTTCTGATAGATATCCTTGATTAAATACTTATTTTGGAATTTTCTTCCAAAGTATTTGTGATCTCATGTTCATTTGGGTACGACATACCATTCATAGTCGGATAAACAGACATAAAGATCTATATAGATTTTTGAATATATTCTTTGTGATTATGTTCTTGACATAGGTGGGGTTTGTTATGATCACTTGGGCCTGGTTATATTTTCTTATAATAATATTTTCCATCTCATGATTAGAATGTATCCTTTTGAGTCCTTTTATTGATGGCCTTTTAAATATATGTTCTGTTAGTCAGAGATTGAGGAAAGATCTCTAATTGGATAAAGCTTTGTTCAACATATGACCTAAAAGATTCAATAATTTTTTTAGAGGATGTTGACAGAACATATCAGATTGAAATCTAATGATGATCATCATTGTAGTTGTTTGGATTTTTCAGTTGGTGACCAAGTGTTCTTGAAAGTTTAACCCATTTTGGGTCTTCGACAGCTTTTAAGGGAAGGGAAACCTTCACCCTATTTTGTGGAACCCTTAAAGGTTGTGGAGTAAGTGACAAAGGTTGAATACTGCTTGGAGATTCCACCGGAACTGAATTCGATATAGAACATGTTTCATGTATCTCCTCAATGAATGTTATTATCTGAACCATTTAATGTTCGGAGATGACATGATATTAAAGTTGAGACTGACTTATTTGTGCCAGAGTGTCCAGTTAGGATAGTTGATTATAAAACCAAGGTACATTGATGGAGGATGATACCTTTGGTTTGAGTTATATTAAATCCAAATTCTAATTCTCATGAGACATGGGAGCGTGAGGCACTGATGAAAGAGAAATTTCCTCATCTTTTTATAATGGAGGCTTTTTCATAGAATTTATTAGGACATAATGTTTCAATGGTGGATAGGTTCAAAAATCCAATTACTCTTCTAATAGTTAAATTTATTAACCTTGTCATTTTTTCCTTTTCACCATCTGGGTAGGGTGAAGAAGGAAATAGAAGGATACATGTAATTGGGAAGTCATAGATTTATTGTAAATTTCCAATTTAAATTATACTTTGTTAAATCCTATTGAAAATTTACATTCTGTTTAATATAGTTAAAAAATGTTAAAATCATAATGGAAATAAATTCCATTTTTATCAAAAGGTTATATATTTCTCATCAATTATAAGATTTGATAATTATGTGACATGCAATTGGGTTACATGTCATGTACAGTATCGATGATTGTCTTGAAATAGGTTGCACAAATATTTTTCTCAATTTTTTTTACTTTAGTTCCTTTATCTCAAACAAGATACATCCCACCAATGATTTCGAGAACCCCCCAATGCCTCCTGGTCTTTTTGTTGAACTATTGATCCTTATTCTGGTCATTGTGTGACATACTGAGTGTGATTTTTAGATAACTGTTATTGGCATTCTTCGTTGGTTTTTTTACGGAGGATGTTGATTCTATTGGTATGTGGATTTACTTTTTTCTTAGAACCCCATTTTCTAAATTGAATCTATCTTCAGATGTGTATTAGATTCTATAGTTTTCATTGACATTTTTGGGTTTTGTTGTTGGATGATCTCATTCCATGTGTGTGTGACATGAGTTTTGAGATAGGTGGTTCTGTATCTAGCATATGTTTGATAATCTATATTTTTAAATTTTTATAAATTGATTTTAAAATAATCTATTATGAAATTGAAATTATTTTTTGTGTTTTTTTAAATGGATTTTTAATAAAAGTGGGGTTTCCTTGGTTCTTGATACATTAAAAAATGGGGTTTTTAAAGCATTGAGCGATTAGTGAAAAAGAATCCAGTAAGGTTTCCCTATTAAAATTTTAATTTCATAAATGTTTTTTAAATCATTTTAAAAACATTAAAATGATTGTGAAAATGAGCACATGGGTAACCTTGGGCACTAGGTGGAATGTTTATCTTGAGGCCATCATCCACTGTGTGGGTTTACTTTATAGGTGTTACTATTTTCCTTGACTATAGATTTTTATCTCGAGATATGTATATGATATTTGTGGTTTTAAATTTAGGGTGACTTCCTGGTCCGAGAGTGTAGATAATTATCTTCAAGTACCACATTGCAATGTTTATATATTTTTAGGTATGAGTAGTTTGATGCCTGACGTGTTGTATTCCTTCTTGTTGTGATACCTGTGTGGATACTTTTGTTTTTTAATACTTGAATTTTGAATATTTTAGCATTAGTATTTATGTTGATTCTTGTAATAGATGATTTAGAAAACGTTCTTCGAAATTTATATACTAGAATTTGTTTTAGAACTATGAAAAAAGGGAAATGTTTACCTTGTTTTCTATAAAAATTTATTTACTACTTATCATGCAATATTTTATTTTAAATGATCATATGAAAAATATTATACATATAATTTTTAAGGAGCCCTGGGTGGGATCTTACTAATCCTATAAGATCACAAATTGTTTACCCCTTTGGTAGTGCGTAGAGATTTGTATGTGTTTTGATGTAGGGAATGGAAAGGAACCTCGGTCAGGTAGTGGGTTCTCTTGTCACCTTAGTTGGGTAGATGTTGGTGAAATGGTGGGTGGTTTCTCACATTATCACATGGAGAAGTTTCTTTTTTTTCACTATCCTTTGTGGTTGGACTTGTCTCTTTGAATTTTTAGATACATTAGTGGTGTTTTTTTTTCACTTTCATCTTAAATTAATGTCACCTACATATATCATTTTCTTCTATTCATTTATTCTTTTAGTATGTATATCAAGAATGTTATTCATTTGGGTTTGGAAAAAAAAATTCCCTTGGTGTGATTTTATATTCCATGGTGATTTTTTGTAGCCCATGGGGGTCAGGAAGGCCCTTCAGGTATGTGACAGATCATGATGGGTTCTAGGTTTGTGGGTAACCTTGATTGGTTCATTCCAGTTTTCCTTATAAATATTCTTTCAATATTTGGAGTACTTTAATAGAGTAAAATTCATGTAAAACATGTAATTAAAAAAATGGTTATAATAACATTTATGATTTTTTTAAAGGCACACCATAATATTTAATCAAAAAAACTTAATTATAAAAAAACTTGATAAACCTTGTGATTATAACATAAAACCCTTACCTCATGTTTCATCCTTCTTCATAATGATATGAAAATACAGTTTAATAAATTTAAATATATTATAAATTTATTCAAGAACTACAATCATTTATATCATACCATATATTTTTTTTTAAAATATATTATCACCCATTTATTAAAAAATTATTTATTGAAATCACTTTTTTGTGTGATAATTGGTTCATCCTTCATGCCTTCTCAGTTTAGTGGTCTTGGAATTTATAAATTGATCATGGTTCCATAATATCAAGAATGTTAACAGTGATATTAATATTATATATATTTATTATATGTATATATATATTTATTAAATAATTTTCATCCATAAATGTAAGAAATAGAAAAATGAATTAGATTGTTAATGGAGATGAAAGTTCATACATAAAAATGAATACAATTTCCATTTTTCTAGGGATGAAATGAAATAATGTGTAAGAACCTAGATCTTACTTTAAATTATGAGTTTCTTTTTTCTGTTTTGAGCTTGTTTTTGAGAAAAATGGGGAAATTTGGCAGTTCATGAAAATTACAGGTTACACGATGTGTACTCTATAGTACATGTCATGTCTATGTTAAGCATGTACTGACCACGTATGGACATAGTACATGTCACATGGTGACCATGTAAAAATAATCTACTACATGGATTTTACTGTTCCTTAACAGGTCGTGTATTTTAGTTTCCATGTACCGGCGGAGTCCTAAAGGTGTGTTGACCCATGTGACATGTCTAAGCCATGTGATTACTTAGAAACCAAAGTAAGTCGGAGTACAGACAAGATACTACAAGGAGTGTAGTCCTTAATACACATTGTTTACTTTTATTTTAATTCGTTTATATGGGATAACATCATGTCTTGTTTATGAAAACATCTTCTTCTCTCTTATTTTGGGACTGTGACAGTTCGGAATGTTGAGAACATTTCTTCTTCTAGATTCATCATCTGAAATCCGTTATTCAATCATTTGGTGGCTGTGGGATCACATCCATAGGGCTAAACCGACAAATTCTATTCTGTTCTTGTTCACTTTCCTCACACGCTATGGTTTTCCTCCGAGAAGAATTGTCTCGATTTGATGGAAACATAGATCTACAATGATCAGATTCGAATTAGATCTTGATATCAGAGGTGCCTATGTCTACGAGTCTAAGGTAGGTGGTACATACCATGTTTTGTGTTTTTGTGGTCATTTGGTGGTTGTGTCTTCTTAGCGCAACGTCAGGTTTGGAGCGAGACTCATATTTCATTATATTGAAATGATCATATACCTTATGGGATACCTTTGGGAATTCCCTTACCATGTTATGCTTGAGCAAGGTCAGGTTAGAGTTCATTACTCATTTGGGGAATTTTGGTAGGGGGTTCCAAAATGTGTATAATGGAATTGTTTGATTAAACTAATGAGTTAACACTGTTAAGCATGATTATGTTAGTAGAGGCTTTCAAGACCACATTGCTTGTATGAGACAAAACATGCCTAGTTAAATTAAACTATTTAAAATTCTTTCCTATTTTAAGTGATTATTTTTATTATATATATGAGATTCTTGATATTTCATATGTTGGAAGCTTTGGGTTGGGTTGGGCATGGCCTGGATATTTTTGAGATATGTTTATCATAGGTTGGGCTTGGCTTGGATTATTTGGGTGGGTTTACCACAGGATTTGGGATTGTGGACATCATATTGAGGTTGTATGACTATCATGTTCGGCAAATTCCGAGCTACATGGATGGAAAGACAATCTAATTCTGAGTGACATGGTCACAGGGGAACGAGGTGTGAGAGAGGTTATGTCTTGGGATCTAAATTTGGTGATTACCACTCACCCGTGATTTGGGTAGTGTGCACATAGATTCCCCTAGGATGAGGTGGTTTGGAACGCTCGTGTGCGTAAGGGCCCCCGTATTTGCAGATAGGTTATTATATTTTGGGGGTGATCTCCTTAGAATCTAAATTATAGGTGCGGGACCCTCATATTGTTTGGGCGTGCCTGTGGGACGTCGTTACTTGAGACACGTGGTGTCAGGAGGTACATGATGCCAAGTTACATCTAACTTGGAATGTCTATGAGAAGTCGATTCTTGAGACACGAGGTGTCAAGAGGAAAATTTTTCCAGGTTACTATTACTTGGGTATGCCTTCGGGATGTTTGTACTTGAGACACGAGGTGTCAGGAGGCACGTGGTGCAAGATTGTGTGACTGTGATTTTCGGTGTTGGCCGAAATAGGTGATACTTCCAGTTGGCTACTGAGCACCAGTAGTGTTTGTGCTTATTTGTGCATCTTACTATTTCATTTCTTAATATATTCATTCATGCTTAAAAACCTATACTAGGTACACACTATTGGGTGGTACCATATTGAGATTATTCTCACACCCTATATGGGCCCTTCAGGATGCATGCAGGATTTATGGATATACATGAAGGAAATAGATCATCTTCAAGAGTTGGATTGAATTAGCTATGGAAAGGGTATTTGTCATGGACCCTGAGGTCATGCGTAGATGGAGTCTACTTTTTTTTTAATTCATGTATTAGCATGCTAACTTTATTTTGTGGCTACAGTTGTTTATACATGGGCATAATTGTTATTGAAATGTATGACCTGCTCCGGATGTATGCTTTGATGTTTTTAATGTTGTTATAAGCAGGGTTTAGCATGATGTTTTGTTTAACTTCTATTGTATGTTTTACTATTATAATCATACCATTACCTTTGTTTTCTTCTTTCTGAAAGGTTATAGCCTCTATACTATACCTATTACACCCTCACTACTAGTCAATAGCATTTTTCATTTGGGGAGGTGCACCTAAGGTCAACAACATCAGACCCTTTTAGCATTGTTTACGTGGTTTTTCAGGTCAGGACGTTACAATGTGGTATCAGAGGAGTTTTTATTGACTAGGATTTAGTAGTACCTTTTGACTGACTACTAATGTGATCGAGACTGCTATTTATTTCTTCTATTTTACAATTTTGGATATTGTAAATGGGAGATAAGTTTTCATTAGAACTGGGTTTCCAGCATGTGATTGGGTGATTTTATCCTCTGGTACAAGGGATGGAACATGATACCTTTGGTGGGAATTTCTATTTTTCTTTTTCACAGATTACATTTTATGTGGTTTTCACCTTGGTGGCTCATTTGGTATGTGATGTTATTGATTGTGATATATGAAAAGGTGTGTTTGCTTGGCCAGTAAAACAAGGCATGTTTTCTTGTCTTTTGATAGGTACATTTTTAGGGTATTTCAATTTCATATCTGTACATATGCTTTGTGAAGTGATAATACCTTGTGAATAATTTCAATTTCTATGCTACATATTCTTTTTAAATGTGAAAGGTTAAATTCAGGATAGAATTTCTTATTTATTTCAATGTAATATGCCATGATTTCATTATGTAAAATGACACGTGGAATGAGATATGGGCCATGATGGAATATGAGTAGGTAGGTACAATGAATAAGGTGTTGTTGATCACCAGGATTGGGAATACTAGATGTCAGTTATAGGTAGCTTGGCTATCATGATTGGGGGACTCATTCATTGGTTTGAGGAAACTATAGTGGTCGGGACAGGCATGGACCAAGGTACTTTTGAACATGGATCTGTTGAGGGTGGGTAAGGAGACCATGAGGTTAGGATGCAGGGGCATGGTTGTAGTGGGGGGGGAGTAAGGGTTTTTGTTATGTTCTACATCATTACTTATTTCTTTATCTGCATTATATATATATATATTGTTATATATGTGGGATGAGTTACCATTTATGGTATTCAGTGGGTTCCTCCTAGATGGATCGATGAAACATTAAGAAGGTGATGGTAATGTGACGCAGGAGGACGATTAGGTTTAGACCCTTGAAATGTAGGCAGGGCATGAGACATAGGTACAAACTCAGGGACAAGATCGGGTTTGGGATCCAGTTTAGGTAGAGCAGCATCTGGGTTTAACAACATTCGGGTTGTGGCTTGATGACCAGCTCTGATCTGGTCTGATACGTGCCTTTTAGGGGATTGACAGAGGCATATAGGGTGCGGATATTTCTATGGAATATCAGACATGGGAGATCTAGTCACATCACCCACAACTTTTCCAACATGAGGTGGTCCACAAGAGGAAGAGAACTAGATAGACAACATGAAGATGATATTTGAGTAGCCCCAGATGCCTCTAGGGCGATGGTTCAAGTTGGCGATGTACATGTTCAGAGGACCAGTGAAGCAATGGTGAGATGTGCAAGTTCAGGCTTGCAGAAACAGAGGACTAGCTTGGAAAGACTGCACTGATAGGTTTTTCGAGCAATTTTCTTCTAGATACACTAAGGTCAGAGAGAGCTCTATAGTTCTTGAGCCCCCACTAGGGTGACATGTCCGTCATGGACTATGAAGTTACCTTAACTGAGTTGTCTCACTTTGCACTAGGTATCGTAAGTGCTGAAACCTCAAGGATGAGGCACATTGAAGATGGACTATGAAACTCCATTAAGGTGCAGGTAAACATCTTTAGTTTTTCCTCATTCCCTGATGCGGTGAATCGGGACCTCGTAGCTAAAGACTACTTGATAGACATGCCCCGTTTGAGCTGATCAACAACATTAGGTGATGCATAAAATAGTAGGAAGTGAGGTCTGGATGAGTTACAATAGGGGATTCATGCCAAAGACTCATCTAGGCTACCTCAGGGTAGTTCCTCGGTATTTTTCTATCAGTGTGGGAAGGATTGGAATCTCTGAACTCATTGTGATAGACCTCCAAAGGAGTTCCAGACATGTGAAAAGGTCAGACTTCTGGAGAGGATTTGCTGGGAGCCTTCTTAGATAGCTAGTAGGTAGGGACCAGGACCGATGGTGGATTCCAGGGTTGACTTAGGATTGGTACAAGGTGGGGGTATCTGAGGCTCACCTGCATGAAGAGGATGTGATAGAGATAGCGGTACCCAACTGAGGGGTCAGTGGCTGGTTCTGTGAGCAGCACCACAGGGAGGTCATGCATCATAAAATCCTATATTAGGACTGGTTCATACTGTGGACCTACTAGAGGATGATATGGATGGTGAGCTAATGATAGTTAGAGGTACATCGTAGGCATGGCTATGATTTTATTGTATTGGCATGGCCTGATAAGGCATGTCCATTTTTAGTGTACTAGGTTTGCAGGATATATGTGGACTGACGAGATGCTAGTCAGTTGTATTAGGACCATATCAGGTGCATGATATATATATATATGTATATATATATATACGAGATGGATGTCCTCAAAAAGTATCGAGGATGTGAAATACTTGAGGTGTCGTGGGCATCGGGGCATTGAAGATGCAAGATAGTTGAGGTTAAAGGCACAATGTTTTTTTGAGCATCCATGAGATATAGGACCTCCGTGAGGTGGACACCAATTCATTGTGGGACATGAATGGGTGTTAGAAGCAACACAGGAGCACCTTATGTGTGATGTATTGACAATGCATCATGGGAGGACCATGGGTCCAAAAATAGGTCGGTGAACCAATGATTAATTTTAGTTTTGGGCTATAATTTTCTAGAGTTTTCTTCACCACCCATGGAATGGAAATTCAGGGAAAAAATTATTTAAGGGGGTGGGGTGAGTTTTTAAGAATGTTGTTCTTACATTAAGGTATGGGTTACTATTTTTTCAGTTTTGATCTAGTTTTTGAGAAAACAGGGGAAACATGGATGTTATGGAAAATTCTAGGTTACACACCATATACTCCATAGTACCCCTCGTGTGTATGTTAGGCATGTACTGACCGTATGATGACTTAGTACATGTTGTGTGGTGATGGTGTAATAATAAAATAATACATGGTGTGTAGTGTTCCTTAACACAGAATGTATTTTTCTATCCATGTACCGACTAAGTCCTAGCCATGCGTAGACCCGTGCTACGTGTCTAAGTTGTGTGATAAACTGGAAACATACATAATTTTAAGTATGTAAAAGATTCTACATAGATTGTAGTCAGTAATACATGATAGTTACATTTGTTTTTAATCATTTATATGGAATACTGTCACATCTCATTTAAGAAAACATCTTCTTCTTCCCCATTTTCAGACCGTGACGCTCCAAAATGCTGTGAACGTTTCTCCTCCAAGATTCTTCATCTAAAATCTATTCTTCAATCCATAAATGGATGTAGGATCGCATCAAGAAGGATAAACCTACACATTATATTCTATTATTACTTATTTTTCTCACTTTTCAAATTTTTAATTCGAGAAGAATTTCTAGGATTTGACAAAAACATAGATCTATAAAGATCGGAATCGAATTGGTGATCAATATCGGATGTGCCTACATCTACGTGTCTAAGGTAGGCAGTGCATACCCTATTTGGTTTTATTGTGGTCATTTGGGGGTTTTTTCTTTTTAGCACAACTACAGGTATTGATCAAGACCCATGTTTATTTATATTTAATTGACGGTCTGCCTTACGGGATGATGTTTGGCATTTCCTTACTGTGTAATTCATGAGCAAGGTCGAGTTAGAGGTCATTTTTCATTTGGGGTATTTTGTATGGGGGTTCCAAAATGGTTATAATTAAATTGTTTAATTAAACTACGGATGCTACACTATTATGCATGATTAAGTTATTTGAGGATTTCAAGACCTTTGTGTTGGTTTGTGATAATACATGGCTAGTGAAATTCAACTGTTTAAATTGTTTTTCCTATTTTAAGTGATTATTTTGATTATATATATATGCGATGTTTGATATTGCATATGTTGTAACCATTGGGTTCTCTTGGGTTTAGATTGTATATTCTTCAGCGATGTTGATCATAGTTTGGGATTGGAACATATTAGTTGGGTGGTTTGACCACTGAATTTGGTGCTCTGGATGTTGGATTGATGAAATATATAGTATGAGTTACATGGATGACCAGACCATCAAATTCCGAAAAACATAGTCATAAGGGCATAAGGTTCAATAGAGGTTGTTGTTTGGGTTCTAAATTTGGTGATTACTGCTCACCCATGATTTGGGTTGTGTGCACATAGGTGACTCCAAGATGAGGTGATTTTGACCACTTGTGTGGGTAAAGGGCCCCATAGTTTTAGTTATGTGATTATGGTTTGGGGGTTCTTGTCATAGATGCATCCCGAAAGGTGAGGAGCCTTCATATTGTTTGGGTGTGCCTATGGGAAGTTGGTATATGAGACACGAGGTGTTAGGAGGCACATGTTTCTAGGTTACTACTGCTTGGGAATGCCTATTTGACATCTATTCTTGAGACATGAGGTTTCAGGAGGCACATGGTTCTAGGTTAAAATTTATTGTGCGTTCCTTCAAGATGTCAATACATGAGACATGAGGTGTGAGGAGGAACATGGTGCTGGATTGTGTGACTAGGATTTCCAGCATTGGCAGAATCAGGTGATACTCCCTGGTGGCCACTGAGCACTAGTGGAATTTGTGTTTATTTGTGCATCATACTATTTACTTTCTTTATAGATGCATGATTTCTTAAACTACTATACTAGGTACACACCATTGGGTGGTATCCTACTAGGATTCATCTAACTCCCTACATGGGCTATTTGGGGCGCGTGTAGACTTTATGGATTTACATGTAGGAAAGAGATAAACTTCAGGAGTTGGATGATATTTGTTATGGCCTAGAGATTTAGCATGGACACAAATTTCATGCCTAGATAGAGTCTAAATTGTTTTTTTCTTGTATCAAAATGCTTAATTTATTTTGTGGCTACTATAGGTTATCCAAGGGCGCCATTGTTATTGACATGTATGACCTGTTGTGGATGCATTCTTTTTTGTTTTAGAAGGATTTATAAGTGGGGTTTGACATGCTATTTTGTTTAATTTCCACTGCATGTTTTATTATTATACAAGGACTAGTAAGCTTATTTTCCTCCTTCTCAGAGGGTATTGCCTCCCTATAATACCTATTACACCCTAATTTCTAGTCGGCAGCCTTTTTCATTTGGGGAGGTGCTCCTAAGGTCAGTAACACCTGACCCATTTAGCACCATTTAGGTGGCATTTCAGGTTGGGACACTACAGAAAGGTAAATAGTAATTAATGATTTAAGAATAATAATATCATAAATAACATATATATTTATTAAATCTATCATTAAAACATTCCATGTAAATTGGTGATGATAAATGAATTACACAACTACATGGATATTTGTAAGTCATACATACACACAAGCGATGTTTTCACTATTCATAGGATGGAATGATGGTGGATAATAGTTATTGAATAATTCTAATAAAAATTAATTACAATTTAGATAATAAATTATTTATTTTATAATGTGTTCCATTCATTTAGTATAGGTTGAATATGAAATGAAATTTAAAATTCTCAGTTAAGATTTGTACCTCTTTGTTGAGAACCCTATTTTGGATTACACATTTAGTAATGAAGGGATGATATTTTTGAAAGGAAAGAAGCTTCGGGATGTGGTGAAGGAATATATTAAGTTATTGGGGTATGTTTTTTCTGAGATATAATGATGAATAAGTTCTAGGAAAAAATGCTCCCTTTTTATAAGTGAGGGGAGGGGCATTCATGTAGTTATAAAGAATTTGAAAATATTATTGAGTCATTCTCAATTTAAATTATTCAAAATGGAAATATATTTTCATATAAAGATTATAGGGTCATTATAAATTTAAGCTATGATATTTATATGGTTTTTGTGTCATTTTAATCCTTATCATTTAAATTATCCTCTTTGTTATGAAATTTTAACCTTAACCATGGTAGTGAAATTTTTTATATTAAAGGCTTATAATTTTTTTTAAGGTTAAAATTCTCTCATAAATGGAATGTTGATGAAATTTTAGACCACATATTATTTACATTTCCATCCTTTAATATTTTTTATGATTTTTTTAATTAATTTCCTAATATATTATTTTCTTAAAACATTATTATTTTCATTTTGAAATTATTAATAAAATATGAATTTAAAGACAATAATACATAAATAAAATTTGGATATAAACCACAAAAATTATAATATGTCATATTATTTTCTATAAAATTCATGGAAAAAAATAATATTTCGTATTTATTTTATTTTTCTATCAATTTAATAAATACTATATCAGTGTTGTGTAAGAATTTAAGGTAAATATAAAATTACTAAAAGAATTAATAAATTAATATTATTAAAAAAAACTAATTTGTGACAAAAATAAACATTTAGAAATCAAATTATTTTATTTTATCATTACGTAAATATGTTATATATATTAAAGTTATGAGAGTGATATTGAGTATTAATTATTTTGTTAAATTAATATAAAGGTTATAATCAAATAAATATGGTACTAAGTGATTGTATATTTGATACGTGGATGGAGATAGAAGAACTCCACTCGTAGAATAGGAAAAATTAAGGAGTGAGAAAAATTTTAAAGCATTATCCCAATGTTTTAACCCAATTTTACCCATTTACCCTTATCGGAGTGATACAAATTTACTATAATTACAATTCATATTTCCCAACAATAAATGGAACCTATTTATTAAATTTTATCAAATTTATTCAAAATACGTAATCCATTTTCTCAAATTAAATTTCTTTAAGTACTAAAAATTAATTTTAAAATAATTGTGAGAAAAGTGGTGATAACAATTTAAAAAAAAGAATTTTTAATCAAATATCTTGATATATATTCTTATCATATTCCTAGAAATAAATTTACATGGATGTTAATACATTTGATCTAAAATATATTATATAAATTTAATTAAAATAATTAAAAAATATTGATTAATTAAATTTATTAAAATAAAAACACATTTCATTCATAAAAATATTTTTTTTAAAACATCTCTTTTACTTTCAAATGAATTTTTTCATTTCAATTATAATCATTTGAGAACCAATAAATTAATTATATACATGTGTAAACCTTACATTTTTTATTATTTATTTAGACTTATTCATATTATCCAATAAAATAGCTAAGAGATAATTTTCACATTTAATAATAATATTTGAATAGTATATCACAATTCGTTTGAACATGGAGTTACATGTAAATCAAGATATCAAAGAAATCAAATATTTTTATAGAAAAATATATCATAAAATATTGAGGTGTTATATAAAACCCCTTACCCAAGGATAACCCATTCCATTCAAGAACCATTGACCCCTTCGTCCCTTAAAAGAATTATAATGTGAAGTTGTAGTTCTATTTGGATTCACTTATCCGTATTATTGGAATATTAGAAACACTTTATAAAAATTTAAACATTATATTTGAGCCAAACCATGTAGAACACCATATATACACACCTCCTCCATCTGAAACTAAGGATGACATAATCCCCACGATTCCAAGTTATAATAAACATGGCTCTACATTTTACACAACCTTTGATAAACACACCCCTTACCTCGCCCATACCTTAGAGATTATAAAAAAAGAAACATTTACCCTACCCAAGGAAACAATTTTCATGAATTCCTCTTATTAATTGACTATATATTCTATTAAAGATGTCTAAAAGAGTTAATATTGAGATTTAGTGGAAAATAAAGGTAATATTTATAGAGAACAAAAATAAGTTCCAATTAAATGATCCATTCGTGGGCTATTTTTATTCCACTTCTATTAGTGAATAACCCACATTAGTTGATACAACATAGAAGAAACCCACACCATCAGAGGTAATGAAAATATTTGGAGAACCACCCCTTGGAAAATTATAATTAGGATTTCACTAATTCATTAAATAATGAATATATGAGTATTATATTTTTGTTTATGACTATTACCCTCTAACTATAGAGAGGACCATGAAGGGTGATAAAGAAGGCTATTTGGGTAATAATGATTATTTTTAAGAATTATTTTCCATTTTAATATTATGTGTAACGATTTTGTGGAATCTTATCTACTTTATTTCTTTTGAGTTGGTTTTTTACATATTATAATGTTTAATGCATATAAAAACTTGAAAATACCCATTTAAAAAAGAAAAATTGTTTTTAAATTAATTAATCTTAAAAGAATCCACTACCATTAAATTATGATATTGTTTAAAAATATGAACATATTTTTATTATAACTCAATGTCTTTTCACAAATTTAATTTATGAAAAATACACATCCCAAAGAAACAACCCCAAAATCGATAAAAACATAAAAAAATAAATTCATTGAATAAATCACAGAGAGATTTTTTCAATTCATTATTTTTTAAAAATAAATTTTATAAATCTTTTATAAACAATGTTGTAACTTTCTCTAATGTGGACTAAAAATTTATGAAATATTTATATTAGTGTGGGGGTAGGCTATTTGGATACATACAATAATTATATGGATACATTATGACCCACAAAACATAATCAATATGAATTATATTGTGAATTTTTTGGAACATATAATGTTCATGGGAATAAAGTTATGTGGTATAGGTGGAAAGATTTATTTGGATTAAGGATCTAAACATTGAAAAATTGAGTGATTATGTTATAATAATTCATGGTAATGAAATTCAAACAAGAAAAATAATAACATGTAATTTTAATGATTAAATGAAAATAAATTGAATGAATTATGTTATTGTTTATAATTAGAAAATTTGGTGAGAAAAAATTGTTTTTAAGAGGGAAAAATAATTTTTTAGCCAAGGGTTAGATTGTAACAACTCATATTTATTTAATTAAAAGAATTTTATTCTTTAATTATTATGGTTTTTTTAATTTGATAATGATTTTTATGATTTCAAGGTATCGTTCAAGACATAATGACACTGTATTTCAACTATAAAAGGAGTGTGTGTTGAGGTAGTGATAAATTCATGGTTTAGTTCATGGTATGGAGATTTTTCATTTTAAAAATTTAACTCAATACTTCATTTTTAACTTCCAAATTTTTTTAGGATTTATGCTATTAATTTAAAGAATTATATTAATACTTTTGGAGTCTTAAAATAATTATTTGGTTTATGAGTGGGATTTAAAATATTTTATTATCTATTCATTTCAAGATGTTAATATTTTAATGTGTGTCATCATAGTTATTATTAAATTGGGTTTAATGGGATTATTTGGATCCTTAATAATATAAGGGATTATTATTTTTATTTTACCATGATTATAGATATAGTATTATTATAATTGTTTTGACATATAGGGGTTTTTTATTTTTATTTTTTTATAATTATTTTATTAAATTGGTTATTTATCAAACTAAAATGATAATTAAAGAGGGAGGTAACCATTTTATTCCCCTCATTTTTTAACACATCATAGGGAAGATAGGGAAGATTCTCCCATATTCAAACATAGAAGGTACAATAATAAAGCTAAACTTATAAATTTTATCCCTTATCTGAATTATTTCTTCTTGTAATTCATCATCTTAATCGTTACCTTTTTTACCTTTTCTCTATGAATATTTATACAATTAGGGTACATCGAATTTTGGGGCCTTTTGTGTCATGAAAAAACATTCAAATACCTAGGTGAGTTTATAATTATGGTGTGGAGGATTTATTTATGGGTTCATTGCACACCAATAAGGGTTATTTTAATATCTTACTACCCAAAGGTATAGAATAACTCCTTAATATACTTTGTAGATTTTTTATTTTATATGTTTTTGTTTAGATATTTTACTAATTAAAAATTTATAGTAATTTTTGTAGGGAACAACATAGATGATACTCATATAATTATACAAGGTATTGTCGAATTTAAATTTTTTTATGATGATATAATCCCACCACTATTATATGTGAAAACATTATGGTTTTTATTTTCAACCCATTTTATGAATGTTTTTGGATATGATAATTTTTTTTAAATTAATTATGGGAATCCAAGTGTTTCATAGTCTTTTCACATGTGAATTTAAGTATTCTTTTTGAAATTATATCTTGTTAATAATTAACATACATATATTTCATATTTTAAATGGGTGTAGTAATATAAGTTAGAAATATTTAATGCTTGTTATGTATTATATTAAATCTTATTTGATTTTTAATTATTTTTAAGGGGGATATAAATTTCATTAATTTATATAATTTCTTGGTTTAATTATGTTAAATGATTTTATAAAATTTTTTAGTACAAATAAAATCTCAATTGGGAATTGTATTAAATATAAATTAAATGAATTAATATTTCATATGTAATATGATTATTTCTCACCAAATTAGAACTTTTTTTCTGAAGTTAGTTTGTGTGATGAGATGTATTCTTTTTATAATGTACTTATCGTGTTATATTTACCTTCAAAAATCACGAGTTGGATGATTTTATAGGTATCCTTAGAGAAAAATAATCCACAAGTTATGACATGATCATGAATTCAAGTTATACTAACCTATTCATATATTTATCATGCATTTTGGGTGAGTGGGTAATATCACTTCAATAATAATAGGGTGGTTATATTTACTAAAATTATATGTCTGGTCCCTAGAAGAAAATAAAATATTTTTAGTATAGTAATGATGAATTTTATTTTAATATTATTTTAATATTTTGTACTTCTCTTTAATTGGTTTTAAAAAGGTTTTTAATGTATATTTTTAAAAAATATGGTTTTAGTAAAATAACTCATCTTCATCTATAAGTATTGAAATCATAAATTAAATGCGATTTCATTCCCCTTATTTAAAAACTAGTGTGATTGTTTTGGAAATTTAATTGATGTTTATAAAATCGTTAGAGGAATCCAAATACGTTATATTCAAACTACCTTTACGACACTAATTATGTAAATATAGATTACGATTTTAATTTATATTTTCTTTATAAAAATTATTACATTTGGATAAAGTATGGAACATTTCTTCATCCATAAATATTAAGTAGTTGTGGCATGTAAATATCGATAAAGTCTCCCATGATGATATTTACATGTTTTTAAGTTGTGTTCTCATGTATATACATTTAAAATGATTTTTGTTACTTTTGTTTTTGTATGTCAATTTTTTAGTATTAAATAGTATTATATGGATTCATTTAAATAATTGGATGTATATCTTGAAAATTTTAAGACATATTTGGTTTATAATAATTGAATATATATTTTTTGTATAATATATAAGTTCTTTTAATGTATGATTTCTTGATGATATCCATGGTTATTTCCTTACAATCATATTGGGGTAGTTCAATAAAACCATTGGTGTATGTTACCCTTGAAACTTATTCCATCATATGGTGACAAAAAATGTAATTTAGAACATGTAACATATCAAATTCGGTGCCATGTAAGGATATCTTGGTTAGTTAATTGAAAATTGGTTTTAGAATTTAGGTGACCTGAGAATAAAATACATAAATATTACATCAATTTAGATAAATATTCAATACATAACATGATTATACACCCCTATAATCTTAAATGTTTAGTTTCTTTAGTGAATAGACACAAAAAAATGTCTTTTTGTAATGTATATTAAACATATACTAGAAACATCTTCTATCATATTGCATTCCATAGACATAGTCTACTTAAAACCTTTCATCATAACAAAGAGAAAATTAAAACAAAACAAAATTATGAGATTAGATGATAATTAAGGCTATACATATGAGACATAAATGATTGATTATATACAAGTATAAGGGTATGAGAACATGATAATAATAGAAGAAAATCATACCCAATCAATTAAATATATTTAATCATGGTTCATTGAATAAGGATATGTCATAACTAAAGAAAAAATTCATAAGAGTGAAGAATCACCAGTAATGAATCATGAATTATGAGAGCATGTAATAAACATAATAATATCTAATAATGATGAAAATTAAATATTTTGAACATGTATAAATACTAATAAATTCACTAATTATATTAAGGAAATGAAATTAGGTTCTCGTATAAACTTATGGATATGAAAATCGGAACATGCATAAAATTTTGGACATATAACCCAGTCCATGGATAAATTTGGGGATATTAAATGAGGTTTATACATAACATTATTATAGAGGTACAACTACCAATAATAGCTTACACATGATCTATGAATTTATAAATATACACAATGGTCTGGGGACTCGACCCCTCAAAAACATCATAAACCCCACCCCACTTGCATGACCCCGCAAACTATGGGGTGATACAATATGAATAACACAGTTATCTCGCGAGTTATCCATATTTATGAAATACATTGGAGGGATATAACATAACCACCCATCACATACCCATACAACATAATTGTTTCCCAAGTTATTAAATTTGTTTTTTCAATTAATAATATCATAACTCATGCACAGAAAATGGGTTTCTTTCTATCACTTAATTATAGAATAAACCATGTAGAAGAAATTAGTTTCCTTAATATTTCATCACAACTTAATTAAAACATGGGAAATAAATGATTTTCATAGAATCGCCCTTAAATAATTATCATCATAATCCATCTTGATAATGAATATGTTTGTTATCATAATATTATAACCTTGGAGGAAAATAACATTCAATAAAGAATGTTGACATAGATAAAAAACCCATTTAAAATAACATTCTAAAATTTATTTGAAAAAATGAGAAAATATCCTTTATTTTGATAAAATTTAAATTTTAATTTAAAATAATAATGAGAAAATAATTTTCTATGGAAATAACCAAGTTAAATTTTAAATTAATCTTAAAATTAAAAATCTTAATGATGATGGGAAAATATGTTCATTACATATATGTTAAATGAAAAAATTCCTTTCACACGATTTTAAAATATAAAAAATGAATTTTTTATAAATATTTATTTCCAAATATTCCTTTTTAAACCATTGTAAATAAATTAAAAGTTAGTTAAAACGGACTATTTAAAAAATTTCATGTATATATTAAACATTTCATAAAATAATTTTGATGTGTATGGACCAATATGAAAAATTCCATTGATCAAAGTGGAAATAAGGTCAACATTTCTTTAAAAAAACATTTCTATATAATTTTTATTATGAAGAGAAGAAAAAAGGTAATTATAAATAAAAACTCTAGAACTAATTATTGTATATGAAAATATATGGGTATTAAAGTGTAATACCCATATAATTTCCCTCAATGGATATTCAGCATAGGCAATCCCAAAAAGAAATGATATAATTACATAAACCCCTTAACTTTAGTCCCATATTTCCTCATACACATTAAAATGAAATTTGTAATATTATATATTTATAATCATCAAAATTTAGAACCATATTCATGCATAAATTGAAATGTTATACTCTTTTAAATTTCCAAATATACTTTTATAAATTACTCTTAAAATGGATATTTGGGTGAAAACATATCAATTTTCCATGCATGTTTCAATTTTACAGTTTTGGTACTTACACATTTATCATGGTTTCAACACATATAGAATATTAATAATGATATAATTTTCATATTCATTCATTATATACACTTTTATAACCATTAATAATATATGGTGGTTGAAAATTAATTACAAAACATCATGGAGATGATAGTTCGTAAGTACGCATGATTGATGTTTCCACTTTTTGATGGTTATAATGAAAAAAGGTAAATAATAATTCAAATATTTATAATAATTATTATATAATAAATATAATATATATACATTAAATCTATCCTTATTATATAACATGAAAAATAGGAATGAAAAATGAATCACATCACTTCGTGAAGGTGGTAGTCCGCAAATATGCATGAACGTTATTATTGTTTTCCAATTGATAGAAAGTTACAAAGATAGATATGATATTATAATACAAAAATAATAAGTTTATTATAAATATAAAATATAAAAATTAAATACATTATAATAGGTAATAGTGAAAATTGTGATGGATAATTAATCAAATAACTACATGGAGGTGATAGTCCACACATGTGCACATTCTATACAATCATTTCATATTTGATGGAAATGAGGTGTAAAATTGGTGATCCATAATAAAAATTAAAATTATTAATATTTAAAACACTAAATTAAATAATATAGAATGGATATCATTTATTAATATAATTTTAGAGGATAAATAAAATAGAAAGTTCACGGTTACGAGTTATAACTATTTGTAGAGAAATCTCATTTTATTTAAACTTGAAGCCTTGAAAGGATGATATTAAGGAAAAAATGGGACATATTGGATGTGTGAATGGATGTTAGACTTTTATTAATACTTTTTTGGTCTGACATATAAGGCTTAATAATTGTGAAGAGGAGTGGAGAGGTTGTATTATTTTATAAGGGAGGGAGTTGAGACACATGAAATTTTTTAAAAGGTAAAATATATTAATATATTACTCAGGAAAATGGATATAAATTGCATAATTTTATAATATGGGATGATTTATAACCAAAATAAATTCCATATAATAGGATTTATAAAAACATTTATGTCATTTTACCCATTATCTTTCCAGTTTAACCTATTTTTAACCCCTTTTAACCATTACGGATGTAATTAATCTTTAGCATGGTTAATTTTTATAATGACTAAAAATAAAGATTATGATTTTATATAATTTTAATTATTATAATTAAAAAATGTAATCCTTTTTTAAAAAAATCTATATCTATAAGTGGGAAAATTTTAATTTAAAATAAACTAGAAAAACTCGTTGAAAATTCATCTTACGGAAAAATAATTTTTTAAGTACAAAAATGTTTTATACCATAAATGAGAATAATTTTAATTAAAATAAATTTAATTTAATTAATTGTTATAAAAAGAATCTAAAGAAATTTTATAATCAAATTGATACAAAATTGGAATTTGTAAATACTTTAATGGAGAAATAATGTTATATAAAATCGGTTTTTTTACTATTAACTGAAAAATCAATGTTTTAAAAAAAATCCCAAAAATATCACCTAAAGATAATTTTGATAAGATACTTTAAAAAATTATTTCACTTTTTATAAAACAAAATTTGTAAAAGTAGACAAAATTAGTTATAATATTTTCTCATAAAAATAAATATACATCATTTTTTAGAGATTAATTTTCTAGTGAATTGTTGGACCACTAGAAATATATATATCATAATGTGGTTAATAATATCAATACATTACAATATTAATGTTAGGTTATATTGGTGTACTATATCACGGTTCTCTCAGACTTGGGGTTGTGTGTTAAGTAGGATATTGAATACTTTAAGTTTATTTGAAATGAAAAATACATTTAAAATATTAATTTTTTACTAGAATAACATTGGGTAATTGAGTTAGTGGTTGGTGAAGATATATGAGTGTTAAAAAAAGAGATATATATTACTAAATATGTTAGGTTACCATCTTTAGTAATGAGTCTCGAGTTACAAAAAGATTCCAGGGATTTGTGAGGTTCAACCAACCTATGAATATGTTTTTTTCTTATTTATTTTATTTTATTATTTTAGAGAGGAATATTTCAAAAATATTATCAATACATGGAAAATTACTTTGAGTTTCATGTATCATAAATTATTTAAAATAATTATAGACTACTAAAAAACGTAAATGTTTTTCATGAATTGTTCTTTTTGATCATATAATTAATTGAGATATATAAGTGTTTGATCATGATAGGTTTTCCTTATTTACATAATCACATGTGTTTAATGATTTATTATTTTTTTGTTAAGTCATTTAGTAATGTTTTTTTACATTAAATATTTCAATATATATATGTAATATTTTTTATTATTTTGTTTCAGGTAAAGAAATACATTTAAGATTTTTTTTGGAAATTTCAATTTAAATCATATTTCAAATGAATTATTTTAATAGATAAAAAGTCTTCATTAAATAGAGATTTAATATTTTAAATTATGTTAAATTATTTTAAAACATTTATTGATGAATTCAAATGGGATGTGGTATTTTGGAGGATTTTTAGGGAAAAATGGTGTCATTAGATTATTTTTAATTTGGTTAATATATTTGGTAAATTTTTTGACATAATAATTTAAAATTTTTAGATTAAAAATTTTATAGTAGTGTTTCATTATAGTGGGGTTTGAATAAAAAAGAAATATAAATTTTTCATTAATTATATTATTTGGATCACTATATGCTATTTGGTTGGATTTATTTAATTTTTCTTGTATTAAGTGATGTTTTTACTTTATTGGGATTAATATCTTTTATAGATAATTTCATCTTGTGAATTAATAACATTAGTATAATAAAAGCCTTATTTGGTTGTTAGGATTCTGTTAAACAAAAATGGATCTGTGATGTCTGCTTTTGTGGGTCACACAAATTGATTATTTATTTAACATAGGAATAACTTTAGCGAAGTAGAGATTATCATTTATCATTCCAAGAGTGCATAATATGGGGATATAAATTGTATAATTTATGAGTTCAGTAAGAAGTAAACAAAAACAGGGTGGGGGTGGGGGTGGTTATGGTTTTTATTTTAAATACATTGATAAAAAGATAGAATAAAATTAAAAAAGATTTTATGAAATTTTGATGAATTTAGAGAAAAGGAAATGATTCCTTAGTATCCTCAAGAATAATGATTTTCATTTTAAAATGAAATCCTCTATACTATATATGTATTGTAATATTCCTACTTTACAATAGATATAATAAAAAATGTGTCACAAATTTCTATTTGAGACATTATGCTATAAATTAAAGGTTTAGTAACCCATAAAAATTAAAAATCTAGGGTCCCTAATAATTTATGTAACCCCTTAAGTTCATCATGATTGTCAATAATTCATGATATAAATAAAGTATGTCATATAATGTTAATAAAACAGTCATAAATATATAAATATCTCTATTATTTCTCTATACCTTTTCTTAAATCCACATTGAGAGATAGATTTATCTCATCATCATCATGACCAAGTGAAGATATGGGATTCTAGAAAAACAGAAAAAAAAAGTAGGGTAGAATAAATGGAATGACATATCCTTAAATATAAAATGAAATGGAATTTTATTTAAAAAAAGAGTACATTAAAATGAAATAAAATTTCAACTAAAACGACTTATAACTAATTAAAAACGAGAAAACGTAAATAAAAATTTAAATGAAGCTCGACCGAATAAAAAATGTGAAGAAACTTAGACTGTAGTTTAGACCATGAAAAGCTACATTTTTAGAACTTAGTTAACTCAATTTAAAATTACAAAACATGTGAATTTGTACACATTGTGTAATCCATTTTTTTATTGATATATTCCACTTGGGGATGTAAAAAATTCATTTCCACATTGAATTTAGGGTTCGGCTATCTATATGTGGAAATTAGATGACATAAAAATATACCATGCATGGTGTATAGTGTTATCTTTAGCCACTAAATGATCATGGGTGTGTACTCCAAGTGGATTCTTTGTGTGACATTATACAATAGTGAGAGTGTGCATTCAATGTAAACAATTTTTGTATTATATTTTTTTATCAAATGTTTTCCCAAAGAGAATATTAAATAATGAAAACAAAAAATGTAGAAAAAACCAAAGAATAAATTATTTAATGATAAAGAAACATGTAACAAACATTAAATTTTTTTAAACAATCTAAATACCAAAAATATCATTTAAAAAATAGGTGTGTCACTAGAATATAATTTAAAATGTACTCCAAAATCCATATTATTAAGGGTAAATGATATACTCCACTAATGACCTCATCAACGAGAGGGTTCTAGCCCAAATTCCTATTTGTGTGATTATATATAAATAAATAAATATTTTTTATTTATTATTGTTATATATTCAATTAATAGTATTTCATAAAAAATTAATCGTATTTTTTAATTTATTATTATTATATATTTTTTTGCTTTAAGAATAAGGTTATTGAATATATATTTTATTTATTTTTATGATTCAAGTGTTTAATGTTAAAATAGTCTGGGTGTATTTTTAAAAACATATTTTTTTGTATTAATTTTATAGATTTGAAGAGGTTATTTTTAGGGTTGTTATCAGAAACAATCTGAGGGGATTTTTAATTCTACTAAATTTATTTTTAGTGATAAATGAGTTCATTCAATAAATGTATATAATTAAGATGATTTATGATTTAATAACTAATAAAAAAATAGAATTAATATGAATAAATTGAAATTATTTTGAAATAATACTACAATTTAAAAAATTTATCAATGTAAGTAAATAATTTTTATTTACCCACAAATAAAATTTTAAGAGTGTATTTGGATTTCTATATTTTATTATTAATATATTTTTTAATTGGATATTAACAACAAAATATAAAAAAAATAAACTATGTGGTGGGGAAATTTCATTGTCTTATATAATTATCAAGGGGATATTGAAATCTTGAAAATAAATTCTAGTGGAAAATACAAGAGCAGGTGCATGATCTCATACTCAGTGTGACCTAGCCATTCATTTCTATAAATTTTATTTTAAATAAAACACCATCTTCATATAGATATAAGTTTTAATCTATTCTTTCATTTAGGATCCTTAATATATTAAATAATAAATAATAAAATGAAAGAAACCCCAAATAATGTTTTTCCAGTTCTAAGTTATTTTCATTTAAAAAATAGTTTATAAATTTATCTAAAATAGTGTTTCAAGTTGGAGAAAAAAGTTTCAGTATTGGTGGATTATTTTATATGTTTTTGTAAATATTTTAGTCTTAATTTTGTTAAATATTTTCATTTCAAACATGGGTTCTAACCATATCTTGAGGGTAAATATAAAAAAAGTTTCAAATATTTTTTTCGTGAATAATGGGTTTTATTTAATTAATATTTAGAAATAATGGAACTTAATTTGTAGACTTAAAATCATGATTTTATCATGTATTGTATAGAATATTTTTAATATAATTTATTTTAAATTATTTTTTAATGTAAAATCCATATTTTTAGTAAAATTTAGATAAGAAAATCATAATGAGCTTAATAGATTTTTTTATAATTTATATTATTAATATTTATATCCCATTTCTATTTTCATGAAAAACGATTATTAGTCTTTATTTTACGAATAATATGTTTTATTAACAATTTTTACAAATAAATTTTTAAATAATTTAGGTTTTACTATTAGTTTTTAGGTAAATTAATATTTTCTTTAAATAATATTTATTTTATTTGGATTAGTGGATAGTTTAGTAAAAAGGGAATATAAAAAATATAATTTTCTAGGATTTTAGGTTTCATAAAAGATATTATTATAGTGGTGTGTTCACCCATGAAAATGAACTTTTGGGAGGTTATATATTTAATTTTTAAATTCATACGATGAGGTGAAATAAACTAATATGTTTTATTTTATTATGAGTTATAATATATTTCGAAGCCAAAGTATGATTTTAATAGTGGTATTTAGAAGGGAATTTCTAGGGTTGGAAGGTGTTATGGTGGAAATAATTTTTAAAACCCCAATTAATAAATTTAAACATGCTTGAATGTTTTATTATTTTATATTTAAATTTTGAATTTATATCTATTTTTGAGTAGAGTAATTTGATGCATGGTATGAAGACCCAACATTTCAGAAAATGCATAGTTTTTGAATTGTGGTGGTTAGAAATGTATGAAAAGTTTCATGGTCATGAAACTATTTATGGTGATTGTGTATCCTAAAAAATATCCCAAAACATCTTTTTTTGATTTCAAAAATCTTTATCATTGATGTAATTAATTAATTAATTTATATTATAGATTTATACTACTTTTACAAGGATCATTTGGTTTAAAATTATGTTTTTTATTATTTTAAAATGAATTTATTAAATGGTGTCACTTTTTAAAGATGTATATTTATCATTATTATCCAAATTATGTTTAATATCTTTATTTGGATCATTAATAAAAAAATATTTTTAGTGTTATGTTACTATGATTTGGGTGGTGCCTAAGTGGTAAAACTGTAACACAACATTCCAAAATAATATGATTCAATCCTATAATTCTCTTTTGAATTTTTATGATGTAGGAACTGACATATGGGATAATGATGAAAACATGACATGGGAATATGATGATGTAAGAATGTTGTTCAAAACCAGGTACTTTCTGATTCAAGTAGGGCTTTTGGGTTATTAAAAGAAGGGTCCATTGAGCCATCCAATATTGGGCTTAGAATCCATGTACTAAAAAAGACTATGATGACCAATATATTTATACGTAAATAAATGGATTTATGTGTAGGCCATCCCTAGTGGGGGGGGATATGGCTCACCTTTCTGTACTTTTTCTGTGGTGTGTGTGTTTATTTGTAATTATACCCCCAATAACTTAATGTGTATTAATATTGGTATGTCATTGAGAGTTTTGAAAGTCCGATTTCTTATATTTATTTTTTTTAATAATTATTTAATTAGAGTGGGAATTAAAGAGGGGAGTAACACATTTCTCACCCTTATTTTCATTCAACACATTGTAGGGATGTCAATGGAGTTCCTCTTATATTCCTTTATTGAAGACCATCCAATAATGCTGGAGGTTTTGTTTTCCTCCCTTATCTCCACCATCTCTTCTTCTAATTCAAATTCATATTCTTACTCATTATTTATAACATATTCTAAATATATATTTCTATATTTATGGTTCATGGGATTTGGGGGTTTATACCTATCATGGTAAAACATATAATGATCTTCAGGCATTTACTGATTATTATTATGAGTGTCCTCTATGAGTTCACTACACCAGAATTTAGGACACACCATTATCTCACAACCATATGGGAGAGTGTTACTCATTCCCAGACTTATCAAACAATATATTTTTGTGTCTTTTAATTTTAATATTTTAATTACTAAAATAATTATGTGTTTTTTGGGTATATTACAATGATGATGCCATCAAAATTATGTTACATGTTTTCTAATGCTAGAAAATAGGTCATTCTACTCTACCTCTAATATTCTATAATAAAAGAATATAAATAATATTTTATATCTATTTTTATATCTTTTTGAAGATCTATTATATTTTTAATACATTTTTTGAATTAAAGACACACACTTTTTAGAAAATTAATTGGATAATTTTCATTTTTTCTAAATTATATTCTATAAAAAATATAATCATTTGTATTTCCAATTTTAAATGTGTAAAGTAATATCTTTTAGTGTTGGTTATTCCACATTTGGATTTCTATAAATTCTTATTTTTTATAATTGATTGTATGAGGATTCAAAGATATTTTCATACTATAATGCCATGTTTATGTTTTAATAAATCATATATATGTTTTTTTGGTATAAATATACTATCAATTGGGTATTGTTTCAAATATATGTGAAGCGAATTATTATTTTTCATATATATTAATTATTTCCCACTAAATTGTGGATTTTTTAAGGGATTTGGGGTGATGAGGTGTGTGAATTTCCTTATGTTTTTATTATTTTCTTTTTTATTTGAAACTTAATATAATGGTTCGATGTATATAAAACATTTTAAATAAATACTAAAATGGGTAGTCCTAGATCACTTATTATATTTGGGATCCCCAGGTCATTTTTAGAAACATGTGAGTCGAGAAAGTGGTTAGGATCACTTCACTACAAGTTGGGTGGTTCCATTTAGTAGAATTATATATTTGTTCTTTAGAAATAATTATCAATTGATAGATATTATTATGATGTGATTCATTGAAAAATGGTATAAATATTTTATTATTCCCTTTCATTAGTTTCTAAAAGTTTTTAAATTGTTATTTTATAAAATTGTTGTTTGGATTCAACTATCCATCCTAAATTTAAAAGTTTTGTAATTTTAAAATACATTTTACTTCATTATTATTATTAAAAAACTAGAATATTTGTATTGGTAAATGAGTATGAGGGAATATAATAATTAGAGGCACTTAATTGGGTTACGTACTCACCTCTATACATATACTATTGGTGTATGTATAGTTTTTTACTTTTTTGATATTATATAAAGAAGTTATAGGGGAGTAGGAATATAGATATGGATTATGTGTCACATGTTTATTATAATATATTTTATTTTTTTGATATGTTAGAATATATGTATTGGAATAATATATTCATTTCATTTATATTTTTATTTCTATACAGTATTATAAAATTGTATTTTACTTCTTTATTTAATGTATAATATGTTTATTTTTGTAATGTTAAGACATGTTTGTTTTTATCATATTTTTATATATTTTTCAGTTTTCAATACATGGTCTCCTATTGTTTCATTTTAAAATTATATCCTTGGTTATTTATTTGTAATTATATAAGGATAAACTTGTCCCACCATTTCTAAATGAAACCTTTATAACATATGTAGACTATATAAATTGGGAACAGTATTTAAGACATGTGTTATATTAGATCTGGTGTCAAATATGGATATTGAGGTCAGTTTTTTGCACAGAAAATAATGTAATTACCTTTGGAATGATCTTTATCTATCAAACCTTCCATATTTTCAACTTAAATATTATAAATATTTTTGGGAATATATTTGTGGTGGAGATAGAGTTATCATTCTTCGTTTTATTTCCAAGGATGCTTTGGATGATTTAATGATCATTCCATCTGGGACTATTATTATATTCTAACTATCAAAAATAATTTTGGTTATTGATTGATGTAAGAAGGATTGATAAATATGAGACCTTTTTTTCATAAATTTTAAAAAATGTAAGTAAAATAGGAAATTAACAAGAAAAATATGAAAATAGTGTGAGTTAATTATTATGTATGAATTGGAGTAGAAATAAAAAAATAAAACATTTATAAATAATAAATATTCATGTCTTAGGAATTAGGTTAGATATGAAATTAAAGTGTAATAAATAGAAGATTATATTATTTATTTAATAATTATGAATATTATAGTAAATATATATGTTAGTTGAAAATTAGAAGTTATAAAAAAAATTATTAGTATATTTGATTAATTTTTTCCAAATCAAATTAATATTTATTTGAGTTGAATTTTCAATGTAATTTTATTAACAAAAGTAAATGTTTAATGAAATTTGATTACCTATATTTTTTACATATTTGTTATTGAATATTAAAGACATTTGATCTTATTATAAATGAATTTAATGATTTTTATTGATATAGAATATATTTTATCTTACCTAAGAATTTATAAGAGTTTGAATGAATTTTATAAATTAGAGCCAAATCCATGATGTGTGTGATTTTTAACACATTTTTTTATGGAGATATTTATGTCATAAAATTAATTTTATAAATCATGTATTAGTTTATGGGGGGGTAGAAAATGATATTGATTGAGTTTATCAAGAAAAACTACAATGTGTTGACTAAAACCACATATCAATCTGTAATGAAACAAAGATAATTTGAATAATAAATATAGTTTAAGATAAGACACATGTTTTTATATTTTTTAATATATCATAAACATTAAATTAATTATTATCACTAAATAATGCATGGTTATATAAAATATTATTTTCAGATGATATTATCTATGTTTTCAAAAGAGATATATGAATAACCTAATGAGATGAAATGGAAGGAAGATATACGATATTTGGGAGATGAATTTGATATAACATGTTTATAGTGAACATGAAATGGTTTGTTTGATATTAAATAAATAATATATGTTATAAATTAAAAGTCGGTTTTGAAGCTTCTTTTATATAGATATATAATACTAATGAGATAACATTATGAAAGTCTTGTATGAATATTTTACTCAAGTTTTTTTTTGGGATTTCATTAGTAACTCTTCATCCTTATTTATTAATTTTAAATCCATTGACATGATTTATTTACTAATGGATGATTTTATGTCTATCATGAGTGATTAGTCTACTTATGGTATAATGGTATACGATTATAAGAATGGTCAGATAATTTAAAGAATTATTTCTTTATTTTTTTATTTTCTAGTATCATATTGGAAATAATTGAAATAAGAAATTATTTATTAATTCATTTAATATAATGTTAATATTGTATTGATTCCAATATTCTAATGGTCAAATTTTAGATGAGGCTTTATTTAACTTTTTTTACTATGATATGAAATAATTAGATATATTGTTGAACCAACTTTGTGATGAATTATATTTATTTTAAATAAGAATGAATTCAATGATAATGAATCCAAAATATATTGAGAATGAAATATTGAATGGTTTTTTACCCAACCATATCTTTGAAAAGATTTAGTGAATTTCCCAAGATATGTTCCTTTATATATTGAGTTGAGAAGATTGGATAATAATGTGATGAACTCAGTTTTCCCATGTTTATTATGTGTTAGTCTTTTTAAGTGGAACTAGATACTATGTCTTGGATTGTTTTTTCATCATGGAGGATATAAATATGTTATGGTTATGGAAATATGACATAGTTTCTGGTTTTTGAGTGTTTATATGTTTTTATATAGATAAAACCTAGAGATTTGTCTTTGTTATAGAGGTTGGATGTTTGAGTTTCGGCGGTTATTCTAATTTCAGGGTCACAACACCATGGAGTGGTTCTTGTGGCATAATATTTTTATAAGAACATTGCAAATAAAATGTATTGATGGACATCACGGTATATTAATTTCTTATAAGAAGTCTCAACTAACCATGACAATGATTCTACATGCTGTTTTGACAGGGAACCACAATAGCTTGGCCAACCTCCTTGTGCTTCATTCCTTCTATTTTTTGATGAATTACAACATAGAACTATAAATTAATCCATGATTATTTTTTTTCTAGGTTTTATATATTTATTGATTCCGCAAAAACCTATAAATATATGAAAAATTATTCTGATACCATAGTATGTCTAAGGATTCTTTAAGAGATCATAAAACCCCTAGGCTCTTAGCTACATGACTAAGAATAGTGGATTGAATTTTGATGATTATAGGTAATTTACTTCTCATTATTCTTAGTTATCCTCAATTATCTTTGGATAGATTGATATTTTAATACTATATCACTGTCTACCTATGGGATATTGATATATAATCTACTCTGTGAGAAAATGATATTTATTTTTTAATGTTTTGAATTATGTATTTGTTCTTTAGATGTAATTTGTTAATCTATATCAATAAAATTCAGGAAGTAAGTTCTTTACTATTTGGGGCTATTAAAAAGACTTTTTACTTGGTATGATTCTTTTTTTTTATATTTTCTTATTTATCATGCTTGATCATGATCTCATGTGGGTGTGTGTGTAGCCTGTAAGACTCATTTATAATTCTTTATTTTATGAGTATCTTGTTTTGGATTGTTTCCATGTTTGATGATGATCACATATACTTTTATATTTATACTAGATCTCATTATTCCATTCTATATTGTGAATTTTTATCCTCTACCTTGTTATATTTCATTACCATGCCTTGGAGGTTTTTAATTGGCACTAAAAACATGCATACTATCTTGATATGATTATCCCTTAGAGGGAGAATGATCAAAACATGTGATGAAAACGATAATGGAAATGAACATAGGAAAATTATAGTACAATTCATAATTAATTACATGTAAAATATTAACTAAATAGCTAGTAGATTACATGTAGTATTTTCACTTGATTCATAGTGGATACAAAGAAGTATGTTTACTTGATGACCAGTGGATTCTGAGTAGCATGTTATCATGATTTCTATCATATTTTGAGTATCATATTCTCATGATTTCTTATGGATGTTGAGTATCGTGTTCTTTCATGTCCCTAATGAATCCATATAACCTATTCAAAATACTTATTGTTAGTTTATGATTTCTTCCAATGACATTGATTATACTTACAACACTGATCCTAAATAGGTATGACCAAGGTTTATGGTGATTTTGTTAGCAAACAATTCAAGAAATATAATATTTTTTGAATTCATTTACAATTAATTTATCATGGAAAACACATTTTATTCATATTCACACTTGTTAAGGATGATTTTTTGGTTCCTTACTTGGTTTTTCTACTCACAATCTTCATGTTCATCATGATACACTTATGGAATTCACATATAGGGTTCTAGGAGAGTGAATAGGGATAATGATAGATGGTTTAGATAATAGTTATTGTAATATTATTGGTATTAGGATATATTCTAGACGTTTCCACAATGTTACATTTTTATTTATTTTTACACTTATTTCTACGGTTTAACATTCAATATTTTTTTCACTTTAATTATTTGTATGATATGTGTTCCCTCTATTTCTACATTATGATTCTTTATATTCCACTTTTATATTATCTATTTATTTTTTATTTTATTTATATTAATGGTTTATGTATATTATTACCATAGTGTATAGTCTCCCACTGATAGTGTTCATACCCTCACTTCTAATTAGTAGACTATTGCATATGGGGAGGCATTCATGAGGTCCTTTAGATCTCTAGCTCGGACTTGATGGTTTATGTTGGATAATAAAAAAAATGATATTATAGGATAATATATTTGTTTCTTTTAACTAACCCAAGATAATGTAGGAAGGATATAAGATCTTTGGGAATCATTTAGGGGAGTTTCCATGTTCCTGGTTAAATCATGTGTGAAAAAAGTAATGATTTACCATTGATGGGATTTCATTTACATTTTTACAGGATTTTGGGTTCATTTATTCATCATGAGTAGGCATGTTATATCATATTCCATAAATATAATTTTTTTGAATTATTCTAGTCATTTTATTTATTTCCTTTATTTTTTATCTATTCTTGGTAGACTTCTATTTTCTACTAAGTGATATATATTTTTACAAGATTTTGTGATTTATCTATACAATAATTAGTCAAATAAGCCTAAGTATGATGTTTGGTTTTCTATTCATATATAACTATGACTAATGTGAATGGATAGAGAACCATGGGTAGTTATAAGAGTTTTATATCTTGATATATTTTTTTCTTATTCAATGACCATTTATGTGATCCCATAGAATTATTAGGATCTATTGAAATGGAATCAAATTCTCAAATATTTCATTCCCTTTTCAGAAGATGCTTCCCTGTATAAGGATAATGGGATCGCCAACTGATGTCTATTGATATGATCATATTAGGGATGATTATATTGTTCAAAAACCTACTATGTTGGAGGGTTCAATTTAGAATTCTTATACACTTTCTCTATTGATACAGGCCATAGGACCACATTAGCTAGGAGTCTTTCTGCTTGTTTCGGTCTAGGGTGGAGGGGCCCCAAGGTCCCTAGTTGACTATGTGATAAACTTCTAGAACCAAAAAATACTATCCTCATAATGCTCTAAAGGGAAGTATGATGCAAAGGACTAGATAAATATCATCAAGGGTATCTTTTACCTCATTGAGATTCCTATGTAAAGGAAAATGAATCTGGTAATGTTCATGCTACACTAATCCAATATGTGAAGTTGTAGAATGATATGTCATGCTAGAAGATGCGAGTTTCTCTCCTAGGAGTCCTTTAGGAACCTATTATTTGGGTATTTATATCCTGATATGATAAATATAGACTAAGAATAACATTTCATGGAGCTACAAAAGGAATATATGATGATATCCATATATTCTTTTCATTTAACTAAACTACTTCATTTTCTCCACTCTTCGATATAAATGAGGCACATAGGGTAAGAAATTTATGATCAATCATCTTCCTAACATAATATATAATGTTAGGAGTTTTGAAATATATAAATACTTATAGGTTCGTTGCAGTTCCTTAAATATTGAAAAGAGACTCTAGTGGGATCAATTAGTTAGTCTTATTACATCCTTTATTACTCAAGTAGGTGTAACACTTAGTGCTATGTCCAGTGCATCCTTTGGTAGCATGAAAAGGAAGATTCAAGACAAGAAGCAATGTAGTGGTTTTCATGTGGAGTAGAGTATGATTTATTTTTTAGGAATTCGATTGTTCTTCAACCATGGTATGTTCATCAATTTCCTTTAGGTCTCCTCTTCACCTCAAAGAATGTTTCATTAGTGTACAATGATGAGGGAATCTACAGTAGTTTCAAACTATATCTTTATGGTTTTGATTTCATAGGGGATCAAGGAAAACATGGTTAGGGAATGAAGGGTCTTGATAGGGTACTCTAAAGTAGGATCAGAGGGTGATGACTTAAGCGAGTAACATATCTCAAGGACTGGGTCTCATATTTGAGGGTAGATAAGGCTCTAACAAATGGTGGTAAGGGACCATCTTCAATTCTATGAATGGTGGTTATCACATCTACAATATCTACTATTTTTTGATACTAGTACATACCATTTTATTATATCTATGAAACTATTGTTGTACTTGACATACCTATCAAGTTATCTTCCACGTTTCATTCCTTCAATACACTATTGGTATGAGAAGTCGACAATAATCATTAATTCATAGAGTTTCCTAAATTAATTTATAGTTATGTAAATATGTGGGAATTTATAATTATATTCATGAAAAAAATTGATGTAATTTTTGGCATGGACTGGAAGACCGGTTTCAAAGATCACATTGATTGAAATAAGAGGTAGTTATCTTCTACATCACCCAAGGGGTATAATCTCATGATGACTGATTAATGTGTTTTGGGATCAAGAATAGTGGGTATACACCCAAGCTAGCAAGGGATTATTAAAACCCAAATTTTTGGATTTCAACTTCTTACAAGATAAGTTGTATCTCCCTTATACTTCCATATAGTTGTGAATCACTATAACAGCATATTATAGGATGACTTTACAAGACTTCCCTCTGGTAGATGTGTTTATTTCATGATAGAACTCATTCTAGGGGTGAATCCAATTTTGATACCCCATTATCATATGATTGTAACCGAGTTGAAGGAGATGAAGGAGTAGCTTGAGGACATGAAACATGAGGGTTTTATTTGTCTGAGTACATCATTGTGGGCTAAACCTATTATATTCACCAAGGAGGAGAATTATAGTCTTCAAATATACTTTGAGAATCATAAGAGGAATTAGGTTTCCATGAAGAATAAATCCACTTTTCCTTGGAACAATGATCTCTTTGATCAGTTGAGGGGATCTTGGGGGTTCTCCCAGATTGATCAATGATCATTCAATCACTAGTTGTAGGATATATAAGATTAAGTGTCTTAGATAATTTTTAGGAGAATTTATGTGATATACGAGTAGTTGATAATTATATTCATACTAATGAATGTGCTGGAAGTATTCGTGGATCTCATGAACATGATCCTCCTCCCATTCCTAGAATCATTCATCATGGTGTTTGCTAATGAAATCCTCAAATACTCACCGATCTTAGAGTAGCATGATAGATATATCAAGATATTATAGAGTACAATTCCATCAAATCATTTTTATTCCAAGATTTAGAAGTGTCAATTTTGGATCCATGATGTTTAATTTCTAGGGAATGTGGTTCAATGGATAATATATTAGCATACCCATAGAATGTGTTGGAGGTGATGTATTGGATATATCCCAAAAATTTATTTGAGATCAAGATATATCTATGATTAGTGGGGTGTTATCAGCATTTTACTCATAACTTCTCCAATTTATCAGCACCCATGACTATACTGATAAAGAAATAAATGAATTATAAAAGATTAGAATAGTGTATATATGATTTTATTGAGTTAATGTGTTGGATTAATATAACTCCTATATTGAATATTCATAATCATGGGGTTAGTTATTTAATTTATTATTATTTATCAGAAGTTGTCTCGTGGGATGTATTGACATAGAGGGATCAGGTAATAACATTGAGTAACAACAGCTACAACCCCATGAGTGGGAAAATCCTACCCATAACATATAGTAGGTATCTTAGGTCTATGATTTGAAGTTTTGATGACATTTTATATTAAATGTGAGATTTTTTTCTACACATACTATAAGATCATCCACTATATATTCCTAGAGTGGAATCTAAAATTGAGTCATAGAAACTGAGATGAGTACATGAAGACGTTTGACATTGACATAGTCTATACACTATTTAAATGTGGAATCATTGTATATTATTTTTTCAATAAAGAATAAGTGGTCAATGATCTTGGTGAATGGCCTCCAGCTGAATTTTGAGGCCTAATGAGCTTGTTGGATGACTAAAAGGTTGATTTTTTTGAGGATCAAGGATTAATGAATAATTTCCCATTAGTGAACGCATCTTCCTCGGTAGAATGGGTAGAAAATAGTTAAGAAACCTACCTTTAGTGTCTTTTGATACGAGATTATTTAGAAGGTGGTGACTTGATAGTTGGGTAGTCATTGGATAGTAATGATGTGATCCAAGTACATTAGCGAGTTTCATTCCGGGATTCATTTAGGGATGAAATGATAAGAGACTTCTATACCACTATGTGGGTGTTTCATCCTAGAATGAAAAATATGTACAAGACTTTAGGAAGTAGTTCTGGTGGCCCAAGATGAAGAGTAGAATTTCTAGATTTTTTATAATTCCTTACCTTCTAGAGAATAAATGTTAAGCACCCATATCCTTTTGGTTTATTGTAAAAAAAAATTGGACTATGTGGAATTTTGATGATTTAATGATGGACATTTTGATAGGGTTACATAGTACCTTGAGTATTCGTGATTCAATTTGGTTGATTGATGACTGGTTAATGAATGTTCCATATTTATTTCCAATCGATGAGACTTACTAAGTAGATGAACTTCAAAAGATATATGTATGGTATATTTCATGATTACAAGGTGTTCGACCTCTTTTAAATTCCATAAGAATGGGCTTGTAATTTCTTATGTGGTGTGATTTTCTCAAGCTATCGACTTTTTTTATTTTCCCAATTATCCTCTATTTAAGAGTGATTCATGAAATAAAATAATTTTCAATGTAATAGTACAAGGTTTTTCATTGAGAATTTACCAAGCTGATATACTTTTTTTATATTTCTATTTTGGAAAGGTTTATATAAGGCACCAAAAACACTGTTAAAATTTAGTAAAAATTATCATCCACAGACCGATGGAAAGTCAGAGAGAATAAATCAAATCCTTGATGATATGAGTTGGTCTTGTATCCTAGGATTTATAGTATCATGGGTAGTGTATCTATCCTTGGATGAATAGTCATACAATAATATTTTCCGAGAATCTTTTTATATGGAGAATTTTGAGGCTCTCAATGATCATCCATATAGTTCACTACTATGTAGCCTCAAAGAATGTGAGATAGATGTGGTGGGGAAAATAATCGGTGAGGAAACATCTGAGAGAGTTTAGCTATATAGGAATTATTTTAACACTACCCAATGAAGGTTAAAATAATATACTTATATAAGGATATGAAACATGTATTTAACTATTGATAATAGAGTTTTTTTATAGGGTAATCCTCAACCAGGGCATCAATTTTTTTAACAGGAAATTGAATATAGATCCAAGATTCCTAATATTTTTTTTATTTTTGAACGTATCAGGGCTTTATATTATGATTTGGAACTTCCACCTTTGAAAAGATTTATGAATGTTATGTTTCATGTCTCTTCATTGGATGTGAATTCTCAATAATACCAATTTCATCAACTCTAATGATGTTGATCTAGATCCTAACACATTATATGTGGAACTCTTGGTGAATATTGTAGATCAGAGAGATAAGGTGTTGAGGGGGAAGAAAGATCCACTTTTATTGACCCTATGAATGCTTGGAATCATCTTAGAAGTGACAAAATATTATTTTCATGGACTATAAATCATTATAAGGGGGTATTATAATGGTCTCCCTTTTATCTGAGGTGTTGTGAGTTTGAATGTTCATGTGGAACTAGATACAATGACGCGTAACTTGTTTTGTCCCATGGAGGCTATGGATGAAACATGATCGAGGTAGTATGGTATATAGATAGGTTTCAGTGGTTCTGGATGTTTTAATATTGCTACAGTGTGGCGATTTTTCTACAACATGGATAATGGATGGTGGAGTTTTGGTTGGTCTATTAATTTCAATGTCACTAATATGTGGAGTTTTGGTTATGAAATATGTATCTATAAGATCTCAGAGGTAGTGATGTATTGATGATCATATCACCATATACCATTCCTCAAGTTTATAGGATCTCTCCATTCACCAAAATTGGGATTATGGTTGCACTTTGGACAAGGAACCATTGTTTTATGGCCAACCTCCTTGCACAACAATGCTTTCCATTTTGGGATGCATTGCAGCATATCCATATTGGCTAGGAAATATGACCTATTTAAATAGAATATTGATAAATTATGGAGGCCCATTGAACCCAAAATTATCTCAACCTTTCCTCTTAGAACATGGGTGAATTTAAGGCTTCTTTAGTAGAAATTCTTGCCACCTAGAAACATAGATTCATTACAAAGAATGGTGGATCAAATCTTAATAATTCTCAGTTTGTTCTATCACATTATTCATAGTTTCAATTAATTATATTGGGGAAGACCACAAGTCTAAGACTATTTCACTATCTTTTTATTTGATATTTACCTATAATATCATTTTTGATTAATTGAGATTGGTTCTGGGATCTTCGTAATTCATGATTTTATCCATTGATAGACATTGGAGTTGTTCATCAACAACATAGATTTAAGAAGTTCTTTACCATTTAGGTCTCTTGTATACACTTTTTACCACGATATGATTCTTATGTTGGATTTTATTTTTTACCAAGCTTGATCATGATCAAATTTGGTTGTGTGAATAGCATGTGATACCCATTTATGATGCTTAATTCCATGAGTGATATTATTTTTATTGTTTCCATGTTGGATATTCATCACCTATACTTGTATACTGCTACCAGTTATTATGATTCTATGTTATTATATGTCTCTGAATTATTTTACATGTTATATACCTTCTAAAATACATATATGTTTTTATTTGGTATGAACAATATGTGGACATTTTGAATATTATTATCCCTTAATGGGGAGTACTCATAACATGTGACTATGAAGTTAATAGACATAAAAGTAGGGTAGGGGTATGAACATTCCTAACAAATTCCAAGTAAAATGTTAAATTGATGCTTAGTGGATTCTATGAAGCATTTTCAATCAATTCCTAGAAGATGTTGAGTAATAAGTTCACTCGATAACTAGTGGATATCGAGTGGCATGTTTATACGATGCCTAGAGGATGTAGATTATCTTGTTCAAATGATGTTTTTGATGATGCTAAGTATCATGTTCTCTCAATATCCAGAGGATTCCATGTAACATGTTCACCAACCCTATGGTAGTTATTTATCACTTCAAAAATCTTTTATAATCCTTAGGGAATGGGGCCGATGTAGGTATGGACCTATCTTATAGTGGCTTGATTTTCACATGAATGCTTGATATATGTTTTTTATTCTTACTTTTGTATTTATTGTAATCATGGAATAAAAATTTTAAACCTGAACACACTAGTTAGGGATTTATTGGCAGTGTGATAATAGATTTCATTACTTTCACCATATACCAGAATCTCTACGTGCTTACAGAATTTATTTATAGGGATTAGAGAAATGGAAATTATTATATGGTTGATGGTTATGCTAGGGAAAATAGATTTGGTTGTGGTGCCATGATGTATTATGGATGTCTCTATAGTGATACATTTTTATTTACATTTACTCTTATTACCAAGGTAGGGATTTCCACACCATGATCCTGGTTTATATATTTAAATGACATATGTTCCATATGTTGTTACCTGATGATTATTTATCATCTGAATTGATACACTGTGTTGGTTTTATATTTTATTTATATTATTATTATATTGATTTGATAACTAGAGGTTTGAGACTCCCCACTAGTTATTTTCAGGTCCTCACTACTAGTAAAATACCTCATGCATACAGGGAGTTGCACATGAGATATTGTGTCTCTCCATCTCATACCTAGTGGTTTGAATCAAGGGTTTACAATTACATTGATTCATGGATTCTGATGAACCCTAAATTTATTATTATCATTATACTGAATGATTTTTTAGAAGGGGTAAAGCTAATTTTTATAATTTTTAATTATCTTTCTGTTAAGATGTTTTTGTATTTGTTAAAGGTGGGAAAATATTATTGAATTTTGAGATACGAAAATTGGATATTTTGATATGTGTTTACATATAGAAAAGGTTGAAGGAGTGAATGATTTTTTACCCATATTTCATGCAAAATAGTTCTATAAAAATGATTAGAACAGATGATTGAAAGGATAAGGAAGCCTCTTCTTAAAGGTTTGTTAATATAATGAATTCATGTATAACTGAGGAGTTTTTGGAAGTTGATATGCAATGAAGAGTTTCATGGAGTATTATTATTAATAGAAATTATAACTCCATGTAGAACATGATAAATATAGATATGAATTTTCTTTCGAAGTATTATAATATGGTAAATAATGATTTTTCATAAAGAAGTTGATGGGATTATTTTTGATGAATTGTTATAGTTAGTTAAGGAAAATTAAGGTTCATTAAAATAATATAAGGAGTATTTATATATTTTATGATGATTTGTGAATTGTGGTAAAGAGTTTTGAGAAAATATTATATAATTAAAAATATATTTAATTGGTTTTGAGATGAACTTATTTAATTAAAGGTGATTAATGATTATTTGATGTGGTTATGAGCTGATTTGATGAAGTTATGGTATTCTAATTTGTATGGGAAAATTTGGAAATGGAATATAGAATATGACTAAAAATTGAAAACTCAGAAATTTTTGGATGTCTATGAGACATGTAATTATACACAAGATAATACATATGTATCTCTCTATTTTTACACTCTATATATTAGACTCATCCAAATGTTCTAAGGGATATGTAAGAGTCACTCCAAGAGTTCGAGGCATATCTAAAAGTACCATTGAAGTTACTATTTATACATAATGGTTTTCCAGTGGAAATAAATATGTTTTTTGTAATACATGAAGGGTTAAAAATATATTTTCATTTAAATATTTTTTATTTCTTGGATAGATTATTTCACAAAGAATAACATGTTTAAATGGTACATGATATACTATTAAAATCATATTATTCAATTAGGACCATTATATTCTTGACATAAAAATTGGTGGAATGAAAAAGAATATCCAAATTTGAAACATTATTTATAGTGGTTTTAGAAAAATAAAAAAGTACTTCATTTATTGTAAAATCATTTCATGATTCAAATATACATTTTCTAAAAAATGGGGGTTAGTTGCATTCTCAATGAAAATATTACAATTTATAATTTTTTTTAATTCCAATTGGTTAAATATGATACAATTTTGGAAATAATAATAAAAAAATTACCTTATCGTAAATTTTTTTTGTATTAAAAGATTTATTTTTTAGATGTTAGCTCCACTAGGTAAGATACCCTAAGAGGGGGGGTGAATCAGGGTATAAAAGATTAAAACAACTGCCCCTATTGATCTTGTCTCGCTATTAATAAAGACACTCTTATCTCTCTTTTCCTGCAGCAAAGTATAAACATGAACTAAAGCATGCATAGGACACAATGATTTTTGCTTGGTTCCCCTCACTGGGCTACGTTCAAGGAGCATACACTGACGATGTGCTGATGTACCAAATCCACTAAAAGCGCACTACTGTTTAAAAAGTTCGGTATAGATCACTTCTATTCCTATAATCCCTACCTTTACAAAGTTTAGGGTCAGATCACTAATTTCCCAAGGGCCACTTTCTGTTTCTCTTTCACTGGCTCATTGCTGGTAGAAAGGATTACCTTCTTTCTCTTCCTTTTCTCACTACACTTAGAAGGGATCCACTCACAGTTTATAGACCTGTAGGTCTCTTCATTATCACTAATGAAAGCATCCTATACTATATGTAGATGACCTATTGATGTTGAATGTTCATCCTCTGATGAATACCCCTTTTCCCCTAAACACTAGGCAATTCCTTTGGAAAAACCGTCGCAAAGAATCCTACTTCACGAGGATCCCAAATTCACGAAGCTCAAACAAGCCTTCTCGAATCTCCTTCCTTTTCGTGAATAACTCTCCCGAAGAACACTCGCGAAGCTAAAGTTGTTGCAAAGTGACTTCCCTCGCGAAGCTCACTGATCCAACGCTGAGCTCGCAACTTTCACGGAGCTAGCTTAGCCGTCATGAAGCTATTCTTTCACGAAGCACACTGCCATCGTGAACTACCTTCTTGAACTGAGAGCAAAATATTTTCTTTGAAAGCTCTCTCTTCTCTTCTAATTCTCTTGAAGGGGTCGAGGCCTATTTATAAGAAATTCCACTGAATCTTGAACTTTCCCCGCGAAGTCAATGCCACATCATCTCAAGTCGTGAAGCTCCAAAGTTCCTACTGAAATTCTCTCAAAATCGTGAAGCGCTACAGAAATTTTTCAATCGGGGAGATTGACGTAATTGTGGAGGATCACTGTCAATCCCTTCATGCCTTTGCTGCGAATCTCCCTTGAAAATAACTTCAACACCACGATCCTCTTCAACCTCTGCTGTTCGCAAAGCTTGACGTAATCGCGAAGAATCACGACCATCATTTTTCTAGTATTCATGAAATAAAATCCTTGTATCCTACCTTCTATAAATTTATTCCTTTTCCCTATTTTGATGAGATATTCAAGGATATCCACTTTTCACAATGCTCAACAAAATCCAAATTTTGGACCCCAAAAATTTGGCAAACATTGGAAAATAGTTCCACCTTGTATTGCTCTTTTGTACTGCCTCCAGATCGTTCTTTCCTTTGTCATGGTTCTTTGTCAACATGGATTGTCAACAAAATCTCTAGAACTCAACAATTGACCATGGAAACCTACTTTGTCAACAAACACAATCAAACCAAAAATTATGCAATATTACCTTGAGGTATTTTTTCCTAACATTAGTAAATAGTGAAAAATAATGATTCTTATAACACTATAATTTATTTTAATTAAATGAGTCCCATAATTATAAGAATTTTTTCCAAAATTAACACAAAAATCATTTATTTTTAAATATTTGAATTAATTAATTTTTAATCATTATTATAACTGATTTTTATATGAGTTCATTTTTGGACTAAAAAACATGAATCTCTAAAAAATGGTTTATTGTTGTATTTTATGTTTTTATAATAAATGAATTTATACCAAATATAAAAATTTAATTTGATCTAATGGATTTAAAATGTATAATTAGAATAATTAATAAAATGGAATTGGTATAAGTTATTTTTTTCTTATGAATAATAACCATAGAAAATTTTTATCACCTTGATAAAATTGGTAAAATTTGGTCAAAACCATATAGTAAAACATTAAAATATCTCTAGAACTTTCCATAATCATGTTGTATGAGTGATGTTTGACAAAATTTATTTTTATGCTATAAAATAATTTATTTTGAATCATTTTTTTATTTTTAGAACAGAACCATTACTTTTGTGAAAGATAAGTTATATTTTATTCATATTATAAACTATTTTTGACTCTTTACGTTTAATGACATTTTTCAAAATGAAATAATATTTTGGATAGATTAAAAGGTCTAAAAAAATTATTTTTTTATTATTTATCTAAAATAATTAATTAATTATTATTTAATAATTTATTTAAATGTAAAATAAATTTTATTCTTGATTCTGGTATTTTCCTAAAAACATTTCATGCATTTTATATTATTATATTTAAGAAAATTATTATAACTATAAAAATTAAATTTAATAATTTGGATTATAAATTTTGAATCATAATATTCAGAAAAAATTATCAGGATGCATTTTTTTGTTCAAATAAGAAATTTATTATGGTAAAAAGTTAAATTTCCACAGTTGATGATAAAATAGGTTTAATGTAATTTAAATAGAATGAAATGCTTAAAATGTATCCAAAAATTTCCCAAATATTATTGGTTGAGTTTATTTCAACTTTATTACATATTATATTTTAATTTTTTGTGAATTAATTTTATTAGAAATGATATATATATATATATATATATTATTTAATCTTTTTTTATTCTAATTAGTTTATTTCCCTCCACTATAAAATAATACCACCTATCATATCTTCCCCACTCCTCATAATACATTTATATCCACCATCATCTTCCAAAATACCTCACTAATATCCTTACCAAAACGCCAAGGGATGAATCAACGATACACCCCTACCAAATTTTATTGAAAAATAAAGGCAAGAAACAAAGCATTAGAAAACATATTTACAAAGTCTGGTAAACACCGTGCCACAAGCATCAGCCTCAATGAAGCGCCTGCAACATTCAAGAGCCAAAAAGGACCATTCAGAGCTTGTCTCTTCCACATCCAACTTTTATAGAGCATCAACCACTTGATAAATGTGATTTTATTCCCAAAATACCAACCTTAGGGTTCTTAATAAAATATTTATAGGAGTTCTTTTAATGAATAAATAACCACCTTAACAAATCACTTTCTTTTTTACATATTGTTATAAAAACTCTAAACCGACTATATTTATCATAACATAATAAATTTAATAACCAAAATATAATGAAATGTTGTTATTATTGTTAAACCATTATTATTAAACCTATTTCCCGTCAAATGGGAAGAGATAGTATGACTAATGTGTACATGTGGATTGCCACATCCATGAAGCGATGTGGTTCGTTCTACATTTCTACATTACATTATTGGTAAAAAATACATATTTAATTAATATATATGATATTTACAATATAATAATAATTTTCAAAAATTATATTATTAATTACCTTTTATTCCTTCCCTCCGTCGCAAAGTGACAACTTCCTTCTTGCATACATATGTCTTTCTGTCTCCATGAACAATGTAATTAATTTTTCCATCTTCACCATTTATGGATTATTTTAAATATATATATATAAATTTATATAAATTTATTTATTAAAATTATTCATATAATTTAACCATAGTCAAATTATAAGGACTAAAACTACCGAACAAAAAAATACGTGAAAAACTATGTAGTTTTCACCCAAAATAATGATTTTAATAAAGTGTTGTTATTAAATGGTTGATACAATTTTATAAGTAAATAATATATAATAATATATATGTTATTATGGTTTTTAATATATTTATAAAAAATAAATATGTATTATAGAGGTGGTTCAAATACATACAAAGGACGCCGACTGTGGAAAGGGTTTATTTCATAATCTCATCATAATTCAGTATTTTTTATAGTTGAATATCTACTATAATTATATGATAAATATCTCATAAAACCAATATATTTTTTCCTTTTATGTTTACTTATATAAATCATATGTTTCCATTTTTATTTCCTCTCTTTAATTACTCAAGAATCAAGAAACAATGTTTTGAAGGAAAACTGACATTGTATTTCCAACTCAGATGATAATATTTTTCATCCATGTCCATATTTTCTATAAAATGTTTGAATGAATTTTTTTACAACATGAAATTATTTAATAAATACATTAATACCCATTTTTAACTTTTTACAAAATGATTTAAAATTTATCTTTTTTTTTGTGTTCAAAACAAAGAAATTTTTTCCTTTTACCAAAAATTTGAATAGAAACACTATTTTAACATAAATGGACTAAATAAATATTTTACCTATCATAATCCCCAAATTAATTGATTTTTCCATTAAATTTTTTAAATTTTCCTTTCAAATAAAAGTTGTCATTAATATTTGTGAAAATTTTAGATTTAAAATAATAGATTTTATTCTAAAAAGTGTAGTTTTTTTAAGAAAATTTCTAGAGATGTTTTTAAATTGTTTCCATATATGTCAATTTGGTTTGATGAATATTATAAACAATGAAAATAGAATATAATTATACAATACATCTTGGTTCTTTGGTTGGTTTATGTTATTTTTTACTAGGGAATGTATTGACATTTCATATGCTAGTTATTTCAATATAGACAATTATTGACTTATAAGGATTACTAATTATGTTTTATTTTTTATTCATATTATGAATTCGTTGGGATTATTAAGTGAGTAATGGGGCCTATTACTACATTTCACCTCATTAACATAGTATATATCATGAGACAAAACTAGTTGGGTATTTGGTAGTGGCCTTACCCGTCAAAATGTATGTCAGGGAATACAGCCTCAATAATAAGTTTGAGATGTCCCACATTAAGCATTACGACATTATGAAATTAGGAATTGAGTTATTTCTGAATATTTTAGTAGTTATGATGTCCATGAAAAAGTTTAGAGACTATGTGACTTTCTAAAAACAATTATTTGATCATTATTTATTTATTCCATATTATTCATTCCTTATTTATACTATGTTAGATTTTTCAATACACAAACTCATACCGTGCTTTTGAGATCACCTTTTTCTTATGTTTCCTTTACCTGGGATGCAAGGAAGTGTATTATGATTGTTCTTTAAGGATATTACCACTGAAATTTTGATGTTCTCAATGAAAATAATATATTTTGTTTTATATTTATTAATATAATGTTATTTTTATGTATATATCCATTTTTCCAAGAAAAATAAGCTATTAGGTACTTTGGGATGCAATCCACTATATCTTTTACCAATGTAATAATGTAAAAACTATGTCTAGGATACTAGGGTTAGGGACATTATATGTTGTCAAGAATACAAACTAAATTTTTTACATGCAATATATAAGGTCTTCTTGTAAATTAATGTATATAATTTTGAAAACCCACCAATTCACACTGTGATACATTAATGTAAAATTATTAATACATAAACTTTACTACTGTTGAATACATAAGGGTACATAGAGAAAAGATTGAGAATATAGAAAAGTAGTGAGATTAACTATGATACCTAAGAGTGAATACAAACATACAATGCAAACATAAGAGTTAAAATAAATATATATAAGTGTCACCTTGAGGAAACATAATACACATAAGGTTATTGAACCCAATTCATAAAATTTACCAATCCATCAAATAATGATACAAAAGGGTTACGTATTTCAATATAGATTGATATTTCTAAAAGGAGAGCATAAAAGGAGATAAATTTTGATGATTTTTTGATGTAAATAATATATTAAATATCAAAACAATGTTGGATTGTCAAATGTGATTAAAAATTATATTAGTAGAGAATTAAATGGTGAGTGTTAAAAATATCCCAACTATTCTGTGTTGGTATTTTTAAAATCAAATATTTGAAACTCATTAATGGTGAAACATGATAGAGTATTTACTTGAAGTAATACTTTACCCTTTTAAATGAGATAAAGGGTATTGATGGAATTACAGTTTAGAATAAGGAGAGTATTTTGAGATCATGGGGAGTATAAATATTCAATTCTATCCAATGAAATTAATTAAATGAACATGGTGCAATATATCATGATATTTATTTGTTCAAATCATATTAATAATATACATTTTATACGAAAATTATAATAAAGAAGTTGAAGAAATATGGTTGTTCAGAGTAGGTGTAGAAACAAATTCTATACTCATATTAATATCCTATATATCAAAGATATAGAAAGTGTGAGAGAGAAAAAAAGTTCTACTATAAAAAAAAGAAATAACTTATGTTGAATAATTACGAGAGAACAAATGCTGAAACTATTGAGATATAATTCTTGTTTACTGAATAAGAACAAGAAGAGAAAATTTGGAAGGATATACTAGTACTTCTACATGTTTAGAGCATCTAAGAACACTGGGCATACTAACCTATGATTCATGTCTACCAAAAGGACTAACGTTTTGAAATAAATAGATGTTATTTCATTAAAAGTGGTAGACCATAAAAATTTATGAAAGATTAATACAACCTTGAAGATTTATAATAAAGTAATCCTTAGGGCCTTTTACAGAACTAATAAATGGGATTGGAATATTTATATCAATATATACCTTTTATTATTTACTAATCACAATTTAAAGAAGATACGTCTAAATAAAGTATTTTGTAGGGAAAGAACTTCAATAATAAAATGTTTTTTTATGTTGGTTCTTAAATGTAACCTAGTTTTTTATGGGATAATAAATTCAAGGATATACACTTGTCTATTATTATTATTTATTATAAAATTAAAGAAGTGGTGTGCGGGTTAACAAAAACCATACACTAGGAATGTAGTCTACTACATTGGATGTGTAGCATGTTATCGAATTCCAAAATGCATTAATATTTAATTAATTATTATGTTAATTGAATACAAATTATAGGTCATAAAAAGTGAGATATACCCACCAAATAGGTGAAGAGGGAAAAGGAATTATTTAAACTATTAAAAGTCTCCAAATTTAATCAATACCACTCTCAGTGTATTGAAACATTAATGTTTTCTAAATTATTACATTTGAAAATCCTAAAATAATAAATAGTGATCATCCCATGCCCCAATTTGAGACCCATGATTAAATATTCCAAAAAATACCCTAGAATACCATGGGAGGATTTTGAAAACAATATCTCAAATTCATTGGGATAATGATATATATGGTCTTATAAATCCCACTTATGTGCATGAACAAAGAATATGAATGCATAAATTTACATTTTGATATCATCTTGGAAGTGTTAAATTTTAATGGAACTACTATATGTCAAAAAATACCAACTTTGGATTCCCTTTCACATTGACTTACATTCTGAGGGCTCTCATCCATCATTGTAAATGGACTCATTATAGGGAAAGGATCACACCCTTATTATTTGGTGGATAACAATCTTCCCATACACCAATGTGGTACTTGTGATCCAATAACCTGAAAAATTCCTTGACAATACATGAGAGGGTTGTTAAGAAGTCATCCTAATTTTTCTATGAAAGCACTACATATAGTCTTAACACATCTTAGTTTGAGTATGTTCTTTTAGTTATTTATAATTGATATTATTCAATTATTATTTGTACATAAAGATCTATTAGATACTAATTACAATGAGAATCTCAAAAACAATCTAATTCATCCCAATTCACAAATGAATATGTTCATATTATTACATAAACATTTTATTAAAAATAATTCAGTATTCTTACTTTCACATTGAAAATTAATGAAGTTTCCAATTAAGAGGTTCATTAAATGATGAGTTATTTTTTTATTATCTTGTTATCCTATGTGTTTAACCATGTAATTTAAGATTATAATATTTTAGTTGTTTGTGTTTGTGGAAATATAATTTATTTAAACATAAAATAATTTATTATAATTATACTGATATGTTATAATTTATGATAATTCCATGGAGATTAAACCCCTGATGGTTTTTGTTAACAATTGGAACTAGTTTGCAGGATCAAATTATAAGGTAATTCACTTGAAGCCATGTGGTGATCTTAAATTGGGAATCAAATCGATATTCATTCAAGTATTTGAAACCCACCAAGTCATGAAATTAATGGTTTTGATGAGTTTATTATTATCATGAATAATATATACATTTTTATCAAATTATTCATTAGTAATTTCCTTGGGGTCATCTAGAAGCATAGTGCAATAACTGTATAATAAAATCATACAAAACCTAAAACCTAAAAACCTTCACATCTTCCATTATAATCTTGCATACACTTATTTTATACATTATAATTGATTCATTTGACTATTATATTTATTTATTAATCCTTAAAATTATATAAATTATGGATTAAATTAAATAAAGTTTAAAACCTTATTATTCTCCATGTGGTTTAAGAAATATAATTTCTACTCTATTTATCGACTAAATTCCTACCATTGTTCCAATATAATTAAAAAATTGAACATTTTATCAATATTTTTTATTTATTTAAATATATAAATAAAATAAAATAAAATAAAATAAAATAAAATATGGGGGTTGTTTTAATCTTTTTATAGTAATAATATTTAATTCCTTACAACGAATCCCATATGATAATCATTTAACCAACAATAATTGCAATTTTTAGTTGATTTTTTTTCATGAAACCCAGTCTAATTTTATAGCAATAACAAACATTACTCATGGATTTTAATTTTCCAACATGTATTGAAAACCTATCAAGATCAATATCCTTGTTGGATTGATCATCTAAAATTTTGAACAAATATCCCAAACATAGGCAATTTTAGGATTTAACTGGTCTTGCCACACATCATATCATTTTACTTACATTTTTTCTTCTATAAGGGATCATCTAATTTGTTTCATAGATATAAATAATAAAATAATCGTATGATAAAATATTTTATCATTTATTAATTTAAAATAAAGAATTATTTAATTATAATTATTTTATTACATATCGCTTCAACACATTGTATTGTGATAATAGTCTTATTTTTATTCTTTGAATGAAATATTAGATATTCAATCAAGAACCATTTTGAAAGTAATGGTTTTTATGTGAGATTATAATAATAGAAACGTCTATATTCATTTTTATATAACATAATTACATAAGTTACATATTATTTATATTAAACCAAACGTGACAATGATGGTATCATTCATGTATTGGTGTTTTACATAGATGTTTTTAATGTTTTATTTTCATGTAGGGTTCAAGGTAATAATCCCATTATAACGTTATTAAGTTGTTTTTCCAATCATATCTATTAAAATTGAAAGATAATTACATGATCACTAGGTGTGTTACTACTCATATAAGGACATTGATTGAGACCTATATGTGTTTTTTTACACTAATGGGACATGTTAGAGGTCATGAACTTAAATTGAGTAAGAAAGAGAAAGTACATGACTATTATTGATATATTTCTTATATATCATCAATATAATCGAATAATTCACAAATATATGAGATGAATATACTTTTTTGAAATGATATATGTATCATTTTTAACATTTATGACATGGAAAAAGTGATAGTGATCATATAAGCACAAAGGTTATTGATTCACATCAATCTTTTTATAATGTTCCTAATAAATATAAATGGGGTGCATATGTAATATAATTATTATAAAATGTTAAAATAGTAACATAAATAATATTTTCAAATTCAATGTTATTTATACAAATAACTTAGATATATTTTAATTAATGTGTTAATTTGATGTGGTCTTAAATTTTACTAAAACAATATATGAAGATAATTAAAAAATATTATAAATAATAGTAATTTATGAATAACACACACACAAATATATTCATTTATAACTTTTATAGAATTATTATGCATGGGTGGATGTTTAATATTTATACACATCAATAATAACTCCTTAATTAATTAATGATACATATAAAATTTCTATCTAGTCTACTATTTAAATTTGCACTGGTTACACATGTACAGTTAAAATTTACAAAACTAATTTATGTTTTTAATGAATAATTTATTACCCCTGGCCACATCAAGTATATTGAAAATTATTGAATTCCATTAATATGGATTGTAAACATTCCTTCGAATATTTAATAAAATAAGGGTAAAGGGGGTCATCATAGAATATGAATTGTAAAGAAAGTTAACATTCCATATGATATTATTTATATTTTTAAAAAACATTCCCTTTAATGACTAATTAAAAATTAAAAACATTGTTTATATAATGAATAATTCTTAAAAATGAATAATGAAGATTATTTAGGTAAAAAAAATTATCACCTTCTGTTTTTTCTATTAATAATTATGTTTTTTATATTCCAATAAATCTTGGTAAATTAAATCTATTTCATTGATTTTGATACTTATTTGGATGTTATAAATATCTTTATATTCAAAAAGTGAATATAAATTGTTCCAAAATAAAATCAATATCCAAGAAAAATTATATTAAATTTATTAAAGGTTTATGCATGCACATTATGACTGTCATAATCATTACAGACACACACCCACACACCCACACACACATATTTTTTTAATAAATGTTTTATTGGAAAATATTACATATATGTAATAAAAAATATTTTATATTTTTTTAATAGTTATTTTTTATCAACAATATTTCATAAAATATATTTATGTTCATAACATTTTATAAAAAAAATTATTTGTAAACATTTATAAATAGATAGAGTAATTTTTAATTTTATAAAAATATTTTGAATTATTTTATAAATTATGAAAAAAAAATTAATAAGAGAACATTAAAAAAATTATAATGGGTTAGGGTTAGTACATAGGGTACACTTAAATATAAAATGTTATTTTTTATTAAATCATGGTGGTACCTAATACATCGTGGCATAAAACATATAATTTTTTTGGTATTAATGTAAAATGGGTAAACCAATAAAGATAATAATAGTTTATAAAAACATTTTATTTTTTCAAAAAGGTATATTTAAGGCATATATATATTCAATTTTGGAAGATTACTAATGCTCAACAAGACTGGTGTTTTAAAATTTAATTCACTAATTAATTTATTATATTTATATAAATTATATTATGGTTTAATTTTTTTTTCTATTTTTATAATAAGATCATGATGATTTTTTAGTAGTGAAAGTAATCAATTCGATTCTTGTTTTGAGATGAATCATACAAAATTCAATTAAACCAAAAAATGAATTATGAGATCATAATTATCCACTATTATGTAGTTTATGTTTAATTTAATCATCAAGATTATTTTTAAACATGAAAATTTCATTTCAATAAATTTAATTTATTAGTTTGGTATATGTTAAAATAATTCTTACCTGAGGTGAGACTCTTGGTAATTAAGGTTTCATTCAGTTTGAATAATAGTACTATGAGTTTTAACTTTTTTCTATCTAGGCTGAAATACCATATACTCACTTTAATAGTTCTTCTAGAGGGATTTTAAAATATATGATATGAATATATTAATTTAATATCTAATTTGGAATCTGAATATCAATTAATTTTAATGAGATAAAAGAATTATAACCATATTATTACACGACATTAAGCATAATTATCCATGAAATAAAAAACAAGGATTGAAATGTATTTTGTCTTGGGAAGATTAGGTACATTCTTAGAAAACATGAAACAAGAATAAAATATATTTTTATTACTCTCCATAATGAGATCCTAACTCCCTTTATGATCTTAAAATTTCATAAGATTAGCTAGGAAATACATATATAAAAGGGATGGGGTAAAATTCCCAATAAGGGAACAAGACTAGAAAAGAAGCATAACACCCATGTTTGAAGGAATAACAGGAAAACATGAAATTCATTTCTCATGAATAAACATATGGAAGTATAACATATATTACATGTAATAACATAATAACATAAACACTAGAAATTAAAAATAACATATAACATTCTATAAACACAAGTCAAGGATAACTTCCAGGACTATATTCCATCGTGGATAGAGTCCCATAATATATTAGGATTACTCTCTAACCCCATAAATAATGTCTCATAAGACTATAATATTCCTTAGATGTTGGAAAAAATAGGAACACACATCATAACATGCTTATACATATGTGTGCCACATAAATAATCAGACAAAAAGAATAAACATAAGGGTTACAAATTTAAAGAAATTGGTATCATAATCTTTTCATACGGTATAACCAAATGGAATATAACAATGGTATCCCAGAAATAAGGGAACCCAATAAATCATGGTCATTAATAAAATAAAAATAATAAAAGATCAATAATAATTATGTCCAAATAAAATGAAAACATTTAAAAGTGTGGCTAGGTAACATTAGAGAGTCTCATATCTGGATGAGCATATAAGGGGTGCCGAATCATTTGGGTTTCTCTTATCACCATCTCTCTTTGCTCCACCTCCGGAAAGTTTCAGATCACCTCTTCAACACTCCTTCTCGCTGATCTCGTAGTGGCAGATCCTCTCTTAGATGAGGCATCGTTGTGACTTAATGGGTGAACTTGGATTAGAATTTCCAACAATTTTTTGGCATTCTCTCTCTTTATCCCCTATTTGATGTGTACAGTTTCATCTAGCAGTGCGGGGAAGCCAGCAGTTGTTGATTGAACTTATACTAGACATAGATCGGTGCATGGTGCAGTGCCAGTTGGGAGCACGTGTGGCAGTTTGATGTGGTCTACAGGTGAGAACATAGAGGCAGTGACGAGATCTGGTTCTAGTTTTTGGAAAGGCCATGTGAGTGATTAGTGGTTTTGATTTTTACTCCTTGATTTCATAATTATGGGATTAATTAATGTTCGTGGATGTGAAGTAGATCGTGATTTGGTTTTGGGTGATTTGAAATTTTTTAGATTAAGATCTAATATTTGGGTTGGATTCTATAATTTGGATGTGAATTGTTTTAACTTGATGTGTAAATCATGAAATCTTTGTTCTGATTTGTGGAATTTCATTTTGTTTTTGGTTTCGTGGCATTGTTAGTTGATGCTTGTGTAAAGGCGTAATTGTGAAGAAGATCCTGATCTATGAGAAGGTGTATTAAGGCCGGTTGTTATTGGCTCAAAATCTAGACGATGATGACAGATTGTTGTTGGATTTGGTTCTCTAGTTTGATGATTTATTTTTTGAATGGAGTGTGAACCATTTGTTATATTTTTTTATTTTTGTTAATGGATTGCACTAGACATTCTACTATTAAATGCTTCAAAGGATGATTCATAGAAGATATCCTCCATGGTGCATAGCTATTCACATCGAATTTTTGAGAGGGTATTTACCAACCATAGGTACGAGACCCATGCATGTTTTTTCATGGGACGACTCACTGAGTATCCATGCATCGGTGGAGGATCGCCATAATGTTGTTGATTATGGGTAGTGGTGTTTCTAAGTTGTCTTGGTGTGGGATGATTATGGATCGTATGACCTTTGGGTTATGTTTATTTATCTATGTCATGGAAGTCATGCGAGGTTTTTCCATCAAACATTTAAATAGGTTTTATCCAAAAATAAAAAAACTTATGCCTTCGGGCCATTTAATCATGTAACATTAGAAATAAGCCACATAAATGTGGTTTGATGGAAAATAATTGTGTATTTGATAATGATAAAGACATAATTGTTTGCATAAAATGAAAAATAAAATAATATAGTTTTTCACAATTAATTTATTGATTTTATAAAAAAATAATATTAAATAATTTAATGTAGTGTGCTTGAAAATGTGTAGGAAAGAGAGAAGTTACCTTTAATAAAGTTTTCATATTCATAAGAATGGAAAAGGGAATATTTTAAAAATTATAATTTCCCATCAAATAAAGATGAATTGAGATTAAAAAAATTTCTGTAAATATAAATAGATTATAAGAGATCTATATAACAGGAATTAATAGATAAATTTTGGAAAAGATAGAGAAAGAATAACTGAATTGAAATATAGAGGTTTTGAGAGACACCTTACACTACACATTCTTTTAGTTAAACATGATTTTACCTCTAATATAATGGTTTAAAAATTTTTATTAATTTATAATGGAACAAAATTAATATTTTCTATATCATATATAATCCTTATACTATCTCTTACCACCTCATAAATAATAATATTTCAATATTAAAATTCATTTGGGTGTTAACTCCTTTATTTTTCCATGCATATTTTGTCACAGAAACTCCTTTTCAAGTCTATGGGATATATATTTATCATAGAAAAAATGTTATTAGTGATATAATTGTAATAATTTCTGGTCTAATTTATTTTTATTAAAATTATTGTCTTTTGTATTATGATTATGAGTCACCTTGATTTATTGAGATGGTAGGCCATAGGTGTGGAAAAATGATAGTATCATTAACTTAATGGTTAATGGGAAATGAAATAGATGATATATTAATTTTCTAGAATCTATATAATTTCTTAAGTAACATATATATCCATTATTTTCACCATTTTAACCATCCAAGTAAAGTTTTTATGTAAAATTAATTACACTGCTACATAGATATGATAAGTCGTATATATGCACGTGCAATGACTTCATTTTTCATAGGATGGATAAAATGTGGAATATGGTTATCTCATTATAATAATAAAATATCAGTATATAATTATACTATAATTATTATTTTACAATGAGTATAACATATTAATATAAGATATAAAAAGATAAAAATTTGAAATATTTGGTATATACGATTACCTCTTCTACGAACGAGCTCCATTATAAGTACAATTAAGGGATCCAAGGTACGTTTTTAGGAAGGGGAAAAGGTTGTTTATAATAGAAATGGGAAGATTTTGGTTGAAATATATTTCTAAATTTATTGCAAATAAGAGAAGAAATTATGATGTTCCTTCCCTTATGAGTCCCATAATTATCCTATGTAGCTCTAAGAATATTATATCATTTTCAATTTTCGTCATTGATAACGTTACAAGATCATTTATACTAAGAGAATATTCCAAATTATTTTCTTTACTAGGATAGTAGTGTATTGAGATGTCATAATCCTTCATGAGATATAAACATACTCAGTAGGAGATATTAATATTCTTATGTGAGAATATGTAATTTAGGCTCTTCTAATCAGAAAAATTCTCAGACTTCTACCAATAGAGATAATTCATCCGTATTTTTATTGAGAAAATTATAGTTGCCAACTCTATATCATGTTTGGGATAGTTTTTCTAATTAAATATCAAGTACTTTGATTTGTAGGCTATTTATTTTTCATTTTTCTTCAATAAAAATCCAATTCCTTTCATTTATAAACCGTTTTATACAAAAAATAGCTATGCACTTGTGGATAGGGTGTGTACTATTATAGTGATAAGCTTTCTTATCAACTCTTTAAAGTTTTCTTAAAATTCACTTTTCATGAAAAACGTTACTACATTCGGAGTCATCATGGTTAGTTAGTTTTATAATCATGAGAATTTCCTCAAAAATTATTGGTAATACCCTTCCATACCAAAAAAACTATAGATCTCTGTTACAGATGCCAGTCTAGTGAACTCTTTAATTTAATTTTTCTTATTTTTTTCTATAGATATCTATTTTTTGGTGATAAAATTCCCCGAGAATGATATTTACCCCATCCATAACACACATTTATTATAATTATAATCTTTTTATTCCTTCACATAGTCTTTATCAAAATACCTGAATTCACATAATACCCAAAATTTCTCTTGGAGTATATCAGAATACCATCTATATATAGTACAAAAACATATTGAGGAAATATATAAAGAATAGATTCATAAATTCCACGAATATTGTTGGATAATTAGTGACTCTTAAGATAATCACTATAGACTTATAATGTCCATACATTGTTCAAAAGGTAGTCCTGGGAATATCTTGTTTCATGAATTTTAATTAGTGATATCCCAACTGAAGGTACACCATAGAGAAATAGATTCCACCATATAGTTGGTTGAAAATGTAATATATCCATTGTATGTGATAAATTTTAATTACCATGACATTGGTGAGATTGTATGCTCATTGATCCATCCTTCTTTTTGACGAAGAGGACTGGCTCACCCCACACTATAGCACTTAGGTGTATAAAACCATTTTCCAAATTCTCTTATAACTGAATATTTAATTCATTCAACTAAATGGTGTCCAAACTATAAGTTGTGTTTTATATGGTTATATATCTAGGCAAAATTTCAATTTATAACTAAGCCTCTTGGTCAGGATGAAAATAAAGAAATTCTTCATGGAAAACATCTGTGTAGTCCCTCACAATAGGAATGTCTTTAATCATGATATTATACTTTTTCTAAATCATTTGAGAAATATATGATTACTCTTAAAAAATAATATCTACACATGAGTTGATTATTCTAAAGGATTTTCATCCTCCTCCTTTCAATTGTTCATAATTGGGGATTCATCTAAACGTGGAGGGTGATCTACCTCTATCGAAAAATGATGATGGGTTTTTTATAAATATTCCCAATCTATTCCCAATATAGCATAAATATTCACAAAAGTAAGTAATAAAACATTTTATAGGGGGTTTAATCAACAAATATTGACTGGATAGGAGTTATATAATTTGGACACAATAATTTCACCCTTCACTATTCTCATAGATAACTAAATATAAGTATTTTGTGGTGGGGTTCCAATAGTTCTACTAAAAATAGAAGATATGAAAAATGTGTAGAAGAAGAAACAAATAGTAAGTTCTCTATTATTGAATTAATAACCAACGTATCAATCACCGTATAATTTTTAGGATCCACCTCAATAGTAGTGATAGAATATTCCCTTCCGTGTTTCCATAAAGTTTTTTTGTTGATTTTCTCTAACAACCCATGTATTAGAGAATTTGATAACATAATTCCCATGTTACATGATTTTAAAACACTATACTATTGGATTAGTGTTTATATGAACCTTAACTTATTATTCTGCATTAGTGACCCTCTTCAAATCCATTCAGAAATTATTATCCAGATTCCCCTCTCTTCTATAGACAATTCCGTGGATTATTTTTCCCAGAACTTTAACATGTGAGATGTTGGGTTTTCATTCTACTATGGTATTTATTTGTTGATCCTCCCATATTGAACTTCATTTTCCTATTTTTATCAACAATACCATGAGAGTAATTAGATTCTCCAATCTCTATTTAAACATTAAGGGAATAAATGAAAATGTCCAAATAACTATTAGAGTCTCAAATCGCTAATTATTTTTGTAGACACAGATTTAATCTACTAAATAAGATATCCTCCTTGATTTTAGTTTTTATTAAAAACATGGAGTAATAACATTCAAGACATTTATTATTTATCTCATATAATCTGATAAAGTCATCTTACATTTTCTTCAGTATGAGTAAATCTGTCTCCATATTGTGTTAGATAGTTTTGGGGAAATATTTAGGAATAAAATAATTTCTTAAATCGATTCTATCACATGGAATCAATTTCCATGTCGAAAATCATTTTCCCGATCATATTCCATAAAAAATCATCTTCCCAATCAAAAAAATAGACCCCCACAATACATTATCTTTTTTTAAGCCCGAGAGGATGCAGAATATCTTCCCAATAGAGTAAATACATTTTTATTTAATGAGGGGACCAAAATATCTATTAAATATAGGAAGCCTTGTAGTATTAATTATTAAAAAAACATTATTTTTTTTAGGAGAAGGAGGGAATCCCACACGATTGACGTTACTATTAATCACTTGAGCTAGTTGAGCTAGTACTATCATATAATTTGGAGCCCCTATTCCCATCTGGTTTAGCATCTAATTAGTGGAATCATCACATTTTATTCACATTGTCTATTGGAATGGGTTCTCATATTTCCATACATTATATAAAAAAATAAGATTACTGAGGCTTGAATAATTAAATAATGAGAATATAAAAATTAATATTTGAACATAAAAGTAATAGGTTACAATTGAAAAGTATTTTCTATATTAGGATTCCTTATGTTTCAATCTTGGTTATCAGGGAGATAAAATTATCCATAGGGTTATTACTAAAGATTTATAATCATAATCCAAAAAAATAGAACAATACCATCATATGGTGCCAATTATTGTGACCAAATAATTTTACATGTACTATTATGTAAATTTAGGCATAAGTATCCAAGAAATAAAAACCATGTATCGAAAAGTTTAGTGTCTTAGGAAGACTGGGTAAAAAATTAGAAAACATGAAACTGGAATAAAAAATATTTTTATTAATTTCTATAATGAGCTTGTAACTCCCTTTAAGCTCCTATAACTATATAGGATAACCTGAGGAATACATATACAAAAGGGATGGCCTTAAAAGCCCAATAAGGTAATAAACATGGAAACAAGGCATAACACATGAGTTAAAAGGAATAACATGATAACATAAAAGTCTTGGATAATGAACAAACATATTAAAGAATAAAATATACTACATGTAATAGTATGATAATGGAAATATAGGTGAGTAGCAGCAATATATTACCTGACATAAACATGAGTCAAGCCTAACTACCAAGACTATATTACAAGGTGGACAAAGTCCCATAATGTAATTGTTTTTATCCAGTCACATACGTAACATCTCCTGAGACCAAAAAATTACCCAATAAAAACGAGTTATATATAGGAAAAAATAATAACATGTTCATTAAAATGTGTTCCACATAAATAATCAATCAAAAGGAATAATCATAAGGGTTACACATGTAAATAAATGGGTATCATAATTTTGTGATAAAGCATAACCAAAGGTTGTGTAAAAATGTAATAGATGAATAAATGGATTTAAATAATTATTCATAATTCATTAATTTAAAATAAGAATATATCAATAATAATTATATCTGTCTAAATTTAAAATATGAAATGTATTTGTTAGGTAACAGTATAAATGTACCACTTAAGTGTGGTTTTAGAAAAAATAATGAAGCGAGTTTAAAGAAGATAAAGTCATAATTATTTGTATAATAATATAAAAGAAAAGAATACATTTTTAGGATAAATTTAGTTATTTTATAAAAATACTAGAGGATTAAATAATTTTATAGTGTTTAATTTAAAATGGCTAAGAAATATAGATGTTCCCTTTAGTCTGGTTTTCCTATCAAGAGGGATTGAAAAGGGAATCTCTAAAATCATGAAATTATCCATAAGAAAAATATTAATTGAGATAAATAAATATGTGTGGAACATAAGTAAAAAAATATTATATTATTATTTAAGAATAATGAAGAGATAAGTTGAGGTAATGAGATAGAAGACATAACTGAAAGGAAATATGGTTGTTCGGAGAGGTCCCTTATATTGCTCTTTCTTTTCGTTAAATGTTATTTACCATCTTGTATAACAGTTTAAATAATGTTATTAATTTAAACCAAAACCATATTAATGTTTATTAAATCATCTATAATACTTATATGACCTATAACCTCCCAATTGTTAATTATGTTTCATTATTTCTATTGTTTCGGCTGTTAACAACTTCATTTTTCTATTCATGTTTTATCACATAAGGTCCGATTTATATGCATGAGATATAGATTCATCATCTAAAAAATTTTATTAACTATATAAGTATCATATTTTATGATTTAAATCATTTTTATAATGATTATTTAATGTTGGATAATAGAAATGAGTTTCATCTCTTCGTGGAGGTGGTAGGTCGTACGAATGCATAAGCGACGATATCAATAATTTACATGTGAATGGGTTGATAAATGGATGATATATTATTTTAAAGAATAAATAAAATGTAATTAGTATAGTATATATTTATTATTTACATCATTATAACCATCCAAGTAAGGTTCTGATGAAAAATCAAGTTACACCACATTAGGGAGGTGGTAAGCCCTATGTAATCACGAGCCGTGCTTTCGTTTTTTCGTATGATAGATAAATTGTTGAAAAAGGTTATATCACAGTAATAATAACATATAATTATATATATTATATTAGATTTATTATTTTATAATGGGTATAAAATTTTAATAGGATATATAAGAATAATGAAATTTGAAAGGGCCCTTAAAGATGATTACCTCCTCTATGAAGGATCTCCTTTATAACATCTATTAAGGGACATAGGGTAGGAATTTTGAAAGTTCTAGAACCCTAAGAACACAATTAAATGAGTTTATTAGAGGAATTATCAGATTTTGGTAGATATATATTTCTAAAAGTTGTGTGAAGAAGTGAAGGAAGGGGTTCCATTTTATGATTGACTTGAGGGGCCCTTTTGAAATTTCTCAAAATAAGAAAATATGATACGACTATTCAAGAACTAAATGACTTGAAATAGAGTATAAAGGAATATGGTATCAATTCTTAGACCATATAAAATCTACTTTGTGATTATATAATATTTTTATTATTTTCAATTAATGTAAAAAAACATTATATACATGAAATATCATTATTGTAAATTTGGACACTATTCACTACTTTGACTTTAAAAACATCCCACAAATAAGCCAAATTCAAACCAATTAATTTATTATATCCTATAATATTCATGTTAATCTATATAATTTATCTATGGAATTAAATATCTTAAAATATAATTATATTAATACTTGTAAAACCATTTATTTGATTTTTCTATTAAGTGAATAATTATTCCATCAACATTGTGTAAAAACTTAATGTAATTATTTATTCCCATAAAATTAAAAATAAATTTTCAAGATGAAGAAAAATATTTTATATTTAAAATTACTTTTCCTGGTGGAATATATCCTTTGGTTAAATCAATATTAAAAATATTACACTTTTAAAACAAGTGTGTGACATATTTGACTTTTCATAAAATAAAATATTACAAAGTCCAGAATCATATCCATGAGGTAAAAAATGGTATAAAATTATACCATTGGATGATTATATTTAAATATTAACCCCCATAGTAAATTTGAAAAAATTTATAATAAAATTTTATAGTTCTTATTATATTATTTTTACTATTAATTACCATATTTACCCTTTATCGGGGTAAAGAAAATTAGAAGGTTACTATTAATATTGAAAAAATTAAAAGTGATATATTTAATAAATATTTTTCTACTGATTCCTAATACTAATTTAATTTTTTAAAATTCTGTAATCATAATTGGTTGAATTTAACTTAATATTAAACCAACAAAACGAAATGAAAAAAATATTTTCTTAAAAAAATACCCATTTTAAGTATATATGTTTTAATACAAAATTCAGGTATAAAATTAATCTAAAAGACAAAAATTATTTTATATATAATAAAAATGGACTAATTATATTTTAAAACTATTCAAAAATATAATATCATTTTTTAAATTATATAAAATAAAACATATTTTTCAATGTAAATTGGTATTTTTCACAATTAATTAAAATTTAAAACATTTCAGAAAATTTTGAAATATTAATCTAGAGAAAATTTTGACATGATGAATTAAACAAATCTATTTAATTTTTTTAAAATTTTATAAATGTATCCAAATTAATAATATTTAATTTCTCATAGAATGCAATAAAATGGGTTTTTGAAGAAAACATAATTTTGAAGAACAAAATGAATATACTAAAAATCATGTGTTTATTTCCTAAGAATTAATAAATATATATATTTCATAATATGGTTATTCTTATTCATTCCCATAAAATTAATGACTAGGATATAATGGTTGTGTTAAAATAATATCATTTTAATAGTATATCGTTGTTCGTTTTAACTCAGTGATGTGTGCAACATAAGCTTCTGGAGATATAATATTATTTAATGTGAATTTTTTCATAAAAATATCATTACTTCACATATGTATTTATGATATGAGTAGGATTCATATTAATGTTTTCATTAATTTACATATGATTCATGTATTAATTAACATGAAAGAAAGATATTAACCATTTTTTTGTGTACATTAAATTGGATATATCATTTTTTTTAAAAGAACTCATTAATATATATGGTATGATATTTGGGAATGTTTACACATGTTAAGTCCTTGATCATTAAATTATGTAGGAAGTTCCTAATAGGATCATACATAATCAATCTTGTGCAATGTCTATTATTAAATCATTATTCATTATAATAGTGGGCTAATAGATTACTATGTGATCCAATAAAGATTATTCCTAGAGGTATGGTTTTATTATTCATAAAAGGAATATAAGGAAGGATGATCCATCATAAACTAGCAATGTGTTGTATAAGATTTAATTAACTAATGTTTTACACCTAGTTAGATATGAATTGTTTGATTAAATAAATTTTTATTAATGTAAAATGATATTTAAATGTTTTCATACCTGCATTTATAGGGTCTATATTAGGAAATTTTGTTAATAAAAATCCTAATTTTTTATCATAAAATAAATTATACAAATAAAAAATAATTTTTTTATTGGTATATAGATTGAAATTTAAAACCTATAATAAAACTAATTTAAAATAACTATCCTTTTAAGGAATGTGCTAAATGAAATAAATTTTTTTGATCAAAATTATGATTATAGGATTATTCCAAAGCCAAAAAAATAATATTTATGTCATAGTGTATCCTATACCTAAAAAATTTACTACCAGTGTCATATGAGAATGTAAATATTCCAAGATGAATAATCTAATTGATTCTTCATATATTTCATAACATATTTTGGACTCTAAAAATTTAGATCATGTGAATAAACATGAGTCATTGTACGTATTTGATATGATGAAAATACTTAAGAAAAACATTCCTATGAAAATTATTTTTTGAGGAATTTTGGTCAAAAACTAAAAAGGAAAGGTTTATGAAATGGTAAGGATATGGGGAATAAGGAAAATTATGATAATTCTAAATGTCCCTCTTCTAAAATAAGATCTATAATAAATATGGAAAATTGATGTAGATATTTGAATTTATCTTCATATATTTGTGTTATAGATTTTAAAATTATTTAAAAATAACTTATTGATATTAGATACCAATTGTGCGTCTCATATTTAGGTGAGTTTTCAATATATTAAAAATAGGATGGAATATATGAATGGTAAATTAGACCTAATCATTTTTAATGGTAAAATGTTTTATCATTTTTATTAGTGTTTGTTAGATACCACTATTATCCCGATTATATATTTATTGGAAAACTATTAACATGTAGTCTCTATTAATGAAAACATGATTTATATTTATTTATTAGATTAGGATGGATTTTTATTTTTAATATAAAAAATATTATTATTAATCTATATATAAAAATTTTCATGGTATTGAAATAAAAAGAAATTTTCATTATTTATTATATCTTAAAAATAATGTATATAACACAAATAAAAAACTGGTCAATCATAATTATTATATCCCAAAAAACCTTTTTTATTTCCACCGTGGAAACATTAATGAGATATTTATTTGAATAATAAATGAAAATGGCCTATTAGATTCATTTTATTGGGAATCATGTCATATATGTGAGTCTTATTTGAAGGGAAATGCTTCGAAATATCCTTTTTAGAAATAGAGAAATAACTAATCGATTATTAAATCTTATAAATATGTATGTATATTGATAAATTAGTATAGAACATCAATATTTCCATTAGTACATTTTAACATTTTCTAATGATTTCAATGGATACTGTTATGTGTATCTTTTGAGAAAAAATATAAATACTTTGACAAGTTATAAGAGTTAAAAAATTTATTACATAACAAACATATAGAAATTATCATAAGCCATTTATTATATTTACTATATAAATTCATAATGTGAGATTTTTTGTTTTATCAAAGGGTGTTTTATTGTATGAAAAATCACTCCTCCTAGAATAAATCATAAAAATTGCGTTTGTGAGTAGATATATTAGAGTTTATTTTTAATTCATGTTTATAATTTTTTATGTTTATAATTGATGTATACTGATGTTTGTAATATTTTTTGTAAATAATTAGGGATTATGTAGATTTTTCTAGGCATACATATATAGGATCATGATTATCAGACCATATATTTTTCAAAGGGATCCTTACAAACAGATTTGAGGAGTAAAATAGAAAGAGACTCATCATTTCTGTGAAGCATATAAACTCTAAATTTTTTAAAACCATTATATTAGTGCATTCAATAATAGTTATAAAATCACATGAAAAATAAAATCATACCATTCATTTAATTAAAATAGTCCGTAGATCATCTATTTTTTACATTATTTTTCTATATTTTATCCAAATTTTCAAATTTCACCTTGATATATAAACCAAGGTTGAATTTTGGCCAATTTTTGGAATATATTTTCTAAAGATATTATTTTACCCTGTATCGTGGAGTTTTAGGGTACTAGATATAATGTAATATAATTAAGACCACTCCTATATTGATTTTATTATTTTTTTTATATCATGTAAAAACCTTAATTGACATATTTTTGTGAGATAGGTGATTAAGGTTAAAACATATTAAGGGTTTATTTGGAAGTTGTTTGAAAAGGCCAAGGGGATCATAAATCTTGTGTTTCGAAATATGATTCATCTTGGTCATCAGGTTGAGGTAGGTGGCTTCTCATATGTAAATTTTTTTCAAAATCTTTTCAAAATAGACTTAAGTTTTTTAATTAATTTTTTATATAGTTTTAAATTGATCAAATAATATTTGTGTACAGATTATTCAAAAGTAATTTTTTTTGTGATTGGATATGACAAAAATGTATGATATATTTCCTCATGCATGTGCAATTTCTAGAAAATTTTGTATATGTTAATTTAGTGTTTAAAATGGTATTTTGTTGAAATATTATATTTAATTTAATTGATATTGAATTTTTTAATGATAATGATTGGATGGTTTGGGAGAGGTATTGGAAATGGAGTGGAATTCCTTCTATAGGGTGGGTGTTTTTCTAGGTTTTACAACGATGATAAAACACAAGATTACGTGTGTATGAATCATTAGGTTTGATCTGGACAAAGAAATTTTTGTTGGTAGTTAGTCCACTTATGAGTAGGTGGCACCCATTTTGGTAACTCATGGTATAATGAGTCCGTCAGTTTCTCAAAATAAATAAAGTGGTGTGTTATTTAGACTGAGTATTTTAAGAAGGGGATGAATTAAGTAAATTTTTTTGTTAAAAACACTTAAAAAAATACTCCAAGTAATTTAAAAATTCATAGTTATTTAAAATAATAGAATTATTTATGTTTGATATTTTTAAATAACTATCAATGTAGGATTACCGTTTAGTTAGAAATATATTTTAAATTTAATTAACTTTTGAAACCTATTTAAAAAATAAAATCCTTTATATAAATAAATTTTAACATAAATTATAAAAATATATGTTTTTTATAGATTTAAAAAAAATGTAGTTTTAGCTTTGAAATGAAAAAAAAAAAGAAAACTGAAAAATATGATAGAGTAAACTAGGGAGTTCATTAATAGGGTGAGACTTAATCACATCCAATTATAAATCACCTACTTCCAAGTAGATTAATATAATATTAATCTTATCCACACTATGGATCATGTTTATAAAGAACATCAAACATGTTATCCATGATTAAATCCTTTTCCAAAGTTATACATAAGAATAAATTAAACAATGGTCACACACGACCCATTACATTGTTTTCATGGGTATACAGATAATGATATATGGTAGAATATACAGTATTATATGTAAATCACAAAAAATAGAGGAAAAATAGAAAGTGTGAAGAAAAATGGTGATTTTTAGTTTGAATATCTTTAGATACTTGAGGGTCCATATTTTTGGATTGATGGGGATTCCAAATTGAATTATTTGATTATATCAATAAAAAATATACCATAGGGTTATATTTTTTATCTGTAGATTCTATGAAAGACCTCTCCTGATTCATTATATAAATGGCTCTTGACCTTATATAAATTCTACCCTTTCACACTCACATATGTCTAGAATATATAAACACAGAAATCCACAATGTTCATGAGGGATTCCTCCACAATATATATCTCTTATGGTTCAATTATAAATTGATGAATAATATTAATGATATCCTCAATCCTCATATTGAGATGAAAATCAATAAACCTATGAATTTCTCTTCACTGAATCAATGAAATGCATTAAGGATAATCATTAAAAAAAGACATTTGAGGATATATGTATTCACCCCCACAAACCAACAATTGGGATAAATAAATTTAAACAACAGAAATAAAAAAATAACATCATAAGTGAAAATGGATCAACTCGACAACAGAATAGACCAACAGTAACATAATACAATGAATAAGGATAGAGGTAACACTCATAGAGGAAACACATATGGCAGTATCATGTCTAGGGGTTGTAGAAACAAGCAATTCCAGAATGATGGTTCGAATCAATGCTTTGGCTATAGTACATATAGATCTAGCACACCTACCGGTGGAATATTTGGTGGTAGATGAATTGAACTTACATCAACACATTTCTCGTTGTTTCCTATCTAGAGGTGTTATATCTGAGATAAAGGCAGAACATCTCCAATGGTGGCACAAATCTAGCGGTGGCACACATCAGGTGGTGGAATTGTTGAAATAGTGGTAGAAAAACTCTAGTGGTATCTTAAATAAAAATACGATGGAACATCATTAAACATAGAAAAATTTATTACAATATTTGTTATAAAATAATATACTATCATCAAATATAAATCTAGTTTAAAACAAAAAAAAATTGATTTGTGATTATTAAAATAACAAGGTTCCAATAATCTACACCTTTTGAATGATCACTAATAATGGATTTTTATTAATCATATATAAAATATATATATGAAAAAATAGGTGAATGTGAAAATTAATTATATATTCTTAACATTTAAAAATTCTAACATGAGATACATGAAATATAATTACAAACTAAAACATAATTTTTTACACTTAGAAATTTTTAATTGAAATATTAAATTCCATTAAATAAGTTATTTCCCCCCTTTTGGGATTGTCAATGTGCGATGCTGAACTTTTCTAGAGATGTCTCAAGCTTTATTAAAGGTAATTTTTTACTATAACTTGTTTGCGTCTAATCCTGGGTGAGTTTTGGTGAAAATTAAAGAAGTTTAGAAGGATGAGAGGCTTTTCATGGTTGGTGCATTGTTAGACAAAGTGTGTATGAGGGTTTCTTGGTTTGTTCATTGCTTTCTATTGGTTAAAAAAAGTGTGAAAGGGGGTTTCCCAATTTGTGCATGGTTAAACAACGTGTGCATTAAATGTGTGAAATGGGCGCATGGTTAGGTGCATGATTAGTAATACCCTTGCAAATTGAGATAGGTGACCATGTGAAAAGTAATTAATGTTATGAAAATTATTTTTATAATTCGTGAAACCCCAATATTAACCCTTAATCTACCCTGAGTCAACCCTAATCAGTTGATCCTTATTTTGGAGGATCTCAAATGGATTCCAACCCCTCTCGACCTTCATTTTTTGTGAATCAAAGGAAGAATTTACAATATGCACTTTCTCGAGTAAGTGGTTTCTTCCCATTTAGATCTATCTTTATATCTCTCTCCTCTCCCAAGATAAAAGAAGGATATTTTTTCAATATTTTATTTAGATCTATATAAAGGTTTAATATATATTTTTTAATTAGATCATTGATCTTGGATTAAAATAAAGATCTTGATATTTTATGTGATTTGAGTAATTTGGTTGAGATTGGGGTATCTATTTGTAAGAACCCTGTTTTTGCTGTGAAAGACTTTGGAATATTTATGATGATATTCCAGAGCAGCACCTTCAGACGGTGTGCGATTCCGAGCCCCGGAGTGGCCGGAATTAAATTTTCAGTGTGTTCACACACGGCACGCCAAAAAAATGGTATAACTCCTAAACGGTGCTTTTGATCCTAAATCTGAGTGTACGGATGGGTCGGGAATGGGGTGTTTACCCTAGGAAATACATAAAAAATCTCAGTGTGGGATGTTTGGACCCCTCGCTTGCTTACGGAGCATGGAACGGATAAATTAAATAATTAATTTATTCGTTTAAAGGTTAAACCCAGTGTCTCTTCAACGGTGGCTCATATTGGAAAACCGAGGGTACCTTTGAGTTTGGAGCGTTCCGTTTACCCTAGGAGGGGTGTAATCTTCGCGGGCGCGAGCCGTTTGTGAAAAATGGACCTAGGGGCGTTTTTGTAATTTGGCTGCCTCGGTCGCTAAGTTTAATAACTTTTGAACGGGGCCTCAGATTAAAATTCTGAGACCGCTATTGTGCTCAAAACATGGTTTTTAGCCTTGGGGAGGCTTAATCCCGACCCCGTCGGGAGTTCGTGTATGGGGTCCCGGGAGGGTGTTTAAGTTAATTAATTTATTTAATTGTCCTAACCCCCCTTCTATTCTCTCTCATTTCCCCATCCACTGGAAAGATCCTCCCCTATTCGTTTAAAGGTAGACATTTTTCGTTGAGTTTTAAATCCCAAAACCCTCTTTGAATCCCAATTTTGGCGTCAATTTGTTGTTTTATCTTCGAAAACATACCATGGTCATGTATTATAGATTTTATTCTTCCCATCACATCTTTCAGAATTTAAATCCGAGTTCGGAGGAGGCCGCAGCGGTCCAGCGAAGTTTGCGGGAATTTCGGGAGTTTTGGGGGTTTTCCGGCTGTCCGGCGAGGCCCAGGCAGTGGCGTGCTGTGGTTCCAGGCCGCGGGGGTCCCTCGGCAGGGCGGTCGGCGTGAGCGGGCTCCTCAGTAGGCAGCAGGCCGAGCTTGCCGGTATGAGGCAGCGACCAGGGTCACGGCGCGACCCCGGCGGACAGAGACCCACAAAACACGGGTCTCCGCGTGGGGCTGCGGACTAGCCACCCTGGTTGGTCAGGTGTCGGTGGGACGTGCGAAGCGGCTGGGCCGCTGGCTAAGCGGGCCGGCTGGTGCGGGCCAGCCCAAGTAGGTCAGACCGGCCGGACTGGGCCAGTCCGGCCCAAGGGGTTTTTTCCCCTTCCGACTTCGGATGCCCTTATCTTGAGCTACAGATGTCCGTTTTGCGTGCCGTCAGTGGCAGCACGGACCTCTCATCAAGGGGAATGTTTTTCTATGGTTTCAGGGAATTTTAATTCTCAAAACAAGGGGCTCGGGGGGGGGGGGTATGACTGTGATAAGATTTGACGTTTTTACAGGGGCTCGTGTTTTGAGCGGCGCGGACACATCCAACGTCTGTTTCGACTGCTGTCAGTGGCGTTGGGACCTTGGTGCTGGGGCAAAGCTTTCAAGTGTGGTTTTGGGCGTTGAAGCTGTAGTTGAGGCATGGCCCCATGACCCGTCCTTTGAGCTGCGAGAAACATTTAGCAACTTTCTCATCAGTCGTCCATTCGGGTCATGCAGAGAAGTGATTCTAGATGTTTTTCCGAGGGGATTGCAATGGTGTACTCCGCCCGCTCTAATTCCGCACGATGGTGCGGGCCCCACGAGGGTCGTTTGGGCTATGACGGTGATTTATAATCTCTATCACCGGGCGACTGTTTTGAACAAGTGAATAGTCTATCTTGTGTAATTTTTCGAGAGGATCACAATGGTGTGATCCGTTAGTTGTGTTTCAAGACCAGTATGTGGGTCCCACGTAGCACCGCTCGTGCGTGGTAAGCCGGAATGTATCTTTTTTTACGGATATCTGTTCCACTCGAGTGAGTAGTGATTTTGATGTGTTTTTTCGAGAGCATTGCAATGACGCAGTTCGCCCGACCTTTTTTGAGGACGTGGTGTGGTTCTCACCCGACCTAGCTACGGTGAATAGTTCATTTTTCACCAGGTGTTCATATTGGGCGATTGAGTAGTCAATCCCATGTGTTTTTCCAAGGGGATTGCAGTGGTGTGATCCGTTTGTTCAGTTTTGGGATCTTGTGGTGGGCCTCACATGGGTTGGTTACGGTGAATAGTACTCTTTCACCGGTTGACCGTTTTAGTCGAGTAATTAGTCTACCTCGCATGTTTTTTCGTGGGGATTACAACGATGTAATCTTTTCAGGCAAGCGGAGCCTCATGCGTGTTCTTATTAAATGTGGAAATATGAAAGGTGCCCCGGTGGTGGTTCTTCTACCGTGTTTGTGGCGGACCCATGGCGTTCGACTGCGTGCACTCCTGGGAGAGTGATGTTGGTGGTTAAAGATATGTGGTTGGCCATGCATCAGCATATGAGGTGGAAAGTTGGAGTTGTTAAGTTTACTCCTTCGCATCGACGATGGGTGTCGTGTGCACATTATCCTTTTTAGCTGAAGATATGGCATACTCTGGGAGTACGTGAGAACACTGGAAGGTACATGTGGATGTTTGTACTTGAGAATGTTTGTGCACTTGGTTGGGGTTGACTTGGGGCCACATGTCGTGTGGGCCCCCGGTGTGTTCCATGTTCTGCCTTGCGTACTTTTGACCTCTCGCGACGTAAAGGGTTCCTCGGTTCTTGTTTATTGACCAGCAGGGTTGAGTTTTCCCCTGGTTCTATTCACGATGGTTTGGCCGGTAGCAGTGCTAGTGACACCCAGTGATGGAACGGGAATTGAACATCTATTAGGTGAGTTGTTATGGGGTTGGGTGGTTGCGTGGTACCCACTCCGTGCTTGGTTGGCCAGTGTTGTACCATTCAGTAGAGATGGGCAGAGCAGTTCCGGGTTTACCCTCCAGTAGGGCTAGGAAATGGGTTGCTCATTGACTTCTCAGGGTTTACCCTCTAGAAGAGACTAGGCAGTGGCTCACCCAACGACGCTTGAGGGTCTACCCTCCAGTAGGGCTGGGCAGTGGGTCGCTCGTCGTCTTGATTCAGGTTTACTCTCCAGCAGGGCTGGGCAGTGGGTTGCACATTTACTTCTCAGGGTTTATCCTCTAGGAGAGACTAGGAAGTGGGTCACCCGACGACTCTTGAGGGTCTACCCTCCAGAAGGGCTGGGCAGTGGGTTTCTCGTCGTCTTGATTCAGGTTTACCCTCTAGCAAGGCTGGGCAGTTGGTCACCTATTGACTTATTCTAGGTCTACCCTCTAGCAGGGTTGGGCAGTGGGTCGCCTGTCGGCTTATTCCAGGTCTACCCTCCAACAGGGCTGGGCAGTGGGTGACCTAATTATGTATTAGGATTTACCCTCCAGTAGGGCTAGGCAGTGGTTCAACCAATATCTTATTATGTTTTACCCTCCAGCAGGGCTAGGTAGTGGGTCACCCGATGGATTTTCAGACTCATCCCTTCTTATGAGGCTAGTTTGTAACTTTTCTCCATGACTACCGGAGCGGGACCCTTGTTTGTATGGGTCAGTGATGTGACGGCCTTAACTTTAAGGAGACCTCTCAACTGCGGGGTAGTGATGAGGTGTGGTTTGGCTTAACCCGAAACTCTCAAGTATGAGGGGCGCTTTCCCCACCGAGACGCGTCATTGTGACGCGACCTAAAACCATACGGGTGAGTTAGTTCCACCCAAAGCGGATAGTTTTGAGGTGCGGTGATTTGAGCCCTTGACTTGCAGTTCGGGGCAGACGTGCAGGATGCTGGGCATCGATGATGTTTACTTCTGGGACTGTTGGATACTCACTTTATTGGGATAATCTACGGGATGGAGATCCCCTTAAGGTCTTGTTCGGGCTTCTTGATTGAGCATATGAATATATTTATACCTTGTTCTATTACCCACTCCCTCGGTTTGGTTACTTTATTTCCAGGAAAGGTGAAGACACACGGGGTATGCCACTTGCTTTCTGTGTCTAGTTTCTCATGGTTGGACGAGTCTACTCTCCTGGTATAGGTAGCGAAGACTCGATAGGAAGTTCATCTTCTCACTGTTTCCAGCTCCTTGTGTCTCGACGAATCTACCTTTTGTCCTCTTGTTGGGTTGATCTGGACTCCTTACTGCACTCTCAGTTGTACCTTTCTACTTTCCCTGTTCAATCTACTGCTCACCCATCGGTACCTCCTTTGTTTCTCCCTTGAGCCTTCGTGGTATCCTACTGAGTATTTTTATACTCACCCCTGCTTGGGCTTTGCTCGCACTTGGTGTGCCCTTGCAAACGATAGACAGGTTGGTCATGACTTTAGTGGAGCATAGGAGTTCAGGAGCTTGGACCGTGTGTGGTGGTCGTAGTCGGGTTCCAGGTGGGGACCCTTCCAGCTGTTTTTCTTTGGTTCACCTGTTGCCGGGTTGTGGCAATTTTCTGGTTGGTCGCGTGTTTTACCCCTTTCCCTTTTCAGTTTACTTTAAACACTTTCTTTGTACTTTTAGAAGTAAATGCACATTGTGGTTTGTTTATAGGAGTTTCCCTTTACTTGTCTTTTCACTTTTACTCTGTACTTCTGAATTGAGTGTGTTGCGTGTGTGTGTACATGTACTTAGGCAAAGGCCTCCCCGAGTTATTGTGCCTTCAGCGCTGGTCACCATCCCCTAGCCTATGGAGGTGGGCTTGGGGTAGTTGAGGCTCGAGCCCGGGTTGGGTCGGGTCGTGACACTGTTGGTGAAAGTTCTTCATCAATCTTGAGGTAGGTGGTCTATAATACAAATCCCAAATTATTGATTTCGATTACGTGTATGTAATTATAGAATTTATATTGGTTGGTTAGAAATTGAGCTTCCCTAAATTGAATTTATTAATCAAGTAGATTAATTAATAAAGGGATTTTTTAAATTAGCGATATTGAATTGATTGATATAGAACAATTAATTGAGTAATTAATTGTGGGCCATTGAATTGATTATGACACAATAATTAATTGAGGAATTAATTGTGGACATTGAATTGATTTAGATAGAACAATTAATTGATGAATTAATTAAGGATATTTAATTGATTGAAATATAATAATTAATCGATGAATAAATTTGGGTTATTGATTTATTTTATGTTGGAATAATTAATTGATTAATTAAAAATGTGAAATTCTGTGAAAGACAATCTGATAAATTAATAGTCAAATTAATTAATGAAAGTAATCTGTTTAATTTATTGTTGAATTAATTAATATAATTATTTGATTATTTAATTGCTAAATTAAATAATGGGATTTTTGGGATTAATTAATTAATGAATTAATTAATGGAGGTAATGCAATTATTTAATTATTTAATTAAATTATGATAATAATGGGATAACTTAATTGTTGAATTAATATACATATTAAGGTAATTATTTAATTTTTGAATTAAATAATAGGATTTATGGGATTAATTAATTTATTAACTAATTAATATATAAATGTGATTATATAATTTTTTAAGTAAGTAATCGGATTGATGGGACTAAATAATTTATGAAATAATTAATGGATTAATTTGATTATTTACTTGTTGAATAAAATAATGGGATAGATGAGATTAATTAATTAATAAATTAATCAATGGAGAAATGTGATTATTTAATTATTGAATTAAATAATGGGATTAATGATATTATTAAATTAATAGATTAATAAATTGTGTAATGTGATTATTTAATTGTTGAATTAAATAATGGGATTAATGGGATTTATTAATTAATGTGAGTATTTAAATTTTTTAATTGCTAAATATAATGACATGTATGATGGGATTAATTAATTTATGATTGAATTAATGTGTGTAACATGATTGTTTAATTAATGAATTAAATAATGGTATTGAGGAGGGTAATTAATTAAATTAATTATTTATATAGACAAGGATAATTAATTTATAATTAATTGAAGGGATTGAATGTGATTAATTAATTTTGGATTATTTATTCAAATTTTACATGGAAAAATAATTAGTGAAATAATTTAATGGATTAAATGAGATTAATTAATTGTAGAATTAATTAATGGAAATTTATGTGAACAATTAATTAGTGAATTAATGGAGGGATTCGAATATTACAAATTAATTATTGAAATAACTAGTTGAGATTACATTAACAATTAATTGGTGAATTAACTGAAGGAAAAAATTTGATTAGTTAATTGTGGAATTAATTTTTGGATATGATGTGAACAATAGATTTTTAAATTAATTAATGAATATGAATATGAATACGTAATTGATGAATTAATTATTGAAATATTGTGATTGTAGAATTGGTATAATTAATTATTGAATAAATTATTGATAGATTGTGATCATGGAAAAGAGATAATTAATTTTTGATTTAATTATTGTAATTTTGAGACTATGATGTGATTAATTAATTATTGAATTAATTATTATAATTGTTTTGACTAATTAATTGTTGAATTAATTAATGATGATTATGTGATTAATTAATTTTTTATTTAATTAAAGGAATAATTGTTATTTATTAATTGTTGTACTAATTATTGAGATTGACGTGAATAATTTATTATGGGATTAATTAATGGAATTGTTGTGATCAATTAATTATTGATTTAATAGATGAGTTTAACATGATTAAATATGTGTTGAATTAATTAATAGGTTTTTGTGATATATTAATATTGTGATAGAAGATTAATTTTGATTATTATTGAATAATGTGATGTGTTTGATATATGTGATTGATTGAGAATGGGGTGTTGGACATAGAATGATGATCCATATATACATAGTAGTGCTAGACAAGGCGTTCTAGACCCAACTGCTGGTATATGTGCTTGATTGATAAAAAAGGATGTAAGATATGGAATGATGCTCTAAATTCTCATAGGGTGTTGGATGTGGTATTCTACACATAAACCATGCATTCTAAAATGTATGGGAAATTTACTAACTCTCTAAGAACCCATGACGTTTGAGTGAGGGATTGATGCTTCAAATACTCACGAGGTACTAAACATGGCATTCTGCACTAAAAATATTGGCATTGTACAATGGTTTAAATATCCATAATAATGAATTGTATTGACATTGATAATGAAATCCCATATGTGATAATAAAATGTCGATTGAATATGTCACATGGTTTGGACCTGATATGGGACGAATCAGATATTGAGGTTCAGGTGTCCTCAGGAACCCAGGGGATTATGTGGTAAAATAAAGAATAATTTATAACGTGATAACTATTTAGTTATTAAATGTGATTATTTATTTATACAATTTTATACACTATTATTAATGGGATATTATTTTAGACACAATTGGTGGTGGCACACTAAGTTGTACTAACACCCTACTTGGGATAATTGATCTGTACCTGAATAGATTTCAATGTTGTAGGAAAGGATAAGTGAAAAGGACCAGAATTAGATAGTTGATTAGGGATAGAGCATGGATGAGATAACCATAAGTGTTTTGGGACCCAATTGGAAGTTTTCTGTGTTTATTGGGGTTTTCATTTTGAAACACAACACATAAGTTATCATAGAATATCTACTATTCAATTTTTACATTTTATTTTCTGTTTGGGTCATCTAGTGATATAGTATTATTCTGGTTATGTTATATCATTTTTTATTATTATTTATTTACTTCCATGAGTGTATTACTCTGATAAAGATGGTATAGTCTGTCCATGATTGACATTAGACCCATGCTGCAAGTCAACAACCCTCTAGCGTGTGGGGATGCATGCTTGAGGTAATGTGACTGATCGGATTGGGGGACCATCCTATTGCATATGGGCTAAGATGTATCAATCAAAAAGATAATAAATGAAATAATAGTCAACTATAGTAAGGACTAATAGATGAACCAAAATAAATAGATTAGTCAAAATATTAAAACCCAAAAAAATAAATATAAGCAAAAATACAACTTATGGCCTATTATAGACCAATCCCTATATGATTCACTATAATATTTACGAGAGGTTGGATCAAAATTTTATTTTCCTTTTCTAGAGGCAACATGTGATGAGGTAGAAACCATTGGAGTAGATGAATTTTGAGTTATCTTTTGGATCACCATTGGTCTGAGATGTATATCTACTTCAGCTGGTGAAATGATTAACACCTCATACTGAGGTGGAAGTGGAGAAGAATATCATGAAATAGTAACAAAAGACATATGGAAAACCTTAGGTTCAACAAACACCAACCCATAAACATACAAAAAGGAATCATGAGGATCACAATGTCCAGGATAATATTTTCACCTTACTCTATAGCACTGAATATGTACATATTATAGTCCATGAAAAACATGAACAGAGGGGAAAACTATGAAATGATCTACCTATTCCATAGAGGCCCTAGTGGCTAGTGGTATTCTTATGTTCTCAACTAAAAACATAAATCAAGTATTAAAATAATCCTTGGTATTTACCCCAGAAATATATTATTCAATACCCCTTGTTATTGTTTCCTTATAACATTAGGCTTCATTCAATCACTCTCTTATCAGATTTTATATAAGATCTCCATGTTGTATAATTTTTTGAAGGTCCTCCTTATGAGATGAATAGAAATCTCCTATGATGGAATGAAATTACTCTCAGACTATTTCTCCGATCATATCACCATCAATGGTGGATGGAGGAGGTGGAATAGTGGATGTAAATGAAATATCAGATGGTATTGCCTTCAATATCTCTAAATGAGTATTCTGGATATTATCATAAGTGGTCGTTATCTCCTCCACAAGTGACCTCATATATTCCATCTTTCTAGAAAATCTTCGATTCTCAATCTCAACTTCATAAATATTCCAAATCATCTTGGCCTGAATATATAAAATAACCATCTCAAATATGTTCCTGGTATAAGATTCACTATGCTAAGTAACTGGAGGATCCTTTGATATTAGAATACCATTGAAGTTATAAAATAACCTCTATTTTAAGGCATCTAAATCTTCATTTGTAACATAATACGAAGCCACTAAGAGAACATAAGACATAGGTGATGTAATCCACTCAAGACTATGAATGATAACTTGTGCATGCTATAATCATACACATAGTGAATCATAATGAAATAACTAAAGCTGACCAACATCATCAATATTCTCATCAAGTGATACTTTAAAATATTTTCCAATATCAACCAATACAGTAGGTCCACTATGCTCTGGTGTACTACTCTGTCCATCATCACTATCAATATCCTCAATTGAAATAGGATAAGAAATTTTTGGTATCTTTAAACCTATTGAACGCACCCCTCTTTGAAGAAGCTCCATCCTCAAATGAGACAGAAGGATTATCCTAATGAACTTACTTATGGTTAGAATAACCCTGGGTTTCCTCCCCCTCAAAAGATGTTTTCATCTGATATTTAACAGAGGTATCCTCACAAATAGGTTGAACTGATCCCAGTTTCATGCACATACCTAACTGAAACTGTACCAAAGGGAGATGGGTTAAACTGGTCACTTTAAACACCATCAATATCATCATTTCTACTTCAATCTCCATTACCATAGTCATCATCATCATCATCAACAACATCATCATTAGAACCATCTAATACCTCAACAACTACCTTTGAGGTCTCAATATAAATCTGAATCTATAATTCTCAAGATATTTTAGTCTCTTAATCTTATAATATATTCAAAAGTATCTCCCGAAAAGGGAGTGTAATTGGTGGAATTATTTATCCATAAGATACAAAAGAAATTTTTTCAATGTTAGGAATACTTCCATCTTCAGCAAAAACATAAACTTTCTATTTAGCTTTAGCCACTATCACTTCAACTTCATCATTGGAATATACCAAAATTTCATCTAGTTCTAACCCAAGTTCAAAATAATTATTGGTTCTAGTAGGGTCTTACATAGGATTGAAATATGTATAGATATTTTCATTATGATCAACCCACTACTTCATATATGTATTATAGTTCACCATCATTATTTTAGAGGTATATTTTATTAAACAAAGACCAATATAACTTACTTTAGTGTCCTCCTCCCCATCAGCTAAACTATTGGCTTATTGAAATGTCGATATTAGATTTAGATAAACCAATGAGTGTAAACTAGACGTTTATTTTCTCATCTCCATCATATGAACTATAAGACATGTACCAATATGAATTTTATACCCTATTTTAATAATGAATAAAAGATAAACATATGAGTATCTAATTATGCTAAAATCCACTTTCTTTGGACATAACATATAATTGATGAAGTTAAATAGGATTCTACATTCACTATCTATCATTTTTTAATAAGGTCCCTTTACTATACAATTTATAGTCAGGTCCATAAATGCATCTTCATACAAAAAAACCCACCATCACTTAGTATTGAACCATGATAGTCATCATAGATACAATGTTGAGGTAAATTTAAGCACTTATCATATTCCATTGATGGAAATAATTCATTTTTTCCATATAAAATACTCCAAAAAAAATATTTATTTTCACTAAAGGTGTATACTATTTATTGGTAAAACAAGTGAACCAACCTCATATAAAATGACCTTTCATTTCTGGAGAACCAATCTATCCATCACTATATCTGAATTACCCTGAGTACTAATGATTTTGTAGATAACAAATATTATTTATTTAAATATTTCTCAATAAAAACCATATGATTCAAAAGATAAGGGTTTTTTGATCATGAAAGGTACAAAATGATTTTCCATGATATTTTCTTATCAGAAAAGAACCTCTATGAGACAACTCTTTTGGGAACTTAACAATTACTGTTGAGTCAATAAGGTTTTCCTTATGACTTTTCCCTTCCATCTTGTTTTGAAAATCACAAACACCTTATCTTTAAGGAAAATCGCTTTTATAAGGAAAAATGATTTCTTAAGGAAAATCGCTTTTATAAGGAAAAATGCTTTCTTAAGGAAAATTTCTTTTATAAGGAAAATTGCTTTCTTAAGGAAAATCGCTTTTATAAGAAAAATTATCCTTATCATATTTTCATTCATATTTTTCTTAAGTATGAGATTCGGAATCATTTTCTCGGAATCATTAAAACTTAGATATAAAGCATTCTGTTTAGTATTCGGATTCTGGACAAGAACTATAAGGAAGTTTCATTCCGAATTCCGGATATGAACTCTGACTAAGTTCTATTCCAAATTCAGGATACGAATTCTGAAGAAGAATTCTCATTACGAATTCTAATGAAGAAATCTCATTCCGAATTCGTATTACGAATTCTGATTAAGAATTATTATTACGAATTCCAATGAAGAATTCCCATTACGAATTCTGATGATGAATTCTCATTACGAATTTTGATGATGAATTCTCATTACGAATTCTGATGATGAATTCTCATTACGAATTCTGATGACGAATTCTCATTCCGAATTCCTACTCCGAATTCTCATTCCGAATTCACCTATTAAACAGAATCTGATTATCATTGTTTTATACACTCTGAATTTATTCATTCCGAACTTTCACTCCGAAGTTTCTATTCCGAACTTTTATGTTAGAGTTTAAAACGATGTCGTGCATTCTGTTACACTTACTTTGTTATAAAACGATGTAGTCCATTTTGTTATAAACTAACCGTTGTCTAAGTGACACGTGTACAGGTCCCTCCGAACTTTAAGGAAAATATGACCGTTGGAGAGGAGCCGACCTTACCTATAAATAGGAGCTCATTTGAAAGAGCTCGGTGCTGATGGCCGATGCATAAGCTGATTGCTGAAAAAGTGCTTATATGCTGTTGAAGTGATTTCTAGAGAGAGAGTCTCTTATTAACTCTCAAAGCTTCATGCGACTCTGAATGTTGGTGATTACATTCGAGGGCTTCCGGGGATAGGAAGACAGAGGTGCCGACTACCTTAAAGATCGAGGGCTTTCTTGCTGAGAAAGACAGAGGTGCCGACTACCTTAAAGATCGAGGGCTTTCTTGCTGAGAAAGACAGAGGTTTCCAACTACCTTGAAGTTGAGGGCTTGCGGGGATAGCAAGACAGAGACTCCGATCTTCGTATCGAGGGCTTACCCTGGTGTGGGTAAGACAGACTTGCTTGAAAGTATAAATCAAGGGACCTTTATCCAAGGTTGTTGGATACCCTTCTCTTTGGGTTAAAAGACTATCATCTTGTTACTAGTAGTTTTACTACTTGTTTTATTCCGCTGTAATTTGTATCTTAAGGAAAGTATAACTTTCTTATACTTCCTTACTTACTCTGATTAGTTTAGATTCTATACGCTTTAAGGTAGAATCTTATATTGTAACTTTTGTTAAGTTTCAATTTCCGGAACCATATTTCCTGAACCTACTTTTGGAATCACTTTCCAAGTTCAGTTCGGTGTTAGAGGTGTTGTGAATTTACTTAGTTTAACTTTGTTAAACTTAGATCTTTCCTTTTCTTAAGGAAACTTTAGTTATTCATAACTAACTTTAAAGGTTCCAAAGGAATTTTTAAAGTATACAATTCACCCCCCCTCTTGTATATTGAGCATCTCATATTATATTTCGATCCTACAATTGGTATCAGAGGTTGGAAACCTCTTACTCTATACCATTCTTACATTTGGTATCAGAGCCAAGGTTACTGAAATACTTGTACTCACATACAAGTTTTTCTTGCTCACTTTTCTCATTCCGAACTTTGTCATTCCGATTTTTCCATTCTGAACTTTTCCCATTCCGAACTTTGTGATTTCGATTCTAAGCTACTAACAAGTTTGTGTGCAAAGTTATTTTTAGTATGGCATGAATAAATGTTGGATCTATTGACAATCTGAATCCTAAAAGGCCACCTATCTTTGATGGTAATGATTATGAATACTGGAGAGATCGTATGAAGACTTTTGTTATCAATACTGGAGTAGACAACTTTGTGATGCTTACTGGAGATTATAAAATTCCTGACAAGGAAGTCAGAACCTTTACTAACCAGGAAAAGCAAGAATATCAACTCAACTATAAGGTACGCAATACTTTACTTTGTTCAATGACTAGAAATATATATATCCAAATTTCTTCTTGTGAAGCAGCTAATTGTATATGGAAGAAGTTAGAGGTTACACACTTTGGGACTTCTAAGGTGATTAAGACTAGAAGAGCTATGCTTAGAGCTGAATATCATGGCTTCAATTTTACTTATGGAGAACCTATCTGTAAAGTTCAACAAAGATTTATGACTATCGTCAACAGCCTACAGTCTATGGGAGAGAAAGGTTTATATGATGAAGCTCTTGTGGACAAGATAATTGACATTATGCCCAATGAGTGGGAATCCAAGAGAACAGCTATAGATGAGAACAGGAAGGTCACTCAAATCTCTCTTGATGAATTATTTGGAACTCTTCTACAACATGAAACAAGAATGAAGAGGGATGCTGACAACATCAAGAAGAAGAATGGAAATGGTACTGTTGCTTTTACTTCAACTTCAAATCAGATGAAATCTAAGACTCCTGAGAGAGTAACTAGATCTAAATCGAAGAAAGTTATTTTCCAATCTGAATCTAGTGAAAGTGAAGTTTCAGAAAATGAATTAGCCAATCTTGCTCGAAGGATGAACAAGATAGCTGGACAGAGAAACTTTCAATCCAAGTATAAGAAGAAGGATAGGAAAGATAAGAAAGATGGAGAAGTTACATGTTATGAATGTAAAAAAGCTGGACATATTAGACCAGATTGCCCTATGCTCAAAAAGAAAGAAAGGAAGGAAAGACATTCAGAAAGGAACAGGAAGAAGTATTATAAATCCAAAGCTAAGAAAGTTCTGAAAGCTAATGACACTTGGAGTGCCAGTGGTGGTGACTCTTCAGATGAATCTTCTGAATATGAATCTTCAGGACAGAAGAATCTTGGTCTTATAGCCAGATTACCTATTGATAATCATTGTTTTATGGCTAAGGTATGAAATGCTGAATCTTTGACCAATGTTTCTTTAAATTCTAATGATAGTAAGTATTATAACTCTTCTGATGAAGAATCATCTTCTGATGAGGAAAATACTTTACCTACTTATGAAGAAGTCTCTAGATTTGCTGAACTTCTTGAGATTGAGAATTCCAAACTCAACAAAAAACTCGATAAGGCAAATTCTAGGAATTCTATTCTTACTAAAGAGATATCAGATCTTTCTAAAGATCTTGATAAGAAAAATGCTGATTTTGAAAGTATTTCAAAAAATCTTGAGGAAGTTAGTTCTGAGAAGAATAAACTTTCTAAAGAGTTAGAAAAAGTAATTTCTAAGAAAAATGTTTTCGAGCCAAACTCTAGTACTAAAACTAATGATTTTGAGGATAAAAACTTGGTTGTAAAACTCAAGTCCGAAATATTTTCCTTAAAGAAGTGTTTATCAAACTTTACCCATGGTAAAGAAAATTTTGATAAGATGTATTCCCAAATACGACCTTTAAGAAATAAATCCGGATTTGGTTATACCCATGCAAAAACTGTTTTCAGTAACAATTATTTTGTTCCTCAAAGTGCCCCATTTTGCACTAAATGTCAATGTGGTGGTCACTGGGCAAAAAATTGTTCCTTAAAGAAAACCCAATCCTTAGGTTTTCATAAAGCTTATTTTTCTAAGAAAATGTGGGTACCTAAAATTTTATTGTCTGGAAATCTCGGATCCAAACAAGTTTGGATTCCGAAAATCTAACTGTGTTCTTAATTTCAGGAAAATAAAGAAAGTTCCAGCAACAATATTTGGTACATGGATAGTGGATGTTCCCGGCACATGACTGGTAACAAAATCTTTTTTGAAAATATTATCAAAACCAAAGGAGGAAAGGTAACTTTCGGAGACAATGCTAAAGGAGATATTATTCTTCAATTTATCGGAACGCAAGATCAACTTGCTGATATTTTCACAAAATCTTTGCCTTCTGATAGATTTGAATATATTAAACAGAAGCTAGGAATGATAATCGTAAGGTAATCTTCCACAATTAACTTTCTGTTGGAAAAATCTCCTTACAGTAATAAACTCCTTTTCATAGGGGGAGTACATTTGATTGTTTGTTTAACAAAGGTTTTTCAAAATTTGTTTTCAAACTTTTCGGAACGAAAATTTCCGGAATGGAACTTCCGGAACTACCATTTTCCAGAATGGATATTTTCGAACAGAATACTTCTGGAATGAAGATATTCGTATTGAAAATTTCCGAAATGGACAACTTTCATACTGGGACTTTCATAACCAGATTTTCGTACCAAAATTTTACTTTTCGTATTTACTTTTCATATTGACTTTTCGTATTTACTTTTTCGTATTGAGTTTTTCGTATTTTGTTTTTCGTATTGAGTTTTTCGTATTTTGTTTTTCGTATTGAGTTTTTCGTATTGACTTTTCGTATTTACTTTTTCGTATTTTGTTTTTCGTATTTTGTTTTTCATATTGACTTTTTCGTATTTACTTTTTCGTATTGAGTTTTTCGTATTTAGTTTTTTGTATTGAGTTTTTCATAGTCATCTTTATATTACCCATTACGAACAACTTTCCTAAGCTAATCCGAAAGGTATGATTTTCTTACCGAAGTTTTCGTAATCATATTTTACTTGCTGGCATTTTCTTATAGTTTGTTTTCGGTTTTTGGATTTCTTAATTCTTTACTTTAATAAAAACCTCAAAAAGATCGGATTCAAGCTCTCAACCGTCAGATTTGATCTCAGATCATTCTAGACCGTTAGATCAACCGAGGAAGTTGAACCGTCATCCCATTGCCTATATAAAGGGGACCCTTTTTTTCTCGTCCCACATCGATTTCAAGCTTTTGCATGCTGAAGCTCTGACTCTCCGATTTAAGGCCGTTCCGAACCACAGTTTTCTCAGTTCCGAACTTCAGTCTTCTCTGTTCCGAATATCTCAGAGGACTTCTAATCCGAATGTCTGCAGAGTTAGATTCTCAAGAAATGTCTTCAACCAAGCCTATTTCTCAGTGGTTAGTCTACAGAGAGAGGTTAGTTCATCCGAATTTCTTCAGCAACTACGATTCTATTATTTCAAAGAATATCAATCTGAATGGCTGGGAAGGTGTTGCGGTATCAAAAACCGGCAACCAAGATGAAGTCTACTCTGACTTGCTTGTCGAGTTTTATGAGTCGGTTGCTTTCTTCGAGAAGATAATAGAGAAAAATTTTCTTTCAAATCGTATGGCAAGACATATAAGCTTTCTTACACCAAGGCTGCAAGCTTGGTAGGGCTAAGTTATGAAAGGGAAGCTGAGTTTATTTCCCACGTATTGCCAGACTCTTTGGGTAGCTTCAACAAGGAAAAGGCATTAGAAATTCTCGGATTGGATGATGACAAGGCTCCGAAAATAGCAAGTCTTTCTACAAACTTCCGGATTCTGGAGTTATGGGTGCAAGGGCTTATTGTACCGAGAAAAGGAGATAAGGATAGCCTCAAGAAAAGTGAGATATATATCTTAGATTTTCTGATAAATCTAAGGAAGTTCAACCTGATGAAGCATATCCTTCTTAATATTGAGAATTTGAAGAAGGGGAATCTGAGAGCTCAGATCGTGATGTACCCGGCAATATTGTCAAATCTCATAGTTCGGTGCCTTGAGTCCTTCAAGGTAGCTTGTAGTTCTAAGCCGAAAGTTTGTAAGATCATGTTGCTCAGTGATGCCACTCTTAAGAGAATGAATATAGCTTTTAACAAGGAGTCAGAGAAGTTTATTGATCTACCTCCTCAAGTAGAAGTGACTCCGAAAGTGGCTGATCCGGAATCATCCAAGACAGTAAGGAAGAGGAAGCTGAAAGAAGTGGTTGTCGAAGCTGAGGAACCCAAGTCTAAGGAAGTCCACTCCGCACCTCCTAAGTCTAAGAAGAAGAAAACCTATACTGATGAGGTTGCAGCGAAGTGGAGAGCTGACAAAGAGAAGAGGAAGGAAGGAGATCCGCAGTTCGGATTGGATCCTGCAGAGGCTAAAGCTCTGAAAGAGAAGGCTGCTGATGAGCTCGAGAAACAAGCAAAGGAGAAGAAACTGAAGAAAAAAATGTCCGAGGCTGAGGTAGCTCAGGCCTTGTTAAAGTTCAACGAGATGGTTTCAGCAACCATTCCCGTTCCGAGATCTTTCTCTCTGGAATCTCTACCTGAGACTCCAGGAAGAAATCTTGTTACTCCGGAAAAGGCTGTTGCTACTGAGGAAGTAGAGAAAGTGGAAGAAGTTGAAGAAGCTGCTGAAGGAAGTGGTGAGACAGGAGATGTCCTCAAACAAGTAGATGAATACAAGGGAACTCCTTCGGAACACCTGTCGCTCCGAACATCTGAAGGTCAATCTTTAAAGCTTGTTACTCCGACTATGGAAGAAGAGAAAGGCGAAGAAGAAGTTTCTTGTCTGAGAGAAGAATAACATCTTTTACTTGATGCTGCTCAGAAGGAAAATGTAGAAGTTGCTGATGAGGAAGATTTGGTTGTTCAAGTGTCTGATAGCGAGAAGAAATCTCCGGAACAGGTTTCTATTCCGGAAAAAGATAAGGGGAAACAAATTCTTGCTGATACCCCGAGTTCAGAAAAGAGTATGAGGAAGGAAGATGGTAGTTCTTCGAATAGGAAGTTGGAGCTTATTGAGGAAGAAAATTCTCCTAGCAAGATTTCAGATTCGGAGTCATCTTCGTTGGGGCACGATTTTGTTGTTCAGTCCTTGAAGAAGTTGGTGGGAACAATTCCGACCTTCTCTAGCATTGATTCACGATGCCAGATGCTCCAACATGCGCTGAATCAGAAAACCGACTCCGTATCAATGGTAATGGATAAGTGTGTTGAGATTGAAGCTCAGTTCAAAACTTTCTTCGTTGGTTACGAAGCACATAAAAGATCTTGCAAGAGGATGACAAGCTGGTCTAAGAAAACTGTGGAAGAAATGAGGTTGCTGGATGAGTTTCAGGATAATGTTAAGGATGCATTTGAAACCAAGGACAAGAAGATTAAAGAGCTGACTGCATCATTCGAAGAAAATTTGACAAAGGAAAAGAACATTCGGATTCAGGAAGTGAGAGATCTAAATGGAAAGCTCAACTCCGTTAATCAGAGTTGGAAATTTGAAAGGGATCATCGGATTGATTTTCTAGAAAGAATGAAAGCTCAGGAAGAGAAGATGAAAGCTCAGGAAGAAAATTTGAAGGCTCAGGAAGAAGTAATTGAAGCTCAGTCAGCAAGAATAGTTGCCTTAGAAAAGCAAGCTGAAGAAGATCATAAGGACCTCAAGAAGATCAAGACTATTCTTAAGGGGCTCATGTCGAAGGGGAAAGATCTGAAATGACCAATCCGATCTTTTTGTTGTAATCTGTTTTTGTTGCTGACATTTCAAATATAATGAGAATTGTGTTTGTTGTTTCATTAGTACTAATTTTTCAGGTACTTTGCTAAGTTTTTCCATTCCCTCCAATTCTTTTTGAAAATCACAAAGGGGGAGAAGGAAAAGATCCTTAAGAAAAAGATGAAATCTAATAAGTGCTTATCAAAGGGGGATAAAGGAAAAATACCCAAGGAAAAAGAACTCTAATAAGAGTTTGTTTAAGGGGGAGTTTTTCTTAAAGAAACATCATTCCGGAAATATGAATACGATCCTTAGAGTTTCAAAGCCTAAGGGGGAGTTAGTCGTATTCATCTATATCCTTAAACCAAGGGAGATAAGCTTTAATGTGTTTCTTTCTTCTTAGAATAGCTTTTTCGTAAGGATGTTTGTGTTTTCCAAAAAGGGGGAGATTGTTGAGTCAATAAGGTTTTCCTTATGACTTTTCCCTTCCATCTTGTTTTGAAAATCACAAACACCTTATCTTTAAGGAAAATCGCTTTTATAAGGAAAAATGATTTCTTAAGGAAAATCGCTTTTATAAGGAAAAATGATTTCTTAAGGAAAATTGCTTTTATAAGGAAAATTGCTTTCTTAAGGAAAATCGCTTTTATAAGAAAAATTATCCTTATCATATTTTCATTCATATTTTTCTTAAGTATGAGATTCGGATTCATTTTCTCGGAATCATTAAAACTTAGATATAAAGCATTCTGTTTAGTATTCGGATTCTGGACAAGAACTATAAGGAAGTTTCATTCCGAATTCCGGATATGAACTCTGACTAAGTTCTATTCCAGATTCAGGATACGAATTCTGAAGAAGAATTCTCATTACGAATTCTAATGAAGAAATCTCATTCCGAATTCGCATTACGAATTCTGATAAAGAATTATTATTACGAATTCCAATGAAGAATTCCCATTACGAATTCTGATGATGAATTCTCATTACGAATTTTGATGATGAATTCTCATTACGAATTCTGATGATGAATTCTCATTACGAATTCTGATGACGAATTCTCATTCCGAATTCCTACTCCGAATTCTCATTCCGAATTCACCTATTAAACAGAATCTGATTATCATTGTTTTATACACTCTGAATTTATTCATTCCGAACTTTCACTCCGAAGTTTCTATTCCGAACTTTTATGTTAGAGTTTAAAACGATGTCGTGCATTCTGTTACACTTACTTTGTTATAAAACGATGTCGTCCATTTTGTTATAAACTAACCGTTGTCTAAGTGACACGTGTACAGGTCCCTCCGAACTTTAAGGAAAATATGACCGTTGGAGAGGAGCCGACCTTACCTATAAATAGGAGCTCATTTGAAAGAGCTCGGTGCTGATAGCTGATGCATAAGTTGATTGCTGAAAAAGTGCTTATATGCTGTTGAAGTGATTTCTAGAGAGAGAGTCTCTTATTAACTCTCAAAGCTTCATGCGACTCTGAATGTTGGTGATTACATTCGAGGGCTTCCGGGGATAGGAAGACATAGGTGCCGACTACCTTAAAGATCGAGGGCTTTCTTGCTGAGAAAGACAGAGGTGCCGACTACCTTAAAGATCGAGGGCTTTCTTGCTGAGAAAGACAGAGGTTGCCAACTACCTTGAAGTTGAGGGCTTGCGGGGATAGCAAGACAGAGACTCCGATATTCGTATCGAGGGCTTACCCTGGTGTGGGTAAGACAGACTTGCTTGAAAGTATAAATCAAGGGACCTTTATCCAAGGTTGTTGGATACCCTTCTCTTTGGGTTAAAAGACTATCATCTTGTTACTAGTAGTTTTACTACTTGTTTCATTCCGCTGTAATTTGTATCTTAAGGAAAGTATAACTTTCTTATACTTCCTTACTTACTCTGATTAGTTTAGATTCTATACGCTTTAAGGTAGAATCTTATATTGTAACTTTTGTTAAGTTTCAATTTCCGGAACCATATTTCTGGAACCTACTTTTGGAATCACTTTCCAAGTTCAGTTCGGTGTTAGAGGTGTTGTGAATTTACTTAGTTTAACTTTGTTAAACTTAGCTCTTTCCTTTTCTTAAGGAAACTTTAGTTATTCATAACTAACTTTAAAGGTTCCAAAGGAATTTTTAAAGTATACAATTCACCCCCCCTCTTGTATATTGAGCATCTCATATTATATTTTGATCCTACAATTGGTATCAGAGGTTGGAAACCTCTTACTCTATACCATTCTTACAATTACCATTATATCCAATCAAAGGGTAAATGAAGGCCATTAAAAATTTGAAGTTTGAGAGAGGAGGTAAGCCAAAATAGTTCAAATGGTAGGATAGAGAGTGATAGATAGATAGAGAGTAACTTGAATCAGGTTTATGTTTGAAATTTATCATTTTGGGAATTGAAATAAAAAATATAACAAAATAAAATAAATAAAACTTTTAACATAGGAAATCATGAAATGTTGATAAATATAAATAGATATTGGTAGATCACCCAATGGGGGATCATTCCAATGAAAAATCATTCCAATGTTGGTTCACTAATGGTGGATCAATACATATATTGATTAGTCTAATGGGGGATTAGTTTATAGGAAGATCAATCAAGTGGTGGATCAATCTAATGGTTGATCACCAATGGTGGGTTACCTAATGGTAGATCACCAACATTAGCTTATCCAATAGTGGATCACAAACGGTCACTTATACAATGGTGGATGAATAATAAATTTTTTATCCCAATTCATGTTTCATGTAGCTTAATATCTATAAATTCATGTTCTTTAAAAAAAATTCTAGAAATCTGATGATTAGTTCCCATGAATTCAAGAGTTATATCCCTTTTTTGGAAATGATCACTCAAAAAGTAATGTATTGCATCAATATGCTTTGTCCTAGAATGAGATACATGATTCATTGGATTATTTATCATGCTTGTGTTGTCAAAATTTATAGGGAAATTTTTACATTGATATCCATAACATAGAAAAGTGTGTTTCATATTAAAAAATTGTGAATAATAAATTCATGAAACTATGTATTGAGCTTCCATAGTGGACATGGATTTTTTTCTTTTTTACTATGCCATGATACTAGTGACTTGTCCAAAACGTGACATGTTCTAGATTTTATTTGTTTCAATAACTGAAACCACCAAAATCCACATCAAAATAACTTAACAAATCAAATTATTATCCTCTAGGATAGAACAACCCTAAATTAGTTCATAATTTGAGGTATATGGAAATTATTTTAACAATAAGTGAATGATATTATTTTGGATTCTAGAAAATTGGAACACATACATACAATAAATATAATATATAGTTAGATTGTATTTAATTATAGTAAGCTTCTAATCACACATCTATAATAGGATTGATCTACTGACTTTCTAGTTTCATGAAGATCCAACTAACATGTATTACTCATTAAGGTATAACCAATTTTAGTGCTATGCAAAACAAATAATTTTATAAGAATTTTTATGTAATTAAATTGATTTTAAATAATCCCACCCTTATTATAGATAAATTTGAAAACAATGATGAATTTATGTTCTTCCATTAAAATCATTTCAAATTCAGTTTGCATCATTTAAAAAAAATAGTACATAAAAATATTTTATAAGTTCAAAAAAATATTATAAATATAAATTTTAACTACTAAAAATCTTTTGAAATTATATGATAAATTAAATATCATAATCTATGCCTTATAAAAATCAGCTAGAAAATAGAAAAGATCTAAGACTATTTTAGAAAGCTCAAGAATCATATTTTAAACCATTTAAAAAAAATTATCGAAAAACATGATTTTTAAAATATGGATTTTTAAATTTAGGGGTTGGTTTCAAAAAAACATCCTTAACTATAAAACTTTTTATGAATGAAATCTTGAAATCAATTTGATATAGTTTGAAATAAAAATGCGATGCATAAGAAAATAATTGTTATAATGCATATAAATCATTCAACTCGTTTAAAGGATTCCTCATAGTCAATACCTTATTCATGAATATATCATTATGGACACAATAATGACTATTTTATGACTATTATAATTGAATAATCATAATTTTTTAAACATCCACTTTGTTTAGATTGTCAAATAGTATTTCGGTCTAACTAAGAATTAACCAAATCTTTTTTTTAAATTGAATAAGTTCCAATTGCATTTCGATCATACATAATTCATCAGTAATTACATAATCAATGTTATTATGTTCAACATATGAAAATAATGCCTCATGTTCAACCAAATTTATAAGATATTCTCTATTTTGTGAACCCATATCTAGAATTCAAACTAAAAAATGCAGAGAATAATATCTATGAGTTTGAATGATTTTTGGAAAAGAAGGGATAAAAATTTTATTGTATTATTGAGGTTTAGATTCATGTTTAGGTTGTTCCAAAAAATATATGTTTTTACTTACTTCACAAAATTTTCAGAAGGATTGGATTTAATATTAAAATTTGATAGATCATCCTCATGGTTTTATAATGAGTTCTTTGGGTCATATGGATTTATTTAATCAAATTTTAAATGAATATCTTCCACCACAATTGTTGTTCTTCTGTTAAACACTATAAATGATATTATATAAGTTGAATAACCATGGAATATTCCTTCATCCCTCTTTTATTTTTGTCAAGATTATTAATAGTATTTGGAATAATGAATTTGGAACAAAAACTCTAATGTAATTAAGATTTTATTTTCAATAATTGCATAATTCATAAGATGTTTTAGTTAACAGGGTTCTAATTAAAAAACAATTTATTATGTAACATGATTTATTTAAAGCTTATTCCAAAACATAAATAGGTATGTTATACTCATTAAACATTGTAAGGGAAATTTATTGAAGGGTATTACTTCTCATCTCTACTACCCCATTATACTTTGGGGTCCTTTGAAAAGGAAAGTTAATATTATTGTTATTTTTTGAGAAAAATGATTCAATTTCATTATTTTCAATCACAAGACCATGATTACATCTAATGTTCTTCACTATAAGTCCATGAAGATATTATACATATTTATCATAGATGAAAAAATTAGAACAGACTTAAATTTTGTGAGCTGGAATGAATACCAAATTATATATATAAAATTCATCCACAAGAATATATAAATATATCTTCCAATTTAGTATAGACGCTATAGAAGGTCCAAACATGTCCATGTTAACCAACTCTATGGGTTTAGATGTTTACTCTTATTAATTTGATTTAAAATATATTTTTCATTGTTTCCATTTTTACATGGGTTATAGGATTTTTCATTTGGTAAATCATGTTTAGGTTGAATATTTGACTAACCCTTTAATAGTGAGATTTATAAGTGAATTAATATTGAAATGGCCCAATATCCCATGTCAAAACCATTATTAATTATAGAAGGCACTTGGATTATAAATGTTTTGAAAAAAATGAAGAATCTAAATAGGAAGAATAGACATATTCATTTCATATTTAAGGGAAAACTATGTAGTATTTAGAATCAAAATAATTTTATGAAATAGTTTCAAATTTTTCATGAAATACATCGTCACATATTTGTAATATTATAAGAATATTTTCCTTTCATTCATCTAAAAATAAATATTCTGAAAATAAAATAGTATTAGAGATACTTATTTGGTCTAGGACTATAGTTTTTTTTTAGGAATTATAAATAAAAGTGATATTTCCACCATCCATCTTGGTCAGGTTCTTGAAAGTTGAATAATATCTAGTCATGTGTCTAGAACAACCACTATCTTGGTACTATAAGTTATTACTAGATATTTTTAAGTAGGTTTTCAATAACATAAATTTTAAACCAAAAATGACTTTAGTACCCAAATATTAATGGTTCCAAAAATTTTAGGAATCAATGGTTTAAGAACCCACAATTTTTAAAAAAAATTCTTATATGAATATTTTATGAATTTAAAAATAAACAATGTTTTATTTCTTGATGAATAAACACTTATTTATAATTTTATTGAACTAAAACTAGGAATAAAAATATTTTTATTGATTTTTTTTCTAGGGCGATAGCCAATTCCATTAGTCAACTTCATAGTATATTTATTATAGAGAATATGAGTAATAATATTCCTCTTATTTTTTAATTTTCCAAATTCCTCTTTAATTTATTATTAGATAATTTTAACTCATTTTATTTTTCAATAAATAAGTATATTTATCATTTTTAATACTATGATAAGTTTTAAAAACAGCAGTTAATACATGATGTTACTTTAAATTTTTATATTTTTCTTAAATTTTACTTGAATTATTTTCCAAAATATTATATTATTTGAAAAGTTACTCATTAAAAATAGTTTCATAAATTTTTTCATATACATAGTGATTAGAAATTTTAATAGGATAAGTAGTAAGAACATTATATTCCTCAGTTGTGTTTCTCAAAAAAACCATGCTGTTGTCACTGTCATTCTTATCCACTTTGGTTGAGTCTGAATCAGTAGAGTTGTCTTCTTAAGAACACCATGTTTCTTTCATAAATATATTGTACCTATTATATTTTTTTCATCATATTTATTCTTGAATTTTATCTTAGGTAAGTCATCATTTACATGCCCTTTCCTCTAGTACTCATTGAAAACTATCTCATTAATAGTATCATATTACTTATATTCCAATCTTTAATTTCCACTATCATATTATTTTACTTTTTAAATAGGTTTCCTAATTAAAATATTCATTTTTAATTTTTTTCAATCTTCTTTACAAGTAGTCTATCTCTTAATTACAAGAAGTATATGACTCTTCATCACTTGTACTATCATATTATATTTTCTACATTAGATTTGACGTAGTATTTTCTATGTCTACATATTTTCTTTTAGGATCTTATGCATTATCTCTATTTATGTTGAGTTCTTCCTCATATTTATTAATCTTTCCAACTATCTCATTAACATGCATCATTCTAACATCACAGGACACTCGCATTGATACTGAGGTTACACTATATATATCTGTCAGTCACCTAAAAAGTCTCATCAATTGATCTTTATCAGAAATAGGATTCCCCAATGAATTAATTGTATTCATGATCTCATTGAACAGTAGTTACATATAAGAAATTTTCCCATAATATTTAATTTTAAACATATCATATTTGATCATATAATTATTTAATCACATTTATTTAACATTTGATGTTCCCCCATGAGAAAGAGATAAAGTGGCACAAATTCCAAAATATGTAGTACATGTAGAAATTATATTTAATTCCACACCACCTAAAGCATAATATAAATAATTTATGACATAATAATTATAACTATAATATTGTTTAGTTTGATCACACCATGTAGGTATAGAAGTTTCGGGTAATTTATATTTGACTTCAATGATAGTATAGATTTCAAAATAGATGATTTAAAGATGAATTTATATTTTAATTTCAACTAAGAATAGTTTGGGCCATTAAAATAAGAACTTATATCATTAGAAGATGCCTCTTCTTGACTTTCCATAAATAACTAGATTTAAAAAAAATTATGATATTCAAAATAGGACTAAATAAAAAAAGAAAACAATTGAAAATCATTTGATACCAAATGTTGGTCGGAGTGAGTAACTAAATAGGGGGGAAAATTGAGCACCCAATACAGATTTCTATTAAAAAATTAAAACAAAATAAATACATTTAAATTGAGAATTCAAAGATAATAAAAAAGTAGAATTATATAAGTTTGATATTTGAAATGGTTTCTCAATGCAGTATTAGGGTCGAGTTAAAAAGATATTTGAAATGAGGTTAAATATTGAAACAAATTTCCTTAATCAAATCCTTTATATAAACATTGTTCTAGACTACCGATAAAAGTATTATATTGAAGAATTTAAAAAAAAATCAGTTTTAGCTTTGAAATTAACAAAAACAAAACTGAAATACACAATAAAGTAAACAAGGGGTTCAGTCTCAAGCTAAAAATTATTCCGCTCCACATGGAAATCACATACATCCAAGAAATGTTTTTTACAATAATATGATTCACAACATGGATCCGGTTTATAAAAAACACGAATTATGTCAAGGTAAAAGCATCTCCCCATTATATATGAGGGATGAAATAAAATACAAGACACAGATGGCCTCATACATAGTTTTTGTGGGTATATGGATAAAAAAATTGGGTGAATATCATGTATTACCTAGTTTAAATATTGGAGATACTGTGTATAGTTATAAAATTACATTATCACACCAATAGAATGTAAAGAATAAAAAAATTGAGAAAATATGAAGTGATAAGAAAAGATGGTGTTGATCAGTCTGAATAGATTCAGATTCTCAAGGTTCTTTATATTTTGATTGATGAGGATATTGAACAAAATTTTATGAAATTGTTGTAAATAAGTGTATCATATGGTTTACTATTATAATATCATGTTCCATGAAAGACCTATCTTGATTCAGTGTATGAAGGTTTATTGATCGTATGTAAATTATAATCTGTAACAGTCACATATATCAAGAATATATATACATATCAATATGCATCACGCATGAGGGAGTGCACCAGAATATATAGCTTTGCAGGTATAATTATACGTTGATAAATAATATCAAATATATCATTGATCCTTGTACTAAGTAGAATATTAAGAATCCTATAAAATTTTCTTCAATGAATCAGTGGAATGGTTTAGGTATAATAATTATCAAATCCAAATGAGTCTGTATTCACTAACTTCCCTAAACTATCCATTGGAAGAAATAAATTTGAATAAAGGAATGCATAGAATAGTAGAATAACTGATGGTGGAAAAACTCTGAAAATTGTATAGACCTGTTATAGAACAAGATAATGGAAACACAAGGATGGTGGTAGCATGTCTGGAGGTAGGAAATTTGCAAGTAGCATATATGGTGGTTTCATAAAGCTGATGGTAGCACAATGTTTTCAGCAAAAATACTATGGAGGTAACATGTCAAGTTGTATCCCAACTGAAGATAACATATCTGGTAGTAAAATAATTGATCTAATGGTTTGACATGTCTTGTGGTGGAATGTATGGTAGTAGCATTACTGAAATAATAGTGGAAAAACTATGATGGTGGGAGAACTATGGTGGTGGAACATTGTCGGAGGTGACATAGTTGAACAAACAGTAGGACCACACCAGTGGTAAAAGAACTACAATAATAGTGTCCCATATGTATACTTATCCAATTTTATTACAAATTTCATTATAATAAAAAATATTATTATACATATATAATCTCATTAGAAACAAAATAAAAATGATTTTTCATCCTTAAAATAATAAGGTACCAATGGGGTTTGTGGTGTTGGTTTTGAGATTATAGAATCTCAAATGAGTTTTTAATGATTTATTGAAAATATTATAAATTATTGAAATGTTTATGGATTTCATTTGATTTTATAAAATTTCATTATATGTGGAATTGTTTTATTTAATAATTTAATTTTCTTAGGATTCCCACACTAATGGGGTTCATAGGATGATTTAGGGATATTATACTGGGTCTCATACTCACCCCCTACACACCAACCCTAGTATATGTGAATATTGTATATAGAATGATATAGGTAAAGGTAAGATGTACATTTTTACTATTTTTGGATCAAATCCGGGAAGGGATGAATTTCCAGGTACTGTAGAAATGTTGTAGCAGGGCACGGTAGCAGTACTGTAGTAGCGGCAGTACTGTAGCGGTGGAGGGATTGTAGTAGGTACTGTAGCGGCAGATGTACTGTAGCAGGTACTATATCAGTGTAGGTACTATATCAATACTGTTCACTGAGGGGTCCTTTGAGCCAAAAAATGGGCTTCTAAGCCTTGTATTCAGGCTACTTGGATCTAGGCCTTTGGGCTATGTAATGGGTCTCCCTCTGCCCAGTCTATAGAGGACTTTGCATTAAATAATAAATTGAGGCTTTAGCCCCAACCTTTAAAAAAATATTTACTATTTTTGGATCATATCCATAATGGTAGAGCAATAGAAGTGGATAAGAATCAGATCATTTGTTAGATATGGTAATTTTTTTGGGTGTTAGAGAAGCATTTTTTAGATGATCCCTCTAGGGGATATGTACGTTTTTACCACAGAAGACATTATTTTGTATTTTTATACACTTTTTATTAATTTGGTGAATTTTTTAGTATTTAATGTCTTGTTATATTATTTCATGAATTATACGGTGGTTATTCCACTACATGGTTGTTTCATTTTCAAATAGGTGTTGGGAATGTCAGATACTTAGAAACCTCTTGCTAAAATTTTTATAGGATCTCAATGTGAAGAGGGTGGACTGTTTGTGAGAAAACCATCCACCATTGGTCTGAATTAATCATTTAATATATATAACCTAAATTTTTTGACAAATGGGATATACATATGGTCAAATAATAATCCATCATAACTTATGTAATGATTATGGTAATATGTAATGTACGAGATGTTATTAGTGGTATCAATATAGTTTAATTGGCTTGTATGTATAAATATAGGTTGAGTTAAAACTCATGAAATCATTATGACAAGGTATACAGAACAAATTTATAGAAAACTAAGAGTCTTTGGGATGTGTATTTAGATCAATTGTTTACTGAACCACTTGGATCGTTTTATCAGAGTCTTTGTGATAATTTTTCTCTTGTTGACAGAAATAGATAGTTTTCAAGAATCACATAATAATTAACAAATAGAAAAATCATCATGGATGATTATTTTAGAAAAATCAAGGTTTTAATGCAAAAAGGACCTCATTTTTTGTAATGTTAAAGAATTTTAAATTTTATTTCAAAACTATTCTTATAAGACATTGATTTTCATGTCAATGATTTTGGATTGGAATGGGTAACTTGTGATGTAATATAACAATTCGGTGCAGGATGCTAGATAAAGTGTTTTGGTGGAAAATTAATATTAAATCCTTGGGTTTAGGGGGGAAATCATTGTTTGAGTTTTGTATTTACATAGACGTTATTTTTATCCAAGGTTAATGGTATTCCTTAATCTTTTTAAATTGATTTCACTAAGGTGAAATTGTGTACATTTATGTGAATAAGTGGATATGTATATATTTCATCATGATATACCACTGGATAAACATTATCCAGGGAACATATTGAAATATTATCAAACTTTTGGAGGGATTTTTCCACCACAAAATTTTCAAGTGGATATGTTATTAGAATTTTAAAGCGAGAATCCTTTCATATTTGATGGGGATTTATGACCCATAGGTTTATACCATTGTTTTATAAGGAATAAGAAGATATTTATCTTCTAGGAAACTCTTATAGAAGTAAAATTGAATTCATAAATATATATATTTTACAAAACCTCAAGAGATAGAATCATTTTGGTCATCCATGATACTTTACACAAAGGGTTAAATTAGGAATGGATTGATTAGATGTTCGATCAATACTTACACTATAAAAAATTTTATGTATTAAAAAACTAATGAGTTATTTGAATTTAAATTTAGATATATGTTGGTTTGGGAAAATCTTTCCCAGTTTGTGAATTCAAACTATATTTCTCCTAATGTTGCAACTAGTGATTCATTAAATCCTTTAATGATTAAGTTATGATTGCGAACCAATATCAAATCAAGGGAGGTGATGTAATACATAGAAATTTAAATAGATATTCAAACTATTGGTGATATGTAATAGAATGAAATTATATTGAACCTTTAATTAAAAAACATATTTACTCATTTAATGGAAGTGGTGACATGAGTATTGGTTAAAAAAATATGGGGAGATGGTTCTTATGACATGATGGGATCGTCATATAGAAATGATACATAGATTCCTTCCCCTATGAATTAGAGGGATATAGACACTGATTTTTTTAGTACGAGTATTTCAACCACGGAAATAAGATTTTATTTAAATAGACATATGAATTTTTTAAGTATATAAATAAATAAAAAACAAATGTTATTAAAAAATACAGGTATTGCATCCATAATGGATGGTTTAAAACAGACTGAGGACTCAACGAAATATGTGAGTAGTTTATAATTGTATGGTTCATGAAAGTAGTGACACATCCAGAGTGAATAATTCTATGTTTATGTAGTGATCATAGTGAACATGATCCTCATAGGACTAACGAACATAGTTTAATATGAATTAAAATTACTTATTCATGTTTGGTGATGACCCAAAAAAGGATGAATTGATTCCTTAAATGGATATAAGTAACTTGTTACCTTACTTTACAATCATTTTAATATTATTTGACACAAGTGATACTGATTCATTTTTTATGGAATGACTAGTATATTGGTTGGTCCAATGGGTAGATAAGATATCAAATGTCATACACATCCAAACACTTATTAGATAATATGATTGTCAAAGAATAAAGTGTCCAATTTGTAATATTTTAACACAAAACCTAAAATTATCTTGGGAAATCAACATCATCAACATGTTCATGTTTGAAATCATTCTGGGAGTATAATTTTTTAATTTTATATTACACTCAAATCTACCACATATTGGGATTCATACAAGTTCAAATGAAGATGACTTTTGAATGATGAAAGATATAGATCAGTGATGATGAGTGTTGGTAGAATATTTTATTTGTTAGTGACTATTGTGTTTGTGGTAACAGATGTAGTAAATAATGTACAATTTCTAATGATAGTAAATCAATAACCATATGTATTGTATGATAATTATTTTTTGTACTACCACTAGAATATGAGTAAGATAATTTTATTTATTTATTTCTAGGTATGAGTCAAATATCTCCTTCCATATGTATTCACATAAAAGTATTTTTATTAAAATGGATGATTTGAATTTTTACAGAGAATATTTTAGGAATAAAGTATTATATGAAACTTTTATTATGTTGTTATGCATACTTTGTAAACATTGTACAATTTTTTAGGATACATGGGAATGAGAATCATTAATATATAAATAGTGGATTGAATGTTTTCACATGAAATTATTCACAATAAATTCCCATGTAAGGGATGTATAATCGTTATGAGTACTATAAGTCTAGATAAAGGTATATACTTATAATAATTTATGTACATTGATTTTTGAGGTGTTTTTTGGAACAATTGAGGGATTTTTGATGTGCAAGGAGGAATTAAAGTGTAGATGCCTTATCGAAGGGTTGTACTGACTATTTTTACAGAGATAATTGAAAATTCATTATAAAATACATGGAAAATGAGACTATTTAAATGGAATGCTCATGTGGAAAAATGATTATTGGTTGTAATTCATGGTCAGGACTATGGTAACTTGGACAATATAATTGGGCCAAGAATTCTCCTAAAAAGTGTTGCAGATCATGTATTTTAACCAAAATAATCTAAACCCTAACTTATTTTCTATTAACACAAGGAGATATTATCTTATGGAAATATATGGAGAATGTGTTTGGTTAATTTGATCTATAGGATTCATTTATCATGGATATTAGAGTGTTGGGATGTTAAATCTAAGTCTAGTAACTGAAAATCCTAACACTCATACATCATTAATTTTTTTATCATTTGAAAAAAAACATAATAGAGAGGAAATTATGATATTTGTATTTGGGGTGAAACAAAGTAGCGTCTTTATTATGAGGATTCTGATTAGGTTATGGGGAATGGAATTCTTAATATTAGAGGTCTGATTATTGTTTACCATCTAGTAAAGGAATGATGATTCTACTATGATATATCTTATAACAAATCCATTGATATTTAGTGAAATCTTTAAATTTTTCTTATTGTATTAATTTAAAATTATTTAAGGAAAATGGCGTTTTGATTATGAAAAAATGGATTGTGTTTGAGTGATTTTTATAAAAGGGAAAATGGTTTATGTTATGGGTATGTGTGTAATTTATGAGTAATTAAGTAAAATTGAACATTGATTTATAAATGTTTTTTTTTTGAATAATTTTCATTAACTCTAATGATAATGAAATTATTGATGATATTAATGGTATTGTTTAGATAAAGGTTTTGGAATGAGTTGGAATTATCACTTAATTATGGGTTCTTTATAATGATTCCAAAATATCAAAGTAAATTTTCCCGTAATGTAATTATAATAATATTATTTTGGGTTTTCATTTATGTTATAATGAGAATTGTTGGTTTTTAAATGTGATTTAGAGTGAAAAATATAAGGAAAAAGAACCACCATGTTCCCAACGACCTATTACTATGTACAAAAATGGGTTTCTGATGGGTAAAAGTGGTTTTATTGATACCCCCAGGTACATAGTGTCTTTTTAGTGGGTACTAAGTAAACTATTATGAAAAATAAATTTTATAAAGGGAATTTTTATCACTTTATACCCATAATCAATCGCCATTTAGCTTAGGTATCAAGATTTTTCCCCATTTCATGTCTTTTGAGTACATCCTCATGTTCTCTCTCTCCCCCATCTATCTCCTTATCTCCTCTCATTTAATCAAAAATATTCAATCCTAAAAATATTATTCTTATGGATTAGGTTTGTTTTTGGGGGTAGTGATGGGTAATTTTAGGCTTTAACAATCCCCTAATAACCCATAATTCTAAAATTTTAATACATATTAGTATAAATCCTTAACATATAATTTAGGGATTTTGGAATTACTCTATTTTATCAATATCATGATGTAGCTACAAGGTTTGATTTTGTTTAATGATATCAATATATTACAAATATTTTATTCATTTATTTTTAACATGATAAGAACGATTCAATCCCAAATCTAATCCTAGTATTTATTTGATCATATGCTTCAGGAGGTGGATATTTCAACTTCCCCAGAATCCTTAGAAGTTTTATAGAGTTTAATTGATAGGTGAACTCAAAATAACCATCATATTCCCTAAATTTGGACTTGAAATTATATATGTATGAGTTAACAAAAAAACTTCCTATCAAGTAAATAATTTTTAAAATGTTATCAAAAGGGTTTAAATTATATTTTGATTTAATTGATTTATATTCCTCATGTTAGTATGCCTAATTTTTTAGATAGGGGTTATTTAATTAATTTATTATTTGTTTGAAATAACTATTTTTTATTCGTTGGTTAGATAGTATTTATTATTTAAGTTTTTATTCATTAATGACCTAATTTTTTTAAAAAGTTTTGAACCACACACATTGATGTTATTTCTCTATCTTTCCTTAATATAGAAAGGATTGTTTGATTTTATTTAAATCCATCTCATTATTGAATTTTTATAGAGGGTTATACTATAAATATATGGATCTTATGTAGGTGTCATTCAAGTCGAGGTACAATTTGATGGTTGGTATGTGTAACAACCTAGATTTAAGTAAGAACTTTATTCCCATAAGTTTCTTTTTTATCCATTATTATAAATATAAAAATTAGATTAAAATAAATCATAAAATATATGAATAAAATTAATAACACATTATTCACTCACAATGGATCATTAAAACAAAATTACATGAAACAAAGTAGTACAAACCATGGATTATTACATATCATAGATGATGACATCCATTATAATTTCAAAAAATAAAATGGGACAAATAAAAAAGAATATTTTTTTCTAACAATACAATCACTACTATCATCCTCACCCTTAAAAATAATGGTTATTAAAACTAACATTACAATGAGAAAAATCATCAAGAATGGAGAAAAAATATTCTAAAATTATAAAGGAATTAGATGTGAAAATTTTTAAGTTAGAATTTAATTCTTTTAAAGTATTTAATGGGGGTGACATAGCCATTATTTTACCCTTATAAAAGGGTATATAGTCGTTCGATATAATACCGATATACATTTGATTAAGATGAAATTACTCATATATAGTTAATAAAAAAATATTTTTTTTAAATTTCAAAAATATAAAAAATCATTATAAATAATTTATATGAAACAAATTAAAATATATTTCAATACAATTCAAAGATATTAATTTTTTTGAGTAAATTACTTTTATTTTTAAGAAATTGTTTTTATGAAATATGAATTTAAATAAATTTATTATCTTTAAATAATAATTTCAATAAAAATGGATTGATGGAATACATGTAACAATCTATTAAATTATTAAACATCACAGAAAAATAATAAATAATTTATAATGAATCAATGTTTAATCATTCTTGAATAATGAAATATGTTTCATCTAAAAATTATTTTTATTATATAATAAATGTTTTCATTTAAAAGTTAAATATATATTATTTAAATCATGAAATTTACTTAAATGACTTTAATATATATATAAAACTAAATAACATTTATTTATTGATTATTACTTACTAAAGAATAAGAATACATTCATTTTAATACTAAAATTTCAATTATTCAAAAAATATTTAATGTTATGAATTTTTATTTAAATATTAATTTCAATAAATTTTAGAAAATAAATATAATAAAAATAATTTAATATTTAAAATCCTTATTTAATAATTAGGTAATCATATTAAATTCATTTTTTGATAAAAAATTATGTGGGTAAAAGTTTGTTACAACAGTAAATGGTAAAATGGGATACACAGTAAATGTACTCCATAAAATTGATATATTATCTAAAAAACATGTCACTTAAATGTATTTTTGAGAAAATGATCATCCTAAATCCCTTACATGAAATTTTTTGAGTGACTTTTAAGAAAAAATTAACTTTCTTACACAAGAAAGAATGACTATTTTCTAAAATTCTACACCTCCTCACTTAGAAAATTACCCCTCCCACACATTTTATAAACCACTTAGACAATTATTATATATCCTTTTAATATATCATATTTAATTTTATATTAATCATACTACATATTTTTATTCAATTTTCTCAAAAGGACTCCAAAAACCCTTCAAAACTAATAAGACTTTCAAGAGAATATAAGATTTTTTTGCTAATTTGGATTGGTTTAACCACATATATGAAAAACAAATAAATTTTAATCTTGGATGGTTATGAATACATAATTAATGACTAGATATGATATTATTAATTAAATAATTTTCTTATGTATTAATAATGGTGGTATAAAAGATTATTTGATTATTAATATGACAACTTATGTCTGTTAAAAAAATATGAAAACATTCTCATCTTGGATATCATTTTTACAAATCATACAAGAAAATCCCATAGAATGAACCTAAAACTTCATAAAAAATTATTTATGTACAATTATAGTACATTTATTATTTTCCTATATGATAAATTGTTGAATAATGAATAAGGACTAAGACCAACCTATTGAAGAGATAAGGAAAAAATGAAACCACTGAAAATCAATGATGAATATAAACAAAAAACAAGTAATACGTATGTAACAAATGAATATAAAATATTAATAAAAATATAATAAATATAAATAATAATATAAAATTGATTATTAATTAGACTATTTTAAATATATATGAAATTATATTTCACCTAAAGAAGTAGGAATATGAACTTAAGATTTTTTTTAACAAAATATCATTTCATTGAGTCATACACCATCATCATTAACTATGATATTATATGTTTAGATTACTATAATCTATGATTATATTGTATTATATTTCATATTTATTTTTTATGATTTAAATTTATTTCTTATAACCACCATTCTATCCTATTCTTATTTCATAAGATACAATATTATAATGGTTTTTCTATCGATTTATATTTTGATTCGAGATTACTTCTATATTATGGCCATTTGGTGAATTTTATTTTACATTCCTTATAAAATCATAATATTACATATCCTTCTAGTCATTTCATATATTTTAATTACTATTTATTATTTTATATATATTTATTTATATTTCACTTTTTTGATATTAACATGCTTTTTAATTTCAGTTCCCTTCATTGATAAATGTTTCTTATTGTGAAACTACCATTCAATATCCCATTTACAATTTTTTATATGATAAAATTATGATTCATGAGATTTATAATTATATCTCATGATCGCTATTTCATATACTTTGGACTTATTCATTACCTAGTATTAATGTTTTTTTTTACTAAATCTTATATTCCATTATTCATCCACTTCGTCCATTGGAAATGTTCCTAAAAGTTTGATATATTCTAATAATTTTATATATAATTTATTTTTTCTCAATATCTATTGGTAAAATAAATTTACATTCAAGAAAATAGTCTTTTGTTTGATAATTACTTTAAAAATATATTTCATTATAAAGAAAAACTCCCACTTTCTATTTGTAATATTTTTTCTTCTATATCCATATTCTTTCTCACTATAAATATGTATATTTCTTTACAACATTAATGATTTTATTTTTTGACATTAAAAAGGATATTTTAGATATTTTATCATTGAAAATTTCATTAGATGGTGGAAATTCATAAAAATGGAATTTATATCTACATCTATATTTTTCATCTTATACTCTATATTTCTTATACTTTAAACCTTAGTCCTTTTTAATGGTTTCATTATTGTGACACGTAATCCTAAAAAAAATTTAATGATATTTTGTCTCTTTTTAATAATGGTTGTTAATGTAACAATGAATTTATTTTATAACAATTTTTTAAATGTCAATAAATATATTTTTTATGTTTTCTATTAGATTTTTCTATATTTATTATGACGTTTCATTGTCAATGGTTTTTTTATATTCTATAAAATATTATTATATAATTATTATTGTATTTTTGAAAATTATATTTAAAATTAATATATTTTATATTTATGAATATTTCAATGTAAAAAATAAGGAAATGATTATTTACTTCTTGTAAAATAATTTTTATCAATACTGATATCCTTTAATTTTCTCCTCTCATTATATATTTAACATAATTAGTTGCCCAGAAAAAATAATCCCCTGGTTAATTACTCAAATTATGATGTATCAATGTTAATGAGGAAATAAAATCACTATGAGGCAGTTAGTCCATAACATCCATTTCCCTTCCTTATCGACATTGATACATAAAGATAATATTTCTTACATTTTCTTTCCATCATGAATACAATATAATTAATTCTTCTACTCGAAGGTTATTCAACTAGATAATATTATTGATTTATTGACCGATGAAATTTGTTTTCATGAGAATTTACCGATCTCTTATACAGGTGGGAAATACCATAAACATTAATATTTTAATTAAATGGTGTTTACCTATGTATCATTTATAATTTTTAGATTATTATTACCACATTAATATCTATACATATCCTACATGGACTGATAACTCAAGCTATTATTTTCTATTTATTTTTGTTGTATAAATATACCTAGTTTATTATAATGTTATTAGTTATCCTAAATTTTATATATCTCTAATTAAATTGGTAAATCAATGATCCATGTAATAATGATTTTTTTGTGTAGACATGATCTAGATTAGATATATTAACAAATTTTTTATGGATATAAATGTGGTTTGAAATGTTAAAAAAATTATACACAAATAAGAATAATGTTCACTATCATCACAAAATTGTATGTGGACGTGAATTCAATTAATTATTTTAACAAATTTAGGGTTTTTAAACTTATGTTTGTGTGATATTATTATGTTATGATTCCATGGATCATGATGGTCATCTCAAGTTTTCACATTCCTAATCCATGGTATATTCTTTGATATAATGATTTTTATTTTATGGTTATATGTTCTTATTCCATGATATATGTAATTTTTCCAAAAATTATTATGGTTCCATTATCTTCTAGATCATTAATTTTTTTATGCTTATGTTGTCTTACATTTTTATGATTTAATTCTCTATGAATAATTGATATAAATATCCTTACTATGTATTTGAGATAACTCCTTTATTATGTTTACCCATTTTTCCAAGAATTAATATAAGGGAATATTTCTAAAAGGTATTCATGTATAGGAAATTTAGAGTTATATTTTGAAAATATATTTCTTAATAATATGGGAATGTATTTCATGAACAAACCCTGATATCATGGTACACTGGTACCTGAGTTAGTACTAACATGGCCCGAAGGGTGTTCTTAATCCCCAGAGTATAGCAAATTTCTCCATGGAATCAATATGGTGTTAATGTAAATGATTTCAAAATAAGAATAATCATTTAATAATGAACATTTGAAGTAAAATAAATGAAAAATTCTTATAAGAAAAAATCTTCAAGGATAAAAACACCACAAGAAGATTGATAAAGTCATTAAAGGTACAAAATCTAATTAACAACTTGATATCCAGAAATTCAATGTCCCAAAGTCTCAATGAAATCTATGAATGATATTTGTCCTATTAACTGCCATCACTCAAGGTCCCACTAGTTTGGCACACCTCCCTCCTCCAAGTGGTGATTTTCCTTTTCCTAGACCTAACATTAAATATTCTACAGACACATAAAGGAAGAGGAAATATGGGAGAAAAAATATCCCAGTAGGATTTCACCAAATGTTTTGTAATGAATTACCTAATAAATACACCATTTATGGTTCAATTTTAATATAGTAAAGGCATGGAAAATAATTTACACAATATCAGTTAAATAATATTCTGAGTCAAAGAGAGGGAAAGTAATTCAAAAATAGGATTAAATGAACATTTTCATAAATCATAAGTGAAATAATAAATCATACCAATAAAAAACATGTATTAATAAAATAAAAAAAGTGAACCATGGAAATATTCCCTAAAATTCATTTTTTTTTTCTAGGATCTTCAAACCATTCTATTAATCAATCATTACTCAAAGTTTAGACATTTCAAAAAGGATTTGTCCAATAGGATAAAATCAATCCACACCCCATTAGGGAAAATCATATTGAGTTTGGTTTCATTATAGTTTCCATTATCAATCCATTTTAAATGGAAAAAGTCTTATAATGATTGTCCTAATCACCCATTAACTACCAACAATTAGATTTTCATTAAATCAATCAATCAATCAATCAATAAATCAATCATTCGAAAATAGTTTTTTCAATTAAAATTAATCATTGACATATAAAATTCCCAATTTAAAAATTCAATATTCCCTTTCAATATCTATGAAATCAACGGTTTTTATCAAGTCCATGAATTCACAAATCAATGTTCATTTAAAATATATTCTTCTCAAGAGAAATCATCAAATAATTTAATAAAATAAATTTTCATTTCAAGAAATATTTTCTTAAAATCCAAAAAATAATTTTCAAATCCTTTGAAAAAGTGGGTAATTTAAAAAAAACCATGAATCATTAGAATAAAACATCAAATATTCTCAATTAAATGAAATAAATCGAAATTAAATTTTATATCAATCATGAAATCAAGGATTTAGGTGTATGAGAAATCCTTATGGAACCACCAAATTTTTGTGACATGATCAATCACCCGAAATGATAACATCCAATAGAGAGTTGAAGGTGAGGAATATCGAATAGGAATCCCTTGAATTAAAATCCATTCAATTATGATTCCAATCCATAAAAAACATAAGGATTCACTGCTCTCAAATAAATGGATATTGGAAAATAGTAGGATTCTAAATCAAAGAGATTGCACTAAGTTGATGTAGATTAATCAAACCCAGTAACACGTTGATCTTAAGAGAAAACGGTTGAAAGAGCCAAAATCCACTCTAGAAATCCTCCAAAATTTAAAGGGTCAAAATAGGTTTGATTAAGAGGTGAGTAAAATTTATAAAGTTGTTTTCCTGACACTAATTATAATTATTCAGAGGATTAAAAATCTCATTCCCTTATTTTATAAGATACTAAACATGGTTAGAAGTAATTGTGTTCCTAACCATATTCCATCAATGGGATTATGGAGAGAGAAGCACAATTTAGGCATAGTTTTAGAGAAAAAAAAGTATTATCTATGTACCCATTCCTGATCTACTAAAAAGGATTAATTGGTGGGAAATTCTTTTATAGCTTTCCAAACCATGTTATATTAACTATACATTGACACATGGTTTTAAGGGGATGCCTTTTGGATAGAACTAAAAATATTCCCCCTTAATAAATCTAACACCTAGAAAAAAATTTCATAGTATCAACCACATTTTTTTAACCATCCATTCTCTGATAGTGAAATAGCCCAAGAATTCCAAAAAGATTCCAAAAGTCTCAAAAAATAATCCAACACAATATCCAAACAATGGAACATCAAACCATGGTACAAAAAACCTGAAAAAAAAATGAGATGTTATAATATCCCTACCATAAATTCTTTTTATCTATATAAATCCAATTAATAAGACTCTCTAATAAATTTATGAGACCACTACTCTCTTATCATGGACTGAAGATTCCATGTCTCATGTGAATCAAAACCATGATGCCAATGAAATAAAACCATGGGATGGACTTTTCATGATGAATATTCATCATGGAATGAACAATATGGGATATATGCTCTTTTTCAGATAAATTAGCATCCACATCAAGGTTATACCAGTTCAAAACATGATATGGTTCACATAGATAAATACTGTTTTATGAATCATGAAAAACATTATGAATTAACACCTGCTAAGTTTGAAAATAAAAACTGGAATCCCCCATTTGAATCTACTCAACAACCAAAAATGGTCTCATGTATTTTGAAGAAAACATTCCCTATTTTGAAATCCATATGTCACTCAAATAAGGTGAAACTCTAAAAAAACCAGGTAAACAATTGAAAAATAAAATGGAAGTGGACAATGATCAATATAAGATTTATACTATCTCTGTGCCATCACTGTTCTCTAAAGAACCGACAACATATTTACCATTATCTCTTGGTCCAGAATAGGTCCTACTAGAGAAGCTTCACCATTATCCGACCAATATAATAGAGATTCACTCGATAATCCATAAAATGCATCAAGGGGCTATATTTTGATGGAATATTGAAAAAAAATGTTTCAAAAAAATTAAATATTCCTATGAGGCTATCCCAATCTGCACCAATGACAAGGAAAAGGCACAATGAAGATATCCCATGATTTTCATGGGTCGTTCTTTATAGGTATCCATCAAGAGATGATATTCCATGTGAAAACTAACCAGATATTCCATCACTTCCTAGAGGATTATCTAATAATGAGATGGGAAAATATGATATATTTTATAAATAATAGTAGGAAGAAATCCATGGAATATGATGATCTATTATATATAGAGACTTCCAAGGTCATCTAATTTGGTTATATTCTAAATGTGAATAATGTGAGCTCATTTGGTCAACCGATTAATCACTACCAACATCATATTCTTCGAACCTTGGTTTTGCAATTACCCTACCACAAAATCCATCAAAATATCATCCCATTTCTAAGTCAACATATATAAAGGATGATGAAAACATGAAGGTTTCTAGTGACCATCCTTGACCTAATGATAAATATAACAACAATAATAAAATCATTGATACCGCATCTCATACATGGACATCAGTATCAAATCATCATATCACCAAACATATTTAAGGTTTTGGGGTGTAAAAACCATTGGGAACTGTGGAAATGTAACATCAGTGGTTTTCTCATGGTAAAATATATGAAATTGCTGACGTTGAACAATACGATCCTATCATAAGACAAATTCAAATATCTAATAATCCCACCACCATAAAGATACTACCAAATTACATAGAACTCATCATAAAGATAATGTACTTGATGAATAATCTTGATAAGAGTGGAGGTAAACTGTACACATTCTATAAAAATATTGGTCTCATCCTCCCAAAGTCCCAAATGTATAAAATCAAAGAGAACCATCATATCCAACTCATCTAATTATTTGTTTATATAATGGGATGGATGTTTCCTACTCAAATAATTATCAAAAATATTCCCCCTACCACGTGTGTATGGTATGGAGAAATCAAAATATTATAGTTATTCCATGAATTTCATTTGATAGGGATTAAAATATATTTGGGACAATATATATTAGGCTTTTATGATAATAATAAATTGTATTATTTTCCAATAAAGTAATTCCACCAAATCTTAAGATAATAAATCACAAATAGTTTCTCAAGGCTATGGGTATGATAATTTTTCTCATGTTACCTAAGATATTGGGAACCATATGTCACCACATGATCAACCTGTATTAAAAAACAACATAATACTAAAACAGATGCACCAAAAAATACAGCATAACACTACCTAGATTTTAGAAGAGTTAAAACCATGGAAAAATCAAAAGGTACTTCAATTCATTAAAATAAATATGAAATTTCATATTACATAATCACTTCAATTTTTTTTCACATAGAGTTGTAATTAGAGAATCAAAATTTGAGAAATATTTAATGGATTGGTATTAAATTCCCATTAATACAAAAAGTATTGAATCTCAAAATAACTTCATGATTGTTCCCATGTCATGAATCCTTCATGTTATCAATATTGATTAAAATATCATGTTTTTAGATCACACAGACCAATAAATTTAATTTTCGAATCCATAAATTAAAATTTGATAGATTGTAATAAATTTATTGATCTATAAAAACTTTTAGAAGTACTTATAGATGATTCCCATGATTTTCCTCTAGTTTAGAGTAAATCATGATTTCATCCAAAAATAACACCGTGAATGAATTAAGATACTCATCAAATATCCTATTCCTATATTCCATAAAAATCATTTGAGAATTAGTTAGACTAGATTGAATAACATGGTACTAATATGGACATATATCCACTAGAAAACACTATTTAGTGAATCATAATATTTTGGTTAATAGTTAGTGACAAAAAAACTAATATCAACAATGAAAAACTATATCACCCCTTTGAACTGATTAAATAAATCATTAATATGTTTTAATAAATACATGTTATTTATCGTAAAATAATTGAGTTTTTTGTTAATAAATTAAAATGTTAGGGGTTCCATTTTATTTATCCGCAAAGGTCATCAGTGTTTCCTAAAGAAACACACTTGGAGAAATAAATAATTTATCAAAAAAATAATCAATCTAAGTCTTTAAATCTGTTAAATAAACCGTTTTTATATGGTATGTGGGAATAATGATAGGCTGGGTACATAGTTCTAAATAAATAGAACAATCCAACTCCTTTTCTGATGGAAAATAATAAATGTTAGACAGAAACACATTAGTAAACCTTATGAATATAGGAGGAATATAAAAACTCAATGGTTAATTCTATAAGACTAAATAAAACACACATATCATCATACCCTACTCTAATAGAGTTGGTCTAGCATTACTTGACCATGGGTCCCATTTTCCCTATAAAACATTCCACACCCCATTCAGGGAAGCAAAGGAGACTCATTGAAGATAACAATCAATATGTTATTTATGATTAATCTTCTAGTATAACCCAAAAATTAAAATTTTGGGTTTTACATTAATAAATAAAGAATACTAGAGTATCTTATTCTCTGATAAAGATAAGGCATAATTAGGGAATCTGAGAACCTTCCCTATGTTCTATTAGAGGTCCATAGAAATATCCCTCATATACGATAAAACATTTATATAATCATTTAAAATATTAAAAGTGTGGTTAAATATAAAATAATTTAATGGAATCATATCAAAAATAAAAGTAACTAAAAATGAAGCTATAATGGTGATACATATCATTATCACTAGACCCTCATCAGCTTCCTCTAGAGACTCATCCACTATGTGGATATGCATCATCCCCCATTGTTCATGAAGCATATGAATGCAACATAGTTACTTTTGGTGCAAACAATCCTATACCACTACACGTGAAAAAAAGACAGTAGAGAAGTTTCTTAGGTAGCGTAAAAGATCTCACATACCATAAATATATGTTTCCTCTGTACAAAACCACATAAATTGTCTTATCTCAAAACATTGAGAGAAATTAACTACGATATTTCTTAAGACTGTAAAATGTTTGGATAAATCTTATTTTCATGATTCACCATGAGACTCAACTTATTTACTCTTTGATTTAATGTAAATAAATTAACTTATACTTAGATCAAGAGAAAATCACACTACCTATAGAGTACCAACCAGTTCACGCTGATATAGGAATAATTTTTATAGAATATTATTATAAGAGATATATTCAACATCAAAACTGAAGATTTTATATCATATTGAAGAACCATGTTATATATTCATGACTTTATACCCTCATTCAATACAACCAAATGAGAAAACCAAAAAAATCAATAATGTGGTTTACATACCAATTCACAGTTCTATTTCTTTGTTGTAGGTTGAGAAATTATATATACTTTTCCAAAACCATCAAATCTAGATAGTTTTGTTCCACGAAAAGTGTTCTAATGTCTTTCCAATCCAATAATTCATTTTTCTTTTCCATAAACATAAAATCTCACCACATCGTGCTAGGACATTCATGTTCAAAGGTTACACAACACACCCATTTTGAATCAGATATTTATAAGAACTAAAAATGCATCTCAGTATCAATAATTGTAAATCTAGTGGTTTATTCCAAAGAAACTTTTAAACACGATCTCTTGTTTCATCCCTTAAATTTTCCTCTATTAGTTCCTGATTGGGAACATGTGTGGTTACCTTCCCAAATCATATATGGCATGCACTACTAACTCAATGAGGTTTTATTAAACTAGAAGATTAAATTTACATGGTTCATTTCCAAATTCTTCTTATGTTCTATTTGTAAGGTTGGAATTTACAAATTTACACAAGATTGGGGTGAATTGTGTCTTTTCATAATCCTTCATATTTATGCCTTCTAACAATAAATAAATTTTAAAGAGATAAGAAGTGTTTATCTTCCAAATCATAGAATGAGTGGAGTATAAACATAAAGGAAACAAAACACAACATTTTATAGTGTCTTGGGGCATAGAAATCCACTAGTCTGCTCCACTAGTAACTCTCTCTATGAGTTTGGTGAATTTCACTATTTGGGTTCTCACATCATAAAACCAATTCACAACTGAGTGTAGGAAGTTGACACCATTACAAATAATTCTTAAAACATAGCCTTATAGTTCCTTAACAGAGAACTGAAAAACCATATCTTATATCAAGAAGATGATACTTTAAAGATAGAATATAGATTAGTTTTATGAAATATATTGATCTTTATAGTTGCAACAACAACTGATAGAAAATTGTTCTTCTTCTCCAGAAAATATAAACCTCATGAGAGATAAAAATCATAAGAGTTTATCATCATAAAATGAACTTCGATCAAAAACAACAAAAAAAATGAGTGAAATTGCAGTAGAACAATCAATACGTATATCACCCCAGAGTAGAACTCTTTTTAAGATTGATCATTCAATGCAGCACTCGAAAAAATATTCTAAAAAATGGTGATTATTTTTTGAAGGAATGCTTTGCAGATAAATAGACAATGGTTTGAATTGATATTTTAGAACCAAATAAATATCCTAAATTTTCATGAAATCTCAAAATTGAATTTACCAGGATAGTTGTAACCTCTAATAATAATTGGAGAAATACTCTCTAAAAAACTCATTTCTTTGAAAAGATAAAAACCATCCTTGAATCAGTATTTAAATATGACATGACACTTTTCAAAATCATTAATCGAAGACACAACTTTAGGAAATCCTTCCCTTAGGAACTCAATAATTAATTGAGTATATAGCATAGGGTTGAACATGCAACATAGAGTTTCCTTGCATAGTGTAGGGTGCCTTTGCATAGAGTAAGGTTCCTTTGTGTACCGTAAGGTTCCTTTGCATAGTGATGTGTTACATTTTGTAGTGTATGGATGATGATATATACTTTAATCCTAGTCAGCATAAAATCTTGAATTAGCATTGATTAATTATATACTCAAATTCTTGGATGTATGGTATGAACGGTAATTCTAGATTCCAACATAGGATTTCAAATCCATACCAATGTCAATCCAAACTGTAATCATTTCAACGTAATATAAGGTGGATACCATACATAAAAGTCTTCATTTTAGTGTAATGTATGGATGAAAATAGTTGTTCTTGAATTATTCTTGAAGTATAAATATTATCATAATTGAATATAAAATCTTGTACATTTACACAACAAAACATCATTAGAAAACAATAAAGGGTATTTGGGAGTATCAAAAGAATCATTAATTATGGTGTATTGTAAAGAAAAAATGTGCCCAACAATCTCCCCATATTTTATGATCATAAAACCCATTTTAAATCATTGAAAAAATTAAAGAAATTATAAATTTTTTAAAAACATACAGATAAGGAAAAAACATTTCGATTTAATAGAATTATTTCTTTAATGAAGAAAAATGTAGTGGTTAATAAGGATTATCCATGGAAACTCCCAATTCTCACCCTTTTTGTGATTTAAAAAATATGATGAAAAATAAGGAATAAATATAATCCATAGTAAATATTTTTCTTAACTAAGTGAAAAGTTATAATAATCCATAGATGAAAAAAATCTATGTTTGGAAATAATTAATTGAAATAAGGTAACGATAAATAAAATTACAAATAAATGAAGTAAATTAAAATAGAAATTAAAATGTTTTTAAAAGGATTAAAATAAAATCTAGAATCTATTTTAGTCTTCAAAATGAGTGTTCATAAAGCTCAGTTTTAGCAGGAATAGAGGGATCTTTTGGTTGATGAAAGGCTTTGACTGCACTGCTAAGATCTAACAACTTCTACAACAAACTTTGGAAATGATTATTGAAAAATTCTATCCAATTCTATAGTATCTTCTTAGAGTCAACCCAAATATTCAAGATCTCCACTATGTTGATCTTGATTAATGAATTTACTTCTCAGTCATACTGAATAAAATAAATTAACTTGTCTCTAAGATAATTAATCACTAGTCCCAACCAACATTCATTGGAAGTCAACTGACTAACCAGATGATTTTTATTGTCCAACAATACACTCGAGGGAATTCTATCACACTAAAGAGTGTGAATCATATCATTAAAGTCATTTAACACAATATTAATTTCTTTATATTTCCTAAGGAATTCTGGTGTGGTATATTGAGAAGATTAAATATAACTTTCCTTCAGATATTGTAATTCCATTCCAATCATAACATTGAAATCATAAAAATATATCTTCATGACATAGTCATCCTTTAAAGTTGAAAATTCCTTATATATTTTGGAAATAAACTCTTTAAAATCTCCAACAGAGATAATATTTTCATTGAACTCTTTCAAATTAAGTTTCAAAGTTTCATACTATCATCTTAAAACAGAAACAGATCCATAGTTTTCAAACATATAGTTTTATCCTCTAGTTATTCTCTTAAGAATGAATATTGAAATTTCAGTAGTTGACTATTTATTGTCTGACCATTAATCTCAGAGTGAGAAGTTTCATGAGACTCCTTTAATCCTTAATTGATCCCAACAATAACTAGACTTGACTAACCAAATCCTTATGATATTCTACTTAATGGAGAACCAACCTCAAAATGAGAACCAAGAACATTATATGTTCTAACATCAGGGATCTCTACCCTGGGAAGTTCTTGAAGATGAGCCTCCTTATAAAGATGCTCGATTTTATGAGGTTTTATGCCTAGTTGCTTCAACTTCATCTTGTAAAGCGATATTCACATCACGAATAGTAGATTCGACTACTATTTATGGAACATGAACTGGAACTCTTATTATTTTTTGAATAAGAGTGTCCCATGGCCAATATGTTTCTTCATCTTTGGGCCTAGCATGAATAGAACCGATGGAGGGGATTGACCTCTGCCCCTTTAGCACTGGACAATAGCATTAGTTATTCCTCTGCACCAACTGGCCTCAAACTATTGCTAGAGTTTCTCTAGAAAAATTCTAACTTTTTCACGGTTCTAGCATTATTCCTTTTTCTATGATGAAAGTTATTTTGATATAACATATTTACTATCTTGACCAGATATCTCAAATGAAAAAATAATCCTTCTATGAGGATAATAACCCATATTAGATTCATCCTTAAAATAATGATTGAGATACTGAATCATAAACCAGAATAAATTAAACATGATATGGTTTAATAAAAAAATATGATAAACATATTAGGATAGAGAACTTTTATAGATTAGCAGTCCTTAGTAAAATTTCTAACTGGATAAATTTCATCAAAACTCAGTGATCAAGTGTTAAATCCTTCATTAACAACTTTTTGAAAACTCATGTCAGAAAAAGAGAAAATATGATATCTTCAATAGTATAATAATCATTACCTTTGTTCCTCATGTCGTACAAAAACTCCCCCTCATGGGAATATGTAAATCAACCATTTTAATAGAGGTCATTAAAAATTCATGATTATTAATTTTTGAAATAATAGAGTCTTTCTTAAAACCAAAAATAATTGTATAATTTTGATATAACTCCTCTACTTAGATCTCATAGACCATTGGTGTATTTTCTTCCCCAAAGGAAAAAACTAAGCCTTGAAAAACATTTCTTCTTTAAACAATAAATTTGGGGACTCTAAATATCCAATGTCAATTATCTTACTATGAAAATGGTTACCCAATTTTATTGAAGCATACATACAATTATTGATTTCATCATCAACTGATCTTTTTGATGATTCCATCACTCAAGGTTAGAAAACAGAAAAGTTGAAGGGTTTATGTTTTTTTGTATTTGGGATATGAAAGAGAGAGATAAACTTTTTATGTTTGAAAGGATGTGTAGAAGTGAGTAAGATAATCAGGAGAAGGTAAATGGTTTCTCACACCGATTGAGGGTTGTAAAAATAAATAAAAAAGATAAAATTGATAAATAAAATGAAATTCCCCCAGATAGAAATAAACAAAAAAAATAAAAAAAATATCATAATTTATGGGAAAAATAATGATACTAATAAAAATACTTTATTTAAAAATAAATTAACCTTAATCCCCCTAAATAAAATCAAAACTAGCACTGGGAAGAGTTTTAGTAAAAATATCAATGAATTGATATTATGTTTTAAGAAATTACTGTGATATATCCTTTTTAAGATCATGATCTCTTATAAAATGAAATTTTATATCAACGTGTTTAGTCCTAGATTGACTTATATGATTTTTAGAGAAATTAATAGCACTAGTATTATCAAGTAAACTAGGAGTACTATTAAAATTGAGTCTAAAGTCCAACAGAGTATTTTCCTTCCACAATAATTGGGCACAACAACTACCAACATATTATTATTCTGCTTTAGTTGTTGACAGAGTAATAATGTGTTGTTTTTTAATAGACCACAAGATTAAATATTTTACAAATAAGTGATAAGTTCTTCAAGTACTTTTTATATCTAATCTACAACCTCCCAATTCAGAATCTGAATATGAAATTAAATTAAAATTAGATGTTTTAGTGTAAAGAAGAGATTGAATAATAGTTCCTTATAAATATCTAAAAATTCTTTTCATAGCAGAAAGATGAGATTCTTTTGGATTTTATTGAAATATAGAAAAAGACATACTAGATACATATTCATTGTCCTGATAGTAGTAATATATATCAACCTACAGATCATACCTCTTTAAAACTTGTTTTCAATCGATTTTCCAGCTTCATCCATGTCCATCTTTATATTGGTACACATAATAGTTGTATATGTTTGTTGTTTTCATGTCCAAAATTCTTTAGTAAATTAATAAAATATTTTCATTGATTTAAAACATTTCCAAAATATTTTTGATTAATTTGAAATCCTAATATGAAATCCAGTTCTCCCATCATACTCAATTTGGATTCATTTTGTATATGTTTAGAAAAATCATGAAAAATATTTTGATCAGAAGAACAAAAAGTAACATCATCAACATAAATTTGTACTTAAAAAACAATAGAAAACACTATCTTCTTAAAAATAGTTGGATCTATCAAACCAATAGTAAATTCATTTTCAAAATAAAAGAACTTAATCTCTTGTACCAGGATTTTGGTTCTTTTTTAAGGCCATAAAGAGCATTATTATGTTTAAAAAGAAATATAATTTTTGATGATTTTCAAAATTCAGAGGTTTCTCAATCTAAACATCCTATATTAAATAACCATTTAAAAAGGAATAATTAACATCCATCTTATATAATTTAAAATTCATATGAGATTTATAAGCTAACAGAGTTCTAATATCTTTTATTCTAGCTACAAGGGAAAATTTCTCATCATAATTCGTTCATTCCTATTGATTATAACCTTTGGATACTAATATAGATTTATTAATAGTGATGATACCTGGATGATCCATTTTTTCTTTATGAAAACCCATTTGGTCCCTATAACTAGATAGTTAGTTGTTCTCTTAACATATTTCCAAACTTCATTCTTTTAAATTTGTTTAACTCTACCTTCATAGCTAGCATCCCACTCTATTATTCTAAGGATTCTTCTATAGTCTTAGGTTATAATCTAGGATAGAATGGAAGAAATTTGGACTATATTTCCTACATTTATTCTAGTTCATAAAACTTTATCTAGGACTCCTATAATAGTTTTATAAGGATGGTTTTTTATGGTTCTAGACAATCTAGGCAGAACACTTCTAGGTTCTTCAGTTTCATGTTTTTTTAAAGTTGAACAATTTTAATTTATATCAATTTCAAAATTATTATAAGGGTTTCAAGTTTCATGTAATAATAAGAGTTAGTGAATTTATTAGTTTGATCATTTCCTTTAATGAAGGGGTCAGTCTCATCAAACTTCACATGAACAGATTTCTCAATAATCCATGAATTTTTATTGAACACTCTACAAGGTATTGAGGTAACAGAATATCACAAAAATATTCCTTCAAGATATTTTGGATTAAATATACCAATATTTTTTTCGGTGTTTAGGATATAAACCTTGTAACCAAAAAACATTAAAGTACATTACTTTAGTCTAACAATTATTCCAATGTTCATAAGGTGTCTTTTTGAAAATATGCCTAATCAAAACACTATTCATAATATAGAAGGTTGTTCTCACAACATCTTCCCAATAATAGGATGGAAGACAATATTAGTTTAGCATACTACTATATATTTCTTGAATAATTATATTTCTCCTTTCAACAATTCCATTTGGTTGAGCTGTTATTGGTGTAGAGAACGTGTGTTTAATACCTAGATTTAAGAAATAATAATTGAATTCTTTATTCTCAAATTCTCCACCATGATCAATTATTAATGAAATTATTTTAGAATAATTTTAATTTTGAATAGGAAAAAAAATATCAAACACATCACAAACCTCACTCAAAATATTAAGAGAATAAACCCAAGATAATATAGAATAATCATTAATTAAAACATAAATATATGATTTGATAGCCAAACTTGCTACACATGATGGTCCAAAAAACTATATGTATAAGTTCTAAAGGTTATGATGTAGAAATTTTGTTAATAGATTTGAAGGAAGATTTATATTGCTTTTCAATTTTGAATACATCACAAAATCTGTCACTATCAATCTTAAGACAAGGTAAGTAAAAAAATTATCTATTTTTTAGACAATATATGTAATTCATAAATATTATATTGTCCATCTCTTATATTAAAAATCCACAATTCATTATTCTTAGCAGATAAATAGTTCATTTTTTATTTTCACAGGGAATGTCAGTGCAATGTACAATAATTGTCAGTTCTAGGTTCTCTGAACATTATTATTTTATCTCTAAAAACAGAACAAGAATTGTCACAAAAATCAACATAAAAACCATAAACACACTGTTTATAAATACTTATTAGATTGTAACTTAGTCCTTTCACATAATTTACTTTATTTATAGATATGGTCTTTGGATCTCCAATGGTTCAAACATCAACTATCATTCGTTTGGTATTATCACAAAAAGTGATATATCCTCCATCTATTTGAGTCGATGTGTGAAACGTTTATGGATCTCCACTCATGGGTCTTGAAAAAAACTATCTATATACAATATAGCATCTCCATTTCTGTGGCCCCTTTCCTACCAAAATAATTAAACAATTGTTTGTTTTAGTGCCCACAGTTTCTTGGCTCTAGCAGTTTTATCTATAAGAGATCTGGGTATCCATACTTTCCTTGTTTTCCCATTAGTAGTATTATTAGCTTCAACTAAACTATTAAAAATGAATATTCTTTTAATTCAACTATTCTGGGGATATTTCAAAATACAGTTTTTTGTTACATGTCCTCATATTCCATAGTAATAAAATATTCTAATTTTTGAGTTGGGAAAAATGTAATTCATATATAGTTTTGATTTTTAACCCTTACTACCTACACCAAACCATTCTCATTTAAAAGCATTCTTACCAAGAATCTCATTTAGGATGTTTTATCATTTTGTAAAAATAAGAGCAACACTCTTATATGTTTCTAGGTCATATTGTATTTCTTTAATTTAATTCTCATGATCAAACTTGTTTGTATTAGTTGAGTGAAATTTATCAATTTTCTCCTGATGTTGTTTAATTAAAGTTTCTCTTTCACTTAAAAAAACATTATGCATGTTTTTTGAATATATATGTTTCTTCAGTAAAGAATCATATTTCTCCTCTAGCATTGAATAATAAGCAGATAATTTATCACTTAAATATCTAGTATCATAATTAGAGTTAGATGAATAATAGTTTTTTACCTAGTCATCTTTATCCATGACGAACATATTTTCTTTCAGATTTGATTATTCCTTTTTTGAATCATATTTTTTTGAGCTTCAGGATTCTTTAGAAATATTCCACGTTGCCTTTATTTCCATTTTTCCATTCTGTTCATTATCTTCATTATTATGATGTTACTTATCTAGATTCTTCTTTCACCTTTTATCTAGGGAAAATAAGGTCTTATATGAACAAATTTCTTGCATTCAAAGTATCAGACTTCCCTAGAGTCTTTCTCATCCCTTTTTATGGGATGTCTGAATCATATTTTCTTATTATAAAACAATATAAACTTTCTAACAAATTCATACAATTATATTTCAGAATCAGATGTATCTAAATTCTTTTCTCATATGACTTCTTGATTTTCTTTATTCTAAGATGTAAGATTTAGAGCAATATTATCATTTTTAACTAAGGCTTTATGATCTTCAGATTCATCTTTCATTTTAGATTCATACATCATCATTTTCCCAATCAATTATCACATTCTCATATTTTTGACAGGTGATTATTGTCAAATTGTAGCTAATATATGATTCAATTTAGTAGTATGTATTCTCAGTACTTTCAAATATTGATCATCTTGATGGATATCATGACAAAAATATATAATATTATCAACTATTTCTACAATCCTTCCATTCATTTGTATAATGCTCCCTCCATCAAACATTCTAAAGGTGCCAACATCAGCTTTGATGTTTCATATCACATATTTCATACAATATCTATTCCTTTGTAGGAAAATGAAATAATTTTCCACATTCCATATATAATATGTCATTTCAAAACTCTATTGTTCTCATCGGGTCCTAAACTACAAATACATTCATTCATGGATTTTGAATTCATTTCACAGTCAGCTTCAGTTGCATCATCCCATGTTTTTTGTTTCCCAAGAATCTGATATGGGGTTAGGATTTTTGAATAAAATCTATATCAATTATTTTTAAGATATATGATCATACTTTAATTCCAATATCCATTATTTTCACCATTAAAATAAGGTGTACAGTCCATTGACATTCCTCCTCTAGGATCAGCCATTTTCATCTTTGTATAGACCTTTCAACTATTAGCTTTCTATAAATTTATCAAAAAATTAACCCTATGATACCAATTTTTAGGTCAAAATATACAAATATACATAATAGGGGGTGAATTATGTCTTTTCAAAATCCTTCACAATTCTTCCTTTTAATATCAACAATGATATAAGTTGATATGCAGGGTTTATCTTCTGAATCAAAGAATGGGAAGTGGATAAAAAGAATGAAAAAACATAGCCTTTATAGTGGTTCAGGGCACAAAAAAACCCTAGTCCACTCCTCCAATAAATGTCTATGCGAGTTTGGTGAATTTCACTATTCAATTCCTCATATCATAAGACCAATTCACAACTGAGTGCACAGAGTTGACACCTTTGTAAATAAGGCCAAAAACATATCCTTTTGGTTTTTTAATAGAGAACCAAAAAACCATAGCTTATATTGACAAGATGATACTCTAAAGAATCAATATAGATTTATTTAATAAAGTAGATTTATCTTCCTAGTTGTAGAAGAAACTAAAAATAAAGGGATCCTATTCTCCAGAAAAGATAAGATTCCAAAGATAGCACAATCTAAAGATATTCTCATCGAAAAATGATCTTTAATCGAAAACCAAAACAAAAAATAGTAGTGAACCTACTGTATAACAATGAATAAGTATATAAACAAATAGTACCACACTTTTTAATACTAATTGTTCTTTGTAGCACTCAACAAAAAGTTCTCAAAAATGAATCTTATTTTCTAAATGAATGGTCAACAAAAAAGTATCCAATGATTTTCATTGATATTTTAGATCCAAATAAATATAAAGAATTATCATGAAATCTCATAATATAATTTACCAGGAGGGTCGTAACCTGTCATAATAATAAGATCAATAATCTCCGAAAAACTCGGTTCTTTGAAAAGTTAAAAACAATCCTTGAATCAGTATTTAAATACGACATGGATGTTGCAGAAATCACGGATAAAATACATGGATTATTGAAATTTTTCTATTAAGAACACAATAAATAATTGTGTAAGTAGTGTGGGATTTACCACATGTCATAGGTTTCCTTTGTGTAGTGTAGGGTTCTTTTTCATAGTGTAGGGTTCCATTGCATAGTGTTTGGTTTCTTTGGGTTGCATAGGGTTTCTTTGCATAGTGTAGGGATGATGATCCATATGTTCATCCTTGTCATCATAATATTCAAAAAGTAGCATTGATTAACCATATGTTAAAATTCCATAATGTAGGGTATCATCAGTAATTCAAGATTCCAATGTAGTATTTCTAATCCATACACGTGTCAATCCAAATCACAGACATTTCAATGTAACATAGGGTTGATACCATACATAAAATTTATCCTTTCAGCGTAATGTAGGGATTGAAATAGTGTTTCCATAATAATTCCCAAAACATTAAACTCTTTATAATAGAATATAAAATCCTACACATTTAATCATCAAAACATCAATAGAAAAAAACAAAGGGTGTTTTTATCATCACAAGCATCATTAATTATAGATTATTGTAAATTCAAAATATTCAAAATATTATTAAAAAAATTCTTGGTGGAATGGTACTACAAAAAATAAATAGGCAACACAAAAACATTATCAAAGATACACATATCATCAATTCAATAAATAGGTACAACTATTTCATATCCATCAGATAGAATTCAATTTTACTGTATTTATAATTACTCAAATTATGATTAATGAAAGAATAAAATAAATTTATTTATTCATCAAAGATACCTTTCCCCAACACCCATAGTGGATCAAGACCTGCAATGATGAGAGCTAGCCAAGTAATCACTTGTAATCTATACCTTATGTCTTGAAAATAAAACATACTATATACTAAGGCATCCCAAACTGCATAATAAAATCAAGAAAATATTATCAAACTATCATTGATTCCATTTTGTAATAAACCTACCTAAATACCCTTGTACAGCAGTATATGATATGATGATAATACAACCTTAATGACATTAATTATCCCCATGTGATGGAGAATTTCATATGTAATCAACAAAGTTTCAAGGGAAATGATTTCTCCATAAGAACAATCAATTTATAAATAAAAATGGATTATAATACAATGAAAAATCAGTATTCCACACACTCATCAAAAAACAAATAAACACCACAAGCAGACATATAAGGATCTTAAAGGTATATACTATTATATAAGACATGATATCCATCAATAAAAAAGTACCAAATTCTCTATGACATGTGATGATCGTAGCTCATTTAGTCCCTACAATCACTAAATGTCCTACTAGTCATGTACACCCATAACCTCTATGTGTAACTTTTCATTTCCTAGTGCTCATATAATATAGTACACAAATTCGAGAAGGAAGAGGTAGGGTGTGAGAAAACAATATCCCCATATGATTTCAAAAAATTCTATATTGGTAATTTATTGAAAAAAATCATTTATGCTTTAATATAAATAAATATGAACATGATAAATCATTTACCCAATTTTGATCAAAGATATTTTACAGTCAAATATATGAAAAATATATTAAAAAATAAGCTTAAATGAACATTTATATAAACTATAAGTCCATGAAGAAATCAGTTCCTCAAACATTTAAATTCAACAATCCAATCACAACAAATCACTGTTATAATATTCAAATATATTCATTATTTCATAGCTCTAGGACCCTTAGACAACCAATTTAATCCATCATGGATGAAACTGTGCACAATTCCATGAGGCTTAGGATATTAGGATAAAATCAATTAATAGATCATTAGGTACAATTAAGATAAATTTTGTTTATTTAGAGTTCTCATCATTAATGCAATGCTATGGGGTCTGATTCATAGCATTCCTATCCAAATCAACCGCTAACTACTTAGTATCACATGTGTTTTATATATATAAATAAATCAATCATTGTGAAATAATTCTTTTAGATTCATATAATCATTCATAGTTCAAATACCCAATTTCATGTTCAATATTCCATTACAATTTCAAGACCAAATCATAGGTTTTTATCAAGTTCATGACTTTCAGAATAAACTATCATTTATAGAATCTTTTCTCAAGAATCATTATAAAATATTTTCATCAAATCACATTTTATTTTAAGAAATATTTTTCTCAAAATCCACCCAAATTTTTCGAATACATTAAAACATGGTTTAACTTTACAAAATCAGGATTATTTGAATTTAAACAACAATTATCTTCAATTTATGGTAATAAATTGAAATAAATTTCAAATCAAGAATGAAATTAACGTTTCAAGAGTTGGAAAAATCATTACAGAACCCCCTAAATTTTTTTAAAAGATAAATAAATCAACTACAATGTGAATCATAAACAGAGATTCTAAAACAAGGATTATTAAAGAGGAATCCATAGAATTTAAATCCATCACATCAAGATTCCAATCTGACAATGATATAATGATTCACCATTATAAAGGACCAAAAGGGAATAAATGTGGAGTATTTCTAATAAATATTAATCTTAACAGAGAGATAGCAATGACATCTATTAAAACATAAATTTTAGTTGAAAAGTGTTAAAGGATCCACAATCCTCTAAAGAGATCCTTGAAAATCCAATGGGTCAATATAGGTTGAATTTTGAGGTTATTCTAATTTATAATGGGTGTTTTTGGATTTAAATTAAAAAATTTATAGGATTAGAAATACCCTAACATTGTTTGATGTGTTAGGAAACATAGTTAGAGGTAACCAAATACCTAACTATGAAAACTCATAAGGATTCTAGAGAGAGATGCATGGTTTTTCTACATGGTTGGGAAAACCTTGAACTAACCATGAACTCTCTATTGGGATATTGTAAAAACGGTTCACAATTTAACTAAATGGTTTGAAAACCATGAGCCTGCCATGCTCTCCACATAGTCCCTTTCCACATAGAATTAGGTGGAGGCTGCATGGTTTTAACTAACCGTTCACCACCTCTGTAACTCCAATACATAGAATATAGTTTCGTAAGATGACATTCACGGCTTTCTCTAATAATTCCCCAAATAATAATATGTCCTGAATGTCCCAAAAAGTTTGAAAATTTAAAAAAACCACCAAACAAGACCCAAATAATGGAAAATCAAAATAAGGGATACAAATACATAAAAACTAGTAACGCGATGTTATAATATATCCAGTGTGCAATGACCCCAAACATTTTGGTCCTTAGATTGTGTTATTATATTGAGATTATATGTATAACTATGTGAATTGACATATGGGTTTTTGGATAATCTGAGTTAGCATTGAAGAATGTATGTAATGTTTTTATTTTAACACTAGATCTTGAAAGGGTGTCCAGGGGTTCTATAGTTAATGTCCGAATGAAATTTATTTACTACTAGATATTTTTTTGATATAAATATGTAGATATACCTATGAAAACCAGAGTTTTTTTTGAATATTTAATTTATTAAATCAACAATTTCATATGTTTAATTGAAATAAATGTTATCAATTCCAAGAGTTTTATAGTTGAACTCATGGTGTTATAGATTGAACAAATAGTGTCATTGTTGAACCAAAAATATCATATAATGACATTAAGTTTCCATAGGATATAACATCATAGGATTGATTTATCTTATTTATATGATGGTTTAATTTGATTTTATAGTATATTATATTGATTAATAATCAATATTTTTTTAATAATTGATTTGGAAACCAGACTACGAGAACACAGTGGTAAAAGAAATGTCTCCAGAAACTCATTCACAAATATAAATGTCATATCTAAAAAAATTATCATTATTGGGAAAAAATGGTTGAAAGTATATCAACATACGTCTATTATAATAGAAATTCTAACCCCTTGAGTCATACATCAGGCTATAAGATAAAAAATTCAATAAAAATTATCTCTTAAAGGATTTTACATATTCCCTCGCTTGATTTCACTGGTGAGCATAAATTGAAATTTTACGGACAAATTTTTTAAGGGGTAGGTTGTAATAACCTAGATTTAACTATGCATATTATTTCTCCAAGTTAATTATTTTATTCATTATAATGAATATAAACATGAGTGGAAAATATATGATAAAATATATGAATCAAATTGAATATAATTTATACACTCATAATGGAATAATACAAAAATAGTATTTGAGACCATTATTACACATGATATATCATTATATACCATTGATCATTAAATAAATCATATTTTCATAAAATAAATGGTGTATGTAAAATAATAATATTTTTATTACTATAAAACCCCCATGATTAACTCCTTCCCTGGGAAGCACTATTAATAGAACTAAGACTATAATGATAAATATTTTTATAAATAGATAATTTTTTTCTGACATCCTAATGGAATGAGAAGTGTAATTTTGGAAGTTATAATTAAATGGATTTATATACTTTAATCATTGTTATATGACCATTATTTTATTTTTTAAAAGGTTATGTAGCTGTTGGGTATACTAATATTAAAAAGATACATGTTTGGAAATATTGGAATGTAGTTATTAAAAATACATTTAGAAAGATGATAAAAAAATTAATTTTCATTATAAATAAATTATTTGAAATAAAAATAATTTTTTATAGAATAAAAAGCTACACATTTTTTTATGAAAATAATTTTTATTCTAATGAAATTATTATTTTGATATATGCCTTTTTGAAAAATTTATTACATTAAAATAATGATTTTAATAAAATATATTGACAAATTAAAATTATTTTTTAGTAAAATAAGTAAACCACATCGAAGAAATAATAATTCTATTATAATTAATAATAGTTTATTGATTCATGGACAATAAATTTTTTCATATAAATAATTATTTTTATTAGAATGTTAAATTTATCATATTTATAGTATGAAATTTAATTAAATACAATAAGAATATACATAAAAAATGAATTAAAATGCATCTAAAAATTATGACATGATGAATAATAAAAATCTATTAAATTTTATATTAAAAATATATTATTTTTTGACTTTTTTAAATATTAAGAAATTTAAATTGAAGATAAATTTTAATCACTTTCATAAAATGAATATAATAAAATGGATTTCATATTCTATTTATCCGTGTAAAAATTAAGAAATGTGATCATTTTCATTTTTTGGAAAGAAAAAAAGTCAATGATGTAAAATTTCATTTCCATTTTAAATGATTTAATGTGATAAATAATTTAAGTAATATATAAAATAGAGGAAATAATTCCATACAATTTTACTTAAATGTATATACGGTAGATTTATAATCCTCATCAGAGCCTTGAGAAGCATTCTTCATCAAGGTGGGTATATTTTTCATACATAGAGGTATGGGAATATTGAATTTGATATTATTACTTCAATGAGAGACCAGGTGAAGGGGATGGTCATTTTTTCAAACCTTTGTTCTTTGGCATTGGATTTTATTAGAAATGTTCATGGGGATTTCCTTGAATTGCATCACTTTTATCAGGCATAACTATATTTTTACTTCCTCTTTATTGAATAAAAAACTTGAATTATCATTCATATATTATTATCAAAAAAACACATTTTATTGACATGTTTGGAGTGAAATACAATGAAAAAATATTTTTCTTACACAAATATTAACAGTTAGTGGTGAAAATGGCACTTCTTCCCACTTGTAAAACAAATCCTTTAATACCCTTTCTAGACCACACTGAAAATAATAATTAATACATATACTCTACCATATTTTATTCCCTAAGTAATCACCTTTATTTTTTTCATCCCCATGTCTCAATAGGATCTCCTAAATCCATTGAAACAAATATGGCTTCTAATAGAAGATAAAATTATTCCATTATAATTAACGACTTGTAATACTTATATTTAATTCATTCATCTTGGTATTTTCAATTATAATTAATAAAATTGATAAGATATAAATAATACCATTTTACTTATATAATAATGATATTTTAGATAAATCACTTCATATACAAACTCATCCATTGAAAATAATATGTCCTTATTTTGGTTGGTTTAGCCACCGACATGGATGATGATATAATGTTTTATCATGGATTGTTAAGAAATCACAATCACTGGTAAGATATGAAATTAATAAGTAAATAATGTCCGTGCCTTTATTTAGTGGTCACATTAAAAAGTAATCAATTATTTATATAAGCACTCATGTTTGTCAAAAATTATTGAAGGAATATTATTGAAGATTTTATCTTTATAAAAAATTATAAATTTATAAATCATTATTTAAATACGATTCTAGTAACATCCCTATTTTTAATATTATGAATACATGAAAAAATAATGATGACTGAGACATCTATTCAAAAAATAGAAAAGGAAATGTTGAAACTATTTATAGCAAATGATCACAATAAACTAAATATAAATAATAACTTTGTATCAAGTGAATAAAAAATATTAATATAAATGGAAATAAATATTAACAAGCATATTATATATATTATTAATTAACCTAGTATTATTATTTTTTATTATGTTAGATAAAATTCTATTAATATGGAATCTAGGGAATGGGTTTTTTTTAACTCAATCTACTTTCATTAAGTCATAAAAATATTTTAATATATTATTATATATTTTCTTCTAGAAAGAAGATCAGGATCCGGCGTGAGATGGTCCTCAAAATTAATATATAAAATAAAAAAGTATGGAGTCAGGCATACAAGGGGTTATTACCTAAGCGAGTGTGAAACACACCACATATATCTGCATCCAACACTAGAGCACAATAATCAGGGGTCGTGAAAGACCACATCATATCAAGATTAAGTATAACCTTTTTTCCAGTGTATCATCAACCAGATTGGACTCCTGATACACATGATAAACAAACATCTTTATTTGATTGGTTTATCATAGGCATTCAAACCACTTAGGCGGCACACACCGAGGTACATTACACATTCTAGTACTCAATGCATGTACTGCAATCATTGAGTCAGATTCAATCCAAATCCATTTCCTGTTAAATTTGACAGCATAGATTATCGCATGAATCATAGCCTATATATCTGCTTCATAAGTGGTGCCAAGACCAAGGTAGTGATAAAATCATCCCTTGACGAACCCATGAAAAGTGCAGAAAACTCCTCCACATCCAGCTGGACCCGGCGCACCTAACGTAGCTCCACCAACATTCACTTTGAATCATGGTGTAATCGGTGGTATCCATATGATATGTTTAAGAATCTGAGGTTTTCAGGGTCGGACCAACACTCCAGAGAACCTATGAGTTTGTAGGTCTTAAATGGTTTAAGACATCTCATCATCCTTGAAAACTGATGCAGTGTACATGTCTATGTATATAGAGATCATTCCCTTCAGGACAACATCATGTGTGCCATAAAATAGAGCCAGGTTCCTCGAATCCCACAAGGAAGTAATGACCACCACAATATCAACATTGAGGAGGTTTCACAACTTCTCACTACAACGCATATGCAGTAGACCGGGCAGCAGATAAGCAAGAAAAGTGCCAGAGTTCACCGCCAACCCAAACAACATTCCCAGATAACTCTAGAGTTTCTTGTCCTGATCGCACTCCATAAACACATTTTGTGTGGTGTATTCTCCAGAACTGTATAAGGAACACCTGGAGGCCATTTGAAATCAAGCTCACTTAAAGTGTTCAGAGGTCGGAAATCTATTTTTACATATTCTCTATAGCAGGAGAAACCGGGCTGGCTGAATGAATGGAGCCCTGAACTTCATAAGCCAGGTTGGGGTGTGGTCAGTACCACCACATGGAATCCGGTAAAACACTTTGGGATCAAAAATCCTAGTCCTGATATGAAGCTAGATCAGTTTGTCACAATCTATAAATTCATAATTATTAATTTTAGATATAACATAATCAGAAATATTAAAATCATGCGAAATATGGTATGAGGGAAAACCCAAGATTAAAAATGAAGCAACTTCAGATAGAACATTCATAGAATTCACTGTCCAATCCCGCAACAAGGTGTTCAAAAAGCTAAGAGTGAAGTCTCTACTGTCCAGCCATTTAGAATCCTTCATTATCCTTGCATAGGCCTGCTTAAGGGAAGCCCATAACGAGGATTGAAGGTAATATTTATATCCATTAAATAGCTGTTTTGTGAACCTCCTTGATAGAAACTCATCATCAACATAATTTGAGATCATCCTCCAAGTAAATTTTTTAATCATACCATCATTAAAGGTACGAAGATCCTTGACCCCTAATCCTCACATTTTTATAGGTTTTATGCATTCTTTCCACTTCACTATGACCAAATTCCTTTCATAGATTGATCATGTCCAAATAAAATTTCTCACAAGGCTTTGAAGTTCCATAATAATCCCTGGTGTCCATTTATAGGGAGAGAATGAGTAAACAAATTTAGATGTAATAACTGAGTTAATGAGGAAAACCCTTCCATCCATGGACATAGGTTTCCCTTTCCAACTAGCAAGATGATGAGTAATACCAGCATAGATGCCTTACAGATATCGTCATTTCACCCTTCCACAGAAAAGAGGAACCCCAAGATATTGAAAGGGAAAGGATCCCTTCTTCACCCCAAGGTATCGAGTGATCCTGTTCTTTTTTTCAACAGGAATTCCATTGCCAAAAACAATTGAATATTTGTCCCAACTTATGGCTTGTCCACCACATCCTCATAATGAGTGAAATGTGCCTTAATATAGGATATGGTTCTCTTTGAAGCCTTCCCCAGTAATAAAATGTCATTAACATAGAGAATATAAGATAGAGCATGATCATTAATACCAGCTATAATCCTCTTATACAAACCCATATGAGCGTGCTCATTGTTTCATCGGCTTATGTAATCCTATGCAATAGAAAATAGTATACCCGATAATGGGTCACCTTGTCATACACCCCTTGAGCAAGAGAAAAACCCTCTCAGCGCACTATTCACTAGAATTGACATCTATGAGGATCCAATAATAGTGTTTATCAGGTTCATAAATCTATTTGATAACCCATTCCAGTGAAGTATCTCAATGGGAAAACTCTATTTAAGGGTATCAAAAGCCTTTGATATATCAATCTTAAGAGAAAAGTTCCCTTACTTTGACTACCTTCGCATGTGGTTAACACTCTCAGAGGACATGAAAAGGTATTATTATATGTTTCTTACAGGGACAAAACCAAATTTATTCATAGTGATCATGCCACCAAAATTCCACCCATCCTGCACATGATAATCTTGCTAATGAGATTATGTATTGTATTCCAAAGGGAAACAAGTCTGAAGTCTTTAATATCAAGATCATTCTCATTCTTTGGAATGAGTGAAATGAAGCATGAATTCATCTTATGAGGAATATATGAATAAGAGAAGAAATATATTATGGATTTCTCAATATCATCCTACACAATATCCTAGTAGAGAATTAAAAATTTATTAATGAAGCCATCCAGTCCCGGGGCACTCTTAAGATTAAGAGAGAGGACAGAAGATCTGATTTCCCCCTTAGAAGGAGGGGCTGTGAGAAACTGATTCATATGCTCACTAATACAGGGGAAGATGTTGTCCACTAGGTTATAAGAGCAGGGCTTCCCATTGTCATAGTATATTCTTTTCAAATAGTCAACAACAACTGATGTAGTCCCATTTTCATCAAAATAAATGTGGTTACCAATTCTGATCATGTTGTTGCCAGCACACTCTCTCCTCTCATTATGTAATATATTGAGGAGATTAGAATTCATGTCACCATATTTAAGCAATTTCATAGTCAACTGGTTCCTAAGCAGCCTATCCTCAAACATGAGATGATCATCAAGCTTATTCTGCGCCATGATTTCTTTCCTGGATAGGATGGGCTGATGCTCATGATAAATTTGAATCCTTCCAAGATCCTTGTCAGAATTTTAAATGCCCTCATCAATTTTAGAGAATGATTTCACGCCCCATTACTTTATCAACCCTTTAAGATGCATCAGTTTGGAAGAAATTCTATAAAGCGGGCTCCCAATGGGCTTAAGTAGCCTCCATGCCTTCGAGGAAATTTTCCTACATCTTGGGATCACAAGCCAGGAATTATTAAACTGAAAGGGTGTCGGGAATGACCTCATCCTCTAAATATTGACATCCAGAATAATTGGATTATGATATGAGTGACACTTGGGAAGAGTAAATCCAAAGACCCCATGAATATCATTATGGTCATCAATTTGCACGATGCATCTATCATGTTTGTTGGCCTACTTTTTTTCCCATGTGTATCTACACGATGTAAAGTCAGTTCCTGCAAGAGGGATCTGAATTAGATTACAGGAATAAATGCACTCAGAGAATTCATAAGTTGTTCTCCCATTGAAATTAGTCCCAGTTTTTCCTCAGGCATCAAGACAATGTTGAATTCACTAAAAAGCATCCACCTATGATCCATCCTTAGTGATAAAGCTTTAAGGTTCTCCCATAGCTCCTTCCTCCTCAAATAAAAGTAGATGCATAGACAAATGAGGCAGAGATCTTCTATCCATAAATGATAGAAATAATCATAATACTCTGGGGTCCACTAAAAAATGAGTTAATTTGAATGCTATCATGTCTCGGGACCCACAAGTGATCCATGCTTGAGCTATTCTGATTGCTGGATATCAGATTGAAGTCAAGAGAACTCCATTTGTAGCCTTTACAGTTGCCAAAGAGAAGCTTTGGATCTACAATACTAACAATAATTGGTTTATAGGTAATGATAAATTGTCCAAGGTTCCTGACCATATGAGGATTTCCCATCTTTTGATAATTCCAATATAATATCCTAATTAAAGTTGGGCCATACCCCTTGTCTGGGGGTGTAACACACCGAGCTTCCATGATACGCTTCTCATTCAATAATGCAACAGCTTTCATTATACGCAACTTCGAGTTCTAAAACACCGCGACTAATCAAAGTAGCCGTTATGAATAGTAATAACCACTTTTTAAAATTATAGAAATTTTATATTTCAAAATGGACTTCATTTTTGTATTCGTAATATCGAAATTATCTAAAGTTGAATTTTTTGTAATTTTTTGAGAACTTCCAATTTTTTATGAATAGTGAAAATTACTTAAAACAACTTTTTTAATCAAAATAATTTGTAGTGATAAGTTATACTATTGAGTGGTTTTAAAGTATAATTAGAATATATTTTTACCATTTTATCCAATGCTGTTCATTAGAATTAATTTAACATTGAAATTGGACATAAACAATTGCCAATCATTTGATATAAATTGTTTCTTAAAAACACGCTATTTGTTGTGACAGCGGGAATTAATTATAAAATTAATTAATGCAACTTATATGTTTGGAATTTTTTAAAATAGACATCATTTTTGAATTCGGAATATCAATTATAGCTTAGGGTGAAATTTTGGCCTTATTCTGAAAAACTTCAATTTTTGATGAATAGTGAAACCACTAAGTGGTTGTTAAAAAATGATTTTTCGTTTAAATGAAATATTACCACTTCTGTGATTTGATTTTCAAAAATCCGACATACATGGTTGTCATTAAGAAGTAAAATGTGGTTCAATGAGATTAAAATAATTTTTTGGTGAATAGTAACTTTTAAGTTCTTAATCGCGATTAGAGGTAATTAGTGTAGTTTAAGGTACAAATAATGTTTTAATAATATGAGATGATCTTGAAACATGTCCTACCCTAATTGGATGTGCCATGGCCGACCAAGACAATCCATGGGTCAACTTGGGGACCCCATGGAGCCACTTTAGTTGGAAAATGACATAAATACCTTTTATTTAATGTTAAAGTAAAAACTGACACAAACATGAAATGTTTTACTAAAACAATTTTTACATGGGTTTATACAAGTCATATTTTTTACAATAAATATTCATTGGAAATCTAAAAATATTTCCTACATCATAGTAATTTTTTTATAATTTTTAGACATTAAATAAATTAAATTATTTATGACATCATGATGATGCAGTGATGACCTCATTATTTAACGATTTAAATAAAATGCGAAGATAATGTAAAATCCAAGGCTTACACTTTTTCAAAGCCTATTGGGTGGGGCTATTTCGAACCCTTATCACCTTATACTCGAATTATACAAGTGTGGGACCTTTAGAATCCGAAAATCATTGTATAATAGAATAACATTTCATTACTTTCCAAAAGTGCCCCTCCTCTCCACTTATAAAAGTCCCCCACCACTCCCACCTTATTCACACCTTCAAGCCATTTGGATCGGCCAACCTCTGCCTAAATACTCTCCCAACATCCCCCTATTACTCCTAGAAGCATCACTTTGGGCAGAACTCTTCCCAAGGAAGCCTTTGGCTCAAATCAAAAAGAGTTACCCGATTTTTAGGTAATGTCTTCTCTAATGTTGTTTTGTTTTATTTTGCTTCTCCAACCCCTTAAACTCTTTTTATTCATATATTTTTTAACAACACCAGTATACTAAATATACTAGGATGTTGTTATAAGAAGTATTCTAGCTACACTTACACACACCTACATCTAATGGTTAAAGAACATACGGTTTCTGTGGATGGCGAATTTCTGCCTCACGAAACGATGATTGTTCAACACTCATATAACACCTTCAAAGGTGGCCATTAAGATGTCACTATTTTTATATATGATATATAATATGTTTATGTTTTAATTATGCTTCTGTATTTCTCATTTATGGCATACTTTATGATTTCTATTATGGGTAAAACGCAATAATTTCATTTTAGGAAGTGCGGACTACCGCCCCCTCAAAGTGATGTGAATCGTTAATGCCATATGTGGGATGTATAAAGGATGGAGTAAATGATATTATATATGATATTATACTGGAACTATATTATACCTTTATATAATTATGATTTCATTCCATTAAATACCAAATAGAAATGAAATTAGCGTTCATGCGTACGTACGGCTTACCGTCTCCATGAACGGTGCATTTCATTTCTTACCTCTAAATGTTACGTAATATTATGAATGAATGTATATACTGGATATATATGATATATATTACATCTAAATCATGAATATAATTCTGGAGATAATGGATATTCTACCACATAAACAACTTGTAATTATAAGAAGTTTATTGTTGACTCAAGTACCAAAGATCGACAAAACGACCGTTATTAACTTAAATAATTACATAATGTTCATAACATTGTAATAAGTGATATAAAAAGGATAATGAAATTATAAATGGTTCTTAATAAGGTATATATTAACTCTAGTTTATTATTCAGGAGGTTAAAGAACGGTTGAGTCAAGTCAGACACGAGGTAAGGGAACTTCTTAACCCAATTTCCATTCTTTGGGTTAATCTCCTACTTTCAAATTATGTCATGATATTATTATGTCCTATATTGTATTTTTAAATTATTTATGTGTACTTATAGTGAATACACATTATAGATGTACTTTATTTAAAAAAATGATCTTTTTAAGGAATTAGTCTCAATCCCCTTTCATTGAGGCATATTTGGTTTTATACACAACTTTCTTTTATACGGTGTATAAACCCCTTTGACTTTTATGTTTATTTAAAAGGAATCTTTTTTATACGAATCATTTACTAAAAGACAAAAGGGAATATTTTTGTCGTATGTATGCGGCGACAATGACTTCTCCGCCGCCGTGACCACTATTTGAGTTTCGGCTTCCTCTACAAGTCATACCCTTTTTTTAATGAAGAATAAATACCATGTTATACTTTTCTTTTATTTCGGTATTGAAAATGGTTTTGAAGGCGTTTTTATTATATCAATGTGTTGTATTGATATATTGTGATTGAAATGTGGAAATTTTATGTTTCCTTTATGCATGTTTTATGTGATACGATTATGTTATGGTTTATGAGATGTTTAAACCTGTTCATATGAGGAATGTATTGGACTTAATAAGTGACGGGTGGAGCCCACTATAGCTTCTCGATGCATCGGTAGGTCTCATGAGACAACTAGATGTGGAATTGGCCGAGGCCCTTTCCCAATTTGATTTATGGTTTTGGCCGAGGCCTTAATCATTTTAGACGTCTTGGCCGAGGCCTTGACAAAATGTTTCAGAATGTCCGGCATTATACATTCCCTCATTATGAAAGTGGTTATTGATATCTCATTTGATTATTCATCTATTAGAATATCCATGTGAAGAAGTAAATGGAATTATCTCATTTTACTTTTTCCATATTATGTTGATGTTCAAGTTCAATAAGGCTTTTGTTTTAGTTACACATTGCCTTAAATGTTTATGTTTATTTATGAAAGCTTCCATAATATTGTTAACCTTACTGAGCATCTGAGCTCACCCCTTTCAATGTTTTAATATTTTTTCCAGGATGTGAAGAAGTATTTTATGAATGACCTGCAGGGATATTCAGAAGAGGATATGAGTGTGGACTATGAAGACTTTGTTATTAGTTTTTTACTTTATGATGTAATGTAAGACTTATGAATGTATCTAGTGTTTCCAAGGCTACTAAACTAATCGGCCTTTCGAGACTTGATCTTTTGTGATCATGCCAATGTTACGAAGTAATGCACCGACTCTGGGTAGCTGGGGTTGGGGCGTTACAGTTGGTATCAGAGGCAGTTTAGTACTAACCTTGGAAGCTAGATGTAGATAAACTCTGATTAGAACACATAGACCAAAGATAGACTTTGATGATTAGTATAGAAGAACTTCCTAGAATTTTGGTATTATAGAGATGTTATGAGTTTTCCGAGCAATACATCCCTATCTGGATACGAGCAGGTAGAGGCGGCTCTGGCACAGATGTACCTAGGGGTAAAACTCAAAAACACCGCTTTAAGCTAGACTTGAACGGTAACTGGTGCACGACAACGGGCCTTGCTGCACTCTTGGTTACGACACTCCCGGGGGATATGCTTTGGATAATTCTCATTTTCTTTATAAACCACTATGAAGGGTTATGAGTATATACTTCCTCAAAGAAAACATTTTTATGGATTATATCCATAAATAGTTCAATTTATGTTAAGTATCTTACAAGTATGGAATTATGTATTTTGATTTATAAACTAATATAGTTTATGCCATTGTTTAGAAATGGCGCCTAGTGGAAGGAATGGAAACTGTATCAATGAATGCACTCCGTGTAGGGATTGCCCTCCTGCTCAAGATAATTATGGTGGAGCTAGTGATACAACTGGTGCTGATCAACTTATTACCATACTGGGACAACTCACTCAGGTTATGAATAATAACCTTACTCGTATGGAGCACCCTGATACGCAACGTGGAGGATCAATGTTAGACCTCTTCATGAGGCAACAACCACCAACCTTCAATGGGAGTAAAAATCCTATAGTAGCTGAGCAATGGATAAATTCCTTAGAGAAAATATTCCATGCCTTGGGGAGTAGTGAAAGGGAGAAGGTTGTCATGGCAGTTTACCGCCTCACTGGAGATGCCGATCAGTGGTGGTCGCTGATTCAAAACAAAAAGGAAGATGATGACGTATCGAATATGGAATGGAGGGAGTTCAAAGAGATTTTCTTAGAAAAATACTTTCCTCGTGACCATCGAGCAGATATGGAAAGTCAATTTCTGAGTCTGAGGCAGAAGGAGGATGAGAATGTCGCAAAGTATGAGGCTAACTTTACAAGGTTAGCAAGGCATGCTTCCGATTATATATGTAACCCCAGGAGTAAGATTGATCGTTTCTTTGATGGGTTTAAACCATTTCTCCGTCGAGCTTTAGTATCACAATCCTTCTCATCATACGAAGATATTGTCTCGTGTGCTATCAAGACAGAAAAGGAATTCTCTAAGTCTTATGACAAAAAAGTAAATCAAGAGAAGAAGATAACGGTGGAACAAGAGACAGATAAAGGGAAAAAGGGAAAGAAGGATTTTCCATTATGTGATAATTGTGGGAAGAATCACCCTGGTACGTGCCTAAAAGGAATGGGAGTTTGTTATAAATGTGGAGGAAAGGGTCACCAGGCTCGTGATTGCAAGGGAAAGAAAGAGGCTGTCAAAGTTGAATGCTACAATTGTAAGGAAATGGGGCATTATGTAAATGAATGTCCTAAGCGTCAAGGAAACTTACCTCAGAAAAGGCCAAGGGATCAAGGCCAATCTTATGCTGTGACTACAGTTGAAGCGGAATAATTAATGTATTGGTGCTTTTGGACTCAAGGATTATATTCTGGTTATAAGAATAATGTGATATATATATAAGGATTGTACTTCAGTACTTTTTGATTTCAGTAAGGTTTTAATATGATTAAGGTAATCATATTTTTAGTATGTGACAATAAGAGAAACTTTTCTTTGTTTGGGAATCTGATGTTACAATTGATTTTGGAATTAAGAGACCTTTTAGAGAAAGTCTGGACAGAGGTATTTTGGATAACTACAAAGGTTGGAGTGGATTAAGTTGATCTTTGGATATTATTGTTTAAGGTTAAAGAATTTCTGAAGATTATTTTTGGAATATTATAATACTATAGTTTTAGGAAAAGGACAACCTGTAGGGTGGGGAATAACCCGTCGCGTCGGACAAATCTGCAGGAATCGAACCCACAACCATAGTGCGACAAGCCTTTATTTCCTACCACTAGCCTATAGGAAGTCCCTGGTTATTACAAAATAGTTTTACTAATATAAATGGCATGTGTTAATATTTGGAACCTTATACAATTAGGATAAAAAGAATATTTTTGAGTTTCGTTCCCATTTGGAGTAAAAGATGGGTTTGTGGTAAAAATTTATTAACGAATGAAAGTATACATAACAAGTATGTATATTCCCTTACGTTCTTAGTAAATCTCCTAAATAAATTCCTCAACATTATAAAAGGTAACATAAAACAAAAATGTTGTCGGTTAACTTTTCCAACTGGGGATTCAATGACCGTTTAACCAGTCACAAGTTTGTGATTTTCTTGTAGTTAATCTTTCTCCTAATACTATTTTCTATAACTCTCCATCAGACCTTGATGGTTTGTTTCTCCTCCATATCCATATTTTCATAGAATCCTAGAATGGGCTATATCGGGTGACCTTTGTACTTATCTTGCTTTCTTTTAATGTTATATATTTATTAACCTTATTTCCGATGTGGGTTTTCCACAAAGGTATTTTATATTTTCAACCTTTTGTTTTCAAAAAAAATTTTCAAATTGTGAGGACGCAATTTATTGAAGGAGGGGAGAATGTAACACCCCAAGCTTCCACGATACGCTTCTCATTCAATAATGCAACAGCTTTCATTGTACGCAACTTCGAGTTCTAAAACACCGCGACTAATCAAAGTAGCCGTTATGAATAGCAATAACCACTTTTTAAAATTATAGAAATTTTATATTTCAAAATGGTCTTCATTTTTGTATTCGTAATATCGAAATTATCCAAAGTTGAATTTTTTGTAATTTTCTGAGAACTTCCAATTTTTTATGAATAGTGAAAATTACTTAAAAAAACTTTTTTAATCAAAATAATTTGTAGTGATAAGTTATACTATTGAGTGGTTTTAAAGTATAATTAGAATATATGTTTACCACTTTATCCAATGGTGTTCATTAGAATTAATTTAACATTGAAATTGGACATAAACAATTGCCAATCTTTTGATATAAATTGTTTCTTAAAAACACGCTATTTGTTGTGACAGCGGGAATTAATTATAAAATTAATTAATGCAACTTATATGTTTGGAATTTTTTAAAATTGACATCATTTTTGAATTCGGAATATCAATTATAGCTTAGGGTGAAATTTTGGCCTTATTCTGAAAAACTTCAATTTTTGATGAATAGTGAAACCACTAAGTGGTTGTTAAAAAATGATTTTTCGTTTAAATGAAATATTACCACTTCTGTGATTTGATTTTTAAAAATCTGACATACATGGTTGTCATTAAGAAGTAAAATGTGGTTCAATGAGATTAAAATAATTTTTTGGTGAATAGTAACTTTGAAGTTCTTAATCGCGATTAGAGGTAATTAGTGTAGTTTAAGGTACAAATAATGTTTTAATAATATGAGATGAGCTTGACACATGTCCTACCCTAATTGGATGTGCCATGGCCGACTAAGACAATCCATGGGTCAACTTGGGGACCCCATGGAGCCACTTTAGTTGGAAAATGACATAAATACCTTTTATTTAATGTTAAAGTAAAAAATGACACAAACATGAAATGTTTTACTAAAACAATTTTTACATGGGTTTATACAAGTCATATTTTTTACTATAAATATTCATTGGAAAGCTAAAAAGATTTCCTACATCATAGTACTTTTTTTATAATTTTTAGACATTAAATAAATTAAATTATTTATGACATCATGATGATGCAGCGATGACCTCATTATTTAACGATTTAAATAAAATGCGAAGATAATGTAAAATCCAAGGCTTACACTTTTTCAAAGCCTATTGGGTGGGGCTATTTCGAACCCTTATCACCTTAGACTCGAATTATACAAATGTGGGACCTTTAGAATCCGAAAATCATTGTATAATAGAATAACATTTCATTACTTTCCAAAAGTGCCCCTCCTCTCCACTTATAAAAGGCCCCCACCACTCCCACCTTATTCACACCTTCAAGCCATTTGGATTGGCCAACCTCTGCCCAAATACTCTCCCAACATCCCCCTCTTACTCCTAGAATCATCACTGTGGGCAGAACTCTTCCCAAAGAAGCCTTTGGCTCAAATCAAAAAGAGTTACCCGATTTTTAGGTAATGTCTTCTCTAATGTTGTTTTGTTTTATTTTGCTTCTCCAACCCCTTAAACTCTTTTTATTCATATCTTTTGTAACAACACCAGTATACTCAATATACTAGGATGTTTTTATAAGAAGTATTCGAGCTACACTTACACACACCTACATCTATTGGTTAAAGAACATACGGTTTCTGTGGATGGCGAATTTCTGCCTCACGAAACGATGATTGTTCAACACTCATATAACACCTTCAAAGGTGGCCATTAAGATGTAACTATTTTTATATATGATATATAATATGTTTATGTTTTGCTTATGCTTCTGTATTTCTCATTTATGGCATACTTTATGATTTCCATTATGGGTAAAACGCAATAATTTCATTTTAGGAAGTGCGGACTACCGCCCCCTCAAAGTGATGTGAATCGTTAATGCCATATGTGGGATGTATAAAGGATGGAGTAAATGATATTATATATGATATTATACTGGAACTATATTATACCTTTATATAATTATGACTTCATTCCATTAAATACGAAATAGAAATGAAATTAGCGTTCATGCGTACGTACGGCTTACCGTCTCCATGAACGGTGCATTTCATTTCTTACCTCTAAATGTTACGTAATATTATGAATGAATGTATATACTGGATATATATGATATATATTACATCTAAATCATGAATATAATTCTGGAGATAATGGATATTCTACCACATAAACAACTTGTAATTATAAGAAGTTTATTGTTGACTCAAGTACCAAAGATCGACAAAACGACCGTTATTAACTTAAATAATTACATAATGTTCATAACATTGTAATAAGTGATATAAAAAGGATAATGAAATTAAAAATGGTTCTTAATAAGGTATATATTAACTCTAGTTTATTATTCAGGAGGTTAAAGAATTGTTGAGTCAAGTCAGACACGAGGTAAGGGAACTTCTTAACCCAATTTCCATTCTTTGGGTTAATCTCCTACTTTCAAATTATGTCATGATATTATTATGTCCTATATTGTATTTTTACATTATTTATGTGTACTTATAGTCAATACACATTATAGATGTACTTTATTTAAAAAAATGATCTTTTTAAGGACTTAGTCTCAATCCCCTTTCATTGAGGCATATTTGGTTTTATACACAACTTTCTTTTATACGGTGTATAAAACCCTTTGACTTTTATGTTTATTTAAAAGGAATCTTTTTTATATGAAGCGTTTACTAAACGACAAAAGGGAATGTTTTTGTCATACGTATGCGGCGACAATGACTTCTCCGCCGCCGTGACCACTATTTGAGTTTCAGCTTCCTCTACAAGCCATACCCTTTTTTTAATGAAGAATAAATACCATGTTATACTTTTCTTTTATTTCGGTATTGAAAATGGTTTTGAAGGCGTTTTTATTATATCAATGTGTTGTATTGATATATTGTGATTGAAATGTGGAAATTTTATGTTTCCTTTATGCATGTTTTATGTGATACGATTATGTTATGGTTTATGAGATGTTTAAACCTGTTCATATGAGGAATGTATTGGACTTAATAAGTGACGGGTGGAGCCCGCTATAGCTCCTCGATGCATCGGTAGGTCTCATGAGACAACTAGACGTGGAATTGGCCGAGGCCCTTTCCCAATTTGATTTATGGTTTTGGCCGAGGCCTTAATCATTTTAGACGTCTTGGCCGAGGCCTTGACAAAATGTTTCAGAATGTCCGGCATTATACATTCCCTCATTATGAAAGTGGTTATTGATATTTCATGTGATTATTCATCTAGTAGAATATCCATGTGAAGAAGTAAATGGCATTATCTCATTTTACTTTTTCCATATTATGTTGATGTTCAAGTTCAATAAGGCTTTTGTTTTAGTTACACATTGCCTTAAATTTTTATGTTTATTTATGAAAGCTTCCGTAATATTGTTAACCTTACTGAGCATCTGAGCTCACCCCTTTCAATGTTTTAATATTTTTTCCAGGATGTGAAGAAGTATTTTATGAATGACCTGCAGGGATAGTCAGAAGAGGATATGAGTGTGGACTATGAAGACTTTGTTATTAGTTTTTTACTTTATGATGTAATGTAAGACTTATGAATGTATCTAGTGTTTCCAAGGCTACTAAACTAATCGGTCTTTCGAGACTTGATCTTTTGTGATCATGCCAATGTTACGAAGTAATGCACCAACTCTGGGTAGTTGGGTCGGGGCGTTACAGGGGGCCCTCTATTTTCTAAGTAGCACTTTTCACTTTACCTTTCTTACCATTACCTTTCTTACCTTTACCTTTCTTCCCTCCCTTAGAGGCGGATTTGGAGTCCTTGAAAGGTTGTTTAGCCTCACTGCTCTATTTGTATCTACCAGCATCAATCACACCAGCCTGCCATTGTGGGGTAGCATCATCTGTGCCATAAGAAACCTCAGGGACAGTCATCCTTTCAGCATTAACCTCCTCCATTTAATCTTTCTAGAACATCCCTTTCAAGGTAGTGAACATGTTATTTTCTTTTCATATGGTAAGGGTCAGTGTTTATCTTCTTTTTTTATTCCTAGCCACTTTGGAAGGAGGAAATTGTATAAAAACTCCAGCTGGGTCAGATGCAGCTGCATGGGCAGTGCCTGGACTGTATCCATTACTACCATTGACAAGAATTTCAACCTATTTAGGCATCAGAGTGCCTCCTGTGATATTATACTCAATGGTAGGGATCATTCAGGCAGCATCATGTGCTTCACTACTCTCCCAACTCCTAACTGCATTAGTGGGGTGGTTTTGATCATCCACCTGCTTATACATCGCTAAAGGGGCATGAGCATTCAAATTTTGAAATTCTCTCTCATCAGATGATGTCCCCGGTGATACCCCCTTCCCTAATGCGAAATCATCCCGTGAGATCCTCTATTCAGTACCTAATCCTTGTTCACATCCATTTTTCCCAATGGCAGGAATCTCAGCCCGTTTTATTCCAGTATACATAGCAATAGGTGAGGCAACCAGATTTCCAGAGGTCTTTTCATTTCCATTAGAAATTCCAATGGGGATTTCCTGAGAAACCACCTATTCTGCCATAGGAAATAGTGCATCTACTTGAGGCTCCCCCTGTTCCTTCCATCAAGTAATTGCACCTAATATGAACCACCATCACCCAGGGAAGACAAGCCCACTACCATGCCCTTTCTTCTATAGCGGGTGATATCATCATTCCCTTTTGCATTACAAAGTGAACATATCTTATCCCTCCTGCACTCAGAGGTCAAATGAGGAATGATTAAACAGTTCATGCAATACATAGGCCTCCGTTCATATATGATTTCCAATTTCATGCTATCATCCCTCGTTTTGAGGATAACTTCTTCCACCAAAGTTCTAGACAAGTCAACTTCAACCATGACATGGGCATAATGCCCATATCTAGGATTGTCTGTTTACCTATCCACTCGGATTGGATTAACCACTGTCTAGGAAATGTAACATAGGATACACGGATTCTAGTACTTCTAATTAAGCTTATAAATACTAATCCACAGTTGGGTGTGCGTGCATCGAACCTTCATGGGATCAAAAATTATGATCCCATTCCTAGATACTTAAGAAGCCAGGGTTCAAAGATAAATAACTTTTTCTCTATGCCTTCCTCTTGCTTTCATCACTGGGGAAGACAACATGGTAATATCCCATCCCCATTTTAGTTATCCTCCACTTATCAAATCCCCAAAAATATGTGATCTTTTTCATTAATTCATTAAATTTCCAAATTCGCACCCCCTTGGGGGTGAGAACCCAAGAAATAATTGAGTGCTGACACAGAATGACTCATTATTCAATAGCTTCCTAGTTTTATGAGATGTGAGAAATCCTTCCATTCTTAATCAAACATTCAGGTGGTGGAGATCCATGGTCTAGTAATGGTGTTCCAGATGCATTCTTTACAACATCCACAAATTTTTTACACTCACTTTCTGGACCAGAGTGAGAAGGGACATTACTACCCTTCCTGAAAAGTGAAAAAAACTATTTCTGGCCAAAATAATCATCATTTTCCCCAGGACCCACAGGTTCAAGCACATCATCTCCCTATATTTGCACCGAGGAATTATCAGCAGATCCAGGTTTAAGGATTATCCCTGAAACCCCTTGAGCCTCCATCTCCTCTATATTTTCTTTTAATACACTGTGACTGTGTTATATTTTAGTCACAATTTCATTTCTAGGGATTTTAATTTCATTCTCATAAATCCTTTTCAATTTTATATCACATCATAATATATGATATTGTAAGGGGTTTTATCTCGATTTCTATTATGATTTGAGATTCTTTATGTATTATGATTATTTGAAAAATTTATATATATAATTCATAAAAAATATCATATTTTCTATGTTATTTATCTTAAATTTTTAAATTTACAATATTTTTATCCTTTTATTTATTTATATTTCACACTTGTTAATGTTGGTTATAATTTTCATCTTTATTTCACATCATTGAGACATGTTTTTTATTATGTAAAGAATTTATTTATATTTATTACATAATTCCCCACAATCATATTTACACTATTGTATATCTATTAATCAGGGGGTGTATAATTCCATTTTTTATTCATCTTTCATATTATTTTTATTCCTCCATTACATAGTTCATAAAGATATATCTTAGCATAATCTTCCTTTCACCAAGTTATCTTCTTTCTCCTTTAATTACCTTATTCATTTTTTCCATATTTTACATGTGTCTTTATTTCATGGAGTATTTTTCTTTATTTATAGGGAAAATATAATTTTTTTTACCAATATATAGTTTTGATTGATTTTGACATCAAGGAGATGTGTTTTTATAACAAAAACACTCTCTTTCTATTTAATGTATTTTTTATACCATATTAGTATTCTTTCTCACCAATTTTTTTTATTTTAAAAAAATATAAATATAAATATTCTTATATAACCTTAAATATTATATTTATATATTTTAGAAAATAAAATTTATATTTTTTTATCAATTTGGGGATTTTTAAATTGTTAAAATTTTTAAAACTGATATTTCGTTCCAATTATATATTTTTTTCTACCAAAAAAAATTCATTATAATTTATCCTTTACAAATTTTACAAGGTCCCTTTATTGGGACATGAATTCATAAAGAAGTTCTTAAAAATTATTTTTTCATTTTTTTTCAAATGATATTGAATGGGACCTTATAAATTATTTTATAATAATTTTTAAAATTATAAGAAATATAATCTCAGGTTTTCTATTACATTTTCTTCTCTTTTTAATCATGATTAAGTTTTAATGAAATTATTATATGTCAAATCATATTTAAAAAAATACTTTTACTGAAATATTCTAGTGTTTATAAATATAATATTTAAATACATTCTTTTATATATTTATGAATATTCCATGTTTTTGTAAAATATAAGGAAATGACTCCCAACCTCTTCTAAAACAATTTTTTCCCATATAAATTTCATTTTCCCTATATATAATCTAATTATATATTTTACTTATTCAATTAATTTACTAAAACAGTCCCTATATTCATGAGTCAAAATTCTATTTATCAATTTTACTATGGAAATGAAATCTCAATGAGAGGATGGATCCATCACTTCTTTTATCTTACCTTATCGATATTTTAACATAAATTTATCCTTTATACCAATTACTTTCCATAATGAGTATCCTATAATTATTGTTTTTTATCCAAGTTTATTCACTTATATAATCTTACCTTTTGATTGATTGGGGAAATTTATTATCTTGGCCATAAACCTTTCCATTTTATACAGTTTAAATACCACAAACAACATCATTCTAATTAAAGGGTGTTTACTTTGGTAGATTATATCATTATATAAATGATTTTAACCACATTATTGAGCACTTGTATCATGTTTTTTACATTTTTTAACCATGCTATTACTTTTGAATGATTCAACTAGAATAAATATGTATATTGTATCAATATGAGATGAATGGGACTAGATTTTATTGCCCTCAAATTTATTGGTTAAATCATAGATCTCATGATATATTGATGTTATGAGGATACATTTTTGTGGTTATATATGTTTATTACATAATAAATGGGAATGATTACAATTATCTCTGTTCACATCTTTGTGTGTGGTTAGGATTGTGGACAGCTATGTTTAGAACACTATGTATAGACATGATTAAAATTATCTAGGTAATAATATGGTTATATTGATAACATAAAAAGTATATAATGATTTGGGTCATCGGATTATGTTTTAATAATATTATGATATGTATAACAACATAAAATGTGGTATATGTTTTTGATCAATTTAATTTGGAACTAGAGTATTAGGGTAAAGTTTTAGTTTTGACATCGAATTCAAGACTATGGATCTATGGGAACTTAAATATGGGATCACGATGCTCAGAATAATTATAAAAAGATTCCATTTCACCTATGATTATAAAATCAGTGATCTAGATTCATCATACATTATTAATTTCCCCCCTATGATGATTTTTTATCCCAAGTCATTGAAAGTATTCATTAGTGATCACAAGAATGAGATTAAAGAATGAATTGTAGTTATAGACCTTTCATATGAGGGATTTTAATTTTATGGTCCTATTTTTATATTAGAAATGTCGAAAATATAAATCTTCTAATTTTTATATATACCCGCCTAAAATATATTTTTTCTTATACACTTTGACTTAGTAAAGGTGGTTTGGGGTATGTTCTGACCTTCTATTGGGTATGTTATACTCACAACCTATAGGATCCCCTAATAAAGAACCTACAGATCCATTTATATGTAACCTATATAAAATAAAACAACTTTAACATAGAAAATATCTGTATATGGAGTATAGATATTTATTGATATATTTTTGTGGTCTTTTCAGGGTGTATCATTCGGTCGCCTAATGGTTGTCCACTACACTCCATAGAAGATGTTTCATAATTGAGTTCACAGTTTTCTTTCTTTTGGCCATGACCAGCTCACACCACTTCTATTATTGTATTTTTTAAATTTTTATATCATAGTTTGTTTATATTTTGGATGTTTTTAAGTCTGTTTTGTATGAAAATGTATCTTCATTACATGTTTTACAATTTTAATTATCTTTTTTTATCACCCAATTCTATTGGCAACTAGTTATACACATCATATAACCATGGATTGGATAAGACATGTAACATATAGGTATTAGGATAGTTTAATATAAATTTTAAATGGGGAGAAACTATATTTTTCTTGTTTATTATGTAACCCTAACATTTACTTCTAGCCTCTGGTGATCCAGAGGTGCACTATAGGTTTTGTAATGACTTGAACCAAGTTCTGTTTGGATATTTAGGTCAAATACATAACATGATTTATCAGGTTTTAAAGGATTAGGTCATTATTAAAAAATTCTTAATGCCTCATTAGATTTGATAGTGATGATGGTAACATGTTTGGTATTTGGACCACTCATGAGTTATAGGTACACATGATAGTTACTTATTATCTATGAAATTAATTTTTCTCTTTAAAATGGAATGGTTATATGGTGTAGGTTTTAGAATTGTAATATTTGTTTCATATTTGTTTATGGTTTATTAAAAATATTTATTATTTTTAGACATGTAATTATTATTTTTATAAACAAACATTATATTGAGGCATGTGTTATAAAATGTATTAAAATCATGTTTGATTTTCACATTTAGGGGATGAATAGTAAGTCTTAGGGATCTATTTCTTATTAGTATACTCACCCTCACACCCTCTAAAGTGATGCTTAGATTATGGGAAATGTGGTATAGGTAAAGATGGGATATTCTTATTTATTTGTGGGGGACCATATCAATGACAATGGGGCTACAAAAGTGGAAGATGCATAATGAGATTGGTTGGTTCCTAGATTTTTAGGGTTTTATAAAAGTGTTGTTTGGATATTAAATTTGGGGCATATGTACTTTGTGTCCATATATCCCTTCATATTTTTGGTGTATATATTTATTTAATTTGAGGAATTTTTAATAGTATTTCTTTCTTTGAAATATTAACCCATTCATCGTATTATAGTTATTCATATTTAATGTAATTTTTTATATTTTTATGGTTTTGGGTATATCCAATACATAAATAGTGTATGAGAAAAAATCTATTGGATCTTGACATGATGAGAGTGATTTGTTTGATGAAAGAACATCCCATAATGGTATTACCTAGTCACTCAATATTATTTCGAACCTTTGGGGATCAGGTAGAAGTAGTAATGGGCAAATACAATTTTCTATTGACTTAGGAGATATTGATAGGCGATGGTTCGAATCAATATGGTAAATTAAAATATGTAGTTTGAACAATTATGAGTCACACTAACCATAATTCTTTATTGTTGGGATATGTTCTTGAGAAAACACTATTCACATAATCCATTTACCATCTAGGGATGTGTAAAAGAAATAATATATGAAATTCACTATCAAATGGCCCATATTGTGTTTATATAGATTTAGGTTTTTAATTTATACATTAAATTTTCATATCATACCAAATTTAAACCTAAATTTGAAAAATATAACATTAATGGTATCCTTAAAAGAAAAATTGGTTATTTTTTGTAAAATGCATGAGAGAAAATTGTTTTTATGGATTAAAATTTTATTTTTCAAGAAACTAAATCCTTTTAAAGAAAAATATCTTGAAGAAACTAAATTTTTTAAAGTTCTATATCAATAACGTGCCTCTAGATTTGACATAAATGAGTTGATTTTATAATTATGTGTGCAGGAATAACCTAAAAAGCCCATAATTTTTATATACATTTATTTCTGAATTTTAATGTTAGATGAGATATATACTGTTTAGTTATATGTATTTTTTATTTTTTTATTATAATAGATCCTTATATTATTTAGTGAATTTAGGGTTGTTTTGAAGAATAAAGATGAAAATCATAGTGTAAAAAAATGAATTATTCTATAGTAATTGAGTGTTATAACATAGAACTTAATGGAAATCATTATGAAATAATATTTACGGTTTGGAATGTGATATCCTTGTAAAATTGATGATGAAATATCTGGGATGAATTACAATATGTGCAAGTGGGTCGAATGACCCACAAAATACCATTTATAAATGAATGCATTACGAGATACTGATTACATTATGTTTATATTAATTCTTTCTTAACAATAAAATTTTCAAAATAATAATGAGGGAAAATAGACAAATTAGAACCACATATTTTATGTCAATATTCCATACCTATTGCAGTATAATTGTTTTGACATAGAGATTTTAAACTCAGATAATGTGTGAATATTTTAATGGATTGTGATATGATTTGAATATATTTGAACATTACAATCTCAAATATAATATTATTGTGTGATATATGAATATAAAAGTTTTTTAAATAAGATACAAGTAATGATCTACAAATATTAGAAGGTTGGATATGAGAATGTATAATAATTACGATATAACATATGGAATTATATTACAATTTCATTGAATTTACAGAAGAGGAGTAAAAATTACAAAAGATTATTTTATATTGAAAATTTTAGGTTAAATTTCAAGGACGTTTAGAATAAGTTAATTAGGATTTGGGTAAAACATCAGAGGGTTGGGATGTTATTATTTTGTTTAGAGCATTTTTATGAGAATATGAATAATTATATCCAACCATTAATGCCTTAATAGTTTAGTGTAATTGGAGTTTATCAACTATTCCCATAACCAAATACCAATAATAGAAGTTTTTTGTGTAATTATTCTAAAAACAAAATTTTTTATGATTTCATAAGAAAAATAAATTTAGAAACTCTCTATCATTTTGGGATGACATAAGGTGTATTCCAAATGAATTTTGAGAAATATTTTCATTGGATTTGACCACCGATAAAATTAGATAAGTTATATATATATATATGGGGAATAAGGATTTTTAGAGAAAGTATAGACAAATATTATTATTTTACTAACTAAGGATTTAAGGATACTAGTTTAATTAATTGAGGGTAGAGACCATGATAAAAAAATCTTGACAGGATTTCTATTTTTTCATTTTAAATAAAATTCATTATATAATTTTTTCCTTCATATATTGGTTGATTCTTCATAATTTAGGAATATTTTTGTATTATTCAATACTTATTTTATTTACACTCTTTTATGATGAGTGGTTATCTTTTTGTTAACCAAAAATAATATATCAATTGATAAAAATATAGAATGAAGTGAAATTAGTGAAAAATATATGTAAGACTTGTTTAAAATTATTCATTAGTTATAATTCAAGATTATGTAAATGAATCATGTTTTTTTAAATATTTTTTTTCAGTTTTTATTAATTCAGTGAGTGATGTGTTTAATAATGAACAAAACCTAGTACAATAAGGGTAATAAATTATTGAGGGTGAATTAGATCATATATTTTATATGTGATTAACAATAAATAAAAATAATTATTTTTATTATTTTTCTAATTAATTAGTGATATATCAATTCATTATAAAAGAGTTATATTTTTCCATGGTTGAAAATTTTAATTGACCATTATCATAAATACTAAACATATATGTAAATATGGTTGAATGAAACTCTCTCAATCTAATTAGGATTTAATTTTAATCTGATTGATGATTTAATCTTTATTAATGACTATATCTAGAATTATTATTATTATTCATGAACTTAATTGATTGGTCAATATTTTAACTCTCATTTACTATATGTATTATAATACATTTCTTATATTCTTTCTATTACCCTATTTTTTGAGCAATAATTGAAACATAGAAACTACAAAAAAAATTGTTGGAATATTTTTGGAAATATATATTTTAAATCCCATTAAAATGACTCAGGATATTCCTTTTGAATTTCCATCCCTAAACCATTAAAACCTACCTAAAAATTGATCATTAATTAAGTCTACTATAGACCATGGAAAAATATGTTAGGATAAATACATTATAAGACTTATTTCTATTCTTATCACACTCTTGTTCTCCAAGGATGATTACAATGAAATATGCATGGGGTTTGTGAAGAGTTGTGTCATGATATTTATTAGAATAAACTATTTAAAAAATGAAATATTAAAGTTTATAAATGGTTATATAAAGGTTACATTACATTATTAATTTTTAAATACCCTCAAAAAACAAATATAAATAAAAACATTTATAAAAGGAGGAAATATTTTTCCTTAGTTTCATTTTCATGATATGTGATATGTTGAGATAAATAAAGAGTAGATAGTGGGAGATATTGTCTAAAAAATCTATAAGAGGGGTGTTTTTATTTAGTTTAAGTAAAAAAATGTATTTTATATAAGAAATTAATCTTACTCTTTGGTATATTTTTGATATTTACATCATGAACCAAAACCTTCCTCCTCAGAAAAACATTTTCATAATACCTCTTCATTGGTGTGATTTTTACTACAAAAGTGTTGATTTAAATGTCATAAAAAATTATGGATATAATGTATATAGTTTTTATTGACAATAAATCAAATCAAATTATATTATGTAATTAGGGAAATAATATAATAGTAAGGAATATAATAATTAATCATGAAAGATAATAAAAGCTTTAATGATGTGAGTGAAGAAGAATATGAATTGGGAATTTGGTTCATAAAGGAGGCATGATTTGAGCACTCTTAATTGGGAAAGTTTTATTATTTTAATATTTTTATCCATTAATTCATATTTATGGGAATTGTGATTAGATAATTTTGCATATTAAATTATATTTTCTCTTTAATAATATGTTGATATTTTTCTTAAGGATAAGTAAAAGCTCATATGTGGGGAATTTGATAGCCCAAATATTCAGATTTTTTTTATGAATCTAATTTATAAATGAGATTAATAGTTTCTAATTCTACATGGTTTTTTTATCTTAATGTATGATTTATGCTTAGAATTTAATTTTAAAGGTTAAATTCATTTTTAAGAATGAATTTAGGAATCAGGATGAAATAATAATAAATTATAGTATAATAATTTAGTTGCAGAATTTGGAATATCATTGAAAGAATTATGATGTAATAGTTAACTATTATAGAGTTATATATACTTAAGAAATATTATATTAAGAAAATGAGGATTACATGATGAAAAAGTGGGGATAATGACTAGTGACACACCATTTCTAGAAGAAAGAATCCCATTGAAGCAATTAAAATATAATTATAACTTATGTGGAAGGCCAATAAAATTTACACAATAACCGAGAGGGAAGAATTGGTAAGTAGAAACAAAATACCTTTCACCATAATTCCACAAAAATTAAATCATAATAATTTTCAAATATATATTTGATATTAAATTCATAGTCAAAATCAATAGGTAATTACACCATGATTTATAGTGATTGGAAGATATTTTAATATTATGACATAAAAAACAATATTTTTGGCATCCATGATGTCAACGATATTAATATATTTAATTTTTTTTATTAAATTTTATAATTTTTAGAGTTTTTAATTTGACATGATAAAATTCTCTTGGAAAATGGATGAGACACTATTGGCACATGATTACACACAATTATACTACCAAATAGTGCAGTGGGTCTTATCTCGAATCCAATATTTTTTATGTTTGGTGCATAGGTTCTCTAATAATTCATCTGAACCATGTAATATTCCTATAAAAATCAATTTTAATGTTTTTACTTCTAATCTTATGTGTGTATTAACATCTATCATCCACATTTTTTCATGATCTCTCTACTGGCATTCATAAAAATCATACTCCCCTAATCACCTATATAAATTGGGGTGTATCTACTTGTATTTTAGTGATATATTTTATAAAAAATCATTTCTATTATATTTTACCTCATTTCCTCATCTATAGTTTTATTTATACTTTTTTCCCACTTTTCAATCCCATGATATCCACGGTGGTTTAATCTAACACTAGGGTTTGAATAAACATTGGTATTTTTGTTTCTACAGTACAATGGATCCACTATTTATCCTATAATAGTTTAATTGAAGAATTTATATTTCTCTTATAAGTGATAGGTATATATTATCTAATCTCCTTTTATTTGAAATATCTTAGGTTTTGGGTTTTCTGTTTATGTATAATAAATTAGTACCTATATCAAGTATCTTCAAAGGAAATGTAATTTTACAATTTTTTCATGATAATTTTTATTGATGTAATTAAAATATCATGGGTATTTATGTGCTAAATTTATAAAATTTAAAATCATAAACATAATTTTATTATAAATATATTTTATGACTCATGTTCGTAAAAATAGATTTACAAAATTATATGTGAAAAAATATGAAAATTATATGATAGTTTTCCACGCTATTTTTTTTAAATCTTTTAAGGGGTTTAATGACATTGTAGATATCATTAGTTTTTTTATCAACTCTATATATTCACCTTCGTATTTTTTGTATAATTTTTGGATTTGGCATGTGAATAATTTTTTTTGAGAATGAGATTTTACAATATTCTCTTAGGAACCGTGGGTAAATTTGTATGAATAATGAGAAAATTGGTCTTATAGATTATATTACACATTATATAGTATCTCATAGTGTATTTTATGTACTTTTTTAGGTGGTTTCTACTTAGTGAAGACAACATCAGTTTGATGGGGGCCTGAATCTGAGGATTACATCATAGGATAACTTAAGGAACCATGTTATATTTCATGGAAATATATTATTATTTTACCACTATAGAAAAAATTAGTTTTTACGATGGGTCATTTGCAGCATGGTCCTATAAAAAATGACTCGTTGCGGAAAACATCATTGCAAATAGTTTCTAAGAGTTTTTTAAAAATATATAGTTGTGACGGGCCTGTCACAAATACTATTTTTGAATGGAAAATATACCCCTAAAAAACAAAATATAAAAAAAATAATATTTAAAAAATTATAAAAAATATCAAGAAATACTATTTGCGACGGGAAAAAATACCTGTCGAAAAAATAATAATATTAATAATATTAAAAAAAATAGTATTTATAAATACTATTTTCTACTGGAAAATTTACCTGTCAAGAAAAACATAAAAAAATATTTATAAAATAATATTATTATAGTAATAATAATAACAAAATAATGTTAATATAATAATAATAATAATAATAATATAAATAACATATATTTAATAATAATAATAAAATAGTAGTAATATAATAATAATAATAATAATAATAACAAAATAATATTAATATACTAATAATATTAATATTAATATTAATAAAATTTAATAATAATGAAATAATGAAATAATAAATAAATATTCAATAATAAAAACATCATTATTTAATAATAATAATAATAATTAGAATAATAATAATAAATAATTTAAATAAAACAGTAAATTAATAAATAAATAATAAAGTAAAAAAATTAAAAAATTAAAAAAATTATATAATTATAAAACACACAATATTCACAAAAATATGAAAAAATCAGTAATGCATGAGTCAGACATCACATGTACTTTATCATTTATTGTTTTTGTTGCTCTAGTCAATAACATATCTTCCCCTCATCCTCCTCCAACTGTTATCATCGACACATCACATTCTCTGTACCCCGATATATACTGATCCCAACATGTATCAGATTAAAGTGTGGTTGATTTGTACACACCCCAAAAATCTCAAAATAGTCCAAACTGAAAATGAAACCATGTTTTCATTTTCTTTCTCGGTCGAACAACTGACACTACATATTAACTCAATTTTCTTAGCTGAAATTTTTCCCCGTTGTTGTAAGTCATAAGAGGCAAATAATATCATGTGCCCATTATATCATGAGAAGTCACCATAATGGGAACATGAGCTTCCTTTACATAGGTTTCCTTCAAAAACAAGAAAATTTTTTAGTCAACAACATCAACTCATTATGTAGTGCTGGTAGTTCGATAATGAAAGATGAGGATTACGGAAAAACCTGTTACATTGGTAGAATGAATAATTTTATCTCTTTTGTGACATGTCAGAGAGAGTTGAAAATAAAACATGACTTCTCAAAAGGTCAGTGAAAAAATAATTAAGTACTAGATAGAAATTATATGGAAATTAATATACAAATAGTAGACAAAATGATGAAAAAATTAATTTAAAAAGTATTAAGAATTCATTTTTTCATGACGGTTGTATGCATTTTTGAAGCATTACCTAATTACTGCTATTTATTAGTATTTATTATTATTTATTACATATTAATACTATTTATTATAAATTATAACTAATTATTACTATTTTTGAATATTTAATACTAATTATTACTAATTATTACAAATTATTACTAATCAATGCAAATTATTACGATTAGTTTCTGATTATTACTAATTATTGCGAATTATTTATAACTATTTCTTCATAACACTAATTACAACTACTAATTCCAAATTATTTCTAATTAATACCAATTTATTACTAATTATTACTAATTACTACTAATCAATCCTAATTATTACTAATTAATTCAAATTATTACTATTTATTACATATTATTAATAATTTACCCTAATTAATCATAATTAGTAGTAATTATTACTAATTCTTATTATTTATCAGTATGTATTAATATTTATTACTAATTATGACTAATTATTATTGTTTGTTAATATTTACCACTAATTTTAACTAATTAATACTATTTATTGCAAATAAATCTTAATTATTGCTAAATAATCCAAATTATTTCTAGTTAATTCAAATTATTACTAATTACTAATAATTACTAACAAATAGTAATAAATAGTAATACATTATTACTATTCAATACTATTTATTATTATTAATGACTATAAATTAAAATTTATTAATAATTATTACAACTTATTACTATTTATTACTATTTTTTAATAAATATTACTCTTTATTACTAATAATTACAAATTATAACTAATTATTTCTAAATATTACTAATTATTTCTAGTTAATCTTAATTATTACTAATGAATCCTAATTAATCTTAATTATTATTTATTAATACTAATTTATAATAATTATTATTATTAATTATTACTATTTTTAACAAATTATTACAAATTATAGCTAATTATTACTAATTATTTCTATTTACTATTAATTATTACTAATTATTATTAATTATCAATATTTATTAATATTTAATACTAATTAATAGTAATTATTAATATTTATTAATATTTATTACTAATTATAACTAATTCTTACTTATTTCTACTAATTATTACTAATTATTCATAATTATTACAAATTAATCATAATTAATCCTAATTATTAATCATTACTATAATTTACTACAATTTATTACAATTTATTATTATTTAGTACTAATTATTACTAATTATTAAGAATTCTTATTAATTATTGATGATTAATCCTAATTATTACAATTAATTACTAATTATTAATAATGTATCCTAATAAATTCTAATGCATCTGAATTAATCGTAATTATTACTATTTTTTTTAATTTTTACGATTGAATATTATTTTTTACTATTTTTTACTTTTTATTACCAATTATTTCCAATTATTACTAATTATTACTAATTATTACTAATTAATCATAATTTTTACAAATTAATCATAGTTAATCCTAATTATTATTAATTATTACTATTTAATATAATATATTACTATATATTACAATTTACTATTATTTATTACTAGTTATTACTAATAATTAATAATTAATCATAATAATTACTAATTAATCGTAATTATTATTAATTATTACTATTTATTTCCATTTTTACTAATTATTACTAATTATGGAAAATTTTTATTAATTATTGTTATTTTCCATTAATTATTACTAATTATTACAAATTATTACTATTTGTTACTAATTATTACTAATTATCACTTATTATAACTATTTATTGCTATTTATTACTATTTACGGAAAATTATTACAAATTAATACAAATTATTAATATTTATTACTAATTATTATTAATTATTACTTAATATTTATTTCAATTTTTTTCTAATTATTACTAATTAATTCGAATTATTTATATTTATTACTAATTATTACTAATGATGATTAATTATTACTTGTTAATCCTAATTAATCTTATTTAATCATAATTATTACTAATTATTACAAATAATTATAATTACTACCAATTATTATTTTTTATTTCTATTTATTATAAATTATTACCAATTTTTACTATTTATTGCTATTTATTACAAGTCATTACTAATTATTACTATTTACTATTAATTATTAATAATTCATCTTAATTATTACTTATTAATCCTAATTATTTTTTTTATAACTTTTTATTCCATTTTATTACAATTTATTACTAATTATTACAATTTATTACAATTAATTAATATTTAGTACTAATTATTACTAATTATTACTAATTGTTACTAGTTATTAATATTTGTTACTAATTAATCCTAATTTTTTTATTTATTACTAATTATTACTAATTATTACTAAATATTAGTACTTATTACTAATTATAATTAATTATGTCTAATTACTTCAAATTATGACCAATTATCACTAATTATGAGTAATTATCACAAATCATTACTAATTATTACTTATTATTTTTAGAAATTATTATTTATTAACATTTATTAATAATTATTACTAATTATGACTAATTACTTCTAATTATGAATAATTATCCCCAGTTATCACTAATGACTATTAATTAATAAAATTTGATATAACTATTAATTCATAATAATTATTACAAATGTCATGTAATGATTTGTAAAAATAATATTGAAAAATAAAATGATCTAATTCTAGTTCTAATTTAAATGTAGTTAATTAAAAATAATTATAATGAAAATAAAATAAAATAAATTAATTATAAAAATAGATAAATACCTGAAAATCGATGCTTTTGGAGGATCTATGCTGCGAATGATGTTCCAATTTAAAATAATAAATTTTGAAATATTTTGAGATAAAAATGTATGTAGAGAAAGAGATGGGGTGAAGAAAGGGGTGGAATGAGAGGAAAATGGATGGGGGTATATATATATATATATATTAGATTATTTCTGATGAGTATGCCATTGAAAATAGTGGTATTTGTGACGGGACCCATCACAAATACAAACATGCGGACATACTATTTGTGACGAGATTGACCTAATGTCGCAAATACTAAAAAACAGTGATAGGTATTTGCGACAGGATTTTATATCTGTCGCAAATACCATTCTCGTGGTTTGGCTTGAAAGTCACACCAAAGCTTTTGCGACGAGGAGGGGGTCCTATTGCAAAAAGACATTTCTGACGGACTATTTGCGATGAGACCCTCCCCCGTCGCAAATACCAATTTCTCCCATAGTGTGCGATATGGGGGGGTGAGTTAAAATTGTTCCATTTTCATTTTTTTAACTTATTTATATGTTAAAGTCATTAAATTTTTAGATTAAATGATCTCAATACTAAACTTCTAAAATACCAAGGAAATAAAAAAAAGGAAAGGAAACATGATGTAGACATGTCAATACTCAGAAAAAGTATCTACATCAATTGCATAATATGGAATCATTAGATACCATACATTCCCCTAGAAGCATGGTTTGGATACAATAATATATCTTTGTGCTTTAACTCAATTTATAAAAAATAAAAAAAATTGACTCCCAAAATAAGAAAAAATGAATTTACCATGATCAATATTGTTAATGGGGTTTTATTTCCCTCACTAAGGTAGTTATTATCCATATTCTCTATGTGATTGTGTTCTAAAAATGTATTACACAACTACAATGTTTAATGATGTCGAATAAGTGTGAAATTTCTTCTTTCTCAACACATAATACCAATGTGATAATAACTCAAAAATAAGGTGACCAATCTTCTTCTTCTTCTTCTTCTTCATCATCATCTTCTTGTTCATCCTCATCTTCTTCTTCTTTGTTATATTCTTCTACTACTTCTTATCCTTACACACTTCTTTCTATATCAGTTATTGCAAGAAAAAGAGTTCACATGGTTTTATATAAAAAATACATCATCATCCTTCAAATATTAATTTCAAAATCAAATTTGAACAGAAAACATCATTTAAATTCTCTTTAACTTCCCCCACTTCTTTTTGAGTCTTTGGATCATTCTTGACCTCTTAGTCAGTAGTTATATTTTTATTGTAACATTCCCTACCCAGGTGCCACTAAATCAGTGCCTTGAGCCAGGTCATCACATGACATCAAGTGTACCACTCTATATGCTAGTGGCTTCCAACTAGCATGGAGGGTATATATTAGTCACATGGGGAGACTATACCCTCTTACCAGAGTAAGCCTCATCAGAAAACATATAAAAATGGAGATAACATGAGCAAATCAATTAACAAGCATAAATAACCATTTCCCAATTGGGTACAAATAGAAAATCACAACCAACATTAAATATGTTATGCCATGCTACAATACAAAGTTAGAAAACCCCAAAATAAATAAAAAAGGATGAATCCTCAAAATGGTATTGACTTCAAGTTGGAATCCACATCCATGCATCTGGCAGGTCCAACTCAACTCCCTAGCATATGGTCCTTGCACTTGTCCTGACCTTCTAACATGAAATCTTCTTGGGAACCCTATGGAGGCCAAAGTAGGCTATGGGTAAAACTCAGTAGGACACCACCAAAAGGGTCTAAAAATATCCAATCTATTATATAGTTCATTAAAATTTAAATAAATAATAAGCAAAGGAAATACCATTCAAGCCTACTAGTTAACAATCATTACACAACTATACTAACCAAGGTGCCCATCCATTATGTCTCTTTTGTTACTTGTTCATCTCCAAACACACAAAGTTTGTGGCATTCATCATTTTCATAATGAAATAGCTAAGTCTCGAACTCACTAGGGATAACATATCACATCATCACTATATTCTCACCTCAAAGCCTTAGTGTAAGAGGAATGCAACCATTAGGGGAATATAGCTCCACCCCTTACCTAACCCTTCCATTATGTGTGGAGTTGAAGCATCAATTCAACTCGACCCGTGGGAGGAGCCTCATTCTTTTATCCCACACCTGAAGCCATTGTCACATTCTTATCCATAAATTCACTATACCCAAAACATATCAGAACCAAACACAACAAATACATTTGACCATCCTAATCCATAACAATCAACATGGTATATCATATTGTTCCATAACCCATTAACATATTTCAATTTACATAACTTAGCGCATTTAGCCAAATTACCATTCTCAAACTTATCCCACTTAGCATGTTCAATAATTCCCTTATGTAAACCCATTATACACATTCATAAACCCCCTTATAAAATCCCCTTCCATATATTTGCAATTCCACATACAATTTTCAATTTAGCATATTCACGATTTTACATGCCTTAACTCACTTAATAATATATAACATGTTTCATAGGCCTCTAACCTTAACCCAAATTAATGTATACCTCATTTGGAATTACATTATAAATATCATCATACTCAAAAAGGTCTCTATGTGAATTCACAACATCCTTGAACTTAATTTGACAATTCTCGGTCCCAAAATTATCAGTACACCCAATGGATGGCCTTAAATGGTTCCAATAATCCTTGATGCATCCCTTGGGACCATAGGGTACTATATTCATCATTTAGTCTCCTAAAATACAAAATCATACCAAGGGTTTTAAAATAACATCAAAAGTGACAAAGAACAAAGTCAGGGATGCACAAATCTACAATGAAACTGTGAGATATAACTTATAGACAACCTACCTCAAATCTGTTGGATAGTGCACTCCAAAACATGGCCTTAGATATGGATTCATCCACCACTTAATTCTTTAAGCTATAATTCATTGTAAAATAAGGGTTGTATAGATTCAGAAGGAGGAGAGTGAAAGATAAAAACTATAATCAAGAAGAGGGAGCAATGAGGAGAATAGAATTACCAGGAGCCTTGATCTGCAATCGACGACACTCCAAACATCCTATGAAAGTATAATAATAACCCTTGTGAGATCTTATTAGGTTTATATTGTCACTATGTTCTAGGGGAGAAGAAATGAGAAAGATCACAAGTAAGACTTTAAAATCCTAGCATAGAAATTTTTTATAAATTTCTTAACTTTAATAGGCTTCACTGTTTACCGGCATGGATTTACTAACCGTGTGAAAACTGTGCATGATCCATTGTCCAAAAAACAGCCGCATTGCATAGTTTTCTGAAAATTATGAATGGTTAAATTAATTATGTGATAACCAAGAACAATCATTTATCCATAGATGCACGGTTACCAAGGATGCCTCACCCCGTTTTCACTAACAGTGTGAAAATCATGCAACGTGACCAGAATACTTTTTTCCCTCTTTTTCATTACCTGAACCCCCGAAACATCCCTGATCCATATCATGAATTTTTGGAGAATAATATCTAACAAAAATAAAGAAAATAACTAAAACATAAAAAAACATACCTTAAGAGAAATCACAGATCTTACAACCACCACACCTTAGGATGGCTCGTCCTCGAGTCACTCTTCCCGAGAATCATTGAGACTCCAAAATAAAGAGATCAGTCCAATGAACCTGCAAATCTGATTCTCTCTCCCAAGTTTCTTCCTAGACATTTCTATACTACCAAAGAATATGAACCAAAGTCACAACCTTTCCCCAAACAAACTTCTCAATATAATCCAAAATTTCTCTTGGATTCTCCTCAAAGGATGCATTTGGATCAAGCTTAAAATCAACGACATTTATCACATGAGATGGATCAGGTTGATACTGCCAGTGTTTGGAATCCTAGAAAACATTATGCATACCACTATGCCATTGTGGAGAAGACAAGTGGTAAGCCACCTGCCTGATACTCTCTACAATCTCAAATAACCCCCACATACCCGAGTGTCAATATTCTATATTTCTGAAAGCGACAGTGACCCAACATTATAAACGCTTTAAGAAACAAAATATCCCCCACCCAGAACTCAAGAGGTCAATGATGTCGATCTGTATATGACGTCTTAATACTCTAAGCTATTTCTATCCACTTCTGAATCAAGAAAACCTTCGTAGATGTCTCCTATATGAGACTCAGTTTTAATAGTCTAGACTCCTCAGCTTCTAACCAACACAAGATAGATCTACATGACCACTCGTAGAGTGACTCAAAAGGTTACATCTATGATGTATCCTGAAAACTTTTGTTGTAAGAAAACTCAACAAGGGATAAATGATTTTCCAATGAACCACCAAAATCCAGGACACAAGCTACCAACATGTCCTACAATTCCGGAACTGTATGCTTTGACTTCCCATCCATATTCGAGTGATACGACATAGTCAATAACACTTGGGTACCAAGTGCCTTCTATATCCCTTTCAAACAACACAATTTGAAATGTAGATAACAATATGAAACTATTGTTCTCTATACACCATGTAGACACACTATCTATTAATCATATAACTCACCCAATAGGTAAATCGTATGAGTTTCCTTGATAGGTGATGAATGATCCATTTTAGTCATAGGATATAAAATCTCCAAGATTTTGTTATTCTTCCGAGGCATCCTCAGAAGTCCCACTACAAATTCAATTTTTACATCATTCCACATACATTCCCGAATGGGAAATTACTATAACAAACTAGCTGGATGATGATGCTCAACCTTCACCTGTTGGAAGGTAAGGCAACATGCAATAAAACCCGCAACCTACTTTTTTATTCTCATCCACCAAAACTATTGATGAATATCATGATACATTTCAGTCATGCCAGGATGTATCGCCCACTTTGATGTATGGAACTCACGTAACAACTCCTCGAGCACACCTGTCGGTACCACCACATGAACCTGAACATTGATGACTACTTCATCACCAAAATTCCAACTAGAATTTAAATATCCCCTTATAAAACTTTCCTTCATGGAAAAACACTCCATACATTCCAGCTGACTTTCCATGACATGACTCAAAAGTGTATACTCGATTAATAGAGACCCAAGGGTCATTTATTTGTTCCCATCCATCAACTATAGATGTTGGATAGATATGATAGAAGATAATGATTGTAGTATCGTAATAATGATGCTCAATAACAAGAGGGGGTGAATTTTTTACTTTAAAAATTCTTTGGAACTTTTAATAATGACGATGTTTAACAAGGATAAATAAGGTAATTCACAAAACCTCTAGTTTTACACACTTGCCTGATTCTGGAAATATGATTCTGAAGATGCAATTCCTGAAAATTGGTTCTGGAAATAAAATATAAAAAAAGTTTACAAAGATAAAGATTCTACCTTAATGTGTATAAAATATTACTAAATCAGAGTGTACATGTATAAGGAAGTATAAGATAGTTATACATTCCTAAACAATCAAAATGCAATAGAAAACTTAAAACAATACAATTAACAAGTATTAAATATTTTAACCCAAAGAAAAGGGTATCCAAAAACCTTGGATAAAGGTCACTTGATTTATACTTTCAAGAAAATCTGTCTTATCCACACCAGAGTAAGATCCCGATACAAAGATCGAAGTCTATCTTGCTATCCCTGGAAGCCCTCAACTTCAATGTAGTTGCCACCTCTGTCATCCTCAGCAAGGAAGTCCTTGAGCTTTAAGGTAGTTGGCAGCTCTATCTTCCTATTCCCAGAATCCCTAGAATGAACTCTGCAACATTTGGAGTCACACGAAGCATGTCTAAAAAAGATGTTCTGTATGAACCAAGAATGAGAGTCTCCCTCAAAAAATTACTTCAGCATCATGCAATCTCTTGATTGAAAGAACTGTTCATCCAATGTTTTGAGCTCTTTTAAATGAGCTCTTATTTATATTCACATCTTCAATGGTCGGCCCCCTCCTCCAACAGTCATATTTTTCCTTGAATTTCAAAGGGACCTGTACACATTTCACTCAAACAATGGTTGGTTAGAAACAGAAATCACAGCATTGTTTTGTAAGAAAAATATGATTAAGAAAAAATATGGTTACTTAACAAAATTCAATTATTCGGAATGTAAGGAAATAAATTTTCGGAGTCTAACAAAAACCTCATTCGGTGTTTATAATACAAGGATATTCAGATTCTGTCTTCATAAGAATTTAGAACCTGAAATATATAGTATTCCAGAGTCTGAATTTCAAGAAAATTCGGAGACATAAATTAAGTAGAATTCAGAGTCTGAATTCATAAGAGTTCGGAGTCTGAACTTACAAATCTCAGAGTCAGAATTCAGAAGAGTTCAGAGTCTGAACATACAAATCTCAGTGTCAGAATTCAGAAGAGTTCGAAGTCTAAAATTACAATGTCTGTAGTCTGACTTTAGAGAACCCTATGCCTAATCTTTAGAATGTTCTTAGTATGAATTTGGATAACTTGGAGTCAGAACATCAAAAAGTTTGGAGTCTAAATTCAGAGAAGTCGGATTCTGAACTTATAATATTTCAGATTCTGAATTCAGAGAACTTGGAGTCTGAGCCTCACAAAGTTCGAAGCCTGAAAAATAATTCTTTATATATAAGTATGTATAACATTCTGAGTGTTTGGATATGAAACCAAATTTTATACTTATAAAAGATATGAACAATGAAAAACATGGTAAGGATAAATTTCCTTAGTAAAGGAAAATTTCCTTATGAAAGAAAAGCATAGGGTAAAAGATATTTTCCTTATGATAAGGTGTTTGTGATTTTCAAAACAAGAAGAAATGGTAAACTCATAAGGAAACCTTATTGACTCTACAATCTCTCTAAACAAGAAGGAATTGAAATTTCATGAGGAAGCATTATTGACTCAAAAATCTCCTCCTTTTTGGAAAGCACAAAATTTCATTCGAAAATGAATATAAGGACATAGATAATATTTTCCTATACATTGAATAAAAAACATATCTCCCTTAACACATGTGAAATGATGAATACGACTAACTCCCCCATAGTATTTGGAAACACTACGGATCTTATTCTAGATTTCCAAAGTGAGACTTATCATTATATTGCATTCGGAAATCTTCAAGATGAAAACTCCTCCTTAGATAAACTCCCCCTTTCATAGGGATATTTATTCTTTACTTAGTATTCTTTTTTTCCTTTCTCCCCTTTTGTGATTTTTGAATAAGGTATTTGAGAGAATGGAAAAGAATATATGGTACCTAAAGATTATTACAAAACATCCAAAAGACAAGAAACCAAAAAATATTATGTTAGGAAAAATTTATACGAGGAATGGAATACAACAAAATATTGGATTTAAATAAGATCATCCTTCCTTTTCCTTGGGCGTCAACTTCTTGAATATTTTTTTCAGCTTCTTGAGCATCTTGTGATCTTACTCTACTCACTAAAGAAGTTGATCCTGATCCTTTGCATTCTTCTATAAGGCTTTGATTTTATCTTACTAAGCCTTGAGAATATTAGCTTGTGATTTCAAGGCTTCTTTCATCTTGTTATGATTTTCTTCTATCTCAATCTCGAGATCTCTTTCTCTCTTCAAGCTTTGGGAAAATGAATACAACATCCCATTTAGATCTTTTACCTCTTGAATCTGAGAATTTTGTTTCAGACTCAGGTTTTCTTCAAAACTTCTTGTGAGATCCTTGATCTTACCATCATCGATGTCAAAAGCCTCTATGACACTATCTTGAAACTTATCATGATCTCTCATGTATTTAATGGTTTTCATTTACCAACTGGTCATCTTCATGCATGATCTTTTGTGGGTTTCATAGTTAATGAAAAAATTCTTGAAATCAGCCTTAAGCTTGACACAATTGTCCATCACCATGGAAACTGAATCTGATTTTTTATTTATGCTGTGTTGAATCATCTTGAATCTTCAATCATTTCTAGGGAAAATATGAATTAGTCTCCACAAGCTTTTTCAATGAATGTACTAAGAAATCATGTACAAGGGTTGATGATTCCGAATATAAAACTTTTCTTGGTGATGGCTCTTTCTCCAACTCAGTAGCCTTCATCTTTGATGTTCCACCATCATTCTTCTTTTCAAAAAAACTTTACTAGGTGGATTAATAACCACCTATTTACTGTTATTAGTTCTCTTAATGTCTTCCTCATCCAGATATTCATGTTTACTATTAGACAAATGGACAATTTTATCTTCATCTACTACTTCCTTCTGAGCTCCTGCCTCAGCATCCTCCAGGTGTATGAAATGATGATTATAGATTTATTCATTAGACAACATATTCACTTCTTCTTCAACCTTGTCATCTTCACCTTTCTCATCATTCCAAGTGGTAGCCTGCTTTGAGGATTATTCTTCATATGTTCGGTTTGATAGATTCTTGGACGGACTTTCTTTCTCATGGAAATATTATACTTTCTTAATCAACTCTACGGTGTCACCATTTATTTCAACTTCTTCTACATATTCTTTTACGACTTCTACTTCTCTTTCTTTGAATTTTTCTGGATTCAGAAATTTCTTCCCTGGAGTCTCTGGTAAAGCTTCTACTAAGAATGATTGTGGTACCGGGATATTTTCAGATGCTTTATCAGTATCCCTCAAAAGGTATTGAACAATTTCAGATTAAAATTCCATATTCTTATGTTTGTTTTCTTTCTCTTCCCTTTCTAGATACTCAGTTGTTTTCTCCTTTAGATATTTTTCATCAGCTGGTTCTAGTCTTAACATGGGCTCCCCTTCTTTCATATTCTTCTTATCTTCCCTCCATTTAGCTACTACCTCATCCATATAGGATTTTTGATCTTTCGGATTTGGGAGTGCTGACTGAACTTCCATGGCCACAAGATATTTTACCTTTTCTTCGACTTCCTTCACTTTCCTCTTCCTTGATCCTTTTTTGGAAGTATCAGACACTTATTGTTTCTTTGGTATGGATTCAACTTCTTCATCGGGAAAGTCATAAAATTCTCCGTATTCTTTAGAAAATCCAACATTCATCCTTCTCAAGGTGTCATCACTAACCAGCATGACTTTTCAAATCCTGGGCTTTGAACTGCATGGAATTTCAAAATACTCCATGCACTGAACAATCAACTTTGAAAGAATGGTTGGATACATAATGATATGAGCCTTTAGATTTCCATTCTTTATAATCTTGATATCAATCAAAATATACATAACAAATTTGATCTTTCTCAGATTAACCAAGAAACCCAGGATATACATATCACTCTTCTTCAAAGTGTCCTTGTCCCCTTCTCTCAGTACGATAAGTCCCTGAACCCATAATTTGAGAATCCAAATATTTGTAGTGATGTGAATGATCTTCAAAGTCTTAACATCTGTATGACTGAGTCACTCCATAGCTTTCACCATAACAAAGCTACCATGAATATCTGACCACTTATGAGAACAAAATTCAGATTCACCTTCATATGGAACTCCAATCAAATTTGAATCCTTGTTGTACAAGAGAGAATAAGTCTTCCCATAGATTTTGAAAGAGAACTTATCCCTACCTTCTTCCTTAAAAAAACATACTGTTTCATAAAACTCAACTAGAAAATCAGAATATACTAAATCTTGAGCTCTTGGCTTCGATATGCAAATATTATCCCATTAATTTAGCTTGATGTTTTTCGAGATTATAGAATCATACTTTGAAATGAAGTTTTCATGAACCAACCTTTCTCTATAGAATTTCCACTACAAGATTGGCTTGAAATTTGACATGTCTTTCTGAGAAGATTCTTCTATAGACATTTGGATTTGAGTAAGATTTGAGAAGTTCAGAACTGGATTATGTAGGGTGGAAGAACTTCAACACGCAAAGGATTGAGTTTTGATGTGGGAAAAACATCGAGGGAGTCCTTTATATAGGTATTTGAAGTGAAAATTCAGCTTTCATAACCAATCCAACGGTTGAGAAACATTCTGATCAAATCTAATGGTTGAAAAGATAGCTACAAGGAAATTTTGACAGAGTCCGATCTTTTGAGACTTTAACAGAGACATTCGTATTTAAGGAAAAGAGAAACCAAAAAAAATTAAAAACAAAAGAAAAGACAAGAAAGTAATGGATGATTACAAAATCTCAAGAAAGGAAACACACCTTTAGGATTTCAAGGAATATTATTCATAGTGAGGAAAAATCTTTTTTTATGAATTTAGATTCCAGAAACAAACTATTGATTAGGAATTTTTTTTAAAAGAATGACTAAAAAAATTTTAGAAAATCTTCAGTTTGAAAAATATTACAAATATTCATTATGAAAATATAGAAAATCTTCATTATGAAAATTTAGAAAATGGAATAAAAATTGAGACTACGAAAAAAAATTGAGACTACGAAAAAAATTTAGACTATGAAAAATTTTCAACTACGAAAAATTTTAGACTAACTAACAAGAAAATTTACCCCCCCCCCCCTATCAAAATGATTTTATTACTATATGGAGATGGGTTTATAAAATAAAATAACAAGGAAAATTACCTTACTTTTATCATTCTTAACTTCTATATAATGTATTCAAATTTATCAGAGGGTAATGATTTTGTGAAAATATCAACATGTTGATCTTGCATTCCGATAAATTGATGAATGACATCTCTTTTTTGTGTGTGATCCCTAAGAAATTTATTCCTAACATCTATGTTTTTTTCACAAGAGTGACACGCAGGGTTTTTAGTTAAGGTAATGGCACAAGTATTATCACAAAAAAAATTGTGTTTTGGTAAAACTCAAACCATAGTCTGTGACTGTGTGTTTCATTCACAAAACTTCAGCACAACAACTTCCAACTGCTATATATTCAGCATCAGTAGTAGAATGTTCAACTGAGTGTTGCTTTTTTCATGACCAAGAAACTAATGAATCCTTAAAGAAATGGAAAGTTCCAGATGTACTCTTTCTATCCATTTTACATTCACCAATGCCAGGATATGAAAAACTCTTTACAATGAAATCATTTCCAAAAGTATAATAGAGTCCTAGATCAATGGTTCCCTTTATGTAGTGAAAAATTGTTTTCACTGCTTTTAAATGAGATTTATTAGGGTTGGATTGATATCTTTCCCATAATCATACTGAAAACATTATGTCTAGATGACTAGCTATCAAGTAATGTAGACTTCCTATCAAACCTCTAAAAAATGTTTGGTATACTGGTTTCCCAGCTTCATCTAGATCAAGTGAATTTGAGGTACCAATGGGAGTACTTATACTCTTAGGGTTGTCATATCCATACTTTTTAAAAACATAATTAATATACTTATGTTGGGATATATATATTCTTTCTGGTTTTCAAGAAATTAGAAAACCAAGGATAAATGTTAATTCAACCATCGTACTCATTTCAAACTCAGATTTCATTAGATCCACAAAGGAATCAGTTAATGATTATTTAGTTGAGCCAAATATAATTCCATCAACATAAATTTGAACAATCAAAACATTTTTCTTTTCTTTCTTTATAAAACGGTTTGGATCTACATTTCCCGTAATGTAATTATTTTGAAGCAAAAATCCTCTAAGTCTATCATACAAGGATCGAGGGGTGTTCTTAATTCTATAAAAATATTTGGTATGTTTGTAAACATGTTCAGTATGTTTTGAATCTTCAAAACCCGGAGGTTTTTCAACAAAAACATCCTCTTGTACAAAACCATTAAGGAAAAAACATTTCACATCCATTTGAAAACATTTTAAGGTGAAGAATGTTGCAAAGGCAAGTAAAATAAAAATAGATTCAAGTCAAGCTACTGGAGAATAGGATTCATCATAGTTTATTCCTTCTTGTGGATTATAGATTTTAGAAACCAATCTAGATTTATTTCTTAATATGATTCCATTTTCATCACACTTATTTCTGAAGACCCATTTGACTCCAATAACAGAAGTTTCCTTATGTCTTTCAACCAAGGTCCAGAATTTATTCCTTTCGAATTCATTTACTTTATCTTGCATAGATTTTATCAAACCATAATCACCTAATGATTCATCAATTATTTTTGGTTCTAATTGAAAAAGGAATGATAGATGTTCTATTTCATTTCTTAAGTAAGTTTTAGTCCATACAGGTTGATTTACATCACCAATGATACCATCACTGGGATGATTATTAAGAAACAACTGATTTGGGTTTTATAAAACATGTTCATCAACATAGGGTATGAAATATTCTAGGGTAAATTCTTCCGAAACACCTTTTTTGACAATTCCTTTATCAAAAGGATCTTCTAAAAAAGGTTGATAATCGGTTTTGGAAAACACATCCGATGATGTAGGTTTGGTTGTTTAAAAACAAAATGACCAGTTTCATCAAATATGACATGTACTGTCTCTTCAAAAGTACGAGTGTTTTTATTGAAAACTTTATAAGCATTAGAGGTTGTGGAGTAGCCTAAGAAAATTCTTTCATCAGATTTTGGTGTGAATTTATAAAGATTATCTTTAGTATTCAGAATGAATACCTTGCAACCAAAAACCATAAATTAGGAAAGTCTATGTTTTCTACCATTCCATAACTCATAAAGAGTTTTATTAAGAAAAGGTCTAATCAAACATGATTTAATGTATAAAAAGAAGTACTTATAGCATGAGAACAAAAATGTTTGGCTATAGAATATTCACTCAACAAGGTTCTTGTTTTCTCTTGAATAATTCTATTTTTTCTTTTAACAAAACCATTTTGTTGAGGTGTTCTGGGTGCTGAAAAGTTATGAGAAATTCCATTTCTACTACAAAACGTTTCAAAATATGAATTTTGAAATTCTCCTCCATGATCACTATGAATAGTTATCAAAATAAGGTTTTTCTCAATTTTAAATTAGGATTTAAAAGTTTTTAAATTAGAAAAATATTATGATTTTTTTCTAGAAACTAGACCCACATAAATCTACTGTAATAATCAACTAAGACAAATATATAATATTTGCCTCCAATTCTTCCAGTTTGTGTTGGACCAAAAATATCCATATTCACTAACTATAATGCATCAGTGGTTGAGACTTCACTGACTGATTTAAAACTTTATTAATGTTTCATTCCATATTGACAAGGATCAAAAACTTTTGAAGAATCAAATCTTAGCTCCAGTAGATCCTTAACTAGTCGTTTCTTATTGAGTTTGCATAGTTTCCTAAGGTTACTAATTCTGAACTTGTTATGCCACAACCATGAATGATATTACATTTCACTAAGGCAAGGTAGCTCTTGGCTTCTAAGGTCTTCTAAGTTTAGTGTATAAAAATTCTATTTCCTATTGGATGAAATAATAAACTCTTCCTTTGAATTGTGTAATAAGCACTTGTCATTCCTAAAATTCACAGAGTAACCTTCATCACATAATTGACTTAAGCTAATGATTTTATTCTAAAGACCCTTAACAAATAAAACATTTGAAATCAAAGTTTTTCCAACAAGAACAATGTTACCTATACCAATAATTTCTCACATAGCATTATCTATGAAATTTACTTTTCCTCCTTTCATCTTGATAATCGTTCAAAGATGTTTTTGTTACCATCCATATACTGGGAGCTTCCACTACCCATGTACCAATTATTTCTATTGGTACTTTCCTTATTTTCCTAAAAATAATATAATTATTCTTTTGGAATACAAACTTTCTTTGATCTGGAAATTTCAGAAAGAAAAATATTAGGCACCCACATTTTCTTTGAAAAATAAGCTTTATGAAATCCTAAAAACTGGGTTTTGTTTAGGGAACAATTTTTTCCCAATGCCCACCACACTAATACTTAGTGTAGAGAGGAGCACATTGAGGAACAAAATAATTGTTACTAAAAATCAGTATAGAAACTAGTATAATCGAAACCAGAATTATTCATTAGAGGTCGAATATGAGAATACATTTTATCAAAATTTTTCTTACCTAAGGTATAGTTTGACAAACACTTCCTCATGGAAAATATTTCTGACGTCAGTCTAATAACTATGTTCTTATATTCCAAAACATTATCTTTAGAACTAAAGTTAGGCTCGAAATTTTTTTTCTTAAAAATAACATTTTCTAAATCCATAGAAAGTCTATCATTCTCAGAATTTAAGTCCTTAATATTTTGTGAAATTCTTTCAAAATCATGAATTTTATTATCAAGATATTTAGAAAGATCTGATATTTCCTTAGAAAGAATAGTATTTCTAGAATTTGACTTAACATGTTTTTTCTTGAGTTTTGAATTCTCATTATCAAGAAGCATAGAAAACCATGAAACTTTTTCATTGGAAGGTAAAGTATTATCCTCATCAGAAGAAGATTATTGTTCCAAAGATTCATAATATTTACTATAACTATAATTTTCATTTAGGGATACATTGGTCATAGATTCATCATTGTGTACCATAGCCATTAGACAATGTTTTTCAATAGGTAGTCTGGCTATTAAACCAAGATTCTTATGTCAAGAAGATTTGTAATCTGATTATTCATTTTAAGTGTCTCAACCGCTGGCACTCCTGGTGTCATTAGATTTCAAGACTTTCTTAGCTTTAGATTTATAATACTTCTTTCTATTTCTCTCAGAATGCTTCTCTTCTCTTTTTTTATCTTAAGCATAGGACAATCCGACCTTATTTGTACAACCCCTTTTCATTCATAACATGTTACTTTTGAATCATTCTTATATTTCCTTTCATTATTCTTATATATAGATTTAATGTTTTTCTTTCCAACAATCTTGTTCATCCTTGGAGCAAGATTTTCTAACTCATTTTCTAAAGATTCACTTTCACTAGTTTCGGTTTGGATAACAACCTTCTTAGATTTAGATATTGTAACTCTCTTAGAAATCTTGGATTTCATATGATTTGAAGTAGTTCTAAAAGAAAAACATCCATTCCCATTATTCTTCTTAACATTTTCAGAATCTCTCTTCATTATAGTCTCATGTTGAAGAAGAGTTCCAAAAATTTCATCATGTTTGATCTGTTTAACCTTTATATTCTCATTTATAGTTGTTCTCTTGGATTCCCACTCATTGGGCATGATTTCTATGATCTAATACACAAGAACATAATCATCAAATATTTTCTCACCCATGGACTTGATAAATATTTATTGAAACATACAAATGGGTTCTCTATAAGGGAAGAAAAAACCATGATATTTAGATCTGAGCATTGCTCTTCTAGTTTCCATAACTTTGAATGTTCTAAAGTGAGTAACTTCAAGCTTCTTCCAAATAAAATTTTCTAATTCATAAGATGAAATTTGGATATATATATTTCTATTCATAGAAAAAAGAAATTTATTGAGTACCTTATAATTCAGTTGATATTCATTATTTTCTTGGTCGGTGAAAGTACTAACTTCTGTTTCACGTATTTAATATTCTCCAGTAAGCATAACAAAATTTTCTACACCAGAATTGATAATAAATGTATTCATGTGATCTCTCAAATATTCTTAATTATTACCATAAAAAATAAGTGGTCTAGTTGGATTTAGGTTGTCAATGGAAGAAACATTGATTCATGACATCTTAATGAAATCCTTTCCACACAAACTTGTTAGTACTAAAGTTTGTAAACAGGGATAAGAATATTCTAAGAAAGGAAAATATAGAACAACGAAAAAATTGAGCAAGAAAACTTATGTGTGAATAAATGTATTTTAGAGATGTCCTCTGATACAAATTGTTGGATTGGTTCTGTGTAGAGACCCGAAGCTTGACGTACATGGACATTACATTACTTTTGCAGAATAATTAGTACATAACAAAAACACACACACAAGGATCGTAATAGTTTAGTGTCTTTGGAAACTCAGAACGTAATCTTCTAATCATGGTGAAAGATCTTCAACATCTCCCATAAAGATCTTCTTCTTTTTTCTTACCTAAAACCTTTCTTTATATCCTGGGGAAAAGAAAACATAAAAGGGTGAGCTCAAATGCTCATTAAGGGTAAACAAAAGAAATATCAATCATGTCATATTCATAAGAACATATCTTTTGGAAATCTTAACCTGCAAAAGAGATCATTATTTCATAACATGGGATAAATCATAGTAGTGAAATGTAATCCCAATAACCATAACTTAAAACATGAAACTTTGTCTCATACACACATAATCATAGATAATCATTTCTTGTTAGTCAAGACTCATTGCCAAGACTATCTTAGTGGACAAATTCCCTTTCTGAACCGAGTTCATTCCTCGTTTCAGTCATGTTTCACTGAACCGGTATAACCTACCGTTCCAGCCATGTCTATCTCATGAGATATAAAATCTTTACCCAATGCATTGGAGGGAGATATAGGTCCCACCCATCTCATAATGATACCATTCTTATGTGTGCCACAAAATCATAAATCATACATCATTGTATAACCCATGTAATAAAAATGGGAATCTTAAACATCATGACATCATAAAAAAATTCATATAAGATCAAGGAATTCAAAAAAATAATTCCATCACAACATAATCAAATAAATTTAATAATAGGGATGAAAAAAGAACCCTTTATTATCTTAGATGGAAAATAATTTTGATAAAACACTTGAACTCCATTCTTGAGGAAAATATCCTTTCTAATTCAAAAACACTTTTCCTTTCTTAACATGTCAAACAATTATAAACTAAAAGAAGTTGATTAAAAATAAACATGATAACTTGTAAAGTAAGATTCTTGGAAATAATGTTTTAAAAATCCATTCATTCCGTATAAGTTAAAAAAACATTTTTCTCGTACTTTTGTCGGAAAAGTCAAAAAGTACCTCGTACGAAAAACGACAAAAGATTCCTTTCATGTATTTTACTAAAACTCGCCGAAGGGTAAAATTGGATTTAAACAATTTTAGGTGGATGGAAATAAAATTACATATTGAAGAAACATGGATGTGGATGATAAAATACACCCCAGTAAATACCAAAGTATAAACAATCCCAGATAAAAATGAGATTGTGATATTTCCCTTACCTTAAGTCTGATTTGCTTCGTAAGTGTCTGAACCTCCTGTATAATGATTTAAATAATGTCATTAACTTATTAAGGAATCATATCCATTGTTATGATATCATATATGGTTCACTTATGACTTTATATTACCCGTTCTTTTATAAATTCCATGTTAAAGAAGCGATTTGGGTAAAATCGTTTCATTTATCGTAGGTGTTCGGACTTGTTGTTATTGACATTATTATTACTTATATCGTGATTTACTCATTTCCAGAATATAAAACATTATTTATATATCATATATATTCAGTATATATATATATAATAGATAGATAAATGAAATGAAACACACCGTTCATGGAGACGGTAGTCCGTACGTACGCATGAACGTTGTTTTCCTTTCCTTATTGTCTTGAATGGAAGTAAGTAGATGACATACATATATTCATAAATACAGTAGCTTTATAATGTCATATATTTCATTATTATTGCTTGTATATACTTTATAATCATTCTTAAATGGTTAACATGGAGAATGACTCTCATCGTGTCGTGGAGACGGTAGTCCGTACGTACGCACGAGCGATGATATCGTTCTCATGATCGTGAACTTTTGTTGAAGTGTATGTATACTACTTCAGTATCAATATCACTTTATAATAATCATATATAGTTACTAATTACACCATTATACCCATCCAATTAAGGTGGTGGTGGAAAATAGATTACACCACGGCGTGGAGACGGTATTTCGTACGTACGCACGCGCGGTGATTTCCTTTTTCCGTAGGATGGATAGAAGGTTAATTAGAGTTGTTTCATATTTATAATAACATATCAGTATATAATAAATACTGATGTTATTAATTTATCATGAAACAACTAAATAAGAAGAATTTAAAGAAGAAAGAAATTGAAAAAGATCGGTAATGGATATTACCTCTTTTTGACGCGCCTTTTCTTAACCTCCACTTAAAGAACTAAGGATGGTCTTTGAAGAATACCAGGACCTCTAGGATGATACTAGGGAAGTGTAGAAGAGATTTTGGCAGGGTTTGGACGAGCTTAAAGGCTCAAAGTGGTGTGAGGAAGAGGGGGAGGAGGTGCCCTTTTATAAGGGAGGAGAGGGGCACCTTAGGAAAATCTCAAAATATTATTTTATATTGAAGTCAAATTCGGTTTATAATGGTTCCGAATGGTATTATTTCAAAGCTAAAGTGGGTATGGGTCGAAATCCTCTCATCCAATAGGATTTATACAAGTTTAGGTTATTATTTTAACCTTATAAATTAGATTTAACTCTAAGTTAAATAATTTAACTTTTACCATGTCTTTTTGTTTTCTTACACTATATGGTTAATAAACTTACTATATCAAGCCAAAAGAACCCCAAGTTGTTTATTATTAATATATATAACATTATCTAAGTCATTTGACCAAACTTTATATTTTTAGGAATAAAATTAAAAATTAATAATATAATATTTGTTTTAAAAACTATTTTATGTCAATTTTGACACTATTTGGTAATTGATTTTTGTAAAAATCATAACAGAATGATTAGTTCGAACAAAGTTAATAAAATCATAAATAACATGTCATATTAACCTAGAAAATTAGTGTAATTCATAAAAAGTCTCAAATTACATTTATTTGGGTATTTATAACATCAATTATGTCAATATTTCATTAATAAGATAATTACTGGATCATCGTTGTGTCATAAATAAATTAAATTATTTAATGTCTAAAAATTACAAATAAAATATCATTATGTAGGAAATATTTTTATATTTCTAATGAATATTTATAGTCGAATTTATCTTATGTATATTCCTATATTAAAAATGATTTACTTATTAAAATTTGATTTTAACTATTTTAACCCTTCTTTAAATAAATTAATAATAAATGTCCTAATCTAATCCAAGTGGGCTTAAATGGTAATATTTTATTCCTAAGGTTGTTTTTGGTCGAATTACACTTATCCAATAGAATTAGGACATGTGTTAGGTAATAATAATATCATTTTTACCTTTAATTACCCTATTTACTTTTAACCGTGGTAAAAAAAGTAAAAAGTTACTATTCACCAAAAATTATTTTCATCTCATTGAACCACATTTTAGTCCTTGATATTAACCGTGTCTCTCGGATTTTCGAAATTCCACTCACAGAAGTGGTAAAATTAACTTTTATGAAAAATTCAATTTTTTAACTACCACTTAGTGGTTTCACTATTCATCAAGAAATGAAGGTTTCCAGAAAAAATACCAAAAATTAGGCCTAAGATATATTTGATATTATGAATTCAAAAATGATTTCTATTTTATCAAATTCAAAAAATATCAGTTACATTAACTAATTTAAAAATTAATTTCGATCGTCAAAACAAATAGCGTGTTTTTAAGAGATAATAGCTATCAAAAGATTGACACTTATTTATATCTGGTTTAAATGTGAAATCACATCCAATGAGCAACATTGTATTAAATTGTAAAAATATATTCTAAATATACTTTAAAACCACTAAAATTAATAATTTATAACTATTAATTATTTTGATTAAAAAAGTTGTTTTTAATTAAAATTTAGTAATTTTCACTATTCATCAGAATATGAAAGTTATCCGAAAAGTACGAAAATTTCACCCTAAGCTAATTTTGATATTCCAAATCCAAAAATGAAGTCCATTTTGAAAAATAAAATTTACAAAATTTCAAAAAGTGGTTATTACTATTCATAACAGCTAGTTTTAATAATATTTTAATAGTATATCGTTGTTTAGTGAAACTCGGTATTGCGTACTACACACGCTATCGAGGAAGGTCATGATTACGTGTAATGAAAGGAAAGTCAAGGATGCGTGTTGTTCAATCTCCTTTTTGTGTAGCGTACAACACAAGACATTAATGAAATTAAAAAGAATATTTTTCATAAAATTTCGGGGTGTTACATTCTGGGTATGAGGTCACCAGCATTTGATACCAATTGATGGATCAATATGAGAGACGATACTGATTGTAGTATCGTAATAATGATTATCAATAACAAGAGGGGGATGAATTATATACTTTAAAAATTATTTAGAACTTTGAAAGATGAGGATGTTTAACAAGGATAAACAAGGTAATACACAAAACCTCTAGTTCTACACACTTTCTTGATTCCGGAAATATGATTCCAAAGATGCAATTCTAGAAAAGTGGTTCTGAAAATAAAACATAACAAAAGTTCACAAAGATAAAGATTCTACCTTAGTGTGTACAGAATCTTACTAAATCAGAGTGTACAAGTATAAAGAAGTAGAATATAGTTATACTTTCCTCAACAATCAAAATGCAATGGAGAACGTGAAATAATACAACTATCATGTAGTAAAATTTTTAACCCAAAGAGAAGGGTATCCAACAACCTTGGATAAAGGTCCCTTGATTTATAATTTCCCGAAAGTCTGTCATGCCCACAATAGGGTAATCCCTCTATATGAAGATCGGAGTATATCTTTCTATCCCCGCAAGCCCTTAACATCAAGGTAGTCATCACTTCTGTCTTCCTCAGAACGAAATTCCTCGAGCTTTAAGGTAGTCGGAACCTCTGTTTTCCTATCCTCGGAAGCCCTCAGATGTACTCAGCATAATTCGGATTCACACAAAGCAAGTCTGAACAAGATGTTTAGTACGCACAAAGAATGAGAGTCTCTCTCTAGAAATCACTTCAGTAGCATGTAATCTTTAGAGTCGTAGAACTGTTCATCCAATGTTTTCTGCTCTTTCAAATGAGCTCATATTTATAGGAACAACTCCAACGGTTTGCTCCCTCCTCTAACAGCAATATTTTTCTTTGAATTTCAGAGGGACCTGTACATGTGGCACTCAATCAACAGTTTGTTAGAAACAGAAAGCATGACATCATTTTGTAACCAAAACATGAGTGAGAAAAAATATGGTTACATAACCAAAATAAATTATTCGTAATGCAAGGAATTAAAAGTTTAGAGTCTAGCAAAAATATAATTTGGTATCTATAATAGAAGGATATTTTTATGTCTTCAGAAGAATTAGGGACCTGAATTCAATAGTATTCCGAAGTTTGAATTTCAAGGAAATTCATAGTCTTGAATTCTGTAGAATTTGGATTTTGAATTTATAAGAGTTTAGAGTCTGAACTTACAATGTTCGGAGAATGAATTCAGAAGAGTTCAGATTCTGAACTTAAAAATTTCGAAGTCTGAATTCAAAATAATTCAGAGTCTGAACTTACAGAGTTCGGAGTATGAATTCAGAGAACTCAGTGTCTGAACTTCAGAAATTTAAGAGTCTGAATTTAGAGAACTCAGAGTATAAACTTATAGAAGTTCAGAGTTTGAATTCAGAGAACTCAGAATCAGAACTTTAGAATGTTCGTATCCTAAAAACACAATTCATTATATCTAAGTATGTATAATATTCTGTGGTTTTGGATATGAAATATAATTTCATACTTATACAAAATATGAACAATGAAAATCATGGTAAGGATAAATTTCCTTGGCGAATGAAGATTTCCTTATGAAAGAAAATAAAAGGGTAAATGAAATTTGCCTTATGATAAGGTGTTTGTGATTTTCAAAACAAGAGGGAATGGTAAAGTCATATGAAAACCTTATTGACTCAACAATATCCCCAAAAAAGAAGGAATGGAAAAGTCATAAGTAATCCTTATTGACTCAACAATAGGTTCATCTCAGCAAACAAAACCATCAATTAACATTTAGATTTTTTATTCCTGAACCACCTAATTCTGAGTATTCTAGCTCAGATCATTCGAAACACTATTCCATTTCTTGGGTGTGTAAACCAACTCAAAATCCAAGGATTATAGGTAATCAAACCACCTTTTCTATTGAGGATTCAAATACCACTAATATAAGATGCACTTATGTTTTTTAGTATCATTAATACCATGAATCATTCTCATAAAAAGTAATGCCTCCAACACATTAAGGCATAAACCACCGTAGCTATCTCAAGATCATGAGTAGGTTAGTTTCTTTCATGTGGTCTTAACTTCATTGGCCCATAACCCACTATCATACCATAATTCATCAACACACCTACAAGTCCAACACTGGACACATCACATAACAATGTGTACATCATACCAATTCCAGGTAAGATTAGAATCACTACGGTAGTCAACCTATTATTCAATTCTTGAAAATAAGTTTCACATGCCTCTGACCACTCAAAAATAACAAACTTTTTTGTTAAGATTGATATTGGTTCTGCCAAATGAGTGAAATCTATAATGAACCTCTGTTAATAACCTTACCAACCCTAGAAACGTCAAATATCTGAAAAATTCCTATGATGCTCCCAAGACACCATAACATGTACCTTCTATAGAGTTACCAACACACTAGACTCAGAAAGTATATGCCCCATGAAATGATCCTTATCAATCCAGAATAGGAATTTTTATAGCTTGGAATAAAGAATATTATCTCTTTGTGTAATCAAGTTAATGTCAGAATGTTTAACATTATTGTCAAGATTTCATGAGTACACCAATAAATCATCAACAAAGAAAACCAAGCACTTATATAGTTAGGGGTTAAATATATTATTCCTTATCACCCTAAACATAGCCGGTTCATTGGTCAACCAAAAAGGCATCACAAAAAATTCATAAAACTCATACCTTATATATAAAGATGTTTGTGGTATGTAAGAAGCTATCACACTAAACTGATGGTATCATGATATCAAATCAATCATAAGGAACACTATGGAACCCCTCAGTTGGTCAAATAGGTCATCAATTTTGTGAAGCAGGTATCATTTCTCAATAATAATCTAACTTAACATTCCATAATCAACACATAACCCCAATGACCAATCATCATTATTAGAAAATAGAAGGGGTGATCCCCATGGAAATGTACTAGGTCGAATGAAACCCTTTCACTCCAAATCGGCATGCTGATCATTAAGTGCTCAGAGTTCTCTGATCACTATTTGATATGGTGGAATAGAAACGAGTTCTACCCTTAATAACAACTCGATTGTGAACTCCACATCCCTTTCAAGAAATAGTCTTGATAAATCCTCATGAAACACATTCTAAAACTTATCCAACTCATGAGGAAAGACATGTTACTCTACCTCTCTATAATCATGAATAAGAAATTCCACTTCCATTGTGAGTTCCACCAACTGGTAAAAAATTGTCCTTGTGTGGCCTTCTAAAACATCCCACTCACCACGAAAGACATAAGTGCCTCCATTGGGAGGCATGAACGTTACCCTATGACAGTGAAAATCGATATGGGAATGATATATAAATATCCATTCAATTTCCATGATCATGTAACTAACTCACACGACTACAAGAATTACCTTCTACACCATTTAAAAACTATTCCCACATCATGAATTTTTCCCAAAACATTTTATTTCTCATACCACCCATTATCAAGAATTATTCCTTAATTATTGTTTAACATTTTCCTTCCTTTTTAATCCATTTTAATTGTTTCATTAATCTCAATTTCCACCACTTTTAAGAAAGTAAAATGCATTATTCCCTCTATTCCCCATACAGTCATCCCCTGTGTGGGTGCCTACCATGATGCTTGTCTTTTATATACATAGGTTCCTAGAGTGATGCATGAGTGCACAACTTTATGCCATTCTATCCCTTAGAAAAATACCCAAAAATAGTCGCATCACACCATTTGTTCCCCAACCAATGGTTAAATATCATCAAATGTAAAAACACATAACAAGAACAATAATTGCCACCCTAGGGGACTTGGGTTCCCCCATACCTCATTTAGCTACTCCTAGCCACATGCTCATTGATGAGGCTCGATAATATACTATTCTCATATATTCCATCCCAAAATAGTATGAAAGAAAAAAGAGCTCTTTTTACACCACATTGTGACATCCCTGACCAGGGTTCCACAGAATCAGGGCCCCAAGTCAGGTCGTCACTTGACCTCAGGCGTGCCTCCCCATATGCCAGAGGTTCATAACTAGTAACAAGGATCATGATTAGTCACATGAGAGAGAATATAACCTCTTACTAGAGTAATAAACAGAAGAAAACATATAAAGAACATTGATAACATGATAAAATCAATAAAATGGTATAAATAACTATTTCTGAACTGGCTACAAACCACAACCAACAAAAAATATGTAATGTCTTTCTAAAATGCAATGTGAGCCAAACCCAAAATAAATACAAATAGAAGAATCCAAAAACCAGTCCTAACTTCATGTTTAGAACCTCATCCATGCATGTCCCATATCTAACTCAACTCCTTAAAATATGTCTCCTCCCCTTGTATTGAATTGTAAGCGTGAAATATTCTTGGATATCCAACGACGTCCTAAGAAGGGTGTGATTTCAAATCAGTATGTCACCACCAATGGTGTAGTCAAATATCGAGTCTAATAGATAGTTCATTAAAATATAAATAAATAGCATGAAAAGGAATGAAAATTTGAGGCCACTAGTTTACAACTTCAAATTTTCTATACTAACCAAGGTGCCATTCCATTATGTCTCTTATGTTACTAGTTCATCACCAGACACACAATGTTCACAGAATTCATCATTTTCATACGGGAATAATAATTCCCTAACTCACTAAGGATTACATATCTCAGTATCACAGTATCCTCACCTCAAATATTCAGTATATGTGGAATGAAACCGTTAGGGGAATAGAGTTATGTCCCCTTCCCTAACTCATGCATTGTGGGTAGAGTTGGAGCATCAGTCCAAATTGACACATGGGAGGTTCCTTAGTCATTTATCCCACAACTCAAGCCATGTTTTCATGCTTATCCATCCATTCCCCACAAAAAATATTTATCACAACCAAACACAACCAAAACATATAATAATCATAATTCATAATAATCAACATGTTAAATCATATTGATCTGTAACCCATTAACATATTTCCCTTTACATCACTTAACACATTTATCCCAACTTCTGTTATAAAACCTAGACCACATGGAATATTCAATAATTACCACATGTCAACCCATTATACACATTCATAAATACCATTATAAAATCCCCATTAACATATTTCCCATTCCATATAAAATATTCAATTTAGAATATTCACTGTTGTTCATGAATTAACTTTCCTAGCCTTATCAAAATAATTTTAATAAGCCTCTTACTATAACCCCAATTAACCAATACCACATTAGGACTTCTATTAACAATATTAACATTCTCAACAAGGGCTCTACGTGATTTCTCAACAACCTAGAACTTACATAGTTATTCTTGGTCCGTAAAGTATTGACATACACCATGGGTGACCTTAAATGTGTTAAATAATCCTCGATGAATCCCTTGGGGACTATGAGGGTTTCCATTCATAATTTAGACACCTAAAATACCAATTAGTATCAAGGGTTTCAAAATAACAACATTATTGGTAATTAATAATGTCAATCATGCAAAAATCTTCAACGAAACTATTTGATATAACTTGTAGACCACCAACCTCAAATTCGTTAGTGAACACACTCCCAAACATGGAATTAAATATGTATTCAACATGATATTAAATATTTAACATGGTTTTTCCAATAAAAAAAGGGTTTTATATATTTTTAATGATATGAGAGAAATATAAAAACCCAAATCGAGAAGAGGGATAAAGGAGGAGAATGAACATACACGGAGCTCCGATCCATAACCGATGACACTCTAAACAAACATGGAATGAGGAAGAATCAACCTTGTGAGATCTTAGGTTAGTTGTTTCATCAGTATGGTTTATTGGATGAGTAAGGAGGAAAATATCGAGTGAGACTTTAATATCCTAGAATAGGAATTTTTGTAAATTTGTCAACATTACTGGGTTGCACGGTTTACCCACACAATTTTTGAAACTATGAGGGAGCCACTTTCCCAAAATCCCCCCATTTCAGGTTTCTCTAGAAATTCCAAATATTTATATTAACCATGTGATAATCATGCACAAGATTCTTTTTAAGGCTACAGGGTTACCTGGGATGCTTTTCACGGTTTTCACTAATCGTGTGAAAAGAGTGCAACATTCCCAAAAAACTCATTTTCCAATATTTTCATGCCTCGAACCTTTGGTACAACCCAGATACTTCTCGTGATATTTAAGAAACCGTTATCTAACCAAAAGAAATGAAAAAAATTAAACATAAACAAAATCATACCGTAACAAAAATCAAGGATCATAATTTTAGAGATTTTATATTTTGTGTATAAGTAACCTAAAGGTCATTAAATGAGTCTCATCATCAAATCAACTAAAAATTTACGAAATATACACTGACCCAAATATGTTTGACTTCCACATAGAGTGTTGTAACTCATTTCAACCATACTAATCAAAATTTATTTGAAATAATTTTCATTGTGCATTTACCATGTTGTTTTCTACCTTAATAAGTTTAGATATGAGTTTTCTTCTTTAACCATGGTATTTTACACAACATAGGTCACCCCAATTTATTATCATAAAAAAATATGACTAAAAAATACACTTCACTTGGGTAAACACCTCATCAACATGTAAAATTGCTTTAAAAACTACTAAATATATATCATGGTATGATAAAATTCCTTTTGATCCAAGACATCCACTCACAATTTTTACTTAACATTACACCATTCAAGAAATTTTTCTATTTCTCCAGGTAAATTGTTTGAAAATCACTCCAACCTTGACCACAAAATAAATGATTATCACCACTTCTCATAGGTAAATTTACCAAATGGAATGTATTATGAAACAATATTTTAATTTTTGATATTACTAGTTTAATTTATTTGAAATATACTCATCTTTACTAGGAAATTGTTGAATCATGATTCTTAGAATACAACTTTCTAGAACACCTATTTAATGGTGTGTCACTTTATAATCCTTTACCATATCCATTATGGTCTAGAAAATGAAACCTATTGGTCTCTCTCCACTTCAACCATATTTAAATATCACTCCCCAATATCAAAACTCATTCTATAGTCATTTATTCGGTCCAAAAATATTGTAATGAGACTCTCCAAAAATGAAACACTACATAACAATTTAGTATAAATGATATATATGTGTTGAAAACCAAAGGAAACACAACTAAAATTATGTAATTCATCTTAAATAAAATTAATAATTCATTTGATAAAATTAATATCCCTTGAGATATTAATTTTCATCCTCAAAACTCAAAAAACTCCCTATATTTAAAAAACAACCCAATGGACACAAAAAAATTTAATCTTGACATTTTATCCATTATTAGTGTCAAGAACCCTTTGGATTTTTCTGTAAACCATTGATCATAAATTTATTTTAAGAATTATCACCCTTGTAAGTGAAATATTATTTTCGAAGTCTAAGCCTTGGTGAGTGAACATAGTTTTGGATGTAAGGAAATTGAAGAGTAATGTCAAGATGTCGATTAAAGCAACTTCCATACATAGTATCACTAAATAAAATTTTATATAACTATTTTTTCACATAAAAAAATTATTATTTAAACTAATAAATTATAATACTACACATACATTCTCAACAAACATGTTAGAAAAATTCATATTCTTCAAACACAAGCACACACAATAACTTTATTACTTTACCCTTATAAAAATACTCCCTAGATGTGTGATTCCTCATAATGAAAGTAATATTATTTGAATTTATATTTCTTTATTAACCCTTTTACAAAAAAAGTACAATGATAAAAGGATAGGGTTGGATCAATATTACTTATCCTTTATTGAGGGAAGATTAATATTTCTCCTTCTACCTATATGGATTGGTATTAAACTCTCTATTTGGATTCCAAAAATGTTGATATAATTAAAAATGATTTAAATATAATTTCATATTTGGAGGTACTTATTATTTTTTAATATTATTAATAGGACATACAAAAGTTACTTTCTCCTTGTTTCCCTTCAATTAAACATTGTTTTTCAGAACATTGAATTTTTTTTCATAAAATTATAGAAATAATTTCGATTTATATTTCTCTAATAACATTTTATTGTGATTATTTTTTCATCCTTCTTCTTGAGTATATTATTTTTTCCACAATATTTTTGAGTGAAAAAACTGCAATGGATTTTTAGCACCATCATTTCTCTTTATGTAAAACATATTCTACCATAAAAATTATTTTATCTTATAAATTTTTAGATACAATTAGCTTATATTCTAGGATCTTGTAATTCGGTAATATTATAAGACACTCTTTAGTGATATTATTATGTGGGCCACATGTCCAATGACCTTTATTTAGTCCATTAAAAAAATTATTTAATATGATACTTTATTTTAGATTACCAACACGTGATTTTTTATTCAAAAGGGTTGTATCCCTCGACATGTGTTAATTATTTTTCTTTTAAATGATTTAAATGTGATTCATATGAACTAATAACATCATCAACATATACCTATATGCTCTGTATAACCATTAGTGATCATAAAAGTCCAATAACTTTCCTAAACCTCTAATATGACTAGTGAATTAAATTTTTTAAAATTAATCTTGTTGAATGAACATTTGAATTATTATTTATTAAAAATAATACAATGATACTATACTCATTATTCTCCTAAAAGTGTTTTTTTGTCACAATCTATTTTTTTAAAACCATATCATATTTACTTTTAATGTTTTCCTTTATAGAAGAATTAAAACTCTAAATAGTTTTAATTCTATTATTCCATTCATCTTTCTCAACTTATATTTTTCTCTAAAATATTCTAAAATTATTCCATGATATTTATTAATAATTGGTTGATATACTTTTTGAATAGAAAATTATTCAACCCTCACTCCATTCACAACACAATACTTATTCATTTTATTATTTTCTACTTCCTGATTTTTATATAAAAAAATATATAAAATTATTTTGAGATAATTTACTTTCTCAAGAAATACAGGTTTTAGAGATTTGGAATATTTATAATATTTATGAATATACTCCGTTAAAAATTAGAATTTTGTATCCTTCTTAGTGAGTAAGTATCATTCTTTCTTAACTCTTATGAGAATGTTAACATCCTTCTGTATGAATTTATCTTTATACAATTTAAAATATTGGATTTATTATTAGATATAGAATTTTAATTCATTGTCTTAATAAACTTTGAGATGACTTTATTTAGACCCTTATTCTAAATAAAACATATTTAAGATTCATTTTCCTCTTTATCACTACATAATAAATGTTATTTTCCTTTTTTAAGTCATGTTCACTACTCAAATTATTCGTATTCATTATTTAAGTGAATTTATACTCACCTATATATCTTGAGGAATAACTAATTTTTATTCTAAAACATTATTATTATATTTTTTAGATTAATAACTCTTATATAGGGTAAAATGATATTTTTTTCATCCAATACCCATTGAAATATTCCAAATTTTAAAATTCATGGAAATAATCCTTGAATCTTCATGTGATGAATCTAATTAATTTTACTTTCATCATCTATTAGCATTGTGAAATTTACAAAAAAAATCCAATTCCATGAATTATGGAACACATTAAAACATTCCATTAATTTTTAATTATTCTCTTCAAAAATAATTTAAGATGAGTGGTATGATTTTATCACGCATCACATCAACATATTTATTGGAATATACACATTTAATTTTGTCTTTATCTTCTCAGTCTAATTTCCCAATAGCATTTTACTTCTTTATAACATTAAAATTTATTTCCTTATTCTTCAAAATCGTATTTTTCATTGTGAATTATTTTTATCTCATATTCTTCTGATATACTATGATTGTTATCTAAAAATATCATGTCAATTTAATGATATTATAGAGTTAAAAAATTGGAATCCAATTTTCCTAGTAAGACATAGAACATATTTCTTACCACCGATGAATATTCAGGAGTCTCTAAAAATACTATAACGGTGCTCACTAGCTCATTTCCCATTGGTGATAATTCATAAATTATTTTCCTTCAAACATATTAATATGATCATATTTCAATTATGAAATTTTGAACTTAGATTTTTTTAATTTTATGTTTCATTTATAGGTATTTTGTATATTTTCTTAAATTACATCAATAGTATCGTTCCCCATAAAAATTAGAAGCCTATTCTTTACAAGTGAGGATATGATTTCGTATCTTGAATTTTGGTTGATCTCTAAATTCTTTCTATCAACCCGAGTCAAATAAATACCTATGTTTAGAACCACCATTCACAATGTCTTGAACCTCTATATCTAGAATAATTAAGTAGGGAAACATTATCTGATTCCAAACACTGTAATTTTTCTAACTATGTATCAAATCTCATTTATTATTCATTGAATTGAAACCATTAACGGAATATGTAATATTTCATATCACATCTCCAACTCCCTTTGAAATTTATTAATAATGAAACTCAAAAACCTCCACAATTATTCATGAAAGAGAAATCCCAACTACAATTTTTGTTCAATAAAATTCAAAACAAAAAACATGTATCTTCTCAATAATTATAAGAAACCTTAGTTTATCTAACACGACATGATATGTCAATAGTATATTTTATTGGTTAACTGATGGGGATAACTAATAAATAAATAATATTCCATTTTTTATTTTTAATATTTCATTTGAAATCATCATTTTCCAATTTTTATACTGAAAAATCTCACTATTAAAATTCTAATGCACTAAAGAAATTAAAAAAACAATGAAAATCCCATGTACAAGATTCCTTAAAAAATTAGAATCTATGACTTTGGAATGATGTGAAGTCACCCAAAAAAATATAGTCCACCAGAATCTCTATGTGTAATAAACAATCATGGTTTATCCTTGAACTCATATTATAATTAATCAATATATTTTTCTACTAACATAATAAAAATGGATTCTTATATGATCAATCTTATTACTAATATTATCTTTACTTCTGCGAGGTAGGGATTATACTTTTTCTTTGAATGATTATCTCTTACAAAATTATAGTGATATCACACTTATTTATAATATAGAATATGTGTTTTAATCCTACATACTCAACACACAATACTATAATTTTGATCATAAATAAGAATATCACTATTATTTTACTTCTTTTCCATCATATTACACTACTTCACTTTGTATATCCACTATTATTTCTCTCAAAATTCTTGAAGGAATCCATATTCACATAGTATTACACCAATAAATACCTCAAAATAATTCAAACTTGAATTTAAAACCCCAATATTAACCCAAAAAATCCATTAAGTTATCTTTAAATTAACCATAGATTTTCATCTTTTAGATCAAACAAGACCTCTTAGTCACCATGGACGTTTTTAGAGACTTTATAGAATTATAATGAGTATCCCATGGGTCATTAAATGAGTGAAGTAAAAAACTTCACTCAGAATATGAAAATATTCATTAACGAGTGATGTTTAACATAATTACAGTTTGATGTAAGAAGATTGTGTAAAATTTCTCTAAAATAGTTTGAAATTTTTTTCAATAAACCTTGTTTCACAAGGTATTCTTCCATCAAAATTTTAGAAAGGGACTTTACTCTTACACCATGACACATGTAACGATATAGACCTCCCAATTTTTTATGTCATACATCAACCATGACTGACCAACTCATTTCACTAAAATAGGGATAACCCTCCTTTATGTAATGAATTTAATTAAAAATGACACACCTGATTAACCACAATATGATAAATTACATTTTGAACCAACACCACTACAAACCATTTTTTATAACTATTTAATTATCAAAACCATTTTTGACTTCTTATTTTTCAATCATATGTAAACCATCAAGACATTAAACAAGACATGAATGATCTTAACTATTTTTCAGAGGGAATCTTATAAATTAGAATTCCATCATAAATTCACTATTCAAATATAATATCCCAACATTAGATGATTTTTATATACTCTACAAAATTATGAAAAAGTTATATCTTCTTCCTAAAAATAAGGATTACCAAAATTCATGTATCATATGTATCCACAATGTTTAGCTTCCCAAACCAAAAAGGAACCGATTTTTTACCATAATATGGTGACATTCCACTTCATTTCATCCAACTAAAAACATCACTCTTCAGCATGAAAAATCATTACATTATACTATAATCACAATCAAATACATAGAGTAAACTAAACCTCAATTTAAATACCTTGTATCACAAATGTTTGAACATGATTTATGTCTGGAAAAAAATACATCATAAACACTATATCAGCTTAATCTATTTCTAAATTCTTCTTCCATTTTAAAATTTCATAGAGATTGTGATTTATTCATTTTATATTAAACTAATCGACATCCCCCAAGATCTCAACAACCACCCTACAAACACAACCCATTTAAATATCACTATATTCTCAATTTTTTGTCAACACCTTATCTAGTAAGGTAATAGGTTATTCCATTAAATTTGAGTTTGATATCCCATGTTGTTATATACTTTATTACATGTTTTTATCAACAATTTAATTTACCTTGTGTGGTTTATTCATTATATATTTTATATTTTTCACACATATTTTATTTTTATTTTGATTTTTTATAGTAAATAGTTCTTTAAAGTAAAAATTATGGTTGATTTTTTTTATTTATCATATAAAGTGACTGATGTGATTTATAGTTATATTTAAAAAAAATTATTTGGGAAAAAATTATAAAATAATTAATATAGTTTCATTGCATCACATTACAACATATTTTCCTTATAATTTTATTTATTTACTTATTTTAAACCTTTGACTTTAGTTTTTGATTGAAATATTCTTGATGTATAAATTTTTTAGATTTTATACTTGGTACATGTTTGATGTACAATAATGGAAACCCCTATGGTATTCCCATGATAATTGAATACTTTTTTCTTAGTGGAATTTTAATTCTTGGTGCATGGTTTGAAAAAATCATGAAATCCAAACCATCAAGGTCTCCAGAATATACCTAATGAAGGGTAAACAATTGTTTCATAATTTAAGAAATAATTATTCCTAATAAGAAGACTTTCCTGGGGTTTTAAGAATTCTTTTTACCACTATACCCCTATTGAAACAAGACAAAAAATGTTTCTCTCTTCTTTTAATCTCAATCGAGACACCTGGAGTTGATCTCTAAGTAACCCCCATTGATTTAACATTTAATATATGACATTAATATAAAATTTCAAGAATGTTATTTAATGTTTGATCTAGTTTTCTTTTCTCTTTTCCCTTTATTTATATCTCCCTTATATTTTGGAATGTTTTTTATTTAAATTAATATTCATATTTGATATCCCTTTTCTTGGAAAATAGAAATATAAAAAAATGATACTTTAATAAAGTAAAATTATCAATATGTACAAATATAATATTCCCATTAAATTAGTGGATATTAATTTTTTAACAATATTATGAAATATAAAAACAAAAAGGATAGAAATCGATTTGGGTAGAGGATGTGTCCCTTATAATGGTTATTTTTTAAAAATAGATGGAGATAAGTTTTGTATGGTTTATCCCAGAACAGGTCCAATCCAAACTATAAAAACATAGTAGATGTGAAATCATATATAAGAGAAATTCTATCACCTAGAAACATTAATGAGACACATGATAGTAGAGTCACCACCCATGACTACCACAAGGGCTTACCTTATGATTAGATCTTACAGGAATATCATGTGATATTATGAAAGTATAAATTAAGGTAATATAATCACATAATTATAAATATAATAAATTATTTATATATCACATGAATTATAAACATATCACATCATCACATTAAAGGTAAAATAATGTTCATCTTTAAATCCAACGTGCTAAAATTTAATTAGTATATCTAAATAAATAATAAAATATCATTATGTTAAAAATATATTTGTCTAAAATTATATTTTTTGGGATTTAATATAAGTAACATTAAAGATTTTAGATATAATATATCATTGGTTAGAATAAATTTTATAATTTTTAATTGATAAGAAGAAATAATAGGAACAATTTAAATTTTAAAAAAACATATAAAAACAATTTTCCTTATATTTTTATGTTTCTATTTAAAGTTATGTTATAAACTTTTAGAATTTAAATTTTACTAAATTTGAATGATAATTTTATTCAAAATATAATGAATTTCTTGTAAATATTTTAAGAACATCCTAAAATAATTTATTTTTATGTGGAAAGTGAAGATAGGTTTTTACCAAAATTATACCTTTTATGACTTTATTACTATATAATTATGACCTAGAAGTTTATAAAGAATTTTATTTCATAAAATATATATTAAGGGAGTATAATTACATATTTTAATCAAATATTTTAATCCTATGGAATCTATGTTCAATATTTTAGAACATAAATAAAATTTTATTATATTTTTAAGAATACATTAAATATTTTTTAAAATTAAATATTTTAATGGTGATATTTAGTTTTTTCATGATTTAAAATTAATAAATAATTTTTATAACAAAAAAAATTAAAATAAAAGGTAATAAAATTGGAAAAAAATTTAATAGTGATACATTTTATGTTTAAAAACACACTTTTATAAAAATGTGGTTTATACGTTATGTGTACTAATTTTAAAATTGCAATTTCTAGTCATCATAAATTTTATTTGATAAAATTATTTTAATTTTTTAATTCACAAATTTTAGATTATTTTATAAGTTCAACATTTATATTTTTCATTAAAATTAACTAATGTGGTTATAAAACGAGTAACAATGGTAAAATTAACATGAGTAAAAAGAGTTTTACTAAATAAAAAGACAAAAACATTTAAAAAACATGCCTCAAAATGGGTGGATAATAGGTTTTTATGAAAACCATCTTTATATACATAATTTTAAACATTATATGCCTTTAGACATTGAATAGTGTCATACAATTTCAGAAATGTATTGGGTTCTTCCAAAATTACACTTCTCTTCACTTATGAAAGGGGATCATGTCCATTACCTCATGATACACCAATCCCATAAACATTCATTCCTAAAACTAATATTTTCATCTACTAGTATTTTATAAAATTTTCATAATTATATAATCCAAATTATTAATCATATAGCCTCCATTCTCAAGTATATTCACAATTGAAATCCTAAATTCTCAATGCGAGTATTTCTTAGTCGATATTTTTTTATTAATATTCCTCTTTAAATATTTTTCTATAAAACAATATATATATAATATTAATATACTATAATTTTATTATATTTATGTATCAATTATTATTTTATCCATTTCATCCACTAAGAAAAACAAAGAATCATCAATTGTGCAAAAGTGTGGACTACAACCTCCGTGATGTGTTGTGACTAATTTTTCATCACAAACATTCATAGATGGTGACAATGATAGATGTGATGAATTAATATGTTAATATTTAAAAATTATCATTAATAAATTTTAATATATCATATAATTTTATCCCATCCCATTCGTTGAGAAATTTAATCGTTAATTTTTATACCTGCGGACTATCGCCTCAACGAACAATAAACTTCATTTTTCACCATGCTCCTATATGGATCGGTATAAGGATAAATTTAATGAAGGAAAAATATATTTAAAAAATTTTATGATTTTTAAAAATTTATATCCAAATTATATAATAACATTTCTTTGTTAAATTATTATAACATGATCTATTTTTGGTCGGTTTTCCAACCTACGTGAATGCTATTAAAATGTTTATATCATGGATGATTAAAGAATGTAATATAATTTTAATGTAATTTAATAATATAATGTTTAATATATTTTAATGATTTCATATTGGTGTTGTTAATAATTAATAAAATTATTAATATACCACATTTTTTATCATTATAAATATCGAAACTAGTTCATCACAATTTCGTTTTTGAATAAATTTTTAAAGAACTTCACATAATGAATTTGGAATTAGGGAACCGTTGAAAAAAATGATTATTATATCTTGAATAATATCGTAATGATGAACTTTGAATAAATAAGTTATAATTTACATCATGAAAAATGTAAAAAATAAACAACTTAAAATCCTAACATCTGATTATGAAATTATTTACCAAAAGTATATCATTGATGTGAATAATTTCTAAGGGTAGACTATGATCTATATAGACAAGGTCATAATGAACAATGGATATAGATTCTATGTTAAATTCCTATAACTATGTTCTTATATGATTCTAACTATAGGGTAATTTTGTGATAACCAATATCCACAATTTTATATTACCCTAGATACATGCTTACTTATTGTCACTACCATAAATGATATTAAATACAAAGATCAAGAAAAATGCCCAAAGGAATGTTCATAAATGAACATGAATGTGTGGTATAATTATGATGTTATATAGACATTATCCTACTATACCATGGATTTATTGATCATCCAACACTATTTGGAACACAAAAAATATTTTCTTATGGTGTTTATGGGAATGAAATTATCGGTCATATAAATAATCATATTTGATAGTGGCAATAGCCTACCTGAAAACACTGTCTTATATAGTCAATGGAATCAGTTAGGCTACAACTGTGATTAAATATGACCATGTTTATATCCCCATAGCTATATTCCATTTTTTTTAATTATAATTTATGTGGAAAGTGATAATAAATTGGTTCTTGGTACACATTTTCTTCACTCAAGATTTGATTTTTTCTTATACTGTACTTTTTTTCTCCAATTATTACATTTTTAAATAAATAGTTTTGGAGGTATCATTATTTTATCTATGGAATATAAATCTTCTTCAAGGATTATGGGATAAGGATTTATTCATGTCTTATTATCATTCCTTTAAAATTTATATTGACTTTGGATATTGATAAATTCTATCTACATAGAGTGAATATTATTTATTATAATGAGAAAATTAAATTTCGTATAAACCAATGTTAATATACTAATGTAAATATAGGTATGAAAACCCATTAGAAGAAAATTATATAATAGTGATATTGATACAAGATAATGATAAACTCTGGGTTCAAATTGTCAGATAAAAACAAAATATTAGTGATATGCCTATTTTTAGAAAAAGGCTTGTTTCCTAAGATTGGATTGTTCATATCTCTCATGAAATCATATCTAAAGTCATGTATATATTCTTTCTACCTATAAGTAATTTTTAGTGGGTATAATTGAAATTTAGAGGATGTTTTTTATTTAATAGGGGAACATATTACACAATGTGATTTTGGAATATTTATTCTCTAAATTAACATTTAGTTTGATGGTATATGTAGAGACCCAGAGCTTGACATACATGGAAATTAAATTAATATTTCAGAATACTTAATACATAACAAAAACAAACACTGAAGGACCATAATAATTTAATGTCTTTGGAAACTCGAAACATAATCTTCTAATCGTGGTGAAAGATCTTCAACATCGCCCATAAAGATCTTCCCCTATTTTTTTCTTACCTAAAACCTTTTTTATATAATGGGGAAACAAAAACATATAAAGGGTGAGCTCGAATTCCCAGTAAGGGTAAGAATGGAGAAATTAAAACAAACCATATACATTTGAACATAAAAACATGAACATAATGTTTAAACATCGAAATCTTGAGCAATTACATAAAAAATGGCAGTATGTAAGGCATAGATCCTAATAGAACATCAATCATGATAAAATAGCTTGGAAATAAAACTTTTAATTGTGGAAAAACATTAAGCACATGACATTATTTCCATAGTAGCCAATGCATTACTGCCAAGACCATCTTAGTGGACAAAGTCCCTTTCTGAATCGAGTTCACTCCTCAGTCTAGTCCTGTATCACTGAACCAGATTAACTTACCATGCCATAAATGTCTATCTCATGAGATATAATTCTTTACCCAATGCATTGGAGGGAGATATAGGTCTCACCCATCTCATAATGAAATCATTCTTACTTGTTCCACAAAATATACATAAATCATTCATCATAACCCAAAAAAATAAAATGGGTTTCATAAACATCATCCAATCATCACATAGTCCATATAAAACAAATGGATATCATTTAATCATAAGAAAAGTGAAACCATGTAAATCATAGAGAAATTATACTTCAAACATACACATATTAAATAATGTCATTGTAGATGGAAAATGGTTTTGATAAAGCACTTGAAATGAATTCTTGAAGAAAATATCTTTTCGTTTCAAAATCATTTTCATTTCAGAAAATGACATGTAACTTTAAAAGAAAATAATTTTGTTGAAAATAGTAATAATATATTTTAGTTTAAGATTCATTAAAATGAGGCGTTATTAAACCGTAAAAATCCTTTCACGTCGTATATGTTTAAAATAACATTCTTCTCATACTTTTGTCGAAAAAGTCAAAAAGTACCTAGTTTGGTTATCAAAAGAAATATTCCTTACATACCATGTAGTAAAAGTAAAAAATGGTTAAAAAGACACTAAACATACATGAAACCATTTTTATAAAATAGGGATATGGATGATAAATATAACCCCAGTAAATACTTATGAATAAACAATCTCAGATAAAAACGAGATTTGAAAAGTTATCCCTTACCTTGTGTCTGATATGCTTCGTACGTATCTGAAAATCTTGTATAATGACTTAAATAATGTCATTTACTTATTATATAATAATATTCATTGTAATTATAATAATATATGGTTCAATTAAGACTTTATATTACCCATTCTTTTGTAAATTCCATGTTAAAGCAGCGTTTTAGGTAAAATCGTTTTATTTATCATACATGTTTGGACTTGTTGTTCTTGATATTATTATTACTTATATCATGATTTACTTACTTCAAGAATGTAAATAATTATTTATATATCATATATATTCAGTATATATATATATAATAGATAGATTAATGAAATTAAATACACCATTCATGGAGACGGTAGGTCGTACGTACGCATGATCATTGTTTCCTTTACTTATTTACTTGAATGGAAGTAAGTAGATGATATATATATATATATATTTATATAAATACAGTAGCTTCATTACTTCATATATTTCATTGTTGATAATTATATATACATTATAATCATTCTTGAATGGTTAACATGGAGAATGAATCTCATCGCGTCGTGGAGACGGTAATCTGTACGTACGCATGAGAGATGATATCATTCCCATATTTATTGAATGGAATTGGATTGTATGATATAATATATTAGAATTAGTATGATATTATAATAATCAAATATAGTTATTCTTTACACCATTATTCCCAACCAAGTAAGGTGGAGGTGGAAAACAGGTTACACCACGGGATGAAGACGGTATTTCGTACGTACGCATGCACGGTGATTTCGTTTTCCATAGGATGGATAAGAGATGAAATTGGATTGTTTAATATTTATAATAACATATCAGTATATTATTGAAACTTATTTTATTAATTTATGTTGAATAAAATAATCAAGAAGAATTAGAAGAAGAAAAAAAATTGAAAGAATCGGTAAAAGATATTACCTCTTCTTTGACGCGCCTCTTCTTAACCTCCTCTTGAGGCACTAGGGTTGGTCTTTTGAGGAGACCAGAACCTATATACTTTTTCTAAGGAAGATTAGAAGATAAATGTTCAGGGTTTGTCTGAGTTTCAAGGCTCAAAAGGGTGTGAACATAAGAGGGAAATGGTGCCCTTTTTATAAGGGAGGAGAGGGCACCTTTGAAAAAATATAAAATATTATTTTATAATAAAGTCATATTCACTTTATAATAGCTCAAAATTGATTTATATTTAATCTAAAGTGGGTATGGGTCGAACTCCTATCAACTAGAAGAATTTATACATGTTTAGGTTACTATTTTAACCTTATCATTTAGATTTAACTTTAAGTTAAATAATTTTACTTTTACTTTGTCTTCTTGTTTTCGTACAATATATGGTTAATAAAGTTACAATAACAAGCCAAACTAACCCCAAGTTGTTAATTATTAATATATATATCATTATCTAAGTAATTTGGCTTGAACTTAGATTTTTAAAAATAAAATTACAATTAATAATATAATATTCGTTTTAAAAACTATTTTTATGCCAATTTTGACACTATTTGGTACTTTATTTTTGTGAAAATCATAAAAGAATTATTAGTTAGAAATAAGTTAATTAAATCAATAATAACATGTCATATTAACCTATAAAATTAGTGGAATTCATAAAAAAGTCTAAATTTACATTTATTTGGGTATTTATAACATCAATTATGTTAATATTTCATTAATAAGGTAATTACTGCATCATCATTGTGTCATAAATAAAATAAATTATTTAATGTCTAAAAATTATAAATAAACTACCATTATGTAGGTAATACTTTTATCTTTCTAATTAATATTTATAGTCTAATTTATCTTATGTATAATCCTATATTAAAAATGTTTTAGTTATTACACTTTGATTTTAACTATTTTAATGCTTCTTTAAATAAATTAATAATATATGTCCTAATCTAATCCAAGTGGACCTAAAGGGTAATATTTTATCCCTATGATTGTTTTTGGTTGAAATAAACTTATCCAATAGAATTAGGACATGTTTTAGGGTAATAATAATATCATTTTTACCCTTAATTACCCTATTTACTTTTAACCGTGGTAAATAAAAGTAAAAAGTTAATATTCACCAAAAATTATTTCTATCTTATTGAACCACATTTTACTCCTTCATCTTAATCGTGTCTCTCAGAGTTTTGAAATTCCACTCACAGAAGCGGTAAAATTATTTGTTATGTAAATTTTCAAACTCTCCTAGGAGGTGGATAAAAGACGGTGAAAAGTTCAATAAAATTTTTATATGTCTAAAATTATTATAAAATGACTCCAATGAATTACACTGAACTTATATAGGTATTATGTATCAATTTTGACATAAAATAAATTTAAACAAAATAAATACTTATTTATATAAAAATTCAGTTTTTAAATAGTAACCCTGTATTTTCACTATTCATCAAAAATTGAATATTTTCAGAAAAATACAAAAAAATTACCCAAGGCTAATTTCAATATCCCGAATCCAAAAATGAATTCCATTTTGAAAAATAAAATTTATAAAATTTCAAAAAGTGGGTATTACTATTCATAATGGCTAGTTCATAATAATATTATAATAATATATCATTTAGTGAAACATGGTATTGCGTACTACACACGCTATCGAAGAAGGTATTGATTACGTGTAATGAAAGCCAAGTCAGGGTTGTGTGGAGTGAAAGCTCCATTTGGTGTTTCGTATAACGTAATAAAAAATAATTTCATTTATACATTGAACAAAATCTATACTTAATGTTGCGTAGAATAATTTCCAAAAAACGAACTTGAATTTGTGTGTAACACGAGCCAATAATAGTGTTGTGTATACTTTAGGCTAATACAGTGTTGCGTATAGAACAAGAAAATCTTGGTATAGTGTATAATAGAAGTCATCAAAGAAATTAAAAATAATATATCTCATAAAATATCGGGGTGTTACATTCTAACCCACTTAAAATGAATTTCGCCCTCGAAATTCTTTGGGGTTATAAATGGTTTACTACTTGAAAGTTTCTTTCATATAAACCCACATCGTAAAAATAAATACCAAAACTTATCTTTAAAAACTAAAGTATGAAACGTAACAGTTAACCAAATTAACTAATCACTGGGTTTCCACATAGGAGAACATAGGTGAAAATATGGATTTGGAAGAGAAATCTAACCATCACGTTCTGATGGAGAGTGGTAGAGAACATGGCTATGAAAAGGCCAAAAATCACAAAGGCATAAATTTTTGATGATCTAAGGTACCATCTGATTCATCAAATATAAGGGCAGAAGGACAACATTTTTGGTTTTCAAGATCATTTCCCTAAAGTTGAAGAATTTGAATTAAAAGAAATACTTACTTTATTTTGGTATAATCTCATAGTTGTTTGTGCCTTGGACAATTTACACTTCATCTCTTAAATAAATGAAGTTGAATTTATCATTCATGAGGTGTTAGAAAATCATGTGATAGAATGATGGGTCATTCCATATGTCTCAAACAAAAGGTTAGCAAAAGTCATCAAATATACATAATTCAATCTATGGTGAGGTTAATCGTATATGATTCTAAAAATGGACTTATACTTCATCTATCATACCACTTAATAAAACTAGTTTCTAATAACCAGGGACTTCCTGTAGGCCAGTGGTAGGAAATAAAGGCTTGTCACACTTCAGTTCTGGGTTTGATTCCCACAGACTTGTCCGACGCGATAGGTTGTCGCTCATCCTACAGGTTGTCCTTTTTCTAAAACTATATTATTATAACATTCAATAAATAATATTCAAAAAATTTCTAGCCTTAAACAATACTGACTTATGTCCATCATAATCCATTCCAATCTTTTGGCTTATCCAAAATACTTCTATCCAAGATCCTAGTATAAAGAAAAAAATTACTAGAAATGTCATTTGCCGAGCATGTGAATACCATCATTTATCCCCCATATATCATACAATATATCTTATTGGTCAAATTACAAACATGTGAATACCTTAATCATGTATTGTCTTAAAAAATGAATACCCATTGAACCTTAGTGAAAACATTAATGTTGTTAAAATTTAACTCTTTCCACAAACCAAAATCCCAAAAATTATATATACTCAAACCATAATATCACTTAGTCCTTATATCAGTCATGAGCTCATGAATACTATTTCATTTTCTCTTTATCATATCATCTTCTTTCCAAAATATTTGAATTACTTTTCATGGTTACCAGTACCATATAATTATTGAAAACCATAATAAACCAATACATAGATATTCCAATATTCCACATTACTATAAATTAGATTCGACAACATTATTTTGGAATCTTGTTACATAAACACATAATCATTCCACTACATCGTTGTCATACTCAACATTGCCAATAGTGATAACATGTGACTTCCATTTTTCATTTTCCTTAAGAGGTTTCTCACGTAGATCATCATTAACCCTCAGATTAAGGAATTGGTTAGCATAATTCCCCATTTCCTTTCACTTGAAGAATTGAAGTGTTGGTGGTGCATTCTCAGCATTATTTTCTTTATACACATTATTAGCAACCATTTTTCCATTACTTTGACACTCATCTGCTCGATGACCTTCTTTTCCACACTTAAAATATTTTTTATCCCCTTTAAGATAATCCCCACCATGCTTCTTTCCACACTTTGAGCATAAAGAAACATTCATTTTCTTATCACCATTATTCTGAGATTCACCTCGAACTCCATCTTTCATTTCTTGTAAAAACCATGAGATGGATATGAAACATCAACTTACATTTATACAATGATAGCACAACGCACAATTTCTTCTAGCTACTGAAGTCTCTTATAGCTAATTCCCTTTGAAGACTTGGTTTTAAGCCATTGAAGAATCAATCAACTTTACTTTCAGGTTGGATGATAAAGCCAGATGCATACCTTGCAAGCCTTGTAAAATTCTCTTCGTATATACCAACAGATTCATCATCCATTTTCTTAAGCTCAAGGAAATCCCTTTCCATCTTTGTTCAAAGAATACGAGGGAAGTACTTATTGAAAAATAAGTTCTTGAACTCATCCCATTACATGGATTCAATTTCATCTCGGGGCCTCGTATTCTTAATTAGAGTCCACCATTGATCTTCTTCACCTTCTAAACGGTAAATAACCAGAATAACTTTTTAATGTTCTGAACAGTGATGTATGGAAAATATATTTTCAATGGTATTGATCCATTTTTCAGCAACAAGTGGATCAGAAGACCCATTGAAAGATGGTGGACGTTGCCTCATGAAGGACTCAATAGAATATTGTTCACTTCTCTGATCATTTGGAAATCCAGAATGATTAATATCTCATATAAGTATAGGAATAAGATTTTGCACTCCATCTACCATCACATTTGGTTGTTTGGGAGGACAATCCTTGCATTGTCCATTACATTGATCAACACGGTTCCTTCGGGTTCCAGCCATCGTCTAAAACCCAAAAAGAGCATTGTGAGAGGAAAAAATCATGCTAGGAAAACAACATAATAAAGGGGGAGTACATTCAATATCTTACATATTAGGTTTAATTATAATATTGTTACCATAATTCTAGGACTATAACCTATAATTATACTTAACCTTAGGGACGTCCCTAGACATACCTTAGAAATATCTCTAGGGATCTCACTAAAGTTCTTGCATCCTAGTTTCCAAAGGTTGACTAAAACAAACCTCTAATACCAATTGTAGAGACCAAAATCTTGACGTACATGGACATTACATTACTATTGTGGAATACATAATACATAACAAAAACAAACACTGAAGGACCGTAATAGTTTAGTGTCTTTGGAAACTCGGAACATAATCTTCTAATCATGGTGAAAGATCTTCAACATCTCCCATAAAGATTTCCCCTTTTAGTTTTCATACCTAAAACCTTTCTTTATATACTAGGTAAAATAAAACATATAAAGGGTGAGCTCAAATGCTCAGTAAGGGTAATCATGGAGAAAATTAAACAAACCATATACTTTTTAACTTAAAAACATGAACATAATTTTTAAACATCGAAATCTTGAGCAATTGCATAAAACATGGAAGTACGTAAGGAATAGATCATAATGGAACATAAATCATAATAAAATATCTTGGAAATATAATTTTTAATTGTAAAAAAACATTAAGCACATGATGTGATTTCCATATTAGCCAAGGCATTGCTTCCAAGACCATCTTAGTGGACAAAGTCCCTTTTTGAATCGAGTTCACTCCTCGTTCTAGTCCTGTATCACTGAACCAGATTAACTTATTGTTCCATAAATGTCTATATCATTAGATATAAATCTTTACCCAATGAATTGAAGGGAGATATAGGTCCCACCCATCTCATAATGAAATTATTCTTACTTTTTCCACAAAATATACATAAATCATTTATCATATCCCAAAAAAATAAAATGGGTTTCATAAACATCATCCCATCATCACATAATCCATATAAAACAAATGGATATTATTTCATCAAAATAAAAGTGAAATCATGTAAATCATAGAGAAATTAAACATGAAACATACACATATGAAATAATTTCATCTTAGATGAAAAATGGTTTTGATAAAACACTTGAAATGTATTCTTGAAGAAAATATCATTTCTTTTACAAATCATTTTCTTTTCACAAAATTACATGTAATTTTAAAAGAAAAGTATTTTTTTGAAAATAGTCATAAAATATTGTAGAGTAAACTTCATGAAAATGAGGCATTATGAAACCGTAAAAATCCATTCACACAGTATAAGTTAAAAATAACATTCTTCTCGTACTTTTGTTGAAAAAGTCAAAAAGTACATCGTATGGTTATTGAAAGAAAGATTCCTTACATACCATGTAGTAACATTGAAAAATGGTTAAAAAGAATCTAAACATACATGAAACCATTTTTATAAAATATGGACATGGATGACAAATATAACCCCAGTAAATACTTATGAATAAACAATCTCGGATAAAAACAAGATTGGAAAAGTTATCCCTTACCTTAGGTCCGATATGCTTCGTACGTATCCGAAACTCATGTATAATGATTTAAATAATGTAATTTATTTATTACAAAATAATATTCATTTTAATGATAATCATATATGGTTCACTTATGACTTTATATTACCCGTTTTTTTGTAAATTCCATGTAAATGCAGTGTTTTGGGTAAAATCGTTTTATTTATCGTACGTGTTTGGATTTGTTGTTATTAATGTTATTATTACTTATATCATGATTTACTTACTTCCAGAATGTAAATAATTATTTATATGTCATATATATTCAGTATATATATATATATATATAATAGATAGATGAATGAAATTAAATACACCGTTCATGGAGATGGTAGGTCGTACATACGCATGGATGTTGTTTTCCTTTCCTTATTGACTTGAATGCAAGTAAGTAGATGATATATATATATATATATACATAAATACAGTACCTTCATTATGTCATATATTTCATTATTATTAATTATATATACTTTATAATCATTCTTCAATGGTTAACATGGAGAATGAATCTCATCGTGTCATGGAGACGGTAATCCGTACGTACGCACGAGCGTTGATATCGTTTTCATATTTATTGAATGGAATTGGAGTAGATGGTATAATATATTAGAATCAGTATGATATTATAATAATCATATATTTTTATTCTTTACACCATTATACCCATCCAATTAAGGTGGTGGTGGAAAACAGATTACACCCCAGGGTGGAGACGGTATTCCGTACGTACGCACGCGTGGTGATATCGTTTTCCGTACGATGAATAGAAGATGAAATTGGGTTGTTTCATATTTATAATAACATATCAGTATATGATTGAAACTGATGTTATTAATTTATGATGAACCAAATAATAAGAAGAATAAGAAGAGGAAATAAATTGGAAAGAATAGGTAATGAATATTACCTCTTCTTTGACGCGCCTCTTCTTAACCTCCTCTTGAGGCACTAGGGTTGGTCTTTTGAGGAGACCAGAACCTCTATAATGTTTCTAGGGAAGATGAGAATGAAAATGGGCAGGGTTTGGCCTAGATTCAAGGCTCAAAAGGGTGTGAAGAGAAGAGGGAAGGGCTGCCCTTTTTATAAGGGAGGAGAGGGGAACCTTTGGAAAAACTTAAAATATTATTTTATAATAAAGTCATATTCGGTTTATAATAGCTTGAAATTGATTTATTTTGAAGCCAAAGTTGGTATGGGTCGAAATTCTATCAACCTGTAGAATTTAGAGAAGTTTAGGTTACTATTTTAACCTTATCATTTAGATTTAACTTTATGTTAAATAATTTTACTTTTACCGCGTCTTCTTGTTTTCTTACAATATATGGTTAATAAAGTAACTATAACAAGCCAAACGAACCCCAAGTTGTTCATTATTAGTATATATATCCTTATATAAGTCATTTGGCTAGACCTTAGATTTTTAGAAATAAAATAACAATTAATAATATAATATTCGATTTAAAAACTATTTTATGTTAATTTTGACAGTATTTGGTACATTATTATTGTGAAAATAATAACAGAATTATTTGTTAAAAAAAAAGTTAATTAAATCAATAATAACATGTCATATTAATCTATAAAATTAGTTGAATTCATAAAAAGTCTAAAATTACATTTATTTGTGTATTTATAACATCAATTATGTTAATATTTCATTAATAAGGTAATTACTTCATCATCATTTTGTCATAAATAAAATAAATTATTTAATGTATAAAAATTATAAATAAAATACCATTATGTAGGAAATCCTTTTATATTTATAATTAATATTTATAGTCTAATTTATCTTATGTATAATCCTATATTAAAAAAAATTTAGTTATTAAACATTGATTTTAACTATTTTAATTCTTCTTTAAATAAAATAATAATATATGTCCTAATCTAATCCAAGTGGACCTAAAGGGTAATATTTTATACCTAAGTATGTTTTTTGTTGAACTAAAATTATCCAATAGAATTAGGACATGTTTTAGGGTAATAATAATATCATTTTTACCCTTAATTACCCTATTTACTTTTAACCGTGGTAAATAAAAGTAAAAAGATAATATTCACCAAAAATTATTTTTATCTTATTGAACCACATTTTACTCCATTATATTAACAGTTTCTCTTGGATTTTCGAAATTCTACTCACACAAGCGGTAAAATTATGTTTTATGTAAATTTTCAAACTCTCCTAGGAGGTGGGTAAAAGATGGTGAAAAGTTCAATAAAATTTTTATACGTCAAAAATTATTATAAAATGACTCCAATGAATTACATTGAACTTATATAGGTATTATGTATCAATTTTGATGTAAAATATATTTAAATAAAATAAATACTTATTTATATAAAAATTCGGTTTTTAAATAGTAACCAAGTTTTTTCACTATTCATCAAAAATTGAATGTTTTCAGAAAAATACCAAAAATTCACCCTAGGCTAATTTCGATATTCCGAATCCAAAAATGAATTCCATTTTGAAAAATAAAATTTATAAAATTTCAAAAATTGGGTATTACTATTCCAAACGGCCAATTCTTAATAATATAATAATAATATATCGTTTAGTGAAACTTGGTATTGTGTACTACACACGCTATCGAAGAAGGTATTAATTGCATGTAATGCAAGTCAAGTCAGTGTTGTGTGTAGTGAAAGCTTCATTTGGTGTTGCGTATAACAGAATCAAAACTAATTTCATTTATACATTAAAAAAAATCTATACATAATGTTGCGTCGAATAATTTCCTCAAAACGAACATGAATTTGTGTGTAACATGAGCCAAGAATAGTGTTGTGTATACTACAAGATAATACGATGTTGAATATAGTACAAGACAATCTTGGTGTAGTGCATAATAGAAGACATCAAAGAAATTAAAAATAATATATCTCATAAAATCTCGGTGTGTTACATTCTACCCCCCTTAAAATGAATTTCTCCCTCGAAATTTGTCGAGGTTATAAATGGTTTACTACTTCAAAGTTTCTTTCATAGAAACCCACATCGTAAAAAGGAATACCAAAACTTATCTTTAAAAACTAAAGTATGAAATGTAACGGTTACCCAAATTAACTAATCACTGGGTTTCCACATAAGAGAACATAGGTGAAAATATGGATATGGAAGAGAAATCTAACCATCAGGTTCTGATGGAGAGTGGTAGAGAACATGGCTATGAAAAATCAAACAATCACAAAGGAATAAATTTGTGATGATCTAAGGTACCATACAATTCATCAGATATAAGGTCACTAGGACAATATTTTTGGTTTTCAAGATCATTTCCCTAAAGTTGAAGAATTTGAATTAGAAGAAATACTTACTTTATTTCAGTATAATCTCACAGTTTTTCATGCATTGGACAATTTCCACTTCATCTCTTATAGAAATGAAGTTGAATTTTTCATTCGTGAGGTGTTAGCAGATCATGTGAAAGAATGATGGGTCATTAAATATGTCTCAAACAAAAGGTTATCAAAAGTTATCAAATCTACATAATTCCATCTATGGTGAGGTTAATCATATATGATTCTAAAAAAGGACATAAACTTAATCTATAATACCGCTAAATAAAACTTGTTTCTACTAACCAGGGACTTTCTGTAGGACACTGGTATGAAATAAAGGCTTGTCACACATCGTTTGTGGGTTTGATTACCACAGCATTGTCTGAAGCGAGGGGTTGTCACCCGTCCTGCAGGATGTCCTTTTTCTAAAACTACATTATTATAACAATCCATAAATAATATCGAAAAATGTTATAGCCTTAAACAATACTCACTTATTTCCATCATAATCCATTCCAATCTTTAGGATTATCCAAAATACTTCTGTCCAAGCTCATAGTATAAAGAAAACAATTACTAGAAATGTCATCTGTCGAGCTTGTGAATACCATCATTTATCCCCCATGTATCATACGATATATCTAATTGGTCAAATTAGAAACATGTGATTAACTTAATCATGTATTCTCTTGAAAAATGAATACCCATTGAACCTTAGTGAAAACATGAATGTTGTCAAAAGTTAACTCTTTCCACATACCAAAATCCCAAAAATTCTATATACTCAAACAATAATGTCACTTAGTCCTTATATCAGTCATGAGCTCATGAATACTATTTCATTTTCTCCTTATCATATCATCTTCTTTCCAAAATATTTTAATTACTTTTCATTGTTACTATTACCATATAATTATTGAAAACCATAACAAACCAATACATAGATATTCCAATATTCCACATTATTATAAATTAGATTCCACAACATTATTTTGGAATCCCGTTACATAAACACATAATCATTCCACTACATCATTTTCATACTCAACATCACCAATAGTGATCACATGTGACTTCCCTTTTTCCTTTTCCTTTAGAGGTTTCTCACTTTGATCATCAATAACCCTTGGATTGGGGAATTGGTTAGCATAATGCCACATTTCCTTGCACTTGAATCATTGAAGAGTTGGTGGTGCATTCTCTGCAGTCTTTTCTTTATTCACATCATTAGCAAACCTTTTTCCATTACTTAGACACTTAGCTACTCGATGACCTTCTTTTCCACACTTAAAACATTTTATAGTCCCTTTAAGACAATCTCTACCATGCTTCTTTCCACACTTTGAGCATAAAAAATCATTCATCTTCTTTTCACCATTATTCTGAGATTTCACCTTGAACTCCATCTTTCATTTCTTTTCAAAACCATGAGATTGATATGTAACACCAACTTCCATTTCTACCTTGATAGCACAACGCACAATTTCTTCATTGCTACTGAAGTCTCTTATAGATAATTCCCTTCGAAGACTTGGTTTTAAGCCATTGAAGAATCTATCAACATTACGTTCAGGTTGGATGATAATGCCAGATGCATACCTTGGAAGCCTTGTAAAATTCTCTTCGTATATAATAACAGATTCATCATCCTTTTGCTTATGTTCAAGGAAATCCTTTTCCATCTTTGTTCGAAGAATACGTGGGAAGTACTTATTGAAAAATAAGTTCTTGAACTTATCCCATTCCATGGATTCAATTTCATCTCGGGGCCCCGTATTCTTAATTAGAGTCCACCATTGATCTGCTTCACCTTCTAAATGGTAAATAGCCATAATGAATTTTTCATGTTCCGAATAGCGATGTATGGAAAATATATTTTCAATGGTACTGATCCATTGTTCAGCAACAAGTGGATCAGAAGACCCTTTGGAAGAAGGTGGACATTGCCTCAGGAAGGACCCAATAGAATATTGTTCCCTTCTCTGATCATTTGGAAATCCAGAATGATTCATTGCTTATGTAAGTATAGAAATAATATTTTTCACTCCATCTCCCATCACATCTGGTTGTTCGGGATGACAATAATTTCATTTCCCATTACATTGATCAACACGGTTCCTTCGGGTTCCAGCCATCGTCTAAAACCCAAAAAAAACAGTGTGATAGGCAAAAATTATGCTAGGAAAACAACATAATAAAGGAGGAGTACCTTCAATATCTTACATCTTAGGTTTAATTATAATATCATTAACATAATTCTAGGACTATAACCTATACTTATACTTAACCTTAGGGACATCCATATAAATACCTTAGACTTATCTCTTTGGATCTCACTAAAGTTCTCGCTTCCTAGATTCCAAAGGTTGACTAAACCGAACCTCTGATACCAATTGTAGAGACCCAAATCTTGACATACATAGACATTTCATTACTTTTGTGTAATACTTAATACATAACAAAAACAAACACTGAATGACCGTAATAGATTAATGTCTTTGTAAACTCGGAACATAATATTCTAATCGTGGTGAAAGATCTTCAACATATCCCATAAAGATCGTCCCCTTTAGTTTTCATACCGAAAACCTTTCTTTATATCCTAGGTAAAAGAAAACATATAAAGGGTGATCTCAAATGCTCAGTAAGGGTAAGCATGGAGAAAATTAAACAAACCATATACATTTGAACATAAAAACATGAACATAATGTTTAAACATCGAAATCTTGAGCAATTACATAAAACATGGCAGTACATAAGGCATAGATCATAATGGAACATCAATCATGATAAAATAGCTTGAAAAAAAAATCTTGTAATTGAGGAAAAATATTAAGCACATGATATGATTTCCATAGTAGCCAAGGCATTGCTGCTAAGACCATTTTAGTGGACAAAGTCCCTTTCAGAATTGTGTTCACTCCTCGTTCCAGTCCTCTATCACTGAACCGGATTAACTTGCCATTCAAGAAATGTCTATATCATGAGATATAAATATTTACCCAATGCATTAGAGGGATATACAGGTCCCACCCATCTCATAATGAAATCATTCTTACTTTTTCCACAAAATATACATAAATCATTCATCATATCCCAAAAAAATAAAATGGGTTTCATAAAAATCATCCCATAATCACATAATCCATATAAAGAAATGGATATCATTTCATCAGAAGAAAAGTGAAACCCAGTAAATCATAGAGACATTATACTTGAAACATACACATATGAAATAATGTCATCTTAGATGAATAATGGTTTTGATAAAACACTTGAAATGAATTCTTGAAGAAAATATACTTTCTTTTCAAAATCATTATCTTTTCACAAAATTACATGTAATATTAAAGGAAAAGTATTTTTTTTGAAATTAGTCATAAAATATTGTAGAGTAAGCTTCATGAAAATGAGGCGTTATGAAACCGTACAAATCCATTCACGTAGTATAAGTTAAAAATAACATTCTTTTCGTACTTTTGTTAAAAAAGTCAAAAAGTACCTCGTTTGGTTATCAAAAGAAAGATTCCTTACATACCATGTAGTAAAATTCAAAAATGGATAAAAAGACTCTAAACATACATGAAACCATTTTTAGAAAATATGGACAGGGATGGAAAATATAACCCCAGTAAATACTTATGAATAAACAATCTCGGATAAAAACAAGATTGGAAAAGTTATCCCTTACCTTAGGTCTGATATGCTTCGTACGTATCTGAACCTCATGTATGATGATTTAAATAATGTAATTTACATATTACAAACTAATATTCATTGTAATGATAATCATATATGGTTCACTTATGACTTTATATTACCCGTTATTTTGTAAATTCCATATTAAAGCAACATTTTGGGTAAAGTCATTTTATTTATTGTACGTGTTTGGATTTGTTGTTCTTGATATTATTATTACTTATATCATGATTTACTTAATTAAAGAATGTAAATAATTATTTATATATAATATATATTCATTATATATTTATATATATATAATAGATAGACGAATGAAATTAAATACACCGTTCATGGAGACGGTAGGCCGTACATACGAATGGACGTTGTTTTCCTTTCTTTATTGATTTGAATGGAAGTAAGTAGATGATATATATATATATATATATATATATGCATAAATCCAGTAGATTTATTATGTAATATATTTCATTATTATTCATTATATATACTTTATAATTATTCTTGAATGGTTAACATGGAGAATGAATCTCATCGCGTCATGGAGACGGTAATCTGTACGTACGCACGAGCGACGATATCGTTCCCATATTTATTGAATGGAATTGGAGTGGATGATATAATATCTTAGAATAAGTATGATATTAAAATATTCATATATAGTTATTCTTTACACCATTATACCCATCCAAGTAAGGAGGTGGTGGAAAACATATTACACCACGGTGTGGAGATGTTATTCTGTACGTACACACGTGATGTGATTTCGTTTTCCGTAGGATGGATAGAAGATGAAATTAGGTTGTTTAATATTTATAATAACATATCAGTATATGATTGAAACCGATGTTATTAATTTAAGAAGGACCAAATAAAGAATAAGAATTAGAAGAAGAAATAAATTTGAAAGAATCGGTAAAGGATATTACCTCTTCTTTGACGCGCCTCTTCTTATCCTCCCCTTAAGGCACTAGGGTTGGTATTTTGAGGAGACCAAAACCTCTATAATGTTTCTAGGGAAGATGATAAGGGAAATGGGAAGGGTTTTTTAGAGCTTCAAGGCTCAAAAGGTCGTGAAGAGAAGAGGTAAGGGGTGCCCTTTTTATAAGGGAGGAGAGGGGCACCTTTGGAAAAACATAAAATATTATTTTATAATAAAGTCATATTCGGTTTATAATAGCTCGAAAATTGATTTATTTCGGAGTTAAAGTGGTTATGGTTATAAATCCTATCAACCAATAGAATTTAAAAGGTTTAGGTTGCTATTTTAACCTTAACATTTAGATTTAACTTTAGGTTAAATAATTTTACTTTTACCGTGTCTTCTTGTTTTCTTACACTATATGGTTAATAAACAATGTATAACAAGCCAAACGAACCCCAAGTTGTTTATTATTAACATATATATCTTTATCTAAGTCATTTTTCCGGACCTTTGATTTTTAAGAATAAAATAACAATTAATAATATAATATTTGTTTTAAAAACTATTTTATGTCAATTTTGACACTATTTGGTACTTTATTTTTTGTGAAAATCATAACAGCATTATTAGTTCAAAAAAAGTTTATTAAATCAATAATAACATGTCATATTAACCTATAAAAGTAGTGTAACTCCTAAAAATTCTAAAATTACATTTATTTGGGTATTTATAACATCAATTATGTTAATATTTCATTAATAAGGTAATTACTTCATCGTCATTGTGTCATAAATAAAATAAATTATGTAATGTATAAAAATTATAAATAAAATAACATTATGTAGGAAATATTTTTATCTTTCTAATGAATATTTATAGTCGAATTTATCTTATGTATAACACTATATTAAAAATGTTTTAGTTATTAAACTTTGATTTTAACTATTTTAATTCTTCTTTAAATAAAATAATAATATATGTCCTAATCTAATCCAAGTGGACCTAATGGGTAATATTTTATCATTAAGGTTTATTTGGTCTAAGAAAACTTATCCAATAGAATTAAGACATGTTTTAGGGTAATAATTATATCATTTTTACCCTTAATTACCCAATTTTACTTTTAACCGTGGTAAATAAAAGTAAAAAGTTACTATTCACCAAACATTATTTTTATCTTATTGAACCACATTTTACTCCTTGATATTAACTGTGTATCTTGAATTTTTTAAATTCCACTCAAAGAAATGGTAAAATTAAATTTTATGTAAATTTTTAAACTCTCATAGGAGGTGGGTAAAAGACGGTGAAAAGTTCAATAAAATTTTTATATGTCTAAAATTATTATAAAATGACTCCAATGAATTACATTGAACTTATATAGGTATTATGCATCAATTTTTACCTAAATTAAATTTAAATAAAATAAATACTTATTTATATTAAAAGTCGGTTTTTAAATAGTAACCTAGTGTTTTCACTATTCATCAAAAATTTAATGTTTTCAGAAAAATACCAAAAATTCACCCTAAGCTAATTTCGATATTTCGAATCCAAAAATGAATTCCATTTTCAAAAAAAAATTATATAATTTCAAAAAGTGGGTATTACTATTCATAACGGCTGGTTCATAATAATATTATAATAATATATCGTTTAGTGAAACTTGGTATTGCGTACAACACACACTATCGAAGAAGGTATTGATTGCATGTAATGCATGCCAAGTCAAGGTCGTGTGTAGTGAAATCTCCATTTGGTGTTGCATATAACATATTCAAAACTAATTTCATTTATACATTAAACAAAATCTATACTTAATGTTGCGTAGAATAATTTCCACAAAACAAAATTGAATTTGTGTGTAACACGAGCCAGGAATAGTGTTGTGTATACTGAAAGCTGATACGGTGTTGCGTATAGTACAAGAAAATCTTGGTGTAGTGTATAATAGAAGACACCAAAGAAATTAAAAATAATATATCTCATAAAATCTCAGGGTGTTACATTCTACCCCCCTTAAAATGAATTTTTCCCTCAAAATTTGTCGGGGTTATAGATGGTTTACTACTTGAAATTTTATTTCATAGAAACTCACATCGTAAAAAAAATACCAAAACATATCTTTAAAAACAAAAGTATGAAACGTAATGGTTACCCAAATTAACTAATAACTGGGTTTCCACATAGAAGAACATAGTTGAAAATATGGATATGGAAGAGAAATATAACCATCACGTTCTGATAGAGAGTGGTAGAGAACATGGCTATGAAAAATCCAACAATTAGAAAGGCATAAATTTGAGATGATCTAAGGTACCATCTGATTCTTTGGATATAAAGGCACTAGGACAACATTTTTGGTTTTCAAGATCATTTCCCTAAAGTTGAAGAATTTGAATTAGAAGAAATACTTAATTTATTTTGGTATAATCTCACATTTGTTCATGCCTTGAACAATTTCCACTTCATCTCATAAAGAAATGAAGTTGAATTTTTCATTTGTGAGGTGTTAGCAAATCATGTGATAGAATGATGGGTCATTCCATATATCTCAAACAAAAGGTTAGAAAAAGTTATCAAATATACATAAGTCCATCTATGGTGAGGTTAATCGTATATGATTCCAAAAATGGACTTATACTTCATCTATCATAACGCTTAATAAAACTAGTTTCTACTAACAAGGGAAATCCCGTAGGCCAGTGGTAGGAAATAAAGGCTTGTCACACTTCGGTTGTGGGTTTGATTCCTACAGCCTTGACCGATGCAATGGGTTGTCGCTCGTCCTGCAGGTTGTCCTTTTTCTAAAACTACATTATTATAACATTCCATAAATAATATCGAAAAATTTTCTAGCCTTAACAATACTGGCTTATGTCCATCATAATCTATTACAATCTTTAGGCTTATCCAAAATACTTCTGTCAAAGCTCATAGTATAAAGAAAACAATTACTAGAAATTTCATCTGCCGAGCATGTGAATACCATCATTTATACCCAATATATCATATGACATATCTTATTGGTCAAATTAAAAACATTTGAATACCTTAATCAGGTATTCTCTTGAAAAATTAATACCCATTGAACCTTAGTGAAACCATGAATGTTTTCAAAAGTTAACTCTTTCCACATACCAAAATCCCAAAAATTCTATATACTCAAACCATAATATCACTTAGTCCTTATATCAGTCACGAGCTCATGAATACTATTTAATTTTCCCTTTATCATATCACCTTCTTTCCAAAATGTTTGAATTAATTTTCATGGATAACAGTACCATATAATTATTGAAAACCATAATAAACCAATACATAGATATTCCAATATTCCACATTACTATAAATTAGATTCTACAACATTATTTTGGAATCCCCTTACATAAACAGATAATCATTCAACTACATCATTGTTATACTCAACATCACCAATAGTGATCACATGTGACATCCCTTTTTTCCTTTGCCTTAAGAGGTTTCTCACATCTATCATCATTAACCATTGAATTAGGGCATTGGTTAGAATAATGCCCCATTTTCTTGCACATGAAGCATTGAAGTGTTGGTGGTGCATTTTCTGCAGTCTTTTCTTTATTCACATCAATAGCAACCTTTTTTCCATTACTTCAACACTCATCTACTCGATGACCATATTTTCCACACTTAAAACATTTTCTAGTCCATTTAAGACAATCTCCACCATGCTTCTTCCCACACTTTGAGCATAAAAAAAATTCATCTTATTTTCACAATTATTTTTCGATTTATCCTTGAACTCCATCTTTCGTTTCTTCTCAAAACCATGAGATAGATATGTAACACCAAATTCCATTTCTACCTTGATAGCACAACACACAATTTTGTCATACCTACTGAAGTCTCTTATAGATAATTCCCTTTGAAGACTTGGTTTTAAGCCATTGAAGAATTGATCTACTTTACTTTCAGGTTAGATGATAAAGCCAGATGCACACCTTGCACGCCTTGTAAAATTCACTTCGTATATACCAACAAATTCATAATCCTTTTTCTTAAGCTCAAGGAAATCATTTTCTATCTTTGTTCGAAGAATACTAGGGAAGTACTTATTGAAAAATAAGTTCTTGAACTCATCCCATTCCATGGATTTAATTTCATCTCAGGGCCTCGTATTCTTAATTAGAGTCCACCATTGATCTTCTTCACCTTCTAAATGGTAAATAGCCAGAATGACTTTTTCATGTTCCGAACAGCGAAGTATGGAAAATATCTTTTCAATGGTACTGATCCATTGTTCAGCAACAAGTGGATCATAAGACCCATTTAAATAAGGTGGACGTTGTCTTATGAAGGACTCAACAGAATATTATTCCCTTATCTGATCATCTGGAAATCTAGAATGATTCATAGCTTGGGTAAGTATAGAAATAATATTTTTCACTCCATCTCCCATCACATTTGGTTGTTCAGGAGGACAATAATTTCATTGTCCATTACATTGATCAGCATAGTTCCTTTGGGTTCCAGCCATCATCTAAAACCCAAAAAGAACAGTGTGAGAGGCAAAAATCATGCCAGGTAAACAAGATAATAAATAGGAAGTACCTTCAATATCTTACATCTTAAGTTTAATTCTAATATCGTTACCATAATTCTAGGACAATAACATATACTTATACATAACCATAGGGACTTCCCTAGACATATCGTAGAAATATCTCTAGGGATCTCACTAAAGTTCTCGCATCCTAGTTTCCTAAGGTTGACTAAACCGAACCTCTGATACCAACTGTAGAGACCCAAATCTTGACTTACATGGAAATTATATTACTTTTTTGAAATACTTAATACATAAAAAAAACACTGAAGGATCGTAATAGTTTAGTGTCTTTGGAAACTCGGAACATAATCTTTTAATCATGGTGAAATATCTTCAACATCTCCTATAAAGATCTTCCCCTTTTGTTTTTTTACCTAAAACCTTTCTTTATATCCTAGGGAAAAGAAAACATATAAAGGGTGAGCTTAAATGATCAGTAAGTTTAATCATGGAGAAAATAAAACAAACCATATACATTTGTGCATAAAAACATGAACATAATGTTTAAACATCGAAATCATGAGCAATTACATAAAACATGGCAGTACGTAAGGCATAGATCATAATGGAACATCGATCATTATAAAATAGCTTGGAAATAAATATTCTAATTGTGGAAAAACATTAAGCACAAGATATGATTTCCATAGTAGCCAAGGCATTGCTTCCAAGTCCATCTTAGTGGACAAAGTCCCTTTCTTAATCGAGTTCATTCCACATTCCAGTCCTGTATCACTAAACTGGATTAACATACCGTCCAAGATTTTTCTATCTCATAAAATGTAAAACTCTACCCAATCCATTAGAGGGAGATATAGGTCCCACCCATCCCATAATGAAATCATTCTTACTTGTTCCACAAAATATACATAAATCATTCATCATAACCCAAAAAAATAAAATGGGTTTCATAAACATCTTCCCATAATCACATAATCCATATAAAACAAATGGATATCATTTCATAATAAGAAAAGTGAAACCATGTAAATAATAGAGACATTATACTTGAAATATACACATATGAAATAATGTCATCTTACATGAAAAATGGTTTCGATAAAACCCTTGAAATGAATTTTCGAAGAAAATATCCTTTCTTTTCAAAATCATTTTCTTTTCACAAAATTACATGTAATTTTAAAAGAAAATTATTTTTTTTGAAAATATTTATAAAATATTGTAGAGTAAGCTTCATGAAAATGAGGCGTTATGAAACCTTCAAAATCCATTCATGTAGTATAAGATAAAAATAACATTCTTCTCGTACTTTTGTCAAAAAAGTCTACAAGTACATCGAATGGTTATCAAAAGAAAGATTCCTTACATACCATGTAGTGAAAGTCAAAAATGGGTAAAAATACTCTAAACATACATGAAACAATTTTTAGAAAATATGGACATGGATGAAAAATATAACCCCCGTAAATACTTATAAATAAACAATCTCGGATAAAAACAAGATTGGAAAAGTTATCCCTTACCTTAGGTCTGATATGCTTCGTACGAATACGAAACTCCTGTATAATGATTTAAATAATGTCATTTACTTATTACAGAATAATATTCATTGTAATGATAATCATATATGGTTCAATTATGACTTTATATTACTCATTCTTTTGAAAATTCCATGTTAAAGCATCATTTTGTGTAAAATCGTTTTATTTATCGTACGTGTTTGGATTTGTTGTTCTTGATATTAATATTACATATATAATGATTTACTTAATTCAAGAATGTAAATAATTATTTATATATCATATATATTTAGTATATATATATATAATAGATAGATGAATGAAATGAAATACACCGTTCATGGAGACGGTAGGCTATACGTACACACGAACACTATTTTCCCTTCCTTATTGACTTGAATGGAAGTAAGTAGATGATATATATATATATACTAAAATCTTGTAGCTTCATTATGTTATATATTTCATTATTATTTATTATATATACTTTATAATCATTCTTGAATGGTTAACATGGAGAATGAATTTCATTACGTCGTGGAGACGGTAATCCGTACGTACGCACAAGCGATGATATCGTTACCATATTTATTGAATGCAATTGGAGTGGATGATATAATATCTTAGAATTAGTATGATATTATAATATTCATATATAGTTATTATTTTATACCATTATACCCATCCAAGTAATGTGGTGGCGGAAAACAGATTACACCACGGCGTGGAGAGGGTATTCCGTACGTACACACGCACGGTGATTTCATTTTCCGTAGGATGGATAGAAGATGAAATTGGGTTGTTTCATATTTATAATAATATATCAGTATATGAGTGAAACCGATGTTATTAATTTTTGATGAAACAAATAAAGAAGAATAATTATAAGAAGAAATAAATTGGAAATAATCTGTAAAGGATATTACCAATTCTTTGACGCGCCTCTTCTTAACCTCCTCTTAAGGCACTAGGGTTGGTCTTTTGAGGAGACCATAACCTCTATAATGTTTCTAGGGAAGATGAGAAAGAAACTTTTCAGGGTTTTTCCGAGCTTCAAGGCTCAAAAGAGTGTGATGAGAAGAGGGAAGGGGTTCCCTTTTTATAAGGGAGGAGAGGGACACCTTTGGAAAAACATAAAATATTATTTTATAATAAAGTCATATTAGGTTTATAATAGCTCCAAATTGATTTATTTCAAAACTAAAGTGGGTATGAGTAGATATCCTCTCAAAAAATAGAATTTAGACAAGTTTAAGTTACTATTTTTACCTTATAATTTATATTTAACTTTAAGTTAAGTAATTTTATTTTTACCGTGTCTTCTTGTTTTCTTACACTATATGGTTAATAAACATACAATAACAAGCCAAACGAACCCCAAGTTGTTCATTATTAATATATATATCTATATCTATTTCATTTTGTCAAACGTTATATTTATTGAAATAAAATAACAATTAATAATATAATATTGGTTTTAAAAACAATTGTATGTCAATTTTGACACTATTTGGTACTTTATTTTTGTGAAAATTATAACAACGTGCTTAGTTAGAAAAAATTTAATTAAATCAATACTAACATGTCATATTAACCTAGAAAATTAGTGGAATTCATAAAAGTTATAAAATAACATTTATTTGGGTATTTATAACGTCAATGATGTTAATATTTCGTTAATAAGGTAATTACTGCATCATCATTGTGTCATAAATAAAATAAATTATTTAATGTCTAAAAATTATAAATATAATACAATTATGTGGGAAATATTTTTATCTTTCTTATGAATATTTATAATATAATTTATCTTATGTATAACCCTATATTAAAAATGTATAGTTATTAAACATTGATTTTAACTATTTTAATTCTTCTTTAAATAAAATAATAATAATTGTCCTAATCTAATCCAAGTGGACCTAAAGGGTAATATTTTATCCCTATGTTTGTTTTTGGTCTATCTACACTTATCTAATATAATTAAGACATGTTTTAGGGTAATAACAATATCATTTTTACCCTTAATTACCCTATTTACTTATAAACGTGGTAAAAAAAAGTAAAAAGTTACTATTCACAAAAAAAAATTATCTTATTAAACCACATTTTAATCCTTGATATTAACCGTGTCTCTCAGATTTTCAAAATTCCACTCACAGAAGCGGTAATATTAAGTTTTATGTAAATTTTCAAACTCTCCTAGGAGGTGGGTAAAAGACGGTGAAATGTTCAATAAAATTTTTATGTCTAAAATTATTATAAAATGACTCCAATGAATTACATTGAACTTATATAGGTATTATGTATCAATTTTGACATAAAATAAATTTAAAAATAATTATTTATATAAAAATCCGATTTTTAAATAGTAACCTTGTGTTTTCACTATTCATCAAAAATTGAAAGTTTTCCGAAAAATACCAAAAAATCACCCTAGGATAATTTTGATTTTCTAAAATAAAAATTCAATTACATTTTGAAAAATAAAATTTTTAAAATTTCAAAAAGTGGTTATTACTATTAAAAATGGCCAATTCATAATAATATTATAATAATATATCATTTAGTGAAACTTGTTATAGCGTACTACAAACGCTATCGAAGAAGGTCTTGATTGTGTGTAATGAAAGCCAAGTCAGGGTTGTGTGTAGTGAAAGCTCCATTTGGTGTTGCGTATAACAGAATCAAAACTTATTTCATTTATACATTAAACAAAATCTATACTTAATTTTGTGCAGAATAATTTCCAAAAAACGAACTTGAATTTGTGTGTAACACGAGCCAAGAATAGTGTTGCATATACTGCAAGCTAATACGGTGTTGCGTATAGTACAGGCCAATCTTAGTGTAGGGTATAATAGAAGACATCAAAGAAATTAAAAATAATATATCTCATAAGGTCTCGGGGTGTTACAGTATAACCAAAAAAATGGAATAGGGTAGTGTATGTAAAAACATTACAAAATCTATGAACAAAGGGGAATAAAATTGAATTTGGGTAGTGGATGTTTTTCTTATGAATCTCATTTTTTAGAGGTGGGGAAGAGGGTTTCCTCAATCAGGTTTTATCTTGATGAATCTCAATATGAAATCAAAAAATTATCATTTAATTGAAATAGTATGGAAGAGATGGTCATTTTCTTGTAAATTTCTAGGAGATCCATGCTCGAAGAGTCACCAGCCACGACTACCTCAAGAGCTTACCTTCTATTTAGATCTTACATGAAAATCATGACAGGTTATGTATGTATAAATTATTTAGTTATAAACATTAATTTTTTCAATGGAATAAGTTTTCTATATATCATGTTTATTTTATAAATTTCACTTGTTGAATTTTAATGAAAACAAATGCATTTTTAATTCTAGTTTAGTGATAAAAATCAACCAATATAGATAAATAAGAAATAAAACTATTTTCATAAAAGTGTAATTTTATATACATTATATTAATGTATACATAAAATAAGGATCGAAATGACTCTTCAGATTCTGAAGACTCTTTACGGGGGCTGATGATCAACCTAATCAGATTAAGGAAGCCTATTTAAGCTCATAAGCCAGAAAGGGGAAAAAAGAAATGGTTGATGTTGATGTCTTCATTAACCCTGGTCTAAGAAAAACTAGAAAATGTAGAGACTATTCCCAACTGGAAAGAACTATTGTTACAAGGGCTCTAAATCCCTCCAAAACAGAATATTCTGATCCTCCATCACCCCCGACAATGGGTGATTCCCCCCTACAACCCATAACTGAAGTGCATTCATCTACCTCCTCAAATACATCTCACTCTGATAGCTGAAAGAGTGGTCATGAAAATGACCCTGCTTATCGGGAAGCATACCAACTTGAAGAGAAGTAGGATATGTCTGAGGAACATGGATCTTGGATGGATTATAATGATACACATGCATTCCGACAATACAAAAATGATGAAATAACGGCTGATAACTACCTAAAACTCAGAAAGAGAATGTTTCTTAAAGTGGTGGAAGTGTTTAAAAAGGATCCTCAATCTGACTTCAATGCTATCTGTTGGGACTGATTCTTTATGCAATTAGTCTCTGTCTGATTTGTAACTTTTTGGTTTTTCTTTGAATCGTGCTTGCTTGTTTTCATCACACTTCTCCTTCTATTAATGCTTCCTCCTGGGACTTTGCTGTAGATTTTCAATTCTATTCCTCTTTAAGAAACATATTCGAGATGTACCTTCTTGGAATGAACTTATACTAAAATATCCTACTTGTATATTCGTTGGATGATTTTTGGATTGAAGATAAGATGTGGTTTCTTATAACCCGAAGATTCATGTTTGGATCTCCTTGTGATTTTTTCAGCACTAAATTTATTCAGTCCCACTACTTTATTAAAGCACATGGAGGACTTTTATGTTTCTTTTGTGGAGGAGGCGTTCTCACATGTTAAAATGAGAAATTTTTCAGTGAGGTGGTGCCCCATATGAATATATTTTTATATGCTGAGATGTTATTTAGTTCCTTTGAACTTGTGAAACATTGAAGCTAACTGTTTTGCTGTAAGCATCCTTGAGCTGTCTTCGGTCTATTTACGACATGATAGCATGTACTTCTGATTTGATTCGGACTGCAGTTCTGAACTACATATTAACTTGATCTGTGAGACCCTGAATACCTTGCAAGATCTCCTCTTTATCTGATGAGCAAGGAAGATCTCTAAGAGCAGGTCTGGAAACTCCTTTTTTATCTTTTATTCCTCAATGGTAAATCTGAATTTGTCTCTTTATCTTTTAGATGGTGTAAGCGTATTACACCTCAATTTTTCTTTGTAACCCATTGACTTAATAAATGTAATCTACATGTACAGGAAAAAATATATTAATGAAACAAATATATTATATATAATATATACAATTTTTATGAATAATATATCTAATTGGTAATATATATTAGACAATAAAAAACATTTTAAATTTTAAAAGATGTTATTTTCCTATGAAAACAGTTTTCATAATATGTTTATGTATTTATTTAAATTGGATATTCTAAAATTTGATAATATGAATTGAAAAAAATAAACTCAGTTTTTTATTTAGAATAAAAATATTATTAGGAAAATTTTTTGGGACTTTTATAGAATAATTTCTTTTTTAGGTCAATAGAGAAAAAAATAGTTTTTACCAAATCTATACCACTTATGAATTTATTATTATATAATTAAAACCTATAAGTGTATAAGAAATATTAATTTATCACATTTTAATTTTTGGTATAGTTTTATTTATTTTAAAATAATGTTTTAATCTAATAAAATCTATGTTCAAAATTTTAAAAAATAATTATCATTTTATTCTAATTTAAGTACTATTTTTGGTCTTTTCATTTAATTAATTTTATCCATGGGGGTAAATGGTTTTGGATTTCTGTTAAAAAACCTAAATTTTATTTTATTTATAATAAATCAATTTATACCATGAAAATAAATTAATGTGAAAAATTTATACTGAAAATAAACATTATACTTAAAAACACACTTTTTTATAAAAATAATTTGTATTCATTATGTGTGATAATATTAAAATTAACATTTCTAACCATTATAAATAAATTTTGAAAAAAAATATTTAATTATATGAAATAATAATGTTCGAATTTTTCAGGAAGTTTAATTATAGTTTTAGCCATTAAAATTAATTTCTATGGTTAATGAATAAGTTATCACAGTATAAGTAAAATGTGTTAAAAGGGTTTCACTACAGGTAAAAGGCTAAAAAAATTAAAAAATCATACGTACAAAGGTGTTTATTGTATTTTTTATCATCTAAAAATCATAGCATCCATTATTTTTATTTTTAGAGACATTATATAGTGAATAGTGACATACTATTATTGAAATATAATGGCTAGTTCCAAAGATACCTTTCTCTTCACTTATGAAAGGATATAACTTCCACCACTTCGTGATTCATATATAACATGGAATTTAATCATTAAACTCTATCATTTTTATATTATTATAGGATTATATAAATTTCATAAGACTCTATTATCAATTAGTCACCCCAAAAACTGTATTTCAATATTTATTTCTTAGAGAAATCTCATGTTCTCAACGTGAGTATTGTTTACTCACTAGTCTCTTCTTCTTAATATTCACCTTAAAACTATTTTATAGATGCACTAATTTATTAAAATTAGTATTATTAATAGTATTTAATATTATTATATTAATGTATAATCTATTATTCTATCATTTCCATATACTAATATGAAAACTACATCACTCATGTGTTTGAAAAGACTACCACTTCTACAAAGTCATGTGGTTTGTTTTTCATCACCTCCATTAATGGATGGTAACAATAATATAATTGATGAATAAATATATTAGATTTTTTAAAATTAAAAATTAAAAATTATGTTTTATCATAATCCTTCATTCCATCACATTCGTTGAGAAAATGAATCGTTAATCGTGCGTTTGAGCAGACTCTCACCCTCACTGATAAAAAATTTTAGTTAGCCCGACGAACCAATATGGATGGTTATACGAATTAATTTATTAAAGTTACATTATATTTTTTATATGTTTAATATTTTTATTTATTTTTATTATCATAAAATAAAAACATTTATAGACTTGTTAAATCATTACAACATGCTCTCTTATGGGTTGGTTTTACAACCTACATGAACAATGATATATTGTCTACATCATCTGTGATTAATGGATTTAACCTAAAGGTAGTATATGTAATAATAAATTATTTATTATGTTTTAATTATTATTTAAATATTTTATTAATATTTAATATATTTGTAAATATACCACCTTTCGACTATTAAACACATTGAAACTAGTTCATCACAATTTTTTTTCACAAACCACATTCATGTAATTAAGGTAATGAAATAAGAATTAAGGAAAAATTTAAAAAATAATATTTATAAAAAATTTACTAATATATAAATGATTTAATTTTAACTAAATTTTGAGAATTTGTACCACAAAAACATCATGAATAAAACATTGATATATCCTCACTTTTGACGTTGAAAATACACTATAATCGAGTAACATATTTATGATAAATTATTATAAATGATGTGTATAAAAGGTAATATATATTTGAATAATTCTATTAAATTATAGATTAATAATGTTATGTTTATTTTACATGAGGCTAGAGAACACTAAACTAAGTTGTATTTAAGGCAATAGGTTTTTATCTCAAATTTAAATTATCGAGACATATTTTATATTGTGCACCATGATATCATTGATATGGTATGATTCCATTCTAATGATTTACATTTACTATATTAAGGTAATTTTAGGTGTTTTAAGATCCAAATCACAGTCTTTCAATAAATGGGTTTCAATAAAAAGGATTCCATGTTTATAATAGTTATTTATCTCCATTTTCAATTCCACGAGATATGATAGATATTTTGAACAAACTTTTAAAATATATACAGTATTCACTACCCTATTTACTTTATATATATGGAATAAATATAATATAATTATATTTTATTGTCTACTATAACAAATCCAATAATAGTATCCCACGGTTGATTAATGTTTTCATTGGCTGTAGATAAAGGGGATCACATCCCAGGGGACCAAATAGTTTAATTTTCTTTGAAAACTAGTTAAAAGCTTGATTCATTGATTAAAAACGAAAACATAAAATAAAATATAGTATTTATTTTTCAACTTTATTATTCCCCATATCATATCATTTCATATCAATCATTGCACACATCCTGATATCCTAGGGAAAGGATAAAAAATATACTGGAAATCTCATATTTTCAGTAAGGGAATGAGTATATTTAAAGCAATCATCGAATTAATATTGCATAAATAATAATGTAGGAATAAATGATGAAAATATATTGTAATAAAAATAATAACATGATCTCAAAACATACCCATGAATGGAATAAAAATTATTTTAATCAAATGGAAATTAATAATTAACATTATAATAATGTAATTCATAATCCCTAACACATTAAACATACCATCAAGACCTCTTGATAAGAAATTCTACATAAATAGGTATGCAATATTCCATGTACCTAACCTATTTTAACTCATGAGACCTATCAATACATTTATGGGATATATAATTCTGGGGCACAACTATCACATTACATTTCTAATGCAGTCATCATAAGAATAAACAATACAACATAATCAACATCTCTTAATAATAAATAAAAATCCATATGAGAAGAACTAGCATACAGATGTCAATACAATCCATTCAAAAATTGATCATAAGGCAACTAGTGAAATATGGTGGATGGTATAAACAAATTATTTCTTTAGTAAATTATAATATTCATCAAAGGACATTTAAATATATGAAAATACTATCAAAATATCAGTAAAAAATTTCTCATGAAAATGCACATTTTTTTGAAATAAATTATGTAAAATTTATAAATTTTCAAAATATTAGGGAAGAACATTTTATTTGGAAATAACCCTAGAAATAGAAAAATAATTATTTAAAAAATATAGTAGTCTTAATGGTGGTAAAACTCATTCATGATGTGTTTATTGGAAAAATGATTACATTCATACATATATTAAAAACTGTCTCATCAAGAAAACTACAAGAAGATTCATTTTGTGAAATTTTATAGAATTTAATATGTGGGTAAATCTAACATCAATCAATTAATGTAAAATAGTAAAAAAATTATTAAGAACATTTTAAAGAAAAAAATTTATATGTTAGAAAAAGATTCCCAACCGAATAGAAAAATAATCAGTTATTCATAAAAACGTTCTTTTATAATTTTGAGTACTTTGAAAGAGGATAATTAAAATAAATATTATAATTTTATGAAATCTCTTGAGGGACACAAAATAAATCGATTTTAAGATCTAGAGATTATATAATCCATGTAGTTCCCCACGTCAACTGCCACTGAACTATGTCCTAAGAAGGTGGGTCACATGACCTCAAGTGCATCTCTCTGAATGCAAGAGGCCTTCAACTAAGAGTGAGGGCATTAAGAGTGTCTGTTTGAATATTTTTCCCTCATAGGATTATGTATAGGACAGTGGTAAAAAATTTAACAAGTAGCAGAAGCATATTTGTAAGAAAATAACAGAAAAAGAAAATGAATGAGTCGTGAAATTAATGTAAATAGTTGGAAAATGAATATCAATATTGTTAATAAAAATAATTATTTTTTCATGTGTTGAATCTATTATAAAATTGAAGATAAGTCTCTCCCGCTGAGAGCGTTTACTCCTGGGACTTCCTAGGGTTTTCAGTTTCCCCCATCTCGTGCAGCTCACAGCGGCAGGGGGATCCCTGAACTTTCAGGCTTCAGGTGGACTCGGCCTTTCCTCGGCTAGTCGCACTTCAGAACGGTGGTCCGTCGATGGGTCATCAGTGGAAAAGAAGGCCCGTCACATGTTGTTCAGAGGGAAAGGGTTTTCTTTGGTTCAGTTTTGCTCCTCATTTCCGAAATCAAGATTCACTTGATCTCGCGTGGAGTCCTGAAGGTCTTCTTCCTGAAGTCTACCTTTTATGATCCCAGATCTGGACAAAGGTGGACTTGAAACAGGGGTGGTGTGAGAGATTCCCGGTCGAGACCATCCTGGGTACGATTGAAAATCGTCGGCGAGAGGTGTGTGTGAATCGTGAAGACCGTTCCGCGAAGTGCTCCGTGGAAATTGGATCGTTGACTTGGTTCGCAAAGACCTGGTTTGCGGGGGCCCTAGGAGCGGAGACCTGGTTCGCAGTGCCTCTAGAACGAAGGCGAACTCTCGGTGTGCGGTGAATTTATTCCGCGAAGGGAGCTCGTGAAGCTCCACCGCGGTGAACCCCACCGCAAAGGAAAAATTGATTCGCGAAGAGCTCGAGTTGAGAGCGAGGTGGCCACAGAAGCACGGGTCGCGAAGCATTCTCTTCGGAACCTTTCCACGCAACATTGCTCGTGAAGCAAATACCCGGAAGGAGGCCACGAAGTGGGGGTCCGGTGTGGGGGGCCTCGCTGAAAAGGGCCATGACAGGGGGTTTTGGGCTGGGCCGGGCCTTGTTGTGATTTGCTACCCTGATGCGTGTTATGTTTCCCTGTGGTGGTTCCTTGTAAGAGATGGGGACACTGTGGTGAAACAAGAAGTTTGAGGCATCAGACTACCTGCATTTTGACCATTGAGGGCAGATCACCAGGCTTTGTTTGACGTTTCCCCTTCTCATGAGCACGTTTTAATGGCAGCGGATTTGGTGAACCTTTAGAAGAAGATGTCCATAACGGATAAAGAGAAGGCGACTGTCGAGGCTCATAGAAGTGAAGATTTACTCCTGAAAAAACGCATGTATCTGCTGGTCATTGGCATGTTTGTGGAAAATATCTCAGTCAACCAGGGGGCCCTCAAAAACACCCTCTAGAACCTCTGGAAATTGGAAGCTGGAGTGGTAATTCGAGAAGCGGGAAACAATCGCATAGTATTTGAGTTTCTTCAATGAGAGAGATAGAAATAAAATCCTAAAATGTAGGTCGTGGTCCTTCGACAATCAACTACTCCTCATGGGAGAATTCAAAGGGGGGATGACATCCAGCACTTTAAGCTCACCTGAACCCCCTTCTGGATACGTATCAAAGGAATCTCATTTCACACGCGAACGAAACATGTCATAAGAGAAATTTGGGACTACATTGGTCAATTCATTGAATGGGACTGCTCAGACCCTATCCAATGGGGACTCGAGGTCTGGATTAGAGCCAAAATTGTGGTATCAGAACCACTGATGAGGGGCATGTTTTTGAAACTCGATGTCGCAAACACTTTGATCTCATTCGAATTCGAGAAACTCTTAATCTTCTGCTTCTTCTGCGGACTCCTAGGACACCTGGAAAGAGTGTGTGTATCAAAGAAAGAGAAGGGATCAAGTAATATAATACTACAATATAGCCCATGTCTTCAAGCCAAAATGGTTATATAAACGTCCATCCCTGAGTCAGAAATACAAAAGGACCGCCAACGGCTCACGTTGGCCCACACAAGATGGGCGGAAACTGAATAGGGAACAATCATCATGCTTGGGCCACCAGACTTCCCTAAAGAGAACTCAACCACTCTGAAGGAAATTAGCATGCATCCTTCCCCATGGAAAGACACCATCTCAACTTTCACAGAGATATAGAATACCCCAGATATTCTTCCAGAACAAAGCTCGAGACCAAAGCAGATGCAAACTGAACCACTAGATCCCGACCCTGATCCTGGAAAAACCATGAAAAACAGCCTAATTCAGGATAAAGAAGGAATGATAGAAACTTCACCACTAGGCCCAATCACCCGTTGAACTTGGAAACTGGTGCAACAAGAAGTAAGAGACGGTAGACTGGAAGATCAAAAACCTGGGGGAGTGAAAAGACGATGTGAAACAAGTTGGTCAGCAGGGGACTCCCCTAAAAGATGGTAAATAACGGGTGAAAAAACATGTATGGAGGACTCAAAGGCAGAGGCGGGCCAGACCCAGCCCTACCTAGATCAATGATCGTCTTATGCTGGAACTATCATGGTCTTGGAAACCCACCCACAGTTCACATGCTTCAGTGAAATTGCGCCAAAAGTCGCCCCGATATGGTTTTCCTCTCTGAGACCATACTGGAAAACAAGGACACCACAAGCATCGCTCTGAAATACGGCTTCCAAGGCTGCCTCCCGTTTCCCCGACAAGGACACTCCAGAGGCATCTGTCTCCTTTGGTAGGATTTTGTCGACATTAAGATCTTGTCCTTCTCCTCACACCATGCGGCTGCGGCTATTCATGCGAACCACGCCCCGCCATGGACTTTCGTGGGTTTTTATGGTTGGCCGGCCCATAACGAGAAGTGGAAATCATGGGACCTCCTCTGCAAGCTTCGTCACGACCTCCCATACCCTATTCCCTTTAGGGGGGATTTCAATGATATTATGTATCATAAGGAAAAAAGAGGCGGAGCCGCCCGAACATCCTCGTCGATGATGAATTTTAAAAATGCAGTATGAAGGGTGGACCTGATCGACCTAGGTAATGCGGGTGATCCATTTATATGGTTTCGGGGTAACTCTGATGGAAATCGCATTTCTGAGTGACTTGACAGATTTCTGGGATCTACAGATTGGACAAATCTCTTCAGTATATTCCACATCGGCCACCTGACACTCACCTGCTCAGACCACTGTCCAATAGTCATTGATTGCAGTCACGAAAAACGGAATAGGCAACCCTACAGACCCTTCATATTTGAAAGCTTCTGGTCAAAAGAACCGAAATGCGAAGATGTTGTCCGATCAAGCTGGAAGAGTACCCAAATAGACGTTGGACTCAATCTCCAACAGGTCGCATCCAAACTGAGGTCATGGAGCAACAAAAAGTACTACCACCCCAATTGGCACTGTGATTTCCTGGAAAGGAAACTGCATAACCTACTCATGTAACCCCCATCAGACTGTAACCTATCTTCTATCAGTGCCACTCAAAAATATATGGATGCGGCCCTGCATGTCAAGGAATGCTTCTGGGATATGCGGGCGCGGGACACCCACATAAGCGAAAGAGACGTTAATTCACAGTATTTTCACCAGAAAGCTTTAGCTAGGCGTCGAAAGAATTCTATTACTTGTATCTCTAAACCAGATGGTAGAAAAATCACCGACATTGATGGAATTAACGATGTTGTGATTGGTTATTTCCAGAACCTTTTCTCTACATGTACTCCTCTCATTTCTGCTGAAGTAAAGGATTATATTAGACTAGTGATAACTGATGAGATCAATCGGGAACATTCAAAAGATGTGACGGATGAGGAGATCCTTCTGGATTAGAAACATATTCACCCCACTAAGGCCTCTGGCCTAGAAGGTTTCCATGCCCTCTTCTTCATACAATAATAACACATCATCGATCCTGACATCTGCAAAATGATGATGAATATATGGGCTGGGAAAATGAGCATTTCCACCATCAATGAAACTGTCCTCGTTCTAATTCCCAAAATGAGGACTCCTTTAGCGGCCCCTAACTTCAGACCTATCAGTCTTTGCAATGTCTCTTACAATATCTCCTCAAATATCTTAGTCAATCGACTGCGCGCTTGGCTCTCTGACATCATCTCGGAAAATCAAAGTGCCTTCGTAGAAAAGAGACTGATTACTGATAATGAAATTGTGGCACATGAAGTGTTTCACTCTATGAAAACACGTACCACCGCGAAAAGAGGAACCATGACCTGGAAAATAGATATGACTGAGGCCTATGATAAAGTGGAATGGTACTTTATTAGAGTCGTTACGATGAAAATGGGCTTATGCTCTAAGTGGGTTGATCTGGTTATGAACGGTGTCTCAACCGTCTTGTTCCGAATCAAGGTGAATGGGGAGCTCACCCAAGGAATTGTCCCATCCCGGGGCCTTCGCCAGAGAGATCCTCTCTCCCCCTTCCTTTTTATCTTGGTGGCTGATGTTTTCTCCAACCTTATCTCCAGGGCTGCATCCTATAACACCATTCACGGAGCAAAGTATTTCCAAGAAACCCCAACGGTTTCACACCTCTTCTTCACCGATGACTGCCTCCTTTTCTCCAGAGCAACCACTAATGAATGTAGGGCTATCATCCAGGCGATCCAACAGTACGAGAGGGCGTTCGGTCAGTTAATCAATCATGGAAAGTCCGAAATCAACTTCAGTGCCGGAGTACCTCCTTCCAAGAAAGAAGAACTCTGTGAATTTGCTGGCATCCATCTAGTTGAAAAGCACCAGAAGTACCTCGAGCTCCCCACTGTTTTTGGCTGCTCTAAAAAATAAATTTTTGCATCCTTGCTGGACAGGATTGAGAAGAAAATTCAAGGCTGGACTCCAAGAAAAATTTCCAAAGCAGGAAAATAGATCCTCATTAAAGCCGTCATCCTGTCTATCCCTAGTTATTTTATGTCCCTGTTTAAGCTTTCGTTGGTCATTGTCAATCAGATCCATTCACGCACAACAAACTTCTGGTGGGGGAAGAAAGATGGAAGAAATAGAACCCACTGGATGGCCTGGGAGAAACTATGCAAACCCAAGCCTGAGGGAGGCATGGGATTCCAGAATCTCTTTCTTTTCAATGACTCTCTACTAGCTAAGAAAGGTTGGTGCCTCGTTAACCGTCCATCATCCCTTTTTTTAAGATTTCTTCAAGCCGAATACTTTTCCCCCCAATGAATTCTATGTCTTCTCTCTTGGCACCCATCCAATCTTTCGTGGAGAATCATTTTGGGGGCCCGAAGTCTCTTGGAAAATGGGCTGGTCTGGAGGATCAGGAATGGAAAATCTGTTAATATTTGGACTGATACCTGGTTTATTGATAAGGACGGAATGTGGTCCTCATCCCCTGCCCAACTAGGTTTTGAAGATGCCACTATTAGATGTCTCTTTTCCGACCAGGGTCCAGGATGGTGCATTGAGAAGATCCACGCATGGTTTAATGAAATAGATAAAAGAATCATCCTGAGTACCCCATGGGTCCCTGATGTTGGCCCCGACCATCACATCTGGACGTATGACCTTTTGGGAGCCTACACTATGAAATTCGTATATTGGCTCGCCAGTGGCCATCAATCAGTCTTCTGGGCTGGGGAACCATGGAAGTCAATTTGGAAACTCAACGTTCCTCCTAAAATATGGCACTTTTAGTGGCAGGTGTGCACGGGTACCCTTCCTACCATCAGCCTTCTTTTCTTCCGACATATGTCAAGTGTGTAATCTTTCCCTTTCTGCCCGAACGTCTCAAAATCTCCCTTTCATGCCATCAGCCAGTGCCCAGGGGATAAAGGAAATTTGGAATTTATGGGGCACTGCTGCTGACACTTCATTATCCATGGCCCCTGACCTCCCATCCTTCCTATTGAGATGGTGCTCCTCCTTCTCGCTGGCTAAAGCAGGTTCACTTTGCACCTTGGCATGGATCATTTGGGTCTTTCACAATAAGGAAATTTTTAACCACATTCACAGACCCCCCAGTTTTTTGGACCGAATGGTCCTCTTCGTGGGCTGAGGGCTGGAAGCACCACAATGGCCACAAAAATCCCATGGTTCCCCCATCCTTTCCCTTCCATTGGTGTCCGCCAAGAGAAGTGATTCTTAAGATTAATGTGGATGCGTCTCTCCCCAAGTATGGGCATGTCGGCTTTGGAATCCTAGCCCGAAATCATCAGGGGAAAATTGTTACAGCCAAACATGAAGAACACTATGCTTTTTGGGAACCTGTGGTGGATGAGGCTACTGCCATACTTGCTAGTCTGATGCTTTCCATGGACCGCGGTTGGGATAAAATCAACCTCGAGTCAGACTGTCTCACCATTATCAATGCTATCAACTCCAACGATAATAGCCTCCAGTCTTTTGGATCCCTCATCAGGTGAATCATGTCTATCTGTCAAGGCTTATCAATCTTCACTTTCTCCTTTAATAAATGAGAAGGAAACAATGCTGCTCATCAGCTTGCGGTATCTGGACCCTTTGATGTTGACCAGCTTTGGCTGGACCATTTTCCTTCATGGATTTGCATTTGTACGTTTGCTGATTTTCGACATTAATGAACCTTTTATTTAAAAAAAATCTATTATAAAATTGAAGTTCAAAGTATATGGTTATAAGAATATACTTCATGCTATCAAAAACTACATAAGAGAAAAATGTACTACAGAACATCTCAAGAATAGGTTCGGTCCTCTTACCCCAAAGATCAATTCTATACAAAAGGAAAATTCTATCATGAGAAGTATCCCACTTCCCTTTATCTGTACATATGGTCATAAAGTACACTCAAGTACCAAATAGTGCTTGATAAGGGTGTGAGATATAATATCATTTGGATGACACCCAAGTTTTCTAGGTCTTTGCATTTCATGATAGGAATAAAATACCACCTTCTAGATGTAATAAAGGAATGTGAAGTAAATAATAAAACAATCGTATCTTGGATCAAATTCATAAATTGACACCCATCCAATACCACCTACTTTGGCTTATGCCAAATGTATGAATAGAAGCATGTGTAGGAAATAATATATATAAAATGTGAACATGTAAATAAGTAATATAGAAAAACATACCCACATAAATTTACTATGGCTTTCCATCATGTATCTATGCCACTGCAAAAGAATTCTTAGGTATAAACAAGGAAAATCATAATAGGGTCAGGGTAAATGAATTGGATGCATATTATCAGAATAAATAGTCCAAACAATCAAATGTTTCAATCAAATAAAACAATCAACTCATTAGGTGGAGTGGAATCCCATCCAAGGCGATCTAAAATAATCCCAAGTATCACAATATGAACATCTGATATAAGATAATACCACATAGCCTATCCAAGGAGACCCTTATGTCATCTCAATTATCACTCCTAGGTATTATAGAATTCTTGGTCCATCCCAGTAATCTCACAAGGAGAAAAAGTATCACCCAATGAATGGTGTTTCAATATTTTCAAAAGTTGTGTCCACAGTTACTCCTCTAGGGAACCAGTATCACTCAAGAGTATAAGAAACCACCTGAGAAGCCCATTATTAGAATTCCAAAGAATCACCCGTTGTGCATTGGGTTGTAACCCATCGAGCACGAAGCATCCATCCATGAATAATTAATATAGAACATATGTTCTCTCTCGGCCCATGACAAGTGCTATATCAAACTAGGAATATATACCAAGATATGAATTTATGATATCCACCCATCAATTTTCTTCTCAATACCACATTATTTCTATTTAACTAATCTATTCTCTTAAAAACCATTAAAAAATGAAAATTTAATCATTCAAGGAAAAAATAATTAAGTAAATATTAGAATGGTATGATGAATAAGCTACATGGAATAATCCTTAAACAGTTTAATGTCAAAAAATTTATCTTAACAACAAATTCTAGAAATCATTATGAGGCCTTATTTATATTTCAAGCCACTAACAAGGGAATAGACATAGGGAAACATTCATAATTATGAAAAGTAAGAAAATCTTATCGAATCAACATGAATCTCACTAATATTTCATTGATATTATTTCATAATCTGATGCTATAAATAATGAAAAAGAATCAAATATAATTTAAACCATTTAAATGAATCAATAAAGGAGAATCAAACAAGGTATATGAATTTATCCTAATGTGAGCTGAGAAATTTCACATGATATTGAGCATTCTAATTTAACCAAAGGAAGTAGAACAGTGAAATTGAAATTCTAATGGGAATTCAATTAAAATACCACTAAAAATGGAATATTTCATGATGCATAATCTTTTAGTACATGGAATAAGGCACTACATATAGGCTAATCAATTATATCCACCAGAATAATTTCCAAAGGGTTCAGTTCATGGTTCATTTTTTAATATAAAAAATTTAATCAATTAAAAAATGAAACCAATGTTAGAACCCAAATTAAGGCACTAAGTAACATATTCCATTTTGGTTGGACACTCAGAAAGTGGTTTCCAAAAGCAAAGAGGACAACCACAGATGAGTTTTCCATTATTGATAGTCACTATGGACATGGTAGACCATCTTGGTTAATTTAATATGTGATAGACAAGCTTCTACAATAGTTTTTGGCTAATGGCCCAATATCACAATTTCAGACAGACATTGAATGATAAGGGGAAAATGTAGACACCCTACCTCATGATAGTGGTACTATGTCTTACCGGTATCAACCCTTGATTCATCGTAAAATTGATGAAACCAAGACATTTTGGAAAACCCCAATAATAAGGTTACAAGATGAAACATATTAAAATTGAAACCAGGGTTGGAGAAATTAATAAATCCAAGGATGAAAAGGGAGTGCTTAGCATTAAGAGACTATAAATTTTGATGGTAAAGAAATCTGAGTAGATTTGATAGGGAAAGACTAAAACCCCAAAGTAGGAGATGAGGGGTGCTCATGCACCTAAATGGGGAGGAAATCCTATCTCAAGAGAAGAGAGGGAGAAAAGGTGGGTTTAAAAAAAATTATAAAAAAAAATTATTTTTACCCACACAGAAAGTGTGAAATAGTTTTTCCATAGTTATCCAATCCATGCCCCAACCATGCCACATGTTTTTGCTTCACTAGGGAACCTTGTATGGATAAGAACACAGTTTGAGTAACTATGTGAAAATACTACATTTCTCACTACCTGATACCTAAAAATGGCCACATGGTCATGCACCCTGGTAGCACAGTTTTCCAAATTGTGTGACCTAGCCTACTTACCCACTTTTGGTGCTTCTGCCTTCAAACAAGCCCTAGATTCCCCTAGGATATAATTTAACATCAAAGTCATCAAATTAACAGATTTTATAAGGAATAAAAATTAATAATTAAATGGTTTTAACCTTTAGATAATGTCAGGACTTTACAAACTGCCCTCTTTAAAACAACTCATCCCAGAGTTACTCATCCGATGGTGGTATGCCGTCATCTAAGAAGAGTTCTATCAATTGTGAAGATTGATCAGACTCCTTCTCCTATGTCCCATGATGAACATGTTTGTTCTTCCATAATATCTAGACTAAAGGTACTAACTTTCCTTGGAGAACCTTCGTACTACAGTCAATGATACAGATTGGATTCTCCTTATTGGATGCATACAACTCCTGCTTGATATGATGTAGATAAAACGAATAGGACATGTCTTGATGATACTGAAAAAAAGATACATGGAATACATCGTACATGTAATGTTACCTATGAGGTAACAAAAACTGACAGGCTACCATCCCAACTCTATGCATTATCATGAATGTCCTGACATACCTTGGCAATAAATTTCATTTTCTCTTGATTTTTTAGGTCCCAATAGAGATGAAACACACCGAAAGACCCAATGTCCCACCTCAAACTTTGTAGGTCCACAACAATGATCAATATAATACTTCCACCTTAACATAGCTATATCTATACACTTTTGAATTAGTTGGACTTACTATGAGGTATCCTTGATAAAATTAGGACCCAGTAGAGACGCCTCACCTACTTCAGGCCAGAAAAAAGTTGAACAACATGGTCTAATATATTGGGTCCGATATAGATCCATATGAATTATTTCATGAATTTTTTATTAGTGAAAAACTCAACCATAGGAATATTCTTCTCCTAGGAACCTCCAAAATCTAGAATACATTTCCTATGAATATCCTCTAACTTTAATCATCTTCCCAGGCTGCCCATCCATTTAAGGGTGACATGTATTACTCTGGAGCACCAGTGAATCTAGTGTTTTCTACAAAATTTAATGTAACAATGATGTGAAATTGAAATCTTGGTATGATACTATAGGGAAGGATTCACCTTGAATTTACATTATCTCCCAGATATTAATTCTAACCCACATATCAATATTGTAGTTCACCCAAATTAGAAATAAATGAGGGAATTTGGACAACCAATCGATGATCACCCTTACTTCATTTCTACCTCTAGAAGATCTCGTTTAGCCTGTAATGAAATAGAGGGTGATATCATTCCATTTCCACTCAGTAATGGAGAGAGGTTGTAGAATTCATGCAGGTCACTAGTGATCCACATTCACCTATTGATAGGTGGAGCATTGAGTAATGACGTCTGTTATCTTATTCTTCATCCCTTGACACTAGAAGATGAATATCATAATACATCCTTGTAATCCAAGGGTGAAATCCCAAACTAAGGCATGAGATTACCTCATTAGAAATTCTCGTATATTTAAATGCATCAAAAAATTTCAAAAGTAGAGTAGAGCCTCACTTTTATCAGTGACCTGACCTAGAGGTGTGTTCCCTATTGTGATACTCTCCCTTAGAATGAGGCCTTTCAAATTTTATAACTATCAAAACTGAACCCATTATGGGATAGAACGTGTCACTACCAATGTTTCTAAGAATAGCTACCCATGTTGTTCTTGATCCTCCAGCTAAAACTCAAAAAATATAAAAATAATTTTCTACTCGCTACTAGACAATTGAAAAACTAGTGTCTAGGTCTTGCAACTCAAAGAATCCGCCATATTTTTTTTCATTTGGGGTATAATCCCACTCTAAATTAAAATACTACAGGTATTCCACCCACATGCACTGCCTCAGATTCATGTACAACTATGTATAAATGTAATTTAGGATTTTATGATCCATATAAACATTTAAATGCTCACCCAAAAGATAATTCATCTAATAGGGAAGTGCATGTAGTAGATACTCCAGCATGAGATCATGCATAGGATAAATCATCTCATATGTCCTCAGCTGGTGAGATCCATACGCAACAACCCAATCACCTTTAACTAGAAATACACCCAACTCAATCCTTGAAGCATCATAGAAAACTATATAAATTATTCCTAAATGAAGCAGAATAATAATTAAAGTTTATGTGGGTGTTACTTTCAACTCCTAAAAGTCCTTTTCACAAGCTTAATTCCTTAAAAACTACACACCCTTCTCAGTCATGTTCGTAAGAGGCATAGATAAGATGAAGAATACTTAGATAAAATGATGATAATATCTGGCATGACCTAAGAAGATGAAAATATTGAACACATTATTGGGATATTCCAAGGAAAATATTGTACTCACCTTTTCTGGATCAATAGATACACCCACCCCCATTATGATATGACCCAATAAGTGAAACTTACTAATACAGAAGTGGAATTTACTGAGCTTCTCATAAACTTAGTGCTCTCTCAGTGTACTCAACAAGATCTCAAGATGGATTCCATGGTCAGTTCTGGTATATGAGTATACAAATATTTCATCTATTAAGAATTCCATGAAGTAATCAAGATATGGGTGAAAGCCATGATTCAACATAGCGATAAAGACTGTCAGTGCATTCTTCATACCAAACGACATAACCGTGTACTCGTATAAGCTAAACCTCTTCTAAAATGTAATATGTGGTATATTTGATTTTATTACATGAACCTGATTGTAACCTGAACTCAAATTGATATTTTAAATAATCATTTCTTCTTGGAGATGGTAAAAGAAGTCATCTATATGATGCAATGGATAAAAATGAGTCACATTAATCTAATTAAATAATCTATAATCCAAAAACAATCATAGTTTTCCATTAGCTTTCTTGGGGAAAACAATTGGTGAACCCCATTGGGATTTGAGGGGTATGCTAAAACCCTTTTCTTCAAGATCTTCAAGATTATTTTTTTGTTCATGAATCTCTATTGGTGGAACCTTAAGTAAAATAATGGGAACTCATACCACACCTACAACTATCTAAATGGTCAACTCAACCATTCTATGAGGAGGTATGCTGAATAAATCATTAGGTAAGGCATCTTTAATGCGATCCACAACATGGGGTAAATACATGAGATGTATTCCATAATTTCTCAAAATGTAAATCACTAACTAAACTCTCAGTGTATGAATCCTTGTCTACTTGGGTCCCGATCAGTCTACATAGATATCCCATTTTCCGATGTGTATATATTCACTACACTTGGGTGATGTAAAAGACACTCAAAATCGATAGAAATCCACATTGTCATGATAAATAACGATGCAATCCATACTGAGGATGAAATTGAAGATAGTCATCATAAGGACAATGAAATTCTAGATGAAATAGTTCCCACCTATCTCAAAGGTAACTTCTGACACTAATGTATTCCAGCTTTTATGACCCATATTAGAGTGTTAAGGCACATAAAAACATAGAAGTATTTGATATCAAGACCAACACCTTCCAAAAATGTAAATGATATAAAAGAGTGAGATTCACTTGTATCAAAAAGGGAAAAACTAAATTAGAGGTTACCAGGATAGTAACACTAATAGTAGATAGACATGGACACATATCCTATGGTGATGGATGCACTGCATACATATGGAGTGAACCACAACTTTGAGATGCAGTCTGACTAGCCCGAGAAGACCCACTCTATTATCACTGATGATATAAATCTTGATTGCCTCGACCACAAATTATAATACCTCAAAAGTATTAGTAATTAGTGGACTAAATCATAGCTTGAAGGGATTTTATAGACCATGTAACTAATAAATGTGATTGTATAGATCCCCTTCCAATAGATTTTAGATTAAAATTTGAGTAGAAATAATGTAAATGGACCATCCTTTAGTAAGATCAGTATTTTCTTGGGACATCATTCACATGGGATTCTTACGGCATATCCATAAACATTGGGGACATAATATGGAACTTTCAGTACATGTAACATATCTAGAACTTCCCCCACATTCATCCTTGAAATATTGCTTTCTAATTCCTGAAGAACCACCCCCCTAACATGGAATAGAACTGACATGGCTCACTAGGTCATATAATCTAAGATTATTCTTTGTGATAATGGCATGGTCCACTATCTATATAATGGTATTAAATTTAAACATGTTCACATGCGATCAAACAACATATCCAGGACCATTCCCAAAATGACCCATAGTAATCAGTTCATCATCAATTAGAGAGGCAGAAAATTGTTGGTGCTCTGTGAAGTAAAATAATAATCAATCATTGTCATGGATCCCGGATGAAGATAACATAACTCCTTGGTTTTGTCTTCTCTCAATGTCTGGGGAATGAAGTTGTCCAAGAAATCTGTTTTAGTGTCTTCCCAGGGCATGTCTCTATAATGCTCTGACTGAGATACAAAATTACACTAATGCTTGGAAGAGTCCCAAAACATGTAGGTATACAATTGAACCTCCATTATAATTGAATCTGTAAATGGTTAAAGAGAGATATCATATCTTCTATCCACTTATCTAAAGCATGATCACAACCATCCACCAAACATGTGGGAGGATGATACCATTGAAAGACCCGTGTAAGATATTCCAGAGTTGCAGATAGTTGGGGAGCACCCTAAATAGTCATCATAAACCTCATAAATATTTCCTTGAACGGAGCATCAAATCCCGTTTTAAAATAAGTAGGAGGTTACTCAGGAGACACAACAGGAGGTAAAATGGGTATCTAATTTCCCACAACCTCCATAGTCTGCTCATCACCAGTCTATTGTCTTGTAGCATGAGTGCCTCACAGTGTAATGGATCCATAATTACCAAAAATGAGACTCAAGAAACATTTATAATAGATATCATAATAAGGAAAGGAATGCAGAATAATAAGGGTATGTAGTAAGCTTTCTTAATTATGGAATAACAAATAAGGAAATCAATAAGAGGATAAAAGCATGGCCTGCCTCAAAGCATAACACCATTTACAACCTGCTCTAAGAGCCAGGTCCATATAATAAGAGGGGACCTCAAGGGTTCACATGGAATTCATCCTATTTAAAATTATAAGGTAAGGTCAACCTCACACATTATCAGATAAGAAATCCATTTTTTTCAACAGTCAGTTTTTATTCTAAATTTAAAGATTTAATTACCCCATTTGTTTTGCTGTGTTAGGTGGATGAAGATACCAATCTAGGAGGTCCCATAAACCTCATTATTTGAAGGTGAAATCCACTTAACCCATACCATAACATATCAATAAAAGACAAACATTCACACTTCTATTCTTATAATGCTCAACAATGTAATATATAACAACTTTGAATAAAGGAAATCACTTGAAAACTTGTATATTCACACTGAAAGTAGATGTGTCCTAGAATTATGCATGGTAGTTCATTCGATATGGTGCCTAGTATGATGCATGTAAGGAAACACCCTCATTTCATCATCATAGATTAATATGAAATCATCATTTCAATTAGACCAATATCAATAACATCACATATCATGTGTATCACCAAAAGGTGAAGTCATAAAAACCATCAATAGAATAATAAATAACTGTAATTCCAAACCCAGAAAATTTGGGTGTCCCTTGTACAGGGTTTAGATATGTCTAAGTACATGGTCATGTCAAAATTTTTATATCCTATTATATTTTTGATACCAAATAGTAATACAAAAGAAAAATAACCACCTCTAATGCCACTTTGTAGCGTCCCACTAAGAGTTCCACTGAACTGGTCCCCGAGATAGTGAGCCACATGTCGTCAACAATATATTCCCTAATGCCAGAGGCTTATAACTAGTAGTGAGGGCCTAACTATTTTCCATGGGAATACTATTAACTTATAGGATTATGTATAACACAATAGTTAACAATATATAATAAGTAGTGAATGTATATAGAAAATAATATAACTTTGGAAGAAAATAAATAAGTCCTGAAATTCAAGTAAATTGATGGAAACAGAATATAAATAATGGATAAAAAAATTAGGATGATTTCATGTTCTAAATATATTAAAAAAAGTGTAGTGTAGGAGATTTGGGAATACGAATATACTATATGCAATCAAAAACTATAAATGGCCAAAAACTGCTACACAGCCTCTCGAGAATAGGCTAAGTTATCTGCCCCAATTTCTCCATCCGAAGTAGTAAGAAATATCACAATCAAAAGTATCCTGCTTTCCTTTATCCATACCCGAGGTCATAAAGACAACATTGGTACCAAATGTTTCCCAATAAGGGTGTCATATATAGTTTCAGTAGGCTGACATCCATAGTGTCTAGGTATTTCCATTTCATTCTATGAATGAAATATAGTGTCCCATATATAACAAATTAAAACACAATAAATAATTAATCAACTGCATGTTTGTGTAGATTCCTAAATATATACCCATCCCATATCACCTACTTCAGCCTATGACATATGTCTGAATATAAAACTTGTTCTGGTCACAATATATATAACATGTTCCATTGTAAGAAAAAAACTATCCATATATACCCCCAATATTGTGCTCTATCATGGGGTCATGTATCTATGTCATTTCATAATCATTCATATTTATACACATGTAAAAGAAAAACATGCACAAGGTAAAAGTAATGAATACATATCATAAGAAAAATGAGTCCAAACAATAAAATGTTTCAATCAATGAAAACCATAAACACATTAGGAGGAGTCCCTTTCCTATTCATGGTTATATAAAATACTCCATAATATCTCAATGGGAACATCCGATATAAGCCAATACCACTAAGCCCAACCAAGGTAAATCGTAAGAATTCATGAGTATCGCAACGAGAGATGGTAAAATTCTAAGCCCATACCACTTATCTCACAAGGGGTTGAGTATCATCCAAGGTATGGAATATCTATATTTCCAAAAGATTCATGCACAGTTCCTCCCCTAGGGAATCAACATCACTTAGGTATAAAAGAAACTTCCTAGGAATCCCTTTCTTGGAAATCCAAAGTATCACCCCCAATGCGTTGGGTTATAACCCATTGAGCACGAAGAGTTCATCCATGGGTCCTTAATATGGAACTATTGTTCTCTTATGCCCCATGAACTTTTTATAACAAACAAGGTATCTATATGAAAAAATTAATTTATAATTTCTGGCCAACAATAATAATTTCAATACCACATTAATTATATTTATCCAAGCTATGCACTTAAAACCAACTAAAAAAGGCACATTTCATGTAGTAACTCAAAAATAATTAAATGAGAGTAAGAATGGTGTGAGGGGAAAGATACATGGATAAGCCTTAAACAATTTCATGTCAAATCTTTCATCTTAACAACATGAGATAACAATATTTCCAAGTCCTTATAAATAGTTCATGCCACTAATAATGGTATAAGCATTGGGGAACCTGAATAATCAAGAAATGTAATAAAAACACATGTAATCAAAAAGACTCTTACTAATATGACATTTATATAATTTCATATTCTTAACATATCGTTCTTGAAAAATCATCACATTCCATATAAAAATTTTAAATGTTTCAAGTAAAGAGAAACAAACAAGGAATAAGTATTCGACATGATGTAAGGTGGGATATTTCACATGATATTTAGCATAAGAAATTAACCAAATGCATTATCACCCTGAACTTGGAATTGTCCTGGGAATTCAAGTCCAATTCCACTAAGCCATTTATATTTCATGAAGTGTAATATTTTACCACAAGGAATAAGGAACTACACATATGCCATTCAATTATAAAAAGAATAAGAACTTCCAAATGGTTCAGTACATTGTTCATTTATTAACCTACAACATTTAATCAATTTAAATAATTAACCCAATGTGAAAACCCCATTCACAGTAATATTAAACTTCAACCATTTTGTTTGGGAACACCAAAAGGTGTTTCCAAAAGAAAATAGGACACCCACAGATTGGTATTTCCCAAAGTGATAGTAACTATAAACATAATTGACCATCCCAGTTAATTAATATGAGATAAGAAAAATTCTCTAGTAGTTTTAGTCTAATGGAATAATAGATCAATGCCAAAATGTCACAAAATGAGTTGGGAAAAGAGTATAATTCCTACATTGTGGTTTTGGTACTACAAAATTCTAGTATCAACCCTTTATTAATCCAAAAAAACTAATAAATCAAGAGATTTATGAAAATCAACAAAATTGGTCGAAAATATATCAAATAGAAAAAGTTCAATGAGGGTTGGAGAAACCAAGAAATCAAAGTGTGCGGAAGGGATTGCTTATAGGGAAGAGTATGTAGCTTCTAAAGATGAGGAGATAAGAGGATATTTGAAGGATAAAGACCAAAACCTAAATAGAGGAGAGAAAGGGTGATCATGTTCCTAGAAGGGAAGAAATTTGGATTGGAGAGAGGATGGGGAGAAGAGGTGGCTTAAAAATAATTTATTAAAAAAAATTATACCAACAAATCAGGGGTCACATGATTTTCACATAGTTATCCAACCTGTGTGCCAACAATGCTAAAGGTTCTACTTCACCAAATAAGCTCTAATGTTTAAGCATACAAATTTAATAACTATGTGAAAATATGAATATTCTCACTATATAATACCTAAAAGTGGCCACAAAGCCTTTTTCCTTGGGTCACATGGTTTTCTAAATCATGTTGCCAAACTCGTTTTCCCCACATTCAGTACACCAAGAATCAAACAATACCTGGATGCCCCTAAGACCTCCTTTAACCTCTTAGGATTCAAATTAAGGTTCATTTTAATGAATTAAGACAAAAACATAACTCATCTATACCTTTGTATAAATCTAGGACACTATAATCCCCCATTGGAAACTTAAAAACAAACAACACTGAATAAGAATTAGATTTTGATATGAACCCTTACCTCAGGTCCCAATTTATTCATTAGTGATTTAGATGTATTGGATAACAATGTTTTTATTAATATTACATAAAAAAACCATATAAATAATTTAAATATCATATTTTATCTAATTATAAAATTTTGTAACATGTTTATTATTAATACATTATTAAAATATATTTATCCTAGTGTTAACAGTTTTATTTTTCAAGTGTTCCTTCATTAGTATTAGTCCAAGAAACTTGATCTAGGTTATATAATATATTAAATTATAATAATTATATAAATATTATACATATATAAATATTATAAATATATTTAGAATCATTCTTGAATGAAAAACATTAAAAAGAAATCACATTATTTCATGGAGGTGGTAGTCCACACAAAAAGAAAATATGTCATTATAATTTTTTATCAAGTGGAAGGGTAAGAATTTAAATTATAAATTATATTTTAAGAATTATAATTATTTAAAAAATTTAATATATAAAAATTATATCTATTATAATAATAGACCATGGATGTTGTTGTTTAAAAATACACCACTTCTTATGGTTATAGTTTTCATGTATGCATGAACGATACTTTTGGTTCCCATTATATAGATAACTAGATGAATAGTGGTTGAAACATAGATATAATAACATCTCAACATATTTTATATGATTATTTTATTATATATTCATCATTAGTATAAAATTTAAATAAGTCTAACAAGAAACAAATTGAAAACATTTAGTTAAGAGCTATACCTCTTCTCTTGACAACCTCCTTTAGCTTAGAGAAGATTCCATCTATGTTATGTATTTTATTAAAAAACATCTATAAATAATGGGGAGGTATGTTAGGATATGATTTTTGATTGGATTCTCTGATCTATAATTCTATTTATGTGTGGAGATGGGATGATATGTGTTGTCATTTTATAAGCGAAGGAGAGGACATACTTGGAATTTTTGAAAAGATTATAATATATTAACGTCTTAACTAAATAAAATTAATAAAAAATGACTCATATTAGAATATGATAAGGACATGGTTAAAATAAAATTGACCAATGACACTTTATCAAGTATTTTGTGTTTCGCAAAATCCTTTTTCCTTTCTTTTTACCCTTTTGACCCATTTTACCTTTAACCAAGGCCATAAATATTTACCATGATTACAATTATTTATTAAAAAAATATTAAATTGATCTTATTACCTAATATTTATTATTAAAATTAAATTTTATTTAATCAATTTTATTAAAATTAAAATTTTTTATGTGGAATATAATAATTAAAAAAACTCATAAAACACAATGAAAGACGATTTTCTATGAAAATGGATTTTTATGTATAAAAAATTTTCATACAAAATTATTGTATAATGTTGATCCTTATTAAATTAATTGTATTATTTTTAACTAAAATTAACTAATTTAATTTTAAAACAAATAATAAAATATGAGACATTATAAATACTTTAAATAAAAATAATGTTTTCTTAAACAATAGTTTTTCACTATTCACTAAGAAATAAATATATTTGAAAAATTCTAAACAATCATTGAAATATAATATTGAAATTACTATTATAAAATGATAATAATTTCCCAAAATAATGTATCTAAAAATTATTATTTTGTTTTTAGTTCTATTCATAAATAAATCTTTGGGCATTATGATATTGTTCCTTTAGAAAAAAAATCTTACAGTAATTAATGCTCAGTTTTTAATTTATTCCCTTCCATATAATTTCATCCATGAAATTAATATAATTCAATATAATGAATTGATATTGTTAGTTATTCATCATAAATTCATTATTTTCCCATATATAATATTTTTTTATGATTTATTCAATGTAAATTTACCATTTGATTCATTCAATTTCTCATCACTTGTTCTCTAGTGTCTAGAATCTAGACATGATCATTACAATTAGATAATTTTGGTTCCAAATATATCTCATCAAAGGAATAAAAATGAATTGGTTCATTCATGTACATCATTAATATATAGATATAAATAACATCAGGAACTTTAGAGAGTATTGGTGACATTTCAAAATGGTAAGCCACAACATTAATTTTTTCTAAAATATTAAAAGGCCAAATCTATGGTGGATTCAGTTTTTCTTTCTTAAAATAAATGATAACACCTTTCCATTTAGATAACTTCGATAAGAAATTATCTCCCACATTAAATTCTAAATATTTCTGCCAGTTATTGATAATATTTTTTGTCTTCCTTGAGTCACCTAAATATTATTCTGAAAAGTTTTTACATTCACTATTGAATTGTTAATAGGATTAGATCCTATAAGATTCCTTTAACCCAATTTATCCCAAACAGGCATATAACGAAAGCTAATTCAATTTAATGATCTATATGGTTCCATTTTTATTACTGAATGGATGCGATTATTATTCTGAATTTACACTATATGTAAATTGTGATTTAACATACCTTGAATGTCAATCTAGAATAACCTCAACATATCATATATTGTACGAATATCCTTTTTAGAATTCCCATCAGTTTAAGGAGGATAGGTGTTGCTCAAACATAAATTGGTGTCAGGACCCTTCTGAAAACTATTCTATAATTTTTATGTAAACCACACATCAATATTAGATATAATTTAAATAGGTTTACAATGGTTTCTAAATACCTCATTATTATAGATCGATATAAGATATTCAAGAGACAGATCTTCCCAAATATTGAGGAAATATAAAGACATTTTAAGGTGACCAATAATAACCCATATGGTATCATTGTTTCTATGATCCCTTGGAAATATAGTTATAATTTTCACTAAAATATCATCCCACTTCTATATTGAAATAAGTAGTGGTTGAATGAATACTTTTGGATGTTGTCTCTAAACCTTTACCTATTAAAAAACCTTTCATGTTGATACATAATCTGAAATATTCTATTTAACATAATCCCTCAAAAAATGATCATCCAAATACTAAAACATTTTCACACACCAAGGGTGTACAAAAAAATTTGAGATATGAACATCATCAAATAATTATCCTTTCATCTCATTTATAGATATAATACATTACTTCTTTCAAAATTTCAACTCACCATATTAATATACAAAATATTCCAGTTTTTAATCATTAAAATTATTACATTTACTTTAAAAACTCTTATCATCGAGATGATAACATTTTATATTTTATAATAAGGTTGTTTTAGAAATTGTTTGGAAAATGAACTATTTTTTCTATTCCCTGATAATTCCCATATCCAACTTTACTAAGTCCATTAATAATGAATCTTTATCAATCATATTCTCAGTTGAAACTCCAAGGTATTTCCTAGAAAATGAATGAACTGCTTTATTAGCCTTCCTAGGGTGGTACTGTATTGATGAATCATAATCATTGAATAGATATACCTATATCTTTTACCTCAAATTGATCTATTTTTATGAAAATGTGTACTTCATGTTTTTTTTACCTGTATATATCTTTCATTTTATAGAATAAAAAAACGCCTATATAACAATATGGATCAACTTATGGCTTCCAAATAAATATAATGGGTTTGATAGTTCAATTAATGGTTGATTAACTAACATACTATTTGGGAATTAACTTCATCATTTTGGATTAGATAACATCCATGCGCATTACTGTACGCATCCCTATATATCATAAATCACGTAACATAAGAAATGTTCTTTCAATAATCAAATTTCCTCACCTAGGAAATCTATTCCCGCCATAGTAGGTGAAAATTAGGATAGGTATTTGATGTTAACCATATTTTATAAACTGGATATATCTCCTCATGATAGTTCTTGAACACTAGGAATCGATCCTCCATCAATGTCTTGGGAAAGAAGTGCTCGGAGAACCTCGCCTCAAAATCCCTCTAAGACCATCCCTCATGGATTCATACTAGATCCTAAAAATACCACTTCCATATTTTCAATCCTCTAAGCATGTATATAGCTTGATCCACCCTAAATCATTGTGGTTTATCAAGATGTTCAATGATAGAATGCTCTGACTCGATCTTGTTCTTTACTTCTGGTGGTCCACCCTTACCCTGAAATAAATGTGGTTTCTAAGACTATGATTCCCATGTCATTTATTTTATTGATGGATCAACTCCATGAGATCCCCTGTCAATACCCAATATTCCCTACACCAAGATCACCCTTAGTTATTTTTGTAACCATGGATCAAAATAAACTATTATTTGTTGCTACACAACCTATATCAGAGCTTTTACATACATCTCATGAGAATTTAAAACCTTAAAGACCTTATCCCAACACTTAGGGGATTCATCCCATGCACACTCTATAAATAACATTTCTCCAAAAAAAATACCACTACACTAGAATATTTCTAGGTGGAATCACTTTAAAGTCAAAAATCCATGTTCAAAACATCCATAACAATTATATATAAATATATATCTTATATAAGAATTGTTGTAATAGTAAGTGCATCTCACCACCTTTACACCCCCATAATGCACCCATGTCACATGATATCCAGAAACATGGCCTATAAGACACACATATCAGAGCTAGGTATCATATATAATCTACATGAAATATCAGCATTTTGGGGTTACATAGTAGAGTTCCACAAAAAACGATAAGCAGGAAAACACTTTTTAGTTTCTTTGTTGACACTTAATGAAACTTAACCCCTTTTATCATCACGTCCTACTAATATTAGTGACATTACCATGTTTCAAAATCATATACAATCACATATTAGTCTCATTGAGAACCACATATCCAGGTTGGAGGAGTAGAATTCCATAAAAATAGTTAAGAATGAAAACATAATTTATCTTATTTTTACACAATAAATTTCCAAACCCCTCTTAGAATATTGTTAGTTTGAAGAAATTATTTGAAAACACATACATTTATCATATCACCATATATTATTATAATGACATATAATATTCATCCCTGGGTATACTGGTCCAAGGGTCAAAATATCATAATCCAATAATATCACACCCACGTGATTCAGTTGAGGTGGAAATCAATCTAATGTAAAAGTGAACAACCTAACATCTATTTCCCTCCCATATAAAATTGGAATTTACATAATGCATATGGGTTCATGAACCCAAAAATGATCCCTTTACCCATTTCAAAAAAAAATCATAGTATATCGTTTACCATTTCTAAAATAATAATACAAAAAAGGAATTAAAACTCCCTAGATACCATTTGTAAACCGCCAAAAATGGCTTCCATTTTATACTAAGATTTGTGATTCCTCTCCGAAAATCCCAAATAGAACCTTCTATAATACCACTTATACCACCCCAAGTAGTTGTTTTCACTCAAACTATGCTCTAGAACTGCAGGCGATTGACCCTTAGGCACTGTAATAACCCATAATTTATGAACTATATTTTTTTTGAATGAATGTTATTTATATATTATATAATATTATTGAAATAAAAATAAATATAAACCATTTTTTAAATACCATTTCATTATTCAGATATGAAGATAATTAAAATGTAAAACCTTACTACTATACATGGAATACATAATATACAAAGATAAAAACGGAAAATAAGGGTTTCTCTAATCTACTAGAATAATCTCGCAAATGAAAATTATATTGAAATCATACAAAATATTAGTAAAACAATCAATATCTTATGAAAATGAAAATAAAATACTAGTTATATTTTTATTGATATTTTTAGTGATGTTGTGATGTGGTATTTATAGGGAAAAAAAGGAAATGTGACAATTGTGATTTAATCGTTACATGACAATTGGTCAGTATGACTATTGGTCAATGTGACCATTGGTCAATATCATTGTTGTTCATTATGACCATTGAATATTATACTATTGGATGATAATTTTACTATTATAATTTATTTTTATAAATAGTAATGACATAGGATAATTAATTCAGACAAGAGAATCAATGTCCCCAACTAGTAGATTCATTCCATTTGAAGGCTATTTTCCGAACAAGGGAGAGAGTTACCATCACTATGGTTTTCCAGTGACAAAGAGAAATATGAGTTTCAACAACTAAATCTTGAATGAAATCACATATGGGAGAAGTTCATGTTAGTGGGATTACCATACAGTTGATGTAATATGAGGCTCCCCACAAACTACCTCCATCTGACACCACACCCTCTGGGCGTATGCAGGTGTAATGAGGGATTACCTGTCCCGACCATTACATAAAGTCTAAATTATTTTATAAAAATTTATTATTCTATTAATTCTACAAAATAATATTATATCTGAAGAAAATATATGTTTAATTGAGATGAATATTATAATTCAGTTTCAGACAAAAGTAAAACATAATTTTATTTTTCCTGAAAACATATAAAATTTTTATAATAAACCAATGTATTTTAATGGTTTTTTAGAAATGATTTTCTATAAAACATTAATTTAAATAATAAATGATAAAATAATTTTATAATGGAATTTTAAATTTATTATAACTGTCTAAAATTTGGATACACCTCAAAGCTGTAATTTTCTAAATAAATTAGTTTTTCATATTTAAAAGTTGAAATTCACATATTTATAGAAATTTTATTAAACAATAAATAGTATAATTTAAATCATCAAATCAAAACTATGTGTTTTTGAATTTATTAGAATTTTATAAAAAACATTTTTCATGAATTGTAAGAAAACTTTTTAAAGATTCAGCATATTTTATGATATCATATTTATGTCATAACAATGTAATAATTAATTAAACAAAACCAAAAACCTAAAATATATTATTTAATTATTATTTAGTATTTTAATAGAATTTATTCATTTTTTAAAACTTTAAGTAAACTTCCAAATGCTAATTTTTTTAAAATATCATTGTTGAATATTTAATTTTCCAATACAAAACAAGTATTTGAAAATGAATTTTGGTTCTGGTTGATTATAATAACATAAAATATGAACCAAATTTCCAAAACCATGGGCAAAACCCATGGATCAACCATTTTTTTCATTTTCAACAACCTATTTTCATAAGACTAATATTTGACCATTTTTAAACAATTCCTCCACTTGTCATTTAAATTCCATTCCATTTATCCATTTCCGTTCACTACCATTCCATCATCTAATTGTTTTAGTGATTTTTACTCCCATGGAGCTCCCCTATGGTTTCCTCAGGCCCCCAAGGTTTCATCCTCAAATTTTTGGAACTACTATTCATGGTAAAGAAAATATTAACTTCCCTTTTCAAATAATATTATATTTTTATGTGGTATGCACTCCAATTCCTAAATTAATATAATATGTAAGATTTTATTAATCCCATTACATTGGGAAATGTTTTTATAAATGGGATATCCCTATACCCTCTTATTTTTTCCCATTTTTAAACCATGTTTTATACCCATCATACTATCGACTTTTCTTCTCAAATTTTCCATTTTTTCTAGAGAATTTTTATTTTCCATGTTAGTTGAATTACAAAACATATTTTATACTCAAAACATATTCAATTAAATTTAATAAAGGATTTTCATTATAGGATTTACATATATGAAATTCACATTTCCTAACATGGGTTAAAAATGATGTAATGGTCATGTATTTAAATCTATTTTATATGTCAATATTTTAATAAGAAACCCATTCTTTATCCTATATGGGTTATTAATGAAATTAATTATTATGATCTATGAGGATCAATAGAATGTGATAAATATTAATGGATCACCATGATTGAATTACAATGCATTCGGTAAATAATGTATTATGTAGAGATGACATGATTTATGATACCTTGGTGAATAACCTTGGTAATTTTTATTTATGACACCTGGGTGACCAACCTTGCTGATATGCTTATGAATATCTCATGTGAATGTTTTAACAACATTTCTATTTTATGATTCATGTTATTATTAGGATATGTATCTTCCTAATGCCTTATTTTAATAACTTATGATATTATTTTTATGTCTTAATATCACATGTCATATGTCACTCTTTTTTATTCCCCTAGCGGGATTCATTATCACCCATTTCGTTTGATGTATGCCCCCATGTTATGAGATTTTTTAAATATATCTTCTGTTGAACACATTAAGATATATTTCATATGTATTTATAATAATGTTTTATGTTTTATGTATGAAATACCTTTTTTCAAAGAAACTAATCTTTAAAAGATCCTCTATTTTATACCATGTCATTAAAAGTAATATGATTAAAATTTAGGTATTTTATAGTTGTTATAAAAGGATGGTTTTATTTTTTTTTTGTAAATTAGGACTTGAAAGTATTTGGATGAACATTACGGACAAATCTAAATATAGGAAAAAATCCTAGTATTTTTTTGAAATATTATGTGGTTTCTCAGGAATGGAATCATTATCTAGATATGATCAGGTGGATGTGGCTCTAGTAGAGATTTATCTTGGGTAACACCCAAAAAAATTGATTTGAGAATGGGAACTGGTTCATGATAGTGGGCCTTGATGCAATCTTTGTTTGAAACTATTAGGGGATATGTTTATTTAATCTGAATATTTTTATATACCATAATGAAGGGATTATAGAAAATTTAGTTCTTATTTTAAGGGAATAATAAAAAATTTAAGAATTTTATTCTTTGAAATAAAATACCCTTAGAATTAATATATTATTAAAAGTTACCCTTTTCTCAACAAATATTACATTTTTTATAAAAATTTTAGGAAATAGGAAGAAAAACATAAATGATGAGTGAAATGGATGATGCACTGTGGGTGTTATTATAGAATGTGGAATGGAAAAAATAAAAAGTATGATGAATAAACATATTCAGGTTATGAATTATAACTTCAATTAGGATGAGAGACAGGATTCACCATGAAGGAAAAATTTCCATCGAGTACATTTTGTTTCAATGACCACATTATTTTAGTGGATCTAAAAATCCATTGACTATTGAAAAATAGATAAGATCTATATAAAATATATTTTATTTACAGTGATGTTTGTAGTGAGAGAAATTCACCCAGGCTATGTACCATTTAGAAGGGGAAGTTAGTCAGTGATGGAGACTGATTAAAAGCATTATGCCAAGAAGGGAGATCAATGATATGAAGTGGGAATAGTTTAGGGGAATATTTTTCAATAAATATTTCCCACTTTATATATAAATAAAATTAGAGAAAGAATTCATAGAACATAATTTGGAGGAAAATTAATTTGTGGGAGTCTATGAAATGAACATTAGAAGACTTTCTCGATGCACCTTTTGATTCTTTATGGATCATAAGGGAATAGTTGATAAATTATTCAGTGGACTAAGTCCTCATCATCATAGGAATCTATAAGATTAATTAATATTAAAGCTATGCGGAGATAGTGAAATGTGATATAAAGGATTAATTGGAGTTTCATGAAATTTGGTATCCACATAAGTCGAATGAAAATAAGGGATATATTGATCAAATTCAGTGAGAATCCTTGATCATGAAATTGGTGGAAGGAAATTGAAACATCCCACTTGAATCAAATGTGGGAAAAATCATTCATAGATCTTCTTACATGTGAATATAAACTCATATAAGAGTGGAAGAGATGTCTATATAGATCAAAACTATCGTAATGAGGTGATTCATCAACATATCAATAGTAATAACATTGGGATGATGGTGTTGGCCATTCGAGAAGATCAATGATTCATTTTTGGAATACTTGGCCACATTTCAAATAAATCTCAAAACAAAAAGATAATTATGGGTTATGATGCATTCTGCTAATGGAATATGTTAAAAATCAATTATAATTTTATTAGTGAAACATAATTACTGTCTAGGGTTATCTCACTTCAGGAGCCTTTCAATTTGTTGACCTACATTATCTAAATCACCTATTCTATATATTTTTTGTTTAATTTTAAAATAAAAACACTGAAAATATTTTTGGTTTATTGATTACATTTCTAATTAAATTAAATATAAAAATTCAATTCAACATGAAAATATAAACAGAATGGGTTAATAAAAGAATGTACGCGGTTGTGGGGTTAGGTATGGGTTCAAAAATTATTTTACCTTAAATGTTTCATTTTAGATTGATAGTACAATCCTGAAATATCATTTTTTTAATTACTATTATTTATTTAGAAATTGTGTAATATCATCAAATTCAAATGAACACTCAATTCTCCTTCCTCCTTTAATCATGGTTGATGAAACTCCTTGGTTTAAGAGGTGTTATCTTCCAGGACCAATATAAATCAAATCTTCTTTATATATTGATTAGTTTTACTCCTATCATTTGAATAATTTACCAATAAAGAGTGGGAAATATGATTAAAATAATAGGACAGAATGAAATTGAGTTTCATGTCATTCGTGGGAAGTCACAAAATCAGATTCATTCACATCACCATGCTTTCAATTAATTTTACAATAAACATAACATTAAAAATTAAGGGAAATTTAACAACACCTTGAACTCTCTCCAAGACAAGCCTTAAGGTCAGCCTCTTATTTTCAATAACAAGAGTTCACAATCATGTAATTTGGAAGAAGATAATAAGAATAGAGAGACAAAGAAATAAAGTAACAATAATGGCGGATGAATGAAATAAAATAAAAAATGGAAGAATGGGAGATGATAAGAGAGAGAGAGAGGGAAATTAAAAAATAAAAAACAAATAAAAAATAAAATAAATAAAACATTTAATCTATAAATAAGTTTTTATAATAATAAGAACAATAATTACAATTATTATTAATAGAATATGTTTTGAAAAAAATAGATGACAGAAAATAAAAAAATAAACTTTTTAAAAAGATATGAATGTTTTGATTGTAATTATTATATTTTTAATAATAATAATAACATTAATTTTTAATTATTATTATTATTATTAAATAGTAAATAAAATGTAAGAACAAAAAATTATAAAAATTCCATGTTCTAATTTATCTAATTAATATTTGAAATGTAAATGAAAAATAATTTAAGAAAAATAAAACCAAAAAAATAAAATGAAGAAGAAATGGGAGAGATTTTCAATAGTTATAATCCTCCTTAGGGGAGATATCCATTTAAGGGGTGTCGACTAATGATCTTTGATCCTCTAGAACAGAGTGGTTCACCTCCTTTTTTAGGCGAGGAGGTATATTTTTTTCCCCATAATTCATACTCATAAAGTTTGAGAATGTTTTGTTTATTAAATAGATGATGTGGGACATTGTATCTTAATAATGGTTGTTTCCAATTTTATTATTCGTTTTACTCCAAATTTCAGCTTAATAATGCATGTGTAGAAGATGTTAGTGGAAAATTACTCCATGTTTTTATTCGGGCTGAATGCATCATGAATCATCCTTCAATTTTGAGCATTAGACAGTCATGTAAATGAGAGAATAACTCATACAAATTTAATGGGGGAAACATATATTATAGTCCATCTAGAATAACCTCAATTAGAGGTGATTAACATTATTTAGGACACTTTTTAAGAGTGGGTTCCACTTTTTAATCCTAAACAATTTATCAACTTTATTTATTTTTTTGGGAATCTGTATATTCGAATCACATCCTAGTTTAGAAGAAAATCTTAAAGCCAACAAATAATGAATAATAAAAAACTAATCATACAAATTTGATATTTAATTTATAATTTGTTATCAATGTATCAAAATGATTATAATCTTTCAAAATTATAAAATTAATCGGTTTTCATATTTTAGATCATTTTAATTATATAATTCAAACTATCCATTATTTTAATAAAACATTGAAATACATGGGTTCTATCATTTAAAATAATTATATTATAATTTTAATTTGAATAAAAATATGCACATAATTTCGGTCTGTAAAATACCCTCCACACTAAAACCATGCTTGTCCTCTAGCATTAAATCTCAAGAAGGAGTTTAAAGAGATAATCAATATTATCAATATTCAAATTTCAATGCAAGAAAATAAAGTTGTTATAATATTAACATAAATTTATCAAATTTCACATAAAATTACAATTTAATTTCTCAATTTTTGAAGTAAATAAGAATTCAATAATTTTACTTTTCCCCTTTTTAAAATGACGAAACTTTTCCTTTTATTTATTCATGATCTTTAATATTTCATTATTGAATATGCCATGTCATTATTTAACTCACTTTTTAATCTTTTTATCTCATCAGAAATGATACAATTCAAGTATAATTATGCTCATATCTTGAGAAAATGCTCCTTCTCCATAGTCTTATAACGGAACTAATTTATCCACTCTATAAAAACAAAAGGAACCCAAAATTATAAGGGCATCCAATATAGGATCAAATGAATCTAAGGCTTATGGTGGGTAGGATTTCATGATTTATAAATTAAATCTCAAGGATGAGGTTTATCTCTTCAAGTGTAATGCGTGATATAAAAAATGAATGATCAATGGAATTATCCCCTTCAAAGTAGGTTATCCCACTTCCCCAAAATCATGAAACGCCAATGTCATTAATAATAGAATAACAATGAATTATGCGAACCTTCTTGAATTTTTCAATAATTTTGTTCATTTTTTAGGTAGATGTTTTTTTTTGTTTTTAGAAATTTATTCATAAAAAGGACGTCACATCCACCACCAAACCACATATAAAAAAATGGTTTATTGATGGTGATTTTTTATTCTTATATCTAACAACACATTCTTTTTTCTTTTTTCTTTTTCAAGAAAGGAAAAAAATTTAGTACATTGAATTAATCAAAAACCATTCCAATTTTCCACAATATCACCCCTATACTTTTTCCTTATAATTTATTTCATCCCATACAACATTATTGCCTTATCCCTACACATTTATATAAAAATATCACAAAAATATCAAGAGGAGGGTAGTGATTTATCAAAAATGGCTTGATACATGCCTCATTCCTATAATGTTTATTCATGGTCATTTCGGGATAAAGAAGGATTTATGTAAAATGTAGTATTTTAAGGATAATTAATTTATAAAAAAATACCTCTATAATTTTAAATTGGGGTTTTCATTGTAATGGATTTTACAAGTTAAAATTCATGTTTTTCTCAGTGAAATGTACCAAATCACTCAAGAAATATGTTCCGGATAAAATATAAAGTACATAGTCTATAAATTCTCTTAGGAATGGACATTAGATTTTGGAAAATCACTAAATTAATGATTAAAAATTATAAATAAATTCATAGAGATTTTAAAGTATAAAGTCATGAAAAATTCTTGTGAAATAACATTTACATTAATAAATCAATTCCATCAAATCATGATTCCTAATTTTATTATCCATTATTCAGTTTAATCATTTAATTTACCAATTTACTAATTCAATTTTAATAAAGTAGAAATCTAAGACATGTAATCATAGGATTTCTATGAAACTCATGTCTCCTAGAAAAATAAAGTAAAACATGATTTTAATAATTGACATAAATTTTTAACAATAAACATCAAGACATTTTGTGAAATAAAATATATGTAGTGTTTAAAAGATAATCCTAAAAAAGTGAATTGGAATTCACCTGAATGCTTGTTCCTTTTTCCTCCCTTAACTATCAAGGACTCCTTCTACCAATTATGATCATAAAAGTGATAATTAAAAAATTATGGAAAAAGAACTTGTCATGTAAGATAAAAAATATACGAGGGAGTGGGCAGCATTCTGCAGTACTTCTATGAAAGAAAATTAAAATCCAAATTCCTTAAAAGAAATTGAATGGTGTATGTCTTGGTATAATCACCTATGTGGGTCTTTGATTTTCTTACTTCCCCCTAAGGTCAATACCATATATTATCCAAAATCAAATGGTGGATGGAACTTATTTGATTTGATCCTCCAAAATTCACATTTCCAAGATTTTGATTCATCCTTTGAATTGAGGAATGATACATGGATAGAGTAAACTAGTTCACCCCATTAAAATGATGTATAGATTCCATGGAGGGTTATGATGAAGTATTAACAATTCTCTTTACTGGTTTCTACTTGTGCAACATTTTCTTCTTCCAGTGTTGGATTTTCATGGTTTTCATGAATTAAGTAATCATAGGGGAAGTAAACATGCATCATTATAGTAATAAAATTGAAATTTTAATATGTAATTTCTACACATCAATAAGAGTAGCCTCTTTTTTGATTTCCTCAGGCTTAGATACTTGTATTTCTTTATAGGGATCCTCAAATGTAATATAATTAAAATTATGGAGCCCCATGTGGTCCTCCACATGTTTAGGTCTAGTTTCATTATTCTACTCTAAGGCATGACAATGATTATCTGGATCTAAAAATTCAAAACAACACGGAGTGTTTCATAATTATGTTTCAATAAGGATATAATAGATAAAGAATGATACAAGATCAAATACTTGTCTTGGTTTAGGTATAATCAATGACTCAGTGGTAATTTCTTCTTGTAGTATATTCTTAGTGATAGAGGTAGGTAGTCGGGATCCTCCGTCATTACTTTAAATTCCATCATTTGGGTGGTGTATTACTTTACTGATATTTTATGTTCTTATTTTAAGGGTTTTGGGATATCAATAAGTTCCTCACATTCATTTCATAAAATAATCCACATATTATCGATCTCTCATATGTATCTCAGTAGACATGTCTTCTACATTTTCCTCATCAGGTATGACAAGTGCCTTATCTTTTGGTTTAGGTTCATACCTTGGTTCAGGTAGTTTTGATGATACTTCTAAGTATGCAGTTATCCAATAAATCTTTTCATGGAGATCTTTCACCAATTTAATAATCTATTGAATATATTACTTTGTTTTGTGTTTTTACACTTTCTTTTGGAAATATTCTGGTGGAACTTCTTAAAAAGTGTTGGGAGGAACCCAGGAGAACTCTTTTTGTTTCTTGGACACTTATTGATAGAATTATTGAAAGTATTTCCATAATTCACTTAGCTCCCTACAAAATCCTTTAACCATTGATTTATCAAGGGTCTCATTGAGATCCATGATGAGGTCCTTGAATTATTTATCTTTAAAAAAATTTCTTAGTGCTCCCCGGATTTTCCTAGACCATATTTCTATAACATATTATATATAATAGGGTTCTTTATCTACTTGTTTTTACACCTAAAAGTATTTTTTGTCCTAGGAATCTAAAAATAGTCAAATGATAACATCATGTAAGGACTTTTTTAGTGTTTATTTTTATGAAAATAAATAAAAATTTATATAAATGTGAAGTCCAGAAATATAATAAATCTTAGGATTTGATCCTCAGTAGTGACACATATTTCGACACATTCTTGTCATGGGGAGTGTTCAAAAGAAATTAAAATTTTGGTAGTGCAACATAGTGGCTGACCAAGGTCATCTCACGTGAAGAGCCTTTCAGTTTGTTCATGTACCTTATATAAATCACATTTTATATCTCTTTTTGATATATTATGTTTTGAATGAAAACTATAACCATGTTTTCTGTATTTAGATCACTTTTTTAATGAGATGAAATATGGAAATTTATAATAAAATGAAATTCTCTAAAAAATTATTTAATAAAATAAAGTTCTTATTATTGGGTTCATTCCCGAGATCAAGCATTATTTTTAATTTTTATGTTTTATTTTAGTTTTATTATTCAAACATGATATCTCATGTTTGAATTACTATTATTTTATTAAAATTTGGGAATATGATCAAAATACAATGCTCTCCCTATTCCACCACCTCCTTTATAATATTTTAATGAATGTCCTTGCCCTATGAGATTTTAACTTCTCAGACCCAACTCAACCGATGTAGTTTCATGCATTGATTAGTTCAAATAATATCAAATGAGTAATTAAATAATTTAGAGATAAAAAGATGGTTTAAATAAAAGCATTTATATAAATTGATTCTCATATCATTGGTGGGCAGTCACCAAATGAGTGAAATTCACCTCACTATACATGCCACTCAATTTACTACAAACATAACATTAAAAACTAAGAACAATTTATAAACACTTGACCACACCCAGAGCAAGCCTCAGGGTCATCCTCTCTTTTATGAGAGTAATATATCTCAATGGATGATGTGGGACAAAGAGAAAAAGATGATTGAAAGAATTAATTTAAATAACTAGAATGGTAGATGAAAGAAATAAAATAAAAGTAGTGGAATGGGGGATGAGAATATAGAGAGAGAGAAATAATAAATGAAGAAAAAAAAATAATTTATAAATAATATAGAATAATAGTAATAATTATAATAATACTAATACTAATTATTATTATTAAGAGAATAATTTTTTAAACATGAGAGAATAAGAAGAATAAAAAAATAGCTTTTTTATAAAAAAATAAAAAAGTTTTGATAATAATAAGAAAAATAATAATAATATTATCTTTTAAATATTATTATTACTTTTGAAATTACTACACAAAGTAAATGGTGGACCAATATTACAAAAAAGCATGTCTTAATGTTTTTTTACAAAATTACAATTGGAAATAGAAATGAAATATAATGTAAAAATAAATAAAAAAGAAATCACAAAAAAGATAATAAATGAAGAAATGGGGGATATTAACAGTATTAGGACTCATCTATGGAAGAAATCATTTTTTTGGTGGTGTCAACTGATAATTTAGGATCCTCCGAAATGGAGGGGTTCACCTCCTTTTATAGTTGAGGTGGGATATTTTTTGGCTGTAGAATTCTTCCATCTAATTTTTTCAGGTTTTTAACCCATTAAATGCCTAAATTGGGAGATGGTTTATAAATTTATGTTTTTACTAATTTTCCTACGCATTTTTCCATGAAATACCCACTTAATCAGCCACCTGTAGAAGATGTTACAAGAAAATTAATCTAGGTTTTTATTCTGAGCAAAGGAATCCTGAACAATCCTTCAATTTTCAGCATCTGATTTCCACCTTAATGAGTGAATAACTATTATAAATTTAATGGGTAAATGTGCCTATTTTTTTTTATTTCTATTCCATCTAGAATCAACTCATTTGGAGGGATGTTTCATGATTTATTTCTTTCTGTAGAGTGGGGTCTACATTTTCCGCCCAGACAATTTCTCAACATGACTTATTTCTTCGGGAAACTATATATTCAAATCACATTTTGGTCCATAGAAAATGTTTTATACCAAAAATTAACAAAAAACTAAAAAAGTAATCAAAAAATTAGATTAATAATTTAAATGTTATTTTTAAAATAAAAATGTGATTATAATATTTCAAAATTCATGGATTAAGAAATTTTTATATTTTAGCTCATTTTCATTCTATAATTCAAATTAACAAATATTTTTATAAAACAAAAAATTATTTGGGTTTTATCATTAAAACATGAAGTGATCATCATAATTTGAATAAAAATATGCACATAAACATTGTTTGTCAGGGAACCACCATCAACCCAAATATATGCCAAGGGAGTAAGGTTAGAAATTTTCTATCATGATAGATGAAGGGGAGGCTCTGAATGATGTGGTGGAAGGTACATACATTGTGCTTTAAAATGTATAAATTAATTTGTTTTATTCTAGTTCTACACACACCATTATTTCAACCATGTTTTCAAATAAAACATAATCAATACCTGCTCTTCTAGAAGTATAGTTATCAGTGGAGACTCATGGAGGAATTATCCTAGAAATGACAATGTATAAGAATTTCATTATTATATTGGCATGTACAATCTTGTCAAAAACCCAGTATTCCTTCACATGGAGGGATTCAATACTATATTAGGTATGGATTTTATCTCAATTTATAATTACTAGATCCACTACATAATCATGGAAATTTTAGTATTATTGAATAGAAAACAAACAATCATTCTAAAAGGAGATATATCCAAGCCTAAGAATTCCCTTGAATTAACTCCCATATCCTTCTTTATGGAGATGATCTTTAAAGAGGGAGAATGAATTACAATATTAAATATATAGAATGTTTCCATAATTTAGGAAGACATTGATTTATTTCCTAAAGAGTTACCCTGACCATCCCCTAAAATATAGGTATAGTTATCAATTGAACTCATACATAGATCTCAAATGAGATCAAAGTCTCAATATAGGATGTAAAATATGTACTAAGAAGAATAAAAGAAACAAATTCAAGATATTTTTGAGAGGGGGTTTATCGAACCATGTTTGTCTCTATTGGAGCACTTTTCCTCTACATGAAAAAGAAGGATGGATAAATATGGAAATTAATTAATTAGAGAGAAGTAAACATCATTTTATTGGAGGAAAAGTACCCTCTCTTATGGATTGATGATTTATTTGACCAGATTCATAGAGATCAATTATTCTCCAAGACTGACCTATGATATTGGTATCATAAATTTTGGGTGAAGAATGAAGATATTCCAATGTCTGCCTTCTAAAAATGATATGGGAATTATGAGTTTTTAGTAATTTCCTATGGCATAAAAAATGATCCGATAATATTTATGGATTTAAAGAATAGATTATTTAATAACTACCTCGATATGTTTTTGGTTGTTTTTATTGATTATATTATGATATATTAAAAAAGTCGCAAGGAGCATAAGGATCATATTAGGGTTATCATGGGAACTCTGAAGATGGTGAATCTCTTTGGAAAACTCAGAAAATATTAATTCTCATTACAAAATGATTCATTATTGGGGAACATTGAAACTAATTAAGGAATATCAGTTCACCCGATAAAGATAAAGGTTATAGAAGAGTGTACTCATCCTATAAAAGTAACTATGATTTTCAGTATCCTTTGTTTAGCACGATATTATCAAAAATCTGGGAAACATATTTCACGACTCTCTAATCCACTAACCACGTTAACTCGAAAAAAGGTATAAGTTAATCTCAATAATGGAAAGTGAAGAATGTTTCTAGTAATTGAAGAAGTTATTGGTTGTGGCACCAATGTTAGTTCCACCCTCTATCTGATAATGTTTCATTATTTGTTATGATACATCTCTGAAAGGGATTGGTTGTGTCCTTAATCAAAATGAAAATATGATTTCTTATATATCTCAATATTTTAAGACTCATGAAATAAATTATCCTACACATGATTTGGAGTTACCTGTAGTTAGTTTTTTTTCTAAAAATATGGAGGAACTATCTCTATGAAGAGAAATGTGATATATACCCATACAATAATAGTTTGAATTATATTTTCATGAAAAAAGAACTAAGAATAAAACATAGGATATGGTTGGAATATCTTAATGACTGTGGTTTTTCAATTAATTTTCTCTTTGGAAGAGAAAACAAAGTCTCCAATGCATTATATTGGAAATACCATATTGTCCTATCAACGATGAGGATTCAAGGAGATCCTTTGATCAATGAAATAATAAAATTGGACATGAGAATCAAAATATAAGATACATCAATAACCTTATCCCTAATGATTTCTCAACCATCATTAATAGAGAAGATCAAGAAATGTCAAAGTGTATACTGTTTTTTTCAATGGAAGATAAAGGCTATGAAATATGAGATGCTTTATGAGGTAAATATTGATCAAGGAGGTGTATTGAAATTCCATACAAGGATATATGAACCATATATACCAGAGATAATGAAGGAGTTGATGGTTTAATTTCAAATCTATATATTTTATTTTCTTCTTGGAATCAATAAAATGTATAGGAACATTCAGGATTATTGTTGGTGGGATAATATGAAAATGTAGATAGTATAATACATTACAAGGTGCTTGGTATGTCATCAAGTTAAGGAAAAGAGATAAATTTATAAAGTGGTATTACGTCCAATACCCATACCAACATATAAGTGCAGCAATATCACTAGGTACATCATCACTCGTCTCCCAAGAAAATCCAAATAAAAAATGTGGTATGGGTTATAGTGGATCATCTCACCAAGACTACCAATTTCATCACTATTTAGAAATATTTATCTCTTAACCAAATTTCAATGATATATGCAAATGATTTGGTGAGGTTTCATGGGGTTCCTCATTATATCATTTCTGATCATGATCTATAATTCACTTATAAATTCTTGAGAAGTCTCCAACATGATATGAATACTAAATTGAATTTTAGAATTGATTATCACCCATAAAATGATGGCAAATCAAAAAGGACTATTCAAACACTCGAGGACATGATGAGATAATGACCACTGTAATTTAAAGATGGATGGGATCAACAACTCCCATTAGTTGATTTATCATAAAAAATATCTTCCAATTTAGTATTCAAATGGCACAATATGATTTACCATATGAAAAGGGATGTAAAACTAATACTTGTTGGGATGAAGTTGGTGAGAGGAAATTGCTTGGGCTCAATCTTGTGCAAGAGACGACTGAAAAGGTTTTTTCCATACGACAATATATATAGGCTACTCAGTGTTGGAATAAGAGCTATGGTGACAATCATCAAAGGGATCTGAATATTTATGTTGGTGATAATATTTTCCTTAGGACCTCTCTATGGAAGGGAGTCATGCATTTTTTGAAGAAATGGAATCTTATCCATTGGTACATTGGCCCCTATGAAATCATTGATCAGATAAGAGTAGTGTCCAATTAGATAGACCTTCCAAAAAAACATTCTTAAGTTTATGATATATTCCAGGTATCACACTTGAGGAAGTATATTCTTGATCCCTCACATATATTGAATTAAGAGGTGGTAAAACTAGAAACAGACCTCTCTTATGAGGAGCATCTATTTGAGATATTGGACCATTGAGATAATGTTCAATGTAACAAGAATACCCAACTTGCGAATGTTTTATGGATGAACCACAATTATATAGAAGAGATGTGGGAACCACAAGAGATAATGTAGAAGAAGTAACCTACCATTTTCTTAATTGGTAAATTGAGTTGGAATTTCTAAGATGAAATTTTATAAGGGGGGATGAATTTAGTGACCCAAAATTTTTGAAGGATATTTTTATTTTTGAATAATTTTTTTACATAATACACATTATTATACTCAAATAAATATTGATAAACCAATAACTTGTATAAAGTTCACTATATTAGTCAACTATGAAGACAATTAAAATTTCAAACATTACAACTGGACAAAGAATATATAATAAGGGTAAAAAAGGGATTCCCCATACTACTAGAATCATTTTGCCTAATGAAAATGATATATAAATGAATAATAATATTATTAAACCAATAAAAACTTACAAAAAGGAAAATATGTCCTTAAGTATATTTTTAGTGAATGATCAGGTGAAGGAATAAAGTTATACTTATAGGGTATAATGGGAAATGTGACCACTGGGATTCAACTATTATATGTCCCTTTGTCAATATAACCATTAGAAAATATGAATATTAGAAAGAATACCCTTTCATGTTAACTTTGTCATTATAACTAATGTTTAAAAGCAGTACTGATATAGGACAATTGATTTATAAAGGTTAATCGATGACCTCAACCAGTAGAGTAAATTCCATTGAAGCCCATTTGCATAATATGGGAGGGATGTATCACCATTGGGATTCACCCTTGACCATGAGAAAGCTGAGAATCAATAAGTTAATCTTGTACAAAATCACTTATGGGATATGTTTATGTTAGTGGAGATTTCCACTCAATCGATGTTGGCCAAGTCACCCCCTGAAACTACCACCATCAAACAACTTACCCTCTATGAATATGTGGGTGAAATAAGGGGTTACATGTCTCAAACATATTTATCTAATGCTTAAATTCCGTTTTTCAATAAAATGTTCATACTCTTAATTGTTCTTATGAATAGTTTTCTAATTATATATAGGTTTAATTAATATTAATTTTAAAATATTATTTTTGGATAAAAATTATACATAATTTTATTTTTCTAGAAAATACATATAATTTTTTTAATAAGAAAAGGTATTCATAATATTTTTTTAATGAAACAACCATTTGAAACACTTTTATTTAAATAAAAAATTATAAAATATTTTTATAATGGCTTAAGAAATTTATTATATGTGCCAAAAAATTGTATGTTCCTTAAAAAAACATGTTTTTTAAATAAATAAGGATTTTCTATTTAAAATTTAAAATATACATATTTAATTAATTTTTCAGATAATATAAAAATATTTTTTGAAATCATCCCATCTAAATTAGGATTTTTTGAATTTATTAGAAATTTCAAAAATACTTTATTTTTTTTAGGAATAAAAAATAAATATAGTTTTAGAGTTTCAAATATTTTATGACATCATATTTATGTCTTAATGATTTAATAACTTATTAAACAAAAAAATATCTAAAATATGTTAATTTATTAATAATAAGTATTTTAATATATTTTTTTCCAATTTTATAAACTATATGATACTTTTCAAAGTCTGAAAAAGAAAATTTGATTTTTAAAACATTACATTGTGGAATATTTAATTTTCCATGCCAAAATAAGTATATAAAATTTAATTTTGGTTCTGGTGGACTAATATAACATAATATGATACCCAATTTTCCAAAACCATGAGAAAAAACTTTGTATAAGCTTATTGTTTTTTCATTTTTCATAACCAAGGTTTCCATGACCTGTATTTGAAAATTATCTGTCAATTTGATGAATTCCCTATAAATACCCACCAATTAACCCATTTCCTATAAATTAAAATCCATCATATATGCTTTCTGTTGATTTTCCTCCCAATGAGTCTCTCATTTTTTCCTCTAGAACCGATGGTTCCATCATCATGTTTTAAGAACTTCTTTTCACTATAGGGAAATCTCTCACTTCTCTTATCCATTCAAGTTACCTTTTTATGTTGTATGTCATCCAATTTCAAAACAAATATCTTATATCCAATTTCATTTACCCCATTATTTTAATAATAGTATTTTATTAATTGGATACCCTTATCCCCTCCCATTTTACCTTCTCTAAAACCATATTTTATACCCATTATTCTGTGAAATTTGATTCTCAAATATTCATTATTTTAATGAGAAATTCTATTTTTCATTTTAATTTAATACCCAAAACTCTATTCATTTCAAAGGTTATTCAACTATAATTAAAAAATGTATTTAAATTTTGGGATTTACATATATGAGACTCAAATTTTCTTTCATGGGTAAAAAATGATGTAACAATCATATCTTTAAATCTCTTTTGTTTGTAAATATTTTGATAAGAAACCTATTATTTCTCCTCCATGGGTTATAAAGGAATTTATTTCTTATGATCTATGTGTCTCACAATAAATTAAGGCATATTAAGGGTTTGAACTCATAGTTTTCCAATTCACCGGGTAAATAATTTAATTTCTAGAGATGACATGATTTACGATACCGTAGTGAATAAACATACTAATTATTATTTATGAAACAATGGGGATTAAACCTAGAGATATACATAAAAATGATTCATTTAAATGTTTTATCTATATATCCATGTTATGATTTATTATTATTATTATTATTATTATTATATGCCTTTTTCTCATTCATTATTGTTATGTATTATGTTATCTTTGTTTTGTCTCATGATCACATGTTATATGTATCTCTTGTTTATTCCCATAATGGGCTTCATACTAACACTATTACATTGATGTATCTCCCATGTTATGAAAGGTAATAAATATAACTTTTTTTAAACCAATTCTGTAGTTTTACTAGTTGATGTAAATGAATTTCTAATTTTTCAATGTATTACATAATATTTTTATAAGAAACTAAACTCGAAAAGATCCTCTATTTTCTACAATGTAATGAAATGTTATGTAATAAAAAAAGTCACGACGCCATATGAATTCCACATTATACTCCTAAGGAACATGAAAACATATAGGGTCTGGTTATATGATTGTGGGGAGTCTATACCCTCAGGTGATGATAATAATAACAGTCTATATGCATATAACACATCAGAAAAAGGACCATAGTTATAGAAGAAACTATAAAACTGAATGGAAGCATACTAACAGTAGTAGAACAATACCAAAGGCATAACACCATACATAGAAGTTGAAAATATAAGGTGATAAAAAAAATATAATCCTGGTCTCCAATGGATGTCCATATAATGAAACACACCCATAATATATATATATATATGTATATATATATATAATCCCAAAAGAAGGTCTAACTCGATGATGAGGAAGCACCTAGTCCACTAACATCCATCCCATGAAAAAGTGGTAAATCCATGATCACTAAGGTCCATCTTCAAATAGTAATCCTTATATAAACTCAAAACCATAATGTCTACATGTGTCCTGAGGGGCTCGTGTAGGGTGTGAATATGAACTCTATAGGCCACCACAAATGTATGCAATATTATGTAATGTACCAGATTTTCCTAAATGTACATACTAATATTTTTTGGATATTATTCCTTTAAATGGATCTAATTATTATTCCTTATCCAAACAAGGATATATCAGGTGTGTCTAGGGCTCGTTCGTACCCAAAAACCCAAAAACCAAAAGAAAATAATCAGACACATGGTTTTACTACAACCATGTGACCCAAGGCCCATGACTATTTGATTGTAACAGGTTTTATGAAAGTGTGAGTTCAAATGGTTTTCACAAAGTTGTTCAAACAATGTGGAAAAATATGTGAGGTGATTTTTATTAGCAGTGAGTGGTGCATAGTTGTTGCACAATTTTCCCACCATCCATCCAAGCCATGAACAAGGGGTTTTTGGGGTGTATTATCCATTTCTCCCTCTTAAGATTTTTAATTTTATTTCCTTTTCAGTTTCCCCTACCACTCCAATATCTTTATCTCCTCCCACTAAAACTGTATTCTTCTCCCTGACCTAGGAATTAATGCATCCCCTATGTCTGAACTCTAATTTTTCTACTATAGGATCCTATGGAAATATACTGATACGATATTCAATCCTCTAAAATCCCTTTCATTTTATTCTTCCCATCCATTGTTCAATTTTGATGAATGATAATTTAAAACAATTTTAGTAATTATATGGTTTCATCAATTTCTTCCAACCTAGTGCAAATCCAACATTGATACGGGATAAGTGATGCTTGATGAGGATAATGTAGTTGGTCATGGCATTTTTCGGTTGTTTCACTACATTTCATAATTTTTTTTCATTGTTCCATGAGCCTAGATTTTCTAGTTTCAGCTCTAAATTATCAAATTATATGAAAATTGATGTCTCTCCTAGATTTTGGTGACCCAAGAATGTGGTGAATCAACCCCATGGGTTGATTACCATTTGATATTCTACCCAAATTTGATCAAAAACATCGATAGTGCCAATGTTCTCTTTTTTTAATTGGATTTTTGAGAATTCCAAATGGGTGTAACATTATATTAAATATCTTGATCATTTTTTTAGTTGAATTCAATATTGAATAATGAATTAGAACCTATTTACCATCCCTTATAGAAAATATATAATTTAAATAATTGAATAATTTTTTAATAAATTGTGACATATTATGTGAATGGAAGTTCCCAAGGACATTCATTGACTAATAATGTTAACATGATCTATCTATTGTGATTAAATTAAATGAGAATTCCTACTTGTTTTATTAAAAAAACACTACCTTTTTAATGATTTTTACATATTGTTGAGGGTGAATCAAGGGGTTATGACTTAAGGATAAATTTGATGGACTATCGTTCATTTTATTATAATTGTAAATGATTAGTAGAGATGTTATGAATGACACCAGCTATACCTGGGATGGGTTCACTGAGTGTTATTTATATTTAACTATAGATGAGTGATGTTGGTTTCCTAGGAGATACCCCATGTAATTTATTTAAGGCATGATTGGTGGAACCATTCCTCAAAAGAGACTCGGGCCCCTATGTGTGATACCGGACAAGAATATAGAGGATATTATTTGACCTTTTTACCAACCTGGGAGTGATATGTGGTACTTCATCCATGGGATACCGTGTATATGCTCCATGTCATTTGTAATGCGATGATACCATTAAGAGATACATGGAAAGACTTCTTAGATTCTTAGGGATATGCTATTGGTGGTTCAATACGTTTTCTAAAGTTGTTTTCAAATGAATTTTTAAAGGAAAATTAATGTTTCTAAAATAAAAATGACCATTGGGGTTAATAATTTATGAAGTGTTCTTCAAGACCATGCACAATATTGGAGAAAATCCATCCCTTGGATGATTATACATCTCACCATACAATTTCAGATTCTTTCAGATCAAACTCTTTATCTTAGGATGAAGTTGGTTGATTTCATGGTTGTCCAATTAGAACCCATTCCAATATATGTATTTATTTATTTATTCTTTCACTTAATTTGACAGGGAAAAAAATTATATTTATATTGCATTAAATGAATTTTCCTAGAAATCATGGGTGATGGCCTACTGAGATTATGTCTCACACACTACATGGGTACATTTGGTACCCAATTTTACTTTTTGATTACATGTACATATAAAGGGAAGAAGATGACTTCCAATTCCTGATTTACATTTCTAGGATGGAGTGGAAGAAGATGACTGATCCTATACTAGAGATGCTAGATGTAGATGTTTTTTCACTTTTTAATTTTGATATAAAGTTGTATATTCTTGTATTCTCTTACCCCTACTTATTCATTTTTTCATAGTCGCATGTCTTTCTATCATCATCGGGTGTTCTTTTAGTTATTCAGCTTCCAAACATTATTTTTTTATATTATATGATTACACCTATGGTTTTAGATTCTATTTTTCTATTTTCATTTATTATAATATATTATTTATATATCATATTATGTGCTCTTATATATTCAATTAGGTAATAGTCTACCCATATAATAACAGTAGGCCCTCACTGCTTGTTGGTAGCCTCTAGAATTCTGAGAGCCACGCTTGAGGCCTTACGGCACACCGCCTTAGGGCATTGTAGAGTGTAATTTTGGGAAAGATTATATAGAGTTGTACCAAAGGGGTTTTCATTTTAATCATACTATTTAGGAAAGAGAATATACTAATATATAAGAATTTGGTTATGATCCTGTGCCTATGTGTAGTTAACCCATGTACAGGGGGAACTCAAATTACCTAGGATGGGTAAATGTTATTATTGCCTATTCCTATTACTGTTCATTGGATTCCCCATAGGATGACACAATTTCTTTTCATTGTTATTAATTTTATGAGATATCAATTTCATAGCCTGATGAAATGAGGGAATCCTAAGACCATGCATCGTACTAGGCATTAGAGGATTTAAAATTCCATACATTATGACATTCCATATATATATTCCTGCTTGTGATTTCTGTTTTTCCATTGATTTCTATTAGATCCATGTTATCTATGATTTTCAGTGCTCTAGTTCTCTCAATGATGTCATAATTGTTTTAATTGACAATTTTTGACACAATAGTTTTATTAAGTTTTTTGTTACATTGGAGTCTCATATGATCAACCCACGAACATTCCCTGTTGCACCCATCATTTTTTGTGAAGGCTAGGATGCAGTTAGTTGACACACCAATTTCAATATACATGGTGTATTATCCCTTTTGAGTTGGACGTTTTGACATAATATTCTAGATCATGATTCAAATTATTAATTAAATAATTATGAATCTAAAGTTGTTAAAATGAATTTGAATCCTTAAATGAAATGGAAACCGTATACATGATACCATGGCCCTGTTCCGACTAGGTAGTGGGAAGTGGGTCATGTATCTTATACCTTACATCTGTGACTCGTTATAACTACCCAAACCTCGATCTTGAATTAGGATAATGGTTTTATCATGATTATAACTAGGCGTCATACATGTACATATATTTACAACATTCCCTATCTATTATAAAAGATTTTTTAGGATTTCACATTGAATTCGATCTATGTCACCAAGGCCACCCTATGTTGTATGCCACGAGAGTGGTGATGAAAATACTCCTACGGTTGTGGGCCTTGATATAAATATGATACCTTATATAGTTCCACCTAAGGAACCTCCTTCAAAACATCCATTGGGTGATAATGCCTAGTTTTATGATAGCCTCCTTCACATTATTCAATCATTACAAGGTACATCTCGACCTACCCATTATATAGAAGACATGACCAAGGAGTTACTATAGTAGCATACTCACACCTTCTTGAGGGGTGGTGGACCTCAGGTTGATAAATAATGGTTATTGTATATGTTGTAGATCTTCGAATGCATTAGAATGACTCTATATTGGAGGGTCAATATTGGTACCTATATGTTGCCTCATTCTTTCAAACTTTGGTGGGATTTTCTGAATCAGGAAATTCGAAATCAGTTTATGGTCTAGGAGGACTCCCATGAAGCCTTCTTCAACAAATTACTCCCTTAAAATATAATAATAGATCATGTTCAGGAATAAATTCTCAGTGATCAAGGTGACATGTCCATTATGGAATATTTAGCTCGCTTCATTGAATTATAGAATTTCACATTGACCTTATTTGTTGATGAGTAGACTATAATGGGGAGATTCAAGGATGGTCTTGATTAATCCATACCCTCAAAGATGAACAAATTTCAGCTAACTATTGTTTCATAAAGTTCAAAACATTCCCTCATCACTAAGTGAAACTTGATTCAATTAGGTGACATGTATTAGGGAAGTTCATCACCATGGAAAGGAAGTGATTTATCCAGTGACAAGATGGGATTCTTCAAGGGTACAAATGGGAGATATACCATCTTGGTGGAACATAAAAAAATATATTTGTTGTGCCACAAGTGTAGAAGTCCAGGGAATGAATATCACCAGTGTATAAGGAACCTGATCAAGGGACAGGCTTATGGCAGGATGAGTCACCTAAAAATATTCTAATAATATTTTCTTTTAATGATAAGTGGACGAGGTTCTATTACAGCACCTACTTCACGTGTAGGATTAGTAACACCTTTCTAGGTAGAAATCTGGTCTTCTGCATGCCATACATGATTAGTAGGGGTCCATGACTATTGTATTCAGGCATTAGTTTTCCATCTTCATAAGAGTGGGCCTTCTCCAACTATATAGGTAGTATCTCAGGGATATGGTTCATGCCATATCTATGTTGATTAGCCTAATCAATGGAGAATATTATAGGGCCATCTAAACTGAGGGTTACTATTTTGGTAGCCTCTGCTTTATTATCTTACTTATTATTTATTGATACATAAAATTCATTTCTATCATCTAAATACTTGAGAATTATAGGCATTGTAATCGAATATTCTTTTTCTTTTATGGCCCTCGATAAACCGTTAGGAGTTCCAGATGAGCATATACACCAGTGTATGGAGTTACCTTTGAGATATATGGGTGTCTCTTTTCTGGATTTTCTTCGTCTTGATATAACTGGCTTAGAATTCATTCTTTGAATGGGTATATTTGTGACATCCAACCCATTCTCATTAGATTAATATGGAAGTGATACATTACATGTCCTTATGAGACATCTCCAAGATTCCAAAGGCTGTCAATGAATTTTGAAGACCTTCAATACATGTGTGGGAATATTTTATCTTTAAGAATAAAACATCTAACCATACAATAAATAACCAAAAAAACAACTATATGATGCTGGATAAAATGAGAAAAAACTCAGTATTTTATTTATAGAAAACAAATAAAGACTAGGTACCACAACTAAAGTCCTCCATATCAAAGTAAACAATAGAATACTACATGAAGAAGAAAACACAAAGGCAAGCAACAACTCTAAGGATCCAACAAGATCCATGCTCTAAATACACCAGAACACCCAAATATTATAAAGTAATGCTAAATATGTGTGATACTTTACATTTTCATGAGTCTCAATAAAAAAAATCCTCAAAAGCACCAATGTTTCAATGAGGGTGTGAGTAATGAAATGTAGTATATTTTCCCCAATGACATACCAAATCATACAACTAAAAAAAAACCTATTAGAACATTTATATAAAATCTATTCATATAAAACATTTTCAATAAACATTATATATAAATATATAAACAAGTGACAATGAATCTATATAAAAAAATCAAGTTAAAATGGAAAAGACAAAATATTATTCTAAAATATTTTCACAAATTCTTGTTTGAGATAACAATTCCTTTTCAGTAATCAATCCCACCAACGATTCATGAAAAACCAGAAGAGGGGGAAATCCCTAACCCTTATCCTTCCCAAAAATGATGGGGGATATTTCTTACCCTTATCTAGACCAAAATGAGATTTTATGGGGGAGATACATTACCCTTATCCATCCCATTAATTATAAGGGAGACTCATTACCCTTATCCATCCCAATGTACATGAACACACACAACTGTTATGCCAACCCAATGACAAAACAACCATTTCACCCATTTCAATAAAACCATTCTTTTATTGAAAAAACACCCAACAACCCAATTCAAATCAACCATTCCAATAAATTTCAATAAAAGAATCCTTTTTATTGAGGTCTTCTGGATTAATCAATTTACCACTATTTAAGAAACTAAACATTTTAATACCACGAACCAAATCAGTTTCTATAAAATCACTCAATTTCCATGTTTCCAAAACCCATCACTCAAGAAGGTTTTCATGAATTATTACACAATAAAGTCATAAAAAATTTCACAAAAAATAATAAATTTGAAATAAATCCTTCATATTATAAATAGGGTAGTCGGGTTTGAAGCCACCTACTTTGGGTTTTATAATGAAAAAAGAGAATTGAAAGAAGAACATCAAATAAAAAAGGTTAAATTTTCACAAACCCGCATAAGATCTCACCCCCATAATAAATAGAGAAAACAATAATCATATTTGTCATATAATATCTTATATATAAACATAGATGATGTAGATCTTAAAAAAAGTTACCAATATTGGATTGGATCTAGGACAAACACCAAGAAAAACCAAGAACGATCATTTACTAGGATGATGAGGCTTCAAAAAACTAATGAACAACCGTAGATCACTTATAGATCTATAGTTATAGGTTCTAAAAACATTGAGTGCGAAAAAAAAGTTAGGTCAGTTTTGGGGGAAAAATCATTTAGAGGTGAAAATGCAGTAGATCCACAATTTAAGGATATAACAATAGAGCAATGCATGGTTAGGAAAACCTTGCGCTAATTGCGTCCGTACATATGTCTTAATGAAGACCTCACAAATTTGGCTACCATGGTTCCCAGACTATGCACCTATCGTTCCAATGCTCAATGCCCAACATATGTCCAATACAACATTGTTTCTCCTAGGCTTTTACATGGTTTGGAAAAAGAATGCACCGCCTGCGAACCATCCCTTTATCCCCTATTTAATTGGTAACCATTTATTATAAGTGTTTCATGGTTTTACCAAACCATGAACCACCCATGTAATTATAGAAATTCCCAAAAAACAAAAATTTCTCCAAAAATTTCCCATATAATTTACTTACATAAAATAAAAAATGAAACCATTTCTTAATTGAAATTTGGGGTGTTAAATTTTTTCCACAATAAACCTTTCCATCATCAAAAATTAGAAAAACATAATTGTTATGAAATAGTTTTGTCCATTTCTCTTTCACTTCCTTCTTATGTTCCCAATACTCTTCCGGAATATGACCATTTTGCTAAAAAAACCCACACTAGATGAATTCTTTTTCAACACAAGAATTTATATTACATATCCACATTCCACATAGGGATATTTACTAATGAAACATCCGAATTTCGTTCAACATGAACCCATAGAATCACATATATAAAACCAAGTTGATGCCTTTACAAAAGAGATACATGAAACACACTATGCATTACAATGAACCATGGTTGTAATGCCAACCGATATGCCACCTCATAGACCCATTCTAGTATCCCAGAATTGAATATTTATCTTGGATATAACTTTCACTTCTACCCAAAATTAATATGTATAATACTTGTAGAAATCATTAAGAAAAGGTGATCACTCATTATGAAAGACAAGGGTTTTAGATCTTGATATGCAAATGATTTTTGATCACTCAAGTATGTATCCTTCCATTTCATGATCAGATGAATCTTCTCTATAGTTTCTTGAACAAGGCTTGGACCAACAATTGAAGTCTCACTTATTTCCACCCAAAAACATTGATAATAATATGGATTCCCAAAAAATTCTTCAAAATGAACAATTTTATTGATGCTTGATAACTATTGTTATAAGATAACTCCACTAACCGTATGTGGTCTTCCCATGAATAATTGAAATCAATAAAATAATCTTGTAACATGGATACCAAATTTTGTATAATACATTTAGATAGAGAGTCCATATAAGGATGATAAGTCATAATAATTGTCAACTGAGACCCAAGGGATTTCTATAATGATTTCCATAAATGCGATGTTAAATTTCGATCCATATCTCATACAATCATAACTGGTACAACATTATTCTTTAACACTTCTTAGATATATATTTTGGATAGATCCTTCGTCATATGAAATTCATGAATAGGGATGATATGAGCAGAATTTTTGAGTTGATCCCCTACCAACCAAATGAAATCATGCTTCTAAACAATTCTTTGGAGACCTGTTATAAAATCTATAGCATTCTACTCCCACTTCCATACATGGATAGGTAAAGACTGCAACATAGCTATTTTTCGTTAATGTTCTACCTTAACTTGATGACTATTCAATCCTCTTGAAATGAATTTATCCTCAAAAAATTTTATACTGACCAACCAAAACCATGCTTTTAGTGACTTATAAACATTCTTTATTCCTGGGTGAATAGACCATATTGAATGGTGGAAAGCATGATGAAATAATTTCTAATAATCTGTAGATACCACCTTCAAAATTTTGAACCACAAAACAAAATTCCCATCCAGATTCTAGACCACAATGGTGTCCCTGAAATTGAGTCTTTCCCCCATTTCCACACAATCTTGATTATACATTTTTTCCTCTATTTCCAACTGAGCATACAAATTTCTGATCAAGTAATCTTCCACTGAATTTCTTTTACATGGTGTCTACATCTAGTCAAATTAAAACATTTAGAGATACTCTACCAATATTAATTGTCTCAGGTCCAAATAATTTTGTGATAAAATATGATTAAAGCTCTTGTAATTTGTGAACACAATATATTTCTACCAAAGAGATAATAACACTAGGTTTTATAAAAAGTGTCTATGATAGCTAACTCAAAATAATGTGTGGGGTAGTTATTATCAAGAACTCATAGCTACCTGAAACCATAAGAAACAACATGAACACCATGCCCGAGGACACACCCCAACCCAGTTCTAAATACATCACAATAGATCATGAACCTTTATGATAATTCTAGAAATATCAAGATCGGTACTGATGTAAGGTGAACTTTCAACTCTAGAAATGATTTATGGAATTCCTCAGTCCATTGAAATGGAACATTTTTCTTGGTCAATGTCGTCACAGGTGAATCTTGTCTTGATATGTAATGAAAAAAGTGTTTTTAATTACTAGCTGGACCAACAAAACTCTATATCCCAAATATATTCTTTTCAGTTTTCCTAGATAAGATAACATATATCTTAACCAGATCCACTAAAACACCTCTTTTAGAAATAACATGGCTAAGGAAACATACCAATTATATCCAAAAATAATACTTCAATAATTTGCCTTGAAAACGATGCTCTCTAAATATTTCAAACATTGTCGCCAAGTGTTTCTTATAATCATCCCATGTCCTCAAATACACCAATATGTCATCCAATAACACTACCATAAAAAAAATCTAGATATCATTGAAATATCTAATTAATTAATTTCATAAATACCTTTAGTGCATTAGTAATTCTGAAAGTCATTGAAAAATATTCATAATGGCCATATATTCTTCTGAAATATGTCTTTGGAATATCATACTTCTGAATTCACAATTAGGAATATCCTGAGCACAAGTCAATTTTATTGAACCACTAAGATCCCATCATTTAATTGAAAATATCTCTAGTTCATGGAAGTTGATATATGTTCTTTATCCTAAATTGGTTATGATTTTGATAATCCATACACAACCTTAGAATTCCATCTGATTTCTTCATGATCATGATTGATTCTTCCCATAGAGCCGTTCTAGGTTGAATAGAACCCTCTATTTATAGCTCTTCATAATGCACATTCAAGTCTATTAATTCTATTGGTTTTATACGACAAGATTCAAGTGATATAAGGCCGATCATTGGGAGGAGATCAATCAAAGATATCATATCCCTTATAGTTGTAAACCCTATGAAATTATTTGGAAACACCTAATGAAACTAGGTCATGACACCTAGAAAAAATATCTTCTCGATCACTTCCATCGATGAAAAATTCAATGATTACAAATAGTAATAGATACTTTCCCACTACTGGTGACAAAAAACATGTTGTACCAATCTTCCCATTCCATTCTCCTCTAAAGAGATGCTTGTTGACATCATCCACTGAAAGATGAAATATTATGTTATAAAAGACAAGGTGAGCCTTGAATGCTTCAACCAATCCATACACAAAATTACATCATATACCTGCATGTGATGCATAGTGAAATCCCATTTTTTCTTGGCTCTATTAAAAGTTATAAAATATTCTCTATGAACAAAGGATCAGTATTCTATTTGACCAAAGAGATTTTGATGTTCTATCATAGAGGGGATAATATCAAGTTTAAAACTCATCAAATAAACAACATGAGAATAAATAATGTAAAGAGCATCAACCATATCAAAAAACAATTTTATAAGGGTATAATTCAAAAGAGTAATGCCACTTATTGTAGATGGTTTAGGATTATCATCAACAATAAACTGTTAAATTCTATATTATTTCTTCATCACTACACTTTTATCTTTTTTTCCTCCTAATACTACACCATTTGAGAAGTCATAGTATTCCTAGAATCAACCTGGCTAGTACTGTTCAGCGGACAAGGGGTCCATTTCTTCCCTCATTCCATCGAATCATATAGTGTCTGTGAAACATGAGTAGTGTCCAAAACACCCAACCTCATATCACTATTAAAAAATCACTAAAGATTTACCATATTGTTGAAATTATGGTATTCTCTTGGATGTGCGGTACAGTTTCACTTGATGTGACTTACAGAACCACATTGAAAGCCACCATTCTTGCTCTTGGGTATTGAAGGAAGGTTACACTCTCATGTGGATAAAATCTAATGAGTTTATCCTCCTTGAGAATAGGCTTCAATCTTATTCTTTCTCTTAGTGTTATATTTCTCACATACCCTTTTGAATACAATTTTACTTCATCCATTTATATTTTCAATAGTTAAAAATATATTAAAAAGATTATTTGGTTATAGTCCGGACTCAATAGTTTGAAAATACTATGTGATTATTTGGAGAAACTATTGGTTCACCTATTGTTTAGGTGCAACCATATTTTCATTGACATTTTCCTACTAGTTCAGATAACGCATGTTAGGTGTCATTCTCATGAAACACAAAAACCACCATAATTCACAATTATATGAATTGAAAGCTTAACATTTAAAATCTTACCACATCATGTTATCACAAAAAAGCATTCCAAAAATATCCTTCACCATGTTCAACAAAAAGTTGAAATATTTCAACTATTTTTTTTAAAATCTAACCATTTTCAAAATACCACTACCATAACCCTTTTCAAGATATTTCATTTGAACACAATATTCAACATTATTCAAAAATTGACACCTTATACCAAATCATAAATCATTACTCTAAATGATATATTGGACTCCTAGTAGGAAGTCAATTTTATAATGCATTCATGCTCATATCATTGGATAAACTAATGGAAATGAGATTCGGAATCCTATTATTGTATCCAAAACACTTATGTACCCAGCTCCATGATAACTCCAAGTTTAGCATAAAATGGTTCACTAAGTATTTTTATGCTCTACATTTCTTGTTCAATAAATAATTCTCCTTTCTACCAAACCACCATAAGGAATAAAAAAGAATGAATTCATCTGCAACACTGAACACTAATACCATGTAAAAGACCAACCAAGACAAACACCACTTTTTCCATAGAGGTAAGACCATGCTGATACAACTTGTAATATTCCTCCTCTTATAATTATCTTGAGAGCGTGGTGAGACATTACTTGGTCTTAAGTGACATCCCCAAGATGTAAATAACTGAGAATATGTTTCGAGGGGATTCAATACCTATGGGGATGATTTTCCCTTTATGAATAAAAAAATAACCATTTAATACATAACCAATTGAAAAATATATGATTCATGATAGCACTGAAATAAAACTCAAAATTTCATTTATCAAAATCAAAATAAAACCATTTACCATAACATAAGACTACAATATAAATGAAGATAGTGGAAGACTATAAGACCAAAAAACAAAAAGATGACCAATGACTCCAAGGCATCAACAAAATCCATTCTCCAAATCTACCAAACAACCCACATATCATGATGTGCTATTATATATGTGTGATACTTTAGAATTTACCAAGTCCTGATAAACAACAACTCCAAAAACACCAATGTTTCAAAATAGGGGTAAGTAATGAAACTCAGTAGATTTTACCCAATGACTTACCTACTAATTAAACAAGATTAAAACTAATTATCAAAATTTATATTATAATAGTTTAAATAAAACTTTAACTAAAAATAGTTTATATCAAAATATAAACAACTGATACTGAATCCATTTTCACAAAACAACATCATTTTCCACAAAAAGAAAACAAATATTATTCTCAATTCATATCAATAATTCTATTTTGATATAAATATTCCATTTCTCATATCCACAATACCGACCATGAATAAAAAAATGCAAGAGGAGGAAATCCTTGACCCTTATCCATCACACAAATGATGGGGGTGACTTCTTACCATTATCTGACTGAAAATTAGATTTTTTGGGGGAGAGACCTTAAAATTATCCACCCAATTAATTATGGATGAGACTCCTTATCATTATCCATCCTAATGAACCTGATCCCACACAAACCTTTTGCTGATACAACTCTAAAACAACCATTTCATCCATTTCAATATAACCATTTCATTATTGAATACCTTCCAACAAAAAAATTCAAATAAAATATTCCATTTCAATTCAATAAAACTATCAATTTATATAAAACATTTTGATTAATTAATTTAATAAAATTACAAAAAAACCTCATTTTAATATCCACATTTTAAAACCATGAACCAAAGAAAATTCTAAAAAACACTCAATTTTCATGATTCTAAAAAGCCTTACACAAGAAGGTTTTCAAAAATAAATATATATAAAATAAAAAATCACATTCAAAAAAAATAATAAATTTGAAATCAAGACATGAAATTATAAATATATTATTAGAGAGTGAAGCCAACTACATCATGTTTTATGATGAAAACAATGAATTCCAAAAATAACGTCCAAGAAAATATTTTAAAATTCCACAAAACACCATAGATATATTCAAAAATTCGCCAAATCTAATATTATTTGGCATAAAATATCATATATATTAATAATTTGGGTTTAGATATAAAAAAATTTAGGGATATGGAATATTATCAAAGAAATATACACCACGAGCAGCCAAGAATGATCACTTACCATGAAGTTCTGAATTCAAAACACCGTGCAATAACTACAGATCAATTCCAATTAAATGTGGAGAGGTTATAAGAACATTAATATGGAAAAATACCAGTTAAGGGACGTTTTGGGGAAAAAATAATCATATAGAGCTGAAAATGTGTTAGATTCACAATTTACGGATCTAACTATTGAACCACGCATGGTTTAGTCACACAGTTAGAAAAACTGTGCGCTAAATGTGATCCTACATCCACCTTAATAGAGACCTCGCTTAGTTGGATTACACAGTTTACAAAACATGATCCCACTATACCGAATATCACTATCCAACATATTCTCAACATAGAATGGTTTTTTCAAGGCTTTTTCATAGTTTGGGAAAATCGTTCACCACCCGTGTGCCTTCCATTTAGCCCCTTTTTGTCATGACCCGTCCTCGGGCCCCGTGCCCTAACTACCCCAAGCCCTCCTTCCATAGGCTAGGGGCTGGTGACTAGCACCAAGGCGTAAATCCCAGTAAAAAGGGAAGAAATTTCCTTTGTAAAGTAAAAAAGCACCACAGAGTAAGCAAGCGGAAAAAGTAAACACTAAGTAAAAACTGAGTACAACTGTAAGTGCGGAAAGTAAGTGGGCCAGTATACAAACCCAAACTGAAAGTAAAGTACAACTCGAAAGGGAAAACAACAACTGAAAAGTAAAAGCCACTACGCCGAGCTGTCCACTGGAAATCCCACCTGAAGGGAGGGTATAGATAGCTCCACTGCTCCTCGGGTCCCGCCATCCGCTCCGAGTGCGTCCCGCCTAGTGGTCCACCTCCAGGTACCGTTCTGCTCTGCAAGCCTCAACCACGATCAACGCTGTCGGACGTCTGCAACCAACACAACGTAGTGCGGGCATAGCCCGTGCAGGGGTGAGTATAAGCTACTCAGTAGGGACCCTGAGACCCCCGAAGGTCTCCCAAAATCCACAAAAGATAAACCACAAAGGAAAGATACAATCACGAAGTAACAACCGACACTTCTTAGGTATATGCCCATACATATACCTAAGTCATCAATTCCAATACGCTCCAACCTCCGAGACCATTACAACCCAGTCCACATAGGAAAGTATACGTATTCCACACAGGAAAGAAAATGTAATCCACACAGGATAGCACAACACAATCCACACAGGAAAGTAATCAGGATTCAGCTCACACAGGTATACTTCTTCGAAGACGATAGAGATGATCACTGATCCATCTAATTCATCGGACCCACAAAGGATTGATAGGTACTAACCCCCGGAAAGACCCACACAGGATTGGACCCACACAGGATCTGTAGGCGCTGGCTCATACAGAACCGCTGAGCGCTGACCCACACAGGATCTGACCCACACAGGATTGGTAGCACTGATCCACATAGGATCGCTAAGTGTTGTAGTCGTCGTCGTCGAATCCACTGAGGATATCTGCACAGTCGTCGTCGCAGTCACAGTAGAAGTCGCAGCCAGCTCTAGGGTTCCCGCACATAAAAAGCTCGTTCGGGAGGGTCCGCTCCACGAGCCAAGAGGCTGATACATCAACTGACACTTAGTCCAGAGTTGATGTATCCAAAAGTTCCGTATCGTCAACAGGAACTCAACATCACAGACGGCGTGTCAATCGGACGCCCGGTCTGAGAGTTATTGGATTTTTCGTCCCAGGGGCCCGGTTGGTTTTTAAGGCAAAACCATCCCGACCGTACTCAACCTGCGTCCAAACCTCGGGCGAATTATGCCAAAAGATCCGTCTCACTAAGAGGAACTCAACAAAGTTGACGACACGCCAATCAGATGTCCGTAACTCAAGATATGAGCGTTTCCGCTCCGAGGGCCCGGTTGGTTTCGTGTACGAACCAACCCGGCCGAACTCAAAGTATTCTAGAACCTTGAGTGCGATATACCGAAATGAACGTCCCGTTCTAAGGATCGTGTCGCCGCTAACAGCGCGTCGATCGGAGGTCCGTAGCCCGAGATATGAGCAATTGAACCCAAACGGTCTGAAAACGGGGGTTTCGGGCCCGGACTGACCCGGCCCGAGACCCCCCCGGTTTTCCCGAACTGGGTCGACCCGCCCCGGACCGGGTCGGCCCGGACTGGCCTGGCCGACCGGCCGGGCGCCGGTTCGGCTGGGGATAGTGCGCCCAGCGCGCTGTCTGGCTCGGCCTTTGGCCGAGCCGTTTCGGCGAGGGGGGGGGGGGGGGGCGCCTGCCCCCGTGTGTAACCGCGCCCCCCCCCCCCCAAAAAAAGATATGGGGGGCCGTTTGAACTGGCCGGCCCGACCTGGCCGGCCGGCTTCTTCTCAACGGGACCGACGGTGGCCGGTCCCCTTCCAGCTCCATCACCGGCGGCCCGGTCCGGCCGCCGGTCACCTTGCTCCACCGCGGCCCGGAACCGTCCGCGACCATTGTCATCCGGCGCGGTGCGACGAAACCGCGCCCCTTCGCCGCGGCCCCGCTCCGGCCGCGGCGCCTTCAATTTCCTTCGACGCGGCGCGACGGCGTCGCGTTCTTAGACTTCTTTCCATTGCGCGGCGCGACAGCGTCGCGTAATACTTGCCGTGTGATTCCCGCGTGGTGCGACGGCACCACGCCATTTTGTTCCATCCACAAAGAATCAAACATGAACATAGGAGGGGGGTTCGGCCGTGTTTGTGCGGTCTGGCCCCCCTCTCGTTAAACGATATCATCTAGTCGAAAATCCACGATAATCGATAAACTAGATTCATGAACGGAAATAATTAAATAAAATAATCCCCTACCTCGGTTCAGAAACGGTGCACGTCAATCGAGCCGCGGAAGATGAGCGTCGCAGAAGTCGGGCGTCGCGGGAAAAGGACGTCGACGTCGCGAAGCGAGGATTCGAAGTCGTTGATGGAGATTTCATCGCGGGAGGACCGTCGCGGAAGAGACGACACAGGAGAAGAACGTCGCATCGCGGATACGGCGTCGCGGAAGACGAACGTCGATTCCATTGTCGTCGAGGTGCGTCCGAAGAGAAAACGTCATTGGAAGAAGACATCGCGTTCTTCGGTGGAGGTGTTATTCGTTGAAGAACGGTGTTCTTCGCGTTCTTCGTCGAGGTTAAAGAAGAAGAAGAACACTTCCCCAATCCTCTCAAGGTTGCAAAATTCTAACCATAATAAAATAAGACCAAGTCTTATTTTATTAACACAACCTAACCATTTGAATTTCAAGAGTTTGAAATTCTGTAACTCACTTAAATAATTATAACAAGTTGTCAAAAAATTAAAGAAAGTGAGTTAATGGGGAGTTAGGAATGTGAGGGGTTAAGAGGGGTTAGGGAGTTAGGGAAAAATTGAAAAGGTGGGGGGTTTGTGTGGGCCCCACCCTTTTAATTATCCTCACATGGGAAGTTGGGTGGATGTGGGCCCCACCACCAACTTCCCATGGGAGAAATTAACCACCATGAAAAAGAAAATAAAATTGATTCAACAATTTTATTTACTTTTTAATTAAACCCCATTAATTAACTTCTTCACCCGCACAAACGCAACTACGGTAAAGGTTCCCTTAATCGATTACCGGCGTTGCGAGTTCATCGGTGCCCTCTGAATTCGATTCCGAGAACCGGTTCAAAAGATAGAAAAACCCACTCATTCGTTCACTGAACGTACCCGAGCCAAACTTCGGAAATTTATTCCGGGCACACCGGGCCTCAGAATCAGGTGCCGTCAGATACCGCGTTCTTGTAAAATTCCAAAGAAAGTTAAGAAAAAAAAATTTCCTTGAATTTTACGGGTCTTTACATTACTCCCACCTCAGGGCTTTACGTCCCCGTAAAAATACATCAAAACTAGGGAAATAAATGAGGGTACTGAGCACGCATCTGATTCTCCCGCTCCCAAGTGCTCTCCTGGAGGTTCCTGTGCTGCCACCTGATGCGCACTAGAGGAATCGACCGTCCACGTAGGACCCACTCCTGTCGATCCTCGATCTCCACTGGGACCTCCGCAAAAGTCACCCCATCGTCAACGTCAATATCCTCATGGTCAATGATGTGCGTCGGGTCGTGCACGTATCTCCTCAGCTGAGATACGTGGAAGACGTCGTGCACTTGGTGCAACTGAGGTGGTAGAGCCAGACGATAAGCCACCTCGCCAATCCAGGTGAGGACCTGGAATGGTCTGATGAAGCGTGGAGATAACTTGCCGCCTCTGCCAAATCTCCGTAAACCACATCGTGGTGAGACACGCAAGAAGACATGGTTGCCATCCTCGAACTCTAGTGGCCTCCGCCTCCTGTAAGCATATGACTTCTGCCGGCTCTGAGCTGTCCTCATCCGCTCCTGGATGACCTGGACCTTCTCTGTCGTGGCCTGGACCATCTCCGGTCCCACAAGTGCTGACTCCCCAGGGTCTGTCCAGCACAAAGGAGATCTGCAAGGTCGGCCGTACAACACCTCATACGGTGCCATCCCGATGGTGGAGTGGTAGCTGTTGTTGTACGAAAACTCCACCAAGGGTAGGTGGTCCTCCCAGCTATGACCAAAGTCGAGGACACATGCGCGGAGCATGTCCTCGAGAGTCTGAATGGTCGTCTCCATCTGACCATCCGTCTGAGGGTGAAAGGCTGTGCTCAGATGTAGCTGTGTCCCGAACTCCTCCTGCAATCCCTTCCATAGCCGAGAAGTAAAACGAGCATCTCGATCGAAGATGATAGATGATGGCACACCGTGAAGCCTAACAATATCCTGAACGTAAAGTCGCCCCAACCTCTCCACTGAGCCCTTCTCTCTGATGGGTAAGAAGTGAGCTGACTTGGTGAGTCGGTCGACAATCACCCAGATAGAGTCATGACCTCTTGAAGTGCGTGGAAGTCCAGTCACGAAGTCCATATATATCCCATCCCAATTCCACTCCGGGACCTCCAAGGGCTGTACCAAGCTTGCTGGTACCTGATGCTCTGCCTTCACCTGCTGGCAGGTGAGGCATCGAGAAACAAACTCTGCCACAGCCTTCTTCATGCCCGGCCACCAGTGCTGTCGTCTGAGATCCTGGTACATCTTCGCCACTCTAGGATGTACCGTCAAAGGAGAAGTGTGAAACTCTCTCATTACCTCCTCCCATAAAGCGACTGGTACCATGGTACGTCCTCTGTAAAGGATGTCGTGCTCTACTCCAAAGGAGAAACCATCAGGTGCCTGTCCTGAGGATATCTGTGCACGCCGTGTCTCACAGTCAGCGTCCCCACGCTGTGCCTCTCTGACCTGCTGTAGTAGTGGAGGAGTTACTATGAGAGACTGAAGGAAGGCTGCTCCATCTCTATCCACAAAGGATATCTGCAAAGCAGCTAGCTGCTCTGTCGCCTCCTCAAGTAGTTGAATGCTCGTCCTCCTGCTGAGGGCATCGGCTACCACATTCCCCTTCCCAGGAGTATATACTATCTCAAAGTCATAGTCCTGGAGGAACTCAAGCCATCACCGCTGTCTCAGGTTCAGGTCCTTCTGAGAGAATATTTACCTGAGACTCTGATGGTCAGAAAAGACCGTAAAGTGCTCGCCCATCAGGTAGTGTCGCCATGTCTTCAGAGCAAAGACCATAGCTGCTAACTCTAGGTCATGGGTAGCGTAGTTCTGATCATGCGGCCTCAACTGACATGATCCATAGGTGATCACTACCCGATCCTACATCAGGACACAACCGAGTCCAGTCCCTAATGTATCGCAGTAGACTACGTACCCTACTCCCTCCTCAGCAAACCTCAAGATAGGTGCGCTGGTCAATCTATGTCTCAGCTCCTGGAAGCTCTGCTGACATCTGTCTGACCACACGAAGGGTTTCCCCTTCTTCGTAAAAGCTGAGAGTGGTGTTGCAACTCTGGAGAAGTCTGGCACAAGTCACCGGTAGTATCCAGCTAGTCCCAAGAAACTCCTCACCTCTGTCACGCTCCTGGGTGGCTCCCAAGCTAACACTGCCTCGATCTTCGCAGGATCCACTGCAACTCTCGCCTTAGAGATGATGTGTCCCAAGAAGTGGACCTCACGTATCCAGAATAGTAACTTCGAGATCTTACCATAAATCTGGTGCTCTCGGAGTGTGTCTAGTACAACCCGTAAGTGGTAGGCATGCTCCTCCTCAGTCGTCGAGTAAATCAAAATGACGTCGGTGAAGAGCACGACAAATCGATCGAGGTATGGCTGAAAGATCCTGTTCATGAGGTCCATGAACACTACTGGAGCATTGGTTACGCCGAATGGCATAACCAAGAACTCATAGTGGCCATACCGACATCTGAAGGCCGTCTTCTGCACGTCCTTGTCTCGAACTCTGAGCTGATGATAGCCTGACCTGAGGTCTATCTTCGAGAACCATCATGCTCCCTTGAGATGATCAAAGAGGTCATCAATTTTTGGTAGCGGATAATTGTTCCTCATTGTCACCTAGTTCAGGCGATGATAGTCGACACATAGTCGCAAGCTCCCGTCTGCCTTCTTGGTGAACGAAATCGGGGAAGCCCAGGGTGAAACACTGGGTCGGATAAACCCCTTGCCCTGCAAGTCCTCCAACTGTACCTGTAGCTCTCGAAGCTCAGCGGGGGCCATCTGATATTCTGGAGTCGATATCAGGGATGTCCCGGGGTACAGGTCAATATAAAAGTCTACCTCCCTGCGAGGAGGTAACCCTGGAACGTCGTCAAAAAAAAAAACATCCGCAAACTGATCCACCACTGCAGGAAAACCAGGACTCTGCACGTCAACTGCTTCTAGGATGAGGCTAGCCAACTGATGAGATGATATAAAGTAATCACAAAGAAAACTTTGAAACACACATGCAATCAATGTTTTCATGCATTAAGTCGGAAATAAGAAGTCAGGGTCCTAGTGTACGGATACGTCTGCCGCCGCACCAACACTGGACTCCCTGGAATGATAACCACACTCAATATAGTAAACACTATTGCTTCACATAGAAAAGATCAGAGTCCGCAGTAGAACCGAACTCCTTTGATACCAATTTTTCATGACCCGTCCTCGGGGCCCGTTCCATGACTACCCCAGGCCCGCCTTCCTTAGTACAGGGGCTGGCGACTAGTACCAAGGCTTAAATCCCAGTAAAAAGGGAAGGCATTGCCTTTGTAAAGTAAACAAGCACCACAGAGTAAGAAAGCGGAAAAAGTAAACACTAAGTAAAAACTGAGTACAACTGTAAGTGCGTAAAGTAAGTGGGCTAGTATACAAACCCAAACTGAAAGTAAAGTACAACTCGAAAGGGAAAACAACAACTGAAAATTAAAAGCCGCTACGCCGAGCTGTCCACTGGAAATCCCACCTGAAGGGTGGGTACAGATAGCTCCACTGCTCCTCGGGTCCCGCCGTCCGCTCCGAGTGCGTCCCGCCCAGTGGTCCACCTCCAGGTACCGTCCTACTCTGCAAGCCTCAACCACGATCAACGCTATCCGTCGTCTTCAACCAACACAACATAGTGTGTGCATAGCCCGTGCAGGGGTGAGTATAAGCCACTCAGTTGGGACCCCGATACCCCTGAAGGTCTCCCAAAATCCACAAAGGATAAACCACAATGGAAAGATACAATCACGAAGTAACAACCGACACTGCTTAGGTATATGACCATACATATACCTAATACATCAATTTCAATACGCTCCAACCTCTGAGCCCAAGTACAACCCAGTCCACAAAGGAAAGTATACGTATTCCACACAGGAAAGAAAACGTAATCCACATAGGATAACACAACACAATCCACACAGGAAAGTAATCAGGATTCAGCTCACACAGGTATACTTCTTCGAAGATGATAGAGATGATCACTGATCCATCTAAGTGGTCGGACCCACAAAGGATCGATAGGTACTAACCCCTGCAATGACCCACATAGGATCAGACCCACACAGGATCTGTAGGCGCTGGCTCACACAGAACCGCTGAGCGCTGACCCACACAGGATCGGATCCACACAGGATCGGTAGCACTGATCCACATAGGATCGCTGAGTGCTGTAGTCATCGTCGTCGAATCCACTGAGGATCTCTGCACAGTTGTCGTCATAGTCACAGTAGCAGTCGCAACCAGCTCTAGGGTTCTCGCACACAGCAAGCTCGTTCGGGAGGGTCTGCTCCATGAGCCGAGAGGCTGATACATCAACTGACACTTAGTCTAGAGTTGATGTATCCAAAAGTTCCGTATCGTCAACAGGAACTCAACGTCGCAGACGGCGCGTCAATCGGACGCCCGGTCTGAGAGTTATTGGCTTTTTCGTCCTAGGCGCCCGGTTGGTTTTTAAGGAAAAACCAACCCGACCGTACTCCACCTACGTCCAAAACTCGGGAAAAGTATGCCAAAAGATCCGTCTCACTTAGAGGAACTCAAAAAATTTGATGGCACGTCAATCGGACGTCCGTAGCTCAAGATATGAGCGTTTCCACTCCGAGGGCCCGGTTGGTTTCGTGTACGAACCAACCCGGCCGAACTCAAAGTATTCCGGAACCTTGAGTGCGATATACCGAAACGACCATATCGTTCTAAGGATCGTGTCGCCGCTGACGGCGCATCGATCGGAGGTCCGTAGCCCGAGATATGAGCAATTGAACCCAAACGGTCCGAAAACGGGGGTTTCGGGCCCGAACCGACCCGACCCGAGACCCCCCCGGTTTGCCCGAACCGGGTCGACCCGCCCCGGACCGGGTCGGCCCGGCCCGGCGCGGCCTGGCCGACCGGCCGGGCACCGGTTCAGCGAAGGGGGGGGGGGGCCTGCCCCCCTGTGTAACCGCCCCCCCCCCCCACCCCCCAAAAAAAATATGGGGGGCCGTTTGAACCGGCCGAGGGAATTTAATTCCCCCGGCCCCTCCCCTTTCCGGCTGGCCCAACCTGGCCGGCCGGCTCCTTCTCAACGGGACCGGCGGTGGCCGGTCCCCTTCCAGCTCCATCACCGGCGGCCCGGTCCGGCCGCCGGTCACCTTGCTCCGCCGCAGCCCGGAACCGGCCGTGGCCCTTGTCGTCCGGCACGGTGCGACGACACCGCGCCCCTTCACCGCGGCCCCGCTCCGGCTGCGACACCTTCGATTTCCTTCGACGCGGCACGACAGCGTCGATTTCTTAGACTTCTTTCCATGGCGCGGCGTGACGGCGTCGCGTAATACTTGCAGTGTGATTCCCGTGTGGTACGATGGCACCACGCCATTCCGTTCCATCCACAAAGAATCAAACATGAACATAAGAGGGGGTTCGGCCATGTTTGTGCGGTCCGGCCCCCTCTCGTTAAACAATATCATCTAGTCGAAAATCCAGGATAATTAATAAACTAGATTCATGATCGGAAATAATTAAATAAAATAATCCCCTACCTCGGTTCAGAAATGGTGCACTTCAATCGAGCCGCGGAAGACGAGCGTCGTGGAAGTCGGGCGTCGCTGGAAAAGGATGTCGACGTCGCGAAGCAAGGATTCGAAGTCGTTGACAGAGATTTCGTCGCTGGATGACCATCGCGGAAGAGACGACGCAGAAGAAGAACGTCGCATCGCGGATACGGCGTCGCAGAAGACGAACATCGATTCCGTTGTCGTCAAGGTGCGTCCGAAGAGAAAAGGTCGTTGGAAGAAGTCGCGTTCTTCGGCGGAGGTGTTCTTCGTTAAAGAATGGTGTTCTTCGCGTTCTTCGCCGAGGTTGAAGAAGAAGAAGAACACTTCCCCAATCCTCTCAAGGTTGCAAAATTCTAACCATAATAAAATAATACCAAGTCTTATTTTATTAACACAACCTAACCATTTGAATTTCAAGAGTTTCAAATTCTGTAACTCACTTAAATAATTATAACAAGTTGTCAAAAAATTAAAGAAAGTGAGTTAATGGGGAGTTAGGAATGTGAGGGGTTAAGAGGGGTTAGGGAGTTAGGGAAAAATTGAAAAGGTGGGGGGTTCGTGTGGGCCCCACCCTTTTAATTATCCTCACATGGGAAGTTGGGTGGATGTGGGCCCCACCACCAACTTCCCATGGGAGAAATTAACCACCTTGAAAAAGAAAATAAAATTGATTCAACAATTTTATTTACTTTTTAATTAAACCACATTAATTAACTTCTTCACCCTCACAAACACAACTACGATAAAGGTTCCCTTAAGCGATTACCGGCGTTGCGAGTTCATCGGTGCCCTCTGAATTCGATTCCGAGCACCGGTTCAAAAGATAGAAAAACCTGCTCGTTCGTTTACTGAACGTACCCGAGCCAAACTTCAGAAATTTATTCCGGGCACACCGGGCCTCGGAATCAGGTTCCGTCAGAAACTGCGTTCTTGTAAAATTCCAAATAAAATTAAGAAAAAAAATTTCCCTTGAATTTTACTGGTCTTTACACTTTTCATTTTGTACAAGTTATCTTAGCTGTTGAATGGTTATCCGAAATCATGAACCAATTAAAAAGACCTAAAATCATGGAGAAAGATATCCAAAATCACCCAAACATTATCCATATACACTATATAGATAAAATACATAAAAAGGGTTACATACTTGAATCCTAGGGGGCTACATACATGTTTTTTAGCAAGCCTTGGTGGACTGATATTACCAACAAGTTTCGTTCACATCACTAAAGGGAAATGCATATATACCTATGTTAGAATGGTATATTTAGGAAAATCAAGATATACTCAAGCATATTTTACTAGTTGGGATGAAATCCAGATGCACTGTCTCTTTTTGAGAGATTAAGGGCTATAAATTTTGGAATTCCCTCATGTTTTGGATAGCTTTAGGGATGTCTTCCCTAAAAATTTCTCTAGATTACCTCCTAAGAGGGAAGTCGAGTTAAACATTGAGCTCATTCCATGTACAAAAAAAGAGTCCATTCCACTCTATAGTATGGAACCTACCAATAACCAAGAAATAGAGAGGCATCTTGAAGACATAGAGGCTAAGGGGTTTTCAACCCAACACACCATAATGGGATTTACCAGTCCTTTTTCACAAGAAGAAGGATGGTACCCTTAAATTTTGAATAAATTACCCCTATTTATGTAGTTTTAGGTGATAAACTAATATAGTATTCCCTAGATAGATGACCTATTCTACAAAATGAGAGGATAAAATAGTTTCTCCATGATTGATTTGAGTTTGGGCTACCATAAGTTCAGTGTGAGTCCATAAGAAATAAAATATACAATGTTCTAGAGACGGTATGTTTTGTATGATTACACGGTTATGAATTTTGGTCTGATGAACGCACTAAATTTATTCATCACTCTGATGAATATGGGGTTCCACCAATATCTTGAATCCTTCGTGGTAGTCTTTATAGAAGACATCTTGGTGTATTTGTGCTCTTGAAATGACCACACCAATCCTCTTGATACCATTCTGAGAAAACTGAGAGAGAACCTACAGTATCAGAAGCATAGTAAAGCCCACATTTTGATCAGTAAGTTTCATTTCACTGTTCATATCATATTTGAGGAAGGTGTGTCATTTGATCCATATAAGGTGATCACTATGGTTTCATGGAAGCATCCCATTAATGGGTTTGATATATGTAGCTTCTGAGGTCTGTCTAGTTATTACAAGTGACTCATCCAGAACTTCTCATGCCTAGAAGCACTGATTAATGGATTGACCAAAGAGGGTGTTATGTTCTAAAAGATGTAATATTATGATATAAATTTTCAAGAGTTAAATGGAAGATTGACATCAGCTTCGATTCTGTTTCTACCTAAGCGTTAAAAAGTTAAACTATTTATTGTGACGTTATAGGAATTGGCCTAGGTACAGTTCAAATGCAAGGGGATCGAGTCATGAAATTTGTATGGTACCAGATGAGATATCATTAGTGTAACTATGATACACATAACCACAACTTAACATCCATTGTCCATCATCTGTTATGTTGGAGTCATTTCATGTTAGGTGATGCATATATTGTTTATACAGACTATAAATGTCTCTAATACATCTCCACATAGAGAGAATTGAATAAGAGGTTGCACATGGGGGTTGAATACCTAAAATCATTTGATTTTTAGATTACTGAAATACCTAGGAAAAGTAATTTTGTAGCTAATGCCTTGAGCTGGAATAGTCAAACACAAGTTTTCATGGAGGAAAATAGTGAGTGGAAGATGACAGCTATATTCTCTAATATGCAACTAGAGGTTCTATAAAAGCACGAGCAACCATTTTTTTAGCTCTAACTATGAAGTAATTTTTTTTGGAATGGGAAAGGATGAGGTAGTTATCATATTTATATTGAATTGTTCCCTAAGAGAGCATCACAATAGAGAACCCACCTTCTAGATGGATTGTTGATGTCAATGAGACCCTACTTTTCCACAACTGTGTATGAGTTCCTTTAGGAATATAGGAAGAGATGATGAGGGAATCATACTCCACTGTGTGGATGTTTCATACTAGTTTTTACAATATGAAAATACATATGCATCTTCATTATTGGTGGTCGTTTATGAAGATGTAGACTGTAGGATTTATCACTCGGTGCTCCACCTATGAGTAGATGAGGGCAAAGCACTACCATCCAACATCACTTTTAAATCCCCTACCAATTATTGAGTGGAAATGGAGTTATGACACCATGGATTTTATGAAATGATTTTCTGGATCACTTTAAGGAAATAATGAAATATGGGTGGTTTTCAACAAGATGTCCAAGGTAAGACACGTCCAACTATTTTGAGAGACCTTATCTAATGATGATTTATGAAACCTATACATTTGGGAGATAGTGTGACTTCATTTTTTTCCCCATTCTATCATATCAGAAGGATATGTACATCTTACATCAAAATTATATCAAGGGATAAAGATGGAACATGGTTCATAGGTTCTCATGAGTAATACATAACACCCTTAGACTGATGGGTAATATGACTGGACAATACGAGCACTAGAGGATATGCTACTGGACTACATCCTTTATTTTGGTTGTTCCTGGTAGAATCATATTCCTCTAGTAGAGTTTTCTTACAACAAAAGTTTATAGGAAATAATTAAGATGGCTCTGTAAGAGGCCCTCTATGGTAGACCATTCCATTAAACTTTTTGTTTGATAGAGTTCAGTGAGGCAACCATACATGTTCCCTGTTTTGTTCACGAGACTTTAGATCTTGTTCAGATGATTCAGAAACATATTCCTATAGATCATTTTAGTAATAAATCTTATATAAATCATCATCACATACCTATTAAACTAATATTAGATAGCAGTTCATTCAATGTGTATCACCCATGTTGGGTCACAGATGAATTGAAGATAAGGAAAGTTATCAACGAGTTATGTAGAGCCTTTTGAGATAGTGGAGTGAGTCAGGTTGGTGTCCTATTGGTTACTATTACCTTATAGGTACCATTGTATACACTATATCTTCCACGTAAATTAGATTTGAAAGTATCATCTAGGACCATTGCATTCATTTGACCCTAAGGATATCAATATTTAGGCCTATGCATCCATCATGGAAAATATGAAATGTATAATTAATTACAAAATGAATTCTATCTAAGGTAGGTAAGTTCCGCTGGTCTAAGTGCTATAATAGTTTAGATTTATACAGGATAAGACCAAGGTGTGAGTTGCATATGTACAAGAATAGAGGAAGGAACTCATTTCAGATGATCTTCTACTTCCCTTATAAGGGAATCTCAGGGATGATTTTCCAAAAGGATGATAGTTTGTAACATCCCATCTTTTCATAAAGGTAAAAACCATTAATTTTTTGTTTTATTTCTTTAAACTACCCTATTTATGATGAATAATCAAGGATAGGATTTAGTGATTGTTTATAGGGCTCATTTAGTGCCCAGAACCATGAAAAAGGTTGAACATACTAGGCTTCATGGCCTGTCTACTAGATTATGACCCTATGAGCATGGTTGTGTGAGTGTTTTAGGTTTTGTGATTTTTTAATTTTTCTTGTTTTTGGCATGTCTAGTTATACCAATTGAAAAAACCATGAATGGTTCCCCTTATTAGTAAGGAATGGAGCATGATTGGTGAAATGTTTTCTAACTGTGTGACCAAACCATGCATAGTGGGGGTTTGAGATGAATTTCCAATTATACCCCTCTTATGTGTTTTAATTTTCTTACTTTTTATTTTTCCTCTTCTCCTATAGCAGCTTTCTCCTCCTCCCATTGAAACCTTCTTATCCTCTTCTAGTTTGGAATTCATGTAGTCCCTCTATCAAATATTTTATTTTTCCTCTTTCAGATCATATAGAGAGATAGAGGTATGATCATTGATCCTCTATAATCCCTTTAAAGTTCTTTATCCCATCCATTTCACTATTTTAGTGCAAGATCATTACCACATTTTTAGGGAATTTGTTAGTATCATTGGTTTCTTCCAATATTGTTTGAGTAAAATTTTGATAATGGATGAGGGATGATCTATGAGGATGAGGTATGTCTTCATTGCATTTTCCCATCATTTCTATGTGTTTCATAAATTGTTTAGCTATGATGAGAGTCAAGAATTCCCCATTTCTCTACTAAATTGACAAATTAATGTAAAATAGACATATCACCTACCTTTTTGTGACCCAAGCAAGTGGATAATGAACCACATGGGTTGGTAGACTTATGATACACCAACTAAATGGGATGATCTACTCCTATAATGATAATGTCACCCTTTTTACTTGGCTTGATGAGATTTCCAAATGCATCTTAATAAATAGTAAATACCTTGATCTTTTAGGTGGATGAATTAAATGTTAAACAATGAGTTATACCCTTTGTACCATTCCATTTTGAGATGGTAGAATTCAAATAATTGGCTATATGAATAATGAAATATGTCATATAACATGAATGGAAGTTCCCAATTACGTGCCACGACTAATAAAACAAATATGATCTCACTAATACCATTAAAAAAAATTAGAATTTTTATTTTTTTATTAGATATTAAATTCTGGTTTAATTATTTCACCTTATTTTTTAGGGTGACTCATGGTGTTTTGAATTAAGGTCCTCCTGGACGGACACTTGTACCTACTATAATAATTTTAAATGTCTAGTAGAGATACCTGGAATGAAAGTTGTTGTTCTTGGGGTAGGTTCTTCGTGAATTATTTAAATTTATCTCTAGATGAGTTAACAAAGTTCCATAGGGGGGACCCCATGGATATGATCTAAGGAACAACTGGTTGAGCCACACCTCGAGAGATAATAGGACCCCTATTTGCGATATAAGGCATGGAGTCATAGGCTAGTAGTTGACCATTTCCCCCATGAATGGAGTGATACATTGGAATTTATCCTCAAGTTACCTTGTAAGGGCTCCATGGCATTGGTTATGTGATGATACCCTTAAGAGATACATCCTAAGTATTCTCATATTGTCAATGATGGGAATTGGTTGTCTTGTTATAGATTAAAAAGAGGTTTTCAAATGATATTAAAATGAATAATAAAGGTTTTAATCTAATAAATGATCCATGGTATTAAGAATATGAGACATGTCCTCCAAGACCATGCACAAGCTAGAAGACCATTCATCATTTGGAATATTATATATCTTACCTTACCCTTGTAGTTTCTCTCAGTTAAGACTCATTTACTAAGGCTAAAAGAGATAGATTGGAAGGTTTCCCAAGTGGATCCTAGTACAATGTATTTATTTATTTATTTTTACTTTCATTTAATTTAATATGTCACACTGTTAAATTTATATCACACACAATGGATTAGCCTAGAAACTATGAATGTTGACCTACTGATATTATATACCACACCCTACCTTGGATCCTATGTTTCCTAAGTAGTATTTATGAATAATTTTATTTAAAATATGATGAAATAATGTTTGAATTCATGATTTAAATTTCTTGGATAGAGTAGGAGAAGAGGATAATTCCCATTCTCAAGACTCTTGCAGTAACAATTTTTGACCGTTTTTCATTTTCATTGAATGTTGTATATTAATCTATCCCCTACCATAGGTTTATTCATTTATACATAGAAAAATATAATTATATCATCATCAGGTGTTCTGTTTAGTAATTCATCTTCCACACATGTTTTTTAATCTGGTATTATTATGATTTTGGTTTTAGCTGCTATCTAGATGTTGTCATTGTTTATGTTGTTTATGTTATATATATTCTATTTTTATCTACTCTGATAAATGTGGTCATAGTCTGCCAACAGACTTACCCTAGGCCCTCACAGCTAGTTGGTAGCTTATGGATTTCGAGGAGACATGCTTGAGGTATTGTGGCTCACCACCTTAGGGAATGTTTTAATGGAATATAGGGTGGGATGAAACATCTTTCATCCATAATTATAAAATGTATGTGAAATATAATTAAAAATTAAATGCATACAAAGTAACTTGTTAACCATATTCAATTTATCTCAATAACCACAAGTAAGCATTTACCCGCTTCAGCCAATGTCAATATATCTCAGAATATATTACAAAAAATTTATATATGGAATACAATACATGTCATCATATTTATATTTTTAGGGCTGATGACCCACCGATTAATTTCGAGGTGTCACCCTATGAATATCATATTTGGTTAACCCTCAGCATCCAAATCCAACATGACACCCAACCCCTTGTTCCATCTAATACCACCTATATCACATATTTAGAATGTACCAAAATCCTATCCGAATGGCCATAAAGGCTTCCTAGGTCCTATGGACCTCCATTCAAATAGTAATCATTGACTTAATAGCCCGATGTCCCAAGTCAAGATGTTATCCATCCTCCCATACGTAATAAATATCTATCGGTTCAATAGATAGAAATTTGAAGGCCCAATGATATCCATACTCCCATAATCCCAGACCATCAGTCTTATGTGTAACTGAAATCCTCAAACCTCAACAATTTTTTTCATAAATATATCTCGGTGGTCCATCACTAGACACCATTGATTTCCTCAATGATATGATCCTCCATAATTGGTGGTCAAAATCATCCCCTATTCTTAAATCTCTATGGAGGACACCACCAACATTAAGTGGTAAACACCACCTCAACTGAGCCCCATATGTGTGCAGAAAACACTAACAGTGCATCAAACAACAATAGTTAGCATAAATTGCTAATATTACTAAGTCAAATCATTTTTCACCTCATGCCCCTATGACGAGATCATCCAATTCTTAATGGTCAACATCATATCATGTCTCATGGGCCACGCCCTCAACTCGATGACCTCATCACCTCAATCCAAGAGAACCATGTCTCCTTCAACTGGTGATCAACGTCACACCATCTATCTATGGACACTCCCTTTGTTTAATGACCATGTTACCACAGTCTGAGTGATTGACATCACATCAAAATTATGGTCAATGCCCGTCACATTCCTGTTGAAATATAACAATCATGATAAAATTTAATTAATTAATATAAAAATATATCCAACCTAACATTATTAGTTAGTAAAATATAGTTACCTAGATTAGAATATATAAATGGACTAGGGAATTTCCAATGATATCCTCTAACCTTAGTTAAACCTTAAAAATATAAGAATTAATTTATTTAGGCTATCACCTAGTAAACCAAATGTGATAATCGAATAATGATCCACATAATATCTACAAAATTAAAAAATAAATCTAGGAACCACCTACCAATATGTGTGGGTTCTTTATAAATGAATTTCAGCCTCTAAATTGGGTAGAATGATAAAAATTGGGATTAAAAAAAAATTCTAGAAAATAGGGAAAAATAAATCACATGGATTTAGAAGAAATTATAGTGAGAAAAAAATTAAAAGAATGTGGATTTAAGCCCTTACTGTTATTATTCTAATGATAAAGATGTATATTTAATCGAAGTATGATTAGAGGAGGAGGCTCGAAGCGTAAGAGAGAAGAAATGGGAGCTCTATGACTATTCAAGTAGAGGAACATGGATGGGAGAAGAAAACATATAAGGGGATTCTTATAGAATAAGTATAAAATGGAAAAGTTACACTTTTTAAAGAGGAACATGGTTATGTATCGTGGTTTGGATAACCAAGAACTAACCATGAACACTAAAATTCAAAATATTCACAACATTAAATTAGGTTTTATAGCATGGATGCATGGTTTGGACAAAACATGCACAAAACATATCCACCTTCAACCTATGTGGCACTAAGTGTATGGGATTGGGCACATATATTTACAAACAATGTTCCACATGAAAACCCTCAAAAAAGACATACTGAAACCCCACATGGTTTCCCCTTGGAGGACACACGGTTAAATCTAATTGTGTGCCTCTATCAGCACCTCATAGAGATGGATTCTTGGGGACATGTGCTTCCAAAACACATCAAAATTCCATGGTACATTACTAGATATAAAACCCATCTAAAAAAATTTCATTAGGGTATTAAATCTCTTAGAATTAAGTTCTGAATACAAGAGTTCATGTTGGTCGGACCTCCAATAGAAAAATTAAAAAGGGTTGAGTAAATTCAATTACACTAAAAACATTGGATATTATAATAAATGTCTTATATAAATATATAACTTTCATAATGACAATCCTAGGATTTTGGAGATGGGAAATGAAATACTTCGCTTTGTGTGGTGGTATCCCACATACATGCATGAATGATTCTTTTGTTTCCTATTTAATATAGAATGAAATATATAAAGTTAATGAATTATATATAATAAAAACTAACTAAATGGGAGGTAATTATTTTATTATATCATCCTGGTTAGTATTAAATCAATGAATGTATAAGATGAAATAAATTAAAAATTCTTAGTCAAGAGAAAGGCCTATTATTTGGATAACCTACATTATCTTACACCATAATCCTTCCAAGGTTAGTATTTTGATAAAAAAAAATCTTGATCATGGGGTGAAATTTTGGAAATTGATTTTTGAACATATTAGTGTATACATAAGACTCTCTATGTATTTAGAAGAGTTTAGATCTAGATTCCATTTATAAGTGTGAGAGAGGATACACATGGAATTTTTCAAAATATCAAAATATATTAATGAATTAAAAAAATAAAATGGCCATAAAAGACTCATATTAGAATATGATAAGGGAATTTTAAAAATAAAACAAACCGATGAGGTTTAATAATGTGTTTTGTGTTATCTTAAGGAATTATTCCTTTATTTTTTAACCATTTTAACCTATTTTACCATTAACCCAAGTGATACTTATTTTCCATGGTTAATATCATTATTGAAAAATATATTTTTTAATTATAATATAATATTAATTAAGATAATTATAAATATGGAATAAATTATATCAAATTCATTATTTATAAGTAGAATAAATTAATTTTTAATTAAACCCATAAATTGAGATGATAAATGGTTTTCTAGGAAAATACCATTTTACGTATAATTTATTTTACACCAAATACAAGATAATTATGATCCTATTGATACTAATTAAATTATTTACTATTAAAATGAATGAATGAAATTTAAAAACCAATAAAAAACCAAATGATAGTTTTTAAATACTTGAAAAAAATCATACAAATTGGTATTTTACATTATTCATTTAAAAAAAATTTCTTTTCAAAAATTGAAAAAAATTACTTTATGATAGTATTGAAATGACGATTTAAAAAAATTATATTCATTTCCTCAAATAAGATTTAAAAAAAATTTAAAATTTTGATTTTAACCATATTATTATTTAATTCTATGTGAATTTATATATTATTTCTCTAGGAATAAAATCATTAAATAATTGAATCTTGGTTGTTACATCTACAATATGGTATCTCTAATATTTTTTTTGATATTGATATTACCATTATTGTAATAGTTTTTATCTCAATTTCAACCAGTGAGATATTATTCATATGAACTACTTGTTTCTTTTTTTGGTGTATATATTTTTCATGGATTGTATTTATCGTAATTATCCATTCAATACATGTTATTTAAAAGCATATCCTATGTTTTACCATTTATTGGTTTTCATTTTGAATGATAAAGAAGTGTATAGGGTTCCTCATGAATTATTTTCTTCAGTCACTATGATTGTTTTTTTACTATGGTTTTCTTCTATTATTCGATGATGGTATAGTTATCAATCTCTTTAGAAAAAAAAACAATTTTAATTAAAATATTTACCTTGATTAATTTATTTATCATATTTATATCTTTATTGAGATGAATTAAAATCCTCATTAATGAAAATTTCCCCTCCATGACCATAATTCCATTTCATTATATTGTTATATTTATTTATGTAGAAACCCAGTTATGTGATATACTAGGAATCCATCATATTTCCCTACTAGTTTTTTTTAAAAACTGTTACTCTTTTCTTGAAATGGGTTTGAAAAAAGGCATTTCAAAATATTAAAAATGTGTTTCATCTTTCATAATAAAATATTTTACCTTCCACCCATCATCTCCATTTGATAAAATTTATATCTTTTTAATAATTTATTTTTAATGATTCATTTCAAAAGTAACTATTTTTAAAAAATATTTCTTCACCTTTTCTATAATAAAATTGGAATGTGATTCATATCTTATTCTTTTATGGAAATTTTATTTATTTAAAACTCATTTACATTATCTATAGGATTTTAATTTTTAATGTATTGACTTTATTTACATAGAAGTTAATTTTCAGGAATGTCCTCTTAAATATATTAATCAAATAATATTTTTGGGTATCATCTATTCATATTATTGAGTTCAATTTTAGTGATACCACCTTGAAATGTTGTAAAACACATGTTCTCATTGGGTTCTTCATAATGTGTCATATGAAAACCATTTTATTTTCATGAGTTTTTTTTTGATATTCTAAATTATTGATATCTTACTTAATGCTTATGTATTCTATGTGTGGACATGCTTGGACTTGTTCAGAATGTAAATAATTGAAATTCATAGATGTTTTTAAAACCAAAATGGTCGACATGATTTGATTTTTTTCATAACATAATGGGTGGAAATAGTTATATATTTTCACAATATGAATCTTTTATCCACAAATGTTGCTTCTATAATTACATTCTATTTAATTATACAAAAACATTCTTTATTATATGTTATATTCATGATGATTATAATCTACAACCATGTTTATTATCTAATACTATAATAACATTATATATGTTTGTTTATTTAATATTACAAGTCCTTTTATCATGACATATGGATAATTCATGATATTACATGGTAATTTTAATAAGATATTTCTCTCCTAATCATGTTTTCTCATAATCATATAATCTATCCCTTATGGACATGGTGATAATTTGTTCACCATACTGACTATTTGAAAACACCCTTTATTATGTTTCCATTTCCAAGGTTATGAAAATGAGTGTAAAATATGATATTTCTATTAGGTATTATATTGTGGTTTTATTATAGAGATCTATTTTCATGTTTTGTAAAACATGATTCCTATTTTAAAATTCTTCAAAGATATTGAGCCAATAAATCAGGGGATTGTGTGGATTATTGTGATATGTAATCATTAATTTATGGAGATGACATGTAATAAATATATTTTTTCTTGGGTAACTTTATTATTCTTGTTTTCAACATGTCCTCCTATCATATTATTGTGTTTGTTGAACTACTAGTGTGGGTTTTTTATAATTCACATTGACTTGGTACCTAAGGTATATGGAATCCTCCCATGATCCTCATCTATTTATATTTTAATGTTTCACATCAGTGGTTCTTTATCAAGGTATGTGTTTCAATGTTTTTAGGTTTTGGTATAATTTCATGAAATATTGAGTTTTTAAAAAAACATTGTCATGAAAATAATTTATGTTTTGTATATAGGTGTTATTGGAGGGTTTTCTCCAAAAATAGGTTAGTTTATCCAAAAGTATTTTCAATATTAATTATTTTCACATGGAATATTCAGTGGATTTAAAAGATTTGTTAATGGGGATTCTAACTTAATTATAATTTATTATGTGTTTTGAGTTTTTGTGTTATTTTTATTGGATATAAATATTTATAATGTTTATATAATTATTTATTAATGTTTTTCCTTTCTCTTCTTCCTATTTATTATATTTTATGATTTCAATTTACTTTCTAGAATATGTGTTTTAAAAATATGTATTATGAAGGAATTTTAAAGTGAAATTCAATAGATTGTTAAAATTACCCTTTGGTACCATGAAAAAATGTTTTGTAGGAAATATTAGTTTGAAGTGGGTTTTTAGATATGTTTTGGAAATAATAATTCTATCTTTGAACATATGGCTTTCTTAGAACATTGATTAAACAAGATGTGCCATTATGTTATGATAAAATGGTTTGATATTTTTTTACATATATGTATATATATAGTAATGATTGGTGATTTTGTTATGTGTATTTTTATAGAAATTTCATAAGGGGATTTCATGAGGGGGGGTGAGGGTGATTTAACCACTTACATTATGGTGATCAAAGGTGCCTTGAAGAGGGATTTGGAGATCTTTACTGACTAGTCATGATGAGACTCACTCAATCCCAATTGTGTGGGTTATGTAACAACCCTGGGTGAATGACAAATATGAGGCTAGATGAGGCTGGTTGTTTTCTTATAGATGAGGAATACATCGATAAGATAATATATGGTTCTAGTAGAGTACATCTAGAATGGTATCACATGGTGTATATGGATTTCCCATGACAACCTATTCCTTCAATAATTTCAAACACTATAATAATTATTTAATATTTCTTCTTATTACATACATCCATTTTAAAAAAATTTATATTTTTATCTTCTAAATAGTTTTATTTTTCTCGCAATATTTTTTTATTGTTTTATTTGGTACCTTTTTATTCATGCTATATTAATCACCTTATGTTTCAATACCATGATTTTTGGACTATATATAGGTAGTTTTAAGAGGGTGAATTTATAAATAATTCTTTGAAAATGTTTTTAAAAGAAATTTTTTAAATTTCTATACAGAATTTTTGATCATTTTAATGAATGTCTAAAAATGGTTTGTGATATGATTTTTAAAACCGTAAAACTATATTTTTAGTGTAATTCATGCTAGTTTTTCTGGAAATAAATTAAAATTATTTACCTCAAAATTTTTATTGAAATCCTATTATTTTGTTTATGATCAGACCCAAATTATTCAAATCACTTTTTCTTGACCCGATTTGGTTCGGTTGTTCTAAGTTAGGTTGGATGAGGCGATCCAATTAATGAACATCTTATTTATTTATTATAATGTAGTTGTTATGATGTTGAGGATATATGGTGACATTGGGGAAACATAGAGATGTTATTATGTTATTTTTGTCTATTTTTGTAATAAATAATTTGTAATAACCTATTATTTTAAATATAATGACTGTTTTTATAGCGTACATGATACACAATATTGAGTTTAAAAAACAACAAAATGTTATTATTTAAAAATAGTTTTCATGTTTGAGGGAATGAATAAAATTAACTAAATTATGAAAAATATAATATTCATACAAATATCTACTTTATTAATTAATTAATATTAAATAATAACTTGATTTTTAGTAAAGTAAATTTATTATTAAAAAATACATTTTCCACACAAATGTGATTTATTGATTTTTATGAGTAAATTTTATAATTTATTTTCTAATTTTATAAAATGTATTCGAATAAATTACTTTTATATTTTAAATTTTTTATTAAAAATTACCTTAAGATGTAATTTTTTATTTTTTAGAAGACTTGTTTTTCAATGAATAGTTAAAATATTATTTTCATTAATAATTGTATTTTTTTGTTATGTATTTACAAAATAAAATTATATTTTAGAATAGTTTTAAAATTAAATTTATTTATTATTAGATAAGAAAATCCAACTATTTTTTTTATAAAAGTATTTTATATTTGAAGTTATTATAAAATATTTTTTTTTAAAATGTCATTTGATGAAATACCATTTTCATCACATTTTTTCGATTTGATTTTAAAATTATTTGTGAAAATTTTGTGTTTTGAATATTAAAAAATGGATTCAAAATTTTTAATTAGAATGTATTAATTTTTTAAATATTTCTATTTTATATTTTATATTAAATGAATAGTAATATTAGTAATTTTTTTTACCTTAGGTAAGGGTTAATCGTGTAATTTAGGGTTAAAAATAAAAGTATAAAGACTATAAAATAAACAAAAAACTTGATTAAATTTTATTAGAGGAGTTAAACTCATCAATAATCTTCCAATATTTGGTTATATGTCCTTTTTTCCATTATGGTATTATTTTGACCCTTATAATATTTTATATAATGAAAAGTCAAAAAATGGCATACTCTCTTTCCTAATAACTATAATATTGTTAATATAGGTAAAACCCAAAAATATGGTATGTTATAAGTATTATTTAGAAATATAAAAATATTTATTTTCATCATGGGAATTTCTTTGTTATTATTTCTGAAGAAATAATTAATGTAAAAGCTTAAATAATGCTGACGTATTAATTATATAATTAATGGGGAAATAAAATTAATGATATGAAAAATATTAAAAGCATTATAAGTTGAGATAATTATAATGATAAAAAAAGTATATATTACACAGAAATTTTAGGGATGTATTAGAATTTTGTTTTAAATTTTACTTTTTTTTATACTGTTCTTAAAGTCAATTAAAATTATAGTTCTACAAATTGACATTATTAATACATAATAATGAATAATATATTATTAGTTTATATAAATTTCATAAAAAATATTAGAACCATCCAAGTGATTAGTATATTCTTTATAATATTAACCATGGTTTATTTATGGTATGTTTTTCTAGTTATAGGAACAATCACGAACCTCGATCAGAAAAAAAACCACTAATGTCACGGTAAGTTTGAAAGTGGTTAATGAGGGGTTAAAACCAACAATAATGGAAAAAAGAGTAAAAACAAGTCAATTTTATAAGAGGATTTAGACCAATAATTATCCTATACTCTAAATAAATATGTTTTGATCCATTCATAAATAAAATAGTTTATATTAATTCAGTATTTTGAGATATTTCAACAGTTCTCCTCCCCTATCATATAAATGTAAATCTCTCATTTTCTTTAATTCATACTCCAAAAAACATTTGAATCAGTAAATATCTCCCCATTTATATTATAAACATTCTTACAGACATTATTGATCCCTTATTTTTTGAATAATACCAATCATAGAGGTCATATGATGTTAATAATAAAATATTTTCCAAAGTAGATGTATAGTTTTTTGCAACATGTTTTAGTTTTCTTTCATCTTCAAATTCATTCAAATATTATTCAACCATGATAAAATAAAAAATATAAAAAATATACTTTTTTGTAATTATGTTAATGGAATACCATATATCCTTCTCTTACATCCTTCAAATTTAAAAGGAATATGTCATTTTTGTGTATGACGAACTATAGATTCATGAACCGATGTAATTCATTTTTCCAAACTATCTCAAATGAGTGGTTATAATGATTGAAATAATTTTTATATATTATATTCATGAAATATTTAATATTATGAAGAAGATAATATATATTTTAATTTCATACATTTCCATTCATTGAAAAATGATAATTTCGTTATTTGGTACATGTCGATTTCCACCTCTATAAATCAACATGATTTGTTTTTCATCACAATATCACATGGAAGACAATAAAAATATTTTGAAATATGTAATATTATATTTATGATTTTATGATATTTATTTTATGCTACAATAATACTTAAAATCATTCATTAATGATAATTGAAAAACAGAAACATTACAAATGGGATAGTGACCTTTTTTTACCATTGTCAACCTACAGAAGTCATTTTGGACTTATAAACCGATTATCACCAAATTATTTTTCCCTAAAATAATTATTTATGCAATTTTTATAACATGGTAACAAGTGAGATAAATTTAATAATAAAATTTAAATATTTTCTTAAGAAATTGAATAATTAACCTTAGTTTATTATTCAGGAAGATAAATAATGTCAATGATGAGTCATGCTCAAGGAAAGGGACTTTATTTAAAAATCAATCTTATGATGTTACCCTTAACACTATATTTTTTCATATATATCCATATTTTTTAAATTACTTTATGGAAATATTTATATTCATATTAGTGAATTAGAAAGGATAATATAAGATTCCTTTTTTACATTCCTTCAATGGTTTTCAGAAGGAATATTTTATAGAATGTTTTAATGAACTTTATAAAAAGATAAATAAAATGTAATATTTTAACATATAAGGAGAAAACCACCTTTTCCAATTCTGAAATAGTTTTCTCATTTTCAGATTCATTTATAATATTTCTTGTTCCATTCAATGAAAAAAACTAATTCATTATGTTTTAGTTATTTTTTAAAAATATTTAAAAATTGAATGTATATATCAATATCTAAAAATGATTTATTATGGGTACCAATACTATTTTTATAATGTATGATTTTATGTATTCGTTCATGGTTCTTTATAATTGTTTATAAGGAAAGGTGGATACATTATAAACCGAATGTGGGTGAAACATTTGTAAATAACTATCTCATTGGGTAATTGGATAGAGTTGTATGATTTGGCTTATCCAAATAGATTATAAGAATATTTTATGATGGTTATTCCTTGTATAACTGTAATGGTTATATCAAGTGTGACTATGATGGTTACTCCAAGTATAATTTTGATGACTATTATATGTGTAAGTAATAATGATATTAAAATTATAACTCATGTTACCTATATTATTTCCCTATTATTTTTATGGGTTTTAATGTAAGTACTGTTATTTTAGAATGTAAAGGAAAGTGTATTCTCATTTGTAAGGTAGAAAATTATAACCATTTCAATTGTAGTTATTTTTAGTATTTCATGATTTCAAAGAAACCTTATGAGTTTTATTTTTTTCATTTATTATTAATTATGAATTTATTTATGAACAAATATGGTCTGGTAAGCAATTTTATTGGGTAATAAAATGTATATATTAAACCCAAGGATTATTTTGAGACAATATTTTTTATAACTATCCATGTACTAATAGTTTATTTCATTATTTTTATGTCCCTTACTATTATTTTTCTGCTCATCCCATGTTTACAAATATTTTTCTTACGTATTTTGGTTGGGTAAGGGAAAATAAGAAGAGAAGTTGAATGCTGGGAATTTTTTTAATAAAAAAATCAATGGTTTATTTTATTGTTGTTATATTTTGGTGAAAATAGATAGTGATCAGAATTGCCCACTTTATAAAAAAAAATTTGTTATGTAACAGTTATGACCTAATTATCTAAAACAAAAATACAAAAAAATATTTGGTAATGAAATATAATAAATTATAGGCTACAAAAACATGATTATATGGTGTTTATGGATAGTTCCATATGGTTGGTATTAGAACAAGGATTAGATAACTTTAGAGGATATGATGTCATTCGAGAAAACATTAACAGTCCTCTATAACCATAATGGTTAGTAATTTAGGGATAATCAATGTTATTTTGGATAAATTGAAAGAGTTTTAGATAACATGAATAAGTATATATTAATATGGAATATATTTATTTTATTGATATGTTTACACTAACGATTTTGGTTTTAGAAAACTGCTAGATCCAATAGGAACCAAAGATATAGTGGATGTGAAGGAAAATATTGTGGTTTTCAAAATGACAAATTGGATGCAATGGGATATCCAATTAGAACTATTTTGTTTATTCTTAAACTGATATCAATAGTAATGATTAACCTCTTGACTATTGGTGATTTTTTAATGCATCGAATATGAGAGAAATGAAGCCTCATTGATGTTCAGGTGATAATGATCATAAAGGTAAATATATTAAATGACATATTTGTCAATAATTTGAATTTATAACTCAAGAAAAATCTAGGAAAATAATGGAAAAATTAATTATATGTGTTAAAAGTGTATATGAAGTAATACTCTACCAATGAAAAAAGAAAAATTCATTCAACTCCTTAAAGGAGAAAGAATGTTTTCGCAATTTATCAATTGAATGTTTTAAATGTATGGGAAATGGTCATTATTAAAATTTATTTCTGATGGGTAATATTCAAAAAATGGGATCAGAAAGGCCATATACATATATATTTATTTATAAATACCTAATTCAATTATATTTTAAGACAAGGAAACTGAAAATTACATATGAGAGGTATGGATTTTTTATTTTCTTATGTTTTGACATTATTGAATCATAGGACAAGGTTTATATTTTTGTTTATAGGAAATATTAATTAAGGAATCATATTTAAATTCATGGTTTATAGATTATGAATATTTATTAATTATAAATATCTATACATATAATGGATTCATGATTTATGGTGTATTTAAGGATGGACGTATGTTTAAAAGAATTAATACTATTTTAATGATGGCAATAGATTGCATGAATTTTATTTACTTTTGATAAATGTTTAAGGTATATGTAAAACATATGTTTATATTGTTAAAATATATTTCTTGAAGAATTCCCTTCTCATTTTCTAGAAATAAGTATAAATATAAGTATAAAAATTAGGGTTATATGATCTTTTTTTTGAGGTAATTATGGGTTATTTCATTTTTGGGATTCAAAATAAAAGTTATGTGAAAAACTCTGAGGTTAAATTTTTTTAGTGTTGAATATATTATTGTTATTTTTTTGGATATTTATCGTATTGATGGGAATTTTATAATGAATATATTTACATAGTTTTTGAAAATAGACAACCCATATGATTAGTTAAATCCTATTGGATCTGGAGAGACAATGAGATTTGAAACCACAATGTAAGTGTTATAATGGTGAATCACCTACCATAGACCTATGTGATTTCATGGTAATTATGACATTATTTTTATCTACAGAAAAAAAATTTATAGATAAATTTTATGTATATTTTAGTTACATATGTTTTATCATAGAGATAAAAAAAGAATTGAAAAAGTGATTTAGAAAATAGGTGATTGATATTTTTTTCTAAATATGATCACCTTTTTGGATTCTTATATGGTTTTGGTAAAAAAAATTATATGATTTAATTTGGGGATAATAGGATGAATTATATTTTGAATATATATATAATTTTCATTTGGATTTATGGTGATTCAAATCATTTATAGAATTTTTTTGACTATCATGGAGATTATATGATTAGAGAATATCTTTTGGCATATTATTCATTAAGAGTGATTGATTCTATTTAGAGATAAAAGTTGTAACACCCCGAAATTCCAAAGTAAGAACATTGTATTTGATAGAATTTATGAGATGCGACACCAAGTATGTAAGGGAATATAATATCCAGATACATAATAATATTTTAAATATTCAAAAAACATTATATATATTTTTGAAACACAAATTCATCTTTCAATACACGCAAGATTTACCTTCCTCAATACCTTGTGTTACACGCATGGCCGAGTTTCACAAAATAACAATGTATTATAAAAATATTATTATTTAATTTAACATGGTATAACCTAACTGTTATGTTAGTGGTTATGAGTAGCATCAATTAACATATTACAATTTATTATTTATATAAATATAAAATGAATTCATGGGTTATCAATTAATGAGAATCGAAAACAAGAACGAATTGGATATAAAAGTAATTATTATGATTTTCATGATTCCAAAAGAGTTTTGACTTAATAAAAATAATTAAAAATAATTACATAATTATTTTAATGAAACATATATGTTATATATTCAATATAATATTTTAGATATTAGTCCATTAGTTTTTATAAGTATTATATTAGAACAAATACTATTTTAAACAAAAAACCTATATTTTTATTGAAGCATTTTATTACCTTTTAATGGCAAAGAAATTTTAAATCTAAAATTTGAATAATTTAAAATTTTAATTTGATACAAGAAACATCATTTTTAATTCATAATTTCAAAATTATATTAGTTTTATTTTTTTATTTTTCTATGAAACGTGATTTTTGGACGAATAGTGAAAAATATTACATTTTAGTAAAAAATTGTCTTTACCTTTATATAATAATTATTTATAGATTATATATTAATTTATGAAAAGTGAAAATATATTAATTATGAATCTATAAATAAAATATATTTCATTTTAAGAAATTTATCTTTGAAATTGAATCTAAAATCTTAACAATCTTTTGAAAAGTTTTCTACTAAAACTAGTTAATTCGTTCATCTTTGAGATTATAATAAATTGTAATTTTCATGCTTCTGTCAATTTAATTTTGAAAATTGGAAATAATATATTGTACTCATGATGAAATTTTTAGTCTTATAATATAAACATAATCTTTGATAAAAAATATTAGGGAAAATGATTAATATTATTAGTAGTGATTAATGAAAAAATAAGCTTATTAAAAAACTAAATTGATGGCCTTAGGGCCCAAATGACGTAAAAACTTATCCAGAACACATTTTTGGCCATAGATTATAATTAACACTTCCATTATTGATATTTTATTATTATTTTTACTTCTATTAGTAAATATAATGTGTATAACTAACATGTAATATACAATTCCAAATGAGTCATTTTCCTTCCCTATAAAAGGCCACCACCTCTCCCACATGTTCACACATCTCAAGAAACATTGTCTCATCCAGAATCTTCCAAAGTAGTCTCCCAAAACCCCAAACCTCTACTTCTAAGCATACATTTGAGAAATTTTTATCCCATGGAATCCTTTTGTATAAACCAAAATAAGGTACCTGATTAAGAGGCAATGTCTTCAATCTAGTTCGTAAGTTTCATGTCCACTATAAAACCCAAATAATTTTCTCATTATATTAATACAAAACAAAACTAGTGTCATAAATATATTAGGATATTTTTATGTTAATATTTCTACCTGAACTTATACCAACAACCGTGTAATGTGGAATATACATATTGTTTCTCTGTACGACGATGTAATGCCTCACGAAATGAAAATTGTCCAATTTTCCTTTACCACCTATAATGTTGGCCATTATTAAGTACAATATATATATATATGGAATATAATATATTTAAAATATTATTATTATTCCGTAATTATCATTTTTTTCATTTCTTTATTTATTCTATCTTGTGTAAATATGATAATGTTGTTTTAGGACGCGTGGACTACCGCCCCCTCAAAGTGAGGTAAATCATTCATGCCATATACAAAATGTATAAAAGATGTTATTAATTAAAATATGTAAAATATAAAACATAGATAATATAATGGAATTATAATTCACATATTTATCATTTACTTTCATTCATTTAATATGACAAATAAATGAATGTACCATTCATGAATACATACAACCTACTATCTCCATGAACGGTGCCCTTCATTTCATATCTTAGAACTATATTGAAAATAAAAAATACATGTTTATTGGATATAAATGATTATTAAATCATGGTTTAATTTCTAGAAATTATGAAACTATAATATAATTAATAATAACAAAAAATATCATGTAAAAATATACCTGACAAAACTAGGAAATTAACACCTGAAATATTTCATATTAATAAAGGTTATTGTAAAAAGGGTAATAAGATTTTATAAGAGGATAATATATGATATAATATATATTAATATGCTTTTATTAAAAGTAATTAATATGTTTAATACTTTTATAAAGAAGGATAATGACCACACAACCCAAATATGTTTACAGTAAGAGATTATTGTCTTACATTTCTTTTCATAAGGCATAAACCACATAAAACACTTACTTATTTTGTTTAGTGTATCTAATAACCCATTTGTAAATTATATCGTGAATAATTTTTCTTCATGGTATAGAAAACTTACATTCATGGGGATTATGAATTAAATGTCACAATTGGTAAGAGACACATTGAAATTCTTAATAAAAAATTCCACAAGCATATTCTTAATGATTATTATTGCAATCTCACATAGTTTTTTTATTGGTAAACTTATTTTGAAATAGTTACTTTATTTTAATCATTTTTTATTGCAAATTTAATTGAATATACATATTCACATACAATGGATATTATTTTTTGTAGAACCATATTCCATTTTTCATACGGTGTTTACATTGATTGTTATTTGATTAATTGGGGAATAATTGATAAAATCCGCATTTCTAATTCAATAAAGTTATGTTATAAGGAATATTAGTAATTTTTTTATTAAATATGAGGATTTTTTTGGATTGGAAATTATGTTTGAATCTTGGAATTTATATATCTCCTTGAAGCATTGAAAGGTTCTCATCAAAAAATTAGTTGTCCAAATTAAACCCGATTTATCCATATTTTTAAACTGTCCTCTGAAAGGTATTGATGGTAACAGGTTTTAATGTGACTTAGACATGAAATATAATAGTTAATCATTTCCTTAAATTATATGCAATTATTATTCATTAATTATATTTTTCACCGACATATTTATAGATACATTTCATTCTCCATTTATTAATTATGATGACTTGTGTTTCAGTTTCATACCTTTCTATATTGATATTTCCTTATCTTGTTATTTTAATGGCATGCCTTATCAGTTATTTAACTTTCCAAGTTAATTTATACCTATTGATTCATAAGTTATTCCACATTACATACCCATAATGACCATTTGATCTGAACCATATTAATTTTCCCTTCCCTAGGCCATGAAGATGATATATTTGAATAAGCCTTCAATGATGCTATTTATTTTGTATTTTTTGTAAAAAGATTATAATTCCTATTTTCCAAGGAATTATGGGTATCATGTATGTAATCTATATTTTCATGACTGGTCAAATGAACTATCCCTTGGAATTTTATTCATTGTAACAATACCAATGTAATAAAAATAATGCACCAGCTCCGGGCTTCTAGGGTCGGGGAGTTACAGTTTGTATCATAGGATGTTTAATAATAACCAAGGAAGATAGATTTAAAAAAATTAGATTAATGAGTAAGAAACTAATATAGAAATTGAGGATAAGTATATTATAACATACAATAATTTTGTAAAGGTATATATTATGGGGGTACTTCTAGAAATATATCCCTTTCTAGATACTATAAGTGGACGTGCTTTAGGGACACATATACCTGGGAGTAACAACTCTGAAAGGGTCTTCTAGACATGAACTGGGGTAACTAGGTACATAGAAATGAGCCTTAATTCACACTTATTTTTACATTCATAGGGGATTCTATTAGGATAATTGTCATTTTATTTGTAAACCTTTATGAAGGAATTAAAGATCATCTATGAATATGTTTGTCAATTCATGTTAGGTATAATTCAATGTTTGGAGTTATAAAAAGTTCATAATTCTATGAGATAATGTATTATATCCCATATTATTTAAATGGAACCTTTAAAGAATAAGTTTATCAATAATCTTGGAAAATGTATATATTTCCCTACCGAGGAATCAATGAATCTAGTAGTAGAATTGAGAATTCTTGGGATTTATTAGGTAAGATTAATCAGGTCATAAAAAATAACCTTTCTAGAATAGAGAAATGTATTTTTTAAAGAGAGTCTCCTATGCTCGATTACATTATGAATCCAAATACCAAATATTTTAGTTTATTTACTAACTGAATTGTAGTTAAGTAATGGATTAAATCTCAGTATATGATATTTATAGCCGTGTAATGTAGTGAAAGGGAAAATGTTACACTTGCAAAATAATGTCTCCAAGGTGACGTTGATTAATGGTGGACATTGATACAAAATACTAGAGAGGATGAATAAATTGAACCGTAACACCCCAAGATTCCACGGTATGCTTCTCTTTTAATAATACAATAGTGTGTGTTGTACGCAACTGTGAGTTCCAACACACCACAACCAATCAAACTCGCTGTTATGAATAGTAATACCCACTTAATGAAATTTTATAAATTTTATCATACAAAATGGACTTCAATTTTGGATTCGGAATATCGAAATTAGCTTAGGTTGAATTTTTTGAAGTTTTCTGAAAACATTCAATTATTGATGAATAGTGAAAACACTAATTTATAGTATAAAACCAAATTTTTATATAAATATTTAATTACTTTATTTAAATTTATTATAGTTAAAAATAGATACATAATACCTATATATTTTTAATTTAATTCATTGGAGTCAATTTGTAATAATATTAGATATATAAAAGTTTATTGAACTCAGCACCTTTTACCCACCTCCTAAGAGCATTCAAAAATTTACATAAAACATAATTTTACCACTTTTGTGAGTTGAATTTCAAAAATCTGAGAGACACTGTTGATATGAGTAAGTAAAATTTGGTTTCATAAGATAAAAATAATTTATGGGGAATAATAACTTTTTACTTTTATTTACCACGATTAAAAGTAAATAGTGTAATTAAGAGTAAAAGTGATATTATTATTACCATAACACATGTCATAATTCTATTTGATAAGTATAATTCGACCAAAAACAACCTTAGGAATAAAATATGAACCTATTTGGTCCACTTGTATCAGATTAGGTCATTTCTTATTATTTTATTTAAAGAAGACGTAGAAGAGTTAAAATCAAAGTTAACTACTAAATCATTTTTAATATAGGGTTGTATATATGATAAATTTGACTATAAATATTAATTATAAAGCTAAAATTATTTCCTACATAATGGGTTTTTATTAATAATATTTAGACATTAAATAATTAAATTTATTTTTGACAAAATGATTATACATTAATTACCGTATTAATGAAAGATTAAAATAATTGACATTATGAATCTCAAAATAAATGTAATTTGAGACTTTTTATAAATTAAACTAATTTTATAGGTTAATATGACATGTTAGTGTTGGTTATATGATTTTTTTGAAGTAATAATGCTATTAGGAATTTAGAAATAACAAAATACCAAATAGTGTCAAAATTGATATAAAAGAGTTTTTAAAGCAAATATTATATTCTTAATTGATATTCTATTCCTAAAAATCCAAGGTTAAGACAAAGGTCTTAAATAATATTATATATGAAATTAATAAACTACATTAGGTTCTCTTAAAAGTTTACAGAAAGTTTATTAACTATATAATATAAAAATACAAAGGGACATGGTAAATGTCAAACTATTTAACTAAGAGTTAAATCTAAATGATAAAGTCAATATAATGACCCAAACCTGTCTAAAACATATTGGTTGAGTGTTTTTCGATCCATAATAACCTTATCCTTTAAATAATCCATTTTGGAGCAATTAGAACCCAAAATTATTATATTATAAAATAATATTTCTAGCTTTTCTTAAGGTGCCTATCCACCCATCTTATAAAAGGGAACTCCACCTTATCTCCAATTCACACATTAAAAGCCATTTGGATCTGCCTAAACCTACCAAAATACCCTCTAAACTATCCTCCCATCATCTTAGAGGACTTATTTTGTTTATAAATCCAACATTAAGATCTATTTTTCTCAAATCAAAAGAAATAACCTGAAGAAGAGGTAAACATTTCATCACCTCTTTCAAGTACCATTCTTCTTCCACTTCCTCTTTTTTGTTGTTTCCATTATAAAATTAAAAGTACACTATAATATATATACTGTGATGCTATTATAAATATGGTACAAACATACTCTATATTCTATCCGTCCTTTTAATGACATGTCACCATACGTGCATACGTATGACTTACCGTCTCAACGTCATGGTGTAATTGTTATTCAATACATTATAATTTGGATAAATATAATAATGATGTTTAATTGAAGTAAATAATAAATATAACATGATAATGAATCTGTATATGTGATATAACTTCCAATTATATATTATTTTAAAATCAAAAGAATGATATTTTCGCTCGTGCGTACGTACGGATTACTGTTTCCACAAACGCGAGGAGGTTAATTCCCCATCGTATCCATTCAAGAATAATTTTCATTAGATGATTTAAAATAGTTTTTAAAGACTTAATATCATTCTGAATATGAATAATATATATCATATATATAAAAAAATTACTTACGTAACAATGCATATAATTGAAAACGAATCAGTTAACACCCGAAACGATGAAAATACTAAGAAATTATTAACAAGGCAATGTTAAAAAATCATATATGATATATTATTAATTTATATGTTTTGAGTATAATTTAATAAAAATTAATTCACCATTATACAAGAGTTTTACCTACCCTTTACCAAGTAAAAGTACAAGGTAAGATTTAATTCTACAATCTATTTATTATTCAAGATTGTTGTTACGTAAGTATCTACTGGGAACTCATTATCATCCACATCCATGTTTATTAAAAATTTATTTCAAAACATTTTTACTAGATAAAGGGTTAAAGTTATTTATTACCTTATTCAACCTTATATGTTTTGAAAGGAATATTTCCGTCATTTTTTAAACAAGGTACTTTATGACCTTTTCGAAAAAATTAAGATAAGAATGTTTTTTTAATTTATACGGTGTGTGCGACTATTTTCTGCCATTGTAACATCGTCAAATCTTCCCTTAAAAGATTATAAGAATATTTTCTATATAAAAGTTTTCATTATAATTTTGTGACTCTAATATGATTTCAAAATAAAAAGAGATATTTCTCTAAAAAAGGTTTTTATTTCATCAATGTCAACATCATTTGATGGATTTCAAGGTTATTTGAAGTTGATTTATTATGATACAAAACATCTATATTTTATTGAAGGTTTTTTGATATGTTTGATTGTGGATGTGCTATTTTTATACCATTTATGGTTTATGGTTAAAGTATTGACATTTTTTATGCTAGTTTCAATACAAATGTTTATGTAATATTTCAACCTATTCATATGAGGACTGTATTGGACTTAGTAAGTGATGGGTGGAGCCCGCTATATCTCCTCGATGCATCGGTAGGTCTCACGAGACATATAGTTTTGGAATTGGCTGAGGACTTTCCAAATTTGATATATGGTTTTGGCCGAGGCCTAAATCATTTTTAGACATCATGGCTGAGGCCTTGAAAAAATGTTTCATAATATCCGAAATTATACATTCCATCATTATGAAAATAAAATTGATGGTTCATATGGTCATTTGATAAGTAGAATAGACATTATTATGTTTTATTATGGAAGTATTTACTCAGATCATATTCCCGGCATAAATGTATTCATGTTTATTATTGGTAAAGTGATGTGGTTTCAATTATTCAACATGCTTAATGTTTATATTATCTTTTGTTGTATCTATTACCCTTACTGAGCGTTTGAGCTCACCCATTTCTTATGTTTCATTTTCCCAGGATATGAAGAAGTTAGTTATGAGTGAATTTCTGGCATAATCTAGGATTCTTGAATTTTTCTAATGGAATAAATTCGTCTTGTATTCTTTTTCAAGTTGTAAAGTTGAACTTATGTATGAATATTGATTCCAATAATACTAAACTGATTGGTATTTCAAGACATGATTTCCTTGTGATCATGCCAATGTTATATAATAATGCACCAACTCTAGGTAACTATATTTGGGGTGTTACAGTTGGTATCAGAGAAAGTTTAGTACAAACCTTGGAAACTAGATTTAGATAAACTTTGATTGGAGCTCATTACCTTAAGATAGAATTTGAGGATTAGTATAGAATAAATTCTTATAATTTTGGTAATGTAGAGATTTTGAGAGTTTTCCAAGACATAAATCCATGTCTGGATACGAGCAGCTAGAGGTGGCTCTGGCACAGATGTACTAAAGGGTAAAACCCAAACACACTGCTTTTAGCTAGACTCGAACGAGAACTAGTGCATGACAATGGGCCTTACTACACTCTTGGTTATGACACTCCTAGGGGATATGCTTAGGATAATTATCATTTTCTTTAAAACCCATTATGAAGGGTTTATGAGTATATAATTCCTAAATGAAAACATTTTTTATGATTATGGATTATATCCATAAACTATTCAATTTATGTTAAGTGTTTTACAAGTTTGTATTTATGAATTGTGATTCATAAAATAATACAGTGTATGCCATTGTTCAGAAATGTCGCCTTGTGGAAGGAATGGAAACTGTATCAATACAAACACTCCATGTAGGTATTTACCTCTAGCTCAAGATAATTATAGTGGAGCTGGTGATACAACTGGTGCTAATCAGCTTATCACCATACTAGGACAACTCACAGAGGTTATGACTAATAACATTACATGTATGTAGAACCTTGATCCACAACGTGAAGGATCAATGTTAGACTGCTTCATGTGGAAACAAACACCAGCATGAAATGGGGGTACAAATCCATTAGTAGCTGAGAAATGGATAAATTCGTTAGAGAATATATTCCACATCGTGGGGAGTAGGGAAAGGGGAAAAGTTGTCATGGAAGTTTATCACCTCACTGAAGATGCTGATCTATGGTGGTCATTGATTCAAAACACAAATAATGGCGATGAAGTGTCAAATATGTAATGGAGGTAGTTTATTGAAACTTTCATAGAAAAATACTTTCCTCATGACCATTGAGTGGATATGGAAAGTAAATTTCTGAGTTTGAGGAAAAAGGAGGATGAGAATATCGCAATGTAAAAAATCTAACTTTACAAGGTTAGTGAGGCATACTTCAGATTATATACGTAACCCAATAAGTAAGATTGACTGTTTCTTTGATGGGTTAAAACCATTTCTCCATCGATCATTAGGATCAAAATCATTATTATCATATGAATATATTGCCTCATGTTCCATCAAGATAGAAAAGGAATTATATAAGTCTTAAGAATTTGATGAAAAGAAAGAGAAGAAGAGATCTGCTGAACACTCTAGGAAAGTAAATAAGAAAACAGGGAAGAAGGGAAGAATTGAATTTCCACCTCGTGATAATTGTGGAATGAAGAACCCTAGTACTTCTATAAAAGGAAAAGGAGTATGCTACAAATGTGGACTGCAAATACATCCTGCTGGTGATTGTGAAGGAATAAAAGACTCTACCAATGTTAAATTATACCATTGCTGGGAGATGGAACCTTATGAAAAATAATGTCCCAAGCGTCAGGGAAACATACCTCAGAAAAGGACAAGGGATCAATGCCAAGCTTATGTGATCACTACTACTGAGGTTGAAGCTCGAAAGACGTGGTGGTAAGTAATTTAATGGTTTCCTCTAGTTTAGCCAATACTTTATTTGATTCTGTATCATCACATTGTTTCATATCTTCCCAGTTTTCTAATAAAATTTGATAATTCCTATTTGATTTAACAAGGGAGTTGTCAGTCAGAATTCCTAAGGGAAGTATCATTGCTTCAAGTTTTTGTGAATCAATTCCCATTAGGGCATAAAAATTTACATTATCTGTTGATCCCATCATCATAACCATGATTGAATTTTATATAATCCTCGGTATGGATTTTCTTTCAGACCATTATGTAAAAATTTATTGTAATAAGAAGGAGGTTACTATTTTTGATGAAGATGATAAAGAACACCTTATCTTTAGAGAAGAACCACCACCACCTAATTCTTATTTAGATCCACCCTGAATAGATCAACTAAATTCAATGATTGGGGTGGAAGAAAATGAAACAACTGTGGGTGTGGAGAAGAATGTTAAAATATAGGATGTATCTATTGTTCCAGAGTATGTTGATGTATTTCTAGAGGATTTACCTGGACAATCTCTAGAATGAGAAATTCAGTTTTCCATTGATTTAATTCATGGTTCAAGGCCAATTTCAAATACCCCTTATAGAATGGCCACTGTGGAATTAGTGGAACTAAAGAAACAACTAGAGGAATTGAGTAATAATAGATTTATTCTCCCTAGTGTTCCTCCATTGAGAGCCCCTGTCCTTTTTGTTAAGAAGAAAGATGGATCTACGAGGTTGTGTATTGACTACAGGGAGATCAATGCTATAACAATAAAGAACACGTATAAACTACCTCGCATTGATGATTTATTCTACCAACTTCATAGAGCTCAATAATTTTCAAACATTGACCTTCAATCGGGATATCATCAGTTCTGTGTGAATAAGGAAGACATTCTGAAAATAGATATTAGAACCTAGTACGAGCATTAAGTGTTTATATTAATGCCTTTTGAATTGACTAATGCACCCACTATCTGCATGGATATAATGAATAGAGTTTTCAAGGAATATCTTGATGAATTTGTAGTGGTATTTATTGATGATGTCTTGGTATACTCCAAAAGCTACGAAGATCATGAAAATCACTTTCATATTATTTTGAAGACTTTGAGAAGACATGAATTATATGAGAAGTTTAGCATGTGTGAATTCTGGTTTCAAGAGATTTCATTTCTTGGCTACATTGTCTCCAAGGATGGAATCTTTGTTGATCCTTCCAAGACCAAGTAAATCCATGAGTGGCCAACACCGACAAGTATAATTGGGGTACGTAGTTTTATTGGTTTAGCAGGTTATTATCGATGTTTTGTCTAGAAATTTGCCTAGTTGGCTAACCCATTCACAATGTCTCAGACGAAAAGGGGTTATATTTGTTTTTAAAAAAGAGTGTGAAGAATGTTTTGAAGAATTGAAGAGAAGATTTGTCAATGCTCATATCTAGACTCTACCACCATGTAATGATGGGTTTGTTATTTATAGTGATGCATCGAAAAATGGACTTGATTGTGTCCTTATGCAGAATGATAGAGTTAATACCTATGTATCACGATAGCTAAAAATTCATGAGAAAAACTATCCTACTCACGATCATGTGTTAGTAGCTTTAATATTTTCTTTGAAGATTAGGAGACACTATATCTATAGTTAAAAATGTGAGATTTATACTGATCACAAGAGTTTGAACTATATTTTCTCAAAGAAAGAACCCAACATGAGGGAAATGAGATAGATTTAACTACTAAAGGATTATGATTGCACGATACACTACCACCCGGGGAAGGAAAATAAGGCGGCAGATGCTTTGAGAAAAAAGGATCAAGGGGTTTTGAACAAGATGAGAGTGGAAAAGGATCCTATATACATGGATATAGTAAAGGTAGGTATGGGAACCAACATGGAAGGTGAAATATCAATAATTTTTCAAGTGTTTCCCAAACCGTCATTATTAGAAAGGATAATGAGTTCTCAGACCAATGATGAAGAGTTTTAAAATAAGATTAAAGCTGTTAATTATGGGAGATTGAGTGACTTTGTGTATGAAGATGGAATTTTGAAATTTGGGAAGAAATTTTTTGTTCTGAATATACCTTATCTAAAAAGATAATTGTTGGATGATGCTCATAGCACCAATTTCACTATACACCTTGGGAGCACCAAAATTTATAGAGATTTGAAGGAACATTTTTGGATGGACAACATGAAGAGGGAGATTACTGATTTTGCGTCAAGGTGTATGGTTTTTCAACATGTTAAATCTAGAAGGCAATATCTTGGAGGAGTCTTTCAATCTTTTCCCATACCTATGTGGAAATGGGAAAATATTACGATTTAAATTGTCATGGGACTACTAAAGACTCCTAGAATGAATGATGCAATATTGGTCATTGTTGATCGTCTTACCAAGTCAGCACATTATCTTGATTTAAAAGACGATTTACCACTTGAACAATTAGTAAGGCTGTATATTAATGATGTTTTAAGACTTTATGGAGTACCATTATCTATTTTTTCAGATCTTGATCCGCATTTTACATTAATATTTCAGAAAACTAATCAGAAAACCCTGGATAATGAACTTAGTTTGAGCACTGACTACCACCCCCAAACTGATGGAAAATCAGAACAGACTATTCAAACCTTTGAAGACAAGTTGAGATCATGGTCACTTGACATTCATAGTATGTGGTATCAATATTTACCTCTGGTAGAAATTTCCTATAACAATAGCTTCCATTCAAGTATTTAGATGGCACCATATGAAGCATTATATCAAAAGAGATATCACACACCAACCTATTTGGATAATTTTGGTGGAAGAAAACATTTAGGCCCAGAACTTGTGGAGAAAATGATGGAAAAGGTGAAGGTAATCCAAACCCACAACAAAGCTGATCAATGTAGGAAAAAGAGATATGCCGATAACTGAAGGAATGATTTGGAATTTTAGGTAGGAGACCATGTTTACTTGAAGGTATATCCATGGAAGGGTGTTATACATTTCGGTAAAAAGGGAAAATTATGTCCCAGGTAAATCAAACCTTTCAAAATTATAGAACGAATTGGGTTTATAGCTTACCGGTTGGAAATGCCTCCATGTCTCTCCAAAGTTTATGATATGTTCAACGTATCATTGTTGAGAAAATACATGCCTCACCCAATGCATGTACTCACTTATTAGGAATTAGAGCTGGATCCTGATCTGTCTTATTTTGAAGAGCCTATCAAGGTTCTCGATACAAGAGAACAAGTGCTGAGAAACCGGACAACCATCATGATAAAAGTTCTATGGAGAAACCATAAGATGGAAGAGGAAATTTAGGAACCTGAGGAACTTATGATGAAGAACCACCTGGGTCTTTTTAAACAGTAATACTCTTGAAATTTCAAGGGCTAAATTATTTGAAGGAGGGGAGAATGTAACACCACAAACTTCCACAATATGCTTCTCTTTGAATATTACAATTGCATGTTTTATACGCAACATTGAGTTCTTACACACCACAACCAATCAAACTAGCCGTTATGAATAGTAATACACAATTTTTGAAATTTTATAAATTTTATCTTTCAAAATGGACTTCATTTTTGGATTCGGAATGTCAAAATTTTCAAGGGTGAATTTTTGGAATTTTTCAGAAAACTTTCAATTTTTGATGAATGGTGAAAAATACTAAGTTATAGTTTAAAACCTAATTTTTATTTAAACAATTAATAATTTTATTTAAAATTATTTTAGGTCCAAATAGATACATAATACCTATATATTTTCAATGTAATTAATTTGAATCATTTTGTAACAATATTTGATATATAAAATTTTATTGAACTTTTCACCCTCATATACCCACCTCCTAGGAGAATTTGAAAATTTAAATAAAACAAAATTTCCCCGCTTCAGTGAGTTGAATTTAAAAAATCCGAGAGACACGGTTGATATCAGTAAGTAAAATTTGGTTCAATAAGATGAAAATATCTTTTGGTGACTAGTAACTTTTTACTTTTATTTTCCACGGTTAAAAGTAAATAGGTTAATTAAGGGTAAAAATGATATTATTATTATCCTAACACATGTGATAATTCTATTAGATAAATATAATTCGACAAAATAAAACCTTAGGAATAAAATATGAGCCTCATTGGCCCACTTGGATTAGATTAGGACATTTATTATTATTTTATATAAAGAATAGTTGAAAGAGTTAAAATCGAAGTTAAAACCAAAAACATTTTTAATATAGGTTTATACATAAAATAAATTCGACTATAAAAATTAATTAAAAATATAAAATTATTTAATACCTAATGTTATTTTATTAATAATTTTTATACATTATATATGTAAATTTATTCATGACACAATGATGATACAATAATTATAGTATTAAGGAATGATTAAAATAATTTACATTATAAATATCCAAATAAATGTAATTTGAGACATTTTATAAGTTCCACTAATTTTATTGGTTAATATGACATGTTGGGCTTGGTTAGATGAATTCCATTCGAAGTAATAATTCTGTTATTAATTAAGAAAAAACAAAATACCAAATAGTGTCAAAATTGACATAAAATAGTTTTTAAAATAGATATTATATTATTAATTGATATTCTAATCCTAAAAATATAAGGTTCATCCAAAGGTATTAAATAATATTATATATGTCATTAATGAACCACTATAGTTTCTCTTCAATGTTTATAGTAAGTTTATTAACCATATAATATAAAAATACAAAGACACATGGTAAATGTCAAACTATTTAACTAATTGTTAAAACTAAAAGATAAAGTTAATATAGTGACCGAAACCAGTCTAAAACCTATTGGTTCGGTGGTTTTCGACCAATCCCCACCTTATCTTCTAAATAATCTTTTTTGGATCCATTATAAACCGAAAATTATTTTATTATAAAATAATATATATAACTTTTCCTAAGGCACCCCTCACCCCTCTTATAAAATGGAACTCCCCCTTCTCTCTAATTCACACATTAAAGTCATTGGGCTCAGCCAAACCTGGCCCAAATGCCCTCTCACCTATCCTCCCTTCTTCCTTGATGCCTTCCTTTATTCAGAAAGCCAATCTAAGAATCCATTTTGGTCAAATAAGAAGGAATAACTTGAAGAAGAGGAAAATATTTTATATCCTCTTTCAAGTTCTATTCTTCTTACACTTCCTCTTTCTTTGTTGTTTCCATTATAAAATGATAACTACAGTATCTTCTATATACTGTGATGTTATTATAATTATCGTACAACCATATTCATTATTCTATCCATCCTTTGAATGACATGTCACGATACGTGTGTACGTACATCTTATCGTCTCCATGTCGTGGTGTAATTTTTATTCAATAAATTATTATTTGGATGGGTTTAATAATGATGTGTAATTAATGTAAATAATAAATATAAAATGATAATTATTATTTATATATGATATAACATCCAATTATATATTATTTTTATATCAAAAGATAGATCTTTTCACTAATGCATACATACAGATTACCATCTCCACGAACGTGATAAGGTTCATTCCCCATCATATCGATTCAAGAGAAATTTTCATTAGATGATTAAAAATAATGTTTAAAGACTCAATATCATTCTGAATATGAATAAGATAAAACCTATCCATAAAAAAATTACTAACGTAACAATGTATATAAAGGAAAACGAATCTGTTAACACCCAAAACGACAGTAATACTAAGATAATATTAACAAAGCAATGTTAAAAGATCATATATGATATCACATTAATGAATATTATTATATTATAATTTAATAAAAATTATTTCACCATTATATAGGAGGTTAACTACCCTCAACCAAGGAAGAGTACTTGGTAAGGGTTAATTCTACAATCTCTTTATTATCCGAGGTTGTATATACGTAAGTATCTACTGGGACCTCTTTATCATCCACATCCATGTTTCTTAAAAATGAATTTCAAAACATTTTTTATTAGATAAAGGGTTAAAGTAATTTAGAACCATATTTAACCTTATATGTTTTGAAAGGAATCTTTCCATCGTTTTCCAAACTAGGTACATTATGACCTTTTCGAGAAAATTAAGATACGAAAGTTTTTTTAACTTATATGGTGGGTGAAGCTATTTTCTGCCGTTATAACATCGTCAAAGCATCCCTTACAAGCTTATATGAATATTTTCAAAATATATGTTTTCTTTAGAATTATGTGACTCTTAAATTATTTAAAAATAGAAATAGATATTAATTTAAAAATGGTTTATAATTCATCTATGTCAACATCATATGATGGATTTTAATATTAATTGAAGTTGATTTATTATGATACAAAATATCGATATTGTATTGAAGGTTTGGTGATATCTTTGACTATGGATGTGATATTTTTATACCATTCATGGTTTATGGTTAATGTATTGACATTTCTTATGCTAGTTTTAATATGAATGTTTATGATATATTTCAACCTTTTCATATGAGGAATGTATTGAACTTAGTAAGTGATGGGTGGAGCCCGCAATAGATCCTTGATGGGTCAGTAGTTCTCATGAGACAACTAGACGTGGAATTGGCCGAGGCCTTTACCAATTTGATATTTGGTGTTGGCCAAGGCCTAAATCATTTGTAGAGGTCTTGGCCGAGGCCTTGACAAACTATTTTAGAATATCCGACATTATACATTACCTCATTATGAAAATAATATTGATTGTTCATATGAACATTCGACTAGTAGATTACCCATGATTATGTTTTATTATGGAATTATTTACTCAGATCATATTCCTTCTATAAAAGTATTTGTGTTTTTTATTGGTAAAGGCATGCAGTTTCAATTAATCACCATGCATAATATTTATGTTATCATCCACTATATTGCTTACCCTTACTGAGTGTTTGAGCTCACCTATTTCTTATGTTTCATTCTCCCAATATTTGAAGATGTTAGTTATGAGTGACTTTCCAGAATAATCTAGGATTATTGGATTTTTCTAATGGAGTAAATTCATGTTGAATTTCTTTTAAAGTTGTAATGTTGAACATATGTATGAATATTGTTTCCAATAATACAAAACTAATCGGACTATCAAGATATGATTTTTTTTGTGATCATGCCAATGTTATGTAATAATGCACTGACTTTTGGTAACTATGGTCGGGGAATTACAAGAACTCATATAATAGAGATAATTTAAGGATGAAGTCTCTGATAAATACAGTTCTCATGATCAGTGAATTGTGATGAAGAAAATGTTTCATAGATTAATTAAAAATGGAAAAGTGAGTGTTGTGTATTATGAATCTACCTTTACAAGGTTAGCTAGGTATTATATATATTATATATAAAAAATAGAGTTAAATATAAAAAAAATATTTGAGGTTTTTAAGACACATATTCGAAGGGAATTGGTTTCTCATAATTTTCCATCTTACAAAGAGACTGTTTTCTGTTTCATCAAAACTGAAAAATAATTATCTAGAGACTATGAATTAAAGGGAAACTAAGAAACGAATAAGTCTTTTGAACACCATGAAATAAGGAATTATTCAAAGAAAATAATGGGAAAGAACTATTTTTCATCTTGTGAAAAATGAGGAAAGAATAACCTGGGTAAATTCTTGAATGGATTAAGAGGTCTAGAGAAAAGGGTCACCATGAAAAATAATTCAAGGGGAAAAGCCAATAAATGATGTTCTGTTCTTCAAATTCAAGAATATCAGACACTATCTAAACAAATGACCCAAGTGTCAGTGGAATGTTCCTCTAAAAAATATAATGGATTAAGGTCAATAATATTTTATTGACACAACCAATGTGGAATGATTAGTGTACATCTGTATTGGTATCTAATGAATATGTTGTAAAATTATATTATTTCTGTTATTCCCATATTTTAATGTGTAAAATATATATGGATTTTACTATATTAAATTTCATTAAGTATTTGATAACATATATTGAATGGTACTAATAAACGTTATTCATTTTAAAGTTAAACATATATTAAAACACCAGATTGAGGGAAATACAAAACTGAATATTTTCTTGAGGTTAAGATACTGATGAAGAAATGATTAATTTGGATAAGTGCTGAATACCTTAGAATTGATTAATGACTTTACAACTAGTGGTCTATTGTATTGTTTATAGAGTTTACAACACTTCTATATTAAATAAATATATCCATAAACCTTTGAATTAATTAACGAATATGGAATAATTCATATTTTCAATAAGGTTTTATGTAATTAAATTTATTACCATATTTCAAAAGCATAAATGATGAATTCATTCACATATTTGGATTTTGAAACATTAATTCTTCTTTATGTTGAATAAAGGATAATGATATTTTAATTTTGAAAATTCGGTGAAATTATTTCCAATATATTGGATAAAAATATTATGGAAAAGTTAACCATTTATGAAATGGTTTGAGATGAACTTTTGATTTGGATGTAATGATTATTGTATTACTTCACCATATGACGCATCATGTTCTAAAATATGTAGTAGAAAACGTTCACAGAATAATCAATGTAAAATATTATGTTTATAGTAACATATATTTAATTATATTCTTAGAGAATGAAATAATTCATTAATTATAAATAGAGGGGTTTGAAATAAATTTATTCCTATTATAATCTGTTTTTGATGATATCTATGTCCTTTATTAATCCCTATTGAATATGGTTTGTCGTGTAAAAATTTTAGATGAATTTTTTTTATTACTCTCAATCAAAACATGATTGTTATATTTTTATTCTATATCCATTTTTCCATTTCTCACCAATGTTCTCTAACTAGGAAATCCGGATACATGACCATAATACATTCCTTTCTCTTTTATTAAGAATATGTGTTATCAAACTTATTTATGTTGTGTGTTTTTAATATATAGTTTATATTCAACCCTTATCTTACTAATATCACATTTAAATTATAAGGATTCAATTTAATTAAGGTGGTGGGAATGTAATAGCCCGAAATTCTAAAGTAATAACATTGAATTTGATAATGTGTATGACATGTGACACAAAGAATGTAAGAGAATATAATATCTAGATACTTTATAAAATTTTTAATTTTAAAAATATATTTTATATATGAATGAAACACTGATTTATCTATATTTACACACAGGAGAGAGCTTCCTTGATCCCTTGTGTTATATTTAAGACCGAGTCTCACCAAATAAAATTGTATTATTAAAATATTATTATTTAATATAATATAATATATCCTAGATTATTTACTAGATTTTATTAATAGTATTAACTAAATTATGAATATATATTTTTATATAAATATAAAATGAATTAATGGGTTACCAATTAATGAGAAACAAAAATACAAAACCAATTAGATATAAGAAGAAATATTATTTTTTATATACTTCTAAATAATTTTTCTCTCAATAAACCTAATTAATAATATTTTATTAATTATTTTAATGAAATATATATTTTATATATTCAATAAAATATTTTTAATATGAATCCATTAGTTTATATATACATAATATAATAACAAGCTCTATTTTACCCAAAAAAACGTATATTCTAATTAACACATTTGTACCGCCTTTTAATGTAGAATCAATTTTAAATATGAAATTTGACAAAGTTATAAATTTAATTTGATAAAATAAACATCAAATTTTTATTAAAAAATTTAAAATTATCATAGGGGGAATTTTTGGTTTTCCTCTAAGATACTTCATTTTTTCAACGATAGTGAAAAATACTGCATTTCAGTTGAAAAATGATTTTTCATTTAAATAATTTTTAATGAAGGATTTTATTTTAAAAATTGTTTTAATGTAGCATTAGATAAATTATTAATATGTTAATATAATATATTTCATTATAATCAATTTACCATTTACATTAAATTTAAAATCATATCACTATTTTGAACATTTTTCTACTAAACTTGGTTAATTCGTTAGTCTACGAGATTATAATTAATGTTAATTTTCCCAAATATGTAAATTTAATTTTAAAAAATGGGAATAAACCATTATAATCAAGATTTTATTTATATTATAATAAGAAAAAATTACATTTTACCAAAATGATTAGTGAAAGTGATTAATATTAAATATAGTGATTTACGAAAAATTTAGCTAAATAAAGGTCTAACCACTTGAACATAAGGGCCCAAATGACCAATCCACTTTTCAACACATAGTGTATTGAAATATCTCATCCATAAACCTTCCATTATTTAGTTTTTATTAGTTATTGTGAGTTTTTTATAGGTATGAACATATGAATACCTATATTGTTTAAAAAATTCCAAGTGAGTTATTTTCCTTCACTATAGAAAACTACCACCTCTCCCACTTCTTCAATGATCTCATGCCATGTTGTCACATAAAATATATACTCATGTAGTCTCCAAAAATACCTACCTTATACCTAAAATCATACATTTGGGATGAAATCATTTCATTGAATCATTTTTGTATAAACCAAAAGAAGTTACTAGATTAAGAGGTAGCATTTTCTCTCTAGTTTCTTTGTTTCACTTTCATTAACCAATCCCTAAAATCAAAATTTTATTTTCATAAAGAAAAAGGTATAATAAATATACCAGGATGTTTTTATGTAAATAATTATACCAAAAATTTCACACACTTCCATCCAATGGGTAACAAATGTACTCTTTCTTTGTACGATGAACTACTACCTCACAAAATGATGACTGTTCAATTTTATATTACCTCCTCTCATGGTGGACATTATGATGAAAACTATATTTACATATGATATTCAGGATTTTTATAATATCTTTTATGTTCTATAATTTTTATTTTTAATATACCTTTATCCTTTCCATCTTGTGCAAATGTGACAATTTTGTTTGAGGTAGTGTGAACAACCACTCCCTCAAAGCTATGTCACTCATTTATGCCATATATAGAATATATAACGGATGTTCATAATAAAAATATTTAAAATATATAACATAGATATTATACTGGAATTATAATATAAATATTTATCATTTACTTTTCATTCATTTAATATGACCAAGAAATGAATGAAGCGTCCATGCGTACATATGATCTACCGTCTCTATGAATGGTGAACTTCATTTCTTATCTCCAAACTATATAAGAAATTATAAATATGTATGTATCTAAATCCCCATGTATATATTATATCATAAATCATTTTTATTAATGTTATGAAAGACATTCTTTCATTTGGATTATGAATTAAAATTTTTAAAGTATTATGGGATAAATTGGGATGTTTAATGACTAATTTCCAAAAACATATTCTTAATGATTATATTTATAATTAAAATTACATTTATTATTGTTAAACTTATCTGGAATAAATCACTTGATTATAATAATTTATCATTGTAAATTTACTTGAACATTTGTATTATCATATAATGGATATTAGTATTTCCTAAACTATATACCTTTTTTCATATGATGTTTATAGTGACTTTTATATAATTAATTGGGGAATTATTGATTAAGTATATATTTCTAATTTAATATTGTTATATAATAAAAATATTATTTATTTTTATTATTCAATGTGATGAATGTTTTGTACTAGAAATGACAGGTGGAGATGGAACATTATATAGATCCTCGATGCATCGATAAATTCTAATGAGGAAAATTAGTTAGCCAAATGAAACGGGTTTCTATCCATAATTTTGAATCGTATTTTGAAAGTTCTTCATGAAAATAGGATTTCACGTGCCTTATACATGATTTCCAATAACAAATAATTTCACTCATTTTGATTCAGTTATTATTCATCCATGATATTTTCATCAATATATCTATGGATACGTTTCATTCATAGTTTATTGATTTAGATGTCATGATTTTTAGTTTCTTACCTTTTCATATTGATATTTCTTTATCTAGTTATATAAATGGCATGTGTTATCAGTTATTTACCCTTTCATATGAATATATTCACATTGATTCATTATTATTTATGCTTTACTTACAATTATTGAGCATTAGAGCTCAACCTTATTATGTTTCACTTCCCAACATCACAGAGAAGAATTTCTTGAATATGCATGCAAGGACACAACTTTTTTATGTATAAATCTTATAAATTTTGTTTCATAATGAATTATGGTTATCATTTATGTAATGTAGATTTCCTAGACTGCTAAAATAAGTGGTCCTTCAAGATGTGATTCCTTACAATAATTACAACGTAACAAAATAATGCACTGACTCCTGGCTTCTGAGTTGGGGTGTTACAAATGTAATAAGTATATTTGATGAATATTTTATAAAATCCATGTACTGTTTTTTCTTCAATATAAGTCGGGAATGTTTTGAAGAATATTTAGGATAGTTATTTATGGAATTTATTAGTTCAAACAATGTCTGTTACTATTTTTTTCGGATTAATGATTTATTTGTTTCTATGAAGGTTTATTCATTTTTGTAATTATTATATCTTTTCATAACCATTTTTACTGGTTAATACTTTAATATAGCATAAATATATTGTGATCCTTTTTTATAATTATCTGATCTATTAAAATCTGAACATAGTTCTTCACGGATGAAAAATTTAGCTTAAATACTATTTGTTTGGAGAAAATGAATATATTTTGGTGGAAATTTATTAATGGAAGAAATTTTACTTTAATTTAGTATATTTATTTATATTATTAGTATAAGTGATAAAAAAATTCTTTAAATATAGGAAACGGGTGTTGAGTCAAAAAACATTATATGTTTAATTTTCATATTGAGAAACCAATGGAGATATAACCCATCACATATTTTTTTATGATTGCTAACATTCCATTGAGCACGTTCTATATCACAATTTATCATCCCTTATGGGTTGGTTTTTCTTCGATATATAAGTTTTCTCTTCCCCCAATGATTCCTTATTTTTTAAACCAAGTTATATGTTATTCTAAAAGACCATCGTACTTCCATGTTCACTGTTTTCAAGTGGATTTTGTAGTAACCCTTTTTGTAATGTGGATTATCAACAAAATTATTTTGGTAATTCAAGCCATGGTCACAAAACCCAAGTAAAAATATTGATGTTTAAATCTATTAATTGGGGTAGGGGTGAGATTTTAATAATTGGTATTTTAAAAAGAATTATTGTGGTTGATAGTGTCTAGACATTCAAAATCCTACATAAATTAAAAAAAATTTATTATTATTTTAATGAAAATTCTATAAACTAGTCCTTAAATTGGAAGGAAAGGATATTTTTTTAAAAATTATTAAATATATCATGGTCTTACTCATTTTAAATTTATTAAATAAATCTTTTAAAATAATCACTTTATTTTTATTAAAATCATTTTTATCAAAAATAAATTTTCTTCTTCAATGGGGCTTCTTTCTTAATATGACAGAATAATATAATAATTATTTGAAAATTTTAGAAAAAATATTTGAAAAATGAATTTTGGTTTTGAATTCAACACGTCAAAATTATCTTAGGCATAATTTTTTAGAATTTTTAAAAATATTTATTTGTCATTTAATAGTGGAAATTATATTTTTAATAGAAATATTATTTTATTTTTATGTATTTTAAAAAATACAATTATGGTGACACACCTATTTATTTTATAAAACATCAATTAAATGGTACAAAATTTAAAAATACATAGGATCTTTTGAGGTTTATTGTCTTGTAAATTTGAACAACCTACATGAAAAACATTAAAAAATATAAAAATTATCCTATTAAACCTATAATAATTCTTCATAGGTTCATCTTATGTTTCTTTTAATATATTCCACATCTTAGGGACACACATCAAAGAATGGGGTTTGCATAATTCCAGTCAATGGAACAGATAAAGGAGATAATTGACATGTGACCAAGAGGTATATAAATAAGGCATGATATTTTGAACATGAGACACATTATAATATAAATAAATTTAATCCTAACATAGAAATTTTTCTAAAACATAGAAAGGATACATTCATAGGCATATCACCACACATTATCATTAGGGTGTCATAAAAAATTACCAAGTTTATTCATCAAGTAATTATAGACTCTGTCATCTCTTGAGGTTAATTATTCACCCAATTCATTGGAGCACAGTAAGGGTGCACCATTCATAAGTCATAATTCTTGTCAGCCACATTTTTTATAATTAATAAACTATAGAACATAAAGAACACATATCAGATGAAAACAGTGAGTAAATAAGTGATTAAATTCTTGAACATTACATAATTTTTATCCCATGAAACGGGAATGCGTATTTCATATATTTAAATAAAACAATCAAGATTTTTTACATATTGTTGAGTTATATTGGGTAGTGAATAGGTTCGGGTATTCAAAAGATAATATTATTTCATGGAAAGAGAAAATTTCATGAAATTATTTTGAATGCATGTCAGTAAAAAACATAAAATATAGAAAATTAATAATGAGATATAATGGATGAATCACATTGATAAAACACCATTTGTGATATAATGGGAAAATCATAAGTTATTGAAAATAATGATTCATTAACATAACAAATGTATGAAGAAATTTGGCACCTAAATGAAAATGAAGAAGAAAATAATTCCCTTACATTGAATATATTATTCTTAAAAATTGAGGAGAGACCCTTAAGGATTTTTCATATCCTTTAGGGATTATTTTTGAGTAAAAATTAAAAGGGATAGATGGATTATTAATTTGAAGTGGAGTGTAGTGGGGAATGTATGATATTTTAAAATGATGAAGGAAAGGTTTTAATGAAATAAATATTGGTTATTTTTTCAAGCTAACCACTTTTGGGTGAAATCAATTAAATCCAATTTTTGGACCATATTAAAGGCCATCCATATCCTATTTTAACCTTCGAGCTAGCCTAATTAATATGCACAATGTAAAAAAATAAATTTTATTTCATGAATCCAATTTTTGATTAAAAATGTAAAGTATAAATTTGTAAATTAAAATTAAAATTTATAAGATTATTTTTATTCTTAATAATGATATTTTTACTGAATATTTTTGTAATATATTTTAATCATACCGACCTAATAATGATGTAATAAAATCGTAGTACTTTTATTGAGACAATTTTCACATTTTCAGAAAAAAAAATCTATATTTTTAGAATATTATAAAAACAACACTAAGATAATATTGACTTGTAGAGTCCAAAAATAAAATTTATTTTTTCAAAATAATAATCCAAATTTTACAATTTTAACATAAAAAGTAATTATTTTAGTGAAAATTAATAATTGAATAGGAAAAAAACATTCAAAAAATTATAAAAATTATATATAGATTCGTTAAAATATATTATAATTAATTTTTTTTAATATTATTTCATGGAATAAAATTCATTTTAAACTTATATATATAACATATTTTTATTATAATATATTTATTTTCTCTTAAAATAATAAGGTTTTGATTATATCATTAAATAATCCTAATGATCATTTAGATGTTTCTAAAAAATAAACAATAAGAATTAAAAACACATTTATTGAATAATCCACCTAATGTCGATCAATCATATTAACAAAAAGAAAGGTAAGAAGATTATATTTTCTTATAAACACACCATAATAATTAAACTTTAGCAATCACTTCAATTGAAATCATGGTTAAATATCATTTTCAATATAAATATTTTATTAATCAATCTATTTTCTACTATTATAATTATTTTCATTGATGTAATTGTTTTAGGAGATCAAATCACTCTGTATTATTATATTTCACTTTAGTTATCCTCCATTTTTCTTCTCGTTGTCATATTTTTTATGATATTGAGTGTTTAATACTAAATGTAGTCTTATTAAATAATGAAATATTGTGTTTTTGATTGTTTTCATGTGTTTTATAGCACTTTATTATTATTTTTTTACTAGTTCATAACTACACATTATGCTCACTGTTCTCATGAAAACTAAAATTATTTTTATATGATTATATTCTATACCATAGAAAATTATTTAGAGGCATGCGTTCTTTTATTCAAGGAATAAAATTTCTCAGGTCATTAAATTCTTCCCCCAATAAAATAAATTCATCCCAGAAATTTCGACTCATATTAGTGGTTGAGAATATGTGAGTGTACATATGTCTCATTTTTTCCTTCAATTACAATGTTTCATCTTCATATTTTTTGTTTCACCACACCACTATGACTAGGTGAGTTGTCTTTTTCCATATAACATTGACTCTAAGGTCTAAGATCATTATAGTATGATTCTCATAAGAGAGTTCATTATCTAGTTATACCACCTCTGGATTTATAACATGTTTCATGAACTCAATACATGTTTAAAGAAACTTTTAATCGATTGGTCACTGCTCTTATGTGATCATGGATCTTAAAGGGGACAATATACCTTTTTCTAATATTTCATTTATTTTCCAAACCACATTAATATCATCCATGTTGATAATATAAGGAAAAATTATCTCCACATCAAACTCTAAGTCTGTAACACCCTGAGATTTTATGAAAAATATTCTTTTTAATTTTATTAATGTCTTGTGTTGTACGCTACACCAAAAAGAACTTGCACAACACGCATCCTTGACTTTCCTTGCATTACACGCAATCGCAACCTTCCTCGATAGCGTGTGTAGTACGCAATACTGAGTTTCACAAAACAACGATATGCTATTAAAATATTATTTAAACTATCCGTTATGAATAGTAATAACCACTTTTTAAATTTTAGAAATTTTAGCTCTCAAAATGGACTTCATTTTTGGATTCGGAGTATCGAATTTAGCCTAAGGTGAAATTTTGGTACTTTTCGGATAACTTCCATATTCTGATGAATAGTGAAAATTACTAAATTATAATTAAAAACAACTTTTTTAATCAAAATAATTAATAGTGATAAATTATTAATTTGAGTTGTTTTAAAGTATATTTAGAATATATTTTTACAATTTAATACAATGTTGGTCATTGGATGTAATTTCACATTTAAACCAGACATAAACAAGTGTCAATCTTTTGATAGATATTGTTTCTTAAAAACACGCTATTTGTTTTAACAGCGGGATTTAATTATAAAATTAATTAATGAAACTTCTATGTTATGAATTTGGTAAAATATACTTCATTTTTGAATTCGGAATATGAAATATAGCTTAGGATGAAATTTTGGCATTGTTTTGAAAAACATCAATTTTTGATGAATAGTGAAACTACTAAGTGGTTGTTAAAAAAAAACTGAATTTTTCATAAAACTTAATTTTACCGCTTATGTGAATGAAATTTCAAAAATCCGACAGACACGGTTAATATCAGTAAGTAAAATGTGGTTCAATGAGATAAAAATAATTTTTTGGTGAATAGTAACTTTTTACTTTTTTTTACCGCGGTTAATAGTAAATAGGGTAACTAAGGGTAAATATGATATTATTATTACCCTAACACATGTCCTAATTCTATTGGACAAGTGTAATTCGACCAAAAACAAACTTAGGAATACAATAAGACCATTTAGGCCCACTTGGGTTAGATTAGGACATTTATTATTAATTTATTTAAAGAAGGGTTAAAATAGTTAAAATCAAAGTTTAATAAGTAAATTATTTTTAATATGGGGTTATACATAAGCTAAATTCGACTATAAATATTAATTAGAAATCTAAAATGATATCCTACATAATGGTATTTTATTTATAATTTTTATACTTTAAATAAATTAATTTATTTATGACACAACGATGATGCAGTGATTACCCTTTTAAGGAAATATTAACATAATTGATGTTATAAATGCTCAAATGAATGTAATTTGAGACTTTTTATGAATTACACTAATTTTCTAGGTTACTATGATATATTAGTGTTGATTTAATCAACTTGGTTCTAACATATAATTCTGTTATGACTTTCACAAAAATCATATATCAAATAGTGTCAAAATTGACACAAAATAGTTTTTAAATAAAATAAAATATTATTAATTGTTATTTTATTCCTAAAAATCTAAGGTTCGGCCAAATGACTTAGATAAGGATATATATATTAATAATAAACAATTTTGGGTTCTTTTGGAATGTTATAGTAAGTGTATTAACCATATAGTGTAAGAAAACAAAAAGACACGGTAAAAGTTAAATTATTTAACTTAGAGTTAAATCTAATTGATAAGGTTAAAATAATAACCTAAACTTATCTAAATCCTATTGGTTGATATTATTGCGACCCATCCCCTCTTTAGCTTTGAAATAAGACCCTTTGGAACCATTATAAACCGATTTTGACTTTAATATAAAATAATATTTTGAGATATTCCTAAGGTGCCCCTCTCCTCCCTTATAAAAGGGCACCTCCTCCCTCTCTTCCTCACACAAAATTTGAGCACTCAAGCTCCGCCAACCACTGCCATTTTCTCCTCTCCACTTCCCTAGAATAATCCTAGAGGTCCTGGTCTTCTTCAAAGACCAATCTTAGTTCCCTAAGTGGAGGATTCAAAGGGGCGTTCCAAAGAAGAGGTAATATCCATTACCGATCTTTTCAATTTCATTCTTCTTCAACTTCTTCTTCTTTAGTTGTTTCATGATGAAGTAATAACATCAGTATTACTTAAATACTGATATGTTATTATAAATATGAAACAACCCTAATTCACCTTCTATCCATCCTACGGAAAAATGAAATCACCGCGCGTGCGTACGTACGGAATACCGTCTCCACGCTGTGGTGTAATCTATTTTCCACCACCACCTTACATGGATGGGTATAATGGTGTAAAGAATAACTATAAATAGTTATTACAACATCATATTGATTCTGATATATTGTATAATCCACTCCAATTTAATTCAATAATTATGGAAATGATATCATCGCTCGTGCGTACGTACGGACTACCGTCTCCACGACGCGATGCGATTCATTCTTAATGATTAACCATTCATGAATGATTATAAAGTATATATAATAAGTACTAATGAAATATATGACATAATAATGATACTGAATTTATGTATATATATATATATGTATGTCACCTACTTACTTCCATTCAAGACAATAAGGAAAGAAAAACAGCGTTCATGCGTACGTACGGACTACCGTCTCCATGAACGGTGTTTTTCATTTCATTTATCTATCTATTATATATATATATACTGAATATATATGATATATAAATAATATTTTATATTCTGGATGTAAGTAAATCATGATATAAGTAATAATAATGTCAAGAACAACAAGTCAAAACACCTATGATAAATGAAACGATTTTACCCAAAACACTTCTTTAACATGGAATTTACAAAAGAACGGGTAATATAATGTCATAAGTGAACCATATATGATATCATAACAATGAATATGATTCTGTAATAAGTCAATGACATTATTTAAATCATTATACAGGAGGTTCGGACACATACGAAGCAAATCAGACCTAAGGTATGGGAAATATCACAATCTCATTTTTATCCGAGATTGTTTATTCGTAAGTATTTACTGGGGTGTCTTTTATCATCCACATCCATGTTTCATCAATATGTAATATTATTTCCATCCACCTACAATTGTTTAAATCCATTTTTACCCTCCGGTGAGTTTTTAGTAATATGTATGAAAGGAATCTTTTGTCGTTTTTCGTACGAGGTACTTTTTGACTTTTCCGACAAAAGTACGAAGAATGTTTTTTTAACTTATACGGCATGAATGGATTTTTAAAAAATTATTTCCAAGAAACTTCCTTTACAAGTTTTCAAGTTTATTTTTAATCAAATTCTTTTATTTTAAAGTCGCATGACATGTTATTAAAGGAAAAATGTTTTTGAAGTAGAAATGATATTTTCCTCAAGAATGGAGTTCAAGTATTTTATCCAAATTATTTTCCATCTAAGATAATAAAAGGGTTCTGTTTTTATCCCTATTATTACATTGGTTTGATTATGTTGTGATGGAAATATTTTTATGAATTCCTTTATCTTATATGAATTGATTTATGATGTCATGTTGTTTAAGAATCCCATTTTTCACTAGTGCAGAAAACGTTTTTTACGTCACCATTTTTTACGTCGGTTATATAAAACCGACGTCATAATATGTAAAACGAGGTTTTTTACATCGGTTATTTAATAACCGATGTAAAAACCTGTGTTTAGTACACCTTTAACGTCAGTTATTTTTATAACCGACGTTATTAATCGCGCGGCTTCATTTTTTACGTCGGTTATACATTAACCGCCGTAAAAAACAGAAGCGGGGGGTGTTTGTTACATCGGTTATTGAATAACCGACATAAAAAATCGACATATGTACGAGTTAGTACGTCGGTTATGGAATAACCGACGTAACAAACGCGTATTTTGAGCCCTTTATAACGTCGGTTATAAAATAATTGACGTAAAAAAAGAATCGGAGGAAGGTTTTTACGTCGGTTATTGAATAACCGACGTTATAAATGTTTTTTAAAAAATTATTACGTCGGTTATTGAATAACCGACGTGATAACTCATTTAAAAATTTACCCAGACCCGTGGATTGTCATTCGCGAGTTTACCTTCGACAGTCGTGACTCGTCTCTCTCGCGCGTAAACCAGAATCGGCTCGTCCATTTCGTTGGTTTAGATTCATTTTGCGATCATCGTTTCTCATATTTAATCTCCTCGGATCAATCATATAAACTCGCAGCACTCAGGTAATCCTCCCACTCGTTCGTTTTTTTTCGCGGATAGTATATATATATGTGTTGTGATTTTTTTGTTGAAACTAGCTAAGATTCTTCGATTGCGAACCCTTTTAACTCGTTTTGGCACCATAATCTTATTTATCATCCCTAGATCTATTAGTTAGACTTGCAATATTGACTAATTTTATGATTTCACTAATTTTTCATCGTTTTCTATAAATCCCGGAGAGGGTTGGGGCATGTCCATTTGGATGGGTTTCCCTTTTACAGTTGTTACTACTTTATTCACACACAACCATGGCATAAGTGCATGGATTTGGGATCACATCACCATTTTCACCCCCTGCAAACAAAGTTTCACGAGGAGGACTCGCCAGATTTCCCCTCGGCATGTTAAAAATTTTAGATACCCTCTTTTCAGCAAGTAAAAAATTAACTAATTTTTTCTTCACTACTTATCCTAAACAAATAAAACCACCATTCTTTCTAGAACCTCTACTAGATCCATTGCATCCATCAACATACATATTTGGATCTGAAAGCATCCCTTAAGCCTTATGTTCGATGCTAACATCCTTTACTGATCTATAGAAAATATGATGGTCTGCTAAGCTCTCCATTTAAAAGTCAAACCCCACCAATTATTCATCCTCATCATGAGAAAATGGCACAACATCTGAATTTCTGATTCAATCTCTTGGGTCACTGAAAAAACATTAACTCCTTCAAATCCACACCTGGAATAGACAACCTAATGTCGAGTTCCTTCTCTATCTATTGAAACTCAGTTCTTCCTCCACACCTAAAAAAATTATTTGAATGGCCCAACTTCTTGTTATGGTAAATTTTCAGTGATTCCAGGGGGGTGGGAGGGCTATCAAGAGGGTTGGGGGGTGTCCAGGGGGGTGTCCAAGGGGGTAGGGTGTGGGGGGTGGTGTCCAGGAGGGGTGGGGGGCTGTCCAGAGGGGTCGGGGGGTGTCCAGGGGGGTTTACAAGGGGGTGGGTGGGTGTGGGGGGCTGTCCAAGGGTGTGGGTGGGTGTTGGGGGGTGTCCAGGGGGTGTCCAAGGGGGTAGGGGGTGGGGGGTGGTGTTTAGGAGGGGTGGGGGGGCTTTCCAGAGGGTTGGGGGGTGTCCAGGGGGGTGTCCAAGCAGGTCGGGGGTGGGGGGTTGTGTCCAGGAGGGGTGGGGGTGCTTTCTAGAGGGGTCGGGGGCTGTCCAGAGGGGTCGGGGGGTGTCCAGAGTGGTGTCCAAGGGGATGGGTGTGTGTGGGGGGCTGTCCAAGGGGGTGGCGGCCTGTCCAGAGGGGTCGGTGGGGTGTCCAGGGGGGTGTCCAAGGGGTTGGATGGGTGTGGGGGGCTGTCCAAGTGGGTGGCGGCCTCTCCAGAGGGTATTTGGGGTTGTCCGGGTGGGTGGGGGGGCTTTCCAGAGGGTTGGGGGATGTCCAGGGGGTGTCCAAGGGGGTAGGGGGTGGGGGGTGGTGTCCAGGAGGGGCGGGGGGCTGTCCAGAGGGGTCGGGGGGTGTCCAGGGGGGTTTACAAGGGGGTGGGTGGGTGTTGGGGGCTGTCCAAGGGTGTGGGTGGGTGTTGGGGGGTGTCCAAGGGGGTGTCCAAGGGGGTAGGGGTGGGGGGTGGTGTTTAGGAGGGGTGGGGGGGCTGTCCAGAGGGTTGGGGGGTGTCCAGGGGGTGTCCAAGCAGGTCGGGGGTGGGGGGTTGTGTCCAGGAGGGGTGGGGGTGCTTTCTAGAGGGGTCGGGGGCTGTCCAGAGGGGTCGGGGGGTGTCCAGGGTGGTGTCCAAGGGGATGGGTGGGTGTGGGGGGCTGTCCAAGGGGGTGGCGGCCTGTCCAGAGGGGTCGGTGGGGTGTCCAAGGGGGTGTCCAAGGGGGTGGATGGGTGTGGGGGGCTGTCCAAGTGGGTGGAGGCCTCTCCAGAGGGTATTTGGGGTTGTCCGGGTTGGTGGGGGGCTGTCCAGAGGGTTGGGGGATGTCCAGGGGGGTGTCCAAGGGGGTATGGGGTGGGGGGTGGTGTCCAGGAGGGGTGGGGGGCTGTCCAGAGGGGTCGGGGGGTGTCCAGGGGGGTTTACAAGGGGGTGGGTGGGTGTGGGGGGCTGTCCAAGGGTGTGGGTGGGTGTTGGGGGGTGTCCAGGGGGGTGTCCAAGGGGGTAGGGGGTGGGGGGTGGTGTTTAGGAGGGGTGGGGGGGGGGCTGTCCAGAGGGTTGGGGGGTGTCCAGGGGGGTGTCCAAGCAGGTCGGGGGTGGGGGGTTGTGTCCAGGAGGGGTGGGGGTGCTTTCTAGAGGGGTCGGGGGCTGTCCAGAGGGGTCGGGGGGTGTCTAGGTTGGTGTCCAAGGGGATGGGTGGGTGTGGGGGGCTGTCCAAGGGGGTGGCGGCCTGTCCAGAGGGGTCGGTGGGGTGTCCAGGGGGGTGTCCAAGGGGTTGGATGGGTGTGGGGGGCTGTCCAAGTGGGTGGCGGACTCTCCAGAGGGTATTTGGGGTTGTCCGGGTTGGTGGGGTGGCTGTCCAGAGGGTTGGGGGATGTCCAGGGGGGTGTCCAAGGGGGTAGGGGGTGGGGGGTGGTGTCCAGGAGGGGCGGGGGCCTTTCCAGAGGGGTCGGGGGTGTCTAGGGGGGGTGTTATATCTTACTATATTTTGTTTAAAAAATAATATTCAAGCATATTTTTTTAAATACACATCGATTTGTTTTATATTTCAAAATTGTTTACATTCAAATTATGATTTTTTTCATATAAACATATATTTTTCTTATCTAAAAAATATATATATTTTTGCTATTTGTTATAGGTAATAATGAGTCGAAGTTGGATTACGGCACATCGAATGAGCAATGAATATGAGGAAGGTGTTGATGCCTTTTTGGAATTTTCTAAACGAAATGTTCCAAGTAGTGACATTTTTTTCTGTCCATGCCTGAAATGTCTGAATATGAAGAAGTTGAAAAGTAGAGAGATAAAAGATCATCTGATTTGTCATGGTTTCAATCCGAGTTACAACCCTTGGATATGGCATGGCGAAACTGGACAGAATGTCACTGATGATAATGAATCGCAAGATGGTAACTCCGATGGAATTGAAGAAATGATTCGCGATATTGTAGCAGAACAAATTGAGATAGAACCGACAGTTGCACATCTATATGGTGATGCCGAAAAACCATTATATCCTGGTTGTACAGATTTTACGGTTTTGTCGGCGGTGTTAAGATTGATTAACCTGAAGGCGAAACATGGATGGAGTGACAGAAGTTTTACAGAGCTGCTACAATTGATGAAATACATTCTTCCAAAAGATAACGATCTTCCAGATTCACATTATAAGGCCAAAAAAATATTATGCCCGATGGGATTGGGATACAGGAAAATACATGCCTGTCCGAATGACTGCATTATATATAGGAAGGAATATGAATTTCTGAAAGAGTGTCCTAAATGTGGGACATCACGGTATAAGGTGAAAGAAAAATCAAAAGCTGATGTAGAGATTACAAAGCTCCCTTCAAAGGTATTTTGGTATCTTTCTATAATTCCTCATTCCAAACGTTTATTTGCTAATTCACATGATGCAAAAAGGTTAAGATGGCATGATGATGAGCGGGTATGTGATGGAAAAATACGTCATCCAGCTGATTGTCCACAATGGAAGAAAATTGATGCCTAGTACCCTACATTTGGAAATGAAATTAGAAATCTGAGACTAGGCTTGTGCACAGATGGAATGAATCCATACCGAACCCTCAGTAGCACACATAGTTCATGGCCTGTTTTATTGGTAATTTACAACCTCTCTCCTGAAGTTTGTATGAAGCGCAAATATGTCATGTTGAGTATCATGATCTCTGGTCCAAAGCAACCCGGTAATGATATTTATGTATACTTGTCACCGCTGATTGATGATTTGAAACTGTTATGGGCTGATGGTATTAGGGTGTATGATTCTTATAAAATGGAATATTTTCAACTGCATGCAGTGCTTCTATTCACTATAAATGACTTCCCAGCATATGGAAATTTGTCTGGATACAGTGTTAAAGGGCATAAAGCATGTCCAATTTGCGAACAACAGACGTCATATTGTCAATTGCATCATGGGAGGAAAACAGTGTACATGGGTCATCGAAAGTTTTTGCCTATGGATCACCCTTATAGAAGACTAAAAAAGGCATTCAATGTCTCACAAGAATTCGATACTGCTCCAAAACCTTTATCCCCAGATTTGTATTTTGAGAGGTTGAAAAACCTTGATGTGACATTGGGAAAGAAACAGAAATCTGGTAATGATAGACATATTTGGAAGAAAAGGTCAATATTTTTTGAGCTACCATATTGGAGGTATCATGAAGTCAAACATAATATTGATGTCATGCACGTGGAGAAGAATATCTGTGATTATTTGATCGGAACATTGCTAGATATTAAAGGAAAGACAAAAGATGGGTTGAATGGAAGGTTAGACCTACTATCAATGGGAATACGTTTGGAGTTAGCTCCCACTCCTAAAGGAAGATGAACATTTCTTCCCCCGGCTTGTCATACATTATCGAAGAGGGAGAAAAGTAGCTTCTGTCAGTGTCTTCATGATATCAAAGTGCCTCAAGGTTATTCTTCAAATGTAAAAAATTTTGTCTCATTGAAAGACTTGAAGTTGATAGGTATGAAATCACATGATTGTCACGTCATGATGCAACAAATTCTACCAGTTGCACTGCGTGGAATATTGCCCATCCGTGTCAGAAAGACTATAATGAGGTTGTGTTATTTTTTCAATTCAATTTGTAACAAGGCGATTGATGCGAATGCTTTGAACATTTTGGAAAAGGATGCAATTTTTATACTTTTTCATTTAGAAATGTATTTTCCTCCAACTTTTTTTGATATGATGGTGCATTTAATGATTCATCTGGTTCGAGAAATAAAGCTTTGTGGACCTGTATATCTTCGTTGGATGTATCCTTTTGAAAGGTATTTGAAAATATTAAAGGGATATGTTAAAAATCCATATCGACCTGAAGCCTCCATTATTGAAAAGTATATTTCTGAGGAGGTAGCAGAGTTTTGTACGAGCTACTTGGCTACGGCATAACACATAGGTTTGCCTCCATCTCGCCATGAATGGGTTAATAATGAGGGAAAGGGGATTCGTGGCTTGAAAGTCAAATCACTGTCAGCTGAACAGATGAAGAAGTTAGAATCATACATCTTGAATAACATAGCTGATGTTCAACCGTATATCACATTGCATATTAATGAGTTGAAACAATGTCATCCAAAGAAGAAAGAAATGTGGATTTTGAATGAGCACAACAAAACTTTTTTGCCATGGTTTAAAAAGACCTTGCTTGGTAGATCAGATGTATCAGAGACATTAAAATGGATAGTGGGTGGTCCATCTTTAAATGTGATAACATGGTCCGCTTATGACATTAATGGCTATACATTTCATACGAAAGATCAGGACAACAGAAGTGCAGTTCAGAATAGTTGTGTATTGGTGTTTGCAGAAGCAATGCATTTTTCGAGTGCTAAGGACAGAAACCCAATTTCGGCATCAAGTGCATATTATGGAGTGATTGAAGACATATGGGAGGCTGATTACTTTAAAATTAAAGTTCCTGTTTTTAACTGTAAATGGTTTATCGGTAACAACAGTGTCAGACACGATGAATTTGGAATGACACTTGTTAATCTGAATAGATTAGAAGACACAGCTGATTCTTTTATAATGGCAACACATGCCAAACAAATTTTCTATGTAGTAGATCAATCAGATATGCAGTGGGCTGTTGTTTTACAAGGGAAAAAACAATATGTTGGTGAGGATGAATTTGATGAAGATGCTAATTTATGTGAGATCCCTACTTCCATGGAAAGATTAACAGAACATAATGATGAGTATGTTGAAGACATGGTTTGTGCCATAAGGAACGATCACGACGAAGGAATTTGGGAAAACAATCCAACTGTACCTTCCTAAAATTATAGGTAACACATGTTTATTTCTTGTTTACATTTAGTTTTTTCATATAATGTTAGATATTGTAAATTTTTTACTTATTAAAACATGTATCAAACCAAAATGATAAAACAATAAAAACCGTAAAGAGGAGAAGTCCTGGGCGCACCGGCTGGCCGGTGGTGGATCACCGGTTGGCCGGTGGTCCAGACAGAAAAGCTCTGTTTGGTCCACCGGCCGGCCGGTGATGATCCAGCGGCCGGCCGGTGGTCCAGACAGAGAGGAAGGATCTCTGTCTGGTCCACCGGCCGGCCGGTGGTGATCCAGCGGCCGGCCGGTGGTCCAGAGAGCAAGGCTGTCTGGTCCACCGGCCAGCCGGTGGTGAGCCACCGGCCGGCCGGTGACACCAGGCAGTGGGCAAGTCTACTGCCTGGGTCCTCCGGCTGGCCGGTGAGCTCACACCGGCTGGCCGGTGGACTCAGTGAGTCCACTTTTCAGCTTTCTTGGGCCAATTCCTTGGCAACCTTTTGCCTATCAACAAAAACACTTGAAAACAAGTTAGAACATAATAAGAGTGATTGTGATCATTAAAATCCAAGAGAGAGGGGTACAAAAGACTGTGTTTACCATGTTTATCAGTGTTTAACATGCTTACCATATTACCAATGTTTACTATTATGTAATTTAGTACACTTTTCTATTTTCTGATTAAGTAGTATTACAATATTTGAATTTGTATATTTGTGAACTAATGATTGTTTTTTTGATTTGAAGGAAAATGACAGATCAATCAGTTGATCAGCCACATGATTCTGGAGATGAGCATATTGGTCATACATCTGGGGAGGAACATTCACATGCTCCTATTACGAAAAAGAGTTCAAAGGTTGGTAAGCGTGGGTGCACACGTTTACCAAAATTATCACTTGCCCGTACGAAGGAGGAGAGGATAGTCGTGGAGTTTGATGATGATGATCTTCCTAGAGGTCCAAATGCTAAAGATTTTAAGGGTTTTGTAGCAACTCAGGCTAAGAGCAAAGTAAGCATTCTCTATGATGATTGGAGAAGTGTGGATAAGGCGATAATTTCTCAGCTGTGGGAGACCATTTTGGTAAGATCTTTTTCTATTGTTTGATTGTTCTTTAAATGTTTCTAGTATATATAATATTTTTAACCTCTTTTTTATCAGATGACATTTGATATTCCTGACACTGGAGGAGTCAGGAAGAAATGCTTATCGTTGGCTGCTAGGAGATGGAGGGATTTCAAATCAACCCTCTCATATGATTTTATTTATGGTCATAGGAGTCATGAGAATCCATGTCGTATATATCCTTTTATAGATGAAGACACATGGAGACAATTTTTTGAAAGTAGAAGAAAAGAATCATTTTTGGTAAGGGCAATGTAAACTTTTATAAGCTTTCTTATATAAATGATCTTATTATTGTTTTGTTAATGATTACTTATTCTTAATTTACAGCAAACAAGGAAAGCTCATCAAGAGATCCAATCTAAAAATGTATACCCTCATAGTTTATCTCGGGGAGGGTATGCATTATTGGAAGAACAAATGATGGCAGAAAAATTTCAACAACTAAGAGCTGAGTCTTCAAGATCTGGAGAGGTGGCCCCTCCATCCCCTCCATCTAGACATGAGAAATGGAAAAGAGCTCGGAAGGGAAAAAAAGGACAATATCTTTTGGAAGAATCGAGACTCGTAGTTGAGAGGATTGTAAGATATCTATTTTATTTATTTAAGTTTACTATTTTCGTCATATATTTCCAATCATTATAGAAATGTTAAATTAATTATTACAGGACTCTCTTGAGGAGCAGAGTTCACAGGGGACATTTACACCATCTGGGAGGGAAGATATTTTATCTGTGGCATTGGGAAAGCCCGAACATCCTGGCCGTGTAAGAGGATATCCGGCAGGTGTATCGGTAAGAAAAGTGTTGCCACGTTACTCAACTTCTAACGTTGAGGGAGTTTATAAAAAAAAAAATAGAATCCTTGGAGGCTGAAGTCCATAATATTAATGCGACAATGGAGGACAAGATTAGAGCATCGGTGCAGTTTATGTTTGCAGACTTGCAAAGACAATTTCAGGGTGCAGCTCCCACTCCACCTCTCCCAGTAGCTCCCACTCCCCCACCTCAGCCTGCGGACCCCATTTTTGATCCTCCTCCTCCGCCGCAGCTACCTACTTATTGTGAGTTGTATGTTGATGATCCTCAACATCATATAGTTGCATATGGGATGGTATATTGTATAGGAGATACAGTTCATCATCAACAGTTAGAGGTAGAGAATCAGAGGGTCACTGTACATGATATTATAGATAGATCAGCTTGGATACCATTACCTACAGATGAGGTGATGACAGTTGGACATAGTATCGGCCATTTTTTACTTTGGCCATCCAGACTTCTTCGACTCATTACCATAGAGGTATGGATGTTATATCTTTTATTTTATATTTTTATTAATGTTTTATCAATTGAAAACTAATATATTTTTCAATTTATTTTTACAGGAATACTTCAAAGGTAAAGAAATACTGTATAGACAACAACAAAGACAGATAGATATGACATCAGATGCAGATACTAGCAGTCTTGACAAATTGTCAAGATATTCAAATTTGTTGGCGGATCATTATGACTTTACAATGGAAGCTCATGTCTGTGGACGTGAACTAAGTGTGGGGATTATGAAAACTGATATCATGGAGTTTGTCACTGGAGATAAGTTAGGCATCAACGTGGTGCAAATTTTTATCATGTAAGTCTTAACACCTTTTCCTTGCGTTATATTTATTAAAAATGTATACTTATGTCTGCTTTGTATTAGGTATCTGTATAAAATTTGTGAGAGGAATGAGCTGACAGATGTATATGGATTCGTGGACCCACAATTGATTTCCCCTGAAGCATGTGCATTGGATGAGGAACAAAGAATGAATTATATTGCTGATAGATTTGAAAAGAATGTAATCACACAGTGTTGGATGATGCCTTTTTGTGAGAGGTATGAAACACATCCCTCTCAAAGAGTTAATTATCTTTTAACATAAAAAACCACTAACGTTAAATTTCCTTTTATCAGGGATCATTGGATGTTAGGGGTTTTTTGCCCTAGGGAGAAAGCACTTTATTGGATATGCTCTCTCCATGATGATGTGCGAGAAAGTTTTAAGAATATATTGGAAACGTAAGTTTCAATTTCACAATAGTTTTATATATTATAATGAATTTTAAATTTACCCCATTCGTATTATTTTCTAACAGGGCATGGGTCCACTTTCGAAAAAGCGCAAAGAAAAGGAATTTCAAGATCAAATATGTACATGTGAAGGTAAATATACATTTATAATTTGTACATTTTGATTTATTACATAAAAATAATATATTGAATTTACACTCATTCAAACAGAAATGTCATGAGCAACAAGGCATCATCGAATGTGGATATTACATGTTAAGATTTATGTATGAAATAATAACAACTGGGACAGTTCTGAGTTTTGACCTGGTAAGATTTCCTCTTTCTCATAATATTTCAATTTGATTTATTCATTATACACGTTGACTACTATCCTTTTCCTTTGTAGCTTTTTGATGACCCTCAACCCTTTACTACTGAAGATATCAAACACTTACAAGTGGAGTGGTCAAATTATTTTACAGGTTTGATTGACTTTTAGTTGTTTGTAATGTAAAATGTAATTTTGAATATTGTCAATGTAATTGTGTATTTCGTAGTCGTTTAGGTTGGATTTAGTTTTTTTTGAAGTTGACAGTGTAAGTTTTGAATGTTATATAAGTGAATGTTTAATTTTTCTCTACTTCTTGTTTTGGTCTACTGTTGATGGTTTTTCTGGTCTGGATTTTGGTATGGGGGGAGAGGTTCCAAGGGGGTGGGTGGGTGTTTGGGGGGTGTCCAAGGGATATGGGAGGGGTGTCCAAGGTGTGTTTGGGGCTGTCCTAGGGGTCGGGGGGGGGGGGGGGGTGTAAATGAGGGTGGGGGGGTGTCCAAGGGGTGGGGGGTGTCCAAGGGATATGGGAGGGGTGTCCAAGGTGTGTTTGGGGCTGTCCAAGGGGTCGGTTGGGTGTAAATGAGGGTGGGGGGGGGGGGGGCTGTCCAAGGGGTGGGGGGGGGGGTGTCCAAGTGGTGGTGGGGGGGGGGGGGGTGTCCAAGGGATATAGGAGGGGTGTCCAAGGGGTGTTTGGGGCTGTCCAAGGGGATGGGGGGGTTTCCAAGGGGTCGGGGGGGGTGTCCAGGGGGTAGGGGGGCTGTCCAAGGGGTGGGGGGGTGTCCAAGGGGTGGGGGGGGGGTGTCTAAGGGATATGGGAGGGGTGTCCAAGGGGTGTTTGGGGCTGTCCTAGTGTTTGGGGGGTGTAAATGAGGGTGGGGGGGGGCTGTCGAAGGGGTGGGGGGGTGTCCAAGGGGTGGGGGGTGTCCAAGGGATATGGGAGTGGTGTCCAAGGTGTCTGGGAGTTCTGTCAAAGGGGCCGGTTGGGTGTAAATGAGGGTGGGGGGGCTGTCCAAGGGGTGGGGGGGGGTGTCCAAGGGGTGGGGGGGTGTCCAAGGGATATGGGAGGGGTGTCCAAGGGGTGTTTGGGGCTGTCCAAGGGCTCGGGGGGGGGGTGTCCAGGGGTCGGGGGGGGGTGTCCAAGGGGTCTGGGAGGGATGTCAAGGTGTGGGGGGGTGTCCAATGGGTGTTTGAGGCTGTACTAGGGGTCTTGGGGGTGTAAATGAGGGTGGGGGGGGGGTGTCCAAGGGATGGGGGGTGTCCAAGGGATATGGGAGGGGTGTCCAATGGGTGTTTGAGGCTGTACTAGGGGTTGTGGGGGTGTAAATGAGGGTGGGGGGGCTGTCCAAGGGGTGGGGGGTGTCCAAGGGTTGTGGTGGGGATCCAATGTGGTGGGGGAGGGCTGGCCAGGTTGTTAGGTGGGTATAGATGAGGGTGGGGTTCAGTTGGGGCTTGGGGGAGGGCTGGCATGGTTATTTTTGTTGTTTGGTTTCTGGTTGCTTTTTGGTGAGAGCAGTGCAATTATTTTTTAAAAAAAAATATCGCTTTCACGTCAGTTATTTTATAACCGACGTGGTAAATAAATCGGCAGGGGTTTATCACGTCGGTTTTTTCGAGAACCGACGTGATAAACCGTTCCCGGGCCTTTTATCACGTCGGTTCTTAATATAACCGACGTGCTAAAAGGCCTCGGAATCGATTTACCACGTCGGTTATTGGATAACCGACGTGTTAAAACGTTTCCCAGGCCTTTTTATCACGTCGGTTATTTAAGAAACCGACGTGATAATAGGCCCGGGGAAGGGTTAATCACGTCGGTTATGTCATAACCGACGTGATAAACGATATCCCAGGCGTTTTATCACGTCGGTTTAGAAATAAGCGACGTGATAAACCCCCCCGCGCATATTTAGCACGTCGGTTATTATATAACCGACGTGCTAAACCCCCCACCCGCGGTTTATCACGGCGGTTATATAATAACCGCCGTTATAAATCCCCATACCCCATCATTTTTCACGTCGGTTATGAATAAACCGACGTGATAAACACCATGATGTTAGGGATGTTACGTCGGGTTTTAAATAACCGACGTAAAAAACGTTATTTATAACGTCGTCCGTATTAACGTCGCCTAAAAACCGACGTAAATAATGAAAAATAACCGACGTAAAAAATGTTTTCTGCACTAGTGTTTATTACATGGGTTACGCTATGATTTATGATTTATGATTATGTGGCACACATAAGAAAGGATTCATTATAAGATGGGTGGGACCTATATCTCCCTCCAATGCATTGGGTAAAGATTTTATATCTCATGAGATAGACATGGCTGGAACGGTAGTTTATACCGGTTCAGTGAAACAGGACTGAAACGAGGGTTACTCGATTCAGAAAGGGACTTTGTCCACTAAGATAGTCTTGGCAATTAGTCTTGACTAACAAGAAATGATTCTCTATGATTATGTGTGTATTCCACAAAGTTTCATGTTTTAAGTTATGATTATTGGGATTACATTTCACTACTATGATTTATCCCATGTTATGAAATTATGCTCTCTTTTGCAGGTTAAGATTTCCAAAAGTTATGTTCTTATGAATATGATGTGATTTATTTTCTTTTGTTTACCCTTACTGAGCATTTGAGCTCACCCTTTTATGTTTTCTTTTCCCCAGGATATAAAGAAAGGTTTTAGGTAAAAAAAAAGGGGAAGATCTTTATGGGAGATATTGAAGATCTTTCACCACGATTAGAAGATTACGTTCCAAGTTTCCAAAGACACTAAACTATTACGATCCTTGTGTGTGTGTTTTTGTTATGTACTAAGTATTCCGCAAATGTAATGTAATGTCAATGTACGTCAGGCTTCGGGTCTCTACAGTTGGTATCAGAGGAAAGGTTTAGTCAACCTTTGGAAACTAGGATGCGAAAACGTTAGTGAGATCCCTAGAGATATTTCTAAGGTATGTTTAGGGATGTCCATAAGGTTAAGTATACGTATAGGTTATAGTGCTAGAAGTACGCTAACGATCATAGAATTAAACCTAAGATGTTAGATATTGAAGGTACTCCCCCTTTATTATGTTGTTTTCCCTAGCATGATTTTTGCCTCTCACACTATTCTTTTTGGGTTTTAGACGATGGCTAGAACCCGAAGGAACCGTGTTGATCAATGCAATGGACAATGAAATGATTGTCCTCCTGAACAAATAAATGTTATGGGAGATGGAGTGCAAAATCTTATTGCTATACTTACACAAGCTATGAATCATTCTGGACTTCCAAATGAGCAGAGAAGGGAACAATATTCTATTGAGTCCTTTATGAGGCAACGTCCACCTTCTTTCAGTGGGTCTACTGATCCATTAGTTGCTGAACAATGGATTAGTACTACTGAAAAGATATTTTCAGTTCTTCAATGTTCTGAACATGATAAAGTCATCCTAGCAGTGTATCGTTTGGAAGGAGATGCTGATCAATGGTGGAATCTTATTAAGAATACGAGGCAAAGGGATGAAATTGAGTCTATGGAATGGGACGAGTTCAAGAACTTATTTTTCAATAAGTACTTCCCTCTTATTCTCCGAACAAAGATGGAGAAAGAGTTTCTTGAACTGAAGCAAAGGGATGATGAATCTGTTGGTACCTATGAAGCAAATTTTACAAGACTTGCAAGGTACGCTTCTGATATTATCATCCAACCTAAAAGTAAAGTTGATCGATTTTTCAGTGGCTTAAAACCAAGTCTTCGAAGGGCATTAGAAATAAGAGACTTCTGTAGCTATGAAGAAATTGTGCGTTGTGCTATCAAGGTAGAGATGGAAGTTGGTGTTACATATCCATCTCATGGTTTTGACAAGAAACGAAAGATGGAGTTCAAGGAGAAATCTCAGAATAATGGTGAAAAGAAGATGAATGTTTCCGTATGCTCAAAGTGTGGAAAGAAGTATGGTGGAGATTGTCTTAAAGGGACTAGAAAATGTTTTAAGTGTGGAAAAGAAGGTCATCGAGCAGCTGAGTGTCGAAGTAATGGAAAAAGGGTTTCTAATGATGTGAATAAAGCAAACACTGCAGAGAACGCACCACCAACACTTCAATGCTTCAAGTGAAAGGAAATGGGGCATTATGCTAATAAATGCCCAAATCCAAGGGTTAGTGATGATCAACATGAGCAACCGCTTAAGGCAAAGGACAAAGGGAAGTCACATGCGATCACCATTGGCGATGTTGAATATGATAACGATGTGGTGGAATGATTAAGTGTTTATGTAATGGGATTCCAAAATAATGTTGTATCATGGAGTATTGGAATATTTATGTATTGGTCTAATGTGGTATTCAAAGTGATTGAGATATTATGCGCATAATGAAGGGAAAATGAGAAAATGAAATGTTTAACAGTATTCATGAGCTCATGATTGATATAAGGACTAAGTGATATCATTGTTTGAGTATATAGAATTTTGAGGATTTTGGTATGTGGAATGTGTTAAATTTTAACTGCATTCATGTTTTCACTAAGGTATTCAAGAGAATACATGATTAAGGACTTTGAATGTTTAGAATGTGACCAACAAAACATATCTTATGATATATGGGGATCGACGATGGTGTTAAATCTCTGGTAATCGTTTTCACTATGTTATGAGAGTGGACTGCAGTATTATGGATAAGCCTATAGATTGGAATGGATTATGTTGGACATAAGTTAGTATTGTTTAAGGATATAAGTTTTCTCGATATTATTGATGGGATGTTATAGTAATATAGTTTTAGAAAAAGGAAAACCTGCAGGACGGGCAACAGCCCATCGCGTCGGACAAGGCTGTGGGAATCGAACCCACAACCGAAGTGTGACTGGCCTTTATCGCCTACCAATGACCTACAGGAAGTCCCTGTTTAGTAGAAACTAGTTTTATTATATTAAGAAGTATGATATATGAAGTATAAGTCCATTTTAGGAACCATATATGATTAATAAATTTTGCTAACATTTTGTTTGAGACAGATGGAATGACCCGTCATTCTATCACATGATCTGCTAACACTTCACGAATAACAAATTCAACTTCATTTATTTAAGAGATGAAGTAGAAATTGTTCAAGGCACGAACAATAGTGAGATTGTACAAAAATAAAGTAAGTATTTATTCTAATTCAAATTCTTCAACTTTAGGGAAACGATCTTGAAACCAAAAATGTTGTCCTAGTGATCTTATATCTGATGAAGCAGATGGTACCTTAGATCGTCACAAATTTATGGCTTTGTGTTTGCTGGATTTTCCATAGCCATGTTCTCTACCACTTCCCATCAGAACATGATGGTTAGATTTCTCTTCCATGTCCATATTTTCACCTATGTGGAAACCCAGTGATTAGTTTATTTGGGTAACCGTTAAGTTTCATACTTTTGTTATTAAAGATTGGTTTTGGTATTCCTTTTTACGATGTGGGTTTCTATTAAAGAAACTTTCGAATATTAAACCATTTATAACCCCGACGAATTTCGAGGGCGAAATTCATTTTAAGGGGGGTAGAATGTAACACCCCGAGATTTTATGAGAAATATTCTTTTTAATTTTATTAATGTCTTGTGTTGTACGCTACACCAAAAGGAGCTTGCACAACACGCATCCTTGAATTTCCTTGCATTACACGCAATCACAACCTTCCTCGATAGCGTGTGTAGTACGCAATACTGAGTTTCACAAAACAACGATATGCTATTAAAATATTATTTAAACTATCCGTTATGAATAGTAATAACCACTTTTTAAATTTTAGAAATTTTAGCTCTCAAAATGGACTTCATTTTTGGATTCAGAGTATCGAATTTAGCCTAAGGTGAAATTTTGGTACTTTTCGGATAACTTCTATATTCTGATGAATAGTGAAAATTACTAAATTATAATTAAAAACAACTTTTTTAATCAAAATAATTAATAGTGATAAATTATTAATTTGAGTTGTTTTAAAGTATATTAAAATATATTTTTACAATTTAATACAATGTTGGTCATTGGATGTAATTTCACATTTAAACCAGACATAAACAAGTGTCAATCTTTTGATAGATATTGTTTCTTAAAAACACGCTATTTGTTTTAACAGCGGGATTTAATTATAAAATTAATTAATGCAACTTCTATGTTATGAATTTGGTAAAATAGACTTCATTTTTGAATTCGGAATATGAAATATAGCTTAGGATGAAATTTTGGCATTGTTTTGAAAAACATCAATTTTTGATGAATAGTGAAACTACTAAGTGGTTGTTAAAAAAAAACTGAATTTTTCATAAAACTTAATTTTACCGCTTATGTGAATGGAATTTCAAAAATCCGACAGACACGGTTAATATCAATAAGTAAAATGTGGTTCAATGAGATAAAAATAATTTTTTGGTGAATAGTAACTTTTTACTTTTTTTTACCGCGGTTAATAGTAAATAGGGTAACTAAGGGTAAATATGATATTATTATTACCCTAACACATGTCCTAATTCTATTGGACAAGTTTAATTCGACCAAAAACAAACTTAGGAATACAATATGACCATTTAGGCCCACTTGGGTTAGATTAGGACATTTATTATTAATTTATTTAAAGAAGGGTTAAAATAGTTAAAATCAAAGTTTAATAAGTAAATTATTTTTAATATGGGGTTATACATAAGATAAATTCGACTATAAATATTAATTAGAAAGATAAAACGATATCCTACATAATGGTATTTTATTTATAATTTTTAGACTTTAAATAAATTAATTTATTTATGACACAACGATGATGCAGTAATTACCCTTTTAAGGAAATATTAACATAATTGATGTTATAAATGCTCAAATGAATGTAATTTGAGACTTTTTATGAATTCCACTAATTTTCTAGGTTACTATGATATATTAGTGTTTATTTAATCAACTTGGTTCGAACATATAATTCTGTTATAACTTTCACAAAAATCATATATCAAATAGTGTCAAAATTGACACAAAATAGTTTTTAAATCAAATATTATATTATTAATTGTTATTTTATTCCTAAAAATATGAGGTTCGTCCAAATGACTTAGATAAGGATATATATATTAATAATAAACAATTTGGGGTTCTTTTGGCATGTTATAGTAAGTGTATTAACCATATAGTGTAAGAAAACAAAAAGACACGGTAAAAGTTAAATTATTTAACTTAGAGTTAAATCTAATTGATAAGGTTAAAATAATAACCTAAACTTGTCTAAATCCTATTGGTTGATATTATTTAGACCCATCCCCACTTTAGCTTCGAAATAAGACCCTTTGGAACCATTATAAACCGATTTTGACTTTAATATAAAATAATATTTTGAGATATTCCTAAGGTGCCCCTCTCCTCCCTTATAAAAGGGCACCTCCTCCCTCTCTTCCTCACACAAAATTTGAGCACTCAAGCTCCGCCAACCCCTGCCATTTTCTCCTCTCCACTTCTCTAGAATAATCCTAGAGGTCCTGGTCTTCTTCAAAGACCAATCTTAGTTCCCTAAGTGGAGGATTCAAAGGGGCGTTCCAAAGAAGAGGTAATATCCATTACCGATTTTTTCAATTTCATTCTTCTTCAACTTCTTATTATTTAGTTGTTTCATGATGAAGTAATAACATATGTATTACTTAAATACTGATATGTTATTATAAATATGAAACAACCCTAATTCACCTTCTATCCATCCTACGGAAAAATGAAATCACCGCGCGTGCGTACGTACGGAATACCGTCTCCACGCTGTGGTGTAATCTATTTTCCACCACCACCTTACATGGATGGGTATAATGGTGTAAAGAATAACTATACATAGTTATTACAACATCATATTGATTCTGATATATTGTATAATCCACTCCAAATCAATTCAATAATTATGGAAATGATATCATCGCTCGTGCGTACGTACGGACTACCGTCTCCACGACGCGATGAGATTCATTCTTAATGATTAACCATTCATGAATGATTATAAAGTATATATAATAAGTACTAATAAAATATATGACATAATAATGTTACTGAATTTATATATATATATATATATATGTATTTCATCTACTTACTTCCATTCAAGACAATAAGGAAAGAAAAACAACGTTCATGCGTATGTACGGACTACCGTCTCCATGAACGGTGTTTTTCATTTAATTTATCTATCTATTATATATATATATACTGAATATATATGATATATAAATCATATTTTATATTCTGGATGTAAGTAAATCATGATATAAGTAATAATAATGTCAATAACAACAAGTCAAAACACCTACGATAAATGAAACGATTTTACCCAAAACGCTTCTTTAACATGGAATTTACAAAAGAACGGGTAATATAATGTCATAAGTGAACCATATATGATATCATAACAATGAATATGATTCTGTAATAAGTCAATGACATTATTTAAATCATTATACAGGAGGTTCGGACACATACGAAGCAAATCGGACCTAAGGTAAGGGAAATATCACAATCTCATTTTTATCCGAGATTGTTTATTCGTAAGTATTTACTGGGGTGTCTTTTATCATCCACATCCATGTTTCATCAATATGTAATATTATTTCCATCCACCTACAATTGTTTAAATCCATTTTTACCCTCCGGTGAGTTTTTAGTAATATGTATGAAAGGAATCTTTTGTCGTTTTTCGTACGAGGTACTTTTTGACTTTTCCGACAAAAGTACGAAGAATGTTTTTTAACTTATACGACATGAATGGATTTTTAAAACATTATTTCCAAGAAACTTCCTTTACAAGTTTTCAAGTTTATTTTTAATCAACTTATTTTATTTTAAAGTCGCATGACATGTTATTAAAGGAAAAATGTTTTTGAAGTAGAAAGGATATTTTCCTCAAGAATGGAGTTCAAGTATTTTATCAAAATTATTTTCCATCTAAGATAATAAAAGGGTTATGTTTTTATCCCTATTATTACATTGGTTTGATTATGTTGTGATGGAAATATTTTTATTAATTCCTTTATCTTATATGAATTGATTTATGATGTCATGTTGTTTAAGAATCCCATTTTTATTACATGGGTTACGCTATGATTTATGATTTATGATTATGTGGCACACATAAGAGAGGATTCATTATAAGATGGGTGGGACCTATATCTCCCTCCAATGCATTGGGTAAAGATTTTATATCTCATGAGATATACATGGCTGGAATGGTAGTTTATACCGGTTCAGTGAAACAGGACTGAAACGAGGGTTACTCGATTCAGAAAGGGACTTTGTCCACTAAGATAGTCTTGGCAATTAGTCTTGACTAACAAGAAATGATTCTCTATGATTATGTGTGTATGCCAAAAAGTTTCATGTTTTAAGTTATGATTATTGGGATTACATTTTACTACTATGATTTATCCCATGTTATGAAATTATGCTCTCTTTTGCAGGTTAAGATTTCCAAAAGTTATGTTCTTATGAATATGATGTGATTGATTTTCTTTTGTTTACCCTTATTGAGCATTTGAGCTCACCCTTTTATGTTTTATTTTCCCCAGGATATAAAAAAAGGTTTTAGGTAAAAAAAAGGGGAAGATCTTTATGGGAGATATTGAAGATCTTTCACCACGATTAGAAGATTACGTTCCAAGTTTCCAAAGACACTAAACTATTACGATCCTTGTGTGTGTGTTTTTGTTATGTACTAAGTATTCAGCAAATGTAATGTAATGTCAATGTAAGTCAGGCTTCGGGTCTCTACAAAGTCCCTATGATTTTTGTCAAGATAACTCTTTTACTGAGTCATAGTATCTATAATGTGTTGTTATATGGATTATACACTTTTTTACCTCTACCAAAGGATCATGTACATGTAACTTTTTTTCACTATCTTCATCCTAAAAATTAAGAGTTCCGCATCAATTATCCTAATGAAATTCATATGGATACATTTGAATACTTAATTAGAATCTTTTATAGTATGGTAACTCCTATAATGAGAGATGTTGATCCCATCCAAATTTAAATAGCATTGAGAAGTATGTCAGAATGTATTCATGCTTATCGAATTGTCCTTTAGTATTGTTCACTATTTTGGGGGTGAGATGCCATACTAAAATTCAATTTTGTATTCAGATCATTGTTGATGACTTTTATTGAATTTAGAAGTGGAAATTGGATCAGGATCATAAAAAATTTAATGTGGTTCTTCATGAAAACCCCCCCACATACTTTACATATATCATGAAATGTTGGAAAATGGAGATCTATTCCGAAATACTGTTGAGGTAGATATTATTAATGATTCAATCCCCCACACCCCTATCAAATTGTTTAATATTGATGCTATTGGGAGATGAGTGAATAATTCCATTGTGATTTTATTACATTTCCATGTAGTTATGGGAATTTATTTCATCATCCACGTAGACTTTTTCACTCTTCTTCATCTTGATGGAATACCAAGCACTTTTTGGTATACACCGTGAACTACCACAACATGTTGTACCATCAGAAGTTGTCTCGAAGATCACAATAAATCTTGGTACTTCTAGGGAAGAAGGATAAAGATGAGTTTTGTGTATTCTCCAATATATATATTTCTTCATATCTGATGATGGAGCCACACAAAGTCTAGAACCCTACCATAAGAAACCATCCTCATTGATTTGGAAATCCTGGGGACTACCCTCAATTACTGCATCCACCATCATTCAAAGTCCTAGATCATCCATTTTCACTTCATTGATACTAACTTAGATATATATATATGGGCAATACTTTAAGATAATTAAGGATTATTCACTTCCATTTAGATTTCTAGATTCATCATTTTCATATCCCAGAAGTTAAGGTATTTTTAAATCCACACCATGGATAGAGTAGATTTTTCATTTCACTTAAGAGTATATTATACCTTATTCATCCTTTCATGATGGTAGTTAACATAGAATTAATAATCCATGATTATATCAAACCATATTTACTGATTCATGTTTAGATCCTTTGGTGAGAATATATAATTCAAAAAAAGGTGGTTTATGTATGTATCTCATTTTTCCTCATAAGGTTAGTATCTCCATATCTTTAAGGCTAATATAAATGATACTAACTCCAAATCATGGGTAGGATAATTTTGTTCATGAGTCTTTAACTGTCACAATACATAAGAGATCAGATTTTAATTTTTCATGAGTACACATCCAATCCACTCTATATATTCATAACTATAAATGATAAAAAATTTCCCATTATATGGTAATGTTATCACAAGTTCACTGACCAACCTCTTCATTAGTTCTTGAAATATCTCTTCACCATCCTTTATCCAGAGAAACTTAACTCCCTTTCATGTAAATTTGGTCAATAGAATATAATGTAATTAAATTTTTATGAAAAAATTTCTATATTATTATTATATACCAAGGAAAACATATATACTAGTTATAGTTGTAGGACATGGCCACTACTCTATTACCTTTGTCTTTGTTGGATTCATTAAAATTACTTTACTGGATATTGCGTGTCTAAAGAATGGGACTTTTTGTAACAAAAAATATCATTATTCTGAATGTACAAAACCACTTATCTATCATTAAAGATCATTATATAACCCTTATATAATATTCATGCTCATTATAACAATTGGAAGAAATCATAATATCATTAATAAATACCACTATGTAATTATCAAGTTATCCCTTTTAGACTCTATTCATAAAATCCATAAATATGATAGGATACATATTCAATCAAAATAGCATAAAAACTAATAATTCCAATATGTTATTCAGAATTTAGAATTTGGGATATCGTTTTTCACCACCCTCAATTGATGATACTGAGATCAAAGATAAATATTAGAAAATTATTGATCTCTATAAAGCTACTCAAACAGGTCATCAATCCTTTGAGGATAATATTTTTGTTTACAAAAATATCATTATGTTCTCAATAATCAATATATAGTCCCATTAATCAAATATTATTCTTTAATAATATAACATTTTATCCTCAAGGATACTCACTTGGTCAAACTAAACCCTTCCCCAAAAGATCTTAATATTTCTTTTTAATTCCTCCAACTCCACGTATGATGTTATATATGGGGTATTAAATATTGTATTTCTTCTATATTTGAGTTTAATTAATAATTATACATTTTTTAATAGGTTATGTTGTGATAATTCATCATGAAATGCATCTATGTATATATGAAAAATGACAAGATCTTTTATATTTAGACGTTACCTTTCTTTTTCTTCACCAATAATTTCCATAATGAAGGCAATGATAAGTTGTTCTTAGAATGAATTAGGCTAGAAAATATCACTATTGATGATGATCATAGGTTTTCCCTTTAAGTAAAAAAATATCCTTTCTTTGATGCTTGTACTTGGATTTTAATATTGACTACCAATCCATCACAATTATTATGTCATATTCCACCATCAAAATGATCAATAAGTTTGTAGAGAAATTATTTTCACCAGATTTATTAGAGGAATCCCTATATATTTTTGATGCTTGAATAGTTTCCCTAGGAGTTCAAATAGACAAATGTACTACTAGCAGATCAGGTTTAACCGTGTTGTTATGGGAAAACAGTAATGAAGTAAAAGAATATGTAGAACTATAATAAAATAATATACTATCTTACATTGACTATTGGATAAGTGTACCTTCCAAAAAATCATTTCTAACATTGAAATCATCCCTATTAATTATTTAATCACAACCTGTATCCCTTGGACACTATAAGGATTAGCGGTTGTTTTCTTACATAAAATTTTGATTCAGACATTGATTATCAAAATCCCAATATTTCCCACACTTAATTCATTTCCCAAGATATTGCGCATGAACCATAATTCCTTTTTCATTAGCATTTATATTTTGGGTATTTACATCCTCAAAACAGTTTCATGATATATATCCATGTATTCTTCACAAGTTCCACTTTCCACCTCCCTATACACAATTCCCCCAATAATTTATCCAACATTTTTTGCACATGTGATTTTTTATTTTATTCTCATACAGATTAGTCCCAAAATTTTGTCCCTATTTGTATTCTTGAAATTATGTCCTGGATTCCACTATGAAACATGATACTCCGTTTAAACATTAATATCACAATTAAATATCTCTCCATAACTCCCAAAGTCTTGGATTAACAAATATTTTCATATATAGGGTTTCAGTCCTCCAAATAATCGATATATATTTGAATCAAAATATATAATGAAGATTGAAGTGTGACAAGAAATCCATGTAAATTCATATCAAAATTTCAAACATATTCATGTTTTTAATTTTTTTCAAATCACGGAATTCCATATTCTTTTTTATGCAGAGGGTACGAAGAAAGTACGTGAGGAAAAAGGCCTTTTTGAAGTATTACTATTCCGTGGAGACACATAATCCCTTAGTATAGTGTTATTGATCAGTCTCCACCACTAACTATCTTATCCCTCTAACCAAATACTACCAAATTAACTTTTTCTTATTCAAAATAGAGTATATAAAAATAACTTTTCAATATTATTGATCCATTATTATATGATTAGTGGATGAGAGTATCCACAAAAAACATGTGGTCATTGATGGATGAAGGATTCAACTACTCATTGTTCCTTCCTTGGTGAAGGAATTATGATCCACATAGTTTTATTTGTACTTTATGAATTTTGTTAAAAAATGTTAAATTATATTTCCTTTAATTTTTTATGAATGAGGAAACATAAATGAAAACTTTGTTACTCTTGTGAAATTTATAACTGTAGTTCTAAAAAAACATTAATATTATATTTTTCTTATGTCGTAAATCTAGGTTGATATTTTTCAATCATAATAATATGTTTACATTATTTATATATCCTTTTTAATGGGTTGCATAATAATATGAAAAAATGCATATCACTTAGGATTTTCAAACCAGATGTCTTGAATGGTCCATTATTATGCACTAGGTGATGATCGAGTCTTGTTCAATTTAAACTTTTCTTGGTTTTAACCCCATGTTAAAACTTTTCCATAGACATATCTACTTATAGAATAAATATTGGGTTATATTTTAATGGAAAGGTCATACTTAATACTTCATAAAAATACTAGGTTTCGTTACATTTTTAAATTTATCCCTAGGTTTTTCACTAATGCTTTGAAATAATAATTTCAAAAAATAACTTAACCATACTATGATACAAACTAAGTATACCCACATTTTTATTTCACAAAACATTCATTACATGGTACTATAATTAATAATACATTGGATTTTTTTATATTTAGGGAATTTGAAATAAAAAATTAGTTCATAAAAATACAAATAAAAAGAATAAAAATTCTTCTAATATACAAGAATTACTTTTTAAAAGGTTATTCCCTAGTTACAATTACTGCATCTCATATCCTGGGGATATTCATCAATTAAAAGGGTGATCATAAATCCTTGAAAGGGAATAATGAAACGAGGTTCTTAGTATGTGACAAAGAAGAATATCAATAAAAAATGATAATATAAGAATGAAATAGATAATAATACAAAAACATGAATCATAACAGGGAAATGTGGATAAAATATAAAAATAAGACATTCATAAGCATACCACCATGTTTTATCACAAGAGTGTCAGTAATTTAAATTAATTTATTTTTTAACCAATGTTTTCTAAAAAAATTCATCTCAAGAGATTAATTATTTTTCCAATTAATTGAATCTATATTAGGGAAAACCCTTTATAGTTTTTAATTTATGTGAGCCACATTGATCATAATAAATCTTTTCTTCAATAACCAGATGAGATAAAAAATCACAGGAATATACTCAGTACATCACTGCTGAAAGACTTCAAAATTACATCATTTTCAACCCAAAAATGGGATGTGGGTTTCATACAAGTAAATACCCAAATAAATAAACTATTTTTACATTGAGATTAATTATATTGGGTAATGAAGAGGTCAGGGTATTAAAAATAATAATATTTCATGAAAATTGAAAATTTCATGAAATGATTTTGGTAGCCTGATGATATACAACATGGATTATGAAAAAGGCATAATGATAAAGAATATATCCATTATTGTGATAAAATTACATTTAGAATATAATGGTTAGATAAAAATGAATGACAATAATGAATATTTTACATTTAGATGTCTTACAAAAAGGAGGAATTTTAATGAAAAGGAAGAAGTGGTGAATTCTTTTACCTTGATTATTATTCTAATATTTTGAGGATGGAACCTTGAGAAAATTAGAGAAAATTTTAGGGAACATATTTTAGGTAAAAATACCATCAATTCATGGTTCAACAAATTTGAGTCTAGAGTATAGTGTAATGGGTGGTATTTATACTTGAGAAGGGTGGGTTTTAAAGGGTTAAATATGGATTATTTTATTATATAAGATAACCAATTGTGGGTGAAATCAATTAAAAAAATTTATACAGAACTAAATAGTGATAGAGCATGGATTTATGTTTATGGACATAAAAAAACTGGACCTTCTAGTTACTCCAATTAATGCATAGAATCAAAAATGTAAATTTTATTTGAAAAATCTAAATTTGGAATAAAAATAATGTTTATATCAAAAAATTAAAATTAATAATTATAACTTTATTTTTATAATTATAAAATATTTTTTTATTAGATATAATGTTTTATCATTTCTTGAATATTTCAAAAAAATAATGATGTCATAAAATCACAATACCTGAAAGGCACCATATTTTATTATTTCAATAAAAATCAACATTTTAATAATATTAAAAATATATAACCATAAGATAAATTGAACATAATGAGTAAACAAATTATTTCTTAAAATAATAATATAAATATTCTAATCATATTTTTTGAACTAAAAAAATTTTTGTAATAAAAATTAACAACTTAATTTAAAAATTAACATTATGAAAATTATAAAAATTATACAAGGATTTGTTAAAATATAATTTCATTTAAAATTTATTTAGTAAGATTATGTCATAAAATAAATTTGATTTAAAACTTAAATATAAAAAAAATTTAGTATAATATTTTTATAGTCTTTAAAAATAATACAATTTTGATTTTATCCTTAAATAATCCCATGATAATTTAAATGCGTCTACGCAATCAACAATAATAATGAACGACTATTTTATTAAAAATTGTAATAATTTTGATCAACCATAATATCCAAAGATAATAATGTTATTCAATCATATTTCCCTCTTAATAAACAATCATTCTTAAATCTCATCATTCACATAGATTCAAATCATGGATTAACATCATTTCTATAAAAGAACACAACTTTACTAAATATTTGTTCATATGTTATTTTGATGTTCGTTAGTGCGATGGTTCTAGGGGATTGAATTGGAAAATATTTTTATATTACACTTTATTTATCAGGAAGTTGTCTTCACAATATAATATTTTGTATATTATTGGGTGTTGTTTTAGCATAAATGAAATATTCTTAAATAATGAAATAAATTGGTGCTGGTATATAGTATGTGATTTCAATCCCATTACTATTCCTAGTTTCACTAGTTCATATCAACAAATGATTCTTAATTTTATTGAGAATAATTAATTTATTTATATGTGCATCTATTTTTAAACGTAATACAACTTGTTGAAAAGCATTAGTTCTTTTATTTAGTGAATAACATCACTCGGTTCGTTATAAAAATTATGTTTAGGATTAATTTTAAAATTTGACTAGTTCCAGATGATTCAAAATAACACAATTAGGTTGTTAAAGTAATTTTATACATTAATTTAGTATAAAAACATTACACTTTTTAGAAGGACATTTTTTTGAAAAGTATTTTTAATCAAATATTTTCTGTTTTATTTTATATTAAATTATGAAAATTATATATTCTATATATCAAAAAATTGATTCCATATTATAAAGAAATATATATATATATATTGTAAATAGTTCAATTTTTTAGTCAAAATTAATAGAAATCTTTGCATTTTTATCTTGTTTAAAGGAATATTAGGTAATTAAGGGTAATAAATAAAATGATAATGATTATAAAATTACCAAAAAACCTAAAAAAATTTATTATATTAGTCCATTTCATCCATAATAATCAAATATTTTGTTATATGACCTATTATTTATATTTGGTTATGATTATGAACCTTATAATGTTTTTCATTAAGAATTTAAAAATAATAATACACTCTTATATTTATGAACTAAAATATTATTAAAAATTTTATAGCCAGATTATATGTTATGTTATAAATATTAACATGAAATATAAGATATTTATCCTCAGTATACAAATTTGTATTTAATTTTTAGTGAATAAATTTTTATCTTAAATTCTTTTACGATGCTAATGTGGGAATTATTCAATTAATAGAAAAAGAAAATAAATGATATTTAAATATTAAATGTATTATAATTTGATATATATAATATAACATACATATTTTAGAGATTCAAATCCAATATTTGGGATGCATTAAAATATTGACTTTTCATTTAGCTTATTTTCATGAGGTCATTAATGTCAATGTAATAAATAGTTATTTAAATTGGCACTATTGATATTATGTAATAAAAAAATTTTATTAAATGATATTAAATTCTTGAATATATTATTATTGGACCCTCTATGATTTAGAAGTATTCATAATCACATATAATGTCAATCTACTGATTCTATTATTTCATGTCATCTAATATCTCTTTGTAAATCAATTATGTCAAACTGTATAATATATTTCAATAACATAATAAACAATATTTGTGCTTCAATATGTTTTCAAGAGAATATATAATTGTATTTATGGATGTCACTTAATCTAGTAGTTCTTTGTGTAAGACAGACACATCAAATGTTTATCAGAGTCCCTAGCACCATAAGTTAAAATCGACACACTGATGATCGAATCACCAATAGATGAGACACTGATGATCGACACACCAATGGACGACACACCGATGATCAAATAATTGATGGAGGACACATCGATGATCGAATAACCGATGGAAGACATAACGATTAATGGCTATCCGATTAAAGACACACTGATGATCGACTCATCGATGGACGACACACTGATGATCGAATCACCAATGGAAGAATCACTGATGGATGACACATCAATGATCGACTCATCGATAGTAAAACATGAGTCACTGATCAAAACTCAACAATACTGACAGATCGATAGAACAATTGACCCACTGATACACTGATTACCCGATACAGATAGAAATAACTCACCGATTCTCAGAGTCATCAATGCTGACAGACTAACGATTGTAGACCGATGCTGACAGACCGATGACGAAAAACCAATGGAAATGAGTCCCCAATAATTTGACTCACCTATAGTCATAAAAACTGTATCAAATTTTTTTATTTTAATTTATTTCGAACGGTAATATTTAAACAAATTAATGTTTCTGAAATTATTTACAATTTTATGTACGACTATCCGGAGAAAGTATGAGTTAAATGCACACGCATACATCTTCATTCTATAAAAGGATTACATGCTAAAACATACATATATAGATACAAACTGAGAGAATGCAGAAAATAGTGAAAACAATAGAACTGGTAATGCTATGTTCACAATTCCAAGAACTCGAAGCAAGAGTTCCCAAAGAGTTCAATAAGGCAAGCAAGCACCTGTGGAATTTCTATGAATATCCAGACATTTAAGAGATGAACTTTTCATAGATAGATACTAAATTAAATAGGTTATGATACTCTCATATAAATCCATCTACCAGAAGAGGACTCCAATATCATTTTCTCTACATTAATCTTTTCTAGAGCTTCACTGCATAACACACAAGGATTTCTAAACTCCATTCTTAAATAATAAATCTGTTGTGGTCTTGTGTTTACTTTTTCGAGAAGTGTGTGAATCTGTTTGTTTCACACACACTCTCTTTTATGAATAACTGGAGGATACTAAATATCCTAATAGTAACTCTCTTTTTTTTACTTTGGTATCCCACATAGAATAGTGAAAGAGATCAGGTGTGATCGGTTTTTTGATTTCCCCATCAATAACTTTTGTAGTGGTCAATTGTGACCAGAACAAACATGTTCACTATTGTGCACCCCGATCCAGGGTGCAGATCTAAAAGTTTATTAATATATACTACTTGATGTTGGTGATTACCAATTTGAGATTACTAAATCTCAGCTTGAGACCAAACCGCTTGTTTTTATCTTCTATTTATTTTCCTTTTAGTATAATATAATTTGTGTTTATTTCATTTAAAATAAAACTAAATTTAACTTTGATAATTACTTTAGAAAGTTTTTATATCTATTATTAATTAGTATAATAGTTTCAAAAGTTTGAAAAATCATTAGATTGGTAAAGCTGAGAACTAATCCATATTCTGATAAATAATTGATCATTTAGGACATTTATAATTTGATTACAAACTGACTTTGATTACATTTTAATTGGTTGATACTTTTTTTAAGAACCAATTATAACAAAACAAATTATACATACTCCATTCACCCCCTTTTGAGTAATCTTCTCCTACCAATATTTGGTATCAATGGAATTAAAATTTATTATCAGTTTTCAAATCTTTTCAACTGTGATTGTAGTATTTATTCAATGATCATAAAGTTTTTGTTATTTAAAAATTTTAATATCTTTGAAATTATTTTACAATTTATATCGTAGATAGTAGATTAAAAGGGGATTCTACCAATATACCACCTTTCACTAATGGAACCAACAATGGTCAATGTAAGGTTAAAATGAAAATACATCTAGAAAGAGTGGGATTTGAAATTTGGAATGCCATTGTATGTAAATATGAAATTTTTGAAGCTTCTAGAAACACTTCAGATAAACCTACCATGAATTCCTATATTAATAATTTTAACATAATGAATGCTCTGTACTGTGCACTATGAGATTAAGAGTTTAATCACATTTCTTCTTGTAAAACTGCACATGAGATTAGGGAAACTTTGTATGTTTCACATGAGGGAACATCTAATGTTAATGAAATGAGATTAAATACTTATAATATTAAATATGACTACTTTACAATGAAGCCCTACAAATTTATTTCTGATATGTATCTCATGATCCATGAAATTGTGAATACCATGATTTATTTAGGAAGATAAGTTACAACCAAAGATCATATTTTGAGGATTCTGCGATGGTAACCAGAATTAATATGAGGGACATCTATATCTATTAGGTAATCATGAAACATTGACAAGATGACATTGGAAGAATTTATCGAAAAATTAATGATGTATGAAGATGAATTGAAGGTAAATCAAGAAGAGTATGAACCAAAAATAAAGTTTGTAGCCTTCAAGACTACAACCACTATAACTAATGAAAAATAAAAAGTTTAAGATACTATTAAAGGATACATTAGTGAAGAATCTGCTTCAGATAGTGATGGGGAAATGGCGCACCTGGCCAAAAGATTCTTGAAATTTTATAAGAAAATGAAGTTTTCCTAAAACACCAATTAAAATGGGATGTATGATAACAAAGTAAATTTAAAAAAGGAATCGAAGAGAGATGATAAATCAGAAAATATAATTTTTTAATAATTTAAAAGGAAAGGACATGTCATGGTTTGCATTCCAATGGTGAAATACAAGAAGAAGTATGAAGATAATGATAAAAAGTATAAGAAAAAAATGAAAGCCACATTGAGTTCCTCTGTTGACAGCTCCAGTGAATTTATTTCTTCTTATAATGACAAGGATGATATGGATAATATGTGTTTTATGAGAAACAAAACTGAGGTAACCATAGACTCACCGATACATAATTCTTATTATTCTAAAAATGAAAGTGATTCTGAGAATATGAAAAATGATGAATTTTTGGAATATTGCAACACGCTAGATGAAATATGCAGTAAGTTAAAAGATAATTATAAATATTTGATGAAAAAACATGCTCTTACTTTGACTGTTAAATCTGAAAATACAATTGAAAATGAGAAAAATGCCCAACTTCTCAGGGAGAACAATATGTTAAAAATTTATGGTAAGCAATTGATGGACTTAAAAAAGTTTACCAATGACAAAAATACCCTTACTCAAATGATTGGTAATCAAGTAGATCCTATGTATATTTTTGGGGTAGTATATCCACTATTTCAATTGAATTTATCCAAACCATTTTTTGTAACCAAATATGGAAAACCTACTACTTTCATCAAAAACAATAATTTTATTGCAAGTTCCAATTCCAATAATTCTTTTACTGCGTCCAAATCATCAAGAAAAAACAAATATTATTTTTCAATAACTCTATATTATATATATATGAATCCCATAAGACAAATTTTTGGTCCTAAAGTTTATATTACTAATGTAAGTGGTCACAAACAAATATGGGTACCAAAATCATTTGTTGTATGAACTGTTTTGTAGGTAATCTACTTAAAGAGATCCTATAAAAATCTTTGCTACTTGGACAGTGGGTGTTCAAGACATTTTATTGGGGAATATTCAAGATTTAAAAGTCTTATAATGATTGATATAGGACATGTCACATTTGGTGACAATGGTAACAGAAAAATCCTCGGCCTAGGATAGATTTTAACCCTATCTCTATTTGAATTTCTAATGTACTTTATGTTGATGGAATAAAGTACAACTTTCTCAGTATATCTCAATTGTATGATGATGGATTTGATTTAAAATTAAAAAATGATTCATGCCCTATTTTTTATTCCACAAATAACTTAGTATTTACTGTTCTTATAAATGATAATGAAAATTCTATTTATCTAGACACACTAGACTCACATAATGTTTCTTGTCTAAATTCCTTTCACAAAGATTCTTGGAATAGGCAGATAAGACTAGGACATTGTAACATACTCTATATTAACAAGTTCACTAGAAAAAATTAGTAAAATTACTAACCAAATTAGAATTTTGAGACAATATTCTATGAAATCCTTGTCAAAAGGGAAAGAAACAAAAAAAACTCATTCAAACCAACGAAATAAGGGATTAATTCTCAACCTTTTGAGTTATCTCACATGGATTTGATTGGACCATATAGAGCTTTGAGTCTCAATGGTAAGAATAATGTTAATGTTCTTGAAGATGAAATCTATATGTATACCTAGACCTTTTTCTTAGCTCAGAAAAGTGAATCTGTTTCTCACTTTACCATGTATTCTAGTTCAATAGAAAATCTTAGTGGACATAAGATTAAATCATTAATAAGTGATCACGACCGTGCATTTGAGAATCAATATTTTGAATCTTTTTTGTAAAAAATGGCTATATTCATAAATTCTCCGCTACTAGGACACCTCAACAAAATGGTGTGGTAGAAAGAAGAAATAGAACCCTATAAAAAATTTCCCGAACAATGCATAATGAATATGACCTGCCAATTGTTTTTTGGGTTGAAGCTATTAATACATATTCTTAAATAATTAATATATTATTTATTAGGACCATTCTTAATAAAACTCCTTATGAGATGTGGAATAATTGGAAACCCAAAGTATGATTTTTTAAGTGTTTGGATGTAATGTTTATATTTTTAATTCTAATGAAAATTTAGATAATTTTTCCTCAAAAAGTGATGAAGGTATATTTCTTGGATATTCTACATCAAGAAATTACTTTTGAGTCTTTAATAAGAAAACCAGATGTGTGGAGGAATCTGTACATATCAATATTGTGGAAACAGTTCCACATGAGCATAAGACCTCAATAGAAAATATTGTAGTGGATATGACCAATCTAGACATTAATGATAAAACCTCAAACCATCATGTAAAGGAATATGTAAAAACTCCCAGTTCAGGAAATCCTCCAGATCCTAGACACAAAGAACTAGATCAAAATGACAAACCTGAAATTACTATTCCTACCTTTACTAGACCAATTAGGACCCTTAAAAATTTCCCCTTAGATTCTGTTGTTGGAGATTTAGATAGTGGAACAGAAACTAGATCTTCCATGAGAAACCAGGTTGAACATCACAAATTCTTGTCACATCATGAACCGAAAAATATAAATGATGTAATCAATGATGAATTTTGGGAAAATTTTATGGAAGAGGAACTTAACTAGTTTGAAAGTAACAATTTTTGGAATCTTTTACATAGAACAAATGAAACTTTGACCTTAAAAACCAAAGGGGTGTTTCGAAATTATGTGGAGGAAGCTGGAAATATTGTTAGAAACAAAGCTAGGTTGGTTTCAAAAGGATATAATCACAAAAAAGGAATTGATTATGAAGAAACCTTTGCAGTAGTAGCTAGGAATGAATCCATTAGAATCATTCATTCTTATACAGCACAAATGGATTTTAAACATTACCGAATTGATGGAAAAATTGCATTCTTAAATGGTTATTTAACTTAGGATATTTTTTATGCACCCCTAAGTTTTATAAATCTACACATTCCAAAGAAAGTGTTCAAATTATATAAATATTTATATAGTTTTAAACAAGCTCCAAGAGCATAGTATGATTGATTAAGTAATTTTATAATATCTAAAGGATTTACAAAAGGACCTGCAAATACTAATTTGTTAATAAAAATAATTTCAAAATAAGTTTTAATATCTCAAATATATATAGATGATATTATTATTCGATCATCTCAAAATTATTTAGGTAATGATTTTTCCAAAATAATGATAAGCAATTTTGAAATGAGTTTGATCGGTGAACTTAAATATTTTCTTGGATTTCAAATATTTAAAAATAAAAAAGTTATTATTTTAAATAAAAATATGAACACTAATGTTCTCTTTAAAAGATATAAATTTGATAAAATTAAGAGTAGTGAATCCCCTAAGAGTTGTACATGTAAGTTAGATCTTGATAAAAATGGAAAATCTATTGATCAAATTGCATACAGAGGAATGATTGGGAGTTTGTTGTACTTAACTGCTAGTAGGCCAGATATTATGTTTAGTGTGTGTATGTGTGCAAGATTTCAAGTTAACACAAAACAGTCACATTTATATTATGATAAAATAGTTTTCAATTTACTCAAGTATACCAATAATTTAAGATAGTATTATCCTAATGGAATAACTTTTTATTTTGTTAGTTATTCTGATGCTGACCTTGGAAGATGTATGTTGGATAGAAATAGTACAACTGAAACACGTCACTTTTTGGGAAAGTCACTAATATCATGGTATAGTAAAAAGAAAAAATCAGTTGTTTTATCAACTACTGAAGCATTGTACATTTTTTCTGGTTGTTGTTGTACAAATATTTTGGGGATGAAACAAACCTTATTAGACTATGTATTTCAGTTCAGACATAACCCCATAAACTGTGACAACACAAGTTCTATTAAAATTTCTAAGAATCCAATTTATAATTCTAGAACCAAATATAATGATGTAAGAAATCACTTTTTAAGTTATCATTATCAAAATGGTGATATAAATATTGAGTTTATCAGGATAGAGCATCAACATGTTGACATATTCCCTAAACCCTTAAAATCTATGACAGTGAACTACATCATACATGAAATTGGAATGATAAATCTTTAGAGTATTATCAATCCTCTATTATATTTGAAAATATGTATTTATATGTGAAACCGATCTATGAAACCGATCTGTGAAACTGATCTGTGAAACTGATCTGAGAAACTGATCTATGAAACCGATATGTGAAACCGGTTTTTGAAACCAATATGTGAAACCGATCTGTGAAACCGATATGTGAAACTGATATATGAAACCAATCAGTTAAAATGAACTCTTGATACATATTGTGTAAAACCAATCTATGAAACTGACGCCTTTAATGACCCTTTTGTAATTATCTCTATGTTAAGTAAAACAAAACAGTTTTTTTACTTTTTACTGTTTTCATTTTTTTACATTATGATTTTCAATCCCTAAATGATATAATAAATTCAATCCATCTTGACTTTTCAACTTCCTCTCAGCATTTGAACATTATTCTCTTCAACGTTCTACCTCTATACCATCGACCTTTTGACTTCTTTCGAATCTAAACCCTCTAAATGGAAAGGATTAAGCATGTGATGGATTACCCAAATGAATATAGATTAGATAAGAGACAAAAGAGTGAGTCTAATGGTACCGCAAATCTAGGTTTGGGAAGCTGATTTTTTATATCATGAAAAATGTTTTTTTAGAATAGATTTTGTCAATCCGATCACCCTTTCTGAGGGTGCTAGAATCCCAAGGATGGCTAAGTTGGTTCTCAAACAATGAAAGAATATTTTAGCCTCATCTTGTGCATTAGTTTCATCTCAACTTGATTATATTATTGGATAGAGCTGAAGAAGCGTGGATGAAGTCTATAGTAAAGGGAAAAGAGATAAAATTTTCATCTATGAAATGGGATGAATGATTCAAAAATCCTCATGAATGTGTATATTCTATTTATCAGGCTATCATTCCACCTTTATTAGATTTGTTTTCATGTGATAATTCTCTATTAGAGATTACTAGAAATGAATAATCTAGGAGTGCTACTACTAGTGAATTTGATGGAGAGGCAAGGTTACAGTTTAATTTTATTCAACATCAAAACTTCCCAAGGAAGGGAGATTTATCTTCTGTAAAGTATAAAGATGTATTCCTGATTTTCCAATTAAAAAATGGGAAAAATATTAATATTTGTAGGTATCTAATGGATTACATTTATAATATTATAAATCCATCCAAGAAAGAAACATGATTGTACTATCCTAGGATGATCTCTAAAATGCTAAAGAAATTGGTCTATTTAGAAAATGGAGATGAAATGATCAGTGCATATAGTGGTTTCTTCCTTTAGATAAGGATTTTCATGTGAATGGAGATTTTATGGAACACTTGTATGAAATTATGGGTAGGTGATGAAGAAAAACTATATGAATATTACAATCTTATTGAACATCCTACCAATCCAATGGATCAAGTTGATATAGGCCTAAACTAGAAGATGACGTTGTCTATTCCGATGAAGAGGCTCAGGGTGAGTTTCTAAGGGAAGAACAATCTCTTATTGATGATTAGAGTTATCCTAATATTAATAAATTCCCAAAAGACCTGTCTCATGGTCCTGCTAGTCCACCATTTGATTTAACCTCATGGGAACCTTTGTAATCTGATGAGGATGAGGAAGAGACAGAGGTCACTGGTGTGTAAGGATATGTAAGTAAGTCAGATGAAGAGTCTGATGATGATGGTGAAGATGAGGTAAATGATGAGCATGTTAGTGATTCTTTGAAAGTGGGTCAACTAGTAGTTGATATATTTAGTGAGGAATCTGTAAATGGAGTTTCTAATAGAGCTAATGGGATGGGTGGTGCTAATCATGTTGAACAAGAAACTATTGTTCATAGTGAATCTATCAATTGGGAAAGACCTCACAATCCAAATGTTGAAAATCAAGAAGTCATTTAGGTGTTGAATTAAATTATGTAAGGTGTCCATGAAAAAGACGTTGAGGATCATGTTCCTTAGATGGAGGAAGTTTCTAGAGAAGTTGAAGTGGTTGGAGTACAAGTAGAACCTCAAGTTAAACTGGCATTAGTGGGTAGATTTTTTTCAGTGGTCAGGATGAAGAGGAAGATGAAGCTGAGATTGTACCTGAGCCTTAAGGAAGAAGAATTAGGATTGACAAAGTAGAGCCTAGAGACTGGACATGTATGGGTGAGTGGAACAGAAATACAGGCCTCAATCTTTTTGGGCTACATTATGATTCTGATGAGGAAGGAGTGCCTCCTCCTCCTCCTCCTTCTCCACAAGCCTGAGTTGAAGCAGAACCTATTTCACCTTCTTCACTGATTACACCTCCTGTAGTTGAGATTATAGAACAATAAGTGTCTAGTGACTATGTAACTTAGGATAAATTAGAGTAATTAAAAATTGATATTTGTGTGTTAGTGAGAGCCTCAATTGGATCCATATGTGAATACACTACTTCCATTACTATTTTGGATGTTGATGCAACAAACATTGCAATGATGGTGATCCAAAAGATTCAACCAAATCTCATTACCATAGACAAAACCACCATTAGACATAATACTTTGCTAAGAGAATAAGAAAGGAAGATGAGAAATGATTTAAATTCTTGAAGCACTGATTCCAATACCTCTTTTAGTGGTATGATGGATGTTATTAGGAACATAGTGACACATCTACTATGTAGATATTTTAATAAACTAAAAGAAGATATTGAAATATGATCATGGTTCTATCTAGTTCTTGACGTGGGAGAAGTATTGTTGCTGAGTTGGAGTCTCTCAAGGCTATGATATAAGAATAACTAAATAATCGTTAGAGTATCAAGACAATGAAACTCTTGAAAAGGTAAGTAGAAATAAAGACATTGTTTACAATATGGTAATGTAGTTCATACATGAAGCCTCTAGTTCTTGGAAAGATATTAGAGAAGATGTGGATAAGTATTTTACCATGATATATACCCAGTATGATCTCATTAATTACATCAAGTTCATTGCCAAAAATCTCAGAATACCTCAAGTAACAAAATCATTCAAGAAACAAGTGAAAAAATTGATGGAGTTTACCCATCTTATGAAAAAATTCCTGGAGAATAAGGATAATTAGAGAAGGCTATAAAACATGATGGGGGAAATCATTAATGATTTCATCAAGCTCCTCAAGCCATATCTACATGTTCAAGATAATGCAATTGTGGTTCCTCATGCTGCTTCCATTAGCACTAAATTTCAGCCTCCTACTTAGATGAGTGTATCTTAGTCCATTTCCTTGACTCAACCAGTAATTACCGAGAAATATCAGAGCCATGTGTTTTCAGAAATAAGAGCTAACCTTGCAGAAAATGTCCCCACCTGTGTTGCATTGCCTGGTTTTGTCATCAGACCACCTCTTCCAATAGCCAAACCAAAACCATATGATCCTAATCTTAATCCTTTTGATAATGGAAAAGAACCTCAGAAGAAAACCAATTATGGTGGATTGTGTATTTTTTAGTGATTTGTATCATTATTTTTCTGATTTTACCCTTCTGAATGTTAATGGAAATCATTTTTGTCTTCACAATGTTTCTTTTTTTTTTCTGTTATTTTTCTTTATTCATTCTCCTTCTCATCACCCTTCTTATTTTTTAAAATCCTAAAAGGGGGAGAATGGTTTAGGAATACCTTATTAATTTCAATGGGGAAACAATGGCATAGGCTACATGGAATATACTTAACATAATATATATAAATATATTTCCTCTAATCAAATAATTGAGTCGGTGCTTTGTTTTAAAAACACAAACAGGGGAAACCCTTAGTCATATTTAATAATCACATTCAGTGAGGTATGTTAAGTGAGGAAATTATTATTCCATAAAATAAAATGTATGCCATAATTTGAGATTTTCAAATGGGGGGAGGTTGTTGGAAACTCTATGATTTAGTGGTTTTCATAATCAGAAAAAATTTCAATCTACAGATTCTATTATTTCATGAAATATAATATCTCTACATAAATAAATTATGTCTTACTATAAAATACATTTCAATATCTCAGTAAACTATATTTATTATTCAATATGTTTACATGTTTATATTTATATGTATTTATGGATGTATCTTAATATAGAAGGGCTTTGTGTAAGAAAAAAATCATAAGTTTCTTAGAGTCTCTCGCACCATTAGTTCAAATCTACACACCGATGATCGACTCACTAATGAACGACACACCGATGATCGACTCACCGATGGATGACACCTTGATGATCAACTAACAGATGGACACCACACTGATGACTAACTAACCAATGAAAAACACACCAATTAACTATTTACTGATCGACAACATATCAATGATGGACTCAACGATGGATGACACACTGATGATCGATTCATCGATGGAAGACACCCCAATGATCCACTCACCAATGGATGGAACACTAATGATCCACTCACTGATAGTACTACATGAGTAACTGTTGAAAGCTCCCTAATACTTATATAACGATAGCAGAAATTACTCACTGATACACTGAGTAACTGATACTAATGGAAATAACTCACTGATACTTAGATTCATCGATGTTGATACACTTAATCATACAGACCGAAGCTGACAGACTGATGATGATATACCGATGTAAATGAGTCACTGATACTTATGACTCACTAAAAATTATTAAAAAGGTTTCAAATTTATTAATTCAATTTTATTTCTAATGTTAATATTTAGACAAATTAATGTTACTGTCAGTATTTAATGTTTTATGTAGGACTCTCCATAGACAGTACAAGGTACATGAACATGGGAAGGGCTTCATGCTTGCTGGACCTTGAAGCATAAATGGACTACAATATAAACCTAAAATATATAGAGACAGACTAGGTGAATGTGAAAAATAGTGAAGACAGAAGAACATGAAATGCTTTGTTCACAATTCCAAGAACATGGAGCTAGAGTGCGGAAGGAGTTCAATAAGACAAGAAAGCACATACTAAATTTATTTGAACATCCACACATTGAATAGATGAACTTTTAACACTAGTAAACTAGAGTACAGAGGCTGTGATTCTCTATTCTAAATCCATCTTTACGAAGAGGACTCCAATATCATTTTCTCTACATTAATCTTGTATAGTGATTCACTGCATAACACACATTGATTTCTAAATTCTATTCTACCTTTATAACCTTGTTGTGGTCTTATGTTTACATTTTCGTGTAGTTTGTGAATTTTTTTGTTTCACACACACTTTCTCCTATTCATAACTAGAGGATATTAAATATCCTCACACTCACTCTCTTTTTTACTTTGGAAACCCATGTTGAATAGTGTAAGGGATCAAGTGTGATCTGTTTGTTGCTTTTCCCATGAATAACTGTGTTAGTGGTCAAGTGTGACCTGGATAAACTTGTGTGCTTTTGTGAACCCTAATCCAGGATGTGGATCAAAAAGTATATTTATATAAACTTCTTGGTTTAATGTGATCACCAAGTAGAGAGGAATATGTCTTAGGTTGAGACTGAACCTCTTTTTTTTATCTGCTATGTATTTTTATTTTAGTTTAATATGATATGTATTTATTTCATTTTAAATATAACTAAATTGAACTTTGATAGTTAGTTTAGAAAGTGTTTATATCTATTTTTAATCTATATATTAGTTTCAAAAGATTGTGTAATATTTGTATTGGTAATGTTGAGAACTAGTAAATATTTTGAGAAATTAATTGAACATTCAGGACATTTATAAATTCACTACAAACTAACATTGATTATATTTTAGTTGGGGGATATTTTCTTAAGAACCAATTCTAACAGAAACTTTTATGGATACTCAATTTACCCCCGTCTTGAGTAATCTTCTCCAACAAACAATAATATTAATAAAATATATTATGATATTTTTTATAATATAAATAATTTTAAATTTATTGGGTATTTATCAATTTATTGTAATTATCCTCACCCACATAGAGTAATAGTAATTTTTGTCACGGTAAGTTTAAAATGGATTCATGAGGGCATGAAACCAAAAGATAATGGTTAAAACGTGGTCACATGTCATAAAATTTTAATTTTATGAGATTCATTCAACCTATAGTAATAATAACCTAAAAACCCATTTTAATCATTTATAATTGACAATTTATTTATACTAATTTAATATTTTGAGAAATTCCATGAGTTCCCCTACCCTCTCTTATTAATGGACATTTCTTCAACTCTTTAATTCACACTTACAATCAATTTTTTTCTACCATGATATGATAAAATTCATTATATACGTCCATATACATGATCTAGAGGCCTTATTATGGGAATAATATTAATATTAAATGTATTAATGTGTTTTGAAATTAATATTCACTAATGAAGATGTATAGTTTTTAACTGCATGTTTTAGTTTTGTATGTTATTATAGCACCATAAGATATTATTAAACAAGGATAAAATAATAAAAAATTAAACCAAATGTTTTTAAATGTTATTATTTTAATTAAATAACCTATATCAATCACTGAAATTGATCAAATGAGAAACCAATCCATTATTTCCGTGTACAAAGGACTACCACATCATGAACCGATGCAATTACTTTTCCACCACTGTATCAAACGAATGGATAAAATGATGGAACAAATGTTTATATATGATATTAATTATATATATATATAACTCTTAAATTTAATATATATTTTAATTCATTATCATTCCATTCCAGAAAAAAAGATATCATTGTTTATGCGTATGTGTGGGCTACCACCTCCCTGAAGTGATGTGATTCATTTATCATCACCACATAACATGGATTATATATAAAAGTATATTGAAATAATTAATATGATATTTAAGATATTATTATCATTATTTATGTTATAATAATTCTTACATTTTTAGGTAATCATCCTTCATAAATGGAAACATTACCCATGCCAACGTATGGCCTACCATATCCATTATTTTAATGTTGTTAATTTATCATAAACATCATTTATGATTGGTTTTGAAAGTATAATTTATGTATAAAAATTATAATTCATTCATGATAATCATTATTTATATTATTTAATAATTATCTACTTGAGTATATATGACCTACCATAGTTATTTTGGACCTATGAACCAAATTTCATCAAAACATATGAAATTAACTAAAATGGTAAAGATATTGTAATAACATGGAAATAATATAGATTAAAGGATTAATAAAATTAAAAAAGGACATTTAGAATCTAAACAATTATTCTTTTTCTATTATTTAGGAATATAAATAATGTACATGATGATTCATACTCAAGGTAATGTAATTTCTTTTAAAAACCCTTCATCTATTATATCCCTTAAAAATAAGTTTATATTCCATATATATATTTGTAAAATTACTTTATGTATGTATTTGTATGGAAGTAATTTATTTATAATTTAAATATTATGAATCCATTAACTATACTTTAAAAATTTTTAAAAGAAAAAATTGATGGAATGTTCTATCATTCATTAGAAAAATAGAAAATGAATGTTCTATTTTAACATAAGCGTTGACAATGACCTTCCCTACCACCAAAACCATCAATTTATTTTTGGTTTACTCTACCATATTTCATGTTTTCTTCAAATAAAACCCCAATTTCCTTTTTTCATTTTTATTTTACAAAATGGGTTTATAATGGAATGGATATATCAATTTTTAATTTTTTTCATATATGTTCAATGTATAATTATTATGATTCATGATTTTATATATTATTTTATAGTTCTTGGGAATTTTTTATAAGGATTGGTTTTTCCACTATAATATAAAGTGGCTGAGCTTATTATATCATAAAATTCCATTGGGTAATTGGATGGAGTTATAAAATTATGTTTTTCTCAAGAGATAGTGGGAATATAATTAAATGTTTATTCCAAGTATAATCATAATAGTTAATTATAGTGAAACTGTGATGGTTACTCCATGTATAACCCTGATATTTATCCCATGCGTAAGTAAAAATGATATAAAATTGATATCTCATTTTACCTACATGACTAATCTATGATTGATATTGGTTTTTATGGAAATATTATGATTTCTCAAGATAAAGGAAACTATATGAAACATTGTATAGTAGAAAAGTATAACCTTGTGAAAAAAAGTAATTAATAAATTCTAATGATTTCAAATAAAACTTTTCATTCTTTTTTACTTTATAATTTCTTATGAAATTTTTTATGAAGAAAATTGGTCAGAGAAGATAATTTTATTGGTAATAAAATGTCTACATTGAGTTCGAAGTTTATTTTTGAAAGTGGATAATTATTTACCAATACTCATGGACAAATGGTTTCTTTCAATATATTTTATGTCCCTTACTGATATTTTTTGATCATAACATTATTTAAAATTTATTTAATATGATTAAGGATGGATAAGTTAATGGAATTATGTAAGTTGATATTGGTGAATACTTTAATTGAAAATAATTTTCATTTTATTTGATGTCTCTATATTGTAGAAAAATTGGATATTTATGAGAAGTGTCTATTTTTTAAAAAAATGAGTTTTATGTTACTGTTATAAATTAATTTTTAAAAAATAAAAACCTAATAATTTTTTGAGGTGAATGAAATTGAATAATATTCTAAATACACTAAATTATATATTGTTAATTGTCTAGTACTTATAGATGCATCGACCATGTTAGACATCGTGGTATTATGGTTTAGAATACATTGTTTATATTTATTTGAATTCTTTATTATATATATTTTTGTTATGTTTTTCATGTTTTATTTTGTATGTGATTGTTTTTGTATACATGTAATTTCATTTTATGGATGGAACATGAACATATTTTAAAATAATTTAGATTTGTGGTAAATATTATCATTTGAGAGAAATCATTCCCACTGTTCACACTTTATTGCCATGGAACATGCTTCCATCCCTTGGTGATCATGAATTCCCTTTGGAATATATAATAGTTGTTTAGGTTTCCATACCATGGGTGACCCAGAATTGTTTGTCATTATTTTTCAAATCCTCCACTATTATTTGGGATATCTGAAATATGGAAGATATGATCGTTGAAACACAAATGGTATGTTAGGAGAATGTGAATGACCACTCTCATGAATAAACCAGAGATAATATGGTGTTTCATGATTTATGTCTTAAGTAAAGGCCTTATTTTTGAATATTCATTATGAATTTTTGTTTTAATTTATTCTTCTTTATTTTTGGGATAATTTCATATGTTGTTTTGAGTTTTTTTAGAGATTTGGGGTAAAAATGGGACATGAATTTGAGGCACACAGTTTACCTGCTGAACATAGAAAACCATGCGGCACTCATATTAATGATTTTTTAAAGCATCTAGTGACCTATTTCATGGTTGGTTTATAGTCTATAATGTTGTTTGGCTTAATAATTAACAACCTATAATCCATTAATTTTTTTTATTTAGATTTATATTCTCTTATATTAGTTTATATATGATTTTGATGTCATTTTTAAGAATTTATTGAATTTTTTTGAGTGACATGATTTAAAATAACACAAACATATTTGAAAAAGATTATGAAGAAGAGTAAAAAACCCTTTAGAGATAAATTTAATGTTTCTTATTTGTAAAATTAGTTTATCATTGAATGTGTTCTTTAACATTCACTTTTATGTAAAAAACATGATCTCCAAAGGTATTTATATAATGAATGCGTATGAATTTTTTTAAATTAAATGAAAATTTGAAATAATATTTTAATTTTTATAATACATTACATTTTTAAAATAAATGAATAATTTTTGAAAAGTGAATTTAAAATAAGTTTTTTTATTTTTATATTGGTGAATTATTTCCAAAAAAAATTGATTTTTAAAAAATGTTGAAGTTGAATGTGTGTTATTTTTATATTAATATGTGTAGTTTTCAAATTTTAAAAATGAATGGATTCATTACAGAGTGGTTTAAAAATTAATTAATAACATATTTTGTGTAATAATTATTTTTATGTAGTGGGTGTGGTCTTGTTTAATAGTGGGTGATACATTGAAATATTTTTAAATTATTGGTTTTTATGATTTAAATTTTCAAGGTCATTGATTGAGCTTTGTGTTTTCATCTCTATTCTGAGAAAACCTCCCATGAATGTTTTCAATAGTAATATGATATCTTTAACATTAGGTTTGAGTGTGGATATATTAGCCGAAGACTCTACCTATAGTCATGATAGAGTGGTACATGAACATTCCTCTAAGTAAGTTCATATCATTTATGGTGATCAATATAATAACCTCACTATATTCTAAGTATGTCACCCTTTAAATATTTAGGATATCCCATTAATATTATGTTAGTGTAGTGTATAAGGGAATATTGGAGGTATCAAGAGAGTATTAAGGGTTTTAAGGCTTGGATGTTTCATTTTGGGGGAATCAGAATTTGATCCATGGTTAGTGAATGGTTTGTGCTAACCATATAATGAATACAAAAAAATATTATAGATTCATTATGTATGGTTTTTAAAAGGTTATTATAACTATGAACATAGATGTCTAATTGGAAGCTTTTTTAGTTAGTGATGTTTTTATGGTTGGAACTTGGATTGGATGACAATGTAGCCAACCATGAACCCTATTAAAAAGTGAAAAAATAATAAACTATCCTCATGAACCTATCCCATTCTTATTTTATTTTTCGCTCATTTTAGGACATTATTATAGTTTGATTATTCCCCTTCACACATTAAATTAATATTGGTTTATCCTCTATTCCTCATTTTATTCCTCATCTATTTATCTTGTTGGATGGCCCTTTGTAATTTGATCACTTTGTTAGCATCTGATCACTCTTTTTTTCTCCCAGAATCTATCCTAACATGTCTAATGTAAATTTCTTATTATCAGGGCCATTGTGTGTCTTCCGAGTATCTATGATTTCTGCTTGAATAAAATCCCAAAACATGTTGACAGTAACTCATATAACCTACGGTAGGTGTTGTTGGTATTTTACGACAAAGTATAACTATTTTATTGCATCATTGGTTTTTACTTTCATGATGAATCATCATAAAAATTACCAAATATTAATACAATTGGTTGGATTCCTTGTTTTTGATCTTATAAGTTTCATTTGGTTTAGAAAATTGGGTTGTTTTGGGTAGACCATTCATGAAGTTATTAGATAGGTCAGATATATATTGTTCCATGCCATTAGGAGAACTAATGGGGTAGTTAGTGATGCCCTTCATGACTTTATTTTTTTGTATGTAATGTGGGATTTATAATATGATGAATTTGAACCATTGGTTCTTATTTCAAGATATTTTTTAAATAGAAATGTAAAATTGACCCAATTGGTGACCTTGGCTTGTTTTTAATATATGATTATTATATGAATAATGAAATAATAAATTGTTTGAGTTTTTTTCAAATGGTATGAGTGTGTAATTCATGGGATGACCTCCATGGATTAATTATGGTTAGTATTTATATGTAATTACATTGATTATACTATAATTCCATTAGGGGATGCATGTGGAAAATGGTGTGTGATGTTATATTTGGATCCAGTGGGGTCAAATGATGAAGAATGGCTTGTGAAATCCATTGTATTCTATATAGATTCAGTATTTTTAATTCCATAGGATGGATATGGCTTGTGTTTTTATAGTGTTAATAAGTATTTAATTCTACATATTAGTTTCATGAATTCTTTATGGGGAACCATTATTTTAAATTTGAGATATGAGATCTCTATATTCAGATTGGTCCTATTGGGTGGAATTCCTTGGGCATGATAATTAGATTCCAATAAATTCATGAAAATATGTGTCAAAGGTGTTCCATTGATCTTAGATCTACATGTGGATACTCTTGGAAATCATTGGAAATTAATTCCATATTTATCTATGTAGATTACTTTGGGGTAATCGATTGTGGCTTACTCAATGATCCACCACGAAACCCGATTAGTCCACAAAACATTTTTTATGTTAAGGGAGTAATATATGCCAACTCATATAACATCGACCCAGGTTATCTCATTATGACACATGGATTTCCTTATTTACTTTTCTATATATAGTTTACTATTATTATTAATACTTTAATAATTACATTCACACCACTATTCTATACACATCACTATGTAAATGAATTATACACCATCAGTGATGGCCTAATGAGTTTTACTCACACCCTATTTGGGATGTTGTTTGGTAAATGTACATAATTCATTGATGTGAGACAATATAACAGAAATGACCCTTCATCTTATGATTTAGTTCATGACTGGGATTGACTATTGGAGTTAGGAGCTGAGATAGAGGTCAAGAATTCTATGTTTTGTGTTATTTTTGTATATTTTTTATTTTTTATTTTACATTTTTTGTATTTTGATTCTTAACATGACCTATGTGTTTTATTTATTATTTTATATTTTACATTATTATGATATTGGATAAGTAAGAATTTTTATTTTAGAACAAAATCATTTTATATGGATGTGGTTTTTATGATGTTTATTTAATTTTTTCTTTTGATTATACTCTAATGTGAGGATATTATCTCTACATTATTCCTCCTATATGTCTTATGTTTTAGTTGACAACCTCACTTATAGGGGAATTCTTGATTGAGTATGCATGGTTCATCATCAAACCGATAATGTTTTGTGGATTTGTTATTAGGAAATTACAATATCATATCAATAAAAATTCTCTAGTTTTACAATTTGGGTTTAGAAGAAAAGAGAATTAGTTACATATGGATTTTAAAATGAGCTTCTCTTAATATGTAGGAAACCCACATATGATTGAAAATCCATGTATCATAGGATTTCATTGTATTATTTGATTTAAACATTTACTATTTATCTATATCAATCTTGATTGATACATTTTTAAGAGGATATGGTTTATCAGTTTTCCAATATCGAGATATTACTAAAATAGGGTGTGTGTCATTCATCATTTTAGGAGTGTATGTATTCACATTCCATTTCCATTATTTATTTAATTATTTCCTTGATTATATTATTAGTTTTTCCATGTTATGACATGGGTTGGTAATTTAAGAAATAATAATTAAGATAATTGTTTCCCTGCACGGCTTAATGGTGTAATTTGGTCTAACTAATAGTTATATGACTATGATATTTGAATCTATGGATTCTTGTTTGGATTTTGAACTGGTGGAAGTTAAATGAGATTAAAATCAAAATATAAAGAGTGTTTTAACTCTATATCTTTTGATTGTGTGTTTTTGTGATTATTTATATCAATTAATTCCCTATACTATGATATCAAGAATTTATTTGGTGATGTGTTATGAATAGTTCCCTTAAATTTATAGACAATTGAATCTTCATCAAAAACCAGTTGAGTTCTAGGAGGGAATCAATGAGAATTATCCAGAGGTATATAGGAATTATATACATAAAACACAGGGATATGGTATTCATTTTTATTATAGATATATCTTGATTTGTATGTTGTATTATATTGAGAGAGATACTAGTTTGTCTTAGTGGTAAGCCCCCTGTAATCCTACATGAAAAATGAGGGTTCAAAACCCATTGGGCGCTTGTAATATAGCATCACTGTAGCATAATGTAGCGGTGGTGGTATTGTAACAAAGACAGGAATTGTAGCGGTGACAGGTCACTGTAGCGGTGGCCGGACATTATAGCAGCGTTGGGTACTGTGTGGTACAATTCACAGAATGGGCCTTGGGACAATAATTTGGGCCTAAGGGCTATGTAATGGGATAAAATTTCCACTGGGCCTTCGGGCTATGTAATGGGTCTCTCTCTACCCAGTTAAAGAGGTATTTTCTTTGTTTTAAGAATAAATGAGGCTTCGAACCAACCTTTTAAAACATATATATTGATAGAGATACAACTGGAGTTTCCTCGATGATATCCCAAAAGATATGGGGTTTAATGTTTTGCCATCTACCTACATTCTCATGGGAGGGTTGAACCCAGGAATTGAAGACTTAGATTAAGTCTATACACGTTATCTTAAAGAATATAGAGACACCCATTGAGAAGATGATGAAACTTGACAAAAATAATCTTTGAGGCTAGGGTAAGTGATGGTCATACATTCTGATTTAGGATGACCCAAATATGGGTTTGGTTTAGATGGATTTATAGGCTAGTTTCAATAAACAATTATTCCCTAAGATGTTTTGGTCTTATAGGGACAAAGTTTTAATACACATAGTGAAGGGGTTTTTTCATTTTTGAAGAACAAAACATGGTTTTCTACGTTGCAGTGATTCTTTCAATATTATCATAGTGATGATTTGGTCAGGGAAAGTTGCATTGAGGCTGGAATCATCTTATATATAAAGGCATAGGTGAACATCATATGAATGACCAAATTTTATAAGATGGTTAATTAGGCCATAATTGATGTGTAGAATCTAAGAGGGGCCAACGTATTAGGGCTGATAGAACCAATTATTAGAGGAAGAACAACTAGGAAGGTAGTATGACTATAAGTCACCTATGTGGAAGAAAGGGTTAAAACCATCAGAATTATGATAGTTGTCTAGTTTAGTATTTTTCCTATGGGAATATGGAACATAACCATATGTTTTATAAGAATTTATAAGATCCCAAGGATAGATCCTTCAAGTAAATTCATTGTTTTAGTGTGGGATACAATACTCCTCGTTAGGTGAGTAGTATGAGTAATATTGGTCACACATGACAAGGTAGTGGTAGGGTTTTGTAGAGTAATATTCAGTCTCTGCAGAAGGGTATTACAATAGTGAGGAGTTACGCGAGGATATAGGGAAAATTGTCATACCATGTTCATGAAGTGTTTAATTATATTATAGATCTGAAATTTGGGCCTTCAAACATGAGAGGTATGATTTTAGTTGCTTTTATTATATATTTTTATTTTATTTTGAAATAGGGTCATTTTGATCATTCTTGTACACTTATATTGTGTAAGGTCTAGGTTGGTTTATCAAATATGTGTTTGTTGTAATGTCTATAGAAACCCCATTGGGTATCTGATTTGAAGGAGTCCATCACTTTTGGGATTTTTCAATTGAGTTCATAGTATATCGGTTTCTATGGGATGTTTTTGTGAATGATATGAATGGTTTTATCTTGATTATCTAAATAGAATGGATAGATCCCTTTCATGATAATAAAAATTTATATCTTTGAATGGTCACATTCGTGTCACTTCAATGTTCCAATTAATTTAAAAATAGAGAGAGTGACTTCCTAGATGGTCGATTAGTTACTAGTAATCAAATGATTGGTGGGGTTTCATCCTAGTATGTTAGCATTTTATTGGATGATGAGGGTATTGGATTGTAGTATAACCTTCTGTGGTTCCACACTTGTGGATGGTTTCCTAGAATAATTTTTGGGATTTCCACCTGAGAGGGAGGTATGGTTAACCACCATGCCTTTTCTAGGGGAGTATCTTATTTCAATCCCACCATATCAAACAGACCTAGAATAACATTGTGAGTTAAATAATATGTTGGAGAAATTAAAGGAAAACTACTTTAGAAACCTTATTATATCCCCTTGGGTCTCTAATATACTCTTTATAATGAAGGATGGAGGTACCTTACAATGATGTGTCAATTATTAGTGAATAAATAAAGAGGGTATCAATAAATGATATCGACAACCACATGTTGATGATATTTTTAAAATATTAGGGTTTCATGAACTTCTCTATGTTTAAATAAAGAACTGGTTATCACCAAGTTAGTGTAAAACATTATGATATAACACATATAACATTATAAAGTACTTATATTTTCAATGAGTATAGAGAGATGTTGTTTTTCCTGAAGAATTCACAAACAATGTTTATGGTCTTGATGAATAATTTTTTCCATCCATACATGGATACCTTTATTGTGGGTTTTTGGAATATTTCATAATGTATTCACTGATGAGGAATAATCACGACCAATATCTATATATAGTTTTAGAATAATGATGTGAGTATAGATTTTATGCTAAGCACATAAATGTTAATTTATAGATCAAACATGTACACTTAATAGAGGATTTTATATCATAATCAGGTGTGATTATTCACCTTGGGAATGTGAGGGATGTGGTTTCATCAGAACATCACAAGAATTTTTTTATCATATTTTGTTTTGTAGGATTGGAAAAATAATACCAAAATCTGAGAAATGTTTTTTACCATTTTTATGATCCTTTTATAAGGCTGATCAATAGTGGTTAATGTTCATTTCTATAAATATTATTTGAATTCATTCAATGAGTTAAAAGGGAATTTTACCTCAAAACAAATCTAGATATTTTTAGATCCTTCCAGGGAGTATGTTGTATATTATGATTCATAGAGTATCGAACCATATCTAGTTCAGATATAGGGAAATCACGTCAATGAATACATATTTTGATAGTCAAGGCCTTAAAAATTAGATATTTTCTCTACATGTTTTCATGTCCACAACTGTAGTGAATGGCCTAAAATGTTGGAGATAATATCTTTTAAGTGAGAGGTTTGTGGTCTGCGTGGACCATAATAGATTGATGTACATTTTTATTCAGTGCGACATCACCATTATAAGAGAAGCTAGGTTGAGTGGCTTTAATCTTTCAATGGTGGTATTTTATATATAATAGGTAAAAGAAATATATTTTATACTGCTCTGAGCTAGATGATGCGACCTTAGGTTGCCTATGACTCTTCTGGTGAGTGATAAATGATGGTCCTTTCTGAAAAAAAAATCATTTTGATGTTTGGGAGGACCATGATCATGTAATTCTAGAATTTTAATGCATGGTTCCTTCGTTTTTGTATCAGAACAATAGAAGATATCTACATGATCAGGATTTTCTCACCCACAAGAAAATATTTGATGGTAAGGAGCTACCACTACCATGGAATATATATGAGGTTGAGATAATCATTGTTAAAATGTGTGTCTTAGTTACTACTAACATAAAAGAGAAGTTTTTTAGGGTGTATCATACTTCCAAATGGGAATTAAACCCCCGATTAATGAATCTGTATTGTAACATATTTCATTGTTATTAGTGTTGTGGCATAAAGAATGGGATATCATATAACAATACATGGTGCTCCAACAATCAGTTGGTGATTTAAATTCATCATATGTACATTTATAGCATATATTTCATTTCTATTTATTAGGGTAAAAGAGATTATGTAACTATGGATTTCATTATGGGATTACTAAAGATTCCAAGCTTCAATTTTTTTGTATTTATCATTATGGATGTAATGAAAAAGGACCCCTATTTTCTATCAATTTGAGATACCACCAAGGTGGATGAGATGGAAATTTTTGGTGTCTGAGAGATCTTAAATATATATAGGATCCATCAATGTATCATTTGTAATAAGGATGCCTTGTTTACATCACGGTTCTAGAAGGGGTTACATTGGGCTTCGGGAACTAATGTTCTTTTAAGCATATCTTATCACATAATGACTAATGCATAGTCTAATTGGCCTAGTCAAGTGTTGGAGGACATTCTGGGGGATTTTTTTCTTGATATTTTATGTTCAGTAGATAACCATAGGGATCATGTGGGATTTGACATTAGAAATGGTTTTAAGAAATTATTTTGATTAGTTTTTGTGAGGCTTTTTATTTATTTCCATGATGCTCACCATTTTTTGGATAAAAGACATTGATGATATGATTATTGGGAAAAGTCTTGTAATACCCCAATATTTCATTGTACGTTATCTCTTAAACTAAATTCAATAACTTGTGCTACAAGAAACACCGAGTTCGAGTTCACCACAACTAATTAAAATATTCATTCAAAAAGTGGTTATGAATAGTATTAACTGCATTGGGAATTTTATATAATCTAGAAAATATTAAAATCCATATCATGTGATTTTTTGACATAATATATGAATAAATTTAATTATTCAGATAAAGGAAGTTTTTTTTTTCAGAAAATAAAATTTGACCACCTTTTAATGGAAAACCCTTTTAAAATCCAATATTTGATAGTTTTATATAATTAATTTTGAAAAACAAAAATTCTTTTTTAGAATCGGGACATAAGAATTTAGTTTTGATAATTTTTTTTTCTGATAACTTTCAGATTTTGTTGAATAGTGAAAATACTAAATTTTAATTGAAAACATCATTTTAAATCAAAATAATTTGTAGTGTTAAATAATAGATTTGAATGGTTTAAAAGTATAATTAGATTATATTTTTATCATTTAATAAAAGGTATGCCATTTTTTGTAATTTCAAATTTCAATTTGACAAAAACACATATCAACCTTTTGATAGTGTTTACTTTTTAAAACACCCGCTTTTTTAGTTTTGACAATGGGAATTAATTTTAAATTAATTAATGAAGCTTCAATTTACTGAATTTGGTAAAATAGAATTCCTTTTTGAATTCAGAATATCAAAATTATCCTAGGGTGAATTTTTCATATTTTTCTGAAAACATTATATTTTTGATGATTAGTAAAAAACACTAGGTTGTTGTTTAAAACTGACATTTTATTTAAATAATTATTTATTTTATTTAAATTTATTTCAAGACAAAATAGATATATAATAACAATATAAATTAAATGTAATTCTTTGGAGTCATTTTATAATAAAATTGGATATATAAAATTTTATTGAACTTTTTAATGTCTTTTACCCACCTTCTTGGCACATTTACAAATTAGCATAAAATATAATTTTACCATTTCTATAAATTGAATTTCAAAAATAAAAGAAACATAGTTGAAATCAGTAAGTAAAATTTGGTTCTATAAGATGAATATAATTTTTTGGTGAGTAGTATCTTTTGACTTTTATTTACCACGGTTAATAGTAAATAGGGTAATTAAAGGTACAAATGATATTATAATTATCCTTACACATGCCCTAATTCTATTGGAAAAATTTATTTCGACCAAAAACAACATTTGGAATAAAATATGATCCTTTTGATCCACTTGGATAAGATTAGGTCATTTATTATTATTTTATTTAATGAAGAGTTAAAAGTGTTAAATTCAAAGTTTAATAACTAAACAACTATTAATATATGGTTATAAATAATGTAAATTTGACTAAAAATATTATTTATAAAAATAAAAATATTTTATACATAACTGTGTTTTATTTTGCATTTTTATATATTAAATATTTATATTTATTTATGACACAATGATGATGCAATAATTACTTTTTTCAAAGAATGATTAAAATAACTGATAATATAAATATAAATATAAATGTATATTTAGTTTTTATATGCCATACACAAATTTTCTAGGATAATATTATATTTTAGGGTTTATTAAATAATTTTTTTGAAGTGATAATGTTTTTATTACTTTATGAAAAACTCAATAATAAATAGTGTCAAAATTGACATAAATGAGTTTTTAAAACGAATACTATATTATTTAATGATGTAATATTCCTAAAAATATACGTATCAGCCAAAGGACTTATATAATGATAACTATGTAATTAATGAACCACTTGGTGTTCTCTTGACTTTTTATAGTTTGTTTACTAACCATGTATTAGAATGATACAAGTGGACATGGTAAACGTTAAACTATTTAACAAAGAATTAAATCTAAAATAAAGGGTTAATATGGTAACCTAAACATGTCTAAAACCTATTGGATGAGAGGATTTCGACCCCCCCATAGCATCAAAATATTTTAATTTTTATCCATTATAATATGAATATTATTTTATAATAAAAAAATAATTCAAACTTTTCCTAAAGAGACTCTCTCCTTTCTTATAAACGGATACATCCCCTTCTCTCAAAATCACACATCCAATGCCATTTGGCTCAACCAACCCACGTCCAAGTCTCCTCCCAACTTCCCTCACTTTAATATAGTATAATTACATTGATCAGAAATCCATCTTATTGATCCCTTTTGTTCAAATCAAAAGGAAACACCCATAGAAGAGGTAATTATTTTATCACCTCTTTCAAAGTTCTTTTCTTCTTCCACATTATCATTCTTTGTTATTTACATAAAAAAATAATAACTCCAGTACCTTCTAGATACTGTGATTTTATTTTATATATGGTACAATCATACTCATTATTTTATCCATCCTATGATTGATAATGTCACCATGCGAGCGTACGTACGACTTACTGTCTCTATGTCGTGGCTTAATTTGTTATTCAACACAATGTTATTTGGAATGATATAATGATGTGTAATATGAATATAAATAATGAAAATATCATGATAATTTATCTTTAAAATCAATATACCTTCCAATTCCACACATTTAAATCATTAATTAAATGGTATCGTCGCTCGTGTGTACGCATGACTTACCGTCTCCACGACGCGATGAGATTCATTTCGAGGATCACCATTCAACGATGATTATAAAAATATATATTATTAATATGTGTGTATTATATGAAATAATAATTCTAAGGATATATATATATATATGTACTTACATATATCTTATTCACTTACTTCTATTCAATACGATATGAATACAGAAACATCATTAATGCTTACGTATGACATATTGTCTCAATAAACGGTGTTTTCCATTTCTTATATCTATCTATTATACCTAATTATATTATAAATATATATTATATATAAATCATTTTTTATGTTCGGTATGTATTTAAATAATGATCTAAATTATATGATCAAGAATAACATGTTAAAACATGTAATATAAAGAAAGCAATTAATACCCAAAATATTAATTTAACATGGAAATCATTATTAGATGGGTAGTATAAAGTGATAAATGAATAATTTATGATATAATAGATATGATTATGGTTTTGGTATTTTTAAAAAATATACTATGGTCATTATACAAGAGGTTAAATACCCCCTAGACCCCAAGAAAGTGCAAGATAAGGGTTAATTCCTCAATCTCATTATTTTCTGATATTGTTTATGTGTAAGTATTTTTCTGGTCATAATTATTATCCACATCCATGTTTCATAAAATAAATTTCAATATTATTCTTTTATGATACTCTATAACTAAAACATCTTTTTAAATGTTTTAAATATTTAATATTCTAAATATTTCTCATTAATTTCTATGTTTACAAAATGGTTTTAATGATTTATATATATGGAAATGATTGTTTTAAAATGTAAATTATATTCCAATATTTCAAAGTGTTATTGGAAAAATTAATTCAAATATTTATTTTAAATGACTTCCTTTATAAATGTGGGACTTTTAAATTATTTCCCAAAATGTATATTTCTGTAAAAAAGTTTTACTGATCATTTTCAACTATATAAACATTCATTACTTGATATTATTTGTGATTAAGGATGATTTATTATAATAAAATATTCCATATTGTATCGAATGATTTATGATATGTTTGACTATGTTTGTGCTATTTTAATGCCCTTCATGGTTTATGGTTGACATGTTGACATTTCGTAAGCTACTTTTAATATGAATTTTTATGTTATGTTTCAATATTTTCATATGAGGAATGTAGTGGACTTATTAAGGGACAAGTTGGGCCCGCTATATCCCATCGATGCATCTATAAGTCTCAATAGACAAACTTGTTTCTTGGCATAAGGCCTTGACAAAAATTTTATTTGTAGTCTTGGCACGAGGCCATGGCTATGATGTAATGATGTCCAACGTTAATCATTCCCTCATTTTAAATTTATTATTATATGTGATTATTAGACAAGTAGAAATTCCATGTGCATGTTTATATGGTATTGTTTCTTTTATTTTCCCTGTATTATGTTCATGTTTATGTTTAAAAGATAGTTGTTTTTTATTAAAATTATTTCCTCAAAAGTTTATAGCTTCTGCAAAATTATTTACCTTTACTAATCATCTAAGAACACCGCATTCTTATGTTTTGTTTTCCAAAGATTCCATGAAGTGTATTATGTTTGATATGCAGGGTTAAGATAGAGAAATAATGGCATTCTCAATGGATTATTTATGTTGTGTTTTATTTTTGAATGTGTAATGTAACATTCATGTATGTAAAATATTTTACAATATTACTAAAGTGATCGACCCTTCGGGACATCATTCCTTGTTATCATGGCAATGTATTAAAATAATGCACCAGCTCTGGGATTCTGGGTTGGGGGTGTTATAGTTGGTATCAGAGGACGTTTAGTACCAAACATGGAAACTAGATTTAGAAAATATCTTATTAGGGAACATTACCATAATAATGAATTGGACGATTTGGATAGAAGAACTTCATAGAATTTTGATAATGAAGATATTTTTTGTATTTTTAAAAATACATCCCTTTTTGGATACGAATAGGTAGAGGCGGCACTGGAACTGATGTACATAGGAGTGATAACTTTGAAAAAGTGTTTTCGGCTTGAACCAGGGTATCCTAGTACACGAAAACGAGCCTTGCCACACTCCTGGTTATGACTCTCCTAAGGGATATTCTTAAGATAATTCACATTTTATTTTCAAGACATTATAAAGGATTTAGGATTAAATACTTCCTCAAATAAATTTTTTATGATTATATATTATGTGCATAATATTTTCAACTTACACTAGGTATTTTACATTTTTGAAATTATGCATTGCGATTCATAAACTAACCTAGTGTATGCCATTGTTTAGAAATGACACCTAGTAGAAAGAATGAGAACTGAAGCGATATGCATGATCCAAAGATTAAGAAGGATCATATATTTCATTTTATTAAGCCCAAATTTAGAAGGGATATAGTCTCCTACATATTATTGTCATTGGATGAAATAATATCATGTGTTAATAAGATATGTAAAGAATTATATATGTCCTATGTATTTGAAGGGAAGAAAGAGAAGAAAATGATGGTAAAGAGAAAGTTGGATAAATGGAAGAGGGGAAAGAAGGATTTTACCATATGTGGAAACTATGGAAAGAATAACCATGGTAAATGATTGAAGTGAATAAAAGTTTTTTATAAGTTTTGTGAAAAAGGACACCATGTACATGATTGCAAGGGTATGAAAAATGTTTCAAATGTATAATGCTTCATCTGCAATGATATGAGACACTATGCAAATCAAAGTAAAAAACATAAGAGTATGCCCCAAATAATGCTATTGGATTATAATCTTGTTATGATACTACCAGATATGAAGAGGAATGAATACTTTTCTTATGTTGTTATTAATGAATTATTTCTTTTGAGTGTTGTATTAATGATGTACTGGTTTTATGAATTATGGAAATAAATATGGATTATACATAACTAATAATTCATTGAGGATTTGAAATTATATGGTTCTAAGAAATTTGATTCAATAGCAAGTAAAACGTTTTAGAAAATACAAGGTTGAATGAATGATAATGCTTAATTTGGTTCTAATACTGAGGTTGTGATTTTGGAAAAAGATATGATTGATTTGGATAAATTATAATCGATATTCTCGACTATAATGAAACAAATTAATTGTTTTTTTATTCCATTATTTTTGTAGTTTACAACAATTTTGGACATAAAGAGTATATCCAATATTATATAAGAAATAAGGGAGAATGAATGTAATCAATAAGGATTTATGGAAATTTAGAGTGTTATAGTGTTTTAAATGAATACATGATGAAGATATTCGCATGTTATTATGTGGAAAAAAAGATCTTCATTGTGTTTACCTTATTTATAAATTTGGGACCCTGAGTTGGGAAAAGAAGTATTTTGGATAAGTCTAAAGGTTGGAATGGATTAAGTTCGACACTGTATACTATTGTTAAGGTTAAATAATTTCTTAAGATTATATTTGGATTGTGATAAAATGGAAAGCTCGGAGGTCAGGCGACAATCCATCACGTCCAGAAAGTCCAGGAGACTTGAACCTGCAACCGAAGGGAGACAAGGGTGCATCACCTACCATTGGAATACATGATGTCCTAGTTTGTATAATGCAGTTTTATTAAACAGTCTTAATAATGTATTATAAAATTATTATTTTTGGAACCCTATACAATTAGGATAAATAGAATGTTTTGGAATTCTATTATCTTTTGGAGTGAAAGATGAGTTTGTGGTTGGAATTAGTTAAAGGAAGAAAATATACTTGTCAAGTATAATTTTTTCTATTACTTCTATGAATAAATATATTCTTAATCTTTAGGGAAGGGATCATAAAACTAAAAATGTGTTATCCTAATACCATATGTTTTGTTGAACGAATGATATTTTAAATAATAAAAGATTGATAGCTTTTAGGCCCTTAATTTTACACTTGTTTGTGATTGATGGCCACAATAAATACCTATAAATATTTACATTTTTTATATAATTATGTCTCTAATTCCCACTAATTTTCTCCTAATTGAGTTCAAAATGTTTTGGTGACTTTTTCATTTCCCTTTCCCTCTAACTAAGACTAAATTTTATTAACCCAATTTCCAATGTTGGTTTTTCACAAAATTATTTTTCTATGTTTAACCTTCTTTTTAAGAACAATTTCAAATTGTGAAGATTAAATTTGTTGAAGGAGGGGAGAATGTAACACCCTATGATTTCATAGTATTTATACTTTCAATGTAATTCAATAACTTGTGCAACATGAAACATTGAGTTTGAGAACACCACGACTTACCAATCCCGCCATTCAAAAAGCAGTTATGAATATTATTAACTGAATTTTGAATTTTATATAATCCATATAATTTTAAAATCCATATTATGTGTTTCTTTGAAATAATATAAGAACAAATTCAATTTTCCAGATAAAGGTAATATTTTTCTGAAAATGTAATTTTACCACCTTCTAATGGAGAACCATTTTAAAATCTAATATTTAACTATATAATATATTAAATTTGACAAAAATAATATTCTCTTTTATAATCGATACATAAAAATTTAGTTTCATTAAATTTTTTTGTGTTTTTCTGATAACTTGCATATTTTGGTGAATAGTGAAAGATACTAAATTTTAATTGAAAACAAATTTTTAAATAAAAATAATTTCTAGTGTAAAATTATACATTTTATTGGTTTGGAAGTATAATTAGATTATATTTTTCTCAATTAATACATTTTAGGTCATTATAAGTAATTTAACATTGAAATTTGACATAAACACATGTCAATATTTTGATAGTTTTTACTTTTTAAAAAAGATGCTTTTTAGTTTTGACAATGGGAATTAATTTTAGATTAATTAATGGATATTCTATGTTTTGAATTTATTAAAATATAATTAATTTTTGAATTCTGAATAAATTATCTTATGGTGTATTTATGTTATTTATCTAGAAACATTCAATTTTTGATGAATAGTGAAAAACATTGCATTATTATATAAAACTGACATTTTATTTAAGTAATAATTTATTTTATTTAAATTTATTTTTGGTAAAAATATATATATAATACCTATATAATTTCAATGTAATTCAATGGAGTCATTTTATATTAAAATTAGATGAATAAAATTTATTAAACTTTTTAATGTCTTTTACCCACCTTCTAGGAAAATTTTCAAATTTGCAAAAAATGTAATTTTTATCGCTTCTATAAATTGAAATTCAAAAATCTGAGAGACACTGTAGGCATAATTATGTAAAATTTGGTTCAATAAGAGGAAAATAATATTGAGTGAATAGTAACTTTTGACTTTTATTTACCACAATTAAAAGTATATTGGGTAATTAACGATAAAAAAGATATTATAATTAGCCTAACATATTTCCTAATTGTATTGGATTAGTGAATTTAGACCAAAACCAACCATAGGAATAAAGTATGATCCTTTTCTTCCACTTCGATTTGATTAGGACATTAATTATTATTTTATTTAAAGAAGACTTAAAAGTGTTAAATTCTATGTTTAATAGCTAAATAATTTTAAATAAAGGGTTATACATAAGATAAATTAAACTATAAATATTAATTAGAAATATAAAATTATTTTCTACATAATTTTGTTTTATTTAAAATTTTTAGAGATTAAATAATAAAATGTATTTATAACACAATGACGATTCAATAATTACTTTATCAATGAAAGATTTAAGTAATTGATATTATAAATATAAAAATAAATGTAGAATGAGGTTTTTATGCCATCCTCTTATTTTATAGGTTAATATGAAATTTTAGGGTTGATTAAATAAATTTTTTTGATGTGATAAAGATTTTATGACTTTATGAAAACAAAATACTAAATAGTGTGAAAATTGACATAAATGAGTTTTTTATACAAACACTATATTATTAAAAGATATAATATTTTTAAAAATATATAGTTCAGACAAAGGACTTATACAATGAAAAATATGTCATTGTTGAACTACTTGGGGTTCTCTTGGATTTTTATTTTATGTTTATTGACCAATTATTCTAATTGTACAAGATGACATGGTAAAAGTTAAATTATATAACAAATAGTTAAATCTAAAATATAGGGTTAATATGGTGATCTAAGCTTGTCTAGAACCTATTAAATGAGAGTATTTCTACCCATACACACATTATCTTTGAAATAAATCAATTTGGATCTATTATAAACCGAATATGATTTTATAATAAAATCGTATATCAAACATTTCCTAAAGTTACACTCACCTCCCTTATAAAAGGGTACTTCCTCTTCTCTCAAAATCAACCCTCCAAATCCATTTGGATTGGCCAACCCCTTCGAAAATCTCCTCACAACTTTTATAACTTCAACCTATGGTCCTTCCCATGATCCTAAAGCCAACCTAAGTATCCCTTTTCTTCAAATAAAAAAGGAAACACCCATACAAGAGATAATTATTTTATCACCTCTATCAAAGTTCATTTTTTCTTCCACTTTATCTTACTTTTTTATTTACATACCAAAATAATAAATCAAGTACCCTCTAAATACTGTGATTTTATTATAAATACAGTAAAACTATACTCATTATTCTATCCATCCTATGAATGATAATGTCACCATTCATGTGTACGTACGACTTATAGTCTCCATGCTGTGGCTGAATTTGTTTTTCAATACCATGTTATTTGGATTGATATAATGCTGAGTAATATGTATATAAATAATGAAAATATCATGAATTTATCTATTTAAAATTAATATTCTATCCAATTCCACACCTTATAATCATAAAATAAATGATATTGTCACTCGTGTGTACATACGGTTAACCGTCTCCACGACACTATGAGATTAATTTCCAGGGTCACCATTCAACGATGATTATAAAAATATATATTATTAAGAAGTGTGTAATATATGAAATAATAATTCTACTAAAGATATATATATAAATATGTACTTACATATATATTATTCCCTTACTTCCCTTCAATAAGATATGAATACAGAAACATCATTTATGCTTTAGTACGATCTACAATCTCTATAAAGGGTGTTTTCCATTTCAAATATCAATCTAATATACATATCTATATTATATATATATAAATTAAATATAAATCTTCTTTTATATTCTGGAAGTATTTAAATAATGATATAAATGATACGATCAATAATAACATGTTAAAACACATATGATAATGAAAGCGATTATTACCCAAAATGTTAATTTAACATGGAAATCATTATTAAATGGGTAGTATAAAATCATAAATGAATAATGTATGATATAATAAATATTAATATGGTTCTGGTATAATTTAATAATATACTATGGTCATTATAAAAGATGTTAAATACACTCTAAACCCAAAGAAAGTGCAAGGTAAGGGTTAATTCACAATTACATTAATATCCCAGATTGTTTATGCGTAAGTATTTTTCAGGATATTTTTATTATCCATGGCCATGTTTCATAAAATAAATTTCAAAATTATTCTTTTATGGTACTCTTTATCAAAAACATCATTTTAAATGTTTTAAATATATAATCTTGTAAATATTTCTCATTAATGTCCATGTTTTCATAATGGTTTTAATGATTTATTTATATGGACATGATTGTTTTAAAATGTTAATTCATTTAAAAAGTTTCAAGGTGTTATGGAAAAAAATGATTTCAATATCTATTTTAAATGACTTCTTTTATAAATGCGTGAATTTAAAATTATTTCACAAAGGGGTATTTTTCTCAAAACGTTTTTCTAATCATTTTCAACTATGTCAACATTCATTATTGGATATTATTTATGATTAAGTTTGATTTATTATAATACAATATTCTATATCGTATCGAATTATTTGTGATTTTTTTGACTATGGATGTGCTATTTTTATACTCGACATGGTTTATGGTTTAAGTATTGACATTTTGTATGCTACTTTAAATATGAATGTTTATTTAATGTTTCAACATTTTCATATGACGAATGCAGTGGACTTAGTATGTGATGGGTCTGACCTGTACTATCCCCTCGATGCATCGATAAGTCTAAAGAGACAAACTACTGTCCTGACATAAGGCATTGACCAAAATATTATTTTTAGTCTTGGCACGAGGCCTTGACAATGTCGTAATGATGTCCAACGTTTGGAATTCCCTCATTAAGAAATTAATTATTACAGGTGATTATTCAACTGATATAATATCCATTGGCATGTTTATATGGTATTTTTTGATTTATTTGCTCCATATTATGTTCATGTTTATGTTTAAAGTGATGTTGTTTTTATTACACATCTTTATTTAAAAGTTTATAGCTTCAGCTAAATTATTTACCCTTACTGAGCATTTGAGCTCACCTCATTCTTATGATTCATTTCCCTAGGATTCCAAGAAGTGTATTTTGTTTGATATGCAGGGTTAAGATAGGGGAATAATGGAATTATCAATAGATTGTTTATGTTTTATTATATGTTTTAATGGGCAATGTAACATTCATGTATGTAATATATTTTCCAAGAATACTAAAGTGATCTGTCCTTCGGGACTTCATTCCATGCAATCAAGCCAATGTATTAAAATAATGCACCTGCTCCAGGCTTTATGGGAGGGGGCATTATAGTTGGTATCATAGTTAGTTTAGTATAGAACTTAAAAACTAGATTTAGAAAAACTCTAATTTAATAACATTAACCTAAGATAGAATTTGTGGATTAGGATATAAGAACATCATAGAATGTTGATAATGTAAATATTTTTTTTATTTTCCCAAAATACATCCATGTATGGATTTGAGAAAGTAGAGGCGGCATTGGCACACATGTACCTAGGAGTGAAAACTCTAGAAAATAGTTTTGGTCTTGACCTAGGGTATCCAAGTACACAAAAATGATCATTGTTTCATTATTGGTTACGACACTTCCAGGGGATATTCTAAAGATAACTAACATTTTCCTTACAATCCATTATAATGGATTTAGGAGTAAATATTTGCTCAAATATTTTTTTTGACTATAGATTATATGCATAATCTTTTCAATTTACCTTAGTTATTTTACATGTTTGGAATTATGCATTGTGATTCATAAACTAACATAGTGTAGGTCATTGTTTAGAAATTTCACCTAGTAGAAGGAATGAGAACTCCAACAATACACATGATCAAAAGAGTAAGAAGGATCATATATTTTATGGTATTAAGACAAAATGTAGAAGGGAAATAGTCTCCCACGTATTATAATCATTTGAATAAATAGTATCCTGTGTTAATAAGATAAGGAAAGAATTATCTGAGTCCTATTTCTTTTAATGGAAGCAATAGAAGAAAAGGATGGTAGAGTGAAATACGGATAATAGGAAGACGTGAAAGAAGGATTTTACCATATGTGACAATTGTGAAAATAATCACCCTGGTAAATGCTTGAAGGTAATAAACGTTTTTTATAAGTGTGGATAAAATGGTCTCTATGTACATGATTTCAAGGGTATGAAAAAGATTTCAAATGTACAATGCTTCATCTTCAAAGAGTTTGGACACTACACGAATCAATTTCCAAATCCTCAGAGTATACCCTAAATGTTTCTAATGGATAATAATAAAGTTATAATACTAACACATGTAAAGAGAAATAACCAGTGTTCTTTTTTGTTATTAAATAATTATTTCTTTTGAGTGTTGTATTAACGATATACTGGTTATATGTATTATGGAAATAAATATGTATTTTTCTGAAGTACTAATTCATCGAGGTTTTGAGATTATATAGTTCTATGAAATGTGATACAATTGCATGTAAATTTTTTTTTAAAGTAAATGGTTGAAGGAATGATAAACCCTAATATAGTTCTGATACCCAGGTAGTGATTTTGAAATAAGATATGATTGATTTAGATAAATTATAATTAATATTCTCAACTATATTGAAAATAATTAATTATTTTTTTAATCTATTATTATTGGAGTTTACAACAATTTTGAATATAAAGAGTATATCCAGTATTCAATAAAGAATAATGTAGCATGAATGTAATAAATAATGTTATTTGGTAATTTAGGGTGTTACCATGTTTTAAAAGAATAATTGATGAAGGAATTGACATGTTATTACGTGGAAAAAAGATTTTCATTGTGTTTACATTCCTTATAAATTTGGGATTGTGAGTTTGGAAAAGAGGTATTTTGGATAATTCTAAATGTTGGAATGGATTAATTTTGACAATTGATACTACTGTTAAGGTTAAATAATTTGTTAATATTTTTTTGGATTTTTATATAAATGGCATCTCAGTGGTCAGGCTATAATCTGTCACCTCCAGCAAGTCCGCAATACATGAACCTGCAACCGAAGGGTGAGAATGGTGCATCGACTACCACCAGAATACATAATGTCCTAGTTGTTATAATGTAGTTTTTTTAATAATTTTGAAAAATGATTTATAAAATCATTATTTTTGGAACCCTATATGATTAGTATAAATATAGTATTTTTTAATTGAATTATCTTTTGGAGTGAAAGATGAGTTTGTGGTTGAAATTAGATGAAGGATAGAACACTAATGGTCAAGTATATTTTGTTAAAATTATTCTATGAATAAATTAATTCTTAATTATTATGGTAGGGATCATAAAACCAAATATCCGTTATCCTAATACCTTTTGTTTTGTTGAATAGATGATATTTTAAATAATCATAGATTGATGGATTTTAGGCCCTCAATTTTACACTTGTTTGTGATTGATGACCTCAATCACTCACTATAAATATTTACATTTTTTCACTAATAATGTGTCTCTATTTTCCACCAAATTTATCATAATCGCAATCAAAATTTGGTGGTGACCTTTTCATTTCCCTTTCCCTCTTTCTATGATTAAATTTTACTAACCCAATTTCTGATGTTGGTTTTCGATAGAAGTATTTTTATACTTTTATCCTTTTATTTGTGAATAACAATTTCAAATTGTGAGGATGAAATTTATTAAAGGAGGGGATAATGTAACACCACAATATTTCATAGTATGTTATCTCTTTATATTAATTAAATAACTTGTGGTACATGTAACACTGAGTTCAAGAACACAACTAATTATCAATATATTCATTCAATAAGTGGTTATGAATAGTATTAACTGAATTATAAATTTTATATACTCTATATAATTTTAACATCTGTATTATGTGTTTCTTTGAAATAATATAAGAACCAATTCAATTTTCTTGATAAAGGTAGTATTTTTCTAAAAATGAAATTTTACAGCCTTTTAATGGAGAAATCTTTTTAAATGCAATATTTGACTTTTTAATATATTCAATTCAAAAAAACAAACAACTTCTTTTGAATCAGGAAATAAAAATGTATTTTTGATAATTGTTTGGTGTTTTTCTGATAACTTTCATATTTTGGTGAATAGTGAAAATACTATATTTTAATTAAAAAAGCATTTTAAATCAAAATAATTTATATTGTTAAATTATAAACATAAATGATTTGAAAGTATTATTAGATTATATTTTTATCATTTAATACAATTTAGGCCATTATAAGTAATTTTTCATTAAAATTTAACATAAACACATGTCAATCTTTTGATAGTTTTTACTCTTTAAAAACCCGTTGTTCGTTTTGACAATGAGAATTAATTTTAAATTAATTAATACACCATATATATTTTGAATTTGGAAAAATAGAATTTAATTCTGAATCAAAAATACCAAAATTAGCTTAGGGTGTATTTTTTTTTATTTTTCTGAAAAGGTTCAATTTTTGATAAATAGTGAAAAACATTGCGTTATTATTTAAAAATAACTTTTTAGTTAAAAAATTATTTATTTTATTTTATTTTATTTTAAGTCAACATAGATATATAATACCTATATAAGTTCAATGTAATTCATTTTAGTCATTTTATAATAAAATTAGATGTATAAAATTTTATTGAACTTTTTAACGTCTTTACCCATCTTCAAGGCACATTTACAAATTTGCATAAAATTTAATTTTTACTGCTTCTATGAATTGAATTTCATAAATCTAAGACACTATTGACATCAATTTGTAGAATTTGGTTCATTAATATGAAAATAAATTTTGGTCAATAGTAACTTTTGACTTTTATTTTCCACGGTTCAAATTATATAGGGTAATCAATAAAAAAGTTATATTATAATTATTCTAACACATTTCATATTTCTATTGGATAAGTGTATTTATACCAAAAAAAACCTTAGGAATAAAATATGAACCTTTTATTCCACTCGGATTAGATTAGGACATTTATTATTATTTTATTTAAAGAAGAGTTAAAAGAGATAAATTCAATGTTTAATAACTAAACCATTTTTAGTATAGGGTAATACATAAGATAAATTCAACTATAAATATTAATTATAAATTTAAATTGATTTTCTACTTAATGATGTTTTATTTACAATTTTTATAGATTATATAATTAAATTTATTAATGACACAATTATGATGAAATAATTACTTTATCAATGAAAGATTAAAATAATTGATATTATAAATATAAAAATAAATGTAAATTGAGGTTTTTTAGCAATCAACGAATTTTATTGGTTAATATGACATTTTTTGGATGATTATATAATTTTTTTTTTGAATTGATAAAGTTTTTTTTACTTTAACAAAAACCAAGTACTAAATATTGAGAAAATTGACATAAATTTGTTTTTAAAACAAATACTATATAATTAAATGATATAATATTCCTAAAAATATATGGTTCTACAAAAGGACTTATATAATGATAACCATGACATTAATGAACTGACTGGGGTTCTCTTTTCTTTTATATAGTCTGTTTATTAACCATTTATTATAATAATACAAGAGGGCATGGTAAAAGTTAAACTACATAACTAAGAGTTAAAACTAAAATATAGGGTTAATATGGTGACCTAAACTTGTCTAAAACCTATTGGATGAGAGGATTTCTACCCATATCCACATAATAATAAAAATAAATCAATTTGTAACCATTAGAAACCGATAATGATTTTATAATAAAATATTTTTCAAACATTTCCTTAAATGACCCTCACCTCTCTTATAAAAGGGTACTTCCCCTTCTCTCATACTTAATCATCCAAATACATTTGGCTCGACCAAAACCAATCAAAATCTCCTACGAACATCCATCACCTAAACCTAGAGGCATTACTTTGAGCCTAAATCCATCCTTTGTAGCCCTTTTGTTAAAATCAAAAGGAAACACCCATAGAAGAGGTAATTATATTATCACCTCTTTCAAAGTTCCTTTCTTCATCCACTTTATCATTCTTTGTTATATTTTAACAATAATAATAACTCTAGTACCTTGTGTGTGTGTCTGAACATACTTTTATTGTATTCACTTACATTAGTTCAATATGATATGAAAACAGAAAAAACATTTATGCGTGCGTACAACATACCATATCCATAAATGGTGTTTTCCATTTCATATATCTATTTATTTTACTTATTCATATTCTAAATATATATCATATATTGTAAGAAACCAGATTTTTTTAGGTATGTATTCTATCTTCTGGTCATGTTTGAGAAAAAGGGTATTTTCTAGAAATTTCTGAAGTACACGTCGTGTACTATATGAGTACGCACCGTGTACTAGGTCACCGTAGGAGGCTATGTGTTGTCCGTGTGATGGTCACACACATGTCCATGTGGTTGGTGACCTGGAGTCTTCCTAAAGCAGAGTACAAAAATAGCAAGTACATGATGTGTACTTCCAAAGTACATGCCGTGTATTTTCTTTTTTTTCATTAAACGTACCGGGGTCATGTCTAATCGCCAAAACACCTTCTTCTAGACCTAGTTCATCCGACAACTCCCATACGACTATGATCTTCCTCCGAGCACCCAACCAAGCATCTGATATTTGATTCAACCAATGTCGATTGCATTGGGATCACCTCAATATTTGGTAATCTATGGTGATTCAAGCCTGGAGACTCAATAATATTGATCTTCCAATGCTGAGGTAGGTGGATTGTGCCTTTCTGTTGAATGTATTTGAATTATTTGTGAAAAATCACTAATACCATTGAACGGGATATTGCGCGTTTACTATTTCAGCCCTATTATTTGTGTTATATGATTTCATGCTTGGTTAGTGGTTAATTGAATGTGAATAGGGTCAATTACAATGCTTTGGAAGTGCTTTCCCATGCATGATTTCCTGTTTGGACTGTCGGGTCTAGTTTTCTATTAGGATGTTGTTTACCTTCCATGACTAGTATAGTAGGATGGGGTGTCTATATCCTTACAAGCTGTTATGATGTAGAAAAATTGCCAAGTATTTATGGAGGTTTACTTTCTCCGATACACGTTGCTATACCTGCTAGACTTACATAGGGTCATGAGAACCTGGTGTAGTAGACCATATATATAATGGACATAAGGGCTTCTCCAGAGTGTCTATTTTACATACTATGTTATAACATAGTGGGAATTGATGTAAGTGCTTCCTCAGAGTGTCTATAGTTCCTCGACATGGACCACAGAGGGAATTTGATGTAAGTGCTTCCCTAGAGCGCCTTTAGTTACCGATACAAGACTATAGAAGGAATTGATGGTGAGTGCTTCCTTAGAGAGTCTACGCTTAAGCTGAACCTGAGGGGTTAGACTGAGTATAGTGCCTAGAGGGTTGCTTGTGTTTCTAGGTAGGAGCAGAGGGGATTGGCTGTGAGTACATCCCAGAGGGTTACCTATTTTCGATTACATATTTGTGATTACCTGTTTGGATTTTCAATTTCTTTATATATAAAACTGAATTCATTGAAACTGTCGATTGTTTACTGATGAGTACTTCCATGTTTACTACTTTCTATACATATTACCTGCCATATATTCACTGACTATTAGGCACCTATCTTGTTGTGGTTTCCTAATGGGATTTAGTCCCATACCCTGTTTGGGCCATGTTTTGTTCCCAAACAGATTCTATTGTTGCATACATAGATAAGGGAAAGAGCCCTTCTACTTCTGGTACTTGATTTGCTGTAGAGGTGGAGAGCATGGGACCAAGCTATGGCTTGAGATGCTAAGGAGTTGTTTACTTGATTTATTTTAGACTTTGGTTTAGTACTACTGTATTCCAACATTGTGATTTGTTTGTCTGGTTTTCTAGACATATGTGTCATGCATCATTCACATATATATATATATATATATATATATATCTCTGTGTGTGTGTGTGTATGTTCTCATGTTTATTATTTCTAGTCTTCCATTGTTTACTCTTGTATGGATTATTCCTGCTTCCACTATTGGTATTTTTTTAATTCTATTGTATTACTCTTCCAATGAGGGCATATATTACCCACTATCTCACTCAAGGCCCTCGCTACTAGTCGGCAGCCTCTGGAATTTGGGGAAATGCGCTTGAGGCCATGTGAAAAATCAGGTATAGGGCGCCTCTTTGTGGCTTCTAGAAATGGGAAGTTACAAAGTCTTATCAGAGGAGTTCTTTTCTCTTGAATTACTATTTGGAGCCTATTGCCCGATATATGAAGGAATAGTTACTTGGTAATAATTCGTTCCTGGGAGTAGCTAACCCATATACATGAAATAGCCAATCTACCTCGTTATTCTAATTTTTATGGTTTCACAATTATTATAGTTGATTTTATTTCACCTTGAGTGATTCACAATTTTTGTGTTTTTATTGTTGATATTATTGAGTTTCTATTTCTGTTTCAACCAGATGAGATGAGGGCATGTCATCTCATCCATCATATAAGAACTTTCTAAGAATCCGAATTCATGCATTCTTTCCATACCATTTATAGTGAATTATAAATTTAATGTTGTTGTGATAGATGGTATTCTAGATATGTATGTTGTTGCGATAAATGATTTTATAGAATACCATCTATTTGATTGGTTATTTCTTTGTGTAAGGATATGTTTTAAATGAATTCCAATCTTGGGTTCATGAGGTGTTATGGGCCCTCATGAATCATAATTTTGTGGATCTTTGATGTGTTTACCTTGTTATGACATGTATATGTTTCCAAGCATTTATTAGTAGGTAGTGTGGGAAATCATGAATTAGAATTTGGTACATTGAGGTTTTTTCTAGTGTTTTCTGGGTTCCAAAGTAGTTCTTGGGGATTACTGTATGAAAAAACCTAGAATACATGGTGTGTAATGTTAACTACACGCCATGTGTTCTTCTGTTTGGGAAGAAACTATTTTTCTGAAGTACACACAGTTTATTTTATGTACATGCCATGTAGTCTCTAACTGTGTCTCAAACTGTGTGGGAGGGGACACATGGTTTGGAATCTATGTTAAGACACGCCATGTAGCGGATGTATATGCCGTGTCGTAGAATCATGTAACAAGATGTGTCACTAACAACACAGCTTGGAAAAAATCTTCTTAGTACACATTGTGTTTGTCTAGAACACATTGTGTGGTGTAACCCAGGTACCCGACCATGTAAGTAACAACACGGGTTGGTGAGGTTTTTCTATTACATGCCATGTTTGGCACTAAGATGTTGTATTGTCTTGTTCTTAGGAGAGCCGTGTGGCTTAGCCACATAGAAGGACTCAAGAAAGGGAAGAGGATTCAAGTACACGACGTGCATTAGTTGAAAACGCTGTGTGTATGGGGTTTTAGACAACCAGTTCTAGCATGAGTGCATGCCCACGTGAATGGCAGAAGAGAACACACTGTGTAGGTGTTATACACACCGTGTAGTCATGTTTTGAAAATGTGAGTGCTTTATTTCTTATGTTCCCTTATAATGATTTTCGTTTTTAGTCCTTATTAATCTTGATCTAAGGTGTGCGTTTGACCTTGTAGAGTCATGCCGCTGAGACGTCCTCCGGTTGTACGCTAGTAGTAGGGTAGTGATCAGACACTAGATAAGGCTGATCGGGGACTACATGTAGATCCTCCCATTGTTCCAGTCTTGGAACGAGCTGTTATATTGGATGCAGGTGCTGAGGCACAGTTTCGAGAGGGATTCGTGAGGTTCATGCAGACCGTCCGCGGTGTACCGCATCCTGCCCTTTCAATGGAAGATTTGACGTGGGTCTTTCAGTAGCAGCATCCATTCACTTTCTCAGGGGATGGAGGACACCAGGCTGCAGAGTCATGTCTAGAAGCCATGATTATTATCTTCAAACATCTGAAGATGCCTCTTGAGAGGATGGGTAAGTTCGCTAAACATTTTCTTTGGGATTCCACCAAGAGATGGTTTGATTTGATCTCACAGGCGGGATGCCAGCATGTTATGACTTGGGAGGAGTTTCTGTGTATCTTATTTAACTATTTCTACCCAGAGACTTTGAGGGACGATCGAGCCCATGATTTTATGAGTTTGGAGCATGATAATATTTCGGTTATGGAGTACTCCTCTTTCTTAACCGATCAGTAGCATTTCATGCCCATTCTAGGAGTTAATCAGTTATTCCAAGCACGATAGTTCAAGGATGGTTTGAGTCATGACATCCGATCATAGGTTAACATCAAAATGTTTACTTCATTCACTTCTATTGTCAACCAGGAACTGATTATAGAGTGCAATTTGAGGGATTCTGGAGTTGTGAGCCATGGCGGCTCGACATATGGAGTTAGTATCTCTCCTGCTGACAGAAGGAAGTGTCATAGGGAGTCTACACATATAGATATGATGAGGTGGGAGGTAACTTCTAGTAGCCATGTGGTGTGAAACCAGTGTGGAAAGAGTGGCATATGAGGCCACACTGCTCGAGATACCCATTGGAGTGCTGATCATGTGCCATGATGGGTCATCTTTAGCGCTTTTGTCAGATTTTCTCACCAGTTTCTGGTGGCAGGGGTTCTTCTATGACTCCTCGTTTAGGAGAATCACCACCAGTTCATCACCAGTCTAGGAACTGGAGTTCTTATGGCTATTAATGTCGAGGTGTAGGTCGTGGTTGTGGCACCTAGTTGCCCGGTTTTCCAAAACAACTGGGTGGATCAACGTAGGTAGGCCATATAGGGTCACAAGGCTACGGTGCAGGTCATACTTCTACAGTAGAGCATACCCAACAAGGGCAGGATCCCTGAACCTCTACAATGTGAGGTGCGATCATAGTAGCCTTGGTTTTAGTTTCTTCTTATTTTGATATAGGGGCTTCCCATATCTTTATATCTATTGTTGTTGTGGAGAGAATTGGGATCTACATATTTTCTTCTGTTAATATTTTGACACTAGACACTCTGTTGGAGACTAGAACGGAGAGTGTATGTTAGTGAAAAGAGTTCCCTCTAGTGGTTAGTGGGTTTCCCTTTTTATGGGACATCTATATCCTAGAGATGACAGTTTATGATGTCATTCTTGGATTGGACTGGCATGTTACCTTCCAAGAAGTCATCTACTGTTATCACTGCAAGGTGAGTTTCATATCACCATAGGGTGGATATTTTCTTCATAAGGGTGAATGGGATGACCAGACATGTAGAGCGGACCCCACGCATCATGAGTTAGGAGGCGTTATAGCCTAGATATCTAGTCTAAATCATGATCACCAGGGGATTTCACATATTGACTTTCCTTTAGTGGTGGATTGTTTCAGAGATGTCTTTTTAGAATCCTTTTCAGGTTCACTTCTGGTGCATGAGGTAGAATTTTCTATTGAACTTGTGCCAGGAGTGTCACCAGTGTCCATTCCTCCTTATAGGATAGCTAAAAAAGAGTTATTGGAGCTCTAGAAGTAGTTGGAGGAGTTGCTAGAAAAGGGTTCCATCCAACCCAGTCCTTCTCTTTGGGTTTCACCTATTGTTTTTGTGATGAAGGTGGAAGATAACCTTGGGGTTTGTGTGGATTATTAGAGGTTGAACCAGTTGAAGGTCAAGAATTGATATCCATTAACAAGGATTGATGATCTCTTTAATCAGCTTCAAGGAGGATGGGTGTTCTCCAAGATGGACTTGAGGTCCAGTAACCATCAGTTGCCTGTTAAACTGTCAGATATACCTCTTATAGACTTTCAGAACATGTATGCTATATACGAGTTTATTGTTATGTGGTTCGGCCTCACGAACACACCTGTAGTTTTCATGGCACTGGTGAACCGAGTGATCCATCGATAATTGGATTCCTTCATTGTGTTTTTTGTGGCTGATATCTTGGTGTACTCTCACACACGACATGACTATTCCACACATCCTGATATTGTTTTGAGTACAATGAGATATCATCAATTATATACTAATCTCTCAAAATTCCACTTTTGGATGGATCAAATTCACTTATTAGGTGATGTTTTCTCTGATCCATGAGTATCAATAGACTCAAAAAAGTGAGATAAATAGTTTACTGGGAGAATCCGAAGAACTTCTTTGAGGTATGGATTTTTCTAGGGCTGGCTGGATACTACAGATGATTCATTCAAGACTTTTCATGCTTAGTAGAACCACTGACGGGTCTGACTATGTGGGGTGTAACATTCTTGTGGTCATATTCTTGTGAGTTAGCCTTTCAGGAGCTGAAATAGAGGTTGAATTTTTCACAGATAATGGTGTTTCCATAGCCAGGCAAGAGATATACTCTGTACTTTGATTATTCGGGTATCATTATGGGATCTGTGCTTATACAAGGAGAAGGATTCGCTACGTACAGGTCTAGGAAGTTTCATCTACATGAGAAGTGTTACCCGGCGCACGATCTCGAGTTAGATGCAATTTATCATACCTTACTCTATTGGAGACACTACCTTCTGGGAGATAATTTTGTGTTTTTCACCGACCACAAGATTCTCAAGTACATATTCACACAACGTGATTTGAATTTGAGACATAGAATGTGGGTTGAGTAACTTTAGTATTTTGACATTGATCAAACCTATACCCCTGGGAAAGGCAACACAGTGGCTGATGCGTTGAGTAGGAGGACTCCGATATAGGTAGTTATGGAGGTCAGTAGTGTGTGGCAGCTTTGCCTCTATTCTCTGAATTTCATTTGGAGGTGCACGATAGACTAGGGAAAACACTTCTTTCTTCTGTAGTTGTTAACTCTACCCTTCTTGATCGAGTGTGAATGAGGAGGATATCAAACTCAGAAGCCCTAGTCCAATGGGAGAGTGTGTTAGGAGGGGAACCTTTTTTTAGGATGGACGATAGGCGAGGATGAGATCTTTCATTTCCAGGGGTGCATATAGGTACCAGCTGACTTACGCAAGGGGATGATGCAGGACTTTCATTCTTCAGTTTGGGCAGTTCAACCTGGTTTTACCAAGATGTTTCGTGATGTACACCGTCGGTATTCGTGGTCAGGTATGACGAGATAAGTTGCAAGTTTAGTCATGAGGTGTTCCAGCTGTCAGTAGGTGAAGGCGAAGAATCAGTGACATGCAGGGCTTTTACAACAGTTACCCATTCTTGAATGGAAGTGGAATGATGTAGATATTGATTTAATGATAGGTTTACCATGGTTTCCTCATGGGAATGATGCAACATTGGTTGTCATTAAAATACTCACAAAGCTTTCTCACTTCTTACCAATCAAAGAGGCCTTCAGTGTCGATGAGCTGTGATGGTTTTACACCCATGAGATTGTGTGCTTACATGGAGTTCAACACTATAATATTTTAGGAAGAGATACATGTATTACTTCTCATATCTAGAAGGGGCTTAAGAATTCTTTGGTTACACAGATACTATTGAGTAAATTTTACCACTTCCAGACAGATGGTCTGTCCGAGAATACGATACAGGTGCTTAAGGACATGCTTCGATCACGTATTCTAGAAGATGGAGGTCTTTGGGAGAAGCAAAAACATCTTGTGTAGTTTTCATAAAAAATATTTTTCAATCAACTATTCATATGGCACCTTATGAGGCTTCGTATGGTATGCCATGCCGATCACCCTTTTTTCGGATGGAGGCAGGAGATGCAGTTTTGTTGGGACCTTGTCTTGTTCAAGAGACCACATAGCAGATAGATTTGATTTAGAAATGGATGGCTACTATACAGTATCGACATAAGTCTTATTGCTGGTTAGAAGAGAAAACCTCTAGAGTTCGAGGTTGGGGATCAGGTTTTTTTATGTTTCACACCGAGGTTGGGACACAAGAAGATTAAGAGACAGGGTTAGCTTTCGCCGAGGTATGTTGGGACTTTTGAGGTGTTGTAGAGAGTTGGTCCGGTTTCCTATCGGTTGTAGTTACCTTAGAGGTATCGGGCTATGCATGATATTTTCCTCATTTATTAGGTTTGATGTTACTTATCATACCCATCTCATGTTTTCTAACCTGAGGATGTTGAGTTGGATGTGGATGCATCGTTCGAGGAGCATCCTATCTAGATTGTTGATCGATGTATGAAGGTTCTCCATGTTCGGTCTGTCTCTTTGGGACGAGTGCTATGACAACACGAGCGATTATAGGATGATACATGAGAGAGGGAGGCCAATTTATGAACATAGTGGCCTGAGCTATTCAGTTTTTCATCTTATATGCCACATTTCATGGGAATCATGGGGACAAATTTCAATATGGGGAGAAGTTAGTAAGAACCCGAATGTTCTTTTTCATGTATGTTTTCTTTATTTTGGTCTTTTTTGAGAAAAAAGTATAATTTTTTGAAATTTCTGAAGTACACGCCGTGTAATTTATGATTACATGTCATGTACTAGGTCTCCACAGGAGGCCATGTGCTGGCTGTGTGATGGCCACACACACGACCTTGTGGGGGGTGACCTGGAGGCCGCCTAATGCAGAGTAAGGAAATAGAAAGTTCACACCATATATTTTGTTTTATTTTTCATAAAACGTATTGTGTTCTCATTTAATTTCTAGAAACACCTTCTTCTCAGACTACTTGTCTGAGAGCTCACGTATGGTCAAGATCTTCCTCCGAGCCCCCAACCAAGCATCCGATCCTTGATTCGACCACCGTAGATTGCATTTGGATCACCTAGATCTTTGGTTTTCTAAGTTGATTAAAGCCATGAGACTCAAGTATATATATCATCCAACACTGAGGTAGGCGGTTTGGGCCTTTCTTTTTATTTATTTGAGTTTTATTTGAAAAATCGCCAATACCCAAGAAATAGGTATTGCACGTTTACTGTTTCAACCCGATTGTTTGTCTCCTATGAATTTATTCTTGAGTAGATGTTAATTAAAGGTGAATAGGGTCAATATCTATGGTTTGGAAGTGTTTTCCCATTCATGATTTTCAGTTTTGGCCGTTGGGTCTAGTTTTCTTATTAGGCTGCTGTTTACCTTCCATGCCGAGTCTAGTAGGATGGGGTGTTTGTATCCTTACATGTTGTTATGTTGTAGACCGCTAGACAAGTAGTTCATGAGGATAAATTTGGTTGATATGAATTTCTATACCTTTTTTACTTACACAGTTCAGTGAGAACCTGTTGTAGTGGACCATAGGGATAATGGACATAAGGGCTTTTCTAGAGTGTTTGTTTTACTTGCGATGCGAGACATAGAGTGAATTGACGTAAGTGCTTCTTCAGAGTGTTTGTAGTTCCTCGATGCAGGCTACAAAGGGAATGTGATGTAAGTTCTTCCTTAGAGCACCTTTAGATGTCGATATTAGACTATATGAGGAATTGACGATGAGTGATTCCTTAGAGAGTCGATGATTAAGCTGAACTAGAGGGGTTAGAATATGTGTACTAAGAAGTGGGTTGCTTGTGTGTCTAGGAAAAACCAGAGGGGATAGGATGTGAGTACTTTCCAGAGGGTTACCTATTTGTCATTACCAGTTTTGATAACCTGTTTTGATTAGATGTTTCTTGATATAGGAAATTGAATGCATTGAAACTTTGGATTGTTTACTGTTGATTACTTCCTTGTTTATTTCTTTCTATACTTATTACATGCCATATATTCACTGACTATTAGGCACAGATCTTGTGGTGGTTTACTACTAGGATTTAGTCTCACACTTTGTTTTGGCACTACTTCGGGGACCAAACTGATTATATTGTTGAAAGTACAGATAAGGGAAATCACCCTTCTACTTTAGGTACTTGATTTCTTATGGAGTATGAGAGAATGGGACAAAGCTATGGCTTGCGATGCTGAAGAGTTTCTTACATTCTTTCTATTGTACTTTGGTTTTGTACTATTGTATTACTGCATTGTGATTTGTTTGGATTCTTTTATAGAAATATGTTTCATGAATCATTCATATATATATGTGTGCTCCAATTTATTATTTCCAGTCTTCCCACGTTTACTCTTGTATGGATTATTCTTGCTTCTACTATGGCTATTTTTTTTACTTCTGCTATGTTTCTCTGCAAATGAGGGCATAGTTTCCCCACTATCTCACCCAAGGCCCTAGCTGCTAGTTGGTAGCCTTTATCATTCGGGGAAATGCGCTTGAGTCCATGTGACCGACCGAATATGGGTCGCCTTTGGTTGGCTTCTAGAACTGGGACATTACAAAGTACACACCATGTATTTTTCATTTCTATACTCCTCTTTAGGCGATCTCCCTGTCACCCCCATGCCCATGTGTGTGGCCATCACACGGCTAACACACGACCTCCTATGGAGACCCAGTACATGGCTCGTACTTCAGAAATTTCCAGAAATTCCTCTTTTTCTCAGAAATGACCAGAAGAAAGAAAACATACCTGAAATTATGATCCGGGTTTCTATATATATAAATAATTTTTTATATTATGTAAGTATTAAAATCATGATCTAAATGATATAATCATGAATAACAAGTTAAAACATGTACAATAAAGAAAACTATTATTACCTGAAATGTTAATTTTACATGGAAATCATTATTAAATAGGTATTATAAAGTCATAAATTAATCATGTATGATATAATAAGTATAAATATGGTTCTGGTATACTTTAATTACATACTATGGTCATTATATAAGAGGTTAAACATTCCCTTTACAAAAGGAAAGTTCCAGGTAAGGGTTAATTCCTCAATCCGATTATTATCTAATATTTTTTATATGTAAGTATTTTATGGGAAGTATTTATTATCCATGTCCATGTTTCATAAAAGACATTTCAAGATGATTCTGTAAAAGTACTCTTTAACTAAAAAATCATTTTAAATGTTTTAAATATTTATTCTTCTAAATATTTCTCATTATTGTATTTGTTTTCAAAATGGCTTAAAGAATTTATTTATATGGACATGATTGTTTTAAAATGTTTATTATAGAGAAAAATTTAAAGTGGTATGTGATAGTTAGACTCAAAAATCACTTTCAAATTACTTCCATTATAAATGTGTGTCTTTTAAATGATTTGAAAAAATATATATATTTCTCTCAAAAAGTATTACTAATCATTTTCAACCATGTCATAATTCTTTATTGGATATTATTCTTGATTAAGGTTGTTTTATTATAATACAATCTTACATATTGTATCCAATGATTTATGATATGTTTGACTGTGGATGTGTTATTTTTATACTCTTCATGGTTTATGGTTGAAGTATTCACATTTTGTATGCTTTATTTTTTATGAATGTTTATGTTAGAATTCCACATTTTCATATGTGGAATACAGTGGACTTAGTAAGTGATGTGTGGGGCCTAAAATAGCCCCTCGATGCATCTATAGGTCTAATGTGACAAACTAGATTCATGGAACAAGGCCTTGAAGAAAATTTTATTTGTTGTCTTGGCATGAGGCCTTGAATTTGTGGCAATGATTTCTGGCGTTAAACATTCTCTCATTATGAAACTAATTATTACATGTAATTTTTCGACTAGTAGAATATCCATGTGGTTGTTTATATTGTAATGTTTTATTTATTTTCTATATATTATGTCAAGTTTATGTTTAAAAGGAATTTAGTTTTATTACTTATCTTTCGTTAAAAGTTCATAGTTGCTGTTAAATTATTTACCTTTACTGAGCATCTGAGCTCACCCCATTCTTATGTTTTGTTTTCCTAGTATTCCAAGAAGTATATTACCTTTGATATGCAGGGTAATGATAGTGGAATAATGGCATTATAAATGGTTTATTTTTGTTGTGTATTATGTTTGAATGGGTAATGTAACATTCAAGTATGTGATCTATTTTCCAAGACTACTAAACTGATCCGTCCTTTGGGACTTGATTATGTGTAATCATTCCATTGTATTAAAATAATCCTCTGGCTCCAGGTTTTGGTGTCGGGCCAGTAAAAGTCCCATCTAGGATAAATTGTATCATTTCCATTTGATACAAAAGTTGATTTATACTATGAATTATCAAAATAAATCAATCATCAATTGAAATAATCAACAATTAGAGTTTTAGATAAATGACCATGTGTTTCTGTGTCTATTTACTATAATGGGGAATCATTATATATTGAGGTAGGAAAGTTGGTGAAAATATAAATGGGTTCATTCATGATAGTGGAGAGGGATAAAGTAGTGGAATATCGAATAAATATTCAATATATATTTAATTCATTTCAGGAAACATTTCATGTATATCTGATTTGGTGATTCTTTCTTGATCTATCTCATAATATTGATGATTAATATTTCAATCATCAGACTAATTGTTACTTTAGAGAGAATTCAATTTGTATTTTAATTCATATTGAGAATATAATTCATTGAAAATATATTTCGTTAGTATGTGTTCTATGAAGTCAAAATTGTGATAGGTATAAATATAGGAGTGGGAGTTGGATATATAGGCCTTGTGGCCAATCTTGTTCACTAAGAAAAATGATGACATTTCATGGTGAATCCTAAGGATATGTTTTCATGAGGTGAGAAGGATATATGGCCTAAATATTATTCCAATGTATAATACCACATTAAATGTTTATGAAATCCCAATACCTTTTCCTCAGTATCGTTTCCAATGGAGTTGTTGTGGTCTTAGTATTTTTATTGGGGGTTCACGGCCTAGATGTTTAGGATTTGGGGATGCATAATTTGGTTCATGGTTCAAGGTTTGTTTATTAACCATTTCGTCAAAAGTGTTGCCTTTATTACAAGGGTGTATAGTTTGAAAAATCATAGTAGGGGCCTAAAAAACTATTCCAAATATGAAAGAAATCACATTTGTTTCATATAGGTTGTGCTTTGTTTTCTTAACTTTGTGCATAATAATGACAAGAGAGTGGTTTCTAGGTAGTGTATTTTTCATGGTTATCACATTTATTATCTAATCATTTTTCCTAATAATGAACCCCAATAATAATTGAAAATTCATCAAACCTCCCGTGTAACCATAACCCCTTCTAATCTAATTTTTGGAAACATTTTAAGCCATTTAGTGCAACTTGATTTTCTCCCTTCCCTCAATGACGTTCGGTGTGTTTCATCCTCATTACAATTTTGATTTCACTTTTTTTTTTCTTTATTGAAAGGCCCTAAAAATGTCTATTACTCTATTATCATCCAGTTTTACTTATTCCCATTTAATACTATTGTTCCATGTTTAACATAAAATCTCTATTTTTGAGTCTGGATATTGTTTTTCAATATATATCATTTCAACATGAATAAATACCTGATAAACAGTTAGTGAAACTCTTTCCACCTAATATCGACAGTCTTTTATTTTCTATTAAAATTTAACCATTATATTACAGCATTAGTATATATGGTCAGGTTGACTTTTCATATGATTAACCTAAAATTAATCTAATCGTTTTGATGCCTTGTTTATGATATTTTATGATCCATTTATTTTAGAAAAGTGGATTGGTTTTGATAAACCCTTGTTAAAATTATTAAAGAGTTGAATTATATCTTGTGCAATAAATTTGGAAGAAGTCATGGGGTAGTTAAGGCCTATCATGGTGACTTGATGGTTTTACATGAAAAATTGGAACCCTAGGACAACCACTCAGACCCCTTGAATTTTATGTCTGTAGGTTGATTGAGTAAAAATATAAAATGATCCCAACTGAAAAGCATGAATTTATTTAAATAAATGGTTATTATATTAATTGTTAAATAATTTCTTTCTTATGATTATTTAAATGGTATTTTTATAGAATAACATGGAGGATATCCATGTAATTTTAAGGCTAATATTTCTATAGAACCCCATGGATGATCCTAGGATTATATAAGGTAATGCATATGGATAAACAATTATTAAGTAACTTTTGATATATTACAGTTCAATTATATGAATTTCTTTGGGAAATCTAGAAGATTACAGACATATTCAACACAAAAAAATTCCATGTGGTGGATCCCCTTATATTTGGTTGTGGTCTATACTTATATAAGTCATAGAATAATGTTACAGATTCTTGAGTCTTATCCATATATAATACTATGGGATAAAATCAAAAAATTGGTCTTGTTCATATTGCGTGGAATGCCTCACTTGTGAGACCTGGATTTTAATAATGTTGTGCCACTTAGTATGAAGGATAGTATCCTTAGAATAGATAGAAAATAGATATTCTTAGAAATTTATGGAAGGTAATGATATATTTATCAACATGAATTCATTTTGGTTTCTCGATCATGGTTACATCCATGATGAATCTTGAAACCCGATTAAGCCCTGGCACACCCTCCATGTTCAGAGACTAGTGTAGGTCAATGCATGTAGGATCAAAAAGGTTGTCTCCATGAGACCCACAATTATACTTAGTTACTTTTATTTCCATAGTTTATTATATTTTTATTGCTTAACCTGTCTTTTACACACTCTTATAAATATTATGTCATATAGGATTTTCATTACATATTTTTAGTGGTGGCCTAGTATGATTTAATTATACCATATTTTGAAAACCATTCAATATCCAATAAGATTCCATGTATGCTTGTAAGGATAAGGGTACATTCCATGAAACTTATTCTTGATGTTATGAAAAGGATTTATGTTGAGAGTAGGGAACTAGGATAGACCTCATGACTTATGGATTTTTATGTTCTTTTATTCTTCTTTTCTTGCTATTTACTTTATCACATTATAATACTTTACATAACCAATTTGTAATATTTCTTGTTATCTATGTGACATTAATAAGTCTTTTTATTTTTTTTGATTTGGTATTATAGAACAATTTTTCTTATCTGTATGTGTTTTATATGATATTTATTTTATTTAGGATGTTAATTGTATTCTAATTGGGGTTATAGAAAACCTATTGTAACACATATGAACCCTCACAACTAGTCAGTATCCTATAGGGTAGCATTATTGGGGAAATGTGGTGCACTAGATCAAGGATTTGGTTGAAAGGATTTTTGATCCAGGAATTATAAATGATCCCTTTAAGAGGTTGTAGAGTGTATTAAAAAATCATGATGTGGTCTTAAAATATCAAGGATGTTCTCAAGAAATGAGGGTGAGGGCTGTAATGGATTTATTTAATGGTCTATTTGATGATTTATTGATAGAAGAGTCCTTTTTTATGAGGAACCAATGATGAGTGGAAGACTAATACTTTTGATATCAAGTAAAGGTTCTATATTTGGAAGGACTTGGAATCCCTAAGAACCGGAACACAATAATCAAGATAGTTTATGAGAAATCTTTTTTCACTGTTACATTAAAAACTAAATGATCTCTCATATTTTTCAAGTGTGACGTTTTTTTCAATCCTAGAACTATTGTTCAATGTATTGAAGGCATATAATCACCATGTTCAGATGGTTCCTCATTAATAGTTCTTCAATTTGAGGCTCTGATTGGATAAAAAGTCTCTTCGACTAATTTTTAGTGTCTTAAATTTCAGAAAACTATCTTTATGTTTTTCCAAGGATATGGGGTTTTAATAGGGTGCTAATAGTTTTTCCATTTAAAATTTATACATTTTTCCTATGTTCTTTTGACCAACTATGGATCCAAATATTTTTCTTATAGTAACCTGGTTGGTTGTGTGATTGAACCTTCTATAATGTGGTCAATCCTTCATTCATGCAGTCCATACTTTTATGTTCTCTTGAATTATTATGAGTTCTGTTGTTAAATTATTTTCTATAACCTTTATTCAGGTGAATAATATCTCTAGGCAGTTTCATAGTATTTTTATGTCAAAACTATATTCATACGATCAAACCCTTCATGTCTTCTTTCCTTTATGTAGTCAATCCTTCATCAATTAGTTATTTTTTCTTGTGGTTTATTTCATGGTTTTTTGGTAAATACATTTCCACTCTTCACATGGTAGATCCTCACAATCCTTCATTCCCTTTAGAAAAAATTCAATTATTTCCTAGAGTAAAATAAAATTACATTTTTAAAGAAAATGGGGAAATAAAAAACATGAATCTTGAGATTTAATACTTTAATAAATGATGCCACTTTATATTTAGGAATTTAATAATAATTATATTTTTATATGATTAATATAATGTTGATTAAATGTAACCCATTTTAATAATGAATTATAAAATTAATCATTAACTTAATTTTGTGGAATATAGAGTGTATAATATATGCCGACTATAAAAGTAGTTTTCAATCCTCCACAATAATTTTGATTGATTTCTATGAATCCTATATGATCCAACAATACCTATTGGAGTCTTTCCACACTTATTAAATGCTTTTGAGTGCTCCATATAAGTTTACATGCTGTGTACATCCCTTTGTTCCTTTTCTTTTGGTGTAATGAAATCATGAAATCTTATTATGATGTAGAGGATCTGATTATTTTCTTTTAATTTTTAGAAGTTATGATTTAATAACTCTTTATTCTCTTTAGGTAAATTTATTTAATGAACCTCCAAAAATTAATTATTTTTTTAATTTGATAAATGATTAATTAATAATCAATAAATTCAAATTGAGGATGAGAAGATTAAAACACATGTAGAAAAATATGATTTAATATTATTCTTGTTTCAATAATTTAAATAGATTTTACCTCACACACTATTATTAAATTTTATTATCCTAAATATATATAAATATCATTTATGTAATTATTATTTTTATGATTTTAGTATTTGTGGAAATTATCTAAGAAATATAAAATGTATAATATCATTTAAAATAAATACCTTTTAAATTCATGTAATTATTTTATGAAAAAAATTAGAGATCTTATAAAACAATTTAATTTTTTTATGATGATAATAAATGTTCCTAAAATTTTGGATATTATGTAATTGAAAGAATAGAATTATTTCTAATCATAGAAGACTAATAAATCACGTTTTTATATTAAACAAATGTATGAGGCTTTTTGATCACATGTGTTTTATTATTTATCGATGTTGCATGTTTATTTAATAGATAGTGTGATACCTTTATGGGAATATTTTATTCTATTGTATAGAATAACATATATTTTATCTAATTTGTTTAAAATGTAATGTTGATAATATTTTGTGATAAATTGAAGATGAATTATAAATTAATCACCATTTATTATTGAAACTATTTTAATATGTAATATTTTGTAATGATTTTTTTTCAATTGAGTTATAAATATTTGTTGCTACTGAATTTGGGTTTACTGATGTGTAAAAACCAATTAAAAATAAAATGGTTAATTTAAGATGAAAATAAAAATGGTTGTTCACTATAGAACATTTTTTGTGGTATAAATGCCATCATCCTTGTTGTTAGAGGTACAAATTCCCTAACTCTTTAGCAATAAATTCCTTTAAATTTTGTACTATAAATCGTTGGTTACCATGTACACATAATATATGATATTAGTGTTTTTTTGATGACTTGTTTTAGTTGAGAATGTTTGATGGGAACTTTTTGTGAGGCACGTGTTATAGTGATAGTTGATGTCATTGTTAGAGGGATAGATTTATAATATACCTAATGGAATGGGAATAGAACCGTGGTGGTCATAAAGAAATTGGACTGGGTAATGGTTATTGATACATATTCTTTATTTATTACTTTAAATGGACCATTGCCTAGATATTATCTGGTTCGTTTAAAACTATTTGATACAGTTTGAATCTATACACGACTACTATATCTTGGATTTGATAGATTATATTCAAGTCTAAGTTTCCCATATAATTTTGAATTGAAGAATAAATTAATAAAACAATAGGGATTGTTCTTGGTGGTCAAATATGATGATGACATACTTGGGAACATATGTAAAATAAATGATGGGGTGACCATATATTGTGATCGAAGATTAAATATTAAATTGTGAAATGTATACTGGATAATATTAATTAATTAATGGATGTTTGATAATTAATATTGAATAATTATTCATGTATACATGATGAGATCTAGATCTTAGATATGATTACTAAGTGTCTACTTTAATGATAGTGATATTTGAGTCTATGTATTTTTACTTTACCTTAATATTAATATGTGAAATATATTCTATACTTTTTAATTTCATATAGTTGAACACCTATGTCTTTTAAGAAATAGACACCCATGTGTTTTTGAGGTGATTTCACAGATAGCAAGGACCATGAGGGAATATGTTACCAACTTATCTATCCTCCACACTCTCACATTGGATGCTGTTTATTTTTAGGAATATTTGATCTATAATGGCTTGAAATATAGTGTGAATTCCTACCATGGCTAAGATGACTCTAAATTTTAAAATATATTTATGTGCTGTTTGTAATAACTTGAGGTATATCACATAATTGTATCTGGTCATGTTTTATATGTATTAATTTGAGTGTATATGGATGGTTTGTTATGGATTAAGGTATAATGACGTTACATTTGATGTTGTAGCTTAAGGGAATACACTTTCATACTACCAGGGATGACGATGATGTTGTGATGGCTACACATGATGAAAAATGGATATGATAGGATTTTAAGTGATGCAATATGAAATATTTAAGGGAATAACATAATAATTGAGTGATCATGGTGTGATAATGATAAACTGCTGGGTAAGTAGAGTCTAAGTACCTATATATATATATATATATTATATTTTATATTGAATTTCTTATTTCAATATATCACTTAGTGTGAGGGACATGGTGTGCATAGTAAATAGATTTACCTTATTAGGTGATCAATTGGTTCATTTTATTTATTCTTTAGGATATAGTTTGTTTAATTAAAATTTAATATGAGAGGGTTCAAGATGAATCCTTATGAGTATAAATTTTTTGATCACCCAAAAAATATAATCAATTTTTAGGTCAAATGTATATGAATTGTTCTAAGATACTGAATTTTATAGAATGTTGAATACATTTTAATTCAATTTTAAACCCCTATTTTTATCGTCATGGTAATGAATAATGAGGATATGAAGTTTTTGAGGGTGTCAGAGTCTTTTTCAAATCCTCATCACCTAGTTTTGGAAGAAATATGTGTTCTCTATGGTTTCTATAAACCATGACACCATGACACTATGTCTATATTGTTTATTTAAACAATGTTGGGTTTTCCAATGCAAAGAAGTGGGCTAGATTTTTTTTTCAAACTATGTAAACCAAGACACACATTCCTTAATATTTCGAAGACCATGTTGAGGATGTGATTCACATTGGAAACTCAGGGTTAGTCTAACCATGTGCCTATCTCATGATATGGGTGTCTTTAAATATTTCTTATCACAGGGTTGGTATATGGTTTATCCATCCATGATGGAAAATCACATGAAATATTATATTGGATAAATATAAATTTTTTTCTATTCATCCTTATGAAAATAAAACACCTTTAATCTTTCTTTACCCCCCTATAGCCACTCACATTGGGAGAGTTCCACTTTCCTCTTCCATATATCTTTTCCCCTCATCCTCATTATTCATCAAAATGAAGAACCATTTGTCATATTGGAATCATATCGTAAGGAGTTTCAATACCACATCCATCTTTTTATGGTTAATCTTCATTCTTCAGTGTAATTTTGGTTAATGTTAATTTTCAAAATTTTTAGTTTGTTTGTTAGTTCATTCAATTTTTTCTAATTATGAATAAACTAAGGTCCAATACTGGATGAGTATTCCTCTTATTTCATAAGAAATGTGGTTTTGTAATTATACAAAAAATATTATGGCCTTATATTATGTGTCATGAAGCCACACACTATATTTTCCATGCCTCTCCATAAAATAAAAATTTTCCATAACTAATTTTTTCCTCATTAAAAAATACAATGTACATCCATGCCCTTATTGATAAAAATTACCATCTACTAATTTCATCCCATGAGGCATTATTATCAAATGTCCTTATGATATTATAAATTATCATGTGACTAAACCACCAATTATGTGGTTTTGTCTTATAATCTATATGAAATGAAAATAATTAATTAAATATAAAGTTAGTGGTTTTACCATTACACATGATTTTACATAAACAATGGTTACACCCTTGTTTATGTAGAATTAAAATGAATTATAAACCATTTATTGGATGACAAAAAATCATACATTAATTTATATTTCTTGTGATACTCTATCATGACATCCATACTAATCTGATACTCATGCATGGAATCCCATATACATATGATACTCAATCATGGTGTACCTGATAATGTGAAACTCAAGCAGGGCAGCCCATATACCAATGATACTGGGGAATTTCATCCATACTGATATTATAATTTGTAATAGAGTCTCATAAACCAATGATACCTAGGAGTGTCATCCCTAATGATATGATACTCTTGAATGGAATCCCCTATTACATTATAAGAATTTAGTTTCTAGACATAGATTCATGATATACATGTAGGGTCTTAGATAACACTATGTATCAATATATATATTGATATAAACTTAATTATATATATATATATTATATATATAGATATGAACTTATATATATGTATATGTTCATGGGGATGTCGTTTTAGAGGTTCCTCAATATGGGCCGAAGTTGTTAGTATCATCCTAGTTTCCTTCAAGGAAAAAAGGCGACCCTTTATAATTTACATTACTACATTCCCATCACTATATCTGTACACTTCTCATATTACATGAACAGGTTGGATAGTTCTAGAAATCATTGTTAATGGCTTACATGGTGTATCTCACACCCTATCTGGGTCACCTATGTTATCCAAAAAAACATCATGATTTCATGTATGGATAAAGGGAAGAACCCATTTATGAGGATTTATTCTCTATATGTGGATAGAGTGGATGATTGTAGGAATGAGTATGTTATTATGGCTTAATTGAAGATAGTTCTTAGCATATTAATTTTTTTTACATTAGCATGTTGGGCTTGCCAACATCTATGTATTCATGTTTTTATCATTTTATGTTGCATATATGCATGAAATAATTTTGAAAGTTAAATTGGTTATGGTTTCTACCAATCATTGATGTGATTGGATGGTTTACCTTCTCTTCTTTATTAGTTTGTTATTATTAAAAATTCTACAACTTATGTAATCAATTATACCACTGTGCTACAATGATACAAGGAGATATCATCTCCGTACTATATTCTCACAGACCCTTGACACTAGTAAGTTGCATCTGGAATATAGGGAGGCATTATTGAGTCCATGTGGACAAACAATTCGGTTATTGTTAGATTGTAAACAGGTCTAGGATGTCACCATGTAATATTCGAGCATTCTATTCTTTTCCTTATTCATTTGGGATGGTATAAAAGAGATTAGAAGTGTCGTAATTTAGTACTGAGACTATCCATGAGAATAGTTAACCCATGTACAAATAAACTATAAATTACCATGTATGAGAATTGCTGTTTTTTATTCCACTTATTACAGTTGTTTTGATTTAACTATTGTATGACACAAATGATATGTGATATTTATTATAATAAGGATTGTAGATTCCATATTACCCTTAGTTACGTATGATAAGGAAGTGTATTCTCATGCATCATCGTTGGCACATATAGGTTCACTTTTCATCCATTAGTCCATGCCATACAAGTGAATCTCATTACTTGTATTTCATGTGGTTGCTATGAGTGACTTGAAAACACTGTTTTGAATTGGGGCAATGTTTCATGTATGGGAGTGAAAAAAATTAATTGGTTATTGTTGGTCGGAGTGGACACTCAAGAGGGTGGGGGGGGGGGGGGGTGAATTGAGTTCCAATTAAAATTTCTGTTAAAATATTGTCTAGTTAAAATCCCCCGATTTATAAAATAAGTTAAACTGTAGTAAATTTATACAGATTGTAAATGTTCACTTAGCTTCTCAAAGATTGATTAGGTCTCAGTTAGTTTAACCAAAAGATCAAACTAACATTTTAAACTAATCTACTGATTTACAATAAGTGTAAACACTTGCTAATTTAACTATCAAAGTAGCCTCAAAATAATTTTGTATTTTAAAGTAATAGATGCGGAATAAATATACTATATGTCATATACATTAAACATAAATAAAATATGCATAGAATATATAACAAGAGGTTTAGTCTCAAGCCGAGACTTAGTCCTCTCAAATATATATAAGAATTTGATCCACACCCTAGATCGGGGTTAACAACAGTTTACAAAACTCTCCAGGACACACAAGGACCTCTACCACTGTTCTATGTGGGAAACAAAGCAAAGACCAGGACACACAAGGACCTCTTCCATAGTTGACGTGGGTAAACATGTGATAAGAGATTTGGAGTGAGTATTTTGATATAATTTAGTTTAGTGCAGGAGATAGTGTGTGTATAAGAAATACAAGGTACACCACACTACTCGAAAGTTAATAAATAAATCACGCAGAGAAGATAGATAAGAGTTTAGAAAGATCTAGTGATTATCAATGCAGCTTGAGACTCATTGGATTCCGCAGGAATGCTTCAGAGTCCTTCTCTAGTTTTTCTGTTGATAAACAGAGTGTCGAAGTTCATCTTGTCTTCTACAGGAGTGAGAATGATTTCTTGATTCGTCGTTTGTTCTTCCGAAAAGTAGGATTTCATGTATGGAACTTCTTTGAGGATCGTGCAATGTGTTCTTCACAGTTGTGCTCCGGATTGATCTTTGGTTCAGTACAGAGCTCGCATGTCTTGTCGTATATGTGTCGAGACGTGTCAAGCGTGCGTCGTTCCTCTAATGTAGCTCAATCTTCTTTATATTCCATGAGCTTTGGCAGTAGTAATGATTCTCTTTTCATAGGTATGAGATACAGTTTCCTGTCAAGCCAACAACTAGCATTAAATAATAGTAATTGCATTAAAAACAAAAAATATGACCGTTAGCATCATTTAAAATAATATTGACAAAAGATTAAGAAACAGTGTCACAGTGATCATGGAAACAGTGTCTTCTTCACGGTGTCTGATCATGGTGTCTGGTCATGGTGAGTCCTTCATGGTGTCTGGGATACGGTGAGTGGTCACGGTGTCTGGTCACGGTGTCTGGTCACGGTGTCTGGGTTACGGTGAGTGGTCATGATGTCTGGTCACGGGGAGTCCTTCATGGTGTCTGGGTTATGGTGAGTCCTTCACGGTGTCTGGGTTACGGTGAGTGGTCACAGTGTCTGGTCACGGTGCGTACTTCACGATGTCTGGGATACGGTGAGTGGTTACGGTGTCTGGTCACGGTGAGTCCTTTACGGTGTCTAGTCACGGTGTCTGTTCACGGTGTCTGGTCACGGTGAGTCCTTCACAGTGAGTCCATACTTAGACAAAAAAAATCTGTATTTGGACTAAGACAGTGACATGCAGAATATGATTTAAGGTTACTCATTAGATATAATATATTAGAGAATTGTAATCTTGCATAAAGCATGTAAAGAGTAATTAACATCCATAAGATTTGTTATTATAAAAAGATGATATGCACCTATTGTTGAGTTTGAAGAGCATTAGCAAGATTTGCACTGAAGATCAAGATTAATTAACAGTAATGAGATTTGTGATTATTAAAACATGATTAACACATGAGGAGTCTAACAGTTATTTATGTGATAACACAAAACTAATAGTGTTCAATGCATATCCTGATATCTAAAACTGATGTACTCAATTATAGAATGTTGTGTCATGGACCACTGGTTTCATGGACTAGAAAGTGTTCGTGGTTGTGACTAAATGTACACCAGATTACATGTTATAAAGTTTATTGGCCATTATATATTTTAAATGGTTATCTATATAATTCAACCATTATAAAATTTGATTTCATATAAAATTTATTAAAATCATAAATTAATATAAATTCTAAAATATAAATTTTCACCATTAAATAGAGATTCTAATTGTAACTTAAAGGGTGTTTTCTTCTGTAACTTCCAGTTTTCACTCTTTGTACTAGGACCCCTAACATATATCATAGAATATAAATTGGCCACAATTCATTAGTAGGTATTACGATGTGTCTCTTGAATTTCATAAAATCAATATATCCCCCATACTATGCTTTAGGACCTAGAGAGGGGTGTGAATATTATATAAAAAGTATTTTTTTGTTTTGTTTTTATACCCATGGATAATTCCATTATAATTATTTTTTATATGTTTTGTGTTTTGAGATTATTGAGCTATTCCACCACAATTTATTAGGTACAGTGCCAGGAAGGTGATGATGGCCATGATCTAGATATGGTGGGACCTAACCCACCAGTATTACCCCATATGACACCCCATATTATATCTAACTAGAGCATTGATTTATAGTTTTTATAGAGTATTATATAGATCATGAAAAATATGTAGGGATACATATTACATACCCATACTATGACATAGTTGATGTAGGAGTTTTATCATTAGCATCCACTAAGTGTTTTCAGGGGATGGCGGTCCTCAAGACCTAGATTCCTGGATTGATTCCATTCTGATTATGTATTGGAACCTAAAGAAAAAAATTTAATGTTGTGTGAATATAATAATGTTTATTATTTTATATTCTTCAATGAGAAGGGGGTTTTTATCATCCAGGTAGATGCTTATTCGGGTATTTCTATGGTATGTTTCTAGATTGTTTTTTACGACTGTTTTTTCCAGATATTGATAGAGGACTGAGCTAGTGATTTTTTGCATCAAGGAAAGGTAATATTTCTATGTTGGACTTGACTTATTGATTCAAGGAGTTGCAGTGCTTTATATAAACACATTCTAGTGAGTCATATGTGAAAACAAGATGTTTTTGGATGGGATATTATACGCCATATGATCTTCGGTAAATCCCTTTTAGTTTGCCACCATTTTAGAAATAATATATCATTATCTCATCACTATGATTAACTTGAGATAATATGATGAAGTGGGATTAGGTGGTTCAAAACCGAGATAGGGAAGTTTTTTTTACTAGCATCTATAAATTTTTATTTTAGAATGATCATGGGAGAAGTGAAAAGAAAATGTAAACTAATGGTATTTATATGGGTTTTAACTAGTGTGGAAATCTAGGGCATAGGAATCCCTAGTGTCCCAAAGACCTTAATGAGTGGTGAGGTTGTGGAATATTGGGGAATCATCATCATTTTGGTAGGAATTTATCATCTAAGCATGGTGGGAGATGATCCAAATCAGCTATACCTTTAAGAGATAGATTCTATCACATTTCCATGTAGGTATCATGAGTATAACTGGTATTCAAGAAACGAACGTGGTCATGGATGAGGTATCCTTGATTTACATCTACAAAAAAAGTAGGGAGAACCAACTGAGGGTACTGAAGGTTGGATCCAGAAGCCATAGATCATTCCATATATATGATGTATATCCTTTTCTAGAGGAGAAGAGTATCATTTCATATACATTTCTAGGTACTATTCTAGTATCTTCTACTTTAGTTTCTTCTTTATCCGACACTAGAGCTTCATATTTTTTCATATCTGAGAAAATTGTGGAATGTATTGGAATTTTAATTTGTTACATTAGTAGGTTTTTGACCCTTGAAACTCATTGGGGAACAAATTTAAAGATTGGACACCAGTGTAAGGAGTGCCTCTTGTTAGAGGAATCCATTATTTTATATAGAACCTCTTAGTCCTATATATGGAAGGTATAAACATCATTCTCAAGATAGTATTTTTTGTTAATTACCATGAATACATTGATTTATATCATTATAGGGTATACATTACATCACCATATGGCTATATTTATATAGATATGTGTGAATGAGATGTCTGGAATTTTTGGCTTGAAAAAATAATTATTGAATGCGTGAAGTGAGTGTTAATATTTGTAGATTTTTATAGACTATTGAGGTGTACATAATGTTGATTTCCCAAAAGTAGTTTATGACTTCAGATACATTATTTTTTATGATTTTTTTACTATCTCATGAGTGATAAGTAGATATATCTATCCATCTAGTTCTAGAAACTACATTAGTATCCATTTCTCATTACATGATGGATACTACTATGTTGTATGAGCTCAAGAGGTTGCTAGAGTATTTTAAGGATAAAGGTTTTATATGACCTAAAAATTCACCATGGGGTTTACCTGTCCTATTTACAAGGATGGTAGATGGTAACCGCAGTCATTTTAAGTAATATTATTCGTTGAACCCACTTATAGTAAAGAACCAACATCCAATTCATCAAATAGATGACCACTTCAACCAACTCTAAGGATCATGATTTTTCTATAAGTTAGATTCGAGGTTGGGCTACCAACATGTTCAAGTACATCCTCTTGACATAGCATATACATTTTTTGGAAGTTGGAATGGTTTATATGAGATAATGTCTAGGTATTTTTGTCTCATAACCATTTCTATTGACTTTATGTCCTTAATTATTCAATATTCAAGCCCTATATATAGATTTTTTATGGTAGTATTCATAGATATGATCTTGGGTTATTCACATTCTCAAAACAAATTTTTCAAAAAACTTAAAATTGTATTGAATACATTGAGTGAATAATATATGTATGTTTAGCTCACTAAATTTCACTATTGTATTAAAAAAGGTTCACTTTTGGGCCACATTATCTCAGAGATAGAAATATCTGTTAACCCAAATAAGGTGAGCATTATTATATCATAGATGCATCCCAATAACGGATTTTACATACATAGATTATTATGGACATTTGTATATTACATTTGGTTCATATAGGAATGACAAGACATTGCATCACTTATTACCAACTTTCCAAAAAAAGGTGTGATGTTCTTATGTTTTTAAGCTTCTATGAATCCCTTTAATGAGATGAAATGAATATTGAGTTCATCATCAATCATGATTCTACCAGAGTGAGAAAAGGGAATATAATGTGTTTTTTTGATGAAAGATATATTAAGTAGGGATGTTTTTTTGATATAAAATGATAGAGTCAGTGCATAAAGGCCTTTTCAGTTGAGGGATCAGAAGAGAAATTTCCTAATGCTTGATCTCGAACAAGCAGTTGTCCATCAAGACTTGGGTTTCTAGAGTCATTAATTTTTTGGAGTAATATTTGTGGTGTTTAAAGATCAGAAAATTATAAAATATATATTTAAATATAATTACATAAATGTCCGGAGGATAATTTTGGTTTTATAGCTTCATTTCATTGTAATTGAGCTTGAATCTATTTTAGGAAAGGGAAACAGAGAGGCTAATGCTCTGGTAAAGAAGACCCAGATTCAAGCTATTTATGAAACCATAGATGTATAGAGGTTTATAGATCTTCTTTGGGAGATGAATCTTCAAATATAGGATACTCACTTTCATCCTTTATCTATGGAAATAGTGGTAACCTAATAACTTTTAGATAGACTTATGATGAAATAATAATTATATATTGAGGGATTCTCCCTAGGGAGAGAATTTTAGGTGGGGATCAACCATTGGGTTGGGATATCACTGGAAATAATACCATTCTTATTCATGGGTGTGTCTAGGTGGCTAAATAAACGTGAGAGTAATAGATGTAAAAATCCCAGGATTCATAGTTGGTCATGCACCTAGGGATTTTTAAGATGTACAATGATATATACTTCCAGTATTGGTGTCTTGGGATGAAGCTTTAGATATCACGATTTATCAATAGATTTTCCACCTATTATTAAGTGATGGTGGAGTATGAGTTTCTTGGTATATTGTTATAGCCATTATAAATATCATAATTTAAATGGGTCGATGTTTCTATGGATTATGTGATACATTATCTAAGGCCTCCTCAATTTGTATTTGTTTTTATAAATAATAATTTAACTATTTTAGATAAATTACTCTCAATAAAAAATTATTAAATTATGTTATTATTTTTTCATGTGTTTTAATAATCACTATTAAAGTGTTAATTTTAAAAACTAATAAAAAAATAAATTACCCATTTTAATAAGTTTATAGAAATTTCATGTGTTTAATATTATCATTTGTTTAGACTAATGAAAAAATATTGATTAAATTTATAAAAATAGTTAACTAAATATTTTTAATTTTTATTTTGAAATGTTTACAAAGTTTATAATGTTATTATTATTTTTACTAATATTTAATTCTATGAGTAAAAAATTTACGCCTTCATTATGTTCTCAGTAGATAGCTCTCAACCACATAGGGGATACATTTGGTCAATGATAGGGGAAATACTGTATTAGGGATACCACTAAATGGTTGGTTGAATCTTGTATTCGTGGAGTAGGAGAAATTCATGTGGGCCTACATATAATGTCCATATACTTCACCCACATAGAGCATGAATTGGTCTTGGTTTCCCATCGTGTGTCCCATGTGATTGAATTATGAACCAAGGATTAAAAGCTGTTGAATGATATACTGCTTGGCTAGAATGTGTTTTATTCAATGTGGGACAACATTATTGGTTTATTTTCCATCCACCCTTTAAATTTGGGGTAGTATTGATGAGTTTCAATAGAAATATCACCATATTTTTCTTTATCCTTCCCTATTTTTAAATTACTGTTTATTGATATGTCAACAGTAGGTCAAGGTTCTTTTCAATGTTGGGATTCCATTGATTCACCATTGAGAAATACCAACAGGTGTTAGATTGAGTCACTATTGGAACCCAATAGTGGGTTAGTGACCTACAAAATAACATCAATAGGGGGTCATGTTTTTGACCATTGGAAATCAATAGTGGTATAATATTACTCACATGTTTCTTAATTAATTATTCTTTATGTACAATTTCTTAGTAATATCTATCTTGAGTGAATCCTCCATCTTTTTTTAGTAATAGATTTATTTTTTATTTCTATTTTAATTAGATAAGAATTTTTATATGTTTAGTTTCTATTTAGCAATATTATTCTTTCTTTGAGTACTTGATTCTTTATGATTGAGTTTAATTATTCTTTTCAGTAGAACAATCATCTTCAATCTCAATTTGGATATATCCTCTATTATTTGATTAGATTTAATAGCCTTTTTTTCTTATGTTAGTTTTATTTATGTATGAAATTAGTTTCACATATAATATCCAGTTGTAATTATTTTATTTATTTTTCATCTTTTATTTCAATTTCATTTGTGGAAATTTTTTCATGAGTCACTATTGTACATTTTCAATGGTGAGTAATGATTCACCGTTTGACATCCAATGGTAGAAAAAAATTTATTTCTTCATTTGAAGAATTTTATTTCACACTACCATTGAGTTAATTTTTTTTCATTGAATGGTTTTATTTTTTCTTGAAATTAGAATGTTATCTTATGTATTATTAAGCCAACAATTGAAATTTCCAACAATATGTCATGGCCTACACTCTCTCTTTTCACCAGTAGTTCATGAGCTACAACATTCAATTTTCTATATTGGTCCATGAGTCACCACTAATAATTTTATTGAATCATAATAAATTATAATTTTATTTATCAAAACTTTTTTTTCATATTAAAATTTTTTATATTAAAAAACATATTTGAAAATATTTATTATTTTATGTTTAAATATAATTTTATAGTTTGTAATAACAATTGTAACATTATTTTATGAACTTTTATAAATATAGTTTTTATTCTTACTATGCCCTATTTTACTATGGGATTGTTGTATGTATGATCTATAGGATTATACTTTAATTTAAATTGTTTGATAATTGTAAGATTATTAAAATTATTTAACTTACTATATTAAATGTTTTATTTTAATTTTTCATTATGAAATACAAAATCCATTTATAATTTTAAATTGTTTTGTTAGGATTTAATTAGGAAAGGTAAAACACATTACATTTCCAAATATTTATACTAAAAAGTGGAATGAAAATATTGGATATGTAGAGATCCTCATAGATCTCAATTATATACATCTATGGTATTTTTTGAAGCAATAAAAACACATTCTAGTGTTGATTCACTCATTCAATCACTTGTGATAAATCTTTGACTTTCTTGATGATCCAAATTACTCAAGGTCTTATGGGATTTCATAACACTAGCTATGATCACTGAAGGACAATAATTTTCACATTTGTTCCTTCCAAGTGGCTAATAATAATTGATTTTTAACTTCATTAACATTATGTTCATCCACTAATTTTCTCTATATTTTATTTTTTGTAATCTTTATTCCTTCTATTTTTATTTATAGTGTACGGTTTTTGATTTCAAATAAAAACTAGGTCTTATTTTTATTGGTTATTCTATAACCTAAAAAGAGTATTTGGGTTGTGAATCTAGATTCAAATTTTTGATACAAACTTGGTTGAGTATCCTATAATAAGACTGGGTTATGACTATAATTATTTTAAAGTAATTATCTAAAATAAGTTCCTCACACAATTAAAAGTGAGGTTATTAGGGGCTACTAGTCTTCTCTAGTAGTAGAGGAGATTGAGGAGTGGACTAGGATCATAGTGATCTGAAACAATATAAATCCTTTTATTCATCACCATTTATCTTCACTGCAACTGAACTCAATAAATATGAATCACACTATAGTTTAATATTTTTTTAAATATTATTGTTCATTTAATTAAATTTATAAACAAATACTCACCCCCTCCAGTATTTTTTCCAATCAGTAATAATTAAACAATTGGCATTAAGGGGTATGTCTCTGATAAGTTAGTATTTTTTATTTAATCTAATAATAATTTTTTCTTATTTGAGATGCTCAAAATATATTTTGTTATAATATCAAACAATTGGTATCAAGACCTTGTCTTAGATAAGATGGTATTTATCCTATTTATTTTATTTAAATTTGTTCTAACCTGTATCCTAGACTAAATATTATAAGGAAAAAAAGAAATTGAGTATCTTTAATATGGTAGTTATAAATGTAAATGATCGTTGTATTACATAAATAACCCCCATCCTTTAACTATAGTAACTTTGGGTAATGGAAAGAGAGAATGGAATCCTACATGAGAAAACTAATTGGTGATCACTAGACCTTCTTAGATAATCCATATGAGCTACCCAATGTTGATCTGGTGACATTAGTCGGAAATTACATGGTAAAATAAGTTTTTAATTATAAAGTTAAAAATATTTCATATTTAATTATAAGTATTAGTGACTATAATCATGTTTCGGCTTGTAAGACAATCCATGAGAAATGGAGGATACATCATGTGAGAAATTAATAATCCAACGAGTGGAAGATAACCCATCTACGAATGATTTGAGAAGAAAACCGGTACCTTATCATGAGAGATGAAGAATATATAATCCATATGATCCATTGGTTCTACAGTATCCCCAATGGTATTAGTGCTCTTTGATAATTCTTTAAATACACATATCATCTAAAGAGTGTTTTGATTTTTCTTTCAAAAAGATGTAATGAGAATAAGGTGTCCATCGTTGAGAGTAGGAAATATAAAGATTAAAAAATAGATATAATAATAGGATCTATGATGAAGTATGGATTAGAGATAATGATTATTTTAGATGACCATTCTACTAAAATTAAAATTAATTTCATTTAAATCTAATTTAATCGATTCCAATAATTCCTTGGTTTCTGAGTTCTAGGAAAGTGATAATGAGATGGACCACTTCATCAAGAATCATTTTATATTAATGAAAACAATGGTAGGAAGATATCGTTTGGAAGGAGAATGAACTTTATTACTAGAAATGAAATTCATGTAATAGTATCGATGTTTTAGATTTAACAAGTTATTTGTGTGGGAATAAAGGAAACATCTTACTATTTCATTAGGATCAAGAACTCAATGAAGTAGAAATAAAAAAGGAGGAATGAATTATGAGCCCTATTTTGAAGATGGGAATGCTCCTATAGTTTTGACTCTGTTAAAAACTATTATAGTGGAAAGGATATAGTTATGATTTCTCTAAGGGGTACTATATGTGAGGTATGTGATTCTATTTTTACCATGTTGATAATTCCTATATTTTTATATCACAATTAAATATCTATAAAAGAAAAAGATACTCATTCTGATTCTGATTTTGAATAATATTCAAATAAATCACAGATTTGAAGAATTTATTAAAGGGGAATAAATAATTGAGAAATGGATGTTTTAAAATGATTTAGAAACATAGTCAATTTAAATGTCTAAATATGAAGTTAGTCAAGTAAAATGAAAAAAAAGTGAATGTGAAAATTTGAATATCATTGTTTCCTAGAATGTTGAATATAAAAGGAATTTTGATAATGGTATTTCGAAACTAAATAATAAAAATTAAAAATGTAATGACTTTCTAGAAGTAAATGATAAATTCCAGGATAAACGATTCAATTTAGTTGTTGGTGAATAAAACTGATGTAAAAAATGAAAGTAATAAATTTAATCAAAAAATTAAAAGTTAAGAAAAACATTTTTAGGCTCAAATGAAAATGATTATGTTGATTTAGAAACCATTCAAAAATAGAATATGGATATGAAGAATGATGTTGTTAAATTTAATGATTATTAATCTATTTTTGTCAAAGGTAATGAAAAATATGATAAATTGATGTCAATGGTAAAAAATAGTAAATTGAAAGGTGTTGGTTATAAAATTTTTTCACCAAATGTTAATAATACTAAATTTACTATAATTTTGAATGGAATCATTTGTTATGTAACATTATTGAAATGTAGATCGAAAGAGACATTTGATGATGAATTATCAGTGAGATTCAATAAATATTTTGTTTATATTAGAACTATTTTATTTAAATATTTGCACTTGTATTCATTATGAAACAAGTGTTTGAAATCTGTTTGGGTGGTCAAAAGTCAATCTTTTTATTTTAGTAAAATTATAAAAACATGGATACCCAAAGTATTTTACTCAAATCTTATTGGACCTAAGATGATCACATTTTCCAAATAAGAATTGTTTTTGTGAACCAGAATATATACTATCAACTTAAATATAATTTCATATGTTGGAATAGAAGATATCATATATATTTTTAATAATAATTATATTTATTAATTTATTAATGAGTGTTAATTTCGATATGTTTTCTCTTTAGCATGTATATTTTTTGAAGTTTACATATTAAAAATTCCGGTCTAAATATGATGATTATATGTTAACATTCCTATAAAGTGATTTAATAGTAATGTATAATCATTCATTAATGATGTATGAATTTTGGTGGAGTTACTTAATATTACCCCTTATTTGTTATTTTATGTAATATAATACTATGTAAAATTTTAAATTATTGTTAAAAAAAATTTATCATATAAATACATAAAATTATTTATTCCACTTGAAATAATTTTTCAACAAATAATTTAGGGAAGTCTGTTATACTTTTACAAATATCTTATAATTTAGTGTTTCATAATTCATAGGTCAATGATTTTTGAAAAAATATTGTTTTAAATTATCATATTTTTAAATTAATTTAATTATGTAAAATTGAATTTAGTCTTACTGTATATATTATGAATAATTTTTTTTCCTAAAACTTTTTTTGATCATTTCTTCTAATAATTTAATTTCATTAATTTTTTTATAATAATTTGGTTAATAAAATATTATTTATTCTTATGTTTTTGATCTAATACTTTTATACATAAACAAAAGGGTTGTTTTATTTTTTATAACATTTAATGAAAAGAATCTATTCATTTATTTTGGAATAATTTTTGTTTCATATTACTATTCCTTGAAATCCATGCTATTTTTGTCTTTTTATATAATTTTTTTAAAATTATAACATTTGATCATAACATGCAAGAAACATGAAATTTTGGGTTTTGTATTTGTATTCTATTTTCAATGTACTATTCACTCTATTTAAATATTAAATAGTTTATAGTGTTTAAATTTTCAATTGTTAAAATTTTTACTCAACCGTAATTGTTTTATGTTTTTCAAAAGCCTTATCTATTTCAATTCATTAATTATTATGAATAATATTACTACATATTTTCTTTTATAACTATATAACACTATGCTATTTTTCAATGATTTTTTTTGATTTTGATGATGAAGGGAGAGTCTTCATTATATAATAAATTTAAAAAATAGTTTTGGATAAATTTTAAAATGTGGAGATTATTATTGTAAATTTAATAATTTTTTTTTCAATTTCAAATGGGGTTATATGTTAGTATTTGTATTAATTTTAAAATACATTAATAGCTTCATTTTTTTTGAAAAACTAATCAAATTCTATATGTATTGAAATTTGTTATTTTTATGATGTATTTTGATTAAAACTATTAAAATATCTAGTGTTTTAATTAATTTTTTTTAATTACATCTTATAATATGTTTATAAAATTTTCAATTTATTTATGTTCTCAAGTGTTTTAATTAATTAATAACTATTGATTATAGTTTTAAAACTATAATTCTTATTGTTATTTAATGTTGTTTGTTAAATATTATAATAAAAATAATTTTATTTTTTTACTAAAGATTAGTTTTCTCTACTTAAAAATATTAGGTCATACTTGTGGGATATGTGGCTATCCCCCAATGACATAGTGGGCCCATTGGGTCAAACAAGGTGGAAATCCTACCACATAAATCCCACAAGGTGGTTTTTCTAATTTGGTTTTCATAGTGCATGAGAATCTTATATAAGCATGTATATAAGGCCCATGGAACTTGCCCGTAGAGTGCATGAATTAGGAGAGGTTTCCCACATTGAGTGAATTTTGTTTCACTTCTAAACTGAGTATCAATAAAAGTTGGATGATACACCGTTCGACCACAAAGTTTTCAACTAGATGTGGGACAACATTCATTATTTTACAGTTCATCTAACCTTTTCATATTAGATAGTATTCATGAGTTCTCTTCTCTATTTAATCATTTAACATCAAGTTATTTGATCTATTTTGATCTCCCATGCCCTATTTTGAAATCATACAAAGCAAAAATTATATTCAAAATTGAGTCATCTTACTTTTATGATCATTCTTCATTCTCCATTTAACTAGATCATTGCAATATTACATAACATTATCTAATATTCATTGAGCTCAGAGGATGGTTTTTCTTGGATTGGTATTTTCATCTTCAATTAAGATTAAAAATATCATTATATCATTGGATTCTTCAAGTACCAATAATAATATCATCATATTCTTCTTTTCCCAATGATCTATCTGTCTGTAGGTTTTTCCCATGTCAATAATAGGTCACAATTATTTTCTTTTTTTGGTTTCCCTTCGATTCACCATTGGAAAACTCAAATGATGGGTGAATCAAGTCACTATAGGAAAATACTAATGCGGAATAATGAGTCACTATTAAAACCCAATGGTTGGTTAGAGATCTACTGCAAAAAATTAATGGGGGGGTTATCTTACTTACAATTTTACATCAACAATGGGGTTTTCTCCCACTGATTTCTTCTTTCATTCATCTTGTTGTAGAATGTCATGGTAGTATCTCTATAAATATCTTTCTACTTCATTGTTTATGTAGTAGTCTTAATTATTATTATTTTTTAATTTTGTAATTTTTTTTAATTTTTGTTTCTATTTTATAATTTTCATCATTCATTTGGTATTTGATTATTTCTGCTTGATTTTGATTTTTCATTTTACTGGATGAATCATGTTCAAGATCCAATATAATATATAATTTTTATTTAGCTAGATGTAGTAGTCTTTTTATTTGTTTTCAATACCTAGTTTTTACTATGTATGAAACTTATATACCATTTAATATTTAATCTTTTTTATTTAATCTATTATTAATCTTTTCTTTCATTTTTTTGGAAAATTTTTAATGAGTCACTGCTGGGAATTTCCAATGGTGAGTCATGAGTCACCATTGGACATTTAATGGTATAATTATTTTGATTTATTCTCTTAAATACATTGATTTCACACTATCAAAGAATTAATTTTTTTGGTTTGATGTATTTATTTTTTTTGAAATTGGAATAATAGTTTATTCTATGTTAAGAAACCATTTTAAATTTCTAGTGGTAGGTCATAAGCCCCTAATTTCTATATTCAACAGCATATTAGGATCCACCACACACTATTTTAAACGATGGGTCATTAGTCACCTCCATCAGTTTTATTAATCCAGTATTATTTAAAATTTTATGGTTAAAAAATTTATTTCTTATTTCAATTTCTGTTATTTATAATGATTCTTTTTTTAATTTTCTTTATTTTGAAATATAATTATAGAGTATGTAAATATAATTTTAAAATTATTGGATAAAATATTATACATGCATATTGTTATTCAATATATGCTCTATTTACTAAATCTTTTGTCTACATATAATCTATAAGATTATTTTTTTATTTTAATTTTTTTACCATTATAAATTGATTACAGTTGTTTTTATTACAATAAGAAATGTTTTATATTAACATTTTATGATAAAAAATATTTCTAGTTTCTGATTAAATATAATTTCAGTGGGTCTTTAACAATGAAATGTTATAGTGTTTGAATATTAATTAATTTCACTAACACATGTCATGCATATATTGGATTTGTACATGATCATCATAGATATCAGTTTTAATAACCCAATAATTCTTTCAATATATAAATGCACATTCTAGTGTAGAATCACTCATTTACATCACATTTAATTGATCATTTCCAATCTAGGTTCCTTCAATCATTCAAATTTTATTGTGACTTATGCTCTCTAGAAGTGATCGAAAAATGACTTCAACTTTGACATTTGTTCCTTCCATGTGGTCAACGATCATCAAGATTCAACATCTTTGACATTTTGAACATCTACTATTGTTCCTTGCATTTATTCTATTCATGTAATATTTTTTTTATTTCTTGTTTCTAGTTTATGCTTTTCCCATAAAAATGAGGTCAATATTTTCTCTGGTAATTCTACATCCCAAAAGAAGTTTTGGGTTGTGGTTCTCAATAAAAAATTTAGAATATAGACTTGGTTGAGTCAATTGTTAAAATGCAGGTTATGGCTTTCTGTTGTTTAAAAGGATGTTTCTGTAATAAGGTTCTCACACCTTTAAAAGTGTATTTCATAGTTGGTACGAGTATTCTCAATGAGTAGAAGATATTAAGGATTGAACTAGGATCATTGTGATATGATCCACTATAAATCCTTTCTTTATTTACTTTTTTATATCCACAACATCTCAACTCAAGAACATAACAACATGCAATTGTATAATATTTTACAATATCTGATTTTTTTTACGTTAAATTTTATAATGACTATTCACCAACAATAGTATTTTTTCCCTGAATAATGGTCCTGAAACCTTGATATAGCTACAATACTTGAGTATTCATGGATAGTTTATGGATTGTTCTGCATTTCATCATATCAAGGAGGCCTTTTCAATTCATGAGAGTGGGGCATTATATGTCTATGAATTTATATACTTACATGAGGTCCCTAACACCGTCATTTCATATATGGATTCACATTTTACATAGATGTTATGTTAGGTGATACATATGGTTCTTGGTACATTGATATTACTAATCATATCCATTCATCCGTAGACCAAATAACACTCATAATGGATAATACATGTGTTGGAGAAAATTTCTGTGGCATGTGTGCATGATTTTAGAGGTTCTTGGGAGAAAATTATAATCTCATTGATTTTTTACTACAATAAAATCATTAAGAGAGCTATATAAATTGATCCTTATTTTGATTTATATGGTAGACAATGTCATGAATCCATTTTTTGGTTAGAGGACGGAGAGGTAGTGCTACTAAGACCACATATACATCAAGATAATTCTATGCTTGTAAAACATATTATAATGTGGATGGATATATATTTCTCTAGATTGAGTTCTGACACTGACCTATATTACTGAACTCTAGTGTTCGAGGTAGGTGATCAAGTTTTCTAACGAGTTCCTCCAAGACTCCAGAATATGATATTTTTAGATTTGGAAAGTTGTTTCCCTGTTATGTTAGGATATTCAATATATTGGAGAGAGTCATTCCAATATCCCATAAAATAGATATTCTAGATAGGATACAATCCATTCATTTCTTTATCCATATATAATAGCTTCATCAATATCTTGTAGACCCATCTCATACTTTTTATCTTGTGGAAGTTGAATTGGAGGATATTTCGTACTTCTATTAGTATCCTATAGTATCATAAATTATATAATGGAGGCTCTCTAAGGCACATAAATCCCTCCGGTATGGGTGATATGGAAGCAAAACCATGTACCAGATGAGACTTTGAAGAGAGAGGATAATTTATATGCTTAGTGGCCAGAGTTATTCTCAATAGACATTTTACCATCCTTAAAATGGAAAATCAGCGATGATGTTCATTAAGGGGGTATTAATATAAGTTCAATACATTTCAATGAGGTATAAAACCATTCAATTTTAGTTTAATAAGTTTGTTTTATACATGTAGTAATTACAAATGTGGTTATGTGGTTACATGGGTGTCTATGGCTTATTTAGAGGATGGAGACCTATGTTTTTGAAGAAAATGGCATACCACACTCTGAGTTAATACTTTACCACTCATTCTTCATAGTTTTTATAAATCATGAATGGTTTTCCATTTCACAATAGGTTACCGAACAAATTTTTATAACAACTCAGACCACATTTAATTGTCATGTGGGTGTTGTACACCTCTTTATAGTGGGTTTTCACATGGATAGTGTATGGATAGTTTAACTACTTTTGTATCCCATGCGAGGGATATCATAGGATAGTGATTTTTAATAGTTGGAGGACTATTTGGAAAAAAGGTCAGACTAACTATTTGACATATTATGTTCGGAGTTTTTTCATTTTTCTTTATAAACCATACAAAACTAAAATGTAATGGCATAGACCTATCTGGTCTATTCCATTAATAAAATCTTATGTTTGATGGGTTATGGGAAGATAGGATGACTTATCATCAACATTTCTCCAAATTTCAATTTCTATGATTAGTGTTTCTAGAACGGAAATACATCAAATGATAGGGGCTAAAATGTTTTCAAAATGGTGAGACAACTAATGATAGGTGGTACATTGTTTCCATAATGGTGATAAATCTAACAGTAGGTGCTACAAAGTCTCCAATATGGAGAGACATCTAGCGGTAGGTTCTATAGTGTTTTTAGAATAGTAAGACATCTAACGGTAGGTGATAATTTTTTTCTAGAATGATGATACAACTAATTTTAGGAGCTATAGTGTTTTTATAATAGTGATGCATCTAATGGTAGGTGCTACAATGTTTCCAGAATAGTGAGTCATCTAGTAGTAAGTGCTACAATGCTTTCAAAATGATGAGTCATCTAACTACAGGTTTTTTAGTGTTTCCAGAATGGTAATTCATATAACGGTTGGTGATATAGTGTATCAAGAATGGTGAGAAATCTAAAATTAGGTTCTATAATGTTTTTGGAATGGCGAGTCATTTTAAATAGTTTGTCAAATTTTCATATTTTTTCATTATTTCCATGTTTTTTCTTTTTGATGTATTTCTTGGAGATAAAATGAGTTAAATGCCATATATATGTGGTTTGGAAGCTATTTCATGGGTTATAAATCATATCATTGATTTTGATAAAATCAGGAGGCTTTTAATATGTCAAATTTTGTGGTTTAATGTGATTGAAATTAATGGAAATTCTAAGTCATTTCAAATTCCATTAGTCTCGAATCTAATTATTCAAAGAAGGGTCCCTCCATTTTTTCATTTATTCTCTTTTCTCTCAGTGTGAGTCAATTCATGAATTCCTTACCATAGGAGTGGTGTAGTTGAACTGTAATCCGTGGATATTTTACCCATGGAGTTTCTTCCTACTGCATGAACACCCTCTGTTTTGGTGCATCCATGAAGTGTCAATTCGTCTTCAAAATAAGGTATGTTCTACCTCTTTCATATGGGTTATTTGATATGTTTCATCATTTATATCCTTTCCATGCAATGTCATGTGACCTCCATGTTTCTAATAGATACATCTATGGGTGTTGGTTGATGTGGTTGGGCCCCGATATCCTCAGGTGAATGCATTCATTGCGGGACTGGTTATCATTATGCATTATGTTTGACTTTTCTTGTGAAAATAACATTGGAAAAATTTTGAGGTAGGGGATTCATGGATTCTAGGGTTTTTAATGTGAATTAGAAGAGTTATCATGGTTTATGAACTAGATGACAACTGAATTGATAAAATAAATATATGAACCAGATTAAAAAATTTACTATCAATTTCATGGAGATGTAATTACTTATTTGTTTTCTTTATAATGTTATATCTATGATTTTATTTTTTAACATTTTTTTCTTAATGGATATTAGTAAATAACCAAAAGACGGTATTATTTATAAATATATTGGCTAAAGATAACGAGGCATGTTTAATGAATTTGGTTGATGTTGTTGAACCTCGAGATAAATCAAATGGATGAAATTATGCATGTTTAATTGAATTAGTTAATTGAATATAGAATAATGGACCGATTATGTGATAAATATTATTCCATGAAGGGTGTTGATTTACTATCTTCCATTTAGAGGAAAATCACCTTATGATTTAGAGATATGTGTTCTCATTGTTTGTGAAGGTTGAAAGCCTTTTTAGGGAAAAGATCATAGTTTCTTTTTTGTTTGTTTAATGCTTCTTGAGATGTGATGTGAGCTTGGGATTCATGAACTTGGAGAGATATTGCGGTGTGTGGGGGTTGGGAGGCCTACTGGAGGTGGAAGTATTTGACACATAGAGTTTCAAGATGCATCAGTTTATACAGGTGGGTGTCAGGGAGGACACCAGGGATGATGGAGCGGGTTGAAGATGGGTTTTCCCATAGTCATGAAATTTGAAATCTTGTAAATATTTTGTTTTATTACCTGGTTTAATTTCCCTACAAGGTGAGTAAGGTGGTCTTACTTACCCTCCTTCTAAAATAGGTTAAGACTTTCTTGGTATTCCATGTGATTTTTGTGTTTAGCTTCTCAAGGTTGGGATGGTCAACATTTCAGCTATAGGTGGGAAATACATGATAGGTAGTTCCTTTACTCACCGGGTTGATCACCCTGTGTTTGGAAGATTAGAATGATTTTAAAGAATACCAGAATTATAGAAAAGTAATAATGCTAATAATAAAGGATTGAATAAATGATGTAAACCCATAGGATTTGCGCTTGGTGGAATGAAATGAAGAGGATGTATTTATGAGGAACTGTAGAGTCGGTGTTGTTATTCCTGGAGGGCATGAGACATTTTTTGTGATAATAAAATGTAATGTGGATTTCGATAATAGTTAATGACTGGTTATAGAATTAATTAATATAAGGTGGAATTGATAAAAAGGGATGATGCAACAAAATGTATCTCTTTAAATGGTCCGGTGCATATAGGATATCTAGTTTTAGCAATGTTAGCCATGTGTATGAGATACATTAGGTGAAGTTAAGTCTATGACTACGTTATGCCAATAGTGTGGTTGTGAGCTATATTATATCATGTACATTTTTTGGTTTCAATATGATAACCCACCCCATCGTCTAGGTAGAGTGAAATCATAGGGATTCTAATATATCACTGTTTTAATCTACATTCCAGTGGGAGGATGGATGACAAACTACCCCCTATGGCCCCGCTCTTTTCTCTGGGTAGTTACCTGTGCTGGTATGCATGATGGTTAGTTTTCTCCCTAGATGTCTGTAGAGGGATGTAGTGGCTTGTGGTTATTTCACACACATATATACTAATATATTTTCCTATATAATAGTATAGGTATAACATTTACAGTCTGTGATGGCTTGATGATCCTCACTCAATGTATGGGATATAGTGGCTTGAGGTATAGTACTCGACGTTTGATACATGTTATGCAGACTGTGGTGGATCCTAGGAACTACCAGGTAACTTCTTGTCGTGGGGATGGTATGGTGCTTTTCCTAGGTATATGCAGTCAAGCCATCCAATTGTATGAGGGGCACGTTTTGGGGATCACCTAGGTGTCCTCAGGCCAACATTTTGGAGAGATATCCTTAAGAAATGCGACATTGGGGAAAAGAGAAAGACCCGTGGGGATGTGGAAGTAGGGTACCCTTGATATTCTGTAGTATAATATATATTCTAGTATGGGATACATGGTGAGAGTAAGCACAGTGAGACTGGGAAGATAACATACTTGTTTAGATGATGAGTTTGTTTCACTTGTTTTTCATTGCATTTTAACATGCTTTCATTACATTTTCATAAGAGGAGTTGGGGAGGATCCTACTAAGTATAATTTTATACTCACCATACATATAGAATCTTTTTATCAGGTCACTTGGACCAAGTTGGATATTGGGCTGGTTAATACTAGCTTGGATGCGTAAGTGCTATTCAAGCATCAGGGTGGATTTTGTTTTACTATCTTTTTGTACTTCATGGGTTCCCTTCTATTTTAGTAGTTCTCTCTTGACATTACATAAATGCACTTGGAAGTATTTTATACATTAGTTTGAGTTGGAGTTGGTCGGTGTCTGTCTTATCTCTCTATTTTGTATGTGCTATTTTAGAGGGAAATTCCTCCCATTTAAGTTTTTACGATACCCTTGGGATTAGTTTCCAACCGAAGGAATACTTGAGGTGGGAATCATGTGTCATTATCTCCCTTATCACATTTACGGCCTATGATGGTTACACATTGTGGGGAGGGGGGTCATGATAGTGTAGTATAATAGCTCTAGTTGAGGGATATAATGGACTTTGGAGTTAGGCACAAGTGAGGGAGCATGGGTTGGTAATGAAATGGCGTTAGTTGAGTTTTGAAAGTACTATAAACATTGGAGACGATTTAAGGATTATGAGTTTTGGGCCCCCTATGATATGTTTCTTGGATGATTATATTTATAGTGGATAATAAACAAGGAGATACTGGTTTTAGGGTATAGAACTAAGAAAGGATCTTGCATCATTATTCGTTGCAACTGTGTTTGAATATGTAGTCCTTGGGAACGGTTAACCTAAAACTAATAAAAGAAAACAATTAATTAATGTTATGTATTTTGTATTCCTGGTATAGTAGATATATCTATTTTTTCATCTACAGGTATGGATCAAAGTCGACATCTTTATCAAGTTCACGTAGTAGATATTGAACAGACTGTGCCAACTGATTCCCATAGAGTAGAGGTTGACAGTGACGAGACATAGATGGGGACACTCTGAGAGTTTCAGTTTGGAGTCTACAGAAGTAAGAGGGATCCATTTCAGATTAAGTCACAAAATAATGGGTAGAGTTAGTTGATATAGATTTTAGTTTGATATGTTCTCGTGAAAAGTATTGGGTGTCATTGGTTCTGATGATGTTGCATGAGGCAGTGTTACCATGGTGGATCTTGTTCATCAGGGATCATGAAGAGTCTGTTGTCTAATAGGAGGAGTTCCGAGACCAATTCAGAGTTGATATTATCTCTTCGATGGTGAAGATGGCCCGTTGTCATGATATTTTTACCCATTTATCGGGGTCCTCAAATTTTGAATAGTTTCATATCCATTCCAAGAACATTTTGTGATATGATTCAGACCAATTTCAAAAATTAGAAGGCTCGGGTAAGGCATTTGAAGTAGTCTTTGTATCCAGATATCCCACTCCTGGTCATCCTATTTATGTTTAAGAAATATCTTGAGTTAATTGAAAGGGAATATGTTATTGAGAGGAGGTTAGCCAGAACTGGATCATCATGAGAGGAGAGTCATTAGGATTCCTCATGAAGAATAACTGTGGTTCGGGGATATCAGTTTTTAGGGAATAAGAGTTTATATTTGTCATGGGGTAGTTCCCAGTCCTTGGTAAATCAATTCTCTGGGGTCAAAGGACCTCAGACCAATGCCAAGGGATTATGCACATGTTTTTTATGGAGTCTAATTTCGTCAATAATGAGAGTGCCTGACCTTTCTAAGCATTCATCAAGCATCAGGTGTTCCACTTCAAGTTCCTTCATTGAAGAAATTCCATTTGAGGTAGTAACAGTAGTTTTCACTAACATTGGATCATCAGAGGGAAGATGGAGAATGCATATGACATGCATGATATGATCCTGAACCTAAGAGAGAAGAGAGCATCAGTGGTGGTGGTCATCAACACATTCAGAGAAGATGTGTATAAGGTTATGGTTAGCTTCATGCTTTTGCATTTCCAACACCATGTGACCAAGATGTCGTTCGAGGGACCCTTTATTTTAATTCTACATGATAATATGACTTGTTTGATTTAGTATTAGTGCACTCATTCATATCACCCGCCCTTTTCCATACCATGGGACATGAGGTAAAGAGGCTTCCACTACCCTTGGATTTGACAAAACCAATTAGATACTGAGATGACTTGTTTTCAGTATATAAGGACTATGAGCTATTGCTGGGGAAACACTTCTCCTGGGGAGATTTCCTATGTTTACAGATAAAACCATATGATTTTATCCTCAACATGGATTAGTTGTGTTTAGTTCAAGGTATTATGTATTTTTCTTGAAGGAAGGTGGTGTTCTTTGATGCTGATGGAGAGCGAGTGGTGTTTATTGGTGAGTGAGACCCTTATATGTGTAATAGGAGATTTCATTTCTTTTCATACATGATGGCTAAGATAGTGCCATGTTTTTTAGAAGATCAGTAGTCGATGTTTCCTTGGGTCATTGAAGAGTAGCCTTATGTCTTTCATGAAAATGTTGAAGCATTACCCCCATGATGAGAGATCGAGTTCGGGATCAATATATAGACATAAGTGCCTCCAATATCTATGACTTTATATAGGATGGAAGCTTATGATTTATGTGAGATTCGTAAATATCTCGATGGTCTTTTGTACTGTGGTTTTTTTGTCCGAGTGTGTCACCATGTGGAGCTCTGATATTTTTATCAATAAAGATGACAAAAGTTTGCGGTTGTGTGTCGATTATAATCGCTTGAACCACATGATAGTGATGAAATGATATCCTCCTACATGGATTGCTGATTAGTTCAATCAACTGAAGGGTGAATTTTGGTTATCGAAGATAGAATTGTAGTCATGATATCATAAAATGTGTGTGAAGGATGAGGATATTCCAATGACTTATTTCTATTTCAATCATGGGCATTATGAGTTCGTTGAGATTTTGTTAGGTGTGACCAATTCTATAACTGTGTTCATGTGGTTAATGAATGTTCTGGTCTATGAGTTCTTAGATAACTTCCCGGTGGTCTTAATCAATCACATCCTTGAGTAATAATCATCTGAGGAGGAGAATATAAAGTATCTACACACCATTTTGGGAGTTCTTCATCGACTGTAGCTATATGGGATGTTGTCAAAGTGTGTTTTTTACCTCAAGAATTCTGTTTCATGGGGAATGTTGTATCCCAGAAGGGAGAAGTTGTGGATTCAACAAATATAGAAGAATTTGAGTCTTAAACATCCCCCAAGATAGTGGAAGAGTTTCAATGTTTCCTTGGTGTTACTGGATATTACAGGAGGTTCATATCATATTTTTCTCTGGTTTCGAATCCTTCAATAGTGTTGAAAAGAATAGATTAGGCATTCATGTGTACAGATTGTTGTTAGGAAACGTTAGAGTATTTAAAGGAGAAGTTGGTTAGTTCTCCAATTTATAGCCTTCTATCAAATAGAGTTCAGTTTCAGGTTTTCTATGATGCTTCACATCTAGAGTTGGCATGTGTTCTAGTGGAAAAAACATCATTCAATTCTTTTAGGAATCACTAGTTATATCCCCATGAGAATAACCTTTCCACCCATGATATTTATATAGAATCAATGGCTTTTTCCCTGAATTTATTGATACATTACCTGATAAGAGAGATCTTTTGGGTTTTACCCAATCATAAAATCAAGAGGTATGTTTTCTCCCAGCATGACAAGAACTATAAAAAACATCAGTGGATGGAGTTTATATATGAACATGACTTCAACATATCATACAAACTTGGTAAGTTGAATTTTTTACTCTATTGGCTATGGAGGAAGTCAAATAATGATGTATTGTGTGAATCAGGTGATTCTGAGAGATTAATGGAAGAACATTCAATGTTATATTCGGATATGGGAGAAGTTGGGGGTAGAGGTTGTATTTTTTAGATAATGGTAAATTCATCTTTAATTCAGAAAGTGGAAGATTTTTAGCTGGGGGGTCTAGAGGTGGAGGTCTGTAGAGACCGATTTGTTTGTGTGGAGAGGCCCTTGAAAGTTGGTATGAGGTTGAAAAAAACTATGTGTTATTTCATGGAAGGATTTTCATTCCTTTAGTGATGCACGATATAGTTCTCATGGAGTTCCATATTATTCCTTTGGTGTTATATCCCTGTCTGATGAAGATGTACTAAGCTTTAATGATTCAGTTTTGGTGTCCAAGGTTGAAGTCTGTAATTGTATAGTTTGTGTCTCAAAGATTAGTCTTCTAGAAGGTAAAGGCCAATAATATTATTCCTAGTTGTTGTTTCCATCTATTATATGTTCCCTAGTGGATGTGGAAGGTAATCTTGGTGAACCATTTCACCAGTTTACCTCGATCATAGAGAGGCTATGACATTATAAGGGTTGTTATTCGAACCATCTTCTATTTCCCCTATGGTTTGCATTTAGATTATTAAGGATGAGAAAATTTTTAGAAGTATCTGATGTAATGGCTCGGACCTATCTAGCCCATTAAATTACTAAAATATTGTGTTTGAGGTGTTCTATGAGGTCAATGTGACTTATACTCGACACACTGCCAAATTTCTAGTCCTGTGTTGAATAGTGAGACATCTAACAGTAGGTTCTAATGTGTTTCTAGAATAGTGTGAAATCTAATGGTAGGTTTTTATGTATTTAAAAAAATGGTGAGACATATAATGGTATGTTCTAATGTGCTTCCAGAATACTGATACAACTAATGGTATGTGCTACAGTGTTTTCAGAATGGTAAAGCATCTAATGGTACATTCTAAAGTGTTTCCAAAATGGTGGTCGTCTAACGATAGGTTCTATAGTATTTCCAAAATAGTGGGTCATCTAAAGGTAGGATAACCAATACTTCTATAATGGTGATTCATCTGATGGTTGGTTTTAAAATTATCCTAGAATAGTGATATATCTAATGTTAGGGACTACAATGTTTCCAAAATGGAGAGTAATTTCCAAAAGTTGGTAAAATTTCCACATTTGTTTCCATATTTCCTTGTTTTTCCATTTTGACGTCTTTATTTGATGTAAAATGAATTAAATAACATATTTATATAACTTTGAATCCATTTTAGGGGCTATAAATCATATCATTGGTTAATCAAAATTTGGTGCCTTTTAATTGGTCCAATTCTGTGTTTTAATGTTATCCAAATTAATGGAATTATTAGCCATTTCAAATCCCATTACTCTCGAATCTAATCCTTCAAATATGGTCACCTTATCATATTCCATTCATTCTTCATTCTTTCCATGCGACTCACCATGAGTCTTTTATCCCATAGGAGTGGTGTGATCAAACAGTAATCCTTGGATTGTTTCCCATTGATGTTTCTTCCTACTGCATGTGCACCGCCTATTTTTGGTAAATGAGGATGTGTCAATTTGTCTTTGATATAAGGTATTTTCAACCTCTGTCTTCTAGGATCCTTGATCTATTTATTCTTTTTTCTCATTTACATGTAATGGATTGTGATCTCCATGTTTCTAATGGATAGTTATTGGGGGTGGGGGGGTTAGTTTATGTGGTCATTCCCTGGCCTCCTTGGGGAATGCAATAATTATAGGAGATGTGATCTTGATATGCTGTGTTGGACCATTCTCATGAAAAGAATGTTGGAAACTATTTTTAGGTAGGGGATTGATGGATTATCTATTCTTTCTTTCATAGTATTAGAGTTATCATGTTTTATCTATTGGGTCATAATGGAATTTACTTAATAATTTTATGAACTGAATTAAAATAATTGGTATCAATTGTTTAGCGATGTTATTACCTTTTGGTTTTCTATATAATGTGATATATATTCTATTCTTTTTTAACATGTTATTGTTATTTGAAATATGTAAATAACGTAAAGTCGAAATTAATATTTAATTAATTGGAAAAAGATAATGTGGCATGTGTAATGAATATGGTTATTGTTGTTGATCTTGGTGACAAATCAAATTTATACAAATATACATGTTTACTTGAATCGGTTAATTAAATATGGAATAATGAACTAGTTTTCCAATAAATACAATTCATTAAAAGTTTCTGATTTAACCAGTTTCTTTTAAAGGAGAAATTCTGTAGTCTTTAGAGTTGTGGGTGATCATTTTGTGTTAAGGTTAAATTCCTTGTTTAGGGCCAAAGAACCGGTTTCTTTTTTGTTTGTTTCATACTTATTGTGATGTGATGTGATACTTGGATAGATGAGCCTTGAAGAATGATGTGATATGGGGGGTAGGGTGGCCTAGTGGTAGTGGTAGAAGTTGATTCCTATAGTGGCAATATGCATATAGTTATTCATGTGGGTGTTAGGGAGGACAATGGGGAAGATAGAGCAGGTTGAAGCTTGGATTTCTCGTTGTTTTGAAAGGTGAATACTTGTTAATATGTTTTTTGTTTATATACATTATGTTCTCCATTTCTAGATTTTGATGATATTTTGTACCATCCTTCTAAAAGGGCGGAAGACGCATGAGGTATTCCATGGGATTTCCATATTTATCTTCTCAAAGATGGATGTGTCTACCCTCCAGCTATTGGCTGCAAGGACACAATTGGTACATCATATACCTCATGTGTTGAGCCCCTTCAGTTTGGTGGCATTGAATGATTTTCTAGAATACCTGGAATTATGAAAAACTGATAATGTTATTAATATATTTTTGAATAAATAATGTTAAACAGCAGGCTTAGATCATGATGGAATTAAATACCAATATTTTAATTCTAAGGAATTGTGGACATGGTGTGGTTATGCCTGGATGGCATGGGAATTTTTTGTGGTGAAAATAAAATGTAATGTGGATTTTTTAATAGTTAATTAATGGTTAAAAATTAACTAATGTGAGGTGGAACTAATAAAAATAGATGATGTAACCAAATGTATCTCTTTAAATGTTTTTGGGTTTATAAGTTATCTTGTCTTAGTAGTGGCTTTAAGGAGTCTGAGAGATGTTATCTGAAGTTAAGTCTAAGATTAGGTCATTCCCATGGTGTTGTTGTGATCTATATTATATCACGTAATTTTTTTTTCGATACACTACCCCACCCCATCGGTTAGGGAATATGAAACCCCATGTATTTTGATCCCTAGGGGGGGAGCTATTATCCCCAACATTTTGGTTAGAGGATGGATATATGTCTACCCATTTTGGCCTAAATCACTTCTCTTGGTAGTTACTTGGGATAGTATGTACGCCAGTTATTTTTCGCCATTTATGTGTGTAGAGGGATGTAGTGTCTTGTGGTTATTTCACACACATATATATATATTGGATATAGTTTCCTAAGTGCTACTATAGGTATAACGTCAATAGGTTTTGATGGATTGAGGTTCCTTACATAGTGTCTGGGTTTTAGTGGATGGAGGTATAATAATCGAAATTTGATACACACTATTATAGCTATGGTGGATCCTGGAAACTACATTGTTACTTTTGTTTGTATGGATGGTGTGGTTCTTCACCCAGGTGTCTGCGGGAAATAATTTTTATTACATGAGGTGCATGTTGTGGTGCTCACCCAAGGGTCTTTAGGTCAGGCTTTTGGGAAGAGCTTCTTAGGACATGCGATGTTGGGGAAAAGAGGAAAACCAGGGGGGAAGTGGTATTGTGGTACCATTGATATTCATTAGTATATTATATACTTTTGTATGTGATAATTGGTTAGAGTATCCATGGTGATACTTGGAATAGAGAATACCTGTATAGATGATGAGTTCATTTAACATGCTATTCACTACACTTTAGCATGATTTGATTACATTTTAACGAGAGGCTATGAGAATGATCCTACTGGTTAGAGTTTTATACTCACCGTACACATATATTATATTTTTAGGTCACTTGTAACATATTGGAGATCAAGCATGTTACTATTATATTGGGGTTTGGAGGAGCTTTTCGGGCATCGTTCTCACTGCTATTTTACATTAGTTTAGTACTTACAATATTCCATTTTTGTTGTAGCAGTTCTTGAATGAGATTACATAAATTTACTTGTGTTTCAGTTATATTTTGTTTGAGTAGGATTTGGTTAATGTACGACTTATCTATCTCTTTCTCTTGTGTTCTCTTAGAGGTAAATTTCTCCCATTTGGGTCTTTACTATACCATAAATTCTAGATACCATCCTAAGGGCCTATTGGTGGTGGGACTCGTGGGCCATTATCTCTCTTATCACATTGATATCATTGGAGGGTTACACTTTTTAGGGAGGGGTTGTGATATAAAACATCATTTTCTTTCACCTAACATTATTATATGATCACTTTAGGAGAGTTTGTCCGCCATCTTTCATATGTTTTGATCCATCTTCCTAATCTGACATCGAAATAAAGCATCGTTCATTATGTTGTAAGAACATCTTTAGGATATTATGTCATGACCAAACTAGGGTCGCCACCAAAACAGGCATCAAACAGGGCATGTGACATGGCCCGAAGGGTGTTCCCAATCCCCACGTCCTAGCACAAGTGTACAGGTATCAAAAAATTATAATTGGGAATAATTTACCATAGTTTATAAACTCAAAACAACAAAAGAATCCTATAAAAAGAATCTGGATTTTACAAAGCAAACAATATTTTACAAAAATTCCGAATTGAATTACATATTTTAAAACAACTCAACAAGACTATAACTAAGGTACAAAACCTAAAGTGAAAAAACCCAAGAACCCTCATGGAAAGGGGCACTGAGCTCAATCCATCTTCACAAGACTTCCCCACTAAGGACCTGCTATAAACTTGAACCACTAAAACTAAAAACTGTACCCAACCCGCGACAAAACAAAACCAAGTCTACTTACACCCAAGGGTGTAAATAGGGTGTAATCCAATACCTAGTAGGATAACACCACTAAAAGATTCAATGTGATAAACATTCAAAGATGAAAAACATGCACGTTTTCAAAAACATGTAATTTATAGTTATAATTTATAAAAGATACAACTTAAAATAATCAGTTTTCAGGTGGGATAATTTAAAGAATCAAAAATTTTAAAATAAATGTCTAAGCTATTGAATTTTCCAGAAAAATATTTTGTATGCTGATTGCAAGTATAAAGTATCTAATGAGCACAAGCAATTGGAAAAAACCCATAGGAACTAGCTCATTGTTGGTCCCAGGTACCTCGTATCTCGGTGAGAGTAACCATAAAAAATATTAGTTCTCATGCACGATCCACTAGAAGGTAACATACCCATAACATAGTGTTCCCCAATAATCATCATCATAGTTTAGTTAGAGTTGTAAGCCTCAATCTTGCTAAGTGAAACTAAGGCCAAACACCACTAATTCACTAGCATACTAGTACACGTCCACCCACCTAGATACTCGGGTTTTCCATTTGTAGTCAATCAAGTTCAAAAAGTCAAGAAAAATAATTTTAAAATTAAAATATCATTTCATCATCAAATATTTACCAAACATCCCACATTTATACCACACAAGTCAAAAAATTCAACTTTTCATTAAAATTTATTTGAAATCAAACTTACACCAAAATAGACAACAACACATTTCACATTTATTGAACACTTCAACAAATCAATTAAACAATTTATAAAAACATTCCAATATATTAAAAATCACATTACAGACCAATAACATGTTATATAATACCCTTTTCATAACCAAAATCCATTTTCACATCACACTGACACAAAACATCCCACATCACTTCCACATATCTTACACACTTTAGTAAATAGTTCAAACATTTTTATAAATCATTTCCATGATGGAACACATCAAAAAATAGCTCATTTAACATTTAAAATGCACCATTTCAAAATATACACACTCTAAAATAGTTTTCCAATATTGTTTCACCTCTTACATAATCATTAATTCATTAAAATCTTTCATAAACAAATTCAAAAGAGTATACCCAAACTTTTCTCATAAAACCAATTTAAATAACATATTTAAAGGACCAAACCACTCCAAAACACTACCAATGTAGAATTGGAATCCCTATAGTCATTTATAAAAAAACATTAAAGTGTTATAATATCACCTTGATTAATTCCATGAATGATACAAATGAAAACACCCATTCTCATAAAATGCTTTCAATATGAATAACAATGTTTTACACACCAAAGGTATTACAAAAACCCCCTTAGAAGGCCCACATGACACTAAAGAGTGAACAAAATAGAATTTTCATCCCCTTTCAATATGTAATAAATAAATTTCATATTTTATTAATCAACCACAAAAGATAGCAAATGAGTTACATTAGAAAAGTACACATCTTCAAAAAAAAAAAATGAAATTATAAAATTAAATGCTTAACGAAATCCATAAAAAATGGGTTTCCCACCACTCACAACATATGGGGAACATACAAAACTAGTAAAACAAGATAACTAACTCATCAAGAAATGGTTGACCATGGAATCACCTACCGAATGTGTCGAATCCCTCAAAACATGGTGCAAGGCATCAACTGTACCATCGTCTCACCACAAGGAAGTTAAATCCTACCCTAGAACACAATATTTGACAAAAAAGACACCAAATAAAACCCTAGGTTCTAGACCTAACTTCTGGACATTTTAGAACATAATGAAAGAGAGAAGAAACCCTAATAGAGAAGGAAGAAACCTAGAATGAATCACTTACTTTGAAAAATATTCAAGACATCACCCCAACTACACTAGTATATACATTTTCAAAAATACACCATTCAAGGGAGATTATATCAAGGTTGAATAGATCCTTTAAGAACTGGAATGGGGGAAAAGAGTGACAAATGAAAGTGTTACGAAATAATCATTTCACCTCTTCAAATTTCGGTGATTTGAGAAATGCAGAGACGATTCATCCATATTCCTAATGAAACCAAAATCCAAAGAGGGGGAGTAGAGCATCATGGGAGATTTGGAATCATAGAAAAAACTTATATAGTTATTAAAGATTTAAAAATATTTTTTAACGCAGGAAATGGGATTTTGGGAAGGCCTAATCACTTATATAAAAACCCATATCCACCATGATTATGGATTCCTAAATGGTCCACATTAATATGGTGGTGTTAATAGGTCATAGAATGACAATTTGGAATTGGAATGGAGGAAAAAAGATGAAAAATGAAGGAGTTATAATGGAATACATATTTATTTTTAAATCTGGAATTCGGCTCAAGGTTTGGCCAAAATCATGAAATCTCACCTATTCCTCCATAAAAGCCTGGTAAACCCACAAATCAAAGCATGAATTGATAATAAATGAAATTTAACATTAAAAATAGTTCATGTATGTAAAAATTCTCCCCACCATGAAAACTTTCCTTCCCCAGAAATCAAAAACATGTCCAGAATAAAAAACAAAATTCAATTGATAAAGCAAGATGTACTTCTTTGCCAAGATTCTCCCCCAAGGACCAAAACATCTCTAATGATCAATTAAGGAAAGATTAATCTCGCAACCCAAAATTACACCACTTTATTGAAATGATCAATCAAATTCATACTATATCCCAAAAGAAAACTCCTCAAACACTATCCGAACATTAATCAAGCAATTCACCCAAATGAACAACAACTTTTAAAAAGGTTACACTTACCATACTTTAACCAAACCATTGGGCACTCTAAAATCCCAATGTTTACTCAACGAAGATGTTGGTAGCTAGATAGTTCTGAATGAGACTACCTAACATCAAGCCAAGACCATGGATAAATCCGATCTATCGGTATGGGGAGACACAAATAGGCACCCCACCATAAGAGACAACCTATATTTTTTCAAGACCGAATCAGGACACTAAAAGGGAGAGGCCTGAATGGACTCCCTAGTAAAAAGGGAAGAATTCAATTAAATTTTTACGAAGGATCATACATGAGAATCATGTTGGGTATCCCCACCATAGGAACCAACCATCTTAAATGACCAGCATTGGCCGACACAGAAATACCCAAAAAAATTAATGATTTGGTGAGGGTGCAAGGTTAGTCTACACGGTTAGGGAAACCGTGCACTAACTTTGAAAATCGTTCTACCCGCATGGCTTCTCAGCACATGGTCACTACTAATTGTGCACTAACTATGTCCTCAGCATATCTATCCAAATTTCCAACCATTCTCTAATGAATCAATGAAAACCAAAGTGGGAGGGAATGAAATTAGGTGATGACAGGGGTACAAGCCCCTCCATCAATTTCCACTGAACGGGAGAAAAGAAAAGAAAATGATGACACCAGTGGTTTAAAATCTTCATATCTTTCATACTGAGGTTTGGAAATTTTACAAGGGTTTAAACAACCCCGGGATTCCTGCTAAATATGATCTAACTTCTCTCCGAGACCTATGGATGAATATCAAATTATTGAAGCTTATTCGGCCTCGCAGTTTGGCTTTGGAAACCCCCTAAACAAGAATTCTTCTCTCGGCGCCACTGAAAACTACACTAAAATTTCCAATAAGATGGCCAGTACATAACACATTCCAAACTCACTTAACTCTAACTTGATATTTCACTGAAATAAGGTCACAAAATAAGCACAGACATCGAACTTTGTTTCTTCGTGTGAGAATCAATAGAATTAAAGAAAACCTATACTCAACTTTCTCTAAAATGGAAGATTTTGATGTTTTTCCAAGGGAGACATTATTTTAACATAACAAAGAAACTCAGAGGATTGAATGACTTTCTATTTTACAGTAAATCAAGTGCATGACAACACAGGGAGTCCCCAGACATGACCATTGTGACTGATATAAAAAATGATTGGAGAGGGACATTATACAACATCCCCAAACAACACACAATTCTATAAAGCTGCCACAATATCCTCTCATGACCATATTTTTTACACTAGTTGTTTAACATGAACTCCTTTTTAGAAAAGACTACTATGGACTGAGAGGAAATCTTATACACCATCCGGATACTCATCCATGCTAAAAACCATAGACCACTTCCACCTTCGAAAATTAGGAAACTTAAGAGAATAAGGTTCACTTCAACCTTCCATGATCGCTCTGCCACTAAAAGAAGATACAAAAATCCAAGAAAGGAAAGGGTGTAGAATAAATCTAAAAAGATCAAGAAAAATATTCCATAGATTGATCAATAAGAGGATCTTCCAATGAAGAAACAACCTAGGATAAACTTTAGTTGTGCAGTAACCCTTAATGGGGTGTCCCTAATCCAACGAGAGAACCCAAGGACCCTACCAAACTGGTCCATTGGTCATGAAATTCCTCATAAGATCAAAAAAGACAAGGAGAAAAACCAGAAAGACATTGTAAAATACTCATAGAGGAGACCACCAGTCAGCCCTTCAACCCAAGTTACCAACCAAACACAAAACCAAAACACTGTTCAAACAAGATGGGTTCTTGGACTATAAACATTCCACAACATTAACATTTACAAAAAAACGTAATACACATCATACCAATCAACTCATTAGAACATTGTGTTTTCCTTTAAAAACATATCATTGAAAACAAATTGTTCAGTTTTTAGATTATCCTCCAAGGGTACCCCATGGGCCCCATACATGCATGTTTCTGTGTCACACCGAGCACCCTCCTCATATCCATCCTCACACTCATCCATTCATTCCATTAACCGTCCATCATCCCATATAACCCTATTCATGTTTTCTCTCAAGATAATGCCAAATTTTAATACAAAAACACATTCCACTTTTCAAAACCAAAACAACTAACCAATACTTCTTTTTTATCAAGACTGTTAACAACGAAATCGATCGCAAATTACCGCCTAAATAAAATTTCAGAAAGGCATAATCATTCAAATGAAAACTCAATTTCAAGTTATACAAATCAATTTCAATAAATATTATCCCTTTAAATAACCTTTCAATAGTTTAGAAAAATCTATTGGAAACACTTTTTCAAAACCAAAATTGACATCGTTCATAGTTTTAAAAGAGGTGAAAACACTCCATTTTCCATTCTAATAAAATTACAAAAATTTAGTTCTCCATTTTCAAAAATCCAACAATTATATATTTATTAGATAATAATTTCATAATAACTTTACACTTCTTAAAACCAAGTCAATTTAAAATCAAATCTCAATGATTTCAAAACTAAAGAACACAAGACAATGCGAGGGGAAACTAGTTTCAGTGGGTGACTAGGACATATGGTTGGCGAACATATTCCAATAACTTCACCATTAGAGAGAGTGTTAAAGTGAATATTCATGGCTCCATAGGGCTTTCCAGGCCTTGTGAGATCATCGATACCACTAACCCAAGTCTCTTTTCAAATCCCCTAATCATCATCAATCCATGAAATCCCAATAAATCATAAAAATACCGACTTCCCATGGAGTCTTTAATCCGGTCATGAGGTGTGGTGATTAAGAACACTACCCATAACAGAATTACCAAGCCCCAAAAATCATAACTCTATACTATCCTGACTGTTCCCTAAATAACGTGACCTAAAAAGTTATCCAGAACCTCATTTGAAACCATTTTGTCAGGAAACAGATCTGGTCACCACCAAAACAAGCACAATACCAAGCCCATGACATGTCCCGAAGGACGTTCCCAATCCCCACGGGCTACCACAAGTGCCCGGGTATCATAAAATGATAATAAGGAATGATTTAACTGAGTTTATAATCTTAAACCCACCAAAGAATCCAATAAAATGAATATTGATTTTTCCAACCAAACAATATTTTACATAATTTCTGAACTGTATTAAATATTTTAAATCAACACTACAAGACAATAAATAAGCTAAAAAATAAAAAGAAAAACCTCCCAAGAACCCTCATGGAAAGGGTCACCACCCTCAAGCTATCTCCACAAGACTTCACCACCAAGGACCTGCTAGAAACCCTAATGACTAGAACGAAAAATTGTACCCAACCGGAAGCAACAAAAATAAAAAAGTCTAATTACTCCCAAGGGTGTATGTAGGGTGTGAGCCAGTTCCCAGTTGGATACCACCACTAAGAGACTCCATGAGACAAACATTCAAAGGCGAAAATCATTCATGTTTTCAAAAACATGTAATTTTTAGTTACAATTTAATAAAGATGCAGCTTAAAAAATCAGTTTTCATGTTGGATAATTTAAAGAATCCACACTTTTAAAATAAATTCCCAAGCTGCATAATTTTCCAGACAAATATACTATATTCTAATGGTATGTATAAAGGATATAATGAGCATAAGAAATAGGGAATAACCATTAGGCAGTAGCTCGTTGTTGTCCATAGGTACCTCACATCTCAGTGAGAGTATCCATCACAGATATCCATTCTCATTCACGATCCACTAGTAGGGAAAATACCAATAACGTAGTGGTCCCTAATCACCATCATCATTGTTTAGTTAGTGTTGTAAGCGTCAATATTTCTAAGTGAAACTGATTCAAAACCCCAAAGATTCCGTAGCATACTAGTACACATCCACCAACCTAGATACTTGAGTTTTCCATTTGTTCTAAAACAAGTTCAACAAGTCAATATATATAATTTTCACATGAAAATATCAATTCCTCATTATAAAATCACCAAACAATCGACATGTATACCACAAAAGTCACAAAAGTCCACTTTTCATTCATATTGATTTGAAATCCAACTCACACCAAAATAGCCCACAACACTTTTCACATTTCATTAACACTTCCACAAATCGATTAAACAATTTTATAATACCATTTAAATATATTACTTCTCACATAACAACCCACTCACATGTTACGTAATACACTTTTCATAACCAAAATCCATTTTTCACATCACACTCACAGAAAACATCCCACATCACATTCACATCTCTTACACACTTTAGTAAATCCTTCAATCATTTTTATAAAACATTTCCAAGATAGAACACATCACAAAACATCCCCTTTCACATTTAAAATGGACCATTTCAAAATATACACACTATAAAACAATTTTACAATATGCTTCACCTCTTATATAAATCAATAATCATTCAAATCTTTCATTGAACCATTCTAAGGAGTATACCCTAAATTTTCACATAAAACCCATTTCAAAAGCATATTTCATGTTCCAAAACCACACAAAAAAACTACCAATGTATAAGTTTCAGCCATATAGACATTTATAAAACAACTTTAATGTGTTATAAAATCACCTTCAATAATTCCATGAAATATACAAATATAAAAACACCCATTTTCATAAAATTATTTCAAGAAGTATAAAAATGTATTGAACACCAAAGGTAATCCAAAAACCCCCTTCTAAGGACCACATGACACTAAGGAGTTATCAAAACATAATTTTTTCCCTTTTAAACAACTAAAAAAACCAATTTCTTATTTTATAAAACTACCACAAAAGATACCACATGCGTTACATTTGAAAAGTTCATAACTTCATCAAAAATGAAATTATAAAATTAAATGCTTAACCAAATCCCTCAAAAATGGTTTTCGCACAACACACAACATATAGGGAACAAGAAAAACAAGTAAAACAACAAAAATAACTCATCAAGGAATGTTTAACCGTGGGATCACCTACTGAACGTGTCGAATCCATCAAAACTTGGTGCAAACCATCAACCACACCACCGCCGCACCACAAGGAAGATAAATCCATACCTAGAAGACAATATTTGACCAAAAAAGCACCAAATAAAACCCTAGGTTTGGACCCTAACATCTGTAAATTTTAGAACATAATGAAAGAGGTAGGAAACCCTACATGAGAAGGAAGAAACCCAGAAGGAATCACTTACCTTGAAAAATATTTAGGAAATTACCAAAAATACACCAGTATCTGAATTTGAAAACAGCCAACCATTCAATGGAGATTCTAAAAAGGTTAATGAAATAATTTAGGAACTAGAATGGGGAAGAAAGAGTGAGAAATTAATGAGTTATGAAATAATCCATTTACCTCTTCAAATATAGGAGATTTGAGAAATTCAGAGAAGTTTCATCTATATTCGCAATGAAACTGAGCTCCAAAGAAGGGAGGTGGGAGAGCATGGGGGCGCCATGGGTATGTGGGTTTAGGGGAGAGTTGGTATAACCAAAAAAACATAAATATTAAAATATATATTAAATATTTAAAAACTATTTTTAATGCAAGAAATGGGCTTTTGGGAAGGCCCAATCCGTTAAATAAACACCCATATCCACTATGATTATGGATTCCTAAATGGTTTAAATTAAAATGAAGATGTTAATAGTTCAAGGAATAATAAGTTAGAATTGTAAAGGATGAAGATTTTGAAAAATGAAGGATTGAAATAGGAATAAAAATTTATTTTTAAATTTGGAATTAGGCTCATGGTTTGGCCAAATTCATGAAAACCCACCCATTCCTCCATAAAAGTTAGGAAACCCCAATAACAAAGCATGAATGGAAATTAAATTAAATTTAACATTAAAAATATGTCATGTATGTAAAAATTATTCCCTCCATGAAAATATTCCTTCCCAAAAAAGCCACAGTAAGGCCAGATTCAAAAACTAATCCCAATTGATAAACCAAGAAGTAATTCATTGTCAAGCTTCACCCCAAAGAGCCAAAACACCTCATTGATAAATTAAGGAAGGATTAATCTCAAAACTCAAACATAAACTACATTATTGAAATGATAAATCACATTCATACATTATCCTAAAAGAAAACAACTCAAACACTATCCGAACAAGACTCAAACAATTCACCCAAACGAACAACAACTTCGAACAAGGTTACACTTACCATACATCAAAAAACCATTGGGTGCTCTCTAATACCAACATTGACTCAAGGAAGATGTTGGTAGATTGAATTTTTTGAATGATACTACCTACTACCAAGCTAGGACCATGGATAAATCTGAGATATTGTTATGGGGAGACATAAATCGGAACCCCACCATATGGGACAACCATTATTTTTCTGATACCGAATCAGGACACTAACCGGGGGAGGCCTGAACGAACTCCCTTGTAAAATGGGTAGAATTCCATTCAACGTTTGCGTAGGATCATACATGAGAATCATATTAGGTTTCCCCACCATAAGAACCAACCATCTTAACTGACCATCATGGGCCGACACAGAAAGACCCAAAAAAATTTAAGATCTGGGAAGGGTGCGGGGTTAGTGCGCACGGTTAGGGAAACCGTGCACTAACTGTAAAAATCACTCTTTCTGCCTAGCTTCCAGGAATACAATCACTACTAATTGTGCAAATATTGTGTCCTCATCACGTCTATAAAAATTTCAATCCATTATCTAATGACTCAATGGAAGCCAAATGGGGAGGGAATGACATTAGGTGATGACATGGGTATAAGGACCTCCACCAATTTCCACTGAACTGGAACATGAGAAGAAAGATGATGACACCAGAGGTTTATAATCTTCTTATCTTTCATACTGAGGACATGAAATTGTACAAGGGTTTAAAAGACCCTGGAATTTCCAATAATTATGAGCCATCTTCTTCTCAAGACCTATGGCTGGAGATCAAATTATTGAAGCATCATCGACCTCGCAGTTAGGCTTTGGAAACCACATAAATGAAAATTCTTATTTCATTGCCACCAAAAACTACACTACAATCCCTGATAAGATTTCCACTACAAAATTCAATCCAAACCCACTTTACCCTAACTCAATATTTCACCAAAACACGGGATTAATAGATTCACACACATCACACATTGTTTATTTGAGTGTGAAAAAATAGAAGTAAAGATCGCCTATCCTAACCTTCCTCTAAAATGGAAGCTTTTGATGTTTTTCTAAGGGATAAATTCTCCCAACATAATAGAGACTCTTAGATGATTTCATGACTTTCACTTTTACAGTAAATTGGGTGCATGACACCACATGGATTAACCAAAGATGACCATTGCGACTGATATAAACAATGAATGGAGATGGATCTTATACAACATCCCCAACCAACACACAATTCATGAAAGTGGCCACAATATCCTCTTGTGAACAGATTTCCCACACTGGTAGTTTAAGATGAACTTCTTTTTTCGAAGAGTCTACGAAGGACGGAGAGGACCACTTAGGTACTATCCAGATGATCATCCAAGCTAACAACCCAAGACCACTTCCACCTTCAGCAAATCAGGAAACTTAAGAGGCTAAGGACTCTTTCAACTTTACATGATCACTCTCCCACTAAAAAAGGATACTAAAAAACAAGAAAAAAAATTCTATAGAATCAATATAAAAAATCCAAGAAAAAGATTCCTTACATTGATCAACTGGAGGATCTTCCAATGAGGAAACTACCTGGGTTGCACATTAGTTGTTCACTAACCCTTAATGGGGCATACCTAATCCAACAAGATAACCCAAGGACCCTACCAACCTGGTCCATTAGCCAAGAAATTCCTCAACCATATCCAAATAGATTAGGGGAATCACCATAAAGGCTTCCCAAAATATTCTTAGAGGAGACCACCAATCTTCCCTTCACCCAGCTTACTGACCAAACACAAAACCAAAACACTATTCAAACAAGAGGGGTTCATGGACCCAAAACATTCCACAACATCAGTATTTCCAAAAACAAATAACAAACATCATCCCAAACCACTCATAATGATATCCTGTTTTTCTTTTAAAAATATATCCTTGAAAACAAATGGTACAGTGATTAGAGTATCCCCCAATGGTACCCCAAGGGCCCGTACATGCATGTTTCCGTACCACACTAGGCACCCTCCTCATATCCATCCTGTCACTCATCCAGTCATAGAATTAACCATCCATCATCCCATATAACCCCATGAAAGTGGTCTCTATAGTAAATAAAGGTGAATACAAAAACTCATTACACTTTTCAAAACCAAAAAAATTAACCCATACTTCCTTCTTCTCAAGACTGAAAACCATGAAATCGAACCCAAATTACCATGTAAGAATACTTTTCATAAAGGCACAAACATTCCAATGAAAACAAAATTTCATGTTACTCACATCAATTTTAAAACATATCATCCCATTAAATCACCTTTGAATAGTTTTTAAAACACTATTGGAAACACCTTTTCAAAACCAACTTTGATATAGTTCATGCCTTCAAAAGAGGTGAAAACACACCATTTTCCATTACAATACAATTTAGAAAATATAGTTCTCCATTTTCAAAAAACTAAATATTCCCTCTTTATTAGATATTCATTTCACAAAAACTTTACACTTCTTAAAACCAAGTCACTTTAAAACCAATGTTACATGATTTCAAAACTAAAGGATACAAGACAATGCAAGAGGAAAATAGTTTCAGTGGGTGACATGGACATATAGTTAGAGGCCATATTCCAATGACTTCACCGCCAAAGAGAGTGTTCTAGTGAATAACCTTGGCTCCACAGGGCTTCCCAGTCCCTGCAAGCTCATCAAGGACATTAACGTAACTCTCTTTTCATTTCCCCTAATCAACATTAATCCTAGAAATCCAAAGAACTCATATAAATCCCGATTTCCCCTGGAGACTCAAATCCATTCATGAGGTGTGGTCACCACACACACTACCCATAATCGAAATTCCAAGTCCCAACAATCATAACACTAGACTATCCCGACTGTTCCATAAATAACGTGACCCAAAGAGTTAACTAGAACCTTATTTGATACCATTTTATCAGGAACCAGATCTGGTCACCCCCAAAAACAGCACCAAACCTAGCCCGTGAAATAGCTCAAAGGGCGTTCCCAATCCCCACGGGTAGGCACAAGTGCCCGGGAATCATAAAAATAAAATTGGGAATGATATAACTGAGTTTATAATCTTTAAACAACAAAAGAATCCAATAAAATGAATATGGATTTTTCAAACAAAACAATCTCTTACAAAAATTAAGAACCGGATTACATGTTTTAATACAACTGAACAAGACTATAACAAAGGTGATAAACAAAAAGGAAAACATCTCAAGAACCCTCCTAGAATGGGGCACCGCCCTCAAGCCATCTCCACAATAAATCACCACCAAGGACATTCTTGAAACCTGAACCACTAGAACTAAAAACTCTACCCAACCGGTGACAAAAAAAATAACCATGTCTACTTACACAAAAGGGTGTAAGTAGGGTGTGATCCAATTCCCAGTAGGATACCACCACTAAGATATTCCATGAAAAAATCATTCAAAGACAAAAATCATGCATGTTTTCAAAAACAAGTAAATTCTAGCTACAATTTCCAAAAGTGCAGCTTAAAAAAATTAGTTTTCAAGTGGTCTAATTTAAAGAATAAAAAATTTAGAAATAAATGAAAAAGCTACACAATTTACGAGAAATATATACCATATGCTGATGGTAATTATAGAGGATCTAATGAGAAAAAGCAATAGGAAATAACCCCCAGGCACAAGTTCATTGTGGGTCCTATGTACCTCATATCTCGGTGAGAGTAACCATCACAAATATTCATTCTTGTGCACGATCCACTAGTAGGGAACATACCCATAACCTAGTGGTACCTAATCATAATCATCCTAGTTTAGTTATTGTTGTATGTGTCAATCTTTCTAAGTGAAACTGAGGCTAATCCCCATGGATTCAATAGCATACTAGTACACGTCCACCCACCTAGATACTCGGGTTCTCCCTTAGTACTCAAACAAGTTCAAGAAGTCATGAAATATATTTTCCACATGAAAATTTGATTTCTCCATAAAAAATTTACCGAACAACCCACATGCATACAAAACTAGTCAAAAAAGTTCACTATTCATTTAAATTGATTGGAAATCCAACTCAAAATAAAATATCCCACAACACGTTTCACATTTCTTTAACACTTCGTCAAATAGATTAAAAAATTTTATAAAACCATTCCAATATATTACTACTCACATAACATCCTGCTCACATGTTATGTAATACCCTTTTCATAACCAAAATCCATTTTTCACATCAAACTCACACAAAACATCCTACAAACCTTTCACATCTCTTACACACTTTATAAAATACTTCAATTTTTTTATAAAACATTACCAAGATCGGACACATCACGTAACATCCCCTTTCACATTTGAAATTTACTATTTCAAAACATACCCAATCTAAAATTGTTTTCCATTATGGTTTCACCTCTTACATAAAACATTAAATCATTCACATCATTCATAAAACTATTCTAAAGAGTATACACAAACGTTTCTCATAAAACCCATTTCAAAAAAATATTTAAAGGACCAAACCACACCAAGAAACAACCAGTGTAGAATTGGAATACCCATAGACATTTATAAAACCACTATCAAGTATATAAAATGACCTTGAATAATACCATGAAATATACAAATGAAGACATCAATTTTCATCAAATTATCTCATGAGGTTTAATAATGTTTTACACACCAAAATTATTCCAAAAACCCCCTTACAAGGCCCACAAGATCATGGTGGATATGGGTTTTTATTTAAGGGGGATGGAATGACATTAGGTGATGACATGGGTACAAGGCCCTCCACCAATTTCCACTAAATGAGAACAGGAGAAGAATGGCGATGACACCATAGGGTTAAACTCTTCCTATATTTGATAATAAGGATAGGACATTGTACAAGAGTTTAAACAACCTTTGGATTTCCCTTAACTATGTTCCAGCTTCTCTCTGAGACCTATGTCTGGAGCTCAAATGGTGGAAGTATCTTCAGCCTCAAAGTTATTCTTTGGAAACCCCCAAATCAAGAATTCTTCTTTCGGTTCCACAAAAAACTACACTACAATCCCCTATAATATTTCCAATATATAACACATTCCCAACTCACATTACCCTAACTCAATATTTCACTGAAACAAGGGCTTATAAGATTCCCACACATCACACCTTGTTTCTTCGAGTGAGAAACAATAGAAGTAAAGAACACCTATACTCACCATCCTATAAAATGGATGATTTTGATGTTTTTCTAATGGAGACATTATCCCAACATAACAGAGACTCTCAGAGTATTGCATGAATTTCACTTTTACAGTCAATCGAGCGCATGACAACACATGGAGTCACCGAACATGGCCATTACAACTGATATAAACAATATAGGGAGAGGGAAATTATAAACCATCCCCCAAAAACACACAATTCAAGAAAGTGTCCACAATATCCTCTCGCAACTAGATTTCCCACACTGGTAGATTACATGAACTCCTTTTTCGAAGAGACTACGAAGGACTGGGAGGACCTCTTAGACACCATCCAGATACTAATCCATGCTAACAACGCCAAACCACTTCCACCGTAGGAAAATCAGGAAACTAAAGAAGATAAGGTCTCTTTAAACCTTCCATGACCACTTTACTACTTCATGAGGATACAAAAAACCATGAAAAAAAGGGTTTAGACTCAATCTAAATAGATCAAAAAAAATATTACTTACATTGATCAACTGGAGGATCTTCCAACAACGAAACAACCTGGGCTACACTTCAGTTGTGCACAAACCCTTAATGGGGCATACCTAATCCAACAAGAGAACCCAACGACCCTACGAACCTGGTCCATTGGTCAAGACATTCCTCAACTAGATCCAAACAAATGAGGGAAAACACCATAAAGGCTTCCAAAAATATTCTTACAGGAGACCACCAATCAGCCCTTCAACCTAGCTTACCAACCAAACACAAAACCAAAACACTGTTCAAACAATAGGGGTTCTTGGACTCAAAACATTCCACAACATCAACATTTCAAAAAACACAAAACACACATCATCCAAAACCACTAATCAAGACATCATGTTTTCCTTTTAAAAAAATATCTTTGAAAACAAATGTTTCAGCGGTTAGAGTATCCCCCAATGGTACCCCATGGACCCTCTACATGCATGTTTCAGTGCCACAATGGAAACCCTCTTCATATCCATTGCAACACTCATCTAGTTAGTCCATTAACCATCCATCGTCTCATATAACCCCTTGCACGTGGTCCCTCAAGTAAATACCCATGGTTAACACAAAAACTCATTCAATTTTTCAAAAACAAAACAATTACACAATAATTTATTTTTCTAAAGACCGATAACCATGTGATCGAACCCAAATTTCTGCATAAAAACATTTCAAAAGGAAAAATCATTCTAATGGAAAATATATTTCATGTCATTCAAATCAATTTCATAACATCTCATCACATTGAATCACCTTTAAATAGTTTAGAAATTTCTACTGGAAACACTTCTTCAAAACCAACCATGATATAATTCATGCTTTCAAAAGAGGTGCAAACACACCATTTTCCATTCCAACACAATTTTGAAAATTCAGTTCTCCATTTTCAAAAATCAAACTATTCCAATTTTATTAGATAATCACTTCACATAAACATTACACTTCATAAAACCAAGTCACTTTAAAACCAAAGTTCCATGATTTCAAAACTAAAGAACACAAGATAATGCCAGAGGAAACTAGTTTCAGTGGGTGACTTGAACGTATGGTTAGCAGCCATATAAAAATCAGTTAACCGCCATTGAGAGTGTTCTAGTGAATATCCGTCACTCCACAGGGCTTTCCAGGCCATGCGATCTCACTGATAACATTAACCAAACTCTCCTTTAATTTCCCCTAATCAACAACAATATAAGAAATCTGAATAACTCATATAAACCTCAACATCCCCTAGCGACTCAAATCCTATCATGCGGTGTGGTGATCAAGCACACTACCCATAACAAAATTTCTAAGTACCAATAATACAAACTCTAGACTATAGTAACTGTTCCCTAAATAACGTGACCCAAAGAGTTAACTAGATCCTCCTTTGATACCATTTTGTCGCAAATCAGATCTGGTCACCACCAAAACGGGCACCAAACCCCACCCGTGACCTGGACCGAAGGGCGTTCACAATCACCACGTGCTAGCACAAATTACCATATATCATTAAATGGGAATTGTGATGATTTGACAGAGTTTATAATCTTAAAAAACAAAAGAATCTAATAAAACGAATTTATATTTTTCAAACCAAACAATCTTTTAAAAAAATTCATAATTGGATTAAATATTTTAAAACAACTAAACAAGACAATAAAAAAGGTACAAAACCAAATGGAAAATTTCCCAAGAACCCTCATGGAAAGGGGAACCATCCTCAAGCCATCTCCACAACACATCACCACTAAGAAACTGCAAGAAAATTGAATAACTAGAACTAGAAACTATGCCCAACCTGCGAAAAGAAACCAAGTCTACTTACACCCAAGGTTGTAAGTAGGGTGTGAGCCAATGTCCAGTAGGATACCACCTGTAATAGATTCCATGAGATAAACATTCAAAGATGAAAAGAATGCACATTTTAACAAACAAGTAATTTCTAGTTACAATTTTTGAAAGATGCAGCTTAAAAAATCAGTTCTCAAGTGGGCCTATTTAAAGAATCTAAACTTTTAAAATAAATAAAAAAGTTGCAGAATATACTAGACAAATATAAAGTATGATTATGGTATTTATAAAGGACTTAATGAGTAGAATAAATTTCAAATAACCCTAGGTACAAGCTTGTTGTGGGCCCAAGGCACCTCATATCTTATTGAGAGTAACCATCAAAATATCTGTTCATGTGCACGAGCCACTAGTGGGGAACATAACCATAACCTAGTGGTCCATAGTCATCATCATCCTAGTTTAGTTCATGTTTTAAGCGTCAATATTTCTAAGTGAAATTGAGTACAAACCCCATAGATTAAATTGCAAACTAGTACATGTCCACCCACCTAGATACTCAGGTATTCCCATTGTGTTCAAACAAGTTCAACAAGTAAATAAATATAATTTGAACATGAAAATTTTATTTCATCTTCTAAAATTCCCCGAATAGGCCATATGTATACCACACAAGTCACAAAAGTCCACTTTTCATTCAAAATGATTTCAAATCCAACTGACACTAAAATAACCCACCATATTTTTTTACATTTCATTAACACTTCCACAAATCGATTAAACAATTTTATAAAACCATTAAAATATTTTACTAATCACATAAAATACCACTCACAAGTTACGTAATACACTTATCGTAACGAAAATCCATTTTTCACATCAAACTCACACAAAACATCCCACATCACTTTCACATTTCATAAACAGTTTTGTAAATCCTTTAATCAATTTTATAAAACATTTCCAAGATTAAACACATCACAAAACTACCCCTTTCACATTTTAAATGTACCATTTAGAAATATACACACTCAAAAATAGTTTTCCAATATGGTTTCACCTCTTAAATTAATCATTAAATCTTTCAAATCTTTCGAAAAAACAATTCTAAAGAGTATATCCAAATGTTTTTCATAAAACCCATTTCAAAACCATATTTAATGGACCAAACCACACCAAAAAAACTACCAATTTAGAATTGGGAAGCCTTATATACATTTATAAAACCATTTAAAGTGTTATAAAATCACCTTGAAAAATACCATGAAAGATACAAATGAAAACACCCATTTTCATAAAATGCACTAAAGAAGAATAAAAACGTTTTACACAAAAAAATTATTCCAGAACCCCCCTTAAAGGACCAAATGACACTAAGGATTTATCAAAAAAGAATTTTCAGCCCCTTTAAACAACTAATAAATCAATTTCATATTTTATAAAACTACCACAAAAGATACCACTTGTGTTGCATTCGAAAAGTTCACAACTTCAACAAAAATGAAATTAAAAAATTAAATGCTTAACCAAATCCCTCAAAAATGGATTTAACACCACACACAACATATGGGGAACATTAAAGACTAGTAAATCAAGAAAAATAACTCGTCAAGGATTGGTTGACCATGGAATCAGCTACCGAAAGTGTTGAATCACCCAAAACCTGGTGAAAAACATCAGCTGCACCACCACCGCACCACAAGAAAGATAAATCCATCCCCAGACCCAAATATTTTACCAAAAAGCCACCAAATAATACCCAAGGTTCGATGTCTAAATTCTGGACATTTTAGAACATAATTAATGAGGGAGGAACCCCTAAGGGAGAAGGAATAAACCTAGAAGGAATGACTTACCATAATAGATATTGAAGAAATCACCCAAAATACACCAGTATATGAAATTGAAAACATCCAACCATTCAAGGGAGATTCTAAAAATGTTGAAGATATCAGTTAGGAACATTAATGGGGGAAAATAGTGATAAATGAAAGAGTTATGAAATAATAAATTTACTCTTCAAATATAGATGATTTGAGAAATTGAGAGAAGTTTCATCCATATTAGCAATGAAACTGAGCTCCAAAGATGGGGGGAGAGAATGGGGTTTCCATGGGTATTTGGTCATGGGGTAGAGATTTAATCACCGAAAAAATGTAAATATTTAAGGAAATATTAAAGATTTAATAAATATTTTCAATGTAGGAAATAGGATTTTGGGCAGGCCCAATCCCTTAAATAAAAACACATATCTACCATGATTATAGATTCTTAAATGATCCATATTAATATATTGGTGTTAATAGGTCAGGGAATGACAAGTAGGAATTTTAATGGGTGAGAAATGTTGAAAAATGAAGAAGTTATATAGGAATAAAAATTTATTTTTAATTCTGGAATTTGGCTCATGGTTTGGAGCAATTCATGAATACTCACCCATTCCTCTATAAAATCTTAGGAAACCCCCAAAACAAATCACGAACGGAAATTAAATTAAATTTAGCTTTAAAAATAAAGTATGTATGTGAAATATTAAATCCACATCCATACCTTATAAGTTAATCTATCCTTCTTCAGATTTATTTTTCTGCTAAAAATATTCTATATTTTAAATGTGTTTTTTTATTCTTCCATTCTCTTCTGATTCAGTCCAAACCATTGGATGATTCTTGATAATTGTTCCTCTACATACATATTTCTTATCTTATAGTAATTATCCATCATGTTTTATTGGGTTATTTTATAATTTATGATTCATTATACCATATTTTTTATGTGCATCCATACAAATATATTTTTCTTTTAATTACATTGTTATACATGATAAAATTGACATGATTCCTAATTGTTTTTGTTGAAATTGTTCCAGGATGACTAATACGTCCCCTTAAGGAATTATTATGGAATTTAACCCTGATATTAAAATTTATTATCTTTCTAAACCACCTTTTATTAGGATTCTTATTCAAAAATAGATGGAATTACTAAAATGAACTAAATGGAATGTGAGTAGTCCGACCACATCACATGATTCTACAAAAATGGTTATAGTCATGTTTAAGTAAAACAAAAATTAATTTAAAACCCTTTATTGGATCCTAATAAAACCAATTTTACTAATTTTTTATTGTGATACTCGGGAATAAGATCCCTACTAATATGATACTCGAGCATGATGTCCCATATACTTGTGATACAGGGGCATGACATCCCTATTGATAAGATGCACTGTCCAGGAATCCTACACACCTGTGATACTCAGGGATGGAATCCATAGAGATATGATACTTTTTAATGGATTCATATATACCTATGATACATAGGTTTTAAATACCTACTAATATGATACTTGAGCATAACGTCCCCCAATACTTTATGAGACTCTACAAACTTGACATAAACACATGATTTATTCCTCGAGTTCTTGATAGCACTACATATATATATGGATATAAATGTTATTACATATATATTGAATATATATACATACACGAATTTATATATGTAGAGACCCAAAGCATGACATCTATGGACATTACATTACTTTTTCGGAATACTAAACACTTAACAAAAACTGACGACCAATGACCATTAGTTTAGTGTCTTTGGAAACTCGAAACCAAATCTTATAATCATGGTGAATGATTGTCAAAATCTTCTATATTGTTCATCCCCTTTTTTACCTAAAACCATTATTTATATCCTGGGGAAAATTAAACATAAGATTTGTGAGCTCAAATGCTCAGCAATGGTAAACATCGATAACTTAAAAACAATCCATAAACATTTTAACATAAAAAAATGAACATAAAACATCAAAATCTTGAGCATGACATAAATCTAGGTAGTACATAAGGAATAGATCCTAAAGGAACATTAATCATGATAAAATTACATGGGAATAAAACATGGAATTATGGAAAACAATTAAACACATGATATGATTTCTATAGTAGCAAAGGAATTTCATCTAAGACCATCTTAGTAGACTAAGTCCATTACTGAACCGGGTTTACTTTCCATTCTATCCTAGTATTATAGGATTTGATTCACTTTCCATTCTATCCATGTCTATCTCATGATATATAAATCATTACCCAATTTATTGGAGGGAGATAAAGGTCCAACCCATCTCATATTGAAATCATTCTTACTTTTTCCATAAAATAATCATAAATCATTCATCATAACTCAAAGAATAAAATTGGTTTCATAAACTTCATCCCTTCATAACATAATCCATATAATACAAATAGATGTCATTTAATCATAAAAAAATAAATCAAATGTAAACAATAGTGACATTATACTTCAAACAAAAATAGACTAAATAATGTCATCTTAGATGAAAATTAGATTTGATAAAACACTTGAAATAAATTATTAAAGAAAATATCCTTTCTTCATCAAAATCATTTTATTTTCTCAAAATTCCAAGAAATTTTTAAAGAAATGGGTATTTTTGAAAATAATGATGAAATATTGTATAGGAAGCTTCTAGAAAATAGAGCATTATGAAACCTTAAAAATCCATTAATGCTGTATAAGTTAAAATAAAACATTTTTCTCGTACTTTTCCAAGAAAAGTCAAAAAGTACATCGTATGGTAAATAAAATATTCCTTCCATACCTTATGGTAAAAGTCAGAAATGGGTAAAAATGACTTTAACCATACATGGAAGAATAGTAAACATTTTATGAAACTTTTTGAGAAAACATGTACATGGATGATAAACATAACCCTAGTATATAATTAGGTATAAGCAATCTTGGATAAAAAAGAGATTGCAAAATTATCCCTTACCATTTATAATCGGTGGAATCATACGTGTCATAAAAAAAAGAAAATTACATGCATATGAAATATCATATCCTTTATAATAAATATCATAAAAATTTCATGGGAAGCTTAAACACCATACAAAATAAATAGTTGGTGATTAAGGCATATGTCTCACAAAAATAAAAGAGAGAAGAAATAATCCCTTACCTTGGGTCCAATTTTTTCCACACATGTCTGAAACTCTAGTATAGTGGGTTTAAACATATTATTAACATGTAATAGTACCATAATAATATTTATGATATCATATATGATTCACTTATGACTTTATATTACTCGTTAATTTATCAATTCCATGTTAAAGCAGCGTTTTGTGTAATAATCGTATCATTTATCGTACGTGTTTGGAAATGTTGTTCATGATATTATTATTATTTATATCACGATTTACTTACATAAATAAAGTAAAAAATGATTTATATATCATGTATATTCAGTATTTATATGTAAATTAGATATATAAATGAAATGAAATACACCGTTCCTGGAGATGGTATGCCGTACGTACGCATAAATGCTATTTTCATTTCCTTATTGAATTGAATGGAAGTAAGTATATTAAATAAATATATATATAAATAAATATTGTAGCATTATTATGTCATATATTTCATTATTATTCATTATATATACTTTATAATCATTCTTGAATGGTTAACATGGAGAATGAATTTCATCGCGTCGTGGAGACGGTAATCCGTATGTACGCACAAGCGATGATATCATTACCATAAATATTCAATGGAATTGGAGTGGAATATATAATATATCAGAATTATTATAATGTTATAATAATCATATATTGTTATTATTTCAATCATTATACCCATCCAATTAATGTGGTGTTGGAAAAAATAGATTACACCATGACGTGGAGACGGTAAGCCGTACGTACACACACGCGGGGATTTCATTTTTCATAGGATGCATAGAAGGTGAAATAGGGTTGTTTCATATTTATAATAACATTTATGTATATTAGTGTTACTTATGTTATTAATTTATTAGGAAACAAATAATGAATAGGAAGTAGAAGAAGAAATTAATATGAAAGAATCGGTAAGGGATATTACCTCTTCCTCGACGCGCCTCTTCTTAACCTCCTCTTAAGGCACTGAATTTTGTCTTTGATGATAACTATGACCTATGGTAGGTTTCTTGGGAAGTTTATAAGTTAATTAATCAGGTTTTGGACGAATTTGAAAGCTCAAAATTGGTGTGAAGTGTAGAGGGAGGTGGTTCCCTTTTATAAGGGAGGAGAGGGGCACCTTTGAAAACCTAAAAAATATTAATTCATAATAAATACAACCCCACTTAAAAACCTCCAAAACTGACTCAATTCTAAGATTATATGAGATAGGGTTATAATATCATCAACAAATAAAATTTATACATGTTTTAGGTTTATTTTAAACATTATCATTTTGATTCATCCTTATTTAATATATTTAATTTTATGTGTGGTAATAATATTATAAATTTTAAATTGTTATAAATACATAATTATATGTTGTAACTTTATGATTATTGGATACTTTATAACCCTGTAGACCATATAAATTTCAATTTGTAATTGTTAAATATTTTTGTGATTTGTAAATAATTTAATAATATGTTATATTTATAAAATACCAATTGTGTAAATTTTGAGACTATTTATTTAATTGAATTTAAATAAAATAGACATAGTGAATATATTTGAAAAAAATATTTAATTGGTTCCTAACATGTATTATTCTTCTATAAAATTTTTGTATCATATTAATTAGTTCATATATTATTTATTTTAATATTTTTAATACCATTTATTTGATATCTCTCTTAATAAAATAATGTCTACAACATTTTTATATAATTACGTAATATATATATTTGTTTCATAAAAATTTAAAAAAAATTATATGATATATATAAATATAATATATTTCATAATAATACTTTTTGGAGAATTTATCTTCTAAAACACCCTACTTTTATAATGTTATGTTTATTTAATTATGAAGGTGACAACATTGACATCATTTAAAATAAAATAATATAAATGTCATAATCCCTTTTATAGGGATCCAAATGGTCAAAAATTTGACCTTTGTATGATTATGGTTTATATGTACACTACCAATATGTTTTGGTCATATTTTTTGGGCCTTTAATGGGTATTATTAGATTAATAAAAACTATATTATTGATTTTTCACTAAATAAATAATTTCTGCATCATTAATGTATAAGCTATTAAGTTAATTATATATTTGTTAAAAATTAAAAATATATTACCATGATAAAGAAAAGAAATAATATTTTAAATGTGTATTTATAACCGAATTAATATTCTATATAAAATTATATTAAAAATACTTTAATTATTAAAGTTTGAGTGAGAAATATTTCACTTCCATTTAAATAAAAGAAATTTAATGTCTTTATCACATACAAGTGAGTTATATTAGATACCATTTCGACCCAAGTATATTTTAGGATGAAATATTATAATCAAATTATTTTAAGACAGGTGTTAGGATAATTTTATAATATTACTTTTACTCTTAATTACCTAATTTACCTCTAACTATGGTAAATAAAAATTATCGTAGTTACTATTCATAATGCCCAAAAATAAAAAGTAGTCTATTATAATAATTTGGACCAAATGATTCCAAATATGGAAACAATTTTTTCAAATTCAACACATAAAAGTTGTAGTAATTAATTTAAAATTAATCCCGTTGTGGAAAAAAACGGGTTTTTGTTTAAAACATTGCAAAAGATTGAATTGATTTTACCTACAAATTCAATGTAAAATTAATGATAATGACATAGATTATATTAAAGGGTAAAAATATATTCTATTTATACTTTTAAATAATTTAATTTTATAATTTAATAAAATAAATTATCTTGACGAAAGAAGTTGTTTTCAGTATAATTTAGTTTGTTTTTACTATTCATCAAAATAAAGAACATTGTCAGAAAAATATCAAAACTCTATCCAATGTAAAATTTTATATCCTGATACAAATTAATAAAGTTTATTTTTTAAAATTTAACTTATAAACTTATTAAAAATCAGATTTATAATGGGTGTTCCATTAAAAGGCCGCAAAATAGCATTTTTTGAAAAATAATTCTTTTATCTGAAAAATTGTTTTTGTTCTCATACCTCATTCTAGAAAAGGTGTAAGATAAAATATAATGTTATAAAATTAAAAATTCAGTTATTAATATTCATAACGGATAGTTCATAATAATATTATAACAAGATATCGTTGTTTAGTGAATCTTGGTATTTCGTACAACAGACGCTATTGAGGAAGGTCGCTCTTGCGTGCAATGCAATCCAAGTCAGGGTTGCATGTATGGAAAGCTTCTTTTGGGGTTGCGTATAACATACTTAAAATATAGTTCAGTTATACATTTACCAAAATCTATATATGGTGTTGTGTAAAATGAATTTTATTCGAAGGAACATGAAATTTTGTGCATCACAAGCCAAGAATAGTGTTGTGTATACTACTAGCTATTACGGTGTTGCATATAGCACAAGCTAATCTTGGTGAAGCCTACAAAAAAATACATCAATGAAATTAAAAAGAATAATTCCTATAAAATATCTGGGTGTAACATTCTAATCCCCTTAAAATGAATTTCTCCCTATAAATTCATCGGGGTTATTAATGGGTTTTTATTGAAAGATTCGTTCATTGAAACCAACATCGTAAAAAGGAATACTAAAACATCATTTTAAAAAGGAATGTTAGAAACATAATAGATACCTAGAGTAACTCATCACTAGGTTTCCACATAATAGAATATATGTGAATATATGGATATGGAAGATAAATATAACCACCAACAACTTATGAAGAGTGCTAGAGGACATGGCTATCAAAAATCCAACAATCACAAAGACTTAAATTTGTGATGATCTATGGTACCACCTGATTCATCATATATGAGGGTACTATAGAAACTTTTTGGGTTTTCAAGATCATTTCCCTAAAGTTGAAGAATTTTAATTTTAAGAAATACTTACTTTATTTTGTACAATGTCACCGTTGGTCGTTCCTTGAACAATTTCCACTTCATATCCTAGATAAAGGAAGTTGAATTTGTCATTACTGAAGTGTTAGCAGGTCATTTGATAGAATGATGGGTCATTCCATCTATCTCAAACAAAAGGTTATCAAACATTATTAAATATACATAAGTCCATATATAGTGACATTAATCATATATGGCTCGAAAAATGGACTGATACTTCATATATCATACCAATTTATAAAATAAAACTAATTTATACAATCCAATGACTTCCTGTTCGCCAGTGGAAGACAACAAAGGCCTGTAGCACTTCGGTTGTGGGTTTGATTCCTGTAGCCCTGTCCAACACGACGGGTTGTCACCCATTCTACGAGTTGTCATTTTTCTAAAATTATACTTTTATAAGATTTCAGAAATAAAATCTTTAAGTTATTGTCTTAAGAAATATTAGATGATGTCTAAATTAATCCATTCCAACCTATTGGCATATCGAAAATACTTCTATCCAATCTCATAGTATAAAGAAAATGATTACTAGAAAGATCATCTACCAAGCATGTGAATACCAACATTTATCCCCAATATATCATAAGATATATCTTGAGGGTCACATTCCAAACATGTGAATAAATTAATCATGTATTCTATAAAAAACATGATTTACCAAATAATATTAGTGAAAACATTAATGTGGTCAAAAGTTAACTTTCTCCACATACCAAAATCCCAGAAATTATAGATATTCAAACCATGAAAGCACTTTTTTCTTATATCAGTCATGAGCTCATTAATACCATAAAACATATTATTTTCTCCTCATCCCTTCATTATGTGCATATCATCTTCTGTCCAAAAATATTTCAATCACATTCATGGCTACAGGTACTGTTCAACATATACTTTCAAATACTCATGGAAAAACAGTAGTGTAAAAATCCTTATATATTTCTTTATTCTATAGTAGTATACATTATTCTTGATAAACACACAATAATTCTACTACCTTATTAAACCATTGACCTTGAATCATCATTTTATTCCATAACACTTCTTTCATCTCATATATCATTTGTAGTCTCTTCATCATAATCAACAGAAATACTATCCATACGGCCATGATGATTCTCTTCATGAGACACTCAATTATGGAATTTGTTTGCATAAAGCCCATACATTCCACATTTAAAACATTTAACCATTGTTGATGTCTTAGAAATACCATTATCCTTGTCCATTGTGTTTACTGAACCTTTTCATTTGAAATTACATGCTTTGTGTCATTCTATTCCACACCCAAATAATATTTCCGTTCTTTTGAAATATTCTCGTTGATGCCTCTACCCACATGATTTACAAGAGGTAAATTAAACTTTCTTTCTTCTATGATCATCATGAAACTCCGTCTTTCTCTTATAAGACGAGTATGGAAACTTACCAAAGATTAGATTATTGATCATGTTTTGAGATTTTTGATTTGGCATAATAATGATGTTTAACTTTCAAAATCCCATTTCATTTTTTTCTCATGAAGAATATCATTACATTGTCCATCATATTCTCCATTAACATGAATATTCCTATTTCCAGCCATTTTCTAAAACCCAAAAAAGAATAGTGTGAGAGGAAAAAATCATGATAGGAAAACAACATAATAAAGGGGGAATATCTAACGTCTGAGTTTTAATTCTAAGATAGTTACCTTAATTCTAGGACTATAACCTATACATATACATAACCTTAGGGACATTCATATACATACCATAGAAATATCTCTAGGTATATCACTAAATTTTTTGCATCCTAGTTTTCAAAGAGTGACTAAACCTTCTCTCTGATACCAAATGTAAAGACCCAAAGCATGACGTACATGGACATTACATTACTATCGCAGATTACTAAATACATAACAAAAATAGATGCCCAATGACTGTATTAGTATAATTTCTTTGGAAACTTAAAAAAAAATCATCTAATCATGGTGAAAGATCTTCAACATCTCCTATAAGTTTCTTCCCCCTTTTTTTACCAAAAACCGTTATTTATATTCTGGGGAAAATAAAACATAAAAATGGTGAGCTCAAACTTTCAGTAAGGGTAAACACGGAGAACATAAAAAATATCCATGAACATTTGAATGAAAAAACATTAACATAAAACATCAAAATATTGAGCAATGACATAAATCATGGCAGTACATAAGGCATATATCATAACGGAACATTAATCATGATAAAATGGCATGGGAATAAAACATGGAATTATGGCCAAACATTAAGCACATGATATGATTTCCATAGTAGCCAAAGCATTTTTTTTGAGACCATCATGGTGGAATATGTCCATTACTGAACAGGGTTTACTTTCTATTCTGGCCCTGTATTACTGAACTGTATTCACTTATCGTTCTATCCATGTCTATCTCATGAGATATAAAACATTATCCAATTAATTAGAGAGAGATATAGGTCCCAACCATCTCATATTGAAATCTTTATTACGTGTTCCACAAAACAATCATAAATCATTAATCATAACCCAAATAATATAATGGGTTCCACAAACATCATCCCCTCATACCATAATCCATATAAAACAAATGGATGACATTTCATCATAAGAAAAATCAAATTGTGTTAATAATAGAGACATTATAATTGAATCATAAACACACTATATAATGTCATATTAGATGGAAATTAGTTTTGATAAATCACATGAAATGAATTCTGGAGGAAAATATCCTTTCTTCTTCAAAATCATTTTCTTTTCACAAAATTCCATGCAATTTTAAAAGAAAAGGATTTTGTTGAAAATAATCCTGAAATATTGTATAGGAAGCTTCATGAAAATAAATAATTATGAAACTGTAAAAATCCATTCATTCCATATATGTTAAATTAAAACATTCTTCTCCTATTTTTGCTGGAAAAGTAAAATAGTACCTCGTATGATAAAAAAGAATGATTCATTCAATACCTTGGGGTAAAAGTCAAAAAATGGGTAAAAATGACATTAAACATATATGGAAGAATAATAAACATTGTATTAAATCATTTTAAAAAAACATGGACATGGATGATAAATATAACCCTAGTAAATACTTACGTATAAGCAATCTCGGATAAAAATGAGATTGCAAAATTATCCCTTACCATTTATAATCGGTGGAATCATACGTGTCATTAAATAAAGAAAATTAAATGCATGTGCAAATATCATATAATTCAAAATAAAAATCATAAAACATTCATGGGAAGCTTAAACACCATACAAATGAAATAGTTTTTGATGAAGGCATATGTCTCAATGAAATAAAAGTGAGATGAAATAATCCCTTACTATAGGTCCAATTTCTTTCGCACATGTCCAAAACTCTTATATAGTGTGTTTAAAAATATTATTAACTTATAGTAGAACAATAATAATATTTAAGATATCATATATGATTCACTTACATCTTTATATTACCCATTCTTTTATCAATTCTATGTTAAATCATCATTTTGGGTAATAATCGTATCATTTATCGTACGTGTTTGGACTTGTTGTTCTTAATAATATTATTAATTATATAATATTTATATACTTCATAATGTAAAACATAATTTATATATCATATATATTCAGTATATATATGTATGATAGACAGATAAATGAAATTAAATACACCATTCATGGAGACGCTAGGCCGTATGTACGCATGAACGTTGTTTTCATTTCCTTATTGAATTGAATGGAAGTAAGTAGATTTAATGAATATATATATACATAAATCCAGTAGCATTATTATGTCATATTTTTCATTATTATATATTATATATACTTTATAATCATTCTTGAATGATTAACATGGAGAATAAATCTCATCGCATCGTGGAGACGTTAATTCGTACGTACGCACGAGTGATGATATCGTTCTCATAATTTTTTAATGGAATTAGAGTGGATTATATAATATACCATAATTATTATAATGTTATAATAATAATATATAGTTATTATTTCTATAATTATTCCCATCCAAGTAATGTTTTGTTGGAAAAAACAGATTACACCACGGCGTGCAGACGGTAAGCCATACGTACGGAGAAGCGGTGATTTAATTTTTCGTAGGATAGATAGAAGTTGAAATAAAGGTGTTTCAATTTTATAATAAAATATATGTATATGATTGATACTGATGTTATTACTCTTTTATGAAACAAATAAAGAATAGGATGTAGGAGAAGAAATAAATTTGAAGGAATCGGTAAAGGATATTACCTCTTGCTCGATGTGCCTCTTCTTAGCCTCCTCTTAGGGAACTAATTTTGGCCATTGAAGAATAAAAATTACTCTAGTAGATTTATAGGGAATTGGAGAAGTTAAATGGTTAGGGTTTGGACGATCTTGAAAGCTCAAAATTGGTGTGAAGTGGAGAGGGAGGAGGTTCCCTTTTATTAGGGAGGAGAGGGGCACCTTTGGAAACCAAAAAAGTATTAATTTATAATAAACTAAAACCCCACTTAAAAACCATAAAAAATGACTCAATTCGAATATGACATGATATATGGTTGTAATTTAATCAAACAATAACATTTATACATGTTTTATATTTATTTTAAACCTTATCATTTTGATTTATCCTTATTTAATCTATTTAATTTTATTTTTGGTAATAATATTATAAATTTTAAATTGTTATAAATACGTACTTATGTGTTGTCAATTTACTATAATAGAATACATTATAACCTTTTATACCATATAATTTTTAATTTTTAATTTTCAATTTTGTTTTTCATTTTTAAATAATTTAATAATATGTTATTTTTATAAAATACCAATAGTGTTAATTTTGGAACTATTTATTAATTTGAATTTAAATAAAATAAATATATTGAATATATTGGAAACAAAATATTTAATAGGTTCCTAGAATGTCATATTCTTCTAGAAAATTTGTGGAGCATATTAATTAGTTCATATAATATTAATTTTAACATTTTTAAAACCATTTATTTGATATTTCTCTTAATAAAATAATTAGTACAACATTTTTGTATAATTATTAAATATAATTATTTTTGGAATGAAAATTAAAAATAAAATAAAATACTAAATATAAATATAATATATTTCATAATAATAGTTTTAGTCTAATTTATCTTATAAAACACCCTGCTTTTAAAATGTTATGTTTATTAAATTATGAAGGTGACAACTTTCACATCATTTAAAATAAAATAATATAAGTGTAATATTTTCTTTTATAAGGCTCTAGATGGTCCAAAATTAGAGTTTTGGATTCTTATGGTTTATATGTACATGAAAAGTAAGTCTTGGTGAGTTTTGTGGGCCTTTATGGGGTATTATTAGTTTAATAAATACTATATTATTAATTTTTACTAAATAAATAATATCGGCATCATTAATGTATAAGATATTAAGGTAATTATATATTATTTAAAAATTAAAAAAGAATTACCATGATATAGAAAAACATTTTATATTTCATATGAGTATTTATAAATGAGTTTATATTCTGTATAACCTTATATTAAAAATAATTTAATTATTAAAGTGTTAGTGAGACATATTTCACTTTTATTTAAATAAAAAAAATTAAATGTCTTAATCACATACAAGTGGGTTATAATAGATACCATTTCGACCCATGTATATTTTAGGATGAAATATAATCATCTAATTATATTAATAATATTTTTAGGGTAATTTTATAATATTATTTTTACCCTTAATTATCTAATTTACCTATAACAATTGTAAATAAAATTTACCGTATTTATTAATCATAATGCCCAAAAATAAAAATAAGCCTATTAATATAATTTTTATCTACTGATTCCAAATATTTAATCCATTTTTCCAAATTCAAAACATATTAGTTTCAGTAATTAATTTAAAATTAATCCCGTTGTCGAAAAAAACTGGTTTTGGATTAAAACATTTCAAAAGATTGAATTTATTTTACCTACGAATTCAATGTAAAATTAATGCTAATGAAATACATTATATTAAATGGTAAAAAGATATTATATTTATAATTTAAAACAACTTAATATTATAATTTAACCATATAAATAATCTCGATGAAGAAAGTTGTTTTAAGTAAAATTTAGCGTCTTTTTACTATTAATCAAAATATGAACGTTGTCAGAAAAATATCTAATCTTTATCCAATGTAAATTTTTATATTAATTTTCAAACTAAGAAGTATATTTTTGTAAAATTTATCATATAAACTTTTCAGAAATTAGATTTAACATGGGTGCTCCCTCAAAAGGCGGAAAAACTGCATTTTTTTAAAATACATCTTTTATCTAAAAAATTGATTTTTTTGACATACCTCATCCAAGAAAATGTGTAAAATGAATAGTAATGTTATAAAATTTAAAATGAGGTTAATACTATTCATAATGGATAATTCATAATAATATTATAACAGTATATTTTGGTTTAGTGAAAATCAGTATTGCGTACAACACACGCTATTGACGAAGGTCTCTCTAGCGTGTAATGGAAGCCAAGTCAGGGTTTCATGTAGGGAAATATTCTTTTGGTGTTGTGTAAAACATACTAAAAATATATTTTAGTTATTCATTGATCAAAAACTATAATTTTTGTTGTGTAAAATTAACTTTTTTTGAAAGAACTTAAATTGTGTGCATCACAAGACAAGAATAGTGTTGCATATACTACAAGATAATTCCTTGTTTCATATAGCTCAAGCTAATATTTGCGAAGCATACAACAAAATCCATTAAAGAAATTAAAAAGAATAATTCTCATAAAATTTCGGGGTGTCACATTCTACCCCCCTTAAAATGAATTTCTCCCTTGAAATTCGTTGGGGTTATAAATGGTTTTCTACTTGATAGTTTCTTTCATAGAAACCCACATCATAAAAAGGAATACTAAAACATAATTTAGAAAAGGAACATTAAAAACATACCGAATACCCAAATTAAATCATCACTTGGACTCTACATAGGAGAATATAGGTGGAAATATGGATATGGAAGAGAAATCTAACCATCAACTTCAGATGAAGAGTGTTAGAGGACATGGCTCTGAAAGATCCAACAATCACAAAGACATATATTTTCAATGATCTATGGTACCATCTGATTCATTGAATATCAGGGTAAAATGACAACTTTTTGGGTTTTCAAGATCATTTCCCAAAAGTTGAAGAATTTTAATTAGAAGTTGATTTTGGTACAATCTCATCGTTGGTCATTCCTTGAACAATTTCCACTTCATATCATAAAAAATTAAGTTGAGTTTTTCATTCATGAAGTGCTAGAAGATCATGTTATAGAATGATGGTTAATTCCATTTGTCTCAAACAAAAGGTTAGAAAATGTTATTAAATATACATAAGTCCATATATGATGATATTAATCGTATATGGCTCCAAAGATGGACTGATAAATCATATATCAAACCAATTAATAAAATAAAACTAATTTCGACAAACCAAGGAATTCCTGTAGGCCAGTGGAAGGTGATAAAGGCCTGTCACACATCAGTTGTGGGTTTGATTCCCACAGCCCTGTCCAACACGATGGGTTGACGCCCATCCTACAAGTTTTACTTTTTCTAAAACTATACTATTATAATATTTCAGCAATAAAATCAAAAAGTTATAGCCTTAAGAAATTGTATCTTATGTCTAAATTAATCCATTCCAACCATTAGGCATATCAAAAATACTTCTGTCAAATCACATATTATAAAGAAAACGATTACTAGAAAGGACATCGACCAAGAATGTGAATACCATTATTTATCCCCCATATATCATAAGATATATCTTGTTGGTCACATTCCAAACATGTGAATACCTTAATCAGGTATTTTCTTGAAACATAAATTACCCTAGAATCTTAGTGAAAACATGAATGCTATAAAGAGTTAACTCTTTCCTAATTACCAAAATCCCAAAAATTCTAGGTACTCAAACCGTGATATCACTTTTTCCTTATATTAGTCATGATCTCATTAATACCATCAAACATATTATTTCCTACTAATACCTTCATTATGTGCATATAATCTGCTTTCCAAAAATATTTCAATCACTATCATGGCTATAGGTACCATTCAACATATACTATCAAATAATCAAAGAATAAAAATAGTGTAACAATACATATATTATTATTTATTCCATTGTAGAACACATTATTCTTGATAGACACACAATCATTCTATAACTTCTTAAACCATTGACTGAGCTTCATCATTTTATTCCTCAACACTTATTTGATCTTATATATAATTTATAGTCTCTTCATCATTAAAAACATAAATACTATCCATACGACTATGTTGATTCTCTTCATGAGATTTTCCCTTATGGCATTGGTTTGAATAAAGCCCATACATTCCACATTTAAAACATTTAACCGTTGTTGATGTCTTAGCAAAACCATTATCCTTGTCCATTGTCTTTACAGAACCTTTACCTTGGAAATTACTGGCTTTGTGTCCTTCTTTTCTACACCCTATGCATCTTCCAGTTACTTTGAAACATTCTCCTTGATTCATCTTCCAACATTATTTACATGAAGGAAATTGAACTTTCATTCCTCTATGATCATCATGAAACTCTATCTTTCTCTCATAAGATGAGTCAGGAAACCTACCAATGTTTAGATTATTGATCATGTTATGAGATTTCTGATTAGTCATAATAACGATGTTTGGCCTTCCAAATACCATTTAATTTGGTTTCTCATCAAGAATATCACTCCATTGTCCATCATATTCTCAATTAAAATGAATTTTCCTATTTTGATCCATTTTCTAAAAACCAAAAAAGAATAGTGTGAGAGACCAAAATCATGCTATGAAAAAAAGATAATAAAGGGGGAATATCTGACATCTTAGTTTTAATTATAAGAACGTTACCATAATTATAGGACTATAACCTATATGTATACTTAACCCTAGGGACATTCCTAGGAATACCATAGAAATATCTCTAGGTATCTCCCTAAATTTTTTGCATCCTAGTTTCCAAAGGATGACTAAACCTTCACTCAGATACCAACTCTAGAGACCCAAATCATGACGTATGTGGATATCACAATACTTTCTCAGAATATTAAATACATAACAAGAGCAGATGCCTAAGGACCGTATTAGTTTAGTGTCTTTGGAAACTCAGAACAAAATCTTATAATCCTGGTGAATGATCATCAACACTTCCTAGAAAGTTCTTCCCCCTTTATTTAACCTAAACCCTTTATTTATATCATGGGGAAAAGAAAACATAAAATGGTGAGCTCAAACATTCAATAAGGGTAAAAATTGAGAACTTAAAAATAATCCATAAACATTTGAACGTAAAAACATGAACATAAAACATCAATATCTTATGAAATGACATAAATCTTGGTAGTATATAAGGCATAGTTCATAAATGAACCTTAATCATGATAAAATGGCATAGGAATAAAACATGGAATTATAGAAAACCATTATGCAAATGATATGATTTCCATAGAAGCCAAGGCTTTGCTTCCAAGACCATCATAGTGGACTAGGTCCATTACTGAACCGGGTTTAATTGCCGTTCTAGCACTATATTACTGAACTGGATTCACATGCCATTACATCCATGTCTATATCATGAGATATAAATCATTACCCAATGCATTGGAGGGAGATATAGGTCCCACAAATCTCATATTTAAATTATTCTTACAAGTTCCACAAAACAATCATAAATCATTCATAATAACCCAATGAATAAAATGGGTTTCATAAACATCATCCTTTCATAACATAATCCACATTAAACAAATGGATTTAATTTCATCACAAGAAAAATCAAACCATGTAAATAATAGAGACATTATACTTGAAATATTAACATACTAAATAATTTCATCTTAGATTGAAATTAGTTTTCATAAAACACTTGAAATTAATTCTTGAGGAAAATATCCTTTCTTCTACAAAATCATTTTCTTTTCTCAAAATGCCCTGCAATTTTAAAAGAAAAGGTTTTTTCTGAAAATAATCATGAAATATTGTATCCGATTATTCATGAAAATAAATAATTATGATACTCTAAAAATCCATTCATGATGAATAAGTTAAAATAAAACTTTCTTCTCATACTTTTTCTTGAAAAGTCAAAACGTACCTTGTATTGTAAACAAAAGAAAGATTACTTCCATACCTTGTGGTAAAAGTCAAAAAATGGTTAAAAATTAATTTAAACATTCATATAATAATAGTAAACATTTTATAAAATCATTTTGAGAAAACATGGACATGGTTGATAATCATAACCCTTGTAAATACTTACGTATAAGAAATCTCATATAAAAATGAGATTGCAAAGGTATCCATTACCATTAATAATCAGGGGAATCATATGTTTCATAAAATAAAGAAAATTAAATTCATATGTAAATATAATATCCTACATAATATAAATCATAAAACATTCATGGTAAGCTAAAACACCAAGCAAAATAAATATTTGGTGATTAAGGCATATGTCTCACAGAAATAAAAGTGATACAAAATAATACCTTAACATAGGTCCAATTTCTTCTGCATGTGTCATAAACACCTGTATAGTGGGTTTAAACAAATTATTAACTTGTAATAGAACCATAATAATATTTATGATATCATATATGATTCACTTATGACTTTATATTACCCGTTCTTTTATCAATTCCATGTTAAAACATCATTTTTGGTAATAATCGTGTCATTTATCGCATATGTTTGGACTTGTTGTTCTCGATATTATTATTACTTATATCATGATTTCATTACTTATAGAATTTAAAACATGATTTATTTATCATATATATTGAGTATATATTTTTATAATAGATAGATAAATGAAATGAAATACACCATTCATAGAGATGGTAGGTCGTACGTACGTGTGATCGTTGTTTTAATTTCCTTATTGAATTTAATGGAAGTAAGTAAATACAATACATATATAAATTTACATTAATACAATATCATTTTTATGTCATATATTTCATTAATATACATTATATATACATTATAATCATTCTTGAATGGTTAACAAGGAGAATAAATCTCATCGTATCGTGGAGACTATAATCTGTACGTATGCACGAGGGATGATATCGTTCCCATAATTATTGATTGGAATTTGAGTGGATGATATAATATCTCAGAATTAGTATAATTTTATAATAATAACTTATAGTTATTATTTCCATCATTATACCAATCCATGTAAAGTGGGGTTGGAAAAAACAGATTACACCACTACGTGGAGACGGTAAGCCGTACATACAAACACGCAATGATTTCAGTTTTAATAGGATGGATAGAAGGGGAAATAGGTTAGTTTCATATTTAAAATAAAATATCATTATATGAGTGATATTGATGTTATTAATTTATTATGAAACAAATGAAGAAGATGAAGTAGAAGAAGAAATAAATTTTAAAGAATCGGTAAAGGATATTACCTTTTCCTCGACGCGCCTCTTCTTAACCTCCTATTAATGAAATATAGTTGGTCTTCAAAGAATACCAAGACCTATATTAGTATTATAGGAAATTATATAAGTTAAATGGTCAGGGTTTTGATGAATTAGAATGCTCAAAATTGGTGTGAAGTGGAGAGAGAGGAGGTGCCATTTTATAAGATAGGAGAGGGGAACCTTTGGATACCTAAAAGATATTCATTTATAATAAATTAAAACCTCACTAAAAAACCATAACAAATGACTCAATTCTAATATGAGATGATATAGGGTTTTAATATCATCATCCAATAACATTTAGACATGTTTTATGTTTATTTTAAACCTTATCATTTTGATTTATCCTTATTTAATCTATTTAATTTTATTTGTGGTAATAATATTCTAAATTTTAAATTTTTATAAATACCTAATTATATGTTTTCAATTTTCCATAATTGGATGCTTTATAACCTGGTAGACCATATAATTTTCAATTTGTAATTTATAATTTTTTTTTATTTTTTAATAATTTAATGTTAATTTATACTTATGAAATACCAATAGTGTAAATTTTGACAATATTTATTTATTATATTTTAAATAAGAAACACACACAGAATATATTCAAAAAAAATAATTAATAGGTTCCAAACATTTCATATTATTCTGGAAAATTCGAGGAGCATATTAATTAGTTCATGAAATATTTATTTTAATATTTTTAAACCATTTATTTGGTATTTCTTTTAAAAAAATAATTACTCCAACTTTTTTGTATTGTTATTTAATTTACTTATATTTCACATAAAAATTAAAAATTAAATACAATGATAAATATAAATCATATAGATTTCATAATAATACTTTTTTTCAAATTTATCTTCTAAAAAATCCTACTTTTAAAATGTTATGTTTATTAAATTATGAAGGTGACAACTTTGACATCATTTAAAATAAAATAATATAAGTATCACACACTCTTTTATAAGGCTCAAAATGGTCAAAAATTAGACTTTTGGATGCTTATGGTTTATATGTACATTACCAACATGTTTTGGTTAGGTTTTTGGGCTTTTAATGGGTATTATTAGTTTAATAAAAACTATATTATTGATTTTTTACTAAATAAAAAATTTCTACATCATTAATGTATAAGCTATTAAAGTAATTATATAAATGTTAAAAACTAAAAATAAATTAACATGATAGATAAAAATATTTTAGATTTCAAATGAGTATTTGTAAATGAATTTATATTATGTATAACCTAATATTAAAAAAATTAATTATTAAAGTTTCAGTGAGACATATTTCACTTCCATTTAAATAAAATAAATTAAATTTCTTAATCACATAAAATTGGGTTATAATAGATACCATTTCAACACAAGTATATTTTATGAAAAAATATAATCATCCAATTATATTAATACAAGTTTTTGGGTAATTTTATAATATTATTTTTACCCTTAATTACCTAATTTACCTTTAACTATAGTAAATAAAATTTACCATTGTTACTATTCATAATGCCCAAAAATAAAAAGTAGTCAATTAACATAATTTGGACCTAATAATTCCAAATATGGAATCCATTTTTCCAAATTCAAAACCTAGAAGTTGCAGTAATTAATTTAAAGTTAATCCTGTTGTTGGAAAAAATGGGTTTTGGTTTAAAAAATTGCAAATGATTGAATGGATTTTACCTACGAATTCAATGTAAAATAAATGCTAATGAGATAAATTATATTAAATGGTAAAATTATAGTCTATTTTAACTTTAATACAATTTAATATTATAATTTAACCATATAAATTAAATCTATAAAAAAACATTTTAAGTAATATTTAGCGTGTTTTTACTATTCCTCAAAATAAGAACGTTGTCAGAAAAATATCAAAACATTATCCAATGTAAATTTTTATATCTTGATCCAAAAAATAAAGTTTATTTTTTAAAATTGAACTTATAAACTTTTCAAAAATTAGATTTAAAATGGGTGCATCATCAAATGGCGGTAAAACTGCATTTTATTGAAAAATACCTCTTTTATCTGAAAAATTGATTTTGTTCACATTCATCATTCTAGGAAATGCGTAAGATGAATTATAATTTTATAAAATTCAAAATGAGTTTAATACTATTCATAATGGCTAGTTCATAATAATATTATAACAATATATCTTTTTTTAGTGAAACTCCGTATTGCGTACAACACACGCTATTGGGGAAGGTCACTCTTTTCATGTAATGCCAGCCATGTCAGGGTTGCATGTAGGGAATGCTTCATTTGGTGTTGCTTATAACATACAAAAAATGTAGTTTAGTTATACATTGATCAAAATCTATACTTGGTGTTGTGTAAAATAAATTTTATTCGAAAGTACTTGAAATTGTGTGCATCACAAGCCAAGAATAGTGTTGTGTATATTAAAATCTAATACAATGTTGAGTATAGTGCATGATAATATTAGTGAAGCAGGCAAAAAAGTACATAAAATAAATTAAAATTTATAAATCTTATAAAATTTCTGGGTGTTACAATATATATGTATATGTTCATGGTGATGTTTAGTCATATGTTTCATGATATGGGAGAAATCCGGTAGTGTCATCCAAGTGTCCTTCAAGATCTTGAGTAGATCCTTTACAATTTACATTACTACATTAGCATTACTATGTCTACACATTATTCATATTATATGAATATGTTGTATAGTTCAAGGAACTTTTGGTGGCGTCCTACTAAGTACATATCGCATCTTATTCTATCCACATATAGTATTGAAAATACTTTAAGATATCTTGTATAGAAAAAGGGAAGCACCCACATTCTGATGATTGATTCATAGCCCTAGGGTGGAGTACGAAGAAGAGGTATGATCACATTCTTATGATTAATTATAGACATTTTTTCACTTTTTACTATTTTTAGTATAGCATGTAGTACATACCTGCTTCCACATATTCCTATTTTTTACATTTAGTGTCGTATAAAAGATGGAAAACTTTTTGATATGATATTTGTTATGTTTTTTATCATTCTATTATATCATTGTATGATTTAAATAATATTTAATATTTAAACTTTATTAATATTACTCCACTATGTATTACATCTATTATACCTCTATGATACTCCGATTAAAGGGGATTTAGTTTCACCATTGTAACTATGAAGATCCTTACTTCTATTCAATAGCATTTGGAATATGAGAAGGTGATCTTGAAAAAAATTTTCCCACTAGTTTTTCTACTATTATCAACATAGCTGGGCCATCACATCACATCGGTGATCGAGTTGGGTATACTATCATGGGGTGTTATTCTAGAGTTTTGGGTGCTTTTTGGTAACTAGTGATGATTTACTTTTTAGTTTTTTCTAGTTTTGTCAATTGTTTTTGTTGTATGATAATAAATTATATTTTAGTTTTTACATTATATTTATAAATGTTGTTGGTTGTTGTATTCTCATATTAACTCATATTCTATAAATTTTTATTTATGTTTATTCTGACGATGTGTTTGGTAATTATAACCTCACTATTATTTTCCAACCTATAACCTATAAGTGGAGGGAATGAGGGGTCACCATTTATGTTACATTATTACTAGGCTCAGAGGGGTAATTTTGTAGGGAAGTAATTTTGATAGAGTGGTATCAAAGATGATGTATGAGAGATATGATGGATTTTATATTTATCCACTTGTAATGATTCATGGGTTGGTATGTAGAAAATATAATTTGGGATTAATACGTGCTATATATAAGGTATACTGACCATGCAATGGGATTTTAGGACCCCTATGACCCGAGAAAAAGAACGTTACATCAATTGAACATTCAAAGAGAACTAATTCTATTTATGGGGTATAAATCAAGGCAAGGATCATGAATCTTTATTTCATGGGATTTTTTTTAATTAGGAAATAAATGTGAAATATGGTTAAAATGAAATAATCACTTAACCTTAAAATGATTTATGTCTTATTTTTAAGAGTTTTAATGTTATCTATTATAAAAATATGTCTCTAGTTTTATATCCACATTATGTTCAAACCAAATATGTTCAAAAGTATTCCCCTATGAATATTTTTAGTGTAGTGGTTGTTGACACTTACATATAGAGGAGGAAAGTCCATGATTTTTAGCACCAAGGACTATAGAAGTTTGAAGGATCTATTTCATATCAAAAGATAGATAAAATTAATAATTTGGTAGAGATATAAATTAGTTCAAATAATTCATTTAGAGAGAAATTTGTATCTTTATATGGTTTCATGCATCATGGGTTATCTCAAAAGTGGGAGTTTTTGTTTTTCATTGGTCATAGGGAGGATGTTTTTTAATTGGATAATATTAGAGTGAAATTTATTACCATGTTTATATCTTCAAGTGATAAAGAGGCTTATTGATAGTGAACAATAACCCTTTTTTGAGAGATAATATGGGTGGGAGTTCAATATCATATATAAGAATCACATGTGTTATTATTCATAGTATCTTCTAGATTAGTAGGCTTGGGTGAGGCATTTCAAGGATGTTATTTATACTACGATCCAACACAAGGTCCCCTCGATTATATTTAATTCCTATATCGAGTTAGTGGATAAGAAAGATTAAATTTTGAGTGAATTGTTTTGGACAAAATCAACATTAGAATTGAGTTTCTTGAATTATCAGTAGAGTAGATCTGTGATCTTTTATTAGTTTTCTAGTTAGAAGAAGATGTTTAAGTTAATAGGGTGTCGTTTTATCCCATATTCAAATTATTTCACCAAATATAATAGATTTTAGGACATTTATAATGTGTTGTTGATGGTTTTTTGTATTAAAATTTCAGGACATCAAGAATATTTTTTTCATACTCTCTCTGTATTCAAGGTGTGGCACAGAGACCATTCTAATCTCAACCCTTATAGCAGCATCAACTGAGGTAGAAGTATCCCGACATTTTGAGTTTTTCACAAGAGAAAATTGATGTGGTAGGATTAGTGTAGCCCTGTAATATCCACCATCCTCAATGAAAGTGTTTAGATAATGGGTTGGGAGGTGATCTCTAATAAGTAAATGAAGCTTGGTGTGTTCAGATACATGCCTTTGCTTTTCCAACACCTAGTGATCCAAACATTATATGAGGTACTATCTGACTATATTATGCATAGTATTATGAATTTTTGAATTAATCAACTACAAACTCCTTAATTTGACCCAAACTTGATTGTTCTTTGGGATATTAGGTGGAAAGACTTATGTTCCCTCTATGTTAATTTCATGAGTTTGAGATGAAGAGATATTTTTATTTTGTTCTATGGTAGTACCTATCTATTGGAGACATCACATGTTATATATATATATATATATATATATATATATAATATTATCCTTAGTGCATATTGGATGTATTTAATGTAGTCGATCATGGATTTTTTAGGAGGCACATCATATTCTCCAATTCTAATTGAGACCAGGAAATGTCGTTCGTAGGAATGAACCTCAGTTGGGTGGGAGGTATGTTTATATTATAAGTTCAATGATGGTTGATTTGATACTATGTTCCATGGCGGATTATACAATGGGTTTTCATATCTTTATTAAATATATACATGATATCTTCCTCAAAGTGGAGGCTATTCTACCCCCTTGATAAGAGACCATGTTTTGTATGGATCTGCAATGGAGAGTTTCTCCTAAATCGATGTCTTTTTATTCGATCGACCATTATGAGATATAAAAGAAACATATTTATATTGATAATCCATTGTAGATAAGATCCATTTATCATAGTTTTTTCCTTCATAATATATAGTTTTTTTTATAAAGAAGGTAGATGACATTATTTGATTGTGTGCCAATTATGACCATTTAAATCACATGATGATGAAGAACCTCAGTCATTTCTAATGGATTGAATACATATTTAATATTCTAAAGTGATATATCTAGCTCATTATGAATGATATTGGTCCATATCATCATATGATAGTTAAAGATTATGATAACCCAAAAACTACTTTCATTTATTTTTATGATAATTATGAGTTCATTTTGATACTCTTTGCAATTATGAACTCTCTACCCAGTTCATGGGACAAGGGAATATCATGATTCTTGAGTTCTGGACTGGTGTGCGGTGGTATTTATTGATTATATCCTCATATTATCTAGTTCATATGAGGATCACATAGAGAATCATCAAGTTGTGTTGTGAGTTATTAAATTTCCTTAGAATTTCAAGAAGCTCTCAAAGTGTGAGTTATGGTATCACAAGTTCCATTTTGTTAGGTATGTTGTATCACAACCTGAATTATCCATAGATCCTCAAAAAATAAATATGGTTGTTTCTTTGTTATCCTTCACTAATTTTGTAGATATATGAAGTTATCATAGTAATAATGGATATTAAAGGAATTCTAAGCCAAAATTCCTATAGTTGTTGAATCATTTGAAAAAATTTACCAGAAAGTATCGGATATTCATTTTGATAGATTGGTACTGGGATATTTTGTATAATTTAAATCATAATCTGGTGAACTCTATATTTCATTTTTTTGGAAGGAGGGATTTGAATTTGTGTTTTATAACAATTCATTAAATATTTTCATAGTATGTGGGTTGAGGAAGAAGGATGAATTTATTTCTTATCGGTCATTAATAGTGGAGATTCATTAATGTAAATATGCCACACATGATCATGAGATTATTAATTTGGTCTTAACATTAATGTTGTGGTGAAACCTTATCATTAGTGATCTCATTAAGGTCCTTTTACATTACAATAACATAATGTATGTTTTGTCATGGAATAAAATAATTTTTTTATAGAGAATGTGGAAGGACGTATTAAAGGAATATGACTTCAAGATTTGCATTATACATCGTAAGGAGAATATTTTGGAAGATTCCTTATTATGCGGTCTTGTGGGTATACCATGTATGAGTTCAATGATTCTCGGAGTGTATTGGAATAGTTGGTTGGGATGCACCTTTACATGGACGAAGGTAATATTAGAGGATATATTTATTAGAAGGATGTGTGTTTGTATTTGTTTTTGTTGGTGGAGGAGTACCAACTAGAGGTTTTCAATATTGAAGTTTGTACTGACCAAATTATTTGTGGAAATTCTCTTGAGGGATGGTATTTTGATATTCAACATCAGGTGATATTATAGGGAATGTTTTTTGTTCCTTCATTGATATGTGTTGTTTTACTTGTTGAGTTATAATGTTCTCCCTTGGAGTCACATCCTTGTGAGTAAGAGATATATCATAATCTGAGAGTTCAATTTTTATAGTTTAGTTTAAAATGCTAAATTGAAAAACTTTCCTTCCAGTGTCTAGTCTTATTGAATGGTAATAGTGATTGTTGTATTCCTTGTTGTTTTCTTCAGCAACTTAATATTACTAAGTAGACAAGGGAGGAAATATCGCTGGGCTTGAACACCATTTTACCTAGATCTCCAGGCATTTTTTTTTCTATATGGGTGTTGATAGAATATATATATATGTTATATAACATATCAGTGATTAAAAAATTGAGAACAGTGTAGTATTTTTCAAGGATGTATGTAGATGTGGTAGTAGGGATTCATGTTGTTTCCAAGACGATTGTGTTTGATCATGATCCCTGGTTCACCTCGACAACATGAAGACGTATTAAATATTATTTTTCTCTCCAATTTATTCCATAAAACCACTTTCCTTCTACAAATATACTATTAATAAGAGTGAACTAACAATACATTACAAGATATGTTGCGCATGTGAATTCTGGGTTTTATCAAATAATGGGATCGGTGCCCACCCATAGTTTAGTTTTTATAAAAAAAATTAAATAATTCATCCCTTGGTATGGAACCATTCCAATAATTTTAAAAGTGAGATTTCTAATATTTGTTGTGTTGGAACAAGGCTGGAGCGTAGGTTGTTCTTGGATTATAATGACTATAGAGTGTGATAGCTACAAGTGATCCATAAGATAATTAAGGGTGTGAAGGACCATGAAGATTATTATATTGATCATAGGATGAGGAAAGTGTATTTAAACATCATAAATCACGTGTTCTTAAAGGTATATCCACATTATGGGATGTATAGGCTTGATAATGGGATTATGATTTATACTTGATTTATAGATAAATTTAAAGTGTTTGTGTGCATTGGATCTATAACATATTGCTTATAATATATCCTTTATATTAGATTGATCTATTAAATCATCCTTGAATCGTAGTTTCTTAGATATTTTCAGGATGAGTCTTAATTAAAAAATTGTAGAGAGATAGATTGTGAAGATGATGAGACGTTCATAGGTTGACCTGTAGAGATTTAGAGCCATTAGCTTAGAGTAGAGAACTTTGGAGTGGTAGTTAATAAATATATATTATTATATAGTTTTTTGTGGATTTATCTTCCTTGTTTAGGTAAATTGTTTTATTCCCTTATGTTGAGAATTTTTTTAACCTTATGAAATTTCATGAGATCATTTTTCCTCCTAAATGTGACGTTTAACTATATAATTACCCTTGTTTGAGAGATTTCTCCCCTAGGAGTGTGTCTGTAGGTTGGTTTCTTATATTTTTTGGTTATGTACATTTTATTACTAATGGGATGGTTATTTACTTTTTATAGAGATATTCATGAGAGGTAACTAAAATAATATTTATTACGAAAGCATTCCTTTTATTCTAGGATTTGATTCAAATTATTTATAGTGATAACAGTTTGAGAGGTATCTTAGGTAAGGAATTTTTTTTGATTCCACTAAACAATTTTTATGAGTATTAGAGGTGTTGATGGGATTCTCCAATTCAATTCCCTTTTTAATTTATATGTTTATTTATATGGTCTCTTGACTGACCATATAACCTATGCTTGTTCTTTGTGATTACTTGGTTAGTAGTGTGTTAGATCCTTCATTCATGTGGATAATCCATCATTAGTTCTATCCATCATTTTATAATAACATTATTTGTTCATGTTGTCTCTTGTTTGGTCCTTAATTCAACCCTTCCTTTAAGAAATTGACCCCTTCATATGGTCTCCTGGTTGTTATGTGGTCGATCATTCATTCATACGATAGATCTCTTCGTGAAACAAGTCTTTAATGTGGTTGATCCTTGTATGTTTAGCCGATCATTAATTCTTTGTGTCATTACCTACTTTTATGGTCAATCCCTGGGGTCACTTCACATGGTATATTATCATGGTCAGTTATCCCATTACCTATCAAAGTCACATTCTTCTCAGAATGACATAAATTATTTTTAATGAATATGAGGGAAAAAATAACCCAAATAATTGAATTTAAAACATGAATCAATGAATATAATTTATATATTTGAATTAATTTAAAATGGGTTTATTAAATCACTTCTTTGGAGGTGATTAAATCTACAAAAATAATGGTGAATTCAAAAAAAACATTGACCAAATTTCTGGATTCTGGAGAGAATGATATCAATATATTCCAAAAGGATAGTTCTACCCCACTAAATCCCTTTTAATTATTTCCCTCAAACATGGATTATTTTTCCTTACCTAATGATGTATTATAACCCATTTATAATATCATTGATTTACTCCTTTTATTTTTCAACCAACACTCAACTAATTATTTCTTTATTTTTATTACAATGTAATCATAAATGTGACCCAAGAGGCAGGGGATTATATTATTACCTTTTTTTTGTATAAGATTAAATTTAAACATGCATTATTCTCTCTGTTATATTTATTTTGATTAAATATATCAAAATAATAACATAAAAATATTATTAATGACGGTTTAATAATCTATAAAATTCTAAATTATTAATGAGTTGAAAAAAACACATACGATTGATTATCATTTAATGTTATTATTATTTTATGAAATGAAATATTCATTACCTCAATTGATGTATATAATTATTGTTATCATCATAAAATATTAATAACCTTTAGTTAATTAATTTTATTCTTGTTTAAAGATTTTTTGGATATTATTTAAGAAATATGAAAAGGATAAGAACATGTAACATAATTAATGTTTAATTTTTAGTATTAACATTACATGAATGAAGGGTATATCACATATATAAGTTTATTTTTCATTTTTATGATAATAATTAGTTTTATAGTTCAAAATATTAATAATTTAAATAAGTAAATTAATTAATGTCATATATAATTAAAATTTATTACCATGAGATTAATTAAATAGTTCAGACATTTTAACCACATGTTTTTAAAGAATAATTAATGACATATTTTATTTTAAATAATATGGTTCTATCATTACAAGAAACAGTTTTTAGGGTTTAGAACAAGAGGATGTAGAGGTGACTAACCCAGAAAATAATGGTGCCAATGTGAAGACTGGACCTCAGGGGGCTACTGCTGCAAATTAAGAAATGAATATGGTGTTGTATAAAGATCATGAAATGGTTTAAAAGCCATAATGCTTAGCATTAATTGATGCTAATAATCAGTTTCAGCCGAACGAGTCAGCAAATTATCAAAATGTGGTTATCCCTGGAAACTGGGAGGTGATTTCTGAGACTGAGAAAGAAAATAATGGTGGATTGGTGAGGCCCTCATATAGTAACACTGTCAGGGGGGGTGAAGGTATTTGAGAACCATGAGGTGAGGATTCCCTCACCACGAATGAGTATGAGGAAATATTACTCCCTTTTTACAAAGCCGATTTCCACTAGGTCATCTATAACAAAGGGAGGTGGGGCAGGCCTAAATAAGGGTATGCAATCTCCTTATGAATTTATTTCTTTGTGACGGTTGGATTTTAGGAGGAATTATGCCAATGTTATGAAGCATAATGAAAGCTTGGAATGGGAATCGGCCACTGTGGAGGAAACATTCTATCATGTGTGTGGAGACGGGTATGGTTCTGATGGTTTCTTGTTGATGTTTCTGGGATTGTGTTCTGGTTTACTGAATTTTTCTTCTATTTCAAAAAATGGTCGGAGGTTATCCTCTAACTGGCTTTCTGGGTACATGGTTCTATCTTTATTGGATCAATTTTTATTTTTTTATTTAATGAATTATAAACATCTAAATTAGTCAATGATAGAGGACAATCAATTTTATTACATTAATATAATATGCAAGATTAATTAATTAATGTTCTTTGTGGAAAATATTAGAATATGGAAAATAGTATTAAAACATATTATCATTTGATTTCGAGATATTTTTATATACTTAATATAGGTTCATTGATATAAATAACCTATGCATAATAAAATTTTTACTTAAATATGAGAATTAAAATTTCTTTTTACTAAATAACTTTGTTTTGTGTTGAATGATTTTGTTATTGTTATAGGAGGCATAAATTCCATAATAACTTGGCATTATTTTCATTTAAATTTGGTTCCATAAATGTTTTTTATTTATTTGTAAGATTTAGGATATTAGAACCTGTATGTGTTTTTGATAACCAATTTTTTTGTGGAACATTTTATGAGATATGGGATGGAGGTCTGGACTGTGGTGATAGTCAATGTCAGTGATAATGTGATAGATTTTTACAATGAACAATGGTGTGTGAATGAAATCAAGATTGTTGGTTTTAATTTAATGAAACTCTTTCTTGTCCAAATATTTTAAATGATTATTATTTTTAATGGATATTTTTATTGATATTATAGGATTGTTTCTAATTTCCAAATTAATTTTCACTCTATTACTGACAAGTGAATCTTGGTTTTGATATCATAGGATGAAGTATTATTGTACCTAAATAATTATGAAATAACAAATAAATTAATTTTTGAATGTGGTTAGTTCATGGTGATTATAAATAATGACGAAACACATGAAAATATAAGGAATTGAAGTTGTGGTTTCAATTGAACGTAATTTAGAATATTAAAAATATTAATTTTAAAATTATTTCGATAAAATATTAATTAAGTAGTGGAAATAAATTAACTAATATTGAAAAATAATACTTTAGTTTTTCTTGAGATCAATACATTAGTGTTGGTGACCAGGTGTCCTATATTACAATATTAGTAGATGAGTCCAAGGATATACTATTTCTATTATTGTGGTTTTGTATCCCATATTCCATATTTTCTAATTTTTTATACTTTTTGACCCATGATAGAAGGGAAATAAAAACCAAATATTTTGAAAAGTGGTTTTTCTGACATCAAGGATAAAGAGGGAATAGATGGATTAATTCTCTCCCTTCCTCACATCCTCTTTGGATTTAGTTTATCTATCGGTTTATCTCTAGTTATAATGTATTACAGTATTTGATGAATTTCTGCAATGGTAGTGATGGATCACTGTTTTACTATAAGACTTTGTGCGGGCTATAAATACCGTAAGTATAACAGATAATTGTATCTGTTCATGGTGGCTATGACCTCCCAATGGTGTTCAAGAATAGTTCACAATGTCTTGAGGTATAATGCATTTATAAGGTATTTATTGTATTATTATAATACACATGGTCACTACTAAAGATAATCATGATGATTGTTGGGATGGAAATGATAAAAATTGGATATGATATAATTGAACACGATATAAGATGACTTATAGATGGGATAATAAAAGGATGTAATTATTTTGGGCTTGAGAGAGACATATTAGTATAGAGTTGGAAATGTGTTACCTTTATATATATATATTCATTTGATATATAATTACATAGTTTTATTTTTTACATGGTGAGTGAGCCATTGTGAAAATATTAAAATTTCTTTACTTGATCAGGCGAAGAGCTTGGTCAATTTGATTAGTCACTAGGATTTAGTAGGAATCTTTCACATTTTTCATGATTGGTTTCACAAAGCATCATATTGAGTATATTAGTTATTATAACATACCTATATTTTTTATTTTATGAAAATTTCAGAGATAGCTGGTGATCTAGTTATGTGTTACAAATGTGAGGAGTTGTTCCTGAGTGGTTAGAAATATATGTTCACTTATACGGATTTACATTTTGTTATTTTAATTCTTTCATTTTTTTGTGGTATGAAATGACATTCGGTATTGAGGTTTATTCTTTATTTATTGATAGTTTTTGTGGGTGGTTTCTTTTCTTAACTCTCATTAATTAAATTTATATTATTGATAATTTCTACCATGTGTTTAATCATAAAACCCTCTATGCTAGTTGTTATATCATGGTATGTTAGTGGTTAGATTCAATGTAATTTATGTTCCTTTCTTCCGTTATGGACTTGTAGAGGTATATTTGGATGGATATGGTCATTATATATTGTGTCATAATAGTAAGCTTGTGAGGATTTTTAATATTACTCTCTTTTATTTCATTTATGTTAATTTTGTATTGTTCCTTGATAATATAAGGTCTTTATTTTGAGGGAAACCATACCTTATTCTAATTTAAAGATTAAAATATTATATATTAATAATTATTTATATCCCTTTGATTATGTCTCATTTATTGTGTCTTCTTAGTTAGAAATTCGACTTGGATTCTTTAGTTGTTCTTTAAGATGGTCATTTATTTTTTTGATCCAACATACTAATGATGTTTTTAAATAGTTGGGTGTCACTCTATGAGCCTCAATTTTGTATCTTCTTTATTTTATTGGTCAGGTATCAGCTGTTAATTATATATGATTATGTGCATTGTGGGTTTTATGAATAAATTCCTTTTAAATTTTTTTTAACTTAATTTCATTATATAATATTTCATTGAAAATTAAAAAGTATCATTTGATGTTTTGAATCATGGAAACAATGAACATAATACGTGAAGTAAATGAAAATTATTTAATTCTATTAGAATAATACTTTAATCCCATATTAATTCACATCACAAAATAATATTTCATTTGGACATACAAAAATAAAAATGGTTGTAATAAAGCCTTATAAGAGATAAAAACGAAATATAATACACACTAACACAAATAATTCAGGTGGCATAACATAAATAATGATAATTAATATATAAATAGAACCATAAGATCCTGATCATAATTAAATGAGGAATAACATAAAGGAATTATCATAAGTAGATTATTAAAAACATGGAAATGTTATTAAAATAAAATAAATGATAAATTTATAAGAGAATCAAAAAATTTAATTGACAATGATTCATACAAAATAATACTATGGATATTCAATAAGGTATTAAAAACATGTTATCTATAGTGATTAATTACTTAATCAATAAGTTGTAGAATAATATGGGAACTCACTTTATATATCTAAATTCTTTTTTTTCATAGACTAATCAATCACAAGTATTATATAGAATTCAATGATAAAAATTACCACCATGTTTTTAGAGAGAATGAACATAACTTTGTCAAAAGGGTAAACACTATATTTCCTTGATGATTTAATAGTTCATCCATTACTTTTAACTAAAAACTCTATCACTTTTAGATTAAGGTTTAGTTTTACTTTCTCCACAAATTTAAATAAAATAACAGAATACATATAAAAATAATCAAGAAATGTACTTTATAACTTTGAGTGTACTATTTTTTGACGTGACACTACATATTTTAGAGCCACGACATCAACCATCATGATTAGAAAAGTGAAATCATGTTCCCATTGTTTTTGAGATTGTTGATGGTGGGCTCCATACACTATCATTTTAGATAGAAATTATTCAGTGAAGTATCCATACTCTCCACATTTGAATAATTTCATGATCATTTTTCCATGCCCTACCTTCCCTTTTTTATTTTTATATATATGTTGACATTTTGCATCACCATAATATTTTTCAGATATATGTTCATCCTTTTATCCCTTTTATCACTTTCTAATTCTTTTCATTGATGTTTTTAATGGTTTTACCATACTTGTCTTACATGTATAGGTGTTGTTTCATCCCTTCTCTTTAATAGTAAAAATTCATACTCATGATTAAATATATCATTCTTTTCTTTTCATTCAGTCCATGACAGTACTTGGCATATCTTAACTCATTATACACTATTAGATCACACCATAGTATTTAATCACAACCCACAATGTCTCATATTTCTAAATAATTATTTTGATATGGTCTTATCATTTTAATGAATAAGTTATTATTCCCATCAGAATCAATTAAACATATTTTATGGTATATCATAATCATTGTAATGTTTATCTCATAATTTCTCCGCATTAATTTCTCATTTTTATTTAACAAATTGAATTCCAAAACTATATTAGTTTGGAAAACATAAGGAAAATAAATATTGAAAAATATTGTTTTGATGTCATCTCCCATGGATTCAATATCATTATTTTCCTTTTTATTCTTGATTAAAGCCATCCATTGATGGAATTGTCTCTCTAAATGGTATACTTACAAACAAAAATTATCATACAATGAAAACTAGAGAAGAAAAAATATAGTTTATATAGAATTTATCCATTTTTATGTGATCAATGGATTTTATATTCTTTAAAATAATGTAGTCATTGATGCTTTAAATATTTAAAATATAGTTGTTCCTTACAGAAGAGACATTCTCCACGTGGCTATACTTATTATTAATAATTTGGTTTAACATCCCCATGATGTTTTCATCTCTAACAACCATATTATTTGTAAGTCTATTATTTCAATACAAATCAAATAATTTATATAAACAGATTCTAATATTTATAACAATTTTCATAAATAAGAAATTATAAATGAAAAAATTTCATATATTTTAAATCATTTGATAATAGTTCTAATGAGAATGTTTAATAGTAATGTTTCCTAATATCATGTTATGGGGATTTATTTTATCATTCATAATATTTTGTCAAAATATTATGACAAACCAATGAATATACCTTTGGAGTTTCAAACAAGGTGTACATTAAATTCATCTTACTCGTGCCAATGGTGAATAATTGGTTATTGAGAAACCATCCATTTTTTTGGTTATTATACCTAGGATCATTTATTATAGAACCGCATCCACTCGTAGAATCCTAAAATATTTTTCATTGATTAAATTAGACACACTCTATATTTTAACAAAACATAGTATATTTTTATAAATTAAAACTTATCCCCATGGTTTATAGAAATGTTTTATAGTCTTAATTTCCACAAATTACTAATCCATGTTCTGATTCCAACTATGAAGACCCACATTTTCTATGAAGGAATTTGAAATATATTACCTTATATAATATTTCATTGAAAAATAAAAATGGATATTTTTAGTTTCAGTGTCTTAGAAATTAGTAACATGATACTTGAAAAACATAATCATTATGTAAATATCTTAAAAACATCTTTAATTGTATCATAGTTCACTTAACTTCATAATATTTTATGCGGACAAACATCAATGTAATGGTTGAGATTAAATCACAATAATTGATAAAAAATTAAATATGAAATACATTTACATGAATAATTCTGAAGTAATATTTTTAGATCATGATCATAAAAACATTAGTTACAACATAAGATCATGATCATAACTACTTGTGGAATAATGAAAGATAATGATTATAAGTACATGAGAAATGGAATGGAAATGTTGCTAAAACATAAAAATGAAAAATTCATAATCATATCACAATTTTTCTTCATCAAGTATTAAAAAATATTATTAAATGTAAATTCTCTAGTGTATCATAAATATGTTATATCTAGATATTAATTCATTACGCAACACACTAGAGCACTATCAGGGTGCACCCTTAATATGTCTACATTCATGGGCGCCACCTTGATCTTATATCATAATTTTTTTCAGCACTATGAATCATTGATATATAATATGGCTTTAAAAAATATATTTACCAACTCAATGAATCATAGTTATATACATACTAATACCACTAAATGGTTATTGGGTTTGGAAATAAAAAAAATAAGGCATGCCGGATCGATGGATAATATTTTCTATATAACAGGTGTATATAAAAGTTTATTAAAGGGTTTAACAAGTGAGGAAAGTATCAAATAATTATTTGGATATTATTACATGTATATAAAAATATTGAAACATACCTATTAATAAATATTATGTCTTATAATAAAAGAAATTATTGAATTGAATAGAGGAGAGGGAGAACCCTTTTCCTTGACAATTTTCTTCATAAGTCATGGAATGTGATTCTTGGAGCCTTATGAAACACTTAAAAATAAAATAGAGAGATAACTTCAGAGGAAAATTGATCTTGATGTCTTGGGAGTAGAGAGGAATTTTAGAATCAGTAGTAGTTTTATAGAAAAATAGGTGTAAATAGATTATGCGTTTCCTAACATAGGCCTTCATCATCTAGTTAATAAAAAATAGAAAACCATTTTCCATATAATGGTTTTTACCCGTAGGATTTTTCAAGAGTGGTTATTTTTAATATTTTAGTAGTTTTTAACAAAAAAGTTTAAAATAATTTCATTGATTATGTGAATTTGTATCACAATCAAGTTGATTTTTTAAATATTAAAATAACATTAATGTATAGGAAGATTTATTTATAGGTTTTTAAAATTAATATTATCAGTTTGAAGTAAAATATATTTATGTAAGAAACTATCTTTTGTTGATATATTCATGAAAGTGTTTTCTATATCACCTTTTGTCATTATAATACCAACTATATATTTATACCACATTTTACTTTTTACCTAAAAATCCATTTGACATAGATGATTATGAAAAAATCACTATTAACTAATTTGAACGTGTTGATTTAAAAAAATACCCATTTCATCTAATATTTTTTAAATATGAAATTTTTTAAAAAGAAATAAATTAATATTTAATGAAAATTGATATTTTTATGAAATTATAGTTTTTCTAACCATTATAAAAAATATCAAAGACATTATATATTAGAACCCCGTAATTTAAAAATCAATTTAATATTTCAAGCAAGAAACATTGAGTTTCTATGAAACAACACGTTGTTATAACCAAGCCAATGAACATAATTTTTCCGCTTATGTGATTTAAATATTGAAAAACTAACACACATGGTTGTGATCATTGAGATATTTAGAGTATGAAAGGATCTAATTAAATTTTTTGTGAATTGTAACTCACCCTTATGATTAATAACATACCATTATGAATAGTAATGTACCCTTATGAATATTAATATACCTTCGTGATGAGTAACCTCAACCATGTAATTAAAACTAAAATTTAGGCACTATATAAATGTGGGTGAATATTTCAAAAATAAACAATTAATTATCAGTATTTTTGTGAGTAATAAATATTTAGTTACAATTTTAAAATAATAAATTATTAATATTAATAAAATTAATATTCCTAAAAATTATTCCTAAATTAATATTTGGTTTTTATTTTTTTTGTATAATTTAATGAGACATTATATAATTTTTTTAAGAATTATATAATCAATTTTAAATATAAAATCAATTTTAAATTTAAATTATGTATTTTTCAAGTAAAAAATGATTTTAATTAAAATATAAATTTCTCCTATTTAGAAACATATTTTGATATAATGGAACTCTTATTTTAATTATATCTATAAAAAATAGTTTGGGTGAATTTTTTGGTTTTTTAGAAATACTTGAATATTTGGGTAATAATGAAATTTGATAATTTATGAATTATGATAAATAAATAAATTTTGGAATCATTCTTGAGTCCTAGATGATTTAATTGGCCATTTTTTGAACTAAAAAGAAGTTATTACTTTTTTTTAATCATAATAATAAAGAAAATTTATATCCCTGATCGAAAATAATAAAATAATGATTAAAATAATTAAAAAACACACCTCTCATATACTATAAAAACATCCCCTCACTTTATAATATCTTCACTCTTATAGTACATTAAGCATCTCAATGCTTTTCCAAAATACTCTTCAATAGTGCCTCCACACGTCCATAAGGTCTTGGTCTTACCAAATGTCCAAAAACATCTTCCTTAAGGAGGTTCTCAAGGTTGGGTACTCTTGTGTTAAAATCCTCTTCCTTTTTTCTTTTAAATTTCTTGTAAGTTACTTTTTTTATGATTATCTCATCACCTATTATATATAAATTATAATTATAACTCCATTTTAATATATCTACTATTATTTTATCATGTTAATGTAACATCCTTCATCAATCTCTTTACTCTCTCGCCCTCAAATTTTAAAAATGAAATCATCATCTGAGATGTGCTGATTTACAACCTTCATGGATGATGAACCTTCATTCATCAATTTATCCTAAGAATATAGTCATGAAACAATTATTTATGGCTAAAACACTATAATATAACTATTATGACCAATTTAATATTATGTAACTAGTATATATATATATATTATTAATTCATATGACAAAACTAGTTTATAATAATCAAAATATCTTAGAAATGATCTTCATTAAGGATTCGTCAAATAACTCATCCTTATACCATATATCCAAATGAAATATAGGACCATTTAATCTCTGTAATTTATATTGGTGTCATATAAAATAATTTCTGTTGAATTATATCAATTCCACTAGAACTCCATTACTTATTAACAGGACAACCGATTATGAAAAACAAGAATACACACACTATGGAACGACATAATTCAATCTTATAACTTATCAACAAGGGATAAAATGAACATAAAAACTACAATGAATTAAATATATATATATAATGTTATTAATTAATTGATTTATTGATTTAATTTTATTATCTGTTACATTAAGGCTATGAGTGGAATACATTTGGACCTAAGTTACGAGTTCTCTCATCTCACTAAACTTTTTTAAGGTATTCCTTATTGGCCATTATTTATTTTGTATGGTGTATGAATAATTCCCATTGATGTATCATATCATGAACCTGGTCATTTTCATGTTATTAAATGTATGATTTTACGAATATTAATTTTGGGGCATATGAATCGATTGATTACAAAGTGGAAAGTGATTCCACCCAAACATTCATTTTTTCCATCAGGTTATTCTTTCACTATCCTTATCAAAATGTAATGCTTGTTTATTGTTCTGTACATATTATATATTGATTTTTTTTCCAAATTCATATATTCATATAATTTTATCACTCATTAATGGTTATTATATGTTTTAAAATAGTTCACATTATATTTCTTCATGATAAAAAAGCCTGATCTATGGGAATTTCATGATTTCATACCCATTTTCAAGTGCACTAAATATTATATTTTAAGGCCTATTTTTTTTAAAAAATAATGATAAAATATCTTGGTTCAATTATAGTTTTATAAAAACAAACATGACCTTCCACTTTATAATATCTTTATTATTTTCCTTAAACTGCAATTGAAAGTTTTCATTATAAAGCTTCTTTAAAAACACCATTTACATGATTTCACTTTACTGTCACTAAATTTATGCCGAAAATATAATTTCAACCTCCTTACCTTTTCTTTTTTGGGATATACATGTTTACAATATGATTTCTTGACAAAGAAAAATGATTTTCCAAAAGTACTTTTCTTTTTAAAGTTAAAAGTTGTTATCTCATCTCACTTTAACTTTTATGAGATATATGACATGTTCACCAATTATATATTTACGGTTGTGTATGTACTAACCATTGGTATATCATATCAAGATTATATATATTCACATGATATTAAAAGGTATAATGATTTTAATGTTTCAAGGTGGTATGGGACACTTAGGAATGTTTAAGGATTATTTCTCGAAGATTATTTCAATTGTCTCACTTAAAAGTACATTCATTTAAATAAATATCCAAAGTTTAATATTTTATTTCATTGATTTTTATCTCTTATTATATCATATAATTTTTTAAGGTATTATGATTAGATTTAATGAGGATGTGATGTATTGATATCATTCAACATATTACCCTGAATGTTTAGTGTTTATGTTTAATGGTTAGAGAAAGTTATATAAATTTCATATATTATTTTTAATATGAATGGATATGTTCATTAGGTTCATCCCCTTCATATGATTAATTAATTTAAATTATTATGTGATGGATGGGGTCCACCATAGCCCCTCGATGCATCAGTAGGTCTCATTAGAAAAACTATTTCGATATTTTACCCATTTATGTATGTTATTGGCATGAGGACTTGATAGAATGATTATGAAATCCAGAATTATACATTTAATCATTATGAAACATGTAATTTATATATTTCATGTTTTTATTCTACTATTTTAGTACTCATTGTTATGATTTATTATGGAATTATTTACTTAGTTCTTATTCCTTCTATGTTATCCTCATGTTTGATTTTTTAAATGCATGTGTTTTCTTATTATTCTCCATGACCAATATTTATGTCTTCGATATATTATTCAATATTTATTACCCTTATATAGAATATGATCACACCCCTTTATTATGTGTTATTTTTTCCTAGGATGTGAGGATATATAATATGAATGAATTTTAGAGAAAATCTCAGAGTTATGGATGTTTCTAGTGCAATTTATATAATGTGTCTCATTTCATATAGTAATGGTGAACATTTGTATTTATCTAGTATTCAAATACTATTAATCTACTCATTCTTTTAGGATTTTATTACTTGTAATAAATTTAGTGTAATTAAATAATGCTCAGACTCTAGGGAACTATGGTCGGAGCGTTATAGTTTGTATTAGAATAAATTTAGTTGAGTCCTTGTATCTTTGAATTAGAATATGTTGACCAGTTAACAGAACCCAAAGATAGACTTTGAGGATAATCATAAAATAACATCCTATAATATTAGTAATGAAAATATTATGTGGATCTTCCTAGAAAATAGATCCCTTTTTGGATTCTACAAGTGGATGTCGTTATGGCCCAAATGTACTTAGGCGTAACAACTCCAACAAGGTGTTTTGGGCCTGACTCTTGGTAACATGGTACACAAAAATGTGACATACTAAGCACCTAGTTTGACACTTCCGAGGGATATTCTTAGGAAAATTCATATTTAGTTTACACACCATTATGAAGGATTTATTCCCCCAAAGAAACCAAAGTATAATGTTCAAGGATTTATGATGTCTACATTTATGTTATATTCTATATCATATTTAATGTTATAGAAAGTTTCTAATTTTATGAGATAATATATTATATGTAATTTATTATAAATGGAACCTATAATAAGGAATAATAACTTCTCTAATGTACATGATGTAGTGATTAGGAAGGATCATATCTTTTATGGTATTATGCCATAATTTCGATGGAATATTGTATCCCAAGTATCTTATAAATCCGAGTAAATAGTATCATGTTTTAACAATATGTTTAAAAAATTATCTATATCCAATGTCTTTTAATGGTATTAAGAGAAGAGGAGGATGGTCGATAAAAGGGTGGATAATGGGATGAAAGGAAATAAGGGTTTTTCACATGTTATAATTGTGGACATAATGAACTTGGTAAAGGAATGAAGGGAATGGGTGTTTATTATATCTGTTGGGAAAATGGACACCAAGACCATGTTTTCAAGGGTAAAAAAGATTCCAATATACAATGATTAGGCTGTAAAGTGATGGGACACTATGAAATCAATGGCCAATGAATCAAAGTAATATACCCCAAAGGATGTTATTGTGTAATGATAAAATTATGATACTATTGCCAATGAAGTGGAATGACTTACATGCCTATTAAAGAATCATGTAATTTGAAAAATAATTATTCAATGTACTGGTTATAAAAATAATGGAATATTTTAGGATTCTAATACAGTAATTTTCATTTAGGATTTGGGTCCACATGTTGAATAGTAAAACAAAAACATAGTCAGTAGATAGTTAATTATTTGGAAAACGCCTGATTTGGGGATAAAAAACCCTAAATATATTCCTTGTGTAGAGATAATGATGAAAAAATGATTGATTTTTATAAGTTCTGACTATCTTGTAACTGATTAATTAATCGTCAACAAGTGTTCTATTATATAAATGAAGGGAGTTATTAGATGATGCCCATATTTTGAATTTCTCTATACACCATAGTAACACTAATATTTGTAGTGTTTTTAATGAACATTTCTAGTCGGACAACAAGAAATGAGAAATTTAAAAAAAATGTATTCTCATGTTTAGTATTTTAGAAGCTGAAAGCTAAATGACAACATCCTATAGGAGTCGTAAAACCAATACTAATTCCTACATTTAAATGGGATGAAATAACAATGGATTTTTTCACTAGATTTCCAGAAACTCAATGGATTAATGATGCAATATGGTTGATTGTTGATCCACTTCCCCAATATACTCATTTCCTTTCTATAAGGGATGATTTTCCACTAGATTACCTTGTTCGTTTATATATTAATGAATTTATAATAATTCATGGGGATCCTCACTCAGTCGTGTGAGAACATAATCCATGATTTACATCAATATTCTGTAAAAGTATTCAAAAATAACTGGATTTGGTGCTTCGACTGAGTACTTCTTATCACCATAAAACTGATGGGAAATCAGAAATGAAGATCCAAAAATAAGAAGACATGTTGATATCATGTTCATTTGGCTTTTAGGGTTTGTGTGATTAGTATTTACCTTTGGAAAAGTTTTCCTACTATAATATTATCCATTATAGTATTCAAAATGCACCAAATGAAGCATTGTACAGAAATATATGTTGTACACCAACATGTTGTGATGAAGATAGTGAAAGAAATCTAGTGGGAATAGATCTTGTTGATGAAACAACATAAAAATTAAAGACTATTAGAATACATATCAAAATAGAACAAAGTAGGAAAATATCTATGGTGATAATTGATGGAAGGATTTGGAATTTCAAGAGGTAAATCATGTTTTCTTGAATGCATCTCCATGTAAGAGGGTTATATGATTTGGGAATAAAGGGAAACTAAGCCCCATGTAAACTAAATCTTTACAAATTCAAGAAAAAATTGGAGATGTGGCTTATAATTGGGAAATGCCTCCTATCCTCTCTAATGTATAAAATGTGTTCCCTGTCTCATTGTTGAGAAATTACATTCCAGACCCAACTATTGTCCTCACCTCTAATGGTATAGAATTGGAATATGACTAATATTACTCTGAGTATCCTATCCAGATTATATACAATAAAGAACATGTGTTTAGAAATTGGATGGCTAAACTAGTAAAGGTACTTTGAAAAAATCATAAAATTGAAGACACAACATTGGAACCTCAGGATATCACGATGCAAAACTGCCCTAATCATTTTAGAATGTATAATTCTGGTAATTTTGAGGACGTAATTTTTTATAGCTTTAATAATGTAACACCCCAAAACATTGAAAATATATTTAATATTGAATGCATGAAACACTATGTCTATAAGAAAAATCACTTTTTTATAACCTATGGAATGAACAAAATCTTGCAACTTTTGGGATTTTAATTTAAAAAAATTGACATACACGATTGCGATTAGTAATATACTTTGATTCTGATAGGATCAACATACATTTTTTGGTCAATAATTACTTACCATTATGAATAGTAATATACCCTTATGAATAGTAATGTTCCCCTATTAATAGTAACCTCACCCATGAAAGTATAAATAAAATTTAGGCACCAAATAAATGAGACAAAATATTTAAAAAATTAATAATTATGTGTCAGTAGTTTTACGAGTAACAAATATTTAATTACAATTATAAATTAATAAATTCATCAAATTAGTTTTCATAAAATATATTCAAAAAATATATTTTTTTCAAATGATTTTAGTGGAATTTTATGAGACCTTAGTTAATATTTGAATGTATTAAAAATCCGATTTAAATTTAAAATTTTTATTCTTTATGTAAATCATGATTTTATTTAGAAATTAAATTTCACTAATTTTTAAAATTATTATGATAAAATGGATTTAATATTTAAGTTATATATATTAAAAATGGTTGTGGTGAATTTATTAGATTTTTTCTAAAATACATCAAATTTTGGTGAATAGTAAAATATAATAATTTACAAAATAGGCTAAATAAATGAATTTCTACATAGTGATTTAGTCATGGATGATGTAAATAGACATTATTTATTAATACCATGATGGCATTACTATTTGTTATCCACAATAATCAATACTTTTTATATATTTGATCAAAAATAATAAAACAATGTTGAAAATAATGGGAAAACCCTCCTATCCTCCGTTATAAAAACCACTCATCCTCCAACTTCTCATCACTCCTATACACATTAAATATTATCAATGTTCAACCCAAATACTCATCCTAGTCCCTCCCCAAATCAATGAGATATTGTACTTTCCAAAAGACCAAAACCCATTCCATTAAAGAGGTTCTCAAGGAGGAGTACTCAAGAGGTAAAATCCTCTTCCTTTTCCTTGTAAATTCATTTATGTTCAATGTTTTATTATTATATCATCACCATATCAATCCAAATTAAATTGATAACTCTAGTATAATCGATATACTTTAGTAATAACATTATAATTAAAAATCCATCAACAATATCCTTTCTCTATCTCGTTTATTTTAAAAATGAAATCATCGTCCGGGAGGTGATGATTTACAACCTCCATGGATGACCAACCTTCATTCTTCAATTAATCCTTAAAATCTATTCATGAATCCATTTTTATGTTTTAACTGAAACATAATATATAAATTTATACCAACTTAATATTTGGTAACATATTTATATATATAATATTAATACATAAGAAAAAACTAGTTTGTAATAATTGAAATATCGACAAAATTATCTTTATTAATGTTTCATTTATTAAATCATCCTCAAACCATATAACCAAATAAATTATATGAAAATTAAATATATTTAATGTAAATTTATATCATATTTAATCTATTTAGGTTAATTACATCCACTCCACATGAAATCCATTACTTATTTATAAGAGAACCAATTATGAAAACAATGAAAACAAACACTCCAAAATGACAAAATTCAATATTAGAACTTATCGATAAGGATATAAATGAAATTAAAAAAATAATTAATCCAAAATATTTAGTTAAGGTTATAAATTAGAAAATTTATGGTTTCAATTTTATTATCCATCACATTATGTTCAAGTGAAGAATACATTCGAACAAAAGGTAAGGGTTTCCTCATCTACCAATCATTTTTTGAGATATTCCTTATTCACCACTATTTATATTGTATGTTGTATGTCTACTGAAAATTGAAGTATCATATCATGAATCTTTTTATATTCATGGTATTAAATTTATCATTCAATGATTCTTAATTTTTTGTCATAATTTTTTTACAATGTGGTAAGGGAATCCACCCGACCATCATTTTTCCATCGTGTTATTACTTCACTATCCTTAACAAAGTGTAATGAATATATCTTTTTGATTAAAACTTATCTATTCTATTTTTCTATTTGAAAATTATTTATTAATATCATTTCATATTTCATTTATGGTGAATATTTTTTTTAAATTATACCTCCTCATAATTCTTCCTGATAAACACGGCCAATTCAAGGGAACATCTCAAATTATTACCCATTTATCAGGTGCACGATTTATTATATATTAAGCCATAATTTTTTTAAAATAAAAAATTTTATCATGAAAAACTATTTTGGTTCATTTCTGGTTTTAGGTAAAAAAACATGCCATTCCTCTTTAAAATCCCTTTATTATTTTCCTTAAACCACAAAATTTGTTTATTTCTAAAGGTTATTTACAAAATAGTTTTACATGATTTCACTTCAATGGGATAACATTTATGCCCCAAATAACATTTAAATGTCCACACCTCTTATTTTCTGGGATATAAATTTTTACAATCTGATTTCAGGACAAATACAAATGATTTTTCAAAAGAACTCTTCTTTATAAAGTGAAAAGTATTTTTCTCATCTCGCATTAAATTTTATGAGATATATGACTTGTTCACCACTTATTCATCCCTTGTGGTGTATGCACTGAACTTTTTTATATAATATTAATAGTATAATTTTTTATATCAAATTACAAGGGATTATAATTTTAATATTTCAAGGTGGTATGAGACACTTTGGAATGGTTAAGGATTATTTACTCAATTAATTTTCAATGGTTTCGTTTAAATGTATCTACATATATGTCAACAACCATTGTTGAATTTTTCAATTCATTGAGTTTTATCTCTTATGATATCATCTAAAATATGTTGTAGTTTTATTTAAGATTAGTTTGATTGTGGATGTTCTATCTTGCTACCATTCACCATATTTCTCTGAATTGTTATTGTTTATGTTTAAGGATTAGAGAATGTTATATAAATTTAATATGTTAGTTTCAATATATATGTATGTGTTTATTATGTCCACCCATTTTATATTTGGAATGAATATGACTTAGTATGTGATGGGTGGGGCCTTCTATACCCCCTCAATGCATCAGTAGGTCTCCTGAGACAAACCAGTTTGTGTTTTTAATCATTTATGTATGGTATTGGCATGATGCATGGGTATAATGATTATGGAGTACATAATTATTAATTAACTCATTATTAAACTATTAATTGATAGTCTGTGTGGTTATTATAATAGTATAATACTCATGGTTATGTTCAATTAAGGCATTACTTACTCATCTATTATTCAGGCCATGTTACACTCAAATTTATTTTTTAAAGGGATGTCTTTTTTGTTATTTTCCATCCCTAATGTTTATTATAATGATATATTCCATTTTATTGATTCTTTTACTAAGAAAATGAGATCACCCATTTCTCATGTTTTCTTTTTTCCCGGGTTATAAGGAATTCTATTCTGAATGAATTGGATGTATAATATAAGAGTTTGGGATGTTTCCATTCCAATTTATATAATGAATTTCATTTCATGTTGTATTGTTTAAATTATGTGTGTATCTAGTTTTCCAAAAGTACTAAACTACTGTTCCTTTAGAACTATTCCATGTAATAATGATAATATATTTGAAATAATTCACCAACATCAGTCAACTAGGGTCGAGGCATTACATATATTATAAAATTTTATATTTTAATAAAATTTTTTTATAAGAATATTTCCTGAAAATAGACTTTATTAAATGTACTTGAATTATTCATAGTAGTTTATTATATATTATATTATATGTTTTTTTAAAAAATTATGTTTTCTTTATATCCAAAAATATATTCAATTAGTCTTCTTATATTCATGAATATTTTATTAAATAAAATAATATAGATATGGGATTAGAGAAACAATCATTTAATTTCTAAAAAGAAAATTACACCTGTTAATAGTATGATCTTGATACATTACCCCATATTACACAGAAATATTATAAGTCCCTATCCTTAAACTTTACATAATCTTGAGTTAAGTCAGCAATTCACATTGAGGATATTTTAAGGTTTGTATATTTAGAGAATTAGGCTAGAACTATTACATAAAAAAATATAGAAATATAATGTGGACACTTCCAACAATATCTATTTCTTACATAACATGAAAACATTGAAAGGGAATGATGATTTTATTTTATGTTTACTCATCATAATATTTTATTGATTCTATCCTTGACTTGAATCTATCGTAAAATCTATGAAAACATTTAAAAACAAGGGATGAGCACAATAAGCTCATTAAGGGATATAAAAATAAAAAAAACCAAAAATCTAGGTAAAACATGTTAACCCATTCAATTTTCATTGAGTGGACGAATCATGACATTTTTTTATGAATAGCACTCATACAATTTTCTCAATGAAAAATAGTAAAACCAATTGAAATCAATTAAAACTCATATTTGTGACTTAAAGAATTTTATACATAAAACTATTTATAAAATATTCGAATTGGAATAACCATATGGTTTAATTCCAATTTTGAGATCTATAATGGGGATCCTTCTTTGTATAAGCTATATCAGGCTCACCCGTAAGCTGTAATGGGACTCAACACTTAGTCTAAGCTATGTCAGACTCACCTGTGAGCTATAATGGGGATCAACCATTCGTAAAAGCTATATCAGGATCACTCATGTGCTATAATGGGTCTCAACCCATTGTATATGCTATATCTGTCTCACCAGTATCATATATTTCTCATGTACCATTTCAGGAATAAAACACGTTCATCATATAATCTCATTTTTAAAAGCTTCTTCTAATCCCTTATGAAAAAAATTTATTCCTAAAAACCATTTTCCTTTAAGAACCCATTTTCAATACCAATATAAAAAAATAAATGATAAAAGTATTTTTTTAATATTAATATACATTAACTCTTATAGAGGTATCCACATATCAAATAATAGTTACGGTGGTAGAGAAGTCGTTCTAGCCGTATACATTAAAAATCATTCATTTCATAATTTTGTAAAGAAACTAAAAAAGGTTATATAAAAAGATGCCATTTTAGAACCTCGATTGAAATTAAAGGATGAAATAAAATTGACTATATATTTCTTTTATACCCATTTAAATAAATATGTAATTGAAAATAAGGATGAAAAAGATCTGATAATGAAATATATAAATGCTCAAGGTGTCCCATACCACTTTGAACATTTAAATATCAATCTCCTTGATTTAATAAAGAACATCAGTATAGATCAAATATGGTTATGAAATGACATAGTGTCTGTATGTACACCTTACAAAATAATAATGGTGTATATTATCATGAAATTCCTCAATGAAAGGATATTGAGACGAAGACCCTGACCTTGAGTCTAAATTGTCTCGTTCATTCTTAAATTTCCTAAAAAATATACTTATATTGATATATAATTTATTTATAAACATTTTAAATCTTATTATTCATTTTATACCACTTATTACCATGTTATAGAATGTAGTAAAATATTTTTGTTCAAATCGGACGTTCTGTCGTTGTTCGGTATTTGAGTAAAAAATTCATTTACTTGGATGAACATTATCCCTGTGGTCATAATTATGTTATCGACAAAATATTAATCCGGATTTAAATATCATATATATCCATTATATATGAATTTATATTATTACATATCACTTGGAGATAAGAAATGAATTTCAAAATTCATTGAGATGGTGGGTTTTATGAATGCATGAACGCTACATTCATTTCTTTGTTATATTAAAGGAATAAAAATAAATGATATATATGTATATTATGATTCCATTATAATATAAATTTTTTATATGTTACAAAATCTTATTAACAGTATCCTTTATATATTCCATATGTGGCATGAACGGGTCATATCACTTAGAGGGGGTAGTAGTCCACACTTCCTCAAATGAAATGATTATATTTACACATTACAGAAAGAATAAAGTTATGTTGTAAAAAAAATAAAAGAATCATAGAGACAAAATAAATATAACATATATATCAAATATAGATACAGTCCCATCATAATTGAAACCATAATGGTTGTAAGCTAATATTGAACAATCATCATTTCACGAGCCATTAGTTCACCGTACACAAAAACAATATGTTTTATATCTATAAGATGGAGGTGTGTGTAAGATAAGGTATAAAACACTGGGTAAAAACATCCAATTTTATTGGGGATACTATTTTTAATTTTAAATAATCTAATATTTATAGGTTTGGGGGTTGGATGAGGAAAATAAATTAAAGGATCTTGAGAGAAGACGTTACCTCAAAATCAAGTAACTTTTTTGATTTGAGCGAATAAGATTCCTTGATTTGCATTATGCTCAATGTAAGTATTATAGGATGAACTGAAGGATTTTGGGAGATTATTTAAGCAGAATTTAGAGCATTCAATGGGCTTGATAGGTGTGAGTATGAGGGTAGAGGTGGTGGCCTTTTATAACAGGGAGGAGGAGAGATTTTGGAAAGTCTGGAAAAATTATTTTATTATAAATTTATTTTATAATTATAATAGTTTCAAAGTGATAAATTTATAGGATAAGATTCTTATGGGTCAGAATTCACTAAAACAATAGGTTTTATAAATGTTTAGGTCACAAATTTAACTTATCATTTACATATAACCCTTTGTTAAACAATTTAACTCTAACCATGTCTTCCTCTATTCTCATATAATATAGTTACTAAATTTACTATAAACATCCAAGAGATCCGAAAGTGGATATTTAATACACTTTTTATAATTAAATTAGTCATTTTGAAAAATATTTTTTTTAGGAATATTATATCATTTAATAAAATATTATTTATTTTATAAACTCATTTATGTCAATTTTAAAACTATTTAGAAATTGATTTTTTTAAAGTCACAAAAATATGAATTCTTCAAAACAAATGCATTAAAAAAACCCCTGCATGTTAATAGAATCCAAAAAAATCATGGATGGAATTAAAATGTCCAAATTATATTTATTTTCATATTTAAAATATCATTTATATGAATATTTTATTATCAAGGGTGTCACTCTATTATCATTGTGTCATAAATATATTTATTTATTTAATGTCTAAATTTTTATAATAAAATAACACTTTGAATAAATATTTTTAGATTTATAATGAATATTTATAGTTATATATATCATTTATATAACAATATATTGATTTTTATTTAGTAGAAGATACATGTTTTTGTTATATTTCCATTTTCTTAAAATTAGATATTTGAAAATGTCATTTTCACACACAAGATGATCCCAAATGCCAAAAGTTTGACCTAAGGATGCCATAGTCAGAAATATCACATCAAATAGGATTAGGAAAAATTTTAGGGTAGTTTTATATTATTATAATATTGTATCATTACCCATATTTACCTGATTTACCCTTTTACAATGGGAAATAAAAAAATAATTACTAAAGTTACTATTCATAATGTCCAAAAATAAAAAGTACCTATTTAAAGAATTTGGAACTTATGATTCCAAATATGGAATCTAATTTTCCAAATTAAAAACATATAATTGGCTGAAATTAATTTAAAATAAATTTCAATTGTCCAAACCAGAAAACAATTATTTAAAGAATAAAAACAATTAAGAGATTGAAAAATGTTTATGTCTAATTTAAATTTGAAATTACATCCAACAACCATAATTGTATTAAATTATTTTTGTCAATTACGCATTAAAAATAATTAAAAGGAAAATCTAACTATATAAATAATTCGGATGAAAAGGCAGTTTCATTATTCATAATAATATGGATTTTAACAGAAAAATACCAAAATATTAACCTAATTAAATTTTATGTCCTTATTCTAAATAAGATGCTTATTTTATCAAATAGAATATATAAAAGGGAAAAATGAATTTTTAAAAATGGTACCCCATCAAAAGGCGGTAAAACGGCCTTTTAAAAATATTATAGTATTTTATGCATATAATTGGATTAATTCTCATTTTACACCTCTAATCTTAATTGGATAAATGTAAAAACATTTAAAAAATATGTAAATTAATAATATAGTTAATTCTGTTTATTTTTTCTAATAAAATGGCTAGCCATTATCTACCATTTAATATAATAATATGATTGTTGTGTTATTTTTGTTTATAACTCAATGTTGTGTGGAATGTTCGATTTTCTAAGAAACTTGTTGTTGTGTGTCTGGTATGATATCATACATAGTGTCTCCATTAAACTAAAAATAATATTAAAATAAAAAATTGTCATATATAAGAAAATGTATTATTATATATATACCTGGAATGTTACATCATTCCCCTTGTTGAATATTGAATCCTCGCAATTTTAAAATTGAACTCAAAAACATCACTGAAAATCCCACATCATAAATAGAGTCATTAAAAATATATCATTAAAATAATTAATGACATTCTCAAAGGACACTCAATATAACCCATTCTACAGTTCAATTTAGGAATCCATGGATATAGAATACAAAATAACCATCATGTTCTAAAGGAGAATGATCTAAACCATGATCTGGAGAATGTTAACAATTAGAAAACCATAAACAAGTGATGGGTTAAACAGTCTCTAATTTCTAGGTTGGAAAAGTAAATTTATAATGTTTTTGTTTGATAGTTCTTTTCATAATGTTGGAAAATTTATTTATGAGCGTGACTAAGAACATAAATAAAAATACATTCTTTTCAAGTAGTGATTCATAAATTAATAATTTTCTTCCACAACCCCATATTTTTCTCCAAATAACGAGTCTTTAAGAAGGGTTGGTCACACCTGAAGAACTAGAATCAACTTATAGAGAATCTCATAATCCAAAAAAATTGAGAAATATATTTTCTTTTTCATTATACATTAACAAAAACCAAAATAGTTAGTAAAATATTAGATAATCCCTCAAAAATGATAATCCTTTATATGGAAAAGGACTAATTTTTATCTCCAATATTCAAAAAAATACCAATGATCAACAAAGATCATTCAAAAATCTATTTTCCTCAAAATACGTCATAATAATCCATAATGAAATTGGAACCCAATATTAAGAAGGATTTTATCACATAGTCGTCCACGATAAATCCTAAAATTTATCTCCAAATAACATCAACTACTCTGAAAGTCTCATAAATAAATGTAATTAACCTAAATACATGTTCTCCATGATTGGTTAATAATTTCCATAAATAATCAAAATATCCATATGTCCACAATAAAAACATATATTTTTCCATAATATAATTCAACCATTACTCCTAAAATGAAATCACATATTATTATATTATCATTAGGCTTATAGGGTTCCCAAAATAGTGAACATCTTCCAAAATAACATTCATCACGTAATCTACAAATCATTTTACTATAATAAGGATAACAATTTGATAAAACATAAGTTCCCAAAACAAACCTATTTTTGATCCCTAAATTCTTTTAACTAAAAATAAAAAGTAATAATAACAAGGTAATTATCATAGTCCAGTGGTAGGTGATAAATCGTATTCCCACTTCAATTGTGGGTTCGATTCTTGCAGCTTTTTTAGACTTGACAGGTTGCTACACAGTCCGTCTATTGTCCTTTTTTAAAAGATATACAATTTTATAACATTCCAAAAAATGAGATAAAATTAAAAAAAATACCATAATAAATTTTAACCTCAAAGTTTATCTCTTATTTCTCATTTTTCAACCCAAAAATTAATAGCTCATAATTTCTTCAAAGTTGAACATCTCCAAAAATCACATTAGTCACCTCAAACTTTTAGCTCATAAATCCTCAAAAGGGGTTTCTAATACCTTGAACTTATAATCTAACTTAAAATTATAAATCCATGATGATATCTATGACCCTTATGAAAACATCATAATCTCTAATTTCTTCTATATCATCCTCTGATACAAACTACAAGGCCCTATCCTTAAACCTTAAATAATCATGAGTTAAGTCAAGAATTCATGTTGAAGATCTTTTCATGATTTTAGATTTAGAGAATTATGACACTATAATTACATATATTAAACATAAAAATTCTATGTGGACACTTCCAAAAATATCGGTTTCTTACAAAACCTTAAACCACTTAAAAAGAAATATGGTTAATTTTCATGTTTAATCATCATAATTTTTCCTTGATTCCATCCATGACACTGTTATCCATTAAATATTGTGAAAAAATTTAAATACATCAGACGAGGAAAAAAATATCATTATGGTACATAAAAATAAAGAAAATCAACATTCTAGTTTAAATTTGATAACCCATTCAATGTAAATTGAGAAGATTAAACAAAACATTTTCATATGAATAACACCCATACTTTTCGGCTCAATGAAAAACACTAAAACCAATAGAAAGAAAATAAAACTATTTTATGTGAATTTTAGAATAATATACAAATAACTCTTATAAAAATCATTCAATTTGAATATTTTTATGGTTGAAATCCAAAATGGAGATCTATAAATGTGACCACCCATCTTATAAGATATATCGGGCACACTCGTGAGCAATATAGGGTCTCAACCCTTCGTAAAAGCTATATAGATCTCAAATTTAAGATACAATGGGGCACAACCCATCATATAAGCTATAATGGGCTCACCCATTTCACATAATTCTCATGTATAATATCATGAAAAAAAAACACATTCAACACAAAACCCATTTTTGAAAGCTTCTTCTAATCTCATATGAAAAAAACATTCCCCTATAAAAACTATATTCTTTTAATAACCCATAATGACTACCAATATTCTCAAAAAATGGAATAAAGTATTTATTTTCATTTAAAAAGGAATTAAGTCTTATAGAAAAAGAAAAATATCAAATAAATATTATGGCATTGGAGAAATTATTATCGTTGTATACGTTAAAGAAACATCCATTTTATCATTTCTGCAAAGAAAGTAAAAAATATTTTTATAAAAATATTACTTTCTAGAAACATGAATTAAATTAAATATTGACATAAAATTCCAGGAATATTAATTTCCTAGCCATATAAATTAATATGTAACTTAATATCAGCAAGAAAATGTTCGAATAATTAAATCATTAAATGTTCAAGGCGTCCCATACAACATTGAAAATTTTAATATTAATCACCATGATTTAATAAATAACAATAGTATAGAGAAAATATTATTACAAAATTTCATAGTGTTTTTATATACACCTTATAAAAGAATAACGGTACATATTATCCAGAAAGGCCACAATGAATAGAGATTGAGACAAATTTCTTTACCTTGAGTCCATATTGTCTCATTCGTTAATTAATTTCTTGAATATTAAACGTAGAATAATTTATACATGATTTAGAAATTTTTTACCATTAATTATTTATTATATATCAATTAATACCATGTTATATCAATTATAAAATTATTTAAGTTTATATCGGATGTTTTATCAATGTTTGAAATTTGAGTAATTAATGAACATGTTTTGATGAAAATTATGTATGTGGTTATAAGTCTATTATCTATAGAATATTCTTAATTAATTATGTATCATATTTATATAGTATATATGAATTTATAACATTTCATAACATTTTTATATATGATATGAAATGCACCATTCATGGAGACAGTTAGACATACGTACGCATGAATGATACTTTCATTTCATTTTTATATTAATTAATTAAATAATAAAATATACATAATTTTATAATAATTATAGTATAATATATATTCTATATATGTTAAATAAGTTCATTAACACTATACTTTATACATTCCATGTATGGAATGAACTAGTCATATCAATTTGAGGGGGAGGTAGTCCACACTTTCTCAAATTAAATTATCGTATTTAAAACACCACGGAAAGAAAAAATGAATGTGGTAAATAAAATTAAATAATCCTATAGGAAATATAAATATAATATATATAATATATAAATATAATTCTATCACAATGGCCATTTGGATCGGTGGTAGGAGAAAATTGAACAATCATCATTTTGTGAGGTAGTAGTTTGTCATACACAGGAATAATATATTAAATATCCATTAGATGAAGGTGTGTGTATGAGTTGGTAGAACCCATGTCATAAAAAATCATATAGTATTTATTATACAAATGTTGTTATAAAATAATTTAATAACCATATGGTTGGTATTTGGATGAGGAAATTATATTAAAGGAGCTTGAGAGAATATGTTACCTCTAAATCGGGTAACTCTTTTTGATTTGAGCCAAAATGCTTCCTTAATTTTCCTTATTATCAATGTAAGGATTATGGGAGTAAGTTAGGGATTTATTGAGATTATTTTATTTGAATTTGAAAGAGATAAGAGGCTTGATAGTTGTGATTATGTGGGTAGATGTGGTGTCCTTTTATAAGAGGGATGATATTCACTTTTGAAATGTCTTGTAATATTATTTTAGTATAATTTTATTTTTGAATTATAATAGCTAAAGAGTGATAAATTTTCAGGATAAGATGTATATGGGCATTAAACCTCTCAACCAATATGGTTTAGACATGTTTTGTTCACAAAATTAACATTATCATTTATATTAACCCTTAGATAAAAACATTAACCCTTACTGTGTCTTCTTGTATTTTCGAAATATATAGAAACTATAGTCACTATAAAATTACAAGAGAACTAAAAGTGTATAATTATTTAATTTTATAACATTACATATGTCATTTGGCCAAATATTATATTTTTATGTCTATGATATCATTTAATCAAGTTTTATTTTTCTCAAAATCTCATTTTTGTCAATTTTAGCACTATTTAGAAATCGATTTTTGTTAAAGTCAAAACAACTTGATTAATTCAAACCAAAGTCATTAAATCATATCTCACATTTCAATTGCATCTATTTTTTTATGGTATAAAAATGCTAAAATTATATTAAATTTATTTTTATTATATCATTTATTTGAATATTTAATTAATATGGTAATCGTTGCATCATCATTGTGTAGTAATTATATTCATTTATTTAATTTTAAAAAATATTAAATAAAATACCAAGATATAGTAACTGTCATTATCTTTATAATTAATATTTATATTCATAGTGATCAGTTGTAAAACCATTTATTAAAATTGATTTAGTAAAAGATACATGTTTATGTTATATTTCCTTTTTCATTAAATTAAAAACTATAAAAACTAATTTTCAGACCCAGGTGTCTCCCAAATGCCAAAAGATTAGCCTAAGGATTCTCGTGGTTAGAAATATCTAATCTAGTAGGATTCAAACACGTTTTAAGGTAGTTTTATATTATTATAATGTTATATTTTACCTTTATTTATCTGATTTACCATTTAACCATGGTAAATAATTTTTTTTACCGAAGTTACTATTCACAATTTCCAAAAATAAAAGGTAAATATTTTTAAAAAATATCAATAGAATGACAAATATTTTTGTCCAATTAAAATGGGAAATTACCTTCAATGAACATTATTGTATTAAATGATAATAAAGTAATCAAATTACACTTCAAATCTAATTAAAATAAAAATCCAACTATATAAATTATATGTAAAGGATGTTTTGAATTAAAATGAAGTATTTTTTTACTATTTATAAAATTATCGATTTTATCAAAAAAATACCAAAATTTCAACTGATGTAGATTTTTTATGTCCACCATCTAAATAAGAAGTTTATTTAATCATATAGAACATATATAAGAGAAAAAAATATTTTTAAAATATTTTATTTTTTAAATAGGGATAAAAAGAAATTTTAAAAATATTAGAGTATTTTATGCCCAAAATTGGAATCATTCTTATTTTAAGCCTCTAAAATTCACTGAAAAAATGTAAATACAAATAAAAAATTGTAAAATCAAAATATAGATAATATTTTTCATTCCCACCAATACTATATCTTGTATTTAACTACCATTTAAAATAACGATAATATTATTATATTCTTTTTCATTATAACTCAGTGTTCTCTGCAACATAAGATTTCAGAGAAACCTCTTGTTTTTTGTTTGGTACGCCATCATAAATAGTATCCCATTTAAACAAAAATTTATATTTAATTCTAAAATATTAATAGATATAAAAATTTATTATTATATATGTACCTGGTATGTTACACATATTCCCTAATGGTAAGGTGTGTGACGGTGATACTTTTATTGGGTGGAATAACAAAAATGGATTAGAAGTGATCTGTCATAACATGAAATTATTCTATAGTTATTAAATAGGTTCCTTATATTAATAACCTCTTCATGATATTAGTCATGGGAGAGTCGTTGTTTTGCTACATATTTTACATCTTTTGATAAATAAGCTTCAAAAGGTATTATTTTATTGGTGTTCTCCATCAAATATCCCTTAAGAATCAAGTATCACTCGTCATTAACCATTATATAAACTATTAACCATAGTAATAATATTTATGAAAATATTGACCAATAGTTAGGTAACTACCTGATCCTAATGGTCATGTTTCCCATTTCTCACTATATATACTAAACTATTCTCATTCTTCATTATTATATACTTCAAATATATATTTTTTACACTTCTCTAATAATTTATCATATTATAAATTCCTCTATTTCAATTTACAACTTTAATATTAGGAGAGATCACCATTCTAGAATTAATGCCTATTGAGTTTACATTAGTGTGTGCATTCTTCTTTTTTGTCTATATCTCTTAATTATTTATAGTTATTGTAGTTAATATTAAATCATGATATTGTAGAAAATGAAAAAGTCCTTATATTAGATCATATTTTTAAATATAGATAAATTATACTCAAGAGAAATAAGTTATTTTGTTAAAAACCAAAGTAAAATTTGGGAAGATAAATTTTGTGTTATTTCAGTGAAGTTTGGATTTTTGGTTGGTGGAGTCCCTTTTCAATTGAAAATTTATCTCTTGTGTTTCCATATCTCTAATCATCAAAGAATTGTTCTGGGAAAATTTTTTAGAGTGGTGTGTTTTTTTTAATGGAAAACCATTATCTTCCTTTTAATTTTACTATTTAATTTATTTTTACCTTTTTTGATAAAATTTTGGACAAAATATTCTATTATATCCAAATTTAGAGTTTTTTGGATAGGTGTATGGTTAATGTAAGTATTGTGTCATACTTATGAAAGGAATGTTTTTTTCACCGAGGCATTCCTATGGTTGGTGTAAATTTTAAAATAACATTTACGCCAAACATTAGAGATCTCAAGGCACTCTATAATATAGGGAACATGGTTAGTGCATATTATTTAAAACAATGAAACCTGACCATGATGTTTTCACATGCTATAAAAATTGGATTTTACCTATATACCGCTTTTGAAATATGGCAGAATGAAATTCAATATTAATACCCAGTTGTGAGAGATCCTCCAGGAGGAGCCCAAGGTCACTCCACTTTTAACCTGAAAGGATGTTTAGCAATTATTTTTTGACATCAAATAATTTTATTAATGTTTTTCCCACATTCTATTATCAATTTAATTTATTATAATTTTATTATTAATCATTTTTATTTTGGATGGTGCTGGATTAATCATTAGTTAGTTTTCAGTTCTAATACTTACATATTTGGTTACTAGTTCTCTAGAATCTTCTATTTTTTTCTAAAGGTTTGAAATCATTTCCACTTGATTAAAGTATGTGTTTCCATATTTTAATATTTTTTTGAAATCCAATGTTTTATTGATCATTCAAAAAAATATATATTCTTATTTAATATATATATTGTATGTACCTCTTGGAGTTCTAGGGGGTTCTCATAAAAATATGATAGTGATTACAAACTATTTTAAATTTATATTTCACGTTGAAAATTAATTGGTTTTCAAGGGGTTTTTGATGTGATTCCACCATTCATGGATGTTATTGATTGTTTGGATTTATTCATATTATTTATATTAGTTTCAAATGATAATTATTTTTATATAATTATTTAATAATTCCTTGCGTTATTTCTAAGGATTATTAAATTAATAATATCATTGTTGGGTTTATCCTTTGAAATCAATGTTTTTTCATGAATATATGATATCTAAATAGTATTTTAGAAGAAATTTCTATGTGAAAATATATATCCTTACAAAAGGCCCATTTTGTACCATTAAAATATGTTTTTTGAGAATTTTTTCTTCTCAGGTGGTTTTTAAAATATTTTTTCTATGAAAATAGTAAATATTGTTATGAACTAAAAGATTCGTTGAAACATTGATTAAAAATGATACAGCCTTATGTTATTTCCTTGTCGTTGGATAATATGTTTGACATATATATATATATTGTTATTTTTGGAGATTTTTCATAGTATATTTTATTTAATGGGATTTATTAAGTGTTGCTGAGAGGTGGGATGAGGGTGATCTCAGTTTTAGATACTACCTCACCTATCAACACTTATATCAGAGGATTACCACATGTCTGAGAGATGGATTTAGATATGATTTTTAACAATTAATGATGCGAAAACCTAGATCCCATTATGTGGGATTCATCATAACCCTAGTGGATTTCACCAGTGAGGTAAGTTGAGAGTAACAATATTTCTATAAAGTAGGAATGCATTGATAGAGAGGTTGATGAGTCTACATGAGTACATATAAGATTATCTCATGAGGTGTCATAGAATAGTCTATTATAAATTATTTTTTTCCAAAAAATTAACACTTACATATTCTTGTTTCATCACACATCATATTTATGAACATATAAATTATATTAATATTATCTCTGACTTGTTATTTTGTTTGATTAAATACCTTACTGTTCATGTTACCTTACATAGGTAAATAATTAAAAACATGATTTTGGGAATCTCTTTAAGTAGTTCTAAAATGTAAATTTCACAATGAATATTTTGAAATTTTATTTAAACATTGGGTTTTATGTTTCTATAGAAAATGATTGGGTTATTTAAAGAAGTTACTAAGAAGGATTTTGGTTTTTTTCTTTAAACAGTAAAATTGTATTTTATAGTGAAATTGTAACTAGTGTTTGTAAATATAATTGGAAATGGAATCACATTGAATATTCGGTTAAATATAACATTATTTTTATTCCTTTACAAAACATATTATACTCTGTTTTTAAATATTTAAGGATGATTTAATGGTTCAGGGTTAGGTTAGTTAGGAGGATCCAATTTAAATTTGTATTCAATACGATCACTCTTATAGTATTGGTGACATTGAGTATGGATAGTGACCTTGGGGTCATATGTATATTTTATTTACATAGCTTTCCCATAGTTTATATTAAAAATGTATCAACTAACATTTACTTCATGGTATTTTTGATATTGACATATTTTTTATTTACATGAGTAGGATTTTATATGTAATTACACTACACTTGTATTATTTTATTCAGAACCATCTTGTTTTTTAACATGGATTTACAATGTATAGATAAACCAAGATAATATTATGGTTGAATTCATATATGTAGTAAATATTATTATTTGGGTGTAATCATTCCCCTCAAACAAACTGTTATTCAGTGGTTATTATCTTCATCCTACAGGGATCATGAATTATAACGACCCGAACTGTTTAAAATAAAACTCCCATTAAAATTTACATAAATGTCTTATTATGTAATTTGGTTTTAGAAAAAAAATGAACTTATTTGGATATATTATATCCTGTCAGATTTAATTGACTATTAATAATCATTAAAATTGATAATATAGCTATTGAACAGTGATCACATGATTATTATAAATGTAGGGTCTTAACATACCCATTTGACATAGATAAAATAATTGACAGTCAAAACCAGTAGGATCGTACCATATTAATCCCATTTATCAGAACTTCCATGTGAGCTAACATAATTGTAATTTTCCACTGACCAATCCCTATATGATATCCCACAACTTAAGCATGAGAGATAGTGTTTATGGGAGATGTTTAAGTACATCTAGATCACGACCCAAACCATGTTCACTGAACCACACCTAAATGTCCCACCTTCGTGCATCTTATCTTCAGGGTGTTTTGTGGTTTATTAAATGTGTATGTATAAATAACTCATAAATATGAGTATGTACATTATTTTTTATATTATAATTAATAAATTATCACCATATTATTTTTATGTTATAATTTTTTTATTATATTTCAATAAAACTCAAATAGTATTTTTGGGTAATATTCAAATTCTATTAAATAAATTATTTTTATTAAGGAAAGGATTTTTTTAAATAAATAATAATATTATTACAGAATTTTTAATAAATATTAATTGTTATATAAATTTTATGAAGACCAGTGTAATTTTTATAAGGGTTAAAAATATATTATCGTCAAAAAAACCCAAAATTTCTCTATAAATATCTATTATTATTTTAATACTGAATATACACATATTTAGAAAAACAATTATAAAAATTGAAAATTATTTTTCAAATTAGAATGTTGAAATTATCCAAGAGTGAATTTTTTATAATTTTTTCAGGACAATCAGATTTTCGGGAAAAAGTTAAATACCCTCAAAATATAATTTTTGTATTATGACATCACAATGACTGAAAAGTGATGTTATAAATACTATAAAGGATATCTCCGAACAAATATATGCTTTTTATTTAAAATAATGTTATTTTATATTGGTAATTCCATTAGGAATCCCCTAAAGCCATTTATATATTTTATTATTTTAATATCAATTCTTTAATAATCCTACTCACGTACACAAAAGGAATATCATTAATATATTGTGTGAGAACCATGGAATTATAAAATAATTTTAACCAATCCCATTTTTTCAAAACCATGGCGAAATACCTAGGACAGCCTGATGTTTTTGATATTTTATTATGTAGAGTAGAAAACATAAATAATAAAGAAATCCTCCTCTTTTCTTATATACACCAACCCAAGATCTCATTTCTCTTCACTCAAACTTTGGAGAATTTCCATAAACTACTATCCACACTATAGATTACTCCAAAAGTTCCGTCACTCTTCAGAATCCCCTACCATGTATTTGTTGTCACAAACTCCACTACAGAATTTCTCTCATCTCATTTTCATCCAAGAACTTTTTTTGGGAATGTCTATTAATATCCATTTTCAAATTTTGGGATATATTATTCCATATTCTGATTAATATACACTTAATTTATAAATGATTATATCCACCTGTCACTCTTATTAAACAACCCATGATCCTTTATGTACACCCATCACCATGCCAAAATATAGTTAGGATACTTTTCTTTATTTAAAATTCATTATTAACTATTGAATTCAATTAAAAAATTTATAATGACAAGATTTGTTTCTAGATGTTCCTATTACATCCCATTTTATTTATTTTTAATGATATACCCCCTTCTCTCTCATCAACACATTTTTATAAATCCTTAACTGAAGTCGTTAGGCAGCAAAAATTTCACAAAGAATATCTATAAAAATAATTTTTTTTGAATATCATACCCATTTTTATTGGGGACAAAAATATATGTATTCCAAAATCCATGATTATGAAAAAAATTGTGATGTTGAACTAATGAAATGTTTGTTCTCTATTTCGAAGAAATAATAGGGAAAATTAAATGAATGTGACAGGTGCACCGAGAATTATATAATGCTCCAAGGAATTGTGTAATGTTTAATATCATGAGAAATAATGTTGGGATAGGGAGTGGAATTGATTCTTTTTTGGGACATTTCATACCATGATTTATAAGTGGTTTCTCCTTGACACATTTTAATGATGCAGTGTTTTATGTTTTCCCATATTTCCAATGTTGGTTTTATGATTATCAGGATATATCATGTCTCATTGTTCATGTTTATGATTCTAAATATTTTTATTAATCATTGAAATTCCTATTATCTAACATATATCACCTTATACCATTTATATTCCCTTAATGGTATTTATATTTATCCCCTTTTATATGTTTTTTCCAAGATTATCCCATGGGGTTTTAAAATCCATTTAATTTTATAAGAATTTTAATGAAGTTTTCAATAATGTTTTTGTATCCAATGTTCAATATGTTAATGTATGTACCTAATTTCCAAATACACAAGACATATTAATTTATCAAATTTTATTATGTGAAATGTTTTGTTATAAATCAGGGAATAATGAGCAACAAATGGAAGGGCTATTATATTTGGTATCAGATAAAAAGTTTATAAATTTTTTGGATTAGGATTAGGAAACTATAATAAAAACCTTAGGGATAACAATAAGTATAATAAAACATCCAATTTTTTTAAGTATAGGTTATGTGGATTATCAAGAAACTACAAACCTGTGCATCTATATACTAAAATTGGACATGGTTATGGAAGAGATATACCTAAGGGTAAGAACTCTAACAAGGTGTGTTGGGCTTGACTCGATGTAACCCGTTACATGACAATGAGTCTATAAATACACCTGTTTTAACACTCCGAGTGGACAAGATTTGGTAAATTAAAAAACTCATTACTAACCATTATTAACCCATAAGAGTATATTTTAAGAAATAGATCATGGATAACAAAAATTGAGACCCCAAGATTCATATGTTAAAGAAATAAATGTAATTTAAAAGTTATCACCTTAATTTCATTGGATTCCCCTTTCAGTGATTAATAGATTAAAAATAATCATCCCAAATTTTCCCTTTATTAAATATGATTTCAAAGTATAGGGGAATCAGGTAAATATTAAATACATTGGTAAATGTTATGAATCCTCAAAGAGATCCCCAACCCGATGCAAGTAGGAATCGTGAACTTCATGGAAATACTCTATCAGTTGGCTCTGATTTTGAATATAATCCTATATGAGGAGGATGTTACAAACCCACATAATAGAGAATAAGGTGTTATTGAGACCATTATGTGAAAAACCCCTTATACATTAAGTGTATTAGATGAACCCTTAATCGTGGAACAATGGATCAACTCAACTGAGAAGATTTTATCCATCACTAAATGTTTGGATCAAAAGAAGGTTATACTATTTGTTTTTCATATAGATGGATAAACTAATTAGTCGTGGAAATTTATTGAGTGTAATAATCTAAATTATGATATTTAAGTTATGCATTAGATGGAATTATAGAAAATGTTTTTTGATAAATATATTTCTCACACAATCCATCCTAAAACTGGAAAATATTTCTTTCCCCAAAAGAAAAAATAAGATTGATCAATTAGGCGTATTAGGAAAGCATTAAAAAACATGCATGATACACAACATATTTCATTGTTACACCAGAAGTGAATTTTGACCACTTGTTTTTTGTTATGAAATACAGTCTAATAAAATTCATGGTGATCCATGAATTTTATAAATTTGATGAAATTGTCTGATGTAACATAAATTTCAAAATGGGTATCGAAAAATATCAAGGCTTTCATAGGGATAAGTAACATAGTGTGGAGTTTAATTCCTGATATCCAATGGGGAAATATAATGGTACTATGAAATATTATTATTTCACTTTCCAATGGTGTAGAAAAAATAACCATGGAAATTGACTATGGGGGACAAACAAAATAATTAGTTTTGTGAAGGATGGGAACCTTGATAATGATTTCCGACCCGAGAAATATTGTAATGAAATATAGGAAATGAATAATCCAGTGAAACCTCAGGGTAATTTTCATTGCTAAAACAATAAGGAATTAGAGAACTTTTCAAAAAAATGCACTAAGGTAAGGGTTTTTGGATACAAACAAATATCTCTATGGAAGCAAGGGTGATATTTTTTCTATCATAACTCCTAAGCTGGATCCTGAAAAAGAAGTGGTGTTAGATAAACTAGTTATTTATTAAATGGTAGTGATTATTATTATTTTATTTTGGATTGCACATTCAATTATATAATGAATCATTAGTAAAAATATTCAAACACCATGAAAAAGCATGGGAGTTGTGGTATTAGTTAAATTGGTAAATGGGTAAATTAATTTATTCCAAGTATATAACACCTCCCCTGTTCTAATTTCTTCGAAACAATTCCTAGTTAATGTCTTCATACTTCCTTTGGTTGAATTTGATGCAATTATGAGCTTGTATTAACATTACCTATATATATACCATATAAATTTCCATGATAAAGATATCTATATCCTTACTAAAAACCAACCCCTGATTCTATACAAATGTAAGAAAGAGGGTGAATCATCATTAGCACAAAAATATAAATATTAGATACTATTTTCCTTATATAAATTTTATATATCTCAAATTTTCAAGTCTATGGAAACAATCATCCTATATGACATTCCCCTTGTTAGGGGTAACACGGATGTGTTTCCCATGAAATTGCTTCATCTTTCACCTAGTTGGGAGGTTGAATTTTCAATCAATCTTTTACCCGGGGTGTCTCCACTATATAAAACTACATATTGAATGGATCTTTTTGAACTTTAGGAGATTAATAAATAACTATAGGAGAATAAAGATAAATGGTTCATATTCTTGAGTTCATCACCATGGGGTGAACCAATCATTTTTATCAAGATGTTGGATGGGTCAATGCACATTTAAATTGATTATCATGAGCTCAAATAGATCAAGATTAAGAAAAATTATCTTCTTCCCGAGATTTATGACATGTTTGATCATATATGTGGATCCCAATAATTATTCAAGGCATATATTTGGTTGATATATTATCATGTATGGCTGAAAAATAAGCATATCCCAAAGATATCTATTCGTACAAGGTAAGGGGACAATGAGTTCATAATGATGCCTTCACGACTCACTAATTTTCTATAAATAATAATTGATTTTATGAATATAGTTTTTATAAATTACCTAAACAAATTTCTGGTAGTCCTTATTGATGAAATTATTATATAATATAAATGAATAGAAGAGCATGAGGATAATCTGAGCTCTATTCAAAAGGCTATATGAAAGGAGGATATTTTTTATAATTACGTCATTTATGAGCTTTGTTTAAAAGAAGTTTCATTATTAGGAAATATTATCGCAAACAATGGGATATCTATGTTCCATTTAAATAATGAAGATATTTATGGATGGATGAGAACAATATACGTGAAAAATATATTTAACATCCTTGGATTATGAGGATATTATCATCAATTTGTTCAGAATTTCTCTGGATTTCAAACCCACTAACAAAGATAATAAGAAAGGAAGTCAGATTTTATTAGAATGAGTAATGTGAAGATATAATCAAGGAACTAAAAACGAGGGTTATCACTACATCTATGCTCACACTACCCACAAGTGGAGAGACTTTCATGGTATTTAGTTTTACATAGAAGAAGGGAATGGTTTCTATGTTAATGAATAATGAAAAATTCATACCCTATGCTTCAAGGATGATGAAATTTCATTAAAAAAAGCACCCAATTCATGATCTAGATTTGGATATAGTGATTTTCAATTTTGAAATTTGAAGGCAATATCTCTTTAGGGAGAATTGTGAAATATATATATATCACAAAACCCTCAAATATATAGTCACACAAAAAGAGCTGAATAATCACTAATATGGTTAGATCTGACCGATAAATATGATTTCCCAATTCACTACCATCCTAGTAAAGAAAATAAATTTGTGGTCACCTTACATATAAAAGATCTAGAAAATTTTCTTTAATGAGAATTCAGATGGATCATATCATCTTATATTTTGAATTTACGAACTTGGGAGTCATAAAGAAAGGAACATCATCAATCATTTTCACAAATTATTTCTCAACATTACCATCAATAGATGTTAAAATATAGTTACCCTAACCTTCTACAGATATTATTTCATGATTATTAGAATAATTAGACATCAAATTATAAGCCAAATAATGTAATGTATAGTTTATTGCAGCATAGGTACATAAATAAACATCATGAAACAAAAATTAAAAAATATATATTTTTTAATATTTATAATGAGATACAAAATGAATTTATCCCTTATATCATCAATTTATGACATGGGGAACAAATTAACAAAATTGATGATACTGAATCCCAATAAAGAAATAAGCATCATAATAAAACATAACACATGGTTAAGAAGGCATAACATGATTGAATAATAGTCATGTAACATGAATAAACATGAGAAATATTAACTAGTATAACATGGGAACACATAATCATGAAATAATAGGAATGTGACTACGACATATAACATTACATAAACACTAGTCAAGGCAAAGTACAAAGAAAATATAACAAGGTGGGAAAAGTCCCAAAGAGGAGTCATGTTCACTCCTTGTCTTAAAATGACGTCTCATGAGACTAAACATTACCCAATGATATAGAGAACTATATGGGTGAACCCATCATAACATTTTAATGAATATGTATTCCACATGAAGAATCATATATAAATAATCAAATATAAACATAACGGTTACCCATGGAAGGAATTGAGTATCATAATCATGTCAAATGAATCACAAAAGAAAATATCATAAAAGTTTCTATGAAACAAATGATTTTAAACGTAAATGGAAATTCATAATATAATTTAAACACAGATGAATATAACATATATAAAACATAAGTTAAATGAATGTAAAAATAATGTTCATGAAACATTAGAAATAAAACAATTTAGTGAGGTTTATGGAAAATAATAAAGATTTTAAAAAATGGAAAAGAAGTAATTTTTTTGTAAAAATCATGATATTAACCAAGGTATTTATCTTGATAAAATTATTTATTTTATAAAAATAATTGTTTATTAAAAGTGATTATGGAAGGAAATTACAAATAGGTAAGAAGTTGGGAAGTTCTCTTTAATCGAGTTTTCTTATCGAGAATAATTGGGAAGGGAACCATTCAAAAATATGTATTTTCCAATAAAAGAATGAAGTTTTGATTTGGATAAAGGCGTTTTTAAAATATAAATAAAATTATAATATGTAAATAAAAATTACGAAACACTTCATTGGGTTAATGAAAAATGAAGAGTAACCCAAAGGAAAAATTGGAGGTTCAGGTAGAATCTCTTACCTAATGTCTGGAACAGTTCTTCACTTGATCTTAATGTCATAGATAATCAAATTAAACCCATTAATTAATTAATTTATATCCTTTTATACATTATTTTCATTTATTATAATTTTATTAAGTTTATTAATGGCCTTTTTATGAGTTATGGGGTTTAATTTAATCCTCATAGAGTGCTTATTTTTTATGTTTTCCTGATCGAATCACTTTTATAATGGTATGGATCCTCATGTCAAATGGAAATAAAAATATTGAATTGAAGTTATAAGTTATTAATGAACATATATAAGTTATAATTATCTATTAAATCATTTCTTTATACGGTTTGAGGATTAATCATTAGATAATTAGTCAATGATAATTGTTTGAATTATTTTTGGCAGTTATGGAAAATAACGAACATGTTTTGTTTCATTATTTAACATCTTGTGTATATAATGATTAAAAAAAATTACATATTCTATAATACATTTATTATAAATTTTTAATCATAAAATGGTTTTACGACCAAACAGTAAGACATTAATGGAAAATAAAAACCTGTCATCCTTGAAGGCGATAAACTAACACCTCACGAGTGATGTTTTCATTTTAATAGTAAAAGTTATAGGGTAGGGGATTAATGATGTGTTTTTAATTATCATAATAAAATTATATAAAACCTGATTTACTATAGTTATAATACTATTTGGATGAGAGTATTTGTGTCGATAATAGGAAAACAACTAGAAAAGTAATTAAAAAGAAAGGAAAGTGGAATTTAACTCTTCATTTTCTCCTCCTTGAAAACCATATTAGGGAAATGGTTTTGGTGTTATGATGAGACCAAGTGATTTTGAACGTGTGTTAGGGTCTTGGGAAGAGTTTTGATAATAATTTTTACAAGGATTAAATCTTGGAAGGTGTGAGGAGAAGATGTGTAGAGGGGTGGTATTTATAGTGTGGGAGAGGGGTGTTTTCTCATTATTTTATTTATTAGTTTATTATTTTCGATAAAGACTATGACTATATTGACAATAATTAGAAAATATAATTAAATAATGGCGGTATGTTTGAGATTTTGGTTCTTACAATAGTGATGAATCATGGAATATTTTATTCAACTTATAATGTGTGTATACCATAAATTACCGTATTTTACTATTAACAAAAAATTCTACTATATTAGAAAAATATAAAATATTTACCTTAATATTATAAAATTTTTATAATAGAAAGAGTGTATTAATTTTATTAAAATATTTATCTATATATGATAAATTTAATTTTAAATTAAAATCATCTTCTACTCAAAAAATAATAACTTTAAAACTTTAATTAATTTTATTACACTTTGAAATATTTAATAAGGTCTCATAAAATTATCTTCAAATCAAAAGACAAAAAAATATTATTTTATTTTTACAGTTTATGAAAATTATTATTTTTTAAATCATCTTATTAATTATAAAATTGTACATCAATAATTATATCTTTAAAAAAAACCATTACTTAATTAATAATTTTCAACATTTTTTTCTTCTATTATGATATAATTTATCAAACATTGATTTATAAGGTACCATGATTTTATTTATACTTTCATAGTTGATGTTACTATTCAATTGGTTTTTTAATATTCATTAGGGTCATATTACTTTTCAATAGGTCAAGTTACTATTCCATTGGTTTAGATTCCCTAATTTCAAGGAATACCTCTTATATCATCCATTGTTCAGTTTTAATTGTTTTAATTGTGATCTTAATGTGATTTTTTATGATTATAATATATTAAATAATTATAAGAAGGTAATTTTCATTGAAAAAATTCAGATTCATTACATTATTCTCCCCTTATGAAATTTTTCCATTAAAATTCAATTTCCCATACTATGGTAAAAATAGGAGAGGGAACTTCTCCTTCTTCCATTCCTATAGTTCAAATGTTTCCTTTTAATGGTTATGGTTCATTCATATTTAATTGAAAATGTTAAAATTATTGTTGCTTAGAAATTTATCTCTACTATCAATGATCTTAATTAGATTCTCACCATAAGATAGATCATTTTCTAATTGTACAACCTCTGAATTCAGTACATGTGAAGGATTGGGTATGTAAATCCTCAAAATGATTTGTGGAATACATCACGTACTTGTGCAATGGTTGGTGGAAGTACTAGTCGATATTCTATGACACGAACACAATCAGGGATCATAAAGGGGCTGAGGTACAAGGGACTTAACATTCAATTCATCCCAAATCCCACAATCCTCCTCTATAAAGATATGATGAAGAATACCATGTATCCAGATTCAAACATCTAGACCCATCAATGATTGTCTACATATATCTTCTGTCGAATTTGGGATGAATTAATGTGTTTTTGAATGGTTTTCTCCTTTTCCTCCATTTCGGGGACCATTTCTTGATAGATCATATTACATTCAATGACATCATCCCAACACACTGACGTTCTACATATTTTCTCATAAAGGGAGTCATATGGTTCCATTTAAATGATTGAGTGGAAACTATTATTGTAAGAGAACTCAACTGAAGACAGGTGTATATCAGATCCTCCGTTTTCGTCCATAGAACATGATCTCATCATCTCTTAGAATTTCAAAATAGTATGCTAAGATTTGAAATTAGATTGAGGATGATAGGTCATACTTAAGTTCAACTCAGTTCTTAGAGCATGATGGATACATTTACATAACTTGGAGGGAAATCATGGATCTCAATTTGATATATTCAATAGTGGGACTCCATGTAGCATTACCACTTCTTTTTTGTTTATCTGTGAAAGTTAATCCAATGAAAATTCCCCATTAATTGTGATAAAGTGAGTTTTTATTATGATACGATCCACAAAAACCCATATAGAATTGTTTCTTACATATTTCTTTACAAATACTTTGATAGTGTCCATGGTAATTCACTCCCACTTCCATGTTGGTATGGGTAGTGGTTGTATCATCCCCTTAGAATTTTTCTTTCAGACTTCACATGCAGACTTACAATGAATAGTGCAGTATATTCAGTAATATACATATTCATATTGTCCCAAAAATAGTTCTATCAGATGTCTCAATACATATTTGTGCTCCCTAGGTGAATATAAAAGGTTAATCTATGTGTTTTTATTAAAATACCATTATTTATCTCTATATTATATGTTATTCATAATCGTTACCCAAATCATACAACTCCATCCTTGAAGATATTGAACATAGTGGATTTCCCATTTTTGATGGATTTAAAAAAAAATTAATTTCCACACCACTCCATTGAGCATCTTTTACTTTTTCTATATGGTGTGGTTGAAAAATAATTTGAGAAATAATTAATGATGTTCCTTCCTTAACAATTCCCAAGTCCATCCATTGTAGGTTGAAGAAGACACGAGCCTTCTCAATTATCATCATTGATAAGGATCTAAGTTCCTTTCAACTTAAAGCATCTGATACCATATTTTACTTACTAGTAAGTTAGTGTATCTATTAGTCATAATCCTGAATGATCTCTAACCATATTCAATAACACATATTAATCTCATTCTATATGAATATTTATTTTAAAATATTGTGATCATTGTATATCACACACATTCACCTATAGAGAAAATGCCACCCGATTTTCAATTCAAATATCATACCTGGGAATTATATATTTAGGGTAGGATATCATTTATCATAAATATTCAATTTTATAGAGGTATTGGCTATCAAATTATCATTTCTAATTAGTATACAACCTAAACCCTTATTTGAATCATTGTTGTACTCAATAAAATGTTTTGACCTTCTTGAGAGGTAGAGCACAAGTATAGTGATAAAACTCTTTTCAAAATCTATTAAAAAGTCTTACCATTCACTAGTCTAGAAAAATATTACCCATGTATTAGTCAATAACGTTAGTGTGGTTTAAAATCATGAGTAGTTCCTCCCAAATCGTCTGTAGTACCTGGCTGAATGAATAAAGTTGTAGATATCTATATTTGATGTAGTCTTGGTACAATATTCAAATGATTTTGTGTAGGAATGGTCCATAGATATCCATATACATATGATTACATTCCCCAAGAATGATACTTCCTCCATCAAGAATTCAAATGTATTGTACTATTCTTAATTTTTCTGACTTTGAAAAAAGTTTAACAAAGTATTAAAATGATCATCATGTTCCTCCTTGCTCTTGGGGTTTGTTATAATTTTATTAATAAAGAGTTCCACAAAATTTTCTACATAATCTATAAAGACTATATTCACTAAATTAATGAAAACTATTTTTGAATTAGCATTTCTGATGAACCTCACTATGAACTCATAGTGACTAGACCTTGTTCGAAAGGAAGACTTACAAATATCTTCCTTCCTCACCTTTAATTGGTTATATACCGACCGAAGGTCCAGCTAAGTGAAATAACTGGCCACACATAATTAATTGAATAATTCATTTATATTTGGTAGGGGATAACTATTATCTATGATGATTTTATTGAGATCACAATAATCAATGTAGATTTACTCTGATCCATTATTCTTGGTGGAGCACTCAGGCGTATAAAACCCTATTCCATATTCTCATATAACTGCTTATTTAGTTCTTCTAGCTCAATGAAGACAATTATGTAAGGTGAAATTGATATATGAATATATTTTGGAATTTTTAAAATTGATAACTCAACCCCTTGATCATAAGGAATAACCAAAATATATTTCGAGAACACATCATTGTAGAACCTCAAAATGGGCATGTCCTCGAGCATTATTCTCTTCTTTGTCCCAATCATTTGAGTTAGAAATGATTTCTATTAAGGATAAAATTTCCAAACATCGGATAATGATTCGGAAGAAGATTCATCATCATCCTAAAACATTAATAGAAATTGGGGATGATTTGCAATGTAAAGAGTGATATAACTTTCCTAAAATTTTATGGTGGATTTTTAGGAATATAGTAAATCCTTGAATAATATAGCATCAAACGATTCCAAAGTGAGTATGAAAATATTTTATTGGAGCTTTAGTGCACAAATATCAAATGGGGTTTATTTATAAAATTTGGATGCAATAATTGTCCCATTTTATATTCAAATACAAAAGTAAAACTCTAAATTTCAAGGTGGTGATTGAAAAGTTCTACTAAACATGCATGATATGAAAGAAATTTAAAGTACCTGATAAAATAGAATTTTTGAATGTCATTAAAAAATAACTTGAATACATGTTACCAAATCATAGTTGGGTTCCACTTCAGCCTCAATGATTACATATTCTCTTATTTATTGCCTTGTAGGTGGGGTTTTATTGCCTCCAACAACCCTTGGAATAGGTTTGTGGCTAGCAAAATTCCCATGCTCATTGTATTTGATGCACTACAATATGGGATTAATTTTGATATTAACCTAACATTATACTTTATAACTAGTGGGATTATTTATATCCATTAGGTATTTATTATCCACATTCCCCTCTCCTATACATTTTAAGCATCTCTTGGTTCCCTTCAAGTAGTATCTAGGATGCTTCTTCCATCACTTTGGGCTTTGTGAGATGTATGGTCTTCCTTCTATAATGGGATTTATCACCCATATTAATCTTAATTATATGATTTTACCCATGGAACCATGAGACCACTCATATTCACGGATGTCTACTTTAACCTTAAGGTCACAACAAAACAATCTTCTCATAACTATCGATGATTCGAATCTCCATCAATTTTTTTATACTCAGATTATTTACACTAAAGAAGTGATCCTACATGAACTCAATATTAATGAAAAACCCAAAGGTTCGTCTTTTTAGCCTTTTGATTTTTTCTTAATATGCCCTGACAGACTCTACATCCTTCTGCTCAATCCTCATGAATTCCATTTTCATCTTGAAATTGAGGCTTCGGGGAAAAAATTTATTGAAAAATATAATCCTGAAATTGTTAAATTCCTTGGAATAATCTTTGTAACTAGACATTGTGTTAATTATCAATGTACACTATTGATTATATTCGACTTCAAAATGAAAAACTAACATTATTACTTTCTCTTCTTATGACCACTGTAGTATATATAATATCTTATCAATGGAGTTTATCCATTCATCAATAAGGAGGGGATCATATGATCTAGTAAACATGGGAGGACTTTGTCTCATTAAATATTCTATGTCAACATTCTATTTAATAGGATTAATAGGGAATTAAATTCAATTAAATTTATTATTCATAATAGGATCTATTTTCGAAAGTACTATCATGATGTTTTGAGCAACCGTTCCCATCATATTTGGAATTTCATTAAGGAAATATTAACATTTCGTATCACATTAATTGAAAACATGGGTTATTATCTTTTTAGTGAATAACTATGAAAATAATATTATTTTATGGGGCTTGAATACATATCTAATAAAAATAATAAAATGAAAAAATGAACCTAAAAGGAAAAACATGTGATTCCTTATGTTTTAATATATCTTATCCATGATCTATTTCATAAACTAAATTCTTATGGGAATATTATGTTTCCTTACTAATGGTTTATAATGAGATTTTGAATTACCAAAGAATGTACCCTAGGAGTGACAAACAAGGTTTTTAGCAAGACCCATTATTGTGTACCAGGTTACCACAATTCATACCCAGAACACTTTGCTAGAGTTTTTACTACTAGGTACATCCTTGCTTGAACCATATCTACTTGTAGTATTCAGAGAGGTATTTATTTTCATGATAAACCACCTACTCAATACAAACCACATTATAGCGATGTTTTCTTATTCATATTTTTATTGAAAAGGATTCCACTAATGTTTTCCAGTACTAATTCAAAAAAAGATAAACTTTTCCTCTGATTCCAACAATAAAAACCATAAACTTTTACAAATAATATTACATGATTTTAAGCATATTTAAAAATAAAATTACATGGAATGGATTGCAGTGTGTTGAACAGTGGGTACATCATTAAGGAAAATGAAATCAGACTAAAAAAATATTTTATTTAATCTTCCTAATGAGATACTAAAACCATTTAGTCATCATATCAGCAAAGGAGAGTCGAGGGAATAAATGAAAAATGTATGATATAAAAAACCCAGTAATGAAATAATCATAGGAATAAAACCTAACACATGTGATAGAAGGAATAAATGATGGAATAAAATGAATGAAACATAAATAAACATAAGAAATAATAAAAATTAAATCATGAAAAAATATAATCATTATATAATAGGAATGTTGAAACAACATATAACATGACATAATCATGGTTCACGGAAAAATTACAAAACTATAAAACATGGTGGACAATGTCCCATAAATGAATCAAGTTTACCCCTATCCCAACATTTTGTATCAAGATAATAAAAAATGCCAAATGAATAGGAGCCCTATCTATGAACAAAAATCAATACATTTTCATAAATACGTGTGCCAAATGATGAATCATTAGAAGGAATCAAACATTAACATAAAGCTTACACATGTAATGAATTTGGTATCATAATAATTTCAAATGGTACAACAAAAGGGAATATCATAAAAGTGTAAATGGAAAAATTGATTAAAAAATACATGGAAATTCATAAGGGAATGTTGGAATAGATCATTAAGAGTGATTTCTAATGGATGTAAAAACAGGTAAAAATAGAGTTTATGAAACTGTAGAACGAAAGAATCTATGTTAAGTTTATGGGAAATATTAATGTTTCCCTAAAGAGGAAAATGAATAATATTTTGTAAAAACCCATAAATTATCCAAGATTTTTTTCCATGATAAAATGAGTGATTTTAGGATAATAATTTTTACTTAAAATTTGTTATGGGCGGTACTTAAAAATAGGTAAAAAGTCATGAAGTTCCCATCTGTTTGGATTTCTTATCAGAAAGAATTGATATGAGAACCATTCTAAAATATGTATTTCCCTATACATGAAGGAAATTATTGTTTAGATAAATTATTTTATAATATATACACACAATTTATAATAATTATAAATATAAGCATTTTATTTGGTTAAATAGAGAGAAGGAGTAAACCGAAAGAGCAAATGGAGGTTCGGGAAGACTCCCTTACCTTATTTCAAAAATGGGTCTTCACATGATCTTAATGTCCTAGATAATAAAATTAAATCCAATAATTATTTAATTCATAACATTTCAAAAACTTATTTTATTTAGTATACTTTTATTAAGTTCATTAATGGATTTTTAGGAGTTTTGGCATTCAATTTCATCATGCTGGAGTTCTCATTTTCATAGTTTTCAGGATCAGTTCTCCTATATAAGAGTATGTAACTTCATGTAAAATGGATATATAAATAAAGAATAGAAGATATATTTTTTAATGAAAATATATAAGTTTAAATTATCTCTAAGGCCTTCACTAGGGTTTTCAAATCCGAATCCCAAGTATAACTAAACCTATCATCTGATACCAACTATAACAAACCTAGTCTTTATTACACACTTAATATTGATTTATTACATAAACATAAACTTAATAAAACCTAGATGATCAGGATTTATATTGTCTTTTGGGATTACAAACATTACTTGACAACTTATGAACATAAATGAAACATCATTTTTTGAAACTTCTTTTACATGACCACAAAATTCTTTCATACATAGAATTTCATGGGATAACCTTAGAGCATACATAAGAAATGGGTGAGTTATAAAGCTGAGTAAGGGAGTAAAAATGAATAACATGAAAAATTCAATAAATTTTATGAAATGTACATATAAATAGAGCATAATAGATACATGAACATAATGAAACGATATAGCATGGTCATCATAACAAGGAAATGTGGCTACAACCTAAAACACAACATCATAAACATAAAGGAATCAGGTAACCCCTATTCCAACATGGTGGAAAAATTTCCTAAAAGTAATCTGGTAAAACCCTATCCCAATATGAAATATCATGATACTAAACAATACCCAATGAATTGGATCAGTATATAATTCCACACGCACCTGTCTGTTTCACATTATTCTCATGCTTAAGTGTGCCACATAGATCATATAACATAGATTCAATCAAAATCATCATTTATTCAATGATAAAGTAATGTCGAATAGATATATGAAAGTATATAATCAATAAGTATATGTATATAATGGTGAATATCCTTGATAAGGAAATGGGAATGGTATTCACTACATGATAATTTTGGCATGGAAAATTGTGGTACAATTTCAGCAACATAACGATATCACATAGGCATTCATAAATTGGGTTAACAAAAGTGAAAGGTGTCTATCATAATTAAAAAATAATAAAATAAGTATGGGGGAAGATTAAAAATATAACACATAATTTTTAATAAAATATAAAATGGTATAATAATATAAGGAAGCCTGTACCAAAATGAGATAGGAAGGAATCCTTACTTGACTGTGTGACATCAAAAGCTTGAAGTGGGGATTCATGAGAGATTGGGGTGCTATTAGTGATTTATAGAGGAAGTAGGATAGATTAGGGACGTTCTCCATTGATTTTTAGAAAAGAAATGATGTAAAATTGGTGGGATTATATAAGAAATGGGAGGGGAATTATTCAATATTTCACAAACGCATGTTTGAGAATCTATATAATTAAATATTCAAAATGAAAAACCATCCATTAGTTTTTTCCCATTTTATTTTACAAAGAGAAGTTGGAAGAAATATTTTAAATTTCTATGGGATAATGATATTAAAATATTATCATTTTTTTGTGGGGGTTCATGATATTATTAAATAAATGGACTTAAAATCATAAAAAATTATATATATATATATAAGAGGTTTCACTAAGGCAATATAAAATAATTAAAATAAATATAAAATAAAATTATTTTAAATTTAAAACATATATTAGTCTAATATCCCTATTATTGTATTTATTACATCACTATTGGTTCATTATGATGTCATAAGACACACTATATATTTATATATTATTTAAATTTTACCCAAAATTTCTATTGACACAGAAAATTATGAAAAATTTACTATTGGATAATTTGGAAATCCTGATACAAAAAATAATATTCATTTTATCTAAATTATTTTCTAAATGTTTTAATTTTCAATTTTAATATGAGAACTGACATTTATTAAAATAGGCATGTTTTGACAAGAAGCATTTTTAATCCTTAATAAAAATTACATCTGACTTTATAAAATATTTTAACTCATTATTATTAATAAAATTAATTTAATAATAATATTTTATTAAAATATTAATTATTTTAATAGTACAATAATTCCATAAAATTCATATTTTAAAATTATTCTTTCTATTTTATCATATGAAAATATAAATTTAATCAAACTGATTACCGAATAATTTACAGATAAGGAACTAATATAATCATAATTTATAAGAAATTTTTAATAATATTATTAAAAAACATATTTTAATATAACAGTGAATATATTTCTCTGAAGTTCTATTTTTACACGAAAAATAAATTGATCAAATTCATAATTTTTTAGAAAGACTATTCGCATAAAGATATTTATGGATGAAGACTTTTATTTATGGAAATGGTTCACTGAATAAGTAAAATATAACTTATTACATAACCCTTATAACACCATCATAAGTCTTAAGGGTAAGGTGTACTGTGGTGATAGACTCTTTGGGTGGCTCGGTTAACATCTCCTGGGTGGTAATATTTATTAACTTCAACTTCTTCTGTAAGCGATTTTTTTCAAACATAACATGTTTAAGCTCATCATTGGAATGGTCATGTGTGAATCCTAGTGATGGTACATCCTTTCCAAGATCCATCAAATTAGGTTTTTATGACCTGTGTTTACTAGATTATGCAATCCACTCCTTTGTATGTGTCAAAAAGATATTTTAAAACCTTACATTTATATTTGTTTTGGGGTCACTATTTAATAAATATATTATAAATTCTAATGATAATTAATGGTCATTTCAACCCAATAATAACAAAAAAAAAGAGTTCATGTGTTTTATATATCTATAAGACATTAAAATAAAGGAAATTGTATTCATAAATAATCGGGTCATTACACCTACACTTTTCCCCACCCCTTCCTTCAAATCACTAAGCCTGGCGTGGACCACCTATGGTTAGTGGTGGTGGAATCTTTTATCGTTTATAACATCCTACTGCTACACCAACTCCTCCACCATGTCCTCCACACCGAGGACCTCAATGCTTCAAACATAGCCCCTACCAAGGTGTTCCACCGACCATCTCCCTCACAGTAGCATGGAGGTTCGGACACTATATAGAAAGTTGTCACATGTCATCACAAGCATAATATTTCCCCTCCTACAGCTGAACAAAACATTCCAAAGAGCCTTGAGCCTCATATCATCTATCATAGGGTCACCTCCAAAAATGTCACAGACACCTAGACCCCTGAGCCTGTCATCGACTTCCATCTACTGCGGTTATGTCTCCCATGTGACCTATACAAACAGATAGAATGTTATCTTACAGAATGATATCCACCACTAAGGCACACTCCACACTCTTGAATAGGTGTGTATTCCTTGTGGCACCCCTGATGCCCTGATATCTCAATGAAAGCCTTTCTTGAAGGTCTCATCTCAGAAGAACAGATCCAAAATCATTTCCTAGGAGTAACACAACAGGCATTTGAACCTCATCAACTACTCCACCATGGTCAGGCTATTATGGAAATGCTACAGAAGCTCATTGATATGAACCAACCTCAACTTGGTCAGATAAAACTCTTTACTCAAGAGCTACTCAAACTCTTCCAAAGATACCATATCCTCATTTTGGGTATGTGTCACAAGATTGAACCAATTCCTGACCTCACCTTGAAAAAGAATTGTAGGTAGTACCACAATCTATTCAAGAGGTCACCCCTTGAGGTGTATAAAATATGTTTCTACCATGAGTTAGACATCTACTTCATGGGGGTATAGGTCTCCTCGTTACCTCAAAGGTCACTACTACTACAACTCATGCATCATTGTTTCCTACATGCATCATTGTCTTACTCTACTGGCATAAACTGCATCTTGATATGTGGTGGCTCAACTAGTAGACCACTTGAAGTTCCTGCTTCAGAACCTGTTCCCTTCTCTAAATCCTCTATTTGGGGTGAATCATCACCACAATCTCACCGCTAAAACTAGGATGGATGTAATCTTAGAGGCATCCGGAATCAAAATCAATATGTACCATGGAAAAATAGTATATCAGGGGAGATAAATTAATAATGAAAAGAAAAACTTAAAACCCAGTCCTGTATGATGTGTGTTCCATTTATTTCCCCTAAGAAAAGTGACCTAATGTACCGAGATAAAAGGCAGGTTATCAGAGTACTAATGATTGTATACATCAGCTATTGGACAAACACTATAGTTCTTTGCCTAAAAACCAATCTCAAAACATCAAGACACATTTTCCATGAAACCCAATCCAAGCTCATAGCTATACCAACAACTCTCTAATGTCCCAATGTTGTAGCCTCCTCTGATAACAATATGTAATTACTCGACCTAGTGGGGCTCAAACAAAGACTTCTCAAGCCCTCCCCCAATAGACCTATGGCTACCAGCTTACCCTGAGTAGGGTATCACACACATGGGAGGCCTTATATTATCATACATATACACCCAAACTCACATACACCTCCATGCAACAATATGGAGATATAAACAAACTGAAAAGAAATGCATGCATACATCTTTCCCAACTAGAGAACAAAAAATGATTAAAAATTGAAAAGATAGGATTCACCAACCAAAAATTAAAAAAGCATACAACATACTCTTTAAGATGGGATAACAGTCAAATGAACCCCCTGGAAGGATCCTCGACCCATCATTGGTAAAGACCTCAGTCAAACTCGATAAAAAAGTTCCATTGGATTTCGGTGCTCCATAGACATCATTGAATGACCTGTGGTCTGAGAAAGACAAAAAAACATGCGATGACAATTCCCATGTAGTGTTGAGTCTAGATATACTCAGTAACCACCCCAAAACCCCAACTAACTATGATGAATTGAATTGAAAAACTTTTCTCATACCAGCTAAAGGGAACCCAAATGAGAGAGAAACTATGTCTCGATTACATCCTCAACAAAACACAACTAGTACCCTCAAACCATCATGTGTTCCAACAAATAACTGACAACGCAGCAATGGAAACCCAAAAAAACTAAAGATATATTTGTATTTGGAACCAAGACTTTGGAGCTCCCATCCTAATTCTAGTGTTAGATTCGACATCATGCTCTAGAGAAAACCACTGAAAGAACAGTCCAAGAGTCAAGTCATCTAGGTGACACTCCTCCGAGAGATTCCCCTATATCAGTAAAATGAACTAATAACACAACCCAACCAACCCTCGTCGTGTCTGTCTAAAAGGTAATGCTCGATAGAAAACAACACATAAGAAGTCACCTAGGGATAAAACCATCTACAAATCCTTACGTACAGGTTCACACCTAGGTTCCATTGGGGGACACTAAACCATAGCTAGAAACACAAAACACGAAAATTGGTATCACACAACAACCCTAATCTGAAACAACTCACATAGGATAGGATTAATGCTAGTGTACTGTAGGTCATGTTGATTTCAAGAACTTAAAAAATGAAAAAATCATGATATATTGTAGAATAAATGCATCTTTATAAACAGATAGGGAGTTTGTGCCTAGGTTTCGCTGGGGGGCTATGTACTCTATTAGAACATCAAGGGTAGAGGACCGATGCATGTGTAAATATCATTCACATCGATTCCAAGAATCCTATAAGGGAAACATTATGGGATGTGAGGATCATGTTGGGACTCTAGGGGAAACACATGCTCCAAATCTGCTAAGCCTACTGTCAAAGAAGATTATGGAAACACCCTCTAGAAAGTGGAAAACCCACACTGTACAAATACAATGTAGCCGAAGAGGGTTTACAGTCCAGGGAAGATAACATGAAACTGAAAACCCTAATTGTAGTTGAAGAGGATTAATGGTCTGTTGAAGGGTATGTGATACTAAAACCCTCATTTATAAAGGACTAGGTGGGCCCACTCAGTCCCTTTGATCGAAATTCCACTAATAGAGACTAGGGGAACCCTGTCAACCATGCCAGAAAAGTGGTTGTTGATTCAAGAGACCCCAAAAAACATCACCTTCAAACCATGTCTCCTATTCCCAAACCATGGCCACCATTATGTGCTATGTGAAAAAAGAGAGGAATGACTACTTACTTTCCCAAAACTGATAATCGGTGAGAAAATCACTTTTCACTACAACAAGCCCGAATCAGTCAAAATGGGGACAGCACCTCAATTTCTGTTTCAACACCTGGAATTAGTCTAGAAATGTTCTCATCAAAATCATGATCTTAATGCTTTTGAAAACACATTTTTCAGACATCAGGCACAAAAGATATGTTTGATGCAAGAATCACCAAATAATAATAATAATGTTATTATTAAAATTGGATTTTTTGTGACACCGTTCCTCGATCATAGGAAAAAAAGTTTTCAAATTGGCCTCAAAAGGTCCTCCTTGAAGAAAGGATCATGTTTCCATATATAGTATATAAATATGACACTACATGAGAAAATTAAAACATATTTACGATTGTATTAATTATATAATTAAAATAATAATAATAATAATAATAATAATAATAATAATATTATTATTATTATTATATTTTTCACAAAACCCGTAGGGGGATTCCTTATAACGACGCAGAATTTACATACATTGTTAGTACTTCAAAATTGAAGTACACTTATTAAAACAAATAACAAAACCATGAATGGACTGTATAGGTATACTGTCTTTAGAAACAGGGAAACATAAACAACTGGTTCATAAAGCGTCTACATTGTCTCCCATTTATTTCATCATATCTATAGTCCCTTTTGGCATATCTTACTTAATAACCTTCTTCCTGACCTAGGGAATGAAAACATACAAAAGGGAAATCTCAAATGCTCAGTAAGGGTAAAGAAAAGAAATATCAATCACTTCATATTCATAAGAACATAACATTTTGGAAATCTTACCCTGCAAAAGAGATCATAATTTCATAATATGGGATAAATCATGGTAGTGAAATGTAATCACAATAATCATAACTTAAAACATGAAGCTTTGTGTCATACACCCATAATCACAGAGAATCATTTCTTATTAGTCAAGACTCATTGACAAGACTATCATAGTGGACGAAGTCCATTTCTGAACCGAGTTCATTCCTCGTTTCAGTCCTATTTCACTGAACCAGTTTAACTAGCCGTTCCAGCCATGTCTATCTCATGAGATATAAAATATTTTCCCGATGAATTGGAGGGAGATATAGGTCCCACCCATCTCATAATTATACCATTCTTATGTGTGCCACAAAATCATAAACCATACATCATAGCATAACCCATGTAATAAAAATGGGATTCATAAACATCGTGACATCATAAAACAATTCAAAAAAGAAAAAGGAATTCATAAAAATAATGCCATCACAACATAATCAAATCAATGTAATAATAGGGATAGAAACAGAACACTTTACTATCTTATATGGAAAATAATTATGATAAAACACTTGAACTCCATTATTGAGGAAATTATCCTTTCTACTTCAAAAACACTTTTCCTTTCTTAACATGTTATACAATTCTAAAATAAAAGAAGTTGATTAAAAATAAAATTGAAAACTTGTAAAGGAAGCTTCTTGGAAATAATTTTTTAAAAATCCATTCATGTCGTATAAGTTAAAAAAAACATTCCTCTCTTACTTTTTTCGGAAAAGTCAAAAAATACCTCGTACAAAAAACGACAAAAGATTCATTTCATATGTTTTAATAAAAACTCACCGAAGGGTAAAATTGGATTTAAACAATTTTAGGTGGATGTAAATAATATTACATATTGAGGAAACATGAATGTGGACGATAAAATTATCCCCAGAAAATTTTGAAGTATAAACAATCTCGGATAAAAATTGAGATTGCGAGATTGTCCCGTACCTTAGGTCCAATTTGCTTCGTAAGTGTCCGAAACTCCTGTATAATGATTTAAATAATGTTATTGACTTATTCCAGTATCATAATTATTGTTATGATATCATATACGGTGATATTATTTATTTTTTATTAGTAATATTTCATTATTACTTGTTATTCAGGTGTTTATTACTTTTTTGTTCTTATGCGTGTTTTGTCGAATAAATTATTATTCTTCTCTTTAGGTTATAGATAACTCATTTAAAGAATGGTATTAGTGTAGTATATATCATATTTATTCATTAAAGTCATTTATATAATAATTATGCAATGAAAATCATGTAGAACGAATCGCAGCACATCGTGGAGACGGTATTCCGTACGTACGCACGAGCGATGATATTGTTCCCATGATCGTGGAATTGTATAGGAGTGTATGTATACTATTTCATAATCAATAAAACTTTACAATAATCATATATAGTTATTAATTTTCACCATTATACCCATCGAAGTAAGGTAGTGATGGAAAATAGATTACACCACGGCGTGGAGACGGTATTCCGTACGTACGCACGCGCGGTGATTTCGTTTTCCGTAGGATGGATAGATGGTGAAATAGTATTTTTTTCATACTTATAATAACATATCAGTATATAAGTGATACTGATGTTATTAATTCATAATGAAACAAATAATGAAGAAGAAGTGGAAGAAGAAATAAAGTTGAAAGAATCTGTAACGGACATTACCTCTCCTTTGAAGCGCTTCTTTGAGACCTCCTTTTAGGGTACAAAAATTGGTCTTTAAAGAAGACCAGGACCTCTAGGATGTTTCTAGGGAAGTGGAGAGGAGATATTTGTAGGTTTTGGCCGAGATTTAATGCTCAAAGTGGTTTGAGGAAGAGAGGGAGGAAGTGCCCTTTTATAGGGGAGGAGAGGGGCACCTTTGGAAAAACTAAAAATATTATTTTATTATAAAGCCATATTCAGTTTTAAATAGCTCCAAATTGATTTATTTCTAATCTAAGGTGTGTATGGGTCTAAATAATCTCATCTAATATAATTTTTACAAGTTTAGTTTACTATTTTTACCTTATCATTTAGATTTAACTTTAAGTTAGATAATTTTACTTTTACCGTGTCTTTTTTTGTTCTTACACTATAAGGTTAATAAACTTACTATAACAAGCCAAAAGAACCCCAAGTTGTTTATTATTAATATATATAACCTTATCTAAGTCATTTGGCCGAACCTTAGATTTTTAGGAATAAAATAACAATTAATAATATAATATTTGTTTTAAAAACTATTTTATGTCAATTTTGACACTATTTAGTAATTGATTTTTGTGAAAATAATAAAAGAATGATTAATTCGAAAAAAGTTAATTAAATAAATAATAAAATGTCATATTTACCTATAAAATTAGTGTAATTCATAAAATGTCTCAAATTACATTTATTTGGGTATTTATATCATCAATTATGTCAATATTGCATTAATAAGATAATTACTGCATCATCTTTGTGTCATAAATAAATTAAATTATTTAATGTTTAAAAATTAAAAATAAAATATCATTATGTAGGAAAACTTTTTATATTTCTAATGAATATTTATTGTCAAATTTATCTTATGTATAACCATATATTAAAAATTATTTACTTATTAAACTTTGATTTTAACTATTTTAACCCTTCTTTAAATAAATTAATAATAAATGTTCTAATCTAATCCATGTGGTCCTAAATGGTTATATTTTATTCCTAAGGTTTTTTTTGTCGAATTAAACTTATCCAATAGAATTAGGACATGTGTTAGGGTAATAATAATATAATTTTATCCCTAATTACCCTATTTACTTGTAACCATGGTAAATAAAAGTAAAAAGCTACTATTCACCAAAAATTATTTTCAACTCATTGAACCACATTTTACTTATTGACATCAACCGTGTCTCTCGGATTTTTGAAATTCCACTCATAGAAGCAGTAAAATTACGTTTTATGTAAATTTGTAAATTCTCCTAGGAGGTGGGTAAAAGACGCTGAAAAGTTCAATAAATTTTTTTACATATTATTATAAAATTAATCCAATGAATTACATTGAACTTATATAGGTATTATGTATCAATTTTTACCTCAAATAAATTTAAATAAAATAAATAATTATTTAAATAAAAAGTCGGTTTTTAAATAGTAACCTAGTGTTTTCACTATTCATGAAAAATTGAATGTTTCCCGAAAAATACCAAAATTTCACCCTAGGCTAATTTCGATATTCCGAATCCAAAAATGAAGTCCATTTTGAAAAATAAAATTTAAAAAATTTCAAAAATTGGTTATTACTATTCATAACAGCTAGTTTTAATAATATTTAAATAGCATATCGTTGTTTAATGAAACTCGGTATTGCGTATGACGCAAGCTATCGAGGAAGGTCTCGATTGCGTGTAATGAAAGACAAGAAAGTGTTGTGTGTAGTGAAAGATTCTTTTGATGATTTATATAACATAAAAACAAAATATTTCTCATAAAAGTCACGGGTGTTACATTCTACCCCCCTTAAAATGAATTTCTCCCTTGAAATTCGTCACTTTGTAACAAAAAGATGAGGATACCTCTCCATCATCATATCCTCAAGCTTCCATGTAGCTTCTTCTAATTGATGGTTCCTCCATAAAACTTTCACCAAGCGAGTGGTCTTGTTCCGTAGGACTTTTTCACTTTGATCGAGAATCTCTATCGGCTGTTCTTCATAAGAAAGATCTTGTTCCAGCGGTACATCTTCTGAGCTGAGTACATGTGAAGGATCAGGTATGTACTTTCTCAGGAGAGATACATGGAACACATCGTGAACTCGGGAGAGATTCGGTGGAAGCGCCAATCGGTAAGCTACCTTCCCAACACGATCCAGTATTTCGAAAGGACTGATATACCTAGGGCTCAGCTTTCCCTTCTTTCCAAGTCTCATTACTCTCTTCCAAGGAGATATTCATAAGAACACTTTATCACCCACTTTAAACTCTAATTATTTTCTTCGGTTGTCGGCATAACCTTTTTGTAGACTCTGAGCTGCTCTTATGTGTTGTTGAATAGATCAGACCTTTTCTACCATCTCATCAACAAGATTAGGTCCTAATAGCTTTCTTTCCCCAACTTCATCGTAGCAAGTTGGAGTCCTGCATTTCTTTTCATAAAGAGCTTTATAAGAAGCCATCTAAATACTGGAGTGAAAGCTATTATTATAAAAAAAATTCCACCAAATGTAGGTGTTGATCCCAACCACCTTTTAAATCCATAGAGAAAGCTCTCAACATATCTTATAGAGTTTGAATTGTCCTCTCAGACTGACCGTATGTCTGAGGATGATAAACAGTGCTGAAACTCAACTATGTATCCAGAGTTTGCTGAATACTTCGCCATAACATTGAGGTAATCCTTGGATCCTGATCAGATATAATAGAAAGTGGTACTCTATGCAATCTTACCACTTCCTTCACATATATCCGAGAAAGATGATCTAGAGAGAAATCCTCTCTAATAGCGATGAAGTGTGCCGACTTTGTAAGACGATCGACTATGACCTAGATAGCATTATTTCCATTAGATGTTTTAGGAAGTCCTGTGTCAAAGTCCATAGTGATGTTTTCCCATTTCTATTCGAGTATGGGTAATGGTTGTAACATCCCCTTAGACTTCTGTCTCTCATCTTTAACTTGCTGACAAACCAAGCATCGAGAGACATATTCAACAACATCTCTTAATATGCCATCCCACCAGAAGTACTCTTTTAGGTCCCTATACATCTTTGTGGTTCCATGATTAATAGAGAATGAAGAACTATGAGCCTCATCCAGTAGATCCTTCTTTAATTAGGGGATGGGAAGAACACAAACCCGATTCCTAAACTTTATTATCCCATCACAATCAATGTAGAATTCAGGAACATTTCTCACCTTCTTTTGTAAATCTACATCTTCTTTCTGTGCCTCTTTAATCTTAACATTTATATATGGTTGAACATTCATTTGAAAAAGATAAGAATTTTCCCCTTTAATTATAATTCCAAGATCCATCCTTTGTAAATCCATATATATTGGATCTTTTGTGATCCTCATCATGGATAAACTGGCACGGTCTTGTCGACTTAATGCATCTGCCACCTTATTTGCTTTCCCAGGGTGGTAATGAATTGAGCAGTCGTAATCCTTAATCAGCTCCAACCATCTTTTTTGGTGCATATTCAGCTCCTTTTGTGTGAAAATATACTTTAAAATTTTATGATCAGTATAAATTTCACACCTTTCTACATAAAGATAATGCCTCCAAATCATTAATGCAAAGATTACCGCAGCTAACTCCAAATCATGAGTTGGGTAATTTTGCTCATGGATTTTCAACTGTCATGAGGAATAAGCCATCACCATATCATTTTGATAAGAACAGACCCTAATACCTTATTGGATGCATCACTATAGATCACAAACCTTTCTCCACTACAAGGCAGTGTGAGCACAGGTGCACTGGATAACCTTCTTTTCAACTCCTTGAAATTCTCTTCACATTCCTCCATCCAAACAAACATAACTCCTTTCCGAGTCAACCTGGTGAGTGGATTAGATAATCGTGAAAAATCTTTCACAAAACGTCGATAATATCCATCCAAACCATGAAAACTTCGGATCTCAATTACTTTTGTTGGTCTCGACTATCTTTCGATAGCCTCTGTTTTTGCTGGATCCATAGATATCCCCTCTTTTGAGATTATGTGATCCAAAAATGAAACTTTTTGAAGCCAAAATTATCACTTGGTAAATTTGGAATAAAGCTTCTCCTTTCTTAGGGTCTTCAATATAATTCTCAAGGGATCTTCATGTTCTTCCTTGCTATTTGAATATACAAGAATATCGTCCATAAAGACTACCACAAACTGATCAAGATAGCCTCTAAAGACTCTATTCATCAGATCCATGAAGATAGAAGGGGAATTAGTAAGACCAAATGGTATCACTATAAATTCATAGTTTCCATACCTTGTACAGAGAGCCGTATTTGGTATATCCTCCCCTTTTACCCTTAATTGATGATACCCTGAACGAAGATCAATCTTGGAAAAGTATTGAGCTCCACGTAGTTGGTCAAATAAGTCATCAATGAGAGGGAGAGGATATTTGTTCTTGATAGTGATCTTTTTAAGTTCTCAATAATCAATGCAGAGTCTCATTGATCCATCTTTCTTCTTAACAAATAGAACAAATGCTCCCCAAGGTGACACACTAGGGAGTATGAACTCCTTATGAAGATTCTATTGGATTTTCTTCTTCAATTCCTACAACTCAATTGTGGTCATTCTATAAGGTGTCTTTGAAATAGGCAAAGCACCCGGTACGAGTTCGATTGAAAACTCAACTTCACGATTTGCTGGAAGACCCAGAAATTCCTCTAGAAAGACATCGTCAAACTCCCGTACAATGGGCATATTCTTAATCTCGATTTTCTCACCAAACATTTGAGATAAATAACATTCATTTAGTGGAATCAAGACCCATAAGATGGAAGAAATTTCCAATAGAAGGTTATGTTCATCCTTGCATCAATAGACGATCAAAGATTGATCTGGAATATGAAATGTGACTTCCCTTATTTGGAAATTGATATGAGTTCCATATAGAGAAAGCCAATCCATGGCAAGAATCACATCAAATTCCACTATAGGGAGAATCACAAGATTTGCAAGAAGCACTTTCCTAAAAAATTCAATCGAAGAAGAATTATAAACTTTTGATGCGACTGTTGTTCCATTAGGGGTTGTCACAGCTAACTCAACATCTAATTGTTGAGGTAATACGGTGATACCTTTAGAAAATTCTTTAGAAATAAAAGAGTGGGTGGATACAGAATCAAATAAAACATTTGCTACTTTAGAGTGGATGGTAAGTGTACCATTCACCACATCGTTATCATACTGCACATCACTGATAGAAATTGCATGTGACATTCCTTTTTCATTAGCCTTAAGAGTTTGTTGACGTCGATCATCATCCAAAACCCTTGTATTAGGGCATTGATTGGCATAATGCCCCATTTCCATGCACATGTATCATTGAAGTGTATGAGGTGCACACTGTGTAGCCTTTTCATTGTTCGCATCACTATACATCTTCTTCCCATCATTGCAGCATTAAAATTCCCGATGACCTTCCTTTCCACATTTGAAACATTTACATGTCCCTTTAAGACAACTCCCTCCATGTTTCTTTCCACACTTTGAGCATAAGGGAAAACTCATCTTCTTTTCAGTGTGCTCTTTAGATTTTACTTTGAATTCCATTTTCCTCGTCGTATCAAACCCATATGACTGATGGGTTACTCCAATCTCCATCTCAACTTTGAGAGAATATCGAATGATTTCCTCGTAGTTATTGAAGTCCCTTATGGCTAATGCCCTTCGAAGACTTGGTTTTAATCCAATAAAGAATTGATCGATCTTACTCTCAGGTTGGATAATGATTCCAGAAGCATACCTTGCAAGTCTTGTAAAATTTGCTTCATAGGTACCAACCTATTCATCATCCTTTTGGTTTAGTTCAAGAAACTCCTTCTCCATCTTTTTTCGGAGAATACGAGGGAAGTACTTATTGAAAAATAAGTTCTTGAACTCATCCCATTCCATGGACTCAATTTCATCACTTGGCCTCGTATTCTTCATAAGATTCCATCATTGATCAGCATCACCTTCCAAACGATACACTTATAAGATGACTTTATCATGTTCAGAACATTGAAGAACTGAAAATATCTTTTCAGTAGTACTGATCCATTGTTCAGCAACTAATGGATCAGTAGACCCACTGAATGAAGGTGGATGCTGTTTCATAAAGGATTCAACAGAATGCTGCTCCTCACTTTTCTCGTTTAGAAGTCCTGCATGATTCATAGCATGAGAAATTTGTGTGTTCATGGATACATGATTTTTCATTCCATCTCCCATAATGTTTGGTTTCTCAGGGGAACAATCATTGCATTGCCTGTCACATTCTGCATTAACACGGTTCCTTCGGGTTCCAGCCATTGACTAAAACAAAGAATAATACTGTGATCAACACTAATTATAATAGGAAAACCACATAATCAAGAATAAAATTTCACACTTAAGGTCTTATCCAAGTTTATTCATGGAAATTTCAAAAACACTACGATTGTGTTCTATGCTTATACTTATCCTTAGGATTCTTACTAAGGCTTTCACATCCTAGTTTCCAAAGGTTGACTATAGCTTTCCTCTGACACCAACTATAATGAACCATACTTTACATACATTGTTAGTACTTAAAAATTGAATTACACTTATTACAACATATAACAAAACCATTAATGGACCATATAGGTATAGTGTCTTTAGAAACTGGGAAACATAAACAACTGGTTCATAAAGCGTCTACACTGTCTCCCATTTAATTCATCATATCTATAGTCCCTTTTGGAATATCTTACTTAATAACCTTCTTCCTGACCTGGGGAAAGAAAACATACCAAAGGGTGAGCTCAAATGCTCACTAATGGTAAACAAAAGAAATATCAATCACATCATATTCATAAGAACATAACATTATGGAAATCTTACCCTGCAAAAGAGATCATAATTTCATAATATGGGATAAATCATGGTAGTGAAATGTAATCACAATAATCATAACATAAAACATAAATATTTCTGGAATACACACATAATAATAGAGAATAATTTATTATTAGTCAAGACTCATTGCAAAGACTATCATAGTGGACAAAGTCCATTTCTGAACCGAGTTCATTCCTCGTTTCAGTCCTGTTTCACTGAACCAGTTTAACTTCCCGTTCCATCCATGTCTATCTCATGAGATATAAAATCTTTACCCAATTCATTGGAGGGATATATAGGTCCCAACCATCTCATAATTATACCATTCTTATGTGTTCCACAAAATCATAAACCATACATCATAGCATAACCCAAGTAATAAAAATGGGATTCTTAAACATCGTGACATCATAAAATAATTCATATAAGATAAAGGAATTCATAAAAATAATTCCATCACAACATAATCAAATCAATGTAATAATAGGCATAGAAACATAACCCTTTATTATCTTAGATGGAAAATAATTTTGATAAATCACTTGAACTCCATTCTTGAGGAAAATATCCTTTCTAATTCAAAAACACTTTTCCTTTCTTAACATGTCATGAAATTATAAACTAAAAGAAGTTGATTAAAAACAAACTTGAAAACTTGTAAAGGAATTTTCTTGGAAATAATGTTTAAAAAATCCATTCATGCCGTATAAGTTAAAAAAACATTATTCTCGTACTTTTGTTGGAAAAGTCAAAAAGTACCTCGTACGAAAAACGACAAAATATTCCTTTCATATCTTTTACTAAAAACTCACTGAAAGGTAAAATTGGATTTAAACAATTGTAGGTGGATGGAAATAATATTACATATTGAGGAAACATGAATGTGGATGATAAAATACTCCCTAGTAAATTTTGAAGTATAAACGATCTCGGATAAAAATTGAGATTGCGAGAGTGTCCCTTACATTAGGTCCGATTTGCTTCGTAAGTGTCCGAACCTTCTATATAATGATTTAAATAATGTTATTGAAATATTTCAGAGTCATAATTATTGTTATGATATCATATATGGTCATATTATTAGCTTCTTATTAGTAATATTTCATTACTACGTGTTATTCAAGTGTTTATTGCTTTTTTGTTCTTATGCGTGTTTTACCAAATGAATTGTTATTATTCTCTTTAGGTTATAGATAACTCATTTCCAGAATGTTATTAGTGTACTATATATAATATTAATTCATTCAATTCATTTATATAATCATTATGCAATGAAGATCATGTAGAATGAATCGCATCACATCGTGGAGACGGTATTCCGTACGTACACATGAGCGATGATTTCGTTCCCATGATCGTGGAATTGTATTGGAGTGTATGTATACTATTTAAAAATCAATAACACATTACAATAATCATATATAGTTATTTATTTGCACCATTATACCCATCTAAGTAAGCTGGTGATGGAAAATTGATTACACCATGGCGTGGAGACGGTATTCCGTACGTACGCACGCACAATGATTTCATTTTCCGTAGGATGGATAGATGGTGAAATAGGATTTTTTCATAATTATAATAACATATCAGTATATGAGTGACACTGATGTTATTAATTCATAATGAAACAGCTAAAGAAGAATATCTGGAAGAAGAAATAAATTTGAATGAATCGGTAATGGACATTACCTCTCCTTTGAAGCGCTTCTTTGAGACCTCCTTTTAGGGCACTAAAATTGGTCTTTGAAGAAGACCAGAACCTCTAGGATGTTTTTAGGGAGGTGGATAGGAGAAATTGGCAGGGGTTTTCAGAGCTTGAAGGCTCAATGTGGTGTGAGGAAGGGAGGGAGGAGGTGCCCTTTTATAAGGGAGGAGAGGGGCACCTTTGGAAAAACTAAAACTATTATTTTATTATAAAGACATATTCGGTTTTAAATAGCTCCAAATTGATTTATTTAAAATCTAAGGTAGGTATGGGTCGAAATAATCTCATCCAATAGAATTTGTACAAGTTTAGTTTACTATTTTAAACTTATCATTTAGATTTAACTTTAAGTTAGATAATTTTACTTTTACCATGTCTTTTTGTGTTCTTACACTATAAGGTTAATAAACTTACTACAACAAGCCAAACGAACCCTATGTTTTTTATTATTAATATATATAATATTATCTAAGTCATTTGGCCAAACCTTAGATTTTTAGGAATAAAATAACAATGCATAATATAATATTTGTTTTAAAAACTATTTTATGTCAATTTTTACACTATTTAGTAATTGATTTTTGTGAAAATAATAACAGAATGATTAGTTTAAAAAAAAGTTAATTAAATCAATAATAACATGTCATATTAACCTAGAAAATTAGTTTAATTCATAAAAAGTCTCAAATTACATTTATTTGGGTATTTATAACATCAATTATGTCAATATATCATTAATAAGATAATTACTGCATCATCTTTGTGTCATAAATAAACTAAATTATTTAATGTCTAGAAATTACAAATAAAATACCATTATGTAGGAAATATTTTTATATTTCTAATTAATAATTATAGTCGAATTTATCTTATGTATAACCCTATATTTAAAATTATTTACTTATTAAACTTTGATCTAACTATTTTAACCCTTCATTAAATAAATTAATAATAAATGTCCTAATCTAATCCATGTGGGCCTAAATGGTCATAATTTATTCCTAAGGTTGTTTTTGGTCTAATTACACTTATCCAATAGAATTATGACATGTGTTAGGGTAATTATAATATCATTTTTACCCTTAATTACCCTATTTACTTTTAACCGTGGTAAATAAAAGTAAAAAGTTACTATTTACCAAAAATTATTTTCGTCTCATTTAACCACATTTTACTCACTGAAATCAACCATGTCTCTCAGAGTTTTGAAATTCCACTCACAGAAGTGGTAAAATTAAGTTTTATGTAAATTTGCAAATTCTCCTAGAAGGTGGGTAAAAGACGGTGAAAAGTTCAATAAAATTTTTATATATTATTATAAAATTACTCCAATGAACTACATTTAACTTATATAGGTATTATGTATCAAATTTGATCTAAAATAAATTTAAATAAAATAAATAATTATTTAAATAAAAATTTGGGTTTTAAATAGTAACCTAGTGTTTTCACTATTCATCAAAAATTGAAAGTTTCCAGAAAAATACCAAAATTTTACCCTAGGATAATTTCGATATTCCGAATCCAAAAATGAAGTCCATTTTGGAAAATTAAATTTACAAAATTTCAAAAAGTGGTTATTACTATTCATAACGGCTTGTTTTAATAAAATTTTAATAGCATATCACTGTTTAGTGAAACTCAGTATTGCATACGACACAAGCTATCAAGGAAGGTCACGATTGCATGTAAAGCAAGTCAAGAAAGTGTTGTGTGCAGTGAAAGATTATTTTGATGATTTATATAACATAAAAACAAAATATTTCCAATAAAAGTCTCGGGTGTTACAATCCTGCAGCCCGCAACTTGTTTTTTAAAATGTCTTGCTTCGGGTGCCTCCACGACCTATGATACCTAGTCTTCCCCATCGTAGCCTACACAAACCCTTCAGTGGCTTCCACCGCCACCGCCCGCACCCTGCCGCACCACCACCCGCCAGACCCACATCTCACTCTATGTGTACCACCTCCACATTCCATAGACCATTAGTGATACTCTGGTGGTTGTAAAATTAATCCAAGACCACATATGGAATCCTTGGGATGTTATCTACATAGGCTCAACCTTCACACAATGATTAGAACATGAATAAAGCATAAACATGGCGGTAAATTGGTTTAAAACTAAAACCACCTACCTCACGGACAATCTTTGAAGCATCGAGGAAAGATACATTCTCCAAAACTATTGATGCTTAATCCAAGAATGATCACTATCTAGATCGGAGATTATCAGTGTTCTGTTTGGTTTGTTCATCTATTGAAGAAGAAAATGGGAGGGTCTTGGCTACTCTTGAGTTCTGCGCACTGGGGAGAGGATATGGGTTGACATTTAACTTTTAATTAAATCCATCACCCACCATTTAACACCCCGACCCTAATTCTCCTCCGACCCAACTCCCAATGCAGTCAAAAATTATATCGCAACTTGGGTAAAACTGGCGTTAAAAACTAAACCATAGTCTCAGAAATTTGATCCAAGAAATTGTTTAGGATTTGTTCGATCCATCATCTAATATAAATTAATTTAATTTATTTACAAAAATTCATCGATAACTTTTTCCATAGAACGTCTATAACCACAAAACATACACACCGCCTAGGGTAAAGAGCAGGCTACAGACTCAAAGTTCCATAAGATTTATGATCTGGGAAATTTTATAATAGAAAACCCATTTCTGCAATCTGAATAGTATAAAATTACTAAATATTCTAAAAAAATTATTCTGAGCACACATAGCCTCAGAATCAGACACCACATCATCTCCTTTCATTGAGAATATATATAAAAATATTCTAATGTCTAAGAGGTCCAACTCGAGTCACTACAATTATTATATGTACCTAATTTAAAAATAAAATGTACTTATTGATCTATCTGGTTGTATTATGAGTACTTGTTTGTAATAAATCATTAAATAATATGTCACCAGAGAAGGTTTGTTACTGGAATGCCCCTTAGGACATTCCATTACAAGTTCATGTTATTGGATCAGGGGTAGCGAATATTGGATCATGACTATCAGCAACATAAAATTTGGGATTATATTACACACTATATACACACAATAATGGGTATACAGACCATTTGTATACAATTCATTTAATTGAAACATTGTATCTTTAATTGTAGGTGTTCCATAAGCACCATCATCAAGTTTTGTGATGTTTATTCACATATGGTGACATTGAGTCGCATGAGATGGGTTGTGTTAAATGTTAGGACAGTCAAGTCATAATTACAATATGTTTTTTGTGGAAAATAATTTGAAAATAAACATTTTTTATTTTTATATTTACATATTATTTATCACAATTACCAGTTTAGTTCATTATTATATTTGGATGTTTTTTATCACATTCATTGCTTATGATTTGTTTGGATGGTTATTATTTTGAAACTATTTAGAGGAATAATGAGAGAATCCATTTCATTGATACTTTAGGATAGATTTATTGAAATATACTTCTTCTTGGATTATTGTATTTATAGGGTGTATTCATTCTCAATGAATATTTCTTGTACCCTTGGTTCTTCCCTCATGTCCATGGTGGTTGAGAACATTCATTGTATCATTTAGAGATTTTTATTGGATAAAATTTTTGGTTTAAACATCTTCATTCATTAATAAATCATATCAAATACATTTTTTAAATAAAGAATAAAGGTATAAAGATTATTGGATTATCAAAACTCAAAAGTTAGGTGCAAGATAGTGTCTAGAAAACTCTTTCTTACATCCATTGTTGTGTTACCAAGGGTAGTTGAAATTCTTGTCTTGATTTTAATCCAAATTTTTTATTTAATTCGTAATATTTTGACGATTCTTAAAAATATTATGGTTTATGTTAATTTTTTATTAGAGATTTTGAGAAACTATAAATATTTAGATTTGAAATGGGATAACTCCATTTGCACATGAATATTTTTAATTATTCGGTAAATATAGAAAAAATCATACACTTGGTTTCATGTGGTTTCCATTATAATTGTCACCGGTTGTACATGGTTTGGGAAATCATTCCTCTAAAACAAAAACTATTGAAAATTATTCTATTTTATAATTTTTTTATCCTATATGGTTTTTTATTACAATTAATTTATTTATTAATTTTTTAAAATAAATTGAGTAGAATTATTATGTTGTGTTGACATATTTGTTTGAGTGGAAATTATTTCCTCCAAAACATAATTTTATAACTATATATGGATGATGTAATTTAACATTTTTTAAAAATATTCCAACAAGGACCATAATTAATTATTTAGAGGGTGTTATAAATAATTTTCTTCAAGGAAATACTCTCATTGATCCATATTATGCTTTATTGGACATTAAAACCATTCAAAACATGGGTATGGAAGGTGATTTAGTTCTAAAATGAATGGTAGATCATACTTAAGAATTCACCATGTAGAATCATTGTTCATTTTATAGTGATTGATGATCTCAAGTAATCGATTAATGATTTCGAAAAATAGAACACGTTTTTGGTTTTATTTATATACCTTAGTCCGATAATTTAATGTTATATACAGACATATTTTAGATTTTCCATGATTTGAATGGTGGGAATTGATCATGTATGGTAAATTACATGAGTAACTCACTGGTAAAATTTTAATGGAGATGCTCAACCAATAATATTTTCCAAAATATTCAAAATGCATATGTTCAATGAGATTATTATTCTAGGGAAAGAAAACAATTTCTTAATGGATTATTACACTCATTTTAATGTGTTCATCTAATTTTCTCTATCGAAATATAGGAATTATACTTTTAAATCCCATTGGTTTGAAATGTGACTAAGGATCCATATTTAATCCAATGTTATTTTATTCTTCCTCCCATCATATTTTGATGTGGTCAATAAGGTTTTGATAAAAAAAAGGATATTGTAGGAATAATATATATAGAATGTAATTCAAATGAAACTTGTGTAAGTATTAAATATTCTTTTAGAAAAAATAAGAAAAATGAATTGTTTCAAAGGGGAAATAGTGGGGGTGCTCAATACCCTCCCAACCCTACTCCCATGATTCCCGTAATGTATAAAAATCTTCTTTATATTAAATATGGGAGTATAGTTCATACTAAACTAAATTATTAAGAGACTCTGAATAACTTTTATAGAGACATATACAATTAATAACATGATATTACATCTTAGTAAATGAATATTAAATACATAACATAAATATCCATTACCTAATATTTCAGTTATAATGCATTTAGAAACAAGTATATATATAAATAACTTGTTCATATAAGATCTAAATTGTTTCCCACCTTGTTATTCACAATATTCACCCTTATCACACATATTATAAGTAAAAATAACATTCAAATACTGGGGAAGGGAAACAAAATTAAGGGTAAGATCAGATTCATATTATGTGTAAATAAAGGACATATTAATTATCACATAAGAATTAAATTGGCATATATGTTTGAAAACATGATCATAAAATTTTAAAATTATACCTTGGTTAAAATTTATCATAATTGTAACACCCGAGAATTTTATGTTATATAAATCATCAAAGGAATCTTTTTCTACACAACACTTTATTGGCTTGCTTTACACGAAATCGCGACCTTCCTCGACAGCTTGCGTCGTACGCAATACCGAGTTTCACTAAACAACGATATGCTATTAAAATATTATTAAAACTAGCCGTTATGAATAGTAATAACCACTTTTTGAAATTTTATAAATTTTATTTTTCAAAATGGACTTCATTTTTGGATTCGGAATATCAAAATTAGCCTAGGGTGAAATTTTGGTATTTTCCTGAAAACATTCAATTTTTGATGAATAGTGAAACCACTAAGTGATAGTTAAAAAAATGAATTTTTCATAAAACTTAATTTTACCGCTTCTGTGAGTGGAATTTCGAAAATCCTAGAAACACGGTTAATATCAAGGACTAAAATTTGGTTCAATGAGATGAAAATAATTTTTGGTGAATAGTAACTTTTTACTTTTTTTACCACGGTTAAAAGTAAATAGGGTAATTAAGGGTAAATATGATATTATTATTACCCTAAAACATTTCCTAATTCTATTGGATAAATTTAATTCGACCAAAAACAAACTTAGAAATAAAATATGACCATTTAGGCCCACTTGGATTAGATTAGGATATTTATTATTAATTTATTTAAAGAAGGGTTAAAATAGTTAAAATCAAAGTTGAATAAGTAAATACTTTTTAATATGGGGTTATACATGAGATAAATTCAACTATAACTATTCATTAGAAAGATAAAATAATTTCCTACATAATGGTATTTTATTTCTAATATTTATACATTAAATAATTTAATTTATCTATGATACAATGATGATGCAGTAATTATTTTATTAATGAAATATTGACATAATTAATGTTATAAACACCACAATAAATGTAATTTGAGACTTTTTATGAATTCCACTAATTTTATAGGTCAATATTATATGTTAGTATTGATTTAATTAACTTGGTTATAACTAATAATTCTGTTATGATTTTCACAAAAATGAATTACTAAATAGTGTCAAAATTGACATGAAATAGTTTTTAAAACAAATATTATATTAGTAATTGTTATTTTATTCCTAAAAATCTAAGGTTCAGAAAAATGAATTAGATAAGGTTATATATATTAATAATAAACAACTTGGGGTTCGTTTGGATTCTTATAGTATGTTTATTAACCTTATAGTATAAGAACACAAGAAGACACGGTAAAAGTAAACTTATTTAACATAATGTTAAATCTAAATTATAAGGTTAAAATAGGAACCTAAACTTGTCTAAATTCTGTTGGATGAGAGTATTTCGACCCATCCCCACCTTAGCTTCGATATATATCAATTTTGAGATATTTAAACCGAACTTGACTTTATAATAAAATAATATTTTTAGTTTTCCCAAAGGTGCCCCTCTCCTCCCTTATAAAAGGGAACCTCCTCCCCCTCTTACTCACACCAATTTGAGCCATCAAGCTCAGGAAACCCCTGCCAACTCCTCCTATCCACTTCCCTAGATACATCTTAGAGGTCCTGGTCTTCTTCAAAGACCAATTGTAGTGCCCTAAAAGAAGGTCTCAAAGAAGCACTTCAAAGAAGAGATAATGTCCGTTACCGATTCTTTCATCTTTATTTATTCTTCCACTTATTCTTCATTAGTTGTTTCATTATGAAGTAATAACATTAGTATCACTAATATACTTATATGTTATTATAAGTATGAAACAACCCTATTTCACCATCTATCCATTCTACGGAAAAAGAAATCACCGCGCGTGCGTACGTACAGAATACCGTCTCCACGCCGTGGTGTAATATATTTTCCACCACCACCTTACTTGGATGGGTATAATGGAGTAAATAATGACTTTATATGACTATTATAAAGTGATACTGATTTTGAAATAGTATACAAACACTCCAATATAATTCCACGATCATAGGAACGATATCATCACTCGTGCGTACGTGCGGAATACCGTCTCCACGATGTGATGCGACTCGTTCTACATGATCTTCATTTCATAATGATTATAAAAATGAATTGAATTAATGAATATGATATATATTACACTAATACCATTCTGGAAATGAAGTATCTATAACCTAAATATAAGAATAAGAATTTATTCGTCAAAACACGCATAATAACAAAAAGTTATAAACACCCGAATAACAAGTAGCAATGAAATATTACTACTAAGAAGCAAATAAAATGACCGTATGTTATATCATAAAATTAAGTATGATTCTGGAATAAGTCAATAACATTATTTAAATCATTATACAGGAGGTTCGGACACTTACGAAGCAAAACAGACCTAAGGTAAGGGAAATATCACAATCTCATTTTTATCCGAGATTGTTTATACTTTGGTATTTACTGGGGTGTATTTTATCGTCCACATCCATGTTTCCTTAATATGTAATATTATTTCCATACACCTACAATATTTTAAATCCAATTTTACCCTTTGGTGAGTTTTTAGTAAAAGATATGAGAGGAATATTTTATCGTTTTTTGTACGATGTACTTTTTGACTCTTCCGACAAAAGTACAAGAAGAATGTTTTTTTAACTTATACGGCATGAATGGATTTTTAAAACATTATTTACAAGAATCTTCCTTTACAAGTTTTCAATTTTATTTTTAATCAAATTCTTTTAGTTTAGAATTTTACGACATGTTAATAAAGGAAAAGTGTTTTTGAAGCAGAAATAATATTTTCCTCAAGAATGGAGTTCAAGTGTTTTATCAAAATTATTTTCCATCTAAGATAATAAAGGGTTCTGTTTTTATCCCTATTATTACATTGATTTGATTATGTTGTGATGGAATTATATTTTTATGAATTCCTTTATCTTATATGAATTGTTTTATGATGTCACGATGTTTAAGATTCCCATTTTTATTACATGGGGTATGCAATGATGTATGATTTAATATTTTTTGGCACACATAATAATGGTATCATTATGAGATGGGTGGGACCTATATCTACCTCCAATGAATTGGGTAAAGATTTTATATCTCATGAGATTGACATGGCTGGAACGGTAGGTTATACCGGTTCAGTGAAACATGACTGAAATGAGGGTGACTCGGTTCAGAAATGGACATTGTCCACTGAGATAGTCTTGGAAATGAGTCTTGACTAATATGATATGATTCTCTATGATTATGTGTGTATGACACAAAGTTTCATGTTTTATGTTATGATTATTGTGATTACATTTCATTGCCATGACTTATCCCATGTTATGAAATTATGATCTCTTTTACAGGTTAAGATTTCCAAATGTTATGTGCTTATGTATATGATGTGATTGATATTTCTTTTGTTTACCCTTACTGAGCATTTGAGCTCACCCTTTTGTATGTTTTCTTTCCCCAGGTCAGGAAGAAGGTTATTAAGTAAGATATGCCAAAAGAGAATATAGATATGATGAAATAAATGGGAGAAAGTGTAGACGCTTTATGAACCAGTTGATTATGTTTCCCAGTTTCTAAAGACACTATACCTATACGGTCCTTTCGTGGTTTTGTTATATGTTGTAATAAGTATGCTTCAATTTTTATGTATTAACAATGTATGTAAAGTTTGGGTCGTTATAGTTGGTATCAGAGGAAAGGTATAGTCAACCTTTGGAAACTAGGATGTGAAAGCCTTAGTAAGAACTCTAAGGATAAGTCTATGCATAGAACAAAAATATTAGTGTTTTAGAAATGGCCATGAATAACCTAGGATAAGACCTTAAGTGTGAAATTTTATTCTTGATTATGTGGTTTTCCTATTATAATTATTGTTGCTCACACTATTCTTCTTGGTTTTAGTCAATGGCTGGAACCCGAAGGAACCGTGTTAATGTGGAATGCGACGGGCAATGAAATGATTGTCCCCCTGAGCAACCAAACATTTTGGGAGCTGGAATGAAAAATCTTGTAGCCATGCTCACACAACTTTCTCAAGCTATGAATCATGCTGGACTTCCAAATGAGCAAAGGAAGGAGCAACATTCCGTTGAATCCTTCATGAGGCAGCGTCCACCTTCATTCAGTAGGTCTACTGATCCATTAGTTGCTGAACAATGGATTAGTACTACTGAAAAGATATTTTCAGTTCTTCAATGTTCTGAGCATGATAAAGTCATCTTAGCAGTGTATCGTTTGGAAGGTGATGCTGATCAATGGTGGAATATTATTAAGAATACGAGGCAAAGGGATGAAATTGAGTCCATGGAATGGGACGAGTTTAAGAACTTATTTTTCAATAAGTACTTCCCTCGTATTCTCCGAACAAAGATGGAGAAAGAGTTTCTTGAACTGAAGCAAAAGGATGATGAATCTATTGGTACCTATGAAGCAAATTTTACAAGACTTGCAAGGTACGCTTCTGGTATTATTATCCAACCTGAGAGTAAGGTCGATTGATTCTTTAGTGTCTTAAAACCAAGTCTTCGAAGGGCGTTATCCATAAGGGACTTCAATAGCTACGAGGAAATCGTTCGATGTGCTCTCAAAGTCGAGATGGAGATTGGAGTAACCGATCAGTCATATGGGTTTGATAATAAGAGGAAAATGGAATTCAATGGAAAATCTAAAGAGCACACAGAAAAGAAGATGAGCTTTCCCTTATTCTCAAAGTGTGGAAAGAAACATGGAGGGAGTTGTCTTAAAGGGAAAAGTAAATGTTTTAAATGTGGAAAGGAAGGTCATCAGGCATTTGAATGCCGCGATGATGCGAAGAAGATGTCTAATGATGAAAACAAAGGAAGGGATACACAGAATGAACCTACTACACTTCAATGTTTCAAGTGCAAGGAGATGGGACATTATGCCAATAAATGCCCTAATCCAAGGGTTGATGATGATGGTCGACGTCAAAAAACTCTTAAGGATAAAGACAAAGGAAAGTCACATGCAATTTCTATCAGCGATGTGGAGTATGATAACGATGTGGTGAAATGTACACTTACCATCCACTCTAAAGTAGCAAATGTTTTATTTGATTTTGGATCCACCCACTCTTTTATTTTTGAAGAATTTTCTAAGGTTTTCACCGTATTACCTCAACAATTAGATGTTGAGTTAGCTGTGACAACACCTAATGGCACAATAGTCACATCAAATGTTTATAATTCTTCTCCGATCGAAGTTTGTGGGAAAGTGCTTCATGAAAATCTTGTGATCCTTCCTATAGTGGAATTTGATGTGATTCATGGCATGGATTGGATTTCTTTATATGGAGCTCATATCAATTTCCAAAGAAGGGAAGTCACATTTCATATTCCAGATCAATCTATGATCTTCTATCAATGCAAGGATGAACATAACCTTCCAGTGGAAATTTCTTCCATCTTATGGGTCTTGATTCCACTAAATGAAGGTTATTTATCTCAAATGGTTGGTGAGAAACTCATGATTAAGAATATTCCCATTGTACGGGAGTTTTATGATTTCTTTCCGGAGGAATTACCGGGACTTACACCAAATCGTGAAGTTGAGTTCTCAATATAACTCATACCGGGTACTTTGCCTATTTCAAAGACACCTTATAGAATGGCCCCAATTGAGTTGCAGGAATTGAAAAAGAAACTACAATAGAATCCTGATAAGGGATTCATACGCCCTAGTGCGTCACCTTGGGGAGCACCTGTTCTATTTGTTAAGAAGAAAGATGGATCAATGAGACCCTGCGTTGATTATCGAGAACGTAACAAGATCACTATCAAGAACAAATATCATCTCTCATGCATTGATGACTTATTTGACCAACTACGAGGAGCTCAATACTTTTCCAATATTGATCTTCGTTTAGGGTATAATCAATTAAGGGTCAAAAGGGAGGATATACCAAAGACGGCTTTCCGTACAAGGTATGGAAACTATGAATTTATAGTGATGCCATTTGGTCTTACTAATGCCCCTGCTATCTTCATGGATCTGATGAATAGAGTCTTTAGAGACTATCTTGATCAATTTGTGGTAGTCTTTATAGACGATATTCTTGTCTATTCAAAGAGCAAGGAAGAACATGAAGATCACTTGAGAATTATATTGAAGACCATGAGAAAGGAGAAGCTTTATGCCAAATTTACCAAGTGTGAATTTTGGCTTCAAAAAGTTTCATTTTTGGATCACATAATCTCAAAAGAGGGGATATCTGTGGATCCAGCAAAAACAGAGGTTATTGAAATATGGTCGAGACCAACAACAGTAACTGAGATCCGAAGTTTTCTTGGTTTGGATGGATATTATCAACGTTTTGTGAAAGATTTTTCACAATTATCTAATCCACTCACCAAGTTGACTTGGAAAGGAGTAAAGTTTGTATGGACGGAAGAATGTGAAGAGAATTTCAAGGAGTTGAAAAGAAGGTTATCTAGTGCACCTGTGCTCACACTGCCTTGTAGTGGAGAAAGGTTTGTGATCTATAGTGATGAATCCAATAAGGGATTGGGGTGTGTTCTTATGCAAAATGATATGGTGATAGCTTATGCCTCACGACAGTTGAAAATCCATGAGCAAAATTACCCAACACATGATTTGGAGTTAACTGCGGTAATCTTTGCATTAAAGACTTGGAGGCATGACCTTTATGGTGAAATGTGTGATATTTATATTGATCATAAAATTTTAAAGTATATTTTCACACAAAAGGAGATGAATATGCGTCAAAGAATATGGTTGGAGCTGATTAAGGATTACGACTGCTCAATCCATTACCACCCTGAGAAAGAAAAAAAGGTGGCAGATGCATTAAGTCAACAAGACCATGCTAGTTTATCCATGATAAGGATCACCAAAGATCCAATATTTATGGATTTACAAAGGATGGATCTTGGAATTATAATGGAAGGGGAAAAATCTTATCTTTCTCAAATGAATGTTCAACCATCTATAAATGTGAAGATTAAAGAGGCACAGAAAGAAGATGTCGAGTTACAAAAGAAGGTAAGAAACGTTCCTGAATTCAACCTTGATTGTGATGGGATAATAATGTTTTGGAATCGGGTTTGTGTTCCTCCCATCCCCGAATTAAAGAAGGTGCTGCTGGATGAGGCTCATAGTTCTTCATTCTCTATTCATCCTGGAAGCACGAAGATGTATAGGGACCTGAAAGAGTACTTCTGGTGGGATGGCATGAAAAGAGATGTTTCTGAATTTGTCTCTCGATGCTTGGTTTGTCAACAAGTTAAAGCCGAGAGACAGAAGACTAAGGGGATGTTACAACCATTACCCATACCCGAATGGAAATGGGAAAACATCACTATGGACTTTGTCACAGGACTTCCTAAAACATCCAAAGGCAATAATGCTATCTGGGTCATAGTTGATCATCTTACAAAGTCTTCACATTTCATTGCTATTAGTGAGGATTTCCCTCTAGATCAGCTTGCCAGGATATATGTAAAGGAAGTGGTAAGATTGCATGGAGTACCACTTTCTATTATATCTGATCGGGATCCTAGATTTACCTCGAAGTTCTGGCGAAGTCTTCAGCATACTCTGGATACAGGGTTGAGTTTCAGCACTGCTTATCATCCTCAGACAGACGGTCGGTCTGAGAGAACAATTCAAACCCTAGAAGATATGTTGAGAGCGTGCTCTATGGATTTCAAAGGTGGTTGGGATCAACACCTACCTTTGGTGGAATTTTATTATAATAATAGCTTTCACTCCAGTATTCAGATGGCTCCTTATGAAGCTCTCTATGGAAAGAAATGCAGGACTCCAACTTGTTGGGATGAAGTTGGGGAAAGAAAGCTATTAGGACCTGATCTCGTTGATGAAATGGCAGAAAAGGTCAGATCTATTCAACAACACATAAGAGCAGCTCAGAGTCAACAGAAAAGTTATGCCGACAACTGAATAAAAGACCAAGAGTTTGAAGTGGGTGATAAAGTGTTCTTACGAATATCTCCCTGGAAGAGGGTTATGAGATTTCGAAAGAAGTGGAAGTTGTGCCCGAGATATATCGGTCCTTTCGAAATACTGGATCGTGTTGGGAAGGTAGCTTACCGATTGCCGCTTCCACCGAATCTCTCTCAAGTTCACGATGTGTTCCATGTATCTCTCCTGAGAAAGTACATACCTGATCCTTCACATGTAATCAGCTCAGAAGTTGTACCGCTGGAGCAAGATCTTTCTTATGAAGAACAACCAATAGAGATTCTGGATCGTAGTGAAAAAGTCCTACGAAACAAGACCACTCAATTGGTGAATGTTTTATGGAGTAACCACCAATTAGAAGAAGCTACATGGGAGCTTGAGGATATGATGAGGGAGAGGTATCCTCATCTTTTTGTTACAAAGTGACGAATTTTGAGGGGGAAATTCATTTTAAGGGGGGTAGAATGTAACACCTAAGACTTTTATGTTATATAAATCATCAAAGGAATCTTTTTCTACACAACACCTTCTTGGCTTGCTTTACACGAAATCACGACCTTCCTCGATAGCTTGCGTCGTACGCAATACCGAGTTTCAATAAACAACGATATGCTATTAAAATATTATTAAAACTAGCCGTTATGAATAGAAATAACCACTTTTTGAAATTTTATAAACATTATTTTTCAAAATGGACTTCATTTTTGGATTCGGAATATCAAAATTAGCCTAGGGTGAAATTTTGGTATTTTTCTGAAAACTTTCAATTTTTGATGAATAGTGAAACCACTAAGTGGTAGTTAAAAAACTGAATTTTTCATAAAACTTAATTTTACCGCTTCTGTGAGTGGAATTTCGAAAATCCGAGAGACACGGTTAATATCAAGGACTAAAATGTGGTTCAATGAGATGAAAATAATTTTTGGTGAATAGTAACTTTTTAATTTTTTTTTACCACGGTTAAAAGTAAATAGGGTAATTAAGGGTAAAGATGATATTATTATTACCCTAACACATGTCCTAATTCTATTGGATAAGTGTAATTCGACCAAAAACAATCTTAGGAATAAAATATGACCATTTAGGCCCACTTGGATTAGATTAGGACATTTATTATTAATTTATTTAAAGAAGGGTTAAAATAGTTAAAATCAAAGTTGAATAAGTAAATAATTTTTAATATGGGGTTATACATAAGATAAATTCGACTATAAATATTCATTAGAAATCTAAAAATATTTCCTACATAATGGTATTTTATTTCTAATATTTAGACATTAAATAATTTAATTTATTTATGACACAAAGATGATGCAATAATTATCTTATTAATGAAATATTGACATAATTAATGTTATAAACACCAAAATATATGTAATTTGAGACTTTTTATGAATTACACTAATTTTATAGGTTAATATGACATGTTAGTATTGATTTAATTAACTTGGTTCGAACTAATAATTCTGTTATGATTTTCACAAAAATCAATTATTAAATAGTGTCAAAATTGACATAAAATAGTTTTTAAAACAAATATTATATTAGTAATAGTTATTTTATTCATAAAAATCTAAGGTTCGGCCAAATGACTTAGATAAGGATATATATATTAATAATAAACAACTTGGGGTTTGTTTGGCTGCTTATTGTAAGTTTATTAACCTTATAGTATAAGAACACAAGAAGAAATGGTAAAAGTAAACTTATTTAACTTAATGTTAAATCTAAATGATAAGGTTAAAATATGAACCTAAACTTGTCTAAATTCTATTAGATGAAATTATTTCGACCCATACCAACCTTAGCTTCTAAATATATCAATTTGGAGCTATTTAAAACCTAACTTGACTTTATAATAAAATAATATTTTTAGTTTTCCCAAAGGTGCCCCTCTCCTCCCTTATAAAAGGGCACCTCCTCTCCCTCTTCCTCACACCACATTGAGCCTTCAAGCTCGTCCAACCCCTGCCAATTCCTACTCTCCACTTCCCTAGAAAAATCCTAGAGGTCCTGGTCTTCTTCAAAGTCCAATTTTAGTGCCCTAAAAGAAGGTCTCAAAGAAGCACTTCAAAGATGAGGTAATGTCCGTTACCGATTCTTTCATCTTTATTTCTTCTTCCACTTCATCTTCTTTAGTTGTTTCATTATGAAGTAACAACATCAGTATCAATCATATACTGATATGTTATTATAAGTATGAAACAACCCTATTTCAACATCTAACCATCCTACGGAAAAATAAATCACTGCGCGTGCGTACGTACGGAATACCGTCTCCACGTCGTGGTGTAATCTATTTTCCACCACCACCTTACTTGGATGGGTATAATGGTGTAAATAATTACTTTATATGACTATTATAAATTGATACTGATTCTGAAATAGTATACATACACTCCAATACAATTCCACGATCATAGGAACGATATCATCACTCGTGTGTACGTACGGAATACCGTCTCCACGATGTGATGCGACTCGTTCTACATGATATTCATTTCATAATGATTATATAAATGAATTGAATGAATTAATATGATATATATTACACTAATAAAATTCTGGAAATGAAGTATCTATAACCTAAATATAAGAATAATAATTTATTCGACAAAACACGCATAAGAACAAAAAGTTATAAACACCCGAATAACAAGTAGCAATGAAATATCACTACTAAGAAGCAAAGAAAATGACCATATATGATATCATAAAAATATGTATGATTATGGAATAAGTCAATAACATTATTTAAATCATTATACAGGAGTTTCAGACACTTACGAAGCAAAACAGACCTAAGGTAAGGGAAATATCACAATCTCATTTTTATCCATGATTGTTTATACTTTGGTATTTACTGAGGTGTATTTTATCATCCACATCCATTTTTCCTCAATATGTAATATTATTTCCATCCACCTAAAATTTTTTAAATCAAATTTTACCCTTTGGTGAGTTTTTAGTAAAAGATATGAAAGGAATATATTGTCTTTTTTCGTACGAGGTACTTTTTGACTTTTCCGACAAAAGTACGAGAAAAATGTTTTTTTAACTTGTACGGCATGAATGGATTTTTAAAACATTATTTCCAAGAAGCTTCCTTTACAAGTTTTCATGTTTATTTTTAATCAAATTATTTTAGTTTAGAATTTTATGACATGTTAAAAAAGGAAAAGTTTATTTGAAGCAGAAAGGAGATTTTCCTCAAGAATGGAGTTCAAGTGTTTTATCAAAATTATTTTCCATCTAAGATAATAAAGGGTTCTGTTTTTATCCACATTATTACATTGATTTGATTATGTTGTGATGGAATTATATTTTTATGAATTACTTTATCTTATATGAATTGTTTTATGATGTCACGATGTTTAAGATTCCCATTTTTATTACATGGGTTATGCAATGATGTATGATTTAATATTTTGTGGCACACATAATAATGGTATCATTATGAGATGGGCGGGACCTATATCTCCCTCCAATGCATTAGTAAAAGATTTTATATCTCATGAGATAGACATGGTTGGAACGGTAGGTTATACCGGTTCAGTGAAATAGGACTCAAACGAGGGTGACTCGGTTCAGAAATGGACTTTGTCCACTAAGATAGTCTTGGAAATGAGTCTTGAATAATAAGATATGATTCTCTATGATTATGTGTGTATGCCACAAAGTTTCATGTTTTAAGTTATGATTATTTTTATTACATTTCACTGCCATGATTTATCCCATGTTATGAAATTATGATCTCTTTTGCAGGTTAAGATTTCCAAAAGTTATGTGCTTATGTTTATGATGTGATTGATATTTCTTTTGTTTACCCTTACTGAGAATTTGATCTCACCATTTTGTATGTTTTCTTTCCCCAGGTCAGGAAGAAGTTTATTAAGTAAGATATGCCAAAAGAGACTATAGATATGATGAAATAAATGGGAGACAGTGTAGATGCTTTATGAACCAGTTGTTTATGTTTCCCAGTTTCTAAAGACACTATACCTATATGGTCCTTTCGTGGTTTTGTTATATGTTGTAATAAGTATGCTTCAATTTTGAAGTATTAACAATTTATGTAAAGTATGGGTCGTTATAATAATATTCAGTTATGAAATAAATATTGGAAGTTCATAAGACATGAATCAAAATGGAATCAAAGAGCATGATCTCTAGGAGCATAAAACAGTCCAAAAACAAAGATTTTTGGTATCTATATAGATATAGAAAATTATTTCCTCAGTGTTCAGGAATAACTACAATGACTATCGTAGTATATTTTGTTCACTACCTACTCTATCAAATTATTCTGAAACACTCCTTTGGATATAAAAATGGGTAAAATATTTTAATTAATTATTTTCACAACCCATTACAGTGTCTTTTATCACATAAGATTTCCATATTTACCCAATTCATTTTTATGGATATATAATTCTGGTCCAAACCATCACATAATTATGATATATTCAAAATTTTTGCCTCATGATCAGAAAATATTTATCATAACAAAACCATGGGAGGAAATTATTTATTATGAACATTTTATTATTTCATTACAACAAATCATGTGGAAGAAAACTGGTTTCAAAATAGTTTCATCATAACATAAATAACCTATGATATAGAAACTAGTTTCATTGAATAATAATTAAATCAAAAACATCATAATAGATTCAATGAAATAATGTGTATTGTATCATGGAATTGTATCCCTAGAAAAACAGAAATAACATAAAAGGATGTGATCATAGTTGGAAATGATACTAAAATATACATGGAACATTTCATGAGTAAAATACCCTTTCATTTTAAAATCAATTCATTAAAATATATAAATTTACAAAATATTAAGGATAGTTTTTTTAAAAGAACCATTTATTCGTATAACTTATTCGTTAAAAAAATTTGTTGTAATCATAATGGGACATTTTATTCATGTTGTATATGTTAAAATAAAGAATCCATTAACATTTTTGGTAAAAATACATTATTACATCATCCAAAAAAGGGAAATAATATTCCCATTATTTTTATTTAAAGTAAATAATTATTAAAAATGACTTTAATGAATTACAGGATAACAATAATATAATTCTTGAATTCTTTAGAAATCGTGTATATGGATGAAAATGGATTTTCATTACAAAAGATAAATAAAACTGGTTTTCCTTTAGATCATTTTTTCATGTCATATGTTTATAAGAAGAGAAAAACTAAATTAAAAATGAAAGATAAATAAACAAATTTTTAAAAATAAAAATAATCATATTATAGGGAGACTTGTTAGTAAATTTTATCATCGAAAATTTGATCCTAAAAAATCATGAAAAACTATTAGATTGTAACATTAATCTCGTACCTCATTTCGCTATCATCATTGGACACATTCAAAAAACCTATTTAATAATTATATATTTATTAAAGATTTATTAATGACCCTTAATAATTTATATAAAACCATATATTATTTTATTAAAACATCTTACCAACAATTGTTTTAATGTTCATTATTAAAATCATTGTTATGGGAATAACTGCATCATTTTACATGAATATTTCATTCGGTAGTGTCGACAGTCATACATTGATCATGGATTTATGATCTAAAAAATTTTAACCATTATATTAATATAATATATATTCATCACATATATATAGTCGTCTATAAAATATATATAAATAAAAATGAATTGCATCATTGATGGAGATGGATGATGTATGTACGCATGGAAGCTGTTTCTATTTTTCAATGGATGGAATGAAAGAAAAGGTAAATAGTAAATCAACTTTAAATTATTATAATAATATAATAAATAACATATATATTTATCAAATCTATCATTATAACCATCCATTTATTGCGGTGATGAAAAATGAATGACATTGAAACATGGATATGATAAGTCGTATATATGCACTAATAATGTTTTCATTTTTCATATGATTTAAGGAAGACAGATATTTGTTATTCCCTAATCATAATAAAAATTAAATATATTTAAGATAATTAATTAATTATTTTATAATGTATTCCAAAGAATTATAATAAATTGATTAGGAATAAAAATTGAAAACACATTATTAAGTGTTATACCTCTTCATTGGGAACCCCTTTTTTAAATACACCTTAGCCTGTATGCGATCATATTTTTGGAATAAAAGAAGCTCTAGAATATGGTGATGGAAGCTTGGAAGGTATTATTTTGAGAAATTGATGAGATATAAGGATCAAAGGGTTTGTGGGAGAGAGGATATGTGGACCCCTTTTATATGTGAGGAGAGAGGCACTCTTGGAATTAAAAATAGATTAAAATATTATTTAGTCGTTATGATTTAAAATGAGTTTAAATGGAAATATATTCAAAAAATATTCTATGGTACCCAGTTTTCCACATGACCTCAAGAAGTTATCCCCAAATGCCAGAGACTACCGACTAGAAGCGAGGGCCTTAGTGAGTCATTAGGGAAACTATGACCTCATTTGTTAAGATATACAGAGAAAATGAAATAATAGTCAATAGCGGAAGCAGTAAACACCATAAAATAATTGAAACTAAATAGAGGATACAATGTATAATATAAAAATGATGAAAATTATGCAGCAGGTACAAGTATCTAAAGAAAGAAACAAACCCAAAAAAGTGCTGAAATACAACTGAGAACAAAGTACTAAAAGTAAACAACAACTCCAGTAGCATCGCAAGCCTAGGCTCGATCCTATGCTCTCCAGCTCTGACCAGCAATCATGTAAGTGAAGTATAAGGGCCACAATCCCTATCCACACCTGCAACCATATAACCTGTTTGGCCCGAAAAGTAGGACCCAAACATGGTGGAGACTAATCCCAATAGGCAATCACTATAAGATCTGTGCCCTACTATCAGTGATCAATGTAGCAAAATTAAATGAAATAAATGCAGTAGAGAAATGAGAGTACCCTAATTAAAAAATCCTACGAAACTCCATTCACAATTATTTAGTAATTTAATTTAGTTATTTAATTATCACCCAAGGAATCTAGCAGCAACTCTAAATTCTCAAATCATAGCAAGTAACACAATAGGTTTCTCATCAAACTACCTAAAAAACAAGTAGTACAGAACAAAAGCTTGTTCTTTGGCCAGGTGGACTCGTCACAACCAACCAAAAAATATTAACACATACTCTCTAGGTGGCTCATAATGGAATAACCCTATCATCATGTAATCATACAAATTCACAGACACTCTGAGAAGCACTCACCGTCAATTCCCTTGTGGTCTTGCAACGGTAGGTATAAAATCTCTGAGGAAAAACATACATCTAATTCACCCAATAGTCTGGATACATAACTAGGGACAATTTGAGGAAGCACAATGTCCAATTCCTATAGGTCATGCAAACGATAATAATTTATAACAGGTTCTCTAGGAAAGCCCTTAATCATCAATTCCCTCTTTAGTCTACCGCACCAGGTTCCCACAGCCCTGAGCAGTCTAGTCGTGCGTAATTGACTGTCAGCTTCCCGAAGTAAGTTCAAAAACTACATGGCTAATAACAACAATGAATCAACATCATATAAATAGTAGACAATACATGCAATCAAATATCTCAAGGTAGTGTTTGTAAGAACCCGGATCTTTGTTTCATGTATGTTTTTCTTTGTCAGGTCATTTTAGAGGAAATGAGGAAAATATGGAAATATTTTAAGTACACATTGTGTACTTTATAAGTACACGCTGTGTACTTTGATCCCACACAAGGCTGTGTGCTGGCCGTGTTCGGGCTACACACATGGTGTGTAGGGGTAATGTGTAGTCCGCTTAATGTCGTGTACGGAAAAGGCGAGTACACTCCATGTACTCAAGAAGTACATGTCGTGTACTTTTCTTTTTTATTTCATTAAACTAATCAGGGTCACATCTAATCCCTATTTCCAACTTCTTCTTCACCTAATTACATCTAGAGCTTCTTAGGAGACCAAATATTTTCTTAGCCACTGATCTGTCACTAGTTATCCAAATCAAACGCCATTAGTTGCAATAGAATCATAGCAGTGAGTTCTTGGATCTTCCTTGGCCACATCTCCTAATTCATTCTTTTATGAGAGTTATCTATGGTGGAAGGTATTAGATTTTTTTTTTCAGATCTTCACTATTCTAGGTTAATTCACAGTTCTAGGTTCAAGTATATCGATCTCCTAGGATCAAGGTAGGTGGTTTTTTGTCCTACGATGAATGTCTTTTAGTTTTTGTGAAAAAAGTGTCATATTCCCATGTATTGGGTATCTCGGTTTAGGGTTTTGAACCTATATTATCACATGCCTTAGATTTCGTGTATGTGTAAGGTTATTAGATGATTAATGTTCTCTTGTTAGCATGTTTGATGATTTCCCTATAGGTGTTTCCCTTGTTTTGGTTGTTTACTACCGTTTGGATTAGGTTTCCTGTGAGGCATAACTTGTTGCATTGTTTTCCTAATTTGTGATAATTTATTGCATTTATTGCCTACTGTTTATATTATCTTGATGCATTTTAGATAATATCCATGTAGTTTTTGAACTTACTTAGGGATGCTGAAAGTCGATTACGCATGACTAGACTGCTCAGGGCTGTGTGAACCTGGTGCAGTAAACTAAAGAGGGAATTGATGATTAAGGTCATCCATAGAGAGCCTGTTATAAATTAGTATCATTCACAGGACCTATATGAATTGGGCATTGTGCTTCCTCAGAGTTTCCTTAGTTACGTATCGAGATAATAGGGGGAATTAGACGTAAGGGCTTCCTTATATAGTCTATACCTATTGTTCCAAGACCATAGGGAAATAGACGTGGAGTGCTTCCCAGAGTGTCTGTTCGCTTGTATGATTACATGACTATAGGGATCTGCCATTATGAGGAACCTAATGGATCAGTGTGAATATTGTTTGGTTTGTTGTGACGATTCTACCAAGACAAAGAACAAGCTTCTGTTTTGTACTACATGTAGTTTATATATTCTGCTAAGATACTTGTTGTGTTACTTGCTCTGCTTTGGGAATATAGATATGTTGCAAGATTCCTTCGGTGATAATTAAATGATGGAATTAAATTACTAAATAAATGTGAATAAAGATTTGTAGGATTTTTTACTTAGTGTACTCCTATTTCTCTACTACATTTATTTCATTTACTTTTGCTACACTGCTCATTGATAATAGGGCACACATATTTTGGTGATTTCCTTCTAGGATTAGTCTCACACCCTGTTTGGGTACTTCTTTTCGGCCCAAATAGGTTATATAGTTGCATGGGTGGATAGGGGTTGTGGCCCTTCTAATTCATGTACATGATTACTAGTTAGAGCTGGTGACCATAGGACTGAGCCTAGGCTTGCGATGCTACTGGAGTTTCTGTTTACTTTTAGTACTTTGTTCTCAGATGTATTTCAGCATGGTGTCGTGTTTGCTGATTTCCTTAGATAATTGTACTTGCTGCATCATTTTCATCATGTTTATATTATACATTGTTTATTCTGTTTAGTTTCAGATGTTGTATGTTGTTTATTGCTTCCGCTATTGACTGTTATTTCCTTTTCTTTGTATACCTTGCCAAATGAGGGAATAGTTTCCCCAATGAGACACTGAGGCCCTCGCTGCTAGTCGGCAGCCTCTGGAATTTGGAGAAATGCGATTGAGGTCCTTTGGTGAACCGAGTATGGGGCACTAGTTGAGTGGCTCCAGATTCGGGTTGTTACAATGTGGTAACAAAGGGGTTTCTTTCCTTTTCTATTGACTTACTATTTAAAAACATTAGACTGGGATAAGTCATAATAGGTAAAATTTAAATAGCTGTGCCTGGGAGTTATAGAACCCATGTACAATGAAAAATCCAAACTACCTCGAATGTAGAAATTTTCATGTTTTGCAAATGTTATAGATTACTTGATTTCACCGTTGGGTGGTGCACTTGTTTTGTAATGTTACTATTTATATGGTTGTGGTTCTATTTTGTTACAACCTGATGAGATGAGGGTATTCCATCCCATGCATCATATAATCACTTGTTAGAAAATCACATGTCATGTAATTTTCCATGCCATCTAGGATGCTTTAGAATTTGCAAGCAGTTGTGATAGAATTTCTGATAGACGATGCAAGATGTTGTGATAGCTGCTGTGATAGAATTCCTACCATGTTGATAGGGTATCATTTGTTTAGAGATTCATTATCATGGATGCCAAACTTTGGTCATAGAGGTGTTATGGGACCTCAAGGATCAGAATTTGGTGGGTCGTGAGTTTGTTATACTGTTTACTTGTTATATGCATTTTTATGATGCCAAGTATTGATTCGCAGGGATTATGGCCCCCTACAAGTCGGAATTTGGCACCTAAACACTTGTTTTATATGTTTTATGGGTTCCTTTGAAGTTCTGAGGCTACTGTCCGGAAAAACCCAGAATTCACCACGTGTACATCATGAATACACACTGTGTAGTTTTTAGCCATTTCACTGACTATGTGGACATGGACACCGGGTTGTGAAAGTTCTTGTAGGAACACACCGTGTACTAGTTTACATAGCATGTAGTATGAATTGGGTTTTCGGACGTGTCATGAGAAAAAAAACAAGAATTTTCCTTCAAGTACACGCTGTGTCCATCTGGAATGAGTTGTGTACGGTCGGACAATTGTCAGGCCATGTTGCGAACAACACGGGCCAGGTAAGGCATGTCTAGTACATGTCATGTCTCCTTTGAACAAGTTGTATAGTTTTGTCCTAGGAGAGCCATGTGACCATGCTGTGTAGCTGAATACATGGGTTGGGAAAATCCATAGGGAAACACTCCATGTACCATGTTGACACGCCGTGTAGTATTGGTCCATGTACTAGTTTGTGTGACCAACGACAATGAAATGGTAAAAATATTAAGGACACACCGTGTAGTGGAAAAACACACCGTGTAGTTACTTATTGGGACAGACCATGTTCCTAGCCATGTAGGAGTGATCGATCAGGAAGGAAAAGGGTTAGTACACACCAGGTAGTTTGAAAACACGCCGTGTTGCTGGGTGGTTTACACTGCCATGTATGGCCAAGGTACACGCCCAGGGTAAACTTTCCGGAACACAGGCCGTGTAGTGGTACTAACACGCCGTGTAGTCATGTTTTTATAGAATTTTAATGTTTTTACCTCTAGTTCTATTTTACTCTCTTATCTTGAAACTGTGTTCATCAATAAAGAAGGCGTCCTTTTGACTTTTCAGAGCTATAGCACCAAGAAATCTTCCTGTTGCACGTCAGGAACCAAGCAGTGACCGTACGCCTAATACGACAGATCAGGGACTACTAGTAGTTCCACCTATCATTTTGGATATGGAACCTTTAGTAATTCTAGAAACTACTGTCGATGCTCAGTTCAGAGAATTCTTCATGAGGTTCATGCATACCTTCTAGGGAGCTCAACATCCTGCCCTGTATATGGCAGAGCTAACATGGGTTTTTCAGCAGCAGCATCCTCCCATGGTCAAAGGGGAGGGAGGTCTGTGGGCTGCGGAGTCATGGATAGAAGCAATGCTATCCATCTTCAAGCACCTGAAGACACCTCCAGAGAGGAGAGTGAAGATCTCTACTTATATGCAGCAAGAATCTTCCAAGAGATGGTGGGATGTGGTTTCACAGGCAGGGAGCCAACATGTTATGTCTTCAGATGAGTTCCAGCGTATGTTTTACGACTACTTTTACCCGGTGACACAGAGGGATGACATAGACAGAGAGTTCATGAACTTGTATTAGGGTACTCTCACAGTTATGGAGTATTCTTCTCGCATCATAGAGTTATGGTGTTTCACTCCCGTTCTGGGAAATGACGGGCTGTTTTTAGCAAGGATGTTTGAGGAAGGACTGAGACCAGACATCAGATCATAGGTTAACGTCTTCCAGTTGACTTATATTACTATCATAGTCAACCATAAACTTACCACGGAGAGAAAAATGAGGGGGAATAGATCTTTGGACCAGGGAAGTTCAGCTTCTAGGGCTGAATCTTTTCAGGTAGACAGCAAGAAGCAGCACCGAGAGTCTACATGAGGTGACTCGAGGAAGTGATGCATTCCTTCTAGTAGATGAGATCTTCCTTCTGGAAACCAAGTGGTGTGCTATCAGTGTGTGCAAAATAAGCATAAGAAGACTCAGTGCCCGAGAGACCCAGTAGAGTGCCTATCATGTAGCAAGATGGGTCATTAACAACGTTTCTGCAAGGTTCTTCTTCTAGAGGCTAGTGAAGGAGTATCGGTTTTGAATCCACGTACAGGAGTAGGATTACCAGTTCCGTAGAAGATTGGGTTATGGAGTTCAGCAGGTCATCCATCCTAGGGTAGAGGTCGTGGACGCAATGGTCAGGGTCAGGGAGGGTCAGCTTAGGGATCTTAGGCTACTACAGAAGGCTGCGGTGCAAGCCAGACTTTTGCGGTAGAGTGGATTTATCAGGAGCAGGATCCTGGACCTTCGATAGTTTGAGGTATGATTTTAGTAGCCTCAGTTTTATCCTCTTCACTTTTCGATACAATATATTCTCATAGCTTTAATTTTTTTCATACTGTGGAAAGCGTTAGACTTACTATTTATACTTTTTAGGATATGATGATGCTAGACACTCCCTTGGGAATTAGAACTACTAGCGTGCGTCAGTGCTTAGACAACCCCCTTGAGGTTGGTGGGTGTCAGTTTTCATGGAGTCTCTATTTTTTGGAAATGACAGGCTATGATTTCATTCTCAGTATGGACTGGTTAGTCCTCTTCTAGGCCATTGTCGATTGTTATCGTCGTAGGGTGAGTTTTACATCACTGAATGGAAGATATTTTCTTCACAAGGACGAATGGGATGTGTAGGGGAGCAGATCTGGACCATAAAATCTTGGTTTAGGCAGTGTTACAGCCTACATTTCTAGCTTATATCTAGATGACCATGAGACTTCTCAGATAGATTTTTCTTTAGTGGTTAATCACTTTCCATATGTCTTTCCAAAATACTTTTCAGGTTTGCCTCTCAAGAGAGAGGTAGACTTTTCTATCGAGCTTGTTCCAGGAGTGGCACTGATGTCCATTTCTCCTTATAGGATGGCTACAAATGAGTTGTAGGAGCTCAAGAAGAAGTTGGAGGAGTTTCATGCAAGGGGTTTTATCTGACCCAGTACTTCTTCTTGGGTTCCTCTAGTCCTGTTTGCGATAATGGCAGACTTCACCCTTAGTATTTTTGTGGATTAACAGAATCTAAACTAGTTGACGGTCAAGAACCAATATCTGTTTCCATGGATATATTATATATTTGATTATCTTTGAGGAGCTAGAGTGTTCACGAAGATCTACTTGTGATCCGGGAATCATCAACTACATGTTAGACCATCTGATATACCTCTTACAACCTTCCGATGTATGTATGGTCTGTATGAGTAATTGGTTATGCCGTTTGGTCTCACGAACGCACCAACAGTTTTCATGCCGCTGATGAACATAGATTTCCATCCTTACTTGGATTCTTTCTTGGTGGTTTTCATGGATGACATCTTGGTGTACTCTAACACTCGACACGACCAGGCTACCCATCTTGAGATCATTTTGAGTACACTTTGGGAGAATCAATTATATGATACGATCTCAAAGTGCCACTTTTGGATAGATGAGAATCACTTCCTGGGTCATGTCATCTCAGAGATAGGAGTATCAATAGACCTAGAGAAGGTGAGAGCAGTAGTTACCTGGGAGAAGCTGATGAATGTCTTCGAGGTATGAACTTCCATAGGGATAGCTGGTTACTACATGAAGAATATACAGGACTTATCATGCTTAGTAGTGCCATTGACGAGATTGACTAAGAAGGTGGTGAAGTATGTTTGGTCAGAAGACTCTGATTCATCCTTTTAGGAGCTGAAGGGGATACTGACTTCAGCACCGATTCTAGTATTTCCAGACCTGGGAAAGAGTTATACAGTTTTCTGTGATGCATCTGGAATTGGGAGTGGAATAGTGCTTATGAAGGAGGATCATGTTGTTCCATATAGATCTCAACAGTTTAGGCCAAATGAGAGGAACTATCCAATGCATGACCTGGAGTTGGCTGCAGTTGTTCATGCTTTGCGTTATTGGAGACATTATCTTTTGGGAGATCATTTTGTGGTATATACTGACCACAATAGCCTCAAGTATATCTTCACATAGAGTGACTTGAATATGAGACACCAGAGGTGGTTTGAGTACCTACAGATTTTCAATTTCATGCTTTCTTATACGCTTGGGAAAGGAAACACTATGGTAGACGCACTGAGGAGGAGGACACAGATAAAGGAAGTTCAGGTGGCCAGCAGTGAGTGACAGTTTATGTCTCTATTCTATGAAATGCATTTGGAGGTGCACGACACACAGGGTCATACTTTTCTTTCCTATGTAGCTGTTACCTCTACCCTTCTTGACCGATTATGAATGAGGAAGCTATCAAATTCTGAAGGCCTAGTCCTACATGAAATCATATCAAGAGAGGACCCTCATCCCAGATGAACCGTAGGAGAGGATGAGATCTTTCATTTCCATAAACACCTATGGGTACCAGAAAATATACAAGTGGAGCTGATGCGAGGCTATCATTCCATAGTTTGGGAAGCTCATCCTGGTGTCAAAAAGATGTATCGTGATCTACACCGCCAGTTTTCGTGGCCAGGTATAAAGAGAGATGTTTCTGGTTTTGTCATGAGATGTTCCACCTTTAGCAGGTGAAGGCTGAGCACCAACAACCAGCTGGAATTTTACAGCAGCTACCCATTCTCGAGTAGAAGTGGAATGGTGTCGCTATGGACTTCGTTATAGGGTTACCAAGATCGCCTCGAGGGAATGATGTAGTATAGGTTGTCATTGACGGGCTCATGAAGGTTTCTAAATTCATGCCGATTAAGGAGACCTTCATTGTCAATGAGCTTGGATAGTTATAAATCTTTGAGATTGTACACTAGCATGGGCTTTCGAGTACTATATTTTCATATAGGTACACCTGCTTTATGTTGCATTTCTGGAAAGGTCTATAGCGGTATTCAGGTACACAGCTACTTCTGAGTACAGATTACCATCCTCAGACATATGGCAAGTCAGAACGCATGATACAGGTGCTAGAGGACATGCTACTAGCATGTGTCCTTGATTTTGGAGGTTCTTCAGAGAAACATATACCTCTGGTGGAGTTTTCCTACAATAATATTTATTATGAAACTATTCATATGACACCTTACGAGGCTTTTTATGATAGGCCATGCCGATCACCGTTATGTTGGTTGGAGCCACGAGAGGTAGCTATGCTGGGACCTCATCTTGTTCAGGAGACCACAGAACACGTGGTGTTGATTCGAAAAAGGATGGCTAGTGTACAGTCTCAGAAGAAATCTTATGCTGATCAGCAGAGATGACCTTTGGAGTTCAAGGTCGGAGATCAGGTTTTCCTATGTGTTACCCCAAGTTTGAGACATGAGAGGATCAAGAGACAGGTTAATCTTTCACCGAGATACGTCGGGCCATTTGAGATTCTGGAGAGAGTTAGGTTGGTTGCTTATAGGTTGCAGTTACCTCAAAGGTATCAGGCTATGCATGATGTCTTCCATGTTTCTCAGCTTCGACGTTATTTATCAGACCTGTCTCATGTCTTTCAACTTGAGGAGGTTGATCTAGAGTAGGACAAATCATTCGAGGAGCATCCTATTAGGATTGTTGATCGTAGTGAAAAGGTAATCCGTGTCCGATCTATTCCTCTGGTATGGGTGTTATGGCAGCACGATCGTGTGCAGGATGAGACATGGGAGAGGGAGGTCGATATGCAATCACAGTGGCCAGAGTTGTTTGGGGTTTCTTCTTTTCCACCTTGTTAGGTAAATTTGTGGATGAATTTCTTTAAGGGGGGAGTTTGCAAGAACCTCGATCTTCATTTCAGGAATGTTTTTCCTTTTCTGGTCGTTTTTGAGGAAAACAAGAAAATCTAGAAATTTTCTACGTACACGTCGTGTACTTTATAAGTACACACTATGTAATTTGATCCTTCATGAGGCTATGTACTAGCCATGTTCGGGCCACACACATGGTGTGTAGGGGTGATGTGGAGGCCACTTAATGTGGTGTATAGAAAAGGCGAGTACACGCCATGTACTCAAGAAGTATACGCCATGTACTTTTCTTTTTATTTCATTAAATAGAACGGGGTCACGTCTAATCCCTATTTTCGTCTTCTTCATCACCTAATTACGTCCAGAGGGTCCGACGAGGCCAAATCCTCTCTGATCTGCAGATCCGTAACCAGTTATCCGAATCGAACATCGTCAGTTGCAATAGAATCGTAGCAGTGAGTTCTTGGTTATTCCTTGGACACATTTCCTGATTCTTTCTCTTATGAGAGTTATCTAAGGTTTAACTTTTTAGAAGTTTTTGAAGATATTCTCTTTTTTAGGATGATTCACAGGCTGAGGTTCAAGTATATCGATGTCCTAGGGTCGAGGTAGGTGGTTTCATGCCCTACGTTGAATATCTTTGAGTTTTTTTTTCAAATAAGTGCCAGATTCCCATGAATAAGGTATCTCAGGTTACGGTTTTGAACCTGTATTATCACATTCCATAGATTCCTTGTATTCTTGAGGTTATGTGATGATCAATGTTTATTTGTTAGCATGATTGAGGATCTCCCCAATGGTGTTTCTCTTGTTTTGGTTGTTTACCACCGTTTGGCTTAGGTTACCTATGAGGCATACCTTATTGCATTGTTTTCCTGCATTGAGATAATTGATTGCATATATTTCCTACTGTTTATATTCTCTTAATGCATTGTAGCTATTCATCGAGTAGTTGTTGAACATAGTTAGCACTGCTGATAGTCGATTACGCATGACTACACTGCTTAGGGCTGTGTGAACCTGGTGCGGTACACAAAAGAGGGAATTGACAATTAAGGGCTTCCCTAGAAAGTTAGTTATAAATTAGTATCATTCGCAGGACCTATAATAATTGGAATTGTGCTTTCTCAGAGTGTCGTTAGTTACATATCGAGACTATAGGGGGAATTTGACATAAGTGCTTCCTTAGAGAGTCTATACGCATCGTTGCAAGACCACAAGGGAATTGACGGTGAGTTCTTCCTAGAGTGTTTGTGCCATTGTATGATTACATGACTATAGGGGTCTGCTAGTATGAACCACCTATAGAGTCAGTGTGAATATTGTTTTGTTGGTTGTGACGAGTCCACCAAGCCCAAGAACAAGCTTGTGTTTTGTATTGCTTCTAGTTTAGGTATTCTGCTGAGATACCTGTTGTGTTACTTGCTATGCGTTGGGAATATTGAGCTATTACTTGAATCCTTGGGTGATAATTAAATGAATGAATTAAAATACTAAATAAATGTGAATGGATATTTGTAGTATTGTTTACTTAGTGTACTCATGTTTCTCTGCTGCATTTATTTCAATTACATTTTCTATATTGCTCACTGACAGTAGGGCTTAGATCTTGTGGTGATTTTCTACTGGGATTAGTCTCACACCCTATTTGGGTCCTGCTTTGTAGGCTAAACTGTTTATATGGGTGCAGGTGTGGATAGGGGTTGTGGCCCTTCTACTTTAGGTACATGATTGCTGGTTGGAGCTAGATATCATAAGACCGAGCCTAGGCTTTCAATGCTACTAGAGTTGTTGTTTACTTTTAGTACATTGTTATTAGTTGTATTTCATCATGTTACCGTGTTTGCTGCTTTCCTTAGATACGTGTACCATTTGCATCATTTTCTTCATTTTTATATTATACAGTGTTTCTTCTGTTTAGTTTCAGTTATTGTATATTGTTTACTGCTTCCACTATTGATTGTTATTTCCTTCTCTTTGTATACCTTACCAAATGAGGGAATAGTTTCCCCAATGACTCACCAAGGCCCTCGCTGCTAGTCGGCAGCCTCTGGAATTTGGTAAAAATCCCTTGAGTTCATGTGGGTAATTAGGTACAAGGCTCCAGATTAGTGGCTCCAGATTCGGGTCGTTACGAAGTGGTATCAAAGGGGTTTCTTTCCTTTTCTATTGACTTACTGTTTAGTGACATTAGACAAGGATAGGATGAAATAGGTAAATCATAAATAACTATGCATGGGATTTCTAGAACCCGTGTACAGTGAAATACCCTGTTTACCTCGAATGATGCAATTTTCATGTTTTTAAAATGTTACAGTTTACTTGATTTCACAATTGGGTGGTGCACTTGTTTTGTTCTGTTACAGTTTATATGGTTGTGGTTCTATTATGTTGAAACCTGATGAGATAAGGGTATGCCATCTCATGCATCATATAGTCACATGTTAGAAAATCACATGTCATGCATTTTTCCATGCCATCTAGGTTGCATTAGAATTTTCATGCTGTTGTGATAGAATTTGTGATAGAAGATTCATGCTGTTGTGATAGCTTCTATGATAGAATGCCTGCCATGTTGATAGGGTATCATTATTTTAGATATTCTTTATCATGGACACCAAAATTTGGCCTTAGAGGTGTCATGGGACCTCGAGGATCAGAATTTGGTGGGTTGTGAGTTTGTTATACTTTTTTACTTGTTATATACAATGTTATGATGACAAGCTTTGTTTTGCAGGGAGTATGGGCCCCCATGGATCGGAATTTGGAACCTAAAAATCTATTTTTTGTATTTTCTGGGCTCTGGTGCAGATATGAGGCTACTTTTCGAAAAATCCCAGAATATAGGGCGTGTACATCATGAATATACACCGTGTAGTTTTTATCCGTGTCACTGACTGTGTGGACAGGTACACGGGGTTGTGAATGTTCTTGTAGGAAAACACCGTGTACTCGTTTACACGCCATGTAGTATGACATTGGTATCCGGCTATGTCACGAGCTACATGGGTCGAGGGTTTCCTTCAAGTACACGCCGTGTCCATCTAGAACATTCCATGTAGTGTAGGCCATGTGTCCGGCCGTGTCGCGAACAACAAAGGCTAGGTAAGGCATGTCTAGTACACGTCGTGTCTCCTTTGAACATGCCGTGTAATTTTGTCATAGGGGAGTTGTGTGACCATGCCGTGTTTCTGAATACTTGGGTTGGGAAAATACACAGGGAAACACGCCGTGTACCATGTTGACACGCCGTGTAGTAGTGGTCCGTGTACCAGTCTGTGTTACCAATGACACAGATAGGGGAAAAATCTAAAAAACATACCGTGTAGTGGAATAACAGGCTGTGTAGTTTCCTGATGGGACAGACCATGTTCCTAGCAATGTAGGAGTGATCGGGTATGGGGAAAATGGTTAGTACACACCATGTATCTTGAGAACATGTCGTGTTTCCGGGTGGTTTACACCACCATGTATGGCCACGATACACGCCCAGGGTAAAATTTCCTGAACACAGGCCGTATAGTGGTACTAACACGCCATGTAATCATGTTTTTCCAGAATTTTAATGATTTTACCTCCTGTTACTTTTTACTCTCTTATGTTGTAATTGTGTTCGTCGATAAAGAAGGTGTGATTTTTTACTTTTCAGAGCAATGACACCAATATATCCTCCCATTGCACGTTAAGAACCATGCAGTGACCGTACACCTGATACGGCAGATCAAGGACTACTAGTAGTTCCGCATATCATCCCGGATATGGAATATATAGTAATTCTAGACAGTAGGGCCAACGCTCAGTTCAGAGAGTGTTTCATGAGGTTCATGCAGAACGTCTAGGGAGCTCATCATCCGACCCCTTCTATGGAAAAGCTGACGCAGGTTTTTCAGCAACAGCATCCTCCCACGTTCATAGGGGAGGGAGGACCGCAGGTTTCAGAGTCACGGATGGAAGCCATGATATCCATCTTCAAGCACCTGGAGACACCTCTGGAGAGGATAGTGAAGATCTCAACTTATATGTTGTGATATTCCACCAAGAGATGGTGGGATGTGGTTTCATAAGTAGGGCGCCAATAGGCTATGGCTTGGGACGAGTTCCAGCATATGTTTTACAAATACTTTTACCTGGTGACACTGAGGGATGACAGAGCCAGAGAGTTCGTAAACCTGCAGCAGGGTAATTTCATAGTTATGGAGTATTCCACTTGCTTCACAGTGTTACGACATTTCACGCCCGTTCCGGGGAATGTCGAGATTTTTTTAACGAGGAAGTTTGAGGAAGGCCTCAGACCGGATATCTGATCATAGGTGAACATCTTTTAGTTGTATTTTATTACTCTGATAGTCAACCAATCACTTATCACGGAGACAAACCTGAGGTAGACTGAAGTAGTGGACCAGGGCGGTTCAACTTCTAGGGCTGAATCAATTCTGGAAGATAGCAAGAAGTGCCACCGAGAGTCTACACGAGGTGACTCGAGGAAGTGAGGCATTCCTTTAGGTAGACGAGATCTTCCTTCTGGAATCCAAGTGGTGTGCTATCAGTGTGAAAAAAATGGTCATAATAAGCCTTAGTTCCCAAGATACCCTGTGGAGTGTCGATCATGTGGCTAGATGGTTCATCTGTAGCGTTTCTGCAATGTTCTTCTTCCAGAGGCTAGTGAAGGAGGATCAATTTTGACTCCGCATACTGGACATGATTACCAGTTCCACAATAGATTGGGGGATGGAGGTCATCAGGTCATTCAGGATAGGTTAGAGGCCATGGATGCAGTGGTCAGGCTCAAGGAGGGTCAGATCAGGGATCTTAGGCTACTATACAGGGTCGCGGTGTAGGCCTGACTTTTGCGGTAGAGTAGATTTATCAAGAGTAGTATCCTGGACCTTCCACTATTTGATGTACAATTTTAGTAGCCTCAGTTTTATCCTCTACACTTCTCGATATAAGAGCTTCTCATAGCATTATTTCTGTTCATACTATGGAAAGCCTTAGACATACTATTTATACTTCTGAGGATATGATGACTCTAGACACTCCCATGGGAATTAGAACTGCTAGCATGCATCAGTTCTTCGACTGCCCCCTTGAGGCTGGTGGGTGTCATTTTTCATGGAGTCTCTATGTTTTGGAAATTACATGCTATGAGGTCATTCCCTGGATAGACTAGTTAGTTCAATTCTAGTCCTTTTTCTATTGTTATCTCCGTAGGGTGACTTTTACATCACCGGAGGGAGGATCTTTTCATCACAAGGGAAAATAGGATTTCCAGGCGAGAAGAGATGGGCCATAGCATCTTGGGTTAGGCGGTGTTAAAGCCCATATTTCTAGCTTATATCTGGATTACCATGGGACTTCCCATAAATATTTTCTTCCAGTGGTTAATCTCTTTCCAGATGTCTTTCCAGAAGATTTTTCAAGTTTACCTCTGGAGCGAGAGGTAGACTTTTCTATCGAGTATGTGCCAGGAGTGACACCAGTGTCCATTTCTCCTTATATGATGACTACACTTGAGTTGCAAGAGCTCAAGAAGCAGTTGGAGAAGTTGTAGGCAAGGGGTTTCATCTGACCCAGTACTTCTCCTTGGGGTTATTCTGTCCTGTTTGCGAAGAAATAATACGGAACACTTAGGCTTTGTGTGGATTATCGGAAGCTAAACCATTTGATAATCATGAACGATATCCATTGCAATGGATAGAAGATATCTTCTATCAGCTTCGAGGATCCAGAGTGTTCATGATGATAGAATTGTGATCTAGCTATCATAATTTGCGTGTGAGAACATCTGATATACATCTTACAACCTTTCGGAGCAGGTATAGTCTGTATGAGTATTTGGTTATGCCGTTCGGTCTCAAGAATGTGCCAGCAGTTTTTATGGAACTGATGAAAAAAGTCTTCCATCATTACATGGATTCGTTTGTGGTGGTTTTCGTGGGTGACATCTTGGTGTACTATCACACTACTCACGACCATGCTACCCATCTTGAGATAATTTTGAGTACACTGAGGGAGCATCATTTATATGCTAAAATCTCAATGTGCCACTTTTGGATGGATGAGATTCACTTCTCGGGTCATGTCATCTGAGAGAAAAGAGTATCAGTAGACCCAGAGAAGGTGAGAGTAGTAGTTACCTGGGAGAAGACAAAGAATTTCTTCGAGGTACAAAATTTCTTAGGGATGGATGGTTACTACAAGAGGTTTATAAAGGACTTATCATGATTAGCAGTTTCACTGACGAGATTGACTAAGAAAAGGGTCAAGTATGTTTGGTCAGAAGCCTGCGATTCATCCTTTCAGAAACTGAAGGAGAGATTGACTTCATCACCTATTCTAGTTTTGCTGGAGTGGGGAAAGAGTTATACCATTTTTTGTGATGCATCTGGCATCGGGCTTGGAGTAGTGCCTATGTAAGAGGATTGTGTTGTTGTATATGGATCTCTACAGTTGAGTCCACATGAGAAGATCTATCCTACACATGACCTGGAGTTGGCTGCAGTTGTTCATGATTTGCATTTTTTGAGACATTATCTTCTGGGAGAGCATTTCGTGGTATGCACTGACCAAAAGAGACTCAAGTATATCTTCACGTAGTGTGACATGAATCTGAGACAACGAAGGTGGGTTGTGTACCTACAGTTTTTCGATTTCGAGCTTGCTTATATTTCTGGGAAAGGAAACGCTGTGGCAGACACACTGAGTATGAGGGCAAAAATACAGGATGTTCAGGAGGCCAACATCGAGTGGCAGCTCATGGATCTGTTCTCTGAAATGCATTTAGAGGTGCACGAAAGATAGGGTCAGCCTTTTCTTTCTTTTGTAGCTGTTACCTCTACCCTTCATGACTGAGTTTGAATGAGGCAGCTATTAGATTCTGAAGGCCTAGTCCTATGGAAAAGCGTGTCAGGAGAGCACCCTCATCCCGGATGGAACGTAGGTGGGGATGAGATATTTAATTTCTAGGGACACATATGGATGCCAGTAGATATACACAAGGAGATGATTCGAGATGTTCATTCCTTAGTTTGGGTAGTTCATCCTAGAGTCACCAAGATTTATCGTGATCTACACCGCCTGTATTGGTTGCCATGTATGAAGAGAGATGTTTTTGGTTTTGTCAGGATATGTTCCACCTGTCAGCAGGTGAAGGCGGAGCACCAGCGACTAGCAGGGATTTTAAAGCACCTACCCATTCGTGGGTAAAAGTGTAATGATGTCGTGAAGGTATTCGTGATAAGGTTACTGAGATAGCCTCGATGGAATGATGTGGTATGGTTTATCATTGACAGACTCATGAAGGATTCTCACTTCTTGCCGATTAGGGAGACCTTCAGTGTCGATGAGAATGGATGGTTGTACATCCATGAGATTGTACACTTTCATGGGGTTCTGAGTACTATCATTTCAGATATGGACTCCCACTTTACATCACATTTCTGGAAGGGGCTATAGAGGGATTTGGGTACATAGGTACTTCTGTGTATACCTTATCATCCTCAGACAGATGGCCAACCAGAGCGCATGATACATGTGGTAGTGCACATGCTACGAGCATGCATCCTTGATTTTAGAGGATCTTGGGAGAAACATATACTCTGGTGTATTTTTCATACAGTAATAGTTTTCAAGCAACTATTCAGATGGAACCTTACGAGGGTTTGTACGGTAGGCCGTGCGGATCACCCTTGTGTTGGCTAGAGGCAAGAGAGGCAGCTATGCTGGGACCCTTTCTTTTTCAGGAGACCACAAAATAGGTAGTGTTGATTCAGAAAAGGATAGATACTACACAGCCTTAGAGAAATATTATGTTGATCACCAGAGAAGACCTTTGGAGTTCAAGGCCAAATATCAGGTTTTCCTATGTGTTACCCCGAGGTTGGGATACAAGAGGATTAGGAGGTAGGGTAAGCTTTAACTAAGATACGTCATGACGTTTGAGATTCTAGAGAGAGTCTGGCTGGTTTCTTATAGGTTGCAGTTACCTCAATGGTACCAGGCTATGCATGACGTCATCTATATTTCTCAGCTTCAACATTATTTCTCAGACCCATCTCATGTCTTTCAACTGGAGTAGGTTGAGCTGGAGAAGGATTCATCATTCCAGGAGCATCCTATCAGGATTTTTGTTCACAGTGAAAAGGTTTTCCGTGGCTGATTTGTTCCTCTGGTACAGGTGCTATGGCAGCACAATCGTGTGTAGGACGAGACTTGGGAGAGGGAGGCCAATATGAGATCACAGTGCTGAGAGTTGTTTGAGGTTTCTTTTTCGCCACCTTGTTAGGGAAATCTGGGGACAAATTTTTTTAAGGGTGGATGTTTGTAAGAACCATGATCATTGTTTCAGGTATGTTTTTCATTTTCTGGCTGTTTTTGAGGAAAAGAGGAAAATCATGATATTTTCGAAGTACACGCTATGTACTTTATATGTACAGGTTGAATAATTTGATCCCACACGAGGCCGTGTGCTGGCCGTGTCCAGGCCACACACACAGTGCGTAGGGGTGATGTGGAGGCCGCTTAATGAAATGTATGGAAAAGTCGAGTACACACCATATAATCAAGAAGTACACAACATGTACTTTTCTCTTTATTTAATTAAATGTACCGAGGTCATTTCTAACCCATATTTCCGTCTTTTTCTTCGCCTAATTATGTCAAGAGCATCTGAGGATACCAAGTCTTCTCTAAGCCGCTGATCCGTCACTAGTTATCATAATTTAATGTCGTCGGTTGCAATAGAATTACAGCAGTGAGTTCTTGGTTCTTCCTTGGCCATGTTTCCTAATTCATTCTCTTCTGATAGTTATCTAAGGTTGAATGTTTTAGATTTTTTTGCAGATATTATACATTCTAGGACGATTCACAGGCCAAGGTTCATATATAGTGATCTCCTAGGATCGAGGTAGGTGGTTTGTTTCTCTATGTTGAATGTCTTTGAGTGTTTGTGCAAAAAGTGCTTGATTCCCATGTATCGGGTATCTCAGGTTAGGGTTTTGAACCTATATTATCACATTCCTTAGATTTATTGTATGCTTGTGGTTATTATGTGATTAATTCTTCCTTGTTAGCATGTTTGAGGATCTCCCCATGGGTGTTTCCCTTATTTTGGATGTTTACCGCAGTTTGGCTTAGGTTTCCTGTGAGGCATACCTTATTGCGTTGTTTTCCTTCCTTGAGATAATTGATTGTATGTATTTCCTGCTGTTTATATGCTTTTGATGCATTGTATCTTTTTTCCATGTAGTTGTTGAACTTACTTAGGGCTGATGACATAGATTATGCACAACTTGACTGATCAGTGTTTTGTGAACCTAGTGCGGTAGAATAAAGAGGGAATTGATGTTTAAGGGATTCACTAGAGAGTTATTTATAAATTTGTTTCATTCGTAGGACCTATAAAAATTTGAGCTTCTGCTTCCTCAGAGTGTCCTTAGTTACGTATCGAGACTATTGGGGTAATTAGACGTAAGTGATTCTTCAGAGACTCTATACCTATCGTTGCAAACCATATGGGAATTGATGGTGAGTGCTTCCTAGAGTGTCTGTTCCTTTGTATGATTACTTGACTATAGGGGTCTATCATTATGATCCACCCAGAGATTCAGTGTGAATATTGTATTTTTATTTGTGATGAGTCCACCAAGACAATGAACAAGCTTGTGTTTTGTACTGCTTATTGTTTAGGTAGTCTGTTGAGATACCTGTTGTGTTACTTGCTATGCTCTTGGAATATGGAGCTGTTGCAAGATTCCTTGGGTGATAATTAAATGATTGAATTAAATTACAAAATAAATTTGAATGGAGATTTGTAGGATTGTTTACATAGTGTACTCCTGTTTCTATGCTATATTTATTTCATCTACTTTTGCAACATTGCTCACTAACAGTAGGGCATAGATCTTGTGGTGATTGCCTACTAGGATTAGTCTCACACCATATTTGGGTCCTAATTTTCGACCCAATATGGTTACATGGTTGCAGGTGTGGAAAGGGTAGGTGGCCCTTCTACATCATGTACATGATTAATGGTTAGAGCTAGAGATCATAAGACTGAGCCTAATCTTGTGATGCTGCTGGAGTTGCTATTTACCTTTAGTACTTTGTTCTCAGTTGTATTTCAGCATGTTGTTGTGTTTTCTACTTTCCTTAGATACTTGAACCTGCTGTATCATTTTTTTCATTTTTATATTATAAATTGTTTCTCCTATTTAGTTTTAGTTATTGTATGTTGTTGACTACTTCCTATATTGACTGTTATTTCCTTTTCTTTGTATACCTTACCAAATGAGGGCATAATTTCCCCAATGACTCACCAAGGCCCTCACTGCTAGTTGGCAGCCTCTGGTGTTTGGGGAAACGAGCTTGAGGTCATGTGGTGAACCTGGTACGAGGCACCTATTGAGTGTCTCTTGATTCGGGTCATTACACACTCTTCGAATTATAAAGTGATTAAAATATTATTTATTAGTTCCTATTTAAAATGTGTTTAAATGGAAATATATTAAAAAAAATAGTCTAAGGTAATAATATCCCCAAAAATTGAATTTATATAGTTTTTGGTGTCATTTCCCACCATATATTTTTTATAAGTCTCTTGGTTATCCAATTTTAACCATAACCATGGGAACAAATTTTTCAATATTAATGGGTTATAATCTGGCTTATAATGAGAAATTAGTATTTTAATGTACAAAAACCACATTTTTTACAATATATTTTTCAAATTATATTATTTTATTATTTTTATTATTTTTAAATAATTTAGTAAAATAATATTTCCATAAAATATAATTACTGCGATATTTGAAAAAATTTATTTAAAATTTATTTAAATACAATAATATAGTAGTAAAATTAAAATATAAAATATTATAAAATCTATAATATAAAATATTAATCTATAAAATTCATGGAACACAATTAGTCACTCAAATTTTGTTACTTATAAATTGTTTTAAATCATTTGATTTATTTTTCTACGAATTAAATAATTATGGTGTCTGTATTGCACACACATTTAAGGTATTTATTCAATTCAAAAAATAAAAATAAATTCTAATGCTAATGTTTTTTGAATTTTAAATAATAATTTATAGAAAAACATTTCATCTTTCACACATTAGGAAAATATTCTATATGTATTAAAGTCATGAGAGTGGGATTTTGTATTTATTATTTTGTTACGTTAATATACAATTCATAATCAGAGAAATTATGAAAATGTTACCTTATATTCTAGATATTGAAGTAATTCTTAGAAATACGCTAATAAAATATTATAAAGTTATGTTTAAGATAAATTTTAAATCCTAATCCAATTTTTTTAATCCTTCTCTTCCCATTTTACACTTCTTGGTGTGAAAAAATTTACAGATGTTATAATTAATATTGGGACAAATAAAATGAAACTATATACCAAATTTTATACTAATAATTTAGAATATTGAATCCAATTTTTATGATTTAATTTAAATATGTGGAAGAAAATATTTATCAAATATGTTTGGAAAATGGGATGAAATCTGTTTTTTGAAAAATATTATTTATGCATAAAAATGATATAATTTATTATACCATACCTAAAAATAATTATATGATTATAAAATTTTTATTGAATATATATATATATATCACTAAAATAAATCTCCGATTGTGATTAATTGAATTTTTTTTAATTTAAAAACCCATTTCAAAAGAAAAAATAGTTTTTCAGAAAAACATATCATTTACTTTCAAATAAAAAATTTAATTTTAATTTTTAATTAATTGATACCCAATTAATTCAGCATATACCTGAGTAAAGAACAGAGTATTCATTATTTAGTTAGTCCTATTCATAGAATCACATTAATTTTCCTGGAAATAACTTTTAAATCAAACAATAATTTTTTAATTGTATATCATATTTCATTAAAACAAAAAAATGTGTGTATATAATTTTATGAAAGAAATTAAATTTGTTTATATATAAGTGTATCATAAAATTTTAATTCTATATATTCCACAATCCATAATTTAAATTTCTCGCTCAATATTATATCACTTTGTAATAAAAAAAATGTGGATAACTCTATTTCATTTTACCCTCAGGTTTACAAAAAACTTCATCAAACTTATGTTACCTTTAGATAATGTTTACATGGTAAGTAGTCTTTTTATATATCCTATTATCTATAAGAATCAATATTTATACTGATTATAGTTCATAGGAAAGAACCTGATCCATTTCTAAGACCACAGAGTTTAGTACATGTGATGGATCATGTATTCACTTCATCAAGAGAGATACATGGAACAAGTCATAACATGAGAGGGGTTTGGTGATAATTATAGGTGATAAGATAATATCCCTACTCTACCAATAATATAAAAGGGGTTAATATAACTAGGGATCATATGTAATAAATTTTTAAATCAATTACAATTATTCTATGAGTGAATTCATAAAAATACATTCTACGTAACATCAAATTCTAGATTTCACTGATTATTTTCAACAATACTTTTATATCAACTCAAAGCCACATTAATATTTTTTTGAATTGACCTGAATTTCTCTAACATTTCTTTATCTATATAATGTCCCAATTTATTTCTGTCCCTAAATATACCATAATATTTTGGAGTTAAATAATTATTTTTATATATGGATTCTCGAGGATTAATTTGATTTCTTGGGTAAATACTATAATTTTAAGAAATCACATACTTAGTATGGAGTTGATCCCAAACATTTTTTAAATCAATTGAAAAGGATATCAGAATATCCTTTAGGATTTAAATGTTTCTCTTATACTGACCATATTTATATGGATGGTAATATGTACAAAAACACTACTCTCAATCAATATCTTTATGAAGAATTTTCTAGAATATTGAGGTAAATATTTGATCTTGATCAGATAACATAAAATATTATAGTTCATGAAACATTACCACTTGAATAATATATATTCTATAAAGGTCATCAATAGATAAATATTTACTAATAGAAATTATGCGTGCTGAATTTGTATGGTGATCGTTGTTAAATCCAATAAAATTTCTTCCCATAGACATTTTGTGGAGTCAAAGGAAAAAATTCATGTTCATATTTTCACATTTCCATTATGGTATTAATAATTATCGTAACATTCCCTTAATAATTTTCCTCTTGATTATAAATTATTTAAATACCAACCACTAAGATACATAATTTTAAATATCTCTCTTTATGATGACCCAACAAATATAATCTCCCATATCTTTATATATCTTTGTACTTCCTGGATAAATAAAGAACGATGAACTTTTAGATTCCTCAAATATCCCCATCTTTAAGAAAATTATTTATGAGAAATATACAAGATTCCAAAAACTTATAATTCCATGACAATCATGGTTAATCTAAGGAATATTTATTATTTTTTTAATATCCACACATTCTTTTTGTGCCACTTTAATCATCAATTTGATAGATGGTTGTAAACTCTTTTGAGAGAGAAAAATGTTCTCACCGACTATCCTGATATATAGATCAATACATTGAAAATCATGAAATTTTGGATCGTTTGTGATCCTATTTAAAGATAAGTCAGCATGATCTATTTAAATAAAATAATATTCCTGCTGGTTTGGTTTCCCTAGGTCATAATGTATTGAACTATAAGGATATTTAATCAAATCCAACCATTTTCCATGGTGAATATTAAACTCTTCCCGAATGGATATTTAATTTAATATTTTAGGATAAATATATTTGTTAAAATTTAATTTTTAAATATAATTCAATCATATCTTTAGGGAAAAAATAACCACAACTAACTCAAAAACATTTGTAGGATAATTTTTTCATAAACCATAAATTGTCATGATGAATAAGACATAAACATATCATTATACAAGTGAACCCATCACAGTTCATTCATAATTCATAAAAATATATAGAAAATCCTAATCTACTAGAGGGTACTATAAGAACAATTTTACTAACCAGAATTCTCTTCAATTCCATTAAAATTTCATCACGTTCATCTATCCAAAGGAACTTCACTACCTTACTAGTTAAAATGGAGAGTGAGTTAGAAAGTTAAGATAAATTATCCACAATGCTTCAATAATATCCATCCAAACTCATAAAACAATGGATCTCCATCACATTGGTTGTTTTGGGAATATATATATTAACCACTATTATTTATAGATCCACTTATACACCATCACATGAGATTATACGGCCCAAAAAATTTATCTTTTTGAAGCATACATACCAACATGGTTGGTTTATGATATAGACCCCCTTTTATAGGTCTTTATAGAAATCGTAAAAAGATATTAATGACCTTCATTTCATAGTGAATATATAAGAATACTTTCAATAAATACAACCACTAACTGATCAATATAGTATCTAATGATGCTATTCATTATATATATGAATATTGAAATGACCTTAGTAAGAGAAAATGGAATCCCTATAAATTAATAGAGGCCATACATCATATTCAGGGAATAATTGGGTATATATACACATTTGGCCCTCATCTAATAGTATCTAAATCAAATATTAATCTTGGAATAAAATTGATCTCTTCATAATTGTACAAATAAATCATAAATATGGGCAAGATTATACTTATCCATGATTTTGATCCCATTTAGTTCTTAATAATCAATAATGAGTCACATTGATCCATAATTTTAAAAAAAGTTACACCCCTAGGTGAGACACTAGGATGAATGAATCATTTATAATGTTCTATCTAGAGTTGTTTCTTTAATTCCAACCACACAATCAGGGCCATTGTGTATGGATTATCTTAAATAGGTTTAGAATAAGTTATAAGTTCTATTGAAAATAAAAAATTGTAGTTTGGGGGAATATAATTAAAATATTCCATATAAACATAAAAAACCCCATTATTATAGACATATAACTGAAGTTGAGTTTCTCCCCATCCATCTAAGAAAGAAATTCCTTTTGAGTATGAATCAATACACTTATAAAGGATTTAATTTAAATTATAATTTCATATTTATTGTTACACTGATACAATCTCCTAAGGTAAGATAGAATGTCAATAATGAAATGCCTTCCTCAAAAATAGATGTGGTATTTATATAACAAAATCCAATAAATTCCCAAAATAACTTCAAATTTTATTGGTGAGAGAATAAAACGATTAACAGGTATCATATTCTCGCACACTTCAATTAGAGAAGAATCATATAATTGAGATGTGATCATTGTACCATTATTGGTTTTCATTTCTAATACAATATCTATACATTGATGAAATACATTGATACCCTTATAAAATTACTACAATATAAAATAGTGGGTATATTCATAATAAACAAGAAACTACTAGTTATATGGTGGATAATAAGTGTACTTCCCCTCCACTTTATTTTATTCTCAACAACAGCTAAATGAATTGTATTATATTTCCATTTGTCTTTGGGATTAATATGTTGCTAACATCAATCCTCATCATAAAAAATCAGATTTGAACGCTAGTTAATATAATCTCTATACTCATTTAATTTAAAAATGTAGAGTATGGGTGGTACATTCTATAGATTTTTATCTACAACACTATTTAAATTCTTATTCCCTTCACTTTGATATTCGATTTCATGATAACATTATTTTCCACAAAAAAAAATTAATTGTTCTACTGATAAATATTCCCCAATGAATCCTTCAAAACATTTTACATTAATAAAATATATTATTCTTATCCCAATGGTTTTTTCAAATTTCCTTTGAATTAAAATATTATTTCATTATAAAATCATAAGATTAACGTGTAAATAAAATATATATTTCCACCTTCATACAACATAGAATTATTTCTCCATGTATACTAAATTCGGTTATGTATAACAACATTTAAGGAATCATTCTTAGGTAAATGAATAATTTTCCAACATTATATGAAGGTTTGATTATAAAATCAGAAGCATTAATCTCTTATCCTTTATCATCTACCACATATGTAATAATAGATTCACTATACATTAATTTTAACAAAAGGAATTACTCATCAATGTTTATGGATAATTTGAGATTATTAGTAATATAAATATTAGATCATAAACTAATCCCACTCCATTTAGAAAACTTCTTCCCATTTCCTCATTTTCTTGATAATAGTTCACTAGTAATTATCTTAAACTTCTAGAATATAGATAACCGAAATAAAATTTTTAAGTTACAAACACTAGAGAATGGAAAATTTGATTTTATTCATAATTATGAATTTATTTGTAACTAATAGATTAGTAGAATCACTAAAATTAGGTTTATGATAGCTCATGACGGACTCAACATAATATTGTTCCCCATTATTCTCATTTGGAAGATCATCCTGATTCACAACTAGACAAATTTGTGAAAGTGTAGAAATTATATTTTTCATACCATCTCATATAACATTGTGTTTCTTTTGAAGGGAATCAAATTATTTTCCATCAGATTCATCATTTACTTGTTTTCTTGGGATTCCTATAATTGAACCATACCAAAAATCAAAGTTGGAGCAACAAGAATCATAGTGTGAAACAATGTAATCTGGAAAAATATATTTTATATTATTTAACTCATATTTAATTCTTTTAAATATATGAAACAATTTGATTAAAAGAGGTAATTTAATTTCATCATATAATGTAATACTTTTAATTGTACATAAATAAAATATGAATTAATTCAATCACAACCCGTGGGACTAAAAAACATGGTGTGTATCAAGGGAACACTAATTGTGCACATGGATGATGGTTAAATTTTACTCGACCAAATCTTTTCAAAGTTATAACCCATATATTACACTATTCCAAAACAATGTAAACTTGTAGTATCCAACCATGGATTTTTTTTCATAAAAAACAACTCTATTTCATTACCATAACATTGGTGGTCTTTTATAAATTAGATTTTCCTGAGGGAATTGAATAGATTTTCCCCACCCTACTTTGAGAATTTTCAATAAAACTTTCTTTTATACCAACTATAATGTCCCATGATATTATTATATAGATATTTTATCTGATTTGATGAATATTTTTTTACATAACAGAATGATCCATTCCAGAATTGTATAGGTCTAGTGCATTTGGAAACATGGATATATAAAAAACATGTTTATATAATATATATATCACATAAAATTTAATTTTACTCAAAATAAACCCTTCTTAAACATATCATACATAAAAAATACAATAATATCCTAGGTAAGATAAAAATATAGAAGGGTGATCTCATATTCTCAATAATGTGTAAGTAAATGAGATATCAATGATCACAAATGCATAACATGAGCATAAGGGTATTTAAACAAGAGATTAATATTTTAATACAATACCATTCATATCATAGATAATTATTTTGTGTCATGAAATAATTATTGGAAGAACATAATACATGAATCCAAACAAAATCAATGAACATGAGCCATTAGAGTCTAAAATTGGAATAAGACATCGATTGGTGGAATACACAAAAGAATAGAAAATAATTTCATTCATCGTGATGGTCAACTAAAATAAATATCGTAGTGGATTAGGTTCACTCATAATCCCTTTATATTAGACAATTTTCTCTCCCAATACTATGATAGTACAAAGAGTACATTACAGAACTCGGTTTAATCCCAATTCTAGTACCGATTATCTCATGATATATCCATCATTACCTAATGAATTAAAGTGATATATAATTCCTATACAAAACATATTATAATAATAATATATTTATATGTTTCCCATAATATCATTAAGAATTATTCATATCATAACCCATGTAAAGGAAATAGATTTCATAAACATTGCATCATTTCATCATATAAAACCCCATGGGGAAGAAACAATTTTCATTGAGTGATCCCTAAATCAGCTTCATTATAATATATACAATGAAATAATGTTTATATTATCATTGAATCATATCCATTTAAATACATACGTAACATCTAAATATTTCATTATAGATAAAACTTCCTTTAAAACATATTTGGAATATTTCTTGATGAAAACACACTTTCAGTTTGAAATAAATTATTTAAAATTTAAAAACACACCAAATATTAATGAAAACATTATCCTTGAAAGGAAACATAGAAATATCCAAACGAAGAAAAAAATTGATTTATCATTGTGTATGTAAATTCCTTTTATTCCATATATGTTGAAATTAATATTTCATTCACAATTTTGGTATAAAGTTAAATGTACATCTTTCAAAAAAAGAAAAAAATATTCCTATTAAAAAAATTTAAAAATAAATTATCAAATGGGTAGAAATTAGTTTTAACAATCCTGTGATAATAGTGAAAACATTATTTATAATTTTTATAGAAAATATTTATATTGATGAAAAAGGGTTTTGGTCCAATAATAAATAATGTTGGCTTTCATTAATAACATGTTTTAGTCTCCAGAGTTCATAAATTATGGAAAATTAAGTAAAAAATAAAATCTCACGAAATAAACACAAGGGATGAAAATTCCTAGGATTATATAGAATTTTTAATAAAATTTCATCATCATAAACTTGATCATAAACAATCTTGATAAATGATCATATTTCTACATTAGTCACATACCTCAAGTCTTGTATTTCTTATTACAAGTTTGATACTCTAGTATAAAAAAATATATCTACTATAAATTTATCTTATAAAAATAATCATCTATATGATTCAATTTAATATTTTCTTATAATATTTTATCACAATTTAATGATAATTATTTATTAATATCACTGTTCTGAGTGATAGTTGCTTTAATTTTGATGCATGTTTCGATTTAGTAGTCTTAGTCTTTATTCAATGATAATGGTATCATCCCATATACAATGTTTAAATTTATATAAATAAAATATATATTATTTATATATATATAAAGTCATCTGTAAATGATAAATATAGAAAAATGAATTACACTAATCAAATAGATTGCAGCTCATACATATGCGTGGACACTGCTTACAATTTATGATTGCTAGAAAAAATAAAGGTAAATAATTCTTAACCATTAAATAATAATAATAATTTAATAATTAAAATATATATGTATTAAATAAATAATTATTAACATCTATGTAAATTTGTTATGAAACTGAAATTACACTGCTATGTGGAGACTATAAGTCGTATGTACGAATGAGTGATGTTTTCACAGTCCATTTGATGGAAGATGTGGAAAATGGTCATTAAATCATCATAATAAAATGTTATTATATTTTATATACATAATAAATTATATAAAACAGGATACCATGTATTTATAGGATGTTTAAAAATAAAATAAATTGAAATTGAATGGGTAACCATTTAGCTCTTCCTTGAGTAGCCACTTTTCGATAACACTATATGCTCTAGAGAGATGATATTTTTGAAAGACCAGAAGATATAGACTGTGCATAAGGAATATAAGAAGTCATTATGTTATGTATTGGCCAATACAGAAGGCTCAAATGGTGTGAATAATACAATATAATAGGTTCCCTTTTATAAGGTTGTAGAGAAGCACTTCTAAAATTACTTAAAATAATATAACATATTTGAGTAATTCTAAAAAAAACGTATAGAATGGACATATATTAACATAAAAATATGATAAGGTCAAAATTGAATCAAGGAAATGAAATTTAGATAGGTTTTTTGGTCATTTTAAACCATATAATATTTATTAACCCCTCAGATAAAACATTTCATCCTTAACCACTATAAAAGAATTTGTAGTATTAAAGGGATATAATTTCACTTATATGTTTCCAATTTTCTCAAAAAATTAAAATTAATGAATTGTTTCACCATATCATATCCAAAATTCCCTATTTAAATATTTTTATGATTTGAAAACAATTTAATAAAATTTTAAATTAATAAAATACCTTTTATTTAAATTTTCACACCATTAATTTATTTGTAACTAAAATACTAAAAAGAACAATGGAATTAAAATATAAATCATTAAAATAACTTTAAAATGTTATATTAATATATAAAATAATATTAACCCAATAAATCAGAAAAATATAATTAATTTCAATATTTTTAGAATTATTTATTTTATTTATCTACTAATTGTATAAATAATATATTGGATGTCCATCAAAATTTAAGGTAATTATTAATTACAAATAAATATAATTAAATTTCTATAACAAAAAATTAAAATATATTTTATATAAGCATTTAAAACTAAATTTTTCCCATCTTTATAATTTTTAAAAAAAATATAGAGATATTATATTCAAGTGGGTGAATTTTTTTATTTATTTATATCTTAAATTAGTATAAATTTTAAAGAAATGGAACAATCTGGACATGTATTCGTGAATTTGATATAAATAGTTTATCTAAAATCATATAATATATTAAATTTACGTTATATAGAAATTCTAAAACCTTATCGTAATTTTTGAAACCAATTTTACCCTTTAACCCATATCTAGGTGAAAGGTATTTAATATGGTTTCTACTCATACTGAAAAAAATGAATAGAAACTATTTTCATATTTTTTCCCTCTAGATTTTAAATTTAGAATCCAATTTTTTATATTCATTTTTTATAAGATGACGAAATTCCTTTTCTTATAAGTGTGGAAAACATGACAAAAACCCCTTTTTATAAAAATAAATTATAGGCATAATACATAATATATATTATTATCTCATTCTTAGAAATACATTAGATGAATGGTAAGACATTTTATTGAATATATTAAATATAAATTCCATTAACATAATTCTATAATAGTGATAAATAAAATTAATTTATATAAAAACACAGTTTGCATGTAGAAACATTTTTTAAGCAAAAACATCATTTATCTTCAAATGATTATTTTAAATTTTCATTTCTTATAAAATGATAATAATAAAATTCCTTTTATACATGTGTAAAATATATATTTTACATAATTTATCTATTCTTGGTCATACCCTTTAATCCAAAAGTGAGGAGATAACTATCACGTTAAATTAAAATATTTATATAGTATATCACTATTCATTTAAACTATTTCTTGCATATAAATATAGTTATAAATGAAAATAAATTCATTTATGCTGAAATATATAATATAATATTGGGGTGTCATACCTTCAATCTATGTTGGTGATTTGGATAAATGCAATATTACTATATGACTCCTCATTCTCAAACTATCAAATCTAGTATCTATTTTCTTAAGGGTTCCTAGATGCATAAAAAAGAGAAATAACACACATTAAAAGGTTAGTGTTATGAATTATTATAAATTAAGAATCTCACCTTGATAGAAAATCATCGGGTGGATATGAATTTGGGTCCCTATATATGTTGGAGTATGCACCTCTAAAACCAAAATCTGCGCCAATAATTGTTTGAGGTACAATTATTATTGATTATTTTTTTGTTTTTGGTTTATTTGATACATTTGATTCTTATTTGAAGGACCCAATTTATTAGGATGATTTTTGTGTTTTAATTCATTAATGAAGAAAAAAATGGATGATGATATGGTTCAAAAGGTTTCATGAATTCAATTTCTAATGTTACATCCAAATTTTTTATCATTTAGTATGGATCCTAAATAATTAACTTGAATATATTATGTCACATACATTAAGGTGAATAGATTTTTAAGTGTTCAAAAGTATATAAGAATTTTTTTGAGCCTATAAATATAATTTTTAGAGGAATCATATAATCCAGACAGTTGTAGCATGATTATTAGTAACAGTACAACCCAAAAGAGGTGGTGGAATGTATGAGAAACTATACAAGTCATGCGACATTACTAGGTGGGAATATTTTTAAATAAAATAAAATATATACTCAAGGGGTTTTTATTGTATTCATAAATTTGTTCCAAGCACGTTTGAGGTGGTGACATCCCGACCAATAATTTTATACATTTAGTACACAATTTGGATAATCATGTGGCCAAACCAGCTACCCTTTTTAAAGAGAGAAAAAGGCCATTTTCTTAATTTTTTAGTTACCTCCTTTATTTTTTCTCATCCTTTCTCATAATTTATCTTCTCTATCATTTGGAGCTCCCCTTAGTCTTCAATGTAGGATTTGTGATACCTCCCTCCTTAGAAATTGAATTTTAGAACTGTTTGTCATTTTGGAAGTGTATCGGTATGTGATTCAATCCTCTTGATTCTATTCTCCATCGGTTTCTCCATATGGAATGCTCGACCCATGCAAGATAATATTCTCTATTTTTACATAATTATTCTGTTATTATAATTTATCCCATTCTATTATAGATTAGATGCCTATATTAGATGAGGATGAATATATCAAAAAAAGGTTGGTGTTCTAGCACTTTTCCATTAAGTTCCAATTGTTTAATGTCATGTGTCATGATTCCTCACAATAAAAACATGAATTTTCTCAAAAATTGGAATTTTCATAAAGAAAATTTTTATCCAGTTTATAAATTCTCTCTTAAAACATTTCCATTCCTAGAGGAGGTCCCCTTTGACTACTTCCACCCCTTATGTTGTTATTATGTAGTGCCCTTTTTTACATTATAAATTCTTATGTGACTAAACCACCATGTACATGGTCTTGTCTTGACTTCTATATGAAAGGAATAAATTGAGTTAGATATAAGTGAATGGAATGAACATGTAACCTTATATATATTATATATTATAACCTTGACAAAATATAGTTTAAAATTATTGGAAACAATCTCATGGATTTTTTAAGAATGATTGAAAATTCTATTGTTATATATGATCCTTGGGAATATAGACCCTTATTATTCATGATCCTTGATTAAGAAATCCCACATTATACATGATCCTTGGGAAAGAAGACCCTTTTTATATATGATCCTCATGCATGATGACCCCTATCATTTATGATCCTCATGCATTTCATCCCTTATAACTCTATGAGACAGATTGGCATGACAACCCATACTTATATTATGAGAATCTATTTGTTATGCATATATGTATTGGTTTAAATCCCCACGTCATTCATGTATTTTTCTTATATATATATAATGTACATATATAAGATATATATACTTATAAATAAGTTATTATACTCATATATAATTTATTACACTTATTTAATGATATCTCGGTTTAGGTCGAGTTAGGTACAGTTAGGATAGTGTCATTTGGAAACCAAAGCAAGCTTGGTTATAATTTGCATTTTTTCTTTATAGTTTTTATACCTTCCCACTTCTCATTTTATATTAACTGGAAGGATTATACTAAAACAAATTGGGGGTGACCTATATAGTATTTCTCACACCAGGTTTGGGACACCGATTGTTACACAAAAAGAATATACGTATATAAGTAAGGATATATTTAATCCCCCAACTATGTAATCATTATTGTTTACACTAGGCATGAGTATAGAAGAATAGGAACATGATTATTATAATGACCCAAACATTCATTAATGGAAATCCCTCTTGATATAATTAAATGTCTCTTTATTTAAATTGTTTATATAAAATGTCAACTTCTTTGGTTTTATGTTTTTTTTGGATTTTAAAATACTGTTAATAATTATTATCGTTGTTAATATAGTCGTTGAATAGTTTTCATGTGATACGTATAAATATAGGGCTTAAACAAATACATATTACTCAGAAAAAGGAAGCGATGAACTCATCTAGTTGATGTGCCCCATGCAGAGCCCATTTTTCAGAGCTCAGAAAGGTGGTTGCGTATTTGGGGTTTTCTGTTAACCAAGCCCAAGATGAGCTTTAATTTGTTCTACTCGAGAGGAATCGCCTTCGAGAGAAGTGGAATTTGATAATGATTACCACCTGAGAAATGTTATCCGAGCTACCCAAAGAGTCGGTCACCATCACACACCTTAGCCTTCAGTATTATGGGGGTGTTATAACGGGTTATGTAACAAGGCATTAGCACTATAGTCATGCACATTATTTTTGTATATACAAATGAATATACCATCATTTTATTATTATTACGTTGTAGATGATATTTAAAGAACAAATAGTATTTTTAGATTATATTCAAAAATGAAATATATGTTGATGAATTAATGTATTTTTGAATTAAATAATATTTTAATAAAATATTATTATTGTTATTAAATAACTTTTTTTTAAATATAAATGATCGGATAATTTTATTAATGCAATCGTAATTTTTATTAAGGTTTGAAATCTATTTTTGTCAAAACCCGTGAATTTTCGATAAATGTTGATATTTATATTAAAATTGAAAACTAATATATTTTGAAAATTATTTAGATAAAATAAATATTATTTCTAGAATTTGGAAGTCAAAATTATCCAACGATGAATTTTTCAAAATTTTCTAAAACAGTCAAATTTTTGGGTAACAATTAATTATCATTTAAATATATAATGTGTTTTATGACATCATAATGACCCAATACTGATGTAATAAAATACTATAAGCCTTATGTTCATCCAATATATGTTTTACCATTAAAATAATGCGGTGTTGGGTTTTTTTGACTTATTTTACAAGCATTAATGGACCCTTCAAGGCTTATTAAACATCTTGTATTTTTAAATTGATTTCCTTGGGATTGTGACTTACCTCTACATAAAAAACCCCATTATTTTTTGATGTTTGAAATTTGGACTTATAAAATATTGTTTTCGACTTCCCTTTGACAGAAAAAATGGGTAAAAACTATGGTCTGGTATCTGGATTGTATTAGTTCAATGTGAGGTGTCCAAAACTTAAATAATAAATAATTTCCCCACCTTTCCCATATAAACCCACACAATATCCCACTTCCTCGACACTCAAATCCTTTTGAGTTCGTCCAACCTCATCCCTCATCCCTCTAGAATCCTCGCAAGGTGCCCCAAGCTCCCAATAAGCCTCTCTCAAGCGTCTCTCAAGCATTTGGAAGCACACTTCCATGTAATGGTTTTTATTCCTTTCTCATTTTTTTCCAATTTTCATAATGTTGTTATGCCATTTTAATTTCAATTATAAATGTTGGGGTATGGTTTTTAACCTCCCCATACTACCCTATTAAATTTTTAATGATGTGATACCCCTTTATATCTCATTAAATGTCTCCCATGTATACCTGTAACAATGCCGAAATTCCGAAATGAATTTATCTCACCTTGTTTCCATTCAAGAAATTCTTTTGTATCATGAATCTAAATTACTTTACATTTTTGGTACATGTATCTCTATGAACCCAGTACTGTACATTTCATCTAAATATGATGACACACCCCTTTCTCTCCCATCAACCATTTTTATGAATTCTTATGTCACGCCATTACACTGCAGAAATTTCACCGATTTTCCAAGCCAATGTCATTGTTTAGTGAATGAAAATTTACATATTGATTACAAAGTTTCATGTATGGATTTCACATTCCTTTGTCAAGTAATAAATTATTATGTTTTATGAATCCATTTTATATGATCCATGTGACACACTTATGCATGAAATGAAATTTTTAAGAAGGGTGCACCCTTATAGCTCTCTAATGCATTGCGTAAAGTATAGTATCATGACACATCATGTGCAATGTGTGTTTACTCTTTATAATTCAAGTGCAACTAGGTTTTACTCATGCTTCATGTAAGATAAAGATTTACTCATTCTCCATGTGCAATGAGCCTTGGGTAGTGCTAATTCCATGTTAAGTGTAGTTGTGACATTTCCATGTTATAATTATCATGCTTTATCATGCCATTGTGTTTATGCTTATCTAGTGCTCTATTGATATGCATACTGTCTAACCTTTATTTTATTCATCATTTTAATTCATTATTATTACTTTAATGGTATTTATAGATCACCCTTTTTTATTCATGTCCTCAGGATATCCCATGCAATGCTACGTAAGTGGGAATGTAGTGGTCTGGTAAAGGGAGTTTTCAATAATTATGTTGTATTTCATGTTTTAAGTTGTTATGGAATGATCCTAAGCCCCAAAGACACCATATATATTGATCTTCTATACCGTATCAAGCGATATTTATGTAATAAATTATGTTTAATTGTGCAATAAAAGATTAGGGTAGTCATAGTTTGTATCAAAGGATAGGTTTAGTTATTTTTAGGATTAGGATTAGAAAACACTAGTGAAGTATTAGAGACAAGACTAAGAATAATATAAGCATCTATATGTTTTAGGGAGTATTGACTAAGAGGTTTATTGAGAAAATATATACCTTTCTAGATACGAGCAGGTAGAGGTGTGTCTGGCATAGAGGTATCATAATGTTAAATCCTAAAAACACAACTTTGAGCTAGAATCGAACATGAAATTGTGCATGAAAACAGGCCTTGCAAAACTCTTGGTTACGACACTCCCGGGGGATATGCTTTGATAAATTCAAAAGCTTAGTATGAGCTGTTATTAAGTACAAAAAATTCCATAGGAATATATGTTAGAAAGTTGATCATCGATAACATACTCTGAAGCCAATAGATTTATATGTTAAGGAAATAAAATTTCTTTATAAGTCATAATTTTTTTCCATGTATAACCTTTTATGTATTACCCCTATATTTCCTTTTATTCCATCCAATGGCCAATAATAGGAGGAATCGAGATGACAACCGATATGAAGATCAATGTGAAGACTGTACTAATGATATTCCCAATCAAATGTGAGTGGGAATCATGAACTTTGTCACACTTCTCTCTCAGCTAAATCAGTCTTTTAATAAAAACATGAGTCAAGAGTAATGTTTAACCCCCATAAGAAAGAACAAGTCACTATCAAGAGCTTCATGGGACAAAGTCCTCCTACTTTTAATGGATCATCTGATCCCTCAATCACTGAACAATGGATCAACTCCATTGAAATGGACATCTCTATCCTTCAATGATTTGAACAAGATAAGTTTCTCCTAGATTCATATCATATGGAGGGTGAAGATGATCAATGGTGGACGTTGATCCAAAATACGAAGCATTAGAAAGAGATATAGGCGTTGGAATGGAATGATTTCTGAAAGATTTTTTTTTATAAATATTTTCCATGCACCATCCGGTTTAAGATGGAATGAGACTTCTTTGACCTCATGCAAAAAATACGATGAATATATCAGAGCATATGAGGAAAACATCACAATTCTTGCACGATACACTTCCAGATTTGTCATTACCCCCGAATGCATGGTTGACCACTTCATTGGTGGGTTGATACCTAGCCTATAGAAAGCACTGGAAATCTGTGACTTTGACAGCTATGGGGAAATTGTCTGTTGTGCCCTCAAGGTTGAAATGATGATCGGTGAATCTCAGGGGTATCATGGGGATAAGACGTGTAACATAGACTTCAATGCTGGCAGTGTGATGGATAAATCCAATTGTGTTATGAGGATCCAACACCCCAATTTCCAAAGTTTTGGAAACAAGCACCCTAGAAATTGCATAAACGGTATGATAAATTTCATTAGGGGTAGAAGAGAAGGGCACTGAGCTCTTAATTATCATCAAGAAAAAACCCACAAATGTGACAGAGGAGAGGAACGATCCGTTCGACTCTCAACGCATTGTTCATTTCTATAAATGAAATAAACTAGGGCATCTAGCAAATCAGTTCCCCAAGAAAAGGGTTTTTCTGAGGGAACCTACAACCTCCATGGCAGCAAGGATGAGATTTTTCCATCACTACTGCCAAAGTGAACCTTGAAAATGAAGTGGTGATAGGTACATTAGTTATTCATTCAATAATAGTGAACATACTTTTTTATTCAAGTTCTACAAATTCTATTATATCTCGAATGTTTAGTTGAACAATCCTAGCACCACCTCAAATCATGAAAGTGAAGAAGACTGTGAGTAAGGAAAATGGGGAAATCATTGCATCACATGAATATAACTCATCCCCTTTCGTAATCTGTGGATTTAACTTTCCAAAGAACCTCATCATACTCCCTCTGATGGTATTTGATGCAATTTTTTGGCATGGATTGGCATTCCTTATATAGATCCAACTTAAATTTCTGTGAGAGAGAAATAACTATCCATGGGGATAATTGAACACAGATTCATTACAAGTGCAAGGAAGAAGATGAATCTTCATTAGCTCCATCATCTCAAAACATGGATATTACTGCCCTATGAGAACACGTATCTGGCTTAGATGATTGATTCTAAGAGGCAACCATCCTAGAAGACATGCTTATTGTGAGGGAATTCATTGAAGTGTTTCCCAAGGAATTTCCTTGTCTTCCTCCTAGAAGAGATATTGAATTCTCAATTGATCTTATATCTGGGGCATTTCCAATATCTAAGATTCTGTATTGAATAACTGTTGTGGAGTTTGAGGAGCTAAAAAAACAACTACCTGAGAATCTGGATAAAGGGTTTATATGACCAAGTGCTTCACCATGGGGTGCACTAGTCATCTTCATCAAGAATAAAGATGGGTCAATGTTCCTTTTCATCGATTATCGTGAGCTTGAAAATATCACGATAAAGAACAAGTATGCTCTCCCACGAATATATGAATTTTTTGATCAGTTGTGTGGTTAAGAATACTTCTTTAAGGTGAATTTTTGTTAGGATATTATCAAGTATGTGTGAGTAATAGAAATATATCCTCAAGACATCTTTTCGTATAAGATACGAGCACTATGATTTCATAGTAATGCCTTTCGGACTCACTAATGCTCCTGAAATATTCATGGACTTGATGAATAGAGTCTTTAAAGATTACCTCGACAAATATGTGGTAGACTTTATAGATAATATTTTGATATAATCCAAAACCAAGGAGGATCATGTGAAGCATCTATGAACAATAATAGAGACCTTGTATAAGGAGATGCTCTTTGGAAAGTACAGAAAGTGTGAGTTCTGGTTGAAGGAGGTCTCATTCATGGGCCATATCATCACAAGAAATGGTATATCTATAGATCCCTCCAAAACAGAGGAAATTGAGGTATGGTTGAGCCCAACATCAGTAACAGACATCCATGGCTTCTTGGGGTTAGCTAGATATTATCAACAATTTGTAAAAAATTTCTCACGATTATCCAATCATCTTACCAAGATAACATAGAGGGGATTAAAGTTTTCTTCGAGTGATGAATGCGAAGAAAAATTCAAGGAGTTCAAAAGGATTCTTATCACTGTGCTCGTGCTCACTTTACAAAAAATTGGAATACTTTTTTTTGGTATTCAGTGATGCTTTAAAGAATGTTTGAGGATGTTTGTTGATTCAAAAAGACAAAGTCATTGCCTATGCTTCAAAGCATTTGAAAGTTCATGAAGAGAAATATCCAACACATGACTTTGAGTTGGCTGCATTGATCTTCACTTTGAAAATTTTGTGGCATCATCTCATTGGGGAGAAGTGTGAAATATATATGGGCCACAAAAGCCTCAAGTATATATTCACATAGAATGAGTTGAACAGGTGCCAATGAAGATGGTTAGAGCTGATCAAAGACTATGACTGCTCAATTCTTTACCACCCTGGGAAAGAGAACAAGGTGATAGATTCCCTAAGTAGAAAGGACCTAGTGATACTATCATTTATGAGAATTGAAAAGGATCCAATCGTCTTAGATTGGATGAAGATGGAAATGTGAATCATAAAGAAGGGAACAACATCAATCCATTCACAAATTATTGATCAACCATCACTTTTGGAAAGGTTAAATTATGACCAAAAAGATGATGTGGGAATTCTGGAAATAGTGCAAGCTACCAGAAAAGGGAAATCATTGGAGTTTAATGTTATTGAAGAGGGAATTGTGATATTTGGGAAAATTCTATCTGTTCTATCTATTCTGGATCCAATGAAAGAACTTTTGGATGATGCAAAAATTTTGAATTTCTCTATTCCCCCAGGAAACACAATGATTTATTGAGATCTCCCAGGGCATTATTGGTGGGATACAATAAATAATGAGATCGGGGAAAATGCATCAAAGGGACTGGTGTGTCAGCAAGTGAAGGAAGAGAATCATATGTCTAAGGGGATGATGCAACCATTTCCCATACTAGAATGGAAATGGGAGAACATCACCATGGACTTTGTCACTGGAATTCTGAAGACATCCAAAGGCAACATTGTCGTCTAGGTTGTTATGGATTTTCTTACAAATGCTGCACACATTATTGCTATTCTAGAGGATTTATCATTGGATCAACTGGAACAGATATATATCAGGAATGTGGTAAGTTTGGATGGAGTACCACTAACTATTGTGTCCGATCGATATCGAAGATTCACCATTATGTTTTAGAAGTGTCTTCAACATGCTTTGAATACTGAACATAACGTCAATACAGCCTATCATCCTAAAACTAATGGCCAATCCTATAGGACTGTCCAAACACTTGAGGACATGTTGGGAACGTTCTCAATGGACTTTAAAGGACGATGGGATCAACATCTTACTCTGGTTGAGCTCTCTTATAATTACAGTTTCCACTAAAGTATTCAAATGCCACCATATGAATCTCTTTAAGGGAAAAGGGTCAGAACACCGACCTGTTGGGATGAGGTCGGTGAGTGTAAGCTGCATGGACCAGAAAAGGTCAATGAAATGGTGGAGAAGGTGAAAACCATTTAGGAGCATATCAAGGCATCCCAGAGTTGACAGAAGCGTTATGAAGATAACAGTCAATGAGACCTTGAGATTAACGTTGGAGACATGGAATTTTTATGCATTTCTCTATTGATGAAGGTCATGGGGTTCGGAAAGAATGGGAAGTTTAGTCCAAGGTACATCGACCCCTTCGATATTCTTGATCGTGTCGGGGCTGTGTACTATCGACTAGCACTTCCACCTACCATGGAAAAAGTACATGATGTCTTTCATGTATCACTCTTAAGGAAGTGCATACCAGACAATTCAAATGTACTATCTATAGAGGTGGTAAAATTAGAGTATTATCTTTCTTATGAGGAGAAACCAGTGAAGATAAAAGATCATAGTGTAAAAGTTCTATGAAATAAGACAATTCCATTCATCAAGGTGTTGTGGAGAAACCACTAGTTAGAAAAAGTGACACGAGAATCGATGGAAATGATGAATCATAGTTTCCCACATCTTTGTTAGTGTGGAAAAAGAAAAATTTGAGGGTGAATTATTTTAAGGGGGAATATTTCAATGACCCAAACATTAATTAATGGAAATCCCACTTGATATAATTAAATGTATCTTTATTTAAAATGTTTATATAAAATGTATAGTTCTTTGGTTTTATGTTTTTTGAAATACTGTTATGAATTGTGACCATTGTTAAAATATATGTTGAACAGTCATCACATGATTAGTATAAATATAGGGCTTTAACAAATCCAATTTAGTTAGACAAAGGAAGTTATGACCTCATCTAGTAGACACGCCCCATACAAATACCATTTGTTAGAGCTCAAAATGGAGGTTTCATCTTTGGGATTTCCTCATGGCCAATCCCAAGTTGATCTTGAATATGTTAAGATCGAGCGGAACTACCGAAGAGAGAAGTGGAAGTTGATAGAGATAACCACCCGATCAATGTTATCCGAGCCACCACAAGAGTCGGCCACCATCGCACACCGTACCCTTCAGTGTTATGAAGGTGTTATAAGGGTTTATGTAACAAGACATTAGTACTATGGTCATGTACATTATTTTTGCTTATAATAATTAAAATAACTTCATTTTATTATTGTTACATTGTAGTTGGTTTTTAAAGAACAAATAGTATTTTTTGTTAATATTAATCTAATAAATCTATTTTGATGAATTTATGGATTTTTGATTTAAAATAATATTTTAATAAAATATTATTATTGCTATTAAATTAATTTTTATTATATATAAATTATCGTATTATTTTATGAACGCAATCGTAATTTTTATTAAGGTTTGAAAGTTATTTTTGTTGAAACCCATGAATTTTCGATAAATGTAGGTTTTTATTTTTGAAGTGAAAATTATCATATTTAGAAAATTATTTATATAAAATAATAATTATTTCTGGTATCAGGACATCAAAATTATCCATTGATGAATTTTTCATAATTTTTTGAGACAGTCAAAGTTTTGTGTAAAAATTAAATACTGTTTAAATATATAATGTGTTTATGACATCATAATGACCCAATAGTGATGTAATAAAATACTATAAGCCATATGTTCGGCCAATATAAGTTTTACCATTAATATAATGTGATTTTGGGTTTGGATGACTTTTTTTACAAAGCATTAATTGACCCTAAAGGCTTATTAGACATATTTTCTTTTTATATTTATTTCCTTGGGAGTGTGACTGACCTCTGCCTAAGAAACTCCACTATTTTAAGAAGATCGGACTTTGGTATTATAAAATATTGTTTTCTACTTCTCTTTCCCAAAAAACAAGGGCAAAAAACATGGTCTAGTTTGTGTTTTGGATTATTTTAATATGAGGTGTCCCAAACCTAAATAATAAATAATTCTCTCACCTTTCTTATATAAACCCACCCAATCTCCCACTTCCACCCACTCAAAGAATTTTATGTTCATCCAACCTATGCCCTAATCTCTCTAGAATACTCCCAAGGTTTCCCAAGCTCCCAATAAACCTATTTCAATCCTCCCTCAAGCCTTTGGAAGCACACTTCCAAGTAAGGGTTTTTCTTCATTTCTCATTTTTTTCCAATATTCTTAATGTTGTTATGCCCTTTTAATTACAATTATAAATTTTGGGGTATGTTTTAGCACCCCCCCATAATTCCCTATTTATGTTTGAATTATTGGAGATCCATTTCTCTCTCATTAAATTCCTCCCATGTACACCTGTTACTATGCCGAAATTCCGAAAGGAATTTCACTCTCCTCGTTTACATTCAAGAAATTATTTTGTATCATGAATCTATATTCCATTAGAATTATTGGGAAATGTATCTATATAACCCCATTACTGTCTATTTCATGAAAATATTATTAGACACCCCTTTCTCTCTCATCAAACACTTTTATGAATACTTACATCACACCGTTACACTGCTGAAATTACACTGATTTTCCAAGACAATGTCATTGTGTAGTGAATACCATACCAATTTCTGTATCAAGGGTATTCACCTTTATAAACATTTAATTATTTATTATAATGTTTCATGTATGAATTCCACATTCCTTTATCGTGGAATTAATTATTATGTTTTATGAATCCATGTTATATGATCCATGCGGCAAACTTATGCATCAAATGAAATGTTTTAGATGGGTGCACCCTTATAGTGCTCCAATGCATTGAGTAAAGTATAGTATCATGATACATCATGTGCAATAGGTGTTTACCCATGCTAATTTATATGAAATTATGTTTTACTCATGCTACATGTGCAATGAGGATTTACTCATCCCAATGAGCAATGTGCCTTGGCTCATGTTAATTCCATATTAAGTGTTGTTGGTACATTTCCATGTTATAATTATCATGCTTTATCATGCCTTTATGTTTATTCTTCTCTTGTGAACTATTGATATTCCTATTGTCTAACATGTATTGTATTCTTCTTGTTAACCCATGATCATTCCCTTACTGGGATTTATAGCACACCCTTTTCATAAGCAAGTCCTCAGGTTATCCCATGCTGTGCTAAGTACTAGGGAATGTAGTAGTCATGTAAAGGAAATTTTTAATAAAGATGTTGTATTTCATGTTTTAAGTTGTTATGTAATGATCCTAAGCCCCAATGACACTAGACCTCTCGATCTTCTATATTGTATCATGTGATGTTTATGTAATAAATTATGTTTAATTGTGTAATAAAATATTAGGGTTGTTATAATTATTCTCTTGATTCTTTTAGAGATGGATTTTGGGTCTTCGTTTTTGTATAGAATGTTTTTATGACTTCTTCTCTTTTTCCAATATTCCATTTTCATATAGAATCATGACATGACCATTATTTTTTATCAGATACTATATTTGGATATGCTCTTAATTTTGATGTTATTATTATACTTATTATTAATATTATTACTATGGATGTAATATTTTTTTTATTATATGTAAAACTATTTGTTTTTATCTACTATCACCACTGTGAGTCACTATGATCATGAGGGTAGATTATCCCCATCATACCATCATATTACATTGATTCTATTTATTTTCTCTTGGCATATGGTGAGGATCCCATGGGGCTACATGTCCAACCATGTTCATTTATTTATGATTGAAACATGTTTGATATGATATAAAGTTATATAAAATATTTTATTTCCCACACGAAAATATTTTGGGGATGATATAATGTAGATAACGATGAGATAGAATATGGTTATAATCCAATGCATAGCTGAAGTTAACCAATGTACATGAAAAATAATGGTTTCCTTGGAAAGGACTTTCTGTTTTGTATTTCTCTCATTACATTTGTACTGATTTCAACAGTGGGTTTCAGAAATGATTTTTTGGAATTTATTATTTCTCTGAGGTTATCTCCCACCCTTTTCATGTACAGCAAGGATGTCTTATATCAAACATCACTACAAGCACATGTTGATTCACAAGACATGAATATTCCATGTCATGTTTATATTATAATGAACATTATCTACTACGAATTGTTAGTTCCTTGACATTTTTAATTGGAAAATAAGTTAACCTTTCTTGATTGGAAAAAATAATTGGAATAATTAAATAATATTAATTAATTTAAATAGTGGTTTCCAAAACATCTTGATTGGGTAACCATACCTATCAAATTATCACAAGTGTGACCTATGTAATTTTCGATACAAGAGATAAAATGTAATATTCTTTTGATAATATGGATTCCAATTTTAATTTATAAATAAAGTAATTTTATAAATCTGTAATTGATATTCATCTTTCTAGTTATGCATCAGTGAAAATGATAAATTTTTTGGTTGAGTTAATAAACACCATTCAATCATAGTTGAATGACCTTCACATGACCACTAATACTAATATAGTGAATGAGGCCATCATCACTGAGTGTAATTTGAAAGAATCTGAAGGCGTTTTCTAGAGTGTTTCAACACATAAACAAGGGAGTAGTTCATTGAGTGGAAGGATGTGCCACCATTACTTTTCATATAGTGGAAAAACATTGAGATGAAACTCTATAATAAATATGCGGTGTGTCACCTCTGTATAAAGGTAGTGCATAAGAATCCCCAGTTTTCTACGGACACTATTGATTGTAGACTATGTGGAAGGATGTGTAATATTTAGTGTTTCTGCTATACCTTCCAATTTATTTCTAGTGGGAAACTACTTCTATTATATGCTCCTTTAGGAGTGAAATCAACATCTCCTCTCCAAAATGGTAGTTAATGTATTACAGGTTTTTTGGGCCAAGGAGGTTCTAGTGGCCAAGGGTTCCAATCATAAGGCATAAATTTAATGCAAAGATAAAATTCCCAAAATAGTTAGTATTTATCTTAGGGATAGAGATATATCCAAATCTATGTTGCGCAGCCTACTCCTGAGGAGAAGATCCTCATGCTTTCTATAGTTCTAGTTAGGATTTTTATGTTCTCCAATTTTGGGATTGTTTTGTTTGACACTAGGGATTCTTACTACTTTTTATCTGTGAAAATCCTGGAGAGTATTGAGATCTAGTTTCAATATTATTGTTCATTGATGAAACTGAATACCATATTATGGGTATGATTTGAAAGTGTACACCAGTGTATGGAATGAACCTTTGAGGTTTGCAGTTGTCAATTATTGTGGTACGTGTTCATTATTAAGATGATATGTTTTTTAATTATTCTAATGATGTATATTTTTTCAACCTTCCTTGTGTATATCAATTTTTATCACCGATGGTAATGTTTTAAATCAACCATATGTTTTAGTTATATTAAGAATGTAAAATGGGATGTCACAGAATGTAATGCTAGACTTTAGTATCACAGGTTGGGTGGAGTGACAAACCAAATTTATAGTTTTTATTATGATGACCAGGGAATATGATTTATAGATTTCCATCCAATAGTAGATTGATTTAGGGACACCAAACTTGATTACATTTTTGGACTACCTCAGGATAGATATATGGATTTTACTATTGGTATAGTTACATGAGTAACACCATTATTCGTTACTCTCTATTAGATGGATACCACTGAGTTTAATGATATTTTGAGGTTTATTGTGGAATAACATGATAAGGGGATTATATGACCCATTAATTTAATATTAGGTTATCTTATATTTTTTTTCATGAATCCATATTTTACCCTCCAAATTTGTGTGGATTAATGGAAATTGAATCAAAGTACAATTTAGAATCGGTATCCCTTTCCTTGTCTTCATGACGTATTTGGAAAGATCCACAAAGATTGATTTTTCTCAATGAATGATTTGAGTTCAATATTTCACCCAGTGAGGGTTAGTACCACATATATATCAAAAACCACATTTCATATTATATATGGTCAATATGAGTATATTGTCATCTCATTCAGCCTCATGAATTCAACAATGGTATTCATGGCACCGACGAATTGGGTTTCTACACATATTTGGATTCTTTCATTTTATTATTTTCATAGAAAAAGAAATTCTGTACTCATAGACTCAACACAATCATTTAAAATATGTTGATTTGATTTTGAGAACACTATGTGATAATAATACATATGTGACGATCACCAATTGTCTTTTATATATGTAAAAGGTTCTATTATTATGTCACATAATCTCCAAAGTATGTGTATATGTTGTTAAAGATAAGATGAGAGTCATCCTGTCATGGGAGTAACCCAATAATGTATTTTTTATATAGAGTATTATGGGGATTTGGGACATATAGAGTCAATTTATTCAGGCCATCAAACAATAGGAAAAAACAACTCACATTCTTGACCATGAAATGTGTTATGTTTACGTGGTTTGAAGCATAAGAGAGAGTCATTCAGAACTCTAAAGGAAGAAGTAATATAGCAGTGATTTTGTTCTTACCTATTCTTGGAAGAGGATATAATGTTTACTTTGATGAATCAAGTTCCATTCAAAGTTCCATTTTTATGTTAGGAGATTAAGACATGCCTAACATGTCTCATTAGTTGAGACCACAATTAAATAATTACTCATTACATGATATTATTCTAGAAGAAATAGTTAATTATTTTCTCTTCTGGGGGAATTATTTATTTAGACAATGATTCATTATCTACACAGACTACAATATACACAATTACCCCAATAAGTAGTTTAACATAAATCTCAGTAAATGAAGGTGTTTTGAATACCTAAAATTCCTGATATTAAACTTATATATTTGACTTGGAAAGGAAATGAAGTGGATGATGATCTACGAAGGAATACATAGACTAAATCAATTAGTCATGATTATAGTGCATGGTAGTTGATGGATATGTTCTCTGAGATTGATTTAGAGATTCAAGAATGTTAGGGGAGACATGGTATTATGAATCTATAAATAATATTATCTCTTTTGGATCTATTAATCATTAGTGAACATTCTGATCCTGAGCGCTCAGTTTTAAAATAGATAATCTTATTTGAGTACCCCTACATGATTGGTTATTGATGATGATGATGTTATATACATTGATGAGAATGTATTGGTATCTGTAGACATCCGAGTGGAATTCATGTGATGTCACATACATTTTCATGGGAAGTACAACCTAGAATCACTATCATATATCATGATGTGATCAACCTGTATTGGGGGAAATAAATGAAGAGGGAAATTGTTGGTTTTATTTTGTGGTGCTCCATCTATTATCCGGTGAAGGCAGAACACTAGTGACCCAAATTACTTTAACATCCTTTTTCTATTATTGAATAAAAAATATGATGATATCACCATAGATTTCATAATAGATTTCTCTTGGTCACCATTACCCTGTGACATTGTATGGGTGATCATACGCAAGTTGAAAAAGGTCACTCACATTATACCTTCCAGAGAGTCCTTTTTAGTAGGCGAGTAAGCGGGTTTATATGTAAGTGAAAACAAATTACTTCATTAGGTAACAAATTTTATTTTATTGGATAGAGATTCTCGACATAAATCTTAATTTTGTAAGGGAATGCAGAAGGATATAACTACATAGGTACTTTTGGGAAATACCTATCATAGATAGACAGCTAGATAGTCTGAGTGTACCAAATGAGTGTTACGTGACAGGCTCCAAGCATGTATCATAGACCGTTTTGGTTATTGGGATAAAATGAAACATAATTATAATTTTTTTATATGGATAGAATTTATAAAACAATACATAGGGATCTTTATGAGGAATTATATTCTAGAACAATCTCTTTACCTCTATTTAATTTAGCTGAATGAAATGCAGCACTACTAGGACCTCATATTGTTCAACAGACTTTCAACAAGGTGTGATTTAGGAGGAAGAATATGTACACAAATTTGTTTTGAAATTAATCTTATATTCATCACCACTGCCAAAATTTAGAGGAGGAGGTGGGAGGGAATTCATCATTTTAGTTTTCTCCTAGATTGGGTCATATATAGATACAAAAACAAGGGATGATGTCTCCTTAGTTTTTTGGACCCTTTGATATTTTGGAGAGAGTCAAGAATGTAGCCTAATAGTTTCAATTACAAAAAGGTAATAAGACTTACACAACACATTAAATGTCTAACAACATTATCATCACTATTCATATTCCTTTCATATATTCTAACCTAATGAGGATGATTTGGATGATAGTCTTAATTTCTAGGAGATTACTATTCATATCATTAATCAGAGCCTGAAGGCTCTTCAAGGATGGTTGGTTCCTCTAGATTGAGAGCCATGGTATATGACCAGGTATTGAATGAGACCTGTGAGTCATAGGTTGATTTATATGCTCAATGGAGATAATATTTCATAGAAAATGTCACACCACACATAGAGAGACAAATCAGTGATTATTTATTAAGGATGTGGGGTTTGTAATGTCCTAGTATATCACATGAATCATAGATTTTTAATAATCATGTTGAACCTTATGTTTTATCAATATGAAAGTTCCGAAAATCATAAGGAAGAGTTTTGAAGAATATTGGTTTCTTTTAATATGAAACAAAAGGTTTTTGGAGAAAACATAAAAAGTGAATTGTTGATTCACATTTTGTTTTAACTGTATTGTTCATCCATGAGACCTAATGAGGTGGGGGAAGGTTTGAGAAACTATTAATATATATAAGCATAACCATAATGTCTTGCTATAGATTAATGAATAGGTGCCACACATGTGGCCTACAATTTTTCTAACCAGGTGTCTAAAACATGCAAGGTGGTTACACCCCAGAGAGTGTTGCAACACTATTGGTACACAGTTTCGCCAACCATACAACCAAACCATGGAATGTTTTCAAAGAAGTGAAAATACCATTTTCCAAAAATACCATATAATTAGCCACTTTATTTTTAATCCTCCTTTTTAAAATTAATATCTTCCCCACATTATGATCACCCATTGACATTCATTTTCATTATTTAGAAATTGTCTTCATTTAATGTCTTAAGGTTTTTCAACTTTTTTTGTGTGTGATGTAAGTGTATCAGTAAGTGATTTAATTTTATTGAGTCCTTTATGCATTCATCTCACTATATGGAATTATAAATCCTTGTGAGATAATATTACTTATTTTTAATTTATTTTTCTATTCTACCAGTTTCTGCCATTATACCCTATATTAGAGGCCAATATTGGATGAGGATTCCTATACCACCACATGGTTGTTGGTATACTAATTTCTAATTAAGGACCTGTTATTTCATAACATGAAACGTGATTACACACACCATAATATCTATGAATTTTCTAAAGTATTTGAATTATCATAAATTGATTTATTTTCAATGTTATAAATCCTTCGATAAACTCATTTTTTTGGGAGGATGTCCCTTTCAACAAGTTCCACCTCTTGAGATTTTCTTATAAAATTCCATTTTTTCATTATAAAGTCATATGTGACCAAATAACCAAGAATTGGTCATGGATTCAAGTCTAAATAAAATTAACAAATTCAGTTTACTGGAATTTAATGATATGAAAATGTTACATGACCATTGTATATATTATGAATATTGTCCTTAGCTAAAAAAAATATTTTCTTGGAAACTATCTCTTAGAATATGTTTAATCATGAATGATAATTTCAATATTATATTTGATACCCATTCATGAAAATCATTATTATAAATGATCCAAAATCATGTATTCCATAATTATATATGATCCTCAAGAATGAAAACACTATTATACATTATTCTAGGGCATGAATACCTTCATCAGTCATGATCCTTATGCATAATTTCCCTTATTAATCTATGAGACAAATCAGCTTGAAAACCTTTACTAAAATTATGAGACTCTAATTGTTAGTGAATGACACCTTGTTTTAATGCCTTGGGTTATTTCTTGTATTATGTATATATATATATATTATTTATATATAGGATATATATACAATAATTATTATTTACATATATAAATTATGGAACTTTTTTTAGAGATATATTGACTTAGGCCAATGAAGGTATAGTTAGGAAGAGGTCCATTGGGAACCCGAACAGGAATGGAGATAATTTACACTACTACTTTATGATTAATATAAATTCACACTTATCATTTTATATGAACTGGATAGAGTATACTATACCTAATTTTTGGTGTCCTACTTAGTAGATCTAACACCAGGTTTGGGTTTCTAATAGGTACCTAAATAGACTACATGGATACAATTAGAGACAAAGGGAGTAACCTAGATATGAATGCTTGATTTTATATACTAGTCTAGAGAATGTTATTAGAGGACCGTGATGATATCCATGACTCTGTTGGAGATGGATTTTGGTTGTTTTGTTTATTTTTTGAATCGTGTTGTATATTCATACTTCTATATTTCCATTCTTCCATTTGTATATAACATTATGAGGTGTACATTATATTTTATCTAATACTTGATATATATCCCTTATTAATTTTGATGTTATTCCATTACATATTATTAATATTATCATTCTTGCTATTATACATATATTTATATATTATCGTGTTATCACTATTTTCTTCTTATCATCAGTTTTGTGTGTCATGTTGAAAATGAGAATAGAGCCTTTCCATCATACCATTATTGTCCCTAGTTACCTATAGGTAGCTTCTAGTGTATGGGGAGGTACACATGAGGCTATGTGACTAACTAGGTCAGGATAATTATTAGTGAAATTGTTCTGAGATGATAAATGTAAGAAATGAAAAAGATAAATATTAAAGTTGGACTAAAACTACAGCCAAATATATTTTTGAATTGTAAACTCTAAAAAAAATGTGAGTCTAGATATACTTATGGAAGATAGTTACATTTGACATTCCTCATTTAGATGAAATATCCCAATAATTGAAGAGTGGGTGTTTCTAAAAAGTGATGAAGTTGACACAATTATCATTTAATGAAAAAAAATTATCTATATCATCTTAAAAACATTATAATAATTAATCAGAAAATTATTTAAATCTATTATATGTGATTAATGTGGATAAAAAACCTATCCATTACATGTTATTACTGAATTTTTTGAGAATACATCACTCTATTTAGAATGTAACATTGAAATAAAATTGGATTATTTTGGAAGAGTATTATTGGGGTTTTTTACGTCAAAAATTTACATTATCCAAATGGTATACTTATGGAAAGTATAGTTATAGAACTAAATATGAAGAAATGTGTGGGAATGAAGTTGTAAAAGACTAGTTTTTGAATATGTACTCACTAATTTTCACCTGGATGTATCTCTAGAAGAATCATTCATAATGTTATTATATGAGATATGGATTTGTATTCGAAGGACAAAAATATTGTGTTTGGTTACCTAGAACGAATCAATAATACACTTTAGTTTACCAATATATTTTAATACCTAAATATTAAATAATATCTTACCACATTACGAGTGTTCTTATATGTAACATTAAGTAGATAATTCCATTAGAGTATTTCTATCCTCAAAACATTATTGTACTTCCCTATAATAATGAAAACCCTTAGGTTCTATGAAAATGTTCACTAATATATTTCATATGATCTTGACATAATTACTTGAAAATACATTGATTATGTTAGAAAATAATGTGCCCAAGGATAATAATACATTGATACATCTTATCAAGAATTTAAACATTATTAATCTCCAAAATAATTGGTTATGAGTAATGTCTCAAAGATTATAATTCCACATGGTATATGTGTCATCAGATGTTACATTATATGTAATGTGTATTGGTTTTAAAACAAGATATTTTTATTTATGTATATCTTGAATCAAATAAATTGATGTTTTGGTGATAAAAATGATGAAATTGCTCTTACAGAGGTATAATATATAGGTTCAGTGAAATGTGATATGACATTAATGAATAAATCAAGATAGGACTTGTCCCTTTAAAGAACAAAAAATAGTATCTAAATACCTCTGATTAAAATGAATATATCAGATTAAGCACATTTCCACTGTGGTTTGTTAATGTGATCATTGTGGATATTCAATGAAATATATATTAATAATATTTAATGATGATATAATTATACAATAGACTTGTTGAGTTATCAAGCCAGAGTGATTATATTTCACAATAAGTATTCATGTACGTTTATTATCCTTGTGAATTAACATCTTTCTATTTCGGTTCATTGATTCATTGTTGGAAAATAATATTTTTTTAATCTAGATATCCAAATGCCACAGAGAAATAGTCCTATAGAGTAAAAAACTATGTTAATCTTGTATGTTAGTTAAATTTAATTTTAATTTAATATTAGAAAAAAAACTTTATTCTAAAATCCAATGAATAATAATTAATTTGGTTATGTTGATTGTCTAAATTAAGTGGCATGGTATTCTGCTTTGGAATATATATTATAAGAATATTAACTAAAAATTTATTTACAGGTTACAAAATATAATTTTCTTTTATTAATTAAGTGAAAAAATAATATTGATCTATTTGTTTATATAAATAAATAAATATTAATAAAGTCTTGATAAATGCTGAGATTTTTTTATGGGACGATTCAATGTCTTAAATTAAATAATATATTTTATTTATTTTCATTTAAATATATATTGATTTATTAATCTAATAAATAATATTTAAATATCAACAAATTGGCATATTCCATGCAATAAAAAAATAAAAATATTATCATTTGACATAGGTTTTACCTCAAGTTAGTAATTATATAAGTGAAATTATGAAATTATCAATTCTATAACCAACATATATTAAACCAAATATATCATTTTTAGAGGTATAAATTTATTTCACACAATGATATTCTATCTAGTTAATTCTCCCTAAGACCTATATAGAATCACCTAATAACACTATCATTAATGACAGGATAATATCATCCTCCAATTTCTCTAGACTAGGAGAACCAGAATTAATCCGTTAAAATAGAATGTATTCATATCCTGACCAGTGAAGAATGATGCAATATGCCTGGATTTTCAAAAGTATAATAAGATCTTCCAACTATAATGTTTAGATTTTTATAGAGTTCATATGGATACAAGTAGAGGGAATCTTCTTTGGATCTTTCTCTATATTATTTTTATAAAACATGTAAAAAATATTTATTAATGGAGAATTAATTATCAAGGGAATTTAATTCTTATTTATAAATTAATTATATATTATATTTGAAAAGATCTTCACAGTAAATACTCTCTGTTTTTGTTCATCTAATTACAAGACTTTTATCCAAAGAAACAAAAAAAATAAGTGTTGCTAACATGTATAATAGATTTAAATTCTCACTATTTTCTTATAAAATAATGGGGAATATGAACATTTTGAAGTTAAAGGACTTGAAATTACAATGAGAAGTCACTTATGTTCTAGTTAATTAATTAATATCGATGTTTTGGAAAATATTATAAGGGTATGCTATAATTAATAAATTAATAAGACATACATTGATACAAAATATGTTTGAATGAATACAAAATAAAGTAGGTGATATGTAATAATGAAATTTGTAAATGGAAAAAATAATTGGTATTAAATAAGTGTCACCATTTCTCATTGAAAATATCAAAAATAACCAAACACTCACTATGTAACATAATAGTTACAAAATATTATATAAAAGTTTTTATATTAAAAATTTAATTATCGTGAAAATGATTTAGATGTTTCTCTATATTATAATTTAGATGATATTATACATATAATGTAATGTAGAATCCATTTTGAGTTTTTGAGAAAAACCCATGATTCATGCAAATTATGCAAGGTATGAGGTTTGAAAAAATTCATTTATTAAAAAGTTTTATGATATGAATTTTATCTATGAAATTTTTACAAAAAAATAATAAATTAATACATTTATAAGGTATTTTAGCATACATACGATATTTTTCAAACCATTCTAAAAATATGAAATATTAAAAATATAGCACTATGATATATATAAATCAATATATCTTATTTAAGAGTCATCATTCCAAGAATAATAAAATTTTAAAAGGAATTTTTTTTGATTTTTCCATGTGAATGGTATTATAAGTTGAATAAATTGGAATTAAGTATTATACAAAAGTCTATACGTTAGAGGTAACATTAATTTCGATAAATATTGTTAATTTGAATCCACTATGTTTAAATAATTCAACAATCATTAAATTATCACGATATAAAATTATTCTATGAGAATAATTAGTGTTTTTAGCATAATATATATCAAATACTAAGTATTTAATATCAATTATTATGGGGAATTTATTTTGATCTCATTATGTAACTACTTTCATGATGTTGATTTATCAAATTTTAAATAATCTGATGTTATGATAATCAGAATTATAGATGGAAAAAATATGATTTGTCTAGAGATTATTGAAATTATAATATATAAATTAAGAATATAATCCATTATCAATGGTTCGAGTGTTGTGTGAAATAAATTAAATAAGATAAAAAATATATAATATAGAATAATAGATTTATATTGAAGTTATAAAGAACATGTATGTATAATTGTTTATGAAATGATGAAATTCGGTGAAAATATATGATATAGTCAATGGATGTTTGGGAAATATAATATGATAATATATAAAACAAAAAATTTATTTTAAATTAATATAATGGTGATGATTCTATATTATATGTCAAATATAAAAAATCATTATATTGTGGTTTTGATTATTGGTGGGATTTATGGAAGATGAAATGTTATTTGACACTAATTTTTTCAAATCACTTTATGTATTCATAAATAAATATTATTAGAGGCATTAATGTCAGATGAATATTTTTTATTCGAGTGTAATATATAGAACATGATGACTAGACTTATCAGAGATGGTTTGGCTATATAAATGGAAAGTTCATTTGAAAATGGATGCTAATGAATAATGATTTATTAAAGGTAATGATTAGTTGGTTTATAACAACCAAATATTTTATGGGTTAAATATTTAAACATTATAAAATTACATTTCAAATAAACAAGATTAATTTTCAGAATATTGGAAAGAATAAGTTAGTGAGAAAGACCAAAATTCAGTGGAATGTTAATGATGTTTTGAGAATTTAAGTACTTAAGGAGGTGTAAATTCAATAAACATAATTTTTATAAGTTTGTGTGTAGGAAATAATATAATTATTCTAAATTAGGATTGGAATTTTGGACATATGAAGGGAAAAAATATGCATGTAATAATAATAGTTTATATATACGTAGTTAATTAAAATATTTGAGGGTGAAAATATTGATATTGTGATGTAGAGACATCCAATAATGTTTAGAAATATTTCTCATTATGGTGTTCAAAAGGAATTATTGTAAAATAGATGGAGGCAATATAAACAACAGGTTAAGAGATAGTAATGAAATTTTGGAATATAACCCATTTTATTAACTTGAGTAATATAGTGTATTTTTATACATTAGGCTACAATTGAACACATTATTGAGTAAATCCCCACACTAGGATCATAATCAATAAAAATATCATATGATACACAAAAATTACATCCCCTATTTTACGTGTTTCAATGTATGTGGATAATGATTGAATTTATCAAATAAATATAACCAATATGAAGGGTTTATTTATAAAAGATGTAAATGTTTGGGGTTGAATAATATAGTAAATTGGAAAAAACTGATTGATCCACCCTCTTAACATTACTGAATGATCCACTAGGTACATCATATAGTACTTTGAGGGTTTTCACTTGTTTTACCCTCATAAAACATCAATCATTATTAGCTATAATTAAATAGATAAATATATTTTACCCTATGGGTAGGGGAGTCGAGGTAAAAACTATCAAATATTTTTCTCTTATAAAAATATAGAATTTTTGAGGTGTTGTAACTATAGGTTATATTTATGATATAAGTTGAGTTAAAAGGGACAAAATTCTTGAGAACATATAATTTAATATACGTGAAAAAGAATTTTAGTATATTGGGAATGCATATGTAGAAGTTTTAGTTGATAACGAGATTATGGTTTATTTAAACCATGAAAATATTATTATATCATCAAAGAGTTATTTTTTATTCTCATTTATTCTTATATGTATAATTTAATTATTCAATTAAAAATAATAAATTAATTATTTAATATAAATGATGAGTTACTTGAAATGGTAGGAATATAATTTTCTTCTTGACTGATTTTAACGTATTTTTTATATAAATGCAGGAGATCACATGGAAATTTTTTAATCACCACTCAAATAATATTTCTATATTTCTGTGAAATGTTGTATTAATTGTGGGTAAAATATATCTTTGAGTCTGTAACTTTCTTTTCTAAACTGATCATTTCACAAGTATTTTTATATTTATAACTAATTTCTTTATGAATGGTGATGTTTTCTTTAAATAACTTGAAATATTAATTATATTTAATGAATTGGAAGAAAGGTGGAGATAATGAAATTTTATATTATAGACGCGGAATGAGATGAGTGTGTTTATCTATTTCTCATGAGTCATAGAAACCAAGTATGTATGAATCATTGAAGATATATTTACTAAATTGGAGAAATGAAAAAAATTCATACTTTTAAGATCACAGGGAGAAACATGATGAAGTGAAACATGATGTGATATTAATAATTCTGTTTATATTAGCTATTGATCAAAAATGAAAAAGGTTTAGACTTAAAAGACCAATTTATGATAATGTGTGTTGTATTAATTATCAATATTTTAATAACCCAATGAATAATAATAATTTTTAAATCATCTATAAAAGTCAATTACTAAGGAATAATATTGGATAAGAATAATTTTTTACTATCTTTAATACAATAGGTTTGTTTAAAATCACTCTCAAGGTGACTTATCATGTTTTTGGATGAATTTTATGTAAAACGAAATCGATGATTTTATAGAGTGTATAAAAAAATTGGTAATATTAAATAAAGGGATATAGAGGACTTTTATTATAATATAAGATGTTTATGTAGTGTTTTTTGGGTCAAAGGGTGGATTATTACATAGGACATTATGTGTCTTGTGTATATTATGATAAAAAGGGGAAGAGAGTTATACAAGTGAAACCACATAAGAGGAGTTATGTGTAGTTAGTAAGAATGAAGGAAACACATTTTTCATGAGTGATGGATTATGATATATATTGTTCCCACATATAATTTCGCCACCAATATCATCCTGAAGCTGGAGTAAGACATAGTGAAATTCATATATCATTATTTTCATTTACGAATTACATAGAAATATAGATTATGATATGTAAATTTATGAAAAAGGAAATTTAAAACCAAAAGGTAGTTATCAAATTGGGTTTTTTATGAATGTAATTTGCAAGAAAAATATTTTTGCACTATGAGAGAGTTACAGGAACCATAAAGTAATTTACATTAATTTATAAAGTAAATTAAAATTAATAATTTGGTGGAATGAAGAGCTTCCTAAAATAGAAATTGTGCTTTATTAAAATTTGATTAAAATCATAATGATAATCTACACAAGGAATGGTATGTGCACTTTAGTAGAGTGTATTTTAATTTTTTCACGTGGTCGGTAGTAAACCTTGAGGTACAGTGAGTTTGATATGAACTACTAAACATGTAGTGAGATTAAATGGAAGAAGAGTGTTATCTCCAAACATAATTGGAAATGAAATAGGGGATAGTGAGTCTACTATGAATATTATACATAAATAATATATTAGTGGTTGTTATATATCAACATATCATCATTGAATGAGACCTCAATTAACATAGTGTGGGTGACCCTATTAAAAATTATTTTTACACCTATTCAATTTCTTTAACTATTTATATCTACTATGAGAGAGATTTCTATTCATAGTAATTATAGAATAATTTTTTTAGAGTGTATTATTTTAATGAAATTTAAAAACCCTCATTCACCGCTATATTAGTGTATTTACATTTCCTAGTGATAATATGTTCTATATGATCCATATTTAAGTCATTGAAACTCCACATTATGTATAAGTGATGGGATCAACAAATCATAAATGGATTATGATCATTTATGGAGATAACATTAAGATAGAGAAGAAATAAAGACAACATTATTTTCAATCATTAGTCATATATTTTTATAAAACTACTACTCATGGGATCTCAGTAAGTATAGATATTGTGGCCCTACCAAGAAGTGTTAAAAATGTTTCTGGATGTATAAACTAAAAAAACTTTTTATTATGGGTATATATAGCTAACCCATTCTATATGAAGGCGATTTCTGGTAAATACACACATTATATGGATGATAATCTACATAATATATCTAATGGTGTCCTAATGGTAAGATATTCTAAATTATAGGTTTTATGGAACAATTATTGTAACGACCCAATGTTTTTCAATGGAAAATTCCCTTCTAATATTTATGTCATAAAAATAAAAAATAATTAACTACTAAGTGATAAGTGACCATTAAACATAATTTTCTCACCCCTATATTTAGAATTTTACACGGTTGTGTTCATGATGGTTTTTGGAGTCTAATGAAATAAAAATAATTTTTGATGAATAGTTACCTACCCTTATGAATAGTAACCTACCCTTATGAATAGTAAATCATCCAACATAAGAGTAACATTACCTATGAATAATAAAATAAATTTTAGACATCTTAGAATGTGACAATTTGACCTTAGTAAACATTTTGGTATTTTCTGAGTCATAAATAATTAATTATAATTAATTAATTAATTTAAAAGAATATTTATTTCCATATAATGTATTCATAAATTACTGAATCAATGTCTTATAGTTTTTATATATTTTATAAGACCCTACGTAATTTTTGGAAGCACTATCAAATGAGTTTTAATCTTAGAAACTGTTTTTTATGTAAATTATGATTTTAATTAAATATTAGATTAATATTATTTAGAAAACTATTTTTGAATAATGGATTTCATTTTTGTATTCTACACATCGAAAAATGGTAGTGGTAAATTTTTGGGTCTATTCTGAAACACTTCAATTTTCAGGTGAATAGTAAAAAAATTACAGTTTTTTCGCATAATCGGTATATACTAAATTGAATCATTAATGATTTAATGATGACATAAACATTCTATAGCTTTAGTTTCGGCCAAATTATTTTAAATTTAATAAATGGATCCTTACAACACAATAAATCCAATTCTCAAACCTAAAAAAGAACATTCCAAATCCTAAAGTCAAAAGGCGATTTCTTAAAGTGTCTTTTCTCTTTTTTTCACTTTCCTTTTAATAAATTAATGAATTTGAATTTTAAAGAAGATTTGAAGCCTAAAACTAATTATATTATATTTATATATGATTTAGGATTCCAAAAACTACTATTACAAGTCTAAACCATGATATATTATTTTATTTAATATTTTATACTAAAAACACCTCCCTCCTCATGTAGAAATAAGCCCTCCCCCTCCTCTTGCCAAACCACTCTTCTCAAGCTTCAAGAATTTTCCAAGCTCTGCCAAAAAATATTCCATAGCCCCTCCCCCAAGTCCAAAATCTGCTGGTCTCATCAAAAGACCAATCCTATATTCCTTAAAGAGGATCTCAAGAGGAAGTTTCTAGAGGTAATTTCCCTCCCTCTTCTCCTTTATTTTCCTTTCAAGTTCAAGTTCTTTCTTTATCTCTCCCCAACTATCTTCATCCAAATTGTTTTTTAACTCCAGTATTATACCTATAATGTAATTTTATGATTCTAATGGGATATTATATCACCCCCATCCTTTCCCTCTTCCTTTTATTCTATTAAAGAGAACGTTGTACATGAGTTGTTAATTTATCACCTTAAAAAACGACATGCTATCTTCATCAATTTATACCTTTATATATGGTCATGAAACCATTTTTATTGTTGAAACAGAATATTTTATATGTATTATGTTCTATTTTATGTTTTTTAAATAACCTATGGCCATATTACTAAGTGAAAAGATAAAACAAGTTTGTTGTGATCTAAAAACCGCTCAAATTAACCCAAATAAACATCATTTAATTCTTATCTAATGATTCAACCACATGGATATAATATAATTAATTATAAAATAATTCAAGCTCCTGTAATATCATTAATAACATGTAATATCTATTCTGGCTGTTTACCCATGATCTACCCATACATCAATTCAAGAATACAATTGAACCACTCAAGAAACCATGAAAACGAACATCCCCGATCAATGTTTTTAAACTCTATAAGTAATCCAAAGGAACATAATATGACATAATGAGACCAGAATGAACCCTATTAATGTAAAAATGGTTCTGGGTTTCTAATTAATGAATATAATGTCATTATATAGGACATTAAAGAGAAGGAAGCAATCAGGTACAAGGTAAGGGGAAATCTCGAACCCAATTTTCTTCCTTCGTGTTCTCCCTCTATCACTCCATTTTTGATATGGTTACTCCTAAAAGATCATTTGTTGATCATTACCTTTACTTTTCTGGAATATACATGTTGTTCACTGGCTTTTATGTCCAACAAAGTGATTTCCAGAAGAACTCTTATTTTAAGAACGCCCCATTTACTTCTCACTCAAAGTGGATGGATCTTGTAACATGTGGGTTATTCCCTCTTTCTTTTTGGGAACCCAAAGCTTATGAAGGTGTTATTATGAGATTAAAACCATTCATTTTCATGGGTTCATTATGTTGATTTATGTTACATGTTCATTTTGGCATGCATGATAAATGATGATGTTATGATGTGACGGGTGCGCCCGGAATTATATAGCTCAACATGAATGTTTAAATGTGATGGGTGCGCCCGAAATTATATAGCACTCCAATGAATTGGGTAAAGTGATGAATATCATGAGTAAAAGTGAAATGATGTGTGAACAAGATTCTATCTTGTTTCACAAATATTTTTCGTAGTTAACCACTAAGACATGATGTTTCATTTTTATGCATTGCCACATTTGAAGTCTTTTATCTTTGCTCCTCTCATGTTTATGATCTTTTTTCTAGGTCATGATTATGCTCAACCCATGATATATATTTCTTATCTATCCTCTTAATAGGATTATATCTCACACCTTTTGATGTATATCTTCAGGTGGCTACATGTACTAAGGAGAGGACAAGTGCCACTAAGAAGCTTGTGAAGAAGAAATTAAATAAATTTTTATGGTTGATATTGTATTTGTTATGTGTGGTCCTAGTTTTTCCAAGACACTAAATCATGGGATCCTCTATGTGTAATACTATTATGTTGTTTATCATTGAAATGATGTAATAGTAATGAACGAAAAGGTCTGGTTGCTATAGTTTGTATCAGAGGAAAGGTTTAGTTAATTTGAGAATTTGAATTAGTGAACCCTAGAGAAAACCTCTAGTATGAGACTTAGTACAAAAATGCACACAAGAATATTTTCCTAGGGATCCCATATGTAATGTTTTTGGTATAATTGTTTAAATGAATAACTTATTCATGACTTGTGTACTTATGTTTTGGTCTAACCTTTTCAATTTTAGAAAATGGTTGGAACCAGTAGAGGCAATGAAGGAGAAGTACCCTCACTTTTTTTGTGTAAAGTGAAATTTCGGGGGCAAAATTTCATAAGGGGGGAAGAATGTAACAACCCAAAGTTATTCAATGGGAAATTCCCATCTTATATTTATGTCATAAAAACACAAAATAATGAACTACTAAGTGATAAGTTACCTTTAAACATAATTTTGTCACCCATATGTTTGGAATTTTACGCGGTTGTGTTCAAGATGCTTTTTGGAGTCTAATGAAACAAAAATAATTTTTTGTGAATAGTGACCTACCCGTATGAATAGTAACGTACCATTATAAATAGTAAATCATCCAACATAAGAGTAACATTACCTATGAATAATAAAATAAATTTTAGACATCTTAGAAAGTGACAATTTGACCTTAGTAAATGTTTTGGTATTTTTTAACTCATAAATAATTAATTATAATTAATTAATTAATTTAAAAGAATATTTATTTCCATATAATCTATTCATAAATTATTTAATCAATGTCTTATAGTTTTTAGATATTTTATAAGACCCTACGTAATTTTTGGAAGCACTATAAAATCAGTTTTAATCTTAAAAACTGTTTTTTAAGTAAATTATGATTTTAATTAAATATTAAATTAATAATATTTTGAAAATTATTTCTGAAAAATGGACTTCATTTTTTTATTCTACAAATGGAAAAATGGTTGGGGTAAATTTTTGGGTTTATTCTGAAATACATCAATTTTCGGGTGAATAGTAAAAAATACAGTTTTTCGCATAATCGGTATATACTAAATTGAATCATTAATGATGTAATGATGACATAAACATTATAGAGAATTAGTTTCAGGAAAATTATTTTTAATTTCAAAAATGGTTCCTTAAAATAAAATAAATCCTATTCTCAAACCTAAAAAGAACTTTCCAAAGCCTAAAATCAAAAGGTAATTTCTTAAAGTGTCTTTTTCTCTTTCTTTCACTTTCCTTTTAATAAATTAATTAATTTGAATTATAAAGAAGATTTAATGAATAAAACGAATTATATTATATTGATATATGATTTAGGTTGTCAAAAAACTACTATTACAAGTCTAACTCTTGATATATTATTTTATTTAATATTTTTTACTAAAAACACCTCCCTCCTCATGTATAAATAAGCCCCCCCTCCTCTTGCCAAACCACACCTATTAAGCATCAAGACCTGTTTAATATCTGACCAAACATCTTCCCTATCCCCTACCCCACGTCCAAAAGCTGCTGGTCTCATAAAAAGACCAATCCTATCTTCCTTAAAGAGGATCTCAAGAGAAAGATTCTAGAGGTATTTTCCCTCCCTCTTCTCATTTATTTTCCTTTCAAGTTCAAGTTCCTTTCTTGATCTCTCCCAAACTATATTCATCCAAATTGTTTTTAACTCCATTATTACACATATACTGTAATTATATGGTTCTAATTGGATATTATATCACCCCACACCCTTTCCCTCTTCCTTTTATTTTATTAAAGAGAACGTTGTTCATGAGGTGTTAATTTATCACCTTCAAAAACGACATGCTCTCTTCTTCAATTTCTACCTTCATATCTGGTCATGAATTCATTTTTATGGTTGAAACAGAATATTTTATATGTATTATGTTCTATTTTATGTTCTGGAAATAACTTATGGCCTTATTACTAAGTGAAATGTTAAAACATGTTCGTTGTGATCCAAAAACCGCTCAAATTAACCCAAATAAACATCATTTAATTTTTATCTAATGATTCAACCACATGGATCTAATATAATTAATTATAAAATCATTCAAGATCCTGTAATATCATTAATAACATGTAATATCAGTTCTGGATTTTTACCCATGATCTACCCAAACATCAATTTAAGAATACAAGTGAACCACTCTAGAAAACCATGAAAACGAACATCCCCGATCAATGTTTTCTTACTCTATATGTCATCCAATTGAACATATTATGACATAATGAAACCATAATGAACCCTATTAATGTACACATGGTTCTGGATTTCTAATTAATGAATATAATGTCATTATACAGGACATTAAAGATAAGGAAGCAATCGGGTACAAGGTAAGGGGAAATCTCGAACCCAATTTTCTTCCTTCGGGTTCTCCCTCTATCACTCCATTTTTCATATGGTTACTCATAAAAGATCATTTGTTGATAATTTACTTTACTGTTCTGGGATATACAAGTTTGTCACTTGTTTTTATGTCCAACAATGTTTTTTCCAAAAGAACTCTTCTTTTAAGAATGCCCCTTTTACTTCTCACTCAAAGTGGATGGTTCTTGTAACATGTGGGTTATTCCCTATATCTTTTGGGAACCCAAAGATTATGAAGGTGTTATTATGAGATGAAAATAATTCCTTTTCATGGGTTCATTACGTTGATTTATGTTATATGTTTATTGTGGCATGCATGATAAATTATGATGTTATGATGTGAAAGGTGTGCCCGGAATTATATAGCGCAATATGAATGTTTAAATGTGACAAGTGCGCCTAGAATTATATAGCGCTCCAATGCATTGGGTAAAGTGATGAATATCATGAGTAAATGTGAAATGATGTGTGAACAAGATTCTATCTTGGTTCACAAATATGTGTGGTAGTTAACCACTAAGACATGATGTTTCATTTTTATGCATTCCCACATTTCAAGTCTTTTATTTATGCTCCTCTCATGTTCATGATCTTTTTCCTATGTCATGATTATGCTAACCCAGTGATATATTGATCTTATCTATCCTCTTAATAGGCTTATAGATCACCCCTTTTTATGTATATTCTCATGTGGATACATGTACAAAGGAGAGGACAAGTGCCACTAAGAAGCTTGTGAAGAATAAATTAAATAAATGTTTATGCTTGATGTTGTATTTGTTATGTGTGGTCCTAGTTTTTCTAAGACACAAAACCTTTTGATCCTCTATCTGTAATACTATTATGTTTTTTATCATTGAAATGATGTAATAGTAATGAAAGAAAAGGTCGGGTCGCTATAATTATGACGACTTTAAGATACATAAATATGAGTCAATTGAGGCATCTTTTGTTTGAGTAAATGTGGTTTTGGAGGATATTTGTCATATTGGTGAAACCTGCGATGATGTGGAGATATTAAAACACATATTTACTATATTTCCACCATAGTTTCATCTAAAATTATATCTTACTGATGTTATAGTAAAATAAGTGATAATGTTGGATAGTCATTATAGTTTTCTTATATTATAAATGATAAGGAATGATAATAAGTAGGATCTTGAAATGGGGAATATTAAGGTGGCGAAAATGAAGGAATTAAAAAAAACACCATTGGGGATGATCAGAATGAAAATGTAGATAATAAAATATTGTCATTACTTTATTAAAAAAAATTGAAAAGGAATGTTCAATGTGAAACATCCACTCGAGTGATTTATATTTTAAATAGATGGGAGCCTTGAAATAAATTTCCCCATATTAATCAATATAAAGATGAGGATGTTGAAGTTCCCACAATGAAATATTCGTATAATGTGAAAGGTAGTAATATCACTAATAATAACTTCATTAATAAGTAGATCCCACAATAACTCAGAGTAATTAAAATGAAAAGTGATTAATCATTGTAATGACCCAAAATAATATTTTCTCATTTTTTATAGGTATTTCAAAAACTATTGATGGAAATGATGATAATAAGGTGAAATTATAAGTGAGTTGGTCACTAAATAGAGTTAGAGGATTTTATAGAAGTGATAGATGTTTGGATATTAATAATAAAGATTGAAAATGGATTAGTTCATGATGAAAAACATTATTTGTAGTAGTAATAAGAATATAATTCTATGTTAAGGTAATAAATTGGTAATATCAAATATGATATTTCATAAATCACATCCAATATTATAGATAAAATGACCATGTGTGAGGAGAATTCATGTATCAACCATGGTTTAAAAATCACTATGTGAGAATGAGTCAAATTTAATACAGATATTAAGGGAAAAGTCATCGATCTATGATAGAAAATAAAATATCAAGTTAAACACTTGAATTCTACTAAGAAATTGGAATATCAGGTTGCACGAGAATTAAAGAAGGGGTAGAAGAATCATGGATGTCGCACATGAATGTAAAAGGCCTATCCATAGAAGTAAAAGACACATCAGAATGAAAAAACTAATTTTGTCTAGATCTTAAGAAGAATACAATGACGGTTAAAAAAAAGTTACACCTACTTAAAATATAAAGGTTGATTTGGGTAAGGGTCAAAATCAAAACAATCAAAGAACAAACAATTCCATCGATGTATTGAAATGTACACATAATAGTGAATAAATAATCGGGGGTTATTGTTGTAATGATATGGGAAATTGGAAAAATGTTTGTTCTATAGAAAAATGTCCTTAAAGGGAATTAGAGTACGGATGGTATCCAAGAATAGTTTTACATTTATTGCATGTTTTCAGTGGACACAATTTTTTGTTGACGATATAGAAATATGGTTAGATAATTATCATCAATGATACATATAATGTTATCTATGGAGGCCCAAATCAGTCATATGTAGCAACATAATGAATCACCAAGTATGCTGAAAATGAAAAATCTATGAACCTCTCCCAAAAATAAATTTATTCTATCAAACTTTTTGGAATATTTAATGTAGAATTAATCATCATATGTGAAGACAAAAAATTAGATCAAATGATAATACTAAATAATGAAATGATTATAAATATTTCATTTAGAGCATTAGATAATATTGGTTCACGGAGTCTTCATAGTTTATGTACATCCCATATGATAAGAAACATGGATCTATTCATAAAAAATCACATATTGAAAAATATATTAACATATATTATGTAAATAATTAAGGATTTAAAATCATTGGATTAAGGGAATACAAATTTAGGTAAATAGTATAATACATGAGGATTTCATGGGTTTTAAAGGTATTGGTCTAAACATACTGAGTGTAAGTCAATAGTGTAACTTAGGGAATGTATTTATTTTAACAAAGAAGAGAGGTATCACCAATGGAAAGGATAGTTCGGTTCAAGTGAAAGGGATGAAAAACTGGTAATCCTTACCTTATTGGTGGAGAAGAATATATGTTATTTCTATCTAAGGAAAAAGAAAGAATATGATAAAATGGTATTTTACACTTATACCAACAATCCTTGAAATAATTGGTGAATAATGATGTAGTTTATCATAGTCTTATATTATCCTAATATCATATGAAAACATGTGATGTCTTTCAAGAAGTGAATATTATTGAGGTTATGTTTAATTCTAATGTCTCAATGTTAACAATATTTCATGAATTGATACATATTTATGTGTGTAGTCTAATGCCACTGAGGTCCATTGATGAGAAGAGATACCATGTACTATTTTTTTTATGATTGTAGAGGGATAAAATAGTTTATGGTTATCACCCATAAGTAAAATGAATTCAGTTTCATTACAAAGTATCTAATAATGGATGAATGAAATCTTGTTCAAAATATTGAAAAATTGAAAACAGAAAATGAAACGATGATTGAAAATATTAATGAGTACTATCCCAAGAATCATGGGATAATGTCCCATGTTCTTATAGTGAGGACTCAATAAAATGGTTTGGTTGATAGAGGAAATTTTAACATAAAAGGCATACCCATGACACTTAATATTGAGTAAAACATAATAGAGATGTTTTGGATTGAAACGCTCATGAATCTGTCTCTATCTCCAATAGAATCTTTTTTTGTCTGGGAGAAGAGAAGAGTCCATGAAAGATGTTTTATGAAAATAATACAGTATTGAAATTCCTTAGAATATTTTATAGTATGTTATTCATTCATTATAAAGATAATCATAGAATGCTTGAGTCTCCGGGAGGGAAATTGTTTTTTCTTAGCCTTCCATGTAAAATACATATTAGTGTTTCCACTAAATGATTGTAAGGATTATTAAATGTGAAGAAAAAAATATGATCTAGAATAAGAAGATTTTCAAATAAAATTTTGAATAATTTATAAAAGTGAGTTATGTAGAATTTAGAGGCTTATGGGGATGAAACAGTTCTAATATTCATTATATAGAATACAATGATTCTGATAAAAATGGAGTTAGAATAATAAATGATTAATTTTTTCAAAAAGATCTAAAATTATAGAGTATAATATCCCCATTGACCAAAAAATAAATGAAAATGTAAAGAATGAGGAATATATAGAAACATTTACTCTTAGATTAGTTAAATCCAATCTATTTTCAATTTGATACTAAGGATGAAAATTGGTTTTTTGAAATGAATTGAGATCCTGAAAAATTAATGAGTAATAAGGCCTGAGATTTTATTTCATGGATGTAAGATAAGAACATCATCATGAAAAAATTTATTTTCTATTACTAAATGCATGTGTATGGTTTTATTATTCAAATAAGGCATGATTTCTGTACAAGGGATACTTTATTATTAAATGCATCGATTTGGATGAGATATTCACTCATTTGGATGAGTTATAAGTAATTAGATTATTCTTGAACATAGTGGTGTGGAGATGATTCAATGTAATTTGGATGAAAATTAAATTATCATTTCATAATGGAGTAATTGATGTAGAAGTGTATATAAAATATCCTAAGGGATTTATTTTTCATTAGACAATAAAAAATAGTTTCAATTCAATATAGTGTTGTAAGATCTAAATTATTCCCAAAGTGTATGGTATTCTAAATTGGATAAGTACTTAAAATGTATCATCCTATTTTATAGTATAGTTTACCACGATCAATTTATATATAAATTGAGTGATCAATGGGTGATGGTACTCATATATGGTTACAAAATAAAGCAGGGTGTAACGAATGGATCATAGTAGAAATATATTATAGAGTTCATGTGGTGTGAATTATAACTGTCAATGAATTAATATTTAATTTTTTCCCTTTCCATATAGTTAAGATAAAAAAAGGCACACCACATTCACCCCTTAATCAAAATATTATAAAGGACGTTCAGAAAATAGTTTTAATGGTGGATTCGAAGGTTATGAAATTAGTAATTTTTAGTAGGACAATATTTTCATGGGATAACAATGAAAAATTATTTAATGTCATAGAATACATGGATATTGTTGGAATAATATTATTTATAATAGTAAGAAAATGCATCATTGGGAATTCCAATATTAGATCTCCAAGGTTTTAGAGTAATCCTAAGAAAATTTATATGTAGGTGATGATGATAATACATCCGTACACAAAAGGCACATTAGATTTAATTTTTATCTAATCTGAAATATCATATTAATAGTTTTTGAGTTATATAAATGTTGATTAGGATGGTTAATAAGATTATATAATGTAAACATAAGGAAGTGTATTCTATCATAAAGAATTGTGTATTTTTTGGATGATTAAGAAATAATATTGAATATCACTATGAACTAAAGAAGATTAATATATTCAAGCTATATAAGATTTTATGAACATATTATATATGAACAAGAATCTTGAAGATATGATAGTTTTGTTTGGTTTGTTATTGGAATCAGTATTAACAATTCAAATGTTATCTACCATTGAATAAACTTAAGACATCACTCATAGAAGAAGTATTTTGAAATTAAGTATCACTTCATCACAGATAAACTTGAGAATTAATGGGTTTAATTAGGTAAATTTCTTATGTAATAACATTTCATAGATATAAATTTCAAGGTAACACCCAAAGAATAATTTTAGATGTTTCATTAGCACAGTAGAGTCTCTTGAACCCCCGACACTTAGATAGTGTGGCCGTGGAACCCCCACTCCCCAAGGCCAAAAAGAGTGACCCTTCATTGACATTGTGGGTTAGATATGGGTTTTTATGAAAGGGGTAGAGATATATAACACCCTATGTTGATGAATAAAGTTAATAAATTGATTAATATATTTTATGTTAAATTAGGGAGAGAAAACATATAGAGTTATTTGAAAGTTTATAGCTGGCATGGTTCTCAATCATCAATAAAAGAATGATAGTTAAATATGATGATGTTGATTTACATTTGGTTAGTAATGAATATCTAGGAGATAAATTTTGAAGCGATATATATTTATTGTAAGCATTGAGTGTTGCCTGAGAGATGAAAAAGTGATTCATTGATAATATATTCACATTGATAATATTTCTCACACAGATATTGACTCTAGTATGCTTTGAGTATATGTTTTGTGAATTTTATATCACTCACTGGACTTTCATAGGTTTTATGGTGTTTATATTCATCATGTATTAATTTTTTAGCATAATAACTAAATTATTTTTATTTATTTTAAATAATCTCAAAGGGGGATATTTTTACAAATAATCCATCAAAATGACTTTCTAGAGGTTTTGGATTATTTTTATTGATAAAAAATATTGAAAATGATTTGTGGTCGATAATAACATGGTCAGTGTTTAAATAAAGGATATATAAATGTTTAAATATATTCGTGGAAGATTTCATAGAGTTATTTGGAGGAAAGAAAATACTTTCCACCTATTATGTGGATTCTATTTTAATTTAGGCCATCTCATTAAATAGAGTAGTGAAAAAACTCTTTATAAGTGGAGTTACATGTGATTAGAAAGAATAGATAAAATTATTTTGTGGGAATGGAGGCTTTCATGATAGATAGGTCCCTAATATAAAGAGTAAATTAATAAAATAATTGAGAAGGAGAAAGACATATAGAAAATTTTTAATCTATTTATTTCATGTATGAATTATACCAATGTATTTAATACGCAATTGAATATTACTTGACCAAATTTTTTTCACATAAAATAAGAGACCCTACAAGTTTTTATGAAAATATCAGTTAGAACATAATGAATAGATAGAGAGCATTGAGATTTTAACACATGATTGGAGGAGATCTAAGAGGGTTAGTGAGACTTCTTTGAACATGTAAATATGCAGCAAGATTAAATGAGAGATATGTGAGTTATCTAAAAACTAACATTTGTAAAATAGGTAATATTGGGCGTTTTTTTCGAACATAATACACAAGAATGAACTTAGTGAATTTGGTACATCAACATGTCATAATTGTATAGTCCTTGGAATAGAATAGTGTGGGTAAAACATGTAAATATTTCTATTCCTCATAATATATTCTCTATAAAATCGTATGTTTTGTTGGGAGAGAGTTTGTCATAATAATAGTAAAATAAGATCCCTAGGTATTATAATTTTAAATAAATCGATATTCTTTGATTCACCTACCTTAATGAATTTAGGTCACATGGTTCCAAAAAAGTGATTTAGGAATTATCACATTGGAATAGATGGTGAGTCTATATTTTTTTAGATTTTATCACAATATAAGATTGAAAGATTAGGTGAATTGTGTTGAGTATAGAAGTGAATGCTTTGTATAAAATTAATTTATTTGATTCAGCTACCCTATAAAGATTGTCATTATACAGATTGAATTATACATTGGGATATTATAGAGATTAAATTAATGGGAATATATGAAAATTGAGGATAGTGAATTAAAATTACATTGATTTAATGCTTTTGATGATGTTTTTTAATATCAATAATTTTTAATGTGAACTATAAATAAACATGTATGATATTGGAGGAATTATGTTTGAGGTTACATTATCAAGAAGTCGCACTATTTGGATGTTATAATTATATAATTCAGAGTTACAGAGCTATATATTATTTCATATATTGTAATAAAATATAGAATAACTATTTTAGAATGGTTTTACACAATCGTTCAACTATAAGTGACTCTAGGTTCTACTATTCAGAATTTATAGGATGGACAATAGGTTCAAGGATGAAGTATATCCAAAATATAAAAGAATTTGTAATATGAACATCAACACGTTAATATAATTGTGTTCATAATCCGAAGATACTTATATTTCATATTTTTCAAAAATTGAAAATATTTTAAAGAAGATAGAATGATATAATATAATATAAAAAGAAAATGATCATACATTGTTAAATAAGAAGTTCTAATGAATACAAAAAATAATTAACAATACATATTTAGGAAAAGTGGAAAGGGATAATCTATACATAATATGTATGAGTAAAAATTTATCCTTTTAAATTCATAAAAGTATTAGAACCACAGTATGATATATTAGAGTAATAATAATATATATAAGATATTCGGTAAAAACTAGATGGATTAATAATTTTTTTGGGAAATATTCCATAATATTAGTTAGATAATTCTATATTTATCATTTATGGTTACACTAATGAAGACTATCTTATAATAATTCACGATTCACAATGAGTATATAATGGTGTAGGGTTGTATATGTTTATGTATCCACAAAAAGGTTGATCAGAAGAATTTTCGGGTTGAGTATGCTAAAAAATAAAATCGAAAGAAATGAAAAAAATATTTCAAACATACAGAAGATATTTTACAATGCATTGTGAAAATATGGTAAATTAAAAAAAATAATTTTGATATATAATAATCAATATTTAATTTTAAAAAGTATTTAGTTATAGAACCAAATATTTTAAAAAGGATGAAATTTCAATTTTCTCAGATAGTGGAACTAGAAGTTGATGCAATTAGTGTTAATGTTAATGTTTAAGACTAGAATTTGAAGCAATAAAAAATTATGATATCATGTGTGGATGTAAATTTGAAGAGTTAGAATAATAAAAAATTTATTAGCAATCCAAGAAAAAATATTCCACGAGTATAAGTTAATTGTGAATGATTATTTTATTTGATAAAATTGAAAATATAATGTTATAGAGGATTTATTTGTATATAAGTCTAAATGAATTTTGAAGATTAATATTTTTATAATCCAAGATTCTTAGATGTTATGAAAATTAAATGATGAGATGAAAGGATAATGATTTGATTATAATTTCTAAAGACGATAATATTTACTATAAAGAGAGATTATGTTATCTATGTTTTGATTGTTTTATTAAAGAAATGTAATAAGAACACCTAGAGATTAAGAGGATTGTTGTATTCAATTGGAATTTTATAATTCTATAGAAGGATAAGTTATGAGGTAAAGGACGAACATATATAAATTATAGGATATAGTGTATAAATGTTATATTAATAGATGATTCCAAAAGTTTTGACATTATATTTATCAAAAGATTAAATAATTTTGTAGATGATAATGTGGATATCAATGATAAAAATTTCATGATGCTGAACTATAGATTCTTTCCATTATTTTTATAATAATTTATGATAGTTGACTCCGAATTGTTTTGATAATTCTACATATTCATATTACAATTTTTTGTCTTAATTAATGGTATTTGAAAAAGATTAATTGAAAAATATTATATTAACCTTGATAACCAGATTTATTATAGTAGGGTTGGCTATATAAATGGGGAGTTCATTTAAAACACGAAGATGAGGCATTAATAAGTATCGAAAATATGGAGTGTCTAACATAAATGTTTTAATTATAATTTGGTTCAAAGATTTTAGAATCCATAATTTTATGTTCTAAGGTAGTAGTGAGAGATTTCTAGAAGTTAGGGATCCAATAGTTACTGATAAAGATGAATATTTAGGAGTAACATATAGAAGTTATGACCATTATGTACTTAAATAATACGATATTCCAAAAGAATCTATATTTTGAAAGATTGATGTAAGTCTCGCTATCCTCATCTAGAATAAGGTCTTGAAGCCTGGTAAAATTAAAGGATCAACATGTATATATATTTAAGACAATATATTGGGTTTTGAATAATATATTTAGGTAAGAAAATATTGATATTGGGATGTGTTATTAGAAAGAGTAGTTTTGATATTTTGTTTGTTAGGAAGGTCCAAAGGAACCATTATAAACTGGTGGGATCTTGTATAAATAACCCATTAATGGATAGTAAACTATTTTTTATAGACATAAAATTGTATTCAAATATATATTATAGTGGATATATATGTATCATGATGAAGACAAACATAATAAGGAGTATATTTTAACATTTGGATGAATACTTGAAAATATATCATGTGCTTTACTATTCTTTAATTTATATCTTATTTTTATAGATAAAGTGTATTATGAATAAAAAATCTCTATAAATCATAAATCTGAAAGAGAATTGAAAAAAGGGGTAAATATTTATGTTATAATAATTTAGTAAAGTTATCCAGAATTGATTCATCCCACAATCAGTGTGACTATTTGATCCAACGAGTACTTTAATATTCATATATATTATCAATAATGATTGATTAGTTTAATATGAATGTTAATCTTATTACATATGTATTGGGAATAATGATTCCATCTAAAAATTAGATATAGTAGGGGTTAAAATTCCTTTTATTTCATGTATAGATTATTTATGTTATTGTCAATGGCAGCTCTTTATTATAGATTACCTTTTCTTTGACCTCATTCTTAGTATTGATTACATGGATAAAAATAGATTGTAAATAGAATTTTTTCATTAGAATGTATTATTTATTTTATTTTATGTAAAAACTCACATATTTTAAGGATTCAAATGTCACATATTTTATGGGAGTAGGATTCAAGATGAAGTAGAGTAGTTCCAATATTTCTAGATAGTGGGTCTGTATGTAGTTAGAAATAAAGAATAATTTTGGAATCTCTGGAATGTAAATTTTTTATCGGCTTACTGTAGTTACAAAAAATAGACGAATGGTCTTTTATGATGATTATCATGGAAACAATGAGGGAGAGTGGTTGGATTATCCATTAATAATTTTCTAGGTACATTTTGTACCTTCTGTAATGCCCCGACCCCAGTTACCCAGAGTTAGTGCGTTATTAAATCGCATTGGAATGATCACAAGGAAATCATTTCTTGAAAGGCCGATCAGTTTAGTGTTATTGGAAACAAGATATATACATAATTTAAAAATTAAAACATGAAAATAAATAGAACACTAATTTATTCCATTAGAAGCATCCAAGCCTCTAAGATTATGTATGCAAGTCACTCATAATTAAATTATTTATATCCTGGGAAAATGAAACATAAGAAATGGGTGAGCGCAAACACTCAGAATGGGTAGGCAATACAGTGGAAGATAACATAAATATTAGCCATTGTGAATAAATTAAAACACATACCTTTACCATTAATAAACATAAACACTTTTATGGAAGGAATATGATCTTAGTAAATAAGGACATAATAAAACATAATCATGGGTATTCCACTAGTCTAATGACCACATGAACCATCAATATTATTATCATAATGAGGGAATATATAATGTCGGACATTCTGAAATTTTTTTTCAAGGCCTCGACCATGATATCTAAAAAGGATTAAGTCCTCGGTCAAAACAATATATATCAAATTGGGAAAGGCCTCATCCAATTCCATATGTACATTTCTCATGAGACCTACCGATGCATCGAGGAGCTATAGCGAGCTCCACCCGTCACATACTAAGTCCAATAAATTCCTCATATGAAATGGTTGAAATATAACATAAAAATTTGTATTAAATCTATCATACGGAATGTAAATAATTTAACCAGAGACCATGAATGGTATAAAAATAAGACATCCATAGTCAAAGAAATCACAAAACCTTCAATACAATATGGAGGATTTTTATCATAATGAATCGACATTAAACAAGTATAGAATCCATCAAAGGATGTTGACATAGATTAATTCAAAACTATTTGAGAAAAATAACTATTTATTTTATTTAAATCATTTAAAGTTAAAAAAATTATAAAAAAAGAATTTATTTTGAAAATATTCTTATATGTTTGTAAGGGAAACTTAGATGATGTTATAATGGTGGAGAATACTTACACCTGCCATATAATTTAAAAAAAACATTCCTACCTTAATTTTGTCAAAAAGGCCATCATGTACATTGTTTAGAAAATGATAGAATGATTACTTTCAAAAAATATAATGTAAAATAAGGGTATAAATTACTTTAGCCCATAGTATAGTAAAAAGTAATTTTTTTAAAGAAATACATATTTATGAAAACACGAATGTGGATGATAAAGAGGTACCAGTAGATACTTATGTAAAAATAACTTCAAATGATAAAAAATTGTGAAATGAACCCTTACATTAAAATTTTACTTGGACAAGGGTAGGTTGAAATCTTGTATAATGGTGAAATAATTGTTATTAAATTATACAAGAACCATATACATTAATATGATATCATATATGATCTTGAAATATTTTATTGTAAATAATATTTTAGTATTATCTTCATTTCGGGAGTTAACTGATTCGTTTTCTTTTATTATATTTGTTACATAAGCAATGTTTTTTTATGGATAAGATGTATCTTATTCATTTTAATAATGATATTAAGTCTTGAAACATTATTTTTAATCATCAAATGAAAATTAGTATTGAATAGATAGGATGTGGGTTAAATCTTATCGTGTCATTGGAGACGGTAATCCGTACATACGAACGAGGGACAATATCATTCTTTTGATTTTAAAATTTTATATAATTGAATGGAATATCATATATGAAGAATTATTATCTTGTTATATTTATTATTTTCATCAATTATTCATCATTATTATACCCATCCAAATAATAATGTATTGAATAACAACTACACCATGACGTTGAGATGGTAAGACGTACGTACGCACGTATGGTCACTTGTAATAAAATGGATGGATAGAATAATGAATATGGTTGTAACAAATTTATAATGACATAACAATATATAAAATACTATGGATTTACTATTTTGGAATGTAAACAATAAGGAAAGAGGAAGTGGAAAAGGGAATGAACTTGAAAGAGGTGATGAAATATTTACCTATTCTTTGGGTTCTTACTTTTGATTTGATCAAAATAGCTCCATAGTTTGGACTTATGACTTAAGGAAGAACTCTAGGATAAAGATAGGATATTTGGGAGGATATTTTGGTAGAGGTTGGTAGATCCAAATGGCTTTGATAGTGACAATTTGAGAGAAGGGGAAGTGCCCTTTTATAAGAGGGGTGAGGGGAACCTTAGGAAAATATTGAAATATTATTTTATAATATAATAATTTTCTGTTTATAATTGCAAAAAAATGATTTATATCTAGGATAAAGAGGTGATTGGTAGAAAACTACTCAACCAATATATTTTAGACAGGTTTGGGTCACATTATTAACCTCATTATTTAGATTTAACTCGTAGTTAATTAGTTTGGCATTTACTATGTCTCTTTGTATTTTTATATTATATGGTTAATAAACATACTATAAACATAAAAGAGAACCTCAAGTGGTTCATTTAATGACATATATAATATTATATAATTCGTTTCGCTGATCCATTGATTTTTAGGAATAGAATATCAATTAATAATATAATATTTGTTTTAGAAACTCTTTTATGTCAATTTTGACACTATTTTCTATTTTTATTTTATTAAATTCATAACTATATTATTACTTCAAAGAAATTATTTAATCAACACTAACATGCCATATTTACCTATAAATTTAGTGAAATTCATAAAAAGTCTCAAATTACATTTATTTGGATAATTATAATATCATCTATTTTAATATTTCATTAATAAGGTAATTACTACATCATATTTCTGTCGAAAATAAATTAAATTATAGATGTCTAAAGAATTTAAATAAAATACCATTATGTATGAAATATTTTTAGATTTATAATGAATTTTTATAGTCAAATTTATCTTATGTGTAACCCTATATTAAATATGTTTTAGTTATTAAACATTGAATTTAACACTTTTAACTATTCTTTGAATTAAATAATAATAAATGTCCTCATCTAATCCAAGTGGACCTAAAGGGTCATATTTAATTTCCAAGGTTTTTTTTGGTCGAATAAAACTTATCCAATAGAATTAGAACATGTGTTAGGCTAATAATAATATCATTTTTACATTTAATTAACCGATTTACTTTTAACCGTGGTAAATAGAAGTCAAAAAATACTATTCAAAAAAATTATTTTCGTCAAATTGAAACAAAATTTACATCATTATATCAACCGTGTCTCTCAAATTTTCGATAATTCAACCCAAATAATTGGTTAAATTATGTTCTATGTAAATTTTTAAATGCTTCTAGGAGGTGGGTAAAAGACGGTAAAATGATCGATAAATTTTTTATTTATCTAAAATTTTTATAAACTAACTCCAATGATTTATATTGAACATATATAAGTATTATGTATCTATTTTGACCTAAAAACATAAATTAAATAAGTAACTATTAAAATAAACAGTCGGTTTTAAACTACAACTCAATGTTCTTCACTATTCAACAAAAATAAAATGTTTTCAGAAAAATACCAAAAATTCACCATAAGCTAATTTCGATATTCAAAATCGAAAAATGAATTCCAATTTGTAAAATAGAATTAATAAAATATCAAAAAATGGGTATTAATATTTCATAACGGCTAGTTTTATTGGCCGTGATGTGTTAGAATCTCGAAGTTGCCTACAATGCAAACAATTGAATTATCCAAAGGTAAACGTATAGTTGAAGCTTGGGGTGTTACATTCTCCCCTCCTTAAAATAATTTTGTCCTCAAAATTTATAGAATATTACAAAATAAAAATATAATGGTGGTTCTTCATCATATGTTCCTTGGGTTCCCACATTTCCTCTTCCATTTTATAGTCTCTTCATAGAACTTTTACCAAACGAGTCATCTGGTATCTCAACACTTGTTCTCTTATATCATGAATATTGACATGATCTTCCCAATAAGATAGATCAGGTTCCAGTTCTAATTCCTCATAGGTGACCACATGCATTGGGTCAGGCATGTATTTTCTCAATAGTGATGCGTGGAAGACATAATGAACTTTGGAGAGACTTGACGACATTTCCAAATTGTAAGCTACAACCCCATTTCGTTCTAGAATTTCGAATGATCTGTTGTACCTAAGACTTAATTTACCATTCTTAACGAATCGTATAACTCCCTTCCAGGGAGATACCTTCATGAAAACATGATATCCTACCTGAAATTCCAAATCCTTCATTAGGTTATCTGCATAGATCTTCTGCCTAAATTGTGCTATTTTGATGTGGGTACGGATAAACTTCAACTTCTCCATCATTTCCCAGAAAAGTTCAGGACCTACGAGTTTTCTTTCACCAACATCATCCCAACAGGTTGGTGTGCGTCATCTCTTTCCGTATAACACTTGATATGTTTCCATATGAATACTTTAATGGAAGATATTTTTATACCAAAATTCTACAAGAGGTAAATATTAATCCCACATTCTTTGAAAGTCTTGTGAAAAAGATATCAACATGCTTTATAAGGTATGAATAGTCCAATCTGATTGTGCATCAGTACGAGGGTGGTATGTAATACTCATGATAAGTTCATTATCTAGGGATTTCTAAAGACTTTTGTAGAATCTCAATGTAAAATGGGGATCATGATTAGAAAAACTCAATTTGGGTACTCCCTAAATTCTTTCCAATTCATTAATATATAGTCTTTCTAGACGTTCAAGTGGTAAATATTCTCTTATAACAAGAAAATGTGATGACTTGGAAAGAAAATCCACAATGACCCAAATTGCATCATTCCTTCTAGGATTCATTGGTAGTCCCATATCAAAGTTCATCGTAATATTCTTCCATTTCCAATCAGGTATGGGAATTGGTTGTATGACTCCTCTAAACTATTTCCTTTCAGCTTTCAATTTTTGACAAACCCTACATCTTGACAAAAACTCATCACTATCCCTCTTCGTGTTGTCCCACCAAAAATGCTCCTTCAAATATCTATACATCTTGGTTCTCCCATATTGTAAAGAAAAATTGGATCTATGGGAGTAATATAACAATTTTATTTTCTGATCTGGTATATCAGGAACATAATTTCTCTTCCCAAATTTCAAAATCTAATCATCATATACGAAGTAGATCTATCTCCCATCATTCAAAGATTTAATATTCAATAGAAATTCCTCATTATCATCCTGAGAATTTTTTACCCTTTCTATTTAATATGGTTTAGCAACCATTTGAATAAGAATTTATGTTTCACATTCCATTGTTATTCCCATAATCATCTTTACTAGATCTATGCACTTTGGATCCCTTTAAACACTCATCTTGTTCAAACCCCCATGGTCATTTTTTTTCAAAGCATCTGCCACCTTAATTTCCTTTCCTAGGTGGTTGTGTATCATGCAATCACAATCCTTGAGTAGTTCATGCAATCTCCTTTGCCTCATGTTGAGTTCCTTCTGAGAGAAAATATACTTCAAACTCTTGTTATTAGTATAAATCTCACATTTTTCAACATAGAGATAGTGTTTTCCTATCTTCAAAGCTATGATTACAACTACTAACTAATGATCATGAGTAGGATTGTTTTTCTCATGAATTTTAAGGTTTTATGATGGATAGGAAATAACTCTATCATTCTACATAAAGACACAACCATGTCCTTTCTTTGAGTAATCACTATATATAACAAATCCATCATTCCCTGATGGTATAGTGAAGACAATAGAATTTACTAATCATCCATTCATTTCATCGAAACATTATTCACACTCTTTTTTCTAAAATAATTTAACCCCTTTACGTGTGACCTTCGTTAATGGGTTATCCAATCTGGAAAAAATCTAGAAGAAACGTCGATAATATCCTGCTAAACCAATAAAACTATGTACCTCAGTTATACATGTCAGTGCGGTCCATTCTTGGATTTCCATTGTCTTTGAAGGGTCAACATAGATTCCATCCTTTGGGACAATATGTCAAAGAAAATAAATCTCTTAAAACCATTATTCACATTTGCTAAATTTCTGGTATAATTCATTTCATGTGAGAGTTTTCAGAATGGTGCACAAGCGATTTTCACGATCTTCATAGATTTTAGAGTATATAAGGATATTATCAATAAATACCTCTTCAAAATAATCATTATATTCCTTGAAACCATTGTTCCTTAGATATATGAAAATATAGGGTTCATTAGTCATCCCAAAAGGCATTACTGTAAACTCGTAATGCCCGTACCTCGTTTGAAATGTTGTTTTCAGAATGTCTTCTTTCTTCACACAAAACTGATGATATCTAGATCGAAGTACAATCATTTAAAAATACTATGATCCTTGAAATTAGTTGAATAAATAATTAATATGAGGTTGGGGATATTTTTTCTTTATTTTTATAGCATATATCTCCTTTTAGTAAATGAGAAACCTCAATAATACATAATTTTTCATAAACAAAAGAACATGTGATCAACAAGAAAAAACACTAGGTCGAAAAAATATCTTATTACTCAATTCCTATAGTTTTTTCATTGGTTCCCTGAATTCCACAGTGGCCATTCAATAAGGGGTCTTCAATATGAGCCTCAAACTAGGAATTAAATCAATGGAAAACTCATTTTCCCTTTCTGGAGGTTGTCCAGGTAAATGTTCTGGAAACAAATCAACCTATTCTTTCACAATAGGTACATCATGTATTTGATCATTATTTTCTTCACCCGCAGTTATTTCATTCTCTTCATCTACAATAATTTATTTTAGTTGAGCTAATGGGTGTTGATCTAGATAAGAATGAAGTGGTGATTTTTTTCTCTAAATATACGGTGTTCTTTATCATCATCATCAAAAATCATAACCTCATTCTTATTACAATAAATTATTGCATCATGGTTCAAAATACAATCCATACTAAAGATTATATCAAATTATATCATTGGTATGAAGATGAGATCAGCTGATAAAGATCATTTATATTCCCTAATTAGAACTAATTCAAAAACAATTGTAGCAATTTTACTTCCCTTAAACGTTTTGATAAAAACTGCCTTATTAAATCAAAATGGAAATATCAAAACTTTATAGAAAACTGTGATGATATGAAACAATGTGTTGATCCAGAATCAAATAATGTATTAGCTAAACACGAGGAAACCATTAAATTACCTTACACCAGGTCGTTTAGAGATTCAACCTCAGCAAGAGTTATCGCATAAGCTTTTCCATGATCCCTTGGCGTTTTCTAAGGTAAGTTTCCCTGATGCTTAAGAAATTCATTTGCATAATGTCCCATCTCTCTACAATTTTAGCCTTGAACATTGGTAACATTTTTATTTTCCTTACAATCACCAGCAAGATGACCATTCTTTCTACATTTGTAGCACACTCTTTTTCCTTTTAGGCAGGCAACATGGTGCTTCCATCCACAATTATTACAGGGTTTAAATTCAATTCTTCCATTTTCCTTGTTTTTTTATTTCCTTTCCCAGGGTGTTCAGAAGATCTCTTCATTTCTTTCTTTTATTTTAAAGTCATTAGACATAGAGAATTCCATTTCTGTTTTAATAGCACATGATATAATATCTTCGTACGATGAGAATGATTGTGATACTAATTCTTGATAGAGAAATGGTTTTAACCCCTCAAAAAAATGGTCAATATTACTTCTTAGGTTACGTATATAATCTGTAGAATGCCTTGCTAACCTTGTAAAGTTAGATTTGTACTTTGCGACATTCTCATCATATTTTTGCCTCAGAATCAGAAATTGACTTTCCATATCTAGTCGATTGTCATGAGGAAAGTATTTTTCTAAGAAAATTTACTCAAACTCCCTCTATTCCTTACTAGACACTTATTCATCCTCCTATGTGTTTTGAATCAATGACCACCATTGATCAGCATCTCCAGTGAGGTGATAAACTTCCATGAAAACTTTTTCCCTTTCACTACTCCCCCAAGCATGAAATATTTTCTCTAAATAATTTAACCATTGATCCACAACTAATGGATTTTTAAAAACATTTAATGTTTGTGTTTATTACCTCCTAAAGTGATCTAACATTGATCCTCCAAGTTGTGGATTAGGGTGCTCCATACGTGTATGGTTATTATTCATAACCTGTGTGAGTTGTCCTAGTACGGTGATAAGCTGATCAGCACTAGTGGCCTCACCAGCTTCGCTATAATTATTTTGATTAGTAGAAAAATCCCTACATGGATTACATGCATTGATACTGTTTACATTCCTTCCACTAGGCGCCATTTCTAAATAATTGTTTAAACAAGATTTGATTATGAATCTAAATACATAATTCCAAACATGCCAATTACTTAACATGAATTAAAAAGTTTATGGATATAATCTGTAATCATAAAAAATGTTTTTTGAGGAATTATATACTCCTAAAACCTTCCTAATGGTTTGTAATGAAAACGAGAAATATCATAAGCATATCCCCTGGGAGTGTCGTAACCAAAAGTGAAGAAAATCCCGTTGTCGTGCACCAGTTCCCATTCGAGTCTAGCTATAAGCTGTGTTTTCGGGTTTTACCCCTAGGTACATCTCTTCCAGAGCCTCCTATACATGCTCGTATCCAGAAGGGGATGTATTTCTTGGAAAAATCACAAAATCTCTAATGTACCAAAATTCTGGGATGTTCTTCTATACTAATCCTCAAAGTCTATCTCCAGGCTATGTGCTCTAATTAGAGTTTATCTAAATATAGTTTCCAAGGATTTTACTAAACTTCTTCTGATACAAATTGTAACACCCTGACCCAAGTTATCCAGAGTTAGTACATTATTACATAACATTGGAATGATCACAAATATATCATATCCCGAAAGGCCGATAATTTTTGTATTATTGGAAACAAGATTCTCACATATGTTCAACTTTAAAACTTGAAAAGAAATAAAACACTAAATTATTCCCTTTGGGACATCCAATCCTCTTAGATTAAGCCTGCAAGTCACTCATAATTAACTGCTTCATATCCTGGGAAAATGAAACATAAGAATGGGGTGAGCTCAAACACTCAGTAAGAGTAAGCAGTACAGTGGATGACAACATTAATATTAAGCATGGTGAATAATTGAAAACACATGCCTTTACCAGTAATAAACATGATAAATTTTATGGTATGAATATAATATTATTAAGTAATTCCATAATAAAACATAATAATGGGTATTCTACTAGTTCAATGACCACATGAACCATCAATATTATTTTTATAATTGGAGAATGTATAATATTGACATTCTGAAACATTTTGTCAAGGCCTTGGCCAAGACATCGAAAAATGATTATGGCCTCGGCCAAAACCATATATCAAATTTGGAAAGACCTCGACCAATTCCATGCCTAGTTGCCTCATGTGACCTACCCATGTATCAAGGAGCTACAGCGGGCTCCACCCATCATTTACTAATTCTAATACATTCCACATATGAAAAGGTTGAAATATAACATAAAAATTCATATTAAAACTAGCATAAGAAATATCAATATTTTTACCAAAAAACATGAATGGTATAAAAATTACACATCCATATTCAAAAATATCACAAAAACATCAATACAATTTGGAGGATTTGTATCATAATCAATCGACTTGAAACAAGTATAAAATCTATCAAATGATGTTGACATAGATGAAATAAAAACATGTTTGAGAAAAATATCTCTTTTTTTAAATAATTTAGTGTTTCATGATTATAAATAAAAATTTAATTAGAAAATATTCTTATATTATTTTAAGGTAAGCATTGACAATGTTATAACAGCGGAGAATAACTTCACCCACCGTATAAGTTAAAAAACATTCTTACCTTAATTTTGTCAAAAATGTCGTAAAGTACCTAATTTGGAAAAAAATGGAAGTATTCATTTAAAAACTTATAAGGTTAAATAAGGGTATATATTGCATTAAAACATAGTCTAGTAAATAGAAAAAATGTGTTTAAAAACATATTTTTATGAAAACATTGATGTAGATGATAAAGAGGTCCCAGTAGATACTTACGTAAAAACAGACTCAGATGATAAAGTGATTGTGAATTTAACCCTTACCTTGTACGTTTCCTTGGTCGAGGGTTGTTTAACCTTTTTCATAATGTTTAAATAATTGTTATTAAATTATAAAAGAACCATATACATTTATATGATAACATATATGATCTTCTAATATTGCTTTGTTAATAATATTTTAGTATTATCATTGTTTCGGATGTTAACAGACTCTATTCCTTTATATGATTTATTACGTAAGTAATGTTTTTTATGTATAGGATTTATCATATTCAAATTAAAAAAGATATTAAGTCTTTAAACATTATTTTTAATCAACAACTGAAAATTAGTCTTAAATGGACACGATAGGGAATGAATCTCATCATGTTCATAGAGACAGAAATCCGTACGTACGCACGAGCGACAATATCAATTTTTTGATTCTAAAATCGTATATAATTGAATGTTATATCATATATTCCTAATAATAATCTAATTATATTTATTATTTAAAACAATTATATATCATTATTATACCAATCCAAATAATTTTGTATTTAATAACAACTACCCCATGACGTAGAGACTGTAAGCCGTACGTAAGCACGTATGGTGACATGTCATTAAAAAGATGGATAAAATAATGAATATGGTAGTACCATATTCATAATAAAATCATATTTTATATAATATACTGTATTTATTATTTTACAATGGAAACAACAAGGAAATAATAAGTGTAAGAATAAACGAACTTGGATGTGGTGAAGCAATATTTACCTCTTCTTCGAGTTGTTCCTTTTTATTTGATCAAAATGGCACCATAGGTTGGATTTATGACTAAAGGAAGACCTCTATGATTAAGGGATAAATGTTGGGAGGATATTTGGGAAATTATTGGCCGATCCAAATGGGTTTGAAGGTGTGAATTTTAGAGATGGTGAAGTGCCCTTTTATAAGAGGGGTGAGGGACACCATATGAAATGATTGAAATATTATTTTATAATAAAATAATTTTTGGTTTCTAATGGATCCAAAATGATTTATTTCGAGGTTATGGTGGGTATTGGTCGAGAACCAATCATCCAATGTGTTTTAGATAGGTTTTGGTCACTATATTAACCTTATCTTTTAGATTTAACTCTCAGTTAATTAGCTTGACATTTACCATGTCACTCTGTATTTTTATATTATATGGTTAATAAACTTACTATAAACATCCAAGAGAACCAAAAGTTTTTCATTAATGACATATATAATATTATTTAAGACTTTTTTCCGAACATTATATTTTTAGGAATATAATATCAAATAAAAATATAATATTTTTTTAAAAACTCTTTTATGTCAATTTTGACACTATTTGCTATTTTGTTTTTGTTAAATTCATCACAACATTATTACTTTGAAAAAAATTCATTTAATAACCCCTAACATGACATATTAACCTAGAAAATTATTTTAATTCCTAAAAATTCTCAAATTAGTTGTATTTGGATATTTATAATATCAATTATTTTAATATTTCACTAAGAATGTAATTACTGCATCCTCATTGTGTCATAAATAAATTAAATTATTTAATGTCTAAAAAATATAAATAAAATACCATTATATAGTAAATCATTTTATATTTCTAATTAATATTTATTGTATAATTTATCTTATGTGTAACTCTATAATAAAAATGGTTCAGTTATTAAACTTTGAATTTAACACTTTTGTCTATTCTTTGAATTAAATAATAATAAATGTCCTAATCTACTAGAAGTGGAACAAAAGGATCATATTTTTTTCCTAAGGTTGTTTTTGGACGAATTAATATTATGTAATAGTATAAGGACATGTTTTATTGTAGTAAAAATATAATTTTTACCTTTAATTACCCTAATTACTTTTAACCGTGGTAAATAAAAGTCAAAAGTTATTATTCACCAAAAATTATTATCATCTCATTGAACCATATTTTACTTACTTATATCAACCATGTATCTCATATTTTTGAAATTCATCTCACATAATTGGTAAAATTAAGTTTTATGTAAAATTGAAAATGCTCCTCGTATGTGGGTAAAAGACTGTAAAAAGTTTGATAAATTATTTATATATCTAATTTTTTTTATAAACTGACACCAATGAATTTCAATGAACATATATAGGTATTATGTATCTATTTTCACCTAAAATAATCTTAAATAAAATAAATTATTATTTAAATTAAAAGTTGTTTTAAACTATAACTCACTGTTTTTCACTATTCATCAAAAATTGATAGTTTTCTGAAAAATAACAAAAATTCACCCTAAGAAAATTTTGATATTCAGAATCCAAAAATAAATTCCATTTTGTAAAATAAAATTTATAAAATTTTAAAAAGTGGGTATTACTATTTATAAAGGCTCGTTTGATTGGATGCAGTGTGTTAGAATCTCAAAGTTTCATACAATGCAAGCTATTGCATTATTCAAAGGGAAAAAAACAATAGAAGCTTGGGGTGTTACACCTTTACATATATGTAATTATTTTCATGTAATATATAGTGTTATACTAAAGATGAAAGTATACCATGATGACTATCTATATGTTGTTTTGATAATATTAAGAGATCATAAAAAATATGTAAAATTTTATATGTGACAATTTTTGATTTTTGAAGTCTAATTATTATGATTTGTGGTATCCTATAAGGGAACTTATATTATCCCTAAGAATATTTAAGTTTAGATGTAGTGAGATATTTCCAAAAAATGTGTTTGAGATCAAATGTTTTCTGTGGTATAAATTGATATTATTATTTATTTGTCCCTTACATCACAAATATTTCTTCCTTTCAATGTACCTAACACAATAGTGATTTACATTTAAATATACTTAAGAGTGTGAGAATTATTATTATGAGTTGATAATAAAATGGAAAACAATTTTTTAAATTCTTATTAATCATGGTGAGATTTATACATAAAAATATAATTCCTTGAGTATGGTGATGAGGTGTTTTTTATTAAACATAACCATGTAGTGGTTTATAGATATCATAAGTTACACACTATGTAATGAAATTTTCCTACTCATGACAAGGAGTAAGGATTGTTCATACAATCATTGAAGGATTAAGACCACTATTTTTTGTGAAGTATTTTCAATATAAATGAAACATAAATATCTAAATTATATTTATTTTTGAAAAGGACTATGAAATAGGGAATGATTATTGGATATGTTTATGATACATTTTATCATTATATATTATATACCCTAGGTAAATTTAATTTATTTACTAATGATCCACATAATAATTTTCTAACTCAAGAGGGCGAGGAACATGAGGAGGAATGACACTTTATGGGAATTTTTTCTAAAATTCAATAGACATAAAGGATTATAAAGATCAATTTTGTATAGTGCAAAAACTATACCATCCTAGAATGGTAAAATTTAATTAGAGTAGGTACCGATCATTACTGTCAACAATTTTACCAAATTATAAATAGTGGGTAGGCCTCTGGTCATTGGACTGGGTCTCCCAAAAGTTCCTTACATTTAATGATGTGGTTGGAGGTTCATTAATAATTGAGTCGAGAACAAGTAATGATTTCAATTATTCATGTTGGGATACTCACCCAAGTTCATAGAAATATTTTTATGATATATGATTTTGATAATACTTGACAAGGTTGAGGCTATGTGCGACTTCATTTTTTTTTCACATTGAAATAGAATACATTGGGTAATGATCCAGAATCAAAATTCCATTATATTTTTATTTCACTTATATATTATGGTTTTTAAATTGGATGATATCTTTGAAGTATTGTTCATTATCTTACCTCAATCTCATAATGGTAAAAACACAATAGGATTATTTTCAGTCACCGAATTAAACAATCCAAGTTTTACCCTAGAAAAAAATGTAGAGAACCTTGTATTTCATTATCAAAAATAAATCATGATTTTATATGGAATTATAGACGCTATTATTTTTTATCATGAACCCCACTTTATATAAGGCCCCAGCCTTAAACCATACGTAATCTTGAGTTATTACAAGATTACACATTGAGGATCTTTTCAGGTTTAGAGTTTTAGAGAATTAGATCATGAAACTTGCATTGCATTCCACATTTAAACAAAGTGGTTACATAAAAGACAGTATTCATTCATCCCATCAACAGAAACATATTTAAAAAAAACATTGATTCTTTCTTGACACATCCTTGACACAATCACCACATCATGTACCGTTCCCTTGACCTATGAAAAACATTTCAAAAATGTGGGATGAGCATTAAAAGCTCAGTAAGGGTTATAAAAATATAGAAAGGAAACATGAGTTCATATATACATAAGAATGAAATCATACTTTACCCATAAAACATAGGCACTCTAACATACCTCATAAAATCATGAATAAATCATAGAAATCATAAAGATATAAAGGTAACATGAGACATTCATAACTTTCTTACGTAGGGAGTAACCCTCTTGGATACGTTTGGAATACCCACCACAGTATATTCCCTAAATCTCTTCGGAGAAACCTTAACATTTAACCCCTTCGCGTTACCCAATGCATTGGAGAGCTATATCAGGCTCACCTGCCCTTAGTTTATCATGGAACCACCCGTTTTCATAACAATGCCCAAGAACCATAACATAAATGTATCACATAAAACATGCATAAAGGAAATATAACATTTCCACATTTCAATCACAATATAACATTTTAGGATATTGAAATAATGAATCCCTAAAAAAACCATTTAAAACATTTAATAAAGAGATTTTTGAATCAATGTGTCCCATACGACCTTGAAGATTTTAACATTTTAAACCATTAATATCCATATAAATAAATCCTTAAAACAATTTTTAAAACATGTATATTAATATGAACAAATCATTAAAACATTTAAAGCGATATTTTGGTTAAAGGGTTTTTACCAAAATTAGAGACACTTGAATACAATAATTGAGGAATAACATTTAATCAGAACATTATAATATCATGAGAATAAATGGATTCATGATATAATATTCCAACGGACATTATATACACCATATAAGAGTGAATTGGTGTATAACAACAATGAAGTCTCAATAGAGATGTAAAATGTGATGAAATCCCTTATAAAGTAGGTATCCTTAAATTAAGGATAAATCAATCTCAAAATTATGTGTGAAAAATATAAATACACCCAATATAATTGGATATTATGTTTAAAACAATAAAAGGTCATTCACACATATTCAAATGATGACATATTCAATAACTACATGTTGAACCCAACGAAATCGAAATTGGGTTAAAAAGTTTCCTTCGTAAAATTCGACAGCCTAACGACGTCACTTCAAAAACTCAGAAAATGAGTTTATGAGAGATAAAAAGGGAATATCATCACTTGGACATAAAATTTACATCAATAAGGATATAGAAAAACATATCCCAACATAATAGTATGTGAATTAAAAGACATAACAAACGAAGTCTTTTAAAAAGAGGAGGGTGAAAGGTTCTCTTACCGACTTGGGTAACTTTCGAAAAGTAAACCCCATTGAAGAAGTGTCATATAATGAATATGTAAATACCCATAAATGGAATTATATTACAAAAGGAGTGTAATAATGGGCAGTACATAAACTACTCAAAAGAAATTGTGGGAAATGTAGCATAAATCTCATGGGAATAAAAGTGAGATGAAACATCTCTTATGAAAACTCGACAGCCTAACGTCACCCCTTAAAACTTCCAAAATGGATTAATGAGAGAAAATAGGGTCTCTAATCACATCAAAATAAAGTTTACAGAAAGAGGAATAAAAAAGAACATCCCCCAACATAACAAAGAGGATCTTAAAAGAAGTGACATAAATGAGAGTACTTAAAAAGAAAGAGAGAGGTTAGATCTCTTAGGAAAATTCGGTAGCCTAATGGTGCCACTCAAAACATCCAAAATGGATTGATGAGAGAGAATAGGGTCTCTCATCGTATGTACATAAAAATTAAATAAATAGTAATATAAAAGAACATCCCAATCACAAGAAATATGTGCTTAAAAGGAATGACATAAAAGAGTGTACTTAAAAAGAAAGAGAGGAGTAGGATCCCTTACCTCGATTCCAACTTGACTCGATCATTCTCTAATCTCCTGAATAATAAACTTGAGTTAATTTATACTTCCTTAAGAACCCTTTCCAAGTTAATTATTCCTTTTATATCACTTATTACCAAGTCATGAACACTATGTAATTATTTTAGTTAATAACGGTCGTTTAAACGATCATTGGTACTTGAGTCAAAATATGCTCTTTATAATTACAAGTTGTTCATGTATCCATTATATCCAGAGTTATAATAATGATGTATATATCATATATATCATATATATCCAGTACATATTCATATTATACTATTCCGTATCATTTTGAGATAAAAAATGAATAGCACCGTTCATGGAGACGGTAGGCCGTACGTATGCATGAACGCTACTTTCATTTTTTTCTTTTTCATATTAATGGAATTAAAAATAAATGATATATATATATATTATAATTCCAGTATAATATATATGTTATATAGGTCACATATGTTCATTAATTGCATTCTTTATACATTCCATGTATTTCATGTACGAGTCACATCACTTGAGGGGGCGGTAGTCCGCACTTCCTCATATGAAATTATCGCATTTACTCAACATGAAAAGAATAAAGGTATGGTTTAAATATAAAATAAAGAAGCATATAGTAAACATAAATACCATATATATAATATATAAAATACAGTGACATCATAATGGCCACCTTTAAAGGTGTTAAAAGAATATTGAACAATCATCATTTTGTGAGGCAGAAAATCGCCAACCACAGAAACAGTATGTTCTTTAACCATTAGACGAAGGTGTGTGTAAATGTAGCTAGAATAATTCTTATAACAAAATCCTAGTATATTTATTATACTTTATTTTTTACAAAAGAAATGAATAATAAGAGTTTAGGGGGTTGGAGGAGCAAAATAAAACAAAAGGACTCAAGTGAAGACATTACCTTAAAATCGGGAAACTCCCTTTGGTTTGAGCTCAAAGGCTTCCTTGGGAAGCCTTCTGCCCACAGTGAGGCTTCAAGGAGTTATAGAGGGATGTTGAGAGACAAAATGGGCAGTGTTTGGCCGAGCCAAAGGCTTTGGAAGTGTGGGTAAGGAGGTAGTGGTGGGGGCCTTTTATAAGAGGAGGGGAGGGGCACTCTTGGAAAGTAAATAAATGTTACTTTATTTTAGAATTAGTTTCGGATTTTAATGATCCCACATTGATGTGTTTCGATTATAAGGTGATAAGGGTTCGAAATAAACCCATCCAATAGGTTTTGGACATGTTTAGGTATTATATTGTACATTATCTTTCCATTTTATTTAAATCCTTTATTAATGAGGTAATCGCTGCATCATCATGATGTCATATATAATTTAATAAATTTAATGTCTAAAAATTATTAAAAAATTATAATTATGTAGGAAATCTTTTTATCTTTCTAATGAATATTTATAGTCCAAAATATCATTTATTTAGACAAAATTAAAAATATTTTACTTAGGTGGTACATTCTTTGTTACATTTAACATTCTTTAAAAATAAATAGATAAAAAGTCACTTTCTCACAAAAGTGATTCCATGGGGCCCCCAAGTTTGGCACAAGGCATCCCATGGTCGGCCATGAGACAACCGGTAGTCTTAGGACACATTTTTTGGTCATTGTTTATTATTATGATATTATCTTATTATCTTTAACTACCCGATTACTCATTAGTCAAGATAATTAAAGATAATTACCGTCGTTACTATTCATAATGTTCAAAAACAAAAGAGTCTTAATTACATAATTTGTAGATTATGATTCCAAATATGTATTACATTTTAACAAATTCCAAACAAATAAATTTCAATAATTAATTAAAAAAAACTTCCCATTGTCAAAACAAAGAGTGGGTTTTTTAGAAACAATATTAATGAAATGTTTGGCACTTGTTTATGCCCAATTCAAAAGTGAAATTAATCCCAATGACTATCATTGGATTAAATGGTAAAAATATATTCCAATTAAACTTTAAAACAAATTGAAAAGATAATATAACCATATAATTAAATTATATGAAAAAGCAGTTTTGATGTAAAATGCAGTTTTTTTCACTATTCATTGAAAAATGAACATTGTCATAAAAATACCAAAAAATAACCCAAGGTAAATTTCTATGTCCCAATCATAAATAATATGTTTATTTTTAAAATTATATCTTATAAAATTGTCAAAAGTTTGATTTAAAAATGGTTTTTCATCAATAGGTAGTAAAACAATCTTTTAAAAATACTAGTGTATTTAATGCTTTTGATTAGATTCATTTGTATTTTAAGCCTCTAAAATTTATTGGATAAAAGTAAAAACATTTAAAACAAATATATAATCGTAATTTAGTTATTTATATTCATCCCCTCCAATACAGTGACTATGTGTTAACTACTATTTAAAATAATATTATTTTATTATTAGAGTGCAACGTAAGATTTCAAAGGAACTCGTTGTTGCGTATTGGGTTAGCCATCGAGCATAGCGTTCCATTTAAATTAATATTGAAAATTTTCCCACAAATAGGGATTAATATAAAAATGTCATATTCTTTATTTACCTGGGGTGTTACATCCTTCCCCCTTTTGGAAATTGCGTCCTTGCAATTATAGAACTGGGCTTGGAAACATCATTGAAAATCCCACATCGGAACAAGAGTAGGTAAAACAATCACTGTAAAATAAAGAAAGAGAAGAATAGAGGTCACCCGAGTTAACCCATACTAGTATTCCATTAGGAAAACATGGATATGGAGGAGAAAACATAGGGTCATGTTCTGATAGAGAGTGATAGGAAACCTGTTTAGGAGAAAGTTAAACACAAGAAAATCACAAACTTGTGATGGGTTAAACGGTATTCAATTCCCCTGTAGGAAAACTTAATAGACAACATTTTTGTTTTAAGTTACTTTTTATTGAGGAATTTATTCATAAGGAAACATAATTACTTATCATGTTGACTTTCAAGTTTTATTAGATTTATTACACAAACTCATACTTTCCCCAAAAGACGAGTATTTAGGAAGACTTGTTCACATTAAGAGTACTATAATCAACTTCTACAGAATCACCTAATCCACAAAAGAGAACTATATACTTCCCATATATTTAGACCTTAACCAAAACCAAAACCAAAAGGTTAGTACAAGATCAGATAATCCAGAAAAGGATAACCCTTTATAAAAATAAAATCTATTCTTAATCTCCAAAATTTGTCCAACAAAAACCAAAGTTCAACGAGGACCATTCGATAAACAATTTGTCCATAAAATCCTTCAAAGTAAACCAAACTAAGATTGAAACCAAAAAATTTGAAGGTTTTAGTAACATAGTCTTCCATGTTAAATCGTAACATTTATCTCCAATCAACATTAGTTTATCTTAAAGTCTCGTATTTAAGTGTAATTAACCTAATCACATATCCTCCATGATAGGATAATAAATTTCCATAGATAACTAAAAATAAAATTACTCTTAATTAATAAAATCATCTAACTATAAAGAATCGGTCAAACTAACCAGGGACTTCACGCAGTCCCGTGGTAGGCGATAAATACCAGTTGCACTTTGGTTGTTGGTTCGATTCTCGCATCTTTGTCTGACGCGATGGGTTGTCACACGGTCTGCGTGTTGTCCTTCTTCCAAAACTATATAATTCTCAAATCATTCCCCAAAAAGAGATAAAATCATCAAAAATAACCATAATATAATTTAACCTCAATTTTATCTCATGCCTTTCACTTCCATCATAAGTTATAGTAACCCATAATTACCTCAAAAGTAAGGATCATATAAACCCAAATGGTTCTTTATAACTATGTCCAAAAAATAATAGATAACTATTCCTTGAATAAAATTTTCATATATTAAACATTAGGGTTTCACATACTATAAAAAGTCTTCTAATGTAACCCCATCATCAAAAGAGACTTAATACTCTTAAGAATTTCACCATAACTCTTGAAGACCTTATATGTTGACTCCTTACTCATTAAACATTCTTCATGATCCATTAACCATTCCTTTCCAACTTATTCTGAAATACTTATTTCCTACAAACAAAATTGTGAATCGTATCCTAAGATTCCAAAATAGGAAAACAATAGTTTTGAAATAATCCATACCTTTGATTGGTCATTTTCAGTTTCTTCATCCTCAATCAGAATGGCATTAGGTATTGGTAAAAGAACATTTGTACGATCTTGGTGATCCTATTCACGAAACTTCTTCATAGGACATGTGTTTGCCTAATGACCTTGCACACCACATTTAAAATATTCAATTGATCCCTCAAGAAGAACTTCTTTCCCTTTCCTCGAGTCAACTGGATGCTTCCTTTTTCCATGGCAGGTTCTTGCTTTATGACCTTCATTTCCACAACTATAGCATATTTCTGTCCCTTTGAAACATTTTCCTAGGTGTTTCTTTCCACATCTTTGACAGATAGGTTTTTGAACTCACTTACCTTTATGATTATTACCTGTACTTCCGTAGGGATTTGTTTCTCGCATATATGATGCCTTAGAGAAATCACCAAGGTTTAGTGGTTAATCATGACTCCAGATAGTTGGTTGAGGATAATCACAAGAGTTCTCATTGCAGCTCCCATATCATTCAGTTGCTTGCTCAAAAAACTGTCACAGTTTCCTTCACATCCACTGTTACTTTGGTGCCTGCTAGATCCAGCCATTTACTAAAACCAAAAAGGACAGTGTGAGAATATCAACAAAACCATCATGTACTAAAGAGGTAGATAAACACTAAGATATACATACTCATTCACTTTATCTAAAACTAGGACTCTTTATGAAATCCTAACCATTATGGTAATGTCACTTATGCTTAAAGAATACCCTAAACTCTAAAGTTATCTAAACCTACCTTTGATACCAACTATAAGGCCCCAGCCTTAAACCTTACTTAATCTTGAGTTATTACAAGATTACACATTGAGGATCTTTTTAGGTTTAGAGTTTTAGAGAATTAGATCATGAAACTTGCATTACATTCCACATTTAAATAAAGTGGTTACATAAAAGACAGTATTCATTCTTCCCATCAACGGAAACATATTTAAAATAAAACATTGATTCTTTCTTGACACATCCTTGACACTATCACCACATCATGTACCTTTCCCTTGACCAGTGAAAAACATTTCAAAAACTTGGGATGAGCATAAAAAGATCAGTAAGGATTATAAAAATATGGAAAGGAAACATGAGTTCATATATACATAAGAATGAAATCATACTTTACCCATAAAACATAGGCACTCTAACATACCTCATAAAATCATGAATAAATCATAGAAATCATAAAGAAATAAAGGTAACTTGAGTAATTCATAACTTTCTTACGTAGGGAGTAACCCTCTTGGTTACATTTGGAATACCCACCATAGTATATTCCCTAAATCTCTTCGGACAAACCTTAACGTTTACCCCTTCGCGTTACCCAATGCATTGGAGAGCTATATCGGGCTCACCCGCCCTTAGATTATCACGGAACCACCCGTTTTCACAACAATGCCCAAGAACCATAACATAAATTTATCACATAAAACATGCATAAAGGAAATATAACATTTACACATTTCAATAACAATATAACATTTTAGGATATTGAAATAATGAATCCATTAAAAAAACCATTTTCAAAACCATTTAAAACATTTAATAAAGAGATTTTTGAATCAAAGTGTCCCATACCAACTTGAAGATTTTAACATTTTAAACCATTAATATCCATTTAAATAAATCCTTAAAACCATTTTGAAAACATAGATATTAATAAGAACAAATCATTAAAACATTAAAAGAGATATTTTGGTTAAAGGGTTTTTACCAAAATTAGAGACACTTGAATACAATAATTGAGAAATAACATTTAATCAGAACTTTATAATATCATGAGAATAAATGGATTCATGAAATAATATTCCAAAGGACAGTATATACACCATATAAGAGTGAATTGGTGCATAACAACAATGAAGTCTCAATAGAGATGTAAAATGTGATGAAATCCCTTATAAAGAAGGTATCCTTAAATTAAGGATAAATAAATCTCAAAATTATGTGTGAAAAATATAAATACACCCAATATAATTGGATATTAAGTTTAAAACAATAAAAGTTCACTCACACATATTCAAATGATGACATATTCAATAACAACATGTTGAACCCAAAGAAATCGAAATTGGGTTAAAAAGTTCCCTTGGTAAAATTCGACAGCCTAACAGCGTCACTTCAAAAATTCAGAAAATGAGTTGATGAGAGATAAAAAGGGAATATCATAACTTGGACATAAAATTTACATCAATAAGGATATAGAACAACATATCCCAACAAAATATTATTTGAATTAAAAGACATAACAAACGAAGTCTTTTAAAAAGAGGAGGGTGAAAGGTTCCCTTACCGACTTGGGTAACTTTCGAAAAGTACACCCCATTGAAGAAGTGTAATACAATGAATATGTAAATACCCATAAATGTAATTATATTAAAAAATAAGTTTAATAATGGGAAGTACATAAACCAATCAAAGGAAATTGTGGCAAATGTAGCATAAATCTCACGGGAATAAAATTGAGATGAAACATCTCTTAGGAAAACTTGGCAGCCTAACGACGCCACTTAAAACTTTTAAAATGGATTGATGAGAGGAAATAGGGTCTCTCATCACATTAACATAAAGTTTACAGAAAGAGTAATAAAAAAGAACATCCCCCAACATAACAAAGAGGAGCTTAAAAGAAGTGACGTAAAGGAGAGTACTTAAAAAGAAAGAGAGAGGTTAGATCTCTTAGGAAAATTCGGTAGCCTAACGATGCCACTCAAAACATCCAAAATGGATTGATGAGAGAGAATAGGGTCTCTCATCATATGTACATAAAAATTATAGTAATTGAAATATAAAATAACATCCCAATCACAAGAAATATGAGCTTAAAAGGAATGACATAAAAGAGTGTACTTAAAAAGAAAGAGAGGAGTAGGATCCCTTACCTCGGGTCTGGCTTGACTCGATCGTTCATTAATCTCCTAAATAATAAACTTGAGTTAATATATACTTCCTTAATAACCCTTTTCAAGTTCATTATTCCTTTTATATCACTTATTACCATGTCAGTAACACTATGTAATTATTTTAGTTAATAACGGTCATTTAAACGATCATTGGTACTTGAGTCAAAATATGCACTTTATAATTACAAGTTGTTTATGTATCCATTATATCCAGAGTTATAATCATGATTTATATATCATATATATCCAGTACATATTCATCTTATACAATTACATATCATTTTGAGATAAACAAACGAAAAGCACCGTTCATGGAGACGGTAGGCCGTACGTACGCATGAATGCTACTTTCATTTTTTTTCATATTAATTGAATTAAAAATAAATGATATGTATATAAATTATAATTACAGTATAATATATATGTTATATTGGTCACATATGTTCGTTAATTTCATTCTTTATACATTCCATGTATTGCATGTACGAGTCACATCACTTGAGGGGGCGGTAGTCCACACTTCCTCATATGAAATTATCGCATTTACACAACATGAAAAGAATAAAGGTATGGTTTAAATATAAAATACAGAAGAATATAGTAAACATAAATACCATATATATAATATATAAAATACAGTGACATCATAATGGCCACCTTTAAAGGTGTTAAAAGAATATTGAACAATCATCGTTTCGTGAGGCAGGAAATCGCCAACCACAGAAACAGTATGATCTTTAACCATTAGACAAAGGTGTGTGTAAGTGTAGATCTAATTAGTCTTATAAAAAAATCCTAGTATATTTAAGATACTATATTTGTTACGAATGAAATGAATAAAAAGATTTTAGGGGGTTGGAGAAGCAAAATAAAACAAAAGGACTCAAGTGAAGACATTACCTTAAAATCGGGTAACTCCCTTTGGTTTGAGCTCAAAGGCTTCCTTGAAAAGACTTCTGCCCAAAGTGAGGCTTCAAGGAGTTATAAAGGGATTTGGAGAGACAAAATGGGATGGTTTTGGTGGAGCCAATGGCTTTGGAAGTGTGGGTAAGGAGGTAGTGGTGGGGGCCTTTTATAAGAGGATGGGAGGGGCACTCTTGGAAAGTAAATAAATGTTACTTTATTTTAGAATGAGTTTCGAATTTTAATGGTCCCACATTGATGTATTTCGAGGATAAGGTCATAAGGGTTCGAAATATACCCATCCAATAGGTTTTGGACATGTTTATGTCTTATATTTTACATTATCTTTCCATTTTATTTAAATCCTTTATTAATGAGGTAATCGCTGCATCATCATGATGTCATAAATAATTTTATAAATTTAATGTCTAAAAATTATAAATAAAATATCATGATGTAGGAAATCTTATTATATTTCTAATTAATATTTATAGTCCAAAATATCATTTTTGTAGACAAAATTAAAAATATTTTACTTAGGTGATACATTCTTTGTTACATTTAACATTCTTTAAAAATAAATAGATAAAAAGTCACTTTCTCACAAAAGTGATTACATGGGGCCCCCATGTTTGGAACAAGGCATCCCATGGTCGGCCATGAGACAACCAGTAGCCTTAAGACACATGTTGTGGTCATTTTTTATTATTATGATATTATCTTATTATCATTAACTACCCGATTGCTCATTAATCAAGATAATTAAAGATAATTACCGTCGTTACTATTCATAATGTCCAAAAACAAAAGATTATTAATTAAATAATTTGGAACTTCTGATTCCAAATATTTAATCCATTTTACCAAATTCCAAAGACATAAATATAAATAATTAATTTAAAAAAAACTTCCCGTTGTCAAAACAAATAGCGGGGTTTTTAGAAACAATATTTATGAAACGTTTGGCACTTTTTTATGCCCAATTCCAAAGTGAAATTAATCCCAATGACCATAATTGGATTAAATGGTAAAATTATATTCCAATTACACTTTAAAAAAAATTAAAAAGATAATATAACCATATAATTAAATTATATGAAAAAGCAGTTTTGATGTAAAATGCAGTATTTTTCACTATTCATTGAAAAATGAACATTGTCAGAAAAATACCAAAAATTAACCCAAGGTAAATTTCTATGTCCCAATCATAAATAATATGTTTATTTTGAAAAATATATCTTATAAAATTGTCATAAGTTTGATTTAAAAATGGTTTTCTATCGAAAGGTAGTAAAACAATCTTTTAAAAATACTACTGTATTCAATGCTTAAGATTGGATTCATTTTATTTTAAGCCTCTAAAATTTATTTGATAAAAGTAAAAACATTTAAAACACATATATAATCATAATTTAGTTATTTATATTCATTCCCGCTAATACAACGGCTATGTGTTAACTACTATTTAAAATAATATTATTTTATTATTAGAGTGCAACGTAAGATTTCAAAGGAACTCGTTGTTGCGTATTGGGTAAGCCATCGAGCATAGCATTCCATTTAAATTAATATTGACATTTTACCCACAAATAGGGATAAATATATAAATGTCATATTCTTTATTTACTTGGGGTGTTATACTTTACGTATCCCATTTATAAGAGCCTTCATGATGTGATAAAAACACAATTGAAATTATTAATGACATACCATCCGGAAATTGATGGAAAAATCGAGAGGGGAATTCATATTCTTGAATATATATTTTGTTCACATGTCATATCTATTATAAGTTCATGTTATAAACATTTAAAATTGATTTAGTTTTGATATATCAGTTTTATTATTTATTAATAAAAATTGTAGAAAGATAAAAAATTTCATTTACAAAGAAGATCAATTTTCAAAACGATTATTTTATTATGTTTTATAATATATGCATATATAAGGATTATAAAATTTTATGAGACTTTATATATAATTAATTTAAATTTAATATTAAATGTTGAAAAATTATTTTTAGACAAATTAATGATATAAATGAAACAACAAATTTAAACTCTATAGGATTTAATTCTCGAACAAGGACCGCAGTATGGATAAAATAGTTAAAAGAAATATAAATGTTTGGAATATGATATACATTATCAATTTAAGTGTATAAAATTTGTTAAAACAGTGTAATAAATTTTGAGGTATAATAATGGTGGAGTATATATAAAGTGTAATTGGAAAAGTGACAATTTGGTTGTGACTATTACATGACCATTTCTGAAAAATGATCATTGCAAAATTTAACTATTGGGATGTATAGTAGTTGTAAAAATTATTACCATAATAATTAGTGTATATAAAGGTTAATGCTAAGAAATAATCAAGGTTGAAGGGAGAAACACCTACCTACTCTAATAGGTCTATTAATTTGATTCCCATTTATGAAAACTTATGAGGGAGGTAGGGCTTCTTGGTTATACTATTATTTTATTTTACAAAATTTATAATATGAATATGATAAGTAGATTTCTAGTTAAACTAGAATAGTATTTTATATTTCAAAAATATATAAAGTTTTATGATAAGTAATGGTATTATAAATAATATTTATTTTATGAAATAGACTTATAAAAAATATTAATTTAAATATAAATGATTATATAATTTTATCAAGACCCGTGTTATTTTTATATTGGTAAGAAAGTCATCAATGTATTAATTTTTTTTATTTTTTAATAAACATGAGTTATTATTTAAAAATTGAGATTCTAATGTTAAAAAATTTATTTTGGGTATGTAAACATTATATGTGATATTATCTTGAAAAAATTAGGTTATGGTGAAATGATTATAAAAATATAAAATACATTGTTTTTTAGTAAATGGTTAATATATAATTGTCTGTTTTCATTTTTTATGACATCTAAAATATATAATAATGATTAAATGATAAAAAACTAAATCAATGACTAAAAATAAGTTATCTTGTTAATATATGTAATATTAATGAATAAAAATGTATTTATACACCAATAAATAAAATTCTAATGTCTTAAATAAAAATTAAGTATATAATACAATTATTTAGAATAATTTTTTTTACCATGATAAAATAATTATAAAATATTGATATTCAGTTATGAATCTAAAATATATCAAAAAACTAAACATATCAATTTCATAAAACATGAAAAAAACATGGGTAAGCCCATACTTTTCCATTTTATACTACCTAGATTGACAATGACTAAATTTTAAAATTACTAATCAATCATCCCACAACCCCACTAAATTTTATTAATTCAAAAACCATTATGGCATAACATATACTAATTTTTCAAATCTATATCATTTCTATATATTCTATGGATATGAGGAACTATTATCATGCTTTAGTAATATAACTATCAAGGTATTACATTATATTTAACTTATTTTTATCCAAGAACATCCTTTTTTTTAGTCTATAATTATAAATGTTTTTATATTCTCATTTCATTATAACCATTAAATTACATCCCAAATGTTTTTATAGAAATCAGAGACACCCATTCACTCTTATTATTCCCATTCTATAAAATACATTTCATACTAGTTATATTACTAAAACCATCCTTTGATTTTATGTTCATCTATTATCTTATATTAAATACCGAATAAATTTTTTATTCTAGAGTATTAAAATAGATGCAATTATTTTTCTTATTTTTATAACTTCTAGGTATGAAATAAAAATCCCATTTTTGGGTTCAAAATTATTAAAATATAATATCTTTAAAAACATTTTCACCAAATTAATTTATATGAAACCAATTATTTATTCACCATGAGTATTTAATGATATTATTTATTATTATAAATGTGAATAAATTAACTATTTTTTATGTTGGGTGAAACACGATTAAAGTAAATCTCATTAGGTTATTAATTTAATATCTAAATATGACATGATTCATGATAACATGGTGAATAAAATTAGTAATAAGTTTTACAACACCTTAGTATTGATCCATAGTTATATATTATTATGAATGTATCAATTGTATTTTATATATACATTTCCATGCAATATATAAATAATATATGATTATTATAACATTTCATGCCTTGTTTTTTATGAAATTCAATATCACATGTTATATTCCCTTTATTTATCCATTACAAGGATTTATGATTACCCTTTTCTTTTGATTTATGTATCCTGAAAGTTCCACAAAGTTCCGTCAACTACGATTAGATAATGAAGTATAATTTAAATAGGATAATATAAAATTTATATCTATGATTTACTTATTTAATTTATTTATTTTGTATGTATATTTCAAAACACTAACCCCAATATGTTCTTTCATTGATTTTAATGAAATATTTTCTTAAAGAATTATGTTAAAAATAAAATCTCAAAAAGGTGGGTCACAATAGTTGGTATTAGAGGAAATGTTAAGTTATTCATAAACATTATTATATAAAATATTATTTTTAAATCATGGGACTAGTTAAAATATAGGACAAAATTATTAAATTTTGGTGAAGTATAAAGATAGTTATTTCTATGAAATGAATTTCCTTTCATGATATAGAAAGTGGATATAGATCCGACATAGTTCTACGTAGGGGTAATAACCATAAAAAGGGATGATTTGGCATAAAGTCGAGACACAACTAGTATATGAAAAATATAACTTTCTACATACTATGTTTAACACTACATGTTTTTATGATGTGGTTAATCCCATAATTTTTTGAAATCCTTATGTAGGATATATAAATAACATATGTTTTTAAATATTGTACTATATAATCCTTTAAATTGGTTATTATAATGTTTTAGGTTTAAAATTTCTTTTTAATTATTATTATATTTCCAACAGCAACGAATTCATCAATTAGGTTTTCTTATTATATAAAAACCAAAAGAAATAGAAGGACTCATGTAAATTAAAATTGTGGTGGATAGTGAAACGATGAAAATCCTAATGTGATGGAATCTGTATTTGAATAAATCTTGATAATGATGAATTTTTTATTATAGGTAATTTATATACAGCTAATTTTTTTAGGATTTTACTTCAATAAAAAATGGATAAGTAGATGTTGGATTTTTCATGGATCAATTCACTACTATTTTTAGTGGAACCTATGATAAATTATTCATAGAATAACAGATCAATATAATAAAAATTATATTTTCTATTCTCTATTGATATTAATAATACAAAGGAATTATGGTAGTTCATTACCTAAAGTTATAATACAGTCTGTGTTGGACATTATTCATTATCACAAATAAAAATGATGAGGCTGAATCCATGATGTAGGAAGTCTTATAAAATATTCTTCAAGTGGAATTTTCCTCACACCCATATATCTCAGATGGATAGGGAATCACTTTTATTGAGTAAATTGAAAATTAAATCAATGTGGAATTATGAGATGAACATTATAAGGATTTCAATATATGATTTATGTTTTTCTTATTGAATCTATTTAAATGATTTATGGGTTCCGTGGTGGGATAATACCATATGTTGGGAAATATCATGAAATTATAGACATTGAAATATATGAATAACTAATATGATGTGGAATCAAATTCAAAATAGAGTTTGGATACACAAAGTGGTTTCATTGATAAAATGAAAAGAATTGGACAATGGTGTCCAATTTTTGAATGAATGTCAAATATCAAAGAGAAGGAAACAAACAATAACTACATGTTTCAAATAATAGCTTGAAGAAGAGTGCTAGGAAATATCTGAATAGTGTAAAGTGCTACAAGAGTGCAGGATATGGTCTTATAGCATGGAATTATCATGGATATTTTAATCCTCAACAAATAAATTCAAGTGAAAAATTGAATATAGTGAATGAATAACATGTATTAAAATGCTTCAAGTTTGGAGAGTATTAAAGTTTAATTAATAATTGTCAAAATCATAAGTTAATGTATGGAACCACCATCAACCCAATAATAGGCGATGGATGTGAGTTCATGATTCACTAATCACAATGATTGAATTCAATGATCCAAATTATGTGCATGAAGTTAAACTTTTCATATAATAAAATATAGAACATACATTGTTTGATTCTACTTCTCTGCATCATTTTATTTTACTCATGTTTTCAAAGAACACCAACTTAATCCCAAAAATAATTAAAGTAGTGTTATTAGGAAAAAATCCAAGATTAATTCTTCAAGAATCATATAAATTTATTTCGTACCCTGTTAAAATTGGTGAGTAAAATCTCTCCCCATGCCTGGAGGTTATTCATATAGTGTAATTTGATAATATAAAAGTGCTAGATTTTTTTCAATATATAATTAAATGATCAATAGTATATGTAAGTAAATTTTAGTCTACACGAAGTGAATAACTATAATTATCTTTAATGAATAATTTTCCTAGACAATGTCTAGACAAGAACCTCCATCTTTTACTTTTTTAATGGAAATTATTTGGTATGATGAAAAAAAATAGAAACTACAATGATAGGATATATAAGCATTTTTTTGAATAAATTTATTTATTTACTATAGTGTTAACTAAACCTATCATATAAAGAGATTAATATTGATGAATTAAACACTTACATGGATCCAAGCCAATATCAAATACCAAATATAGAATAGGATATATGGAGTTAGATTAATTAATGATTAAAATTCAGAATCTTTTGTAGAATGGTTTTATTTGATCATGTGTTCCACCTTAGGAGAACATGTTCCCTTGTGATGAAGAAGGGATTATTAATGTGGTTATTGATTGATTGTATACAATAGAATGGGATTATAGTTATGAATAAGTACCCTCTTCTATGAAATAATTTTTTTGCCCAACTAGGTTTTGGGGGAAGAATTATTCTCTAATATTAATCCTTGATCATGTTTTAATCATATATTTGAGGAGAAAGAATATTACATAATTTTTACCACTATAAAATCTATAATCATTAAGAAACATTTTATACCATTTGGATGGAGTAATTATCCTGCCATATTAATGAATGAAATAAATAGAGGCTTTATGGACTATAATGATAAATTTTGTTTTCTTTTTTAATTATATTATGATATATTCCCAAATTCATGAGGAGTGAACACATCCTACAAAAATAAATTTGAATAATTTTTTTGGTCAAGTAGGGTACTATAGAATGTTTTGTAGAGAACATTAGAAAACATTATTATCATCTAACTATGTTAACTAGAAAGGGTGTTATATTTACCTTGATAAATGAGTGCAAATATTGTATTTAGGAACCGGAGAAGAGGTTCATTAATGGAATTTTGAAAATAATACAATTTAATTGGGAATGATTATATATTTTTCATGACATATCTATAATGGTATATAGATATTCACTAATCAAAATTGAAAAAAAATTTCCTTTCAAAATTTAAATCCTCATGAATAGAATTATACTACTCTTGATTTTGTGTTAGTTATACTTATATTTTCAGAAATGATATGGATACACTATAATTTTTTTGGGATATGTGTTATATATACACTAATCAATATAGTATAAATTATATATTCACACAAATGTAGCATAAAATCAGATGATGGATATGGCTATAACTTCATTGGGATAATGATTTTTCTATCCATTACAACATGGAAATGTAAAAAATGTTGTTCTTAAAATGAGTAGGAATCACCATGGATTTATTTTAATGATGTGGATTGAAGTAGAGACATTTATCAGGGGCCTGATGAAGATAGAAAAATAATTTGTAAGGTATGAAAAATAATTAATCATACACCAAATAATTATCCTTCAAATATTACTAGACAACATCACGAATTATCAATTATGGGATCCTACTTTAGAAAAGAAAATATCAGATTTGAAAAATTGGATGATTTTCATGTCCAATGTTGATTAATAAAGATTACTAAGTCTTCGTAATTTTTTTTTATTCAATATTATATAGACATAATGGAATAGTTGATGGATGAAGCACACTTCTCTATACACTGTATGAATTCTGAAAGCATATAAATGTATACAAATATATATTATCATTATTGGTAGGATACCATTGTATGGTTGAGAGAGTTTATCATACTAATAGTACAATATTCTGAGAAATAAGAAACATATGATTTGATTGATCATATATTGAGAGGAATAAGAAACTTTTCTCGGTTCACCATCAGTACCACTTCTGTTACATCAGCACATCATCATTGTGTACTCCTTGGATTAGCTTAGCGTGGGTGAACCATGGAAATTTTTATAATCCTCACTATATATTATCAGTCAATTTGAATGTTTTGTTTGGGAGATAGTGGGTCTTATTAAGAGTAAAATAAGATCACTTGGTATTAACATTTTAAATAAATCGATATTCATTGATTCACCTACCTCAATGTATTTATCTCGCATAGTTCCAAAAATGTAATTCAGGAATTATCACATTGGAACACCATGTGACACCATTTGTACATTTATATAATAACACAATAGAATATTACATGTTTGGTGGAGTTATGTTGATTATGTAAGAGAGTGCTTTTTTATAAAATTAACGGAGTTGTTTCAGCTACCCTATAATGATTAAGATTATACGGATTGAATTACACATTGAGAGATTATTGAGTTTAAATTAATGGTAATATATGAAAATTGAGGATGGTTATTTAAAGCACCACCAACTGTATATTTTTTATAACATTTTTCAGACTCTACATTTTTCTAAAGAGAAATATAAATACCCTTGGATGATATTGAAGGACTTATGTTCGAGGTTACATTATCTTGAAGTTATACTATCTAGATGTTATACTTATATAAGTTAGAGTTACAAAACTATGTATTCCTCTACATATGGTAATAAATTATATAAGAACTATTTTATAAGTGTTTCACATTATAGATAAAATATAATTGACTCTAGTTTCTACTATTCAGAATTTACACTATGAACTATAGATTCTTGGTTAAAGTATATCCTAATGATAAATTGATGTGTAAGATGAATTTCTATAAGTTAACAGAATTTTGTTCAAAATAATAATCTACTTATGTTTCATAATTTTCAAAAATTCAAAATATTTGAAGGATGTTAGAAAAGTATAATATTATTAGAAAAGAAAATGATCATTCATTGTTACATAAGAACATTGAATGTATACAAAATATAATTACCCATATTGATTTGGTAAAAGTGGAAAAGGAAAAATCATCACCTAATATGTATTAGCAGAAATTTATCCACGGTAATTTAGAAACTACATAGAACAAAACTATGATATATTAGTGTAAAAAACTATTATTTAAAGTATGTTTGTAAAAAATGGATGGATTAATATTTTTTTTGAAGTATTTTATAATATATGTTAAATGATCATATGTAGATATTTTAAGGTAACATATATCAAGACTTCCGGAGAATAATTCATTATTTACAATGATTATATAATGGAAGATGGTTAATGATTTTGATGTAAACAGAATAATGTTGATCTATATAATCTCAAAAAAGTGTATCCTAATAATGAAAATAGAAAGGAATAGAAAAAATATTTCAACATTTGGAAGCTATTTTCTAAAGCATAGTAAAAATATTGGAATGCAAAAGAATATAATTTTGATAAATAAGAATGAATATTTAATTTATTATAGTATTTTGTTAGAGAATCAAATATTTATAAAAGGAAGAAATTTTGAATTTTCACAGAATGTGGAAACAGAATATCAAGAATGATTGTTAATGATAATGTATACGACCTGGATTTGAAGTAGTAAATAATGATGTTTTCATTTTATGATTTAAATATAAAGTGATTGAATAATAAAAAATTAATTATCTAACATAGATTAAATATTCCATGAGTATACTTTAATTATTAAGGATTACTTTATAATATATATTGTAAAATCAAAAGTTATAGAGGATTTATTTTGATCTCATTCTAGATGATTTTTCAAGATGATTTTTAATATGACCTGATTCATATATATTAGGAAAGTTAAAATATTATATGGATGGATAATTATTTTATTATCAATTAAACAGATCAGGATCTTAATAATAAAGATATATTATTTTATCTATATTTTGAATTTTTTTGTGGATAAACATAGTAAAAAAACCTAGAGATCAAGATAATTGTTTTATTTAGTATAATTTTATAATGTATATTGAAGTATATGTTATGAGGCAAAGGAAGAATATATTGAAATGGTAAGATGTAGTGTATAGATTTTATATAAATAAAATATTCCAAATCTTTTTATATTGTATTTTAGGAAATTATATGTAATTTCTAAGATTCTTACATGGATAGAAATGATAAATAATTCATGATGTTGAACTGTATATTCTTTCTATGAATTTTAGCATCATTAAAGATATTGTATTCCATAGAGATTGGATAATTTGACATATTCATATTACAATTTTATTATCATCAACATTGGTATTTGAAAAATATTAATGAAGTAATATGATATGAACCATGATGAATAGATTTATTAGAGAAATTATGGCTTTATAAATGGAGAGGACAGTTAGAACTAAAATATGATGCATTATGATGTGTAGAAAATTTAGAGTGTCTGACATAAATGTTCTTATTTTAATTTTTTTCAATGATTTTAGAATCCATAAATTTATGTTATGTAGTAGTAGTGAGATATTTCTAGAACTTAGGGATCCAATAGTCAGTGAGAAAGATGAAGAATAAGGGTTAACCTATAAAAGTTATGGCCATTGATGTACTTAAATAAGTGGATATTAAAAAAAATATGTTTTGAAAGTTGGATGATGGTATTACTATCCCCATCCAAAAAAGATCTAGATTCTTGGTAATTTGAAATGATCAACATATATATAGATGTAAAAAAATATTTTTGGTTTTGAATAACATATTTTATATAATACAATATTGGCACTGTGATATAGTATTATATGGAGTAGTTTGGATATTTTTTTGTTTTGGAAGTTAGAGTGAATCATTATAAACTGGTGGGATCATGTAAAAGTAACCCATTAGAGGATTGTAAACGATTTTTGATATACCTAAAATAGTATTCACATATTAATTATATTGAATATCTATGTATCATTATGAAACTAAAAATAATATGTATTATATTCCAAAATTGGGATGGATCCTTGAAATAAGCTTCACTCTTTTTTAATTTATATCTTATAAGTTCATCGAATGTGTGTTAGGATTAAATAAAATTCTCTATAAAACAACAATATGAGAGTGGTTAGAAAAATAAAGGGATAAATATTTATGTTTTATTAATTTTGTAAAATTCTCCAACACCAATTTATCCCATTATCAGTGTGACTATTTGATCCAATGAGAATATTAATATTTATTTATATTATCAACAGTGATTGATCAACTAAATATGAATGTTGATATTATTACAGATGTAATGGGAACTAGGATTACCTCCAAAAAATAGATAAAGTGGAGGTTAAAATTTCTTTCATTTAATGTATTGATTGTTGATGTTAAGGTCAGTGATACCTATTTATTATGGATTTCCATTTCTTGGAACTCATTCTTGGTTTTGATTAGATTGATGAAACTAGATCCTAAATAGTATAATATCATTTTTAGGTATTATTTATTTCATTTAATAGAAACAATCACATATTTTATGGTTTGAAAAGTCACATATTTTATGGTGAGTAGGATTCAAGATCAAGTAAAGTATGACTTATTTTTCTAGATAGTGTGTCTGTGTTGAGTTAGAAATCAAGCTTAATATTCAAATTTATAGAATGGAATTTTATCTATCAGCTTTCTAGGGTAATTTAAAGGCCCCCAATGGGATTTTATGATGATTTATCATGGACACCATGAGTATGAGTGGTTGGATTATCCATTGATCATCTTCTATGTTTATATTATCCCCTGTCACATTTTTAATCTACTATCTATACTAAAACAGGCTTTCTCCTACTTATGTGTCACCACAAGAAGAATCCACATCACCTAAAAACAAAATCCTCCCTCCAAAATCGCGTGTTCCTCGTCCGTATACCCATTTCCCCCAAGATTCCTCGCTTTGGATTACCCTCTGCTGCGATTAGGGTTCAGACCATTTTTACACCGCCTCCTCCTGTTCATCCTCGCCTGCCTACCACCTCCACCAATCACTCTACCTATACCTACTCATGTTCATCCTACGGTTTCATCTGAAACCCCCTTCTTCTACCTCCCTCCAGAAACGGGTTCTCACAGCGAGGTAAGTTCATCAAATATTTGGAAGTGAATTTTAGGAATTTCCCTTTTGGTCACCTCCACCATCTCTAATATGGGGTGACTGAGAGGTAGGTGCAGGCTCAATAGAAACCAAATTCCGGAAATTAGATGGTGCTAGAGGAGCCATGTCCTTGGATTCTTCGAACCATGTGACTACGGAGGGTAAGACGACTTCTATGAATAAAGGTATCTCATTCAAATAAGCCCTAAAAAATAATGTTATATTAGAGAACGAATCTACTTCAGCTTCCCTGGAATCACTGATCTTGAAATTCGATGTTTGTAAGTTTTTGATCCTGGTTAACCAATATGCACTTAAAGAGTTTCTTGATTTTTGTCGGTTCCCCTTTATTGGTAGAACAATTCTTGAAAAGGGTGAAAAACACGTAAATGTTGATGATATGTCGTGAAAATTGATTTGCCTTTAGGGATTTGATACGTGGAAGATCATACCCTTAGGAAGAGGTTATTTTCATTTAGTTTTTTAGTCATAGTACCATTGCTTCTCGGTTTGTGCATCCTTATTTTATATTCTTAACCCAGGTATTTTTTAGCTTTCAGAATAGATCTTTATTTTTAACCAGTATCAATAAAAACACATGAATTCTCATGTATGGGTAAGGATTCATGGCCTATGTTGGGTTTTTTGGGACCCCTAGATATTTAAAGACATTTCCACTTACATCTGTGTTCCTATGAAGCTGGATGAAGACATAGTCCAAGAAAAATTTAGATACTATGATGTGGACTTGTTGAATCCTAGGTTGGAAAGTGCTTCGTTATTCACCAATGGTGCAATAATTGAAATTGAGTTTTAGTCTGATTTTCTACCTGACTTTTGTAATCTCCGTAAATGGGTTGGGCATGAGATTTCCCATTTCTAGAAGATCCAAAAGCATTGCAAGAAGTCTGATTTAGAAAAGGTGTGAACTACCTTATTTTCCAATCATAATGAACACTTGAATAAGGTCGTAAAGGAATGATGTTTCAATGAATATTCATCACTGGTAGAATCTAGAAAGTTGGAGCATGAGAAGATGTGGGATATCCCTGAAGTCCTGCATTGTAATATGTAGGAGGAAGGTCCTAAATTTGTGCAGCATGAGCTACACCATGGTCCCGCTGGTGATGTTTTGGATGGGTAGGGGAAGTTCTATAATACATGGAATGATGTAGTGTGGGAGGCCACTAATGTCAAGAGTATCATTACAAATATTTAAAAGGGAGAAATTATCAAACAAGAATTTTATGATTCTCAATTAAGACAATATAAACTCATTTCCTCAAGGGACCACTAGGAAAATAAAAAACATGACATTGAAAAACCATCGAGGGGTAATTATTTGAAGGAGGATGATACTAGAAGTATTGTTGTGTAATTTCAATCACATAATCTTATACTTATGATTTTATGACTACAAAAAAAATCATGTGAGGTTATTGGTGATATTCTCTAATACATATATGATAATTGAAATAATTCATTGTAGTGAGTTATTGTTATTAAAAGGTAACAAGTTATAAACTATTCAGTAGTTTCTCCAAGAGTCCACTAGATTTCAAATGAAGAGATTTAATGGATGGATGGTTACTTTTGGATAAGCTAGTTTGTCATTGCATTCATATTTACTCATTGCTAGAGTTGTGTATTACGTCTTTTTTCTTTGTGTTTTTGCGCTCCTACCATTAAAACTACTTTAGTTAGCATTTATATTTTTCAGGTTATGTTCGAAACGAGGCTAATTGAAATTATGGTGAGATTCAAATGGAATAATGGTTTGGTTTGTTTAATATTCAGTATCATTTTCCCTATCTCTGTTTACATGGTCGTGTGATTTTTCAAGCATAGTAGAGAAAGAAAGTGGTGTTATTGTGTATGTATGATATCTAAAAATGTTTTTTGCATTTGTAACCTATTTCTACAAACATGTGTAGGTACCAGATTACTACTAACCAGCAACCACCAATACTTTTCTAGTGCAGCGCCACATGAACCCAATTTTGGATGGGTTTTACTACCACAATTTATTGAATTTAGTTTCATTCCAATGGGGACACATTATACTATTACAGTATTCTGTTACTGTAATATTTTTCACCCAACTCTTTACTAATAAATAATGTGTCCAAACAATCCGTTTTTGTTTCCATGTGTTCCATTGAAAATCAACTCTGAAACAATTGTTGTTTCAAAATGAATGTTTCACTGTTTATATTACTTCTTAATAATTGTTATAAACTATTATGTTTTATAAATAGTAATATATAGTTAATAATAAGAATTATTTTATAGTGTCGTGCATCGCACAGGCGGAGTACTAGTTATTTTAATGGAAGAAATAGTGGTACATAGAAGATGAAGGGAGGCCACGATGACTATATAGACATTGTCCTGATAATATTAAGAGGAAATAAAAAATATATATAACTACCCATTTGAAAATTATTGATTTTGGAAGTCTAATTATTGGGATTTGTGGTATCTTATAATGAAATTTATATGCTCCCTAATATGATTGATGTTGTGATGTAATGAGAGTTTCCCAAAAAAGGTGTTTGAGATTAGATGTTTTTTGGACTAAATTTACATTATTATTGGTTTTTCACTTACATCACTTAGTTTTCTTCAATTTTTATGTAGATAATTAAAAATGTCTTGAAATTTAAATATACTAAAGAGTGTCAGATGTATTTTCATGAGCTGATTGAAAAACTAAAATCATTTTTTTATTCTTATTATTCTTGGTGTGGGTTATACATTAAATAATAATTCCTTGAGTACAATGATGAGGTGATTTGGATTAAACATAACCATTTATTGGTTTTTGTATAACATATGTTACACCCTAGGGAATGGATTTTTCCAACTCATTATAGAGAGTAAGAAGTAGTCATTTAATCATTGAAGGCCCAAAAACACTATTTTTGGGTGAAATATTTTCAATATACAAGGTTCATAAATTTCTAAAGAATATTTTATCATAAAAATTACTAATACATATCCAATTATTCTAAGATAAGATTCCAAATCTTTTTTACATTCATATAGTATATACCCTGGGTAAATTAAATTTAGTTAATAATGATCAAAATAATAATTTTCTAAATCAAGAGGTGGAAGAACATGAAGAGGAATGACACTTGATGTGACTTTTTATAAAAATTCACCAAGACATCAAGGATTATGATGATCACTTTTTTATTGTGTCAAAATAATACCCTCCTTGAGTGATAAAATTTAATAAGATTAGTTATCTGATCATTATTGTAAATAAGTATACCAAATTGTAAATAGTGGGAAGGCCTCTTGTTATAGGTCCGGTTCTCCCAAAAGATCCCTACATATAATGAAGAGGTCAATGGTTCATTAATCATTGATTCATGAAAATATAATCATTTCAGTTATTAATGTTAGGCTACTCACCGTAGTGCCGAGAAATATTTTTATGATATAATATTTTGATATTATTGGACAAGGTTCAGGAATGTGACTACATTATTTTATTCCCATTGAAATAGATTCCAGAGGGTAAATATCAGGCATCAAAATCCCATTATAATTCAATTGTCACCCCCCTTATTAATGTTTGTAAATAGTATGATATCTTGAAAGAATTATTCATTATCTTACATCATTCTTCTCATGGTAAAAAAACAATATGGTTATTATCAGTCACAAAACTAAATAATCCAAATATTAACCTATAGATGAAAAAACTAAATGCCGAGAACATTATATTTCATTAATAATAAGATATCATGATTTTATATAGAGTTATATAATCTATTATTTCTGATCATAAACCCCACATTAACTATAAATTTTATAAGGGCCTTCATGATGTGATAAGAACACAGTTGAAATTAATAATGACATACCATCCCCAAAATAATGGTAAAATAATGCGGGGAATTCATATTCTTGAATATATAATTTGGTCACAAGTCATTTATATTATAATTTCATGTTAGAACCATTGACCATTTATTTACTTTTGATATAAAACTTGTTTTTATTTATTAAAAAAACCTGTATAAACCTAAAAAAATTATTTATAACGGATCTCATCTTTTCATAACGATTATTTTATTATGTTATATAATATATGGATATATAAGGATTATAATATTTTATATGACATTATATATAATTACTTGACATTTAATATTACACATTGAAACAATATTTGTAGATAAATGACAAATAAAAATTCAATAACTAATGTAAAATCTATTCACATGAATTATCCAACAATGATAACTGTAGGGAAACAAATAGTTAAAAGAAATTGAAATGTCTGGAATATGATATAATTCATCAATGTAAGTGTGTATATTTTTTATAAAATGTAATAAATGTTGAGGTATAAGAATGGTGGAGTATATTTAGAATATAATGGAATAAGTAATAATTTGGTTCTGACTATTACACAACCGTAGATGAATAATGATCATCAGCAAATAAGTTCATGTCTTTTGATGAAAATTTATCAAAACATATGAGGGATGTAGTTCCACATGGATCTATAATTATTTTATTCCATAAAAATTAAAATATGAATATGATAAGTAGCTATATAGATAAAAATAAAATATTATTGTTTTTTTTGATAATATATATTTGTTTATGATAAGTAATTTTATTATAAATAATATTTATTTTATGATATGTACTTATAGAAATTATTGATTTAAATATAAATAATAATATAAATTTATCATTCCTAATGTAATTTTTATATTGGTCAGAAAGTCATCAGTGGCTTAAAATATTTTATTTTAAAATATAAATGAATTTTTATTTAAAAAATGAAATTATAATATTTAATTTTTTTTGTTAATTAAACATTATATTATAAATTACCTAGTAAAAATTAGTATAGGGAGAGATTTTCTTAAATTTATAGAATAAACTATTTTTTTAGTTATTAGAAATTATATAATTTTGGGTTTTTAGTTTGTTTTATGATATATAAACTATATAACAATGATGAAATAATAAATAAAACTCAATCAATGAGTAAAAATAAGTTATTTAGTTTATATATTTTATATTAATTAATTAAAATATATTTAATAACGAATAAATAAATTTCAAAAGTCTTAAATAGGAATTATTTTGAAGAAACATTATTTTTCTAGGTTGAAATAGTTATAAAATATTGATATTTAGTATCAAAAATAAATAATATAAAAACAACCTTCTCAATTTCGTAAACCATGACACATAACCATGGGTAAGCCAATGGTTTTCCATCTTCCACAACCTAGATTTCTAATGAATATATTTAATAATAAATGAGCATTTATCCCAATTTTTCTATAAATACCCACATCCTAACCAAATTTCATTGATACAAAAATTGTTGAGAAATATATTCTACTCATTTTACTTATATATATCCCTTTTATATAGTTTTAATGGATCTAAGGAACTATTGTTATGCTTTGGGAATATATCTCTCAAGGTATTACATTCCCTTTAAATTATTCTTATCCAAGTACTTCCTTGGTGTCCATTATTTGATTTTAAATGTTATTATATTATAATTTCATTATAACCAATACATTACTTACCAAATGGTTTTATAGCAATGAGATAAATACATTCACTATTATTAATCCCATTATAAAAAATACAATTCCTACTAGTTATGCCACTGAAACCATACTTTCATTTTCTATGCTATTCTTATCATATTTTTAATACCCAATACTATTTTTATAATTTATTATTTAAATAGATGTAATTATTATTCTTATATTGTTAATTTATAGGTATGAAACAAACATCCACTTTTGATGGGATTGGAATTATTTAAATATAATGTCTTTAAAAAGTGATCCACTCAATGAATTTATTTGAAACCTATTCTTTATTCAACATGAGTGTTTAATGAAATTATTTTTATGATATATGTGAAAAAATAATCTATGAGTTATGATTGGTGAACTATGATTGAAGTGATATTCATTGTGTAATTAATTTAATCTCAATATATGACATGATTCATGATAACTTGGTGAATAACCTTAGTAATATGTTTTAAAACACCTTAATATTGATCCATGGTGATATATTCTTATGAATGTATCATTTTTATTTATTATATACATTTAAGTGTAATATATCAAAAAAATATGATTATTATTTAATTTCATGCCTCTTTTTTTTATCCAATTCGATATTACATCTTCTATTTTTTTCTTATCCCTTACTAGGATTTATTCTTACCCTTTTCTATTGATTCTTATACCCTAAAAATTCCATGTTACGTGGTTAACTAGGATTAGATAATAAAGTATAATTTAAATAAGATAATATGAAGTTTATATATATTTTTTCCATATGTAATTTATGTATTTTTTACCTATATTACAAAACAGTAAACATTAAATGTTCTTTCAATGATTTCAATGTAATATTTTGTTTTGGAATTCTGTTAAAAATAATGCCTTAAAAAGGTGGGTCACAATAGTTGGTATCAAAGGAAACGTTATGTTATTTATTAAAATTATGATATAAAATACTTGTAATAAACTTTGTGATTAGTTAAAATGTATGAAAACATTATAAAAATTTGGTTAACTATACTATGAGTGGTTTTTATGAAATGAAATCCCTTTCTAGATATTATTAGTTGTTATGGATCTGACATAGTTGTACCTAGGGGTAATAACCCCGAAAAGCGATTATTGGGAATTAAATTGAGACACAACTAGTTCATGAAAAATATAACATTCTACAAACTATTTTTCACACAACAAGGTTTTAGGATTTGGTTAATCACGTACTTTTTAGAAATAATTATGAAGGATAAATAAATAACATATGTTTTTAATGACTGAAATATATATTCCTTGAAAAGTCTTTGTAAAATGTTTTAGATTTTAAAATTTTCATTATAATTATTATAATATTTCCAACAGTAAAAAATTCATTGTGTAGTTGTTCTTATTATATAAAAATAGAAGTATATAAAAGGATTCGTGTAATTAATAATTTTTTTGGAGAGTGCAATGATGACCATCATAATGTGATAGAATATATATTTCTATGACATTTTAATAATCATAAATTAGTTATTATAGGTCATGAATATCAACCTAAAAACATTTTAGGATCTGAAATCAATAAGGAATAGATAAATATATGTTGGATTTTTCATGCATCAAAGCACTACTATTTTTAGCAGAACTGATGATCCATTATTCACAGAATAAAATTTCAATACTATAAAAATGATATATTCTATTCTTTATTGTTCTTAATAATACCATGATATTTTGGTAGATTATTACCTAATGGTATAAAAATGTTAGTGTTAGACAATAATAAATAAAACAAAGAGGATAAGGTTGAATCCATGATGATGGAAGTCTTAGAAAAATAGTCTTCAAGTGGTATTTTCATTTCACCCATATATATTATATGGAGAAGGAATCCCTTGTGTTGAATAAAATGAATATTTAATCGATGTGTAATTATGACATAATCATTAAAAGGATATCATGATATGATTCTTGTTTTTTATTGAAATTATTGAGAGGATTTATAGTTTCTGTAGTTGGATAAAACCAAATATGGGGAAATATCATAAAATTTATCCATTGAAATATATGAAGAGATAATATAATGTGAAATAAAATATGAAATTGATTTTGGATATTCCAAGTGGTTTCATGGAATAAATGTATGGAATTGGATAATGGAGCCGAATTTTTGAATGAATGTCAAAAATCAATGAAAAGTAAACAAAAAAACTATATGTTTACAATAGTAGCGTGAAGAAGAGTTCAAGGAAATATTTGAAAAGTGTAAAGTGATAAAAGTGTGCAAGATATGGACATATAGCTTGGAACTGTCATGGATCTTTTATTCCTAAACATATAAATTCCAGTGAAAAGGGATGATAGTGAATATATAACCTATAGTATAGTGTTTCATGTTTGTAGAATATAGATGTTTAATTAATGAATGTCAAAATCAGAAGATAATCGAGGGAACCACCATCAACCCCATAGAAAAACATGGAAGTTTTTTCAAATATACCTAATCACAATGGAAAAATTCAAGTCTCTGAATTATATTTAGGAAGGTACAATTTTCAATCACTAAAATATATAAATTACATTTTTTGATTCTAGTCCTCTACATTATTTTATTTCATTCATGTTTTCATAAAACATAAAGATATTCCAAAAAATACTTGGGTAGTGTTTTTTGACAAAAATACTATAGTAATTATTCAAGAATCATATATATATAGTTCTTACCCTGCTAATATTGGTGAGTAAAATCTCTCCCCATTCCTGGTGTTCATTCCAATGGTGTAATTTGACAATATAAATGGGATATTTTTTTTTCAATGTACAATGAAATGATCAATATTATATATACGTAAATTTTCATCTACTAGATTTGTATAACTATAATTATCTTTAAAGGATAATTATCTTAGCCAATGATTTTCCCAAAACCACATCCTTTTTCATTTTTATGAAAATTATTGTGGAATAAAGATATGAAAGATAAAATACATTGATAGGATATGTATACATTTTTTGGAATATATTTATGAATATACTATAGTGTTAATTATACCTCTCTTAGAAATAGAGGTAGAGTGATTAATTAAACTCTTTCCCTGATCTAAGCCAATATCAAAGGCCACATATAGAATGGATTATTTGGAGATAGAATTATTATAGAATAAAATTATGTATATTTTAGAGAATGGTTTTATTTGACCAGGTGTGCCACCTTAGGTTGAACATATTATAATTGTGAAAAAGAGTTAAGGATTAATGTGGTTATTAATTTATTGTAGAAAACATAGTGGGATTATAGTTATGAATATGTACCATCTTATAATAAATAATTATTAGTTTGAATAGATTTTGGGGGATGAATTACTATTTAATAATTACCTTCAATAATGTTTTCATCAGTTATGGGAGGATAAATAATATTACATAATATTTATCTTAATAAAATTTATAATCATTTTGATAATTGTTTATTCCATTTAAGTGGACTAATTATCCTACCATATTAGTAGATGTAATAAATAGAGTGTTTGGGGACAACAATGATAAATATTTATGGTCTTTTTAAATTATATTATGATATATTCCAAAATTCATGAAGAGTGACCACATCCTACAAAAATAACTAAGATTCAATATTTTTTTTGGTTTAGTTGGGTACTATAAAATGTAATTGTGGAACAAATTTGAAAACATTCTAATCCATTAACTATGTTAACTAGAATTGGAGTTATTTTAATCTTGATAAAGTAGTGTATATAATGTTTCTAAGAACCGATGAAGAGGTTGTTTAGTGGACTATTGAAAATCACACCCTTCAATGGAGAATTATTATTCATTTTTCATGATGTATCACTGAAGGGACCTAGATGTAAACACATTAAAAATTAATAAAATGATTGTTTATGCATTTTAAAATTTAAAGCCTCACTAATAGAAGTATAATACTCATGATATTATGTTAGTTACAGTTTTATTGGTATTGATGATATAGAGACACTATATTTTTTTGGATAGGTGTGAAATATACACAAACCAATATAGTCTAAATCTTATATTCACACAAAAGTAACATAAAATATGTTTAAGGATATGGCTAAAAATCTATAAGGAAGGTGATTTTTAGACCATTTTCACCATAGAAAAGTAAAAAATGTTGTTGTTACAATGACTAGGAATATCCAAGGAGTTAGTTTAATGAAGTGGATTTTAAGAGTGACATTTATTAAGGGCCTAATGAATATAGACAATGGATTTATTAGGTAAGGGAAATAATTAACCATATAAAAAATAATTTTCCATCCAATATTAATGGATATGATTAGAAGTTATAAAATATGGGATCCTAAGTTACAAAATAAGCTATAAGGTTTGAAATATTGGATGATTTTCATGTACAATGTTGGTTAAGAATTATTACTATGGATTTGTAAAATTCTATGTTTTCAATATTATATAGACTTAATATGAGAGTTGATGGATGGAACACACTTCTCTCTAAACTCTATGCATTCTTAATTCTTAGAACTGTGTACAGATATACGAGATCGTTGTTGTTATGATAATTTGGAATGGTAGATTTATGGAAAAATTCATCTTTTAAGATGTAAACATGTAAAAAAGGGTTTACAACTACCCATCATAGTGTAGTAATCACTAACCATACACACATCGAAGTGGAACAACATCACTGTAGATATTGTTACTAGTATTCATAGGACATTCATGTTTAACAATTCAATATATTTAAGCATTGATAGAATAATAATTTCTTCTCATTTGATCACCATATGAGAGGATTTTTTTCCTTGAGATCCTTTATCTACTATATATTCATGAAGTCGTGAGACAATATGGGGTCCCATTGTTGATTTTTTTTCAAAAAATGATAAAGGAAATAGTTCAATGTTTTGAAGGAGCCCTCAATAGGTTATTAGCATAGAAGTAATCCATAATAAAAATTATCATCTTATAACTAATGGGTTTTTATGAGATGAATTTTAATTCAATGTATGACATGTTTTTAGATATATCACTTAACATTCAAGTTAATTATAGTCAATATCTTCCAATTTTGGAATTCTTTTATAAAAATAATATACACCAGTGTATTCAAATGACGCCATATGAAGCACTATATATGATGAGGTGTATAACTCCTACAATTTATTAAAAAGTTAACGAAGGAATTTTATTGGGAATATACATTTTAAATAACACCATAGAGATGATAATAATGATATAAAACTAATGAAGAATAATTAGAGTTAAAAAGATGGTTATACTAAAAATTTAAACAATGAATTAGAGTCACCTATTAGAGATAATGTATTCCAAAAAATATCACCATGGAATGGTTATATACTGTAGAAAAATAAGGGGAAACTAAGTCTATGAACACTGTAACATTTGTGATTTTGGAGTTTGTTGAAGCAGTTTACTTTTATGTAGAACTACATCCAAATATTTCCAATGTCTGTGTTATCATACATGTGTCCTAGTTAAGATATTATTTTTTATAACCAACTCAAATACTATACAAAATGGTATGGAATTGTAAACTAACATATCATATAACTAATAAATCATCTATATTATGATTAATGTTATAAATTTTTTAGGAAAATGAAAACCTAACTAAGGAAAGCCTTATGGTTAAATCAAAAGTATGTAGATGATACTTGGTATCCAAAATACGTTATGAATGATAGGTAACTCCGTTTTTATATAGGAATAAAATTTATGATATGAAATTTATTAGGGTCAGAGAGTGTAATGATTCAAAAACAATTTAAAATAAAATAACCCATGTTTCACAATGACTAATTTATTATATTTTAAAATATCAGCATATATAAAGAAAATTAAATTTCACATGACTGTTACATAACATGAATTAATATTGGCTATAATAGAAAGAAACAATACTAATAGATATTTGAAAAATCAAATTCACACACTAATGTAAACTCTGTATGCATGAATTTTTCAATGAAGATCACTCATACTATAAAAATATTGTAAAGAATTGTAATTATTATAAATATAATTCAAATTATAAAGGGAACTATATAACATTTTTATGTCAAGTAATGAGAGTTATGTTTGAGAATAATGGAGTGTATATAGGCTATAATGGGAAGTGTAACTATTATGATATGGTTGTTACCAAACCATTTTTCAAAAGCGACATTACTCAATATGACTATTGGCCAATATAATAATCAGTCAATGTAAATTTTACAAATTATCTCCAATGGAAGTAAATTTTTTGTTAGAATTTGTATATATATGTGGCAATGACAAAAGACAAATTATACAGAAGAGGGACATGATTGCCTCAACTAGTAGGATCATTCCTTTAAATACACATTTATAAGAACTTTTTAGGGAGGTAGTATCACTTTGGTTTACCCATGGCCAGGCATGAAAAGTGCATCAATAAGAGAACTTGAGATGAATCAATTACCTAATATGTTTAAATTACTAGAGCGCCCCACTAGGTTGTGTTAACCTATGTTCACCATGAGAGTATGTCACACCCATCCTTTTTATATTATTTATTTTATTATCTTTATTGGGAATCAGATAGTTTGGGTCAAGGCCCGACTTAAAAATATATATGTTCTTTTTAGAAACACACTTTTCGGCCTTTATGGTGTTCAGTGCAGCGCTATCGAAACCACACGACCTTGCTTGGGTCATCGCGCGGCCTCACTAGGTTCTCCGCACGCCTGCTTGGCGTGCAACTTTAAAAAAAAAATTACTGATAAAGAAATAAATTTAATTATATAAATAAGGTAGTTAGCGAAAAATATAATGGGAAGAATAAAATGAATTACTAGTTCTAATAATAATAATAATAATAATAATAATAATAAATATTTATTATTATTATTATTACTCTTTTTATTAACGTTTTAATTAAGTTATTTTATGTAGTATTAATTCTTTTGTTTTAATTTATTGTTTATATTATTATTATCTTCATTATCTTATTATTATTATTTTCTATTTTTTTTATCTTGTTTGTTTTTATTTTTTTTGTAGGGTTGCACCCCCCCTTTTTACCTTGTTCCATTTTTTTCTTTCTCTCCTACAGATCGCCGCTCTATCCCGTCGCACCACCTCCCCTGTTCTCCTCCTCCTCTCACCGGACTGGCCTACCCATTCCCCCTTCGGTGGCGCCGTGCCCCCTCCCTTCCCGCTCGCGCCGCTTCTATTCCCCCCAGCAGCCCTCGACCCATCGCAGCCCCCTCCTGCTAGCTCCCAAGTCCAGCGCCACCCCCTGATCCTGGCCTGAGTTCCCCCTTGAGCCCTCCTCACCCACACCGTTCGACAGACAAACTGCAGACCCCCCTTGTTTCCAGCTCGGAACCACGCCAGAGCTCCCCTCCGATGCCCCTTCCGGTGACCATCGATGTCCACCGCCCACTGGATCCCATAGCCCCTTCTTCTGTTTTTCTTTTTTTCCTACTTCCCACGAACCCCCGCACCCCCTGGTTCACCTCTCCCTCCCCGAATCCCCCTTGTCCCGTCGCAGCCCTCTCCCCTCCTTTACCCCGTCACATCGCACCCCTCTCCCTAGAACCCCGCCGGACCCCCTTCCACTTTCGGGTTCCATCCGGCGGCCGCCCCTCCAGTTAAGCCGCTCCTTAATTTGATTATTATTATTATTATTTTTGCATTTATTACTATTTATTTATTTCTTTCTTTGAGTTTTGTTATTGTGGTTTGTTTTTTCGACGGATAAAAGGTCTGATTATATGGTTCTAACTTGATGTTTTTGTTGATTTTGTGTATTGGGTTTGCGCGAGGTCCTTTGAGGTGCGATGGTCATGTGACGGGTGTTTCTCACCAAGCTCGCAATGTTTTGGTTCGCCTCGGTCCATCCGCCACTGTGTCGAGGTAGGTGGTTCCATGCCTTTACATCCACTGGATAATTTAATTTGGTTGTTTAGTTAATTTAATATGTTATATGATTTAATTGCGTGATGTGATCTATGTTTAAATTGGTTTGGCATTCTCGTTTGATGAAATCTAATTTCCAAAATAGTATGGTCTTGTTGTTTATATGTTTGTTGTTGTATAAATGGTTGGTCGTTCTTTACAGGTTGTGTGAAATGCATTTAAAAAAAATATTATTTGACATGTATGCATTTTGAAAATTTCTCTTTCTTTAGAAACAATCATGTTTTCATTTCGACCTTATTGGGGTAAATCCTAACATTGTTTAATCAATTTTTTATATGGTGCAAGTGAGGTTTTAGAATAGTTGAGTGTGAAATTGATTTTAAAATGGCCTTTTCACGTAAAAATTTGTGTTGTTTTGGTGCAATGTTTTCAAGTTTGGTTCTAGGTGCAGATGGTCCAGATAATTGTGTGGTTGGTGTAAAACTAGTTTTAAGGATAATTTATTAATCAAGTGGTTTGAACGACTCTCTTGTTTGCAATTGGGTGTGTTTATTTGCGTCGAACATTGTTGTGTTCTTTAAATAATGCTTTCTAATTTGTGCGAATTGCTTATGTTCTTTGAGTGTTGCCAAATGGGGGTTTGCGAAATGATTATGTAATGACAGGTGTATTTTTAGAAAGGTATTTTTGGTGTGCGTGAGTTTTTGAAATGTTGTTTGGGTATACAAATGGTGACTTTTGTATGCAATATCTTGTTTGGTCTGCGATATGAGAAAGAAATATACTATGTGAATGTGAAACATGATTGAGCACAAGGGAAAACCTTGGGTATCTAGGTGGGAGGACTAGAACTAGTGCGCTAGTGAACCGAATGGGTATCTTCTATGTTTCACTTAGTTGGATTGAAGATTGCAAAACTAACTAAACATATGATATCTGCGGGTTGTGGCCTTCTAAGCCACGTGTTCTGAGGTTCATGGCCTTCTAAACCACGTTTTCTGAGCGTCGTGGTCGTCTAAGCCACGTTTCACCGAGACACGAGGTTCTAGGGTCCCACTCGAGCTAGATGAACCTTAGGGGATTTACCCATAGTGCTCTACCATCATTGGTGTGGTGCCTTCCGTCGGCATATGGAGGACCACTTGGGTGTGAGTGTGTGTGTGTGTGTATGTGTGTGTGTGTGAGTATGTGTGTGTGTGGGTGTGAGTGTGTGTGTGTGTGTGTGTATGTGTGTGTGTGTGTGAGTATGTATGTGTGTGGATGTGAGTGTGTGTGTGTGTGCCCATAATGAACTTCTATCTTCCTCTTTAAAAATCGTGTTTATGAAATGGGTTCTTTTAGTGTTTTCCTTTAGCATTTGGCTTGTAAATGTTTTCTTTAAAAGTATTTCGAAAGTATAACTTGAATGAGCACATTAAATTTTCCTTTTGATGTTGTGTCATGGAACCTTTTTATTGGGTGACGTCCTACTGGGCCTTTCACTCACACCATGCATACACCTTCGGGTGTATGTAGACTTTGTTCCTTGTGTATTCCAGGTTGTGACACTGTGCTCAGCGATGGTGGTTTTGGTCGTTGATGGTCTTCTCGTGTAGGTTGGTGTTGTGGCGTGCGGATTCTACACCACTCTTGCTGATTGGAGGTTTGAGTTAGAGTTTTAGTCTCTTTTTTTGTCATTTATTTTTGGACGTTGGTTCTAGTTGTAAACCTTTCAATTTGATTTCAGTTTAATGGTCTGTTTAGTTGTCAATTCCTAGTTTCATTTTTTTGTTAGTGTTTGTATATAATATTTCGGGTAAACCGTTCCCACAGGTTACTCTTGATACCCGGGCACTTGTGCCAGCCCGTGGGGATCGGGAACGCCCTTCGGGCCATGTCGCGGACCGGGTCGGTCACCGGGTCGGATGTCAACCTGGCCTGGTTTGTGACAAAATGTTATCAGAGGGAGGGCTAGGTTTGCTCTCTTGGGTTGTTTTCTTTTGAGATAGAGTCAGAGTAGACAAAAATTATGGTTGTCGGAACTCGACGTTCTAGCTACAAGCAATGTGCCTGGCCTGCACACCTCGTGGCGGGAATCGAGTTACCAGCGTAAGTTGAGGTTTTTCTGAGTCCTTGGTTCATGTGGTTAATCCTATCTTGTGGAAATGAAAAGTGAGTAGGGTCAGTAGTCCCAGTGAGCATACAGGGTCTGGAAAGCCCTGTAGAGTCGGGGATGCTGTCCTAGAATACCCTCCGTGGCAGTGGCGTGATTGGCGTATGGCCGCCAACCGTATGGTCCAGTCACCCGCTGACCCTAGTTTCCCTTGCATCGTTTCTTGTTTCTTTTTTTTGTAATTGTGAACATTTTTTTAGTAAAAATTATTTGGTCTTGAAATTTTTTTTGGAAAATGTTTTGAAATTAATCGATTTTAAAATAAAATGAGGTGTGAGGTTTGAAAAGTTTGGGTTGAATGTTTTGGATTTGAAAATGGAATGGTTTGGTTTTGATCATTGGTGTCCTCATGGGAAACCACACACATGAGTGAATATGGAAAAAGAAAGGGTTAATGGAACGAGTGGATGAGTTCCTGGATGGATATGAGGTGGGTGCTGGTGTGGCATGAGAACATACATGTGAGAGGCCCGTAGGACACCATTGGTGTTTGTGAAACCCACGGGTTTTTCTTATTTCTAAAATGTTTTGTTAAAGGAAAATTTAGTGTTTTTAAATAACTGGTGATTGCATGGTGTGTCCTTGTGATTTTGACATGTCAGATGTGAGACATTTTCAGCCGAGGATGCTTTCCGAATGATTTTTGTTTTGAGTTTGAATTTTTATTTGTAAGTTGGTATGCAAGTGTGTAGTTAGTGAATTCTTTTTAAAAGTACATTGGGGAGCCCTTGCAGTGGTTTCCCCCTGCACGTTTGCTGTTCACTTGTGGTATGTCTTGACCGTTGGACCAGTTTGGTTGGGTCCATGGTTTTCTTTCTTAACTAGAGTATGCCCCCCATAAAGCATTGACATGTGATTTAAGTGTGGTCACAAGCAATTCGCCATTGGCCGGCCCTCCAGTTGATTATAGGAATCTCTTCTTGGATTTTAGAATTGAACCCACCTCTCTATTTTACAACGAAGAGGATCCTCTCACAACGGGATGACAGATGCGATGGGAGTTGAAGGTAGTTTCGGCCTCTTTGAGTTGTATGAGTCATCGGGTATGAAGTTTGGCGTCATTGCGTCTGAAGGCCCCCCTGAAAGTGGTGAAAGAAATTCTAGCAGGGAAGGGTGAAGGAGATTCAAAGTTATCAGTTCTTACCAATGTATTGAATGAGTTTTAGTGTTTTCATCGGCTGTAAGGGTCATGTTTGGTGACCAATTGCAGTGTGAGTTCTCTTCAAAGTGCAAAGGTGGGAGAAACCTGGGGTTGTCGGTGCAGGATGTTGTTTTAAACGACCTTTGGTCCTTCTATGGTTTCGTTAAGAAAAGAGTCGTGTTAGGCTAGTAGTTTGGCAGACCCAGTCTTATGAGGCTGCTGTAGTCATCTGCAGGAATCACGTGTTGTTAAAGACACAATTTAACATATTTCTCAGGGAAATGTTTCTTTGGACAATAATGATCGTGCTCGATGATGATTTGTGGTGTCATGTTCTCACTCAGTGTAACAAGGGGTGATGCGCATGTACCATCTAAGCTCTCGTTCTGGTGAATGTTTAGTTTGAGGGTAATTAGATTTCATGGTGTGTTGTGTCTGATGGTGTTGTCTCTAGTGCAGTATGATTGCGTGTGTCACCAAAAGGAGAAGCTCCTCTCAGGAGTCCTCAATACCTGACTGCGAGGCAGGAGATTCTTAAAACATCAGGGCTCTAGCCATAGGCCTCGTAGTGAAGCTGGCACGTGGTCAGGAACCCCAGGAGTGTATGAAACCCCGAATTTATTTCTATCATCGGTGTTGAAAGTAAAATCAGATTAAATTGTTTTCTATGGTTGTTCCATTTTGAACGAACCTTCTAGTTGCGTAAGGTTTCAGTGACTATGTGGAGGCATGTCCACCTCGATGCCTTGAAGTCTTGGGGGTAGCGTTCCAATGGATGAACTCGCTTTAGTGGTCCTGATGGGAGATATTGGGTAAGTCGGTCTCAATGTTTTAATAGTGCTCATCCAGGGACGTGAAGATGCTGGCTTGTTTCGGGTTGTGGTTTGAGCACCCCAGTAGTTGGGCCCCTCTCTCCCCACCCCTTGTGGTGGGGTGTTTGGTCACCATCGTGAAATTTTTAAAGTTATGTATCTTCTGTTAGTTTTAATGGTGGGGTGACCCATGTCAGGTCTCGCTCAAAATTATTTGGAGTGAATTGGATTGTCCCTTCTTCATAATGGTGGGGAGTCCGTCCGGGCCTCCTCGTGACGTTTTTTCAGTCTTGTCACAGATGTTGGTAAATTTCTAATGGTGTAGAGCCCCTTCGGGATTTTTCCATGTTGACCTTTTGGTTTTGTTTCTAGAGGTGGATTGGCGGTAGGTAATAAAGGTGTTCCTTGGACTTGTTTGATCTTGATTGTCTGTTCCAGTCAAAAAAAATGGTTTTCTTTCGATGGTGCTTGAGGTTTTTTGGTTTTTGAAGTTGGTTCTCGCGAGTACGAGAGTTCCTATCCTTGATCAATCAACTAGAGGTGTTCTAACTCTTTGGGGCGGGCAACACTTAGAGGGAAATTATTTTTACGGGTTTCTTGAGTTGTTATCTAAGTCACCTTTTCTGAGCATGACGTGTTTGCCTCTTCTCACTTGTTTTTTGTGGGGATCCTCTTTGAACCTTAATGGGGTATCATTCCCTACTTCGGGTCTCAGCCCTAGTTGTTACTTTCCGGGGACAGAAAGATTTATGGTGGGGAGAATTGTCACACCCGTACTTTTTATATAATTTATTTTATTATCTTTATTGGGAATCAGATAGTTTGGGTTGAGGCGCGACTTAAAAATTTAGGTGTTCTTTTTAGAAACACACTTTTCGGCCTTTACGACGTTCAGTGCGCCGCTGTCGAAACCACGCGACCTTGCTTGGGACATCGCGCGGCCTCACTCGGTTCTCCACATGCCTGCTTGGCGTGCAACTTTTAAAAAAAATTACTGATAAAGAAATAAATTTAATTATATGAAAAAGGTAGTTAGCGCAAAATATAATGGGAATAATAAAATGAATTACGAGTTCTAATAATAATAATAATAATAATTATTATTATGTATTATTATTATTATTATTCTTTTTATTAATGTTCTAATTAATTTATTTTATTTATTATTAATACTTTTGTTTTATTTTATTGTTTATATTATTATTATCTTTATTATCTTATTATATTTTTTATCTTGTTTGTTTTGATTTTTTTCTGTAGGGTTGCGCCCCCCCTTTTACCTTTGTCCATTTTTTTTCTTTATCTCCTGCAGATCGCCGCTCTATACCGTCGCGCCACCTCCCCTGTTCTCCTCCTCCTCTCACCGGACTAGCCTCCCCTTTCCCCCTTCGGTGGCGCCGTGCCCCCTACCTTCCCGCTCGCGCCGCTTCAATTCCCCCCGGTAGCCCTCGACCCATCGCAACCCCCTCCCGCTGGCTCCCAAGTCCAGCGCCGCCCCCTTCTCTCAGCCTTCTTTCCCCCTTGAGCCCTCCTCACCCTCACTGTTCGACAGACTAACCGCCGACCCCCCTTGTTTCCAGCTCAGAACCACGCCAGAGCTCCCCTCCGATACCCCTTCTAGTGACCGTCGCTGTCCAACGCCCCCCTGGATCCCGTAGCCCCATCTTCTGTTTTTTTCCTACTTCCCACGAACCCCCACACCCCCTGGTTCACCTCTCCCTCCCCGTATCCCCCCTCGGCCCGTCACAGCCCTCTCCCCTCCTTTACCCCATCGCATCGCACCCCACTCCCTGGAACCCGGCCGGACCCCCTCCCACTTCCGGGTTCCATCCGGCGGCCGTCCCTCCAGTTAAGCCACTCCTTAATTTGATTATTATTATTATTATTATTATTATTATTATTATTATTATTATTTCATTTGTTACTATTTATTTATTTCTTTCTTTGAGTTTTTTTATTCTGGTTTATTTTTTTATGGATATAAGGTCCGATTATATGGTTCTAATTTAAATTTTTTGTTGAATTTGTGTTTTGGGTTTGGTCGAGGTCCTTCGAGGTGCGATGGTCATGCGGCGGGTGTTTCGCGCCTAGATCACAATGTTTTGGTTCACCTCGATCCATCCGCCACTGTCTCGAGGTAAGTGGTTCCATGCCTTTACATCCTATGGATAATTTAATTTGGTTGTTTAGTTAATTTAATATGTTATATGATTTAATTGCGTGATGTGATATATGTTTAAAATGGTTTTCCATGCTCGTTTGATGAAATCGAATTTCCAAAATAGTATGGTCTTGTTGTTTATATGTTTGTTGTTGTAAAAATGGTTGGTCGTGCTTTACAGGTTGTGCGAAATGCGTTTAAAAAAAATATATTATTTGACATGTATGCGTTTTGAAAATTTCTCTTTCTTTAGAAACGATCATGTTTTCATTTCGACCTTATTGGGGTAAATCCTAGAATTGTTTAATAAATTGTTTATATGGTGAAAGTGAGGTTTCAGAATAGTTGAGTGTGAAATTTATTTTAAAATGGCCTTTGCACGTAAAAATCTGTGTTGTTTTGGTGCAATGTTTTCAAGATGGGTTCTAGGTGCAGATGGTCCAGATAATTGTGTGGTTGGTGTGAAACTAGTTTTAAGGATAATTTATTAATCAAGTGGTTTGAATGACTCTCTTGTTTTTAATTGGGTGTGTTTATTTGCATCTACCCTTGTTGTGTTCTTTAAATAATGCTTTCTAAGTAGTGCGAATTGTGTATGTTCTTTGAGTGTTGCCAAATGGGGGTTTTTGAAATGATTACGTAATGACAGGTGTACTTTTATAAAGGTATTTTGGGTGTGCGTGAGTTTTTGAAATGTTGTTTGGGTATACAAATGGTGACTTTTGTGTGCAATATCTTGTTTGGTATGCGATATGAGAAAGAAATATACTAAGTGAATGTGAAACTTGATTGAGCACAAGGGAAAACCCTGGGTATCTAGGTGGGCGGACTAGAACTAGTGCACTAGTGAACCGGATGGGTATCGTCCCTGTTTCACATAGCTGGATTGAAGATTGTAAAACTAACTAAACATATGATATCTGAGGGTTGTGGCCTTCTAAGCCACGTGTTCCGAGGTTCATGGCCTTCTAAGCCATGTTTTCTGAGGGTCGTGGCCGTCTAAGCCATGTTTCACCGAGACACGAGGTTCTAGGGTCCCACTCGAGCTAGATGAACCTTAGGGGATTTACCCATAGTGCTCTACCTTCTTTGGGGTGGTGCCTTCCGTCGGCATATGGAGGACCACCTGGGTGTGAGTGTGTGTGTGTGTGTGTATGTGTGTGTGTGTGAGTATGTGTGTGTGTGGGTGTGAGTGTGTGTGTGTGTGTGTGTGTGTGAGTATGTGTGTGTGTGGGTGTGAGTGTGTGTGTGTGTGCCCATAATGAACTTTTCTCTTCCTCTTCAAAAATCATGTTTGTGAAATGAGTTCTTTTCGTGTTTTCCTTTAGCATTTGGCTTGTAAATGTTTTCTTTAAAAGTATTTCGAATGTATAACTTGAATAAGCACATTAAATTTTCCTTTTGATGTTGTGGCATGGAACCTTTTTATTGGGTGACATCCTACTAGGCCATTCGCTCACACCCTTCATACACCTTCGGGTGTATGTATACTTTGTTCCTTGTGTATTCCAGGTTGTGACACCGTGCTCAGTGATGGTGGTTTTGGTCGTTGATAGTCTTCTCGTGCGGGTTGGTGTTGTGGCGTGCGGATGCTACACCACTCTTGCTGCTTGGAGGTTTGAGTTAGAGTTTTAGTCTCTTTTGTTGTCATTTTTTTTTGGATATTGGTTCTAGTTGTAAACCTTTAAATTTGATTTCAGTTTAATGGTCTGTTTAGTTGTCAATTCCTCGTTTTATTTTTTTTAGTGTTTGTATATACTATTTCCGGTAAACCATTCCCACAGGTTACTCTTGATACCCGGGCACTTGTTCCAGCCCGTGGGGATCGGGAACGCCCTTCGGGCCATGTCGCGGACCGGGTCGGGCGCCGGGTCAGATGTCAACCCGGCCTGGTTCGTGACAGAGTACCACCATTAGTGACCTTACCCTATGTGAAATATTTCATTGTATTAAGGGGTTATGTATCTGGAACATAATATCATTATAGTGTAATTTCTATAAAAATGTAATAGTGGTTTGTTCCATCACATCTTTATTATTATTTAATTAAATAAAACAGAAATTAATATAATTTGAATAGAATTTTTTTTAAAAATATAATACAATTGTTTTTCTATATAATAATTAAAATATTAATTTAAATTCATCTATTCCAAAAAAATTAAATTTATGAAATATATTTATAAAACAATATTATTTAAAAATAAAAGATAATTTAGATTTATAGAGTCATGGGAAATATTAATATAGGCTAGAAAATTGACTACATCTAAGGAAATTCTATTTATCAATTAATAATAATGTGTTCTTAAAAGTTAAAATATCACATTCATAATTTTTTAATAAATAAAAATTATATTTGAGACTCTCATGTCATAATTAGGTTAGGTTAAATGTTTATTATTTTCTAAAATACATTATCTTTCAAAAAACCTTTTATGTAATTTTTTGGGTTTTTTTATGTTTTATGACATCATAAATTCTTAATAATTATTATAAAACTAAATCCATGAGAAAAATTAATTTATTTTTTTAGAATATTATATTTTATAAAATTTAAATTAATGTAAAAAATTATAAATATATTTTACAAATCTAAATTAGAAATTTTTATTTTGAAGTCATTATTTGGGGGAAAAATATTTCCCATGAAAAAAGTAATAGAGAATTTTAAAATTCTATTTTGAAACTCAAATATTTGAAAAATCTCCATCAGTTTTTTTATAAACCATGAGCTAAATAACTGTGTAATAAAATTATTTTCCATTTACCATAACCATGATTTTGAAGGCCTATGTATAGAAATTAATTAAAATCTTCACCACAATTTCAATAAGTATCAACATCTCCACCCAATTTAATTCATTTTCAATCCATTAAGAATGATGCATCCATAATATTACCTCTATATATACTTGATAAGGATTTTATAATGTTATATGTAACTCTCCTCAAAATTTAAGAAGTTATCTCACAAGCTAAGGTATTATCTTCTGATTTTTAAACAAGTACTTACATTATAGTTATTCTTATAATTTGAATGTTATTATTTTATTTTTAACATATATCATTATATTATTTTTCTAATATAATTCTATCAATGAGATATTTCCATTCTCTCACATTAATCCTTTTTCATAATCCAATTTTTTAACCTGTTATACTGATGAATCCATCCTTTAATTTTTCATGCCGCTGTTATATTGTTAGGAATACCCAGACATGTATTTTTCTTAAAGGGTATTCATATAGAAGAAATTATATTTCTCATATTGTTGAGCTACATGTACGGAATCTAAATCCCCTTGTCATGGGTTAATAAGGATGAAATGTTCTGGTATTTAAACACCTATGTACTCACTACTTTTATATAAAACCTGTCTTTTATTAAACATGGGTCATTGATCAAATTATTTATTATGATCTATGTGGAACACATGAGTTATGAAAAATTGTGGGTGTTCCAAGATACTTCTCTAATGTATTGACTATTTAAGTTATAATATATATATAATACATGTTTCATGATACCTGTGGTAAATAAAATTGGAATCCTTATTAAAATAGAATTATGAACGTAGCATTTCATATGTTTTATCTCATTTTCATGTTATGTATTACATACATATGATTATGTTTTCTTTTTCTGCCTCATGTTTTATAAATTTCAATATCTCATGTTCCATTTCCTTTTAACAATGAGATCATTCATAAAAAATTCATCTTTTATTGAATAAAAATAATGTTGATGAATCTTGAAAGATGAGTTTTTGTAGTAATACCATTTTTAGTAATAATGGATCTCCACAATAATGTCATTGATCGATACAAACTCTAGGGTAGTGAATCCTTTTTTAGTAATCCAATCAAACAATTAATTTTCCACCTCACACACATGCATGATGATGTAGTTCAAGGATGAAGGATCATATGTACTACTTCTCTATATGGAATTAATATTACAAGATACTAGAATATTATCATTTTTAACCACCTTTACAATTGTTTTGGAGTTGCATACAAGACATAAGATGATGCAGAATCATGGATTTGGTCATTCTAAATAATTTATTACCCTACACATCTATGCATCATGTGATGTATTAACAACAAATTGGATATAAAGACATATAAGTTTTTAACCACTATAGTTTATGAAGATTGTATCACAATCAGAAAAAACAAGATTTAATCGTGAATCTCCATTTATGATGAATCTAATGCACCCCATATGTAGAGTAATCCACATTACATGAAAGGTTCGAGAAGGTGGAGGATAATTCCTTATAATACTGAAAACATTAAATATTTTAAAATCATGAATTGAATTATTACAATAACAATTTTTGGTGTCCTTTACATGCATCACAATATCAAGAATATTTTACATGACTAATTACATGATGAATTCAAATCCACAATGAACCATAATATTTATGCTAGTCCAAATTGTGGGTATTATCTTTATGTAGGCCATAACATGAGGATTCATTAGCTTATTTGATAAAATATTCTTGATGAAAGCTGACAAGTGAATGATATATTTTATCCTCGATAATCATTATGCAGTTTGGAGAACAAGGACAAAATAATAGAGGTGTATTTTGAAAGGATTTAATAATGAATATATATACGTTTTACTTTTACAATTTTGGTATAATGTACCATATTTTGAAGACACCAAACCTCAAAATTACCTTCAAATATGATACTATAATATCTTATAAATAAATTATGAATAAGTTCATATATGAAGAAGTTATTTCTATATAAAAATGGATTCATTTGTGTCTAGTTAAAGGATACCATGCTATCCCACTCTTTATTATTATCACATGCATAAAATGTATGTATTGGGATAGATCACAGTTTTAGGGAAGTAAATAAAACATTAATTGATTAGCAATAAATTGTATTTTGATCAAATTCATTGGAAATAATATACCAATCATCCTTGAAATATCTTGGAATTTCTAGTTTATGAATGAATGGATTTGAAATTTCTTCATTTATTGGGACACCACATTATGAGGAAGAATTTTAAGCTCAAACCAGGGTATGTGGTAAAATTCAAGATTGAGGAATACCTTGAACATTGGAATACCAATTTTTCTTTCCCCAAATTTTATAGTCATTTATGATGTATTTAAAATACATCAGTCAAATAAATACCACCATGATCCCTCCCACATGGCTATGTGAAGATATTTAGAAATGGAACTCTTTTACATGATATTAGACAATGTTTATCAGCTATTTTATAATAATAATAATATAATAATAAAAGTAAAGTATATCCTTTTAATCCACATTCTTTGAAAACATTGAAAACATATCAATCAGACATGATAATTTTATTCTTTTATAAAGGTAAAATGAACTCATTAGTGTTTTATATTAGGACAATGATAAATTTATACGGGTTTAAAGTGCAATGATGAAATAATTATAAAACCCATGATGTCACTTATATTAATTCACCTTATTAATTATTTTTATTTATCTATCATATAGTTTTAATTTTAGAACATAAATTTAAAATAGAAAATATAAGATTCAATGTTGGACCACTATTACAAGTAAAAAATGAAACCAAACCATTTTGCAGTGTAAATCAAATCTAGAAAATATTTCATAGTTGTTTCTCTATTTCCTTATCTTTTTATCAAAACATTATAATAATCTTATAAAATTGAATTCTTATAATTTTTACTTGTATTATAATTTGGGTATCCATATTTGACCTCCTCATTTGTTTTGAATCATTCTATAGCCTTCGAATTCTATCATTTTACAAGTTTTCTTTCCCTCCATTTGTGCTTCTCAACTCACCTTTTTGTGATCTACTTTAGTCAAAACATCATCTCCTTATATTTCTCATCATTCTCTTTTATAATATATTTTTATTCAATGATATTAAATTATTAATTCCACATCTAGCCTTGGTGGCCAAATCTATTTCTTGAGTTTTATTAAATATGTGGGTTTTGATTTCTATTCTATGTGAGGGTACCCTCTTGTCCTAATACATTATTATTAGAACAATAAGGATTGTTCAAGTTAGTGATAGTTAGGCATTTTTATGTAATTATATTTCATTTGAAGTAACCATAGTTCTTGGGTTATATAAATTTTATTTATACCAAATTATAACCCATATCAATGTTATTTGAATGTATTACATTTGTTTTCTATAGTTTCTGTGATCATTATGATTGAGATAATGCGAATATCAGTTATATTTTTTGTTACATTTCGGAAATTCAATTTCATGCACACAAGGGGTTTTTACTAATGTTTTTCGGACATGTGCATGTCCATATGGATTTATAAAGATTTTTTTTAAAAAATACAGATTAAATAAAGTCATTCATTGATTTTATGTCATGTTACATCTTAAATTTTTCTTATAATTATAAATTAATTTTTAATGTTATCCCCTTTAGACACATACATTGGTATTGTTGATGTAATTCTTATTGTTTTCATACAAATTTTTTTTTTATGATTGAGATTTAACAATATTCACAAGGTTTCCATGGGTAGATTATTTTTTGAATATTGGGATCTATGCTTCCCTAAAATAGATTACAGACAATATATTATCTCTTAGTGTAGTTTAATCCCTTTCAATGGAATTTTCACTCAATGATGTGGTTCATGGTAACTGTATGTCCATAACGGTTAGGATCTTATCATAGGATGAAAGATGGATATAAGTGTAAAACCATCATAGATTATCCCCTTATAGTCAATAATTATATCCCTTGTTTTATATGTTTTTTGGTATGTTATAATTATCACCATGAATTAACTTAAGATGTTTATTTATGTAGAAAATTTGAATTTTATTCAAATGTCTTATAAATATATAAATTATCAAATCTATTATATTCTTACAGAACAAAAAATTATAGGTGATTTATTTGTTTCATAAGAACAAAAGGGTTAAAATATAGTTTATTATAAAACGTGTTATAAAGATTCATGATGATATCCCAATGGGTGTTTATTCACAACCTTATTAAATAACTCAATGGGTATATTGGAAATGATTTATCTTATATAGTTAAAAATATCTGTCCATCGTCTTCAATAATGTTACTTTGATTCTGTTTGAGTGTTTTGTGATGGTGATTCACATATTGTGACTTCATACCCTCAAGTATGGATTATATTATATATCGGGAGAGGTGGATCATTCCTAAGATGTATTATATCCTATAAATATCAACTAGTCCCCTCTTTCATATAATGTTTATATTTTTCATTTTTTTCACATAGAACACTCTATTTCTATGTCATTGTCAAATATTAATTTATATTTTCATTCCTTATTCCATTTATTAAAGGTTTTTTTTGAAAAAACTTAATTGATTAATATTAAAATAAAGGTGTATATAAATTATGATGGACTCATGGTAAGTGTCTTATTCTTTATTTATTATTTATAAAATTTATAATCATTCCTTAAATATTTTTTTGACATCATAAACCTCATATTTCATCCCAAGGAGATTAGAAACATGATTTTAGCCTTATGGAGAGTCAGATTGAGTGACATAGTTCGATGAAATATGTTTTATAATTACAATTTTATACTATGATATCGGAAATTATATTTATATAACAGAAGTTACAAGTTTATAATGGGGTGTAGAATGATGTTGGAGATGTTAATATACATTTATTATGACATCACACAATACATTAACATGTGGTTTCATTAATTACATAATAGAAAGTGTGAAAAAATTGTATTAAATTAATAATTTTAATGACTAAGTAAATTCATTATAAATTAATTAGTATTAGGTTAATGTTTGAGAATATTTGGAGGTGTTTTGTGATGTTTAGATAAAACTATTTGAGAAGATAAATAAATTCTACCTTTCCATTAATTATGTAATTTCTATCTATAATATAATTGTGTTAATTTTTTCACATTACCGTATACATTTACCACATGATTTTTTCTGTAAGTATACTATTAAATCTATTTATAATGATATAAATTCACAAATATCTATTAAAATTTTTTAGTATTTTTTAGATGTTATATTATGAATATCACGTAGATTTTAAGTGAAATTGTACTTATATTGGACCATAATTAATGGTATATAAGATAGATGTAGATATTAGGTATATATATATATATATATATATGTGGAACATGCTACCTGAATAATGTTTCATCAACCCAATATGATAAAAAACATGGATATTCTTATACCAGTTGAGGGGTTTCCTGGGTTAAATCAATGTATGGAAGGATGTGACCATGACTTATATATATTGAGAGTAATTGTGTTCTTTTTTATATTATTTATTTATTTATGTGTTTTTTGATTCAAATATTATACGATTCTTCTAAATTCATGTAATTTTTTCTTTATTTTATAATATATATATATAATTTACCATATTTTACATTGTGTGGTTAAACTATTAATGACCAAAAATCACAAATATGTGTCAAAAATCATATAACAGAGTATGATTATTTGAAAAAATAAATAATTTTTTTAAATTCGTTTCTAATAAAAACATGTTGAAATCGAAAATTTATTATGAAACTCATTTTCAATCCACTGTGAGATGATATTATTAATGAAAAAAATACAAAATGTAAAGTTGAGTTATTAATGAGCACGAATTGGATTATTACTGTAACACCCCAGGTAAATAAAGAATATAACATTTTCATATTTATCCATATTTGTGAATAAATATTAGTATTACTTTAAAGGGGATGCTATGATCGATGGCGTACCCAATATGCAACAACGAGTTTCTTGGGAATCTTACATTGCACTCTAATAACAAAATAATATTTTTTCAAATGGTAGTTAACGCATAGCCGTTGTAATGGAAGGAATGAACATAACTAACTAAAAAATGATTATATATGTTTGTAAAATATTTTTACTTTTTACAATAAATGTTAGAGGATTAAAAATGCGAATGAATCCAATTTTAAGCGTAAACATTCTAATAATCTTTAAAAGGTCGATTAACTGCCTTTTGATGGAGAAACTCTTTAAAATCCACTTTTTGACAATTTTATGTGTTCTATTTGAAAAAATAAAATTCATATTTAGAATCGGGACATCAAAATTTACTTTGTGTAAATTTTTGGTATTTTTCCGATAAACATCATTTTTAATGAATATTGTAAAATGTTGTATTTTAATTCAAAACCTCTTTTTAATATAATTTATTTATATGATTAGATTACCTTATGAATTGTTTTTAATGTTAAATTAGAATATATTTTTACCATTTAATCTAATAGTGGTCATTGGAATTAATGTCACTTTGAAATTGGACTTAAACTAGTGTCAATGTTTTAATAGATATTGTTTCTTAAAAACACGCTATTTGTTTTGACAGCGGGAATTAATTATTAAATTAACTAATGAAACATATATGTTTTGAATTTTTTAAAATAGACATCATTTTTGAATTCGGAATATCAAATATACAATAGGGTGAATTTTTGGATTTTTTTTTGAAAAACATCAATTTTTGATGAATAGTAAAACCACTAAGTGGTGGTTTAAAAACTGATTTTTCGTTTAAATGAAACTTCACCACTTCTGTGATTTGAATTTCAAAAATCCAACATACATGGTTGTCATTAGGATGTAAAATTTGGTTCAATGGGATTAAAATAATTTTTTGGTGAATAGTAACTTTTATGTTTTTAATCGCGATTAGAGATAATTAGTGTAATTTAAGGTAAAAATAATGTTTTCATAATATTAAATGACCTAGACACATGTCCTACACTCATTGGATGTGTCATGTCCGACCAAGAAAATCCATGGGTCATCTTGGGGACCCCATGGAGCCACTTTGGTTGGAAAAGGACATAAATAACTTTTTATTTATTGTTAAAATAAAAATGTCACAAGCATGAGTTTTTTTACTAAAACAATTTTTAAATGGGTTTATACAAGTCATATTTTTTACTATAAATATTCTTTAGAAATATAAAAGTATTTCCTACATCATGATATTTTTTTTTATAATTTTTAGACATTAAAAAAATTAAATTATTTATGACATCATGATGATGTATCGATTGCCTCATTAATAAAGGATTTAAATAAAATGAAAAGATAATGTAAAAACTATAACTTACACTTTTCAAAAACCTATTTTATGAGTATATTTCGAACCTCTACCACCTTATCCTCGAAATAAATCAATATAGGACCTTTAAAATCCGAAACTCATTTGAAAATAAGTAACATTTTGTAACATTCCAAGAGTGCCCCTCCTCTTCTCTTATAAAAGGACCCCACCTCTACCACCTTACCCACACCTCTCAAGACTTTGGCTCGGCCAACCCATGCTCATTTTGTCTCTACACATCCCTATCTTACTCCTAGAAGCCACACATTGGGATTATGTCTTCCCAAGGAAGCCTTTGAGCTGAAATCAAAAAGAGATACCCGATTTTAAGGTAATGTCTTCACTTGTGTTCTTTTTTTTTATTTTTCTTCTCCAACCCCATAAACTCTTTTTATTAATTTATTTTGTAACAAATACATTATCTTCAATATACTAGGACGTTTTTATAATAATTATTCGAGCTAAACTTACACACACCTACATCTAATGGTTAAAGAACATACTGTTTCTGTGGATGATGAATTTCTGCCTCACGAAACGATGATTGTTCAATATTCTTTTAACACCCTCAAAGGTGGCCATTAAGATGATTCTATATATATATATATATATATATGATATATGATATTTTTATTTTTTACTTAAGCTTCTGTATTTTTCATTTATGGCATACCTTTATGGTTTCCATTATGGTTGAACGCGATATCTTTATTTTAGGAAGTGCGGACTACCGCCCCCTCAAAGTGATTTGATTCGTTAATACAATATGTGGTATGTATAAAGGATAGATTTAAGGATATTATATATTATAACATATTGGAATTATAATACTATTATGTATCGTTATGTTTTAATTCCATTAAATAAGGAATAAAAATGGAAGTAGCGTTCATGCATAGGTACAACTTACCATCTCCATGAACGGTGCATTTCATTTCTTACCTCTAAATATTATGTAATATTATAAATGCATGTATATAATGGATATATATATATGATATATATGATATTTACATAATGAATATAATTCTGCATATAATATATATTTTACCACATGAACAACTTGTAATTATAAAGAGTTTATTTTTGACTCAAGTAGAAATGATCTACAAAACAACCATTATTAACTTATATAATTACATAGTGTTCATAGCATGGTAGTAAGTTATATAAAAGGAATAATGAACTTGAAAAAGGTTCATAATAAAGTAGAAATTAACTCAAGTTTATTATTTAGGAGGTTAAAGAACGATCGAGTCAAGTCGGACCCGAGGTAAGTGAACCTACCCCTCTCTTTCTTTTTAAGTACATTCTTTTATGTCATTCCTTTTAAGCTCATCTTTATTATGAATGGGATGTTATTTTATATTCATCTTGATGTAAATTTTATGTTAATATGATGAGATACCCTATTTGATCTCATCAATCCACTTTGGAATTTTTAAGTGGCGTCGTTCGGCTGCCGAGTTTTTGTAAGGGATTTTTCATCTCACTTTTATTCGCGTGAGATTTATGATACTTTTACCACCATTTCCTTTGAGTGGTATATTTACTACCCATTATTCTATTCTTTTTGTAATATACTTTCTTTTTTGAGTATTTACATCAATGTTGTATTGTCTTTCTTTCATGGGGTGTATGTTTCGAAAGATACCCAAGTCGGTAAGGGAACTTCTTAACCCAATTTTGATTTTTTGGGATAAACTTGTACTCGTTGAATATGTGGTTCTATGAATATGTGTGAATGTCCTCTTATTTTTTTACACTTAATATAAATTTATATTATGTGTATTCATTTGTCACACATAATTATGTAATTGATTTATCCTTAATCCTAGGATACCGTCTTTGTATGGGACTTCGTCTCAATCTCCATTCATTGAGGCATATTTTTTTTATACACAAATTTCTTTTATATGGTGTATAAAACCCTTTTACATTTACATTTATCCAAAAGGAATATTTTTTATACAAAGCGTTTTACTAAAGAACAAAAGGGAATGTTTTTGTCGTACATATGCGGCGACAACGACTTCTCTGCCGCCGTGACCATTATTTGAGTTTCGGCTTCCTATACAATCCATACCTTTTTCATAGAATGAAAAATAAATACCATGTTCTAAATTTCTTTTATTTTGGTATTGAAAATGGTTTTCATAATTTTTTTATATCAATGCATTGTATTGATATCTTGTGATTGAAATGTGGAAATGTTATGTTCCCTTTAGGCATGTTTTATGTGATACGATTATGTTATGGTTCTTGGGAATTATTATGAAGACGGGTGGTTCTGTGATAAACTAATGGCGGGTGAGACTGATATAGCTATCCAATGCATTGGGTAACACGAAGGAGTTAAACGATAAGTTTTCTCCGAAGAGATTTAGGGAATATGATGTGATGGGTATTCCAAACATAACCAAGATGGTTACTCCCTATGTAAGAATGTTATGAATGCCTCAAGTTACCTTTATGTCTTATGATTTCTATGATTTATTCATGATTTTATGAGGTATGTTAAAATTCTTATGTTTTTTGAGTAATTTATGATTTCATACATTGACTAATATTTTCTTTTCGTACATTTATATCCCTTAATGTGCTTTTTATGATCATTCCATGTTTTTGAAATGTTTTTCATAGGTCAAGGGAAAGGTGCATGATATGATGATAGTGTCAAGGAAGTGTCAAGAAAGAATCAATGTTTTATTTTAAATATGTTTCCGTTGATGGGAAAAAAACAAATACTATCTTTTATTTAACCACTTTGTTTAAATGTGGAATGTAATTCATGATTTATGATCTAATTCTCTAAAACATTAAACCTGAAAAGATCCTCAATGTGAATTATTCATTTAATTCAATATTAATTAAGGTTTAAGGCCGGGGCCTTATAGTTGGTATCAGAGGTCGGTTTAGATAACTTTAGAGGTTAGAGTGTTGTTTACGAAAAAGTGACAAGTTGTGTATAACCACAATAGATAGTATATTAGATGGAGTCATCGTTTTTTTTGAAAGTTATAATGAGTTTGAGATAACGTGGATAAGTATATCTTGGTTTTTATCTTCATATTTTTTTTATTTGATGAATTTACTGATATACTCACACTGACTTTTTTGGTTTTAGTAAATGGCTGGATCTAGAAGGCACCAAAGTAACAGTGGATTTGAAGAAAACTGTGACAGTTTTATGAAAGAACAACTGAATGATATTGGAGCTGCAATGAGAACTCTTGTGGTTATCCTCAACCAACTATCTGGAGTCATGATTGACCACTTGAACCTTAGTGATTTTTATAAGGCATCGTATATGCAAGAAACCAATCCCTACAGATGTTCAGGTAATAATCATAAAGGTAAGTATGTTAAAAAACCTTTGTGTCAAATATGTGGAAAGAAACACATAAGAAAATGTTTCAAAGGGACAGAAAGATTCTGTAGATGTGGAAATGATGGTCATAAAGCATGAACCTTCCATGGAAAAAGGAAGCATCTAGTTGACTCTAGAAAAGGGAAAGAAGTTCTTTATGATGGATCAATTGAATGTTTTAAATGTGGTGTGCATGGTCATTATGCAAACACATGTCCTACGAAGAAGTTTCGGGAATGGGGTTACCAAGATCATAAAAATATTCATTTACAAATACCTAATGCCATTATGATTGAGGATGAAGAAACTGACAATGAAGAATGAAATGTATGGATTATTTCTTAACATATGTTTTCCTATTATTGGAATCTTAGGATATGATTAATGATTTTGTTTGTGGGAAAGAAGTATTTTAGAATAAGTTGAAAAGGAATGGATAATGGATCATGAAGAATTTTGAATGAGTAAGAAGTCATCATATAAGGGATTCAAGAGTTATGGTAGATTTTTGGATGGTGAAATTCTTAGATGTATTAAGTCTCTTTTGATGATGGGGTTACATTAGAAGACTTTTTATAGTAAACCTGATGTTTGATATAAAAATATTTTATTCAAGGAATAATTATCCTTTCTTTTGTGGATATAGTTATAATGAAAAATTTGGGTTTATATGATCCTTGAATTTGTGGCAATTACTGGTTAATAAATTTTGGGATGCAAAATGGAAGTTATAAGATAATGTTTGTGGTTAAAATATGCAATGGTTATTTTTGATGAATTTATCTCTTATTTAGGAATGTTATAAAATTATATAGTTTTTGAAAAGAGACAACACGCAGACCGTGTGGCAACCCATTGCGTTGGATGAAGCTGTGGGAATCGAACCCTCAACCAAAGTGCAACTGGTATTTATCACCTACCACTGGACTACGTGAAGTCCTGGGTTAGTTTGTATGATTCTTTTTTGTTAGATGATTTTATGAATTAAGATTATGTTGATTTCTGTTATCAATGGAAATGATTATCCTATCATTGAGGATATGTGATTAGGTTAATTACTTTTCAGTATGAGACTGTAAGAGTAACTGATGTTATTTTGGAGAAAAATGTTAAAATTTATCTTAGAAGACTACGTGATTAAATCCTTCAGAGATTTGGGTTTCAATCTTAGTTTGGTTTACTTTGTAAAATTTAATGGATAAATGTTTATTGAATGGTCTTTGTTAAACTTTGGGTTTTTTTTGACAAATTTTGGAGATTAATAATAGATTTTTTTATAAAGGATTATCCTTTTTGGGTATTATCTGATCACATAATAACCTTTTTGGTTTTAGTTTTGGTTAAGGTCTAAAGACATGGGAAGTATATAGTTCTCTTTTGTGGATTTGGTGATTCTCTAGATGTTGATTATATCTCTCTTAATGTGAACAACTCATCCCAAATACTCGTCTTTTGGAGAAAATATGAGTTCGTGTAAGAAATCTAGAAAAAGTTGAAAGTCAACATGACAATTAGGTATGCTTCCTTATGTTTTAGTTAAGATCATAAATAAATTCATCATTGAAAATTAACTTAAAACAAAAATGTTTTCTGTTAATCTTTCCTACTGGGGTATCAAATACCGTTTAACCCATCACAAGTTCTATGATTTTCTTGTTGTTAACTTTCTCCTAGACATGTTTACTATCACTCTCCATCAGAACATGAACCTTTTTTTTCCTCCATATCCATATTTTCATTCTTGGAATCCTAGTATGGGTTAACTCGGGTGACATTTTTACTTCTCTCCCATTCTTTCAAATTAATAGTTTTACTGACTCTTGTTCCGATGTGGGATTTTCAATGAAGCTTCCAAGCCCAATTTTAAAATTGCGAGGATGCAATTCCCAAAAGGGGGGAAGGATGTAACACCCCAGGTAAATAAATAATATGACATTTTCATATTTATCCATATTTGTGAATAAAATATTAATATTAATTTAAAGGGGATGCTATGCTCGATGGCGTACCCAATACGCAACAACGAGTTTCTTGGGAATCTTACGTTTCACTCTAATAACAAAATAATATTATTTTAAATTATAGTTAACTCCTAGTCATTGTAATGGATGGAATGAACATAACTAACTAAAAAATAATTATATATGTTTTTCAAATATTTTTAATTTTTACAATAAATGTTAGAGGATTAAAAATGCGAATGAATCCAATTTTAAGAGTAAACATTCTAATATTTTTTAAAAGGTCGATTAACCACCTTTTGATGGTGAACCTCTTTAAAATCCACTTTTTGACAATTTTATGTGTTATATTTGAAAAAATAAAATTATTATTTATAATCGGGACATCAAAAATTACTTTGTGTAGATTTTTGGTATTTTTCCGATAAAGTTCATTTTTTAATGAATAGTGAAAAATATTGTATTTTAATTCAAAACTCTTTTGAATCTAATTTACTTATATGATTAGATTATCTTTTGAATTTTTTTTAAAGTGAAATTAGAATATATTTTTACCATTTAATCCAATATTGGTCATTGGAATTAATTTCACTTTGAAATTGGACATAAACTAGTGTCAATCTTTTAATAGATATTGTTTCTTAAAAACACGCTATTTGTTTTGACAGCAGGAATTAATTACTAAATTAATTAATGAAACTTATATGTTTTGAATTTTTTAAAATAAACATCATTTTTGAATTCAGAATATCAAATATATATTAGGGTGAATTTTTGGTATTTTTCTAAAAAAACATCAATTTTTGATGAATAGTGAAACCACTAAGTGGTAGTTTAAAAACAGATTTTTCATTTAAATGAAACTTCACCACTTTTGTTATTTGAATTTCAAAAATTCTACATACATCATTGTCATTATGATGTAGAATGTGGTTCAATGGGATTAAAATAATTTTTTGGTGAATAGTAACTTTTAAGTTTTTAATCGCGATTAGAGGTAATTAGTGTAATTTAAAGTAAAAGTAATGTTTTAATAATATGAAATGACCTAGACACATGTCCTACCCTCATTGGATGTGTCATGGCCGACCAGGAAAATACATGGGTCAACTTTGGGACCCCATGGAGCCACTTTGGTTGGAAAATGAAATTAATAACTTTTTATTTAAAGTTAAAATAAAAATGTCACAAGCATGAGTTGTTTTACTAAAACAATTTTTAAATGGAGTTATAAAAGTCATATTTTTGACTATAAATATTCATTAGAATGATAAAACGTTTTCATACATCATGATAGTTTTTTATAATTTTTATACATTAAATAAATTAAATTATTTATGACATCATGATGATGCAACGATTGCCTCATTAATAAAGGATTTAAATAAAATGAAAAGATAATGTTAAAACTATTACATACACTAGTCAAAAACCTATTGGATGAATATATTGCGAACCCCTACCACCTTATAGTAGAAATACATCAATACGGGACCTTTAAAATCCGAAACTCAATTGAAAATAAAGTAACATTTGGTAACTTTCCAAGAGTGCCCCTCCTCTCCTATTATAAATGGCCCCCACATCTAACACCTTACCCACACCTCTAAAGCCTTTTTCTCGGCCAAAACCTGCTCATTTTGTCTCTCCACATCCCTCTCTTACTCCTAGAAGCCTCACTTTGGGCAGAAGTCTTCCCAAGTAAGCCTTTGAGCTCAAATCAAAGAGAGATACCCGATTTTATGGTAATGTCTTCACTTGTGTTCTTTTGTTTTATTTTGCTTATCCAACCCCCTAAACTCCTTTTATTCATTTCTTTTGTAAGAACTATAGTATCTTAAATATACTATGATGTTGTTATAAGAAGGATTCAAGCTACACTTACACACACCTACATCTAATTATATGGGTATGAATAAAATTAGTTATTTCTAAATCACTTTTATTATGTCATTATACCATAATTATCATATTAGGCACACTAGTGAAATTAAATTGTAAATTATTATATTTACATTATTTTTGCATTTGAGCTCACCCTTCTCATTTTTCAATTTACCAAGGATATGAAGAATGATGTTAAGTAATTTTTATCGATAAAGGTATCTTTTGGGGATATTGTTTTGAGTGATGTATAAGTCTTACTCTGGAATAATAAAATATTGGTATGATAGGAAAACATCTCACATGAGGACATGGGTATTATTTTGTATGAGTTATAATTATTACTATAAAATTTTAAACCAAAATCTTTAATCGGTATGTATGCAATACAATAATTAGTTTTATGTTATTTTTTTTAAAAGAATGAAAATTTTCAAAATTATTTGTATCTAGATAGAAATGTAATGTTTATGTTTTTATCACTGAATCCCCGAGTTAGGTTTTCAGGTAGTTACAATCATTGTAAAATTGATAATTATTTTATATACATATGAGTGACTGGATCACTAAAAAATGTATATGATTATAAATAGATTTTAATAAAACAAATTTGTAACACTAATAATATTAATGAATAAAATAAATTACAAATATGCATTACATATTTAGAATTATTTATTAGAATTATTTTTAAATATTTGTTTCAAGATGTCGATTCGATGTGGGTGTAATTGTGATTTATATGCTTAATCCAATAATTTAATTTTTTAAGTAATATTTTTTTATATTATAGAATACAAAAACACACATGATATATTATTATTTATAAATTTTATTGTAATACTAAGACACACAATGCATAAACAACCAATGATACATATATGTTGATGATTTAAATAAATTCTTCATTATTTTTTTCATTATTCCATGACAATTTTATTTATTTATTATTTAAAATATTAGTTATTAATCATGTTTTATGAATTTTAGTTTGTTTTGAATTTATGATAATATTTAATTTATTTTATTGATCAATTATAATAAATAATCTCTATTAATTTTAATGAATGTGTAAATTCATTATATCAAACCATTGAATCTCTAGTGATAATTTGATAAGTGGATTTGGAAAATAAAACTATGTAGTCGATGAAAAAATATATACTTGATGTATTGACTAATTATAACTAAAGAAAATGTAAATAAATCACTCATAGTGATTAAAGTCTCGTGAAAAAACTATTAACTAAAAAAAATTCATTAAAAATATCATTTATAGTATAGTGTGAATGCGCACGAGATTAAACTAGAAAAACATCACAGAACATAAAAAATTAAATAATCATCAAAATATTGTTCTAGGTTATTAGAAATGATCTCTCTTTATAATATAGATTGAGGTTTAGTAACATTAACATCCATATCATCCAAGATGAGGTCTTCAAAATGATAAGTCATATTGTCACAAGTCATAGTGTAGTTCTCCTTGTTTATCTTCCTTTTATTGATTCCACTTTTCAAAAAATAATATTTCTGGTTGAACTAAAGACACTACCCTTTATTAGTGTCTACGAGAATAATTCTCTCAGTTATTCTATACACATAATATTGAGAAGAGTTAGTCTAGAAAGACTCTAAAATTATTTCACAATCATAGTTAATGATAAACTACATAGATTTTCCTTTTTTACAACCTTTTTTCCTATTTCCAACTATAGGAAATCTATATGATCCTTAGATGGGGAATCTAGATTAGTGATCGAACCAAAAATGAAATCATTCACAACCAGAGAGCCTATCTGAATCTGAGGAAAATATTCCATCATGCCACATATCTATTGATGTTCCTTTGAATCGCCAAAATTTTCCATTGTCCTTCCACTAATAAGGTTATAAATCTTCCTCAATTCATTTTACATATAAATGGGTTCAAAATTTATTTCCTTAGACATAATATTTCTGGCATATTATATATCCATTAATAAACATAAGTGAGAGTAATCATTATTCCATTTAGATTGTTAGGTCGGGATGGACATGAAAATGACACAAGATGGGGGGATTTTCCTTTTAGTAATCTTGAAAACATTAAAAAATATCTCTTGAAATTAAATAATCCTTTAAATCTCTCATAAAGTTGAAATATGAATGGAAATAAATAAATTAAAACGAACACAATGATGTATAGTGGTTTGGGTAATAAAAATCCCAGAGTCTACTTTCCCAACACTCGACTCCATAAACATGATGGTTCTGAAGAGCAATTCCTCCTATCACGTGACATTCCACAATAAAGTACAGGTAGTTGATGCCTTATAAGGATTTTATAAGTCCTTCTTGTTATTTTACAGGGAACTGTATATACACATCTTAGTCCAGAAATCTTACACTCCCCCACAACTAAGTACGAGTAGCTGATATCAACCAAATCAATAGGGATTTTTTTATGGTATGGGTTAAACACCTTAGTTATAGCAGTAAAAGACAGATGAAATCAGATCAGAAATATCACACAACTAGAGTAGAAAAATAATCTTCAATTTAGAGCATACTTATTCTTCTTCCTAAAATAAAATAAAATAGATCAAACAATGTTTTCATAGGATTTATTCTTTTTTACACCATTAGAGAATAAGAGTGAACAAATATGTTCAATTCTCTATTCAAATGCATCAAGATTTAATTTTAGTATTTTCAGAACTATCATTTTAAAAGAGTATTCACATCTCTACTTTTCTATATTTTGACTAATATTTTCCTACTAGAGAGAGATAAATATAGAGATAAAATATCCAGTATTTGTAACATCATTCCTCTTCCATAGGATACCAATAATTAATTGATTTAATGGCCATTATAAATATTCCACGATTACTGTAGTAGTGTTTCTTCTTTGTTCATATAGATTAAATCTCTAAAAATGATTTTGAAATAATTTGAATAACCCCTCCAATAAAATCTCTATAATAATTCAAGCCTTGGAAAATTTTAAACAACAACATAAATCCATTCAACCATCCCAAAATAATCCCAGAAAAATATTCTATCAATAAATTATGAGTATTTGAAATCAAACCATTCAAATGGAGTCATAATGACCTTTATAAATAGGAATGATTTAATCAGTTGCATGTGACCCTTTGAATTGGTCGAAAAACAGCTTTAAAATTATCATTAATAGTAAGAAAATTATTTTCCCAAATAGTGTAAAATATCATGGAATTGAAACAACATCATTAAAAACTCAAATCTATGGTTCTATTATGTAATGAGAAAATAACAAACGTCGGGTTCGACTATGTAGAGTTTAGTTATTTGTGTAGCATATGGTCTCATTGCGTAGCATAGCATTTATACCAATGTATGGTTCCCTAACCATTCACTCTTCTACATAGAATGTAGGTAAAATAGTAATGTATGGATAATGATACATACATTCACACATATCATCATAATATTCTGGGAATGGAATTGATTAACCATACATTAAATTTAATGAAGGTAGGATATGAATATTATTTTTAGATTCCAATATAGTTGTGATATTCCATACATTTATCATTCGTCAAACGAATGGTTGTCAATCAATATGAAAATTTCTTAGCGTAGGTTTGATAAACCATACATGAATTTACCATACATAGGGTTCATTCCATATGATACTCTTACTAATGTAGGGTCCAGCATTATGTTAGGCTTAATATTGTAAGGTATGAATAGTGTTTTTGTAAAATGTGAACATCATAACATCAGACTTCCAAGAATTTTTTGAAACATTCAACGTCATATTCAGCCCAAATACTACAAGGATTATTTGTGCGAAATGTTGAGATCTTAAAACATGTTCAAGAATGGAATGAATTTGACTTCATAATATCGTAATATCTTTGAAAAATAGAAACAATAACATTATAGGAAACTACACCTGGAAATCTGCATTCCCAATATCAAGTGAATTTGTTGACCATCCAAACTACCTTTTCAGCCTTTGACATAAACTGGTGCGATCTAGATAAAGTTATGTTATTTACATTTCCTCTGGTCTCACAAAAATATCTATATAACATACAGTAAAATAAATAGTATATTTTTTCAAATCTATTAACTATAACGTTGAAAAACTGCCTTGGAAACATCAGTAATTCGTTAGAGTATCAAAAAATCATTTTTATACTTCTACATAAAATAATGATGTTTAGATAATTCCATTACCTATGAAATGAAATTATTATAACAATAATATGTTCAATTTATATTGAGATATTAATATAATTCCGAATTTACTTTAGGATAAAATCAACAATATCACATGAAGAACTTGTAATAGATTCATTAAATTTTTAGCAGCATCGAAATAATTGAATTAGATTTAAACCTAATTTTTTGAAATGAATATAATATAACTTTGTTTCTAAATAAATAGACTACATAATAATCCCATAAAAATTTATTTAGATATGAAATTAATAATTTGATGAAATAAATCTTAAACACTTAAAAAAATTTATTAGAGAAAAAGAAACTGGAGAGATGAAGTGACTATCAAAACTAAATCAAAATGATAATGAGATGGAGCTACTAAACATATATATCCTCATCCCAATCTCAATGAAACTCCTCAAATCCTTATTTAAAATCTTCACCATCATTCTAATTTGGATATGAATTCATCTACTATGTATTCAATATATATTGTCTTCTCAAACTTTTCTAGATCACCCATCTGTTGACTCTTTCCCATAGAATCCATTCCTTTCATTGGAGTCCTATCTTGTACTAAATCAAATTATTGTCGAAAAAAGGATTATAATTTTCATACCTTCAAAATGGTTTATTAGAATGATTGTCAACAAGTTTATTTATTGAAATTGACCATCTAAATATCAAAAAAATATATGTATTTACCACTACGAAAAATTTACATTCAATGTTTTCTCAATGAAATATTTATCAAAAGTTGATCAAGAAATGTTTATCAGCTTGAGATAGTAAAAGTCTTGCCTCTTCCAATACATTTCTCCTCCTATTTTTGAGTATCTTCTAGCTGTGCTAACATAAATATGTATATTAATTAGAACATTATCCTACACTATATTGGAAATTACAATCGACAAATTCTTATTCATTTTACACCTATTATATCAATAATAATTGTGCTGGAGGATGTGTGTTTCTAGGACTACACTGTTTTCATTTGTAACTACAACACCCGATTCGTGTAATGGATCTATTTATTACAACATATACATTCTTGTAATTAGGTGACTATCAAGTGGAGATTATTAGGTATTGACTTGATATGGAACCTCTTGTATTCATTTTTGATGTTTAATAGTTTTATTCACTTTTTTGAATAATAGATTATTCATTAAAATACTATTTTTAAAGTCAATACTATGACTGTTATATTTAATCATATATTTATATACTATGTTACATCTGATTACAATTGTTACAAAATTTTAAGTTTTTTTTACATTGTTTCAACTAAAATGTGATTAAGAATTTGATAAATCATTCAAATAAAAAAAATTATATATTTCTACAATTTTCATTATATGGGATATTTTTTTAAAAGACGGTATTTAGGATTAATTTATTTAAATATAAATTTATTTAGAAAAACATTTCACACCTATATTGAGTTTCCAACTATAACCAACATTTTATATTACATGACTTTTTTTCATTCCCTTTTCATTCCATTTATCATGATCATGTTTTAAAAAGTGATTGTCAATTTCAATTTTTTATTCAAGTTATAAGTCTGAATTCTATAACATATTGTTATTATATAAACATATATATTTATAATAATTGTAAAAATTTTATTCAATGGAAAATATAAAATTAAATTCATCTTCAGAACATAATTTTTTGACATTTTTTGATGTACTTATGATCAATATAAAAATATAAAACTACGGAAAAAAATGTGATCCATTATCTAATGGTGGTTATTATTCAAATTAAAGACAATAGATATTTATTTTTTCTATAGGAGATGATAGATTTAATATTATATATTCTTTTAATTGTTCATATGAAATTTAGGATACCCTTTCTATGTCTCGTGATGATGTATGTAATGTTATGAAAATGAGACCAAATGCATATACAATTACGTAAGATAAATTCAAAATGAATATTGATAAATTTATATCTGACATGTATATTAGGCTCAATGAGAGCATAAACACTATGATTACTCATTAACATTTTATGGATGATAAAGATAATGTTTTAAGGACCTCAAGATGTATATTGAATCATCAGTGAGGTAATGTAGTATCTATTTTTAGAGCCATGTAACACTAAAAAACTACCAGTCAATGATATAACATGAATGAAAAATATTTTATGAATAGGAGAAAAATAGAATATATATTATGAACCTAAAAGTAAATTTATTTCTTTTAAAGAATCATATTCAAATTCTATTGAATTTTCAAGCGTGATAGTACATGTAGAAGTGTAGTAGATATAGAAAGTGATTATAAAATTGATCATCTAGGTTATTAAATGAAGAAGACATATAAAATGGGAAAAAATCAATGTCTACAAAATTATAATGTTTGAAAAAATGAAATTTGTGGAAATATTGGGAATTGGATGAATCTAATAATTGGATTAAATTAAATTAATGTTATAGTAAAATAAATATAAAATATAACTATCTATGGCTTATGTGAAAGAATAACAATGAGTGTTAATAAAAAATATTAAAAAAAATAATGGCCATAGTAGAGATTATAGAGATAGCTCTGGTGATACAAATTGTAGTTGAGAAGATACAAATGATGAAGATGATTTATTATTTTTGTCTATGACTTCATCAGATAAAATTATTTCATTATACAATAAATTTTATTACACATACATTTAAAATGAAAAAATTAGAAACATATTGTGAAATTCTAGATTATATAATAAATGAGTGAAAATATAAATATAAAAATATGGAAAAAGTCAATGTTATTTGTGATGTAGAAAAAATTTAATTTATTATATTTAAGTACAATAATTTAAATATACTAATGGAAAATAATGATATGAAATTGGTAAATAAACATCTTCAAATTGATTTGGTGTAGTTTTTTCATAGTATAATATAAATGAATTTTATATAGGAAGAAAATACAAATTTGGAATTGCAAATGGATTTGGATAAAAAGGGAATAAGTTTTGATATAATTGTATTCATAGTTTAAAAATTAATATGTTTATTTGGAAACTACTAGTTCGGGAAATAATTCTAAAAATTTTGTAGTTAAAAACTATTTTTTTATGAATTTTGTTTGTATCTATTATATGAAATCCTATAAAACTAATGTGTATTTAGAAATATTTAATTACTAAATTCTTTGAACCCGTGAAAATATTGTCACCAAAGACAGTTCTTATTTGATTGTACTATGGAAAAATGTTTGAAAATATCTATTAATAATGTGTGGTATCAAAATAGTGGATATTTTAGGCAATATGATCTAAGAATATTAATTATTCAAAAACCATATAAAAGGTGTAGGCTTTCAAGACAATGTCGGTGATACTGAAAAATAGAATATTATTAATCTTGAAAAAATTGCTTACTCTAAATCTATCCTCGTTTCTAATGTAGTATTTTCTGATGGATTAAATTATAACCTTCTTAGTATTTCTCAGTTCTATGATGATAGATTTAATGATAAACTAGAGAACAATTTTAGGACAATTTATGATTCCAAGAGTCATTTAGTGTTTTATTCTTTAAAAAATAATAATGAAAAAGTATACTAGGAAACTACAATATATACCAACTGAAAAAGTACATATGAGGGGTATCTTTAAGGATATAACCATTGGATAATTATCTAAAGACAATGTGTTAAATCCTTGTCAATTGATAGAGATATATAAGATATCAATCAATTAAAATAAAATGGTCTCTACCACTCATCCAATATAATTGTTTTATATGGATATATTTCTACCATCCAGAGTTTCAATTTTTTTTTAAAAAAAAACACTATGACTATAATATTTATATTGATTATTCTAAATATACATATGTTCTTTTCTTTGATCATATTTTAATCTCCTTATTATTTTCAAAAATATCAAAAATCATTATAGAATATCAATAGACTAACCATAAACCCATTTATAAGTGATCATAGAATAGATTCATAGAATAATGTCTTTGGTTCACTTTATATATAACATGGCTATACTCATAATTTTTCAACCTTTAAAACACTTCTCCAAAATTGTGTTCTTGAAAGGGGAAATAAGGCTCTTTACAAAATTACCCAAAATATTATTACTTAATATGTTTTACCAATCTATTTTGGAGATAATGAAATTAACATAGCTTGTAACATTATTAATTGAGTTATTAAAGAACTATATTTCATATACTCTTTATGAAATATGTAATAATATAATACACAAGGTAAATTACATTAATATTTTTGGATTCAATGTCTTAATTAAAAATACAAAGGATAATATATAAACATTTTCCCAAAATTCTATTAAGTAATTTATCATTGTTACACCATAACTTGTATTGTTTATAGAGTCTTTAATAAGAAATATAATTCCATGGTAGTATCTTTTCATGTCAATTTCAATGGAAAAAATCAACAATAACTCAAACCTACAATATAAAATCACGAAGATGAAATTTCATTTCTAAATATCAATATTACATGAAAATATTTTAATATTTTTTCTTATATACATATTAAATCACCTAAAAGAGACCATAATTTCCTTCTTAACCTATATGAAGACTAGGAATAAAAAACTACATCAGTACCTTGTACCATTAGTAACCTAAAATAAGATCCCCAGGATGTTGTCGTATGAGGCTTGATAAAGGTACACAAACCTATGCCCCACTAAGAGACCTGGTTGAAAATCAACCCTTTTCTGAAAAATTGAACACAAGAAAATCAATGATGAAATAAATTAATGTAATTTTATAAGTTATAATCGAGAAGAATTGTTTCAGTTTGAATGAAATAAATTCTTGTAAATAGTATATAGAACTAATGAATACCTCACAATTTGCACCAAGTGGGCATATAGAAACAAGGGTGATGAATCTAACTCAAATATTAAGAGGAAACCTATATTAGAGATACAAGTATATTATCATGATGAATATATTGATTATGAGAAAACATTTTCAGTAGATTCTAAACATGAATCCATTATAATACTAATCTCATTTACAACAAATCACAATTTCAATCTATTTCAAATGTATGTCAAAATTGAATTTATTAATGGTAAGATTGTTGATGATTTTCTGTAAGAAACATATTGTATACAAAAATCCCCATATTCAAAATCTTCTTTCACACTATATAATGATTATTTCATTTAAAACATGGTATTACTAATTTTTATGATAGTATAAACACATTAATTATATTAAATATTTTTTTAAAAATTATGTTTTGACCATACAATATTTATAAAACTAATTTCAAAGGCTATTTTATTAGTTTATATATATTTTTATGGTATTATTTTTAGATCTTCCAAACACTCCTTTTGTATTGAATTATTTAAAATGATTCCACATTAATTTCAAATGAGTTTAATGGGTGAGTAAAAATTCATTCGTGGATATCAATTTTTTTATAAAAAATGATCTAAGTGTATTAAATAAAAAACAATACACAGAGGATCTTTTAAAAAAAATTATTGATATAAACTATGAATGTGATACTTCTATGAGTATAATATGTAATTAGCTCTGAATGAAAATGTAATTTCAATTGAAATTATAATAATCAATGTATGATTAAAATTTTTCTGTAATTAACTTCTAGTTTATCCAATACTATGATCAACGTATAGATATATATATTTAATTTTTAGGAAGTACTTAATCAATCTCATTTATATTATATTAATATTATTTTTAAATAACAAAAAAATTCAATGAAATTTTTACTATTTGGAATTAATGGAAAAGAATTTTACTTATTTAGTTATTCTAATGAATGTGTTTATAGTTTTTATTTTAATAAAAAATAACCACTATAAAAATTCATCATTTTTTCTAGTATCTAGTATCCTAGTTCTGTAAGTAATAGAAAATTTTGATAATCTAATTATAAAGATGATTACACAGTTACTAGAAAATTTTAATCACAAATTTGGTTCATGAAACAAACTTTAAAAGATGATAGGTTTAAATTTTTACATGTCCCAAAAATTAATTCATTATAAGTGATTATAATTTATCTTACAATTTTATATCTTATTCATAAAATAATCAAATTAATAAAATACAACACATTTTAAGTGTTCATTTTCAAAAGGGTGATACTACTCTTGAGTATATTGGAACTAAACAATAGATTATTGATATCTTTATGATACAACTAGATTTAATGATATTAAATTATATCAAAAATGAGTCTGGAATTAGTAATTATTTCTAGATATTTCATTTTAGTTTGTACAAATTTTATATTTTAGAATTGTTGTTCTTAATTATGTTATAGTGTTTAACATATTTTTTAATAGTATTTTTCTTAATTTATGTTATGTATAATGTTTTTTATTCTATTATTGATTTGTAACTATTAGACTTTCTTAATATGGTCAGTTATGTAACTGAGACCAATTAGTTAAGTAGTTAGTTAACCTACTATGATCCCTCTTGGTTACCGTTATAAATTTCATATTGTATGAATACTAACCATGATATAATTAAGTTTAAACATGTTGAATTTTATGAATAATTAACATATTAGGACTATCTGAGTATGAAATTTTAATTAAATATTGTAAAGGTATTTATTTTAAATTTATTATTATTTACACATTAAATGGTTTAGAAAAAAATTATATCATAATTTGAATCCCTAAAAATCTCATAGCCCTTATTTTTTAAAAGATGTAGATATATCTCTCTCCCTGTCTCTTGAATAACTCTTTTGAAGGATAATTTTTCTTTCAAACTTGAACATGATAATGTATAGTTTCGAATCATTGTATAAGTATGGTTAGAATGAAAAAATATTATGAATCCAAATATCCAATTGATTTTCCTCCATTAAATACAAATAATAATAATCATCCATGATCATGTACCACAGTCAATCCCAGAAACCCCAATTTTTTTTCTCATCATATTTTTGTAGAAAATTTGTTGATTGATGAATGGGAATTGTTTTGTATACCCATTTTTTGAATGAATATTAAAAATAAATTATGGAGTGATTTTTTTAAGGATAATGATAACATGTTCTATCCTCGGCTAGTTAATGATTATTAAGTGATTTTGAATTTTGTTATAGAAACTCAAGGGAAAACATTTAAATGGTTTTCAATTGGGAAAATATGGTATTTTATTGAAATATTAGGGATAAAATATTAAATGTATCACCAATTAAAGGGTACTAGGATTATAAATGTTCATTTCATATAATTCATACTAATTTTGGTCTCTTGAATTCACCTGAAAGGATAATTGGGAATAGGAATCCCGATTGACCTACTTCTGTGGAATAAAATTCGGAATGCCTGTTCATTGAGATGATCATCTAAGATTCAGTTAGTCTCTTGAAATGGGGAATTATCAATTTGAGGGATCAATATTTTTTCATATATGATGTATAGTAGTGTTTAAATAATTATTCCAAATTTTTTCATTAGGAACATCGATAAAACATGTAATCCCTATTATATATTTAATTCTATCACAAAGCTGATGTATATCTCAGATATGATTAATTTCAATTGGATAGTACCTAAGGTGGAGTAAAAATCCATTTCCATTATAATTTTTTTAAAATTTGTAATCATATGAAGTTAAAACGTAACACATGGGAAAAGGAGTGGATGAATAATAAATAAAGAGTTATTATAATTTCAATCCTTTTAATACCCATGTTAGACTAAGAGAAAAAGTTATTCCTATTAGAACAAAGGTTTATTATTCCTAGAAATGGATTTGGATTCGTGTTTATTGTCAATCCACACTCGGTTGATAAGGGAACTACAAGGAAAGTGACTATAGAGTACAAAGAAGACAATAATGTTGAATTTGGTGTTGTTTCCCAGTGTTGGAAAAATATTTGGGATCAAAATATAGAGGAAGATTCTAGCATTACAGATGTTTTTTTATAGAATAAACTAATCATAAAATGGTAAATGAATTTATTTCACAAATATTACATTTTATGAAGGGTTTCATGGAGAATTCTTCATGTGTTGATGGTGTTCTTCATTAATGCTAGAAGTGAAACATTGTGAATGCACGATGCATTGAAGGTAATCTCCATGACTATGAAAAATTACAGTAGACATTTGCAAACTAAGGATCTTAGTTAATATGTTTTTATAGTTAATATAAAATGAGTTTTAGTATTGGGACATTCATGAAGGATCGAGAAAATATATATAAGGATCTCCCCACATCAATTATAAGGAAAAATAATCCCTGAAAATCTTGAATTTCTCTGATATTATGAAGGCTGGGATCTCTGCAAATATGGGTATCTAAGTGAGATTAAGAATCAGAATAATACATGTTATTTATTGACTGATGTCAATGATTCTATGTAATGGGTCATTCATGATGACAGGGAATTCTATGATTACTCGGTGAGCATTGTGAAGGTAGTTTTCTTTTTAATGTTGTGATATTTGTAATGGAGCTACTTGAAAAGTTGTTCTGAATATCAGATTCATGTGAATAACATATTGATAGTTCATCAAGTTAGGTCTACAATACATGTAGTGTGTCATGATAGTAAGAGAAAAATAATTAAATACCAATATACTAAAGAGACCTTCAGGTCAGTAAACCGAGTATGGATTCTCCCATAGTATAAAGCTAGGGGATTTGATAGAAGTGTAATGAGGGATGCAGTGTGATATCCCTAAAATATTATAAAGTAAGTATTCTAATAATTGAGTGATTTTTTCTGAACTTTTTAATTTTATAACTAGTGAATATTTTTATATTCAGGTATGACCAACACAATTTTGGTGTATGCACCTTGGTCTATCCTTTTTTTGTGAACCAATTTAAAAAAATGTGTTTTCTCTCTATATGTGAAATTTTAAATTATTGAACAATACCATCAGAATGGTTTAACAAGTTCCTACCATTATGGGAGACAGATCCATTACTTTAGTAGAAAATGTAAACACCCTGATTCACCCATCCCCTCTCAGGGTGTTCCAGGGTCTTCATGGTATTGGTCTAGAACATGATAAGGAAGGTGATCATTCTTCAATAGAGATTAAATATTACTTGGAGGATCAAAAATATGAAATAGTGGTGGATAATTATAACGTAGATGTTTTGAAAAAATAAGAGGATTTCCATGATCTATCTATTAATAAATATTTTGGATATCTAGATTCTCTCTGACCTCTAGCCTATCAAGAAGACAAACCGAGAGATGAGAGACATGATCATATTGAAGTAACATAGAATGATTTAATAGAATAGAGTAGTAGGACAGTGAAAATGGTGAAACTAAGAGAAGTAAAGATAAATAAGAAAGGAATTATACTATGACCCCAATTATTGAAAATAACCATAGAGAATTTAAAGGTGAATAAACTACATTGGGGGAGGAATCAGATATTGTGGATGAGCATGCAGAAAATCCATCTAGTTGTGTTATAACTCCTCACTCTTCTAGTTAGAGAATACCTTAAGGGTTTTTAATAACTAGATTTATTTTGATGAAAACATTAATGTACCTCCTCCCATGACACCATCTGACAGAGTTCTTTATGTAATATATGACAAAAATTATACTAAATTTTTTTGAGGAATCAAATTATTGAAATGTGATTGATCCTCTATGGAATAATAGTATAGATATTTTTTTGATAAAGTATAAGTTTGAGATTAAAAAAAAGTCTAGTTTTTGATACATGATAATGTAGTTATGGAAGGTGATATAGATGTTAGATATTTTTCTTCTCACCCATCATAACCTATAACATCTTATTTACATTAATAATTCATTATGAATATTGAATATATGAATGATTTGAAATTAATCATTATGGGTTTTAGAGAATTTTTTAATGGTTTTTGGAAAATAGTGGAAGCGATTAGAGAAGGCTCTATATCTTTGGTGGAAGAGAATATCTCTAGGATATTAAGCCTATTTTTTCTTCAATTTTAAATAATATTTATCTAAATATTGAACATTGGAAAAATGAGATTTAGGATTTAATAGATGATGATTTTTCATGATAATAAGATCCCATGGACTTAATTTTAATGTTATACCGTAGGTTCCTGAATTTCGTTTTTCATTCATCCTAATTACCTCATCCTACATCCTGAAATTTTTTACCACCTTCTCAGGTGAAAGGTTCTAGTAATGAAGAGAAAAATGAATATCTTATAAGAAATGGGTAAAGAGTGATATTTCATGATCTTCAAAAGACTGGGGGAATAAATTTTTAAAATATCTATACCACAAGATGAAAATAGTTTTTTATCATCTTATAAGGGATGTGAGGAAAGAAAATAGAGATAGGGAAACATTTCAAATGGATATTGATTTCTATCTCCATAGGATATTTACTATGTCTAACCAAAAGTCCTGGTTCATAACCTTACATATTAATATCATGACCCCCCTCTTAAAATGTCCTTCAAAACTCATATAGAGATGTTAAATATTATTTCTTTTATCATTAAAGACTTTTTAGTGAACAAGGAAGCCTATTTTTTTCCGTGGAATATAGTCCCTGAGTTATTCAGGGAATCATTATATTTCTCGAACCATACCTTTATACTATCAATACTATCATTCAGAAACCTCCTATATTAACTATTTATTTATTCCATCATAATACAACATTCAATACTAATAGCGTTTACTGGTCTCATAGATAATCTATTCACTATGTTTAACCATTTCTAGATTTTTTTCTATTCAATAACCTTTTTCCATCTCTTCATCACAACTAACACATCCGGACACATCCTCCAATTCCAAAGTAATATATCCAAATCTACCTTATATAATCAAAGATATTATGTTAGTCTATGATTCTGATTATATTATCTAATAGATTCAATTTTTTATAACAGTTTTGAGTATTAGTGAGAAAATTTATTTCTTTTATGTTTTTAAAATTTTGAATTTGTTTTTAAATTTTTTCTTTAGTTATTTTAGTGTCATTTTGAAGTCTACTATTTCATTTTCTAAAACCACTATCTAAATATTTTTTAACCGAGAATGGGAGAGAAATGATGTTTCAAATTATTTTATATAATATTTTTTGATTTTTGATCATCAAAAAGATGAGAATTTTTTCTTAGTCTGGGAACTCTATATTTTAGTGTTCACTAGTCATGGTTCTTATATTATATATGAACCTTATTTTTTAAGATAGTAAATTTTTTTATGAACTAATATATGAAAAATGGTTATGCATTGAATTAATTATATCATCCCACCTTTTGAATAAGTTTAATTTACAATGAATGAAAATTTCTTATCGATAATTGACCACATGTTGATGTATATGTGACTACATGAACAAGAAAGTTACGATGTATTAGATGAGAAAATTTCAACTCTGTCTTGAAAAGACTGCATATATACTGACCTGACCACCTATATTATTCAAGTTATTGTATGAGAGATTCAACTGACCATATGATTAATTTTTGTATCCACATGCAGGAAACATGTAAACATATCTAGTGACCACGAGATAGTGCCGATGTCAGGGGACCACAAGAAATGGAATGAGTCATGTGACCACAAGTATGTTTCCTTGTAATTTGACTACAAGATTAATTAACAAAAATTTCATGATACCATAATATGAGTGACCATATTTATGAAAATGTTAAGCGACAATTTCTAACTTATGTAGTGATAAATACATAAATTTATAATGTCTATATTTCAATCATTTGTTGATGATTATGTTTAGTTATAGAATCTGAATCAGAATAATGTGTAGAATGAGTAATTTATCAACATTTTAAAATGGATAACTAATGTAGGTTCTCTATTTATTATGAAAAGTCACTCCTGTAAAATAATATAGGGGACATATGTTGAAATATTGATTAGTCAGTCTATATCACTGTGTTTTTCCACAATAGTTTATTTTAACATCCTAGTGAATTAACTATTCTATGTTTTTTCACGGATATATTTAATGATAATTTAATAACCAAAGACTATCAAATTGAGCTTCTAAAAACACTCTCTCTCTTATATTAAATTTCATTCTACATCTCACTCCCTCTATCTCTTATATTAACTTTGATATAGTTTTACATTACTGTAAATAATTATTAGTAATTTCTCTTGCATAATATTATAGTGAACTAGGTACTATATTATTATTTCTACCTATGATACCCCATGAATATGTGTGTAAAAGCCTGTGTGTAGCATGTATTTCATTGTGTGTAGTGTTAACTATAAAAATGAATCCAGGATATGATCTGTTTGTTATTTAATAATTAGTCTTAGTGGTCAATGGCTGTCAAGTGGGGAGTGTTAGGTCTTATCATAAGACTAAATATTTTTTATTTTTTTATTTTTATGATAATATTTTTCAATTTTTTTATGAAAATCATGTTATTCTTTAAAAAATATTTTTCTAAATAAATTCATTAATAGGGAGGTATGATCATGGATTTATATATTGTATATATTATTGTTATATTTATTTCAAATGTAAAAGTGATTTTTAATTTTTAACAATGTTTCGATCGATATATTGGGAAATATATCAATACTACCAAATTAATTATTTCTTATATTTTGTAAAATATGATGGTTTTTAAACATTGGTATTTAGTTTTAAATTGTTCTTAGACATAATTCATTCTTAGAAACTCAATTTACCACTACTGAGTTTCCCACTACAAAATCATATTTGAAAATCAGGATATTGTAGATTATTACATACATAATCATAGGTTTGAAATAACTATAAAACATTTAGTGGAATTTTTATTAGGTCATGATCAAATCTCTTGTTATGATATTATTTTTATAAGAAATCGACAAAATAATATCATAATTATTTGAATACAACTAGTTATATGTTATCTATCATCATACGATAATAATAAATCACTATTTTTGATGTACCATATTAGAACCAATCAAATATACTTTAATTTTTTATAACAATATATAAGTATAATTATTATAATGGTTGATATGGGTAGATATTTTGGAAGGTGGAAACTATGGAATGGGTATAAAAGATGAAATCATAAGATTTACAGTTATCTTTTAGAGTGAGAGAAAATATTATAATTTTTAACAAAATAATAATATATAATTTGATATATAACATGAATATTATTTTGTATATCATTCCTAAATGTGGAAATGTATAGCCAGTGAAAGAATGGAAATATGAAAGCAAAATATAATTATAAACTATAACATAGTTATCTCCTAACAAATATATGGAGAATATTATACATCATAATTTATTATATGTGATATCAATAGTAGAGAATCATTTTTTTATTATATAATACCATATAATATAATACGATTAATTATATCACATTGAATGATTCTATCACTGTTTATGATTAAAAATATTAAAAAATACAAAACAATCATAAAATAATATATATCATATTAGATAAATGAATTTTAAAATTGTAGTATATGATATATCTGAAACTGATTATTTTGATTTGATAATCGTAATCATTCTTTTATAATCACAGATTCATTATTCATTGATAAATATCGTGATAAAGATATATATCTTGGGATATATAGATGATAGGAAATAAAAGACAATATTTGTATTAATGATTATTACACAAAATTGGTGATAATAATAAAAATTATACCAATGTATATATGATAAGTAGAGAGGATTCAGAGTGATCATGAGATAAATTTAATACCTATTATCATCTAGAAACTTAGAGGACCTCGAAGGTTTATAGGACTATATGGGAAAGTTAGAATCCATTATGAAAACATAAATTGATGTTAAATGAAAACAATTTATACAATAATGATTAAGTTTAAAAATATATGATCCTTATTGGGGAATAAGGGAAGATGTTTATTTTGAAATTAATTCTAATTTTTTTATCTATTTTTCCTTAATTTATTATAACTGCAGTGATAGATAACCAAAATCATTATTGTAATTCAAGGGGGAAACTTGTTATATTTCATAGTGTTCTATATATTTTTTCATAATATTTCATTGGTACTTTTCTTATAATACTTATATATATTTTTGATTTTATATATTGTTTTCATTGTCCAAATATAATCAGTAGTATATAATATGTTTTTATTTTTATGTTAATAGAGAATCAATATTATTTTAATTATTATTTATTATTCAACATACTATGGAGTTGCATTTTTAATGGAATTGTTAATTCATTTCCTTGGTTATGTTTCATAGGGAACATCACCCAGGATTCGTAACTACTTTATCCATATTTATCTCGATTAAGAGAAGTTTTTCTTATATATTGAGGTTCTATTTAATTTCTTCTCTCTTATATAAATATTTTTCTTGGAATTAAAATATCTAATATTTATTAGTTCACCTTTACTGTAGGTGTTTCTAGGGTTAACCATTTATAGATAGTGAAAAAACGTATAATCAATCTTTAACATTTCATAAATTTTTATGGATTTTAAATAAAATGAGTGAAATAATTTATTATTATGGATGGAAATATTAAATTATTTAATATATCAGCAAAATTTTCACCCAATAGTATTTATAATTACAATTTCGATTAATTATTATTTTTTTCAAATTAAAAAAAATAAAATAAATTTTCATTACTTAAATTTTACATTAATAAATTGAAAAAATATACTTAAATAAAATAAAATATCTGATAGATAATTTTTTTTTGAATTTATAAGTTTTTAAAGAAAACCTAGGGTATCTCAGAACATATATTTCCCTGTTACATAAATACATTAAAATAAATTTTGATAAATAGAATAATAAATATGGAATTTCTTACAAGGTGACTATAAACATTCGTTAAATATTTTTTGTGAAAATATATTTCAATTATTATTTGATTTTCTCTTTATGAATTTATTTTTCATTAATATTTGGAATTTTCTTGATACATGAGTAGATAATCTAATTATATCCTCTTATTATTTGATAAAATGTCATAAAGAACCTTATTTCCATGAGATATTCATTTAAGAACCATAAAACATTTATACTCTCAATTTATTGACAAATAAAATTTTTAAACCAGTGAAATTAATATAATTTCACTTTATAACAAATATTTTGAGAAGATGGATGAAAACATTGAAAATATGTATCATACACTATGGGTTATAACAACACATTATTTAATTTTTACAATTAATCATGTTTTAAATATTGATTTTCAATCTACTTTTGAGATAAAACCTTGAAATATTCATGTATAAGATTTATGTAATTTTCTATAGTGATGTAAACTATTATTTAAAATAGATCCATATTTTTTATGTTTTAATGAATTCCATAATTTGTTGAGACTATGTTTTCAAACTGTTAGAGAAATAATATATATATATAAAGGAAAATATTCTATGAAAGTTTTACATGACTTTGGTCATTTTAGTATCTTGGAATCCATGAAATGTCTGGTTGAAGAAAAATATATTTTTACAAGTTCACAACTCAAAAATTATTTTTTTCACATAGGGATAATGAATTCGTAAAATAAATAATCAATATGAGAAATACTATAATTTAATGAATCATATTTAGGGATGAAATATGTATATTTTAATCTGAATTTGAATCTATTATATTTTTTTGAAAATAACTTATAGTTAGGTTTTGATATTATTAAAAAGAATTATAACGATATTAGTTGTTTTTTATTTATTAATCAAAAACTTTTTTCATTAATTTCAACATGAAATGATGGTTACCAAAATAAGTAAAATTAGTTGTTACTTTATTTAAAACACCCACTAATGTTTTATATACAACCCTTTGGTTCAAAAAAGAAGTATTCGTACTTATTGAGTGTTGTTAGGTTACTGGTAATCATCATAAATAATTAGCAACCAAATTAAATAGAATTGTTCTTACAATTTTTTGGGAAAACCCATTAAATTTGATATAAATGATGCTATATACTACGTCTAATTACCACCTTTTTTTGAAAATAATTTTACTTAAGGATATATTAAAACCTAAAAAATCATAGGTATTGTTTGTCCATATGATACATATTTAATTTTTGATTTTTTAGGATAGTACAATGAAAATTATAACAAAAAATGTTTAACTCTCTATTATATATGATTATACAAACGATTTTATGTTTATGAAAATAATAAATAGTTATAATATTATTTTATATATTATTGGACATTAGAAAATGTAACCATAAAAACAAATTTACAATCTCATTCAATGATTAGAATTTATAAATACTAATAGGAATAATAAAATATTATTTTGGATGATTTTTAAAGATATTTTTAGTGTTCCATTAAAATAAAAGATTATGTTAAAAGAAATTTTAGGTGAAAATTTGGTATGTATTATTATATAACATTTCCATTTATTTTATAAAATACCCAAAATATAGTTCAAATATATATTGTAAGTGTATTCTAAAACATGATTGAACATTGTATATATTTATTTTTGGATAAATTAACAGTATATAGATTATCTATTAACAAATTATTTACAAAAATAAACTAAATATATAAAAGTTTCACAGGAAATAATTATTTTTCAATATTAAAAAATGTCAACACATAGTATATAATGAAACAGTATTATTAAATGTAATTATAATACATGTCACTGAATCTAATAAATATAAAAATGAATTTTATTTTTATTTTCCATATCCCAATTTTGTGCGACTTGATATATAATTTGTAAGATATCAACGTTTCTAAAAAAATAAATTTTTTTTATAAAATTTATCTAAAATTTTATTAAATTTTCAAAATAATTTAATTATATATTATATGTTTCTTAAATTCAATTATTTGATAAGATGAAATGGAATCTCACATGCCAAGCTATAATGACGAAAAATTCTAGGATCTTTGATTTGAGTTTTTTTCAATGCTTTTAAAAATGATGTTAGAGTAGTTTTCTCTAAATGTTTTTAGGGAAAATAATATGGTGTTTTATAATATTTAACAATAATAAATGTAACCAAATAAAATAATAAAGCAAGGTAATAGTTTTTTTGATATATCCTACAAGGTTGGATCAATTTGTATCTCGGTAACAATATTGGTCTCCCCTATGTGATGGGACCGATTTCTCAAGGTTATAGTTTTTTTGATTTAGCTTCTGTATTTGGAGACTAGAGTAATTATAGAATTTTGTTTGGGATGACACTATAGGTTTTTGGATACATATGGATGAAATGTTCATATATTAAGAGTTTTAGGGACCCTTGATGATTCCATTTTATGATATTGGTTGATTAAGTGAAATAAATGTTTCATTGGCGGATGTTAGGAAATCATGAATGGAATGATTTTTTTAATGTGATGAGAAGCCCTTATGGAGGTTATTTATTTTATGATTTCATGTGGACCATTGTTAATACCCTTATAATGGGGGTTAACTTTTGGTTTTACATTTGATTCACTATTTATACTTTAATATTTGGTGGTTACAGTGGGCCATTATGTTTGTTTTGGTGCAAAGTGGGTCTCATTTTATAGATGATATTGATAATACCCTTATAGGGTGTCCTACTATATTTGGGTCTGTTGGGAATGTAGTGGTTGTTTGTTAGGTGATTATTGAGTTATTAGGTGATGTATTGGAGTTTCATGTTTTATGTTACATTATGTTATGGCCCTTTGGATTGTGAGAGCCCTGAGTTTGGTTAGATCCAAAGGCAAGTTGTGGAGAGTTTTTGGTGGATAAATTGTTGGATCATATATACATGGGACCATGAGAGACCATAAATTTTCATATTTATAGTGTATGGGCACTACTAGATTTTCTTCTTGGATGGTGTGTTTTAGGTTGGATCATCCCACGATTGATTGTCATATTTTCAGGATGTTTGAGAAGGTTTGTACGTAAGCTTCTGGTTGGGGGGGAGTCCCTTAGAATATATTGGATTATGAGTTAGCCTCGAGTATGATATATTTATATCCTCAATTTTATGGATTGTATTAGATGTATAGTAAGATATTTTGGAAGATATTGATGAGTGAAAGACAAATATCATTTATTGTAATCCCTGACTATTATGACATTAAGCTCATGAATTTTTCAGGCACTCATGGATTGGGTTTTTTTACTATGTCTGGTTTTCACTACTAGGGACATTATTACTTTGCACCCATGGTTTTTATGGCACGTTTGGTAAATTTTATTCCGATCCATAGCTTGTTCCAAATTTAATCTACATGACCTTAAGACAAAAATATTCCCTAGTGGTATGTTTAGATGTTCATGTCAGCAGTTCAAACCATACAATTATAGTCAGAGTGTCTGGTAGATATGTGTTTTTTACATGGACACCAATGGTTACATAATGGGTTTTATAATGTTTTCCTATTTCATTCATAAATCATGGAGATTTTTTGTAGATCGTGTGGACATGATAGTAATTTTGTGTCTAGGTGAACCGCATACTATAAATCCTCTAGCATGGGTTAGAGCGGGGGTAGATATACCATGGGTGTCAAAATGAAACCCACTAGTTGGCTAATTTATTGTATTCCACTTATTTTGTAGTTTTTTGTTTTATTCCATCTAATATTATTTTTTGGTTCGGATGGTAATATAATATATGGATGCACATGTTATGTTAAAATTTTATAGGTTCTTTTTTGGAGTGGCCTACTAAAATTTATTTCTCAACCACTATATGTACACTAGGGTGAGCATGAAAAACATATTTGTTTTCTTTAAGGTTGGTGCATAGGTTTTGTAGAGTTTTGGGTTGTGGCCTAGTGTTTTTTGATGAAGCGAAGCCAATAATGTGGAGCCTCAGAATTCGGTTGGTGCATGTAAAGTGGCATGAAGACCGAGTATGTAGGTTTCCTCAGTGTTTTATTTTGTGCATATTAATTTTTTATTTTTGTTTGTTAACTTTTTATATGTGGTTAACCCCATGGTAGATATACTATTTTATGTTTCTTACAAGCTTTATGAATCTATATAACTATTTTCTGCATTCAATTTATTATATCATTTTTCTTTTATTTATTTATTATAAACTATTTAAATTTGATCAATGTTTATGATTTTGGTTATTTTTTATATTTATCTCACTCTAACTAGAGGTTATAATCTCGCCACTATTCCATACAAAACCACGATGTAGGTTGGATAACTATAGAATTTGGGGAGGAATGCTAGTGGCCTTATGGCGGGTCAGATCAGGTGATGCATTAGGTTATCCCGGGATTGTTCGATATAATGTGATCACATGTATCTATATCTAGTGTTTTAATGTTACCAATGGATCTAGGATACTATGTTTTGGGTTTTTATATATATAATTTAGAATATTTCACTTGTAATTCCTTTTTAATAAATGAAAGACAACTAGTGAAGAATACATGAAGGTATTGTTAGAAGAAGATATGTAATTAGAAGGGGATGTAACTAATGATTCGATAATGTATCTAATATTTCTATATCAGGAATATATTTTTATCCCTACCATATGAATTATATAATACCCAAGAGAAATGTAATGATCTGTCACGTTAAAAATTGAAGTACTATGAAATATGTAAAATTATAGATGATACTTATGTTAATATTTTTTACATGATTTTAGGAGTTAATAGATTTAAAAGGTACACTACTCCATGATGTACTATATATATTGAATTTTGATGTAATTGGAAAATTATGTGTATGCTATTATACCAGAATATTATAGCTTCTCAAAACTAATAGAATAATGATCCCCCATTATTTAATGGTAAACAGCAGGGAACATGTTTTGATAATCATGTTATAATTTAACTTCCAAAAAATTATTTTCATGATATGAAGTGTATGAATATAATTAATATAATGAATTTATTAATTTTTTTCTAATATCATGAATTATTTTAAAAAGGTACATATAGAAATTTTCAAATATATATGTTAATTTATCAAAGGAATACAAGATCGAAATAAAAAATTAGAATAGAAATCCATTTGATATATTGGATTCATTATCCTAGAAGTTTTGAAAATGAATAAATACCATATAACTTATTCAGTGAAAATAGATATAGAAAATACATTAAAATGAAAATCATTCCTTAGTTAAAAAATATTGTAGAAATTTTTGTTTTATTCTATAAGTGTTTATGAAATTCAATAAAGAATAGTTTCATGAATTAGAAGTTATATTCAATGTCACAACATATCATTTAGATGTCAATTATATGAGAATAAAATGGATTAATAGTTTTATACTATAATAAAATAAGGTGATTGTAGAAAATGATATGAAGGTGAATCATGAATATGAAGATAAATTAAAATATCTTAAAGATATAAAAAAATAAATTTCAAGTTCATTTAGAGGAATTAAAATTGAGAAATATGGATGTTACTCATGTTTAATATTAAATAAAATCTGAGAAAACAGACAATGTAATATTTTCTAAGGAAATTATTACTTCATGAAATTATTATTCTATTAGTAGTATAAGTTTGAAAAAAATTATAAAATACGCATTCCATAGGAATAAAAACAAAGGTGTTATAATCATTTAAGAAATTTATTTTCTCTATTTCTTATTCTATGATTAATTTTTGATACGACATATGTTATAAAAAATATGGTTTAATTAATATAAAAATAAATCCACTATGTTTTAAAATGTCAATGATGTAATGATCTAAATATAATGTTATCTAAAAGGCTTTTTAAAAGAAATAAATTCATATTTTAGAACTAGAAGATACGTCCACAAGTGTAACCGAAATAAAAAAGATGAAAAGTTTATTTTTTAATAATGTTTTTAATATTGAAAGATCAAATTTAGCTCCATTATATGTTGAAATAAAATTTGAAATACCAAAAAATAGAGGCATATGTTAAGGGAGAGTAAAATGGAATTTTAGATGAGTTTCGATAAGTACAACCAATTAAAATTGAATATGGTAAACATGTTTAGTTGAAATAAATTTGAATATCATGGACACTTCTATGAAAGGTGTAAGGAATGATTTCATGGTGATAAAGCATTATAGTTTACATCGAGAAAGCACAAATCAGTTTCATATAATGTATGGTGGTCATAAAATATAGTGATAAATCACAAGTATATATACTATAGCTCAACCATGGAGTGAGAAGAAATAGAAGTAAATAATCATAACACGGCCAAGAAAAAAATAACAATGAATTTCACACAGATGAAAAGAAACAATATTTATAAATTAATGGGAAGTATATTTTACAGGTGAAATAAATTTATGAATGTTAAAATTTATTCATGTAATGCTGAATTACGTGAGAAGATAATCCCTGATATAATTAAATGGATTTATTTTTTTGTAATACATATTTGATGAAGAAGTTGAATCTCATGAAAAATTACCATATATGGAATTCTAAATAAAAATAAATAATATTTTTCGTTGATGTAATAATACTAGAAAATCACAAGAAAATGATTGAAAATTATACCATTTTAGGAGTAGTTTGTGAAAAAATGCTAATAATATTTCAATGATATGTTGGTTTCTCAATATAAAATAAATATGGAACATGATCCATAGTTTTAAATGACTATTGTTCAAAAAAATATAATATGAAAGGATGTTTGTCATAAAACAAAATAGTATTTCCTGTTTCAAGATTGTGGAAATAAAAAAATAATCAAAAATTTAAATTTAAATTGTATAACTCAATGTTTATCAAGATGTTTATTTTTGGAATAATCATGTTTGAATACATGAAAATAGTGAAGCAAAATATCATGTATTTTTCAGACTATGAAACACATTTCAATCAAATGTATCTAAATATTGGGTAAAGAAAATCCACCATATTTTCCCTGAATTATTATTATCTTATATTGAAAAGGAAATAATATTTTATGTAATTTTTTGACGGACCTCATGTAGTGAATTTCCTAAAATTAAAACAACACTCTACATGGAATCTAATATTGTATGATATATTTGATCAAAATCAGGGTTACCACACAACACAAATAAATTAGTATCATTCATGATAAAGAATAAAGATATAGTTCATATCATTAGGGTGGGAGAAAATCAATATGGATTTTTCATAAATTGTTTATATTGTTGTGAAATATTAAAAATTATAGAAAATGAAATGGTTGACGGTTTAGATATGGTAGTTAAAAATAATGGAGTTCTAGATTATAAATCATTGAATAATGTTGATAACTAGTTTAAAATTACTAAATTTATATTTTTTAATGATCATATGATTCTTAATGTACATTGATATTTTATCCTTTACATGTATGATGATATTATATGATTTAAGAGTAAAGTTATAACACTTAATGATATTGGAATAATTCCATAAAAAAGGAGCAGAATTATTTGGGTTGAATGTTGTCATCTATTTTTTAGATAGTTATATGAAATAAGTTGAATGAAATCTTATATACAATCCATGGAAGAATAATTTGTGAATGGGTATCACATAGTGAAACTTTTATAGATACCTTTTCATTCCTTTTTTTCAGAATTGGTTTTTGCAATGAGCATTGATATAAAAGTCTTAGTGTTAATTAATGTTTTTATCATTAATTATGAAGAGCAGTTCAATAATTATATTACGTAAATAATGTTTTAATTTAAGTACAATATAAGATAAGAGGAGAAGAAGGAATGTAAATAAATTTCAAATGAGAGTTCCCTCACTATGTAATGCTTTGTATTTATTTTCAATAAGAGGAAGATGTGCTAAATAAAATTATTATCCATTTATTATTGTCACTAAATACAAATGGGTGACTGATGAAATCAGTAGAACGGTTGTGGTGAAGAATATTATATTTATTTTAAATAGTATTTGTTGAAAATATCCATTATAAAATTAGAAAATCATTGTGTATGTAATGATAGAGAATGAAGAACGATGTGATAGGTTCTTATTGGTGTTTTAGAGGTTATCAAACCTGAAGATGAAGCCATGAGACAATGTTACCCTGATATATTCATGTTATACTTCTAGAGGATTTCCAATTAAGATGGTTAGATTAACAATATGGATGATAAGAGTAGAAGATTCAAAAGATGTCATGATAAAGAGAGGAGTTAACGCTTCTTATAGATGATGATGGATGGGACATGTTAATTATATTGAAATCAATCCTTGATATTTGATTATTTTGTAAAAGGTATTTATTGAAATTCATGACAAGTGATAATTGTTATAGAAGAACTATAGATTATATTAGTTGACTAATTTAAACTAGCAGTTGAAAACATTGACCAAAAGATACAATTTTTTAGTGGATACAACAACGAAGGGTTTGTTACTCAATTTCTAGATAATATTTTTAATAATATAGAATTTATTGATAAAATGGATCCAAATATTTTTTAGTCACATTACCTCAATCATGCATGTCCACATGCTAGAGTCGTCGTATCAGTAGAAAGGAACAAAAATAGATTATGTACTCTAAATTAAAGACCTTTTTTATGCCTGAATCAAGTAAAAAAATCATTAATCATCCATATAATATACATCCAAATAACCTATATAAATATATAAACGGAGTAAAGAGGTCCGATGAGACTCAAAATAAAATTTACTAATCTATTTAAATGATGTAACAATTATAAAAAGGTTAAAACTGATATCATGACAATATATTTATATATATAATATATTTTCTAGTAAAAAACCATAAATTAATATGATAAGTAACTACAATGTAATATGGATGAACTTACATAACTATTACTCCAAATCCATTTCCTGCCTATATGGTTTACACCATGTGTCCAACATAAAGGATTATATTTTTATAGGGAAAAATAGGAATAATATACCATATCCATTCATATAAATGTTGTATAAATGTGTATGCTGGGAGTATAACATACTAGTAGGAACCCCGAATGCCTCAATAATATAAAGTGCTACTATGATCAAGTATAATTTCATGATATATATATATATATATTAAGAGTTCATAAATGAATCTAAAAATATCCACACAAATACATAATACACAATGCACATATATAGGTATACACACACGGTTACTAGGTCTAAATATCCCACCAATACCCCCAAACAATACCTAATTATACTCTATGTTGGTAGAAATAAAAAACTATATCATTCCACATGTATAAACCTATACCAAAAAAAATAGAGTAGGGCTTCTTAACAGAACTCAACCACTACTCGAAGGTATTTCTTGGATGTTACAAAGTCAAAAACCATCCATTTCAACTAAGGGAGGTCAGTGGACAATAATTCATGTCATAAATTCTCATCCTAAGGATAGAACACATGAATTAACCTAGAATGTCCATCTCACTCAAGGGTGGTTAATAACCCATATTGGGCCACACCATATCAGTCATGGTTATATGATGCATTACACACAACTTGGCCCCAATATCTTCCATAGTAGTCATGATGGTTCCATGTTACTCATTGAGGGTCCAGGGCTTCAGAATCAAAATACCAATGTTTTTCACTTATTATAATCACATCATTAGGCAAAGATACCCATAATAAAATATGGAAATCTAATTTTTGAACTACTTAGCAACTCACAAAGAGAGAACTTGTACATTGATTCCCATTCAGGAATATCTCATCATCCATATTTCCCTATATATTGACCAATAATAATTCTTTCTTCGCACATATATCTTACCAAACCACTTTTAATTCTTACCCTACATCTAAGAGAATCCAATAAGGTCCTCCCATCCTATATCCACCCAACTTTCATGTTATTCCCCAATATAGAATTTTATACCATAATAAATATACAACACCCAACATACATAATAATGCATCATCATGAAACAAAATACATACAAGGAAATCATAAATAAGGGGCACAATAAGTATGGATTATTTGGAAAATATGGCATCATCAACCAAAGGTAAAGCCAACCAATAACAATTTCGACTCATGCCATTACATATTTTCATTGAAAACCAGTAAAAATTCACTTTTTATACCATTTAAGAAAGGTAATACTTTCCTTCTTAAACACTCTTGGACCTTCGAGAAAATGAAAAAAATTACTTATAAAATCCTACTTCTCTTTGAAGTATCAATTCAAAAAACATTTCTAAAATCATCATTTTTTCTTTTAAATTCTAAATAAGACACCCCTTTTAAAAACAACTAATTGTAAATATATTTGTAATTGAAAACCAAATCAATTTGATATGAAAACCATAAAAAGGTCCATAATAACTTTTTTGACCAAGGTGTCACCATCAAACCATTTAAATAGCTAAGATGTCCTTGTTGACTATTAGTGTGACATGAAAATCCAAATCTATGAGAAAGATAATTAAATTCATGAAACATATTTTCCATAATAAAAATGATGGAACTCAAACATAAACCACCAATTGAGAAATGTAGTCAACTAAATTCAAGAATACTTACCTAAAACGATGATCCACATATCCATATCTTCCTTGTACCAACAACATTTGAATTTTTGATAAATTAACTCATTAATATATATCATAAAATAAATATATTACATAATTAAATGAAAAATATCATGTTGTTATAATTAATTAAAAACTAATTAGGTGAACTCATCATGTATAATCCATGACAATTGTGCAATGACAAACTCACCACACACACACGAACCTAGTCCCCAAAACTCCACAAATTAGGCACCTAAATCAATAGAAAATTTATCAAAAAAAGTTACCAAATAACATAAATAAATTTTTGGGGAAAATAAATTAAGTCTAATATATAATGAATATGAAATAAAATTTTTTGAAACATACTCTCCAAGTCTCACATGAAATCTTAGTCATGAAAGATTTTTTCACCATGATCCATTGAATTTTTTTCCCAAATAATCTAAGCAGTTTATCCAAAATTATTGAAGTATAATGTATTTTGAATAAGAGATAATGGAGAAATCGGCATAATGAAACCATATAAACTCCCATATATTGAAGGGGAACCAAGTTGAATAAATGGAGGATGTTTTTATGACATTCCCCTCTACTCAAGCATCAGTGAATAAGGAAAAATGAGGTGGATTGTCATTTAGAAATCACTAAAAAGATAAACCACCGCATTTATTAATAAAATATTCAATATATTGGTTTTTATTTTACCATAGGGTTCATGATGTTACCACCCATATGTAGTGGAACTATGTATCTACCTCAAAAATTTCATTGTGTTACCCACATAACTACATTATGATAGCTTGATGTTGTAGGTTTTTAGCACCCAAGTCCCACCAATTTGTCCTCTTCATCCCCCTATGAACTCAACATGCTCACTAAACCCCGAACATCATTGAAAACATTATTTAGAGATGTTCTAACGCTAATAATATAGTTATGGGCCCCAATTCAAGAAACATAGACCACATTATGGAAAAAATACTACCTTCCTATGAATTGACATCCCATAAGGATATTGGCCTTTACAAACTCCCTAACATAGGATTTCTCATCAAAACAAATCTATTATAGTCCTCTAACATCATAAGTAAACCAAACATGGTCACCGATTCACTACAAACATATCGTGATCCGTTATATAATTCTTAATTTTCTTCTACTACGAGTTTCCAATTACCACGAATGAATACCCCAAATTACCATATAAAGCTCAATATATCCCCTAAACCACCTCGAATATGTCCCAAAATATTAGGTAGATGTAATTACCACTAAACTACATTCAACTAAAAGTAGAAACACCCATTAAAACTTGTCTAACCACCATATTTTTAAATCATTAAACCACATCCCTTAAGACACATTCATATTTCTCAAGCACAATGCCATGGCTTACAGAGGAATTATAGAACCATTCGACTCTCAACCCAATGAATAAACCAAGATATAATTTTAAATCCATGGTTTTATTTTCATCAAAACTATTCTATAGTCATACTTAACACATGATATCAACATATCACAATTTCAATTCACTCTTAGACCACAAAACCACCATCCTGAGACCATTGCCAAAAAATAGAATCTTTAAAACACTACATCTGAACACTCAGCTGTGATTATCATCCCATAAGAACCTTTTATCGTATTATCCATCAAAAAATTAGTTTTACTACAGTCATTAACCTTCTAATGTAAGGTTCATACATCCACGACATATAATATTACCCCCACAATATAAGTATACTTTTGTTTTCCCCTCTGAATCAATCACTTATATTTAAAACCCATTCCATGTAAATTACATGGCATAATGACTGGATGTGGCATCCCCTCTGATAACTGATCATGTATATAATATAAATCCCTAGCACTATTTAAATTAAAAACATCTCCTATAGATCACAAACAACAATAATTTGAAATTTTATTTATCCCCAATATTATAGTGATACCGAACATAATAATCCACATCCAAAAAATATTCAACCTAATGGTTCTATACACCATTCAAAATGCATAATCGAAAACAAATTCCACTATCCTCATACAAATAATGAATTTAAACACATTAACTGCTACCTGAGCCAAATACCAAATATCCATATTACAATCCCACCACTAGTGGATCTTTTGAAAATGCCTCATAATAATAAATGAAAATATAATCAAACACTCAGTTCACTCTCAATAAACTACTAGAAAATTGAAAACACATTCTATATAGGCATTATTTTCTCTTTAACACACCCTAACCAAACTAGGTTCACACTTGCCAATATCATTAGAGAGTTCTATGAAACATGTCATACAACCAAGAATTTAATTCAATCATATGGGTCACACTCATTGATAACTCTAAATGTAATGAAATATAATTTCTATAGATACAATTTTTTATTTCAAAAACCTACTAAAATTTAATAAACACTCTAATACTCACCTGAGTTTTTAAAACACCCCTCGACATACAAGGGTTTTCTACAAAATTTAAAATCACCCAAATTCCATGATCTACCCACACAATTTTTCAAAAAATATAATTTTCATCAAAATTTCATTTGAAATTAAATTTTTTAAAAACAGTTTATAATGCAATTCAAAAAAACATTTTCCTAATTTTTCAAAAAACCCTAAAATTGAAATCCATTTGAAAATCAATGGCTCTGTAAAATATATAATGTAAAATAAACTTATAAAATCACCTTGGGATTGCCTCAATCCTCTATATGATTTTTCTTTTAAAATTTATATTTATATCAAAAATAATATCCAAAAAATAAATATACTATGAATGTTAAAAATAAAAAAAATCAAAATAATTATTAAAATACCATTGAACTAATAATAATCTAATTACTGAATATAATGTAATAGACAACATATCAATTATATTATGTGATTCAATATAAAATAATGAATACTGATGAGGTAACACGTCAAACACCATCACCCCTAGGCATATGTATTGATCCATAAGTATGTCACTGTCATGATCCAAGGGAAATTATCTAGCTCTTGGTTGATTGCTGTAACTCATTCCCAAGTGGCATTCATCCGACATGGTGATTATCGATCTAAACCAACACCTCACTCATAAATGATTTTCTTATATCAACACTATATATAACATAGAATCATAGGAATCAATCTATTTCATGTATTCTTTGAATGTATTTAGTATACTTATGAAGTCTTAGCAACACAAAAACACCTCTATCCTTGCTAACCCATCCCAAAATAGTCTAAAATACCATTTTTAATTCCTTGCCAAGATAACCAAAATGACACTAGCGAAGGGGTTTTAAGAAAAATCATGTATTCCCCCAAATACCTTATAGGTTTCTCACTATAACATGGGGATATAATAATCATGGGGAGAATATTATCACAAAAATAATGATTGGGGGTTTTGGGTGGATCTTCATGAAATTTGGGAGACCCATCCACATAATAGATATCCCATAAACCCGTAGAAAATAAAACATGAATCCATGAGGGATTCCATAGTCTAGAATATAATAAAACTAATTACCCCTATAATACATAATAATGTTGTTTTAAATTACATTTAATCTTATATGTAGTAAATGGTTTGATGTCTAGTACATATTCTAAGAGAATAATAAAAATTAACTACAATGGATTCTAACCTAGTTTACATAATCTTCCTAAATTTAATCGACCTCCAAAACCTACTACACCTATAATATATGTCTATATCCAAGAAATACTTGTGTAGATAGAGAAAACACAAATATTTACCCACATAAAAGGAAATCCTTTTCATGTATGTTGGTAGGGATGAGTGAAATGACCTATTTGAATCCCTAATGACTGAACAATACTGAGTGCTATTGTGATCATGATTGTGAGAATGAAATAAATATATAATTAATTTAATAATTCAAATTACCCAAACCCACTTGGTAATATATAACATAATGTACACAAATTAATACCCAGTAGGTTATCATGTTTTAACAAGGCCACCATGTCCCCAAATTATACCATAATTATCTCAATTCATAAAGAAAGGAAAAAATTTATCATGTGACTTGTATTGACCCATATTCATTTAATATGGGATGTGTGTCATATGAATCATCAAAAAATAATGAAAGGTGAATGATATGGTGTCGTTTTGTCTAGGACCATCCATTTTAATTAAATGGAGCACACAAAAGAATCTTCCAAGTTATCCCTTCTCACTTAAGGGCTATTTCACTTGATGTACTCAAGATAAGCATTATAACACAAATATATTCAACACATCCGATAATAAAATATTCATCATCATAGAAGGTTTACCTAGATTTAAAAACCTCATTGGACCACATATCTTCAATGTAAATATTACTAGCACAATCTCACTCATTGCGGGGACAAAAGTTATGATATTATCCTCTAGTATTATCTCTTTCCTATCATAAGAATATAATCATAAACATGCATGTATAAAAAAAGAACACAACCTATCATAGAACTCACAAACTCAATTATAGGCCACAAACACTTTGATAGAAAGTTACATACATCTCATCATATATCTATAACTATAGGCTAACTACATACAATATTTTTCACACACTTATATAATTCTAAACCTCTCACTATTATAATATCATCCCTAAGAGAATATACTAGGGTCCTCCAAACTCATATATAACCAACTACCACATTAAATAATAACCATGGATCTGAAAAAAATAGAAAACCATCATCCAACACAATCAATCACAGAAAATTATGAAATAATACACATAAGGAAACAAGAAAAAGGTGAGAACAACAACCACATAAGCATTGAAAAAAATTGAGTAACCCAAATGATTTCAAAATACCCAAACAACTTTTAACCCAATCCCATCATTATTTTCTTCACCAAACAGGCCAAAATTTTCATTTTAAACTTTTTAGAAAAGATACTTCATATTTTCGTATAAACACTTTGATCATTGTCAGTATCTTTTCATAACATACCTTAGAAAACCCATCTTTCTTTGAAATACCAATTGAAAACCAGTTTCTCGAATCATATCTTTTCATTTGATATAATAATTATATTAAATCATAATTAAAAAAAATTTAAAATCTAGTCTTCTTCCTTTTTGAAAAACAACCCATGCCACCCAGAAACCCATAAATAAGTTCACAGAAATCCATTCAATCTAGGTACCCACATTTAATCATTTGAAAATCTATATAGTTTATATTAACACTTATATTTAAATGATCCAACCCTAATATTTGGGAGGGAACAAAAAATCCTTGTAATATATAGATAATAATAATAATAATAATAATGGATCATGAATATAAACACACCAATTGAGTGAGGGAATAAAACAAATTTTTGGACACTGTCTCAAATGATAATTCTTAAATCCATCTCAAGAATGTACCAACATTCTTCTTATCCACAAGAACATTTATATCATTAAACCTCATTAAAATAATAAATAATGAAATTTTAAAAAAATACCATGTTTTCCAATTAAATTTGAAACTCATTGGGCGATTTCATAGGGATGAATCCCTAAAAATAGGTTATGGGTCTCTATAGACACACACACTAAGAAAAAATCAAAAAAATGTTCCAAATTAAAAGACCAATGAAATGAACACTTTAACTCACAATATCCCAAAATCACTAAATAAATCCATTAGAATAAATGCCTTGAGGTGTATAATGAATTAAAACTCAAATATGTCCTTTTGGATGGTCATATACCGTCTATACAAGGAAGAATCATAATGTGAAATAGTTATATCATTGTCTAGGGAATTCGACTCCCAAAATACTATATGGGGGACCAAAATTAGGGAATAACAAGAGAATGTGAATAAGACAGATGTGAGAAAACAACTAACATGAATATTAATGATGAAACCTACATGAACCAATCAACATAAGTAGAACAAGGGAAATAAAGAGATGTTGAGTGTTTAACATTCTCCTCTAATCATGTGTGTGGGGGAAAATCCCATAGAATTTTCTAATATTGAACCTCATAATGAAAACTAACCTATGAAGAAAATACTATAACTAGGTCACGATTTGACCATAAGGGTCATGTTTTTACAAATAACATTTAAATGAATAAGTAATCAACCTTTATAATATATTAGAATGAACAAACTAGTCACAAATTGTATTTATGATTCAATTGGTTTTATACAGCTGAGTCTCCATAAACCTACCACAACATCCACTCAATCATCAAAGACACTCCCTATGTCTCAGTTTTTTTTTCAAAAACATATTATAGATATATTAAAATGATTAGAATCCTAGGATGATCTAATATTAATGAATTAATCCCTATTTATTACTAGAAACACATTATCCCTCAAAACGCATAACCCCTAATGATTTGGGTCATTATAATAGTCACTACATATTTAAATTTCTAGTGGATGAAGGTGTAATAAGATGACATGTACATTTTAATAGAGAATTTTAATGTTCTAATGGGAATTTGATAATCATTAGAAGAACTAACCTATTAAAATTTAAAGAAAATGAATCCAAAGAAGATTCATATAGGGATATTTATATGTTTTATCAGTAAAAGATATCATTTGGAAAAATATCCTTATTGTTAATTTGAGATAACCTAAAGACACAATGTGAGCAACAAAATAATCTATGGTGAGTGTAAAATAATTATAGTAAAGTCAGGAAAATGAATATTATAGAGTCATTGAGGGTTTTTTATGCAATATAAGGTGATATACACCTTAACTAGAGAATACTTCCCAAGAGGAATATATAGAGAGTATATATTTTTGATGTAATGTACTATGAAATATTTAATAGAGTCAATGATCCTTGAGTTCATTAGTTTCCCATGATTTTGGGAATCAACTTATCATCACGTTATGACATCTTATGATGCACTACAATCACATTATTATATTTTTATTAGATTCTAAGGTAGCTATTAGGATCATGAAGACCATAAATCTACATGGTTCAGAGATTAAGTTAGATGATGCATTTTAAATTTTTAAAATTAAAGATTTAATCACATATATTTAAATAATAATTGATAATCAAAGTTATCCTAATGTAAAAATAAATTAATTATAAACTAAGGAAGGATTACAATGAATATTTGGAAGAAGGTGAATAGAAAACGAAGTGAAATGTTATATAATAATATTTCATAAGAATGGTTGATTAATTATAAGTTAAATCCCTATATTATGAGGTGTTTTCCCATGTTTTTTAAATATATAATGATCAATAGATACTAAAATTACATTGATTGATGTTATAAGGAAAAGAATCAAAATATTTTGAAGTTAGTTTTTCTGATTACATTAGTTGATGAGATCATAAAAATTACCTAATATTGAATGACTAATCATGGAACTAGGAAGTTGAGTATTGAGTTGACTTGAGTGTAGTTGCAACATAAGATATGAAACATTATAAAATTTTGTTGTCTATCAATTTAAATGATGAATATGACCAGAAGATGAATTTATTATTTTATAAATTCATCACACATTAGGTGAAATCATAAATGATCAATGATTTGATTATTAAAATATAATTTGATAATAAATATTACTAAATTTTTTAGATACTTGAATATTGAAGTTCCATGGACTGGGTTTCTCAACAGATAAGACATAATTGAATCTATAGAGGATTAATTTTTAAATTTATTTTCAAATAAAATTAATCATTTTTACATTGTTAATTTTCAATCAACTCCAAAAATAAAATATCAACCTCACCGCTCATATGTGATAATTGTAAATGAAAATAATATGAAATTTTGATAAATCCATCTCCTTATTGAAATAGATAACTCATTCTATAGTCAGTTATTCAGCCCTACAATATATTATTTACTATATGAAAAAATTAATTTAGTGTACACGTATGATTATATCAACATACAATTCCTTTCATGAATCACACTAGACTATAAAATTTCATACCATGGATAAAATTTTATAGAACTAGAGTGAAAAAACATCTCTTTAATGACTAAATTAATTAAAAAATAATATATTCCACCTTCATCTATTATGCTATAAAAAATTCTAATGATGCCTTATAAATGTTTGAAACATTTGATGTATATTTTTTTGTTGATTATAAGACAAAATTCAACTCACTTAATGATCAAGGTGAAATAAATATATATGATCACTTTAAAACTTTTGGATTCATACTCTCTTCTTATCTCTAATTTTTCATACTCAACTAAATTCATGTAACATGGTATCTCACTTAGAATAAGTCATGGAAATAATAATTCTTGAATTAATTTTATTCATAAAATAATTTAGAGATTAGTATTTTTGAAAATTATATCTAGAAAATATTACAATATGATTCAATCTTTTCCTCATTTGGTTGAACTTAAAATCAATCACCAAGATCTTAAGAACATTGTTTATTTTTTATTAAAAATATTTCTTCAGCACAATTCCAATTCAATCTATATACTCATTAGAATTCCCCATAAATATTATTCATGAATATTTCTCATATTTGATTATTGTAAATGAAAAATTCAAAAAAAAAAAAAAATTAATTTATTGAAAGAAAAATATTTTAATTTTCACTAAAATATCTCAAACTAATATTTTAATCTATTACAATCACATAATATCTATTCACATTTGAAAAATGATTCATTGTTATGAATACTAAAAAATAATAATTTTATTAACTAATTAAAGGGTAAATTTTCCCTTCAAACCAGTAAAACATTGCCACAATAAAATAACAAAATGATTTTTTTATGATCATTCTCCAAAAAACTCAAATAAAAAATCATGAATGAAAAATTAGACTATTTAAATCAGACCATCCAACATATGTAATAAATTAATATATATTTCAAAATATGACATGAAATATTTTAAATAACATTTTAAATATAATATTTTAACCTTTAAGGATCAGATTTTTAATTTTTGATTTCTGATTATTTAAGAAACATGAATTCTTGACGGTTTAATACATTATAGTTCTTTACATGACCTTGAATTTCATATGAATTTTGTTTTCATATTTTTTTTCTTAATGAATAATGACCTAATGGATTATCCATTATGTGTGGAATTTAATTTCATATGATGTCTATATATTCATTCAAAATTACTTGTAAAGTCATGCTGTAGTGAAAATAAAAGTCTTACACCAGCTAGAATGTAATAAAAGATCCTAGAAACTCATACGATGCTTTCAAAATTCATACATATGATATATAAGATTCATAAAAACCCATCCACACATGTATTATGTGTAATAATTAACTCTACATTATCTTTCATGATTTTGTATAATCTACTAATAAAAACTTAATTAATAATTCAATACATCTAATCCATCTTTAATATTTTCTTACAAGCTCAAAAAATCTCAAAAAACTCTTTCATTCTTAAATATTCTTGGCATAAAAAAATTCAATAACTCCAAGTAAAAATTCATATCCCAGTTTTGTATTTTTTTTAAATATTATTCAACTCTTATAAATGAGATCCAATTAGAATTTATTAACTCTTGTATGAATCATCTAGTAATTTATTTTCTAATGAAAAGTGAATTTTTCCCTACATCTAGATAAAGTGATGTTTTTGAGAAAATTGAACCCTTTGGTTATAAAAAATTGAGAGCAATTGAATTAGTGGAACTTCCCCTATATTTTCACTTCCCCAGCTAACATCTATCACTTCTATATACCTCTTATATCTAGTAATTTCTACAATATCAGGGAAAATTTTTTTTAATGTCAAATTTTATCGTGGATTCTCTTCTCACATTGGAATGTAGATGTTTCCCTATTTCACCATCTTCATTACCATAATCCAAATACATGGGAGTAAAAATCCACTCATGATATGTCACGACCCATCCTTAGGGCCCATGCCATGACTACCCCAAGCCCTCCTTCAATAGGCCAGGGGCTGGCGACTAGCACCCAAGGTGTAAATCCCGATAAAAAGGGAAGGCATTGCATTTATAAAATTAAAAAACACAACAGAGTACACAACTGAAGTAAGCACTATGTAAATTGAGTTAAAAAAGTAAGTGCTGAAAGATAAATGGGACATTATACAAACTCAACTGAAATTACAGTAAAAATGAAATCTAGCACAACTGCAGTATAGTAAAACAACAACCACTGAGTCGTCCTCTTGAAATCCCACCTAAAGGGTGGGTATAGATGGCCTCCTCAGTACCTCATGTCCATCCGTCCGCTCTATGTACGTCAAGACAAGTGGTCCACCTTCAGGTACCATCCATCTAAACAAGTCTCCAACTAGATCAGTGTTGTCCATCATCTACAACCAACACAACGTAGTGTGGGAAAAGCCCGTGCAGGGGTGAGTATATGATACTCAGTAGGGACCCCGAGACCCCCAAAGGTCACCCAGAATCCATAAAGGATAACCATAGAATAGAGATAAAAACACGAAGTATCAACCAAACCTACTTAGGTATATGCCCATACATATACCTATGTTATCCGCCACAGTACAGATCCAACTCTCGAGCCCAAATAAGACCCAGTCCACACAGGAAAGAAGTCAATCAAATCAATGATAATGATTGAAAATCAAGACTCATCTCACATAGGTATACATATTTTGTATAGAGATAGAGATGATCAGATGTAGTCACTGATTCATCTAAGTTGTCTGACCCACAAAGGATATATGACCAGCTAAGCTATCAGACCCACACAGGATACATGACCAGCTACTCTGTCGGACCCACATAGGATATAAGTACATAGGTCAAAATTTCAGACCCACACAGGATACAAGAATATTAGTCATCACTGTTGAACCCACGGAGGATTCCAGTATGGTAGTCGACGCGGTCAAACCCACAGAGGATTCCAGTACAATAGTCGATGTAGTCGCAACCAGCTCTAGGGTTCCCACACACAACACGCTCAATTCCGGGAGGGTCCGCTCAATGAGCAAAGGTTTTATCACATAAACTATCACTAATTATAGAAGTGATTTACCCCAAATATCCGTCTCGTCAAAAGTAACCCAACGCAACAGATGGTGCGTCAATCGGACTTCCGGTCTGAGAGATATTGAATTTTCTGTTCCAAGGGCCCGGTTGGAAATACGCTCGTTCCAAACTCGGCTATTTTCCAATTTGTCCAAAACTCACTTAGAGTATCACAAAAGTACTACTTCATCGCGAGGGTCCCAAAGCCTTAGACAGATCATCGATTGGACGTGTAGTCTTATACTTATTTACGTTTACGTGAAAAGGGGCCCGACACGTTATGACCAGTGGGTTGGCGGGTCGGTTCATTCCATTTTGGTGTGTCCGACCTAACAGAGGGTCAGACCAGCACAATGAGTTACGCAGCCCGGCCTGGGGGTCATGGCCCAGCCCATCGTGGCGTGGCCCGACCCGGCATGGCGTGGCCCGACCCGACAGGGCGCGGCCCGGCTGGCCATGCGGCTCGGCTCGAGTGGCCGAGCGGTCCGAGGGAGGGGGAATCCCTTCACTTTTCCAAACCGGAAGTGCCGAGTGGAGCTGCCCTCCCAACTGGCTGGCTGAAGTTGTCCGTCCTTCCTGGTGATAGTAGCACGCATGGGCGGGCCACCGTCCCTTCAGTGCGGCGCCCTCCTAGCGCTGCGGCTCCTTCATCCCTGCCGTCTGACAAGCCAACCGGTTCACGGCCAAACGACCCGCGAAGTGAGGACCGCAGTTCACCACAGCGCGAAATCCCTTGTGGCGATGTGGTCTCTTCGGTCTGGCCATCTTTAGCAGATCGGTTCTTCATCATCCGAGTGGCTCGCGGTTGCGGTCCACGGTTCTTCTGCGCGCCACCAGCGCGCGGCCGTCGCCTCCGCTCGCCACCGTCTCCATTCGCCACCACCTCACTTTGCGAATTAAATAAATAAGAAACGATGGAGGGTTTTCGGGCCATTTTTGTTCAGCCCGCTCCCTCCGTGTTAGGTGGTAACAATCTTCCATGATCAATTCCGAAAAAACCTGATAATGTAATGGGTATGAATTATTCATTTAATATTGTAAAAACCCCTACTTTGTAATTGACGTCGAACATCATCGAGCCGCAGAAGATGAGCGTCGTAGTAGTCCGGCATCGTGGAAAAATGGTGTTGTCCCGTCAACGATGGAGGAAGAGTCGATGTCATAGGAGACGTAGACACCTTGACGACGAGGTGTGTCCAAGGTAGATGCGTCGTTGGAAGAAGTCATTCGCGTTCTTCATTGTGGATGTTCTTCATTGATGAACAATGTTAATCATCGAACAAGGATCACCTCTCTTCTAAATCTCAAGATCCTTCCCCCAGAAGTGATTTTCCATCCCAAAATGAAAAAAAATTATCTCCAATTAATAGAATTTCCATGAAATTCAATTTGATTCAAAAGTGGTGCCGAAAAATTAATGTAGACATTAATTATATGAGTTGGCACAACTTATGGGAAGAGTGATGTGTACAGGTTCCACCATTAATTAGGAGTTGTCAAAATAAACAGTAGGGAATTAATTGGGAGTTTAGGGGAGGTGGAAGGGTTCAGTTTCGTGTGGGACCCACCAATGTAATATCATCTCATGAGAGGTTATGTGGGTGTGGGACCCACCCAAAACTTCCCCATGAATGATTTAACTACCGAAGATAAAATAAAATTGTTCACAACAATTTTATTTATCTTGTTTTTATTAAACCCCAAAAATTAACTTTCAAACCTCATAAAACGCAACTGCGGTAAAAGTCCCCTTAAGCGATTACCAGCGTTGTGAGTTCAACGGTGCCCCATATTTCAATTCTGAGCCTTGTTTCATAAGATAGAAAAACCCACACGTAGGTTTACTAAACGTACCCAAAAAACATCAGAAATTGATTTCGGGCACACCGGGCCTCAGAATCAAGTGCCGTTAGGAACCGCAGACTCGTAAAATTCCAAAGTATTTAAAAAAATTCCTTGAAATTTCCAGGTCTTTGCATAATTCCCACCTCAAGTATTTACATCCCCTTAAAGCTACAACAAACACTATAGAATCAAATGGGGGTACTGGGCACACATCTGAACCTCCCGCTCCCAAGTGCTCTCTTGAAGGTTCCTGTGTGGCCATTGAACACACACCAGAGGAATCCATCATCAACTTGGGACCCACTCCTGTCGATCCTCGATCTCCACCGGGACCTCTGTGAATTTCTCCCCATCATCTATGTCTAAATCCCCATGATCGATGATTTAGGTTGGGTCATGCACGTATCTCCTCAGCTGAGATATGTGGAAGACGTCGTGCACCCGATGAAACTGAGGTGGAAGGGCCAGGTCGTATGCAACCTCGCCTACTATGATGAGGACCATGAAAGGTCCGATTAATAATCAAGATAACATTCCAACCCAATCAAATCTCTGTATACCTAATTTAGGTGAGACCCGTAGGAAAACATGTTCTCCATCCTCGAACTCCAGTGTTCTCCTTCTCCTATCACCATAGGACTTCTGTCTGCTCTGTGTAGTCTTTATCTGCTTTTGGATGTTCTGCACCTTCTCCATCACAGCCTCCACCATATTTGGCCCTACAAGTGATGAATCCCTTGGGTCTGTTCAGCACAGATGTGATCTAAAAGGTCAGTCATACCGTGCCTCGTAAGGTTCCATCCCGATGGTGGAATGATAGCTGTTGTTGTACGCAAACTCCACCAAGGGTAAGTGATCCTCCCAGATCTGACCAAAGTCGAGGACACATGCATGAAAAATTTCCCCAAGAGTCTGAATGGTCCTCTCAGTCTGGCCATCCATATGAGGATGGAAGGCGGTGTTCGGAAGAAGCTGCATGCCAAAATCCTCCTACAACCCCTTCTATAACCAGGAAGTGAAACGAGCGTCTCGATTTGAGATGATAGTCGATGGAACACCATGAAGCTGTACTATCTCTTGATCGTAGAGGCTTCCCAAGATCTCTAATGAGCATTGCTCTCTAATCGGTAGGAAGTGGGCTGAATTGGTGAGTCAGTATATGATCACCCAGATAGAGTCGTGTCCTATGGATGTATATGGAATCCACGTCATGAAATCCATGGCGATTTTGTCCCACTTCCACTCTGGGACCTTTGAGGCCTGTTCCAAGTCAGCTGGTACCTGGTGCTCAGCCTTCACTTGCTGACATGTGAGGCATCGTGAAATTAACTCTACTATAACCTTATTCATACCTGGCCACCAATGGTATCATTTGAGGTCCTGATACTTATTCTCCACTCCTGGATATACCACAAGAGGGGAAGTGTGTAACTCCCCTAGCACCTCCTCCTTTAGTGAAACTAGTACATTGGTACATCCCTTGAAGAGGATGACGTGCTACCCTCCATCATAAAATTGATTTGGTGCCTGCCCTGTGGATATCTGAGCACGTCACGCCTCACTGTCAACATCCCCACGCTATGCCTCTCTGACTTGCTGAAGAAGTGGAAGAGTGACTATGAGAGACTGACAAAAGAATACTCCATATATATCCACAAAGGATATCTGCGAAGTAGATAGATACTTTTTCGCCTCTCTTAGCAGCTGAATGCGTAATCTCCTTCTGAGAGAATCAGCTACAATGTTCCCCTTCCCAGGAGTATAGACTATCTCATTGTCATAGTCTTGGAAGAACATGAGCTGCCACCGCTATCTCTGGTTCTGGTCCTTCTGCAAGAAGATATACCTAAGACTCTGGTGGTCAGAGTAGACTGTAGAGCGCCCTCCCATCAGATAGTTCCCCCACATATTCAAGGCGGAGACCAATGCTTCTAACTCCAGGTCATGGGTAGTATAGTTTTTCTCATGCTATCTCAGCTTCCATGGACTATAAGCGATCACTGATCACTCCTTCATCAGGACACACCCATGTCTGGTCCCTGATGCATCGTAGTACACTACGTACCCAACGCCCTCTTCAAGTAGCCCCAAGATGGGCGCACTAGTCAATCTCTGCCTCAGCTTCTGAAATCTCTGCTGATATCTATCTAACCATATGAAGGGTTTTCCCTTCTTTATCAAGGATAAAAGTGATGTTGCAGCTCTTGAAAATTCTGTCACAAATCTCTGATAGTAACCAGCCAGACCCAGGAAACCGTGCACCTCTGTCAAGCTCCTAGGTGGCTCCCCAGCAAGTACTAACTCGATCTTTGCTGGATACACTACTTATCCCGCCTTTGAGATGATGTTTCCCAGAAATTGAACCTATCGAATTCAGAACTAGCAATTCGAGAGCTTACCATAAAGCTGGTGCTCTGAGAGGGTGTCCAGTACAACCCGCAAGTGGTTGCCTTTCTCCTCCTCAGTAGTCAAGTAAATTATAATGTCATCAAGGTAGACTACGACAAGGTAAGGCTGGAAGATCATGTTCATGAGACTCATGAACACTGCTGGAGCGTTGGTTACACCGAAGGGAATAAATAAAAACTCATATTGGACATACAGACACCTGAAAGTCGTCTTCTGCACAACCTCATCTCGAACTCTGAGCTGGTGATAGCCTGACCTATGGTCTATCTTCGAGAACCATTGTTCTCTATTTACCTGATCGAAGAGGTCTTAAATCCTCGAATGTGGGTACTTTTTCTTTACTGTCACCTGATTAAGGTAAGTGTTGTCGACACACAATCGCAAGCTCTCATATTCCTTCTTGGCAAACAAAATTACTAAAGCCCAGGGTGAAAAACTAGTTTGGATAAATCCCTTTCCCTACAAGTCTGCCAGTTGTACCTGCAGGTCATGAAGCTCAGTGGGAGCCATCGGATATGCTGGAGTAGATATCGGTGATGTCTCGGTGTACAGGTCAATGTAGAAGTCTACCTCTCTACGAGATGGTAATCCTGGAATGTCATCAAGAAAAATGTCCGCATACTGGTCTACCAAAATAGGAAAACTCAGACTCCACACATCAACTGTTCCAAGGATGAGACTAGCCAACTGATGTCTGATCGGATTCCATCTCCTCTATGTAAGTCTATCCTGCACTGAAATGGTTCTCTTCTTGCTGGTGATGTTGAACCTTCTCCCATTCGTGCAGACAGACCGCACTTTGTGCCTAATACAATCGATCTGAGCATGAACTGTAGATTACCATTCCATACCCAATATGACGTCGTAAGGCCTCGACGCTGCTAAAAGAAGATCTCAGGCAAAGATATCACCTCCTGGAGTAATTTCACACTCTCGGAACTAGTGCGTATTCATCGAGCCTTCTGTTGTTGGAGTATTTAGCTGTAAGGATCGAGCCAACGGCTCCGTCCGAATCCCTGGGCCCCAAACAAGGGCAGCGACAACAAAAGAATGACTCGCACATGTGTCTATACTAACTGCAGCAAGGGTGGAGTAGACACAAATAGTACCTCAGATCATCTTAGTAGCACCATGGTCGTTTTCCTCGTCTGCCTCGAGCTGTGCCCGCCTCTGTCCGCCAACTCCATGAGGTCGGGGTGGACCTCCTGGTGGTGGTGGTGATAGAGCCATGAAATTTCATCCACCACCCGCTACTCGACCAGCTCCTCTTCCTCGTCTCCCTGCTCCCGATGAACCACCATGGTTTAACCTCTTCCTCTACCTAGGAGGTCTATCTACTATCTACTGCTTGTCTACATGGTGGGATGGGCAGTCATGAGCCATGTGGCCCTGCCTACCACATGCATAACACTGCCTGCTCCTCATAAATATGGCTCTGTTTCATGTTCCCCAGAAAACTGAACCTGTATCCGGAGGATTCCCACATGATGGCCTAGTCTGCATGGACCCCTGTGACATTTTCCCTCTTTCTGGCTGCAGAAGACTCCACTACGTGTCTCCCTACGGTGGGTCTCACCACTGGGGATTTCTCAGCGAGAAATCACTCAACTAGAATGGCTCGCTCTAGAACCCTTACCTGCGTCAGGATGCTGAGGGGAATCGCCGAAGCCTGATCTCGTGCCTCAGTCCCTGCTCGAGGGTCTGGGCCCTAATGAATGGGTCCCATAGCATATATTTGGAGTAGCGTGAGAGGTTAGTAAACCTCTCTCAGTACTGATCTATTGACATACTGCCCTTCTACTTATGTAGTAACTTATGAATCCACACCGCACGAAGGGTGGATGTAACAAACTCCGAGCAGAAGAGACTCTTGAAGTCCGTCCAGAGTAAAGATGCCACTTCATGCACCTGGAATATCAGGCTACAACATATTCCTGCCACTGTATATAGGATACTCGGGGCAAGGATCACCATAAGGTCGATTGGTGTCGCTACCAATCTGAAAACTCTGACAATAGCCTCCATCCAATCTTCAACAGCATGTGGGTCCATCTATTTGTGGATCCTAGGCGACCTCTATCACTGGAACTCATGCAACGTGCTCAAGTAGCCTTCACTCTCTGCTACTGGAGATGGTAGTATTAGTGTCTTAGCGGGTAGTGGTAGCGCATGTGCCTCCACTGTGATGGGGACCTGCACCGAGGCCTCCTCGCTCGGTGGGATACCATCTCTCATGTGACTCGAACCCTAGCTGGATACCATAGTGGGGCCATCCTGAAAATAAACAGGTGCACTATGGTCAAACAGTATACCTGGTGAGCTGACACAAATTAATGACAATGAAAACTTTTTATACAAACATGCAATCACTGTTTTCGTCCACCGAGTCGGAAATCAGAGGTCAGGGTCCTGGTGTGTGGGTACATCGGCTGCCGCACTAACACTAGACTCACTGGACTAAAAATCACACTCAATACTCTTAACACTATTTCTCCACAGAAAGAATTATCAGTTTCCTGAGTTCTATGGCATAATCGACTCCTCTGATACCAATTTGTCACGAACCATCCTCGGGGCCCATGCCGTGACTACCCCAAGCCCGCCTTTAATAGACCAGGGGCTGGCGACTAGCACCAAAGGCGTATATCCTGATAAAAAGGGAAGGAATATACATTATAAAAGTAAACAACACAACAGAGTACAAAACTGAAGTAAACACTATGTAAACTAAGTACAAAAGTAAGTGTTGAAAGGAAAATAGGCTAATATACAAACCCAACTAAAATTACAGTACAACTGAAATCTATCACAACTCTAGTATAGTAAATCAGCAATCACTGAGTCTTCCTCTAAAAATCCCACCTGAAGGGTGGGTATAGATGGCCTCCTCAGCACCTCAAGTCTATCCGTCTGCTCCGTGTACATCTCGCCAAGTGGTCCACCTCCGGGTACCGTCCATCTCAACAATTATCCACCTCGATTAGTGTTGTCTTTCATCTTCATCCAACACAACATAGTGTGGGAAAAGCCCGTGAAGGGGTGAGTATACGATACTCAGTAGGGATCCCGAGACCCCCGAAGGTCTCCCAGAATCCACAAAGGATAACCACATAAGAGAGATACAAACACGAAGTATCAACCAACCCTACTTAGGTAAATTCCTATATATATAATTTTGTTATCAACCACAGTACGACTCCAACTCTCGAGCACAAATACAACCCAGTCCACACAGGAAAGAAGTCAATCACAATAATGATAATGATTAAAAATCATGACTAAACTCAAACAGGTATACATATTTCGTATATAGATAGAGATGCTCAGATGTAGGCACTGATTCATCTTAGCTGTCAGACCCACATAGGATACAAGACCAGCTATGCAGTCGGACCCACACAAGATACAAGACCTGCTACTCTTCTGGACCCAAATAGGATACCATTACATAGGTCAAACTGCCAGATCCACATAGGATACAAGAACAGAAGTCATCGTGGTCGAACCCATGGAATATTCCAGTATGGTAGTCATCATTGTCGAACGGAGGGAGGATTATAGTACAGTAGTCGATGCAGTCGCAGTCAGCTCTAGGGTTTCCACACAAAGCATGCTCAATTCCTGGAGGGTCCTCTCCTCAAGCAAAGGGGGCATCACATCAACTATCATGAATTATATATCTAATGTGCCTCAAATTTCTGTCTCGTCAAAAGGAACCCAATGCGATAGATGACGCGTCTATCAGATGACCGGTCTGAGAGATATTGACTTTTCCGTTCCAGGGGCCTGGTTAGAAATACGCTCATTCCAAACCCAACCTTTTTCCAAATTTGTCCAAAACTAACATAGAGTATCGAAAAAGGACAGCTTCATCGTGAGGGTCCCAAAGTCACAGACGGCATGTCGATCATATGCGTGGTCTTATAGTTATTCACGTTTATGTGAAAACGGGACCGGCCTGTTAAGACCAGTGGGCTGGCATGTTGGGTAAACCTGGTTTTGGATGGTCCGACCCAGAAGAGGTTCGAACCTGCCCGATGAGTCACGTGGCTTGGCCCAAGGGGTGAGGCTCGGCCAGCCAGCTGGGCGTTAGGAGGGGGGCACGGTCCCCCACTTTTCCAAACCGGCGGCACCGAGCGGCGGCACCCTCCCAACTGGACGGCCAAAACTGGCCAGCCTTCCTGGTGCAAGCGGCCCACATGGGTGGGCCGTGGTCCCTTCACTGCGGTGCCCTCTTGGCGCCACAACTCCTTCATCCCAGCCAGCTGACGAGCTGGTCGGTTCACCACCAAGCGGCCTGCAGAGCAGAAGCCATGGTTCTCTATAGAATGACATCCCTTGTGGTGCTGTGGTCTCTTCGGTTGGGACGGCTTTAGCCATCTGGTTCTTCATCAGGTGAGCATCTCGCGGTTGCATGCCATGGTTCTTCTGCATGTGGCCACCGCCTTTTCTTTCCACCACCTCCATTCTCCACCGCCTCCCTCTGGGAATTAAATAATCAAGAAATGACGGAGGGTCGTTGGTCCGTGTTTGTTCATCTTGCGCCCTCCGCATTAGGCTATAACAATCGTCCATGAACAATTCCAAAAAAAAATAGACAAAGAAATGGGTACAAATTAATCATTTAAAATTGTTCAAACCCCTACTTCGTAATTTACGTCGCACGTCATCGAGCCGCGGAAGATGAGAGTCACGATAGTTAGGCATCGCGGAAGAATGGTGTCATCCCCTCAACAATGGAAGAAGAGTCATTGTCTTAGGCGACGTAGACTCCTGTACGTTGAGGTGCATCTGAGGAAGATGCGTCATTGGAAGAATTCCTTTTCATTCTTCGTCAGGGATATTCATCGTTGAAGAATAGTGTTTTTCATCAAAGAAGGATCACCTCTCTTCTAAATATCTAGAGCCTTCCGCCACAAGTGATTTGCCAACCCAAAAAGAAATAAAAATGCTCTCCAATTAATAGAATTTCCATGAAATTCAATTTGATTCAAAAGAGGTGCTGAATAATTAATGTAGAAATTAATTATATGAGTTGGCACATTTTATGGGAAGAGGGAGGTGGAGAGGGTCCACCATTAATGGGGAGTTTTCAAAAATAAATAGTAGGGAATTAATGGGGAGTTGAGGGGAGGTTGATGTGTTCGGTTTTGTGTGGGACCCACCTCACAAATATACTATCATGGGAGGTTATGTGGTTGTGGGCCCCACCCAAAACTTTTCCATGTAGGATTTAACTACCCAAGATAATATAAAATTGTTCATAACAATTTTATTTTAGTTTATTTTATTAAACACCAAAAATTAACTTTCATCCCGCATAAAACGCAACAGCGGTAAGGGTCCCCTTAAGAGATTACATGCGTTGCGAGTTAATTGGTGACCTCATATTTCAATTCCAACCACTGGTTCAAAAGATAGAAAAACCCGCACATACATTTACTAAACGTACTCAAACAAAACTTCAGAAATTGATTCTGGGCACACTGGGCCTCAGAATAAAGTGTCGTCAGAAACCGAAGACTCCTAAAATTCCTAAGTATTAAAAAAAATCCTTTAAATTTTATTGTCTATACATGATAGGTGATAGGGGAATGTTACATATGATGTTTTAGACTCAAACTACACAGATCTATTCATGTTTATGTCTTGTTTGAATATATATAAAAATTTATTTTTTGTATTTACATATGCTAACATGATATATACATTGAACACTTATTATTTAATATAATTATATCTGATGTTGATATTTTTTTATCTAGAAATATATATTTGGTTTTTTATATACTAATGGAATGTTTATGTTCCTAAATTATCATTAATGGACTCTCAGAATATTGAATAAAATTATATAATGAAACATTCATGAATAAAATCATTATACATGGATAAGTACCTTTAACATACACTCATTCACTTGTTCTATGTGAAACTAAATGTTTCATTTAATAATACTCAGATCACACAATACTCACATATGATGAATGTCCCCAAAAAAATGGATCAGTTATCATTACAGTCACCTTCCCAACATGCATCATTTAATCCAAGCATAGTCGATTCTCTTCAACATCTACAAAACATACATTAATCAAATATTCCATTCCCATATAGTAGAAGTATTTTTACTACAATCATGTGGGATTCCATTGGATAACATTGAATTCTTGACAATGTGTCACTGCATAGTCTATGGAACATCTTGATGATTTAAAATACCATACATTTTTAATAAATAATTAAAATTATTGTTGAAAATATGTTCTACTATTATCATCCCTAAAATATTTTATTCCATATAAAATGGGACTTTAAACTTATCTTCATTATTCAATGAAAAAAATTCAACCATTCTATAATATATCTCACTTGAGATAAAAAATATTCAATATGTTTTTTAGTCAATTTATAGTCTAATAAATTATTTAATTTCACCTATCATTTAAATTTTAGTCTATTATTTAAGCTCCTTAAACAATTAATCACATAGGAACTATTTGTAGCCTGAAAATATCATATCATTGACACAAACTATGACAATTATTGTACCAATAAACACTTTCTTTAGATTGAATTTGTGGTCAATTTTTTTTATACCAATAATTCATAGTAAACTAACACGTTTTGAGTACCCGGATCTAGGAACATGTTTTAAGAAATAGAATGTTTTATTGAATTCTCCCATAATGAATCCTTTAAGATATAGGTATATACATTTAGTATTCTTAATAAAAAATTCTTATTTATGGCCATCATTTAGAAAATATTATTTTACATCCATTTGGTATAATTAAAAGGATAGGTGGCTAGCCAATGAATTTTTCATTATTATTTATGATGATTCTATGAGAGAAATGGTTTCCTCAAAATAAATGACCTCCAAATATGAGTAACCCCTAAATAACAAAACAACCAAAAATATTATAATAATATGAGTAAAAAAATATTTATCATCACATTGGCTATTTTATTCTGATTTATTAGTGGAGAACATATGAATTTTAATTTTTATTAAATAAATGTATCTTATATCAATAATAAAATCTTGAAATTATATATAGAGATAAATGAAAAATAATAATACAAATAGTGTTTTAAAATTTGTATGCTTGAATTCTCTTATAAAGAAATATCCATATGTAAAAATAATAAAATAATAGGAAATTTAGGAATATGATATGAATTATAATGGGTAGCATAGAACCTTTACAAGTGAAGTATTTAATAATTATATATGATAATAATGGAGTATATATTGTTTTTAATGGGAAACAAGTTCATTAATATTGAACTATTACCTAACCATGGGTAAATATGAAAATTTATCTATATGTCTATTGGGAATTATTAACATTCAAATTTGATTATATAAGTGGTAATGATGAGAGATGATTGATCATGAATGGATAAATGATGGCCTTAACTAGTAGTAACATGAATTTTGAAACCCACTTATCAGAACTTATGGCGGAGGTATAATCACTGAGGTTATCTCTTGACCAATACTAAACAGAGAATCATCAATTTTGGCTTGAGTTGATTCAACTATGGGATAATTTCACGTTAGTGGAGATCACCACTAGATCAATGTTATCTAATCTGACCCATGAATGTACCTCCCTCACACACCTTAAGATTTGTTTTTATACATGTTTAATACAGTGTTATCTATCTAAAAATAGCATTATAGACTTTAATTTTATATTTATAAATGAAATTGTGATATAAACAATCATATTTCCATTATTATTACATTTAATAAAATAAATATTAAAATAAGTTGAATATGAAAACTATATTTTAGATATTAATACAGTATAATAATTTTTTTTTTGTTAAAAATTTTATAAAAAATTCAATTTTATGATAAATTACTCTAATTTAAATAAAATTGATTTTCCTAAACTATTCAAATAAAACCCAAATATATGCGGAAATATAACTATATAATGTCCTGGATAAATGTTATTAGGGTAAAAAAGTTTATTATGTTACACAACTATTATTTTTCAATTAAAATTATTTAATTTTTAAAAATAAATATCTAAAATTTAGAGAATTTTTTAGATATTTTTTTATTATTTAAAATCATCATGTCTAAATTAGAGAAAATAATAATTTTTTTAAATATTCTATGACTATCATATTTTTGGATAAAATTTAAAATATAGTATAAATATATAATATCACTTATGAAATAATAATGAAATAGAATTTATGAAACTAATATATTAATTGGTTTCTATTTAAAAACTGTGTATTTTCATTCAAATAAATAATTTTAATATGATCGTATTAATAACACAATCCTATAAAGACCCATTGAACTCCTAAATGATATTTTATAATTTTAAAAATGATTATTTATCTATATTACTCAATTCTAAATGTTTAATGATATTATTTTAATGATTTATATTCATTGACTAATAAAATATTAAAAACCACTCTTCCATGGATAAAACAAAATGAAAAACTAGGTATGTCTGATGAGATTATATTTTTATTAACTATGTTTTCATGGACTATGTTTATAAGTTAATGAACAATTATAATTATATTTCTACAAAACCCACCCTTTTCCCATTCAACACCACTCTCAAGTCTATTAAAACTATTCAAGTATAATTTTTTGTCTCTAGATGTAATCAATATATTTATTCAATTCCAAATAATATACTCTCTAGAAATATGAAGATACCAGTCATGTTGTCGGTTCTCTACTAACATATTTCTATTATTGAATTTCCATTGTTATAATCCTTTAAATTTATAAAATATTATGTCTCTATATGTTAATATACATCCTTTACCACCAAAATAATTTGATAATACCTTTATCTCTCCTTGAACCCATATATGATCATTTATGTACCCATAATATGATGTCGTAATTATCCATTGATTTTCTATGAATTTTTATTTGAACAACCAATCCTATACTAAATAAAGTGTATTAATATTTATATAGCAAGGTTTAACTGATTTGGGACATCGATTTGTTAAAAAATAATTTCATACTTCTGGATTGAAATGATGAAATTAATTTATATGATATATGATATTGGTTCCACCCATGAATGTAGACATGTAAATTATTTTAACTAATAATTGTCCAATATATTGGGTAATGAATTAATCTCTATAGATAACATGTTTATGATACATTGTTTAATTTCTATAGTACTTAATTTATTTGATATCGTGGTGATGTGAACTTATGATATTATTATGAGTGTCTCATATTTATATTATATACTCATTTCTATTTCATTCCCCACACACTTATGATAAATATTTTATTTTATGCCTCATGTATTTATGATCTTGAATTTTTTTACACTCATAAATTATCCATGCTCACATAATTCACATTTTTTGTAATCTTTATTAAATTTTGTTTTTACCCATTCCATTGATGTACTGCCCAAGGAAATGTAATATAATTAGGTGATATAGAATGGGATAAAATTTGATTCAAGAGGAATAAATAATGTGTATGCACTCTATATATTATGTTCCTATTTTCAAAGATAATAGACCACAATAAAAATCATCTTTAGTATTGTTATTTAAATTTTATTTATATAATTTTTTTTATAATAAATGTATGTAAATGGTGTGTTCTCATAGTTAGTGTGATAAAATATTTTATTAATATATGAACATTCGAACAAGAAAACCTTTTTAAGAACCACAAATATAATTCAAAATATTGAAAAATCTCTTAATTTCTTGTAATATAAATAATAATTGAATTTATAAAAATGAAATACCTCTATAGATGGATCTATATATCTCCACTCTTATACTATTAATTTTATACTAATGCAATGGTTTATTCTGAGCATCTCAGATTCCTCACTCTTGTTGCCCACCTCGCAGTGAGTGGTTTATTTCTCATGTTTCTTCTCTTTATCGAACTATCATTCCCTTATCTTCCTCTATGATATTTCTTCTGACCTTCAATAATTATATTAAAACCATTTTAAATAAATCCCATCTCAGTATAAATCAATGCCACACTGATTAATTGGTAATATGTTAGTGGTGTCATTCAGTGATGCTCTTCCTCTCGATTTCTAGTTTTTCTTATTTGGGTTCCAATCTATTAGTTGTCGTGTCTCCCGAATATGGTCATACTTTTTAGTAATCTTCCTCTAACTTTGTTTCCTTACCCACCATGAAATACACAAGTGTTGGTCAACCAAGATGGTGTTTTAGGGCAATTTGGTATTATGGGGTGGTTAGGCTGAATGCGATTCTGTCCTAGTTTTATCTGAATCCTTCCTTGATTTTTGATTTCCCTTTCATGGCCTCGATTAATTCTTGGTGATTCGTTTTGGTTCAATAGTTTTTCTTATCATTGAGGATTCAATTTAGGGTGATTATGTTATTTGTTATTTGTTGTTTCTATTCATGTTTGATGGTTTCTTTTAGATCTGTGGTGGTTATCTATGATGGTGAAGATGCTGGTTTTAGATTCAATGATTGGTTTATCTATTCAATTTTGGTTCCTTGTTTTTACAACAACAGTTATGGATGTTTCATATTTGGGAGTTATTATTATTTAGGTAGTTGGTGGTGAATAATCACAGTTTTATCTTATTGGGGTTACAGTTATCAGTGCAATCTTATAACATTTTTCTTCCGAAAGTGTCTTGCCTGGGTCGAGAAGACAGATGGCGTCTATTTGGTTGGTAGTCCCTTGGCTCGAGGGCTATGTGGTTTTAAGATCATAAGTATTATTTTGAAACAATAGTATATTTTTTATTTTGTATGATTTTTTTAAATTTTAAATCATTTGATATCTATGAGGTTGCTACTAAACCCAAAAGTGGCATATGAAAATACAAAAAAATGGATTTGGGGAAATCGATCTCCAGATACTTATGGTGGAAATTGTTTTTTTGCTGATGCACATAGCGGTAAGAACCATTTAATGGATTGTTTTTTAATAACATAATAACTCCCCATGTCATGGGTATTGGGCCTAATTTCTCACTTGGATAGAAAATATTTATCGATATTCATTGGTTAATCAAATGATATTTACAATCAATTATAAAGGATAAAATTAAACCACAGGAAAATTCCCTTTAAAAATAGTTTGATTAAAATATCACTTTATAAATTTTATTAAATGATTTAGAATCGTTGTAATTTTTATGTATAATTTGTTTTGTTTTAAATAATTCTGGTAAATTGAATGACACAAGTAAATAATTGATGATATAATCAATGAAATGATATTCATTCCAAATATTTTGTGAGATGTTGTTTAAAACATCTTGAGGTTTCAAAAGTAGGTTATGAATAATAATATTAACTATATGCGGCATCTGAAATCCCCAAGGATTGAATAATTGGTAGGTGAATATTTCATTAATCAATAACTAGCAATTTGAAATATAATATCTAGTACATTGATAAAAGAAAAATGGAAGAATACTGTAAAAAAGTTATTTTATATTCACCATTTCTCATAGAAAGAGAAATTTATATGAAATTATACCTCACTGGGGGAGATATAGAAATTTGGTGTAAACTAATCAAGAACATGAACCTAGAGGTTGAGTTTGAAGATAAGGATTAATAATACAGAAAAAACTCATTAACAAAATGTTTATTCTGTACACACTTAAAAATAGGATCAAGAGGAAATTACATGAAATGAGGTAAAAGAAGAATATACATATTGGAATTTTGAAATGAAAATATTAATAAATATGAAATACATTTAAATATTATTCACTTCTTATGATGGAAAAAATGACCAATTGTTTGGTGGGAACATACCATATCCAGTGAAGGATCTAGAAATTTGATACTTTGGGAGTTATAATGAAAATAGTATGGTGTGCTATAAAGATAGAGGTTGATTTTGGGGATTTTAAGTAGACATATACAGAATAAAATAATGATAATAATGAATTTAAACATTTAGAATAATTTTTACCACGAAATATATTGGAAGAAACAACAGTTGCCTATGTGAAAAAATTGTGGAAAAAAGATTTCAATTAATTGTTTATAATAATGTATAATGTTTTGTATGTGTGAAATGATGTCTATATATCTCGAAACTATCATTTATAATTTCAAACCTGATCATATAAATGAAAAATTTAAATGTTATTTGGTGCAATCATAACTTGTCATGGAGTACTTCAAATGTTAAGTGTGTACATTTCCATTACCAATGTACAAATAAAATTATATCAATGGGAAAACTCAATAAACCCCATCATTGGAAAAAGTTATAAGGTCATGATTTTTCATTACAAATTATTTATGTCATGTATCTAAATGATAGAGTGTCATTTTGAATCATATTTCACTAATTTTTAGTTGGTAATTTATTTTAATTCACATTATTTTATTACTTTTTCATCTAATATAACATCATCTGAAAACCATAAAATCTAGTGGTAGAGTTTATGGAGAAAATATACTAGAATATCTATTCATGAATCAAGGTAATATAGATATTTTCCTATTAACTATGTAGATTTAAATCTATCTATATACTTGGTGGTCATTTTATTGGTGGTATTTGACATAATAATTGGGATGGATTTTATATAAAATTATAATCCCAAGATCCAGTGTAAAAGCAATAAATTTATAGTTTTATTAAATGTATGACCTATAATTTCCTTCAAAGTAGAAATATCCTTGCATGAGTGTTTTCAATAACCACCTACCATAGCATGTTTTGATGAATTGATTGGTACATAAGGGGAATAAAAGGGTGATATAAAATAGGTTATGCACTTATTTTTCGAAAATAAATTAATTTATTTTCTAAAGAATTACCTAGAAAACTATTGTAAATAGAGTTATAGTACACAATTTAGTTCACACCTAGATCAAATCTAATATTGAAGAAAACAAATAGAAAAAAATAAGTAGACTTAGAGGAATAATAGAATCAAATTCAAGATCTATTTTAAAGGGTTTTTTTCAATAGATAGTGACTCCTTAGAGAAATAATATGTTTTTTTTAAAAAATAAGTATGTATTAATTTGGATATTGATTACTTATAGATGAATTATTGTTATTATAGTCAGGAAAATATTATCTTTTCCCGAGATTAATAATTTATTAATCCAACTTTTTGGGGATGCATGATACAAACACAATGAGTTTGTTTCCATAAACATTTTTTGAAAAATGTTCTGACCATTTTTATATATTAAATGAATAAAATAATTAGAGAGTATCTTGATAATTTTTTTGTGTTATTTATTGATGATATTTTGAAATACGTATACAGATTTATAGAGTATTTTTATTATATATGAATTAAATTTTATACTCTATGTTATATTTTATTAAAGTTTAGTATATATGAATTCTAATAACATGGAGTATCATTTTTCGGACATACAATATCCAGAGATGTAATTTATATTGATCCTCCTAGACAAATTCCGTAAAGGAGTAACTTCAAGCTAAAACAGTAGTTGATATTAATAGTATTTTTATTCTATAAGAATATTATATGATTTTTGTGAAATCGATTCATTGATTTATAATCATATTCCAAAAAACAATATGAAAGGGAGTTATGATTATCTATAAAAAATATTACGAAGATGATTTTTAAGGACTAGTGAATAGGTTTTTAATTGAACTTGTGCTAACATTACCCTATAATGTGGATGTTTCTTTAATTATATAGATTTATTATTAAAATAACATTGATGTTTATTAAATTTATATTATGTTATAATTTTATTAAATATGTGAAAACAATATCTTCAAGGGGAAGGAATTGATATATACAATGAACACTAGAGCTTGAAATAAATATTCACTGAAATGGAAATGAACATGAGACAAATGATATTGTTATTGTTTCACATGTAAAATAATTTTTTTATTAATTATCACCATTGAAAAAAATTTATTGATTTATTTATTATGAAAGAACCTACTCTTGTGATGATGATGATTTAGCTAGATCCACTGATAAATGAAATTATAAAGACAAACAATGAACACGTAAATGAATATAAAACTTCAATCCTATCCCAAATAATTTATCAACAATAAATATTGGAAATGATCAACAGATAATAATGAGATGACCCTATGTTCTAAATGAAATTAAAATATATGAAAATATGAACCATTATATGTTTAATTTTGATCATAGTATAGTGCTAATTCATGGTAAAATGCTGTGTATATCATATATTATAGATTTAATGAATGATTTTATAGATAAGACTCATAATTATTTTTTATATATACTTCCCAGAAGAAAAAAATGTATATTTATATGTGATATTCTAATCTACATTATAAAATAGAAATGTATATTACTGGTTGTACAATATGATGTGTGTTTTTTCAATTTGTAAAGGCTGAGTAAAAACTACCCAATAAAGTTTTGAAACCTATACCATACCTGTATAGAAGAGAGATAACATCACTTTTTAATTTTTACTAACCTTACTAATAAATCCAGGAGAAATAATTCAATAGGGGTAATAATTTCTAGGTTAATAATTTTTTATTAATTTTATCATCATATAATAGGATTTTCTTTTTAGAAACATATTCATTTGTACATTCAAAAAGTTATGAGACTTTACGGGGATACATTTTCAATTGTTACATATTGTGTTCCTATATTTATTTATAAGTTATTTAAGAGAATAATAAGTTTATTAATACCAATGAAAATCATAAAAAAATTATTATCCAAAAAATTAATGGGAGACTAAGAGTAATATTCAATCATTTGAAGACACTGTGTGGGATTTCTCACCTGATTTTCAGGTTATAGGGACCAATATGATCAATGTTTTCTATTTTCTTATAAAAATGATTTCGATAAAGTACAAGAATGATTATTTATGAATCACTCTATGTGAATTGTTTTATAACTCCAACTTACAGGAAAACAATTAGGCAATGAAAACTATTGAGAGTATACACTATGAATGATATTATGGAATTAATCATGCAATCAAAAAACATATCAAAGCTTCCCAGAGTTTGAAAAAATAATTATGATGAAAATAGAAATAAGAACATATAATTTCATAGTGTTATAATTTTATATTGAAAATATCCCCTTGGAAGGGAATCCTGAAATTTATAACTAAAGGGAAACTCTTTCCACATTCATTTAGACTATATGATATTCTATATTATTTTGGAGTATTTTCTTATTGGTTAGAATAAAAATTAATTTTTCTAAGGATCATGAATAATTACATGTTTCCTTGTTAAGAAAGTGTATGTAAGACCCAACATATGTAAAATACATTAATGGTATTGAATTTGATCCTAGACTATCATATAAATAAGATCTAATCCATAGTCCGGATAAAAGAGAAAATGTGTTGTTGAACATGACAACCAGACTTGTTAATTTCAAATAGATAAATCAAAATTTAAATGAATAAAACTAGGATCATGAAGATGTGATGAAGGAGAAATAGTCATACTTATTTGTATACACGGAAACAATTTAAAGGGATAAATATCTTACTGTGGGAGAGTTTAATATCACAAAATTTAAATTTTTTAAATGAAAGTTCATATGTCTGACTAAAAATATTTTATTATAGTTTAAAATTGGATCACATAATGTAATTTTAAATTTAATTACCTATTATGAATTAATATTTATAATAAAAATTTAATATACTACATGGTCAGAAATGATACTGAATAATTCACATAAAAATGAAAACACTAGATGACTATATTCTCATGAGAATATCACTCATGTGGAAAATATTAAAAAGAAACATAAGAGTTAATAATATTTTAAACATTATCAAGGATTTGTGTTGACGATTTATATATTAATATTGTGATAAAGAAATATGAGTATAGTGTAGTATATATAGTGTGAAATAGGAAATGATCCCATTAGGGCTTAATTTTTACCTGAAATTTGGTCAATATGACCATTTCCCAATATGAGTTCTGGGAATTATGAAAATTTTGAATTTTGGCCATTTTGTATTATGACTATAGGAATTAGTTTATTTAATGGGTAATGATGATATATAATTGATGAAAAATGGATAAATAATGTCTAAAACAAATAAGATCGTGTATTTTGAAGCCCACTAATCAGAACATTAGAGTGTGTTAGTGTCACTAGTGTTCTCCCATGACTTATCCTAATTATAAATGCAATATTTTAGGATTGAGTAGAATAAAATATGAGAGATACTTGTGTTAGTGGATATTATCCCCTAATCTATTTTACCTAAGCCACCCCTTGAATATACAACCATTGTTCACCTTATCCTTTGGGAATATAAATGTGTAATATGGTGTAATATATTTGACATACTATTATAAGATATATATCTCTTTTTATAAATGAAATATTATATTCATCATTTCTATATTAAATAATATTTTATTTAATATGTAAACATAAATATAAGATGCATTTTATGAAAATATTTTTGGATATAAAAAAAACATCACTAATTTTTTTTGAAAAATATATAATTTCAATTTATATTAAATTAAATGATAAATACCTATATTTAAAATAAAATTTATTTTAATTAAGTAGTTTTATAAAATATTATTTATTTGAATACAAATTATTATATAATTATAGAAAGTCATGGATTATTTTTTCAATGTTATAATGGAGATTATATCATAAAAAATATTATTATTTTTAAATATGTTATGTTTTTTGAAATTAATTTTATCATATATAAATAAAAATCTCAATTATGTGTATATAATTTTTTAAATTACCATGTAAAAATTAGTCTATATTGAAAATTTATAATTTTATTGAGACAAATGATTTTAAAAGTAAAATGTATAAAACAATATTAATATATCATAGGTATTATGACATCGTAATGAAATAAAAGCTATTGTATAAATGATATAATGAACTTTGAAACAAAAAAAGAGTTTTGAAATTTACATAATGTTTTTTAATGTAATAATATTTATATTACAAATATATCAAAAAATATCCCAAACATGAATGACATTTTACAATTTTAATAACAATTCATCATGAGCATGAATAACATCCACATCATTAATTATAGTATTTTGGGGAATTATTTTGCTATACTAAATCAATATTAAAAACACAGTCCTATTTGATAAATATTGTGAATTAATTCACAAGAAGCTCAATGGTTTTGTATTTTTTTATTAACATGGCGTCCATGTCGTAATTTCTGAATTGAATAATCAATTCCCCTTTTGTCTCTACAAAATTTACCCATTCTACCATTCATCTCTTATAACAATGATTATATAGTGAATTTCCACTCACAATACCTCTCCAAATATTTCTTATGAGTTAATATGGTTCCTTAAATATCTTCCAAATAATTGAGAATCATCCTCTAGAAGAATGGGGTTCTCTACTACAACTTTTTAATTTATGAATTTCAGTTGTTATAAAACATTAAATTTCAAAATTATTATATTTCCATATGTTTTATACATACATTACCGAACAAATAATTGTGGTCTAATTTATTCTGTCATTAATCCCTTACATTATATTTTATGTACCCTAATTATAATAAAAAAGTTTTCCCTTAATATTCCATGTCATATTTTTTGAAAACCCAATCCTATATTTAATAAAGGAAATATAACCATGATTCATTGATAAATGAATTCCATTTATTAATACCAAATTCCTTAATCATGTCTTATAATTAAATATTTATTTAATATATGTGATCTTTTGGTAATTATTGAAATTTTACATATAAGGTGTGTGGCCCTGAGAGAAAAACAATTCATAGGGTAAATAATTAATCTGTAGAGATAAAATTTTAATGATAATTTGCTGAATAACCCTAGTAATTTCATTTATGAAACCTTAGTGATGAAAATTATTTATAATCGTATGGACATATCATTTTTACGTTATGACCACATTTCTATGTTATGGTTCAAGCACATATGATCTTGATTTTATGTTATGACTCGTATTTTTCGGACCATTCACAATTTATAATAATCATGAATTATCTGCGGTCATATAATTAATATTTACTATGATATCCTTTATTATATTTATTCACACACATTACTTTGATGTATATCCATATGAAATAATATAATGTGAAGTGAACAAAGATTAATATATTAAACTATTTCTAGAGGGTTAAAAATATTTTATGTACATTAAATATTATTTTTCTTGTTTCCATTAATTTAAAAATCAATACAACCACTAAATTTTTTTACAATTAAGTATTATTTAATGGAATTGTGGTAAAAATCATGTATGAAAGCGTTGTTCACTAGATATGAAATCTGAGCCTTACTTCTTATATCCTCACCTTCCCATTTATAATTTTTTTTAAAATTTGCATCTCGTTATAATGTAATTTTTCTCATTCTTACATTAAAAAATATCCCAAGTGGATTTTTTATGAATTTTTATTCATGTCATAATTCATTTTTTATAACCTGTATTCATTCTAAATATCATTATCCATAGTTATATGTTCAACTAGTTATATAAGAACCATTTGATTTTTTACACTCATTATTCTCATTATTTGGATTAGTGCCCCTTGGTGGAATATAATAATCATTTTTTGAACATGTTTTTTAACTATTGATGTCTCAAACCTAGTTTTATTATATCCTAATCATTATAAGTCTAATAATATTTAATATCTATTTCATTCTACAAAAATTATTTGTGTTCTAAATTTTATTTTTTAAAATTCATATCACTGTTCCATTTCGTTACCTTATTGTCAGTCGTGGAAAACAATAAATAATTGTGCATATTATCAATGATTTTTATGTCATGAAACACAAAAAAATTGGTATACGATCTCGTTCAATAATATTATCCATTTTTACTCCATTAATAACCCATAAATATTCTTTTATTTTCTTTCTATTAAAACATTACCAATATGCTATTAGTTTATATTTACAAATCACAAACTACCTAAAACATTAATGTAATTGATAGTTGTACTATTATTTTACGACAACTCATGAGTAAAATGTGTCTTAGGTATTAAAATACATCTATTTACAATGTGTAGTGTAGTAAATAGAATTTCTCATCAAAAATATTTGAGATATTATTTTTTCAACATTGTATTTCCCATAAAAAACAATACAAATATTCTTTTTCAACAGGAAACAATTACATTGGGATGTTTATGATGTTTTAAATTGATTCATGGTTACATGTTTGTAAATAATGAATTCAAATGTATCACATATATAATCTTGAAAATTATCTGATCTCAATTTCTTCATGAAGATCCCCAATGTCTTTTTAACTAGTCTTCTATAAAAATTCATAATGTCAATCGATTTTGACAAGTGATTGATGAACATCACATTGGAAAATATAGTGTAATCATAAATGAATGTGAAGGTATATAAAAACCCACTTATATTATTTTTTCTCATGGTACCACACAAGTTAGTATGGAAGAGTTATAATGTTCTTCTAAATTGAATGTACACTTTTTTATGAGACTTATGAGTCATATTCCGATTTTGGAAGGTTCCACAAACAACATATCACATAGTTTTAAAAATGGGAATATAATTCGATAATTCATGATTCTAAATAATTATTAGGATTATTTTTTCAATATGGCCAACAGTTTTATTACATAAGATACCCTAATCTATTTCATCCAAATAATAATAATTAATAGAATCGCTAATTAAAAATAGAAGTCCAATTGTAATCTTTTTCATATGTTATGATAATTCTATATTTTAGGATTTTAATATCTCATGTATACTTATTGAAACACCCAAATACCCATCTTAATAAATATGACTAAAATTGAAATGATTATTCTTTATCACTTCCATATATATTATATCATTAGATTTTATACTATTAGGTTCAATTTATTAGGAGTTAAAAGCTATGATTTGTAGAGAATAGTTATTTAAAAAGGTGACCAGTACCCCTTTGTACTTATCAACATTATTATGAATATTTATATGACATTTCATGTAGTAGGATCACACAATATCAATCATATAAGATATGTTTATTCTATTAACCTACAATTAAAACTCATTTAGAAATGGTATTTCTTTTATTGGTTATTGAATTCTATTCCATGTCTATGTAAATGTATTTTCCATAGGAAATATTAGTATACAATTCAGTTCACTTTGATAAATCATATCACACAAGTCAAGACATCCCCAATAATATTAATCCTATTTTGAGTTGAAAATTTTGAAATATTCCTTTACATGGTCTGTCTTATCATAAAATATTATTTCATATATATTGAATAGCACCCCTTAACATTTTTCATCAATAGAGGTTTTGATATTTTATACCAACATGTATTGTATTTCTTCCTCACCAATAACCCCCACCCCAACTTTTTTAAGGAATTTAAATATTCATTGATAATACATATTGTTTCAAAAATTTTATCTGAAATTTTAGGCTTTCATTCATTTTCAGTCTACATTTTCATATGTCTAGAATTTTAATATATTACAGAGGTCATATCTTCTTATTCTAATATATGTTAAAGTATCACTTTATTTTTCATGCTATATTCATGACTATATTAATAATTTTATTTTAGAATGATAGGAAAAATAGAAAAAATAGAATATTCATCTGGTACTGATTTATACTATTTTTTTAATAAGAGTTCCATTAGACACATTAGAAGATCAAAACTTGACTTGATAAAAGTATATGAAGTTCACTTTAATCTTTTTCAACTCATAATCGACAAAAGTAAATTTATATTGAATAACATATAATTGATCTTATTTAAAGAAATTATTTTCATCAATTTCAATTATTATTTTTTCATATTCATTATCATTTAACAGTAACATTTTTAATCCATCATTATTATTTTTTATTTCATGAGAGGCTAACTATATCATTAATTAAACTTATTTATTTATTTTTAAAACCAATTTTTTTTATTCCCTTGAATAGTATTTTTCCCAAAAAATAATTTAGTATCATATTTAAAATTGTGTTATAGCTCAATTGGTTAAAATTATTACTATACACTCAATGATATTTGAAGCCCCTTATCATATATAGCTATGGAAATGGTAAATTTATCAAGGGATTCATTTTAGGATTCTCAACATGATGTATGGATGACTTACTCATCTTTTCTCATTAAATTTATTCTCATAATTATAAATAATCTATTCTTGATTTATACATATAGGATAAACTATATGAAATTTTCACAACCAAATTCATTATGATTTCTTTATATTTAAATTATTTATATTCACCTTTATTCACAGGAAAATTTATAGAAAATTTTACAATTCAATTTTTTTTAAAAATCTTATTAGAAATATTTTTTTTACCTTTACACATTCCCCTATCAGAGATCATTGAGTGAATATAAATGAGTCATTGGTAATATTAACCCAATTATCTACCTTCTTAATTGTTTATATTAACAGTAATATATTCATTGATTTTAATCTTCCTCCTACCATAAAATTTCATTTAATTCTGAATCATCTTTCTAATATCTAAAATAGTTCAAATTTTATAATACAATAGAATATTATGTAATTAATATAGGAATAGATCCTCTATATATTTTAGAGTTTATTTAATAGTGTTAAAGAAATTTACCTATGGGTCTTTGTTGACACCTAGGTGAGTGGGGATGATAAACTATTCTCTTATGTTTACTAATATCCAAATCATACATTTTGATTTAACCCCCAATGGTTTTAAACTTATAAATTTTGTTATATTTTTTTTATCAATTATAGATTTATGAAAAAATTGTTCACAACATTTAAAAAATGTATTGAATGTAAATATAACTCACATTATTTTTACAAGGTTCAACACAAATGTTAACTCATTTCCTTGATTGGTTATTCTCACTGATAAAGGATTCTACACTATAATCAATCCTTGAATAAATATGTTCTTTTCTTCTATCACTTATATGTTGTCTCATAATATATATTCTTTCATACTAATCATAGGACTTCCAGAAACCCATATTTTCACAGTAATCATAGTTTCCTCTGTATTTTCCTTACATACACATGGTTATGATAGATCCATAACATTCCACAATATATTTATAAGTATTTTGTTTAGAAAAAATTAAAGTATATCACTAATTAGAAACTTAATCTCACAACATACTTATAATAGATATCATTCTCTCAATCCATTGTTTTTTATAGTCATTTTTCTAAAATACTGTAAAGGCATATCATCATCTATTTCAATTAAACATCACATATCATTAATATATACCAATCCTTTGTCTTCCATACCTCAATCATGGGAACCTAAGTTATTGATGATTCTATTGGTTCTTATATGTATAAAATGAGATACACAAAGATCAGTAAGATGTATATATGTTTTAGTCTCTTATCAACCTACTCTACCTTTTTCTACTCATTATTCTACCCTAATTTCAATCACATGACCCTCTTGATCCTTAAGAATAGTTATCAACGATATTATATTTTGAGGTTGTTATTGGATAACAAATTTTCTGGTATTATTAATTAGTTATCTAGTTCATCATAATTCACAAGATGAGAGAATATAATTCATGAAAATATAATTATCTCTCCATTTATATTTATAAAGGGGTCACTAAAAATAAAATTTTATATATTTTAAAATATTGAAAATACATTCATAATTTTATATCGCGAAATCATTTTAATATGGCTTGAACATTCTAATCTCACATGATATATATTAAAATTCTCGGGAATATACACAAGGATTTTTTGACATGTTTCTCAATTATACATTTTTCCACACTCTGCTATCTCATGTAAAAGTTTATGTGTTCCATTAATTTTATTCTTTATAATTTTCATCTTCTCAATATAGAACATTGCTCTTCTATATTTGTCCAATAGACTCAATTAATTTCTTATCTTCTTCTCATAGTACATCCTCAAAAATTAAAAAACGTACATTTATCATGGGTGAATTTAAAAAACCCATAATTTCATTTATTGGTATATATAATTTCATTTCATAATGGGTTCTCCAATAATGAATCAAAAAAATAATTTGTATCCTAAAATCATCCTTATTAATTTCATTATATTGAATATAATTCAATTGTGATTTTTTGAACATTGAGTTAAACTCTTGTATAATTATATTTGATTTAATAATATAATAAATATATATTTTTCATTTTAAGAATAATTTAATTCACATAAATTCATTATACTGTAATCTTCAATTTTCTTGGACACCAATATTAAATCATTATACATTTTTCTACTAAAAAATGACCTTAAGGTCATCATCATTGGTTCTATTTCTCTATTTTTTCCCAAATAATCACTTTCAAATATTTTCATATTAAAAACCATAATAAATAATTATGATTTTATTTCTTTTCTATCACACTATTATTTTTAGTATATAAATTGACCACGATTTTTATAGGATTTATGATGTTTATATAATATAGGAATAGATCAAAATTAATCCTAATTTGTTATTATTCTTTAGATATTAAATATTGAAACTCTATATTATAGTCTTATATATTCTAATTTTTTTAGTAATGTTCTATGTTGAAATGAAGAGACCTAATACTTATATGTATATGAATGATTCTAATATTTTTTTTAATCTTATTTGGAAAACTATAATGATTATTCAGATGATTCCAAATCATGTATATTAAGAGTATATATGATCCTTTCACACATGTAGATTAATGATCATTCATAACTCCAATAGGATAATATGTTTTTTACATCACAAAAGATCATCCATATGTAGATCATTTTAATATGAGATTATGAAAAAACAAAATACTAGATTTATAAAAGTGTTAACATTATCATCTATAATGCGTAGATACTTAATTAAGATTCAATTATTTTTAAATGAACTCTTCATATCTTAATCTCTTAAAAATCATAAAAATACTGTTTAATATTTATCAAAACATCTATAATTGTTTATCTTCCTTCCAAAAAACACATTCATAATATTATTAATCGAGTTAGTGTAACACCAAGAATCACATAGAGAATATATTTTATATAAACATTTTAGTATCTGAGCCATCACCTCAGTGGAATTATTCACTGAAATTAGAATTCTCATTTTATAATATTCCATTAATGTTTAGTAAAATATCTTATGCATTAAAAATATCTAAAAATTTTTCTTTTAATTATATTAATGATTGATATTGATGCTATTTAAATCAATAAAAACATTTGCTTCTATTTACTGAATTATAATTTACGTTCAACATCATCAATTTTCCTTTCTATATGGACTATCAGTATCAATTACTTTATTTAAATGGGATACAACATTGAATTTGTGAAAAAAAATTCTTAAATGTGTAGACATATTATATGTTTTCAACTATGTATTGGATGTATCACTTCAATCATTAGTTGTAATCAACAATTCATCACTCAAAAAATACAATCATACATTCTCGTCAATATTTATATTTAAAATTAAATAAAACATCATCTCCTGAGATCCACAAGGGAAATTTAGTCTCCCCCTTTTTATTTTTCATTAATATTAATTTTACTCTTTGTAAAATGATTCTCAACCCCCTTATTTGTGACAAATTTAATGTTAAATGAACTTATCCCTCCTTAATGTAAGGGAACATTTGAGGGAAACAATTTCTCACCCAAATTTTAACAATGTATGTTATTGTCCTATAATATCATACAATATCATCATTATCCCATTTATTAAGTGATTTTGAAAAATCTACAGGAGAAGGGAAAAAAATATTTCATCACAATTGTATTTATGTCAGTAAACTATTTATCAATGTTGGCTAACCCAGTTTTGAAAAACAAAATTATAAATTCATCAAAGCTGTCAATATTATTTTCTCATTGTGTAAACAATGCTAAAGTCACTTCATTGGGGATGTTAAAATATAATTCCTTGAGATTTTTGATCATACACACATCCCAAAAAACACACCAAAACCGCTCTTTTGTAAGGTATATTAGTTCAAATTTTTTTATTACAATCACCCTCTATTGATGATTGTAAAGAGAAAAAATCATAAAAGAGTATGGAGAGTAATTATCATTCCACAATATTTATATTTTATATGCTATATCATTATTTTTAGATTTAATAATAAAAAAAATAAAATCTTATAATTTTCTCTCTTTTGATAGCTCAAACACAAGGGATTCTCATTATAATCCTTCATTATTGATGCATTTTTCCAAAAATGTGCTCCAAGAAGTAATGATAGAACTATTACTAAAGAAATTAATTTACACTTTGAAAATATTTAATAACATTTATACTGTTATGTGAGGAGTCAGTGCAATGTTCTGGCACCTATAGAGACTCTTTATTGATATATTAAAAGTATAAAACATAATATATCAGACACATATTTTATTTTATAGTTAATGGATTATATGTGAATGGTTTCTAAAATGATAAAATTGAGACCTCTATTAGATAATGAATGTAAGTTTTACCTTAGGAATTATATATGTTTTGTAGGTTTCATGGGTTCCAGTTATGAGCATTCATGGGTAGATGTTAGAAAAAAAATGATTTCATTTATTAATTGGGATGTTTAAATAATTAATCTCATAAAAATAAATGGTCTATTTATATTCTCACAAAACTCATATATAGGGTCATTAAAAAACCCCTATATTTTTGAGGGGAGGACCATAATGGAGACCATTGGTAGATATTTATAGGATTACTGATCGACTACATGTGAAAGATGGAATTCTAAGATCCAAATAAAAAAGATACAAATTCCATATCATCAATTCTTATAGATTTTTTCTTCAATAATTATGGATCTTATCTAAGGTAATTATTTGGTTTTTTTTATTTCAACATTCATGAATTTCCATGATGAACACAAATTAATTCATTTATAAATTAATTCACATATCATTATTGTTGAATTTTTAGATATTTTTTAATTCCTAGAATTATAAATTTATAATTATTTTGAAACCCTGATGAGTCCTCATTGCATGCATTCCATAAATTATTGAAATATGGACATGACCTTCATTTGATGCTGAATATTATATTTCATTACTTTTTCCTTAAGTTATTTGAATATTAGTCATTAATATATTTATTAGATGATCATTTTACATACATTAGAACCAAATAATTTTATAATGTATCCATATCCAAATAGATTGTTTCTATGGGTTTGATTTTATGATTGGAGAAGCAAGAGATCAGTGAATAAGATTAAATATTTTATACTAGTGGAGGATATGATAATATAATAGGATTGACTGTGTGGGTACTATAGTGTTGTCATGGAATGTGAAATCAGAGGAAAGGGTGTCTAGAATCTATCGAATAAAATTGATAATGGAATTCTCAATGTGTATATTATAATTATAAGAGATATTATTGGAGGAGTAAGAAGCTACAAAGGCATGATAGGGAAAGACTGATTATTTATAGTTTCTATGATATTCTAATCTATATAGAGTGTAGTTAAGATAAATACATTACATGTAGACCCCTCCATGTGGAGCTATAATTTTATTTAAAAAATAACATATGGTCATGTACATAGACAATTAATATTTTTATACTTATGTTGACCATCCTGGCTTGTACATGGTGTACACCCCGATGAATCTATGAGACCCTACACACAATGTGGGTTTGAAAAACACCATGTACTTCATAGAAAACATTTAATTGTGAAATGGATAAAATTTTGAGTGTTTCACATGAAATATAAATTCCATGTGTCATAAAAGGCACCATGTATCTAGAGAAGAAAATTTCTATATGAGATGGAAGGGTTTAAGTTGAGTACAAAAACAACGTATGGGTACATGGACATTGTCAAAGACTTGAGAGGATCATATATAGAGGTATAAAAGTGTTTCCCTAGTACACATCATGTTATCCTTCAATGTAATTTTATAGACCTATGCCTCTTTGGTATTAATTATGTTTCATTATTAGTGATTTTACATTTCTATATATATTTTTCTTTAATACACCCCCACATGGGTTCAATGTAACATCATTTCAACAATATTAGATGATGAACCTCATGATTAGTTATAGAATGCATCCCTTCATAGGTAATAAAGATGTATATTTATTCCCATAATTTTTTGGGGTAAACAATCATGTAACCCACATACATTTAATTTGATCCCCTAACTGGAAGGTTTGTTCAGTTATCGTCAGTTATCCCACCATTGATCATTGGTGTGATCCCTTATCTTATTATTGATATATTCTATCAAATGATGAATTATATTCCAATCATGTGTATATGTCGGATGATATATCTATGTTCCTTTGGTATTAAATATGAAAAGTAATAATGAGTTCAATTTTCTGAATCAGTTCCATAAGTGTTATCAAGACTGAAGGATTGATTTCTCATTGACTTGTGTTACCATGGGGATTTGAGTAGAATCATTTATATGGAAGAGAATAAATACCTCACCGCAAGAATTTGGGTATTCATTGAGTATATCTTATTTATTATGTTTACCATCCTTGAATTTTTTATTTAGAGATGTGCCCCTTTTCATTCTTTTGGTTGGAGATTTTATATTGTTATATTGGGTAAGATTATACTCACCTCTTTATGGGATATTCCCACACATATTACGTATTATATACACGAAATGTCATTTAAAGGATTCCTAGGTATAACATAATAATGTGGTGTTTAGTTTTTCAAAATTGACTGTGAATATATCCTAGATTTGTAGTTCAGTAGCATTCCCCTTTTTTTTTACTATTATGAATACTTTATAGTATTCATGGTATTATATTTGACCCTTTTTCATTTCTTTTTTCTTCTAGAAAACTGTGATGTTTGACTTACTATTATTTATGCATTTATAATATTAGATATTTACCATTTTATTTTACAATGGTGTATTAATATTTATATGTGTATAGGTACTTTAGGATAAGGCTCCCATATCTGTGATATGCCTATTCATTCCACGTCTCCTTCCAATGCCCAATTGGATTCAATCATGGAATATCACTCTTTAATTACTTCTTTATAAGGGAGACCTTCTAGGTTTAACAATTAAAGAGGGGGTATATTTGTATTAGTTGGCTAAGGACTACTGTTTGGTGATATTATAGTTGTGAGGTTTGGTTATGAACTATGAAAAAAATGGTAATGTTTATTATGTATAGTTTTCATTCCAAGCAACCTTGTTATGGTTCCTAGACCATCAAATCCTTTCCCATTGACATTAATAACCTACTTTTAAATTTATTGTATGTGTAAATTGATTTCAATGAAAATAGTGATACATACATCATACTAGAATGAGTTGTGGTTTTTGTGGCTCTTTTGAGTAATGTCCTAATATATACTATATTAACAACATCGTGTCTTAACTATTACTAGATTACATAATGATAGAATCCATTTATAATTCCATTTAAGGATCATGATTATGATCCACTTATAAATGAGACCATTCTATAGGCACTTCTATAGGTGGAAGATCACTAAGGGAAATTATCAATATTACATTTACCCATCAACAAGTTGATTTTCATGGTTATACTAGAAGATGACACACAAAGGCTAATAACACATCATGTGTTCTGGATTAATATACCAACCTATTTTCATGTTGTGCTTGAACCCCATGTAGTAGATGAATTGTTCCATCCAATAGAGAGTGTTTTTACCCTTTTTGAACCCCTCCTGACCTAATTATAGTACCACTGGTGAGTATTCTATATTGAAAAACAAGGTGATGGTCGTTCATGGGGGTGAATACGCATAAAAAGGAACTCTAACATGGATTTATATAGAGAAAATATTAAAATAATAATTGTATATGTTGAATTTTTAGGCAGTACATAAGATGGGTATTTTAATGCTCCACTAGGGACTCATGGGAGTCATATATTTCAAATAAAAGTTCACTAAATTGATATGGTATTCCCTAAAATTTAATAATTATATATATCTTCAAGAATATACCATTGATTATGTCATTACAAAAGATATTTGTTTTGGAGTGGTATGTATTTTCATCCCTTATTATGTTGGGGTACTGGAGTTATCCATGGTGATGGAGAGATTCATAGAAGTGTATTTTTAAACATTTGGGACCATTAGTGGATATCATGGTTTAGTGAAATAAACATCTCTTATTCTATGGCAGACATAGGGATCCATGTATGTGAGGAATCATTAGATATATTTATAGGAAAAAAAGTTTTTCTTCATAGGGATCTCAAGGAGTATCTATTTAGTAAAGGGATAGGTAGTGTTTATCTTATGGTGGAGGATGAAATGTCACATGGAAATTTCTCACTCACCTTGATTTTGATATAGATATGGTAAATGGGATACTAAAGATGTTTTTTGGCTTGAGGAGGGTGGTCCACAAGGAGGAATATGTGGTAGAGGATCTTGAAGTTCCATTTGAGGTGGTAGATGTAATAATATATTTACACTATTAGCACCTCTTAGTGTACCAAATTGGGATCAATTTCCAAGTGTTCAAGGATGTGGAAAACTATTACTATTATAGGTGTATGAAGAAGAGGTTATTGGTATGATCAGAGGAACGATATATATCTTATCTTCTTTCGATGTACTTTTATAGACATATACAGAAGCCACTCATTATCTTACACATATATTGTTAAAGGAATAGAGATTATCATTGATCATTTTCCTCGAACATTGAAATTATATTCACATACATTGAGAGATTTATTGATCAAAATATTATTCTAATAGTGTGACCTGGCACACGGAGGGGTGGTTTCATGTGAGATCTAGTAACATCTTTCAATATGCCTTCTAATTTTATCCTGGTTTTGTGATGTATCTCTAACATGTATTAGAATATTTATTTTTTCCTAGTAGAGCATTCTATGGGTACTGGTGGTTGGGATAATATTTTCATTTGCTGGTGAGAAGGAATCCCAGGAACTGTAGTCTAGGATCATTTGTAAGAGGATACACATTATTTTCCATTATTTTTATAATATTAACATTTAAACATCAAATTCTAGGATCATATTTTTTCATATAATATTAAAAGAGTATATATATGTCTTCTCAATGTATGTGTCGATGTTAACCTCCCATAGATAGACCAACATAAATATAATATTGTACCAAATAAATTCCCAAATATATGTGCATGTATATCATATATCCCCCATAAATATTTGAGAGGCCAGGTATAGTTGGGGGATCTATCAAGGAAGTGCCTCATTAGATCCAGTGTATTCCCAGAGGAAGGCCTAATGTGTTTAACCAGGAAAGAAAATGGGAACACATAGATAATAATAGATTATGATCTCCATAATCAAGTTACAAATAAGAATATGAATCCACTTCCACGAATTGATGACCTCTATGAGTAGTATAAAGGGGCAATGTGGTTCTAAAATATTGATCATAGAATGGGTTATCACTATCACATTGTTATAGAAGAGGATATATCAAATATGGAAATCGAGTGTTGTTTTGGTCTATATGAGTATGTTGTTATCACATTTGATATGATGATCACGCCAACACTATTCATGGGAATCAATAAATAGATATTTCATCTCCTCTTTTTAAGGTTCATAGAAGTCTTAAAGGATTACATCCTCATATACTAGTTAATAGAGTATGACCATGCAATATATTTTCCGATTGACCTAGAGAGGTTATTGGAGCATTGTTTTTATGGGATTCTCTTGAATTTTTTGTTTTGTATTTAATTGGACCAATTTCTATGACATATAATCTTATATGTGGGAGTATAAGTAAACCTAAAAAATATCACGACAACAATAATTGGGACTCACTATATAGAATGATTATAGTGTAGAGTTTCATTTGGTTGGCTAGATATTTTCAATGATTCATGCCTAATTGTTTTGGGATTATGACACCTCATAATAGATTGAACTGAATGGGGAATCATTTTATTTGGGTGGAGTTGTGTCATCAGTACTTTTTATAGATGAGATATAATTTTAAAAACACCCCATCTTGAGACTTCCATTGGATGTTTGTTGAATATGTGGTGTTCTGTGATACCTACATTTTGGGATTGGATGTGTTCGTAGGAAGAGTCTCTTAGTAATTTCCTATTAGAAAAAATAAATTAGACTCCATGAGAACAAGTATGTGACCCATGATTTGACAATTGTTTCAATAGAATTCACCCTGAAAATTCAGAAATAGAATATTATATGAGATAGATTCAACATCTATTATTACCATTAGAGTGTCTGGTAAATATTCTCATAAAATGATCTTAACATGATGTACATGTTATGGAATATGTTATCATTGGACTGTGACTTATAGGTACTCTATACTCATAGAAAAGAGAATTTAGGAGTTGATACTCTTATTTAGAAATTAAATTCACTGTTGTTGATTATTGAAATAGGGATTATTTCCTCACACCAATTTACCTTAGTGGGTGGAGGTGGATTGAAATATCTCAAGTTAATAGTTGTGAATCCTCTACTTATCAAGTGTTTATAGAAATTCAAATTTTCATATAGAAATTGTGAGATATTACATGACTTGATAAACATAGAAAATTATCAAGATTTATTTTTTAAAGGTGGGGAGCATGTCATCCACTTCCATGGATGAATTATGGTACCAATTACAATGTAGAAAGAGTTGTTAAGGGAGTTTTAAACATTCCCCTTAGTGATATAACTAATAATTCCAAAGATGTAATAGGACTATTAGTGTTTGTTTTAATGGTCGGTGATGAAGAAATGTTGATCAGATTTAATTACTTGATTCCTCACTTGGAAATAAGTGAAGGATTATCATTAGGTACTTTTATGATTAACCCAACTCATAGACGTGTCAGAGTAGAATTGAGGCCATCTACCCATGGATTTGTTGAAATGATCTTCACAATAATAAATAAGTCATCATTATATATGGGTAATCATAAAATGAATCACCATATAAAGAAAAATAGTAGTCATCTAATAACAGAGATTAGTGGAATGTTTCATATTCATGAACATGATGATAAAAATAAAACATCTTGTAGTTCCCCTAGTAATTGTTTTAGAATGTTATACACATTTAAGAAATCAGTTATAGAAAGGATTATAAGAGGCTTTGGGGATTATACCTCAATGTGAATAATTGTAACCCATATAATTATTACCAACCAGAGCATGTAATGGAGGAACTACAGGACATTATGCAGGCCTACATATTGGATTTTGACCAAAGATTATAGGATTATATATTACTTTGGGAGTTTTCATTTATCATTAGTTGCTATTTCACCAATGGTATGACACCATTTGAGGACTTTTTTGGGTATAAATGTACGAAAATTTTGTGTTGTATAGGTCCATGAAAGACATCACTTTTGGGCCCAATTTTTTGTGTGAGAAATGACATGGACTGATTATATCATTCATAAAAAGATGATAAATTTCCAAAACATATGAAGGATCAATAAGTACTAAAAATAGTGGTAATTTTAGTTCATTGAGATATACCATGTGTTTTAGAAGGTCTCACATTATTTTGTATGCATAAATTTGACCAATATCGCATGTTATCTCAGAGATAAATAGTCCCATTATAGATACTTAATATATTTATTGATGTTGAATACTGCTAGGTTTTACCACTATAATTATACTAGGTGAATTATGTATTCAACATTTTGCAACGATATAGATATTTTCGTAACCCATAACACGTTATTGAATGGGGTGAGATGGATATTCGAATAGAGATACAATTATAAAATACTCAATTGTGAAAAATTATTTGTAGGAAAATATCATTTATGGGTGGGTGAATCACATAGAGTGAAATCAAATGTATCTTGAGAACCTCAAGTGGATCTTGTGGGAGTGGGAGAATCAAATTCATGTTTGGCATCATAACATATTTTATTTTTCTTTTTTCAAGATGAAAATTAATGAAGTTTGTGAGAATGTAATGTCTCTAATTTTCATTATTAACACACTAGAAAATGTAGAATTATATATTTAGAGTTATGTGCAGTGTCAGTATGATGTTTTTGTCCTTATGGATTCTAAATATTGATATATTAAAAATATTTTATATATTAAATTACAAATAATTTTTTTAAAATTAAAGTAATATTACCTAAAAATTTCTTAGATAAGAAAACTCCTATAACTATTATATCTAAACATGGGTTTTACCCTATGCATAACATTAAATTTTTTGGGTGTTTTAGTTAATTGAATTAATGTGGATGATTGATTAAATAAATTTAATAAATAAATAAATTGGTCTAATTAAATAACTAATCCACTAAACCTAACAAAAGATTATTTAAATGGTGATACAGATCTTCTATAGGATTATTCACATGGAACAATCAATTTTAGAGGATGTCCATGGATGAGAACATTTGATGAAGATTGTAGTATTGTAGATCTATGAAAGTCATAAGTGGAAAATCATGGAGCGAATGAATAAAACATAAGAGTAATCAACATAAATGGTTTTAGATGAGTTATTTCAAAATTTATTAATCAATATGAGGTATTTCATCAATTTATTTTTGTTTATATCCCCATTTTTTTAATTTTCCTCATGAAATGGAATTAATTATCTTAGAAGTTAATATTGAAATCATTATTTTTTATTTTTATTTATTTTATTTTTATTTCTATAATTATAATTTTTTAATTATTCTGAAACACCAATGATTCCCCCACCCAAAGATTTTATCAATTATTGAAAACAAAACACATCCTTCATTTTATGATTTTTTTTTTATTTTGTGCCTTTATCCCTCTATTCTTGAAACATTCATCATTTTTATATCTATTGAACAATGATTTCATTAGAATCCCAAACTCAGATTACTCATAAGTGACTAAACCCGATTGGCCACATATCCTCATGCACACCTCCCTATATACCATAGACTACCGACTATCCAGGAGGGTCTATGATGGAATTGGGTGGGGAGATTATACCCCCATAATCAGAGTGACACGAAGTATTGATAAAAAATAAAAAATAGTGGTAGATAGATTATAAAAAAATTAAAGTTGAAAACCAAAATGGTAATAATAATAATGAGTTGTGTATAACCTAAAAATTAATAAGGGATATATATAAACAATAAGATAAAAAATGATGGAAATTTCATAATACTATACAAAAAGGGAATACTATGAATAGAGAATAATTCATATACAATATGTTATAAATTACAACAAATACATACAAATCCATCAAGGAATTCATCATGAGAATAATATCAGTTCTCTTCTCTTGTACTACAACCAAGCATAGAGAATTAAATATCCATGGCTGGGAACATCCCTTTGTTTCGAGATACATCCATTTATTATGTTTGAGTACCAATTGTTGACCTAAACAGTGTGTTATATATACTCAACAGGTCATGACCAATGATGTCTAGTGTAATCCATCCAGTTCCTACATAATGTGTAGTCTGAATGTATTAATATTATAAAATAGTAATGTATACTATAACTAATCCCACTCAGGTTCACAAAAGACACCCTCCAATTTATACCTACATCAACCTATGTCAGGATATCTCTAAATAAGAATAAAAATGTATTTATTTAAATAATAATTTATATATATATATATATTTATGTTATATGTATGTATAACATATATATATATAATACCATCCATGACCCATGGCTTTAAACCAAGGAATCCTGGAATAACTATATGATTCTAGTAAGTTATGTAATGTTCATCATTCCCATCTATGTAATGGAGTAACAAGTGACACCATGCCCAAGGATCATGAATTATATTGGTCATCATGCTCAATTAACATATATAATAACCGAATCCATGTTCAAGGATCATGTAAAATAAGGGTGTCCATGTCTGATGATCATGTATAATAAAGGTCTCTACAAATAAGGATCATATATAACAATGGATATGAAGCCCAAGGATTGTAATAATAAGGGTCACCAAGCTAGTGGATCCAATTTAATACGGGACTACATATTAGATGATCATGTAAAATATGATTCACCATTCCCATGGATCATGTCTAATTAGATCACCATGGACAAGTATCATATATTATAATGTAATTATTTTTCATTCTTAAATAAAATACATGATATGGGTTTCATCCATTTTACATTTCATTTATTTAATATCATAATCTACAATGGATATAAGGGCCACATTACTTGTTCATACAATTAGCTTTTTGTTAACTCAATTTAGTAATTTCGTTTAGAATTCAAGACAATGCCACTAATAATGTCGGTTTTTAACATAATAATTTATAAATTATGAATTTAATTCCCTAAGAACACCTCATGGGGAGACACTAGATGAAGGGGACATCCTATCACAAACACAAGGGTGTATAGAAGAATTTCTATCATGGATGAAAATTAAAATAAGGAATATAAATATTTTTTTATTCAACACCCATAATTTCTTGTGTGTATTATCACGTTTCATAATATTAAAAAATATATCCTTATGGATAATTTACTAGAAAACATACCTTATAAAGGTACCTGACTCCTCATCCTATATAGGTATCCAATATGGGATTTAATTGGATTTGTATGGTGATTAAAAAAATATTCAAAAATTGGGGAAATTATTTCACATTGATTTGTTATTACATATATATATATATGAATAGATATATGAATCAATATGATTTAATCACATACTAAAAAATTTATAACATGAAAAATAGTAAAAGAATCAAATGTCAGGGGGTAGCATAAAGCTTATATTGAAGGCCAAGAGGATCTCCCAACATGAGAGAAGAGATTTTTTTTTCAAATGGAGGAGAAAAAGGAAGGAGATAATTATAATTAATGGTGAAAAATTATGCTTTTAAACTATTTAAAAATGTTATATGGTTTTGCTACATTGTTGGAAAAATCAGGTTAATACTACAAGATAACACTATAAGGGGTTTCACCCCCTCGCATGGGCATATAACATTTCGATAAGAATAGTGCACTGTGCATTCTGGACCTCTACATTTATATATAGAATACCCACATGGTAATGTTTCCTAACATACATGGTTTCTGAAACAATGCACCACTCCGGGACAACATGGTTGAGCTGTATAGTTACTGCTAACAGTTTACCAACCATGTGCCTCTTCTATTTCCTCCAAAAGTAAGATCTTCATGTTTGAAATAAGACACAGATTTATTTATTAACTAAATTAACATTTATATCATTCATAAAGATAAATAAACTCATTAAAACTCTAAAGGATATATACCTAAGGATAAAAATTGGGACAATACAACCTCCCCTGCTTAAAATAGTTCATTCCAAAGTTCCCCATTTGAAGGTAGAATAGAGTCATCCAATAAAATATTCATCCACAAATATGTATTTCAACTTTTCCCTCCTAGGTATTTTACTGTCATCATCTTTCATTCAATATAACCAAATATAGATAAATTAACCTTCCCTGGAGAGCCTTCATGATCCAATCAACAATATGAAATTGATACACAATGAATGAATAACTGACACCGAACTCAACTAAATCATGCTAGATGATATTATATGGATATGATTAGTAACTATGATGATAAGAAACATGGAATAAATCTTGAAATAACTAGTTTCTAGGATTTAACCACAATATACAGACTATAATTCTGACTCTTTCTAAAATCTCAATGGATTTGATGAACCAGGGGTGTAAGATTCCCCTATTTCTGAATCTATCTTAGAAATTTTCTTATAAACCCCCCCAATAAGACACAATCACCCACCTCATACTCTATAGTTATATGAAATTGTTTTATACATTGCTTACGATGAGATTGATCAATGTCTAAGTAGTTCCTAATAATACTTATAGTTCCAAATTTGCATCACCTTCTCTGAAGTCTCCTAAATGAGATGAGGTCTCCATAGTATTGTCTCTCCCACCTCTAGATAGCACAGGGGTTAATGAAATGACCTATAATATTTTTCCTCATAAGGATTTATCTATATTGATTCCTACATTTTTTATTATAATAATATTTAGCTAGAGTTAAATTTTTCTGATAAGAACCTCTAAATTATAGGATGAATTCTTAGAGAATGTCCTCTAACACCAGTATAGTAGGATTATAATATCAATTAGAGTGTGTCTAATGGGAATTAATATATTTTTTATATGGACCAAGTCCATCATAGAAACTATTCTAGAACGATGATGTAAATATAGAATATCTCTCTCATACAATAGGACATGGAACCTCATGAAATAAGATTATATCCATAACATATAGCCTCACTAACTCATCACATAAAACGGTCTCTATGATAGTAGAAAGTGAGAAAACATTATCATCTTATCTAACATCCCAAATACAGTTCCATATACAAGATGTGACCAAGGTAAAAAAATAAGCTAATTCATGGTGACATCGTCCCATTTCCACACTGTAGTCGATAAAGGCACTATATGTATTGTATGTTTCAACTGTTCAACCAAAATATTTAGATAAGTGAGGTATTGAGAAATAAAACCAACAATTTTCTTCTTATGATATATGCACTAATTATGGTAGCATCCATCTTAGCACATCTTGCTGACTCTGAGGAGTACTAGAAAAGAAAATTAATGTGGCTCGAACATCAGTTCCTCTAAAAATTCTATATGTACCAAGACACAACCATTAAATTATATAATATCTTCCTCATTGATAATCAAACAAGGATGTGGATCAAGACATGATATTATATCACATAGGACTAAGCCTTTGGGAATGGAATTATATCTCCATATTATTTTATCTATAAGAGACTGTATTACTAATAGATCTGTGTGAATAGGTTTCCCCTAACATTCATGAATCTCAAGATTAATCTCAGAGTAATAATATAAAAATTGAAATTCACATGTTATCCCACTAAATTACTTGATTAAAAGTCATATAACTTAGATAATTGGTCACATTATTTCCCATCCAATGAATATAAGTATTATTGATGTAGAAAGTGTAATTTTATTCAACCATCCATTGTTTCTCAGGATATAATTAACATTTTGTAAATATTAATTTGATGTTTTTGTGATCATTATATAAAAACAAACCTTTGACAAAAAAATATTTCCAACAACAACACAAAACCTGAATAATATATCCCAGATTAAGATTATGCCTCAGGTAATTTTTCTTGTGAGTTCTCAAGTGACATGAAATGTATGCCTCGACTCAATCTCAATACGTTAGAATAAATCCTAAATCTATAAATGATGAATCATAGTAAATGGGATATCCTCTTAGAGGTTATGTATAAGGCCCCACCCTTAAACCTTACTTAATCTTGAGTTATTACAAGATTACACATTGAGGATCTTTTCGGGTTTAGAGTTTTAGAGAATTAGATCATAAAACATGCATTACATTCCACATTTAAACAAAGTGGTTACATAAAAGATAGTATTCATTTTTCCCATCAATGGAAACATATTTAAAATAAAACATGGATTCTTTCTTGACACTTCCTTGAAACTATCATCATATCATGTACATTTCCCTTGACCTGTGAAAAACATTTCAAAAAAACTTTGGGATGAGCATAAAAAGCTCAGTAAGGGATATAAAAATATGGAATTGAAATATGGGTACAAATATACATAAGAATGAAATCATACTTTACCCATAAAACATAAGCACATTAACATACCTCATCAAATCATGAATAAATCATATAAATCATAAAAAATAATGGTAATTGAGGCATTCATAACATTCTTACGTAGGGCGTAACCCTCTTGGTTAAGTTAAGAATACCCATCACAGTATATTCCCTAAATCTCTTCAGAGAAACCTTAACGTTTCACTCCTTCGTGTTACCCAATGCATTGGAGAGCTATATCGGGCTCACCCACCCTTAGTATACCATGGAACCACCCATCTTCATAATAATGCCCAAGAACCTCAACATAATCGTATCACATAAAATATGCTTAAAGGAAACATAAAATTTCCACATTTCAATCACAAGATATCAATACAACACATTTATAAAAAAACATTATGAAAACCATTTTCAATACCAAAATAAAAGAAAAGTAAAACATGGTATTTATTTTTCTTTTAAAAAGAAGGTATGGCTTGTAGAGTAAGCCAAAACTCAAATGATGGTCATGGCGGCGGAGAAGTCGTTGTCGTTGCATACGTATGACAAAAACATTCCCTTTTGTCATTTAGTAAACGCTTCATATAAAAAATATTCTCTTTTTAATAAATGTAAAAGTCAAAGGGGTTTATACACTGTATAAAAGAAGGTTGTGTATAAAACAAAATATGCCTCCATGAAAGGAGATTGAGATGAAGTCCCATACCTCGAGTCCGACATGACTCGATCGTTCTTAAATGTCCTGAATAATAAACCTGAGTTAATTTCTACTTGCTTAAGAACCTTTTTCAAGTTCATTATTCCTTTTATATCACTTATTTTCATGTCATTAACACTATGTAATTATTTAAGTTAATAACGGTCGTTTTAACGATCATTGGTACTTGAGTAAAAAATAAACCCTTTATAATTACAAGTTGTTCATGTATCCATTATATCCAGAATTATAATCATGATGTATATATCATATATATCCAGTATATACACACCTTTATAATATTACATAATCATTTAGAGGTATGAAATGAAATGCACCGTTAATGGAGACGGTAAGCCGTACGTACGCATGAACACTACTTTCATTTCTATTCCATATTTTATAGAATGGAATCATAATGATATAAAGGTATATTCTAATTCCAGTATAATATCATATATAATATCATAGTTCCATCTTTTATACATCCCACATACGGTATTTAACGAATCAAATCACTTTGAGGGGGCGGTAGTCCGCACTTAAATGAAGATATCACGTTCACCCATAATGGAAACCATAAAGGTATGCCCAAAATAAAAAATATAGAAGCTTAAGGAAAACATAAACATATTATATATCATATATAAATATAGTGACATCTTAATGGCCACCTTTGAAGGTGTTAAATTAATGTTGAACAATCATCGTTTCGGGAGGCATAAATTCATCATCCACGAAAACAGTATGTCCTTTAACCATTAGATGTAGGTGTGTGTAAGTGTAGCTAGAATCCTTCTTATAACAACATCCTATTATATTGAAGATACTGGAGTTGTTAAAAAAATGAATAAAAAGAGTTTTGGGGGTTGGAGAAGCAAAATAAAACAAAAGGACTCAAGTGAAGACATTACCTTAAAATCGGGTAACTCCCTTTGGTTTGAGCTCAAAGGCTTCCTTGGGATGACTTCTGCCCAAACTGAGGCATCAAGGAGTAAGAGAGGGATATGGAGAGACAAAATGGGCAGGGGATGGCTGAGCCAAAGGCTTTGGGAGTGTGTGTAAGGAGGTATAGGTGTGGGCCTTCTATAAGAGGAGAGGAGGGGCACTCTTGGAAAGTAAAGAAATGTTACTTTATTTGAAAATGATTTTTGGATTCAAAAGGTCCCACATTGATATAATTAGAGGGTAAGGTGATCAGGGTTATAAATCCACCCATACAATAGGTTTCAGACATGTGTAGGTCATGGATTTTACATTATCATTTCATTTTATTTAAATCCTTTATTAATGAGGTAATCGCTGCATCATCATGATGTCATAAATAATTTAATTTATTTAAAGTCTAAAAATTATGAAAAAATACTATGATTTAGGAAATAATTTTATCTTTCCAATTAATATATATAGGCCAAAAGATCATTTATATAGACAAAATTATAAATATTTTACTTAGGTGATACATTCTTTGTCACATTTAACATTCTTTAAAAATAAAAAGATAAAAAGTCACTTTCTCACAAAAGTGATTCCATGGGGACCCCAAGTTTAGCACAAGGCATCACATGGTCGTCCATAAGACAACCAGTAGCCTTAGGACACATGTTTTGGCCTATTTGTATTATTATGATATCATTTTATTATCTTTAACTACCTGATTACTCATTAATCAAGATAAATAAAGATAATTACCATTGTTACTATTCATAATGTCCAAAAATAAAAGAGTCTAAATTAAATAATTTGGACCTTATGATTCCAAATATGTAATCCATTTTACCAAATTCAAAACACATAAATTGCAATAATTGATTTAAAAATAATTCCCATTGTCAAAACAAATAGTGGGTTTTTTGAAACAATATCTATGAAAAGTTTGGCATTAGTTTATGACCAATTCCAAAGTGAAATTAATCCTAATTACCACCATTGAATGAAATGGTAAAAATATATACAGATTACACATTAAGACCAATTAAAAGTATAATCTAACCATATAATTAAATTAAAGGAAAAAACAATTTTGATGTAAAATGCAGTATTTTTTCACAATTCATTAAAAAATGAACAATGTCAGAAAAATTCCAAAAATTTATCCAATGTAATTTCAATGTCCCAATCATAAGGAATATGTTTATTTTGAAAAATATATACTATAAAATTGTCAAATGTTTTATTTAAAAAGGGTTTTCCATCAAAAGGCAGTAAAACAATCTTTTAAGAACATTAGTGTATTCCATGCATAAGATTGTATTTATTTTCATTTTAAGCCTCTAAAACACTATCTAATTCATTAATAGACATAGATAAAAATATCTATTATTCATTACTTACTTGGGATGTTACATCCTTCTCCCCTTTTAGAAAATTGTGTCCCTGCAATTTATTTATTTATCGAATAAATGGGGGTACTTATCCCTCATTGCATTTCCAGATTCCCATGTTGCCTCTTCCATCATGTGGTTTTTCCACAAAGCCTTTACCTAATTAATCACATTATTTCATAACACTTGCCCCCTGTGGTCAAGAATCTGGACCGGTTGTTCCTCATATGATAGGTTCTCTTCCAGCTGAACTACCTCTGGACTCAAAACATGAGATGGATCTGGCATATACTTTCTCAACATCAAAAGGTGAAAAACATTGTGTACCTGAGATAAACTCGGAGGTAAAGCCACCCAGTATGCAAGTAATCCAACTCTCTCCAAAATTTCATATGGTCCAATGAACCTTGGACTCAGCTTTCCTTTCTTACCAAATCACATCAAACTTTTCCTTGGTGAGACTTTGAGAAAAACACGATCACCTACCTCAAAAGTTAATTCCTTCCTCCTGTTGTCTGTATAACTCTTCTGCCTACTCTGAGCTGTTCTCATGTGTTTCTAAATCAGATGACCTTTTTCTACCATCTCTTCTACAAATTCTGGTCCCATCAACTTCCTTTCACCCACATCATCCCAGAAAGCTAGAGTTCGACACCGCTTCCCATATAACGCCTCAAATGGTGCCATCTGTATACTGGAATGAAAACTGTTATTATATGAAAATTCAACCAAAGAAAGATGTTGGTCCCAACTTCCCTGATAATCCATCGAACAAGCTCGTAGCATATCCTCCAAGGTCTGAATTGTTCATTCTGACTTCCCATCTGATTGAGGATGAAATGTTGTACTGAAATTTAATTCAGTACCCAACGACTTCTGAAGGTCTTTCCAAAAGTTAGAAGTGAACCTAGGATCACTATCATATACAATGGAGAGAGGAACTCCATGTAACCTGACTATCTCTTTAAGATACAAATGGGAAAGTTGATCTAGGGAAAAAGTATCTCGTATAGCAAGGAAATGAGCAGATTTAGTCAAGCGATCAACAATAACCCATATTCCATTATTACCTCGAGATGTCTTCGGTAATCCTACAACAAAGTCCATGGATATATTCTCCCATTTCCACTCTAGAACTGGTAAAGGATGAAGCATCCCTTTTGGTAACTGATGCTCTGCTTTAACCTGTTGACATGTCAAACACTTCACAGTAAAATCAGCAATATCTCTTTTCATTCCATCCCACCAGTAATACTCCCGCAGATCTCTGTACATCTTAGTACTGCCAGGATGAACTGAAAACGGAGAACTATGAGCTTCACATAACACCTCTCTCTTCAACTGTGAATCACAAGGCACACACAATCTCTTCCCAAATCTCAAAACGCAATCATTATTAATGTTGAATTCAGGCAACATACCTTTCTGAACCAGCTCTACCTTTTTCTGGAACTCACTGTCTTGCTTCTGTGCTTTCTTGATTCTATCTGATAGAGTTGATTTCACTGATACCTGAAACAAAACAGAAGAAAATCATGCACGAACAACTTCTATGCCAAATTTCATCAAATACTTAACCAAAGGATCACGTTCCAAACGCAACACTGCTAATAAAGCATTACTTTTTTTTGACTCAAAGCATCAGCCACTTTATTTGCTTTTCCCGGATGGTGATGAATTGTACAATCATAATCCTTGATTAATTCCAGCCATCTCTTCTGTCTCATGTTTAACTCTTTTTGAGTGAATATATACTTTAAACTTTTGTGATCAGTATATATTTCACACTTTACTCCATACAAATGATGCCTCCAAATTTTTAAATCGAAAACAACAACAGCTAATTCCAAATCATGTGTATGGTAATTTACCTCATGAGTTTTCAACTTTCGTGAAGCATTAGCAATTACCTGATCATTCTGCATTAGGAAGAAACCAAGTCCTTCCAATGAAGCATCACTGTATATAAAAAACTCACCATTCCAGGAAGGTAGTGCCAAAACTGGAGCATTCACCAGTCTTCATTTCAATTCCTTAAAACAATCATCACATTCTTTTGTCCAGATAAACTTATCACCCTTCCGAGTTAGCTTATTCATTGGACTAGATAACCATGAAAAATTTCTAACAAATATTCTATAATAGCCTGCCAAACCATGGAAGCTACAAATCTTAGTTACATTTGTGGGTCTTGGCCAGTCTTCCACAACTTTTGTTTTTGCAGGATCAACAGTTATATCATCTTGACAAACAATGTGACCAAGGAACGAAATTTGTTGCAACCAAAACTCACACTTGCTGAATTTTCCATTAAGTTTATTTTATTTTAAGGTTTGCAAGATAACCCTTAAATGTCTTTCATGCTCCTCTTTACTTTTAGAAAACACCAAAATATCATCAATGAAAACCACCACAAACTAATCCAAGAACTCATGGAAAATTCTATTCATTAAGTACATGAATACAGAAGGTGCATTGGTTAGCCCAAAAGGCATTACTAAAAATTCATAATGGCCATATCTTGTACGGAACGCGGTCTTCGGAACATCTGCTTCCTTTACCTTCAGCTGATGGTACCCCGATCTCAAGTCAATCATTGAAAAATACTGATATCCCTGGTGCTGATCAAACAAATCATTGATATAAGGCAAAGGATATTTGTTCTTAACAGTGATGTTAATCAAGTCTCTATAATCAATAAAAAGTCTCATTGAACCATCTTTCTTTTTAACAAATAAAATAGTAGCACCCCATGGTGATGTGCTAGGTCGAATGAAACCTTTCTCTAATAAATCTTACAATTTCTCTTTCAACTATAAAAGTTCAATTTGAGCCATTCGATAAGGGGTTTTTGAAATTGGATTAGCATCAGGAACTAAGTCAACAGTAAACTCAACTTCCTGATCTGGTATTATTCCAGGAAACTCATCAGGAAAAACAATAGGATACTCATTTACCACCGACACATCATTAATCTAAACAGTTCCTTTATTTTCAACAATATGTGCAAGGTAACATTCATTTCCATATTTTACAAGTTTCTTGGCCTCTCGATATGTTATCAACAGTAAGGGTTCATTGTTGTACACAAACTGAAAGTATTTTTGAAAAGAAACTTGTTTAGCTCTACAGTCAATCTTAGCATGGTAAATAGAGGGGCAATCCATACCCAGGATAACATCAAACTCTACTATAGGTAGAACAATAAGGTTTGCACATTGGTTCTTTCCACAGATACAGATAGGAAGATTCTTATAAATTCTTTTTTCCTCAACATTTCCCCTAGGTGTTTTTACCAAAAGTTCAGGAGTCATTTCTTGAGATGGTATTCCCATTTTACTAGAAAGGTTTTCAGAGATGAATGAATGTGTAGACCCCGAATAAAAAAACACACTGGCATAATCTGAAAAAACAAACAAAGTACCAGATACAACTTCATTTTATGGGCCGACATCTACTGATTTAGTTGCAAAGGATTACACCACCCCTTTCTGCTTGTATTCTAACTGCTTCCCATCACTCGAGCTCTTTGTCGGACACTCGTTTTCATAGTGACCCATCTCATTGCACTTAAAACATTTCACTAACTGTAAATCAAATTTGGTCTTACCTTCACCTTGATCTTTTTCAGTGAAATAATGAGCCTTATGTCCCATATTACCACATCGGTAGCACTTTCCAGAATTCAGAAGACATTCCCCAGCATGCCTTTTACCACATTTATCACAAATTGGAAACTTAGTTTTCTTACCATCAGACTGTTTTGAAGAATTCATTCATTTCTCTTGCCACCTCGGTCTCTTCTTCTGTTGGTCGTTATAGAACACTTGATCATCGGAAAATTCCATTTCCACCATCTCAACACATCGAAAAAGCTTTTCATAACTTTTAAACTCATGAGAAGCTAATTCCCTTCAATATTTTGGCTTTAATTCTGAGTAAAAATGATTGATTTTACTATAAAGGTGTCAGATAAAATTTGGAGCATACCTTGCCAATCGAGTGAACCTTTCTTCATAGGTAGCCACTGAGTCTTCGTCTGGCCTCAATTCCAAGAATTGTTTTTCCATCCTAAGTCGAACAGCCTTAGGAAAATACTTTTAAAGAAACATACCTTTGAATTCATCCCAGTCGAGAGCATCAATCCCATCAGCGTCCCTGATATTTTTAACCATCGACCACCACTGATCTGCTTCACCCTCCAAACGGTAGATAGCAAGACTAAAATTTTGATTGTCTAAATACCCCATGACCTTGAAAATCTTCTCCAGTGCTTTAATCCACCCTTCAGCTAGCACATGGTCAGATGATCCTCTGAATGATGGGGAATGTTGCCTCATGAAATGTTCCACCACTTACATGTTCCTCTACGGTTGATCTGGCTGATCTAGTGTATGGATACCACCGACATTTATCGCTTGAGTCAACTGCGCCATTACTGAAACAAACTGTTCAGTTCCAATTTCGACCATCTCAGGATGCTGATTTGGAAGGTTATTTCCTTCTGCATGCCTTCCTAGCACTGCTTCCCTGTTTCCTCTGCGGAAAACCATTCTGAACAAACATATCTTAGATGAAGCAACATGGTAATCTTCAAATGCTACATCACTTCAATTTGACCATAAAAAATATTTTTGGATAATCATTTAATAAAATTCTATCTCCTAAAGTTCTCTAAACCGACCTATCATACCAACTATAAGTCCCCAGCCTTAATCCTTACTTAATCTTGAGTTATTACAAGATTACACATTGAGGATCTTTTCGGGTATAGAGTTTTATAGAATTAGATCATAAAAATTGCATTACATTCAACATTTAAACAAAGTGGTTACATAAAAGATAGTATTCATTTTTCCCATCAATGGAAACATTTTTAAAATAAAACATGGACTATTTCTTGACACTTCCTTGACACTATCATCATATCATGTACCTTTCCCTTGACTTGTGAATAACATTTCAAAAAAGCATGGGATGAGGATAAAAAGCTCAGTAAGGGATATAAAAATATGGAAAGGAAACATGGGTACATATATACATAAGAATGAAATCATACTTTACCCATAAAACATAAGCACTTTAACATACCTCATCAAATCATGAATAAATCATAGAAATTATAAGACATAAAGGTAACTTGAGGCATTCATAACATTCTTACGTAGGGAGTAACCCTCTTGGTTACATTTGGAATACCCATCACAGTATATTCCCTAAATCTCTTTGAAGAAACCTTAATGTTTCACTCCTTCGCATTACCCAATGCATTGGAGAGCTATATCGGGCTCACCCGCCTTTAGTTTATCACGGAACCACCCGTCTTCATAATAATGCCCAGGAACGTCAACATAATCGTATCACATAAATCATGCATAAAGGAAAAATAACATTTCCACCTTTCAATCACAAGATATCAATACAAAAAATTGATATAAAAACATTATGAAAACCATTTTCATTACCAAAATAAATGAAAAGTAAAACATGGTATTTATTTTTCTTTTAAAAAGAAGGTATGGCTTGTAGAGGAAGCCGAAACTCAAATAATGGTCACGGTGGCGGAGATGTCGTTGTCGCCGCATACGTACGACAAAAACATTCCCTTTTTTCATTTAGTAAACGCTTCATATAAAAAAGATTCTCTTTTTAATAAACGTAAAATTCAAAGGGGTTTATACTCTTTATAAAGGAAGGTTGTGTATAAAACAAAATATGCCTCAATGAAAGGAGATTGAGACGAAGTCCCATACCTCGGGTCCGACTTGACTCGATCGAACTTTAATGTCCTAAATAATAAACTTGAGTTAATTTATACTTTCTTAAGAACCTTTTTCAATTTCATTAATCCTTTTATATCACTTATTTCAATGTCATTAACACTATGTAATTATTTAAGTTAATAACGGTCGTTTTAACGATCATTGGTACTTGAGTAAAAAATAATCCCTTTATAATTACAAGTTGTTCATGTATCCATTATATCCAGAATTATAATCATGATGTATTTATCATATATATCCAGTATATACATGCCTTTATAATATTACATAATCATTTAGAGGTAAGAAATGAAATGCACTGTTCATGGAGACGGTAATCCGTACGTATGCATGAACGCTACTTTCGTTTCTATTCTGTATTTTATAGAATGGAATCATAATGATATAATGGTATATTATAATTATAGTATAATATCATATATAATATCATAGTTACATCCTTTATACATCCCACATATGGTATTTAACGAATCAAATCACTTTGAGGGGGCGGTAGTCCGCACTTCCTTAAATGAAGATATTGCGTTTACCCATAATGGAAACCATAAAGGTATGCCCAAAATGAAAAATACAGAAGCTTAAGTAAAACATAAACATATTATATATCATATATAAATTTAGTGACATCTTAATGTCCACCTTTTAAGGTGTTAAAATAATGTTGAACAATCATCGTTTTGGGAGGCATAAATTCACCATCCACGGAAACAGTATGTCCTTTAACCATTAGATGTAGGTGTGTGTAAGTGTAGCTCGAATCCTTCTTAGAAAAAAATCCTAGTATATTGAAGATACTGGAGTTGTTACAAAAAAAATGAAAAAAATAGTTTAGGGGGTTGGATAAGGAAAATAAAACAAAAGGACTCAAGTGAAGACATTACCTTAAAATCGGGTAACTCCCTTTGGTTTGAGCTCAAAGGATTTATTGGGAAGACTTCTCCCCAAATTGAGGCTTCAAGGAGTAAGAGAAGGCTGTGGAGAGACAAAATGGGCAGGGGTTGGCCGAGCCAAAGGCTTTGGGAGTGTGTGTAAGGAGGTAGAGGTGGGGGACTTTTATAAGAGGAGAGGAGGGGCACTCTTGGAAAGTAAAAAAAATGTTACTTTATTTGAAAATGATTTTCGGATTCAAAAGGTCCCACAATGATATAATTCGAGGGTAAGGTGATAAGGGTTCTAAATACACCAATACAATAGGTTTTGGACAAGTTTATGTCATAGATTTTACATTATCATTTCATTTTATTTAAATCCTTTATTAATGAGGTAATCGCTGCATCATCATGATGTCATAAATAATTTAATTTATTTAAAGTATAAAAATTATGAAAAAAATACTATGATGTAGGAAATCTATTTATACTTGAAATTAATATTTATAGTCTAAAATATCATTTATGTAGACAAAATTAAAAATATTTTACTTAGGTGATACATTCTTTGTCACATTTAACATTCTTTAAAAATAAAAAGATAAAAAGTCAATTTCTCACAAAAGTGATTCCATGGGGCCCCCAAGTTTGGCACAAGGCATCCCATGGTCGGCCATGAGAAACCCAGTAGCCTTAGGACACATTTTGTGGTCTATTTGTATTATTATGATATCATTTGTTTATCATTAACTACCTGATTACTCATTAATCAAGATAATTGGAGATAATTACCATAGTTACTATTCATAATGTCCAAAAATAAAAGATTCTTAATTACATAATTTGGAACTTCTGATTCCAAATATTTAATCCATTTTACCAAATTCCAAACACATAAATTGAAATAATTTATTTAAAAATAATTCCCATTGTCAAAACAAATATGGGGTTTTTTTTGAAACAATATCTATGAAAAGTTTGGCATTAGTTTATGACAAATTCCAAAGTTAAATTAATCATAATGAAAACAATTGGATTAAATGGTAAATATATATTCAGATTACACTTTAATACCAATTGAAAGGATAATCTAACCATATAATTAAATTAAATGCAAAAGCAGTTTTGATGTAAAATGCAGTATTTTTTCACTATTTATTAAAAAATGAACATTTTCAGAAAAATACCAAAAATCTATCCAATGTAAATTTCAATGTCCCAATCATAATTAATATTTTTATTTTGACAAATATAGATTATAAAATTGTCAAAAGTTCTATTTAAAAAGGGTTTGCATCAAAAGGCAGTAAAACAATCTTTTAAGAACATTAGTGTATTCCATGCATAAGATTGTATTTATTTTCATTTTAAGCCTCTAAAACACTACCTAATTCATTAATATACATAGATAAAAATATCTATTATTAATTACTTACTTGGGATGTTACATTATGAGATGATAATGATTAGTACTTATGTAATCCTTCACTTCAACTCAAAAAAGTCTCTCTCAGAAGCTTCAGACCACATAAACATGGAATCATTATGGGGGAAGCCTATGAGTGGTTCTATAAGGCATGATAATTCCAGAATAAAATACCTATAATAAGTATCATACCCCATAAAAATCCATATTTTAGAGATTTTATTAGGATTCTCCAAAGAGACTATGGCTCTCACCTTTTTTAGGTCAAGAGACGATATTACCATTGAGATGATGTGATATTTGAATTGAACCTTATTAATCATGAAATTAGATGTGGTGAGATTTACATATAAATCATGCTCTCTAAATGTGATAAAAAGATATGAATGTGGTTGGAATTTTCATGTCAACTATGTGAGGACACCATGATTTAATCAATGAAAACAACCACAAAATAATTTATATACAATTGGGAAACCAGATTCATTTGGGAAATGAAAACTATGGGGGAATTAATTATACTTCCTAACATGATCAAGTGCATGTACAATATTTCTCTACAATAGAATGTTTTACATTGAATGCTCTACATGGTATATATGAGGCTATAACCATCAGCTTATGATAGGCAACCACAAATAAAAAATTAAGGAAACTAGATTCCCTTCTAAATGATCAAATATGAAATATATATGAGGAAAGGGATAAGGTTTATTAACTATAAGTAGATTAAATTTTCAAAAATAAATTTAATTTCAAATTGTTCTAGATACTTTCATTGAAAAAAATCTATGATACCCATTGTGATATACTGGGTTATATACATCTCTTATCTTGTATGTCCTCAAGCAACCTCTTGAGCTCTTATGACTATGTAGTAGCCATCATATAAATATAAATGGATACTTTCTCTACTACTGTAACTAGATCAATAGTATACTCTACATATCTCTCATTTGGTAGCCTATAAAAGTCATCAGGGATGAAATCCTTAAATCAATCTATTACATTAGGGAAATTGGTATGTCACATTCCCTAATCATCTAAATAAAAATATAAATCTTGGATGTCACTCCACATATCCTATGTTTCTTAGGTCCAAATCAAATTTCCATGAAATATTGTTCTACCTTATGAGTATAACTACCTCCCTTAGGTGACATACAAGACAACCTCATGTGATAAAAATCTACATACATATGTTAGGGAACCAACCAATCCATCCCAAGAATAATGCAAAAATATGTCATCTCAAGGATAGAGATTACCACATGAAACTATAATTTCTTTCTATAAGTGGGAATTCCATACATTGGCATAAAATTCCTGATCAGACCCATAATTGCATATTGTGTATCATCACAATATTTAAATATAAAATTTGTAATCTATGTAACTCCATCAATTAGATATATGTTAAAGAGTGAGAAGAATTTTTTTAATTAATGTTTCCAGGAATGTGAAGGCCACTAAAATTGTACCTTGAATAATGGATGGCAAGATGCTCGTCTTTTCAGGGGTAGGCTACACTACATGGATATGGTCAGATCTGTAGCCCGGAGATTTAACATAAATAACTTATGATGGTATACTCTATAAGTGATATAATCACTATTATTTGATGCATATTCCATTAACACATCTTTGGATTGAATTGTTGGTAGCACTCCAACTACCTACCTAGTAAGGGTTAACTAATCAATCTCTTCAATGTGGATATAGTTTGAATCATTTCCCAACATGCATTGATGGGATGGTCCTACAAAAATCATGATATTTCCCCATTCAGAAACATCCTTGAAACTAAATGGGGTAATTAGGACCCAAGGTATTTGTATACCCTAGATCTATGCACTAGTGACACACCACATAATTGTTAGCAACTTCCATATACATACTACTTCCCCAAAATCCAAACTCAAGGTGACTCATCCTTAAAATCGATGAAATACTCTTGTATCCAATTTCTTAACTACCCCAACATACGCCCTCAGTTTTCCTCGACTTCAACTGAGTGATGAGGTCATAGTTAACTTTCTAAAAATATATTTTTAACAGAAATACATTAACATATAATTAGTTTTCATATACAAGAACATCATTAAATCAAATCCTTTTTAGTGATTCATCAACAAAAATGTTATATGATTAGTTATTGATATATGTGAATCAATTATAATAGTCTATTATTGAAAAAACCCCCACCAAAGATGCATAATCACTATATAATGGTATTATCTCATCATGTGACGTATGATGTTGTCATAAAGAATCATATTAATGTCCCCCAAGACCATATGAAGATGGTAATCTATCAGGGTAGAAAATTCCCACCATCTCTTAGAAGAATAAATTAAATTATTGGTTTTTACCATGAACCACCACTTTAGAGTTGTGTCTATATGCATGAAAATATACATAGCTTGGTCTCTATTCATGTCTCGACATCATGGAGGACTCCATCCCCTAAAAATTTAAGTGGATTCTACTACGGAAATTATCACATCAACTCTACCATATTATATATAGTTATTGGTGATACTAAGGAATATTTCATAAATCTATTGATGATATATAAAAATTTAAAAGTATTTCTCTTCTCATGGATAATAGGAGGATCCTCAAGTGGCACTACACGAATAATACTGGTGGATTGGGGACCACCACCATTAGAGAAAGTCCTCCATCATAATCCTGACATATGAATCAATGTCATGAATGAAAAATAATTAAAATAATAAAACAAACACCTTAGATTATGATTTCATAGAAAACTTATAATAGATAAATGAATAATATAGGTCCAAGACTTAATGTGAATAGAGTCAACACCCCATTTCTTTCCCATACAGTCTGGTCTAGGTTACATGGAAGATCATAAAGTATCTCAATAGACATACCCTAAATCCCACTTCTGAGGATGGGTTAGGGCCATGGTCTGACATCACTTAACATAGGTCCCTGTATGAGGAGTTTCAATTTCATGGCATTGTGTGAATAACCCATTATCTTGTAATTGGGAGCATTACATAGCGAAAAACTTTTAATTTTAAAATTCATATTTTTTAGTTTTTATACATTTATATGTATAAGCAACACAATATAGTTATATGGGTCTCTAATCCCATATTTTAAACATAGAAGGTTTATTTTTTGTAGTTGGAACATCATTTAACAAAAAATTGGCCCTTATATAATGTATTAAGATGTAACTATCCATATATGATGTTTTTATTTGATGAAATACCATAAAAGTTTTGAAATATTATAGAGTTTATAAATTAATATTTTCATTCCTATAATCAAAATAAACAAATGAATCATTTCATGTAACCATTATTACAAAGATCAAACATGTGATAATGGGTTAATTAAGTTTCCGCAAGAAATTTATATATGAAAGAAAATTTATGTTATTCTAAAAACATTAATAAATCCAATTAATTTCTCTCATCAATAAATGTTAGATTATTTTCTATATATAATATCCATGTCAAAAAAAACATGCAGTTTGAATTGTGAATACTAATATAAACATAACAAGGTATATGCATGGAATATGAATCATCTTCTACCAATTATTATTTATGATAAAAAAATTCCTTGAAAGACCATCAAAGTGTAAAATATAACCTAGTAGAAATAATAAATTCCAAAAATCATGTGTGTGACGCATTGGTGAAATATGTGAATCTATATTGTGAGAAATACATAACAAAATCTCCCATCCCATGGTACTTGGATTTTTTTCTGGTACGTGTTTTAGATACTCCTAGGAATGGGTTCATTAAAAATTTATGACTCATTCAAATATTAATTATACTATCCCAAAAATAGTAAGGTAAGGAAAATAAAATCATTGATATAACAATTTATCACTTAGGATAATATTTAATCTTATGTAATTTAACCTAGTTGTCCACATGGCCTCAAGACTGCATCTATATATTCCAGAGGATGCTGAAATGCAGTGAGGGTCTAGAATGGTGTATTGGGGAGACTATAACCTAATTGTTAGAGTGAAACAAAATTTTGATAAAATATAAAAAAAATATTGAGAAAATATAAATATAGAATAATATCAACTAAAATGGTAATAATAATAATGAGTAGCTGAATACCAACCCAATTATTAAGGGATCCTTATCTAGTATAGGATACAAATGATTGTTATGTCATGGAGCAATAGAAAAGAGAATATTGGGATCTGAGAAGAATAAATATACAACATGATATAACATTTAAAAAAGGTCCATAAGACATTTCTTATATCCTCACTAGAATTATTTCATTCATATTATTCCATACTCTAGCCTACTGTAGACAATCAATCATTCGTAACTGTCCACTTCCCAATATCTAAGGTGGAATCCGTGTAGTCTATTGGGGTACCACTCCATGGCCCGAAATGTGTGTGAGATATAAATATTAGGACATCCCCATTGTAATTTAGTATAATAAATGAAGTGAATAAAGAAGAGTATTGTGCAAGTGTAAAAAAATAAAGTAATCATGTAAACTATAACCATGCCCAATTGGGTTCCCAAAGGACACCCGTCTAACTGTACCTGCACCAACCAATTCTAGGATGTATTTAAATAAGTGTAAAATTGTATATATGTATATAATAATGTATTTTTATATATATTTAATAAATTTATAACATATATAAAAATTATATAGATACATAACAGTAACCAAGACCCGAGGATTTAAAACAATTCCTCCTTGCATTACCATAAGAGTCTAATAATTTTAATGACTATCATCATGTCCATCTATATCATAGAGTAAATGGGGATAAAATTATTTAGTATCATGAATACCATGGGATTTTTTGACTACGGGTCACATATAATAATGGTTTCTATGCCCATGGATCGTATATAATAAGGGTCTCCATGCTCAGGGATCATGTATAATAAAGGTCACAATGGATAAGGATATTATATAATAAGGGATTCCATTCGAAAGGTTCATGTATAATAAATACCACCATACATGATGGTTTTGTATAATAATGTATTCCATGTTGTTGGATCATGTATAATAATTGAAATATCATTCATTCTTAAACACAATCCAATAGATGTTTTCTAACCATTTTACATTTATTTAGTAAAGAGTATAATTCAAAATCTATATTAGGGACTTGTGAAATTTGCATACCATTAAATACCAGTTAAATAAATATAATCATTTAATTTATAAGATAATAGTGGTCCATTATAAATGTGGGTTAGTAACATAAGAATATATAAAAAAAATGGAATTTCATACTCACAGCTCATGGGTGGAACTAGTCGAAAGGGATATCCACCAACAAATGAAAGGTGTATGGGGGATTTTATATAAAGACTAACAAAAAAAATTTAAGATAATTGATATTTATTATCTAACACATACAATTTACATTGTGAGGCATCATGAAGAATTATATAAAAAAGAATAACGCAAGGTAAAAGTAGTATAACACTGTCTTTACAGTGGTATAAGACCCCTCATTCAATATTGGATTCCAGAATATGCTAGAATATGAAAAAACATGAGAATAAAAAATATACTAAAAATAAGAAATATTATATTTTGTGGATTTAGAATTTTGAATGGATAGATGAATGTATAATGAAACTAAGAGGATTAAATAACATATTGATATACATATAACACGATAAATAGTGAAATAATCTGACACAAAATGGAGGAGGTATATTAAAGCCATCATTGAAGACCATGGGGAGATACCAACGTGATGGAGGGGATGTAATGATAAATTTGTATGAAAATTTGGGGAGTTAAGTATATGTAAGGATGTTAAAATTTTATTTTATACTACTTAATATGGGTAAAATATTTGGTTGCATGGTTCTCTAAAACCTGCGAAAACCATGCCAAAACACTATTTGGGATGTCACCCACTTGAATATGCACACTGAATGGCTAGAAAAAAATTTCTTTCCTATAATTCTCGTATATAGATTTATAAATCATTCCAACATGTTCATGTTTATAGACTTGTAATATTTGTGAAATTGGGCACCGCCTCCATATGATTGCACTATTTAGAAGCACAGTTACAACTAACTGTGCACCAACCCGGAATCTCAAATATTTGCATTATAAAATAGAGATCCAAGAATCAAAAAACTGATGTATATATAAAAACACATACTTTAGAATTTATTCACTATCAAATATATAAGAAAATGTTAAAATGTATTATCAAGTATCCTTTCCTCATGAAAAAAGTAGGATATTACAATTTGACTATACCTGAGATCATGATTTCTATTAAATATCAATGTAGAACCTTAGATCATTTCAAATGGTAAAACCATGGTATTGGATATAGGTTATAGAAATTATAGTGATGATATAGTTCGATAGTGGTGTGTTTTATGGTGGTTTCATAAGCTGGATCATGTAGGTATTATAGTTGTGAAACGACCGGTGATATCTAAGCTAAGTGTTCTTGGATTTCAGCCACTTGTGATAATGCAGGACTATTAGACATGGTTCTATGTTTTAATGGAGGTAATATTAGTAGAATATGTTTTAAAGAATTAATTTTTTGAGACATAGTAAAATTATGTGTTTCTATGATACTCTGATTTTCATACTGTTCATCTCAGAATAAAACAAATAATGTAGAACCCTCTATATAGTGCAATGAATTTTGTTTAGAAACAATTACCACACAACCATATATGTTCTCCATAAACCATCTTATCCTTAGTTGGATATATAAATTTATACAGTGTGTAATGTACTAGGAATCTATGAAATTCCATATGTTCTTTTCATTAGGGGCACACCCCATGTTCTTTGGAGAGTATACAGACGCAAGTAGTATACACATGCATAATAACTAAGAATGACTCATACATGTAATTTGGTATAACAAAATTATATTTATCTGTATAATAATAACCTATGTTATATTTAAGGTAACATTTAGAGTACATGTAAATAATATTAGTATGCAATCATTGTCATATACTTGAGGGTTAAAAGACATTTAGAGATACCTTGTTTATCTCTTATACACATTATTTTATCCTTCCAAAGTATGTTAGATCCCACAATTTCTTCAGTATCGATTCTCTTTCTAAATGGATGACCCATATTTTTTGAGATTCATTTTCTAAGAGCCCATGAGGTATGAATATGAAATACAGTCCAGATCATAAGACATTATATACTCTTTTAATATTATAGTAAGTATCATTTTGTGGGGTTATGGTTTTGTTCTCGGTGCCGATAATTCACTGGTTGGGATAGGTTTCACATAACCTACATATTATGTATTAAAATCCATAACTTATGTGTTATTTCAATTGGGTCTAGGTTTTCCCTATTGATCCTAGCGAAGATCCCCTATATGAGTATCAATATCTATTTTCTTCTGATGTAGATTATTCTAATCGAGTGTGTATCCATGATAGTCCCTCTCAGCACAATCATGATTGAACATTAAAATTCACAATGAGTATGAACTATTGGATGTGATCCATATATGTTTCCAATACAATCATAGTGAGTTCTATCAGATGAGTTTTTCTGTGAATCTTCTAGCAGAATCCCAATGTATGGTGGTGAAGATAGACCTCCCATTATGACTTGTAATTTTCAATGAGATTATATGGGTTATTTTATTTATCATCATTACTTTTAGGATGTGGAGTTGTATTCTTTATTTATTATTTTCATGTGGTCATTTCATGGTGTCTTGCTGGGTATTTTTATATTAACCACTGCATGGGCTCTTCCTAAACATGTCATTCCTTATGTAGAAGATAGACCAATCAATTGAGTACTAGGTGGACCAAGATAAAGTGATGATATTATATTATATAAAGAATAAATGGATCTAGAATATATAGTTTAGTAGATGTAGATACCCATAATTTTAATACAGAGATATTACATATTTTTTGATCAATATTCATTACATTACACAAACTCACTCCTAAGGATCAAAATGTAATAGTGCCTTTGGAAACATGAAACCTTGAACAGTTGCTTCATAATACTTCTACACCATCTCCGTCATGGATCCTCATAAATTTCACCCTTATTTGAAATATCACATGAAAAACTTATCATCATACCCTATGGAAATGAAACACAAGAATGGTTAAACTCAAATGCTCGGTAAGGATAAAAAAGAGAAATACATATAATAAAGTGACCATAAGTGTATGAAAACGTTATAATAACATATTAATATCATATGATACATATAAAATATCAAAATCCTATGTCCTGTAATAATTAATGGATGTTTAGAAGACACTAATAATAAGTAAATCAAAAAATATAGATTACGAGAATATAACATTAACAAAAGACATGGAATTGTGGAATAAACATATGAATAGAATCCCTTAGGTCAATGCTATCCAGGAAGTCATTTATAACATATACACCATGTTTTAACCACCCATGTACCAGATTTAGGATTGGGATAACTTCCCATTTAACATATTTTTAGGCTTGGAATAACCTCTCACGATCCTTATGATAACTTATATCATTAATCATTAACCAATGAATTGGGAAAAGATTTAGGTCCCATAAATCAAAGAATAAAAAAACATAGTAATGTTATAAAATATCATAAATCATTCCTCATATTTTAATTCATGATTGAAATTGGGTTTCACTAATGCTTCATCATATAATAACATGTAAAAATATACGTTTCTGAATTATTTCATCATTTCCTCATCGAATAATTTATTAAAAAAGAAGTAAGTTTAATAAGTGTCATTTCATTCTATGTATAACCTTCTTTGATAATGAATAAAGATGGTTTCATTGGATCATATCCATAGTAAATATTATATTACATCAAGGTATTCCATCTTAGATAAAAATGATTTTCATAAATCACTTAGAAATTATCATGAAGAAAATGTCCTTAAAAATTTGAAAACCCTTTTAAAAGATAAAATTGAATCAAAATAATTTTATTTGAAAATATAATTTTAAACAAATAAAATAATAATTAAATGTTTTAGTGATGATGTGGGTTTTAATTTTTGTAAACATTAAAACATTTATTCTTTTCACATTTCTGATAAATGTTAAATGTTCCTTGTTTTAAAAATAACATGAAATTTATTTTTATTTAGTTTTTTATAAAAATAAAATATGTATTAAAATAATTTCAAAAAATACCATATGATTATTAAATCAGTTTATATAATTTTTAGAAAGCAAATATATGGAAGAAAAAATGGTTTTTGACAAAATATAGACATGAGGATGATATTTCCTAAATAGATTCTTTTGAACTATTGAGTTAATGAATAGAAGAAAATGAAGGGAAAATAGGTATTCTCATGACATAACCCTAAGATAATAAAATTAAGGAGTTTCATGGGATATTAATCATTATATTTCATTATTAAATTAATAATCATAAATAATATTGATAAATGATGATATTTTATCACGAAACCATTACATATCTGGTAAAATTGAATTGTAAGTCCCATGAAAGAATAAAATTAAATGAAAAATTAAATTATAATGAAAGTAAATAATGTCATCATATTATATCTCAATCATTTTTTATATACAACTGATAAAATAAGACAATCACATAACATATAATATGTCTCTAAAAATTCAATTTGAGACAAAAATAAATTACTACAATAGTAATATATTTAATCTTAATCCCTATTAATGAATAACATATAAAGAAAATGTAAATATAATGAAAATAATTATATTCCTGATATAACTTGTGAAATGGGAATTCTATTAACTCCAAAAAATAAACATGTGTTGATTATTGAATGTGTCTCTTGAAAATGAAAGAGTGCATATAAATCCATTTCCTTATGTCTCGAATTCCATCATTACTTTTCAAAACTCTTACATAGTAAATATAATTTTATTATAAGTATATTATAAAAAATAATTATTTATATCACTGAATATATTAGTTACTTATTACCAATAGTTACTTGTTTATCGACAATTTATTATTAAAATAACATTTTGGTTAATAAATTTTATTTTTGTGTGTTTGGATTTGTAATTTTTCCCCATTATGTGGATCAAAATTAAATAAACTATATAATTTTAAATATGACATAGATATCATGATTATAAATTATATTTTTATTTATTTTAATATAGTAATTTTAGAGATAAAAAATAGGTTATATCGTTCATGTAGACGACCTCACCTACGTATGAATTAATGTTGTCACCATTTATCCTGAGAGATTAGTTTATGGAAAGGTAAATAATATATTACATTAATATATTGATTTTATGTCATATATATTAAAATATTTATTGATATTACCCTTATTACCTTCAACTAACTGAATTAGTGAAAAATGACTCACATCACTTCACGAGGAAGTAGTCTGTTGTACACATGATTGAAGTCATTGTATCAACCATGGAATGGAATTTTAAGATGTTTATTTGATATTTTGTTACAAAATTAAGATTAATATTCAAATACCATATATATTTTTATTTAATCTATCCTTATTATAAATCATGTAAAACAGACTTGAATACTACCACATCAGTTCACAACGAGATAGTCCAACGTACACATGAGAGAATTAATTATTTTCTAATGGGAAGACAGGGAATAAAATATAAATGGAATTATAAATATATTGGTATAATAATATAATAACTATCTTAAAAAAATCATATAAATTTGTATATCTATTCATTGTAGGTGGTGAATGAAAATGAATAAAATCAGTTCACGATGTAGCAGTCCCTGGAACACATGATCAATGGTTTGGTTTCTCATTAGATGGAAGAGGTAATAGTTATAGGATATTAAATTAACATAATATATTATAAAAATAGGGTTACTGGTATGTTATAATATCATAATATTTGAATAATATTTTATGAATTTAGAATAAGAAATAAAAAATCTCATGTTTAATAATGTTTCCTCTTCTTTGGAGAGCCACATCATGATTACACCAAAATCCTCCATATGAGGGACTCATAATCAAATTAAGTACAACAATATATTATTAGGAATTCAAGTAATATAATTGGGTAGGTATTTACAAATATTATTTATTTTTGAAGTGTGATTAGAAGGGGGAGTGGGTGTCCTTCGATAATGAGAGAGAGGAAACATATAAAAGTTTTAAATAGAATAAAATTTACCCATATTTTTTAAAATATGAAATTGTGAATAATAGTTCATTATTGATTTTTAGAGGTTATAAGGTTGAAATATGGCCTTCCATTCAGTTATGGATATGTTTCTATGTAATTTTACCCCACATATTTTTATTTTAAAACCCAGTAAACATATTTTAAACCAAAACTTGGGTAATTAATATTTACTTTTTTACATTCCATTATATTAAAAATCTAAGATGAAAATAATATATAACATAAATAATTATTAATAAAAATATGTATTAAATTTTTACAAAATTCATTTACATATGTCAACAAATATAATCTAAAAGCCATATCATAGATGTGATGAAAATGATTTTTTATCGTAGAGAAATTTTTGAAGTGTATAATGAATTTTTATATCAAAATACATTATGAAATTGAATACAATGACCAATATTGGTTTAATAATTATATAATTTTACTAATGTTAAATTTTAAACCATTTTTTAAAAACATTAACTGTATAAATTCATGATATGAAATTATAGGTTTCAATAAAACCCATTATACTTAACTTTTCTTTAATAAATTAATCATTTCTGAAAAATCCAACGAAACAACATAATATAGTTTATAAATATTGATTTGAAAAATTTATTTAAATGTTTAAAAATAATTTTCTTGAATTTTATAAAATTACATTTATTATTTTTCTCATTAGAAGCAGGAAATTTTTTTTATGTAATTGTATTTTTAAAAATTTTAAACACATTAAAAAAAATAATGTACTTTTTTATCAACATGTTTTGTTTATGTAAAACCATTATTATTAGTATATAAAATGTTATTATTCCTATTTATACCACAATGTTATTTTATATGTCAAAAACTGAATATTAAATAGTAATATAAATAATAAATAGTGCTTCGTTAGAACTTGGTGTTATGTGTAGCGGAATCTATCAAAAAATAAAATTTATTGATAAAAACAATAATATATCAAGGTAATATATTTTAATCCATTAAAACTTAACTTCTCCCCATAAATTTTATCACATTATTATAAACAACTAATGATAATTATTCTTTATTAGATCCTCAAGTTCCCACATAACTGCATTAGTCTGGTGGTTTCACAATAATACATTGACGAAGTGAGGGGTCATATTTTATAAAACATTCACTCATTTATACCGAATCGTCATCAGTAGTACATTAATAGAAATATCATTCTCTAGTGGTATGAAATCTTAGTTCAGTGCATGTGGTGGACCAGTAATTGACTTCTTCAATAGTGCTACATAAAACACATTGGAAAACATAGAAAGGGTAAGTGGTATCACAAAAAATCAATTATGACAACCAAAATTAACATTAACCCCTTCCAAAAAATTCTTGGCCATAAGAGACCTCCAAAATATGTTATTGTGAGAGTGAAATGTGAAAATTTGATAGGGGTAACAAATTACCTAATTCAATGTATCATTACCCCCAAACAACATGAAGTATCATTAAATATAACATAAAAAATATATTAATACAATCATCATATACTTTCTTAAAAAATTTTAATAACCTGAATAAAAATAAAACCATATATAAAACATACATTATTTAATAAATATACACTATTCATATTCATTATCTAAAACTAAAAACTAAGGAATATTTCCATAAATCCAAAAAATATTTCAAAATTTATTAATGATAGCATAAAAATATTTTTCATTAAAACATTTATTAGTTAAAAGGTAATAAATAACATTTTAAGGGTTATATTCCCCTAATCATGTGGATTCCACATGATATTACATTTCTATAAAATTAAATTTACATGTCTTCAATAACAATTATTATATTCCTTCAAGTCCTTGATGAATATTCATTTACAAACTAATTGTTATATATATATATATATATATATATTTTCTTATTCAAACAATATAATTATTTAATTTCAATACATAAAGACTTAAATCATCCCAATTTATTGTAATGTCATTAACTATGTTTTTTCATCTCCTTCCTTAATAACTCCTTCCTTTTGTTTTTTATTTTTATTATCTTTATCATCAAAAATAAAAATATTACTTATACCACCATTAGGATCCTCTTATTATGATTTCCCCTAGGAAATAGTTTATTATAGTTCCCATCATTTATGATTTATAACATTAAATCCTTGATTATTCCTTAGGTAAACCATTATTATCATCCCTTACATCTACTACACTTTTCATTTTTTATCATAAATATCGTACTCCCTTGTTGTATTCTCCACCCATAAAACATATTATTATTCCTTTAATACATTACCTTCAATGATCCTTCCCACATTCTTCCCATATAGGTCACTAAAACATTATTCCCCCATGGTCACCACCATATGGACTCTCAATGAACTCAATCCTTTCATTCTTTGGGGAGTCTGAATATTGTTTAAGGAGAAAGTTGTTAAATATTTAATTTTAGAATTGATTTGTAATTATCACAATATCCATAACTCCATTCATCATACCATTCGGTTTCTCATTAACTCATTATATATCAAATTCAATGTCAACCCAGTTCATTATGTTTCCTAACATTGAATAAAACAAAAAATAATATTGTGAGGAAAAATATTCAAACTACAAAACCATATAATAATGAAGACACAATAATAAGATATCTAAAACACGACACATTCTTTTAAATATGTGGCATGATAAGCATTACTTCAGTAATCCCGGGTCATTATTGAAATCCTTTATGATGGTTTGTATTGATTTTATAAATACTTCAATGCATATCATTTAATAGTGTCAAACCAGGTGCATAATAAGGCCTATTGTAAAGGACCTAGTAATTATTGATTCCAACCTAACAAACCAATTTCAGATTTATTACATCATGGTACATATGAATCCTAACAATTTCCAGTAGTAGTATCCAAATCGATATTTATTTTTAAGAAACCGCTCTCTCTACCCTTCACCAATATTCCAGCTTATATTACCATAAGTACAATTATACATTGATTTATTGGGATACATATTCCTATGGATCTCAATATGGATTTCAAATACCTTATTAAAATGTTTAACAAAACCTATCATTCCTTTCATCAAGATAATACCATTATATTCATACATAGATATTATATATTTTTAGATGAATATTTTTTACATAGCATAAACACACGCTTGATAATCGTAAATTTAAATTTTCTTTTGGTTGCTTAAAAAACGATATTTTGTAAGAGTTTTATATTATCTCCAACTTAGTTCCTCATAAATAGAACTCTTCTCTAATATATAATACATAATACGTACCATCATAACATTAGAAAAAGAAACATAAAAAAGTGTTATACCAGATGATCAGTAAGAATAAACATGGGAATTACACAAACATAATGTGAGAACAGTGGTATGAGAGAATGATAATAAAATATGAATTCCATTATAGGAATATAAAAGATCATAATATTGATACATGGAATAAATACTGTAAATTCATAACACATAAATCATAGGGAAATCAAAGAACCTGAGCCACGAGATCATAACAATGACATAAGATATGGAATTTTTTCATATAAATAAGCATAGAAAACCATTTTCATGGTTACAATCTAATACATTCATAACATTTTTATCTTGGGTTTATTACCCATGTACATTTTCATGGATATGGATAGCCTATCATGTACCCTCTATACTCAGAGAACAATAATCATTATCTAATTTACTAGAGGAAGATATATGTTACACCCATTTAATTTTTTAAATCATACATATGTATTCCGAAATACCATAAATCATTCAGCATATTATAACCCATGAATGGTAATTAGATTCATAAAAATTTCATCACAACATAACATATGGAAAAAAATATTCTTAATCATTTATTCATATCATTGTAACATAACCCACTGAAAAAGAATCAGGTTTCCTAATTACCATTCCAACATAAACAAAAACTATCTAAAGATAGAATAAATATAGTACCATTGGATCATATCCCTTGTAAATATTAGATTATATCCAATTATTTCATCTTATATTGAAAATTATTTCGAAATGTCAATTAAATTTGTTTTTGAAAAAAATAAACATTATATGGTGAACAATATTTGAAACATAAAAAAATTTCAAAACCCAATTCATTGAAATTATAATTTTTCACTTATAATTTAATATTTAAAATATATATTGTTCATGATGATAGAAAATTACGTACATGTTAAAACAAATATTCATTTCACATTTTCAATTAAAGTTAAAATGGATTTGTTTTTAAAAATATATAAAGATTAAATTTTTAACCTTTTGTAAAGAAAATTCAAAAGAAAAAAAATTATTTAAAAATTTGATAGGAACATTAATATTTTTTTGAAAACATATTTATAAAACATATATTTGGAAGGAAATAATTTTTTCGATCTAAGAGAGAAAAATGATGAATTTTAAAAAAAATTATTTTGAACACTTATGTATAATGATGGAGAATAGAAAGTGAAACGTTCATTTTCATGAAAACTCCATAGGTTAAGAACATTAATGAGGTTATTGAGGGTTTTATCATAATATTTCATTATCTAAATATTAAACATAAAATAACCTGAATGACAATGAGATTATATCATAAAATAACAAACACATTGGTAACATGGAATCATACTAGCAAAGAAAAAATACAATTAAAATAAAGATATAATGTCATGAGAATAATTAAATTATTTAAATAACATGTCAAATGTTATGTATATATACCTTATAAAATAATATAGGTTCATAACATAACATATATCTCAAACAAGGCCGTATGAGAAAAAATCCATTACCAATTTAGTAGTATTTCGAATAATAATAACAATTATTGAATAACACAAATAAATACTTTATAAATCATTAAATAATATTTATTCATGAAATAAAATTTCAATGGGTTAGTATATAAACCACAAAAAATAAATTAGTGGTGACTATCATATATGTTTCCCAGAATAAAAGAGAGAGTATAAACCCCTTACCTTAAGTTTTCAATTCCTTCATACATGTTAAAAAATACTATATAATAAATATATAATTTTTATAAACCCATTATATATATATATATTTTAATTACCATATATTATTTTCATGTGTCCTTTTATAACCTTTTTATTATCATTTCTTTGAAAAATCATGTTTATGGTAATAATTGCTTAGGTTTTTTGTGTATGTTTTATTGTGGTATTATAATTCCTTTTACATTGATCATGGCTAAATCATCACCATAATGATAAAATATATATAAATTTCATACATGGATACTATATTTTAATTCATTATAGTTAAATAATATTATATATGTAAAATGAGTTACACAGTTCATGGATAAGGTAGGTGTACTTATGCATGAACGTTGTATCCATTAATCTCAATGGATGACGTTAAAGAAAGATAAATAATAAATTACCTTTATAGAATCATTTTTTATTTAATATATATCACATATATTACTTAAATTTAAACTTATTACCATCCATTAAAAGAAATAGTAAAAAATGAATCTCATCACTTTATGTGGCAGTAGTCTACCGCACACAAGAATAACATTATTGTATATTACAAGGAATTAAAATTTTAAGGTAGATGTGATATAATTATTAATAAAGAATTTTTATGTCTCAAATATCATACATGTTCATAAAATATATACCTATTGAAATCTATGTAGAACAAAAATGTAAAATACATCAAATCTATTCGGGAGGCAGCAATTCGATACACACCTAGAAAATGTTGTTAGTTTCCAATGGGTTGGATGGTAATAATTTTTTTTTATTATGATCATATTAGTATAAAATTATAATAAAAATAATTTATAATCATTTAAACCATTATTATATTTATATGTGATTGGTGGTGATCAAAAATGAATAACAATTGTTTGGGAGGTGGTAGTTCTCCACACACACGATTGATGTTTTTGTTTCTAATTTGAGTATTAGATGAATATATGTTATTAAATTAACGTAATAAAATATCTGAATATTTGGGATAATTGTAAAAATTTATCATCAATGTTTAAGAATATTTTTAGACGATGAATAACAATTAAAATAATACAAGTTTATTGATTTTATTCCTTATTCGTAGAGGCTCTATATGGTTTCACGTAATGAATTTATAAGAGAGATTAATGATAAAAATAATAAATCTAGGATGTTAACATATTTTTATGGAAGATATTTGGTTATTTATTGGATGATAGAGTTCTTTTGGTAATTTGAAATGGACAAGAGAGTGGGTGGTGATTTATTAGTGGCAGAGAGGACACATACAGAATTCCTAAAAAGAACAACGTGTACCCACATTTTTTACATGAAACATGGTACAAGAATATAATATTCTAGAAACATAGAGGATATATGGCTTAAATATTTCAATAAAAATAGATTTTAATAAGTTTATAATTAATTTTACCACTTATCATTTTAGTTTAACCTCTGACAAACTCATTTTAACAATAATCACAATAAATGATTTTTAATGTTTTATTAATAATTTTGGAAAAAATATGTTTAACATAATATGTAATATAAATTATAATGATTATGATTAGGTAATATATTTTTCCAAATTATATTCATATAAGTTAAAAATATAAATTTAAAATTAATTCCATAAACAAAATGAAAAATCTTTTTCCAAAGAGAAATTTTTCAGAAGTTTAATATGTTTTTATATTAAAATAAAACATCAAATTTATTCAAATGTCTAATATTTGTTTAATTATATTATAGTTTTCATTATTTAAAATTTATAACATTTGAAATAAAATTTAAACATTATAATTTCTCTAAATGGAATAAAATATTTCAATATGAACTATTATTTCACAATATTAAACAAAAAACTAATCCATTTTGAAAAATTCCAAAAAATTGACCCTAATACAATTTTGACATTATGAATATATAGTTAAAATAAATTTTTTAAGAAAAAAATTTTAAATGTATCAAAAATTTCATTAATATTTCATTAAAACTTTTTAAAATTATTTTTTTTAGACAAAATAATTATCAACACATATATTTACTTTACCAAATATTAAGTACTTTTTAATCAATGTGATTTATTTATATAAAAAATTATTCTTAATATTTAAAATAATAATATTTATATTATTACCAACATGTTTAATAGCTAGGTTATAATGGCCATATTGAATAGTAATATATATATATATATATATTATTGTCGTTCATTAGAACAGATTGTTACATGTAGTGAAATCTGTATAAGGAATTAAATTTATTCAAAAAAATATAATTACATATGATGTTTTTATAGTAGAAGTCATATTTTTTATAATTTCATACACCTCTATAGTATTTTTTTTCTTATTTGTCGTTTTTTTATTTTTTATTTACTTATATCACATTCTAATGTGGGACAATATGTTATGAAGGTATTTACAGTATCAATTATTTACATTTCTATAATAAAATGGTGTATAGGGAAGTGTTTTTGTGAAAAGTTACCTTATGATAATGTCTCCCATATGTGTGATATTGTTAAACAATGCAAGTATCAAACCCCTATCATTTTAGTGGTTGGATTTGAGTGTCACTGTCGGATTACTACTTTCCAGGTGGGGAATGGTGGTTTGTGTCATGAAAATTCTACTTTGAGTACGTTTTACTTGGTGAAATTTGATATGAAATGGGAGGTTCTCTATTTTGGTTGGATTTAAAAGAAGAATAAACATCCAAAAATATGAAATCTTCTTTTCCCTATGCATTACATTCAATTACAACATCAATGTAGCAAATATAGGAATTTATTTGAATTAGGTAAACTTATATCAAATACCTAGTTGTATCAGTTGGCCTAAGAATTATTTAGAAATCCACCAACTCTATTATTTTAGTCTCCAAAATTTTTTGGACTATTTCATAAATTACAGTATTATATCTTTCAATATTTTTTTTCTTTTGGGAAATATAGAATCCACTTATTTTTTCGATATCATTAATGATTGAAATTGCTTGTTCACCTGAGAAATTATTACACAAATATTATTTTTAGATATATGATGTTTTTATCATTTACCAAATGATGATTCCATATGATTAAACAAACTTTAGGAACATTCTCACCCTTCTTTTTCTCAGGGTACATCTTATTTTTATAAAAATTTTAACGATTTTATCCCACATGCTCTTTCCCATATTCTATTTTCACATAATTTTTAATTGGGAATTGTGAAAAACATCTGGTAGTTCTATAGAAAACCTATTTACACCATCCACACATTTTTTTATTATTCACGGATTATTCTTTCATATTAAAATTCTTAAAATTTTCACTAATAGTTTCAACCAATTATCTAATACCAATCTATCATTCTTAGTTGTAATATCTATTTAATTCCATAATTGTCATTACATATCTATTCTGAATGGCTTGATTATAATATTCCCTAGTGTTTCATCTCTTACCATATTATAATAATCACTATCCTATAATTTGTACCCCAATAACACCCAATACCACTTAATTTGTGTTAGATTCATTATCTAAAAAACAATTCATTTATTTATTCCCAAGGAGAAATAATTTTTTATTTCTAAATTTCATATACAATTAGAAAACATTTCATTCCATGACATATGAGATATTTTTATTTAATACATTATTTTACTCCTCTTTTAATTGGCCTTCCCAATTGTAGTTGTAACAAAAATTATATAATCTTTCATGTAATATGTTCTACGTAAAATTTTATTTTATTAAAAAAATTTCATCTAGATTGTTGGTTTTGTCCTTTTGTTACCTTAATTCCACAAAATTATCCCCTTCCATAAATTTTATTCACTATAATATTATGATATTAATTAATTACTATGTTTCCCAATATTTTTCAATTCCAACAACTTCCAAAAAATATTATTCTCTTACATGTTAGTTTTCCATATCAACATTTATCATCTCACTCTATTTGGATAAATCCAATATAATTTTTGAGTTTATTTTGGATGATTTTATTCATATAAATTATCACATCCACCCTTGATGTATTGGTGGGTTTAACAATTATTTTTATTACCTGTATGGTTATATATGTTAAATTGTATTATACACTATCATTCAAACTGTATTTAGTATCTGCATCGTGATTGGAGTAGTGTGATACATTCTTCAAACAAAATAGTTAAATGATTATCCACATGTTCGTAGTATATATATACCAAAAAATGAAATTATTTAGAGGGGAAATAGTTCAATTAATTTTGATTGGAATAAAAAATCGTTTAATAATCATGGGAGGATTAAGGTTGAAATGTGTCTATATTTTTAAAATTTTCCTCATGCTCTAAACAGATAATAATTAAGAAATATTTCTCCTTACCAATGGATTTGATTATTCCTGCCCATTTTTATACTATCTTCTTTATATGTTCATCATGAATATTTCTTATATCATGTATTGAGCTTTCAAGATATTTCAATTTTAGAGAGTTCACAACCAAATATACATCCTTGATTTCCACTATGAATTTATGTAGATTTTATAATTCCTGTATTAAACTAGTCATAAACAATTGAACCCATCCATATCACAAATAAGTATTTACATGTTTTCAATATATTGAAAATATCTTTCATTGAAAAGTGACACAATTTCATCATTTTCACTTAGTAGTTTTGTGACAGTGTTACATATGAAAAGATATGTTAGAAAATGAATATTTAACAGAATAAAAATGTTTTTATGTTCTGATATCTCATTTTATAGTTAATTATATATTAAATTATATATAAAAATAATTGTTGTGAAATTGCATTAGATATCCCTTTAATTTATAAAAAATTGATGACGTGATTTATCACTAAAATCATCATTTTTTATATCAAATGTGGCTCATCATTGGAATAAAAATTGACATATTTTTCAGGGATCATACCATTCTGGATACCTTTAAAAATTGTTTGATCTAGTTGTTTCATTGATATTTTTCTTTGTTTCATTGAAAATTTTATCTTATTATTTTACACTATCTTGGAAAAAACATTAGATAATGTAAACATCGTGATAGAAAGTTTTATCATTTGAGTCTCTATTTTAAAGATCTCGATGAAACAAAATATTCAAATATTGATTAAAATATTTACGAAAATAATGTTTACATACAACAAGAAAAAAATTATTCTCTAAATGAGCATTTAATTAAATTAAATACTGGGGTAGACACCAATGGTGATGAATCAAGTGTTGTATAATATTTACTAAAATCAAAAAAATTTGTATTTAACCCTATTCAGGAATGAACATATATTGTTGTTTCAGATTATTGGATCCATTTTTGTTAATAAATAAATCAATGACACTATGTAATAAAATTTAAAAGGTATCCATTTCATTAAATATTTTTTAGAATTTTGACTCAAAGTCATACTACTTTCCATGATTGTTTATTCAACCAAATCAGGTATTTTCTTCTCTAACAAATAATTTAATTCTATGGTGTTTTTACCACACCTACACAATGTCCCACAATTTATAAACTTTTATTTATCTCAAAATAATAGTAAAAACATAGAATAACATTAATATAATTTCATTAAACTATGATTTCCATTCATTCCCTTAGTCACACAGGGTCGAAAAAATCCTATATCATATATAACGGTATTTTCATTTCTATCCCTTGGGATGATAATTAATAATAAAATAACTAATGTGACAACATCCCCAAAAATATATTCTAATATCAACATAGTGTTTTAGTTATCCTTTTTCCCTTCAGGATAGTGAATTTAGATTGGTCTCTATTTAAAATTATCTTCACAGAGATTTAGAAAAGCCTATTCACTAAGATTTATCTCTTTATACTTGGGATAATCTGATATTTATGAGTTTAGAATATCATCTTTATCCAAATTTTTTAATAAAAAATTTCCATAGTATCTATAATTGTATTGATCTCGCCCCAATATATTATATATTCATTTTGTTATGATTCAACACTAAGGTATTTAACATGGTCCTATTCTTTCTTTACCTTCATTACACAATTGACTTTTTATTTGGCTAATTACATGATACTCTTTAATTTCCTCAAGGATTCTCTTTTTATTCAATATAAAAGAGATATTGACATACATTTCATGACTATATATTAATCTCCCATTCTTATACTATTTACATACAGAGCATCAGAAATAATATTCCCTTTATTTATGAATATCTAAAATAGCACCTCAAATAATGTTAAATGCTCTAATGCTTTCAACATATTGTAAGTGGGTTTCTTCCAAAGCCTATATTTCCCATCAAATGAATATACATTCGTGTTTATCCCTATGTTTATAATTTGTTCTTTTTTTTTTTCACTTGACAGTTTTATACATAATTAATTGAGTTCTTTTACATTAATTGTTTCTCATTTCCAACACACCATATTCAAACCCAAATCTTACAAATATTTCCAGTAGGTATGATTTCTTACTCATATGTTTTTAAAAAAACTTCCACTTAAACCAAAAAACACGAATTTATGATGGTTCTATTAATATTAAAAACAATTTATATCTGTTCCATGGATCATTTCATCACCTTATGTATTCATCAGTATTAAATATTAAAATACTATTTAATATCTCAATGTCATCATTTATATCTCATTTACTCTAAGTCAAAAATTCTTATGTTGTTTTGAAAATAATTGAACAACTATTTACTCTACATATTTTATTTCCATATTTAATAAATCTAGAATTTTATTTTCATGATTTATTTATTTCTAAATTTTTACAATCATTGAAATTCAGCTTCTGATAAAAGTAATATTGGCTGAAAATATTTTGCGATATTTAAAAATGAGGCTGAACATCGACTCATTTGATCTATTCCTCTATTTTATTAATAAATTATAAATTATAAATATTAGTAATTGAAATAAAAATATATTTTAAAAAGTTCTTCCTTCTCTTCCATCCCTTTTATCTTGCACAAATAAGATTTAAATAATGGTTCTTCTATGATTAATAAAATTTAGATCATATTAGAGATTCTTATTCATATTTTAATCTTATTTTTAATCTTAATATATTTAATTTGAAAACTAAATATATGTTGTCTACAATTTCATTATAAATTTATCAGTAATAATTTATTATTATATAGATAAATGTGATTCATACACATATATAAAGCATGTTTACATGGATAAAAATCATTCTTATATATCTGAGTTTATGTTTACAGAAACAATAAATCATATATAAAAAAGGGTATATGATCTATATACACATTTGGATTTATACTTATGCACAACTCAAATCAGTTCAAATAATGTTTATGTAATTAATGATAATTGATAAACAAATATGTCTTCTATAGGATGATGCATGTTTATAATTTTAAACATAGCCAAATTACAAATTTCAACAGCATATTATTTTTATTTTCAACTAATATTAGACTATCTTGAAATAATAATAGAAATATTCAATCGTTTAAAAAATCAAAAAAAAATTAGAGAATTTATCAATACTTCTAAAACTCTTTAGCTTCATTACAAAACACTCTTTAAGTATATTAATACACAGATATAGTATCTTCAAGAACCACACTACAGATATATTCTAAACTGGAAATCAAAAAATAAAAACAATCATTCAGGTGCAAATCTTATATAAAATAATAATAATACATGTGAGGTATTGATTGTATGGTTTATCCAATATCTTGGGTCTTATAACTCATTAAAACAACTACCTTCAAAATATATTAGTGAAAAAATTAATACTAATTAAAATATTCTGCACATTTACATCTTAAAATTGATGTAGGATGTACACTCAACAATAGAAAAGATCATTCACATAGTGACTGGATCTATTAATAATTTGATTTAAAGGGGATTATATATTGAATATTTCAAGAAACATTATTCATTATGTAGAAATAAATATATTCCCTAACTAATTATTGGTAGCACACATCAATCATTTGGTGGGTACTTGAACCCTTCACCCAACAGCCCCAATCAAAAAAATTCATTGTAATTTTTCATCTAATATATATACAACATTATATTATCAAATATATTTGGTTAATTGAAACCTATTTTATTAAGAATAATATATAGATTTGTAAGTATAAGTGGTGGTTATAAAAGATGGTGAACAGAATGATACCATCCACTATAATTCACCTAATTATATGGTACTATCAACTTCTGAGAATCCCACCAAAAATGGTTTTCTATAAAGAGAATAACATATTATTCCCAGGGTAAAAGTATTCTAGATGGGGAGGATTTCATGATTTTATTTTCAAGAAACTATGAACCTCCCCATTTTCCAGTGTGTGACTAGTTTCTTACTAACATGTGAATAGTTGTATAAACATGGTTTGGGATATGTCTTAAACATTTTAGGGGATCAACAAACAACCCAACGTTAAAATATATTTCCCCTCAGTGTTACATGATATATGTTCAATATTTCCCCCATCTTTAATAATTTAAATAGGTTGTACACCCAACCACTAGATTTTTCTTACTGTTACGATACAATTCACATTTAAGCTTCCCCAAAATCATGATTTTATCCCATGGTCATCACAAAATTTAAAGAGAATTAAATTAATCATTACAAGGATGAGATGACACACCTTTTATTTGGAATGTTTAAACCTTATCATGGTCTAATATGGATTCCACATCTTTTAAACATATGAACACTAACCCCAGTCTAAAAAAGGTTATGTATTGGACCCACAAGGGATGCACTAAACAACCCTTTTATAAATAGTACATAATCATTGGAAAACATCACATACATTACATGTAAATTATAGAGTCATTTAATTTTTAACAATACCACTATATATTTTAATGGATTTCAATTACCTGAGTAAATTAGTCATCAATTGTTTTCTCATGAATATTTATGTCTTCAAGACTACTCATATGAATATGTTATTAGGATTCCTAAAGATTCTCATTTCCATAAAATCTCATTTATAAATAATGATAAATTTCTCTAGGTGACTTATATCCCATATGTTTTTTATATTTTTTCAAACAATGACTTTAGTTTAGTTTTTTTCTTTCAACACGAATCTATATATTTATTTTATCAGTGAAGAACATTTATACATCATATTTAATTGGTGGAAAACTGAAAACTCCAACATATCCAAATTTAATTATATGAGATATATGATATAGAAAAAAAAATTTCTGCCAAATATTATAGGTTTTTTTCAATCATAGGAAATATTCTAGAGTTAGTTGAATTAAAATTGTCTATCATTAGTACCGGGTTATATTTTACTAAGTTATGAAACTCTAACACTATTTTATGTTTTGAGAGTCCTAATGATTCAATTATTATGTGGGATGAATCTTTGGAGGTATTTATTAAAAAATTATTTTCTCCATAAAACCAATAATTATAACCTATTAATTCAAGTTTCGATATAAAATCAAATCAAAACCACAATTGTTAACAAATTGAAAATGAGATTTCAATAAAACATATATATTTAACACAGTGTGAATCTATCTTAGAATTCTTACATGTATCCATGGTTGATTATTTTTCCTAACCATTGATTTTTCAATATATTTATATTTTAATTAAGATTACATATAAAATAATATAATGAAATTATTGCTTTTCTAAATTTGCATTGAAATTTATAGCTTTACACTCAATATATAATTTTATATAGTAATAATGATGAATTTCACAAAACATTATTTATTTTATTCAATAGAAATTTACGTGTTAGTCGTCAAAAAGTCTCGATAAAAATTATAATACTGCATGATAACTTTGTATAACATCTAATTTTGAGCATCATTTAGATTCTAAAACTCATATAAAATCATTAAAATCTCATATTTAAAATTATATATATGGTAGCTTTTAAGTGTTATGACACATACTATCTTCTTCTTTCTCTTTTATTAATAATATACTCAATACTGTTATGTGGGTCTCCCACTCCAACTACTCCCCATATTCATAAAAACCATAATTTCTAAATTAATTCCATTCAAAAACTAATTTCCAATATAGCATGCACAATAATTATTTTAAAATAATAATTATATATGATTCAATCCTTTTCCCATTAAGTTATACTCCAAATCATGCATGATGATCACAATAATATTTGTTAATTATTTATAATGTTAGGTCTCTATCAAGATTACTACAATACCCTTCTATTCTACCATAATCCTTGTAAAAAACATTTTAACATCATTTTTGACCTTATTCAATAGATTTTTTTTTTCATTTATGAATTTTATAAAATAACTATTGTTATATTCTCCCTAAAACTAATGAAACTATTTTTCATCATATTTTACTATAAAAATTAACACATCAATGTTATTTGAATAAAATTTAATATACATACATTGAAAATAATCATGGATCACTACATTAACTAATATAAGTTATTATTTATATTCTAAACTAATAAAACATCATCACAAAATAATACAGTAATGATATTTGGGTGTTTATTCTTCAAAAAAAAAATTTAACTCCACAACTTATAATTAGATAAATCATTATAGTACATGAAAAATATAGAATAAGTGAATATAAATTTTGAAACAATTTTAAAATAACATGAATATTATATTAAATGTGATGTTTATCATTTTAAAAATATATTCAACATCATTGGTTTTATATTTTTCTGAAATCATGAATTATGAGAACTCTAGTATTTTTAGTTTTTTATATGTCATAGATAGTTACATGTTTTTTATGTCATATGGTTTCTTATTAAAGTCTTATGATCTGTAATAATCTCCATTTCATATGAAATTTAATGTTATAAAAATTTCATTATTTTTTTCAAAATATATTTTATATTCATTCACTTATAAAAAACCAATTGATATTTCAAATAGGAAGTCATACATGATTATGAAAAAATATAATCTTGTTACCAAATTAATTCAACCTGCACTTTAAAAACATATGATTATGACCACTAATGTATTACGTTTAAGACCAAAAATCACTTTCTCTTTCATAATATTTATAAATGTATGTAGAACATATTAATAAAAACTCTTGGTCTGTAAAAAAATATCAAAAAAATTAAAACAAGCTAAAAAAATAAACAAACCACTAATGATTATCAACCATTATGAGTATTAAAAAAAATAAATAAAAATATGTTCAAATAAAAAAGTATGATAAAAAATGTGATGGGGAAAGAGAAAAATTACCCTGGATGCTCTGACAAAATGATAGATTTAGATTATTGTTTCAATGTTTATATAATGGTTATGTATTTATGAATTCAAGGTTTATTTTTAGATGATAAAAAGAGAAACAAATAATTTAATTATTTACGTATATAGAAATATTTTCTGTGGATGGTTTTGAGTGATGTTAATGGATGATAGTCTTCTGAAATATTTCAAGGGAATTTAATTTTATATTAAGTATAAATTGATGTAAGGATACAAATTTTTGTATTGAAAAGGCTAAAATTTATGATTGAAATATTATGATTACAAACCTAATTATTAGAAAATTTAATGATTGTTTATGACTTGTTTGGTGGAGAGTTTGATGATTTCAATCTCTAATATCTTTGGAATCATTAGAGGTAGTTGATTAATGAATTTGACTAGTTTTTTGTTTCATACTCATAGAATATAATCCCTCAATTTCTATGAACTAGATAAATTATATAAAGGGGTTACTATTCTTGTTAAATATTTATATGTATAGGGAAATATAGAAGCAAAAATAGGTTTCTATAATTTTAGATTTAAAAATACAATGATAACAACTCGCATACAATAGCTACTTAATAAAGTTTCATATGTCTTAGAAATTGAAGGGGGAGATTTGAAAATTTTATTTCAGAAAGTTTAATTACAATATTGATATTAATATATTATTTCCAAGAGAAAATTTTAGTTGTAATCATATAGTTAAAAAGGTTGAAGGAATTATTAAGAAATGAACAGAGTTATTATAATTCAATGGGCTTTTTTACATGGGTGAGATGAAATGTGGTTCTCAAATAATAATGGTACTCAACCACTATTTATTAAAAATAATATTATTAGTATATATAATATATATATATATATATAGATAAAAACATGATATAGAAAGTAGTAGGTTTCCAATATCAGGGATAAACCTCATAAAAATTATAATGTGCTCATAAATAATTTATTCACTGTATTGAATCTAAGAGTATGAAGTGATGTAACAAAATGAAGATACATAAATCATAATCAGAAAATAAGTTCCTAAAGAATAAAAGGGATAAAAATTTATTTTAGTTTTTATTTATTTTAATCATTCTATAATAACTTACCCCCAATCAGTGTAAATCTGAAGTCCACTATGACTAATAGTCCTACGAAATTGTTTTTTACATCATGTCATGTGGATCATGAATGAAATATTACTACATTGAAATGAAAGGTTTATAGTTTTAAGGTGATAAAAAATATAAAAAATAAAATTATAACCACTGAAATTCTTAGTAAGACCTACATCAAAATCTATAGTAGTGTTCACTCATATCTATACAAGTATGGTTAATCGTTGTATTATTCCCTTAGATTTATGGTAATTATATTGAACTTTTTTTAAATATTCAAATATAGGAAATTAATCTATAATATACCTCTTAATATTGTGCAACTATAAATTACTCATGATATACCTAATCATCTTTTTGATTCTATGATGTATAGTGACTGTTGAGTTATGTAGATCATCCAATAACTCATTAAATTTCCTTATTTATGGAGAACATATTCCATTAAAAATTTTCATAGTTACATAGTTTTCAATATTCAAATTTAGAATATTCTATATCTTCTTCTATAAATCTATATCCTTTCTCTATGCAACCAAGATAGTGAAATATTGGATAATTGATAAGTCATTTACAGAAGATAGGTTATCTCTCATTAACTTTTGATTTCAATTTACATCCTTTGAAAATATATAATTATTTAGACTCTTTAAATGATAAATATAAATAATGATTCACGATCCTTCCTACTAAATGCATTAAAAACCATTATCACTTTCATAGGGGAGATATATTGAGCAGTCATAGTCTTTGATCAACTCCAACCATAACTATTAGGGTATAACCAAAAACCTTTCGGTGGATTTATATATTAATCTCTACGAATTAGTATATATATAACACTTTTAAAAATATATATAATGTCTACATATCATAAATTATAATTTTACAACTATTAATTCAAATTAATGTATTATTTATTTTTCTCAGAAATCATTAGTTTACATATGGCTTAAGGTACCACTTTCTAATTTTTCAGGAGGAAACATGCCAATCCCATATTTTTTACCTGTGTATATATAAAAAACCCTTCTCCCACACATGGTAGTTAGATTATATGTGTAATGAAAAATATTCCCTTAATATCTATGAAGCATTATTTATATTCATTAATTCAGAAGAAGTTAACTGATTTCAGAGATAACATGGCTAGTTAATTTTAAAATCATTATAAATTATCACAATAAATCAGTAGTATTGAAAAAATCCATGAAAACTACTAATATTATTTCCATTAGTCATTTTGAGATTTTTTGTAATCACCACTATCATTGAAATAAAAATATATATACCCTCAATGTTGATTGCATAACACAAAAATGATGTGCTCAATAGACATTATTCATACACTAAAAATTTGGAATTTTTTTTTCTTTATAAAGTTCTTAATAATAATCCTTAAATTATACTCATGATGTACATTAATATTTGAATATTTTATATATCATCTGTAAATTCTAAAAATAATTGATTGAGTTTGTATTCAAAGTCATTATTCAACAAATTTATAAAGATATCATGGGAATGTGTATGTCATATTGATAATGCTATGAACTAATCAATTAAACATGTTTTATGGATGGTGATATTGGAAAAATACTCTCTTTTCACCCTTAATTGCCGATATCCAGATCAATGATCAATGTTTTAGAAGTTTATATCTCTTTATAGGGGGTTGAATGTTTCCAAATATAGAGTATAAGATAATTTTTCGTAATCATGATCTTGTTATGTTAATGATAATAAATATAAAGAAACATTGATCCATCATTAATCATAACAAATAAAATATGATTAACAATTTATGAATAAATTTATCATATAAAATAGTTATCTAGGTTCCCCTGTATTTATTTATTTTATTATTCCAATTCAGCAATGTTCACTCATCACATAGTCTTTAATATAGACATAACACCTTTTATGAGTTTAACGAAAAACAAAAATGCATGATTTGGAAGATGATAAAAAAACTATTCATTAAAAAAATAAATGTTTTTATTAAATATTTGACTATTATTAATATTTAATTTATTAATATATATTTTACCCAAATACTCCCAAGAATAAATATTGAGGCTCATATAATGGATGTTATTTCCATAGGGTTATCATAGTCAGCCTTTAACTAATAGATTTTATTGGATTATTCAAAATATAAAATGTTAATTTCCTTTCATGAAAAATAATATATGATCTATATAGGGATAGAAAACCATGTAAAAAATTACATTAAATTTGAATAAATGTTGAATAATAATATTTTCTGGATGAACATTACCAGAAACAGCTATAAGAGAGGAGTTATACACTTGGGTTACAATCATTAAACCATAAGTAGTTGTCACCAATAAATTAATATCTTATCATTAATGTATAAATTAATAATTTTAAATACTTTTAAGATGTGAGGAATTTATATAACTAGGAAAAAATAATATCTTTTCAATATTATGCATGCCTATCACCACCCCAATTTTATGATTTTAACTTTTATATCTAAATCAGAACAGAATTCATAGTCTTAGTATTTGGTAATAATTTCGTGAATAAAAAATCATGTATAATAAAAATCTATTGAAATATTCCCCAACATATAACACCATAATTTTATCCTATAAATTTTTAGATTCTTCCTAAATCACATTTGACTCAATTTGGGTTGGTTTATGTTTCATCCAATTATTATTCATATTGGAAACCATAAATATAACTCAACACACTCTAATACGAAATCATATTTCCAAACCATAACAAACATACCTATTAATTAATTTCATCTCAACATTAATTTCACCTCACAAAAAACCACACACCCAAAACATATAGGTTTATTTTATTTTGATATTAGATATATAATTCATATATTTTACAAACATTAAACAATATCCCTTATAAATATTGTTCACAAATAATACTCTCTATGTGTTAACTTGAATAATACACTAATAGAGAACTTATATAATGGAAAAATAATAAATGTTGGAGATTTAATGTTATGTATGGTTAAATATACTGACCCTCACTTTTCAAACATCAACATTACATTATCATTGTTTAATACTTGATACATTACACAAACAAACCCCCAAAGTCTGTATTAGTTTTGTGAATTTGGAAACATGAATTCATAAACACAACTAAAAAAGCGAGATACATTATCTCCCATTAGGTTTTTCATGACTATCATGGTACTTCAGCCCCTCATATATAATTCATATCATTATAACCCAGGGAAAGGAAACATTAAATGGGAGAGTTCAGATGCACATTAAGGGTAATCAAGTTGATGTACAATCATAAACATGAGAATAATTGTGTGATAATGTGATCATCACATTATATGATCATTCCTTATATAAAACATATCTTAAACAAGTATCATGGAAAAAATATTGACAGTTCATACGAGATGAATAAAAATGTAATCAATAGTATAACCAATGAGATCATAGAGTAGGAATAAGACATGAAATTTTTGTAGAAAATCGACACATAAAATGATTTCTATAATACTCAAGGAATTGCTAAAAAGCACTTCTTTGTTGTATGGGTTGATTTCCTATACACTCTGGGTAGTCATGGTTCACTACCAAGACTATATTAGTATTAAAGGTTCAACTTGAGGACCATCTTAGTAGAAACATTTTATTATTGAACCGATTTCATTTACTATTCCAACAATGTCAATCTCATGAGATATAAATCATTACCTAATTAATTGGAGGGAGGTATATGTCCCACACATTTCATATTTTAATCGTACATACATTTTATAGAATATCATAAATAATATTTTTATAACCCATGAAACGAAATGAGTGTCATAAACAAGTCATCATATCATTACCTATGAAAAATAGTTAGGTTTCATAATCATTTAATCAAATCATAACACATGAAAATATTTGGGTGTCATAAACATATAACCGGTTAAATGGAAATAGGATTCATAATCATATATCCTATAAGAGAGAACTATGTTTCGTTAACATAATTCATTTGAAATATAAAACCATTTAGTGTAAGAAAATGAATGGTTCCTTTGAATAATTTCGTAAATATGAATGAGTAAAACCAATTGATGTGATATTAGTTGGAGATAATTTTTTGAATACCATTTAAAAAAAATATATTCCAGAAAATTTTTTCTATCAATTATATTTTTAAAATATAAATTCTTTTGAAGTAATTTTCTTTTTAAACATACTATTGAATATTGAAAACGTGGAGAAAATCTTTTGTTTAAAAATTTAATTGAAAATTTGTAATTATTTAAATCCATTATCCAAGACAATGAGATTAAAATACCATTTTAAATCAAAAAAGTAATTTTCGTTGAAAACATTGTTTTAAAAAAAGAAAGAATCCTAACAGAATAAAGAAATGATATTATATTTTATTAAAACATTTTCAATGTTATAATAAGAAGAAAAGTGTGTATAATTGTACAAATACAAGAATATATCATTCATTAAAAGAGGATATGAAATTTTATGATATTTCAAGTCTGATGGATCATAATATTTCATAAATGGAAGCTTAAAAAATAGTCCCCAAAGTTGATGATATTATTTCAACAGACTCTTACCACATGGTAACTTAGAATATTAATAACCATGTAAGAAAATGATATTAAATGATACTTAAAAGATAATAAAATGAAGTATATTCGTGATATATCATGTCAAATTTTGTTATATTCACCCTGAAGAATAACATAGGTCTATAATAAAACATGTTTCTCATAATAGAAAAATTGAAACAAAACTATCATACTGATTTCGTATCTTTTGAATGGTAAAACCCTATTTAATAAATAAAGATTAATGAATATTTAAATAACATTAATTTAATTATAATAATATAGCAATGCATTATGGGTGGTTATATACAAAAAACAATGTTATGAATGGATAATAAATCATCAGTCTCGTAGAATTACAAGTAAGACTAGAAAACCCTTACCTTGTGTATTGACTCCCATCACACTCATTCATACCACTTTTATAATAAATATAACATTATTAAACATATATTTTGTAAACATATTATTATATATAATACTATATTTGATTTTATCAGCACATTTGTTTACCCATTTATTAATATATTGATGTCAATGTTAGGCCTCACGTAATATCAACTTTGTTTATCGTATATATTTTGAATTATTATTCTTGATTAAATTTAACATATTAGGATTTAATTATTTATATAATGTAAATAATGATATAAATATCATATATATTTCTTATATAAGTATATATAATAATCAATAAAAGGTATAAATAGAAATAAAATAAGCAGTTCATATGGATGGTAGGTCATACGTATGTATAAACGTTATTTACATTTTATTGTGGTATTGAAAGAAAGTACATTAATGAAATATATATATATATAATATCTTTATAATATTATTATTATTTCATATATATCATATATGTTCACTATAACAATCCTAAATACATTTCATACATTGCTTTGAGGAGGTGGTTGTCCACACATCCTAATGAAAAGATGCCATGTTTACAAAAAAACAGTAATCATGAAGTTATATTTTATATAAAACATATATAATCATAAATACATTATAAATATCACATATATAATATAAAAATATATTTTCTATCATAATTTCAATCCATTATAGGTGGTAAAGGAAAAAAATTATCATTGTTTCTTGTGGTGGGGGTTCATCATACACAAGAACTGTAAGTTAATTACCCATTAGATGTACGTATGTGTAATTAATGGCTAATACCACTGAACAAAAAAATATAAGAAGATTTAACATACTTATTATATTATACAATAATGGGAGAAATATTATATTAAAGGATTTATAAGTATAACAAATCAAAGAATCTTGAGAGAGGATGTTGAGAAAGGATGTCACTTGTTCTTTGGTAACTCATTTTTTTAAACCAAAGGGATCCATTGTATATATTTATACCCAAAGGTGGGATTATAAGATGAATTTAGGTATTTTCGTTGATTATTTTAATATATTTCGGTGGAGGAAAAGGTCTGAGAATTATGACTTAATCAGAGGGATGAGTTCCTTTTTATAATTGAGGAGGATTGAAATTCTATTCAATTTCTGAAATGGGAATTACACCAACCTTTTTCACAAGGAAATTTTTTCCAATAATGTTCAAGTATGTATATAATGAATTATATGGTTGAAATATAATGAAATTAATTTTTTACTAGTTTTATAGTCATTTTTTGCTATAATTTTTTCATTCAGACTATTGTTACAATCGTATTCCTCTTAATCACTATACTTAATTTAAATCACATTCACTATTTTTTTTGGTAAAAAACTAATATGAAATTATTCTAAATTATAAATTATTCATATTATAAATATTAAATCTATTTTCCAAATTAAAATCATAGTATTATAAGAAATTAATTTAAAATTAATCATGCAGACATGTTAGGACATTGGGTTTTTATGAGAAAATGAATAAACAAATGAGATGATTTTTTTTTCAAATTTCAACATGAATTTGGTTACAAGGAGCTAAATTTTATAAATTTATGTAGACATTATATAATTAAAATTTGAAACAAAATTGAAATAAAATTTAACAATTAAAAAAATTTAGATTAAAACGTAGTTTTGAATTACAATTATATATTTTTCATTATTCATAAAAAATGATGTTTTCTAGAAAAGAAACAAAAAATTGTTCCTATAAAAATTTAGAAATTAATAATTCGATTTAAATTTTAGATTATCAAATTATTTTTCCAAAAGTGTATGAAATTAATTTTACTATTGTACTATAAGGACATAAAAATTAGTTTATTTGAGAAAATAGTATTTTCAAATATATAAACATTACCAAAAGTTATATGTTTTATTATCAATATGTTTTATTTATATAAATCATTTATAATTAATATTAAAAAATAGTTATTAATTATCATATTATTATGGTTAATAGAGAGGTTATAACAATTTCATTTAAATAATTATAATAATAAAATTGTGTTTCATAAAAACAATGTATTGAATGTAATGTAGGATAATTGTGTGTTGATATAGTTCAGGATTATATCAGTTTATATTATAATGAATGTATGAATTATCATAACATGCAATAAAATACATCATGTAAAATTAATTTATTCAAAAAATGTTCATAAAACATTAGTTGTTACATTATACCCCCTTAAAATAATTTCATCCTTGATATTTATCATTATAATATAAAAAATGTGGACAATTATACCTCATAATGTCATCAAGTTCCCATATAGATTACTATAACTAGTTATTTACCAACAAAAAATTTACCAAGTGATTTGTATCGTTTATTTAGAACATTCTATGTATGATCCAAAATTTCTATTAGATATTCCTTTTTAGAAAGATCATGCTCTAGCGATATGACTATTGTGTTTAGTTCTAGTGAAGGGACATCAATATACTTCTTTAAAAGATATATATGGAAAAAATCCTGGAATTTAGAGAGATTATGAGGATGTTCGCAGAAATACGATACCATCCCACAATAATAAAAGACTTCCAAGGGAACGATATACCTAGGATGTAGTTTCCCTTTATAAATTTCAAAATCATTGTCTTAGTAAAGATTTGTAGAAACACAATGTCAACATATTAAAATTATAGATCAGTTATATGATTATAAAAATATATTTTCTAACAACATTGGGTTTCCATGATATGCTGTATAATTTCTATAACCTTATCTTTTATTTCTTCAGTTATCTGACGTCGCATTAGCTTTCATTATCCAATATCATTCAAGTATGTTAGAGTTCTACATTTTTTCCAAGAGAAGGAATCATAAGGATCCATATGATTAGTTGATGGAATTTTTATTTTTGTATGATAACATATGTAACCTATGCTGATTATCCCAAAAACCTTTTAGATCCAATTAAAAAGATCCCAAAATATCTTATAGGGGTTGAATTGTTCATTCAAGCAGGCCATCTACTTGAGTATGATAAGTAGTGCTGCAAATTAATTCTATGTAGAGATATTATAAAAGACATCAATAGAAGTTTAATTTAAGCCTCAGATATGGATTAAATACAATAGAATATGGTACACCATCTAGCCTTACCACATAAAAAATTTATATCATTGTAAGAAGTTGTGGAGAGAAGTATTCTCTAATAGAACTGAAGTATTCTGACATAATAATTTAATTGAATACCACCCTTATATCATTATACTCTTTAGAGGTTTTCATATGCCCAATGACAAAATCCATAGTGATGTTCCACCATTTTCATTATGGAATGACTAATGGATGAAACATCCACATAGATTTTTATCCTTAATCCATAACATTTTGTAATACAAATAATTGAAATACAAACTATGTGATATCCATCTTCATTCAATCCCACTAAAATTATTAATTGACATCCTTATAAATCCTCTTACATAAATAATGAATAAATAATGAAGAACTGTGAGAATCCTCAAATATATCCTTCATTAAATATGGTTGAGAAGGAACACATACATGATTTATGGACATTATCATTTCATGACAATTTTGGTTAATCTCATGAAAATTTATAACCATCTTTTCTAGCTATACAACATCCTTATTGGACTATTTAATCTTAACATGGATGGAGGGTTGAACATTCAATTGAGAAATATTTAATTATCCCCTTCCATAAATATTTCAATAACCATTCAATGAAATTATAACTATATTGGATCTTTTCCAATTCTCATCGTGGATAATCTATCATGATCCTTTCAACCCAAATCATAATCCACCTTGTTCTCTTTCATAGGGTGCAAGTTTATTGAGATATAATAATACATTATGAGATCTAAGCATCTTCTTTGGTGCATGTTCAACTAAACCTATGTGAATATAAATTTCAAATTTTTGTGATTTGTATATATAACTCATTTTGTATCAAAAACATAATCCCTTCATATATTTAATACAAAAATTACAATTTCTAACTCCAAATTAGGTGTTGGAAAATATTTCTCATGAATCTTCAACTATCGTGATGCATAGAATATAACCATGTTGTTTTGCATAAGAACAAATCCCAATATCTGGTTGGATGAATGACAATATATATTAAGGACCCTTTTCTATTATGTGGTAATGTAAGAATATGTGTGTTGACTAACCTTCCCTTTAGTTCCTTGAAATATACTCACAATTATTAGTCTAGAAGAACATGTCACCCCTCTATGTTTACATGGTTAGAGGATTTGATATTAATTATAAATTCTCCATAAAACATTGATAATATCTAAGTAACCCAGGAAACCTATAAATCATAGTCATTGTTGTTTGTCTACATCACCATTAAATAGCCTCCATCTATGATGGATCTACTAAAATACAATCTCTTGAAATTATTTTCCCCATAAATGAACCCATATTCCAGCAAAATTCACATATTGAATATATGAAAATATCTTATCCTTTCTTAGGGTCTTTAGTAAAATTATCAAGTTGTCTTCATGTTCATCCATTATCTTTGAATAGACACAATTGTCAACTATAAATACTACCACAAACTAATAAAGGTAATATCTAATTACTATATTCATCAAATCCATCATTATAGTATGGGATTTAGTATGAACTAATGTAATAACTATATATTCATAGTGTTTATATCTGGTATGGAATCCTATATTGGGTATATCCTATTTTTCGACCCTCAATTTGTGATATCCTGAATGAAGGTCGGTCATGGAAAAGAATTTAGCTCCACATTATTGATCAAACATGTCATCAGTATGGAGAATATGATTCATGTTCTTGATCGTAATCTTGTTCAAATAATTATAATCAACACATAGTCACAATAATCTATATTTCTATTTGAAAAAATTATACGTGCACTAAAATTTTACACACCTAGACAAATGAATCCTTTATAATGGTTTTCGTGGAGTTCCTTCTTCAATTCCTATAAATCATTTTTGGGGAATTCAATAGAGAGTCATTGAAAATTGTGTGTAACCATGTATGAGATATATTGATAAGTCAACTTCTTGTACTAGTTGAAGTCTAGAGAACTCTTTTAGAAATATTTTCACAAATTCATAACTAAACGGCATATTATCTATATAAATTTTTGCCCCAACCATTTGATATTAACAACCCTTTTAATGCTAATTAAAACCCATTCTCTAGATGTAAACTTCATAGAAAGTTTGTACTTACCATCACATTAATGGATTATTATAGGATTTTATAAAATACCAAACATAACTTACATCAATTAAAAATTGATGCGGGATTTATGAAGAGAAATTCAAACCATACCTAATATGACATGGAACACAAGTAGTGGATGAATGTAATGATTTTCTAGAAGCACATTCCCACAAATACAATCAGATAGAAATCGTAGACAAGAGATGAAATAATAGTTCCATTTAGGGATTTCACTAATATTTTCACATTGAATTGTGTTCAAGGAATCTAAATTCCTTTTGATAATTATTTGTATAAGAATGAGTCGGTAGATCCCAAATCAGATAAGAAATTAGAAGATATAGATTGGATGGAATGTGTAACTTTAACCATGTCATTATCACACCACTAATAAAAGATAATTATTGCGTGTGATTTCACCTTATCCCTTGGAGTAAGAGGTTTTTGGTGTCGATCATCATCCATAACCTACTAGTTTGAGGATTTTTTAATATAATTCCAATTATTCTTACACTTTTACCACTAATGCGGGGATGTGAATTTTCTGCAGTTTTCTCTCTATTCATATTGTTAACTAATTTCTTCCCATCACTTCAGAAAAAAGTCATGACAAAATTCCCTTCAAAACATTAAAGATTTATTATACCTCTTAAGAAAATTTAATATATGATTCATTTCATAGTTACAACATAAATGAATTATCATATTCGTCTCCTCATGATTAATATATTTTCTGATGAACTCAATCTTCCTATTTTTATCAAAAAAATAATATTGATATGTATCTACAACATCTATTTCATCCATGATTTATGAACACATAATATCCTTATAGCTATTAATGTATCTTATGTTCAATTAATTTATATGACATGGATTTAAAATGAAAAAGAATATATGTACATTATTTTGGGGTTGGGTGATAAATTAATAATCATACCTCGTAATTCTTGTAAAATTATCCTCATAGGTACCCATACAATTTATCATTTATTTCTTTAACTCAAGGAAATATTTCTCAAAAATTTCATTAAGAGTAGCATGAAATTAATAATTTTAAAATATGTTCTTAAACATGTCCCAAACCATGGATTCAAAATCATCTTACTACCTCATATACTTAATTAGAGTCAACCATTAGTCTTTTTATCCTTATAACTGATAAAAAACAAAAAAAAAATTCTCATGTTACAAAAACTAGAAAATCTATAATATCTTTTTTTGGTACTGATACATTTTTCAGCAATAATTGGATCCAAATACGCACTAAAAGAAGATGTAAATTACCTCATGAACGACTCAACAAAATTTTTCCCCCTCATTTTCTCATTTGGAATCCCAACATGATTCATATCTTGAGAAATCAATTTGATCATATAATCATGATTTTGTATTCAATATTCCCTGGAATTTGGATGATCTAGACAGTAATCATTTTACTTCCCACTATAGTAAGCATTGACATGGTTCCTTTGGGTTTTATCCCTTGATTAAAGCTAAAAATCATAGAGTAAGAAATATTAAACATAATGTGTTACCACATATTCATGAAAAACAACTTGTTGGATGTATAAATTAGGATACCTACTTTAATCAATGACACCTTAATTTAATCCTTGATAATTTATATCCACCCTATATTTAAATACATCATGATTATTTATAAAAAATTTTTGAATTCTGAAATCACAACCTCAGGGGTTGTCTAACAGGGTACACAACATGCTCTATTGTCATGCACCAATTCCTGATAGAGTCCAAAACAATATGGGTTTTTATGGATTTTTACCCATGTGTAAATTTATCACAAATCCACATACACTTTTAGTATTTAGATAGGCATGTATTTCCTAGAAACCACTCAGTCTCTCATTTAAATAAATTCAATAAAATATTCATATACTTTTCCACATCCTTACACTTATCCTTAAACATGTTCTTAGGGTTATCACTTTTATTTTCTGAAACTAGTTTCCAATGGATAACTACAACTTTTCATTGATTCCAACAAGAGATACCCACACTTTTCAAACATTTAAATTACATCATTTTTTGTTTTAGTTGATACATTACACAAACTGATCACCAATATCATATTACCCTAGTGCCTTTGGAAACATGGAAACAAAACCACTGGTACATGGGTGAGCTTCATAATCTCCCATTAGGTTCATGATTTATATATCCCATATTATACACATCATAAATAATAAATATATTCATAACTAGGGGTAATGAAACATAAAAGGGGTGATCTTGGATGCTCAGTAAGGGTATAAAAAATATATGTTCAAGAATTGACATCAACATTAGTGTATGAGAACATGATAGTGAAATTATTAGATCATACCCAGGAAAAAAAAGATCATAAACACAAATAATGGATTTAATATTGGTTTTTCATAATATATAAATCATTAGTGGATCGTGAGTATAAACCTTGAGAGCATAAAATATAAATAGGACATAGATTTTTGCATGAGACATAAGAACATAAAATGATTTCCATAGTTTTAAGGGCATCACTACTAGGGCAATGATAAAAATATGGGTTCACTACCCATACCATCTTGGTATTAAATGTTCACTCCCATGAACATCATAGTTTACATGATTCACTCCTATGTTCATCATAGTGGACAAAGTCCTTATCTGAACTGAGTTCACACCACATTCCATCCATTTATATATCATGGGATATATATTATTACACATAGAATTAGAGGAGCATATAGATCCCAACAATCTCAAAATGAAATTATATATACATGTTCCACAAGATAATAAATAGTTATATCATAACCCATGAAACGAAAATTGGTATCATAAAAATGTCTTCATATCATAACCTTTGAAAAAAATACATGTTTCATTATTATTTATTCAAATCATAACCTATGAAAACAATAATGATTCATAAATTTATATCTCTTGAATAGGAAACATGATTCATAATTATATAACCAATGAAGGAGAAATGGTTTTCCTAAACATTACTCTATCAAAGCCTATATTATTCATGGGAAGTATATGAATGGATCCTTTGGTTAATTTTTACGAAATGAGTGAGTAATACCAACCAATATCATATTATATAGAAATAATTTTGAATGATCCTTTTACAAAAAATTCTTATGGATAATATCCTTTCATGTATAGAAAATCATTTTAAAACATAAATAATTTGGAAAACCATTTTCTTTGAAAACATAAAAAGGAAGCCTAATTTTTTTTAAACATTATCCCCTAAAAAAAGATTTAAAAAATTATAAAAAAATTAAATGATTTTACTTTGAAATGAGCTTTAATGGTCATTTAAAAAAATTAAAAAACATTTCTGTAAACATGATTTTTTATATAAATGGGTTTCTAACTAAAAATATAAATGATATCAAATTTTCAAAAAAAAAACAATATATTAGTTATATTATGTACCACATAGTGGGAAAATTTTACAAATACATGAATATATATTGAATTAACATATTAGAAGAAAATTCATGAGATTTATTAAGATATGAATCCTATATTTTCATCAATGGAATCATAATATACAATATTGATAAATAGTAAGACTGTTTCAATTTAATATTACCTCTTGGTACCTTTGAATCATACTCCGCATATAATAAAATTAAATTATATAAAGATCAAAATAACATAAAAAAATAATATTCATGATATATCATACCAAATGGATCTATATACCCCTCATAAATGAATATAATTGTATAAATAAACATCTGTCTCAAAGAAGGAAAATTGAGATAAAACTATCTCGCCGATTTGGTAACTTTTCAATGGTAAAACACCATGAAAGATAGGTCATACAATGGTTTTATAAATACCATTAAATATAACAATAATAATCATATAATATATTAATTATCAGTATATATACCACACAATGAAAAAAATGGTGAATAAATCGTGAGTCTCATGAAAATAAAAGAGAGACGAGATATCCATTACCTTATATATTATCTCATGTCTTACTCATGAAAACATCATGAAGGATAAATATAATTTTATTATATATATTATTAAGATACATATTATAATATATAATTCCATATATAATTTTTTATGACTTTATATTTTAATTTTATTAACAATTCCATGTTAATGTCACACATCGGGTAATATCCACTCAGTGTTTTACATGTTTTGGCTTATTATTCTAGATCTTGTTACTTAGATCATGATTCAATTATTTCCAAATTGTAAAATTTTTCCTAAATTTTAAATATATTCATTATATAAATATTTATAATAATATATAAAATGTATAATAATAAATGAAATACATCATTCATGAAGACGATCGACTGTTCATGTGCACGAACATTATTTCCATTTTATTGACATATTTAAATAATAAATATAAATGACACACACACACACACACACACACACATATATATATATATATATAATATCATTAGATTATCCTTATTATGTCACATATAACATATAAGTTCAATGAACACTTCCTTAATACATTCCATTAAATTTTGAACGAATCACATCACTTTGAGGATGCGGTAGTCCACGCAAACTCAAAAAAACTTATCATGTTTACAATAAATAGAAATAATTAATGAATGATTCATATAATATTTAAAGAATAAAAATTAAATTATAAATATCACATATATAATATAGAATTATAATTTTCATCATAATTCTCACAATCATATGTGGTAAAGAAAGAATTAACAACATCATTTAGTGAGGCGGGAATTCGTCTTACACAAGAACAGTATGTTCGTTACCCATTAGATGGAAGTGTGTGAAATTAAAGGTGAAGAACAACAAATAAAAAATATAATAATATTATTTATACTTAATTTATTATATGATAGTGTAATAATAAGTGTTTAGGGGTGGCGAATAAAAATAATGCAGAGGAGATTGAGAATGGATGTTACCTCTTCTTTAGGTTAATATTTTTGGGTAAAACCAAAGGAATTCATGGATGAATTTATTACCAAAGGGAGAGTTATAGTACCAATTAATTGATTTTTTGGGATTATTTTACCATATTTTTTGTGATTACAAGGGCTCCAGAGTTGTTTATTAGTGTGAGGGGTGAGTGCCTTAATATTATGGAGGAGTAGTGGAATTGTTGTATATTTATGAAAAGGGAATTACTCACACATGTTTCACAAATTAAGATGATCAATTATTGGACCAAATAAAATCCATGTGAGGATAGTGTCAATATATAAACAATAAATGTCTTTTGGAAAACTTTATAGGCCAGTACTTGCCATAAATTTAAGGTTTAGTCTATTGTTAATGTAGTTTTCCTAATTATCGTTGTAATTAATTTAAAACACATTCCATTATATTATTCTCAAAAAATTAGTTGACCTAATTCGAAATTATATTTCATCCTTATTCCAAATATTTAATCTATTTTTATAAATTCAAATAATTTATTTTTCAAAAATTAATATAAAATTAATCATACGGACGTGTCACGATACTGGGTTTTTAATCATAAATGATTAAACATTCGAAATATTTTTATATCTAATTTCAATTTTTAAGTGGTTCCAATGAAATAAATTAGAATAGGTGATTTAATATTTATATAAATAATTTTTAAAAAAAAATTAAAATAAAATTTATGAATATAAAAAAAATTAGATGAAAAAGTATTTTGGAATTAAAATTCTGTATTATGCACTATTCGCCAAAATTGAATTTTTTAGAAAATACGAAAAAATTGACCCTAATAAAATTCTGAAATTATGAATTAAAAAAATATTTTTGTTTTACAAAATTTATAATACAATAGTTTCTAAAATAAATTTAATTTTTTTCAATGGACATAAAAACCAGTTCATTTGAGATAACAATATTTTCAAACATCGAATGGAATAACCAAAAAATACATATTTTAGTATTAATATGTTTTTATATAAAACCATTAAAAATAATATTCAAAAAATTAGTTATTAGTATTCATATTACTATGTGTAATATAAAATTTATAAATATACCGTTTCAATAATTGTAATAAAAATATGATGTTTTACAAAAAGTCAATGTTATGTGTAATGAATGCCTAGTCTATGTTCCATATTGCGTAAGAATATCATGATGTTTTATATAATGAGAGGTCTAAATAGTGCAGATTACTACACAAGAAATGAAGATAAATTAATTTTTTCATAAAATAAGGTTCATAAAAACATAGGGTATTATAATATGAAAAAGATATAATGACCAAAGATCATATTTGATCATAAGATTTATATGTGGGTATGAGCATATGATAAACTTCCATGACCATATTATAATATAATACTACAAAATAAATCCTAGATCATAAATTATTGGTCTCAAATTATGTCATAAGACATCAGTCGTTAGGGTGTTGAAATATTAGTCAATAAACATGAGCTCTAAAATCCATAACTTATGAATGTTTCCTAACAAAGAGATATAGAATAAAAATTTGGAATAAAATTTTTCATATAAAATAATTTCTTACACCATGTATCACTTAGAATTCCATAAAAATATAGAGGATAAAGTCATATAGTGCATTGTAATTACTCTCCTTTCCTTTAAACATAGTGAACATTGTTCTATTGTTGATTAGGCTCAATCCTCATTCACATACATGTCTTCCCATTATATATTAATATATACACAATATAATGGTTAGAAATATAATTATATTCCCACAAACCACATAATAAAAACTATATATATTCAAGAAAAAATAACTTGAAAACATTCATAATTACGTCATATCTTAATTAACCTATGAGAATTAAATTGGATTCATAAGGATTTCCCAAAATCACCCTGATAACCCTCTAAATGAAAGATGATTTAGAGTATCCTCTATGAATATCCATAGTGATACATAAATAACATTAAAGTATGTCTATATAGAATAATAAACATTATAAGTACATTAGATATTTTTTATTAAAATATGAAATATTGCCCTTTAATATTTATTATTATTTATTATAAATGGAAAAAAATTATCAAAAAATAGTAAATGAATTTTTATGTTAAGGGGAAACAAATTTCATGTGAGGAATTATAAAACCAGGTAAAAGAAACATGATATTGAAAATTGTAAATAGTTTAAGAAATTAACAATCAAGAAAATGTTAAAAATGATTCCATTCAAGATTTTGTAATGAAAGTAAATCATATTAGAAAATTAAAATTTGAAATTATATAGATAGGTATAAGTATTTTTTTAAAATAATAAGAAAAATAAGGACATGAAGGATAATGATTCTCAACTAAAAAAGAAGTGATATGTTTGGTTTCACATTCAAAAATCATTATCAGTAAATTATAATACAATTGAAATAAAAATAGTATGAATTTATGTAAACCCCCAAAATAACCATGGGATAACAAATTAAAATTTAATTTTTTTAAAATTAACATTTAGTTTTTTATAACTTAAATTTAGTCGTAAATAATGAAAATTTATATATTAGATTAGAAAATAAGCACATATGAATATTATTTGTTGTCAATAAAACTCTATTTGAAGTGAGAACCAAAGTAGAATGATTAGATATCTTAAATTAAAAAAAATATTAAAAAATCACTTCGTAGTATATATCCAATTCAAAAATTTGGGGAGTAAGAATCATACCTCAATGAAGGTAAATTTAGATAAGAAACTCTTACCTTTACTCTTGACTTACACAAAGGAGATTTGACATCCTTTATAAAAAATATTTCCATATTAATAACTTATTTTATTAAAATATTTATTTATATAGAATTTTAGACAATGAATTATAATAATTTTTTACATTTACATAAGATAGTTATTATTTATTATTATCAACTTAATTTATTAATATTGAATGTTCTATATAATTTATAGAATCATGATATTGATCCTAAATATATTATAAAAATTTCATCATTCCTAGGTATTTCAGGTTATTGGGATAATTTTTATTCAATGATTTATTTATCTCCATGTTCATTTAATGGATGTTTTGGATATGGTTTTTGAGAATTGAATCCAAAATGAGGAAGTTTTGGGAAATCTACTAATAAAATAATGTCACTTTTTAATGATCATTCATTTTCCCCCATACAAAACCATTTTCATGAAAAAAATTACTCCTCAATATTATATATTACAATCATTAATGTATTTTTACTTATTCAAGATGAAAAGTATGATATTGGTATAGAATCGTTCATATGTGTGGTTGAACTGACCCAATTAGGAACATGATATATTATTTATTGATTGATTATAACGAGTTATATAAAATTTGTATAATTTTCACAATAGAATAATGATTCTTAGTAGAGATCATTATAATGGTTAATTTTATTTTTACATATTTGAGATGAAATGTTAACCTGAATGTAATAAAAGAACATAAATACTTACATTGATGGGTTCTCTCATTCTAGAAATAGTTTCCTTCTGTATTAAAGAATTATGCATATTTATTAGGACCAGATAAAACAAAAATTTTAAAGAGTTGTTGTAAGGGGATAAAATATTTTCTATTGAAGTGGTAACAAAATGATATATCTTTTTTGGATGGTTTATATAGTTCTCTTTATAGATGTGTTTGAGTGAAAATTTTACAGTTCCAGATTACATAATTTTCAAGCAATATCTTTTTTTGGAATGTTAACCGATTAGTGAAAAAAGAATACTTTCATATGATACTACCTATATTAACCTATTTTTTATCTTTTATATGTTTTATAAATAAATTTAAATATATACTATATTTTATTGTTGTAACATCCCGACCTGGGTTCCACATGCTGGTGCTCTGAGTCAATTAAATATGCAACCTCAAGCATGAATCCTCATATGCCATATTTTTTTTGACTAGAAGATATGGTCTAATATATATGATGGTTATATTATACCATTATTATCAAATAATAAAGCTAGTATGGGCAAATAAATGATAGCCAAATGGTAATAAACAATTACTAGAATTATAATATTCTAAGAAATACCAACAACACAAGATAAAACATATACATGGGGAAATGATAATAAAACAAAGTTGTATATATATATTTCCATATAAGTGTCTAGTGGAGAATACCATAAAAAAATAAAGATAGATTGAAAACTATCAAAGTGTGTACTAAAATAATGTTTGTTTCCCTCATTCATCCTTCATCCAACATCCCAAATCATCCATATATCATAGGGATATTTCTCTTATTCTATCGTGAAACCAAAAATTATATTCATGTACCGATTAAGAATCCTAAGAAGGTAATGAGTACTACTCACAAGGCCACCTATAGAGGTGTATAAAAAATATCTAGTCTATTAAAATGTAAGTAGTTGTATAAATAATAAATTAAAATATAATAAGTAAAAATTATCACATTAGAATATACTTTAATTAATAAAATCATCCCACAAATCACTATGATGACCAAACCAACAATAAATTCTTTGGACCATGCTTGAATATAGGTCATCCAGAATATGGATTTCATATTTTCTATATCATGGTTTTCATTAATTTTTAAAACAAAATTTCACTATCAAAAAATGGGGGCCTAGAGTAGTAGCGTGGAACCCTAGGGATATGAGGAGTAGTATTCCCTTTCCATGAACTCAATTATCACTAAAAATGTATATACATCATTGGGGGTATGATTCAAGGTTTGGGACCACATGGGTATTTGGAGTAGTATGCATGTCCCCACAATAATTTAAAAATATAACATCTCATTATCCCACATTCACAAGCCATTTATCAACCATTTACATAACTCATTATGAGAACAATTTCAAAAACTCATTTACCATTTTTATTCACAACCACTTTAATCAACCATTTATAATTCAGAAATCCACATTTCAAGTAATTAGGAACATCCCATGGGTTTCCGTCATGTCTGGTCTCAAATTATTGATGTATCTAATGGGATCAATCAAGGAATTCATGATCAAATGGGAAATTCATTAATGAAATCATATTAAAATACAATTTCTATATGTGTAAAATGTAATTTCATAATTACGTACACATATTTATAACAAAGTCTATGGTAATTGAAAATTAGACTACCTATTTAATGATCATTGATATATTATCTCGAAACCGTAATCCATAATTTGATGCTGGGAAATCGAAACCACAATAGAACAAATGATCTATGAAAAAAAATGAAAGACCAAAATCCAAAAGAAAAATATACTTAAAAACTATATTTAAAAAATTTACAATAGAAGAAAAATGATCTATCTTCATTGGTAAATCGATACGTGAGAGGTTGAAAACCAATGAGATGGTATTACATACTGGAATAGGGGTCAAATCCATCCACCCAATCGTCAATTCAAACCTGATGGGGCTTGAGTATCCTTATAATCCACCATATAGATTGTCTATTAAAAGTATAAAATTTAGATGCGAGTTATAAATATTAGGGTTCATAACTATAGGGTTTAAAAATTTTAAAAATATATCTATGGGTTGAAAACAGCACGCAAGGATTCATTGCAAGAGGTACGCGGTTTTCCAAACCATGTAGCTTATCTCTTTGGCCCTACATGTGGGGTAAGATTTTTTCTTTATTGGAACATAGTTTAACAAAATATGTGAGAATTATTAAAATCCCTACTATTTTTGGGTTCATGATATAGACATGGATGATCATGGTTTTGACATACTCTGCACCAACATTGTTCCACATCATGTGGCTCAAAAATGGGCTATACAGTTTCCTGGGGAAAATATCAAAGTTTTCTATAAATGCATTCCAATCATTCACAATACCATATTCTCTATTTTCACCAGTAATAACCCTAAAAATTAAAAATAATTTATCACCATAGAAGGGAAATTGGTTTTTGAAAATGAGAATGAGGCATCACCAGAAAAGTTTGTATCTTACAACATCCCAACCTTATAACATCAAATCATTTTCATTCACTCACAATAATCTATATTTTTTCTATTTATAAAATTTTGTTCCTTTGATTTTGCATATTTTCTTACCTCTCACACTTTTCCCTTGAAAACATGCATGCCAAGACAACACCTAAACTATTGGCAATGTATTTTACCACAACATTATATCACTATGATCCAATACATGACTTAAATGCTCCAAGGAAGAATCATTAGCCTCATGTTCGACATCATCAACCTCAATCACATGAGAAAGTTCATGGTGAAACTAATGTAATTGTGAAACATGGAAAATATAGTTCAAATGATTTTACCTCTATGAAAGAGAAAATATTTATGCCACTGCTTTGATCATCTACACAACCTCATATGTTTCGAAGAACCTAGACTCTATCTTTCCAATCCTATATATCCTATGGTCATACAATGTAAGAAAAAACTAATGTAATGTACGATCCACAATTTCAAATTATAGAGGTCTCCAATGTCAATTATCATACACCTTCTTTATTACTCTATGTCATATCTATATGTTTCCAAATCAATAATACTTTCTTTAATGTATCTTACACGAGACTCAGTCACAACAACTCAGAGTCACCTACCTCCATCGATCATATTGGTGATCTACATGGCATACCACTATGTATCTCATATAGTTCTATTTGAATAGTCCCTCGATAAATGTTGTTTTAAGAGAACACAACATGTTATAAGTGCTTCTCCAATGTTTGAAAAAATAATGGAATGAATTCCCATTGTATATTCTCCAATATCTGTATAGTATATTCTGATCACACATCTTTTTTTAGTGGGAATCCATAATCAGATATATAGGGGTACCCAATTCCCTTTGTAAGACCTTCCATAATCCTAAAGTAAATAGTAGGTCATGATCTATAATATAATTCATGGTAACCCATATAAATGGTCTCTCTCCCAAACATAGATCTCATCTATCTAATCAACTGGGAATGTTTCTTGGATAGGAATGAGACGAGTTAATTTTATCAATTGGTCAACAATAAGCTATTTAGAATCATTCTTATCCTCAAAAGAAAAACCATGATTTCTAAGGTAACATCAACCCACATCCATTCTTGAATGGGAAATAACTATAGAAATTCACCATGACATTGATGATTGGCCTTCACCTATGAAAGGTGTAACATCATGTCATAAGCCCTATAATAACCCTTTTCATGACCACAGACCAATACTATCGATGTATTTCATGGTACATTTTGGTCAAAAAAGGATGTACCATCCACAGAGAGTCATGAAACACATGCACTATCTCCTCTCCCATACATATAGGCACAACAACACAGTTCCAAACATGCATGATCTTATCCTCATATATAGTCTAATTGGAAGTTGACTTCCCACATTCAAGGATACCCCTTGATCCTAAACACTCCATATCCTCATACCTACTCTTCTTAATCCGACTTAGAAATCTGAAATAAAAATATAAGTATACAAGGAAAATATTCTCAGGCCCCACCAAAATTTCAATATTAATCTCAGTTAATAAGATCACTATATTCCAATCAAAACTAGTGTCTATAACTGCATGAGTTTTTATTTTCCAACTCAATGTATTAGAAAAATTGTTTCCCTTCATGGGTGTATATTTTTTTTCAATGTTACAAGATAGAATATAATTATCCTATGACCTATTTCAAAGATTCAAATAAAGTTAATAAAATACATAATTATTTGTGGTTAATATATACTATAATCTTTTCTTCGAACAGATAATGCTGAAAACACTTCATGGAATAATCCAACATAGCTAACTCAAGGTCACTCATAGGGTAATAGCATTCATGTTCCCTCAACATTCATGACCCATACAAAAAAACATTATCATCACACATCAAAATTACTCAATGTTTGATCCTAGAAAAATTAGAAAACACTATATACTCCACACCATGATCGAGTAGGTTCAATAATGGATTTTTAGTCAAACACAACATCAACTCCTAGAAATAATCCTCACATTATCTAGACCATTAGAACATAATTTATTTTTTGGTAATGCTTAATATTGGTTTTTCCCAATGATAATATTTTTGGATTAACCTCTGATAATAACCATTTAATCCTAGAAATCTATGGATATTGAAAGTATTTTGGGATACTCCCAAGAAAACACTACCTGGACATTCTCTAGATCCACTAGAATTTTTTTAGAGATTATGTTACCAAATAAATAATCCTTGTCAATCCAAAATTGAAATATAGATACCTTGGTGTATAGATTATTCTCTCTCAGTGTTCTCATAATGATGTTATGAAGTATAGAATGATTTTCAAGAATACTGGTGTACATTAAGATTTCATCCACAAAACCATCCCAAGATGATCTAGGAATGGGTGAAATATTTAGTTCTTCATGGACATAAAAATAGATGGAGAATTCTTTATCCCAAATGACATCGAAACATGTAATATAGGTCGTACCAAATTCTGAATATAGTTTCTTTCTTATTTTAATTTCTTAATCTAAATTGATAATACCTTGAAATCATGTTGATCTTATAGAAAACACAAGCACCTCACAACTAGTCAAATATATCATCGATACAAGGAAGATGATTTCACATCTTCACTGTCCTTCCTGAATGGAATTAAGGCCATATTTTTTATTGATTTTTGATAACATCCTTTTCATAGGATGAGGGGGTACCCTTAAAAGGCCCATACGCTTAGAGATTAAATTTATCATAGTCTTAGAGTCATTATAAGACCCGACGGTCTTAATGAAATAAAACAGAATATGACTACTTGAAATTTCCCGTCCCAAGAATTTGTATCATGATCATCTCTTCACCATTTCATGATGGTATGGCCATCTGTTCTATGAAGATACACATAGACCCAATGTTGATGGAAATGTCACACCCTCTCATTAATCAAAATCTATTATCACGGCTCTAGTGAATGTTCCCTTCTCTTGAATCCTCTTCAATATATTGTTCATTGTAGAATCTGTCCATGCATCATGATATCAGGAGGCCCTGAAGGACTTTGAGGTTTCATGAAGGCCTTGAGGTAGCCCGAAGGCCTTAAAGGGGATTGAAAGACTTACTAACCATAATTCCATGGCGGCCCGAAGGCCTTATGGACCTGAATCCCAAGTAGTTGGCTTGAAGTGAATAGTTCTGGCAACAACAATACTAAACAATAACTGCAATAATACCTACTACAGTACTGCAATAGTAACCTGAAAATATTCTTCTTCTAGGTTTTGAACCAAGGTCTCATGGATGCACATATAAAGACCTCTCCAACTGGGATGAGGCTCTTGTGAAAATTTTCACTGTCATTGAGTTCAATATTTAGTAATAAACATACACACACAATGTACTTTCATCTTTCTTAGGGAACAAAACCATAGAAAATCAAGGTAGTGTTCACAGATGAAAAAATCCCTTATTCATAAATTCTTCAAACATAATAATAAGGTAACTTGTCTATATTGGATCCATTCATTAAGGGGAATAGAAACGGGTTCAGGTCTGGGGAAGAGCTTAATTATAATATCAATAACCATCTTACAGGGATTTGATGAATAGTAACCAAGAAAAACATCCTATAACTTGTCTATTATGAGTGGAAACAAATTATTTCTCACACCCCATCATCTTGAAAAATAATTGAATCATGGATGGTGAGCTCCATCTGTTGTTGAATTATTGTCCATATATGTCTTGTCTGGATATCCCACTCTCCATGATGAATATAACTATTACCCTTAATAAATATAAGTGTCACTATCCTGTGGTAAAAATCGATATGGGCTTGGTATTATACCATCCATTCCATAGAAAAAATAAATTAAAATACTATATTTCAATGTATGTAATGATACTAGTAGAAATGATACTCACCATCCTTGAGAGAATACACAATTCAAAAATAGTTTTCCCTCGACAGTACTTCAAACAGTGTGTGGATTGTCATAACTCCCCTAAAAAACACCACTGTCAGGCTCGTAACAATCAATAGTAGAGAATATATAAAAAATGGGAGGCTTCTGTATCAAAATAAATTACCTACACAAATTTTTGAATCCATGAGGGCATTGATCATATAGGATATTTATAGTGAAAAAATACACCTACTAAAAGGGTTTAGTAATGTGGAAGTGTGTCCTAGAACCCATGTGTACCACAAGAAAGTCAGCATCCAATTAAACAATACCCTTTAAAAGGATTAATCACTATCAATACTCATGTATAGTTTTATATAATATAGTTAGTTTGTATTTAAGTTGGATAAAAGTAGAAGGGATCTGGTTAAATTTCAAGGTTTTTGAAATAGGATAATCCTATATTTTACATGATATCGTCCAATGGATTTCTCAATAAGGTGATTCATAGGTCACAAATTTATTTTCATCAAACCAATTAGATCTAAATATGATAATACTATTTTACTTTCATGGTATATCTGAAAAATGAGGTTTATTATACTTTTCTTTTAAGAAAAATGTTTCATAGGATAATTTTCATAGTCATTTCCTACACTAATTAGGTTAAGGTCACTCAATTTCACATCCCATGGTAATTTTTTTTGTAAAAAACTGTGATGAGAAAATTTTTATTATTAAACTAATTACCACTCACACGGTTACTGAGGTTCAATATAATGATTAATTAGGTTCCGAAATAACCGTACCCTTGACCACTAATCCTTGGTGGATTACACATGCTTGGAGGTGATGAAAAAAATAAATAAATTATTAACCAATTTTTGAATAATCATAAAAAAGTTTCAAAACAATAAATCTAGGATTAAACAAGAAATTATTATCTTTTAAATAATTGCATGAAATATAAATTGTACTAGGAATGGACTTTTATTGATGAAATAATGTATAACAAGAAATGTAGAATAAAAAAAATTAGAAGCAGTGAATAACTTATTTTGAATGATGAAGTGATGAAGAACCATGGAGGTGTCAATGAGGAATGAAAAGCAATGATAGAAACTATTGTCAGAAGAAAATATAGCATTTAAACTAGTGATTAATTGGGTTTTAATGATTAACCACTCATAAGAATTCAATATAAAATGAATGGATTGAATGAAATATTGTTTAGGATGAAAAAAACGAAAAGGGAGGAAGAAAATTGGGAGACAATAAAAGTGTGTGATCCTTCTATCTAATGGGGAGAAATCAAAAATATTAATTGCATTGAGAAGTACATGACTTGTATATTATTCATGTTGTGTATCTGCTTAAGTGAATTTGGACCTAATATAGGCATTTCATGAATTTTAGTAAAATGATATGTATTTCAGATCATATTTTTTCATTGAACAATCAGTTTGTATCCATGACCAAGAGATCTATAAAAACATTAACATCATGAAATATATACATGTCAGGTATATGATTCACTTTTTTTGGGTTTATGGTCATCGAAATCAGCATGTTCTGTACCTATTTTACATGACATATTATGTATTCTTCAAGGAATGTGCTTCACAATTTTTTTTGATCATGTATTTGTGTTGTGAATGATGTCTACACATCGTGTATGCAATATAAAATGTGTGAAACCTATTTCGGATTTTTTTCACCATTTAATCCTTTGAGTCCATAATTTATAATTCTAGGGAAAAAAAACCAAAACCTAATTCATTAGAGAATAAATAATAATTATATCTTAATAAATATATCTAAAATATATATTTATATTTACGTAAAAGGGTATGTGTAAAAATCAAAGTGTAAACTTATATTACAAAATATTAGTAGTTAAAGCGACACAATATATCTCTTCAATAACAACATCTCATGCCCAACAGTAGTGAAACTTCCACCACATGTATTCAATGGATAATCATGAATAATACCAAGATCAAGTTAGGAAGGGATAATTGTATTCGAATGACGCAATTATAAATATGTTGTTAGTAGATATTATGGGAGAAATCAAAAAAGTGTATTTTTGGTCATGAAAAAAGTGACTGAATAGATATATCATCAATAATATTATGAATATATTTTTTCAATCATAGAATAAAAAAATATTAAATTCATTTTTTCAATGTTTTACATTCCCCTGTTCTCTCCCTTGAAATATTCTCAAAAATGTATATTAACTTTTAGGTATAGAATCTTATTGGATATTTGAGTATACAGAATAATTCGCAATCACTTGAGGTATAAAATGAAGTAATAATTCTATTAAAACAATTACAGTAATTTTAAATTATAATGAAATTACTAAACATAGATATCATTTTGATATTATAAACAGTATTAAAACATTGATTTTAACAATTTCCAACATTAATTTTTCTTTTATTTATATGGGTGTAATAAATTTTTAGTTTTAAAGCACGATTTCAGGGAAAATGTCTCTATGATTAAAGAAAAAATTTGATAATACAATTGTATTGACAATAAATCTCATGAAAGACTCCCCAAATTTATAATGTGAAAGTTCCAACAATATCCTAAAAAATTACATGATAGATATATCAAATTTACAGCATATAAACAATTTAATTAAAACTTGGTATTGATTTTATTAAATTATTAAATCACTGTGATGAGTGCCATGACATAGTGAAACATGGTGGATGGTGATTTCAAATTTAGATACCTGTATAATTACTTAGAAAAAAAACCTTCACTAGATAAAAAATTAGTCCATAAGGATTATATAGGAAGAAATAAGTGAAATGGGTAGGTTCACACAACTATTAGTAATAACATGAATCCCATATAAATGTTGATATATGGCTATAAAGATGTTCAAAGTGACCTAGGAACATGTATTCTCGGTAAAAGAAAAAACTCAGAATCACATGACTGAAAATAAATAAAACAATACAAATATTGGTTTCCTTCAGTAATGTTTTAACAATGTTGTCGACATCTAGAAAATATTTTGTTCTTCTGAGTTTGAGAGTGACAAAGAATACTTCATGGAAGGATCTAGGCATGTTTTTAACCTTTTACCTTTAACCTTGAATGGTGGTTCTTTACAATTCTAAATCATTATATCTCCATAAGAGAAAACATTCATTCCTTGTTAAGGACCAATCCATAAAGATTTAATGTTTTAGGGGAATAATTTAAATCACGAGTTGAATAACATGTCATTATGCCTAGGAGTGAATAATCAATTTATGATTCATTTTTCATGACAATTCTATGAATTTTCCTTAAATTTTCTATCATTTTCAGAGGAAACAATATTTATTCCTTCTATCTCATCTAGTTATACCATTTAGACCTATCTGTATTTCTTAGCATCCATTTTCATTTTATTATTTTCAAGAAAAATTAATGCATTAATTTCACTAGATGATGGAATTTTTTTTCAAACACCTATCATAATAGAGTAGTGAATATAGATATTTGTTAACCATAAAAATTTACAAAAGGGTGTAATCAATATTAACACTCCAATCCTTTACACTAGTATTCACTTTCATATCTATCTATTATTTTATTTACCTATTTGAGAATTTAATTTTATCTCTTTTTATTAGGTGGTAAGGAGTACAAATGTCATAAAAATTCTATACTTTTCATGAGTTCTTTAAAAAATGTATTAGTGAATTTAGATCCCAGATCACTAATGAGTAAAAGGGAAAATTTTAATCTGGAAAATATATTTTTCGTTTAGAAATTTCATTACCACTTCTGTAGTCTCGTGAGTAGAGTATTCAGCTTCATCCCATTTTGAGAAATTCTCAACACTAAATAAAATGTAAAACATACCATCGTAATTACTAAATGGTCACATGAAATAAATCAACAATAAATTGAAGAGTTATATAACCAGAATGGTATTTTGGGGAATTTATTATATTTTCCATATAGATCCTATCCACATGTATTGATCATTAGTTTTACAAAAAATCATTTCATCATTATAGTTCATGGACCAAAATATTCATCTTTGAATTATTATTTTTTGGAACATTCATGTCCATTATTCCATTATTTTTGGGACTTATAACATCTGTAAATACCAATTTTTTATTTTGGGATGCATCGCTGTATTAATCCATCTAAATCGTTATTAAAATGTAGTGCCTCATACAAATAAGAATGTCTAGATTCTGCTAAAAATCTCTTCCACTATTGATATGTAATGTGATGGTTGAGGGATCCTATAGTGAGATGTTTTTTAATATCCAAAAAACAATGATGATCATTGGTATTTATCATGAAAAAGGATTTTTTGTAGAACTCATCCTTGATGTAAATATTATCAATATCATTGATGTCGGGAAGTGAAAGTCTGGATAAATGGTTCATGATGAAATTACTAGTTCTTTTTGTGTCCTTTAATATTATTTCGGACTCTTACCATTGAATAGTCCAACTTATCATATGTGTTTTGGAATACTTTTTTCTGTAAATATTTTAGTGTCTCATGATCAGTGTAGACCTATAATTTAGATAGTACAAGGAATGAGTGAAAATTTTAAAATGAAAAGGAAACATCCATATGTTTCTTTTTAGTGGTTTTTTAATTTAACTCAACATCATCTTGTGAGTGTCTAAAATAGTAAATCAGACAAATTAAATTTCTAAATCACTAGCTAGAAATGTCTCAAGAGTGAAGTCAATTATGTCACGGATAAACTCAAATTATTTATCTGAATATGGTAAAATTATGAATGTATCTACCACAAGATTATTAGTGAGGGTATGGAATACCCATCTATCCTCTCTGGTGAACTAAAAATTAGTGCCTTATGAAAATAATTGTGTCAACAGGTAGGCTACAACTACAATTTTTTTAACAAGGCATTAGTAGAATATTTTATGGCCTAAAAATATCATTATCCCTTTAACTATTATAGGTTTAGTTAATAGTGTTACAACATTTATTTTAGCTACATTGATGTTTATTCCTTGTTTTGAGATTTTTTTTCTGAGGAATATGCCTTATTGGACTATGAAGTAATAGTTTTCCCAGTTTATTAAAAGTCATTTTTCTTTATAGTGTTACATAACTAGATCCAAATTTCTCATTCATGCCTCAATTCATCTTCCATACACCTAATATCCATCCATAAATATTTCTTAGAATTCCTCCACTATAGATTGGTATATATCATTCATGTGACATTGAAAATTTTTAGGTGTGTTATACGTGAAAAAATACGTACATCAATAAGATAGAGTTTCAAAGGGAAATTTGAATGTAGTTTTGTAGTGTTCTTCTAAATTTAATGCAATTTTATTTTATCTTCAATATCTGTCTGGGAAATAATAGTGTTAATTACCTATGAGTATTTCTAGAATTTTATCCATAAATGGTAGTGGAAAATGATATTTTTGGGTTTCCATATTGTGATTACTATAATAGAAACATATTCTCTATACAGTGATATATCGAGTAGATATTTTATCAATTTCATTGTTTTCACAATATTATGGCTTCTCATCATTTGAACAAATTTCTATAGACTCTCCCATTCAATATTAGATGTTGAAAATATTATTCCCACATCAAGAAGTTTCAGCGCCTAATTCTTAGCAATACATATCATTGGTGTGGTGAGTCAACAATATGGTTAGAATTTGTGTTTACGACAATATTAAAATGAAATTTTGGGGGTAATGATTGTGGGGATAACCCCCTTGAGGACATACACTCCTCAGACTAATATGTTTTTGTAACATTTTGGACAACCTTCAAATTATCCTTATATTTTTTCATCATCTCTAAGCTAATAAACATGGGAAGTGTTTTCACAATCTATATGATATAATAATTTAGTGTCATTAGAAATGGGTTTTATTCAATTTATTGTGTCTTAATGATTGATTTTATTAAGGGTGGGAAATTCTAAATTTTTAATGGTTCAATGAATTTGTTATTCTCATGATTACTATATTTATCTTAATAAGGGGGAAATATTTCCCAGTCAGCCACAATGGTCATAAACACATATCATTAATCAGTTTGAAATATTTCTTGAAATTCGATAAAATCCTATCATTTCTTGGTAGAAATTTCTATGTCAAACACGACATGTTCATATCCAAATATGAATATCATCTATACTTTTTTAACATCAATTAAATAATTTTTAGTTGATTAAAATGGGAAACCGTGAATAATTATAACCTATCGTTCTTGTTCCTTGTATAAAATTTGGAAATATTCAAGAAAGATAAATTTTAAAATTAAATAAATATATCCTTGAGATGTACTCAAGGATACTTGGATGATTTATCAACTAGTTGAAGGGAAACTCTCTATGGCTTTAGTTTTTTGAGAACTTGAATTTTGAATACCAACATATATATGATATTTATGATCATTCCTAAATAATATAATTCTCTTCTAATGTTACATTCCTCGACGGTGAAACAGATTGAAAAATTTCTAGGGTCCCACATATTTGGTGGAAGCATTTGTTGAATAATGGAAGTGAACTATTCATTTAGGGTGATGTCTCCATGTTTTTCAATTTTACACTATCTAGAGAGTAGGTCCTTTAGTAATTTTTCATAATCAATCATTTGGGAATTGGATTTAAAAATATCATGTTGATATGAAATTGATTTAAAAAAAGGTTTTGTTCAATTTTGGTCTTATAAATGCTTCTTCCTTTCCTATATTCAATGTTATTGAGGTTTTTTAGTTTATTTCAATTCTAGGATTATTCCTTTAACAACATCCTTTGTGATATTAGTGGAATATTCTCTAATTATAGTTTCACATTTATAAGGTTTCTCCATATTTTATTCCTCCTATTTGTATCATTATTGTAAAACAATAATTTCCCAACTATTATGCACTAAAACCTTCTCTTATTAAAAGAGTATTATTATAGTGTTACTAGGTAATCTACCAGGTAGATGGTTTGATAAGTAGTTTGAAATTTTAACCTTCTGGTGCTCGAGATTTTATATGAATTCTCCTTGGTTTTACATTTCTATTTTCGAAGTTATAATACATTACTATTATTTCAGCATGATGGTAGTAAATAGTTTTTTGATATTGGTTTGGAGAAGTTATTCTTGTTGGGGTTCCCTTGGTGGAGTTTTTTGGAGTTGATGTTATAGTGCTGGTGGGTATTACTAGCCTCACTAAAATGTTCATTGGAATTGTTATTGTAGCTTAGGAGATAGATGTTATGGTGGTACCTAAGAGGTCACTAATTACTTGGTGGTACCCTTAAAATCCATTATTGAAAATAACATTGGGTTTAATGTTATTTTTGAATCAACATTTATTGATTGTTGTGTAATGGATATTGATGGCACTACTGGTAGTATTGGACTTGTTTATTATAATTTATGTAATTACAACCATGATCAAGATGTTCTTACATACCTACCCAACAATTATCATATTAATTTTGGCATTCGTACATCTCAAAATACTTAATTTCCAATATAGGGGAAGGTGGTGTGGGGGCTTAGAAGGGTATTGATATTATTATAGCTTCTTGGTAAGATTCTCAACATGAGCAACTAGGTCGGTTGTTTTTTCCAATTGATTGTTTTCATAATATGGAGGTCCTCTTTCTTAAATTTATATACATGAATATTGAGAAACTTCATCTAGAATTTATTTTCCAAATATTGGTGTGTTGAGCAGTAATCTACCATCAACAGTTGCATATACTACTGTTCGTGTAGCAGGATGATGTCCATGATATAATATATTTAATTGAATCTATAAATAAATTTTGTGATGTGGGATTTTTTTTAATTCTTTGAATATATCCAACTTTTTCCATGCTAATTCTCCACAATCCATGGTGGTGTTTTGAATTTCATTTTGGAGCTTCCGATTCCATATTAGTGGATGTTATTTATGTATAAATTTCATTTGTAATTTTACAAAGTCATGATTGACTCGAGAGATTGATGTTTTATCCAGTCCATTGATCTTTCATGTATGAAAAAAATGTAAAGTCTTAGTCAAATAGATTATGATGATATGACCTGGGTGGTAATGGTATCAATATTCTAAGGACACATTGAAATGCACTCATGTGGGTATTCGCATTGAATCCCGTTGAACTTCCCCATGTTTTTGATCAAGTGATTGAGTCCATGATTAATCATGAATGTGTGTTCTTAAATAGGTGGGTGCATAATTATTGGTACATAACCACTAATGTATGAAAAAAATATAATCCATAATAGTGTTCTCTTACATCGTCACTCTCTCACCCAGATTTGTTGGTGGTTCAACTTTGGTGTCTTAATGGTTTGGGGGAAAATATTCTTACACTCTACTGTTGTGAATTGGTGATGTTTAGTGTGTATTCAATCAATATCTTTATTTAAAAGAAGATTTTTTTGTTTTCTGGATTATTGACCGAGTAAAGGGACCCTGTAGCATGCACTATGAAGAATGAAAATATAAACCAAGAATTATTAAGGATATAGGTGAGTGAAAAAAGTAAAAAAGAGAATTAAAAAAAGAAGAAAGAGATAGGGGAGATAAAATCAATTGTTCTATCTGAAGTTTAACGTGTCATAAAATATTAATCCCCAAAAATAGTACCAAAATACATCTCACCCACATGAGTTGTTGAATCCATTCTGGAATTGAATATATTATATATTTATTTTCCAAAATTAAATTTAATACATGAAGGTAGTAAAGTGGGGGTCTGAGTTCGAACCCATGAGGACTACTTGATGGTCACCAGTTAACAAAATAAAAACCTTAAAATGGATTCCTCACTTACACAATTCATGATTGGTTCTAAATAATATACGTAATAAGGATTTAATAATAATTAAAAAGTATGGGGTCTGGACCAATTTATTGTTATTTGAAAAAAGATAATCCAATAGTTGTCATGGGAGAGTCCTATGTATTATATAGTGAATCAGTTAAATTGTCCCAAATTTATTTTCTCATGCCAGTTAGAACTGCTAATTCTGAAAATTTTCCATTGTGTGGGTCTTGAACACTAGTTAGAAATGTTACCTGAACTACAAAAATAGTGAATGTATATTTGGTTTCCTGTATGAGTAACTAATCCTTCTCATTTGACACTCTATTTTATATTTCCCTAGTGACATAGACATAGAAACTCTTTATACTGTTATGAGGCATACCTCTTTATCATCCAACAAAAAAACACATGTATTTCAATGGAATACTCCTTCATGTTCTCCTTCAATATGAAATCTAGATTCACCACCTCAATAATTTTTTTCATATGAATGATGTTAACATGGTACTCAATCTCATATTTAAGCATGTCTAAGAAAATATTCCCTGTAGTGTCTTCATATCCTTCCAACACAAAAAATATCACTTAAAATCAATAATGCACCCAACATTGTCCATTACATACATTCTTCAATGCTTTATCTTCATAAAATATCCTTTCTTCACTTATTTGTCTCTCTCTGTTTAAAAGTTCTCTAAAAACATATCATGAAGCTCCATCTATTCAATGTTATCCAACTTCAAATCCTAATTATAAATATCCCCCATCTAATTTATCTACCATGTATCATATAAGAATCCAACATGACTCTCTTGTCATCCGGAGTCTCTAAATGATCAAGGACCATTTGGATAGAATCAATCTATAAATCATATACCTCTGGTCCACCAACTATGATGAATGTTAGAGGTTGAAACCACTGAAAAATCTGTCTCAGGTGAGACATATATTTCACATCCAAGCCTAGTTCTCTTTCCATAAACTGTTATGTGATAAAAGTTTTTAGGAAAATTCCTTTAATCTCATTCACCTAAAACTATTGATTCCTATAGTTTCACTCGTTGGGGAACATTTATATCCATGACCTATTTTCATTCTATCAATAATATTATTCATGCAGGCATATCTATACTATTTCAAACACATATCATAGGAAACATAACACATCATTAACACATTTTAAAATTAGTGATTCAGATATAGTGAAAACAAGCCATACCCATACCCTACCACATAGTAAAAATTGTGGCACTAACACTACCCTAAACCACCCCTCATATGGGTCAAGGATAAATTATGGTAAAAAAATTAATATTTCATAAATTTCCATTATACACCAATTTTATGAAATTTAAATTGGCACAACTAAAATCATTAAATATTACCTATTTATTATTAAGAACCAATTCATATAAAAAATAATCATGGAAGGAAAATCAATCTCATCATTAAATATACCAAAATAATTATTTTCTATGTATGCTTAAATTGATTCATGTCACATAGAAATCTGGAGTTCTTAGAATGATGCATGTATACTAAACTAATATACCATACTAGTCCATGAGTAAAATCTCATAAAATAATAACATCACACATAAAGTGAATCACTCAATGTGAAATAACATCCAACTATAACAAAAACTCGCAATAACAGAATTCCCACCCACAGATCTTGGTTTCCCCCATAAATGTGTTAAATACTCCAAATAAAGGGCTCATGATGATGGATTGACTCATACTAGTATCTTGTCTACATTTCCAAAATTATAATACAACTGAAAATAAATGAAAATCATTATGATACCACTATGTAACATCCTAACCCGAATGTCACATTTTGATACCTCAATACAATTAGCTATGTGACCTTAGGATTACCTCACCTTACATTAGAGGATTCTGACCAGTAGTGAGGATATTATTTATATTGAGTAGAGACTATATCCTATTTATCAGAAAAATACAAGAACAAAACTAAGTAAATTATAGTAGAAAATAATTTATTATCACCATAACAATACATAACCAAAATGATCATCATCACCTATTAATCACTAGGGAAAAATTAATTACTATAAAAAATGTATATACATTTAATTCCATATATGTGTCAAGTGACAAATAAATCCCAAAAAAATACACATTGTAAACTCTACATGAGGATCCTGAAACATGACTAGTTCCCTCATCTGTTCTTTATCCCACATCCCAACTCAACCATCTAATAATTCCCACTTTACATTATCCTATTGTAAAAATATTAATTCTTTTCAATTGACGATTATGTAGCCCTAGTAGGGTGTTAGTACAACTCATTAGGCCACCGATAGGAGAATATAAAACATTATCCGACCTATAATAATGTATGATTTTATATAATGAAGAAGGTACAAATGAATAAGTAACCAATTTCTCATTAAAATTGCCTCTAATTAATTTCATATTTATCTATTTCCCTATGAAACATTAACCAAAAACACTTTCCTCATCTAGTTTTTTAGTTTAATCCATCCACAAAAAGTATATCACATTTTATTCTATCATGGGTTTTAATTATTCAATTAAATAATTTTTCATAATCATATCATAGGGGTCTAAAGTAGTGGCCTAGCACCCCATGGGTATTTGGATTATCAGTACATATCCAAAAACTGAGGGGTCATAATCAATATATATATATATATATATATATCTTGGGACAATTAATGGAAGAATGGAACCCCATGTGTGTTTGCAGTAGCAATCCCTATCCCACAACTTAGTCATTATCACATCTGTGAGTTTCTTTTGAGGGAACTTTCTTTTTATTATTGATCTATCTTTTCCCCTTATATTTACATTGTGCTTTTGGGAAAAAATGAATAAATATTGGGTGGGTAGACCATGGTGCACAGTTGGTGGAGTGTTAGTATTTACTATCCACCCTTCCTAGGTAACCATGAGGTAGGTGTCTGGGTATGACAGAACCTATTGCATGACCAATATACGACTACACACCTCGGCCTAGATACTATTGTAGTTACTGGCCATTTGAGGAAACAACTACTACATAGACCACACATGTTCATTTAGACTATTTTAGGTAGTTGTATTGTTGGACCTCTTTGTATAGTGTGTGTGCACAGAGTCTGAATGGTATAACAAACCATGGAGGCTAACTGTGTTCCATTTACAGCTCATTAAAATTTGGGATTTATATTTTCCCTCCCATTGAGTTTAACTATAAATCCCTCATTTTTAATCTCCCTTTGGGATTTCTCCTATAAGTGTGACACTCTCTCCATTCCACTCTCTTTGATCTCCATTTTTACTAGATTTTGTGTGATTCCTCCCCAGTTCTTCATGTAAGTGTTGTCCCCATTACATTATTCCTCCAATCTAGTGTTTTCTCCCTATTTATTTGGAGTTCTTATTCTATAGTGGGTTGTCCTCTTGTTTTGGGGTTGAATCATGATTTTTGTGGTTCAATCATGTTTTTTAGCATTCAATGTTTCTTCTCTATATTGCAGTTGAGTTTCTATAGGAGTTTCACATCAGAGTTTATGTATTTCAACACCAATGGTTGGTGATTCCATTAATAGACATTTTTTGATGAATTTATATTTCTTTTATAAGATTATTTGGATATTCTACGATTTATGTGTGGGTGAGAAATGGGTTTTTGAAATTATTTGTTATGAAATTGTTTTGAAAATAATTTTTCTATATTAAACCATGATTATTTTTTTGTAAAGCCTTATTATGCCTTCTATGGATGCTTTAAAAGTATTCAAAATGATTTATTAAATTATACAAGTGAGGTGAATCATGTTCTGAAATTTTCTTAATGTGTGTCTGATTTTAAAAAAGTCTTTGTGGTGTCTATGTGATGGAATATGTTGTGTTTTTTAATGTTTGTCTTGAAAAATGTAAAGATGATGTGTTATGTGTTAGGTGTAACATAATTGTGCACAAAGGGAATCATAGGTGAGTATGTGGGGGGACAAGGACTAGTATTCTAGTGATTAGGAAGTGGTTTCATCCCAGATTCACTCAGTGGGTTTGACAATAACAACACTGCGTAAATAATTATGATGATTGTAGAGAACTATAATTATGAATGTTCCTCTTATATGTTTCTTATGAAAAATAATGTTGATGGTTGGGGTTTCTATAACACTTTTCACTGATATACGATGTATCTAGGGTCCCACTTGTGGCTAGTGCATTTATGTATTTCCCATTGCATAGTCATCTCTTGAGATATTATACACACTATCATCATATAGTGCACTTGGTTGGTTATTTTAAAATAAATCTTGTTTTCCATTACAAAAGATATATATATAAAATGTTTCTTTTATTTTTATAGAAACATTAATTTTAAATTGTCTATTAATGTTTTTATCATGGAATCGTTTATTTTGGTGGAATACTACTGGGATTTCTATCATACCCTACTTACACCTTCGGTTGTTAGTAGGTTTGGTTATGTTTGATAAAAGTAACGGAAAGGCTTTTAATGATGGTGGTTTAATTTCCTTGTGGCTCTCCTTTGTGAGTTTTTGTGGAGGTGGATTGAGAGAATTTCTCCTCTTAACATGAATTGGTTTTTGAGATAGTTTTGGTTGTAGGTTTTTTGTATGAACATTGTAACTAAAATGTAGAATGGTTTATGGATTGTGTGGTTATTGGTTTTAATATTAATTTTCTAGAATTTTTGTTCATTTTACGTTTATTTATTTGGGTAAACTATTCCCTTGTCTCATTGAGTAGGGTTCCTGGCCATCACACCACATGACAGACTTGAAGTCACCAAGGGATGTTGGGAAATTTTTCTAACTTCTCCTCCAAGTGATATGGGTATGATTCACATTGTATATGGACACTGGGTGGGGGTGATGTGGTTTAGATGTCATGATGTCATGAAATTTCTGGTTAATTTGTATTTTTTTTCATTTTTTTAACTTTTGAGTCCTTTTTTATTAATGATTTTTTATGACTATTTTTTGTAGCAACATCCCTCCCCAAATATTTCCCATACAACCACAGGAAGAATCCATAAAGAGTTCTCCCTAAGTGCTTGACCAGAGGTTTTTGCAAGATGTAATTCAGGCTGTTCAGGCTCTTTGAAATTGAAAGGGTTATGGTCCAAATACATTTAGAGAAGTTGAAACTAGTCCTAGAAAGTACCATGCCCATAAGTTTCTCAAAAAAACATACACCTTTACATGGTTCAATATATCCTCATGAATGATATGATTATCTTGTTAAATTAGAGAGGATGTTTTAATTTTTTTACACTCATATTGAATGATGGGTGAAATGTGCATCATTCTTGATAGAGGGTCCAATTTAGAGGTTGTGGGACTTAATTGTTCAAATTGGGTAGACCGAGTAAATGATTTGATAGGATTGCAATATTTTATTCAACGAGTTGAATTTTCATGAGTCATTAGACAATTCCATATCCTATTAGTTCATGGATTATTCACAGGGAGACTGGTTAGTGAGGGATTATTCCAATGACTTCTGTGAGCTACTTTGGAATGCACATGTGATTTTATCCAATGACAAAATGAAATATCAATGGTTCAATATGGTTCTACGACTAGAGATTTAATAACTTGTATTTTTATTCTAGCTGAAGACTTATGCAGAGGTGGTTAATCTGGATTACATGGTTGAGGGTGACCAAAAAGGAATGTATAGGTTCTCGTGGGATTTGTTAGTGATTGAATGTAGAGGATATTCATAGTAAAAGATTAAGTGGGATGAGTAGGGAAAAATTAATGTTGAATTTTAGTATATCCTTCACAGAAGTACTCCTTTGTGTCATCCAAAGTTGGTTTCTTTTGGTAACACTTTTGTGAGATGTTCGGACACATTCAAACTTCTTGTATGTATCATCCTAAAACATTTCATCAATGTTAAGCATTGGTAACCTAGGAGTGATTTTGTAGATTCGTGAATTCTTATCAATGTGTTGGAGGATCAGTATCATGTAGGTTAATTTCATCCCATTCAGATCCATCAAGGATAGTAGGATCACTTTTTGGTGGTCATGGTTCTTAGAATGGATCTTCATCAGACCAAAGATTGTTCAGGGTAGAGCCAAATGTCAGTGTTCATGTTTAGACTTAGTAAGTGTCTAAGAATATTCATGTGGTGGATCAAACACTAGCGGGATTAGATGCAGAACCTTAACAGTTTGAGGTACCATTCTGATTAGAGGTAATATAACATCTATTTTGATTGATTGTGGAACTTCTATTTCTTTTAAATATGATTGTCTTGTGAATATGTTGAGAATTACAAAAATGATTATGTCTTTGTTGATGGAGTTAGTAAGGCTGTTGGGTAGGAGGAAAGATTATGACCCCAGATGCCCATCGTGTTCGCTATCCATGTCAGGGGGTTGATCTTGAATGGGATCTCCTGCTCCAACATATGGAAATTTTATATTTAATACATATCATGGATTGTCTTGTGCAATTACAAGAACTCATTATTTTTTATTGGTGGATGGTTTGATTCGTGGAACATGATGGGAGAACTTTGGTTTTTCTTGATGAATGATAATCTCATCAGGTCATACTGGACCTACACTACTAGAATTAGGAAACCTTGATTTTTAGTTTTCATCACTTATGATAGATGATGATTATGATACTCATGAGTTTCGATTAACTCTTACAGTGGATGAGATCTAATAGGTATGTCTGGATGACTTTTCAAGTTTACCCCAAAAGCATGATGTGAATTTTTCAATTGATTTCATACTAGGGACACAGCATATATCTCTTATTCCAGAATGTATAGACCCCACCAAGCTAAAGGAATTCAATATAAAGTTTGACAATTTTAAATACAAAGTGTTCATTCACTTGATATTCTCTCCTTAGGCCACCCCAGACTTATTTTCAAGAAGGCCTATGGATCTCTTTGGTTGTGTTTGAAATACTAAAAGATGGATAATGTAAACATTATGAACAAGTATCCATTAACCTAGAACAATTACTTGTTCGAACAATTAAATGGGGTAATGTGGTTCTAAAAATATATCCACTCTTTTGTTATAGTATTCATGGTTGACATCTTGGTTTATTCTCAATCTGATAAAGAGAATTAGTTTAATTTGTGGATAATGTTTGTGAGATCTTTAGGATCAGTAACTGTATGAAATGTTTTTAGTGATTAATTTATGGATCAGTTATGTGAAGATTGTAGTCCTTGTGATATTGGAGAAAGGGGTTTTAGTGGGACAAAAAAATATTACTACATTTATTTTGTGGGATAAGAAGAATAATTTGTTTCATATCAGAAGTTTCATAATTCTGACCTTTTATTATTAGATCTATCTTCAATATTTCTCTGGTGTTCCTTCACCTAAGATAAAACTCACATAAAAAGGGGTGAATTTTTATTGCAGCCCAGAATGGAAGGCGTCCTTTGAAGAGCTGAATAGGTTGTTGACTACTTCACACATATTGGTTTTTCTAGATTTTGGAAAGGGCTACATGTATTATTGTGATGGTGCAGGTTTGGTTCTCAAGTGTGTACCTATGAAATATGATCATGTGGTGGCATGTAGTTATCACTAACTCCAACAACCTAAAAAGAATTTTCCAACCCATGACATGGAGTTAATAGTAGTGATGCATGCCTTGTAGATTGTGTGTCATTATATTTTTTGGAGAATTTAGTGGTCTATTCTCATTAAAAGATCATAGACTATATCATATTCACAAAATATTGGATTTTGAGGGAGTATTTTTGGATCATGTATTTGTAGGGGTTCGACATTGATATAGTCCATAAAATGGGAAAGGGAAATTTCGTGGCTGATGACATGAGTTGAAATGTTCTAGTGCATGCATTGAGGAAGTCTAGTGAGGAGTGGACTTTGATGGGACTTGTTTCCCAGATTGACATGGAGATCAAGGAGCATAGTGGAGGTGTGTTCATGGATAGTGTTCAGTAAGCTCCGTCTCTTATTCAGTTGATTCGGTGTTAGAACCCTAGTGATGAGTGTTTCTAATAGTTAATGTAGTTCCTTCATAGTTGGGAGACATAGAGTTATTTCTTGTTTTCTATGAAGATATTTCACTATTTTATGGGCTATTTAGTGATGTTTTTATCTATGAAGATTGTTGTGATGTGTTTTAGTCACTAGAATCAGCGGTTCATTCATCCAGGGGCTAAAATAGGTATTATTATGTTCATCTGAAGTTCAGGTGGTAAGGAATTAGTTGAAATTTAATTGACATTGTATTGAGATGTTATACATGTCAGTATGTGATATAATATAATAAAATTCAATATTTTTTTCTGTCTCCAGTACCCATTCCTACCTTGAAGTGGGATGAGGTATCTAAGGATTTCATCTTTATCCTGCTGCATAAACCTCAGGGAAGGAACAGCATTTGGGTGGTAATTGACTGTTTGACCAAAATCAGATCATTTAATTTCAATCAATGATTCAAAAAAGGTTAATGAATCAAATTTTTGAATTCATGATCAAATAATGTTTGTTAGATTTCAACTGTTCATGGGATAGACTTTTGGGATTGGCCAAATTTTTATATAACAATAGTTGCAATCCCATAATCTAGATTGATCCTTTTTTGACTCTTTATGGTAAGCGATGTCGGTCACCATTGTTTGGGATGAGGTAGGTGATACCTCACTCTTGGGACCAAGTATATTATAAGAGACTTATAAGAATATTTATTTGATTAGGTAGTGAGTGTTGATAGCATAGAGTCATTGAAAATATTATTCCAATAATATAAATTTAGATATTAATTTTTCTATGGGTGACCGTGTTTTCTTGAACATGGAAGCTCGTTTGGATCACCTTCGCTTGGGAATGAAATGAAATCTTATGCTATGGTATGTCAGACCTTTAAAAATCATTGAGAAGGTTGATATGGTGGCATAATTGTTAGTATTACCTTTTTAGTTAATGATAATACATGACATGTTCCATGTCTCCCAATTGAATATGTATAATCAGGACCCATATCATGTGTTGAATAGCAATGTGTGGGAGATTGATCCCGATATATTCATGTTTGATAAAAAGTGTAGATAGTGTATTCTCAAGAGAAAGTGATTCATGGTATGTATATTCCATTTGTGTGTATCCTTTGGTAGCATGAAAATAATATTCATGAGACTTGAGAGTGGAATTTTTGGTGTGAGAAAAAATATTTGTTATTGTTTTCTACTCAGCACTCAAGTTGACTTTCTGGGGATGGAATGTTTTCATGGTTGAGAAAATTTTCACATCCATGATTTTATTTGAGGTACTTTTCTTTTTAATTTTTGTCTAATATTCATCATTATAGTGTCATGGAAAATGAAAAATAAACATTGATGGATAGACATTGATATTAGTCGGTGCCTATTTAGTACTAACTATACGACCTGCCCAAGTAACCATGCAGTAGGTGTCTAGGGTAGATATAACATACCACACGGCCTTCGTATGACCGTTCCCAGTGACACAAGTATTCATCTAGTCACTGGCCACTTGAGGTATCATCTACCTCACAACCAGTGCACGATCAATTATACAAAGCATGGAGGTTGTGCATTAGGACTTCATGGATAGATCATGATGTACAGTTGAGGCACAATTTAAAAATCCATGTGAACTAACCATACACCCCGTCCATCTTAAGAAAAATTGGGATTAATATTGTTTATCTCTCCTATATTAACCCTAAACTCTCATTTTCACTCCACCGTTGGGATTACTCCTCATAGGTGCACCTCTTCCGCTATTCCCCTCCCTTGGAGGACCATTTTGTTCGAGATTTTGTGTGAATGCTCCACAATTATTCTTGTACGTGTATTCTTCTATGATTTCAACTTAGAATACAAGGGTGTCTCCCTATTTAATTGGTATTCCTCTACTCCAATGATTAGGGCTCTGATTTTAGGGTAGAATTTTGAATTTTGGGGTTCAATATTGTTATTTAGAGTTTGATATTTCTTCCCTGTTGTGTGGTTTCAGTTTTTCACTACATTTTGGCTATTTCTACATCAAATGTATGTGATTCCAAGATTAAAATTTATTTTCTGAATTTATATTACTTTCTTTAGTATTTTTTTAATGTTTTATAATTTATGTGTGTGTCTAAAATTTTTTTTTGAAAGGATTTGATGTGCATTGTTTCTAAAAATGATTTTTCTATTTGAAATCGGGTTTAGTTTTTATTTAAATCCATGATTTACAATTTGTGAATTATTTATAAGTTCTGAAAATGATTTATTAAATTATGAAAGTGATATGAAACATGGTAGGAAATGGTATTAGTGTGCCTTTTATTTTAAAAGATTATTTTTGTTATGCATGTGTTGGCATATGGTGTGTGTTTCAATGTTTGGCTTGAATAATATGAGGATAACCTGATTTGTGTTACATAGAACATAATTGAGAACAATGGAATAATAGGTGACTCACATGAAGGACTAGGACTAGTATTATCATGATTAGATAGTGGATTTGTCCCAGATTCATTTAGCATGATTGAAGATGAAAACAATAAATAAATATTTATGATTAGTGGAGACCACAAGAATTTTGAATGTTTCTCTCCTATAGTAGATCTTGCACAAGAACATGGATTGTTTTTTGTTTCAATACCACTTTTCACCATGAAAAGATGTCTCTTGGGTCCCACTCATAGCTAGTTCTTATAGGTATTTACCATGACATAGTACTCTATTGTGATATTTTACATTCCATCTGTATATGGTGCACTTCGATGGTTATATAAAATGAATTCATGATTTCCTTTACAAATGTTTTCTATAAAAAATAAATCTATCATTTTTATAAAAACATTCATTTTAATATTTCAAATAATGGTAATAACATGAAATCATATTTTGGGTGGAATCCTCATGGGTTTTGGAAAATACTATGCTTACACCATTGAGTGTATGTAGACATGGTTATGTTTTAAACAGGTAAGGGAAATTATTTGGTGATGGTGGTTTGGGGGGTTGTAGGTTCTCCTCGGTGTAGTATTATTGAGGGTCATGAGGGTGTTATTCCACTTTTCATGTAGTGGATCTGATGATTTGTTTCCCATTTTGGTTGTAGCCTTTTTGATATTTTTTATAAACATTTTATATCAAATATTGAGTAGTTTATGGATTTTTTGGTTTTAGATTTTTAATTTAGTTTTTTTGGATTATCAGACATTTTATGTTTTTCAACTTTGGTATAATGTTCCCATGTATCTTTATTGATACCTAGGAACATGTTTCCAGCCTATGGGGATCAGAAACACTCTTTAGATCTTTCATTAGATTGGGTTGGGCATCAGTTCAGATGATGGCCCATCATGGTTTGTGACATTTAACATATCCTATCTCATGGTTCCATATTCACAACCAAATTATCAACCATTTATATAAATAATTATTCAACCAATTTAATAAATTCATTTCCTAACAGTTTTCACAACCACATTTTTCAACCATGCATATTCATAAATCATTGATTCAATTATATCAGCACACTCCATGGGCTTCCATCATGTCTGGACTAAAATCATCATTTGTTCCAATGGGATACATGAAGGGTTTTATAATAACATGGGAAATTAATTAATTAAATAAATTTAGATATCAGATTCATAATGTAGAAATTCCAATTGAAATATTACATACACGTAATTATAAAAAAGTATATGGGAATTGGATATTAGACGACATACCTCAAGATCATTGATGGATGTGTGCCAAACCAAAATCCATAATCTAATGTGGTGCTATCAAAATCACAATGCTGTGAATGCTCCAGACCAAAAATATAAAACTAATATCTAAATGAAAAATATCCATTAAATCCAAGATCTAAAACATCTCTACTAGAGGAAAAATAATCCCTCTTATATAGGAAAGAGAGATGGGAGAGGGAGGAACCAACATTAAGAGATTATGTACAAGAATATTGGTAAAATTATTCCATATAATATTTGATTGACACATTAAGGGGATTAAAGATCTTGGGAGTCATTTGAGGATATTCCAAATTGAATTAAAATATTAAGGACTGATCTGTTGTGATTACGGATAATAAATTTGGGGTGATGGATTTCGATAAATATTTTGGAGGGTTAAGAACTAGAACTCATGGTTTCTTTGGACGAGGCGAACCATTTTGAAAATGGTGTGCCTTAACAATGAATCCCTATAAATTGGGCGAAGAGTTTCTCCTAGGTGGAAGATGTTTTGAAAAACCATGTTCCCATCGTGTTAATACCCTCTGATTTAGGGCGCACTATTTTTAGTAGGAGGCCTCATGGTTTTGAAAAAAATTGGGCCAATAATGTTCCCCACAGGTGACTCTAAAAATGGTTGTGTGGTTTTATAGGGAGAACTAAATGGGTTTTCCTATCCATGCACCCCACATTCACATCTCCATGAGATTCCCTATTTGTCCAATTTCACATGAAGCAACCTTAAAACAATGCCCTACGTAAGTATAAGAAAAATAAGGGTAAAATCATACCAGGAAGAGATATCAAGGAATCACATGAAAGGCCATGATATTTCCATATATTTTACAGTTTATAAAAGGAATGAACTATTCACTGTGGAAAACTTTTTTTACACTTATAAATAAAACTAAACGTTCTACGTTATTTCAAAATGAGGACTAAAAATTCAATCTCCATTTAATCTAATTAAATTTCTTAAAATGTAATTTTTTTTATTAAATGAATACATAATATATATAACTAAATTTCTAAAAAATGGATTCTTAATCCTTTAATTTTTAATAATATTATTTCATATCAATTAGTTACCATATGGGTGTTAATATAATTTTATATACATTAAAACACAATATTCTATTTGGATCATCCATTAAAACTAAGTAATTTAATTTTTAATGATAAAAACACACAAAACATATTAAAACATAAATTTATTAAAAATATCACTTTTATAAATATACTTTCTTGCATTACATTATTTTTGTGTCATCACATTAAAAATATTTATCTTCTACCAATTATATTTTATGTATACAGTTTGATTAGGAATATTGCATTGAGTATTAAACACATAAAATCTTTATTTAATAATAATAATATATAATAAATGAAACATATTTTTATAATAAAATATTTTTATTAATTATTATTATTTTATTCTTTAAAAAATTATTATTTTTGAATAATACAACATTTAATTTTAATTATTATAAATTAAACGATATCAATGCAATTATGTGTTAAAAATATATTCAATGACCTTACAACCAATGTCTATATATCGAACAACCTTATTTTGAATTATTATATGCCCAATGACCATATGTCCAACGGTCATATTAAATTCATATTTTTATCCCTACATAAATTTTATGATATCATCCATCATATGATTTTCATTTAGTCCCAATATTCCTTAAATATTTGTAATAATATTTTTTCTCTATAGTTATTATCGGGGATATTATTTCCAATGGAAATCATTTGAATAAAAATTTCAAGTCCATTGATCTTTTATTAACATGTTTTTTATCCCTCTAGTAGTTTAATTAATGATGTTTCATATTGTATTATAGTGATGAATTATTATTTATCTAGCACTAAATTATTTTCTCACAATTTAAAATATCCTAGTTGATTTTTTTGTTCCATGTGAAAAAAGATATCAAAAAATTATTTATTTGAATTATAGTGCATAGATATTAAAATAGTGATTTTTTACAACTATGATATATGTAATATATTTGGAGATGACTAATTTTAATATTTCATGAAAATATGTCATTATGGTATAATTAAAATACATTATATGTCATCCAATAAGATATGTTCCCTTCAACTGTTACGTAAGGGCAAAATAACTTGTAACATTTTGGTATTACAGTTTTAAGTCATGTAACCTTTAGGTTTTATTTTTTTAGAAGAATTGGATTATTCAGTATGTAGGGTGTACATTTACACATATGGGTCATCTAAAAAATATTTAGTTATTACTCTCTAAAATATGTGAATTACAAGATAAACAAGGGTTGCACCGTCGAATTCTTAAAAAATATTATACTCTTTCAAAAAATAAATAAAAAACCTTGATATTTAAGTTTTTCCTTATTACATCCACTTGCCACAATTATTGATTATTTTATCAGTAAAAAAAACACGAATGATAGTTATTTTATGATTTACTTTCTACAAACCATTTAATCCTATTTTGGGATTACACATATATCGTTAAATAAAATTTGTAGAAAAAATGGGATGCACTACATTCAATTATGAGATGAGTGATATGGATTATAATTATATTTATTTATAATAAATTTTATTTTAGGTTAATTATTATTATATTTATATTTTTATTAAATAATATATTATAATGTTTTTATATTTAATTTATTAAATTTTCATGAAAAATGATGAATAAACATTTCACAATATTAAAAGTTAATATTGAAATATATTTAATTAATTATATTGTTTTTTATAATTTATAAATAAATTGTTTATTTATAAATTAAATTAGATTTTTAAAAAGAGTTTCTAAATTAGAAAATATGGCTAAATATAAACTGTTAATAGGGAAATTATAAATTATTCATAATTAGTATTTTAAATAGTTCAAATTATTTATTTATTTCGGTAAATTATATAAAAAACCTAAATATTTGTTTATATGGTTGATTTGATAAAGTTTCATTATAATTAATTTTCAATATTTAATATTTTATATTATAAATGGTTGTATTATTTAGTTAAATCTATTTAATTGCATCAAGATATTATCTTACATGCCTTTTTGGAGTTGCATGATATGTGGGATAAGTGATTTATTTTTCTTATACCATAACATTTCCTTGATCCAAGATTTAATATTGAATGAAATAGATAATTATGATATATAAATATTAAATTTCACCATTGATATAGAATGGGGAAATATATTGCGAAATGATTCCCCGAATAATGTGACTTTGGGTTGGATTTCTTAGTTGTATGGTGGCTTCTACCTCATTATCGAAAAGATGAAATTTTATTAGTATGAAATCGAACATAGTCATGTAGAGATTAATGATTTATATAGTTATAAACTATACATGAAAGGTTTCTATATACCTTAGTTATGTTATGAATTTGAATAATTTTAAACATATTTGGATTATTATTTTAATTAGTATCACAATCATTTAGTTTTTTAAAGAGTTAGACATCAATATTGTCTGAACATATTGATTTGGTGGTGGAAATTGGATTAAATAATAAAACGCTAAAATAATACACACATATATAGATAATACATGAGATATGTTTTTGATATTAAATCACATATAAAATAATTAGTTTTACATTCCTTCGAAACCATGCTTATTTCTAAGTCTATCTCATTCAAGAAAGATTGTTCTTTATAATGCCCGTTGTGCATGTATTATCATATATTTTTGAAATATGAGGACCTTATCTAATATTTTTGAGTTTATAGTTACTCTTTTTCCTCTTATGAGTTCTTTTTGTTTGGGTTTTATCATATGTGCATTTTTGAAACATTTGGATATTTTTTGGGAGTTTTGGGAACTCCACGGTAGGTGCATGATTTTACCAAATCATGTGCCCTTCCCCACAAAATCATCAAACCTTGGGTAGAGGGAAATTTTATAGTTGGAATACAGTTTGAAAAAATAAGTTTCCTCTAAGTAGTAACTATGTCGCACCCAATAATGAGCCACATTGTTAGGGGAAACTATACACCCTGAGCAAGAATACATTTGTGCATATTTTTAACCCACAAAAAATTATTAAAAATATTCATGAACACCTTATTATACCCCCTAACTCCCATACTCAAACCTAAATCTATTTCAATTATTTTATAGGCTTCCAGATGGATTCCAAGGTCTTCTAACCTCCGTATGTAGTGAATTGAATCACGAATTTGGGATATTCACCCATCTTAGAAAGAGATTATTATCCTTGATAGTTTACTCCCTATCTCCCATATTTATACCATCCTCTTAAGATTTCATTACACTTTTTTGATGGATATGGATCCAGGTTTTAAGGATATGGATTTTTTTGATGTGGGGTCTAGGTTTTGGGACCAGATCTTACTTTTTTCTTGGACATTATTTTTGAACTTTAATTGGGGATTTCAGATGGGGAGTGTTTGTCCTCAATTTTTAACAACGTTGTATAAATTGAAAATCCCATGGATTTGAGTTAATTACATGTATGTACTTTTTTAGTTATAAATTTCCATTATTGATTAATTGCATTGATAAAAATCCTTTATTTATATCAATTCTCATGCAACAATGATTTGGGTTAAATAGGGGAAATTCAAATTGGTAGTTTTGGATTAAATAACTGGTTAATTAATTAATATATTCTAGTTATTGTGAAATTTAATGTAAATTGGGATTTTGATATTGTTCAATTAATGTTGTCTGAATTAATTAACAATGTGTATTGTGAGATGGATGACTAGACCATAATGAGTAAATTATTTATGTGAATTTAATATTAGAAAATGGTTAATGGTGAATTACCTTTAGTATTTTATATTATCAAAGTATTTAATGAATATATACTGTGATAAATTATGATAGAACCATGATATTAAATATTGTAAAAAATGGTTAATGTGGGTTATTCTTTATTGATAAGATATATGTGACTTCGGTGATTAATTGATAAACATGTTCTGAACATTGACTGATGCTTCAATGCTCCATAGGAAAAAATTGGAAAATGTGTCTAGGTCATCGAATACTACTTTAAATTACCGTAGTGATATGTTGAAAAATGTGTGTGGGACACTTATTACTGCTCAAAAATCCCACATAGGTGTTTTGTTGATAAATGAGTTGTGGAAAACAAAATACTAATTCAAATACCCATGGTGTTCTAGACATGACGTTTTAGACCCAAAATGATGGCATTAATATATGGTTTCAATTGGAATAGATATGAACTGTATTGAATTGTTAATTTATAACCATATAATTGTGATATTTATCATACTCGTGCATGGTCCAAAGCAGGTATTGCGAGTTCGGTGTCTTCGGGAACCAGGAGGTTTATGGGGTTTTAAAAAAGAATAATTGAAATATGTAAATTTTTTACATTAATTCCTATATTTTATTCTTCATAAAACTATATACACTATTATTTAATTGATATTGTTTTGATACACCATTGGTGTTGGCCATCTGAGTTTTACTGACACCCTACTCATGATTCCTTATCTGTACCCAAATAAATATCTTGCTGGTTGGGCATGTTTTGTGTTAAGGCCCCGTGATTGATGGATAATTTCAGATAATGCATGGAAAAGGGAACAAAACATTGTTTCAAGACCATATTGGAGTTTTAGTGTCTTCATTTTGGTTTTGTTTCATTTAGCACCTGACATGTACTTGGCATGACATATCTACTATTTTAGTTTTTGATATTGTATTACTATTACAGTCATCATGTAATAATGGTATTTTTTGTTAATGGTTATATCATTTGATTATTATTACTTATTTACACAATTATAATACTTTTATAAAGACTGTATAGTATCATCAAGAACAATATTATACACTCACTGCTAGTTAGTAGACTATGGAATATGGGGAGTCATCCCTAATTTCATGTGACTGACCTGTTCAGGGAAGCGTTCTGTGGCACCAAGGTCGGGAAATTAAAAAGTGTGATCAATGGAGGTTTATTATTTTTTTCTTATTATTTTTTAATTGTAAATAAGATTATTGGATGATTCTGGACTTGGCTAAAAGCTCGTTCATGGTAGTAGTTAACCTAAAAATGGGGTAAAGTCTAATTACCTACGTTGGGATTTGTTATTAATGTGTGTTGTTATATTTGATGATATTTCACTGTGAGTGATACACATGTGGTGTGGTGTGATTATTGATTATGAGTTTCTTGAGATTTTATTCATGGCCTGAAATGGAATTTTTATTGATTGTCAATGAATAACTGTTGGAACTCAGGAATTATTGTGGAATGATTCATTTTTAGGCATGCATCATAAAATGAGTTTTTTTAATGATGATTAAATTCATATTTTTATACTTTATTTTTTAATTAAAATGAAAAGGTTCCTAATATTAACTATAAGTTGTAAAATGATGCATGATTTGATTAAATCGGGTTCTAATGAGAACTGTAAATAATAAAAAGGTGGTTACCCCTATTAACCAAGGCTTAAATTCAGGATGGTTAAAGGTAGTGATATCGCCTAGGTTTTGATCATGTGGTGGGGTTTAAGGGAATGAATTTCAATGAATTATTTCAAATCCATCATACATTATCTTACTAAATATATATTTTTGTCTTCAGATTTTTGTTTGGAGTTATAGAGATAGGCCTCCATGAAAACACTTATTCATAGGATAATACATGGTTATTTCATGAAATAATCTTATAGTAGTGGATCCTGAGGCAGCAATAGTTTTGGGTGAGGAAGCTAGATGGAATTTCAAGGACAACTTTTTTCAGTTCATGCAGATTATGGAAGGAGACATAGGGAAGGTTGTAAAAATCATTGTAGACCAAACACTGGAGTTTCAGTTACAACACCCTCAAACTCTCACTAGAGAGGGTGTGTCTAAGAAAGATGAGTTCTGGATTGAATCCATCTATACTAAACATTACCTCAAATAGAATCCTATTAAGAAATGAGTCAAACAAGAAGCATATCTATTTAATTTATAGTTGAAGTGTTGGTGTGCCTTCATGACTTGGGATCGAGAGTGTGATAATATATAGTTGACGGAATTTTAGGAGAAGTTCACATGACATTTATACCCTAAGATACTCAGGCAAGAGTGAGTGTATAAGTTTATGAGATTGATATAGGGGAGTATGTCTATTATTTGAAATGCTGGAAATTTATTGATTTTCAATTATTTATTCTCTTATAGGAATGATATATGGCTATGGTAGAAAAAAATTGAGGATCGACATAGATATGAAATTAATTCCCATTTGAATACCTTCAGGTTGAATATGTTTTTAGAAGGGGTGAATTAGGATCTCTTTTTTGAGTGGATCCTAAAGGGGTATTCTACTAGATGAAAGGTGGAGGTATGAATTTTATGGTAGGAAGAATCATTTTGAGAATGTTTTCTAAGGTAGTTAAAAGAAGAGTGGATGGGGGGAAGGATCATTTACATACGACCATACTCTGGTGATCTGTCACCAGTAGGGTAGGTGGGGTAACTTTCATAGAGTGTCCCCCCAAATAATTGTAGAGTTACAATCATGAAAAAGGATGGGGGATGTACATAGGATCAATAAGAACCCATGACATGTGGGTAACGATATATAATCTTGGGAAACCATCCTATGTGAAGGGGATCATCTCCAGCGTATTAGCCTAGTTTCTGGAGTTATACATGTCATGGACGTCAATGTAGTAGATGAGGTACTTCAATGAAAGAGATCCTATATCAGTTTAGCTGTGCAGCCTAGAGAACATGGACTATATTACATGGTAGGTAGGAAATTAATTTTCACTTCATTCATCCTATAGTGGTGGAAAACGGGGATGGGACATCGATAGTTAGTGGTGTTAATTTTATAGCTTCTACACTAGCTAGTTCTTTAATTTATACAGGTTATTTTTGTTATATTATTCTCCAAAACATGTGAATGGATTGATACTAGTGGTGGAGTTCATGTGATGGATTATAATGAGAGATAATACTTTGGGAGTATTGTTAAGAGACATTTATTTTTTCAAGGGGTTTCCACTCAAGTTTTGGGAGTATCATTTCAGTTGGGAACTTTATATCCTTAACATGTTATTATTTGAACTAATTATTTGAATAGAATGGTTATTAGTATACCAATCCCACAATGTCTTTTACATAATTATAGTTACAATTACATCTCTAGAGGATGAAAATTATATTATCTATGGATACTGGGATATCCAGGAAAAACGTGTAGGGATAGTTCATCTGCAACTTAGGGAGACCACCACCCAGGTTTCTAGTATGTTTCTAGATGATGAAGGTGTAGATAATGATGTCCTTACACCACTAGTGGACATGTTACATGACATATTTTATGAGGACTTATTAGGGTCATCACCTGATATAGATTTTGAATTTACCATTGAGATCATGTCAGGGGATGATAAAATCTTTATTTCATAAAACATAATGACACAAACAAAGCATCAAGAGTTTAAGACCAAATTGTAATAGTCCATGGATAAGGGTTTCATCCATCTGGGTATGTTTCTGTGAGGATATCCAGTCTTGTTTAATAAAAAGTCCAATGAGCACATTAAACTTTGTGTTGATTAATGACAGTTGAACTGGATGGCTGTGATGAACCAATATCCCCTTTCAAAAATCAAAAATAATTTGGACTAGTTCATAAGATATTTTATTTTATCCAAGATATAATTTATATTAGGGTAACATCATTTGAATGTTCAAACATATGATGTGCCACAAGATGCATTTAGAAGAAATTATGAACTATATGAGTTCATTTTTATAAATTTTTGAATGATGAATGCACTATCAGTTTTTATGGCTTTCATGAATTGAATCTTTCACCAATTCTTGGATCAGTTTGAGGAAGTGTTTTTCTATGAGGTTTTCGTTTAATCTAATAATCATAAAGATCATACACAATATCTTCACATCATCATGAGCATGCTAAGTGAGAATCATCTCTCTTCCATGATATCTATGTGTTAGATTTTTATTAATCAGATATACTTATTTGGTCACATCTTCTCAAAGGAATGTGTGTGTTTGGTCCCTGAGAATTTTTAGCAAGTGGTTTCTTGGGAGAAAAAAAAGAATAGTGTTTTTATCCATATCTTTCTATAATTATCTAGATATAATCAATATTTCATAAATTACATTTCTTTATTGTTCGAGCATCCTTTTGGAATGAAGAATAATGGAGTAATGTATAATTGTTATATAGCCTGTCATAATTCTTTATAGGAGTTGAATAAGTGTTTAAAAACAACAAAAATATTGATCATACTTGAGAAAGGTTAGGATTATACAATTAATTTTTATTCATCTAGAAATTTTATTGGATTACTGTCGATGAAGGGAGATCATTTTATAGAATATGGGTCCTAGAATTTGAGGCCAAATTAATGGATCTACAATACACATGACCTTGAATTAGACAAAATAGTTTATGATTTTAAGTGTTAGAGAAAAAATGTGTTGGTTGAAAACTTTTCTGTGTATATGCATAACAATATCTTGAAGTATATCCTTTTGTAGTGATCCACAAATCACCAATAGTTGATATGGGTTAATTATATAAAATCATTTTACATTGATCTAGAATATTCTCTTGGGAAAGGGAATTGTGTTTTTCATGCATTAAGCATTATAACCTTGAATTGGGCAGTTTAGGAGCCTAATTATGACTGGAAATGATAAATTTATGGCTTGATATGCATGTTGTGATTTAGGATGGCCATTAGAAGATGAATCTCATATCCATTTTATAGGATAATACACATTTGTTAAAAATTATATATAAATGGAATTACTGTATGGAATTGTTTCCCTTTAGGGAGATCTTTGACTATGGGGAGTCACCTTATGATTAGACTATATTTGAAGAGGAGATCATCTATGTCAAGAATTAGTTTTTTGTGACTATGAGTAATCCTAAAGATAAGATTTGTAAATTTCATACATCAATGTGGGAGTCCCATCCAGGGGTGACAAAAAATTGTATCGTGATATATGAAAATACATTTGGTTTCTATAAATTAAAGAGAAGATAGTAGGGTTCATGAAATGATCCTAAACCTATCAATATGTGAAGGTGGAGCATCAATTCCCATGATTTCAGCTAATGTAATTTATCATTCCTATAAAATAGAAGTGGGACATAGGATAGAATGAAATTTTTGTTTCTTCATATAAGGATGCCTCATAAAAATAAAACTATTTGGGTGGTTGTGGACAAACTAACAAATGTATAACAATTCTATCCAAAATAAGAGACCTTCTTAGTGGATTCGTTGGTATACGTCTATATTGGAGTGATATAATTTCTTCAAAGGGTTCCCATGATAATAGTTTCATACCATCGATTATGATTTACTTTATTCTTCTGGAAGGGCATGCTGAAAGCACTCGGTACAGATGTTTTACTGAGTATGACGTTCCCCCACATAATGATGGGTTATCAAAGCATATAATAATAGTTCCTAAGGATATAAATTGTACATGTGTCGAAGAATTATGTAGGTTAGGGAAGAATAACCATGTCATGGTAGTGTTATCCTATAAAAATAGTATTTAGGAAACAATTTATATGGGACTGTATAAGGAAATTTATGGTAGACCGTGTAGATCAACATTTAATTCGATTGAGGTAGGTGAGTGAGTGTTTTTTGCATTGAGTATTATGTATGAGATGTTAGAGAAAATTAAGATGATTTATAAATGTATAACTATGAACCATAGTAGGTATAACTCATATGCTGAGATATGTCAATTACCCCTAGAGTTTATAGTGGTTAATAATGTGTTCCTTTGAGTGTCACCAAGGTTTGGTCACCCTAGGATACAGATACAGGGAAAGATGGAACCCAAGTTTGTTGGAACATTTGAGTTTTTGGTTATAATTGGGCATGTATCATACTGATTGGAACTTACATGTAGTTATAGTACTAATCAGGATGTTTTTCATGTTTAAAAACACTAGTGGTATCACCCTCCATTCCCATGTGATCTATGTGGATAATGTTGATCTTGAGACTGATGCATCTTATAAGGACTACCAAATATGTGTATTGGATTGTAGTGAGAAAGTATTATAGGGAATGAACATGATGATAATTCATTAATTGTGGATACATGTCCCTGTGAAGGATAAAACAAGAGTGATAAAAGCTGATATATAAGATTAGTAGGACATTATTTTTACCTCATAATATTCTTGATGTCTGGGAGCATATCTTGAGGATGAGCTATTATAAGCTAGGATGTTTGTGATATCATGAACTTTTCTAGAGATTTATTGAGAATTTTTTAAAGTACTATTAATTTTTTCTTTTATTACATTTTATAAGGTTTTATATTAGGAGTTTTTTAGTGGAATTTGTAATTTTTTAGGGGTTTTGGGTAGTTCCCAATTACTGCACGGTTTTCCCCAAATGTGCTCCATTCCCCAAAAAACTGTGTGGCTCCAGGCATATAGAGATTGAATTGTTGATACATGGTTTGTAAACATGTGTTCCCGCTTAGAACATACCATTCATCCCCTTAGGGGGAGGTGCATGGTTAGGCATGTGGTTTGGGGAAACCGTGCACCTAGAGAAGGAATCCATGTTCGATGATTGTTAATCCCATGAAAATTATTTAAAGAATTCTTGAACCCCATTCTTATACACAAAAATTCCTTGGATTAATCTGAAATATTATTATCTTATTTTTTGGAGGATCATGAGTGGATTCTATGTCATTTTTACCTCAATTCGTATAGAATAAATTACAGGATTAATGATCTTCACCTCTATTGTTAAGAGAATCTCATCCCCAATTGTTACCTCACTCTCTACTATCATTATATCATCCTTTGAATGGATATTTTATTCAAATTATAATGGATCTAGATCTATAATTTTTGGATCACAATTATTTTGATCATTGATATTTGTTTTAGATCTATATCAAATTCTTTTTCCTAGACATCATTATTTCACATCAATTAGAGATTTTCTTTCGGGAGAGGTTTTCATCATTCTTGAGGTTGGAGGTTTAAAATAAAATTCTAATAATAATAATTCAATTATTTTTATGACATTTTGAATTTTTAATTGTTCATTATTGGGAAATTTTGTTGATGTTTAATATTAATTAAATTTTATTTCCATGTAATTAATATTTGGGTTAAATAGGAAATATTGAAATTGGTGTTTTTGGATTAATTAATTAAGGGAATCTAGTGATTTTGAAATTAATGGTCAATTGGGATTGTGAAATTTATTAATTAATGTGATATGAATTAATTTATAATGGGGATTGTGAGATGGTAGACTGACCTTAATGTGTTAATGGGTTATATTAATTTAATATTATAAAATATTTAATGTATAATTTAGCATATTATTTCATGTGATTAGATTATTGAATCAAGATATTTTATGACAATTTTTTATGTAATATTTTGTGAAATGTTGATATAAATTGAAAATATTGTTTGATAATTATTGAAATGATATATATGGCTCATGTGATTGATTGATAAATGTGTGTGGGACATAAACTACTGCTTCAAAATACAATATTGAAGAATTGATAAATGTGTTTGGGATGTGGGATACTGCTTAAAAAATACTCAATGATGAACAAATAAATATGTGTGGTACATAGACTACTTCTTCAAAAGTCCACATGTGTTATTGATTGATAAATGGGTTGTGGGACACATACTTCTTATTCAAATACCCTCATAGTGGTAGCAATGTCATTGTAGGCCCAAAATGTTGTTATTAGACTATGCTTATAATTGGTAGTGATGTCAATTAAAATGAAATTATAATTTAAAACAACACAATATTGATATAGTTCGTACTCTAGAAAAGACAAGAGCCGGTACGGTGGTTCAAGTGTCCTCAGAAACCTGGGTGTTATGTGGTTAAAATTAAAAATAATTGAAATATGTAACTCTATACATTATTAATTTCATTTTATTCTTTATAATATTGAATACACTATTATTGAATGTATATTTTTGTAGACATTACTGGTGGTGATCTACTAAGTTGTACTCGCACCCTACATAGGATGCCTAATCGGTACCCATGTAGACATCATGCTTACTAGAAATGTAAGGGGAACAAAACTCAGGTTATATAGTTGAGTTAGGAAGAAGCATTGATGAGGGATCCAAACTAGTTTTCATGACCAAATTTAAGTTTTTAGTGTATTTATATTGGGTTTTTTATTTTAAACATGAAATATAATTGGAATGACATATCCTCTTTTTTAGTATTGGATATTTTATTTGTGTTGTGATCATCATGTGATACTGGTATTATTATAATTATGGTTATATCATCTGATTATTATTATTTATTTTTTTCATTTTTATACTTTGACAAAGAGGGTGTATTATCACCAAATAGATATTAGACCCTCTCTACAAGTTGGAACCCTCTAGCATATGAGGAGGTGCACCTGGGGTTACATGACCAACCGACTCAGGACCACAGTGTGTGGCACCCAGGTGAGTATGTTATAGAATGGAATGGTGGAAATAGATAACCCTGAGAGTTATGTAACAAAATATTTCAATGATAATTATGTTTTACTTTAATTGAAACCCCTATGAGTTAGGACACTAATGAAATAAGATTGTATTTATTCATATGATGGATTAGGAAAATTGTGGTCCACTAAACTATCCAGAAATCCTAAATGATATGATTGACATGATTCCGTAACTAAATAACTTGGTGGTGTGAGGAACACTATAGTAGAAACATTGAATATTGGAATATGTGGCTTGGACCACTAATCAATATAATTATATTTAGAGAAGTCATCTTTTTTGTTGGAGAATATTTAATAAAAAATATAATTATATGTTAAGAAAACATGATACCATTTAATAAGATATTATGTTATAGATAAATTATTTATCAACATGAAACATTTAATTGAGATCGAACTTTTATAAAGAGACTCCAAATTTATGATTATCCTAGAGATGATAACTTATGAAATGTTATAAAGAAGGAAAACATTCTCTTTGTTAAGGAAAACCTCATAAAATAAACCAACTATTGAAATTATTCAACACATAGAGTCTAAATTATTAAAAGAAGCTTAAAATGATTCAAATTAGTCTTCAATGGTGTTTTATATTTTTTAAGTGGAGTATTTTCACTCTATTCTCATATATTAAATATTATTTGATATTTAAATAACAGAATGTTACCAGAGTTTTCCTTTATTATTAGTCTAATTAAGGAATTATTTTTATTTTAATTAAGAGATATGTTCTAATGATTTGAATGTGTTTGAGAAATTTTTTCCCTATTTATCCAATTCTTTAGTAATGTTAAACTAGTTAAAAAGTATTATAGGTTCATTTTTCATATTAATAGTATGAGTGGGTTAAATTACTAACTAGAAGAAGACATGTTATTTCGAAATTCCAGGAATTTTATTAAGGGGCCCCTACACGTTCATTGAAACCTATAGGAAAAAATGTGAAGGAAAAATTGATGATTACATAGGATGTAATTTTAAGAGATGCGTAATGTGGTTTGTGAAAATATGGGTAATATTAATCTTATGTATCAATTTTATAAAAAAATCATCAATTTTAATGGGTATACGATACTAATTGTATGTTTATCAGTGTTGTAAAAATATAAGATTACAAAACTAATGGAATAATTTATAAAGATTATTTTTTTCAATCAATAGTTGATGAAAAGAGTTTTTACAGAAAATATTTTAAAAAATAAAAATATGAATTTTAGAAGGATATAAGGAGTGAATATTTATATTCATCTCATAATCCTATGTGATAATAGAATTTATTTATTAAGAAATTGTTTTGATAAACCATTTGTTATGATACACGTGATTTATGATTTATCAAAATATATAATATGTTTTGAGAATAAGAGATGGATAACAATATTTATCCATGATAAGATGGATTATCAAATGGTTTGTTAGAATTTATGTAATTACCATTGGTGGAATATTAAAATGGATAATATTCTTTTCAATAAAATTGTCAAAATAAATATAATGCCAAATAAGATAAAAAACAATAGATTATTTTTTACAAATTCATACTAAAAGTAAATAAGTGGTATATCATAAAGGAACCGAGTTCTTGACTCTTAGAATAATATTTTGAGAATAATACAGTTTAAAGAGGCTAGTAAGAGTTTGTTTGTACTTAGAAATGTTAAATGTTTCTAGAAAAAATATTATTCCTATCCCATGTCATTGTGAATTTCATATTATATAATAAAATTGTTTAGTGTGGGGTGGTAAATAAAAATGGTAAGTTCTATATTTTGTTAAAAAAATGGAATTTAACTTTTTCCTAAATGATTTTACTATGGGTTGGTAAATGATTTTCTAAATAGTAACTTTAGTTAACTGAATATTTTGAGGATGTTTTTAATGGAAATGGACACATGAATGAGAATGATTTATATATAAATAAATATAAGAAGAAATAGAATTTATTAACATGGTAACATTTGCTTTAGTGAAGTTAAGGAGTATAAATATGATTATAGAGTTTAATATTAGGAAAGTAATTCCTAAATCTAGTAATTATGTATATTTCATTTCTTTATAGATGTTAGTCACTAAAAAGTTTATCATGAGGGTTTTATATGATGGAATGATGTGGCTGGACTTATATATAGATGCAAAGAGTTACAAAACTCCTAAATGATCAATAAATGTATGAATGATATGACAGACTATCATATGATATATTTTTCACAGGTTCATATGTATAGTTTTTTTTAAGTATTCTTAATGGAGTTTAAGAATATCAAATTTATCATTTAATACAAAATGTAATATCTAATTTATTATTATTTCAATTTGGAATATCATATATATATATCAAAAAGAATAGTAAATTTAACTCTTAATGTACAATATTGATTTTTCTCCAACTAATGTTCATCATGGTGTATTATAGGTTATGATGAAATGATAAGATTTTAATGTGTAGTTTTCTTATATATTGATAACAAAATATGATAATAATTCAAAAAACTAAGTATTTTACATGGGATAAACAAAAATATATAAAATAAATATGATCATACACTATGTATTTGTTAAATTAGTGGTTCATGGATAATATTTGGAGTCCCCACTTCCCAATTTTAGTGAAATATCAGTCATGAGAACCTTCACACATTGATTAAATTCATATAAAATCCATGAGCATTATCTAATAAGGGGTTGGTTGGGTATTTTTTGGATCATTCGATCTATTAGATAATAATAAAGATGGTATTTTAACCCTCATATGATGATTATGACATCTAGGAGCTCAATGGAGATAGACTGAGAAAATTTGAGATCACTCCAAGAAAAATGCATATCATTTTCTTATATATTTGAGTGAGGGAAATGAGATGTTCCCATCTATGAGGTGAACTCAATTTTTAGTATTCATGTATTAAGTCAGACTATACTCATACAATCGAGATTATATATGTAGGGTTTATGGGAGGAAAAATAATTTGTCTCACGGTAACATGATGTCCTTGGAAAGCCTATTGTATGCGAATGCCAATATCATATGATGTAGAGAGTTGAAACATGTGTGGAGATATATGGGTTTGATGGAGATTATAAAATATCTATTTATATCTTTTGTATCACTAATTCTTTTTAAGATGATGCTCTTGGTTTTATTTTATAGAATAATGGACTCATAATTATTATGAATCCTACAAATGACCATGGGATAATAATTTCGATTTTAACAAATAGTGACTGAATTTTAAATAGAGAGTACTCTAAAAGTGTTTAATATTTCATCCAAAATAGATTGATATGGATACTAAAAATGTACTTATTATAGGATGTAATGTGATGTTAATGAAAACATTATAATTATTTTTTAAGATATAAAAATATTGTTTCAAATATTGATTCTTAGGTTATTATTTGTTTCAAATATTGATTCTTAATATTGTTTCAAATATTGATTCTTAATATTGTTTCAAATATTGATTCTTATGAAATATGTCACAATGATATTATATAACAATTTTCAATTTCACTAGATTGAGTTGACATCATTTCATTACTCTGTTATTATTTTTCAACTTTATTGAAAAAAAAATTTCGGAAACATTGGATATGAAACCCTTAATGTAAAAAGTATTCAATAAAAAACAATCAGAGTCTCGTTCATTTTTCCCCTCTTTTTCCCTTTGAATTTTCATAACATCCCCCAAAACATTATCAACATACATTCATATTATGTTTTCATTATAAAACACAAAAAAATCATGTGGGTAATATTTAATAATTAAAAAAAACAAAATTTAAATCATCACAATGTTCAAACATCATTTTTTTAACATAGTATAAAATTATCCTATAATAATAAATTATATATCCATGATATGAAAAAATATTATTTTATTAAAAAAATCCTCCAATATCTATCAAGATTCTTATAATGATCAATTTTATGTAGTTATTCAATAATAATGACTTATCTATTATTTAATCTTCCCTAAAATAAGAAAACATTTTTTGTGAAGGAATGGTTACTTGAAATAATATATTATCTGTGAAAATATTTCTCTCATGATGAAAATATTTTTTCAAATCATAATAGTAATATTTGACTGAATAATCTATTAATAGAAGTATTTCAAATATTTAAATATTAATGATCATTGAATAATTAACGATTTTATATACTATTATTTATACTAAAACTAATTCTTCTCCATAAGTAACAAAACAATAATCATATGCAGCTAAAGGAAACATCAAAATAATCAAAACAATTAGGTTTATTCTAATGCGAGTACATTTTACGGTTACATGTCCCTTTTACACAGAATTCTATAGTTATATATCCCATATCATTCTTACATAGCTCTAAAATTATCTTATATAGAATATTTTTGACTATCGGTACCCATAGACTTCATCAGATAAATCTTCTGTAGAAATGAAACTGTTATGTTTAATCTCATATAAATCCATGATAATCCACAAATAGATTAGTTTATACATATAGAACATTTAAAATATATATGTTATACTTATCCAGATTTATTTTTTCTAATATATAGTTTATTTTCATCATTATATACTCTTATTCATGAAATGTTTTCTCTAATATGAGATAAAATTATTGTTTCATAAAAAATACTTTTCGATAATTAAAAGAAATAATGCTAATACATCACAAAACTCAATTCTACCATATAAACATATCTCAAAATAATATTAGAAACATTATTTCATCTTTCAAAATATAAAATTACATTATGAAAGTATCAAACATCCTAAAAAATATATCGAATAACTTCCAATAGACAACAGTCATATATGAAATCCATCCTTTTTATATTAACACAAAACATTATCTAACCATTTCTTGTCATTTAAGAATTATCCCATATATCTAGCTGTGCATAAAACATACTTATATAATTTCAAAGAAAATTCACTACTTTAATGTACTAATCAATTTTTATATTATTAATCAATTAATACATCTTCCACCACAACTCAGTTTCATCAATCTTCATAGTCAACTAGCAGTTAAATTATGTTCAAGAACATGTTAGGAACACTAGGATAGATTACATCAATAACTACAATGCAATCATTCTTCATTTACATTCACACATTATTTCATAAAAATCTATTATAAATATCTCCTTATTTAATCAATTAAAGAGATAGAACATTCTAAAACCTCTATACTCTATAAAACCTATCCACATTGAATATTCTTCTTGGAAATCCATGTGATTCTAATATTTATCTCATTAACTTTTTAAGCATTTTAATATATTTTACACATAAAATATCATATAAAATATTCCTCATAATTCAACTATCATAACTAATATTTAATATATATATGAACTTCTTTAAATATTATCATTGGAAACAACTCATATCCATGTATAATGTCCAATTTAATATTTTCCCTTCATAGTCTACCTTTAAAAATATAATTATATTTAAATTTTCTAGATACATTTCTATAGTTTCAATATAGTTCATTCTAAAATGTTATCATTCGTTGAGATATTATTTTTCATTCTTCATTTCACATAACTCATATCAAATTCCATGATTAGGTATGTTAATCATCTTCCAACTCCCTCATCTCATGAAATATTCATATCTATACTTATTAATAGAATATAATACAATTTATGTTTCAGGATATCAGTATAATATTTGTGTTCAATTTTTCTAGATTTAGTATCTTATGGGATAGTTTTTCATCATCCTTCCCTTGGTTTACACTTGATTTTATGGGAAAATAATTATAAATTCACAGTAGTAATTTTCTAAAGATAAAAATTGGTATTTATTAGTGTTATTTTAGTTTCATGTTGGGTATTATTATTTATTAGGGAAGCTTCTTTTAAAACATGGTACATGAAACATGTTTATGGAAATGTTTTTGTGTTTATGGAATTTTTGTATGGATGTTGAGATTATTTTTGGAAGTTGATGCCTTATCATTAGTGAGATATTGGTTGTGACATGAGGTGCATAATGATTATAGACAATGTAAATGTCTATGAATTTTGGGAGAGTTTTTTCAACCATAATTTTTTGTGGTGAATCTAGGAACATATGACATCTTACTATATAATTATTTTTATAGTGGGACTCAATGAAAATAATAATTTATAATAAAAAATTCTTCCATAAAATTATTTTTCATATAACTTTTTTATTGTGAATTGATTATTTCCATGAATGGGGATATGATTTGTTTTACGTGTTATTTTTAAATAATATTGGTTATTTTTAGTATCATATATATATATATAGATATTTATATGTTTTCATAGTTTGGTAAATAATTATTTTTTATGTATCCATCATTTTGAAATTCTCATATAGGTGTCATGGAATGTTTGTGGTTCTCCCATATGTATTATATTGGTGTGAATTCTAGATATTGATAGTGTTTTCATCTATATAGAATCTTACTATATTAAATAGGAATGTAGCTTGATGATGATATTATAAATTTTTTATATGTATAAGAGGTCTTAAAATAAGGTACCTGTGATGTTCTCTGAAGATATGAATTTTTAACATGGGTTATTTTTTACTCATATGAGAGGATATCCATCCTACATGAAATTTACAATGAGTTATGATATATCCTTTTCCCCTAGATCATTTCCACTTGTATGAGAGGGCCTAATAATAATGTTATTTTTCATTGATTTTTGGACAATCGTGATGTAATCCTTATACATGGATTTCAAGCATAGCTCGAAGTTGATATTAATCCTCTTAAGCTAATGATAGTTATATAGTACTATTCTATGATATATTTTCATGGTTATCCCAAACCTATTTTTTCTATATATATAATTATAGATCATAAATTTTGTAAATGTAAATACTATAGACACACACACAAGATTAATCTTTATTATTCACCTAGTGTTATTATTTTGACTTTGAAATCCCTACTATATCTCTCTTTTCATTTATTACATGTACACCATAGTTTATATCTAGTTTTAGAAGTAAAATTTTTAGAATGAAATGGTAGGTAGATAACTACTTGTGTTTCTCTAAGAACCAGTGATCTGAAATATGAACCTTCAGAACCTTTAATGTGGAACAAAGTCCATGAAATAAATAATGAATTTGAACTTAAAATTTTATGTTTTAAAACTGATAAATTCATAATCCATAGTCATTAAGCATAATATATACATTCCATATAAGACTTTCATAATCCAATAAAATGGATAAAAAAATATAACCCCATGAATAATGTGTTTCTGATCATAATATTCTTCCATAGAAAAAAAATCTTATTCATAGTAAAGAGAGTACAGTATAGATGACCTATGAGTTTAAAAGAAACAATATCTCCAAAATAACCCTACCCAGACTCTAAAATATAATGGATCCATCTTATAGAGACCCAACATAGAAATATAAGAATATTAGAACAATGCTTCTACAATAAGCATGTTTTACTAAACTAACTTAGGGAAATAAATGGTGATATAAATAGTATCTTTACTGTACTCATCAGTCCCTATATTATCTCTTCATCTTCCACTTATTTTATTTTTTCTATTATACTATCCTTAATGTGTATTTCACTTCTACTTGAAAAATCATATTCTTCAATACTAGCATTATCTTCCATAGATAAAATCAAACAATTACCCTCAAACATTAATTTTATAGATGACATATATATATGTCACTATTTGATTCAATACCCATTATACTTCTTTAAATTTATGGACTATAATTATTAAATTTTGTTTTTATTCATTGAAAATAATTGAAATTGATTAGGAACAAATTTCAACCTGATATGAATCAAAATTCAAAAAAATTATTAATTCAATTTGAAACATTATATTAAAGGTACACGAAGTTATGTATTATATATCATTGATATATATACATCATGGATAATTACATATCTTAAAAGTCTATAAATTAAAGGGGGATAGTGAATAAAAGATAATAATATCATTATGATTAGAAAATCCAATGGATCATCATATCCCTTAAGGGTCACCATTGGTAGAAATAAACCTACAGAGAATGAAAATTGAAAGAAGGAAGAATCTTATAAAAGGTGGAATGATGATTAAGGAAATGATAAGTGTCATTTAGGCAGTAAGAATGATTCATTTTATAGGAAGCAATGTGGGTAATATAGTAGTTATAAAGATACATATAGTCATTGGAAACAATGTCAATTAAAATATTTTAAATATATATACATATATATGATATTTATACTTAATTAGTGTATTTTTAGTTACTTAATAATAAAATAAAAAATAATAAGGAAATAATGAAAAATAAAATATTTTATAAATATTTAAATTTAATAAAATATTTTTATGCATAACATAATAAATTTATTAATGTATGATGTTCAGGGATTATAAATTTTAATTAAATATATTAATACAAATTGAATGATAAAAATAATATTATATAATATAAAGAAATAATTTTAATGGTATTTGTTGAAGATTATTAAATTTATAAGTGATATTTCTAAAAAACCATTTTTATATAAATTTCATTGTTTCTTATATTAATACTTACTAAAAAACAATTTTAGTAAATTTAATTGTTAATATATACAAGAAAAAAATTTAAAGACCCCAAAATTATTACTACTAGGGAATTAATACTAATAAATTATTGAAATTATCAAAAGATATATTTTCCTTAAAATTATTTCTTATGTTCGTTTAAAAATTATATTAAATAAATGTTTATCCAATAATGAAAGAGTATAATAATATGTTTACCATATTTTTTATCATAATATCAAAATTCAATAAGATATGCATTTTCATTTTTAACAACAAAATAAGTTACCAAAGGAAAAAAAATTTACAGTGGAAAAATAATTATTTTTCAAAGAATATTTTATATAAACATTATTTAATTTTTATCTAAATATATTAAACTGAAAAAAATAAAATGATGAAAATAATTTTTATTTTTAAAATATAGAATAATAATTTATCACAAATTTAATTAGTAATTAATAGAAAATATGACTAATAAAACTTTATTTATAAATGGCATTTAACTACAAGGCAATGTTTACAATTACATAAAAGTACATGTTTTCAAATAGAGAAATTTATCTGATTAAATTGAGTTTAAATTTGGAACCATCATGTAGAAATTTTATAAGAGGTTTCGTATTATATATTATGTAAGAAAGGTAACATTTATGTAGTAAATTGTTAATTAAGGGTAAATTGTAAAAATGAGGTTGTAACATCCCAAGAATTTGTGGTTTTAACAAATGATATGTATTTTTATATTTATGAAAAAATTTATTATAAGATAATGTAAATATAGCTACATTTCATTATTCATGTTTTAATTTATTGATAAATTATGATTAAATATAAAATATTACTATTATTTTGTTGTTTAATAGAATAATATTTTATTTGTTTCTTTAATGTTTTATATTCTTTTCAAATTATAAAATTGAATAGTTTTTATTTCATTGAGATATTTTTATTTGAAGAATAATATATATGATAATAATTATAAAAACCCTTATTATTAATTATTATTAAGCACTGATTTGTATACATTGTCTTAAAAAATAATCAAATTAAAATAATAAAACATACTTAAAATACAATTTACAAAAAACATAATAATATTAATGTCTAATTGTATAAAAAATTACCCATAAGGATATAAATATAATTATTAAATTATAAATTTTACAAATATGTCATAATTTGGGGATATAATATTATTAAATTAATTGAGTTGGTTTTTTCTAGTGTTTAAAAATATTTACCCATATATATATAATCCAAAAAAATAAAATAATGGAGTTAGATTTATATATTACTACATTTTATAAAAATATATATTTTTAATAAAAAATTAATTATTTTTGTATATTTATTTGATATATATAGTTTCATATATATATGATCATTTCTTTAAAAAATGAAATAATTAAAAAAATGTTGTGTCTTCTTACTCCTTAGGCCATCACTTAACATGCCGACACAGGAGACCCCACCACTGTCAACTGCCCATCCTCCCCCAGTTGACGCTAACCAGCCCCACTGTGCCCCCCCTCTAACCATTGACCACCATTGATAGTCATTCACAGACCTCACCACCACCGTAAGTTGTATTCACCATCTAAATCAAACCAAGCCAAACCCTCAATTTGTAGTCTTGATCTTCTCTAACATTCCATTTGAACTCCCAACCTTACCTCCCCCCCATAAATGTTCATCATCCTCACCTGTAAAATTTTCTAACCCCAAAAAATTCCACTCCCAATCCATGCTATTGTCAACAAAAAACGACACAATATCTCTTGTCATACCTCCTTCCAACCAAGGTGACAACATTGGCTATTATTTTTTTTATGATGTCCATAATTTTCCATTAATCAGACGGAAGATGAAATTTTTTTCAATATATATATGTTTAATTTCACAGTTAGAAACCCCTCCATCATTATAAGAATCCAATACAAAGCCCATAAATTCTTTTTTTTCCACATTGTTATTCCACTCGTTGAATACCCACATCAAGAGAGGAATAATTACATTGCCTTCAGTTGGTTCGAAAACCCTAATGACAGGTAGTAGGATCACATACATTTTCTTTCCATTTATAAACAAAATGTAAGGGTTTATTATGTATTTTTTTCAAACTATTAATTTTTCAATTACATAAGCACATGTATAAATATATATGTATACATATATTATTTATAATCTGATGTTTTTCAATAGATATATGTATTATATGAATATATTGTTCAATTTCATCATGTTTATATGTTAGAATTCAAATCTATAATTTATTTATTTTTATATATATGTATGTCATTACATGTTTATAAACCATATATAGGTTTGTAATTTTGAGAATATACCTCATGTGATATAAGTATTTTTAATACTTATGTTCATAAAATTAATGTGTGCATATAATACATTATTTTCACAAGCTACCAATTTTATGTTTTCGATTTCATGACTGACCTGCACATTTAAGTAATATTTTTCATATATTATAAATATTAACTTCTAATAATGCAATTAATATTTTTATATGTGTTCAATATATGTCACGACCCAACCCATACCAGGGCTCGATCAGCAAATACATCATGCCTACCACCACAGGCCAAGGGAAGAAGGCTTTTTCCAAAGACATAAAAAACATATGGAGGCCTCTTCCTTTGTACCAATACAAACATACACAGCCAACTCAGTGAAGAAGTTTAGAGGTAAAGGAAAACAATCCACAAGTCTATATTAAATAAACCACAAATATGCATCGACCTTTAATCATTTCAAGTAAAAAAATTAAATTAAAATGGAAGGGGGAAAAATACACGCCCAACTAGAAAAGTTCCACAACTCGGAAATAGGTGGAAAAATAAAATAACTGAGATAGTTCCTCTCCTGGATACCAAGAAACGACCACCACGCATGGTTCAAGCAACATGTATCCCGATGCTCCTCTGAAGTCACAATAAACATGTCTGTCGTCTGCCTGGGAACACTGAGTATGGGTAAAGCCCAACCAGAGGTAAGTATAAAAATACTCCATATGACGCCCCAAAGGCTCAAGGGAGAAGAATGTGATGTACTAAAGAGGTAATCATTATATAGTACCAGGTACAGTAAAAGAGTACAGCTCAACCCAACTAAGAAGTGAATCAAGATCTTCCAAACAAAAGGATCTAGAAACGGTGAGAAGCTAAACCTCTTGTCATGTATTTTATACCTATATTTGGAGAGTAGAATCATCCAACAACTAGAATATAGACATGGAAAGCATGTGGAATACCCCGAATGTCTAGGACTCTCCTAGAAGGAGAATAAAAAAAGGTCAAAGGGTGGGTACTTCAAAAAAACATATATGTGCTCAACCTAGAAGAACAAATGATAGATTAAGGGAATCTTCATATCACTACCTCACGCTAGGAAAATTTTCACCATAAATTATAGAAGTTAGTACCATTAATTCCCAACATCCCACACATATTCCCTAAATTGAACGTCAAAAGGGGCTCAATCACCACACCTGGATAATATCCTCCTTGGGCGGGTCGGTCTCACCTGCACGGTATTATGTCATGTCACGAGGACACGTCATGGTGGAAAAAATTTCCCTCATTCATGATTGTCCAAAGTCACATCAAGCATGTCTCATCAATATGACTCAGAGTCAAGATATCGTCTCACCACATCGTGAACCAACTACCAATCCCCGCTAGAGGGTATGTTAAGAATTGACACCAGTGAACCGACTGCCTAGGCTAGCTAGAGGGTAATAAATAAATATTAACCTATTTACACCATTTACTATCCTTGCTAGAGGGTAATCCCAGACAGAGTTACCAGTGAACTCCACTTCCCAGCCTTACTGAAGGGTAATTCCTAAAAGAGTAACTATTGAACGCCACTTCAATCCTTGCTAAAGGGTATGCCTATAAGATAATAGAGAATTCTATTTTTTACCCTCACTAGATGGTATGATCGAAGGATAAATTTGAACACCACTACCCAGCTTTGCTGGTTGGTAATCCTGGATTTCTCTAGTGATTATAAAAACAACACTTCCATCACTGTCCTCTTCAAGAATTACCTCAGAAAGTAATCCCACTCAGAACATCTCACATTATACCTTGAATTCCACTATGGATGTCACCATCATGGTCTATTTTGAGGAAAACTCATTATAGGATACTCACATTCCAAAATATGATTTGAGACGATATCGATATGAGAGATAGGAGAAAATGTAGTGGTACAAGACAGATGTCGTACCCACATGACATGTGACCCATTCTCATTATCTGGCCATGTACCTAAACATTTATAGGTACCAAAAGGGTTAACAAGTACTAATAGATGTGTCAAGGTAATCTCAGAGTATAGAAAACATTAGTCATGATTTTAATGAGCCCCCAATGCTCATCGTTAGGCCAAAGGATCAGAAAACTAGGTTCACTGACACAACTCCTTGAATTGTCCTAGATCATTTACCATATCTATTCTTGAATCTTATCCACTCTCACAAGAGTTGGCGCTGAACAAAGCTGTGGATTTTTTTCTACGCGATAGAGAGATCCTCTATTAATTCTCCTTTAATGATTCCACATTTAATGAGAACACAAATAAGGATCCATACATCTAAACAGGTCACTTAGTTATGATCCTTACTAAAAAATGAACAATAGACTATTAATTCATCCATAAAATATAACTGCTGAAGAAGGTTATTTTACCAAAAATTCCTAAACAATTCTGGATCACTAATGATCATAAAAAAGATTTTCACCTTCAAACTAATCACACCATTGTTATACTTGACAAAAAAATGGATGGTAGGCTATTCATTTGACCAAAATGGACATATGGATTATAAGTCGTAAAAACATAGCATAAGAATGAAAGTCACCTCATGGGGACCATGTCTCTGTCACGAATTTAAGTGGGTAGAATGTACCATTGGAATCCCCTTAGAAAAACACTTTCAAAAGTGTTTTTAATGACCCTAACCAGATACGAGATGAAAAAGTGACATTTTACAGTAAAACATACATACCAGTCCATGTGGTGATCAGGCTATGTATTTAGATCAAATAGTTGGAGTAGAACCTCACAAAGTCCACAAAATGATCAGGGTCATGCTGCCATTAACGGTGCATCAATCAAAGATCCTATTTTCGAGATATATTTAATGAAAGAATCCATAAAGAATAACTATTAATTTATTATTTCTAGACAATAAGAATTTTATACCACTGGGTTACAAAACCAAATTTCAAAAGTCCCAAACCATTCTTAGAAGAACCATCTCAAAATTAGGGTCACAAGGACTCTGATGGCGCGTCAATCTGTTATCATGTGTATACACACTGTTTGAAAGAAAATTTCACTAAATAATAATAATTATATTTTTATTATTAAAATAGAGTGTTTTGTGTCACCCGCCTACAACATTGGAAATTAAAAATTCCCATATCCAACTCAAAATGTCCGGCTATACTCAAGGATAGCACTATCGCATATGCTGCATGATATGGATCCCTCTATCAAAATATATTACTGTTTAGAGTTTTTCAGGCCCAAAATGGGTCGGTCCGGCCCTAACTTGTCGGACCACTCTGCCTTGGTTGGCCTGCTCCAGCCTACCCAATTCCACCTCTGTGACCCGACCCACATTCTGGAGGCCGACCAATGCTACACTAACCAGACTAGATGTTTGTTCCCCCTCGAAAACCGTGTCAACGAGGACCCACAACATGTCGGTCCTATATATGAGGTGACTGCCTCATTCTCCCTACCTAACGCATGTCATACCCACCTGTGCCCTGGCTTGATTCGCCACCTGAAGCCCCGACCTCATGTTCCTATAGTACCAGTGTGCCTCTAGTTGATGTCGTCATCAAGTTGAGCTCTTCCATCCCATTCGACACTGCCACAATCCTCTAAGACCACCACATCCAGGTCTCCTCCACCTCTCCTGATCCATGTGCTCCTGGCCTTCTTCGTGTCACAGCCTTCCGCGGCTGACTCGCGTCACCACCACTAGTCACCGCCGACATGTTAACTCAAGTGGTCCCTTCGGAATACCACCATGACTCAATCAGACACTGGAAAATTATTTGAAGCCCATTCCTGTGATCCCTATGATGAGACCATCGTAATTCTTGCCTCTGATCGACAAACCACTGATTATTTGACATGCTTACATATAAGTACCAAATAACTTGAAGAATGGATGAAGATCATGATGAACAGAACTTGATTTTTAAAAAATAGTTTATGGTCGTATTCATGAGACCATCAAAAACGTAAACCAATACGAAGAAACAACATGAAATTTGGGATTATCAAATTAAAACATGAATTAGACATGAAAATGGAAATTGATCCTAACTCGAATCGATGATATATCATTAGCGATGTGTTTGCTATGATTATTCATCGATACACTAAGGTTCTTTGGAAGATCGCTTCTCGATCCGGAAAAAGAAGAGAAGAATGCATAGCTAGAGAGAGAGATTCTATATAGAGAAAGGAATATGAAAAACCTAATCCCAAAATCCAGTTTTTTTATTTATAGAAAACCCCATTTAGTGTGGAATCTGAAACTATCGCATCATCACATTTTATATTTCAGATAGGTAAAGAACTCCATTTCAAACTCAATATATGTCTTGGATTTATATTCCAAGCCTTCGTTCGATGATTATTTGAAAAGATCTCCAGGGATGAAAATCACTAAGTGATTATTCCAAATGATGATTTTCCCCATGGTAAATTTTCTCACATCAGTCCCACGCCGATAAATATTATACCCCTCCTAAGGTAAATGGTGCATTTTAGACCCAACTGTGGTATTCGATTTCTGATTTGATCCAGTGTTTAAGAGATATCCCATTTCCATTTTGTGAATAACATAAAAACTATTAATATTTTTGTATAATTTATCTCGAGCACACCAGGCCTCAAAATTGGATGTCATCTCTGTAGATAGATCTCCAAATATATGTAGAAATATTCCAAATTATTTCAAAGAAAAAACTGTGTCTCTATGATATATATATGTATGTATGTATATATTAAAAACACACACACACACACACACATATATATTTGCTTAGTTCATTTTTTGGTTTTTTTAATTCTAAAAAATTTAATATTAACTATATATATATGTCATTACATATTTATTTTCGACTAATTTATATATATTTCTGATCATCATTGTTTTATTTTAAATTAATAGATAATTTATTTGAAAACATTATACCATCCAACTCGATATTTTCACATTAATAAATGAAGAATTGTTTATTTTTAAAATATTATATTTTTGAATTATTATAGATGTAATATAGTTTTACTTTTGACGTTATATATTAAGGGTATATTTAAATTAACATATAATAATTTATGAAAGTAAAATATTATATATGTATATATTGTTAATGGAATAATTTTGTGAAAATAGTATTTTGATAGTTACTATTACGTACTTCATTATTTCAAGAAATTATATTTAATGTACACTTGATAATTCTGGGAAAGAGATATCTAATGTATATTATTTTAAGTGAATTTCAAAATATATTGAAATTTTTTTATTTGAATATTATAATTAAACCAATTATAATTCAATGGAATTGAAAATTGATACCTATTATTTCATGGGACTTTCAATTTAAAATTTCTATCTTTTTATGTGAAAAGTTTATATATTATTAAATGTGTTAAAAAACTAAAGTGTGAATTAATAAAATCGGTATTCAATAAGTAATGTTAAGGATGACTATTAAATGATAAATTTTAACGTTTTAAGGAAACTTAATTTTTGGAAATCAAAAATACATCGATGTCAATTATTTTTATTATTATAATATATAAAATATAAAATATATGAGATTTGGTATTAAAAAATATAAAAAGTGATTTACTATGAGATTTAATATTTATATATTCACAAACAAAAATAATTTAGTATGTATTTAATGTATATATTTCATTTTTAAATATAATGAACTCTTTTAGAAATATATGTGTAAAGCATGATCAAAAAAGTCATTATAAAATTGGAACATAGACATTATAAAGATGGTTATTGGGTAGTGAACCTAATTTTAAGGAAATGTGGGTAGGCCAAGACAACCATAAATTGTTAAGGAGGCCCTATTATTATTTTTTCATAATCATGATTAGTATTTTCAAAAATTTAATGAGATTATTTTAACGTGTTTCTCATCCATAGGAATTTTTGAAATCACTATAATATTTTTAAATGTTAATGTATTTTCACAGACAATATAGCATTTCCAAAAGCATAATTTTTAACAAAAGTGTATATTTATATGTTATCTAAGGTGTAATTATTTTCAAATGAATTACCAAAATCTTGATTTCAATGGATTTTCAAATGATTTTTCCAAAATAAATTATATTTAAAAAGTGTATTGAAAACTATATTTCAAAAAATATAAATATTTTAAAAAATATTTATTATGTTTTTTTAAAACTCTATGTAATTATGAAATCATTTATAAAATTTAATTTCAATGAAATTTGAAAATTTATTTTTAAATTTATTTTAAAAATATTTAATTATTTTTAAAATGTTTTTTACTATATTTTCAAAAACACTTTTCTAGAAAAATTTTCACACCCTATGTTTTTATAAAATGCTTTCATGTCAATCTAAAGATTTCATGGAATCATGCTTGATAAGAAGCTATCATGACAAAATTTTCATCAATTCCTTTTATTTATTATTTTATCATTGAAAGTATGTAATAGTGGTCCTTTTCCTCCGAAACCTAAACCAGAAATGATCATCAATTGTTAATCTCTATATGTTTTAAGTTATATTTAAATAAAAATATATATAGTATTTTTTGGATCATATCTAGAAGCATGGGTTTGGGGAAATAAATTTAGTATCAATGGAAAATTTTAGATATATTTAGAGATTATGATGTTTTGTTAATATACTATTAGATTCCAAGTATACATTTTAGAAAAACCCTATTTTCTAACATTATATATTACTGATACATATAAGTCTCTGAAAAATACTTTTGAACTCAAATAAAGTTAAGTAGCTATTTTTAATTTAGAATTGTGGTATTTAAAGTTTTTTATACTGTGAAAAATAAAATATAGTATCTTTTCCTTAATAAGAACACAAAAATTTTGATGTTGAAATTTTTGCTTACGTGGTGTAGAATGCACCATCCAAATAATTTAAGCTTTTAACAAATGTACATTATCTTTTTTTATATTTAAGTCAAACTAATGTATAAGATAATATAATAATTGATATATATGTCTATTCATTATATATATTTTTTATTAATATAGTTGAAATATAAGATATTACTTTTATTTGTATAATTCAATGAAAGTATATTTTATTTATTTCTTTAATGTTATATTTTATATCAAATTTATAATATCTAATAGGTTTGAATTTTTTGAGATATTTTTATTCTAGTAATAATATATTTGATAATAATTATTAAAAAATATATTATAAATTCATATTGAAAACGAATTTTTGAACTTTTTCTAAAAAAATAATAAAATTGAAATTATAAAAAATTCATAGAATGCAATTTAAAAATGAAAATAATAATATTTTATTGTATAAAGCAATATTGAATAATGTAAAGTAATAATATAATGACATTATAAATTATACAATTATATTATAATTTTGGAATATAATATTAGTCAAACAATTGAGTTAGTTTTATTTAATGATCATAAATATTAGTCCATATATATATGCCGACATAATAAAATAATTGAGATTTTTAATATATTACACATATAATAAAATAATATATATTATTAATAAAACAAATTGATTATTTTATTTATTTATTTGTTATATAAAATTACATATATTTATATATATAATCATTTATTTACAAAAAAAATATAAAGTGAAGAAAAGAAGACGAATGCTGTGTCTTCGTCCTCCTCAGGACGTTGCTCGACCATGCTCTAGCCGACAAAAAATTGACATATGATCTCTTCTCAACCCCCATTCTAATCATGGTGACAATAGTGTCTATTATTTTTAAGATGAAGTCACTATTTTTCTAGGAATACATATGAAGCTACTTGTTTTTTCCCTTGTATATATATATATATGTGTTTGATTTCATAGGCAGAAACCCATCCCTTATTAGAATAATCCAATCCAAATCCCATCCATGCTTTTTTTCATCCTCATTATTATTCCAGTTATTGATTTCCCACCTCATGCATGGAAGAAGTCCATTTTCCTGAGTTGGATTGAACACCCGCACGGTTGATAGAAGGATCACCTCCCATTTTATACCTTTTCCAGTAAATGTATGGCTGTATTTTGTTTTAATATCAAATTTTCAATTTTTTATGTACATATATACATGCATATATATATATGTATATCTATATTTATTATTCATATTATAAAATTTTTCTACATATAAATGTATTATATGAATATATGGGCTCTAATTTCATCATGTTTATTTTATAGAATTGAAATCTATGATATATATATATATATACATGCATGTCATTACATGATTTTCAACCATATACATGTAATAACTTATGTGATTTAACTCATATGACATAATTAATTTGTATACTATGTTATAAGCAATAAATATGAGCATATAATACATTATTTTCAAAATCAACCATGTTTATATTTTTCAATAAATGATCGAAAAAAATTAAGTAATATTTTCATTATTTATAAATATTTACTTCCAAGTCATGTATGCACCATTTGTATGGGTGTATAATATATATATGCATATATTATTCAAACGTATAAATATATATGATTAGTTCATTATTTAAGTTTATTTAATTCTAAAACATCTAATCCTAATTATATATATATATATATCATTACAATTTTATGTTTTCCTAATTTATATATATGTCTAACCATCATCGCATTATTAAAAATTAATAGATAATTCATTTAAAAACATTATACAGTCCAATGTAATATTATTAAATTAAGAAATGAAAATTTGTATAATTTAAAAATATTACATTTATAATTCTTATATGAGTTATATAGTTAAATTTTTAATGTTATAAGATAAGGGTTAATATACATTTACATATAAATTTTCATGAAAGTAAAATTATATATATGTATATATTTACAACAAAATTATTATATTAAATTTTTAATTTTATAATTATTTTTACGTACGTCATTATTTAATGTTTTTCTATTTTATGTGGTCATGGTAATTCTATAAAATAAATTGTAGGACGCCCGGTTTGAGGTATGTGGCATTTATTTATGACATTTTATGTTTTTAAAGTGCATGTAATGAGTTGGGAAGAGGTTGAGAGTGTTTGGATCTGTTTTGGATGAGTTTGGAGACATTTAAAGGGGTGTACGATTTGAGCACAGTTAGTGGAAAATGTGCGGGTTAACTAGGAAACAATGTAGACCATTATTCTTGAGACAGTAGGCCTCGCACAGCCTGCGAATGGTTTTCCAAACCGTGTGAACCCTGGCTCTCGAGGCAGTGGAATGCGCACAGTTAGTGTACGGTTTGCCAAACCATGCGGGAAAACCGTGCTGCCACTTAAAGTTAGGGTTATAGGTTCCGATCTCACTCGATATTGGCTCATTTCACTCCTCTCTTTCTCCCACTCTAGACTCACTTGGTTTTATGGTTTCTCAGGGGTTAGGGGTGCACTTCTACTTGTTTTGGAAGCGATTCAAAGGGGTTTCAAGGTGGATTCAAGGTGGTTTCTCCTGGGAAAGTCTCCCCTCATACTTCTCTTTGTTTTCCACTAGATATACATCCCTCTATTTCATTGTTTTCTAGATTGACACTTTGTGTATGTTGGTCTTCGGTTGGGGTTGCCTTGGATGATGATTTTGAGGCTTGTTGTGGTTAGGGGAGGGGATCTAGAGAGGTGTCGGTGGTGTGTTCGAAAGATTTGAGGCACTGTTGTTCGTGGGAACCCTAAAGGTAGGTGGCTTCTCTCTCAACACAACTTGGTTAGAAATAGTGGCTCATTGTTACAATTAATTTTTTGTGCTTGAAATTAATTGTGTTTGGATGTGAAAAATTGGTGGAAAATCCCTTGGATGATGTTTTGGGGAATTTTGGGAAAAGATGGTTTTAAAGTGAAATGATTTTTTGTGGATTTTAAAATGGTGATTTTAAAATTGGATACTATAGTTGATTTTTTAAAATGATTGATAGAAATGGTTTACAATAAAAAGTCTGTTTTATTGAAATAGGGTTTGGCATGGAAAATGGTTTTCAATAAATAGGTGATTTATTGAAGTGAATTGACATGTAATGGAATTTTTTGATTATATGATATTGTTGTGACCATGATGGATTATATTCTCGGGTTGTGATTGGTTGAATTATTATGTTGAGTGGGTGGGAAGTACCACTATAATAATGGGGGATGGATTGTGGAAGTAATGGACACCATCAATGATAAGTGGATGGGAAGAGCCACTAGTTGTAGATGGATGAAACGGGTTGGATGGAAGCTCCACCCTTATGTTTGTTTTGTTGTGTACTAATATTCAAGATGGAATTTTTGTGCTAATGGGTAAATGTTGGAATGGTTGTGGCATGTCGGTTTGATTTTCCTTGGTTTCTTGGTTTGGATGTGATGGCCTGGTAAGGGCATGTTTGGCTTATGAAAATGGTTGCACTTGTGATTTATTTTATATAAAATGTTTTATATAAATGTGCTAATGGTTTTATCCTAGTTGTGTGTGTAGGGAAGTCATTTAGTTAAATCCTACTAATTTTTAGTACTCACCCCCTGCTTTGGCATGTTGGTGTCTTTGCAGATGTTTTGTACCGTAACGTGGGAAATGGTAAGTCATCAACCTCCTTTAGTGGTGTGTTGGGATGTCTTGGTGGAACATGGAGCTTGGAGCATGGTGAGGAGTTGTGGTGGTATCAGGGCTCTTGGTGTTCTTGTTGTGTCTTCCACATTGTACTCTGATGTGGTATTGGGTTGTGTATGCATGCAAGATTATGGGTTATCTGGTTGTCTTTGGTAATTTATGAGTTTGGTTTTGTTGACATGCATCATTTAGTTTTGGTTGTTTGGTTGGTTTTGTCTCAAGGTAAAATCGTTTCCCAATTGTTCTCGGAGCCCTCCTCCATTATTTCTAGCCTTTAGCACCTTGGGAACATCGCTTGAGGCCTAGTAACCCTCACCTCCTCCTCAATCCAATGAGGTTGGGGTGGGGTGTTACAGGTGGTATCAATTTGTTCGGTCCTTTGGAGCTGATTCTCGGATTTGGTGTTGACATTCATTGTGGTATACTCCTTGAGTCGCGATTGTATCAAGGAGTAGGATTGTCGGAACATGTAATGTATAGCATAAGAAGACATAGCTAACCCTTTTATGCTGAAATTCAAGTTACCTTTGTGTTGGGTACATAATTGTTTTGAAGACACTTATAGACATTGGATATCTCATTGTCGTGGGTGTAGCCAATGAGATGAGCATGACATGCATGGTAGAAATGACTTCCCTCTAGGATGCATATTTCATTGGGGTATAATGATTTATGATGTAATGAGATTGTAATGTGAATAACTTGGTATTTTGAAAATGGTTTGGTTTTTAAAATGGTGAAACATGGCACATGTGGGAAAAATTTGAACTGGTGGAAAGCCTTGTTGTGATAGTGTTGTGTAATGTGATTTGAAATAGGATTTCGTGATGTCTATGGAAGTGAGACACATGGTTGTTTGTTTTTTGTTTATAGAAATGTTATTGGGTAGTCGTCGTAGAGACCAACCATATGAGGCTGATAAGAATGTGGTTGCACTTGAGCCTCAGGTGAACCAGCAGCTACTGCAATGTATAGTGAAAGCTTTCCAATGTGTGGGAGGTGGAAATAGAGGGGATGAACCAAGGCATGTGGATCATGCAGTTTAGTTTTAAAAGTAGAATCCACCCATCTTCAATGGTGATTCAGAGCCTCAGAGGGTAGAAGCATGGTTGTATAGAATAAACAAGATCTTTGAGTTCTTCGGAACACCGGTAGAGTTAAATGTGAAGTTGGAAACATATGTTTTGGAAGATCTTTCCCTTTAGTGGGGGAGTTGGTAGTCCAAGCTGGGATGGACCAGGGTATGATGTGGGAAGGTTATGAGAAATTTTTTAACAATCAATTCTACACAAATACAATATGAATTCAGCGTAAAACTGATTTATTCAGTTTTAAATAAGAGCCTATGTCTGTGAAGGAGTGCGTATCTAAGTTTATGAACTTAGTGTGGTTTTCACCCGAGGTGGCGGGTAGCCCATCATTGAAGGAAAGGGTCATTGAAGTGGGGTTAAGGCAATCAATCTGTTCAAAAATAGAGGTTTTCTATATAGATGATTACACAGAGATTGTGAATAGAGTCTCGGTGGCTGAGCAGGATTTGTTGGGTGCTCCGGGTAGGGGAAGCATGGTGGTACCCATGGAGAATAGTGGGGACTCTAACACTGGGTTCAAGCGGAAGAGGGACACTTATTCCAAGGGCAGGAAATTAACTTATAATCTGACATCAGGATCGGTGAATCTTCCTCTGAACCCTATAGCAAGGTGGGATGTTTTCAGTGTGGTTCTATATTTCAAATCATGAAGAATTGTATGACACAACCTCGATCATGTCATAATTGTAAGCAGCTAGGCCATCTGCATCATTATTATCGGAATGCTCCAAGGTTAAGTGTTCTTGACACTCCTCACGGATCGCACACATCGTATGCTTTGACGGGACATGGGCAGAAACATACCCCTTGATAGCTGAGTAAAGTGAGTCATGTTGAATCTAAGAATACCACGACACCTCAGCAGGGCAATAAATAATAGACTTTGGCAAGAAAACATGTGTTTGGAGCTGAGCAGGTTGTAGTGGATGATTAGTCTGGACCATCCACGGTGCAAGGTAATATTATTTTAAATTCTACCTTGATGGAAGTGTTTTTTGATACGGGTGCTTCACAGTCTTCTATTGTTGCACGTGTGGTTGATTTGTTGGGTTTAAGGGTAGAAATGATGCCCTCGGTTTTGAATCTTCAGACTCCTCTAGGTTGAAGAGAGGGTCGAGCTTTCTTGTGTTTATAATTTTGTATTGTTGTGGGTGAGGTTGAGATAGTGTAGAATTTCTCAATGCTTGAGATGGATGGTTATGATGTAATTCTGGGAATGGATTGGTTGGTGGATATTAAGGCCCACATCGACTATGATGCGCAGACCATGGATTTTATGACAAACAATGGCGTTAGACATCTCTTTAGTGGAGATAAGCATGAAATGTGGGGTGAAGTGGGTTTGTTGGAACCATAAGTGGGTACGTTATTGTATCAGTTGGCGTTGTTGTCATTTGAATCGGTAGAGGGTGTTGAGCTGAGTGTTCCTCCACCGGTGGTGGATCAGTTCATTGATGTTTTTCCTCATGAATTATCTGGGTTACCTCCCATAAGAGAAGTGGAGTTTACGATTGATCTCCTTCCGGGGACCAGTCCTATCTCACTTCCATCTTATCGGATGGCACCAGATGAATTGCAGGAATTGAAAATCCAGTAGGATGAGTTATAAAACAAAGGGTTTATCCATCCAACCACGTCTCCGTGGGCAACACAAGTCTTGTTTGTGAAAAAGGTGGATGGAACCTTGAGGCTATGTGTTGATTATCATAGACTTAACCAAGTTACAATAAATAATAGATTTCCACGTCCACAAATTGATAATTTTTTCGACCAGTTGAGGGGAGCCCCGTGGTTATCCAAAATCAACCTGAGGTCAGGATATCATCAATTAAAAGTGAGGAAGGAGGATATTTCTAAAATAGCTTTCAGAAGTAGATATGGCCATTATGAATATGTGGTTATGCCGTTTGGTATAACGAATCCACCAGTGGTGTTTATGGAATTGATGAATCGTATATTTCATAGATATTTGGATTAATTTGTGGTGGTGTTTGTCAATGATATTATAGTGTATTCAAAGAAAATGGTGGATCATGAGCAACACTTGGCGATAGTGCTGGGGATCTTGAGGGATCATCGGTTGTATGCCAAGTTGCCAAAGTGTGACTTTTGGATACTAGATGTTTGTTTTCATGGCCATGTGATTTCTGAAAGGGGTGTTTTAGTGGACTAGAAAACATAGAGGATGTTGTCTCATGGAAACCACTAAAGAATATGTTTGAGATAAGAAGTATTCTTGGTCTAGCTGGGTATTATCGGATTTTTGTTTGCGATTTTTCACGTTTGGCTTCACCAATGACAGCTTTGATAAGAAATAATGTTCCATTCCAGTGTAATGAACAATGTCAATATTGTTTCGAAGAGCTAAAGGGTCGTCTTACATCAGCACCAATATTGGTTTTCCTAGAATCAGGAAAAGGGTACGTGGTGTATTGCGATGCATCGGGATAAGGGTTGGAGTGCGTTCTCATGAAAGGTAATCATTTGGTTTCATATGGATCACATAAGGTTATAGTGCATGTGAAAAACTACCCAACTCATGATTTGGAGTTGACAGCAGTGGTCCATGCTTTGAAAGTGTGACGTCATTATCACTTTGGTGAGAAATTCACGTTATATACAGATCATAAGAGCTGGAAACACATTTTATCACAAAGAGATTTGAACTTGAGGAAAAGAAGATGGATGGAATATCTATTGATGTTTGATTTTGAATTCATGTACACATCAGTTAAGGGAAATTCGGCAGCAGATGCATTATTTAGAAAAAAAATGCTCAGGTGGTGAAACAGGCATCAGACCAGTGGTAGCTGATGTCAGTTATAGCTGATATGGGGTTTGAATGTGAAGAATAGGGAAATAAATAGGTCTTCTTTCCAGTTTTGTTGATTCCTGACATGGTTGTCTTGGTTAGAGAGGCACAGATATCCGATTCTGAGTGTGTGACCGTGGGGTCAAGACTCAATGGTGGGGAGACCATGAGGGTTGGTAACTGAATGGAGATTCAGTTTTGTGTTTTCAGAATCAGATGGTAGTACCAGTTTCTTGTCAAGAGGATCATCTCTTGGCGTATCATAATTTGTTCATCCTATAATTCAAAAAATGTATAATGCATTGAAAGCACAGTTCTAGTGGGCTGGTATGAAGAGAAGTGTGGATGAGTTTATTTCGAGATGATTAACATGTCAGCAGGTCAAGGCAGAGAAATAGAGGCCAGCAAGAATGTTGAAGTCTTTACCAATACTTGTTTGGAAGTGGGAGAAGATAGTGATGGAATTTGTCACGGGTCTCCCAAGAACTGTCTAGAATCACGATACCATTTGGGTGATAGTGGATCATCTAATAATGTCGGCCCATTTCATCCCGATTCATGACTATCATACAGTAGAGGATCTGTCCAAAATCTATATCCAGGAGGTGGTAAGGAGGCATGGTGTTCTTTTTTTGATTGTATTCGATAGATATTTGGGGTTGACATCATGTTTCTGGAAATCCATATAGAAATCCCTTGGAACGTAGTTGACGATGACTACGGCGTATCACCCTCAGACGGATGGTCAATCCGAGAGGACGATAAAAACAATGGAAGATATGTTGTGGGCTTGTGTAATAAATTTTTGTGGCTCATGGTAGGAACACTTGTCATTGGTACAGTTCTCGTACAATAACAGTTATCAGGCATCCATACATATGGCTCTGTTTGAAGCAGTGTATGGGTAGTCGTGTCGTTCTCCAATATGTTTGGTGGAAGCGGGTGAGTCTTTGACGGTTGGACCGAATCTTGTCCCAGACACTACGAAGAAGATCAAGTTGACTAGGAAAAGAATGGAGATGGCTCAGAGTCATCATAAATCGTATTCAGATCATCGCCAATGGTCGTTGTCGTTCCAGGTGAGTGATCATGTGTTCTTGAGGATCTCTCCTAGGTTGGGACATCATCAGTTTGAGATACATGGAAAGCTATCTATAAGGTATATTTTACCTTTTGATGTTCTTGAGTGGGTTGGTGAGGTGTATTATCATTTGGCATTTCCACCACAGTTTATATTGGTGCACAATATGTTTTATGTCTCACAGTTGAAAAAGTATTATCCAGATCATGACCATGTGATTTGATAGGATCATGTTGAGCTAGAACCGGATGCTTCGTTGGTGCACGTGCCAGTGCGGGTTGTGGATAGGCAAGAGAATGTCTTGTGTGGTAAAAGAATCGGTTTAGTACATGTTTTTGTCTACATTGTAAGATTCAAGAGGAGACATGGGAGTGGGAGAAAGAGATAGTCGAGCAGTGGCCCAAGCTCTTTCATCAAAGGGCGGGTTCACTACTTTCTGAGGACTGAAAGTCCACTATTAGGGAGAATGTAGCACCCCCCAGTTTGAGGTATGTGGCCTTTCTTTATGAATTTTTATGTATTTAAAGTTCATTGAATGAGTTGGGAAAAGGTTGGGAGAGTATGGAACGGTTTGGATGAGTTTGGAGGCTTTTAAAGGGGTGCACGGTTTGAGCATGGTTAGTGGAAACCGTGCGGGTTCCCTAGGAAACAGTGTGGACCCTTGTTCTCGAGACAGTAGGCCTCCCATGGCCTGTGCACAGTTTTCCAAACAGTGCGAGGAAACTGTGCGGACCCAGGATCTTGAGGTACTAGCGTGCGCACGGTTAGCGCACGGTTTTCCAAACCGTGCGGGCTAACCGTATTACCACATAAAATTAGGTTTATAAGTTCTAGGCTCACTCTGGATTGCTTCATTTCACTCCTCTCTTCCTCCCAATCGAGCCTCACATGGGTTTTTTGAATCTCAGGGGTTATGGGTGCTCTCCCACTCGTTTTGGAAGCAATTCAAAGGTATTTCAAGTGGATTCAATGTGGGTTTTCCCGGGTAAGTCTCTCCTCTTGCTTCTCTTGTGTTTTCCTCTAGATCTACATCCCTCTCTTTATTGATTTTCTAGATCTACAATTGTTGTGTGTGTATGAAGGGTTGGGATTCCATGGATGATTATTTTGAGGCTTTTTCTGGTTAGGAGAGGGGATCTAGAGAGGTGATGGTGGTGCTTTCACGGGATTTGAGGTGCGGTTGTTCGTGGGTCGATTTCTCGAGAACCCTAAAGGTAGGTGTAATATCTCTCAACTCCACTTGGCTAGAACCAGTGGCTCCTTGTTACAATTAATTTTTTGTGCTTGAAATTAATTGTGATTTTATGTGCTAAATTGGTGGTAAATCTCTTAGGTGATGTTTTGGGGATTATTGGGAAAAAGCGGGTTTTGTGGTGAAATTCATTTGTTGTGGATTTTAAAATAGAGATTTTAAAATAGGATGCTATGGTTGATTTGTGAAAAGGATTGATAGAATTTATTTCAATAAAAAGGTTGTTTTATTTAAAAGGGGTTTGGCATGGAAATTTTTTTTCAATAAATGGGTAATTTATTAAAGTGAATAGACATGTAATAGAATTAGATGATTACCTGATTTTGTTGTGACCATGATGGATTATATGCTTGGCTGTGATTGGTTGAATTGTTGAGTGGAAGTGGGTAGGATGTACCAAAATAATAAAGGGGGATGGATAGTGGACGAAAGGGCCACCATCAATGATAAGTGGACGAGAAGATCCACTAATTGTAGATGGATGAAACGGGATGGACGGAAGCTCCACCATTATGATTGCTTTGTTGTGTACTTCTTTGAAAGATGGAATTGTTGTGAAAATGGGTAAATGTTGGAATGGTTGGGGCTTGTCAGTTGTCTTTCCCTTGGTTTCTTGGTTTTGATGTGATGGCCTGATAAGGGAATGTTTGTCTTATGAAAATGGTTGCACTTGTGATTTATTTTATATAAACTTGTTTATATAAATGTGCTAACGGTTTTATCCTAGTGGTGTGTGTAGGGAATTAATTTGGAGAAATTGTACTGAGTTTTAGCACTCACCCCATGCATTGGTACATTGGTTTCTTTGTAGATTTTGTGTACTGTGACATGGGCAAAGGTAAGGCATCAACCTCCTTTAGTTGTGTGTTGTGATGTCTTGGTGGAACATGGAGCTTGGAGCTTGGTGTGGAGCTGTGGTGGTGTCATGGCTGATGGTGTTCTTGTTGTGTCTTCCACATTGTACTCAAATGTTGTGTTGGGTTGTATTGGAAAGTGAGTTTATGGGTTATCTTGTTGTCTTTGGTAATGTATGAGTTTGGTTTTGTTGACATGCATAATTTAGTTGTGGTTGATTGGTTGGTTTTGTCTCAAGGGAAAATTGTTCCTTAATTGTTCTCAGAGCTCTCAACATTTATTTTCAACCTTTAGCTCCTTAGGAACGTCGCTTAAGGCCAAGTAACCCTCTCCACCTCCTCAAGCCAATAAGGTAGGGGAGGGGTGTTACTGAAAAATTAGAAGTATATTATTTTATGTGAATTTAAATATACTATTTCTAATACTTTCTCATAATTATTTAATTATGTCAATCATTATAATGTTGTAAAAATTGGGTTTTATTATTTCATGTGACATTCAATTTATAATTGCTATAATTTTTATTGAATGTTTTATATATTATTTACTCTGTAAAGGCATCAAATTTGGACTTAAGAAAATCAATATCTAATATTATTATTTAAGGATGGGTATTAAAAGAAAAAATTTACTTTTTTAATAGAATGTAATGATTTGTAAAAATAAATAAATCTATTTTAAATATTATTATTATAATGCCGTAAAAAATATTTCTATGTTGAGATTTGGTAGTTCCAAATCTAACAAGTTATTTCCTATGAAAATAAATATTTCTAAATTTTTTTATAAATTTAAGTATATATGTATTTAGATCAGGAATTGTTATTTTAATGATAAAAAACTCTAAAGGATATATATATATATATATATATATATATATATATATAACGAAATCTGAAAAATGATTTTATAAAATGAGAACATAGAAATTGTAAATAGTGGTACTGGGTAGAGAACCCAATCCTATGTATAAGATGGTAGGTCTAAGCACCATTCTATGTTTATAGTGGCCTCAATGTTTTATTTTTAAATATTTTTTGTATTTTCAAAACAATTACAGGATGTTTTGGAATTTTTCTCCACATGTATTTATTTTCAAATGAAAGATAATTTTTAAAAAACATAGTATTTTCACAGGGCATTACAACATTTCAAAAAGAATAATTACTTTAAAATGTGTATATTTATATGTTTTCAAAGGTGTATATTTTTTCAAATGCATTTTCAGATCATGATTTCAATGCATTTTCAAAATAATTTTGAAAAATATATTATATTTTGGAAAGGGTTTTCAAAATTATGTTTTCCAAAAAAACAATTTCCAAAGTATTTCTGAAGTAATTTTAAAATTTTTTATTTATAATATAATTTATCAAATGTATTTTCAAAGATATTTTCGAAAATATTTTCAATGGTATTATAAAATGAATTTGTATTTTCAATATGGTATTCACTCGATTTTCAAAAATACCATGTTAGGAAATTTTTCTCATCCTCTATTGTTATAAATTAGTTTCAGGTTCATATAGAGATTTCATGGTGTTTTACTCGATATGAAGCTAGCATGATCAACGTTTCATCGATGTCTTTTATTTAATATTTTAACATTGATAAAATATAAAATATATCCTTTTATTCATATAACAAAACTATAAATGATCCTAAATTGTAAATGTCTATATATTTTTTAGTTACTTGAAAATAAAAAAAAATTGCCTTTTTGTACCAGATTATGAAGCACGGGTCTAAGGCTCTGTAGGGTTAATATATCATTGATCTAATTTTCGTAAATAAAAATGAAACATACTCATTATAAAAGACTTTTCTTTTGTTTTTAATTAATTCGCACATGTATCAATGATATATCATGACATAAATCACATAAAACCCTTGTGATATAAAAATTAACCCATCACCTAATAAAAATTTCCATGGAAATGTACTTTTTATTCACCTATAAGTGGAGCTAACTTCGACCCACACAAATAAAAAATTGGGCTAATAATTATTCATTAAACTATGAAAATTTTAATTCCTTTATAACTACACTACAAATTTATATTTACTTCATTATAATTATGATTCCAAATTCCACCATTTAAAACAGATGCTTCATGTTCTTATTCATGTCCTCAATGTGGGTATTTTTTTAATCCATAAAATTTTCTTCACTAGCCTTATTATACACCACCTCAAAAACATATTAGACTAAACTAATGAATGAAATAAAAAAATTATTATCCTAAAATTGTATTGTATTTATGTAAACAAATTTCTTTTTCCATCCCATCCAATAGAAAATATAATTGTTCCAAGTGTTATGTGTGAACTACCACTTCCATGAACATTATTTTTCATTTTTAATCACTAACCACCAGATATATTTATTTAAAATTATTTAATGATAAAACGATATTAATATGTTGATTAATATGTTATAATGAAAATATTTCCATTAAATTAATATATATCATGTTATTATTATACAACTATTTGTTCATTATAAATAAGAGAAATAATATCGTTACTAATTTCATCAACATGAATATTACTAAAACAGTCATCAAATTAGATTTTAAACATTTAATAATTAGGGGACATAAATTCCAATAACATATGTAATCTATAAAATTTTAAAATTTTATTAAATAACAAATATATACATCTACATTAAAAATCATGTAAAAAAATGAAAATAACTAACATCTGATGATGAAAAGAAATAATAGGTAACTAATAAATTTATAATGGATTTTTATAATTAAAGATTATATAAGATAATATATTTGAATAATGTTATAAAATAATTAATAATTAATTATATTCTTTTCATTATGCATTTTATAGTGAAAACAACCATGTTATAATCCAAAGGATTGTTTTTTCATAACTTCATCTTCTTATATTGAGTTACAATATTTATAATCAAACATTTTTTTTAATTTTGTATTTTTATGAAATGGTTGTGTTATATTATATATTTTACCTATTTTTTTATTTAAATTTTATTTTTGTATCCTTATTTCTAATTGAATATTACATTAAAAATTTGATGACTGTAAGGGTATTTCATAATATCAATCTATTTTCTTTAAGAAATATTTCATTTTTGCCACATTTTTTTCATGTGATATGTATATATTACCATATAGATTTCATCTATCAATATTTTTTTAAATAATCATTTCAAAAATAAAAGCTATCTTTTATCCTTCAATTTTATATTGATTAAAATGTTATGAATTCGTACGATATTTTGCACTCTCAATTTTTTTCATTAAGTTATATGATTTCTTATTGAACTCCATGATTTTAATTTACCTATATTATTATTTCTTTTTCTTATGATATTCACTATTCCATTTATTTATAAATTAATTTCTTATTCCAAATATACTTCTGTGTTGAATTTCATTCTCATTAATAAATAACATTGTTAAGAATAATTCTCATCCACCTTAATGATTATTTTTCGTCCGTCATTATATTATACAATTTCGAAAAAAGTTTTACATGATTATTTTGAAATAATTATATATGTTATCTCATGTATACTACATATATCTCCTTACCACTTTTGAAAAGAATTTATTATTACCCTTGTTAAGATGTATCCTTAAAAAATTGTATTTTTCTTTATTTTAATCGATTTTCCATTTATTTTGGAATCATTTGTATTCCACCAAACAATATTTTACATAAGAAATAATAGTTTTCAAGGGATCCATTAATGGTGATTAATTACCACATTTTTTTGAAAAAGTATTCACATAATGTTTTTGGGTCATAATATTGAAAGTGGCCAGTATGATATCTTTTTTATGATAAAGATAAAATGATTTTATGAAATGTATGTTTAGTAATTTACATCAATTTTATTCTCTATATCAAATTGTAATTTTTTATTGATTTATTTTGTTGATAAATTTCCAAATGATGTTACTATATTACTTCATCTTAGAGGTAGAATTGTCTAATCGACCGATCTACCCTTTCAGCAATTTAATGTGATACTGTTTAGATCCAATTTTCCTCCCATGGGTATAAAATTCATTATACTGTGAATTTTATTTTTCCGATGGAAAACATATATATGGTTTATCATTGATTCAAACACATTATTATTAATTAATATGGGATGAATTAAAATTATATTTTATTGGAGGAAACTACACTCACTATAAGGGCGTAATAATTTGGTAGTAACAGTTCGATCCCATAGGTATTGGTGTCATGTCAATGATCATTAAAACAAAAAACTCTTGGAAGGATTCTTCAAATTCACTCAATATATTTGGTGTTAATTAATACTAGGTTGTTTTTTTGGAATTCATTGAATTATAGAATGTATTAGGATCAATTTCATGGATATTGGTAAAATAAATTCCAATATTGACCCTGAAATGATCTAATTGATTAGTTTTAAAAGAGGTTAAAATTCACCAATTTGTTATCGGAATTACAATTGGATCTACCTATGCTGAAATAATATCATGGTCAATGAATAATTTACAACATTTTTGGGATTCTATGCAGAATGCTTCACAAGATAATGTTTATAATTCTACTCTACTTTAGTTAGGTCTGGTCCATTTGATCACCCTAACTATAGTCAAGGTCGATCAAAAGAATGTGATGAACTATAATTACAAACCTAATTTCAAACCACAAGGTGACCAATATTAAATATGAAGAATCATTTATTTTATAAACACCCCTACTCTCAACCCCTGACCATAGGTGAATTAGCTATACATTACATTAATTTAAAAATTGAAGGAGGTATTATATATTCTAAGAATTATTATAATGTAGTTTCCATAATGAAAATGTATGGTTAAACAAGAAATATTGAATATTAAAAGTTAGTATAAAATGAAGATATAAGAATCAAGTAGATTCTCATGATAAAATAATGAAAAATGAGAAATCTAGGAAAAGAAAAAATAGCAATCATACTAAAAATAATGAACGGATGAAAAAACATATGTTCTTTGATGAAGAATGGATATTGGCAATGGAAACAATAATTCTATGAGAAAACATGATTTCATGAATGGAGAATGGCTGAAAATGGATTTACCAACTCATATTGATTCAATGAAACAATTAATTTAATGAAATTAATCACGTTTAGAACAATAAGGAATGATATAGTAAATGAATTCTAGGTAATACAAAGTGAAATATCTACATTACATGCATAGAGATATTGTAAAATATATACGACATCGATCAGTACACAACATGAAGGTCATGTACACCATGTACATTCTTAGATGAATTGAGTCTCAACATATACACATCATGTACATGATTTTCATGTCCTGGAATTGATATCCTCTTTTCCCATCGAATAATATTTTCAAATATTTGACTGGGAAAGACTTTGATGTTTTCATGTAGTTTAATCTAAGACATCATATATGGATTTCACTTTTAGTGGGGGTAGTGTTTTTGAAAGTTGAAAATCATGTAATTGAGTTAGAAGATGTGTAATTACATCACATAATAAAAAATCATTGTGGCCTGGTCTGTGAACATATAGGAATGTTTTGAATGGATTCTATATATTGTGTATGATATATATAGCATGTAAAGGCAATATTTGGAACATTTTAGCTTATGTTCTTTTCAATCTAGAATTCGTAATTCATGTTATAGAAGACCAAAACCAAGTGTATTATAAAATAAATGAATAATAAATATTAATGACATGTGTCCAAAATTTATATAAAATATTAGCTAATCCAAACAAACTCTATTTGAATAATTAATTATCCTTATTAAAAAATAATATCAATAGGGATTCCTAAAAAATAAATTTTGATAAAAAATTGAAAAATAAATTACAACCAGAAAAATAAATCCATATGTAAGCTGGAATAATAAAGGCATTAAAAATCCATTAAATAGAGCAAACTAGTCTTACTACATTTTTCAGTTCTTTGTTCATATACTCAATCATTTAATTACTCATTCATCCCTATTTCTTATATTCAATACCCATTTCAAAATTTACATCTTAATAAATTTTAGCACATAACTTAGGGTAATATGTAATTGACATAACACTAATAACCATAATACATGTTCATAGCCATAGGATTTAATAGGTTATATCTCATCTACTTCATAATGAAAAATAAAAAATTCAATAATCCAGGATTCTGGAAAAAGGGATTAAATGACCTTGTGGCCAAGGAAAGGTGGGTATAATGTGAAAATAAACCATTTAAAGGATTATAGGAATTAATTTATAATATAATAAAAATGGGAAAAATAAAATGAAATACATCCTTTGAGATCAAAAAGCGTCCATACTCAAAGTATCTTAAAGTGGATTCATTAACATATCAAGTATGCTTTGAAAAGGTACCATGTTCCTTTATTTTTATTTTTTTATTTAAATTTTAAAATTAATTTTCAATCATTATATTATATATATCCCCAAACCACATAAGATCCATTAGAGGATTAATAATTTTGTAAATGTTAATTTTTTAGCAAACTAATAAAAATGCCAAATCTTTTTCCTTCATTTTCATTTAATTATTATTGGATGAATAATGCCTATGAAAATTTGAAAATAGAATCATGTATAATATCATATCATTGTGGTAAAAGTACCATAATACATATAATTAGTAAATATATATCACATCCACTAGTTAAAAATAATCTCAAACTTGGTCAAAGTATAATCAAGCATAACACCAAGATCAATGTATGAAGGGACAATCAGCTTGGAATAGCCAAATCATAAAACATAATTATTAGAATCTAGGGTCTAAATAATGAATTTAATAAGGTGGTTATTAGGAAAAAGTATCTCAATAATCATTTCCTAAATCATTTGAAAATTTTATTTTTCATATCCTTAATATGATCTTAGTATAAGTTCTAATAGGTTTAAATTCCTGAGATGTCATTCAATAACTATTCTCAGAAAAGAATATGAAATTGTGGGAATAAAATCGTCTCAGAAATGGGTGTATATGAAAAAACATAATAAAAATAACTCACGGTATAAAAATAATGAATAATTGAATAAAAATAAATTTTTCTCATTTTTATTTTTCAAATAATTTAATAAAATCAACAATAATTCTAAAAATATAAACATGAATAAACTAGGGATTTTAAAAATATTCGTACTAAATAATTTTTTTCATTGAAAATTTATAGTGAGGTTTCAATTTTTTAAGGTTGATTTATATGAAAATTATCTCTTAAAAAATGAAAATAGGAAAAAATACAAGTGAAAAGACAACAAATCTCATTAAAAACTACCCCACAATTATTATGAGACAATGTCTACCCTGTCCTAGAAAATACAATGGGAGAGATATCAAAGATATTGAATAGAATAAACGATTTTGAAATTTTGAAATTGAATTATTTTAATTGAGAGCTCCGTGTATATGTTTCATTCTATAGAGAAAAATGATGAAATTTAAATATGAGGTGACTACATAATTATGTGGACAAAATAAAGAACTATATATAAAATTATTCAATTGGGTCATAAAATGATGAAATCATTTTAATGGCAGGAGTACATAATGAATAAAAATTAATAGATGCATGTGTACATGTAGATATGGGGTAAGATTATGTTCAGGGTCATTTTATGAAATAAATTATAATAAAAATAAATAAAAAACAAAAAATACTGAAAACAAAATAAGGAAAACATAACTAATATGGTTTACCTCCCTTAATGGGCTAACCAAAACATCATCATCCATAATTTTTTTCTCTTAAAAAATTTAGAGTGATGAATCACCTTTTATGGATGGATTTTGATAATATTTTAAATCTTTTCATATTAATATTCTCCATTATGAATTTTTACTACACCATATGGGACAATAATAACAACCTAGTAAGGACTCATCCACTAGGAATTTTGATTTCAAGGGTGTAATTTTAATAATGAATTGAATAATATAAATTTATCCCTATGACTAATGGTTTTACATATGATTAAATTTTCTTTAACCTTATTTATTTTTAAATTAAAAAATCTATAAAAATCATATGAATCCTTCCAAATTTCTTTAATCTCATCAAGGTGGTTTATCTAGCCACATCAATTTTCTGAGAATCTATGTTCAATTTTTTATTTCAAAAACAGATTGATGATGTAATTATACTGGAATGTGGCATGGATTTCCTTATAGTAATTAGACTGATGTATTTCTAATGTCTATTTTGTAGGTCATGTGATACACAAAAAATGAATTATCTAGTTTGAAACTCTAATACCTTTGGGTGGTATTCTTTATCTTCTCTAGGATTTTTTCAATTTCCCTGGTTGACATATAAACATTTCATCTTGATTGATATTGGTTGGGATAACCACTGTTACATATAATAACATATTGTTTAGGAAATTATTTTCACTATGGTGTCAGTGAAATGAGTTCCCTAGTCAATAATGAGTAATCAGGGGAGTCCGATTCTAGAAAAGATATTATTATATAAATATTTCATTTCCACTTTTTATGTTTCATGAGTAGTGGCTTCAAATTAGACGCATTAATAAAATTAGTCAACAACTAATAGGATGTATAACATACCACGATAACAGATAACTAGTATAATAAATTCAATTCCCCAAAGAATGAAGAGATCAACTTCTTACATGTTGTTTTGGGAAATTTAGATTCTTTTTTCTATGGTCCCTATTAACTATAATAGAACATATGATTAAAAAAATATTCTATCTTGATGAATAATAGGGAAAATATTTTGATTCGAATAGTTTTATCTATTTTATGTTTATGTATGTGATTCAATTTTAATATAGACTTTTTTACATTTTTAGTAAACATTGTTATTCTTCTATTGGGATGTAGCACTGCATTAAGACATCATCATAGTGCATAAAAAGTAGAGGCTCTTACCTATTGTAATGTGATGATTCAACTAAAAAGCACTTCCTTTTTGAAAATTAATGTCATGTTAGATTGATTATGTGGATAAATAATTTAGAATATCAAAAAAATGACCATGGTTTTGATTTGGTTTTATCATTAGAAGGTTTTCATCAAAAAATTTATCTATTATATAAGGATTATCATTTCCATTGATGTTGTCCCATGAGGGAAATGATAATTTGTCTACAATGATATTATTTTTTCTCATTTTGTCTCTTAGTATGATGTCAAATTTTATCAATAAAAGATTACATTGTATCAGATGTGGTTGAGTATATATTTTATTGATCAATTATTTAATTTCATCATGGTTAGTTTAAAACATAAATTTTGATTGAACAAGGTATGAGCTAAATTATTCAAATCAAAATACCACTACAGTGAGTTACTTTTATTTTTTCATATAATTTACTAGAATATAATTAAGCATTTGATAAGAACAGTAAATGGTACAAAATGAATTTATGAAATTCTATCTTAGGAAATAACCAACATTGAAGTTTCATGTATTGTGTATTAATTAGAAATAAATTACCAAATCTAGTGAAAATATAAGTGGAGTATCCACTATAATACCCTTAGGTTAAGTAATTCCCATAATCTCGCTTCGGTTAATTAAAAAATGGGGTATTTTGACAATAATTGTGTCACGGGGTGGGATTCCTCTAAAATAATTTAACGAATAGATGATAGAATACAACATGACAAAAAAAACCCTTATCCATTTAACTTTTGCACACTTGGTTAATTATTTTATCACATTTATTTTTTGTTGTATCATATTTCATGCCTTGATTTTCGAATTTTAAACTGAGGACTATTTCTCATTAGACCATTAACTGCAATTATCCCTTGTTTAATACACGATATTTTTCTTCACTACATTTTAAAACTAGATCAATATTACTCATACATACCTCAAATGACCTTATATACTAAAAAAATTCATCCATCAAAATATCAAAGAATTCCACCACCATATCATGAAATATATTTGTTATGTAAAACTGAAATTTTTCATTTGAGATATAGATATGAAATGAAACTTACTGATTATTGAATGTTTTGAAGGGAAATGAAAACATTTTATTGGAATCGCAATATGGATCAACTATTATTTATTTCAATCCTGAATAACCTTCCTTGAAACAATAAGGTTAAATTCCATTCTAGTATTTCCATATTTTGAACCATAAAGGTTATTTTAAAATTGAATTTTTTTAGTCTCCATATTCGAATTACTATAACTAATGCATACTCTTCATTCAGTCATGGTTCCAGTAGAGTTTAACTCTTTTTTTTATTTTTAAAAATAGTTATATAGAGCTTCTTTCGATTGGTACATTTCGACCATTCTAAAAGGTCCTCCAAATATTATATAATAAATACTAGAAAAATGATATAAATACTCTAGAATATCCTTTATTAACTCTGAATTCCATCCAATAATTTATTTATTTATGTTCTATATATAGACACATTCATAATTAAATACTTTAGCTTTGAATTTATACTCCTCATCAAACAGTTCTTAAAAAAAGAAGAGGTGAATAACCAGATGATGTTCTCTATTAGATGTGTAGTTCCAATTTCATTCTAGTGAGAATATAATCCATTTTCAGCAAGAGGTGTTATTTCATTATATTCATATCTTCTTGTATGGTCATTTTTTATTTTACAAATAAATTTTTTGGAATCCTTTTGAAATAATACATTTATTTATAGCCATCATCACATTGAAGACAAATTTCTCATCAACCACTACAAAAGTCAATAAAACAGGGATAAAATAAATAATAAACTTCTAGGTGGTGAGAAATGGTCTTATAAGGATGTGTTTCATGATATATTCCTCTTCTATATTAATACATAGGGATTCAGTTGAGAAAATGATCTTTTCTTCATTAGCTAAGACATCGAAGAGAAATATTTGGGAATTCGTAGCTAAATGATCAATGTGTTGAATTTACATCCTTTTTTTAGTTATTTGAGCCAAATATTATTGTACAGGCTCGTGGGCATTAGATTTATCCTTCTCCACTTATCACAGAATGCCTTCACAAAATTAAACATTCTAATAGTGCATGGAATTGAGAAACTGACAGGGTCTCACATTTTTTGAATTAATTTAATTTGGGATATTTCGGAGAATACTTCATTCATATAGATGATTTCTAGGATTTCATTTTACTTTTTACAGTATTGAAATTACATAAATATTCATTCATAGTTAGTTTCTTGTGAAATAGTCTTTGATAATGTGAAATTAATATGGAACTATTTAAACATATCCATGATTTTTTAAATTTTCCATCATATCAACCTTATTTAATTCATTAAGTAAATGTTATTGGTGTCTTGTATTTAGGTGATTTTATATACCAATAATCCATTTCAGACAATTTCATGATATTATTTTCTTCATAAGGTTATACCTTGTGAGTTATCCATTTAACAACCTTATATTAGTCATTCAACTTATTTTTATCGCTTCCACACAGTTGGATAAAATACATATCTCTTTAGTTTTTTAACATTATATCATTATAATATTAACTGTGATCAACCATGGTATTACCAGGAATAATTCCTGGAAACCGGTTATATTAGGCCTTAGAAATTTTTTCCATTTGATGTTCTAAGTTTTTCAGTGTTTCCTTGTGTGTTTTCTTATATTTTTATTGGGTCTCCATCAATTAGTCTTATTTTTTCATAAATGTTGTAAAAACTTTTCATTATTGCTTTTGTGTGTTAGGGATTAAGGTAGTGGTGTTGGTGGATCTTGTTGGAATTACAGTTGTAGATTTGGTGGGTACTGATGAGCACTACGGAATGGTTGTTGTATTAGTAATTTTGGTCTTGAATTAGGACAGTATGGTGGATACTTGTGTGTCCCTTGATTTCCATGTAGACATTTCTATTCTTATATTGAAAGTATCTTATATTTTTCCACTTCTTAAATAGACTTTACTAGTAATTTTTATGTTGTTGAAATTGTTGTGGTATTTGGTACTGTTGGATTTGTTGATTGTAATTTATGTAATTACAATCTTGATTTTGTGTTTCTTCCATCCCTTCCCTACAATAATGGTATGAGTAGGGGCCATAACACATCTCATAAGATTTTATTTCTATTACTATAGGATGAGGGGTGGTGGAACAGTAGGAAATTGGAATCATTCTAGCTTCTTGGTAAGAACCTAAACTTGATTATAAAGGATTATGGTCTCTTCAACTAGATTAATTTCACATTGTTGTGGTCCCTGACCAGTTTTCCTTAGAATGGAATTATGTGAGACTTCATCTAGAATTTCATTGATGACATCTGATGTCTTAAGCATGATTATTTCATCATCAATGAAATGTATGAGTCCTTTATAAAATTTTTTCAATTTAAGCCACACATCTAGTCCATGATGTAGGAATTTGTGGGTCATCTCCTGGAATCGATCGCAATATCCCATTTTTTTCTCCAACAACATGGGTGATGTTTTTAAATTCCTGACAGAGCATCCATGTTTGAATTGGTGGGAGTATTTTTCTAATAAAATATTTGATAAATCATCCCAAGACATGATTGACCTAAGATATTGACATTTTTCCATTATTTGGCTCTATTTCTCAAGGATAATGGGTTAACTATTAAAAGGATGATATTTGATAACACACCTTGGTTTCAAAAGTATTCACAAACCTTATTATATTTCTTAATTTGTTTGTGGATTTCTTTACTATGAAGAAATATAAATTTCCACATGTTTTGGATCATGTTATTGATAATTTGAATAATATCGAAAATGTTTTACTGAATTTGTGGCTTCATATTGATGGGAGATGCACTCGTAATAGACAATAAATAATATTCCATAGTAGTGTGATCCTGATGTGGCGACAGACCAACTTGATTTATAGGTAGAGCATAATTGGGGTATATAAAATGTTGTGGTGAATGATATTTATGCTCTTCTGTTATGTATAAGCATCTTGTCGTGAAGGTGCTATCAATATCTGAATAAAATAAAAAGAGTTCATGTGTTTCTAGGATTCATGAATGAGTAAGGGTCATTGTCTCATTCATTAGATGATATGAATAGATATAGGGAGATAAATAAAGATAGAGGAAAAATGTGAGCCTGATGAAAATAAAGTAAAATTAAAATGTTGAAAGAATATAAGTAAGGTTTAGAGGTGAGGTAATTCATGTTTACTCACAAGGTCATTGTTCATTAGCTACATTTTCCCCCAAATTCGGTGCCAAAATTTTACTCTCCCATAAGAATCTGTATATTCATTAGGGGTGACATCAAAATATAATTTATAGGTCCAAACAGCACTATCTACATGGTTTTTTTAAAGTGGAAGTTCCGAGATGATCTCATAAGGACTAATAGAAGGAATGTGATCATTAAAAACCACTTTTAAGGATTCCACAATTTAATTCCTTATGTTTTGTGTTTATAAGACTAGGTCATTTAGGGATTAAATACATAAATTTAATGAAGATATTAGTTTCAATTTCTAGGATCATGAAAAAAATCACTGATTTAACATAGATTGGGCCAATCGATTAGGATGAGAAGTAGTGAAATAGTCAATAATTAGGTTTGGTCAAACCAGTTGGATTTATATAAATTAAAACCATCCCATAGTCAGGGTTTAATCTACAACATTAACTCATTACACTTGGATTTTGTGGAGACTGTGTTATAATCTAATGTTCAAAGTCATTCTCAACTCCAATTAACCCAATATCATTTGATCACACTTCTCCTAGGAATGTTTTTGCAAAAGAATGTGATGAAAGATTACTAATAACCTAATTACTAACCATTGGGATACCAATATCCAGTCAAATTATTCAATAGTTTTTGAATCATATCTACTATCCACCCATAAACCTAATAGGAATATCTATGCATTGAAATAATGATCAAAATTAAAGAGTGTTTAGGCATACTACATGTAATCATAATGAAGTAACACCAAAAAAATCTAGTATTAAATAAGAAATATTCAATATCAAACAATTGGAAGAAATGAAGATCTTATAAGAAGCTTGATTTTAATGATGAAATAATAAAGCGAGAAAAATTCCACAATCCAAACAATTTACAAACAATACCAATTTTAAAGAAAATGTCAAACAGTTGAAGAAAACTGAGTGCTTTGATGAAGAACCAAATATAGAAGCTGAAAAGGTCATCATAAAACAAAAAGGGAAGGATGAATTAAGAATGGATAAAAAATTATCAACCAACTCATTTTAAAATGATGAAATAATTAAAGTATTTAAATATATCAAGTTTAGTATAAAAACGAATGAATATGAGAGAAGAAAAAGATAGAGAAAAAGGTGATGTCTCCACACACTGTTCATTGAGGTGCTATATAATATATAAAGGTTAGAGTAATACATGGTGTTCATGTCTATCACATCGTTTAGTTGTGTAAATTAATTGGTTCTTGATACTTACACATCATGGACTTTAGTTGCACAATGTTTAACTAAGATCCACTTTTTCCACCAACGAATCTGCTCAAATATTTGACCAGTCAACACTTCTATAATATCACAATATGAAATCCTTTAACATAGTGTATGGATTTTACATTTTATGGGGATCTTGTTTTTAAATCTAAAAGTGGGTTACTTGAGTTACATGTAGTGTAAAGGATTCACATCATGAAATGTAATTGTGGGTTAGTTTGTGGCCTTTAAGTCAGGTTGTGAATGGAATTTACATATAGTGTATGAGATACACGTTGTGTAAAGGCTTTTTTTATAACATTATCTGAATTTACTCTTTTATGTTTAGAATTATTAATTACTAAACAAGTTAACCAAAACATGATGCGTTATACAAGAATTATAGAATAAACAGTAAATAAATTTTTCTAAATTGTTAATTAAATATTATAAAATCATTCATTCTTAGATGGGTGGATCTATTATATCCTAACAATGCATTGGGTAAATATATGTTTCTCAATATATAATATAGAACTTTTTTGAGCTTCATTTCATTTATAATTGTTTCAAGGATTGTTCTTGGACATGATTCCTTATATCATTGTTTGAAATCCAAGGCATGAACAGAAAATCATTTTTCATTGTATATAAGATTATGCATGTACATGTTTTCATTTATCTATAATGAAAAGGTTATGATTTTTTATTGCTTTTATTAAACCACATATCAATTTTTTACTCATATTATACTCCATAGATAATGATTCTTGCCTCATGATTCTATAGTCTTCTACCATTATATATGAATAAATATGTAGAATTTTATGAATAAAATTCCTTTAATAATTAACATATCCCTTAGTTGGAAATGTAGTTATATATAAAACATGAATTATTTTTCAATTTTAATTTTACACCATTACAAAACATAGCCTTAATTTGTTTTTCAAGTTTAATAGTATATAATGAATCATAACCATTTCTAATATAGCAGTTCCTCAGTGATCATTATGATTAATCTATATTAATTATTATAATAAAAAATAATTGTAAAAACAGAATAAGTGACTGCTCAATAAGTAGAAACAAACCCCATTAAGCCCATTTATTGGTTCTTTCAAGGGAGATGGCATGAATAATGTTTCCCTCAATTAAAGATAACAAAAAAATCAGTACTAAACCTAACTACGAACAATTTAATATAAAATTTCAATCCTATAAATGTCAGTGCTCAAAAAAAGTTTTCTAAACCACCCTTGAAAAGATCTATAATTTCAAACCATACATATAGGGAATACACTAATATAATCAACGGTCATGTATAAAAACCTTTTCCATATAAATTTTTAAATTTTCTTTTATCACATTGAAATATTAATTTATTCATATACATTATTATATATTTTGTATGATAAAACTATATATTGACATGAAGAAAAATAATTATTTTTAGAAAATATTAAATAAAAGAACGTACTTGATAAATCTGTGAGTTTCGAAAGAAATTTTAGTTTCTTGAAATAATTCTATTAAATATTATTTATTTAAATATAAATGTTAATATTATTATATGATGCCTCTTTTAATATTTACAAGGTTATGAGAGTTGATTGTGTCCTAAAAACTACTATATTTAAAAGGAGATTTTTGTTAGAATTTTCAATTATTATATTTAGAAAATTATTTTCGTAAAATAGATATCATTTTTGAAATTATCATATAATAATTATCCAATATCCAATTTTTCATAATATTTTAAGACATACATATTTTGGTAAAAAAGAAATATTATGTAAATATATGGTGTGAATTATGCAATCATAATATCCCATAAGTGATTTAAAAAATAAAATAAAATTAATAAATGAAAAAATATTAGTTGACTTTAAATATAATTTTTTATTCTATTTGAATATTTGTTTAAAAAAAATGAATCATCCAAAACATTTATTATATTATAAGGATTTAAAAGTATTTTATAATAAACATGATGCACATCCACATAATGAATGATATTATTTTTATGAGTTTATTTTTTAATATAATAATAAGTTGTAAAACAATTATCTTTGGTATAATCCATCGGAAAAACAACTAGAGAGTTTTATATTTTTTATTATTTCATTACATTGGTTTCAAATTCAATATATTGAGATTAATAAAAAACTTCCTTATCTTTTACTATAAATACCCACCCAACATCCCATTCCACTTTGCAATAAAGCCTAAAATCCGGAATTTACTCTCTCTATACCTCTATAAAGACCCAAAAAGGTGTTACCAGGACCTTTTTATTCTCCTCAAATGCATTAATAATAAACCCCAAAAGTAAGGGATTATCGTCCTCTTTCCCTTCATTTATTCAGTTCCACATTATTTATCCTTTTGAATCTAAATATTTTATGTTGTAATTATTTTAGAATTATCAATTTAATATCGAAATGATGTTATAATTATGAAAAATTATGTTTCCCATCTCATTATAACATTTAACCGAGCCATGGATATGAATAAGTAAGGGATCCCTCTTTCCCTTATTGTCTATTAAGGAACATCTATTATATTAAGTCTTTTAATTTAAATATTTTCATATTGTAATATTTTTTGAAAAATACATTTATTATCATTATGATTCATATTTAATGAGAGACCACATTTAACAGTCATTAATCCCTTATATGAACATTTATATTAACTTATTACTCTTCCAAAATCATCATATAATTTTCCATGCCAATATTTTTTTCTATAATTTCCCACTGCCATTTCCGATCAATAGTATTCAAGTAGATGTATGTATAATTAATTTAAATTCGACTTCCATATATTCAATCCACAATCCTTAAACCTAGGATAATAATTTATAAAATATATTCTTGTATTGAATGATCTATATGAATCATAAATACATATATATGATATGATTATGAAGGGTGGTACTAGAATTTTATAACCCTAAAATGAATTTGGGAATGTTATTATATAGTTAGAGAACTCTTATGGTACATGTGTGGCATGAATAATCACACTAAAATATGATTTATTATCATTTATCCTTTATTAATTCTTATGATTTAAATTATTATATTATTACAACATGTATTTGATGAATTTATATCATCATATTATGTCATGATTTGATGTTCATGATTATGGTTCTATCCTATTTATATGACTAGTTTTGGACACTATACAAAAATTTACTACTTTACTTCATGTTATTATTAGAGTATTCCATTACTAGTATTAATCTATCACTCATTTCTTATGTATGTCTCCAAGTTATTCCATCCAATATTATAAGTTCAGTGACATTTAAGGGCATGTAATGAAGTTTTTAATTAATTTTAGTGTTTCCCAATTTCATGTTATTATTTTATATAAAAAATTTTAAAAATTTCATATCAATTTATTGGGATTTTATTATGTGTATATTCATGTAATAAATTATGAAAAATGGGTATACAAATATGTGTTATCATAGTTAGTATCAGAGAATAGTCCATTTATTGTTTGGGATTAGGATTAAAAAAAATTATAAAACTATTTGAGAAAAAAGTAAACCATGAAAAACATCCCTAATTGTTTTGGTAAATTATGGATTTTTTGGTTTTCATTGAAAAAAACCATGTCATGATAATGGAAAATGGAAACAATTGTGGAACCAATTTACCAAGTAGAAATAAACTTGAATGGGATCATTGGTTATTAACACAACCGTTACCAATTTCATGATATGTGGTCTTAAAATTATACTCCTAGATAAAAAATATTTGGTTTTTTTCATTGTTTAATAATATTATTTTATAATCCATTATGAAGTGAAAACAAATTCCAATGAAATTAAATAGAAGAAATTGTTCACGGTCTACATAGATGAAACTAATAAAACCATATTTTATAGAATAATGTTTATTTATAGGTTATCTCTTAAATGTTATTTATTAAACATTATAAGCATAATATGTTTAAAATTACCATGACATGGTATATTTTGGATCAATTAAATAATTAAAACTATAATAAAATATTCAATTACAATCATATCATATACTCAAGATCTTTAAAAATACTATATAATAGTTTTTACAGTAATTATTTCATACCTTAGAGGTTTAGTAGAATAATTAAATCACTGTCAAAAAAGATGGATGATGATTTATTGGTGAAAATGAAAAATTGATATATTACTTCATCCCAAATATACAATTTCTCTCCTCTCCAGAATTGTTGGATAACATTCCCAGAAAACCTTTTGATACTCCCTATAGTGTAATTCTATGCAATTATAGTTATAAATTGAATATACCTATATATATGTAGTATATATTAACATAATAAGTAAATCACCTTTAGTATAATAAATCATCCACTAATTTTATACATATCTAAGGTTAAGGATAGATATACTTTGGAATCATCAGTACAATAATGGATTTTATTTTCTTATAATCATATATATATATATATATATATATATTAATTTTTACTAAGGAAAAGATAATTCTTGGTGACATGCACATTGTAAGAGAATAAGATGATTTATTACCTGAGGAATTGGATACTATTCTTCTTAATTGAGTTATTTATTTATGAAAAAACATATACATGGAGCTTCTCCTATATCAAAAACTCCATATAGAATTACCACTATTGATTTTGAAGGGATGGGGAAGAAACTAAAAGAGAGTTTGGATAAATGGTTTATTATCATGAGATCTACATGATCATGATGGGAAATAAGTTCCCTATACTAGAGACTTATTATTTTTTCGACAACATAAATGGAGCCCTTTATTTCACTAATGTGGACTTATGGACAGATTATTATCTCATAAGAGTGATTAATGAGGATATCCCCTCATAAGAATATCATACAAAGTATAGGCACTATGAGTTCATACATGTTTCATTCAGACTCACTAGTTCTCCAAAAATCTCCATGGACACAATGAATAGAGTCTTTAGTGATTTTATTAACAAATATGTTGGAATATTTATAGATTTCATTCTTATCTACTTCAAAAAAGATGAGAAACATTTAGTGAATATAATTTTTGTACTAAAACCAATTTTAATGGAAATGTTATATTTGAAGTTTAGTAAATATGTGTTTTTGGATAAACAAATAAAATACCTAAGGGATTTTATCAACAATTAAGGGATATGGGTAGATAAATTAATGAAAGAGTTATTTGAAAGACGGAATAGAACAACATGAGTTATAATGATTCAAGGATTTCATGGATCAACTAGTTACTATCATACATTTCTGGAACACTTACCATGGTTTTCTAATCAATTAACCAATATAACTCAGATGGAAGTGATTTTTTTTTGAAGAATGAATGGGAGGAGGGATTTATTGAGTGATATAAGAATCTAATCACTGAAATTATGATTACATAATATAATAGTGAGTAAATACTCTTGATATATAATAATGTTTAAAAATGGTTCTCTATTTTTTATTCATGAAAAATTACAATTTGATAAGATATTATCTTATTTAATTATTGATAAATGATATAAAATAATTGAAATATTATTTAGAATTGATTGTAGTGGGTTTAAAATTGATTATTTATTTACATTATCTAATCATAGAGTACTATAAAATAGATACGTATCATAAAATTATCAATTCTATATTAACTCAATATGATCTCTATATGAAATAAATATATTTATTATATTTGAGAAAAGACTATACATATTCAATCCATTACCATCTTGGGAAGGTGAATAATGTGTAATATGATTTCAGTGGAATTGTTTTCATAACCATATACATTGTACATATTTATAGTGATCTAATATTCATTGATAAAAAAGTATGAAAATGGAAATAATAAATGTAAATTTCCCTACCCAACTCAAATTATTGCACAACCATCCATTTCTTATAGGATCATGGAGTCCTAAAAGGATGATGATGTGATAGAGAGATTGAAAGAGAATAGTTCAAATTTTAACATTGCTAATGATAGAGTCATATAGTCTTGAACCAGGATATGTGTCTAATGAAAACAATTACTAAGGTAGGAATATCTAAAGGATGTGAATTGCTCATCCTTGCATATTAATCCAAAAATAACTACATTTTATATAGATATGTTGAAAAATATTAGGAGTATAAATATAAAGTGGGTGGTTGTGATTTTTTAATGATACTTGGTTTGATAAAAAATCAAGGATCAATGTTTTCATTTTATAGGTATGATGAAACAGAGGCCCATACCAATATATAAATGGGATAACTTAACTATTCTTATAGGACTCCTCAAGACATCTAACCGGTATAAGGTAATTTGGGAGGTTATTGATCTCCTTAAAAATTCAATGCTTTTAATTGACATGATGATTGATTTCACTCTTGACAAAATTATTATTATATACATAAGGTATGTGGAAAGGATATATGGAGTACCACTATTTACAATAATTAATCATTATTTGATGTTTAACGTGAGGTTTCATAGAATCATTCATCAAGAATTTGATTCAGGGATGTGTTTTAGTACAATATTTCACCCTATACAGAGGGTGAACATGAGAGAACTATTCAAACTATTGATTATATGATAATATCATTTCCAATGGATTTTTATTAATATTAGTGTTAACACCTTCCCCTAATAGATTTATCATATAATAACACTATCCATTCTTGATTTGAAAAGGATGATTATGAGGATCCATATTGAATAATGTTTTTGACTCCAGTATAATGGCATAAATTTAGATTTTTGAATATTATGGGACATGATATTATCCAAGATATGATAGATAAGGATAAATTCATTCTTTACCACATGAAATACTCATAAAGGAAACAAAACTAGTATAAAAAATAATTTATGATTTCTATAGTTTAAGGTTGGAGATAAGGTGATTCATCATATATCACAATGGATGAAATTACTAAGGATTGGGGAAAATGTAATGATTATTCCTATCTATATATTTCCCATTGAGATTTTTCATTACATCCTAATATTTTCCTATTAGTAATAACTCCAAGAAAACCTATCTCATATACATGGTGTGTTCCATGTATTCCTTGAAAATGAGTTCTTAACATATCTATAAAACATACTAAATCCATAGTTATTACAATTGTATATTTAACTTTCATTTTAAGAGTATTTAATAAATATATTTTATCAAAGATGAAATATTCTATGAACCAATAAAAATCACTTTGTGAAATTATTATGTCATAATAAAAATTTTGAGGAGGTTACATGGAAACCATAAGGGGAGATGAAATTTATGTTCCCTAATATTTTTTTGGGTATAAAATAAAATTTATAGTGGAAATTTTCAAAATGGTGGGAGAATATGTTAAACCAATCATTTATAAATGTAATTTATGTCAGAGTAAATATATTCTTTTTAAATAATATTATCATATAAAATAAAAAAACTAATTTTATTATTTATTTATGGATATAATATATAGCCCTAATTTATCTCTCAATCGTAGAATACCATTACTCTTTATAACATTTGTTAATATAGTAATTATATATTGAATATTATGATTAGTAGAAATTATTATTTATAAAAAAAATCCAATTAACACTATAAGAATAAGTGATGGCCATGGCTAGTAGAATCATACCCAATAAAGCGCATTTATCAGATATTCCAAGGGAGATTGCTTAACTGGGATTTTCTCTTGTCCATGTAAAAATTTAAATTCATTAAATATAAATAGATGAGAACCATTTTTGGGGAAATTACATGATAATAAAGATCATATCCCAAAATATATTCATTGAACTACCATATGTATATAGTAATATTGTGCACCTTACCCATAGGGTGTGCGCTAGTTTAATAATGGGTTATGTATGTAGACAATCGTAATATGAATTATTATATTTTAATTTATTTATTTTCATTATTTATTTTAATATTTACATGAATATATAATGGGATATTAAAAACTATATTTTGATACGGAGAAACGAAAATTTCATTTTAGAAAATATACTTTTAAAAAACATTTCTTATAAGTCCAACAGTTTTGAAATAAATTTTTATTTTCATGAAACATTATTATTAAATAATAACCACTAAAATGTAATTGGAAAAATAATTTAATTAATTCTTATGTTACCATTATAAGTGTAAAAAATTATTTTTCATCATAAAAATAAATATTTTATTATAATTTAGGACATTATTTAAATGTATAAATTCCAATATTAAAAAAAATTGGTCAACAAAATACCTTTTTTGAAATCATATTGTCAAAATTATCAAATGGAAAATTTTCATAATTTTCCATGGGTGTAAAATTTTTTGTTAATAATTATATATGTTATACATTATAACCTCATAATTTCACAAGGATAAAGTAATAAATACTATTTAATGAATTCAAAAAATTTTATTTCATATAGAAATAATTTTTCTTTTGAATTTTTTTTAATTTTACATTCGTATAATGAATTTTTCAAATATTATATTATTTTTTATTGTTTTAAAAACATTTTTATATGAACATGACTCACATAAACTCTATAAATTGTTTTAGAATAATAAGTTTATTTATTAACCAGATCAAATATTATAAGCAGTATTATTTAATAGAAACCGTGGGATAAACCATGGGATAGTTTCTGGTGAGGATTAGTTTTTTACATACATTCCTAAACATTTTATATAAATTATTAATTATATCCAAATTCATACACTATAAATACAAACCAAACTTCCATGTCATCTTTACTATAAATCTTATAATTATAATTTAGTCCCCCTATACCAATCTAATAAACATTTAAGGTGTTTCCAATCAATTAAAGAACTCCTAGAATTGTTTCATAAGAATCCTCTCAAGTAATTTGTTATATTCCTCTTACACATCATTCATCTACTTCCATTGTATTTATAATTTTGAATAAAAATAATTAATTTTTCAGGTTTTCATAAAAAACACATTACAATCCAAATTATTTTCTGATAATTAATGAATATTTATCCCATCTCATTATACCTTTTACATAATCCATCATTTCTATGATGTAAGAAATATCTATTTTGATTTTTCCATTTATGATACTTTTTTATATTTTTCATTCTCATTTGGAAATTATCATCTTTTAATATGTTTTAACACAACACTTTTCTATCCTTATAACACCAAACCAATGAGAAACCACCTTTCACACTCATTAATTCCTTCCATGAGACATTATATACATCAGTTATGCTTCCAAAATCATCATAAAATTTTCTGTATAAAACAATGTCATTATGAGAACCCATCTAAATTTATACAATATGGTATTCACCTACATGTTTCTATAAATAATTGTTTCGGGTAATTCCATGTCTAATGTAAACAATCATTAATCATGGGATTAAATTTTTTTAAACATGTTCTTATGTTTCATGATGTATATGGAACTACAATGCATGTACATGAAACAATTATTAGGTATGAAAAAAAAATTATATACCTCAAATACATAGAGTAATGTTTTTATCTCATCATTTTTCATGTATTGTGAATTGTAGGTTAACATTATGTTATGATTACGTGGTGGTTATCAATGACTTATTCATCTGATGTTAGGTTTTATATTGTTACCACAATCAATGAGGAATTGAGTTATCATATTATTTTATGATTATATGTCCATGATTTTGATTATCACAATGTTATGATGTCATGTCATGCCCATGTACTGACATGTATTTTGATACTTACTGAAATGTTTTGAGCATTCCCTAACAGGGATTTAGATGTCAGCCCTTTGATATATTTTTTACTAGGTAATCTTATCTGATATTAGAATAGTAATATATTTTTGGTGAATATTTTTATGTTTTTAAATAATTATAATGTGTCCCTATTTCATGTTATTTTTCTATATATCAAATTTTACAATGAAATTAGGCCTCCTGGTAATTTGGGATAATATTATGTAAATATATATATAATAAATTTTGAAATAAATTGTATAAATAATATTTGTTTTCATATTTTTTTCCAGATTGAGAACTTGTTATTTAGGGATATTAAGTTTATAAAACCTTAGTGGAGTACATAGGGTTAATACTAAAAATGCAAAAACATGCTATATTAATTGTTTAATTACAAATTTCATGGATTTTAAATAAAATAAATCCCTGACTTGATACATTCAAGTGGATATGACTATGTAACTTATATACATTGGGGGTAATAACTATAAAAGAAATATTTGGGTATTAACATGATTTATACCCGATGTATGATAAAGAGTCCAAATAAAATATAACATACCAAACACTACTAGGGGATATGTGTTTCTTAATACTGTGATTTTCAAAACTATTATAATGGGAAAAAATATTCCTATGAAATTTAATGTAATAAAAAATGAAAAAGATAATGTTCATTGAAACTAGTTAATTAATATGTTATGGAATACATTATATTTAACGTATATCCCTTCAATGGTTATAGATTCCCTTTATATGATTAATATTTTTAAAATTGTTCTACTAAAATCCATATTCAAAGGAGTGAATGATGATTAATGGAGACAAATAGTGAATAGAAATCATATAATCCATTCATGAACATTAAATATATGATATGACTATTGTTATATGCATTCATTCATTTTAAATATGTTCATTAATATTATCCAAACACCACTAAAAAACAGGGAAGTTGAGTTATTACTGAAATTATAATGTTGATCCCTTATTGCATCTCTTTTATATAAATTCTCCCTTTGAAATAGTTTTTGACTAAATTGACTAGTTGACCTTATGATACTCCATTCAGTGTTATTATTTGTTACTCAAGGTATAGATTGGATTTACATGTATATTATTAAAATATATTTCTAGTATAAGGAAATCACCCTCTAAGTTTGTAAAATTATAAGGAGGCGAATTGATACCATTTGGAATAATTATATATTGTATGGATATTTCATGATCTTGTGAAACAATCTCAATCTCAATAGATTGAGACTAACAAAAATATCATCCATGATAACAGACCCATTGTAAAAAATATGAAGATGTGTTCCATGAAGAATTTATTGGTCTTCTTCCAAACTGATAGTTTTATTTCTGAATTGAACATATAATAGGATATTTTAATTTAACAATGAATTTATTGATAATGTCAAATATTTATCTCAGTGTGATGAAACTGGAATAGAATTTATATAATGTATTTTTTCACCCATGATCTCCACCATGGGTTGGGATAGTTTTTTTTGTGAAGACAAATTATTAGAAAATATTAATTTACATTGATGATAATAATATTAACAATATCATGATAAAGAAAAATTATCCTCTACTACATAATGATGTGTTTTTAATCAACTATTCGGAGCCCGGTACTTCCCTAAAGTGGATATTCATTAAGGATTTTATCATTTAAAGGTGAAGATGGATGATTTCCTATATAATTTTTTTACATGGTACATACCCAACATGTTCGTTGATATTTCATTCAGAATAAGTAATTTTTTATATATATTCATGGATGTAATTAATAGAACCTTTATTTATTACCTTAAAAAATTAGTATTCACAATAAATTATATTCCTATCTACTCTTAACTAAAGGATGAACCTGAGGATATTTTGAATACTCTATTTAATACCTTTTGAAATAAATTGTTATAGAAATGGTATAGTAAATACAGGTTTTTGACGGAGCATGTTGCATTCCTAGGGTATTATATGTTCTGTCTAGTAGGATATATACCCTGGGGTGAATTAGGGGATGATAGATTTAATAAATTTCCCCTTTTGATCATGTTTCATTGTTAAATGAAACACTCTTCTCTATCCATCCATTTGTAAAGTATAAAAAAATAATAAACCATGCATAGAACACATAAATTTTACTTGATTTCCCAAACTGGGCTATGTCCCTGAATCATGCACTAGCGATGTGCTGATGTACCTAATCCACTATAAGAGAATTTTTGATTAAAATGTTTGAAGTGAACCCATTGTCCCACCTAGTTTACAACCAATAACAATTTGAAAGCTAATTGATCTCTAAACTAAAGAGAGATCATTGATCATTAAGAAGATACAATAACGATTTATAGACATGTACATCGTTTCATTATTTCTAATTAATGCATCCTTCACTAAATGTAGATGCTCTGTTGAATTCTAATTTTTAACCACTGATGAATACCCACATCCACAAAACAATTGGAAATATTCTTTGAAATAAATTTTCAAATCTTGCTGCATCACAAAGCTCCCAATTTCTCTAATCTCATAGAAGCCTTCACAAATTTATTAACACTTCTCAATTAAAAAACCTTCACAAATCTCATTGCTTCCCAGAGAACACTATTTTTCAGATCATACTAGTTCATGTAGTACACTTCTTTGTAGAGATCCTGACATCAAAGATCTCAAGAGTTTGCAGTGATTAGGTCATTATAGAGCTCAAGTCATTATAGAGAGACATTGTTTTCAAAGCTCACTGATCTAACAATGATCACCCATTTTTCATAAAACTCTCAATACGTAGAGTCTATAACTTTGGTCAATACTAAGATTTTATTTTCACAAATCTCAATAATTTCATGGAAACCATGATTTTCGAAGCACCCCTTATTCCATGAAATCAAAATGACTCCAAATTTTTTATCCTAAGATCATTTGGAATAAAGAGGGTGGCCTCTTATTTATAGGAGTGGTAGAATGGGGAGTTTTGTATTATCAAGTGTGATTTCTAGATCGGTTAAAATCATCTTTGTCACATCATCCCTATGCAAAGAAGAATTGAAATCTTATACTGATGTAATGATCTCCATCAAATACGTCACGATGCTATAATTACCCCCTGCAATTCTCTTCACCTCCACTATTTTCAAAGCTCATGGTAATCACATAGTTCACCTTCACCATTATTTATGTCTTTTTATTTGTTCTTTATACCTACTATGGGTCATCAATTCCATTTTCAGGGATAATTTTCAACACGTATTATCAAGAACATCTATGGAACCCCAAAAATCACCATGAAAATCTACTTTGTCCACAAACACAACCAACCCATAAATGATGAAATGTTTCCTTGACGGGTTTTTTAAAAACAATCCACCCATTTGGGGTTGATAATAATTATTCCCATAATGATTATATGCACTTTGATACCACATTGATGATACTTCCTACATCTACCATTATTCACCTCTTGTGATTCAGATAGTGACTAAAGATTCACTATCCACTTTCTCTAAGCCCACCTGACCAATGCTCAGTGCGAGAAACAATAGCAGTATGAAAATTTTAATAGTGAATCACCTAATTTCTAACACCAATTCTTAATACCATTCCAACACAATGTTTGTTCTTGTATAATGAACCTCAATTTTCGTGATATATAATCTTTTATTGATTACTTAAAATAACATCAAATAAAAAATCCTACACCCACTATCTTGTTTCCCCCACTATATCACCTCTCCTCCTGTCAGATTGTCCAAGGGACTTTGACTATGTCATTTTCTCCCAATAAAATACATGCATTCACCCCCTTGAATAGTTAAATTTCTCCCACATTATCATTGAAACTATAGGTCACTCCTTTGCAGTTTCCAGTAGGGAGAAAACATATATTAGTACATCAGGGAAAATAATATCATACCATGGGGAGAGGGGGGTCCCACAGCTATACTATTTCATGTTCAGATAGTTGAATGGACTCCCTGAGCTAATCAATGCCTCTCAAAATATTCCTTGGGAAAGGTCGTTCAGAAAATGTCTACAATCTATACCTCTTTAGTCCCATACACCAACTATACTAGCCATTTATCCACCTTCTCCTTAATAAAATGATATTTGATGTCAATGTGATTTGTCCTTGTGTGATAAAATTTATTTTTTCAATGATTAAAGGAACTCAAATCATCTCAATGGATTTTTATTGGAGACTTAACTTTATTGTCTGTATGATCATGTTGATGATTCATCCACAATTATTTTGTGCTTGCTTGAGTGGAGAAACTATACTCAGCTTCTATTGTTCTCAATATAATGAAATCATTCTTATTGATTAGACATGAAATACACAAACCACCAAGATATAAGGCTCCTCATGACTTAGATTTTCTTTTATCTTATATTCCGCCCTAATCTGAATATGTATATCCCAAAAATATATAGCTTAGATTTATCATTACACATAAAACAGAAATACAATGTTCTCTTAATATACCAAAGTATTCATTTCACTTCATGGATGTGGATTTCTTTAGGGCTGCTTCAGTATCTCACTGTTTGGCATCTGTGGAAAACAAAATCTTTTCTTTTGTTGTAAGTTAAAGTAATGTTCAAATAATTTAATTGTATTCTGTGATGTTTAATTCCATTCAATCATCATATTTTGATAATTTCATCAGGGTTGAAATTGGATTATTCATATCCTTCGAATTTTCTACTCCAAATATTTTCAAAACCAACTCATCATATTTGGATTGATAAATTACAGTTCCATTACTTCTTTGAGTAACATATAATCCAAGAAAATGTCATCTCATCAATCACATACAATCTGAGATCAATTTTCATGAATTTGGAAAACTATCTACACCGAGCTTCATACGATCTTCCAAATATTATTTCATCTACATAAACCAGCTTCATCATCCTTTGAATACATAATTTTTGAAATAGATACTGTAATACACTCTGCCACACTGAAATATAATATTCTTCAAATACTGATCAAGACTCAATTACCATGATCATGGTTCTTGTTTCATACCATATAGAACATTCTTCAATTGAAAAACATTTTTCTCATCAAAATGAATGACATATCCATCTGACAGCCCAATAGAATCTCCTTATTCCAAATCCCCATTCAAATATGTAGATTTTACGTCCCTCTAGAAAGCCATGAACTTTTGTTTCACTACAATGTCCATGAATAATATGATTGTTTCCATCCTTAAAATATGTAAAAATTTCACTTCGATATCAATACCCTCTATTTGGGAGTATCATTTTGTCACTAGTCATGATTTGTTTCTAATCATTGTTCTATCTTCATTCATCTTTTTACAAAGGACACATTAAGTCTCAATGGCATTCTTCTCAATTGGCCTCAAAAAAATATCACATTTCTTATTATTCAGAATTTGATCTAACACTTCATTCATAGATTGAATCCATTTCTCATTTCTAGTTACATAGTTAAAACATTTTAGCTCTACCTAATATAAGAAAGATTTATGTTGTGATTACTTTATTTTTCTTATTAGAATAGGCATTACCTAATAACCAAGGATAATTTTCCAATAAATTTTATCTTGAATTTTTGGCTTCTTTATAGATACAAACTTCCCATCTTCATGATAATTGTCTGTATTTTCGTCTGAATCATCATCTACCTCTTCTGCTCACCCTATGTTGCTTGTCTCCTCATTGCTTTCATCAGAAAAATGTTTAGTGTGTTCATGAATATACTCTTCATTTTCCACTATAGTGACATCATTTCTCCCAACTAATATTCCCGCCATTTTATTAAAGAATTTCTATTCTTTTCTTATTCCAGGGTCTCATAGTAATATACCCTCATCTCTATTCAATTTAAATATCCAATGTTTTTCTATGTTGAGAATAGATAACATACATCAAATGATTCAAAAGTAAATAACTATTGGATTATTTTCATTCAACATCTCATTTGGGGTCATTTCTTCCTTTTGAAATAATATACACCTGTTTGAAATGTAGAACAATGTCAAAAATATTTCCTTCCAAAAATGTCCCTGGTAGGACTTACTCGATATGAAACATTCTTTCCATGTTGTCGATGATATGATTCCTCCCCTAAACCATTCTATTTTATTAGGTAGTACTCACTGAAGAAACTTTATTCCTTATCCTATGTTTTTAAAGATAATCTTCCACCTGACTGTTTATGAATTCCATACCATTATCAGTATGAAACATCGTATTTTTCTGCCTAAGCATCCTTTTAGATTCCGTACAATATTGTTTTATGTAGATGTATGCATATAACATTAGAGAAATAAAAAATACCGATGATATTATACTATAATCTTCTATGAAAAGAATTTAATATATTTTCTCATTAATGGATATTGGTGAGATAGGTCCACAAACATCAGGAAACACAAACTCAGTAACTATTGTTGAACTATTTTCCATAGCATTGTATTTTTTTCTCACGAGATTACCTTTTTGACATGATTCACACATATGAGTACGATGGTGTGATATCTTAGGGAGTTATTTAACTATATCACACTTCGCATGATTTTCTTTGGCATGGTTGGCGTGGATGACCCTATCATTTATGCCACATCTTGTTATCTTCATCTCTAGACAACAAATAACATAACTTCTTATCTTCAAACAAGGTAGAGATTTTTCTTTTTCATTTTTCACTGTAAGAAAACTACACCGACTCTTACTTTTAAGACACACATCTACCTAGTAAATCTTATAGAATTTCGTGAGTCACATAGATGACTGACAGTAAGAAGACTGTGACTAAGACCTTGTACCACTATGACATCTACACATCTCATTTCTTTTCCCCCAAACATGATCGTTCATGAGCCAATTATCTTTAGCCACTAATCATTTCCCAAATATACAACACCTTCCCTAACAAACATTATTTCTTTAACACAATCATTATTCCTTATTATATGAGATTTTCATCCATTGTCAAGGATCCAAACCCTAGAACCGTTTGATGATTTTAGGGAAAATTCCTCAACCACTACCTTCTTTGATCTTTTCTTTCTGATCAATGTTTCTGAATTCATAATTGGTTTAGATTGATGAACTTGGTCTTATTACAAATATGATAGACCATATTCACCCTACATATCCTCAAATCGGTTTTGTGTTTCCAGATCACATGTTGATTGCCTCATTTTCTGCTTTTGATCACTATAGTTTTGATTTGGAACATTCCTCTAAAAGGATTATGTACAATATCTAGCCATGTACCCCAATATTCTGCCCCAAAAACAATGTCCCTCAAAAGATGATCTAGAGTACTATTCACTTTTTGAGTGTCAATTTTGTTCTTGTGCCCTTAGGTATTTTTTGGCTATGAAACACACATTTTATGAATGCCCCATCATTCCATTGAAATATAACTAGATGAGAGGTGCATTCCTATGGGTCACTTCTGCACCAATGATTGTTCCTTAGGTCCTCTGAATATTCCAATTCTGATACGTACCCAAACAAATCTTCAATCTTAGAGTGGGTTCCGGCGGTCTTAATTACACAATTTTCACTTTATATTTATGATCATTTTGTATAAATACCGCATAGTTAATATTGATATCCTACTTTTTTCTAAACCTTTATGAACAAATTCTTGATTTTCCTTCTTCTGAGTGATCCTTTTTGATAATTTCACATTGGGAGTCAAGAGTTTTTCTTGATCCTTAAAATTATGTTGTATGCCGAAAAAATCCTCTTCATGTTCATCAATACATTTGAATTTATCTATTCATATGACATTCAAACTATCAATTTCACTTTTATATTCCTCAATTTTAATCATGAACTCGATAGCCTTCTCGGAGTTCTCTGGTAATGATGACTTATGATTTTTTATTTCTTTTATCAGCTGAGACGTCTCTTCTTTTTGATGCTACTTATAGAGTTTTGAATCAGGAACCACTTTTTTGGATTTCTTCATATTTGATGTATGAACTCTTATTTCCTCAAGTGATGGTTCTAATTTATTCTCCATATCTACTTTTCCTTCAACTTCTTGTTCATCATTTTTTATATATTCCCTTTTTGGGTGCTTTATGCAACTTTTTCCAAAGCATTATCTCCATGGTCTTTGCATATCTCTATCACATCAACCTCTTCATCCTCAGATTAATCAAAACATTCACATCCTTGAGATATAGGATTCTTTTTCCTAAATTTGCTTCTCTTAAGCTTCTTCTTACCTTTCACATAGGATGAAGGCTTATTCATGAGGATTTCAACTTCATCCTCATCATCTTCGAGGTACTTTTTAGGAAATATTGATTCAATATTAACAACCATTGCGCATTGAAGAAATGAAAATGGATGTTTCCCCTTTAACATTCATTTTCCTCTTTTAATATTTTAAGAATAGAATGAGATTTCCTCGTCCTTCTCTTCTTCATTCTTAAAATATTTTATGGTGAGCATCTTCATGGACATGATCTCCACCACTTTAGATTTCCCATTTTCCAAAAAATCAGTATCATTATATATAAATTCATATTCTATAAGGGTATTATATTATTTATCAAGTTTCATCTCTCTCAGATCATTATATTTTAATAATAAAAATTTTGAATTGAACCAAGGTGAATGATTCCAAATGATATGATTCATAATCAATATGTCTTCAATAAATTATTCTAGACCTCGTATGTCTTGAACCAAAACATTTACCATGTCAAGGAATGTATTAAAAGACACATTCTGGTTCATTCTTGGATCTTTATTTTTGTTCCAAGTAACCTGAAGAATTCCCTCAATGATCTTGGAATATCCTTCATGTATGTTAAGTTGATTTTCCCTAGAAGGCATGTAATGTTTTGAATGACATCAACTTCATATTGATATCATTGGATATGGATCCCCCTAAAGAATTGATAACCTTAGCATCTGCATCTAATTCCCTTTTTTAGAATCTAATAATGAACAACTACTATAAACACATCAATTCACAAATATCAGAAGTAGTGTTGCATCCAATTCTTCCATAACTGAAAAGTATTACCCTAAAAGATCAAAATACATTTATGATTGGTGACCTCCATTAAGATTGAATCAATGAAATCATCCTCAATATGTTACTAATTGTTTTGTACACTAGATGAGATACCCTAAGGGGAGGTGGTGAATAAGGGTATTAAGATTAATATAGTTACCACTTTTGAACTTGTTTCTTTGTTAGAAAATATATCTTCTCCCTCCTTCCCATTGTACATTATGAAAAAATCATTAATCATGGATAGGAAAAATCATTTTTAATGGTTCACCCTCACATGTCTATGTCCAAGGAGAATACACTGATCTATGCCGATTTACCAAATCCACTATAACCGCACTACTGTTTACAATGTTTTGAGTTATCTAACTATCCCTTATTGGTTAAAACCTATCACAATTTTAAATCTCACTTAAATCTCAACTGAAGATAGCACACTGCTTTTTCATAAGATCCACTCACAATTTAGAGACTTGATGGTCCTTTAGTTATATATAATGAATTCATCATTCACTGTACGTATGAGATTTTTTGAATTCCAATTTTCATCCACTCATGAAAACCCCATTTCCACTAAACATTAGGAAATAAAATTTGAAAATATTTTCACATTATCACTTCTTCGCAAAGCTACCTTTATTGAAGATCTCTAAGTAGGCTTCAAAAATTTCTTTTCTCTTCGCAATGCACACACCTTCATAGAGATCACTACATCGCAGGGCACACTATGTAGAAAACCACACTTCTTTGTAGAGTACACTACTTCACTAGGCTCTAGCCTTCATAGAGCTCAGGACATCACATAGTAACTTCCTTCCCGAAACTCACTGAGAAAACGTGGAACACCCCTTCTTCATGAATCACTAAATATAAAGAGTCATTGGCATTGGTCCATACATGGATTTTATATTCAAATATAACATACATGATGACTCAGACTCAAGGAAAGAGACATCATCTCAATATTCTTTCATTGAGGAATATTTTGATTTAAACATTACATTCTTTTATACTTTGTATAAAACCCTTTGAATTTTAATTTCATTCTAATAGAATATTTTTTCTATGAATATTTTTACTAAATGATAAAATTAATGTTTCTATTTAATGTACATGGTGACAACAACCATTCCACTATCGTGAGAATTGTTTGATAGTTGGATTCCCTAACAAGATTTCTTTATATAAATAATGTAAATACCACATACCCATTTACACATTTTGGTACTGAAAATAGTTTCGAGAAATCATAGATAATTTCAATGTCTTAAAAATATATATTGTGATTGCAATGTAGAAATTTTATCTTTCTTTTATGATTATTTAATGTGTTATGAATACGTTATGGTTCATGGGAATTGTTTATGTATATGGGTGGTTCTACGATAAACCTAGGGAGGGTGAGCCTGAGATATCTCTCTAATGCATTGGGTAATGTGAAAGAGGAAAGCATTAATTGTTCTCCTAATATATTTTGTGAATTTACTGTGAAGGATTTTCAAAATATAACTTCATTTGTAGTTGTGAAATCTATAATGTAAGTATATTATGAATCCCACAAGTAACCTTTATGATAAATGATTTCTATGAGTTATTCATAAATCATATGATTTCATGAGGTATGTTAAATAGATTATGGTTTATGATTGGAATGTATGAGTTCATTGATTTGTATGTGTTGATGTACTGATGTTTTATTTCATAATTTCATAACCATAACTAAGATATGTGTTCTCATCCCATGTTTTTTCAAATGTTTTAATGGGGTATAATGATGGTTAAGAGAAAGGAATAATTCTAGAAAATTTGTATCAAGAAAATAACTCTTGTTTTATTAAATAATTTTTATTTTTGTGAAAATGACAGGATAGATAAAGAGTGTCTACATTGTTATAAATGAGATGTAATGTAATATTTATGGAAATATTATCATCTACTCTAAACCTAAAAGTATCTTCAATGTAAATTGTTGGGATAAGTCAATATTATGTAATGTTTATGGTTGTGGACTTATACTTGATATCATAGTTCAGTTTAGAAAACATTAGGAGTTAGGATATTGGTAAATTAATATCCATAAATTAAACTATGGTAAGATTGAATTGATATATCATTTTAAGATAACCTTGTTTCTTTACTTATTATATTTTTGTTCTCAAAATCAATTTCTGCAGATAATACATGGCATTTATGAATGGACGACATTAATAAGAAGACAAGCATTCAAACCAGCAACCTGAGATGGTCAGAATCAGAAATTAGTAGTTTGTATCAGTGATGGCACAACTGACTCAGGGTATAAATGGTGTTGGTATCCATGCATGATATCATCCAGATAAACCAAATATGAACATGTTAGTAGTGGGTAATTTCATGAGGCAACATCCCATGTCATTTAGAGGATCATCAGAACCTGGGCCAACTAAAAAAGGTTATAATTCACTAGAATCATTTTTCAATGTCATTGGGTGCTCCAAACATCAAAAGGTTAGTCATGTTTTTTATTATTTTAAAGGTTAAGCTGAATTTTGGTAGTCGATAATTAAAAATATTATGGATACTGAAGAGATTGATTCTCCTGGTTGGGGTGAATTGAGAGGTATGATTCAAGAGAAATATTCTCATAAGGTGAATCGACTTTATATGGAAAAAATTATTAGAATTGAGGTTGGAGGATGACTCAGTGGCTACATATGATGAGAAATTCACTCGACTGGCAGGGTATGCTCAAAATTTCATACAGGATCATGATCGTAAAATCAATCATTTTTACACAATATTAATGCCAACTTATTGAAGGGAATTAGATTCTTGTGTGTTCAAAAGTTATGAAAAACATGTTTGATGTGAGGAGAAGGTGGAACTGGAGTTTTTCAATGATCACATCTTTTTTCACAAACAACAGAATATGAGGTCTAGTTGGATGAATAATTGAGAAGAACTCTTCAAAAAAATATGATCAATAAGAAACTTAAATTTACAGTTTGTTAAAATTGTGGTAGAAAACACACTAGGGAATGCCTTTTAAATTATGGTATGTCTTTTTGGATTGGTATAATTGGACATAAGGGTCGTAATTTCACAGAAAAATATCAATGTAACGGTAAGACAAAATCTGATTTACAATCGATAAAATTTCTTAAGTGTAATGAAATGGGACACTATGAAAATGATTTTCCGACGAAGAACATAAATGATGGAAATTAGTAAAACTAAAAGTATAAAGGGGTAGTAAAATAGTGTATAACCACTTCAGTAGATGTTGTGACATCAAATAATGTAGAATCAGGTACATGGTTTATTTATTAAAATTATACCAATGTGTTGTTTGATTCAGGGCCTATACGTTCATTTAATTCTGAGAAATTTTCTTGTAAATTGGGAATTCCATCTCAAGATATGAATCCAGAAGTTATTGTAAAAACTCTTGTTATAAATATTGAGGCCAAAAGAAATTATTAGAACCTTCTTGTACTTTTGGGCGGAAAGAATCTACCTGAAAACATTATTGTTTTTTATCTAGTAGAGTTTTATGATATTTTTGGTATGGATTGGATTTCCATTTATCATGCTATGATTGAATGAAAATCTAACGTGGTTTTTTTAGAAAGAATTTTAGTTTGTGTACAAGAATGAACCCTTACATTACATAACATATCTAGAAGCTGAGAAACATAAAAAATATGAAAATGAATATTACCTTTCCCATATTGTTGAAGACAATGAAACTATTTAGATTAATGATTTACCAGTGTTCAAAGAGTATCTTGATGTTTTTTATGATGAGTTTCCAAGTATAATCCAAAATCTGGATGTGAAATTTACTATTGACATAGTTCTTGAGGTTAAGACAATTTCAAAAACCCCTTATAGAATGGCTCAAATTGAACTGCTAGAGTTAAAGAATCAATTGAATGATTTATTAGATAAATGTTTCATTCAACCTTGCTCATCACCATGCAGCGCTCCATTCTTGTTTGTTAAAAAGAAAGAAGGTTCAATGAGACTTTTCATTGACTATAGTGACTTGAATAAAATAACTATTATGAATAAGTATCCTTTACCTCATATTAATGATTTTTTTGATCAGATCCAGGGAGCATAATATTTTTTGAATATTGACTTGATTTCAGTGTACCATCATTTGAAATAAAAGGAAACATACATTTTGAAGACCAAATATCATACAAGATAAGGCCATTCTAAATTTGTAGTTATGCCTTTTGGGTTGAGAAATTCACATGATGTATTCGTGGATCATATGAATTGAATTGTTTGTGAGTTCTTGGATATGTTTGTGGTTATTTATATTGATGATATTTCAGTATATTCTAAAATTAATGTAGATCATGAATATATTTTAAGGGTTTTCTTACATTCCATAAATATATCAAACTATATGGGAAATTTTTCAAGTGTGAGTTTTTGTTACAAAAAAAATTATTCTTTGGTAACATTGATTATAAATATGGCATAACTATAGATACCTTTAAAACAAAATTTGTTATGGAATGTCCAAGACCCACAAATATAACTGAGATTCATAGTTTTCTTGGTTTAGCAGGTTATTACAAGAGGATTTTTGAAAAAATTTCACGGTTATCTAGCCCATTGACGTAGTTTACTCGAACAAGTGTTATGTTCATCTGGAAAAAATAATGTGATGAATGTTTTCTAGAATAGAAAAGAAGATTAATAAATGCTACAGTTTTTGAACTACCTTCTAGAAATGGTGAATTTGTTATATAAAGTGATGCTTCGTTGAAATAATTGGTTGTGTTCTAATGCATGCTGATTAGGTAATTTCTTAGGCTTCACATCAGTTGAAACCTCTGGAGATAAATTACCCTACACATGATTGGAAATTCGATGCTTTTGTTTTTTTCTTTGAAATTTTGGACGCATCATATGTATGAGGTAAAATGTGAAATATAAACTATACATTAAAGTTTGAAATATATTTTCACTCAGAAAGAATTGAAAATGGTAAAAATAATATGGCTATAATTAATAAAAACATTTTATTGCACGATTCATAACCATACAAGAAAAATAAATATGGTGGGTGAGGCTTTGAGTTGTTATATTAATTCTACATTAACCATTTTATATTTAGAACACGAACCATTGATTAATGTTTTGATGAAATTTGGCATAGAATTTGTTGGTGTAGGAAATCCTCTTATTTTGTTATAGGTTTTAGTAAAATTTTCTATAGAATACTTAATAAAGAATGCACAAAAAGAAGATAGTGAGTTTCAAAAAAAAGGTATAATTGGTTCAAAAGGGTATGTTAACTATATTTAATATTCATAAAGACTATGTTTTGAGGTTTCAAAAGTGGTTATGTATGACTTGTGATTCCCAGCTGAAGAATTGGTTGTTATATAAATCTCATTGTTATTCATTTTCAGTTCATCCTGGTAGTACTAAAATGTATAGAGATCATTGGGAGTGTTACCTGTTGGATGGAATGAAATGATATATTACTGGCTTTACGGTTAATTTTTTTAATTGTCAATAGGTTAAAGTAGAATGACTGTTTCTAAAAGGGGTTATTCAGCCTTTCCCAGTGCCAGAGGAGTAATTGTAAAATCTAACCATGTATTTTGTATTAGTATTACCAAATACTTCTCGAGAAAAAAATGAAATATGTGTTATTGTTGATCGATTGAAAAAATATCCTCATTTCTTTCATATTTGATATAATCGGTCTCTAGATGAACTATCATGAATATATATTAAAGAGATAATCATGTTACATGGAGTTCCTCTCTCTATTGTATCAGATCATCATCCCAGGTAATCTTATAACATTTATAAGGGCCATTAGATTTCATTGGGAATATAATTAAATTTTAGTATAGGTTTTCATCTGCAATCATATGGGAAGTCATATCGAACAATTCAAAAATTGGAAGATATGACACATACTTGTTCAATGGATTATAAGGGATGTTGGGGCCAACATCCTTTTTTGGTTGGGTTTTCTTATAATATTAGTTTTCATTCAAGTATACATATTGAACCATTTGAGAAATTATATAGAAAGACGATTCAAACTCTCTATTTTTGGGATGAAGTAGGTGAAATGATGTTAATTGGACCAAAATTGGTTGAATAAATGGTAGAAAAATTTACATTGATTCAGAAGAACATAAGAACATCTCAGACTAGGCACAATAGTAATGTGGATAACCATATGAAGGATTATTCTTTCAATTTTGGTGATCATGTATTCCTCATTTTTTATACATGGAAAATTGTAATGCATTTTGTTAAGAATGGAAAGTCGAGTCCGAGATCATTGGACGTATTGAAATTCTTGAGAATGTTGGATCAGTTTGTTACAGAGTGACATTACCTCCATGTTTATTGCGTGTACATAATGTTTTTTAGGTTTCAATGTTAAGAAATTATATATCGTTTCCATCTTATGTTTTGAGTCCAAAGGTAGTACAGTTGGAGGAGAATCCTTCTTGTGAGGAACAAAAAGTCTGATTCTTGACTGATGAGAGAAAGTACAAAGGAATAATTTAGTTCATTAGTTCAAGGATTATGGAAAAACTATATGGTTGAAGAGACATCATGGGATATGAAATTTCAATAATGGATAAATTCCCCCACTTATTGGATAAGTGAATAGAATTGCAGGGATGCAATTCCCAAAATGAGGGAAAGATGTAAAAACCCAAGTATTTAGAGAATAATACATTTTCATTTCAATTAATATTTGTGAATAAGATATTATTTTTACATTAATGGGGATGCTATTTTCGATAGAGTACTCAAAAATCAATAACGAGTTTCATTGAAATCTTACGTTGCACACAACTTTGAGTTATACCGAAAATTAATATATTATTATTATTATTTTAAATGTTAGTTACCTCTTAGCCATTGTATTGGAGGTAATGATCAGAAATAATTATAATATAATTATAAATTTTGGTTATATGTATTTAAATTTATCTAATAAATTTTATAGGCTTAAAATAAGAATGAATCTGATTTTATGATTGAAATACTCTAATTTTTTAAAATGTTGTTTTACTGCCTTTTGATGGAGAACCATTTTTAAATTGAGTTTTTGACACTTTTATATGTTCTATTTCACCAAATATAATTCCTATATAGAATCAAGTCATCAATACTTACTTTGGTTAATTTTTTTTGAAATTTTTGGATAATGTTCATTTTAAATGAATAGTGAATAATACGACATTTTAATTCAAAATAACAGATTCATATAATATATTTATATAATTATATTGTCATTTTCATTGGGTTTAATGTGTAATTATATTATATATTTTTGATTTAATATTATTTTGGTCATTTGATGTAATTTCACATTGAAAGTGGACCTAAACAAATATCAATCTTTTGGTAGATTTTATTTCGTAAAAACACGCTTTTTGGTTTTGACAACAGTAATTAATTTGAAATTAATTTCTATAACTTATATGTATTTAATTCAGAAAAATGGATTCCATAATTGAAATCAGGAGTTCCAAATTATTTAAATATTGTCTTTTATTTTTAGACATTATGAATAGTAATTTCAGTAATTATTTTATTTACCAAGGTTTAAAGGGAAAATATGGTAAATAAGGGTAAAAATACTATGAAAACAATATTAAACTACCTTAACACATGTCATAGTCCTACTGGATGAGATATGTCCGACCATGTGAATCCATGTACTAATTTGGGGACTCCATGGAGCCACATTGATGTGAAAATGACATTTCATTTGTAATAATTTATTGTAAAGAAAAATATAACATAAACAAGTCTTTTTTACTAAATTTTTTTATGGGGTTATATAAGTGATCTCTCTGACTATAAATATTAATTATAAATTTCAAACGATTTCCTACATCATGGTACTGTCTTTATAATTTTTAGGCATCAAATATATAAATACATTTATGACACAATGATGGTGTAGTGATTACCTTATTAATAAATGATTTAAATAAATGAGATTATGAATATTAAAATAAATTTACTTTTAAAATTTTTATGCTATCCACGAATTTGATTGATGATTATGACTTTGTATGTTTTATTTAATGATGTTTTCTCGAAATAATGATGATGTTATGGATTCTAAAAAAAGTCACAATATGAATAGTATAAAAATTGTCAAAAATTAGTTTTTAAAACAAATAATATTTTATTAAATAATATAATAGTCCTAAAAATATAATATTCATCCAAATGACATATATAATGTTTTAAATTTCATTTTTCATCCACATTAGGTTATACTAGGATTTTATAGTAACTATATTAACCATCTAGTATAAATATACAAGACGATATGACAAGAGTTAAATTTGTTAACTAAGGGTTAAAGCTAAAAGATATGGTTAAATTTGTGACCTACACTAGTCAACAAAATATTTTTCGAGAAGTTTCAACCCAAGTAAAATAATATCTTTTATATAAATTAATTTATGACCTTTTGAAACCGAAAATCATTTTATAATAAAATAATATTTCAATACCTTCCTAAAGTACCCCTCCTCCCTCTTTTAAAAGGTAATCACCTCTACCCATTTATTCACACCTCTCAAGACCCATTACCCATACAAATTCTCCCCAAATAATATCCCAAAATTTTTCCTTTCCTCTTAGAAGCCTTAAATTCTGCATAATTCAATTAAATAATGTTATTAAGCTCAAATGAAAAGAAGTTACCCGATATAGAGGTAATGTCTTCTCTCAAGTTTTTTATTTAATTTTACATATCCACTACCAATAATAATTTTATTATTTGATTACATAACAGAAATAGTATCCTCAATATACTAGGATGCTTTTAGAATTAGTATTTTAACAAAAATTATACACACCTCCATCTAATGGATACGAACAAACAATTTCTATGTACCGGAAAACTAAAGCCTCATGAAATGATGATTGTTCGATTTTCCCCTACCACCTCTCATGGTAGTCATTATGAGGGTACTGTATTAATATATGATAGATATTATATTTATATTTTATATATGATTGTGTAATTTTTATTTACAAACATATAAATATTCTTTTCATGATGTTTAAATACGATAATTTCAATTGAGGAATTGCGTACTACCGCCGCCTCAATGTGATATGACTCATTCTGGACATACATTGAATGTTTAAAGTATGGTGTAAATGAACTTATGTAATTTATATAAAATATTAAATTATACTATAATTATAATATACCTATGTCTTATTGACTTTTTATTCCATTAAATAAGATAAATAAATGAAAGCAGCGTTCATGCGTACGTATAACTTACCATCTCTATGAACGGTGCATTTCATTTCTTATCACCAAATTTTATGTAATATTATAATTAAATAAATATAATATATATATATATATATTATATGATATCATGAATATCATTCTGTAGGTTATATAGTTTTGACTACATAGACAATCTATCTAAAAACATGTTCATTTTCTACTCATGTACTTAATATCGACAAAATGAACGATATTACCATAAAAAGTTATGTAATGTTTATAATGTGGTAGTAATTAATATAAAAGGAATAATAAACTTGAAAAGGTTCTGAAACAATTATAAATTAACTTAATTTTATTATTCATGTAAAACATGGAACATACGTGACGTGTCAGACTAATGTTAATGGACTTCGTCTAAATCTCCCTTCATTTTCGAATATTTTGAGTTATACATGACCTTATTTATATGGTGTATAAACCAATTTTATTTTTAATTTCATTCAACGAGAATCTTTTTTCATATAATTAATTTAATAAACTTCAAAAAAATGTTTCTTTTTAACGTACGTAGTGACAACGTCCTTTCCACCGCTGAGAGCATTATTTGATATTTGGCTTCCTTAACAAGCTGTACTATTTTTAAATGTAATTTATATACCATATAACATTTTTAGATATTTTTGTATTTAAAATGGTTTTTAAAAATCATTTATTATGTTAGTATATAGAAATGATATATTGTGATTGTAGTGTGGATATTGTATCATTCTATTATTCTTCTTTTATGTGTTATGAATATGTTAGGTTCACGGGTATTTCTTACCTATAGGAGTTGTTCTATGATAAAACTTGGGAATTTTATCCCAGGATAGCTCTCTAATACATTGGGTAATGTGATAGAGGTTACCATTAATGTTTCACCTATGATATTTATGGAAAATACTATTACGGGTAATCAAAACGTAACACCCTATGTAGTTGTGAATTCTAAAATATATGTATGTTATGGATGCCACGAGATACTATTATGATTTATTATTTCTATGTGTAATGCATAAATCTTATTATTTCATGAGGTATGTTAACGAGAATATTAATTTTTATTGAAAAGTATCAGTTCATTGATTTTTATGTATAGATGGAATAATTTATTCCTTTTTTATAACCCTTTCTAATATTTTTATGCTCATTCTTTGTTTTTGAATTGTTTTTCATAGGGAATAAGGAAGGGTGAGAGAACGGAATAATTCAAGAAGATTTATATTGTGAAAATATTAATTATTTTATTTCAGGATTTTGGTATTTGTGAAAAAAATTTATATAGAAGAAGTGTCTACTTTTTAATTTTTGAGATGTAATGTAATAGTTGTTGCCTAATTCTCTAAAACAAAAAAACCTAAAAAGATCCTCATTGTAAATTTTTGACTTAACTAATGATTATGTATTTTTATGGATTGGGAATTATATGTGGGGCATGGAATTATATTTCCCCAAGACACATAGATATTTTCATGAGTAAAATAAGTAATCTATAATAAAATGGGATGTTACCAATAATTTTAAATTGCCCTATGGGTGGTCGTGATAGTAGTGGTTTTATAATGTCTGTAACAACGCAACCCCAGTTACCTGGTGCCATTGCTACAATATGCTGTGTAATTTGTTTTGTAAAATAACATAAATATTACCAAACAAATTTTATAAACATGGATCATTACTGGTATATGTTTTGGATAATGAGACACAATTATTTTAATTCCTCAAAACTGTACAAAAATTAACATCAATTTGCTGCCTCTACAACGTAAACAATGCCACTGATAAATCTTCTCAACCTTAAAAAATGAATTTAAAACATAGGGTGATCATTTAAAATTTCCCTTAATGTGTTTTTTAAACAATAAAAAAATTATATTCATTATTTTTTTTGAAATAAATATACATAATTATATCATTCTCATAAATGGAAAATAACATTTCTCAGAGCATGTAATCATCATTATTTGACAGTTACTAAAAATTATTTTCAGGGTAAACCCATGCTCTAGAATTTCTATTCTGATTTAATATTTATTAACAAAATTCATTATATAATATGAACGCAATTGAAAAAAATTCATGAAATACCACATATAGGTTAGATAAAGACAATCAATAATTATGTTTTATATGATAGAGGTGTGGAATAATATCTGATTATAATATTTTCATACATTGATTTTAATTATCATCTAACACATAAAATAAATCCATGAAAATATAGATTAGTTTTTAACCTCAGATTATATATTTAACACCAAATAAATATCTATATTAGCGTATACATAAATGTAAGAAATTATCCCATGATTATGTGGTCAAATTAAGACATGTAAATGTTCTTAATAAAATGATTCTTATACATGGATATTATACTACATAAATAAACACGTAGACGGTCAAGTAAAAATCTCATAATGAAGGATGTGAATATACTGGATATTCTGAAACATAACATCTAGGCCTCGACCATGAAATTTGAAAATTTTTAGGGCCTTGTCCAAAACTAAATATGAAAATAGGCAAGGCCTCATCAACTCCCATATCTATTTTTTCTCATTATAGTCATTGATGCATCAAGGAATACCATCGAGGCCTTGGCCAAGGAATCTAGAAATGATTAGGGACCTAGAAAAAACAATATCTGAAAATGGTCCAGGCCTCATCCAAGTCCATATCTGTTTTTTCTCATGGGACCAACTTATGCATCGAGAGTCTATAATTGGCCTTTCCTGTCACATAATATTTTCAATACATTCCTCTTAAAACTAATAAAAATATGTATTTAATTCAAAGTGTCACATACCACTTTGATTTATTTTAATCATAATTATTGATGAAAATATATTCATGGATAAATTCTTGAGGTACATAATCATTAAAAAATCCAAAGTGTCCCAGAAAACATTAAAAGGTTTTATTATTAATCCATATAAAATCATAATTTCATAGTTTGTGTAACATGTTGTCCTTATATGGATATGGTGGGGTGACTATTGTTAAATATTGATCATGGTGAAAGAATTCAGTTCAACCTATGAGATTTAAGGAATAATTTTGCCTTATCATAAAATTATAGAGTCCATGGATAACTATATCTTTGAACTAGAATATTTTAATTGATGAGGCCATGAAACAAGATAGAGTAGCAGAATGACACTGAGGAAAAGTTGAAAAACCAAGAGTCTTGGAAAGATGGAGCTATCATGGGTTGGATCAACTTAATATAGAACATGATCCTGATGAAGTTGTTGTTGATAGGGATAAAAAAATTACAAGATTTATAGAAGGCATGAAGGGATGTTTTTGAGAATTTACAATACCCAAGGGACGATGTGGAAATAACGCTTTCATCCTTTTCTATACTACACTGAGAAGTAGAATAATATGGTATAATAATGATCCATCACTAAGAGTCCACATAGAATATTTTTTAAGGGTATAGGTTGACTTTTCAATGGATTCTACAAATTGTGGATGATCCCCTTATCTATAGGAATGATTATCAAACAAATTAAAAAAAAAATTTTGTCAAATTTTTTAATTTCCTCATATTAGAATTAAATATTTCAAAAAATAATGTCAATATATGCAGATTGATTTGATTTATGAGTAACAATATCCATCAAAATGATGAATATTTTTGGAGAAATATTTCATTTCTTTTCCTTTTGTCAAGGATCACGGATTTGTATAGATATAATTTCTATCCCCAAAAGGCAATATTTTTCCATTTAGAAATGTTGGATAATCATGTGTCAAATTTTGAAAAAAATGTGAAATTAAATATTATGAATGAATATTAAAAGTTATCAGACATTTTCCCAGGATTTCGATATAAGAAAACATATTTTGAATGTTTATAGGGTTTCATAGTAGACCCAACAAACATTATGTATTTTTCTATTACATCCCTTATGTATTCTTAATTTTTTTGAGATAAAGACTCTACATGAGTGACTCTAATTCTTCTTAGATTGGTCTTTTTGGGGTTTCAACCTGACATGTTACATGCCTTTTCAACCTGAACAAAATGGTCTTGACTGGGTCATGTAAATTTCATACGTAGGGAGATGAGAGTTGACTTTTTATCATGTTTCTATTTTATAGTTTTTCAACATAAAGAGTCTTACACCTCCTTTCATTGAATGTTTATATTCTTGTGCCTATACCAATGTTGAAAATGTTTTATGAATCAAATCATTGATCGTGAGTAAACTAAATACAGATTTACAGCCCAAAACACTACAAAAATAATTGGATGTGAAGAGGGATGTTTTATATTCATGAACATCAGATTTTTGGATCAGAATCAATTGTATAAGAAAAACAATATGGGATGATAGTATAATAAATTACAATGTGGTTATGATATTATTTAATTGTAATGTATAGATATATAAGAGTTTTCTCTTAATGATGGATGCACCATTAGATGATCGGCCATATTTACTAGAATATTGTAAAGATAAATTTTTTAATACAAATGAATAGTTAAAATATATTATCCTTCCTAGTTTAATTCTCATATGATTTATAACCAAGGCTAATTTATAAAGAAAAAATTTTCTCAAAAGCATGATTTTGGTTGAATATATCATTTTTGATTTTGATGTGAGAGTTTAGATTTGCAATATCCATGAATAGGAAATTAACTACATAAATTTTATTTACACATATGGAAGGGGGTGTTTTCATTTATATATGGGATAAAAGGTGAGAGAACATATAAGAAATTTTTAAAATTGAATAATCTCCCAATACCTATAATATAATGTGATTCATGCTTGATATGTTAAAAAAAATAAGAGATTAGAGGACTATGCAAGGTATTATAATGTTCTCAGAATAAAGATATTTCTAATGACCACATATCTTATGGTGGATAAAAATTCCCACAAACCACACAATTTTGGGGATCTGGACAAAAAATATTCTAGTATCATCAAGACATGAGACTAAGGAAGTGATGTCATAAATCATGAAATTGGGAGTTCTTAGATATGAAGCAATGATATGGTGTAAAAATGTATGGCATTTTTTTCTACCAAATTCCAAAATAATTTTTTATTGTGATGTCGTTAGGGTGTGTATGTATAAAAAGACATTATCCTAAGGAAAAATGTGTCTCTATATTACATTCCACATTTAGAAGTGTATAATGTAGATGAAATATTTTAAATATTTTTCATAGTAAAAAAACGTGTCATTATGATTTGAAAAACATTTTAAATGATAACCAAATTAAGCTTATGAGAATATGAGTTTTAGATGTCAAGAAGTTTTATTTATGAAAATATGATGTCTGGATTATGCTAAAGTATTTTAAAATGATACTCAACATGACCAATTGAATAATTACATAAATAGACCAAGATAATATATAGGATAAAATTGATGGTTTTTTTACAGTTTGACCTATAATTAATGATTCATGCATTAATGGGAATCTCATTTGTATGAGAATCAATTAAAACAAGGTTATTATATATACCAAATAGAAGAAGATAGTTGCACAACATGACTCATGTCCTCATGAATGGAATATTAGACATAAATCCCTTACTACATAGGTATGTTTTAAATAATAAACACCATGAATGAGAGACAAAATTAATTCATATGTAAAAACCAATGAATTTAAGAATAAGAATAATAAAATAAATACATGGTATATATATACACTATATGAATGAAATATGTGGGGAATATGGCTTATGTCTCATAAAAAATAAAAGTGAGATGGAAATCAATTGTCATAAGTCTCGAATTCATTCATACATATTAAAACCTCATATTTAATAGATATAATTTTATTATAAATATATTATATATACATAAACACATTTATAATTCAGTATATTATTTACTTATGTCCTTTTGTTACCTATTTATCTACATTTCCTTGTTAAAATCACATTTATGATAATAATTGTTTTTCATGTATGTTTTGATATGTTTTTTCAATACCATTCAACTGATAATGGTTACATAGTATCTATAATGTTTACCTTGATATATATATATATCCTATATATTACTTATATATATATTTATAGAAATATCTAAAATTTATAGATAGAAAACAAAATATACTTTTCATGGAGACGGTAGAGAAATGTACACATGAACATTGTTACCATTTTCATGATTATTTAAAATAAATATTGTTAAAAAACATATTACAATAAAATAATAAATTATAATTCATTTATATCACATATTTGTATTTAATAAATCAATATTTTATTACAGGTAATGTGTGAACAAATCACATCTTTTCGTGATACGGTAGTCCGCCATACAAACGAATGACGTTATCTTGTTCCATCAGAATATAATGTTAGAATGGATATGTGATATCATTATTAAAGAATTATAATAATATCATAAAATTCATATATGAATAATCAATTAATCATTATTTATATTTGTGAGAGGTGGTTATGGATTATTAATTACATCGATTTGCATGATGGTAGTTCGTGAAACATGCAAATCATGGTTTCCAGATATGATTGATGGAACATGAGAAGGAATTCGGTTAATAAATTTTCCTAATTAAATTTTAATAAATCAAAGAAAAATATTTTATCATAATATCATGGATTAATAATATTTTTATGAGTATGAATAAATAAAAGAAAACAATCAATTATGGGCGTTACCTCTTCTTCAACACCTTATTATGTTTTTCACAAAAAGGCTTCATATGTTTTTATTATGAAAAATATAAACCTTATAACATTATATTAGTATTTTAATTAAGTGATTTGGAGAGAGATTTTGTGAACCAATTATTTTTGAATGTGTGAAGTGTTGTGTAGAGGCAGAGAAATTTTATAAGTGAGGTGAGTGGAACAAATATATGTTTCGAAAAAAAAATTTGTCACCATGTTGGTGACTTTCCAGAAGGATAAAAAATGGCCCATTATCAAAAATAAATTAAAATTACGGTCAAAATATTTCCATAAAATAGGGGTTTTACATGTTCTGGGTCATTTTGGCCCTTATATATTTAGTTTAACACCTAGATAAACATGTTTGTACTTTATGGGTGATAAAAGGTTTTTCAATATTTACTATAAATTATTGAAAATAAATTATTATAACATATTGGATAATATAAATTATCAGGATTAAAAATAAGGAATCCATTTTTTTAAATTCCATTAACATTAGTTGAAAATTTTAATTTAATATTAATCCATCAAATGTTACGAGAAAGAGGTTTTCCAAAGAGAAACTGTTCAAATGTTTGAAATGTTTTATATCAAAATATCTTTTAAATTTAATTAAAGGAACATAATTAGATAAAAATATATAAAATTAAACTAATTTTAAATTTATACCCTTATTATTGTTTTATTATTAATCATTAAAATGAAAATGAATTCTTAGTAGAAATTAGTATTTTTTTTATTCAGTGAAAAATTTATATTCTCAAAATATTATCATAAATTAATCCCCATGTATTATTTAAATTATAATTTTAAAAATGAAAATAATGATATAAAATAAATGTTCTAAAAGTGGATAAAATAAATTTTAGAATATGTTTTTCAAAATGCAATAAAACAATTTTTTATAAAATTTTAATTTCAACTGAAATACAGATTTATTATTATCCTTAGTATAAAAAATGGAAAATATGAATGTCAAAAAAATTAAAAAATTTATAACATAAAAATATAATTAAAATTATTCCCAATAAGTTATTATTTTAATATATTTATTTAATATTATTTTGTGTGAATAAAAATAATTTTTTAGAAAAAGATTTTTTTTTTATTTTCAAATTTTTTTATTTTCATTTCTAATTAATTGGTCACCAAAGAATTAATTTAATATAGAAGTGTATACCGTATATTTTCAAAATTTATTTAATCCTATAAATACACAATATTAAAAAGGCTAGTTTATAACTATCATATTAAATAGTAAAATTTAATTTATTTTTCAATTTTTTAAACTCTAGGTTTCCTATAATAGAATATTAAATCAGTGTTACATGTATTACATGAAATAATTCATTTTTCATGTAATGAAAATATAAAAAATTATAAATTTATTTGAAAATAAAAAATTTCAAAATATTAGGTGGGTTATATTCTACCCCATTAAAAACTAAATATCTCCCTCAAAATTCATCTCAATAGTAACAATAACTTATGATAGATCTGCCCCATTACATCCTTAGTTTCCCACATAGATTTTCAAATATCAGTTTCACCCAAAAATATTTATCCACATCAGTGATCATATTTCATAGAATATTGTCTTTTACAATAAGAATCTCTATGGATTGTTCCTAACAATAAATATCATGCCTCAATGGTACAACCTCGGAGTACAATATATGTGATTGTTCAGTTTTGTACTTCCTTAAGATAGATACATTGAACATATCTAGATCGTGATAAAGGTTTAGTCGAAGCACGAATCGATAAACTATAGTCCCAATATAATTAAGAATTGAATAGTATTGATATTCATATGATATATCATTCTTTTGTAACATAAGAAAAATTTCATCCTTCTATTGTGATTGGATCAATTTTTAGTTCATCTCTTTCTACAATAAATGAAGATGTTCTTATTTCTTCCTAAAGCATTGATGGATGAAAATATCTACTATTAAATGATAATTTAATCCTTATATATATACTTATAACAAAATGTTTTCACTAGATATACAGTATGGATAAATCTTCATATGTTGTATTTTGTACACTTCACTCTAAAAATTCTTCAAAATTTTCACATAAATAATTTCATAAATGGCTAACATTTTAAAGATTACAAAATATTAAAATTAAAAAAATTATAATTTTTTTAATAAATTTAAAAAATGAAGTTATCATTAATCACCCATACAACATGCTGTAGCTCTTAATTGTCACATACCAAATATATGAATACTTTAATTATGTATTATAGTAAAACTAGTAATAAAATGATTTTACAAATAAAGATTATTAAAAACAGACCTTATTCATTATTCTATAAAAAACCCTGATTATTTGATATATTCATTAAATACAAAAGTGTTGTAATCATTATCAATGATAGTATAAACCACTATTTTACGAAATCATTAATAAACTCAATGGTAATTAGTAATATCCAATTTACATTATCCAAAACAACCATATCTTAATGAAGATAGAATGATATAAACATTGGAAGCATATTAAGGGTTATATTTCCCATAATCATTGGTTCATTTTGAAATATATACATTAAATAAAACAAATTTTCCATGTCATTATCACCATTCGACATATTCTTGAAAATACATAATGAAAAACGTATACCGATCAATCCTTCAATATTTCATTATTCATTATTTCTGATACATAGAAACATCCATCATTCTAATTCATTCATAATACATTATGTAAGTTTCATTGTCTTATTCTATAACATCTATTTCTATTCATATTTCATTTTTATTCTCTTCATCTCCACAAATAAAACCTTTATTTGTATAAAATTTTTGAACCAATTCTTCAGCGTTCTCCTTATAAATGGATTTTTTATGCATTAGGTGAATATAATGTATATATTAAAGCCCCAATTTTATAGTTATTACCCATAGGTTCCATTAAACATGATACACCTAAAATTTTATAATCTAGAGAATGGTTTTATTTCCTAGAAAAATATTCCCTATCCTCTACGAGAATTCCGTGGAGTTTCCCTATACTTTGAATCAGCTTTACATATGACTATACATATCCTTAGAATTATCCATGGGGTTCTCAATAATGATTTATTATCCTAGCTTATAATTGTTAACTACTCCATTCCTTTGATAACTACTATAATGACCACGGGATTCAATTCATAAATATAGATTGATACTCAATAAATTTTATAAATACATACATGGGGACCATAATATATTCGTTTATTTGGGGACAATAATTGTAATATTATTTTTTCATAAAATATGTTCATCATTTCCCACAGTAACTTCTAATATAAAAATCCTTTTAGTCATACCCCATATATAAAATTATTCATAACCTGGGGAAGGAAAATTAAGAAAGGATGAGACTAGATTCTCATAAAGGGAAACACAACATATATTAAACTAAAAATATTAATTTATTAGATAATTATAAGTATATATGATCTATAAAATAACTTATGATGCATATACCCAACATTTCAATGATTATAAACAAAGGTCACGACATAAAACAATATCATTTCTAATAAAATGTCCCATAATAGTGTAAAATATTAATAAATCAATCTTGAACCCTAATATCATGCTATAAATGTGTAGAACCTTCATAAATATTTAAAACATTTTATATTTCAAGGATAACTACTAAGTCCATCAACATATTGGATCATGAATCATCACATTTTTCTTATTATGGATCACGATGCACCTATTTCCCATAGTTGATCAGGATGCCCATATCTCACATTATGAATTAGGACACACATGTTCCCTGGAGTGGATAAATCCCATAAAACATTTATCCAATATTATCTCACGTGATATAATGAATTATTGAATTCATTTTAGTGATATATAGTTCAGACCCATCACATATTAAAAATAATACATACATTTCTTATATGATCATAAAATGTTCATCATATCTTATCCCATGAATCATAATTGGTTTCATAAAATTACACCATAACATAAACATTAAAAAATAACCATGTTTTATAATAATTTCATCAATGAAAAATATCATTCACCATTGAATAATAATCAGGTTTTATAATCGTCTTATCATTTTATAACCCATGTATGTGAAATTTATTACAGAAACATATTTTCATCATAAATATATTTCTTTAGATAATGATTAAGAATGGTATACTTGGATCATATCCCTAGTAATGAATCAATAAACCCAAATGATGTTATCTTAGATAGAAAAGTGTTTTTAAAGAATGGAGTAAACATTATTTTGGTGAAATTGATCGTTCTAATTTAAAAACATACTTTATAAAACATAAATCATTTTAGGAATACTTTTCTTTTAAAATTTTCTTTTGAAACATATAATGGAAGATTTAAAATCATTTTAATCAATTCTTGAAAAAATATCCATTTCACTTTAATAAAAAAATAACAATTCATTTTTTACAACATATTATTCTAAAATAATATAGAAAAATATAATGGTCTCTTTTTATAAATTAATGTTCATGATTATGGGAAATTTCATTTATATTATACAATATAAATTAAAGCATCCTATCATATTTCTAGTAAATTATAAATGGGGTATTTTTGAAAAATGTCACAAATAAAACTTTCAATAATTTTTTTTAAAAATGGAATAATTGGATAAAATTTCATTAATTTCTCTTTTGGATAACATTCAAAATATTTTAGGAAATAATTTTATAAAATATTACTATTGATGAAAATTAAGATTATACTAAAGGTAGAAACAAGTTCTGTTTTCATCAAAAAAATATTATATGAATTAGATTTAATACTGAGATAAAAATAATGTAAAACCCTGTATAATCACGTAATAAATATAGTATAAGATAAATCATCATCATTTTTAGAGTTGGAACATAGTATTTCTTAATCAGAATAAAAAACATAATCACACTCAATAAAAGATGAATTGTAATAGGAAACCATTAACACTTTGGTTACACAGAATCATAATCCCTATGAAGGACTAACATTAAATGAATCCTAAAATTATTAAATTTTAGATTTTACATATCAAATGGGTATTATATACACATAAAAGAATAATATAGGTTTGTAACATAACTTATGTCCTAAAGAATGAAATTTGTGACAAAAATCCATTACCATAATGGAAAATTTTAAATTGTAAACCCCATGAAAGAATAAAATTAAATTAAACATAAAAAATTATTAATAGAATGATATTAATGATATAAAATTTAAATGTGGTTCCATATACACCTTTTATAAGAACATAAGTTCCTAACACAACTTATTACCCAAAAAATTCAATTTCAGACAAAAATCCCATAACACTTTGGTAATATTGAAACCGTAAAGAAAATAAAAGAGATATACATAAATATTTATTTATAATAGCATGATTATAAGTATCAAAATCATAAAACCTATTCAAGGTAAGTATATACACTAAATAAAAGAAATGTGAGGCTAATATGGATTGTGTCTCAAAGAGAATAAAAGCGTGGAAAAAATATCATACCTTGAGTCTCAAATTCAATCTGACACATTAAAATCTATGATATAATATATTTATTATAGTTATAAATATATTATGAAGCATAATTATATTAATCATCCAATATATCAATTAATTATGAACTTTTTTTAAAAATTTATTAACAATTCCTTGTAAAAATAACGTTTCATGTAATATGTTTATTATTTTTCATGTATAATATGATTTTTTATTTTTAGTCCTACATAATGTTCCACAGTTCCATAATCTAAATAATTTTAAAAATGATATAAAAATAACATATATTCTATATGTGGGTAGTTATAGATATCTATAACTATTAGAGATAGAGAATAAAATACGTTGTTCATGGAGACGGTAGGTCACACATAAACATGAATCTTGTTTTCATTTTCTCGAGTGGATTAAAAAAATAATATTATGAAATATATTACCATTATAATACAATGGTGATCAAATCACATCCTTATTACTTCCCATGTAAATGTTGATAAAATCACATTGCTTCGCGAGATGGTATTTTTTCATACACATGAATGACATTATCATATTCTTGAGGACTATAAATTAAGATGTAATATATGTTATTGTTCATATAAATGACTAATAATGTAATAAATATGATATATAATCTATAATCTATAATTATATACAACCATATGAAATGGTGATGGACAATAATTTACATCAGTTCGTGGGGTGATAGTCTACCATACACATGAATGAGGAATTATCGAACCTTTTCATCATAGATGAGAATCATTTAGGATATTAAATTAAGAAAATCACATATAATAAAATATAATATACTATTGATATAATATCATCAATTTTTTATAATAATTTTAGGTGGTGGAGAAAAAATTAAAATAAAACTCTTTATTAATGATGTAACCTCTTGTTTAGAAATCATATTTTTATTTTACCTAAAAATATTAATATAATTTATTTGTGAAAAAATAAAAGGATTATAAAATTATAATATGGAATTATGAAAGTTATTTATTCATTAAAATTTCAAAATAATTGTTTCCAAATGTGTGATGTAGAGAGGATATGGTGTGGCCTTTTATAAGTGTGGTTTGTGCACACTTGTAATTTTAGAAAAAAACGTTTTCTAAACATTTCTCACATTTAAAAAGGATAAAAATGTACCAATATCAATATAAAACACATTTTAGGTCAAAATATGTCTATAATATGGGGTTTGGACAAGTTTTGAGTCATTTGATACCATTATCTTTTTAATTTATTCCCCATTTAAACCCATTTTTACCCTAACCGGAGTAACTAATTTTCATTATATTTACTATAAGTTATGAAAAATAATTAATTTGAAATTTTTATATAATATAAATAATTATTATTCCAAATATTTAATTCATTTATCGAAATTAAATTCACATTATTATTAGACTTTAATTAAAAAAATCTCTTAGATGTGGTGAGAATGTGTTTTTCCAATGAGAAAACATTCAAAATAATAAAAAGAATTTATGTCACAATTCTATATAATGTTTTTCAAAATGACCTAAAAATGTATTATTATAAATATAAATGATAATAATTAACCTTTAAAATCATATTAAAAAAATATATGTTTTAAAATGTTTTATAAGAAAATATAATTCTTAATAAAAACCAGATTTTTCATTATTCATGAAAACATTTATCATCTCCAAAAATTATAAATAATTAATACTAATATATTTTTTATCAAATACACGATGCTTTTAAAAGGTATTTATTTTTTTAATTTCTATTACTGATTTTTTGGGTGGTTTCCCTTGTAGTTTTAGAGTAAAGGGTGTGTTCTCATGATTTTGGCCAAACTGTGATCCCATTTCATGTTTTAAAAATAAATGTTTTTTATAGATACATAAATTTTCAACATTTTACAGCCATTACACTTCCCATTTGGAATCCAATGGTATATTAAAACCACCTTATACATTTTGACCCCATAGTAATCCATAATAATGATGGATTTGGGGTTTTAATTTACGTATTAGGCCAGCTCGTAAGCCCATTTCCTAATTTAAATTATTTTTTAATTATTCTATATATCATTCATGTTTTTACTATTTAGTAGTGATTCCTCCTCCCAATCTAAGCTAGAAACCTAAGGAGAACCCCAATTATTGAGTTATCATATTTGGAGTTCATCTTGAACGCTGATTAGGGAAATCATTCTTAGATTTATCAAATCCCACTTATTTGATGAGGTAAATTTTTTTTTTCATAAATCATTAAATTTTCCCTCATTTCCTATATTTGAGTCCCCAATTTACTGAATAAGACATATTAGAACCTCCCAACCAATTTTGGCTACTTCTAGATTCAAATATTGGTGTATTTGCATTGATTTCGTCAAGATCACTCACTTAATTGAGTTTCCTCTCATGTTCCTCCATTTTACTTAGGGTTTCTTCATTTCGTTTGAGGTTATAAAAATTCCATCAGATAGGGTTCATACCTAGGGTTTTTTGTATCATTTAGAAATATATTATGGATTAGTGCTTGATTTTACTTCCATATGGTGGAGCGGTGATGCGATTGAAATTTCACACAACAGTTTAGACTTTATTGGCACACATGGTAGGTGACTCCATCTGTTATAATTATTGGATGAGATAGTATTTATTGATTTATATTTTTAACAAGATTATCTTTCATTGTGTTTGGTGAAAAACTTTTATTTGGTATCATTTATTAAGCATTTAGTTTTTAAATATCATTTTGTGAAAAAATGTAAATTTTTTGTCTGTATTTTGAGTTGTGTTCATTGGGATTGTTTTATGATCTATGGAAAAATTTTATTAAATGATTTTATGGCTGAAAATTAATTTTTTATGAGATATTTATTGGATTTTTTCTTTAAAGAAGGTTTTTAGAAGGATTTTATGTACAAAACATGGTTACACTTCTTGGAATTATTTTCTGATGTTTTTAATGGTTTCATGATTTAAATAAGATGTTCATATATAATGCCAAACTGTTTTCGTTGTAGTATACTTTTCAAATGGACTATTTTAATGTGAATGGGCTGTTATGTGATGTGTACTATCTTGGAATGGTATTTAATTTTTATGGGATATTCTAAAGTTTGAATGAGAGGTCAAACATTTCATTGGCTGTTTTGGAGTGAGTATGATTTAAAAAATGAATTTGAATGAAAAGGGAATCAGGTGACATGTGTGTGGGATGTTTGGTGTTTGGGTAACTTTTAAGAGATATTGTTAAGTGAAAAAATAATTTCATGGATTGTGGAAGTTTTTCGATCACAAGAGGGAAAAAACAAGTATATATGTTCATGGACGTGTACTAGTATGCTAGTGACCTCATGGGATTTGGACCCTATTTTACATGGAAAGATTGAAAATTATGACAATAACTAATGAATGATGATGATTATGTTGAGGGACCACTATGCTATGGGTATGATCACTACTAGTGGCTCGTGTGCATAGGAATAGATGTTTGTATTGTTACTTTCACTGAGTACGAGGTACCTGGGACCCCCAACAAGCTGGTACCAATGGTGGTTTCCCTATTTCTAGTTATCAATATATATTATATAATTTATGGTGTCATAGGGTATGTATGGAAATATAAATTAATTACCTTTTACATTATATTTAACATTGTTGATTTCTTTTAATGTAGCCCACTTGAATGATATTTTTATTTAACGTTTCATCATTAGATATTTTAATGAGCATTTATTATTTACAAAACTAGAAAGATTTTTGACTTATAATGATTTTGAAATGTAATATTTTTGTGGTGGTATCATACTTGGCATTGTTTCACACCCTACTTACACTTGTGGGTGTTTGTAGACTTTGTTATTTTTGTTGCAGGTTTGGGTAAAGCCTTTCGTGCCAGTGTTTCATGTTTATAGTGATCCGTCTTGGTGTAGTGTCATGGAGATGGCTTAATGGAGGTGACCCTTGACATGAGGTGGTTATTCGACTTTCCATTTTGAATTTGTTATGTTTTTATCATCTTTTAGTTTTTTCATGATTATGTAATTCAATTCTAATTTTTTTTGTAAAATATGTTTTGGTTTGAAAAATACCGATTTGAATTATTGGATTAATTAATTGGTTTATGTTTATTAACTCTGGTAAATCATTCCCAAATTTTATTTTTTATTCTTGGGCACTTATCCATGACCTTGGGGATTGTGAATGCCTTTTAGTCCTGGCCACAGGCTGGGTTGGGTGCCAGTTATGATGTTGACTAGAATCTGTTCTTCATAATTTCAAAATTATAAATTATAAATTTTAATTTATATATTCAATGATTTTTTTAAAAGTTTAGAAAATGAATTTTCAAATATGTTTTCAAAACGTGACAAATTTATTTTTAGAAAATATAAAATTTTTATACAAAAAATTGTATTAATTCAAATAATTTGTCTAGATAAAAAAATTAATGTTAAAATTTTTATTAAATTTATAAAAAATAAAATTTTTTGAAATAATTCTCAAAAATATATTCGTTTAATTTACCGAGGTAAAACATAATTTTTTTGAACAAAAGACATTTTTTAGGCCAAGATTCCGTTTATTTTCAACTAGTTTTAATTTTCATTTCTAACTAATTATTAACAATTAATATATTTTATATACATGTTTAGACCTGATATTTTCAAAATATATATAATCATATTCATACCAATTATTCTAATATCTATGAGAGAAATATAATATTAAATAATTATATTTCAATAGTGACATGTTTCATTTAAACCCGGTGTTACATGTATTGCAAAAAAATTGTTGTGATTCATGTCATGAGTGAAAAACTCAGTGTTTTGTGTAATGAATAATGTGAAGCAATTTATATTTATTTAAAAAATTTCAAAATTATCAGGGTGTTAAAACCCCTTTTGAATTTACTTATGTGTGGGTTATTAATGAATAAAAAATGTGAATTTGGTTTATTCTACCAAGAGAAAATAGAAACACTATTTGATATGTACCTCAAGTATAAAAATGTTTGGAGGTTTTGGTTTTACATTAAGGGGAATATGAATTGTAGTTGGTGTGTTACTAAATGTGATTAAATGTCAATGTATGATTTTATTGTCAATAAGAATGATTTATCTTCACATTTCATAGGGGTTAACAATAATGTATGAATAATTTGATCTAAAGAACTATAAAAATATTGTCAGCATATTTATTTTTTACCCACCTCACTAAATTTTAAAATACTATGTATATATTAAATCAATATTATATGAAAAATTCCACTACCCCACCCTTTTATATTCTGTTTTCTTCTTTATGGAACACATAGAAGTGTCGTAGGTTGATCCTTAAAACAATATATAATTATATTATTGTTAAGCATTTTTAAATTAATTTGAAAAGGGAAAAGATCAATTTAAGATATTAAGAACATGTTCACATGTTGTATGGAAACATTAATGACCACCATAATTGGATGGAACTATCAATGGACAATTGATATTTTATATTAAAGCACTCTTAAATAAATATACCATTTATCACTATAAAATCAAAAAAACCCTATAAAAGATCCCCAGAGGTGAACCAAAATCCATAGTTTTTTAGGATTTGATAAAATATGTGCAAAATTACAACATGGTGAATGTTTTTCAATATTAAATAAATAAAAATATGTATATACATATATATATATGTAAATTTGTACATTACATTTTAATAATCATGAAAATTATACATATAACCTCATATATGATCCTTATAATTTATTAGGGTATGTTTAGTGTTAAATATAATAAATTTAATATGTGCAGAGATTAGAATTATAATCAAATTATCCATAAATTTATTATGATTTTAAATCATATGAGTTATTTTGGTGATACTCTAGAAATACCTATTAATATTTAATGAGTTCATTGAAAACATTATAATATGTTTCACGTTTAAAAGGATTTTATATAATAATGTAAACTTTTAGAGTAATATATTCCCGATGGGCTTCCTTGATCAATATTATCATATGAGTTATGGTATAAAAACATAAAAAAAAATAATAAAAAGACAAATGGAACTGGTTTATTGTTAAATATTTATAACTGCTCTATGTATTTTTATTTTATGTTCAATTATAGTAATGATACTAATTATGTGAAAAATGTAGGGTATAAAATAAAAATAGTCTATTCAGATTGATTTCAAAAAGACTACACTTATGATGATTTCATGAATGTATGAAATTTCATTTAATTTCTAATGATGACCAATATATAATCATTACTGTTTATAGAAATTATGGGAACATAAATATTTATTTCTATATATTAAAGAAGGAATAAAAATAATGGAATATATTATGGGAAAAAAGAATGAAATGAATGTTGGATAATGCAGCATTGATGATTCATGTTCTGATAAAAAATCTGGTTTAGAAAAATATATGGAAAATTTTCCTTCATGGATCCATCAAATCATGTTTATCAATTTTCATATTATTCTTCCTCTGAATCAGATCTTGAAAAATACATTTTAGATTAATTTAATAAATTTTTTGAAATACAAGATCATAAAAATAAAGATATAATTATTCTATACAAGAACCATAAGGGCCATCATAAAAATTTTCTCATTAAAGAAAAAGAACTAAATAAATACAATGGGGTTGACTTCAAAAAATGTACAAACAAATATCAAATCATAAAAATCTAAATTTTTATATATATCTAAAATAATATATAAATATCCATTATTGTCCAAATTCCATGGAATCGAAGTGATTAATTTTGAAACAATTTAAAATGATAATGAATAACTCCAAAATTATATTGAATGTTTTTATATAAATATGTCAAAAATAGTCATGGTATTGAAAACATTGATAAAATGATGGGTTCCAAAAAATTATATAAAAGAGATAAGGTCTTGGTTATGAAAATTATTTACCCCAAATGTATAAGGCTTTTATTATAATATTATTGATTGATTATTGTATAATGATACATGACATATATGTAAAATGTAGGTCATTATAGAAATTGGATCTCTGTGATATTTGTAAAATCTCAGGGACATACTATGTCTTTTATTTCTAAACTAGTATTTTCTAGTTGACATGTAAACAAAAATTTTAAATCCATTTGAATCCTTGTATTTCAGAATATAATATCATGAATACAAAATTTCATGGGTACGAAAACTTTTTAAAATCTATATTTATAGAAATATGTATTGAAAATTATAAAATCTACGTTTAGTACACAGATATGGGATTTTCATGACATAAGACTGTTGATATATAAATCATTCTATCATTTATCAAATATTATCATCGTTATATCACTTTTAGCGATAATTTAGACAAAATGTAAAAGGATTTAGTGATTTTAGATTCTTAAATTCTATTGTTATGTGTAATATTTTTTATGTTCCTAGATTGAAGCACATATTCATAATCATTTCAAAACTATTCGATGAATTAATTTTTGAAATATTTCAAAATGATGAAATCATTGTGTATAAATATAAATCTATTTTTTACAATCCTTAAATTATATATTAATTCAATTAATTCTATGTAATTATATTATAAAAATGGAAATTCATTGATTTATATAAAACATTATAACCTTACCTATTATAGACTATTGGGACAATCCAATTTCAGTTTCGTGCAACAGTTTTCCAATAATAATATAATTACATAGTTAACTAATCATAAAGACTACAACACCTTTTTTGTCAAATATTATTTGAATGCTAAAAAATAGAAAAGTAGTTTCACGTTAAATAAAAAAGTACTACATATAAGGCCTTTTGATGTTTTTTATTGTGACATATTTTTTCAAATCAAACATACATGTTTGGGGGGTAGAAGATATTGTTTTTCAATTTTTAATTATTTTTCTAGATACACATTAGTTTTCTTCATACACATAAATATAAAAAATATTTAATTTTAAAAAATTATTATATTGGATAAAAATTAAAATAGATACTTTTATAAATAAATTTATTTGGATCATGGTGAAAAAATCTAGAATATATAATTTATAATGTTTTGTGAACAAATATGAAAATTATAAATACTTTATCTCTAATAATTCATGAACAAACTGTATTAGTATAATGGAATAATAGAACACTTCATGAAATGTTAATGCCCATGATCAATTAGTTTAATCTACCAAAATATTTTTGGGAAGAATAATTTTATACATTTTATTATATTACCAATATAATTTTCTTACATCCATTTTTAAAAACACCTTATGAGCATTGTAAGGGGATGTTACCTAAAATTCCCTATTTTAGTGTCATTGGGGGTATAGATTTAATTCTCAACACTATGTATGATTTAGGAAAAAATTATTCAAAATATTATAAAGTAATAACCTTAGAAAATTACAATAATAGTATGAAATATATATTATACAATAAAATAATAATAGTTGTTGAAGAAGGAATTCAATTTATGATTTATGAAAAACAACTGATTTAATAGAATGATTATATTCATTTTTTAGGATGAATTTATAGAATTTTATTTTACAAGTGGGGAATGTTAAGATAATTATTCGAAAATTGAGTGGATGAATATTTCATATCATTATAAAAATATTAATTAATGATATTGGATTACCCAAATGGATCATTATATAGATAATGTGACGATTATTATTGAGTAAAAATTTCAAACTAAATAAAATCTAATATGTTCATTTTTTTCTTAACATTATATTATTTAAGACTTTTTATCTAATAATTTCAATAAATATTTAAAAGTTTCTAACAGTATCTCATATACCCAACATGAGTTAAATCATTTAAAAGAAATAATTTGTGGAATTGAGTTCTTCTACCAAATGATTCACCTATTTTTGGAATGAAATGGATCTTTTGAAACAAACCTAATTAATTTTTAAATATACTTTGAAATAAACATATATTCATTTCGCAAGGTTATTCTATTGAATAAGGTTTTTATTTTAAATATAATTTTTCACATATATCTAAATTAGTTGTAGTTATAATCTTATTATATTATGTTTTACTTCATGTATTTAAATTATTTAAAATTTATATAAAAATCATGTTTTCTATATGGTTATATATTAGAATATGTATAAGTCAAATTGCCACATGGTTTTTAAAATAAAATCCATCTGCATAATGTTTTGATAATTTATAATCCTATATATCGATTAAATCATGTTCCTCAATCTTGGAGTAATATTATATGTTGTTTTCTATTAAATAAATATTTTTAGAAGGAATTCATTTATCCTATATTCTTTATTAATAAAAAAATTAACGATATATTTGTTGTAAAATTTCATGTTGATGAGAATATTTTTTGATCTTTATGTGAATATATTTTTTATGAATTTTAATAATTAATTTATTATTATATTTTTTTATTATGATGGTAATTTTCAAATTATTTCTTTTTAGGTAAATATCTTAATGAAAATATTTTATTTCTATAAATCAATTCATGTTTCTTAAAGAGGTAGATATTATATTTAGATTATACAATTCTAAATGTGAAGATACTCCCATGTGTTAAAATTTTCAATTAGACTTAGATAAATATAGAAATTTCAATGATGTTATAACATATAGAGGAGTGATTGGATAGTTTTTTACGTAACCTCATCCTGGATGGGTACTATGTTTTTAGTATTCATGTGTAATAGATATCCAAGAAACCCGATAGAAAGTCAGATTAAATGTATTAATATAGGTATTAGGTGTGTTAAATTAAAATTTATTCTTAGATTTTGTCATCATAATGAAACTAATTTTTATTTTACAATCAATTATGATATATTATTTTAGGTTGAAATATAGATAGGAAAGGAACCATAGGTTTGTGTCATTTTCTTAGTAAATAATTAGTTTCATGGTCCTTGTTGGAATTTATTTTTTCACTTTCAAGAGTAATATATGAATACATAACTCTTGAATATTATGGTGCTTAATCGTTATGGATTTAGAAGAGACATTATTATTTTGGATCAGATATGGATAATTTTCATACATTCTGAAACAATTATTATACTATTTACATTTAAAGAAAATATATTACATCATTCAAGGACCCAGAAAATTGATGTTAAATTTCATTTTCTTTGGGATCAAGTTCAATTAATAAATATAAATATAGATTTTATTAAACAAAAACTACATTTTTATATAATTAAAAATCTTGTGGACTTAACTAATTTTGAGAAAATAATTTTTTAAACATAGTGGGTAAAAAAATAAAATTTTTATGTGTTAAATTATTGAGGATTTTTTTGTGATTATATAGAGAAATTTTAAAATGTAGATGAAATTTATGGTATTTTTTAATTTTTTAGTATTGTTTTTTTATTTTGGCTCATATGTATGTATTATATTACTGTTTTAGTTATTTTAAAAAATGCTAGTTGATCCCAAAATTCTGTTTAAAATAATAGTTTTCAAATATGTTATATTATTATGCGGTTGTCATTATTTTTAATAATAATATTATAATTTAATAACAATTAAAGTAATTATAGTCTTTCTGTGAAACATGTTTTGAAATAAAAATGTTTTGGAATGCATTATATAACATTTTAATTCAATTTAGGTCATTTCATCTTAAAAAATATCATAAAAAATATAATTTTATTCTATTTATTATGAATTTGTAAATTTATTCTGATTAAAATATTAACAATCAAAATAATGAAAATGTAACACTTTGTTATATTATTAAGCTATGAAATGATATCATATCAACGAGATAATTTAAATATTAAATCGTTATCTTTTATAAATTTCCAAATGGACATATTTTATGAAATTATTAATTGCATTCTAATTCTCAAAAGAAGGTTGAGGTTGAGTTGATACATATAAAATTTTATGTTTTGATAGATATAATTCCATATTTTTATTATTTCCATTAAAATTATAAATAAATTCAATTATGTAACAAAATTTCAATCATTAGTATTTTTAATTAATTCTTTAGTTTGATTATATATTTTTATTTTTTAGATAATTTAAATTTAGATTTCATGATTTTAATTTTCTCAAAACATTTTATAAGTTTTGTGATGTTTTGATTTTCATTACTTGATATTAATGACATTTAAATTGAATTAAAAGCTTTTCCCCATTGACATAGTGACAACCATGTATCCATATCTCCCATGTTTCCTAACCCTAAATCTAAATCTGTATAATTTCTCATCTTCTATATTAAAGTCATAAATGGGATAAATAACTTCATTATGACTGATTGTTATTAATTTCAAACTATAGGAAAATTATTTAAACATAAATTATATTCATAAAAAAATAAATCTATATTATCATTTTCAAATTTACCTAATAATGATTGTAATTTTTGTTTAGATTTTTTAATTTTTTAGTACTAAATTTATATTTTATTTTTATTAAACAATAGTTAAAAAATATAATTAAGATTATTATTGATTATTTTGAAAGGATAAGGAATTTTTTTATACATAATTGAATGTGGCACAAAGGTGGATATAGTTTTAAGATGTTCTGTTTTAGGTTTGAAATTTGATAACTCATGTTATTTTCTAATTTTAGATTTTGGATATTTGTATTTTTCTTATTGAATATTTGATATGTCAATTTAGAAATATATAATATAAAATACATGAATTTAGTTATATTAAATTTTTAATAAGTTAATTTAGAAAGTTGTTTTGTCTTTATTATGTAAATTATTGTTTGTGAAAATATTTATCATATAACGATTCTCCAATGTGGAAAATTTCTGTTTCCATGTTATAATCAGCTATATAAATTTGTGTTAAATAAATATTTAGGATATGTGGATATTCCACCTAGGTGATCAATTAGAATATCTAGAAACATTATATGTAGAAAAATTAACTTATGTGGTATGTGAAAATCTATATAATATTCTAAACCAATAAATATAAAATATTTTTAAATTATTTATTATTTTTATTTTTGGTATACCAATTACAAATATCGAAAGTGATTTATTTCTTCTATAGTAAATTATTAATTATATAAAATTAATGAGAATAGTGTTTTATTTATTTTATAATGAATTAATTAAAATCAATATATTATTAAGCATGAGTGGATATTTATATTAAAATTTAGGAATTTTAGGTTTACTAGTTAATACTAGTTGAAATATCTATAGTAAGTCACAAATATTTTACGAAGATTTCAGTTATCATTAAAAATCATTATTATTGGACATTATTATAATTTATTTAATGTTTTATCAAGTTAAAATACAAAGTAACATATAATTTGTATAATATTGAGAAATAATATCATGAATAATATTTTTCTTTTAAGAAATAATTACACTTTAATGATTTGATTGGAAAACAGCAAAAAAACTCAAAATTAATTGATTGAAGTTACATATGAAACTCCTTATTTAAGAAAGATAATGATGAAATGGTCATAAAATTTTAAATATGATGGTAATGAATAAACACAATAAATTTAGTTGACAAAATATGGATTAGATAATGAATTTTCAAGGAAATATGAACTGTGAAGCACTGAAACTTTTCTACACATCATGTGATCATTGTCTATCTGATCACATAATTGGACTTCATCATTCAATATTCATTTACTTTAATAATATATAATGCATCATTATTAACAAAAATTATTTATTTAGATTTTTTATGTGGTTATTTAGATAGTTTTATAATTTTTTTAATGTGTTTTCAGTTTATATTTCCCCATTAAATGTTATATGTGTTGTGGTTGTGACTCACCATAAAAATTTATTTTCGGTTATTTCTCTTAGATTCAATGGAAAGAATTTTAAACATGTGGATCTAGGAGAAAAAGGTATCCCATTTTTTGATCTTCCTATATGGGAAATTTTTTTCTTAAATGGCTGTGATTATAGGGGTTCCCAAGTCATTATATGATCCCATTGCTAGAGAGTGTTATCTTTCTCTATGTCGGAGAGGGGATAAGAGCATAGTATGGTATATCAGTAGATGAAGACGACGATCAAAGGAATATTTCATATACTATGCGCACACAATTTCAAATGAATCACTGAAGTAATTACATTAAATGGGACTATAAAATGATTTACATTTTATAAATGATTTCAATAAAAAAATAAGTTGTTAATGTAAATAGATTGATACATTGATGGAGTATAATGTTCTTCCTAATAACCCACTAATAATTCAATTTCTCATATGTAAGAAATTGGTTCACTAAACTATCCCAAGCGACTATAATAGGGTTCATGTATAAAATAGATACTGACCACATCCTAGATCATGGGATCAAGGAAAACCCCATGCAATTACTTTTGTTGAGGTATACATAGATTTTTTACTCTACAGTTTTTTATAATAGCTGTCATGTATGATTTAATATATTTTGTTTTCATTTAAAAATTAAATTTATTTTGAGGTACAATTATTATGTACATGGTGTATAAAACTACATCAATGTCTGAGGAAAGGCACACCTTATTGATTTTCCCATTTTTCAATTCATATTAATCTATGTGTAATGAACTATCTCTTTTAATGAGGTCTCAAATAAAATAGAAAATAGAGATATCACATATCATATCCAAAATTGAATCATGATAATTTATATGTGTATGATTAATTATTAGACCACTATTGAAATTACAACCATTATATTAGTTATAAAACAAAGTGGACTCATTTTATTTAAGGGAGAGTAAGTAACACCCAAATATTTAAATATTTTTTTCCTTTAATTAAGTAAATTATGTTTGATAGTCTATTCCACATGAAAAATCAAAACAAATTGAATCCAAATCATATTTAGACCATTAATACAATATATTGAACTAGTAGGTATGAATATGAGTAACTAAACTACAAAATATATAAATATATATATCAATACAATGGTTATTTTATTAAAATTTACTTATTTCATTATTATTTTTAATAATATATATATTTGGATATTTTTACCAATGAATACAATGGTTTTATTATAAAAATATTTTATAATAAAATATAAAATTCATTGTTAAATTGTATCTTCTATTTTATACAATTTTAAAATAATAGAAAATATAATTTAAAAAAACACTTTTCATATAAATAAATTTTCCCACTGTATTTTATTTTTTTAATTAAAATTAAAAAAAATAAATATTAATTTAACTTGAAAAGAAAAACATCATTTTATTAATTAACATTTCAATAATATTTTATGATTAAATATTGGGTTTTCCTAAGAAAGTTTGATTTTTATGCAAATAAACCAAATTTTGGAAATTATAAATAAAAATAAATTTATTTAAATTATATTTATATATGAGAATAAATTTTAAAATATTGAAATTTTTTTATAAGACCAAATATCTATTTTATATGTATATTTATTAATTTCAAAAAAATATTAAATTTATAAACCCATATTTAATATTTTATATAATAAGTTCTATAAAAAACACATTATGAATTTATAATTTCAAAAATTATTTTTCACTTATATGAGTTTTATATAATAAAATGACATCATTTTAATGATTTTTCATCTAAAAAAAATACGATTTATTTATTGTATTTTTATTATATTTGGATTTTTTATGAATAATGAGAAATAATTTTTTTCTAAAATAGTGACATTTATTCCCATATCAATATATAAGTAAGAAATTAAATATTATAATACTAAATATTAGTTTTTATTAATACTTTTATTAAAAAATATGTTATTTTTTAAACATATATAAAAAATATTTATAACAATATAATTCAAAAGGGATATTTTAATTGTAATGAAATTATGTTTTTTGGTTTTTCATTTAATGTAATCATTATTTTGGTAAAATTATTTATATTTTTTGAGTTTAAAGAAAAAACTAATTATTATCTCAATAATAGACAAATTAATATCTTTAAATTCATAAATTTTGATAATATTATCTCGCACATTAATTTTATGCATAAAATTAACTTTTGAAAAAAATGGATATCATGTGTTATATGTGCTAATACAAATATTTCATTTCTATAACTCATATACATTTCCATTTATAAAATTATTAAAATATTTTAAATTATCATGTTAATAATTTTAAATAATTTATTTTTTAAATTTTCCCTTGGATATTTGTTTCTAATTGTAAATGTCGGTAAATATAGTAAAACAATCAGCAAAAAAATTGTTTGAAAGTGGGAAATGGGTTAAATCATTGGAAATACACATTTGGTATGTAATTTTGGATATAATATAGAAATTAGATTTTTTCCTGTAAAATAATGGTTCATTTTTTATGTCTTTGTCCATGAATAATGGAATGATATTATTGAGAAATAAAGAATTTTTTATGTCCCATTTCATCATTTATAAAAAGATTCCACATCATCCCCTTTTATCTACCAATTAAAAATATTTTTCTTAATAGATGCTCTACCAAAGTCTCTGATAAATAGCCTCCCCAAAAATTATATTCGATAGTCCCAACCAAATACAAATATAAAATTCCATAAGTTAGTGACCAAATGAGAGAATCCTAATCGAGAAATAATATCTTCACCCTAATTTCTTAATTATTTTATAAATCTGTTGATTCAAACATATTCCATCCATGAATGAATTATCACACTAAAATTTAAATATTATTATGTTTTATTACTATAATTTATTGTAATGTTGATCTTGTATCTTCTTACAAATGTAGTGAAAAATGTTATTGTCATCATGTTTGTGTGGGGACAACAACCTCTATAAATTACATGTTCTAATCTTCCCCAAAACATTTCTTGGATGGATAATAAAAGAAATTTAAAATTACCTTTATCTATATATAACATTTTAGTGATTTTTAAATGATTCGATTTTTTTTATATTCTACCTTCCCTCTATTCACTAGAAATGAGAGGGTGGTTCAGGTGTTTTTATGAACTATCTCCATCACTGGCAGACATGTTGGGTTTTCCATAACTACTTAAAATGGATGACATTAATATTTTGTTAAAAATTTACTTATAATATATTAAACATATTTATTATTATTTATATATAATATTATTTATTTTATATGATTAATATGTAATATCCCAATTAATACAATGATAATAAAAACCCTATTATGATAAATTATTAATTTATAATGTCATGAAAAACAAATTTTCATTGAAAAAACATAACAAGATATTAAAAGTTTTGCATAAGATAAATAAACATAGTTAACACTTTGAAATACTCAATATAATATTTTTGGAGTTAGACAAAGAGTTAATGTGAGATTATGAGTCACTAAAATTCTCAGCGAAGAATGTATAAAAAAATTATATATATTATTTTAAGAGCTCAAAATCTATTCAAAATGATTGAATAACACCAAAATGGTGCATCACATGAATAATATGAAACAACTGTTAGGTCAGAAACGTGGTTTATTCCCAATGTAGAGTATATAGTTCAAGGGCATAAGATATTTGGATGGCTTTCTCATGAGATAAATTTATTAAACAATAATTGATATATTATTTTATTTAAAATAATAAAATATATCTGTGATAGATCATCTTATTGAAAATATGAGACCATCGATTGGCCTAGGACACAGTTTTTACCCTTGGAAGTGTATAACATTGTAAGCCTTAGATGTTTGGATGTATCAGTCATGGAAGTATCCATTTTATATTTAATTAATATTTAATTAATTTTTAATATTAAATAACTAATATCACTCAAATGGTTCGTCTTATGATAAATAAGATACCATAGTAATGTCCCAAAGAGGGGATTTAACCTTTGCGAAGTATATCTTTTATACACGTTGGGTTTTTTAGAAACATCACACGTCATAAAACAAATTATATTTTTAATTTATTATTTAATAAAAATTATAAATAATAAAAAATTAATATATCACAAATGACGCCTTGCTAACGAAATATGAAACTATAGTTTTGTCTAGAACTCAGGTTTTACCCTTTACATGGAATAGCTTTTATGTACAACAGGCGTTAGGGGTTATTTAATTTTTTTGTCAAATAATTAATTATATATAATTATTAAAAATTAGTTTCACTAATCAATATACATATACTATAAACTCTATTATATCCCATAAATGTTTTTTTAAACGTATAATTTACACTATTTTGACCGATTTAAAATATACAACTCCATTAAAGGATTAATTTTTACACTCTGTCAATGTCATTACATTGAATCATGCATTAAACTTTCTTTTTCAATTTATGTTATCTAATGATGTTTTTTTGAAATGAATATGGTGACAATGAATAGAGAAAAATATAAAAAAATTAAATAATAATAATTGTTGTTACTATTATTATTAATCATTAAAATATAATATTCTCTTATTATGTTATAGTTATTTTTTTAATAATTATAATAAAGTTTTTTTATTAAAATTATTTTCAATATTAATAAAATTAAAGGTTAATAAATTAAATGGAGATGAAGAGTATCTTAGAGATATATTGCGCATAAAACAAACATGATGGGGGCACCACCTCCTTCAAGACTACATTGATATGTGTGGATTTAATTTCCTATTTATATTATAATATCATCATAAATGAAAAATGATAATATTATATAAATTAAGCTGTAAATTGGTATAATTCACATAGAGAGAATTACAAGGTCTAGATAGTATTATAAAATTCTATATATTAATTAATAATAACATTAAAATGGTACTATTATTATTATTTTTGTCAAAATCTCATTTCCACTATAGCATCTTTGTAAGATATTGGATTGACATGGTGTTAGCGTCAGTGTGACCCTAAAATTGAGGGGGAAATTTCAAGACTAGTGTTGAATATTTAATTCAGTCTCATTGTACATGTCCATGAAACATCCAATATGATGATGTGTTCGCACATTAAATTAATAGATGAATGTAACAAATTAGTGATCCAATTACAAAATTTTTCTAAATGGATTGATGAAAAAGTATAATAAATTGGATCTGGGGTGGTGTTTACGACTTTCGTAAGAATCCCATTATTTGTAACTCAACTCCCCCATTTCATACTCTCTCTCTCTTTTATTTTATTTTTATTCTTTTAAATTCTCTGAACAAAATGTTCTTTGATATTGATCAGATTTAATCGATGTCGGTTGTTTTGGATTTGTCTCGATGTGTGTAAATTTATCACAAAATTATTTCAGAAGGTAGTGAGATATTTTTATGGATATAAGTAAATTTTTTGAATTATAAAAGACAGCAGTAATTCTATATAATAAGGAAGCAGGGTTGGTTCAAGGTTTCATTGGCATGAAAAGGACTTCTTATTAGGTGCGAGCATGGATTGGGTGACAAGATGCTTAGTAAACTTTGATGTAGACTTGGAAAAACATGTGGAAAGAGGTTATTTTGTTGGCATGCGAAGGTCTTCATATTAGGTGCGAGCGTGGATCAGGGTTCATGGCGGCTTGGCCAACACATTATGAATCAACACATCTATGTTGAAGGAGAATTTACATATTTCATGATATACACTATTATATATTTCTTTCACTTATAGTAAGGACACATTAGTGGTGTCTTACATATTCTTCTAAACATAACCAACTCAGGCATTTCGACGTGCTTGGTGACTTTGTTACATGATATTTAGCAAAGGGAAAGGGCCCTATAGAATATGGTTGATAGATGGTCATTAGAGATGGAGCAAAATCAGAATGAAACTCACATACCCTGAAAATGTATGTTTATTTAATTATATATTTTATTTTTATACTATATTATACATTGGATAGACATACCACTTCTGGAGATATTATATATATATATATGAAATTATATTGTTTCCACATTTTCACCGATTGTTGTTTATTTTGCTTATTCATTATCATTGATACTATGACATGATAAAAAAGGTATAGTTTTCCCAAGGATTCACATGAGACCCTCACTGCTAGTTAGAAACCTATTACATACAGGTAGGGACACATGAGGCCTTGTAACATTTCTGATCAGACAGGGTGGTTTGGGTTGGGATGTTACAAAGTGATATCAAATGATCGGGACCCACTAAATTTTCTCTTCTCTTATGTTCTTTTGTGATAGGTTAGATTTAATATTGGAAATTGGGACTCGGTTGGGGAACTATGATAATTCATGGCCATCAATGAATATTAATCCTCAATGTTTCCATAATGTAGGGAATTTGTGATCACTTGTTACAATTGATTCACCTTGCATTACATAATGATGTTAAATTAAATATACAATATTTTTGATATATCCATTCATCATTACTGGGAATTTAGTTTCATGTTCTATATATATATATATATATATCCATTTTTATACTATAATGTAGTTTATTAATTAAATTCCATGATTTTTTTATCTATTTGGGATAGTTTCCCTATAAGATATATATTTATTTCCATTTTTTGTGATATATTCATTTTGGAATTATTTAGTTGAACAATGCATAAATTTATTTAGTAAATATATGATTATTATTAATAGAATGTAGTGATGAAAAAATGGGTTAGTTTTATGAGGGGTATACCTTTGGTTAATGGTAGACTCCTAAGAAAACCTTGTTTTATCCCATATACTATTTGGACAATCATTTTTATTAATTATCCTTTTGTTAAGGAGATTAATCCTTAGATATGTTTGATGGAGCCAGCAGTTTTGGCAACCTAGATTCTTCCCATGCCACCACAGGTGGTAAAGTGGGATATACCCCAGTATGATCATGTATCAACACAGGTAATCCAGGCCATAAAGCCTAATCTGTCAGGTCTTTTTCAATTGGTTTCTATAAATGGTTGGTCTATTAAAAAGTATATAGACGACAATGATGACGATTTACGGCTTTAGCATCCTCCATCATTCCATGTTATTGGTGGCCTGCATGATGCATAGGAGTGGCTATAAAATATTGAGATCATTTTCGAGCTATTCATGAACTTTGAGGAAGGGAGAGTATTTATATAATCTTTTATTTTATAAGGACCCTCCATGAGACTGTGTAATGAAATCAATCATGTATGGAGAGTAGATTTTCATACACGGATGACCATCAAGGTGTAGTTTGTAGAATAGTAATTCCCTGACACAATGAAGATGGATAGTGTAGGGGAGTTTATTGAATTAAGACAAGGTTCTATGAATGTCTGTGCTTACTATGCACATTTTACAGAGTTACCTTACAGTAATCCATTATTATATAGAAATGAAGAATATAAATATGAAAAGTTTTTGATCAGTATGCAATCAAATCTCATATGTATGGTTAGGGGCTCTAATTTGATGACATACTCGCATGTTCTTCGCAATGCCTTATCATTGGAGAAGGTGCAAGAGGATTATATAGCAGCAAGATTTATTATGACTCACAACAAACTAGTTATTAAGTATTCCAATACTAATGTATTAGTCCCTTAATATATTTGATAATGAAATGTAAAACAAAAGAAGCAATGAAATTAAAAATTGGGTATGGATGGAACTTCTTTAGATTAGTTCTACAATTGTGGGCTATGATAGAATTATACCATCACCCGAAGGAATCCAATAGTGTACAACCACCTTCGTGGAAAGGCTGGAAATTTTCAATGTTTTTTCTCTAGGGTTTCTTAGATGAGTTCGAGTAGGTTAGGAAAAGCTAGGTGTGGAGAAACTGAGCTGAGGATACAGAATCCGAGGATGACACTGACTTGGGACTGTTCAGAATATGATCATGGAGCTGAGGTGGACCATGTCTATGATATAGATCTAGATCCATCATGTGGTGATAGAGATATTTTTACTGTTAGAGGTATGGACTATATCACATCATTGTTCTTAATTCTTATTTTAAATATGAAGGTTTCCTTATATCACAGATCCATGTCTTCAATTGACATAATGAAAGAGTTATGTTTCCATAACATACATTCCTCTAATACATCATGGAACAATAAAATAAAACCACAGTATATTAGAGAGAAATAGTCAATGATTAGTTTAGTGAGATACTGATGGGAGACTCACTTAGTGGATAGGGGTAGTATAGTATCATCTGGACCTCCCAACACATTATTGTGGTTTTCATGATGTGTTCAACGTTTATCCGCATTAGAGGTACATGCTTGATCCTGTTCATACTAAATATTTCATGGTCATGTTGTAAAAACCTATTTTATTTTATTATTAGTGTATTATGTGGATTATAAATCATAAATACTATTGAATCTAAGGTAAAAATATATTATAAGTCCGGTTTCTGTGGACAGATCTAGGATGAGAAGTGAAATGTTAGTCAGATATTTGCAATTAGTGTTCTGACTTGATTGATCAAGAGTACTAGTGATGCTTCTCAGGGATGATGGGTCAATAGTGGAGAGGAATTGTAATATCCTGGTTTTTATACTGATAAAAAACCCTTTTGTGATAAATTATTAATAACCTATGTGGGAAAAAATGTTTTAACAATGAAATAACTTAATAGTGTGTTAAAGGTTGTGAATAAGTAAAAAATACCTTATAACACTTCAAAATAATCATTGTAATACTTTTTGATTGAGAAACTGAGTTACTGTGTGACTTTGTTTCTTGAAAAGTCTTGGTGGAGACTGATTTTAAAAAATAAATATATTATTTTAACAACACAAAATTTATTCAAAACAATTAAAGAACACCAAAATAGTTAATCGTATGAGAAATATGATAATACTATTAGGTCCTAAATGATGTCTTTACCCTATGAGGAGTATTACATTCGACACCATTAGATGTTAGAATACATCTCTAATGAGATAAATTTGTATAATAAAATTTATTATATTATTTTATTAAAAATAAATAAATATCTCCCAAACAGTGCCTCGTATAGAAAATCTGAGACTACTGATAGGTTTGAGACATGTTTTTCACCTTAAGCGGGATATAAAAGTTTTATGTGTCAGTCATTTGTATGTATCGCTCAAGGTAGTAACCATGTTAATATTTAACTAATTTTTAATACATTTTATTATATTAAATAATTAATATATCATAAATGGGGTTCCGTATGAAATATTTGTGACAATGGTTAGGTATTTAAGGGGGGTTTACCGTTGGATGAGTATAGCTTTTATGTTCTTTGAGTTATTGGTAACATCGCACGCAATAAATCATTTTTTTATTTTTTTTAAATTTGGTTCTAAATAATAATTAATTAATATTTGTCAAATGATACAGTTTTTGTGAAATATGATACCACCATTAGGTCCGGAACGTTTTGTATTTCTTAGAAGTGGCATAAATTTTATGAAAAATAGATGTTATGTGGTATTTAATTTTTATGTAAAATAAAAAAATTTATTTTGTATATTAAAAGTAATTTAACTCATCTATAAAATTATACTACAAAATCAATTATTTCCCACAATTTTTATTTCAAACAATCAACTTACAAAATTTTGACTAATTTAAAATATGCAATTTCAGTAAGGGATGAATTTAGACCCACCACCATTGAATTTACATTGAATCATGAATAAAACATGTGTTTTTAGTTTATGGTACTTAATTATGGTGTTAGTTGAAATGTAATTGGTGAAAATAAATAGAGAAAACTAATAATAAAAATAATTATTTTTTTATTTTTATTATTATTAACTTTGAAAGATAATATTTTAATGGTTTTGTATTAAAATTATTTTTAATAATAATATAGATTTATTTTTATTTTTATTTATAATATTAATAAAATTATAATTCAATAAATTTAATGGTGACAAATAGGTGGTTTGAGATAACTTGCGCATACAAAAACATGAAGGGGTGTCTCCTCTTTAGTGACGACATCGAGATGTGGGGATTCATTATCCCATATATTTGATATTATCATAATAAATGAAAAGTAATTATATGAAATAGATAAAATTGCAAATGAGTGTAGCACACATTGAGTGACCAGTGTGTCTTGGATAGTGTTTAAAAAAATATTTATTTGTAACACTATTAAATTAATTATATTAATATATTGTCAAAATATCATTTCCCCAGTATCTTCTTCATACGGTGTCGGATTGAAACGTCGTCAGTAGAAGTGCGACCCTAAAATTGAGGCAATAAACTAAAGATAGGTGTCTAATATTTATTTTGGTATCATGGTACATGTCTATGAAATTCCCTCTATGCTGTGTTGGTGCATGAAATTATTATAAGAATGAAAAAATTGGGGATGCCATTTATAAATATTTCTAAATTGATTGATGATAAATTATTATAAATAGTATATGGGGTGGCTCCCATATAATGGGTAAGAATCATATTATTTTCCATGCCACTCCCATCTATATTAATATATACCTCTTATTCTATATTTATTCTCCTAAATTTGTCTCATTAACATATTCTTCAATATTGATTGGAATTATGCACAGTCGGTTCTGTTGGATTCATCATTATGAGTTGAAATTTATTAATTTTATTTTTATTCAAGGAGGTGGGGAATTTTTTATCATATTCAATTGAATAATTTTTTAATTATCAAAGATAGATATAATTATAAATTATATTGAAGTAGGGTTGGTTAAATGTTTCATTGGTGCGCGATCATCTTCGGATCAGGTATATGTGTGTTTCAGGTAATGATAAATTCTAATACCCATATTTTATGATTATTAGACACTATCATATATGTTCTGGAGTAAAGATGATTATTTTATCATATATATTTCATTCAATTCCAATGAATCATGCAACCCCACTAAACGTTTTGTGCTTTCTCCTCCGAGAAGAAATCGCATGGCCATTCCCCCACAAATAAATTATGCTCCTCCATCCTCACCAGCATCATTGGTGTTTCCAAGGGCTAAACCATTAATCTTTCAATTAGGTTTATGAATCTATTAAATATTTAGTGTTCATACATAGAGGTGGAATCTACGGATCACTACTACAAAATGGATTTTTGTAGCGCCACCCTTTAACAACGCTAAACATGCATTGATAAAGGTAGTAATTTTATCAGTGCTAAAGAAATCATTGATAATGTGTACATTTAATACTGCTAAAAAACACTATAAAAATAATCCCTTTATCAGTTCTTTTTTAGTGATGTTAAAGGATCCCCCATTATCAGCACCTTTTAATAAGTGTTGATAAAAACCCTCTTTATCGGTTGTTTCTTAATAGAGATTATAGACTGTATATTTGAAAAAAAAATAATTTAAAATAATATATTAATATATTAATATATAAATATATTTATATTGGTAATATTATAATATATATCTTTGGAATATGTTTTAGATAAATATGAGTAGACATTTTCACATAATATATTATATAATTTGTTAAAATGGTATTTAAAATAATTAAAAATATTTTTTAATTAATAATTTTCTAAATATTAAAAATATTTAGTCATTTAATAACCATTTAAATATAAGAAAATCATAAAATTAATAAATGGTTGAAAGTAATTTCAAAAAGTAACTGGACAATCAAACGACCATATAATCTGATCCGGGTGTCCGTTTGGGATAAACCACATATCAAATCAAAGCATACGGTGAGCTCTATACCCCTGAAACACTGTAGAACCTTCTATCACATTTTTGGTCCCAAAAGGCCCAGAATATCATCAGTCATGAGTTATTAGTAAGGTTATCCCAATTATTTAACATTCAATGGATTTTCGAGCTCATTTAAGGGGTTCTTTTTACCATTTTTCAATGGGGAATAAATTTATTTTCGGTTCTTAAATTTATAATGATAATATGGATTAAATTTTTTATATTTTCTCACAATATAGTATTATTTATAATTGAAAATATTACAATATATACATATTTTTTATATATTAAATCACAATAATTTAATTGTAATAATAAATTACTAATCATACATATAAATAAAATATATTTCTATATGCATAAACCTTTTATAAATTAAACAAATAACCATTTTATTTATAATAATATAATATTAATATTTATATACATATAAAATGATGTAATTAATATATATATATACATTTTCTAGGTGTATTGATGAACAAATGTATATTTATCTATATATTTTAATATATGTTTATAAATATTATCAAAAATATATGTATATAAATTAATATTTATGAATAAATTTATTAATCTATGCACACACAGATATAAATATATGTCGGTATGTTTAATAAACACATATATACAGACATACAAACACACATAGAAATTTTATATATTTGTGTATATATATATATCAATAAAAAATGTAATGGAATATATATAAATATATAGGTATATCATAAAATGAAATAAAAAATATAGTTCAGTGGATGTGTCACGAGCGCATAAAGAAGAGGTATTATGGTCAAAACGTAGGGGTTGTATTCTCGTGAGCAGGTGTCTAACACTATTAAATATGATGGATAGATCTATTGAAGGAGGGGGGGAGGATAGAATTATTATAAGGGGGTTGAGTGCTTATAAAATGGGGTTATTTACCACCCAAGATTCGTAAGAAAGAACATTCAATTTTTTTTAATTTTATTACTTCTACAAAATCACTAATAAAAAACAATTTTATCAGCTATTTTTAGCACTGATAAAATAACCCTTATATTAGTTCTTTTTCAACAAATTATAAAAAGGACACCTTTTAATATTTACTCAATTTTCATTGCTTTTATATCATTAATAATGTAATGTTTAGAACTGATAAAACCATGTTTTGTAGTAGTGGTTTGATGTACACCTTCATGAGGATCTACAAGCTTCTCCTTCACCATTCCCAAAGAATCACAACCACTCTTCTTGAGATGGAGGTGTAATTTTAGAGATTTAATTGGGAATTCAATTTTTAATTACCAAATTGATTATATAATTATAAAACTATTTAGGGGGGTTAAAAAACATAAATCTTATTGCTTAAAAATGATTAGCATATAAATTTAAATTAATAATACCAATATTTAAAAGAGTTTTATTTATATATGTATGATTTCAATATGTCATATATATTTTAGATTTTTTAATTGAGATTAATTCAATGAATTAATGTCTGTAATGATTGTGCTATTTTCATGGAAATGATTATGGATGACATCGACTTTGTTATCTGAATTCATTATCAAGTAGAAATAAGTATTGAATTGGTATATGTTTTTATAATATATATATATATATATTGGATGATTATATAAGATTCAAAACATATATAATAATATATACAGATACCAAAAATGTTGAAATTTGAATTGAATTACATTCTTAATAAAAAATTATTTATCTTCTATTTAATTTTGAATATTATATGATGGGAAAAAAGGATAAAAAATTGAAATAACGAAGCTTTGGTTTCGATGGATATGATTTATCACTACTTCTATGTTTATTGAAGATAAAATTACATTGAAGGAATATTCTAGAACTACAACATCTTGGTGACTTATAATTTTTTTATGGTTCATCTATTATCAATGGTGGATGAATGTTGGTGTCACATATTTTTAATTTGTACACCTAATATAATTTTAATTTAACTCACATCTAATTTTACATTTTTATGGAGTGGATTTTGAATTATTTTTAAAAATTTTTTGGACAATGTAAAATAGATCTAATGACAAGGAAAATTATAATACTATATGTTAGAGTTCGTGTCCTAGAGAAAAAGTTTTTGTGATTTATGATAACTATTATTCATCGATTCAAATATTTATAAACAACATATCGCATCATTATTAGTTTAATGTATAAATATTATTTCTGAAAATGTCTAAAATGTAGTCTTTTCACAGAATGTTCCTGGAATTTCACCACTATGATGAGAACTTATAAGTGCAGTGACACTATTTAAAAAAATTAATATCCAAATGATATAAATTTATGTACACAAAAGATACAACCTATCAGGGGTGGAGACTCATATGTCATTGAGGAATCTTCTCAATGTGTACATTATTAGTAATATCCATTATGTTAATATGAAAGTGAGACCCGATAGTAGGAAACCCATATTAATATGTTTCATTATATGTTTATACCTACGGACTTGTGCATTGGTTCAAACAATAATATTATTATTAATGAGTATTACGAGTCACATACATTGATGTATTGATGAAAACTGTGATAATATAATTTCAATATGTGGTAGGATACTGTGGATGTGTCATGTGTAATATTGAATTAATGAATAATTTAATAAAGTTTTTATCCCTTCCTTTATTTAACAGAATATAATATCTCAAGCCATTTTATGGAAATTTTATATCTAAATAAATCATTGTCAAAGTTATTCTATATACATATTTAATTTTTTTGAATTAGAAGAATGATTCATCAAACATATAGGATGATGGAACTAGCATGCATCTTTCTATTTTAATTATATTATGATAAAGTGATTATATTACTAAATAATGATCAGTAGGGGGTATTATATCATTGCTGCATTAACTTTATTCTCTTTGAGTTCCTTAATTTGTTTTAGACACTAACCTTTTACTATAGTTTTCTTTTCCAAATACCACTATGATAGTTGCTTAGAGGATGACACACTATGTGTATCCAAAATATCAGTTAAATAATATATTATTAGGTATTTTCTAACAAGTTGAATAAATATCTCTACGACATGTGGATTAATAATTTTTCATGTTTTTATTGTGGAATACATTAGGTCACTAGTTATTCAAGAAAATATAATGTGAGAATAATATTAAATAAAAATTTATTTTATATTTATTGAATATAATATATATTTATATATTGGTGAATAATGTATTGGTACATATTTAATAAATATATATATTCAATATTCATGGCCTGATAAATATTTCGAAGGAATGGTTGATTAAGTTTAATGGTCTCGTTAGAAAAAAAATATTGAATATTATTTGATAAATGATATTTAAGATAATTCTCAAATTACATGCATCTCGAGAGTTAATTATACTAGTATTATATGATATAGGGTTTAGTGGGCATTAAATAAATAATATAGGGCACTTATAAAACTATGTTATTTTAACATAAATGGCATAAAAACTAAATTATATTAATTTCTAAATGAACCAAGTCATTTTTTTGGTTGGGCACAACAGATTTACAGAATCCAATCACAACATAGAGAGCTCAATTTTCCGCAAGTGATAGGATTTGTCATGCTAGCACCAAGAGATTCTTATGGTGGAATTCAAGGATTTTTGGATCATGTGTGGATCATCACTTGAAATGTATACATTGAATACTACAACACAACGACTATACAACAAATATTTGTAACTACATCAATCAATAATGAAATAATTCCAATAATATAATTAATTCATTAATTAAATAAATTATATATAATATGTTAAGATCCTCTCTATGGTTATGATTTTCAGTAAATATTCAATTTTCCATGATTCAATTCGATAGATAACAAAATTTATAATTGATTAAATCATAGAATGATCATCGATCAAGAGAAAAATTATTGTTGGAAACGACCCATCGAACACTTCCAATATGGCTAGATCATATAAGTGGTCTTAGAGAAGTCACATAATTATTTATAATTACTTGATGACAATTGATTGACATACAAAATATTGATTTATTTTCAAATTCATTTTTAATAAATATTTTCATTCACATTGTGAGATAAGCGTATTCATCCCTAGTTTCTCATAGATCAAATCAATGTGAATAATTTTATCAATGAAAGAAATTTGAGGAACTCAATTTGATGTTCCATGAATTCTGGTCGTATAACACAATAGTACATACCATTAACCAATGTTACACCCCATGTACCTATGTTAAATGCATTAGGAATAAATTTTGAAATTTATTCAAACTATGTGCATTGATGATACAAGATGTATTTATTTTTCACACCACATGTTGAACAAGTGTGGGTGGTGCACATTCATCCAAAGTACATGCCATATATCCCACATACACATTGTATAGTACCTTTGAGTAATAGAAGGGTTGTGTATTACCATACACGGCCTACCTGACTAGTGATTGTGTAGCTCAGAGGCCACACACCATTTAGTCTCATATACATGATCTATAATATAATTTTTAAAGGCAAGGTTTACACACTGAGTACCTAGGTGTGTCTGTTAGATACATGGTGAGATATATAAATGTTTTGTATCACACTTTTACACATTTTTTACTTATACCAAATTATTAAAATGTAAAATTTGTCTATAATATTGGGTAAACCATGTCAACATGTGATTATGTGTGGTCATTAAGTAGATAGGGTACACCATGTTATAGATTTTAATATATATATATATATATAATTAATATCCACAAAATGTTCATTTATTCATATCATGTATGATTCATATTACAAATGTTATTATACATGAACAAAAACATGATGAATTATAGATAAATTATTTCATTCTTTTAATCATTACATTGATACTACACATCATGAATGTTCACAATAAGTTATGTATTCCTTATGTCATAATTAATAAATTTCATATGAGTATAAAACATGTTGGGTATATTAGGATGGGTATTTACCATGTTTCCTCCAAGGAACATTTATGTTCGTCTTTAATTTTAAATAAATTTATTTAATTTTTTTAAAATTACAATTGATGTGAATCTCAAGGAAATTTTCATGAGAATTAAGATAATAAAATTGATTAATTTAATATGATAAATAATTATTTTATGTTTGATTTATCTTAAATAATAATGATTAATAATTCAATACCAGTTTTATTAAATTCATAATTCAAAGTATGCATATAAATGATGATGAGCATAAACCATTACTTTTTATGTAATTTGTTTTATTTAATTAATTATTAAATTAAATTTTTTGCATGGATACCTTCTCCCCTATTTTTATGTATGGTTCAATTTTCCCCTAGTTTCTTTTATGTAAACCATTTTCCACTCACCTGCATATTAGTAATACTATATGTAATGGATTTAGATCCCAATATCGTGGAGGTGGTTTATGTTTGAAGTTGAGGAGAATCCAATCCAAGAGATATAAAAATGTGGACAGGTGGAAAGTTGTAACATGAACCATATTTGGTTCAAGGTGTTTTCCCCTATGTCAAAGTATAGTTCAAAAAAATCTAGATAAACTAACTATTTGTAAAAGATCTTGATCATACTGCTTTATTTTTTTATTTCAATCATGTTTCATGGTTATTTAAATATGATTGTTTTACCATGATGACATGTATTAATTAAATTAATAATCACGAACGTATAAACCAAAAAATCATAATTATGTGTAATTATTATTTAATACACTGGATATCATTTATGTATATTCACTTAATTTTAAGAAAATTGTTATAAATCTAATAATTGGAAATTTATGAATTAAATGATAAAATCCATACATAATAAATATTATGCCTGTATAGCCTTCCAATACATCAGTTAAAATCAAACCATAGTACATTGTTTTTAACAATAAAAAGTTGGGGTGCTTTCAATTATTATGTAATTATAACTTTATGTTTTGGGTTGACATAACATTGTTCACATAAATGGTTGTGTTCTAAACAATTACATGGTGTAAATGAGAGGTGAAGGTTGAGGAACTACAACTTAAGGATTTTAGGATTGGGCTTTCCACTCAACAGATCAAGGAACAATGAGATATAGTAGTTGTAATTTGTAATGACTACCTAAAACCATCCACGATTCCTGATGAACCAATGGTGATGTAATGATATTGGAAATATGGATCATATCCACTTGAATGGTCAAGAAAATGGATATTTTGATGTCAATGGTGAGGGAAATTGGGGTTCAAAAAAAGAAGGGGAGATTAATAAATGTAATATTTATTTATTTGTTTAAATTTTATTAGATAAAGTATTAATATTTATACTAATCTAATTTATATAATAAATAATAAAATGTCTTCAATCAAATAATTTTGATCTATCCATAAGAAGGATAAACTTCTATCTGACATGAATTTATAATAGTGGGAAAGGCACTTACTTGTTATCCTTCACCATGAATGGAAATTGTATATGCTAGAAGAACATATCCCTAATGCACCAGGTAATGAGGAAAGTTAATAAGAGTTATCACCCTATAAGTAAAATTTTAATCATTCCATGGATGTTTAATGTATCATGTTAACATCAATGTCCAATAAACTTTTGAGGAAACAAGAGAACATGGTTGAATATACCATGATGCCTCACCTTTGGGATCCCTATCTAGGTATGTTAAGTCAATAAATATATGATATCTCTAATGTTTTTTGTAAACCTAAGATTAGAGATTATGTGGAAACTTCTCTATGTGTCGTCAAGATTACTAGAAACATTGAATGATTATAAATATTATGTATTAAAATCCTATATGTGTTGCAAACTGATCTCACACATCTATCACTCTGTAAGACCATATGTAGTTTTATTTAAAAGAAAAATATGAGAAATAATGGGGATATTCAATGCTAATTTCTTTCATTGATTGGCCATGTGGATAAGTACATTAGGAATGATAATCTGGTAGTCCTTATGGTGAACAATAAATAAGAGAAAAAAGGAAAATGGACCCAAGACTTATATCAATATAAAGATCTCAAGCGCCATCATACCCGAATGTGTATGATTCCACAGAAGGTCAACGAAAAAGTGTTAGTATGTTATTCATGTGGCTAGTCAGGACTCAAGAGGTTGAACTGAACCCTTAAGGAAGGGGATGATAATGTTTTGTTAATTATAAAGTGTGACATTTTATTATCTACACGTTGGGTATTCGATAAAAGTTTTGTTTCTCACATTTATATAAATATGTGAGAACCAAGTAGATTTTAGAATATTTATAGTAGAGTGGTGTGTATGTGAGATACTAATGGTGTGCTGTTGGCTACCCGAGCCATTGAGAAATACCCTCTTTCCTTACCAACATGAATGATTTGGGATTTAAATGAATTTTATTATCTGTCAAAGGTTACCAAGAAAATATTTTTTTGTATCATTTCTAGATTCATGTTGAATAATATTATGTTTCACTACTAAAGAATATGCTTTTAACAGTGTTAAAAATAGCCTATACCACTACATGAAAAGAACTCACAATATGGGAAATATTGAAAGACCAGGACATTTATACACACTTTCAAAAGAGTTGAAAAAATGTGTATTTATCAGATCTAAATAAAGCGATGATAAATATTACTTTTATCAATTCTTTTAAAAGAAATTATAAAGGAACCATTTACTAATCCTTTAATTTAGTCAAAATAAATTAAACCTTTATTTTCATTATTAAAGTGATGAAAAAATAATTTTATTTGCACTTTAAGAAGTGTTGATAAAAGAATTTTTCAGCACTTGTATAAGCATTGATAAAGATACTATTAATCACTTGTTTGAAAAACAATGAGAAAGGGTCATACTGTAGTGTGTTGTAATAGTGAACTGCATCACAAAAAAAATCACATATCCACCAAAATAAGATCCAATAAATAATTTAAATTAAATTAAATTTACAACACAAATATAAAAAAAACTCTATATAATAAACATTTGAAAGATTGTTTTATACAATTACATAAATACAAATTATTACATAAATTCAAAGAAATATTATATTTCAATGTTAAAAAAATATCCATTATATTTATTGGTTGAACGTCCAGGATTACATGAGTACTTTTTAACAAACCACTTCAACTCTAGAAAAATTATCCACCGATATAATAAAAAAATTATTTTGAATAATACAAAAAACAATGAATTTAAATAGAAATGTGAAATAAATCATTAAATCTATGTAAAATGATTTTACAATGATAATATCAAGATTACCTCTTTGATTGAGTAGTATAGTAAACTTGAATGAAAGTGATAAATTTCAATACTACAAGAGTTAAACAATTTGTGATTGAAAGATGTTTGTGGAAGATTTGGTGCTGAAAGGGATGAAAGATGGAAAGAGCACCCAAACTCCAACAATATAATCCACCATGTATTAGAATACAACGATTATGTGACTAATAGTGAAAAAATAATTAAATTAAACGTACATATGAAACAATAAATTAATTCAATAAAAAAATTTTTTACTATGAAAACATCAAGAATACTTCTATAATTGAGAACATATAGTGTCATTTCTCTTATGGCATATGTAGTGGAGGTAACTTAAAATAATGTTATAAATGAACCACCAAAGTAATGAAATGGTTTTTAGAGAAAAGAAGCATGAATTTTGGATACATAACCCCCAACTTGAACAAAATAATCCCCCTATATAAGAAAACAATTATTATCTAAGTAACACTAAAAATAAATAAATTACACATACATATGAAAAAATTCATTAATTACATGTACAATGATTTTACTTTGAAAAACTCATGATTACCTATTTCATTGAGTAGAGGAAGATTCAATCCTCTTCCAAAAAATGTTTTGGATGTAACTTGAAGAAATGTGATAAATTCACCACTATAGGGGTGAAAATATTTTATGGGATAAGGAGCCTGAAAGTTCGATAGAGCACCGAAAACATGAACAAAATAATCCACCTGTATAAAAAACAAATATTATATGTGTAATACTAAAAAATAAATTAAAAATATATATGATACAATACATTAAATCTATGGAAAATTATTTTACTGTGAAAACAACATGGTTAACTATGTAATTAATCAGAGGCATTGTCATTTATCTTCTTATAAAGGCTGTGGAGGAAACATGAAATAATGAGACAAATGCAGCATTGTAGGGTTGAAAATGTTTTAATGGATAACGTATAAGAAATTTTGATATATAACCCCAACTCAATCAAAATAATATACCTATAAAGAAATATTTATGTGCATAATACTAAAAATATATAAATATAAAATAAATAATAATCAATAAATTAATTATATGGATAATGATTGAACTATTCAAACATCAAGATTTCCTCTTTTATAGAGAAGATACAACATCATACTCTTCTTGAAAAGGGATGACACATTTATATAAATATTATATAATTAGTGATCTCTACAGGGAATAATGAAAATTAAATCAGTGTTCTATTATATAATTTTTCAGTTAAATAGTGAATGTATAACATATAATTACCATTGAATCTATTAAAAGGTTTTCAATATTTATTGTTTTTTCTTAGGAGGGATTGGTAACATCATTGTTTTCAAAATACATTATCTACATGAGTGGTAAAATATTTAATTTTGATTATGTTAATGTAGAAAATAACATATAATATTATGAGGGAAACCCAAATATATTAAAAAACCATTCTAACTTCTCAGTGAACTATCTTAATTTTCAATGTTTTCAATGATTTGGTACCTCTTTTGAGAATCCAAATCGCCTATTTGTGGTACCCTCTATCATTCAAGACATTGTCTATTGTGGGACCATCATGAACTGTTTGTGAATTCCCAATGAAATTGTCACCCATGATTGAATTTTCATCTGATTGAATTTTTTTAGAATCCATTAGGAAAATCAACCAATTATTTTTTGTTGGATCAGTGAAATAAAATAATCAAACTACATGTGATTTCATTTTGAAAAGATATCCTATTCCTTTTTTTACCTTGAAATTCACCTTCAGAAAGCCCATTTCATTAAATTTCAATCCAATGATATTTTTCACTCATTTTCATTAGAAAATAAAAAACTAAAAATGTTGTATAATATAACTCATATATCATTTGATAATTCTAAAATATGACATATTTTCATAAAGAGAATTTTTATTCTTGGAACCAGATATATAAATAACTTCAACAACATGTATAACAAAACTATTTTTAATTGTACTTATTTTGTCATGTTCTTTTCTATATAACAATTATCCATTGATTAAAAACATAGTCTATGATATAACATTTTCCTTCGGTCCTCGAGCAAGCCATTGAATTAGTTTGGAAAATGAATTATGATTTTCAGATAACTAATTATAAATTTTATCCCTAGACCTCTTATAAACATTTGATCATGTGTATCTCATATCCATCATTCATCCCTTGTTGGATTAAAATCTATACGAATTTATTTGTGGGATTCAATTAATGGATAAAAATCTTCAATATTATGTAATATATAATGATGTGTATGCTCCAACTCTATTATGTTATTGTAAAAAAAATCATCCCAAATTCCCCTTACCCAAAATGCCTTCACTATACTGAGACTTTGAGAGATCAATGCTTTCAAAATATGATTGGTAATTTCTAAGAAATGAAATATATTATTTAATAATAATTGTAATGCAATACAACTATCTATCCGACTTCGATTCTTGACATACCCAATCAAAATCATTATATGTCGTTCAATGGGGTACATCATTCTGTATTAGACAGGACCACATAGATGAACCACTATGTCTAATTGAATCATAATGTGGACCATTATATCACTGAATGATGATGGAATTAACATTTAAAATTTACATAATATTATTGAAATTTTATTATTCATGATGGGAAACATTTCCTCGACTCCAACATTATAACATATGTCTATGAAAAAAAGTAGATAATGGTTAATTTATGTCATAAATTTTAAAAACAAGAAATAGAAAGCAATTAGAATTTCATCTTGCATCAAAATATTAAAGTAAATTGATTTTAGACATTTTATTTTCAAATTAGTCAGAGACATGACATTCATTATATTAGATGATTACCCCCATGAAACTTTTACACTCGTAAATAAAAGGAAAAATTGAAAATTTTAATATTTGGGTAGTGTGTATGATATTTGATGAAGAATGTTCCACCTTTTACTCTTCACCGGTGCCAAATCTTCCCTTATCCCCATTTCAATGAAGTCCAAACTAGCCTTAATTCAATTTTATGTTTTCCATGATCATTTAGTAACATGCCAATAACAATATCAAATAATATTTTTTATATATGCATGAAATAAATGAAATTTCATCCATATACACAGTTCCAATAGAATAATTCAAAAAAAAAATTTGATCTCTTCTTCCAACCTAATTTTGTATAGTTTTTTGAAAATTGTTTACTTAAAATTGTGTCAAATTTTTTTAAATTTTTTACAGTTGATCTCTTATTGTGGTAGATGTCGTTGTACCTGGTTCAAAATTCCCATCAGATGATGTCACCCAAGATCATTATTTATGTCATCGAGGTAATAAATTTTGATTTCCAAAGAACCAAATCATATAGTAATGTTGAAACGAAATTAAGTTTTTCAATTGTTAAAAAATGGGACACCACAACATGACTTTAATTCTATATAGTGATAAATTATTGTAAATGGAGAATTCAATTATCATTCTATACAACATGGAAATTGATGCGAATTCTTCACTTCTATGAGAATCATTCATTGTAGCACCTTTGTCCCACATCAATTTCAGATCTTCGATCAATGGTTCCAAATAGACATCAATATCATTACTGGGTTTCATTGTTCTTGATATAAATAGATACAACAGAATATATTTTCACTTCTTGCATAACCATGTAAGAATGATAAAATATACCAACATGACGTGACACGTACATTTAGTTCTATTTTGTATACCAAAATAATTTATTCTATATATGGATAACACAAGACCAATGTTTCTCAGGTCATATTTAAATTAAGGAAAATTGTAATCATTTTTATTCAACTAAGGGGAATCTTCTATATGACGTAGGGTCATGTATTTTAATTTGGTATCTACAATCCATGTTTTTTTTCTTGCAGTTTCATGAAATCCGTTTAGTCTTATAAAATGTGGAATGATACAAATGTACATTATAGATTTCAACGGACATGATTCAATTTTCCGGTATCCAACTACCCCACACATAGGGCATTTGATTAGTGGTTCATGGTATGTACGAAACATTATGAAATCATTTTGACATGAATTTATATTTTAGATATTGTTCCCTTTGAATGTAACATTTTCTAGACCCATATTTTCAGTATAGACGTTCATTTTCTTCTTGTATCATATCATTCAGAATGCCAAGTAGTTCTGTAAATCTAGTGTCACTCCATCCCTTGCTAGCATTCAAATTATATAACATTAATACTATTTACAATGTTGTGTATTTAGTACAACCGATATACAACTTATTCATGGAACAACAATATAACTCCTCCTGTAAATTTGGACAATCACGAAGGTCAACTTCATTTGTCATTATCATTTATTCCCTGTGAACTACGTCATCTTTTACAATGGTATTCATATCAAAAGATTCATAAACTGTAGTATCATCACAATCAATATCCACGTTCAATTTTACCTATGTTTAGTACAAAATTTATAGATTTTATCTATTCTATGACAAATAAAATGTTCATCCAACTCTTTCAGACTAACATCTCTTGAATAACAACAATGTAAACGCGGACAGAGTATTTTAGAAGGGTCTTCTGCATTCTATCTTACAAAATTAATTAACTTATTTAATAAATATTGGCATTTTTTGTCAATATATTAGTGTGGATCCATTTTAGGTTCAAATACATCTATTTGGATTTGTAAAAGATTAATTTTATACAATATATTAATAAATACACAAAATATCTTCATTATCAAAAGTGAAATTTATTGAAACTTTTTATATGGAAAAAATGGATCATTTCTACTAGAATATCTGAGCACCCACATATTCCATATCCTATAATAAGGGATGTTGTAATTTGAATAAATAGATAGACATTAAGGGAAGTAACAAATGATATTATCAATACACATTATAGGTGTAAACCGAAATATGGATAGTGTAATGACAGCATCCTAAATTACCCAAACAAAACCAAGTCAGATCATCTTATGACCTTTAACACACCTCAAAGTCCATAACTGATTGTTTAAACATTGGGTGTAAAAAATAATAAATGGGAGATGGTGGCCCACCAATATAAACAATTAGTATCAAATGTCAAATAAAATTCTAGCATGACCTTTAGGTCCTATGGACTTGCATACCCAAAATCATTATTACCAGATATAGGTATACTTGTTAGAAAAAAATATGGATATAACTGATGAAAAAGCTATATAGACATTAATACATGATACTCCATTATGAAAACTCACACACATATAGAATATAAGAATTATCCAATAGATAAAAACATGATATTAAAATATAACGTGATCTAATTGAACCATAATGGTTGAAAAAGTGAAGGCTTGATGTGATAAAACCTCACGTTCTAAGCTGAGGATGACCCCTTTGATTATTGACATAAAGAAAACTAAGGACCATAGTAAATTCTAAGAAGAACTAGATCCTATGAAACATATAACCAATAGAAGAAAAAAATTATTTAGTAAGATAACGTAAAACATATATGTAAAAAATCCATCAATATATCCATGGATCAATGTTAGATATAATCTAATGGATCATACATCGATAGTCAACATAATTAATGTAAGACAAATTTTTCCCTAAACAACGAATCACAAATGAATCTTATATAATGAATCATTACAAAATAATAGAATAAAAAATCCTAAAAACCTAAACAACATAATGAAAATTAAATGTCCTATAATACTAGGTTGAAGAAAATCTGAGACCCGCTTATAATGTTAGAATAGATGTTCACAGGCAGTGAAGTTGTGTTATTTGACCTTCAATTCAACTAAGAGGACCACCAAATGTGTGTGGATTCTATGGAAAGATTCTATATCTTGATGAGTTTGAAGATGGCTAGGATTTTAAAAAAAGATCCGAACACTTTTATCAACACTTCCCAATAAGCACTAATCAAGAGCCCTATTATCAATGCTTATTATATAAGCACTGATAAATGGATAATTTATCAGTGCAAAACATATAGCTCTGATAAATCCCAATATATATCATCACAAAAAATTATTCTAATGATTATTGTATCATTATTAATTATTGTATCACTATTAAAGGATTTATAATTATAATTATAAATAAAAAATTAAATATGTATAAATAATTATTAAATATAAATAAATTTAACTATAGTAAAAATAATCATTTTTATATATTTTAATTATAATCATATAATTATTTATTTATATTTATAAAAAAATTTTGAAGAAAAATTATTTTTATCATGATATATATTTTAATAATTATACCTATATATATTTAGAAAATATATAAACATATAAATAAATTAAATATATTCATTATAGAACTATATATATTATATATTTAATAATTTTTTAAATAATAAAAATTATATCTTTATAGTTATATAAATAATTTTAAAATAACATTTATTTATTTTTAATTTTTAATATATAATTTTATAAAAATAATGATTGTAAATATTTTAATATTTTAATTTATAAATATTTTTTTTTAAAAATATATTTTACATTATTAATGAATATCTGATTTCAGTACATTCATATATGTAAAAAATGAGTGAAATAAAAATAATTATAAATATATACGTACCATTTAGAAATATTGAAAAAATGGATAATTTTTGTCTGTGTGCATATTGTATACAAAAATGTATTAATTATACATATATGTAAAATCAATATAACACACAATTGGATCTATAATAAATTGAAAATTAAAATGTAATTCAATTATATATATGTCGAGTACTATGTAATGAGTCAATATTTTTAATCATATTAATTTTAATTATATAAAATTATTCAATAAATATTTTACAATTTAATGTAAAGCACCTAAATATTTAGTAATATATAATCATATTAATATACATTAATATATATCTATATACTTAATATTTAAATTTTAATAACACTATTTATCGTAATTATCTATTTAATAAAATGTTTAATATTTAATAATGTATAATCAATAAATTCATTTTTTAGTAATTATTTATTTAATAAAACATGTTATACTTTTATTAATAATCATATTTTTTATTTATTTAATTATTTCAATTTATCAGTGCCAAAAATGTTGGAACCAAGGTTGATCATTGCTGGAAAAGGAGGTCGGTTTTTGTTTTTTATTAATCTACCATGGGTTGATCAAGGTTTGGTTTTGTGATTGTCAACACTTCCATGAATTATATAGGAGATTAAATGGAAAGGGGTCATATAGTTTAACTGAAATCATTATTAAAGGTAGCAATATTCTCCAGTGTTTTCCAAATTTTTGGGGCTGAAATTTGTAAAATGGAGAAACATGATTTTGGAAAAGGAAGGTGCATGAAAAATTTCAATCATGGGAAAAAGATTTGTTATATTACACTTGATAGATGTTATTGTTGGAACTTGCATGCAAGACATGTTTTAGGTTCAAAACGTCGAAAAATGGAAAAGTCCTGATGTCTGTGAAAGATGTTTTTCCATGAAAGGTTTTGCGCGCCCAATGAAATGTCAAAATGGTTTTCTACACACATGAATAATCTTGAGTGCACTGACAAAAATATGTTCGGATATTGAGAACAAGGTCATTAAGGACCTCTAAATATGTGGCTACCCCCATAGAAGACTTAAGAATTTTCCAATGAAAATATGGTCAATCAGCAGCACGCAAGATTTGTGCGTGAAAGATTGTAATAAGTTCAATCTTGCGTGCAAGGTGTCCCTTTAGTCTTAAAGGACCATATGAACCCTTTAGTGCAGTTGCAGGAATTTTAAGGGTTGTGTGTAATGTAGGTGTTCTGCGAAAATCATTTTTTGTGAAAATTTCCAAATCTTGCGCACATGTTGGGGTATTGTGTGCAAGGGTGGTGTTATGCTTCAGACATGATTTTGAATATCTGGTGTGGGTGCTCAGTGACTTTAAGAGAATCAATTTAGTACTTCGATGTAAGACGTGTCTCATGTTGAACAGAGTCAAAGAATTCAGTGAAAATCTAATGAAGAGATCATCAAGTCGATAAAATAATTTGACTTCACTGAAGGTAGTAATCTAGGTGGAGTTTATGGATTGATCCAAGGGATGCATTGAGATATCCCTGTACCATGTAAAGGCGGTGTGCCTTGAGAGAATTTTTATTACAATATATTTTTATCCCCGAACTTGTAAAGATTAGTGGATTTAGTGATGACCAACACATGTCGGCGTGTGCTCCTTGGACGTATCCCTTTGAGGTGAACCAAGTAAAAGTGTTGTGTCACCTCTCTTATATATTTTTTCTAACATATTTAACAAGTTCTTACCAACGTTGGAACAAGTTCGACAACAATAAAAATAAAAATTTGACACCATGATTCACCCTCCCCTCTCTGGGTTTTTTAGGGTCCTTCAAATAATGTGTTGAGAAAAGAAATATTTATCATCACTAAAAATAAAGTGTTGATAACATGTTATATATTTTTAGGGCTAAAAAAGAGTTGGAAAAGGATACCCATTATAAGTGCTAAAATTCAAGTTGCGATAAAGGTTTTCATTATCGTTGTTAATATAAAACCACTAATATAAGGTAAAATTTATCAGTGCTTTCATTATCATTGAAAAGTATTCGATTTTTCATCTTTTAATTATAGAGATGATAAATAACATTTCTCTTAACGATCAGTTTGTAGTAGTTTTTTTAAATAAAAGTTGTTTATTTTAGAAGGTCAACATATGTTAGTGTATGGAAATTTTAAATAATGGATATAATGTATTGAATGAAAAAACCCAAGTATTGGAAATTTATAACAAATCTTATTCACATGACTTCTACGACACCCATATATGGAATCACCTTCTTGGTCATGAAAATGAGAATAATACGACACACCTCTATAAAAATGGTTATTTAGATTCTTTTTAGGTATAAATACTTGAAATATTTCATGATATTTTACAATTAAAAATAGTCGAATCACCATTTGGTGGATATGTTGAATGGGCAGAAATAGTTATTAGATTAGTACACAATGATGTATGTGGACCATTTTTAGTAGAATCTATAGGTGGATATTTTCATATTATAACATTTATTTATGACTTGAGTGGATATTTTTATGTTTACATAATGAGGTATAAGTCTGAGTCCTTTGAGAAAATTAAGGAATTCAATAATTATGTTGAGGTTAAACGTGGTAAGAAGATAAATGATCTTTTATTAAATTGACATGGTAAATATCTTAACCAATATTATATCAACGTTCAACGAGTATTATGGATTCAATCTAAAATTTCTTCACATTATTTACCACAGTGGAATGATGTTAGAGAAGTGAGGAACAATACATTATTAGAAATGATAAGGTCAATAATGAGTCATGCATATCTTCTATAATCCTTTTGGGGATGCACAAAAAAATAAAAAATACAAATTAATCCAAGTACCAACTAAAGACGAAAATGGAATAACTTTTGAAATATGGAGTGGAAAGAAACCAATTCTCACACACACATGTTTATGGGGTTGCAAGGCATTTTGTAAGGCCTTATTATGAATCAAACTAGAATCCAAGGTAAAAAAAATTTATCCTTATAAGATTTCACAAAGAATCAACATGATAATACCTATAAGAACCCTCATACAAGAATGATCTTGTCCCCGGACAAGACACATATGTTGAGAGGGATCCAATCATCAAAACGGATAGCATGATTAAGACTGACTTCGATTAATTTGATGCTCAAGACACACATGAGTTGGTAGAGGAGAAACATCCACATTTCACCTTGGAAGAATTAGTTCTTGAAATACAAGTATTACATTGGAGAATATGAGAGGTATGAGAAACCAAGTTATGGTTTTCTAGTTGCCTAAGATGGTCATTCATTATTTTTTAAAAATTATGAACCTCTATCTTAATAGGATAAAATTTAAATGATAAGAAATTAAATGATGGAATGTGGTCATTAATTTTGAAATGGATTCCACGTATCAGAAAGAAGTTCGGGTTCAGGTTATTTCACTAGTTGATGTAAATAACATTGGATAAAATAGTTATTCGAGAGAAATTAGTCATGAATGTTAATGTAAATAAATATAAAAATATTCTATTTGGTAAAGGGTTTAAATAGATTCTAGGAATTGACTATTATGAACCATTTTATCCAATATCCATGTATATATCCTTCAAAATTATACATTCTAAAGCATCTTACCATGACTATGAAATTTATAAGATGGATGTAAAAACTAAATTCCTTAATGAGATCCTTTATGATTATATCAATATGGCACAACCATAAGGGTTTGTGACTCTATCTCAGTATAAATGGATTTTCATTTCTGCAAAGATCCTTTATATATTAAATAATGAATCCATGTCATGGAACAATCAATTTGATGAATCCATAAAATAATTTTGTTTCATTTAAAATTAAAGTGAGACATATGATAACTAGAGGATTAGTGGTAATGTGGTCATTATCCTAGTAGTATATGTTGATGACATATTAAATATTTGAAATGAAATACCAGTTTTATAGTCAGTTAAAAATTGGTTAAACAATTGTTTCTCCAAGAATGACTTATGTGAAACAATTTATATTATAGGGATCACATTCATAAGTTATAGATCCAAGATGATGCTTATTCAAAGTCAATGTATATATATTGACTTGATTGTAATGAGATTTAGTATGGAAAAATCAAATTGGGGATTGGAACCAATGTTAGAAGGTTTAGATCTTTATATGTAAATGTGACATTAAAAAAAAATAGGAGAAAGATAGTATGAGTAAGATCCCATATGCATATATGATAGGATCAATCATGTATATCATGTTTTTTTCTAGACTTGATGTTGACTATACACTGAGAATTGTTGTAAGATATCAAGAAAATCAAAGAGAACAACATTGGTATGTTGTTAAGGATGTCCTTATATTTCTTATAATAACTATGGTTATGTTCTTGGTGTATGGATAAGATGATGAAATATTCACCAGGTTTTATACTGTTTCTTGATTTCAGATATATTAGAATGATTTCTGTCTCAATAAAGATGCGTTTTCTTTCTCAATAGATGAACTATGAGCTTGAATAGTTTAAATCTACCATTGTTATTGTTTATATAGTAGAATATGAGTATATAGTGGCCTCCGATGAAGCCATGTAATCCATTTAGATTCCAAACATTGTTCATGAGTGTAATGTGTTACCTAACAGTAACAAAATTAAAACATTGTATTGTCATAATACTACATCGGATGATCTTGTAAAATATCCATGGACACTCTAAGAGACACAACATATAATTCATATGTATCACCTTTTGAGGTATTTTTATAAAATAGGTGATGTTGCAGTAAGGAGAGTACCCACAAAAGAGAATGTGCTGGACCCATGGACTAAAGGCCTATCTCATCCGAAGATGATTATAATATGACAACTAGAATTCTAAAGGATGTTATTATTTTGGGATAGTGAATGTGCGAGTCTGTAGGAGTTGGTTCCCTAGAACCAAAATTTTTACATTATGATAAATTTTATCCATATTTATGAATATCAATAAACTATTTATCATATTAATATTTTTCTTTTTTGTAAAATTTTAAGTCATAACGTCCTAGTACTAGTTGTTGCATTGAATTTTCATAGCATTTATCCACTATGACGAGATCCCAGAAGTACTGTGAAACTATTCCTAAATATTTTTTCTATAGTTAGATGATATAATTTTATAAAAAATGGATACACGATATTATAGGTGGATACTCATTGGAGTTTGAGGAATCTTCAGTTAGTGAATGTCCTTGGTAATATCTATTAGATTATTATAAGAGCGAGACCCACTAGTTAGAAATCCAAATTTATATGTTTCATTAGATGTTCCTATCCGCCGACATGTGTATTGGTTTATATCCATTAATATTATTATTAATGATTATTTCAAGTCTCATACATTGATGTATTTATTAACAATATAACGATAGATGTTAACGGTGAGGTACGATATGTTGGGTGCATCATGAGTAATATTTAATTAATAGATAATGTAATAACAAATTTATCCATTTTCTTATATAATGGAAGTAAATATCTTAGTCCCATTGATGAAATGATATAGCTTAAATAATTCAATGACCATGGTGTTCTATAGGAATGATCAATTTTTGGGGATTCAATGAAAGATTAAATGGTCATATAGTTTTATGGAAACAACAAGCATCTCTCTTGATTAAAGATATTATGTAAAGGGATTATATTACATTATAATTTTATGTATGGGGTATTAGGTCATTGTGGAATTGTCATTTTTTAAATGGGTTCCTTAGCATGATTCTAGAGGCTAAACTTGAAAATTAAGATGTTTCACATAATGCCACTAAGAGTGTGAAAAATTATGCATATCCAGAATATCAGTTAAATAATATATTATAATTTATTATTTAGCAAGTTGAATAAATATTACTTTTACATGTGGTTTAATAAATATTCATGATATCTCCATTTAATACATATTATCAATATTTATTCAAGATAATATAATGTGAGAATAAATTTAATAAATATTTATTTTCTATTTAGTAAATATAATATTTATTTACTTATTGTTGAATAATTTATTTTTATATATTTAGTAAATCAATTATTATTATTTAAGGACCAATAAATATTTTTAGGGATGGAGACGAATTTTAATGTTCTGGTGATAAATAATAAATATTAAATATAATTTGATGAAGTAATTTTTAATTTAATTCCCATGTTATGTGCATATCAACAAATAATAATTTTATTATTATTTAACATGAGGTTCTGTGAGGATTAATTAGATAATAAATTTCACTTCTTCAATTATTATTTTTTAACCCTAGAGGTAAATAAACCCAATTAAATTATTTTACAAAAAATCCAATTCATTTGTTTGTATGTGGAAATTATATTTGGAGAATCCACTCAAGTTCTAGAGATCTCCCTTCTCCAAGAATTCTCCAATTCACAGAGAGAGTTCTTCCTCCACCTTGCACCCTCAAGTCAATAGAGTTCCAGGAGAACACTTTTGAAGCAATTCATGGTGAATTTAATGTTGTATGACACATGTGATAGAATATACCATGATAACACCCATAAATTTATATGATGACGTTCAATGTTTTTTGGACCATGTTTGTAACAAAAATAAAAGGAATCTAGGTTGATTCCTACAAAAAAATACCATACATCACAGATCTATTGTTAGATCAATCAATGAATAAATAATTGCAACAATGTAATTAATAAATTAATTTAATTAATTATAAATAATATGTGATGTTCCTCTCTCTTGTTCCAGTGTTCTATCCATTATCTATATTTTATTCAATTCTTTAGATCAGGATGTATATAATATTTTAAGTATCATATTGGTCATCGATAATTAATAAATAATTGGTGTCCATGGCCTATTGCACAATTCCACAATGCATGTTACCTATACTATGTTTCCTATGCTAGAACTCGGTTGTGAGATCCCTTTAAAAATGATTTGAAAACAAATCACCATGCCTACATTTACTGCCTTTGGATATTACAAGGGGGTGTTCATTATAGAAATGAAACACTATAAAATTTTAAATTTCCACATCCTTTACATTACTTTTTCCCCCAAGATAAAAAAATAAAATATAAATGTGGATTCATTATAACTAAGGAGGATAATTATATTTGATTAAATTATTTCGAGGCTTATGTTCACACAACCTATTATGTACTTTCCACATCAGTATTATATAAATTGGAATTTTTCCATTGGAGGATCGGGAATGATACATTGTTGATCCAATGGCCCATATCTATATTGTACTTCATGCACTTCCTTATTGAATGAAACTATATGATTTTAAATGTGGAAGACTATCTCTACTAATAATGTGATTCTTCATGCACCATAGCTCTTTAATTTATTCATTTTATTAATTTCCAATCCTATACTATTCTAATCATCTGACCTCCAATGATATAAAATCCATAATAAAAGGGATGATGTTTTCTTTATAAAACATAGTTTTAAACACTATTTCTCAGAATTAATATAATACCACATTCAAATCAACATTTTGATGATCTTATTAAATAACCTATAGTGATAGTGTATCTCTTCCATACTCTCAAAATTATTTATTATAAAACCTTCTATTTCAATGATAATATTTAATACTCTTTTACTCACCTTCATCTATAAATTAGATATGTGAATATACTGTATTCGTTGTATATTCTAGAACTACTAAGAACATGTATTTGAAAATACATCCATTAAACCAACACTTAATCTAATTTCAATGATACATAGTCCACTAATAATATTCAAGGATCAATTTAGGGGTACAAAGTGTTTTAATGTGGTCATGATATTTCAATATAACTTTATCAAACCTAAAAATCTCATATCATCAACTTATTTTATCCTTTAAACAAATAAACATGATTTTCTAGATATTACATGTTTACAGTGTCACTTCTTTCATCATGGCGTGGTACCATAATTCATCAACACGATTATGATGGGTTAATACTCTTCACAAAATGATTCCATTTCAAAAAAATATATCACAAAACCAAAATAAAATTATTTAATTAGCATGAAAGTATTAATATGATTACTAATTCCTCTAAATTAACAAAACAATTTCCCATTTGAAAATCCATTATTCCATGGTCAACATGAAATAGGAAATAAATGCTGAATTTTACTAAGTATACCCATGAAATTGTATATATTCCATAGTGGGATACTCATTTTCTCTTGATAGGTTTGGGAGTAATCTTTTTTTATAGAGCATGCATTTCCAAAAGTTAAACAGAAAAATTTACCTAAGCCTCTTGATTGTATAAAAAACAATTCATGGTGTGAGGGAGTTTTACATTCTTTTTCAAATTATAAAAAACTTATGTTTCAATAATTTTGGCCCAACCATCCGTACATACACTCATCATGATCCTTATATATTCTAGATGCGGGGAACTATTCTATTTTTTCAAATCTATATCCCATGACATGAATAATATTTCACATCACATAAAAATATATCATCCAATAAACATATGTTTTATATAATTTTTCTTATTCCAAAAAATAATGAAAATATTAATAGCTTATGTATATTTGAAGGCATTTATCCCCTTCCAAATTTTCTTCCTCTTATAGTTCATACCCTCAGTTATATATGGGGTGTATGTTATATCCATTTTTGACATTTAATAAACTAGATGATATTATAATATCATCTGAAAATACTATATATTAGACTATATCATATTTAATTACCCTCTCCCATGACACAATTTATTTCTTCACTCCCTACCTTGTGAAGTAATCGTCTAAATCCTTATCCATGAATTGTTCACTACATTATATTATATAGCTTCCAAAATAATATTACGTAACACTGTAATTCTTCTCCATTATGTTTCTATATTTTATGCCTATATGAACTTCTATTCATATAGTACAAATAACACTTCTGAAAATTAATTTTGGATTTTTAGGGATCCCAATTCATAAAAAATATCTTCGATTATTTAGAAACAATATAAAAAATAATTAAAACTTGAAACCATCTATAAAATCATCATTTAGTGATTACATCATGAATTTACTACCTCTCTATCGACAAATACCTCCAAATAAAAACTGATGTACATAATTTTTATATAGACTAAATACCTATTTATGTAGTTATTATAAACTTAATAACTACAACACTTATTTTAATTAAATATCACTCACATTTTCATAGATAGAAAATTTTTCTCATTTTTATTGTATTTTCAATAGTACTATATATATTTATCATACATTTAACTAAAAATTATTCAAAACATTATATTGATTTATTGTTCATTATACCCACCCGACATTTTTTTAAAAATTCATTACGTAATCATATCCACATTTTTCATTAAATTATCTCCCCATTTATTACTGAAGTTCCCAGATCAGTGTGATCACTGAGAGGGGGAGGGGGTGAATCAGTGATCCTTTAAGAATTTTACTAATTGATTCATTATCAATTAAACCTCTATGGATTGTTAAGGCCTCGATCCACTCTTCTTGTATCTCTCAGCCTTTCCTCTAGTGATGTAGTAAATGCAATGGCACAAGACACAAGGATTGACAAGGTTCGGCTCCAAAGGCCTACATCATTGGCATTTTGGTTAAACTCCCCAACATGGTTTCCCCACTATATTTTGGTTATTAATTACAATGGCCAGTACAAAGTCACACTGTACCTCTCTTGAGTCCCATAGGATGGTCTTTATACTGCATCCCACAGTGTTACTAGAGTCTCACTGTCCTGCTTCAGCTTCCACCAAAGACTTCTCCACCCTAAGTCTCACAGGGGGTCTTCTCCTAGTTCCTCGAGTTGCACAAGTAGCTCTTCTTATTTTGATTCTCTTCATGAGTCTTCAATAGCCTTGGATAAGGTCTGCTGGCCTTTCTAACTTCTTTTGATCACATTTGGTGATAAGGACTCTTATTCTTTGCTCGGGCTTTATCTCCTTCTTCTAAAGATGATATGACCACTATCTTCAAGAATCTTGATTGGAAAATTGTGTTCCTACACTGAGTATGCCCACTCAATCTTCTTGGTCTTCTCAACTACTGAAAAATCCAAATAAATGATGCCTTTAACATTATTCTAGCTTCAGTCTCTATTCAATTCACCTTCATGCACTGAGTGCATGGAATTTATGAATCTTTATGAGCTGATTGCGTGGATTCACAATCTTCATGCATGACCTACATGGAATCTAAAATATCTTCATGAACCTTTGTTCTCGGACTTCCAAAATGCACACACACTGATTTAAACTTTGTTTACCTGTGCATGTACATGAATGAAAGCAAACAATCCCCTTTTCTTCATAGTGTGATAAAACCCCCAATGGGTGTAAACTCTTTTTGCACACACAAATTCTTCTTTTCCTTTGTTCATTCCTTCTTCTTAAATGTTTTCACACTCCACTTGTGCACACACATCGGTAATGGCGTATTCACTTGATTAGCACACTCAACTCATAGGGCCTTGGACATGCACCCTTCACCCACATGTGTGCTCCTTCGGGAAACCTTTTCTTTTATGCACACATGACCTTCCTTCTATTGTATTTTAAAGTATGCTTCGACTATCCTGTCTCTTTGCACACACACACTCAATGACGGTGTGACCTTCCTCTCCTTTTGCACACACACACACACCTCAAAGGGTGTGATCTTCCTTGTTTTCACACACTAAGGCTTCAGCCTTCTTGTTTCCTTGCGTGCACACACACACAATGATGGTGTGGACTTCCTCCCCACTTTCCACACACGGACCTCCTTCTTCAACCCGTGCAAACACACATAAACACAAGTGGGTGTGGAATTCCACTTCAGAACCAATTCAAAGGAGGGCGCGCAAGCCTTCTCCTCTCTTCTACTGCGCAGGTATTTTACTCCTTCTTCGTGTGTGCCTATAGACTACACGGTTTTCCTCAATGCCTCAGCCAAACTCTTCACGTGGCCGAGGACCACTCTTTTTCATGCAAGTTTGGTGTTAGGAGGTCTTTAAATCTTCGCGCAAGTGTACAGAACACCTACTTCGACATAGGTTCCACGCACAGAAGGTGTGCAGGGGCGCAACTCTGCCTCTTTCTGTCGTGTAAAGGGACACGCATGGTGTCACGACTCAACATCTTCTTGTCGCACAAAGGGAGTGCGCAGGGTGGCTCGACTGAGCCTCTTCTTTCGCACAAGGTATGTGTGGTTCTCCTTCACGCAAGTGTTTGTGTGTCTCTCCTCTTCAATGATTCTTTGTTTTTTTAAACAGAAGCACTTGAATGTTCGGGGGGCAGCAACATTCTTCTCATCGGTCTCTACCTTTTATAAATAATCAGAGAATCTTGTTCTGCATTTAAAATCTTCATAATATGTCGGGATGATCGGAGGTTTGAAGGCCCAAGATATTCTCCCTGAAAATATTCAAACTACGCACTGTAAAACTTGAAAATATTTCCCTTCTTGAATGAGAGGATTTCCTGTAGTATCTTCTCATCCGTGTGATGAGGATCACACGATAAGATCCTCATGTGCCCGTGCTCTATCCATGCATGACGTACATGGCCTCACAACTACTTTTCTATCATCCACCTACGAGTTTCAACATTGAAAGTTTGAATGCAAGTGAAACTGCATGCTAGAGATTCGGTTCCATCATAAAATCTCAATTTGCTTAATTTGAGGCTCTATAGTGGTCGGGAGCTGAATCAAGGTGAATCGGCTTCATCTGTGGTGAGCAGCGACGTCGGGTGGAGCTCAGGTGTTCAGTGGTTGAAGACAACCTCGGTGCCTCACATCAGCTGTTGGATACACATTTAATGATCGCAGACGGTGGAGATTAAATCATGGTGCGGAGAGATTAAAAGAGCAGCCGCGATTACATGCAGATCAGATTGACGACGCAGATTTTCTCCGTGTCTTTAAAAACTTGTCCCACAACGAAACTTACATAGTTTTTTTTTTGCGGTTTAACAAACAAGCTGTGGAAATAGACGTTCAATAATATCTTCTCTCCATCCGGTGCCACCCTGCACCGGTTCTCTATGGGCGCACTTCTACACCCACTATGCTTCTCCGGGAGCACTCTAGCGCCCACTCCGCCTCCTTCACGGGCGCGCCATTGGCGCCCACACTGCGCGGGATTGACCTCCACGTGGCTCGGGATTACACATGGCCCAAATGCTATTGGGATGGCCCCTGCATTTTCCCCATGGGCGTGGTGACCCAGTCCCACATGTGCCTTGGGTTGAGGCCCTAAGGCTGGCCCAATAGTTGGCATATTTTTTCCATAAGCTCTACCTTGTATACTTACTTAAATAACCAAGTAGGAACAAGTCTTCTTTATGCCATTCTCCTCTCATTCACTTCATCTTCTTCATTATAATTCTACACTCCTCTTAACCTATATTTTCAATTAAAAGGGAATCCCTGAAGGTTCTTCTTCAACCATTACTCCTGAATCATGTGTTTCCTCAGTGTTCATCAATGATCCAATTATAGATGAGGTTGGATCATCATAAATTCCTCATGCACTAGAAGATAGTGCATGGTCTTCTTCAAGCCTCTTCATCCAATTAGTAGTTGTGGATGGTTCATCTTTTCACTTCATCCACTTAGAGGTTGTGGATGGATCCCTTCTTCATTCCTCATCCACTTAGTGATAGTGGATGGAACTTCTTTATCTCTTCATGCATTGTGAAGACAATGCATGGACTTATAACAATGTTGTGACATTGTATCTTCTTGATACAAGTTCATTGAACATAAGATCAGCTCTACAATCGTCTGATTTAGTATGGATAGTGTTTCAACCCTTACCTCTTATGCCACTTAGTGATTCTCCTAAGTGACATGCTTCTTAGTACCATGGTCATTATCCAATAATTATCATCACCTTGTCATTCACATATCCATTCAATCCTTGACATATTATTGAAAACATCACCATCACCATCACTTCCTTTGTCATTCACATATTGACACTCCTTGTCATCCATTCAATCCATGACACCTTATTGAGAATAAATACAACACAGTGCACAAAAATCTCCTCATTTTTATTTGTTGTAAATATCACTAAAGCACATATTATCAGGACAATATGTGTTCCATTCATTTCTCCCCCTTATTGGAAACCAAATTCAACGGTGTGGTGTGGTTCTCTTCAAAATATATCTTCCTCCATTTCAATAGCATCTTCTTGAAAATCACTAAGAGTGGGATGATGTCACATGTTCACTTTAGAAAATAGCCTTTAGTAAATCATCTCTAAGTCTACTTGGGCTAACCCAGTGTAGAAAACAAGAGTGATGTAACCAAGGAATTCAATGTTGTCCAAAATTCATTAAACATGTGAGATCATGCTTAGGGTTCAAGGGGTTGAAATTTTTCAGATATATCAATGAATTTTTAACTCCTACACATACTTCACCAAACTCATTAGAATGATCAGGTGCACAGATAAAGCTCCCCCTTTCTTCAATTTGTCTTCAATCAATTACCACCCCTTAGTTGACATGTTAAATAAAATTAGGAAACAAGGGATGAAAATGTGATTGGAATACCTTCATTCCTCACTAGATGATATGTATCTCAAAAGATCATCTTCTTCAGATTAGCTCCCCCTCATGGGTTGCACCCCATTCTATCGTACCATTCTCAATTTGAGAGTGATCATCTTCTTCAATTCCCTGAAATGTAAGCACATGTAAATACCAATGATTATGGAATAAGATGGAGCCTCCTTGGATCATCATTTTGAACAACAAGGTTGAGAAGATTCTCTCAACCGATATGTTCCACTTTCTCTATTCTTCACACTTGGATATTTGATCTTCATTTTTTTTTGTGTTGGTGTGGATCTTAACACCTCTTCAAATTCTTTGTGTGTGGCTCCTCTTGTTATAAGTGCTTTATGAGCACTAGAATATCCCGGTGCAATCTTCATTCGCTTGATGAATTTTTTTTGAGCTGGAATGAGTGTCATGCATTTATTACTGATATGACCAGATTTATAGAACCTCACACACAGAACTTCATCTTCATGTGAAATATTTTGGGTTTCTTTTGCACTATCTTTGGCATGTTTATTTTATTCCTTTCTCATTATTTCCAAATCTTCTGGCCAGATGATTAATATGTCATTTGGAAGTGAGGCTTCATATTTGGATGTTTCACATGGTTCATTTGATGCTTTTAAGTTACCTTTCTTAGGAAACTTATTTTCAAACAATCCCTTCTTCTTCTTATGGATTTATTGTCCTATTGAGTGTGGTTTTCTTCTATTTAGTTCCATGGATTGTTTACAAAGATCCATTGTATGACCTGTCTTTCCACAGTAGAAGCATTTTTTCTTGGTGGTTCTTGTGGATGCATCACCATTCTTGGATTTGAAATCCAAGGACTTCTCTTTCTTTATCAAGATCTTCTTGGGAGCATTTTCAACTTTTTATGCTGGCTTCCCCAGGACACTTTTTCATCCTTATCTAGGTTTTGTGATCTTATGTTCTTTTCATATTTGGAAACATTTGGAGATTGGTATGTATCATTCTTGTGACCACTTTTCCATTCATCCCAAATGTTATCATATATTCCAAATCTGTTTGCAGTAAACAGATGTTTCTGGACCTTTGGATGTTGCTTCTTCTTCTCTGGCTTGCTCCCCCTTGGCATGGGCTTCCTTTGTGATTTTTCATTTAGAGGATTGTACCAACAATTCGTTGCACAATGTCCATACCTGTCGCAACACCAACATTTACCCACAAATCTTGTCTTCTAGACTTCTTCTAATTGTTGGGTCTTTCTCTTGAATTACTGTGTTTTTTCAGGAGATCTCTCTTTCTTAATCTTCATTATCCATACTTTTTACAGTTATTCATCCATCCTTCAATTTTTGTGGAAAAACTTTTAGAATCATTAGTACAAGATGGTATGGATGGTACCTTCTTATGAGAAGATGTTTCCCTTTCATTAGAGGATGCCCCCCTTTTGGAATCATCCTTCTCAAGGCACACTTGAGTGGAAAAATTTCTTCTTTCAGCTGATTGGGAGGCTTCAGCTTTGGGTGACTGCTGATTTTTCAATATCACCTCTAGCTCTAAGCATTTAATATTGAGAGAGTTATTCTCATCCTCAACAAATCTTAGTCGTCCTTCCAAATTCACTTTCAGTTGTTTCCTCTGGTCTCCATGCACCATATCCATTTCTTGCAATAAATTTTCAAGCTAATTTACCCCTTTAAATATTTCTTCTAGTTGAGCATCTTTGACAACCATTTAAACTCTCTGCCTCTTTTCTAGTGCATGGAAAACTTCTTTAAACACTATCTCAATGAATTATTTCTCACAAATTATTCTTTGTAGTTCTCCAGTGACTTCATCAATTCTTTCACTGCAAAGGGAAATGGTTTCATCTTTGGCCTTCATCATCTTTGTGAGTGTTTTTGTTATGCCAACCCTTCTTGCGAATTGATCTTCCATTGAATTGGCTTCTTCTTCTAGCTGTAATTTTTCTTGTTGAAGATCACGGATGCTTGTATTAATACCCATTGCCACTTCCCTGGGGACTATCTTCCGATGATATTTGTGTGCATTTAGAAGATCATTGATTGTTTCATCATCATCCCAGCTAGAGTAGGCTTCATCAGAAGAGTGATAAAAGGAATTGTCATCTGTTGTGACCTTCACATTACCTTCAATAGAAGGTGTTTATCTTTTAGTAGAAACCTTCTTCTTCATATTTTTTTCCTGTTTCTTCTTTCTATTTTTCTGAGTCTTGGCAGATATCTTCATTTGAGGGTGTTCACTCATTTCCTCAAATCTGCACTTCATAAAGACTCCCTTGGATCTTTTAGAGGCAACCTCCCTCTGATACCACTTGAAGTGACGGGATCAGTGTGATCACTGAGAGGGGATGTGGTGAATCAGTGATCCTTTTAAACTTTTTACTAATTGGTTCTTTATCAATTAAACCTCTATGGCTTGTCAGGACACAAGGATTTACAAGGTTCGGCTCCAAAGGCCTACATCCTTTCCATGTTGGTTAAACGCCCCAACATGGTTTCTGCACTATAATTCAATTAGTAATTACAATGGTCGGTACAGAGTCACACTTTACCTCTCCTGAGTCCCACAGGAGGGTCTTTATACTTCATCCCACAGTGTTACCGGAGTCCCACTGGCCTGCTTCAGCTTCCACCGAAGACTTCCCCACCCTAAGTCTCACAGGGGGGCTTCTCCTGGCTCCTCGAGTCACACGATTATCTATTCCTCTTTCTAAGCACTTCAAGAGTCTTCAACAACCTTGGACAAGGACTTATGGCCTTGATAACTTCTTTTGATCACTTTTGATGAATATGACTCCTCTTTTTTTCTCGGGCTTTATCTACTTCTTGTAAGGATGACCCGACCTCTGTCTTCAAGAATCTTGATTGGCAAATTATGTTCCTTCACTGAGTATACCCACTAAATCTTCTTGGTCTTATAAACTACAGAAAAAATAAGATAAATCATGTCTTTATCTTTAGTCTAGGTTCAGTCTCTATTCAATTAAACTTCATGCACTGAGTGCATGGCATCTATGAATCTTCATGCACCAATTTCATGGCTTCTCAATCTTCATGCATGAGCTGCATGGAATCTAAAATATCTTCAAGAACCTTTTTTCTTAGACTTCTCAAATGCACACACACTGATTTAAACTTTTTTTATGTGTGCATGTGCATGAATTAATTCATGCACTACACTTTTCCTCTTGGTGTGATAAACCCACAAATTGGTGTAAACTCTTTTTTCAGACACACCTTATTCTTTTCCTTTGTTCTTTCCTTCTTCTTCAATGTGTGCAAACTCCACTTGTTCACACACAAAGGTAATGGCCTCTTCACTTGTTTAGCACACTCAACCCGTAGGGTCTTGGGCATGCACCCTTCACCCACATGTGTGCTCCTTAGGGCCACCTTTTCTTTTATGCACACATGGCCTTCCTTATCTTATACTTTAAAGTATGCTTCCGCCTTCTTGTCTTTTTGCAGACACACAATCAAATATGGTGTGGCCATACTCTCCTTTCTCACACACACACACACCTCCAAAGGTGTGATATTCCTTATTTTCACACACTAAGGCTTCGGCCTTCTTGTTTCTTTGCAAACACACACACAATGATGGGGTAGCATTCCTCTCCAATTTCCACACACAACCTTCCTTCTTCAACCCGTACAAACACACATAATCCCAAGTGGGTGTGGCCTTCTACTTCAGCTTCAATTCAAATGAGGGTACACAAGCCTTCTCCTCTCTTCTACCGTGAAGCTATTTTACTCCTTCTTCGTGTGTGCCTAAAGACTACACGCTTTGCCACAATGCCTCAGCCAAACTCTTCACATGGCTGAGGACCAATTCTTATTCATGCACGGTTGGCACGGGGAGGTATTCAACTCTTCACGCAAGTGTACAAAACACCTACTGCTGTGTAGGTTCCATGGGCATAGGGCGCGCAGGTGTGCGGCTTGGCCTCTTTCTGTCATGCAAAGGGACGCGCAGGGTGTCACGACTCGGCCTCTTCCTGTCGCACAAAGGGAGCGTGCAGGGTGGCTCGACTCAGCCTCTTCCTTTATGCTAGGGATGTGAGGTTCTCCTTCGCGCTAGTGGTTCCTCAGTTATCCTCTTCAAAGATGCTCTGTTTCTGAAACAGAAGAACTTGAATTTCCAGGAGGCAGCAACATTATTCTCGTCAGTCTTTACCTTTTATAGATGATCAAGGAATCTTGTTCTGTGTTTAAAATCTTCATAATATGTCATGAAAATTGGAGGTTTGAATTCCCAAGATATTCGACCTAAAAATATTCAAACTATGCTCTGTAAAACTCGGGAATATTTCCCTTTTCAATGAGAGGATTTCATGTAGTATATTCTCATCCGCGTGATGAGGATCACATGAGAAGATCCTCATGTGCCTGAGGTCTATCCATGCATGACGTGCATGGCCTCACAACTTCGTTTGTGTCGGCCACCATCAAGTTTCAACGTTGAAAGGTTGCATGCAAGTTAAACTGCATGCTATAGATCCGGTTCCTTTATGCAATCTCAATGTGCATATTTTGAGAATCTATAGTGGTCGGGAGCTCGATCAAGGTGGATCAGCTTCATCTGCGGTGAGAAATGACGTCGGGTGGAGCTCAGGTGTTCAGAGGTTGAAGAAAACCTCAGTTCCTTACATCAGTCATTGGATCCATGTTTAATGATCACAGATGGTGGAGATTAAATCATGGTGCAGTGAGATTAGATGAGCGGCCAAGATTAGACGCGGATCAGATGGACGACGCATATTATATCCACATCATTAAAAAAATTTCCCACATCAAAATGTTCCTAGTTTTTCTCGTGGTTTAACAAACAAGTTGCAGAAATAGCCGTTCAATAATCATTTATCCCCCTCCGGTGCCGCCCCGCACCGGTTCTCTATGGGCGCACTTCTACTCCCACTATGCTCCTCTGAGCATGCTCTAGCGCCCTCTATGCCTCCTTCACGGGCGTGCCCTTGGAGCCCACACTGCGCGGGCTTGACCTCCACGTGGCGTGGTCTTACACACAGCCCAGCCGCTATTGAGCTGGCCCCTGCGGTTTCCCCGTGGGCATGGTGACCTATTTCCACATGTTCCTTGGGTTGAAGCCCTTAAGCTGGCCCAATATTTGGCATATTTTTTTTCATAAGCTCTACCTTGTATACTTAGTTAAATAACCAAGTAGGAACAAGACTTCTTCATGCCATTCTCTTCTCCTTCAGTTCCTCTTCTTCATTAGAATTCTATACTCCTCTCAACCTGTATTCTTTAATTAAAAGGGAATCCACGAAGGTTCTTCTTCAACAATTACTATTGAATCAAATGTTTCGTCAGTGTTCATCAATGATCCAATCAGTGATGAGGTTGGATCATCCTCAAATCTTCATGCACTAAGAGATTGTTCATGGACTTCTTCAAACCACTTCATCCACTTAGTAGTTGTGGATGGTTCATCATTTCACTTCATCCACTTAGAGGTTGTGGATGGATCCCTTCTTCATTCCTCATCAACTTACTGATAGTGGATGGCACCTCTTTATCTCCACATGCATTATGAAGACAATGCATGGACTTCTAACAATGTTTTGACATTGTATCTTCTTGATACAAGTTCGTTGAATGTAAGATCATCTCTACAATCGTCAGATTTAGTATGGAGAGTGTTTCAACCATTACCTCCTATGCCACTTAGTGATTCTCATAAGTGACATGCTTCTTAGTACCATGGTCATTCCCCAATAATCACCATCACCTTGTCATTCACATATCCATTCAATCCTTGACATCTTATTGACAACATCACCATCACCATCACTTCCTTTTTCATTCACATATTGACACAATTTGTCATCCATTCAATCCTTGACACCTTATTGAAAAAAAATGCATCACAGTGCACAACAATTACAAATTTAGGGATTGTATATATTATCATATATACACCATATTAATCCATATTATTCATATTTTATATTTTTATTAATATTTAATTCTGTCTTATAGGGGTATCTAATGTCTCAAAATCATCTATAAAATAGATTAAATGCATTTTTTCTAACCCATTATCAAAAAATACATTATCTGACAACCTAATATTGGGTTTATTCACACTATTAAAAAATGAAAACCTATTTAAATCACAAATATTATCACATTTAGAGACATGAAAAATATATTATAATTATGAACATTTTAAAATATAACATAAAAAATAAGTGATTTTAATATCATCCAAAATGATTTTGGATCTTAATATATTGGATCTATTTATCACCTTTTATCATATTTTACACTCCCAACCACTTTTTCATTAGAAACATGGTAGTTTATATAAAAATTTGTAGAATAGATATTTTATTTCACTCATAATACATGTTTTTAAAAAAACATAAATCTATTTTTCATCATTTAATAACTATACCACATCATTTATCATGATTAATATTAACAAAAAACGATTCTATAAAATATCACTTGGAAATAATTCATCAATATTTCCTCCAAAACTACAGAGTGAAAAAATTATCATAAAAACTATATATTTCACTACAACATGAGTATTTATGTTATTATGTTACATCGACAACTACTATTATTAATTAAACAGGAGGAATAAATTTCTTTTAATAATTCATCATGTGTTATCAACCACACTAACAGAAACCCATTATTGAATAACCCTTATAGAAAAATGTATGAGTAATACCACATTATAGATCATTGATTCCACTTGTCCATGTAGCACGTGATATATATTTTTACATCCACATATTTACTTTCGTTATCTAAAGGGTTTCTACATTTCAGATGAAGATAAAAATAATTTGAGTTCTAATAAACAACTCTTGAGAACATTACTAATTAATGACAATAAATATGTGAAAATTTTCATTTTAGTGAAACCAATTATTTTTTATGAAACCATCATTCTAAAATGATTGAGTATACTTATAGAAAATAATATTTTACCAACTGGTTGTAACATTAAAAATAATATGGAATTCTATATCTATTTTAACTTTTCATCCTAATGTTTCATCTATGTATTTTTTTGGTCTCATACCATTATAAACAAGACCTAATATCATTTTATGATAAAAAATGTTGTTTTGATAGCACTTGAATTTTTTGATATGTAATGAACTTTACATTAATTGAATATTGGGTTATAAATCATTTTTACATCATCATTGGAAAATGAAATTATAAATTCAAGTTCCAAATACAATGTGGTCACTTGGAACCCAATATTGAGTAAGATCAGTGCCTCGATACCATTTAATAATTTTTTTTCATTGATACCAATTTATATATATTGTAATTACAACACAACCTATTTAAAGATTCACATATCATCAAATATTAAATAATGAGGGATATCTCCCCCTGCAATTTATGTCACATAAAACAATATTTAAAAAAATTAAACACATCGGGGTGGAGAAATTCCAAGATATCATCATTTTAATGAATTTGGTTTGACTTTGTAAAATGACAATCTTCCTAATACATTTATACAACCATTTATAGTGTTTTTTATTTTAATAAAGCATGTACAAAAATTGTAATGATTTTTTTACTATGGAAATACTAAATTTCACTAAATATGGAATCATCTTCATTATCTGACTAATCCCACTAGTGAGTGTTTATTCGTTTGGGGTTTTATTATTTCATCCATAATCATTATTTATCTCCCGTTATATGGATCATCCATTATTCAATGAATTTTAATTTATGGTATGGTTTTAGAAACCACCAAGGTGTTTTTAATGTTTATCCACTTAAATCTAGATTACATTCACATAAAACATTTTCATTAATAGTTGGTATTTCATCATCTCCACTTCCTTATTTTTTAATGTTGAACAAGATTCCTTAATTTTTGTTTTTATATTTTTTTATTCTCACCATGACAGATACAATGAATATTTAATCATTTGTTCCTAGAGATCCGTAATTTATTCTCCCTCAACATTCCCCTTGGAAATAAATATATATACCAATACAATATAAGTTCATTCTAGATGAATTACCCGAATGATTTTCATTAGAAATGTGGATTTTCTTGTGAATCATTTACATCCGGCATTTCAATAATTTATATCCATATTAACCTAGTTAGAAAAAATAAATAAATACCCAAATATTAATATTACGTAATTTAACCATTTCTAAATTGGTATATTTATGAATCAATTTTTAACCCCACATTTTGCAATTATGATTCTAGACACTCACTATTGGTATGATCCTATAATAAAAAAATATTAATATATTTTAGTGACCCTCTACTAAGATACATCTGATATAATTTTTTCATGAATGTTCTTTTGATTTACTAATTCTATTTCTGGAGACTCAAATACTCAACTTTTTTATTCTTCCATTTAAGGAACCGATTATTTTTCTTTCCACATAATATATTTTATCAACGAACTATGTACTTTAATATGTATATATTTCTACTTATTAATGGAATTCGTGTAGTCTATCATTTAGTAATCGTCTATACTATATTTTTCCTCTACTCATGTTGTTTTCAGAGAGGAATAATAATGTTGTTTAATTATTTCACCATGGAAATCTTTTTTATTCAATCTTATTCAATTTCATCTTATAAATTACATTTCCCATTCATTATGGTACAAATAATCATTAATTATACATTCATTACCACCTATACTCTGGTTAGGCTTTTATTCAACATGTATGTATATTTTATGAATTCTAACTCCCCTTGATGAATGAATTCGAAGTGATCCACCTTATTTTAGAGTTATTTGATCTAGTCCTCATAACTATATAAAAATTTAGCCTGCTAAATAGTTAAAATCAATTCCATATAGACATTAAATTCAAAAATTCTTTGAATATCCATTTATTAATTTGAATTTAATGGTTTACAAACACAATCCAAACCATAGATAAAATTTTATTTATAAATATAATCAAAATTGATCACCATTATGGGATATTCTACCATAAAACAAGAATTTTTATTATTTTTATTTTATTTATACACATTAACATATGGTAGTTTTCATTAGGCTTTATCACTAATGTCTCATTATTTCTAGATTTATGACCTTCACTATTGTAAATATAACCACCACCTTTTCTTATATTGATTTTCCACATATTAGACATAATTTTTTCACATATATAATGTAATAAAACTATGAGAGGTTAAATTTTATACTTTAGTAGATAATTATATTATTAATAAATTTCTATCAACATCTCCATTTATTCCATTATGCATTGTAACGTAATCTTATTAAACAATTATCCTTCTGAACTCCTTGATAAAATTAAATAAAAATGTTATCATATCTTTATCATCCATATTAGTTAGTTACATTGAATAATGAAAGTTTCATCATTGAACAAATTTCAATAAAAAGATCCAAATTAGATTTAGATATTGAACTTCATTTCAAACCCATTTGGATGTAGTAGCACTTATTGGGACCAAGATACTAGAAATCCCCCTCATAGGGGGGTATTAATCAAGGTGAACAAAAATTAAGCGTTTTTACCTATTTTATTATACCTAGTTGTATAAATAATATCTACTCATTTAAAGGAACTCATCTAATATATCGTCATTCCTTAATCAATAACTCGAAGGGATAAATATGAATATTGAATCAATATAATACACAAGACCAAAGGATTCCACTTGATTTAATATTAAGGGACAATAAAAGGAATATAAACAAGGGGATTTTTCTATTTACTAGAATCTAGAATAATCTATTTTAGTGGATTAATGTTTTTATTACATTATAACTATGTGAAAAATTTTACTAGACATCAATATTTAAAAAACCCATTATCATTCCAAGGTACAATCCCCATTATTCACGTCCATGAACTACTTTATAGAAGGAAATACTTATTTTATATATGTTAGGGTTTATCTCTATTAAAACTATAGTATAATTTCAATAGAGCACTAGAATTTTTATATCTATATAGTTTACAAAATCTTATATTAAATTATCCCAAGGAATTATTTTGATAAACACATTAATTAAAGGTGTGGGTCTCTATCATAAAAAAACATAATATATGTTACTATTCTTCTAGGTGAAGGAAATTACATACATGAATTATATTATTTCTCTATTATTTCATATGTTACAAATAAAAATGTAATATTTATACTCATATAGAATTATACCTTCTAGAATATGATATTTTTGTGGAAATACCGTATGTATTTAAGTATTTATCCTTCTCTAAATTGGTTATATTATTATATTCCGCCCTAATTTATTTTAAAAATACTACCAATAATTATTTATAAATAATTACCAGCACCCAACCCTTAATCTAATGAATTTTGTAATATATCCTCTTCCAATCTCCCCAAATCATTCAAGGTATAGTAAATTATTTAATGATTTCAATGTATGCTAATAGAATTTAGGAAAACAATATATTATAATTCCACATAATTTTAAAATTCAGCCATATATATTATGATTTATGGAATGTATATTTTCTATTTTTGAATTAATTCATCAAGGAATCATCTCCTATTTACAAAATAACATCTTTATGTGTTATCTGAATTTATAATGTGATACCCAATCCACATCTGACCCAATTATTTTACAAAATTTCAATAATTTCATGCATTTGAATATTATGGATTTATTATCTATTTCTTATTTTATATACAATCCTATCATAGTGTGAAATTTTAACATGGAAATGATATCATAAAATATGTATTACAACAATAATTTTATTTACACTCTTTATAACCCAACTAGTATTGCATAGTGTGTGGCTCATTTTCTCTTGAAATGTTTTTATGTTCTTATTCCACATGATTTTGATAATTCTATTAAGGAAAAACTTTCAGTAGCTTCAAACATCTGTTATTAGTATGTATGATGTTAAATTTTTTACGATAGTTCATGTAAATCATACCTAGTATGAAAATTTTCATTTTACATTATTCATACTATTTCTCTAACAAATTTTCAATGTTAACTTTATGTATTATGAATTAATGTAAATTTATACTTTGCATACCCTATAGTCACTAATAATTCCATTTTTATTGTATTACAAAGTTCTAAAAAGAATACCTAAATCAAAAATGATGGAAATGTTGAATCCTAGGACCCCATTACAACAGGACATCATTTAGTTTATAAAGAACTATTACTATAGTACATAGTGATGCTTTCACTTGGACTCCCTTTATTAGACAATACATCCATTGCATATTTACATTCCATGCCAATATGATTGACATTGATACCTAGAAATTACATAACTCTATACCTTCTAAATAGTTATATCATGTCCCATGGACAACTAATATTACATTGATGAAGCCCAATTAGAATACTAGAATCAGATTCCACCCTGTTGAGATATTTTTTTGTAAAGTATGCAAAGTGAGAGGCCTACGTTCTTGGCTCTCACATTCTCTACCAAGGAATTACTCGAATCTTAATAAGTCCTAAATGAAATAATGAACGAACCTTGATTATCACACATAAGAACACCACCCCATATAATCCCAAATTTGTAGGATATATCAACATTAAACTTTAATACCTACATAGTGGAAGTCATCTAACCCATCGTCATGGATTCCTCCTACCACTACCCCACATATCTAAATGTTTTCATGGAATAAGCCTTATTTAAACTGAATAGTAATCCACAAACATAATAAAAGACCATAGCTTCACAAAATAGTACTTTATATGCACCTTGAGAAAAAGATCCAATCACTGTTTACCTTTAAAAACCATGTTTCTACCTTCATATATGACCCATTAGACTGAAAAAGAATCATCAATAGAGCTTTTATATCCACACCCTAGTTCACATCCCCTTGAAAAAAATTGTAAATAAATTGTGAAAACAAATCAATATCCCCTAAAAGGCCCAATTCCTACCCCAATGACTTCCAGATCCCAAAATCCCATTTATATTGGAATTAAAAATATCCAAAAAATATATTTGTTTGGAGAGGAGTAGTACATACAAAAATAGTAAAAAGTGACACATTTTCATTAAAAATTTACATCATTGGATATAGCAAGATCCTTCACCCACCACACATGAAATATCATCTTCAATGGGATATCCTTAAACCATGTTTTATCCTCCCATTAATTGTACACAAGGTTTCTATGAACCATCTCTTGAAAATCCCAGTGGATGAAGTGGTCATATATTGATCATGAAAAAACACACACATCGGGTTTGTTTTTCAACAAGATAATATCACCGAGTCTCTTTTTTTGTTAATTGGGAGTTCAATAGATGAAATTTTCAAACCGAATCACCTCCCAAAATGAGATTCCCCAAATAGGAAAAATGGAAAATTGAGAGCTTTCCCAGCCCAATTTTCCTCTCGATATATAATATCTCTACATCTAACTACCCATATGACCATATCATCTAGGACATCAAGATATTTTTTTATGAATTTAGTTGGATTGGGGAGTACCCTATTACCACCCTCCCACTTGTTCGAATAATATTTATACATTCACCAGAAATATATACCCCATATTGTTTTCCCTTCTATGAATTCCCTTGTCAGCATTTCCTGCATGGTGGTCACTAAGTCCAATATGCTTCGTATAGTAGCTCCACCATATGAATTTTGTCTATTAATTCTCTTCATGATGTCCCAATAAAACCTCCAATATTTGTTTCATCCCATATGAAATTAGTTTAAGTATTTTTCAATCATCTAAATAGTTTCCTTTTGGGGGTTGGATAATAGAAATGATGTCCATTGGGATGGAAGCTAAAATAGTGATGACTAGTTTGATTTTCCCACCAACAGATAAAATCATGTATCTACTTACATATTAATTCTATAATCAAACTTATAATGTATTATAAAAATATATTTTAATCACTTGAATGGATATTAGTTCACCTAGGCATACATTTTATGTCAGCCCATCTTAATATCTAATTTTTTTGAATGATTTTTCTTGTGCATATTTGAACACCTAATAGAGATAAAGTCATCACATTTCCTTTTAATTATTATCTTTCAAAACTATCTAGAAAAATATTCCATGACCTAGTTGAATCCAATACTTGGTTTTAACCTACCATTCCAGAAAAAATTCATGTCATCCAAAAACATGATATGATTGATGGAACTACTCCCAAACAAACATATAAAAGGAATTATCATTCCCTCATCTTGGACACTTAAAATTTCTCAATAGGTCATCTTGAGCATGGATAAAATGGTTGGGGGGAAAGGAAACACCACACCTTACTCCTTTAACTCTTTTGAATAAATAGAAGTCCCTCCCCATTAATGTGATAGTTATCCACGGGGAATAAAAAAACAAATGAAATGGTTATAAATCCCATCTCTCAGTCTAAAAGTTATCCTAAATTGAAGAATGAAGATCCATTTGAGCATTTTTATGCTTTATCTAAATCTAGTTTGACCACAAAGTTCAATCCATGAGATTTTATATTGAGTTCTTCGATCATTTTATTTTCTAGGCCAATTTCCCCATACATAATCATCCCTTGGATAAATCCAGGTTACTCATATGAGAAATGTCTCAGAATAACATAAAAAATCCATATATTAAAAATTAATGAATGTATTTTTTTATAAAAATTTATAGAGAAAAATTGGCTTGTATTGATTAATAGACAAGGTTTCATTGAATTTTTGAGTCAGAACAACCTTGGAAGCACACATTACTCTATTTAGAAAACCACCTTTGAATTAGCCCCACACCACCTCCCCCACATGTTATTTAATTACCTTCCATGTATCCACATCAAAATAACTATGAAAACCACCATGACTAGACACATAATCCATATTCATACAACACACTACCTATTTGATGTCATTTTCATTCTATTGGGACTCTAAAAGTTCATTATCATAGTCCCCATCCAAACATGGTATGCACTTCATGAAGGATTACTACCTATCATCCCCAGAATAACTTCCACCATTGGGGTTGCATTAACCTACAAATATCTTTGTGATGTTATCATGATCCATCTTACAAACCACCTCTATATCCTCTATGTAGGAGACATGTTCATATTTTTTATTTGATTTCATGTACACTTACTTCTTTTTCATGCATTCATGAAAAAAACGTTTTGTACTTATCCACCTCATTTAGACACATATTCTGATATTTATACTACCACAACCTTTTCATTCATAGAATTTTATCCAACTGCGTCTCTATTATCTTAGTCAGAGAAACAAAAATGCCATCATCCCAATGTAGTTGTGGTTATTCCTCTATTATGTCAGTGTACCCTTTGATTCCATCCAAATTATTATTTATTCACATTCTACTGGCCATCCACCCTTTAATTCCCTTCCTTAGTCACTACAGGAAGTGATTTAATCCTATCTGTGATACTCCCAACTATGTTTTGTTTTAAGATGTTTTAACCATTTTCTTTAAACCTAATAACTTAATCCAGTTTCTAATGTAACAATAAAACTCACATTATTAACTTACTTGAATTAAATTAACTATTATTGGAGAGTGATGTGATAGATATTGATTAAGATGAACAAAATAAACTTGTGGGAAAACCTCCACACCATAAAGGTTATCTAAGAATCAGTCTATTCTGTAACTTATTCTACTCAATTATTTCCTATTATATCACAATGTGTATTTGATCCTTAATAATCCTAGGTCTATATGAACCTTTTTCACAAAAAAATCCATTAAATCCAAAGAAAAAGTTTTTGAAAAACTAACATCACATCTATTTTCTAAAATTATAGGATTTCCAATTCACAAAAAAAAATTAGACATCATTTCTTTCAAATTATAGAATAATAATTCCATAAAACCATTTAAGGAATCATCATTATCTGATTACATCGAGATTATATAAAATATTATTTAGTTTTCAATTCAAACATTAATGTTTTTTATCTCACTATATAAAATTCAATAAATCCAGTAACATCACTATTATATATTTAAAAAATCTATCAATTATTATCAGACAAACATAACTAAAAATCTATCAGTTAGTGTTACCATAGTGGTTTAAACCTACACCATATGTAGTGATACCAAATATATGTCTAATAATAACTCAATGAATAATATTATCCAATATGGATTACTATATCACAACATAAAAAGTCCTTATGATATTGAAAGTTTCTTATTTTTTTAATTTTAGTTAGCACATTTTACTCCAAATCCCTTAATGTATGACTTTATATTCAACAACACAGTGAAATGAATTTGATTTTGGTATGGAAACTATCTATCATATAGGAGGTATTTTTTACCCATGTCACTAAAGAGATGATGTTTTGGGAATAATTTGATCCATCAATTATTTATAAATGCATGTATCATAATGTTTTATGAGCAAAATTGTTGTTGTAGAATCATCATGTTGTAATCATTATCCCTTTGTTAGGAAACGTTTATACACATTTTATATATTATATTATATTATAATAAAATTATTTTTGTACAACCTTCATTACATTATATTAATTAATTATTCCATCTTTATTAATGAGCGAGACCACGTTCAAGTATCATTGTTCTCCCTATTTAAACCAATATTCTATTCTTACTTTTAGAAATAATGTTTTTAGAGTGTGTAGGGTGTACTGAACTCATGATGATTTCCATGTTTTTCAAGATAACTTTTGAATTATTTATTATTATATTCACCATCATTATCAATTCATATATTTTACATAGAATACACACATTCCTTCTCATCATTTATCCTAAAACTTTTAAACTTTTTCTGAGCATAATTTTTGTGTTTTAAATACATAACATGAGTAATATATGTAAAATCACCAATAAAAGTAATGAAGTACTTATATCTATGTGATTAATGGTTTTTCACTTGCCCCAAAATAACAGAATGAATATGATCAAGGGTTATGTTGAACTAATATCATCATTCTTATGCACAGAGTTTGTAATATTTCCATTCTGATAAAATATGAAACACCGATATCATTTTATTGAAATATATGGGAAAAAAAACAGTATATCACTTTGATAACTGATCATGTATCCCTGAAAAAATTTGTAACAAACTTTTATTCCATAATTTATTTTATTCAATCATCCTTAGGTAACTTTATGTGTTGACTTAAAAACATGAATCACACATCTTTTGTGTGTCGGCCTATTTTAACAAATTTTCAATAATCATATAATTTCAGAATAAATCAATAGTTTCTGAATGAAGATTTATTACCCACATCATACATTTCTAAAAAACAAAAAAAATTAGTTTTAACCAATCAAAAAATTGATTTATGCATTTAAACATTTATTCTCTAAAAATACCCAATCAAAAACATTTTATTATGAGGGATTCATAAATTTTAAATGTCACTATTCCTTATTTGATTTCATTAACATTATTAAATACTTTTATGCCTCATATCAACTGATAATAACACCAACTACATGAGATCCATGTTTTTTACACTCTATAGGATAAGAATGTTTTCTAAAACAAGATATTTTTTATCCACTTATATTTTATCAGATTTGGCTTCTAAACATTTCTACAATCATGTTGTTATTCCCATAAAAATAAAATAAATACTTTCATAAGAGTTTCAGTTTGTACATTTATTCCCAAAATTGGTTCCAATGTTTGGAACCTTTTTTCAATATTCAAACCTAATTTCTCAAAATTATGTATTTGGTAGGATCAACTACCCATAAATATTTTCATTCAATAAATTCTTTAATAGTTTTAAAGATTTGAAAGATACAAGTAGTTGTTTTCCATAATATAAATTAATCAAAAAAACTAACAGTATCCATAAAAATTATTCTTTACCTTATATCATCCATATTTTTCAGAATTTTAAAAAGATTATCAACAATATTATTGTATTTTACATTTGGACATTGTTAAGTCCCATTATTTCTACTCTCCCTAATAAACTTATTCTTAAACATTGTTTAATTATCATATTTTTCATAACTAAAAGATATTAGATTTTTTATGAACTTGAATTTTTTAGATACATCAAAATTATAAACTTTGCTAATTTTGTCCACGTACATAACCTTAACATCATTCTTCTTCATGAGAAAAAATAGAATTTCTTTCCATCCATTAAAGATAACTCTTGATGATCCATCTCAGGTTTATCTATCCCATAGATTTCACCAAATTCATAAATAGTGTTCTTAAAACATGTATCTCTTTACTCATATCTAGAATGTTTTTTAAAGTTTGAATGATTTTCATTTTTCATAAAATATAACCTTCATTTTTAAATTATAGCTCTTTTGTTTCTCAATATATTTCCTCAAGACATAAATATATTTTATAACTTTTATTTCTCATCAAGAAATAATTCTTGTTTTTTTATTGAGAAACATTCATGTTTCAATTTTGGTATTTCTTTCTAACGAATCTTAATATTTCTCAGAAATTATTTCAATTATTCTTATAGATGAAATTATAATTGATATTAATCTTCACTAGAACATATACTTTTGAACAATTCATTTTTAACCATTTCAATGAAGTTGTTTTCTACACTATTCTTAGTAGACATTTCTGATTCAGCTTCACTATGTTATTCTTTATCATATTTAGAAAAAATAACATTTTATTCTATAATTGGATTACTTTTTATCTTTCCCTTCGGAATAAGATTTAGTCTTTTCACCTAGCTTATTCGATGATATTTTTAGTATTATTTCTCCATCATACCTATCATATTTCTTCTTTCATAGAGTTAAATTATCCATAATGTTCCCAATAGCTCCGAAATTTAAAATTTTAATGGGTTGTTTCCCTTTATATTTACTGGTACATGTTTTAATTTTTTTAGAAAACAAAGTTAAAATATCATTACTATTTTAAAATACCTCATTTTTTGACATATAATATCAATTTATTGTAATTAAATAATATTTATATGATATTTTATCTTGGAATCCTTGAATTACATTTAATTTTCAAACAATTTTTACATAAACATATCCCTTTATCAAATCATAATTAATTAGAACACTCTAAAATTTATCTATTGACATTGTTTCATGTTCTCTACCATCATCCAAGGAAACATTCTGATCAAACACCTCATGATAATTTATCAAGATCTTTTTATCAATTTAATAATCTTCTTACATATCCCCAAGACGTATAATAGTGAAAAGAAAATCATTCTCCATCATTAAGAATTCTCCAACTCATTCAAAATCAACCATCTGGGGATCATCAAACATCCTTCTCCATATTTGAAACCTTTCCATCGTTTATTTTTTAATTCCATCATAAATATTCATTATATAATAGTAGATACTTTGGTATTGGTAACACCCTTCACTCTTAAGAATTAACATTTTAAAATGTATGAGGGTAATTTATTTTTTGCACTACCATAATTCTCTAGATTCTTATTATCCACTATTTTGAGATGTTTATTTTCAATAAGAGAAATAAATCCGTCTATCGATACTTCCAAAATATAATTCCCAAGATACAAAAGATATCGAAACAGTTTTTCTTCCCATATCTAATAGTTCATTCCATCAATTAGTTGAATTACATTATTGTTAACACAATTCAGATTCTCTATAAAATATTTTCTAAAGAAATCATTAAAGAGAAAAACAAAGGGATTCATGGATTTTATACCCTTTGGAAAGGCCCACCACATATTATTTTATCACTATGAAGGGGGTGAATTAGTGATACACTTTTTATTTTAAGTATCATTTATTTTGAAATAACATCTTCCCAATGTTAATGATTTATCAATTTATAAAAACAAAAATTTTACACATCCCTAGGAACACAATCATTTTTAGAGTTCATGACTCAATAAGAGTAGATATGTCCCTGGTATGGTATGGATAAAAATTAATTCAACACCATACATTAGAAGGAAAATCATATTAAGAGGATACAACATGTTTGATATACCCTTACACCTGTGTATCATTATGAACAATACAATAGTTCAGGTGCTTCTTCTAGCACAAATTATATAAAAAAAGGTTGTGTATCATGTAATGAAACCATCTATAATTTTTTCAAAACATGGTATTGTGTTTCCATATCAAAATTCCCATTTTATAACAATCAAAAAAGTATTCACTTTCATACCGATAAATAAGTAATAGGTTTTATTGGATTCATAATGATACTAAAACTGATGGCTTAGTCAGATTACTCAATCTGATACCTTAGTCATGAAAATAGATAATAAATATCACTGTGAAATTTTCATTAATCCACTATAATAATTACTGGATATGTGTGTCTGATGTATCCGTTCAATCAGGTAACTCTAAATACGATCTTCCTTCCTTCTTCTTTCCTAAAAACATCACCTGTTAAACTCTCTTTGTAATCTTCCTATCATGAAAATTTCATAAACATTCCCTCTTCATACACACATGAAATATCTTGTAACCCATTTAAAATTAAAATGCACATCCTTCCTTTAATGGGTGAACAAAAAATTATATAGGTGAGAATCATGAATTTTTCTAGATTAACTACATTTATCAAATCTAGAATTTCATATCTTTCATAATCCATATTTAATTTATTAGTTCCTCCCATATTTTCATTATTCATGTCAAAACATCACCCTAATTCTATTTATCTATATACTATTCAGTTCGATAATTATTTTATTATTATTAATTCGTTACGAGGAAATGATATATAAAAATTTAGATTCCTCATTATATTTCATTGTGCCAATAGATTTAAATCCAATAAATGTCTTATCATGTCATTGATCTAAACCAACTTATTAAAATAAAACTTTGAATATATTCTGAAGTAAATTTTTTTGCAACTTATAAACCATTCAAAAACTCCCTTCAGAAAACACTTCTAGAAAAAACATCAATAAATTATTCCTTTTTTCATTTATATACAATGATGTGTTTGTGTGCGATGATGATATCGTTATGAGCCTACATCTAATGGTTTGGTCTATGTATATCTCTTATTGGTTGGTATCAATTCTTTTTTTATGAATCATCAACACTTATTTTATTATGACTCTTGATCTAACTAAAATAATAAATTTTCTTTTTACCTAATTGAAAAACTATATAGGTATACAATACCTATTGATGAAAATGTAATACAATTTAACCTAATGATAATGGTTATTAAATTTTTCATCATCATCCCTTTTATTAGTCAGTGAATTTATTAAATTCATTAGTGCCCAAAAAGTTCACATTCGTATATATTCCACAAAATATTCTACAACTATTTTATCGGTGGCATTCAATGTTTGATGTACTATTGTAAACAACAACTTCATTCATTTTATGATAATGATTCAACAAAAGTTCCATCATTTGCCAAATAATCTATCTGAATATATGTATCTAGTAGCTTATTGGTATAACTAAATACCATATTTTCATCTTTACATATTCCGAACAAAACATCCCAGCTTTCAAACAATTCTTTTTCTGATGATCTCGCACCAATAAATTGAGACCGGAAAACATTTACTTCAAATAAATTCTTCTTCCAAAATCCCCCACTTGTAATAATGGAATTACCATGACTTTTGAATTAATTAATATAGGTATATAATCATCTTACATACTATAGAATGTATCATGACTTCTCATCCTTTTAGAACATCCTTCATTATAACCAATTCTCAAACTGTTTGGTTGCATTTTTTCTCCCCCTTTCATTCATATGGATATTATATCTTGATTTTTAGAATACATATTATTTTATAGAACTCCAAGATCAATAATGTATTGTTAGATTCAGTATGGATACATTCAAGACACATATAGTTTTCCACATACAGATTAAAACATTATTTTCGGACCAAATATGAGTCTGATGAACAACTTCACATATAAAATATATCTAGAAAAAAATATATCAAAATAAAATGTCTTATAAAAAAGTCTCTTTGATTCTATTATTACGATGCTTCATTATATACCTATCATCCAATCAATAAAACATTCCATTTCATTTTAATTAGTTTTCTTGACAACCAATGACAACACAATATAGAATAATCATTGATTTCTTTTTAGCTTCTAAAAACACTTCCTTCTAACTTCGTCCCAATAATTCAACATTATACCCTCTAGAGATAGATAGAGGGAACATACCATAATAAAAATGGTCAAAATTGGAGAGGAAAATGACCTAAGATGTCAATTGGAAATGTAAAACGTGTGTAATAGCAGTACAAAAAGAGTCTTTCCTACCATAGATCATTCAGTATCCTCCATCCTATGAATGTGTACTCTACACGTATATTGTGTAACATAGTACCTGAACATGTACAATATTTGTGTATTTTTACCAGTTAGTTTCTAGGTATCGAGTCTTTCCCATGTATTTTGGTTGTTCCCTGGTACCCGGTCATGTCTTTTCCTTAGTACACTGCGGGTACACTATGAGTCACCGGGACAATTCACATGTAATGTTTATGAGTGACAAGACTAGTGATAAATTATTTTCTGAATAAACCGTTGCACTGTATATGGGGATATATATAGTGTATTATTATGAAGTACACACATTTTAGTTGTGGTTTTCATAGGAACCATTGGTTCTTAAGACAATATACTCATGTAGCTACCATATTGATTCCTAGTGTGAATATCATCATTAGTCAAGAATCAGGCACATCTATGGCTCTCCATTAATGGGAAATGAAATCAATACACCAAAATCCATTCAAAACTACCCATTTTGGTATCGCATATTCTCTATAAATCCAACCAAAAAATGTTGGATATCGATCCAATCCAAAATTTTCCACACGCATACCATAACACGATTTCATAATAAAAAAATAGAAACCCATGGTACCAATCCATTTCACATCTGAATGATTGTAAAAAGATTTAATTTCTATTATTTTTCAATCAACTAAAAAAATTAAATTATGGTGATTAACACATGATGAATGATGATTGTAATGAGAAAACATAAATATGAAGAAGGAACCTTGACCAGTATTCATGTTATCAATTTTTTAATGTAGTAACTAATAATCAAGGAGGAATAAAAATAAAATAATCTTTAGCCCTAACAAAGTGTAAATGAAACAACCCAAGCCTTCAATTCACCAGGTACCAAATTCTAACCACCCCATAATTGGGGATTTTATGGGACACGATGTTAGGGTTGAATGGAAGGAGGCAGAATCGAGATAAAAAATTATAGGTAGGTTCTTCTGGTGTCAGATTAAAAGGGATGAATGTGGGATGTGGGAGGAAAAATAGTCGAGGTAAAGAGGATCACTAGGTATGGAAGATGTAGTGGGAGGTGCTTTGGAATCTGAAGTGCGGGAGGTAGGAGGAGGGTCAACATGTGAAGTAGATGCGAGAATATAGCAGATGCGAGATATATAGAACATCATCGACAGAGATGTAGGAGGTAGGTTGTGGGATTGGAAACATCAACGATCGAGGGTTAAGTGGGATGGATGTGTTACAACGATCTAAGGTTGAGGATGAGGTGTTGGACATATGAAAGTGGCTGAAATTATGACACATCAAAAGATGACATGTCTCTCTATAGGAGGGTGTGATGACATGGTTTCAAGAACAAATAAAGAGAATTTCATCCAGTGTAGATCAATTGTTTCAAGGAATTTTTCTCCCAAAATGAAATGATACCATATTTGTTTGTTTGTGAGGGTGTGGATTTAACCATCAACAAAAGGAACTGTTCTCTTCATGGGAAATTGATAACTGTACAGCCTTGGCTATTGTAGGGGGTGTTGATAAATATGTATATATATGTGTGTACTGAATGAGTCTCTCTTTTAGTGTAATTATCCTTGGACTTCAAGTGATATTTATGAGGTAATCTTCATCAACCCCTATAGGTCTTGTAAGGATCTCCCTCATCCATTGAAAGATGTTTGTCCGAAATAAAAAAATAAATTGGGACTTATAGATTTTAGTAATAGGAATAACAATAAAAAATGATAAGTATAATCAATACAAAATATTCTAGGAAAATAAACATTCACCATAAATAATCCATCAATCTATAAATCAAAACATTAGATGATTTTTCTGGCATTTAATGAGGGATAATCATGAAATGGATAAAATCATGATTGAAACATCATTCCTCAATATTGGTTCGATTTTTTAAAATTAATTGTTTGGAAACATTGTTTTCGATGATATGCCTATGTTCCATTGGAACACCAATCACTAAATCATGATCTATGGACGATCATACATGAAATATCCTCCATTGGATCCTCCCAAAATTACTATAAATATATGACAAACACCAGGGATTTATTTTAGTCTTATCCATATTTAGAAGATTAGGTCCAGGTTGTATGATATACAATATATCTATTTATCAATAGTTGTTATAGAAATATGATCTAGGACCCCATTCAAGATTTATTCTATTAATTTATGAAATCTATTCATGAGTGATGTAAATATATTTAGTATTTGGAAAATATAAATATGCGGATCACCATACCTCATAATCATGCTTTATCTTAGATCCGACAATTGAAAATACTACTATATATATTACAAAGTTTTACATGGAAAATGTAGTGATGTTACTTTCTCACCACCATTGGTATTTTTTCTCAAAATGTAAAAAAATGTCCATTGGAAAAGATGTGGGTACAAATCGTGCATTTGGGTCTCACACTCCCACTTTTTATGATGAATATTCATTTTCTACCACTGGACAAACACCCATGAGAATCAAATTAGCACATAGGATCTTCTTCTATTGATCCTCTATCACCATCATGGACTCCAAAAAGATATTTTCATCCTACATATATATCTCTCCCAAGTTGATAGCATATAATGGGTAGTTCATGAAGAACTTCAAATATGACAAGTGGAATAAATCATATACATGTTTTATCTGAGGTGGTACATTGAAGAGTTATAACCCCATATTGACACTGCCATGTAATTTTAAGCAGCTAATGAACCTTGAAGATAAGAAGACACCCTAGCCAAATCCCTGAAATCCACATTATGATGAGACAATCTAGAGTACATGTTATCCATGACCGAAATCTATTGTCCATAATCATTGGTCCAAAATTGAAATTTGAAGGCTCAAATTAGTCTATATTATTTCATGGATTATTTGTAATTTTTATATCATTTCCCACAGCAACTCTAGGACAATTAGTGTTGACTCTCCTTGGTCAATCTAATATATTGGTGACCTATAATGTTTCCCATACAATATCTAATATAGTTGCATATAAATGGTGGAATGGTATTTTTAATTTTATGAAAACTCGACTAAGAGATGGAGATCCCCCCAAATGTGTTAAATGTATAATATGAAAGCCAAAAACATTTCTTATAAGACCTGAATTGTCCGCTCAGGATGACTGTTGGCATAGGGAAATAAGCACCATGATCATCCATAAAAGAGTCCCAAATTCCATATCCAATAATCTCCATAATCATAAAGTAAATAGAGAATCAATTTATGAAACAATTATCAAGGGAACCCCATGGATCCAGACTATCTCTAGATCATATAGGTGTCCCATGTTAAGTACTAAAATATTATCTAATATAGTCAGTAAGTGGGATAACATCAAGAGTTGGTCTACAATAACCGTAATAAAATCCATTCTTATAGAAATTTGTAGTATCCCTGTCATGATTTCAGTAGATATACTATCCATAATCCACTATTGCACCTAAAGGTGTTTAGATAAAATCATTAGAACCTTGTTCTCAGCCATCATCTACTAGAAAGTCAGGAATCTAGAGACAATATCTACCACACACATCATCATCCATCGACACTGAAATTGACATCAGAGGTCATGGTTCTTCTTTTCCAAACATGTATATTAATATAAGAGGGATTAATAAAAATACCTCATCACCATCCCCTTAAATGTGCTATGTATGATCATCCGTCCCCAAAATTACATGACATTCCCTTCACATTTAAAAAACCCATTAGGGGAACATATAGATTAAATATAGATATGAAGGGTATCAGAGTCATTATCCGCATGAAGAACCTCTTAGACACACTATATTATTTGTGGGGTGTATAAAATCAATTGGTAATTAGCTACACAATCCTGAAAGCACTGAGGTAAGATGAAATAAAGATAACTTATTTGAACACTCAACCAAGAAAAATGAAATTTTTATCCTATTAAAAGAATCTTCAACTACATTTCCCTTCACAAATGTAGAAATTATTGAAAATTAATAATCATAGTGGATATATTTCCATCAATTAGATTTCATCCTATGATCCTTGTACAAGAAGGTGGACTTGAGACTCTTTTGGTGAGAATGGATGATGAACTACTCAAACAAAATTCTTTTTTAACACATATTTAGGGTGAACACTACGAATAGAAACTCAAGATCATGGGTCTTGTAGTTCTTCTCATGAAGTATCTACTACCTAAACCCAAAGGAAATCTCCCATGAATCTACATCAGAATAAAACCAAGACATTTCCATGATGCATCTTTGAAAACTACGTACTCGACAGCGTTCTATAGAAATATAAAGATGGAGGTACTCGTAATCCTCTTCAAAAACTCATTAAAGGTTGTTGGGCATCTCTATCAAAATGAATGACAGTTTCTCTAGAGTTATATTGACAAAAGGTGATGATATAATATATAACTTAGGAATGAATCCCCTATAATAAGCTACCATCCCAAGGAATCTCTAAACCTATGTGACTCTCTTGGGTGGTTATATTGAAGAACTACCTCAAATATCAACATTTACACTTCCATAGTCATTGATGACATTAAATTTCCTAGAATGTGGACATCAAAAAACTATAATAGACACATTAAAATAATCCTGTAAAGTTGGGGCTTCTGGATTATGTTGAGGACAATCCTCAAGTGTCTCACATGCTCCTCCTCAGAAGAAAAGTATAGTAAGATGGAATTAATGAATATTACCATGAAATATTCTAATAAAGGACGAATGATCTTGTTTATGGGTCCCCTAAACTATAATAGGGACACTTTTACAATAAATGGAATCTAAACAAACTAATAATAAGAATAGAGGCATCATACTCTACCTTCAGTATAAAAAATTTATTTTACTAAAATATGATCATAAAAGTATCTGAGGTCTAACATTGAAAATATATTTCTCCTCTCAAATTATTAGAGAAGAAAATTATCCTCGGTAGTAGATATTTAATATTTATAGTCACTTATTTCATTAGAAAACATTCTATATAAAACCTCAATTTCTTTTTCACATTCTTAGTGAACAAAACCATAAAAGTATTAGGTTACACATCAAGTAAAATAACACCCTTTCTGTATGAGTCCTCCAACTACACCCTCACCTATCCAATATCTATGGTATATATCTTGTATGTTGGGTATAATATCATGTCCATCATAAGGTTCCTATGTTTCAAGAATTCTATCTCTCCGTGGGGTGGTAGGCTTTATATGTCCTTGTGAAATATGTCTTTATACACTCCATCCAAAATTTGAATCAAAATAACAAAATAATCAATCGATCCAAGGGTAATATAGTAAAAAATGTGAGTAATCATATATACCCTCTTAATTCTTATACCCTTAGGATTTTTTGGGGTTCCTTCCCACCCATGAAGGAAAAAATCATCCTATTAGTGTAGACATTTCACATCCAATTCCTAAAATAGTCAATCATGGCATGGAATAATGATAATCAAAAACACATCTAAGAAGGAATAATAAAGCTATTTTATTTTATTTAAATAGACTCCAAAGGATGATATCTCCTCCAAAAGTCTTAAAATATATCAGCGGAGGTGTGTTGTCACTAAATCATCTTTAATAAGAGTCACTAAAAATAATGATGATCAAATAATTATATGCAATATCTAGATCTCATACTCTAGATATAGAATGAAAATATTGTCTCCTACATGGGTCCAACTGAACTAATTATATAGTAGAATATACATATATACTAACTCTAATAAAACATATACCCTGTGGATAATTGGCCTCCACATCATGTAGCTATCTTTTCATTTATCCACCAGCTCCTTTAGCCTAGGGGGGATCACCTGGGGGTGGTTGAAATAATTAAAACTATCTTCCACATCCAACATATCTCCAAAATCCTTGTCCTCATACACTACAATGAAGACCTTCCTACCCATTTCACTACCTCTACCTAGGTAGCCCATACACACACACACACACACACACACAACCTCCCTCTCTCTCTCTCTCTATCATCATACGACAGTCTGGAAATTCGAGTACAAGATGTCTACCACCATCAGAAGATTAACAATACCTTAAACTGAGATGAGTAGAAAAATCCTATAATCCCAAAAATATAGACCATGTATCATATAATATTCTCATGAAATGTATCACATTTCAGGATCCATGTTTCTTCTATTGGATACCCACAGCTGATGTCTGGTCTTATGTGTTTTCATAGTTGGAACCATAAATCGACTTCTACTATGCATGAAATTTCATCACTAAGAATCAAAATTTATAGCACCATAGTATATGAAATAATTAAAAATATTATCATACTATCATGGATATCTCTATGCAAGACTCACTCAGTGGTTTGATCCCAGAATAATTTATCATGTACTATGTCCATATAGTGTTGGAATAGGTTGTTGAAACTTAATGTATACTCATAAAAAATTAATGGATATACACAACCCACAATGTCATTAGAGAAAAATCCAGCCAAAAAAGACAAAAAAACTCTATCAAATAAAAACCTTACTCGTGATATGATAATCTCACTATGCCCATAATAGTCATGTCTAAGAATTTATATGTCCCATCATTATAGAAACTCTCTAGTTTGGTGGTGTCATGATAAGGAAAACCACACAAATAACCACATCAAGAATTTACTCATCCAACTAGGGGGTTTTCTCTACCAATAACCTAAGGGGTATTTGTTGAGAAAACTAATGATGTTTTCTCATCATATGTGCATCATCTTCTATAACATCTATCACCATCTGATGCTCGATTTGTGGAGGTATGGATAGAATCCAACCTGGGTTACCACCTCCTGAACATGTCCCAGTATCGAAGTGTCATCACTCATTGGAACATCCTCGTGACCCATATACGAAATACTAGATGGAAATCATCATGGAGACATCCTAAAATATAAAAGATATATAGTTTTCATATTATATGTGGAGATATGACTCAATATTTAAATTGAATCACAACCCATCCCTATAAGATTCATGTATCGATGCTTTATTTTCATCTGACTTCTACATGTTCCATGTTGAAATGAAATTATTAAATGTATTTGTGTATGGATAAGTTAGATGCTACACAAAAACAAGAGTCCATATTGTGAATTCCAATCTCAAAACAGTAAAAACTGATTTCATATAACCCCCAAATATATAATAGCAAGAAATAAATCAGAAATCTAATCATCGAATGAACTCCAGTATACCATTCTATCACAAACCGACCCATTAGAGAATGAAAAAATAGATGTTAAATGTTTTTGACTATACCAAGACTTCATACTATAAAACACATTCTATATACTAATGTCGAGTAGTCACAACACTCACATGGGAAGCATTATTTTAATTTATGTAGACAAACACAAACACACCTCAAACCCCTAATAATGCAGAATGAAAAGTAAAACTGATAAAATGAATCTATACACCTATAAAACATAAGATGAGTGTTATTAATAATATTGGAAATCATAATTGTCCATATACAAGACCACTGAAACTATAAAAAATTCCACGCTCGTAGAATTAGGGGACTTCAATCGAATGTGATAATTGTTCTGAACCATGGTCTGTCTATCCCAATATAAGTTCTGTCAGTTCCTTGTCCACAAAAATCCCTATCAAAAGGTCTATCATCTATATAAGACTTGAAATGTGTGGATAGATCCCAAGAAGGGTTGATTATAAGCGTACTCAATAAAAAACTCTGAAATAACTGACTATATTCACCATGATATTAATCAAATCAACATAGGGGTAAGTTAATAAAAATATTAGACATATAAAAAATATCCAAATACATACATGATAGAAAATATATCTCAATGTCTGGTCACAACCACATTGGTAGCCTAATATGTTTCTCAAGGGCTTATATTAACACTCTCCTAGGATAACTTACTACACGTGTCTGATAGAACTCATAGAATCCATCAGAGATTTCATGCCCATTGGGTCTAAACATAAAGAAGTACATGATATAATTCCTAATATATATACATATGTGGTATCACATAGAATCCCATGGCCAATACCAATAACCAAATCTAGAATTACCAACTATGTTTTGGATCGACACCCATGTATATTTGTCATGTTGATTCCTTGTGATCCACATAGTTTACAAGACAATATTGGATTCCACTTCGTGCCTCATTGAGGGATTCTTGTAACTCTATCAATGAATAATTTCTTTTTTTTGTGGATCAAAATCCTATACTCAAGATTTAATTCCACTAAATACCCTTTGGATATGGTTCAAGGGTGCACACACCATGTAAATTAGACTATATATAATAGAATAATGGCCTCATACATCCCTAGGGAATGAACATGTCATGTAGTATTTGTACATAGCATTTCATTATATAACATAGAATTTTATTGTTCTCCAACCCATGCCTGTGTACTCTAGGTTATTACATTGTTCCCCAGGTCGTAATGATCATATATAGAAGCTCCCCAAAGTTACTGAGGTATTTAGTTACATGACCTCAACTGCATTTCCCCAAATGTATGAGGATTCCTTCTAGAATTGAGGTTGTAAATAATTTAGTGGTAATATCATACCATTTAATATAGATTCATAATTAATGTGTACAATAATAGTACAATATCTCAAATAGTTCAAACAATGTGAATATATTATTAGAAAACCAATGTTGAGAATGGACCAAGTGAATAAATATAATTATTAAAATAATAATATAATGATAATATGAATGAAACAATATGATACAATGAATGTCATATGAAAAAAAGACAAAGAATACCAAAATAAATAATTTAAGGAAACATTTCAAAAACCCCATTTTGGTCTTCTCTCCTTGTTCAAATCCATTAAGAAATATAAAAATCAACAAAAGGGTCCCCTTCCTGTGACCAAACCATAATCAATGAAATTTTGCTGGGTAACAAATGATCGTCTATACAAGGTTTGAGAAAAATTCAGTAGACCGACATTACCCTTTATAATCAAATATTGTATTATAAATATATTTCATTCAATATGTTGTCAAAAATATATTTATTTAATTAAATTAATAATATATAACCAATAAGAAAAATGACCCTTCTATTTGGGGATGACACTAAGTGCCATCCCAAAACCAACTTCCATGACCTGTAGTGTAACTATATCTAGGGAAGAATATTCTTATATTATTATATAACACACATTTGATGGAATATTATCCCACCATGAATGAATCAAATAAACCTCAAATTTACAAATGACCACTAGTTGTAGACCATTCTAAATTTCACCATCCAGCACCCAAAATAATACAATCAGGCATCAACTGATTTTTTATTTCATCCTCAGAATCCTATAAAACAATATATTCAACCCTCTGACATCATGTACTTAGGAACCAATACCTCAGGTGGTATGAAAACATACACCATTTCTCTAGTAATCAACATAAATCATGAGTTTTATCCTAATATACAAAACATTCCATAAAAAATCCCAGCCATAGGAATCAATCACATATGTATCATATAAATAAAGAATCACGAATAAAATCACAAGGACAAAAAACACATTCTAGATATATAACTATAAGAAACAACAATAAATTTATTAAATTATCATTTATCTAGTCATGTATATTTCTTTATTGAATGTTTTCAATTATCATCACAATTATATAAAAATAGATTCAATTATTATTTAACCTTGTGGACATTAACAAATCAGTTAACCCTATTCAACCTTGTTGATTCAACTATAATGGATCAAACAATATACATGTTATTATAATTCATTACATTATTCAGACAATAAATTAATTTATTTAATATAATATTGGGATCTAATTTCTAAATTGACCACATCATAACCAGGTCCTAGTATGAAACATAAATCAGGTTGCTACAGGTCTCAGTCTCCACACCAATTGAACCAAATAGATCCAATAGATGGTACAAAATGAGAAATTATAATTTAACAAGGATTATCAAATTTAATTGGTCATTTTATAAGGGTGATGGTGTGATTACACATATTTCACATTCTAGGGATAATGAACTCAGACTAATAGATATGTTTCAAACCACCCACATTTATCTGGAAATTAAATAACACTTCCAACAAGGAATAACAATAAGATTTAAGGAGCACAAGATTGAAAAATGGGTTATTGTTAAATCATGGTTAAGTAAATTACCAAACCAACCTTCATGATAATATTTGACCAACCCAACTAGAGAAAACTATTGGAGAAGGGAAAACTAAAGTAAAATAACTCACTAGAGATCAATAAATTGATGTGTACATTGGAAATGCAACAGTGATCTCTAAAATCACCTGGAAATCACTCCGGACTTGAGAGCTAAGGGATACAAACAAGATGAATGAATCCATCATATACATCATGGTTTTAAAATGGTACCTCCTGATAAATATTATGTTTACCGCCTTTTCATATGATTTATTTATTATTTAGGTGTGATGTTGAAATTCATGATGCCTCGGGGTAATTAAATATGCCTGAACATTATAATTCTTGTATTGTTTATTCCAAATGTATGACCAGTACACAACATATACTAGTTCATTGATTTTATTCCATTCTTGGGATATTCCAGGATACATTTACACATTCTTTAATCCATATAAATGGTATGAAAATCTCTCATTGGCAGTTTTGAACCCAAAATTATGCAGAAGATACTCAATAATCATGTAATCATCCAAACTAATTAAAATATCTTGTAAACCCATTTAAAAAATTTATACCTAGACACCATTAATTAAACCAACATACAACCAAGACCATTAGGTCCTTACCCCATAAAATATCTTCATACATGAAAACAACTCTTCCAAAAACGTATACAAACAAAGGAAAATAGAAATAAGGTTGTTTAATGATATCTCAAAGAAGAACATAACTGATTAAAAAATATTGGATCTCACAACATCAATTCCCTATAATTGATCATACCCGAGTTTGTCCATGAATCAGAATATTTTCTTGTTGAACATATATTTAAACTATTTTAAAAAATCATATATTCCCTACTAGGTCTCATCTGAATATTCCCATGTATCAACTACACTCTTATCTGAGGTATATTCCTACCCTAGACATATTTTTCACATTAGTCTATAATAGGTAGCATGTGCTCCTTAAAGGATTCATCTATGTAAAGATAAATTTTATCAGTGTCTACCACATGAGAAGGGTCGGGATAATAAAATCTAGGTTAAAATATGTAAAACATGTCATGTAGGGAACTATAGTTCTATGGAAGGAATAATCAGGATTCCACTTGAATGATCTATACCATTATCTTAAGCTTCATGAAATACATGGTCACTAACATTCCCTGTTTCTTGAAATAGTTCTACCTCATCCTTGGTGAAACCTAAAGAAAAACATGATGGCCAACATAATACAACAAGGATCATCATAGATATTCAGCATATGATTTATGATAGTTATGTGTCGCAAAAAATATATTCTAGATCAACCAGACCTATTCACTCGTCTCTTGAAAATGACTATTCTCAACTAATATGGACACACCATCCTATAACCTTCTATGAGTGATTGGAATGGGCTACCATACAAGGCCTCAAAAGGATATTTTTGGATAGATGACTAAATTTTTTTATTGTATGTGAACTCGATGAGTTCCAAATGATTCTCCCATGTGCCTCTAAAATTCAGAATAGAGGATCATAATATATCATCCAGAATATAAAAACTCTACTCAGACTAACCATAGTTCTATGGATGATTGGTTGTGTTCAAAAGATCTTGTGACCCCAGAGCCATATGAAGATCCTCCCAGAACTGAGACATGAAATGATCATCTCTATCAGAATTTATTTTCCTCATAATACCATGCATCAAAATAATAACATATAAACATATATCACCCATATCATCAATTAAGAAGGACTTATTTCTTGGAATGATATGGGAATCATTAATCAGTTGATCCATAATCCCTCATACAACATCTTTTAGGAATGGTGACATAGGATATCCTTTCACAAATAAGAGAGTGACATTTTCAAATTTCAGATAATAAATGGGTAGAGGCTGCAATAGTCCAGCATGCCTCAGTTGTTTTCCCAACATCTGCTGGCCGATGACACATCTCACCCTAAACTCGTTATCTCTTTCTACAACAATAGATAACATTAATTCATGTGGAATTCAAAATACACTTTTTTCATACCCATATGCAACTCTCATTTAAAAGCATGAAAATATAACATCATCTCTTCATGTAAGCCCATAGGATCTCTTACACGTCTATGTAAAATAATAGATCTTATACTACCAAGAGACCATCTAGATGGTTTCTCCCCGCGATATATACCGAACCTCAGATCAAAGACCTCTAAAATAGGTAAATGATCCACAATGATCCTATCTAGAAGCCATTTCCTAATAGATGTCTAATCCTGGGATACCCATACCTATGACACATAACCAGAAATATTCATATATATTAATAGTTACAATAGAAGCCACGTATCATATAAATCCCAAAATACCTCTATATGCATATTTTGACTCAAGGATTTAGCAATAACATTTCCCATGTCTAGTATGTAATCCTCCCAATGTCCATAGAATATAGATTCTCAACAAACCTCTTCCACTGATGGATTAGATTTCACTAATAAAACATTTACTTGGGGATCTTGATCTACATATACTCCATATTCCTTTCACGGAATAGGTTTTTTCCACTCGCATCTAAGGGAATGTAACACATCTTATGACTCTATATCATGTGTAATTTTATCTCTCTCTTGCAGTGTCTATCATATACATCCATAAGAAAGAACTCAGTCATCGTACATCAAAACTGATCTGAATACGGCTTAGGGTACATCAAAATATAAATAATATACCTTACACATCATCGATACGATGCGCCACAGTGCTAAGATCTATCATCCCTTTATCTATTGAAATGTTCTCTAACAAGAAAGCGACCAGAAAAAAAATAAAATTTTATGATTAGTCAGAAAATCAATGATACCAGATGGGTTAATTCATATATGAAACAACCATAATAACATTCTAAACCCTGAAAAATATGATTCATGGATATATTATTAGTTCTCTCCCAAGATACCATGGATGAAACATTCTCTATTTATACTGACACTCAATCCTATAAGGTTATATTTCTTAATAAGTGAATGATAAAAATCTAAAAACAACATTTATATATCAAGAAAAAATATGATTCAATCTCATTGAACTCCATACAATGTCAATATATTGAGAATGATCATCTATAAACAAGGATTATAATAAAATGACTTTGAAAAAACCCCTAAAACTAGTCTATGATGGGATGAAAGATCCAATTTTTCAATTCCATTAATACATATGGTGTGTTTGTAAACCTGAATGGTAACACTATGAAATCACATAATACATATCTTATATTAAAATTATTTCAATGTATGTATGACTGTTTCAACCTCAACTGGTGTAACCCTAACCTCATGTCATTCAAAAAGTAAATCATAGAACATCTCAATTGATCGAAGAGAAAACTAATAAGTATAAGGGGATACTAGAACTTAAATATTATCTAGTTCATCATATGATAATCCAAATAGAAATGAAATGTCTCATCATTCTTATGGGATAAAAGAACAAGAGAACCCCATGGTGATTTACTAGGAATTATGAATCCCTTTGATTCTAGATTGTGTAACTGAAAATTCAACACCAAAAGATCATATTAGGTTATCCTATTAGGTATGATAGAAACTGGATCAACTTATGGAACCATCTCGATCATAAAATCATTATACAGTTCAATTGGTATTCTAGATAACATTTTATAAAGTACATACTAAAAATTATCTACATCTATAGGAAAAAAATCATTCTTCATTCCTCCATAATCGCAAAAAAAGATTACAATATGAACCATGATACAGTACAGTTTTTCTGTAATTGGTCCTACATGATAATCCTAAAGATCCCACTCAACATCATGACTATATATTCCCCAGCTTGGAGATGGAAAAAATGTCTCATTTTATTATAGCCAAGTTGAACCTGGAATAGAAATACCAAATCTATACCAAAAAAATTTGAATCATATCATTTCTGGAAAAATTATTTTTCTAAAGTTAACAAAAGACATAAATTTCTATTAAACACTCCGTGAATCACCTATTTACATCTAACTAAACTTTGAATGATGTTTCAATGGAATTGATCTCATATGTGATTTTCGTAGATTAACCTGAACAAATATGAAAAATGAGTAGATATAAAGGAATTAGATTCTCATGTACGAAACAATATTCATGCTATGGTAGATGATATATTAATATTACTTCTGATGTATTTTCCTACATCCAAAACCATCGTAGATGTCTATATAAAATAAATCTAGCACTTTCGGTTCCCCTGCAATCCAATTTTCCTTCCATGTGTTCTTCCCTAGAAGTGATACTACCACTCATACAATGGGGAAAAACGTCCACTACCTTAGCCTGAATGACCCTTGGAACTCTGGTTACTAGTATATGGGGGGTAGGTGAGCCCCTCCTAGACCCTTGTTCTTATCATGACCATATTCCACTACTGTTCTACATTATGTTCCCATTGTAAATTCAATGATGACATTATATTCATAATACATGAAACTCCACTATGGGGTGAGGATAATACAAAAAATTGTTCCAATACCTACCACACTGAAAAAATTTCACAGAACCATGGTTTTGATGTGTAATTACACTCACATAACAACTATGATTGCAACATCCCTATGTAAAACTATTATAGTGCTTCTTTAGGGAACTAGAGGAAGAATTCATAGATCACCCTGCAAAAACATTCAGGGCGACACTCGATTCCACTTTTAAATTCAAATCTATGATGAAAGACTAATGAATAATATCTATAAGTCTAATAATGAAATAATATGTCCCACTATGACCTGATATCTTGTAGAATAACATCCTAAAATCATCATTCCCTACTAACTTCATCAGCAGTTAAGGAAGGAGAAAATCTTTTTATATCGGTGAAACATCTAGCATAGTCCATCACTGACATATTCTCATGTGTCATGTGCATAAACTTATGATCCTTCTCAATGTTCAACATTAGAGGATAGGTTTGTATTAAAAAAAATTCTTCATTTCCATATCAAATAACAATACTTTACATACAACATTATCCATAACTTTCGTCCAACACATGGTTAGTCCATTTTTAATATATACAGAATGCTTCACCCCCTATTTGTGTTTGTCAGGATGTTCTTGATGATCATCTAGAATAACTCAAACTATAAATTGACTACCAAGGGGCCTCCATCCCCAATAAATGTTGGTGAATACTATAGTTAAAAATCTCTCATCAACTCAAGCATCCAAGTTACAATTCTAACAATCTCACCTTCCATGGATCACATGTCCCTAATAATGTTTTCAATAAAATGAACAACTTTATGATTAATTGTAGCTATAAGTAGATATAGATATTCTGTATTAGATGCATACTAATATCCTTTCTCATGAAGGACTACTCAAATTTGTATTTGAGTCATTTTCTATACATGAAAACACACTCCTTAGAATAAATAGTACAAAAAATTTCATCATCAAAAGGTGATAAAAATAGTGAAAATCATATCATGGCCTCAATAAACATGGCTAAACAAGGTCATTTGAATGAGACCGAAACAAATTTTTTCCTAATTTTTCAATAGCCAGTTTACGAGTTCCCGATAGCAGTACAAACAGTCCCCAAAATCCAGAATTCAAATTTTAAATTCAAACCAAAACACATCCATCAAAAGCCACACACCACACCTCAAGACATGAACCCATCATTACACGTCGCCTTCACTGTATCGCCATCACTGCAGGTCGAACCATCACACTGCATCGTATCACCAACATCATCTCTTCTGGTCACCGAAGAGACCGTCGGAAGCGTCGTTGTAGAAAATCCGAAATCCATCACCACACGCCACTGTTCACCACAGGAAGATGCCTGAAACATCAATGGATGGCATCGTCGAAGCTCTATCAGACCACAACCTTCATCCCATCCACCAGAGAATAAACCATGATGCATGATCCACGTCCTGTCTCGAACGAAAAACAAAACGATTCAACCACTTCAACTGGAGCACTGTTGAGCTTCACCATCATCCTTAGAAAACAACGATGAATTTTATATACCATGAAACAAGCCTTCAGTGGCCAAGAACAACCAGACCAAAATCGGCGAGCAAAAAAACCGCCACCAGATCGAAACACAATAGCACGAAACAGTCATCCCCAAACCAACAAAACCAACTCAACCTCAAAACTGCAACCCCGAAAGCATCAAGAAAACCTACTCAAAAAAAAAGCGAAGAAGTAAGAAAAGGAACCTCATCCACTCAAAGAAAACCACATCCCAACACCGCCATCCGAAAACTCCACAGAAACAATACCCATCCTTCAAACTCCCAATTCTGGATGAAGGGACAGTCTCTGACCACTAGGCCAAGAACTCAGGCATAGATTCAACACTGTGTCAAAGATGAAGACACTGGTGCATGCATAACAATTCAAACAAGGCTGTAGCAACAGAAAACCACCACCCTGACTAGTCAAACCAGGAAGGTGAGGGAGTGAAAATCCAGGAAGGGGAAGGCGGCACAAGAAACCTAGCGGAGCGACGCTGTGCCCCTTATGAGCCCATCCCTCCCCCATTAGAATTAAATTTTAGTAAATTTAAACTATTTTTGATGAGATATAAAATTTATCTCATCTTACATGTCATATAAGAAAATATATCACATGAAATAAATATATCTATATCATTAATAATGTATGTCAATATATATCCCTATGTTCTGATAATAATGCATGAATACACATATCATTATATTCTAGTCCATGGATATAAATATCATGAAACAATAACATTATAGACCATGTGAATCACACAATTTGAAACAACCTCAAACCGTAACAAGAGAAAACCATGAAAAACAATCCCATCCCTAGGCACTCAGGTTTCCCCCATTAAATGGGTTATCAAATCTGATTCCCAATCCAATTACCAAGTACTAAAAATACTTGTATATCATCTCTCATTATCAAATTGAATAACAATTGAAAATAAACCTACCCATGATACCATTTTCTAATATAATTGACCCAGTTTCAATAAATTGGTGAAACCATTTAGAAAAGTGTCCTCATGTGCACCTCCAATTACGCTGAATGGTTCCATCTTGTAACGAGGGACGAATGAGTATTGTGGAGAGACAATATAATTGGTTAGATAATAACAATGAATGTGGAAAATAATATTAGAGTCGTGTAAATAGAAGAAAAAAATGAATAAATAATCAGACAACCAATGTTGAGAAAGGACCCACAAAATAAATCCATAAAATAAAAGAATAATGTAATGAGAAACTGAATGAAACTAAATAAAATGATTAATCTTATACAAGTAAAATAATATGAAGACTAAAATAAAGATTCCAAAGGCCCTAGTCTTAAACCTAATTTTTTTCCTTTATAAAAGATCTAAACCTTCGAGTAATCCACAAATCAATAAGTAGTTTCCCATACTCTTGTCCAAACTAACATTCATGAAATTTATCCAGGTACCAAATGGAAGCCCATCCAGGGTGTGAGTATAACTCAATAGGTCAAAACCGTAGTGTCCAAACTAATTATGTCTGATAAATAAAGTTTATTCAATATAGATATAAACATAAAATCAATTTAATAAATTATTATTTATGAATAAAGAAACCCGGTAACCCTCACGTTATGGGATTACACTCAGAGAAATCCCAAAACCTACTTCACCAACCTGTGAGATATTTCAGTCAAGGGTTGACTCGTCCTATATTTGGAAGAATCACTTATTTTTTTCTATATTATTTTTCCCTGGATAAATCATGCAATCATAAATATCACAAATGGCCTCTTCCTGGAAGTTATCATGAATCTCTCCCTCAAACATCTAGAATCCCACCCTAGGGAATATAGTGACTATGAATCTAGTCGAAATAAATTTGATATAACTATATAATATTCCATTGGAAATGATGTACCTATGAATATATCTCTAAAGGGGTATGAATACATTCACCATCCCCTCAAGAGTCAACATAAATCTTGATTAAAATCCCAGCAAAATCAATATTCCACAATGAACCCTACACTTAGGTATCAATCACATCAGTGTCACATCAACAAAAATGTTGTGCAAGAAGTTGTTATCCCAAAAAAAGACATGAAATATATCAAATAATAACACATAATGATAAATTTATAAAATAACATTTTTCAATGGAAGGAAAGTTCATTATTTAATTTTCTAAATTAACATCAGAATTATATCAATCTAATTTTTTATCATTTATTATTTTATTTATTAACATATTAGTAAACAAAATTTAAAAGAGGAGATTTTGATTTAATATAAATTTTTTTTACATGTTATTATAATTCTAAATATTTATCTAATAATTAATCAATTTATCATTTTTATTATAGGGATCTAATGTGTAAATTGACAGTCTTAAAAAGGGCCAAGGAGGGCATACTGGTCTTGTGGTTGGCTGTTGTAGTCTCCACACCTATGCACCCAACAAGATTTAATGGAAATTATAAATGTGAAAATTAAAATTAAATAAGGATTGTAAAATTAATTATGTTATGCACACAACCAAATGACTTGATTGTACATATTTCAAATAATAGGGATATTAGAATTAGACCAATGTAATATGTTTTAGATAACAAACCTTTTTCTATCAATCAAAAAAATATTACAATAGGTTACACCAATAAGGAAAAAGGTGTTGATGATCACATGAGGGAGAATATATCCTACCTGATCAAGATCAACTACCATACCAAATATAGTCAAATAATTCCAATGCAACAAAATGAGGAATACAATAGGGTAGGGGAAACATAGGAAAAACTACTCATTGTATATCGATCGCTTGAATATGATATAGGGGACAAAAGATAGTTCCCCAAAAACACCTGGAAATAACATAGGGATGGAGAGAAGTGGGATGTGTAAAATAGGAGAGAATCAAACATATAAACAACAGCATTGAAACCACCAAGAATGAGAAATTCATAGTAGGTAACCCTCTTTCACATCATATACTTTATTTTTAAAATTTACCAGGAAAATTTTGACACCTAATGTAAATTAAACATGCTCTAGCATCAGTGTCTAATCTACCCACACCATTAAAATTTTCATGGTAGATATTCCTTTCATGGTTTCATCTAGGAGACAGTTTCAAATCATGTAATAAAAATGCATTTCGTGTAAATTTACTATATGTAGTTCAATTCACAAAATTATATATAATATCATGAATCGTATATATATATTATAAACAAGTGGAATGTTCTAGTAAATAAATTTAACATGTTTATACCAAAACCCCATTAAATAAAAAAACACACTCAACCAAAAATTTGTAGATTTTCCAAAAACAATGTTCTTCATATCTAAACATGACTCATCCCAAAAGGTTTGGTGAAAAAGGGAAACACAAACATTGATTATCAATGAAAACTCAAAGTGAAATGTACCTAAAAAAGACCATATCGTACATAGTTGATGCCCATTTACTCTTCTTGTTTCCATGTAATGAGATATTTCCATGTACTATGTTGTGAAAATGTACTCTAGTTGTGACTGTGTACATGTACTTTTCAATTATTGTGTAACCTATGTTTATAAGTTAAGCCTATATGTTTAGTCCAAAAAACATATGAGATATGTTAAAGGGTGTCTCATACATATTTTCATGAATAAAACCTGCTGGCACAGAAGGGCATCCATTAAACGTGTTCTTTGAAAATACACATTGTGTAGTTTGGTTTTTAAAAAATCATTATTTTTACCTTGGTATCTCACAAATCCAAAATAAGGATTCACAAAATTAATCTCACCAAATATTATGGATTTAAGACTCTCAAACATTTATGCCAACTATGGTTGAGTTTCCGACCCCAAAATCTATTCATAACTAACCATTGTAGCATCGTGTTATCACTACATGTCCAACCTGAAAAATGATATACATATATCCAATTTTGATTTATCATGATTGATATAATTCCATGATCACATCATAATATTTAAACACGAACACACAATAAAATGTTATTTATCTAAACAATTGTGGTGAAATAATTTATTACATGGATTTTATTAAAACGAACTACGAAGATAAATGATATTGATTAATTCATAATGAAAATTGGTAAAAACCCAAAACAATAAAGGGAATAATCCTTACCCCTTTTTCCTATTGGTCATGATTTTTTTTTATAATAATTTATGAAAAATGTAGAAAAAAGATAATGAAAATTATTTTCAAGTACTAATATTCAATGAAGATAAATATAAACCATAAATTATACATTGATCCACAAATCAAACTGTTATAAGAATAAAATTTTTTGGATACAAGATATTAGAAAATGGGAATAAATACACTATGTAACATAATAAATCAATGTTTTATTGACTGTTGATGATGAATTTTTCCATGCCATTTGTTTATGATATCCACAAGTTCAGTAGGCTGAACGATCAACAAAGAATGATATATCAATGATTCTATACAAAATATCATCCATTGCATCCCCTCACAATCAATAGGGATAAGATTCTAGACAGAGTTATTATTTTTATTCATATAATTATAGATGAAAATAGTTTATGGAAATATATTATATAATTAAATAATTAATTTATTAATCAAATTACTAATCTTCCCATAACATAACATCAATGAAACTCACAATGTAAAAAAATATTTTTTTTATCTAAGGATAAAACAGAAATTCGAGACTCAATGGTTCACTCATATTTCTAATATGAAATTATTTTTTGGTTGTGATTAAATTGTTTTATTTGAATTTTACATGAATGATATTAATATATCTAATATTTTTACAATATCAATACTTAGATCACCATAACATAGAATTTTACATTATCTGAGTTCCCATATTTCAAAATATTATTAAATATATTACAAGTTTCACATGGAAATAAAAATAAAAGTGAAATAAACCTTATAAAATAAAACAAGGTCATAACATTACAATCTGCCTGAATGAATGGTAATATTGAAAAATACCATACCTCTAGCCGGCTCATCAGGTACATTATTTATCATCATGAATAATAATATTATGTAAACTATATACATTAATATTAACCTAAATTATCATTATTGATCATTTTATTTTATTTATTACCATTATATAATTATTTTTTTAATCAATTACGATAATGTTGGGTGTTCTGACAAAATGTATTATCTATATAAAAAATTTATTTTTAAGTTTGAATGTTGTATGAGTGGCCATGGGTCCATCATATATATAATGATAATCTTGGAATATTTATAATTTTTATACATAAATTATACTTTTTTATAACAATCATCAAGTATTGTTAGGAGAAATTGACTATATTGCAATCGTGAAGATGGTAAGTCGTATGTATGCATGATTAACATTTCCAATTTTCAATTATCATGATGGAAAGAAAAAAATAATTATTTAATCTTTCCTAAACTATAAATATTAAATAAATATCATATTAATTTTTAAAATACACTCATATATGGTATTTATGTGATATGGTTATGAATAATGTGTCACATCGCTTCATGGAGGTTGTTATCCACACATATAGAAGAGTGACGTTATAATTATTTAAGGACGAGAATTGTATTAAATTATATTATATTTTATTCTTATTTAATAATTATCTAATTAATATATATTATACATATATCATTAAAAAAATTATTAAATTCATCCATGATCATTGTTGATAGAAAGAGAGATGCATCGGTTCGTGAGGTGGTAGTAAGTCGTACACATGAATGATAAATTGGTTTCCCATTTGAAAGATAAATAGATAAATATATAGACATCCATAAAAATAAAAATATCTAATTATATGATATATAATGATGATATTATAAAATAATGTATTAATTATAAGTTATGGAGGTAGAAGAAGAATGAAAACAAAAATTATGGATTATTTATAATACCACTTCTTTGAAAACATCATAAGGATTACATAAAGAAATCCATCATAAGAAGATTTTATTAAAAAAAGGAATCAATGTTATGGTAAGTGATAAGGGGAATTTGTCTAGTTATGGATTTTCTAAATCAAATGGTTCTTGAAATGTGCAGTGGAGAGGAAATGGAGTTCAATTTTATAAGTGGCAAGGTGGGAGATTTTTGTAAATATAGAAAAAAATTGAATAAAGGGATGTCACACTAAATTTAGGTTCCTCCAAAATTGATAAATGACTAATTGGATGAAATTTATGGTTAATCCAATCCACTAATAGTACAAAATAAACATGTTTGAAACATGTTATTCTTTATCCTATAAGGTTACTGACTTTTATGATTCTCTATTTCCCTAAAGTAACAAGTATTTTTTTACTAGGTAATTTACCATTTTAGCCAAGATAAAAAGAGCCTTATTAGATAATTTATAACCACTACTTCTAAAGTGGTAGTCTAATTTTTCAAAAATAAATCCTATATTTATATAATATTTATTTTAATATGATGAGGCGTAATGCACAACACCCTATTTTACCCTTGAATATTATAATGCCATTTTCAAAATGATAGAGTTGTAATTTTATTTATTAGGTAAATAATTGGCCATAGATAACATATTACATTATAGAACATCAATAATACTAATATTTCTAATTTATTTTTATTTTTAATTTTCAAAAAATATTATTACATTTTATTTAAGATACAATATCATTTATGTCAATTTTTACACTATGAATTTAATTATTATTTGAAAAAAACAAGAAAAAATTACTTGAATATAATCCATTAAAATTTCAATAATAAGTTATTTTTTTATCTTTTAATTTTATATCAATATTAAATCATATAAAAATTATATTATTTTTAATATTTTAATACTCATCGTTTTTATTTGGATAAACATTGTGCTAATATTGAATATAAATTTAGCTATGTATTCAAGCGCTAATTTTTTTTACAAATTACCATCATAAATATAAATATATTATTTTGGAAATATTATTTTACATTCATTCATAACGTATTAATATCATTATTTGATTAAATAAAAGATATTAAAACAATTAGAGTGAAATTTTGTAATTTTCATGACATAAATGTGTATAAATATCACTACAATAGTCATATCACTCTAAAACGTTAAATTTATATAACATCAATGATATGAGTTTTTCTATGTCTATATTTTAAAATTAGGAAATTTTTTAGGTAATTATTACCATTATATCATTAGTTTAACATTCAAAAATTTTGTTTTACCTTTAACCATTGTCACCTATTTTTATTTTCGTTAACAATTATTATGATCATAAATAAATTTTTCCTTAATAAAAAATATTAAATATTATAATTAAATATATGGATTATATTTTATAATATGAAATAAATTTTAAATAAATAATTTAATATAGCGAGGAATCTCAAAGATGTTTCAAAAAAGTGTTTCTAGTTAAATTTATATTTTTGGAATAATATGATCGTGCGATATCTATGTGGTTTTTAATAATATTTATATGAATTCAAATTAATATATCTAGATATATAGTTAATAAATTTCATTTAAATTAACATATATTCTGTGTTATTTTATTTCATTAAAATTGAAAAAAATCATGCACATAAAAATAGTACACAATAGAATTTGGTGTATCATACAAATAAAATTATTATAAATATATGGTATAATGATTATTAAAATTTAATTTATTGTTTTTAGTATTTTTAAAAAATACATATTTTAATTTTAAATTATATTAAAATTATAGTGGTACATTAAATGTAATTATGTTTTTGAAATTAAATGATGGTTTTACAGAATTCAAAAATTTCACTATTCATTGTAAATTTCTCTTTTTAGAAAAAATTAAAAAGTCACCAAAGTAAAAAAATTTCTACATGATTTGAAAAATTATGTTTTTATTTCATTACAAAATTTCAAATATTGATTGAATCTAACTATATTTTTTAATTTAATAAACAAATTTTTAAAGAAAATAAAATTTCTGAATCGTGAAAATGAATTCCTAAAACATAAATCCTGATTTAATAATTTATTTGGTTAAATTTTTATATTTTTACATAATTACCAAATTGTTGTTAATCATATTCCTAGAAATAAATTTAGTGTATAGATTACAAAAAAATATTTAAAAATTATATCATTGTTTTTTTGTATCGATATTGCATGTTGTATATGTTATCAAACATAATGTTCTTTTTAAAAATTATATTGAGTTATTTTCTACCTACTATCAATAAAATGCATTCTTGCAATTTCATCTTGATCTCTGTATTCAAATTTCATCTATAACAAGAAAAGTTGATGAGTCCCCACATCATACAAATGTTAAATAAAACAACCTTCTGATAAGAGATAAATGGATGTAGGAAGGACTTATATAATAAAAAATATCCAGGTTTCATTGAAGTACAACATTATTGGGAATTGAGAATATGAGCATATATGAGAAAACTAATGCATTAGGAATAATATAGTGTGATAAAAACCCTATTCAGGATATATATAATAGCAATAAAACCATAAATTCTATAACCATAGATACTAAGAAAATATGTAAAACTTAATAACTGAATTATTTTTTATTTAGTAATAAAAATTACATCATTTGGTTGTTCTTTGATTAATTTTAATATCATCCCATACTACATGAGTGTATCATGAATATGAAATTTCAATGCTTAAGGCAATAAAATTAACTATTAAAAGATCAAAATATCATTAATAGAAAAATAATATATTCATCTTATCTTTTTATTTTACCTAATACAGATATTGATATCCCATGGTATGATAATTGTAATGTCCCAACCTAAGAGCAATTGAAAAGGTACCCAGAGCTAGTCGGTCACACGGCCTCAAGGGTGTTTCTGGTATGCAAGAGGATGTTTAATTGTAGGGAGGTTCCTATGGTTTTACATTGTAGATACTACACAATAATTATTAGACAATGAAAATGGTATATGACAAAATTAAACAATCAACAAGGAAGCCGTATAATAATAATACAGTTGGATACAAATCTAATAATTGATAAAATGTACCATTCCAAACAAAAAACATGCATTTCCATGTAGATATATAATATGAATGTAGTATAATTATATTAGGCTATATATATTAGATTTAATGAAAAAATAGTTAAAGGATATCTCCATGATCATCCTAAATAATGGCTCAGTCATGTGCTCTAAATATTTGTTGTAAAAATGCAATAGTGCAAGCATAATCAATGCACCCAAACCAAAAATCATGAGGAATATTCAGGTTCCCCATTGCAATGGAGGCCCAAATATGTTTTTAGATAAACTCAATAGTTTACCTATAATGCTTTCTAATTAAATCTAGTTATTTATTATAAAATAATGATGTGTTCAGGTATAATAAATGAATAAATAATTTAAATATTGTCAATAAGGTAGCTATGGTTCTTCAAGGATACATGGATGACTATACTAACATTATCCAAATATTAATTCTCAATAAACCTTCCAAAATATATATATATAATAATAAATTTGAACATATATATATATACATGAACCAATAATCCACTCAAGCGAAAGTCCAGGACATCGACATAAATGTAGAATACGGTTCATTTTTTTAATATAGGAAATCAACCAAGGACTCCTAGACTGGGATATATAATCATGATGGTAAAACTATATTGCTATAGGAATCAATATAAACCCCTAGCATCCATGTATAACTAATGTCACTAAACCATAGATCCACTCTAGTTAATCACATGTACTTGAACATTAGATAATTAATTTTTCAATATCCAATGGTAAATATCCATGTTTTCCGGGTAGAGTAATCACAATAATGTGATAATATTAGTTTTATGTAATTAAAAACATGACATAATTTCATTTCAATATGATACAATCCAAGGAGTTTCGTAAAGAGAAAACCCATTTATCACTGAGAAAGTTACAAAATTTCATTTTTTATGAGAGTAACTATAGAAATAGGTAAAGAGGTAACCCAAGCATCACTCATAACCTCTAACTCCCATATGATCCCTTCCAAGAGGTCCCATATATGGAATCCCTATTATCAACCAACGAATGAAGAAAATATATAGATTATGGGAACATCAAAGGCATTCTATGAAAAGGAAACCTAATTTTCACTCAATGTGTAAGGGATATCATCTAGCCTATGAGCCCGTCCAAGGTGTTACATGAAAGGGAAACAATGTATCACACAAGGTATAATATAATTCAAGTAACATATGATCTTATCCATAGTATTTTTTAATAAGGAAATTGGTATCTCTATCGATAAATATACTCTTAAAAATCCTGTTAAATCATCCTTAATATTCCATAAAAATGAATCTGAGTGTCACATAATGAATAAAAAATAAAATTAATCATTTATATTTTTATAATATGAGAATCCATGTTATTAACCATGCCCAATCATAATTTATAGAACATTAATAAAAAGTCCATGTCTAAAAAATTACCTTTCACGATTTAATTATATAGTAAGAGGGCCATTCCAATTTATCAATTCCAATAAACCATTCAAATATCTAAGTTTTATTAAATTGGACAATGCACATAAAATGTGGTATTCTAATAAAATAGTGTCAAGGGATGAAACCCATATCATTATCCTTTTTACAATTCAATTAGACATTCTATTTATAGAACCATGAAAGCTATTTGAAAAAATATTCACCTAATTTATTTCATCTGGATGCATACATTTAATATATTATAATTTAATTTATTTATGATGTTATAAAACTACAAAGGGAATTTTGGAAGACACCCAAAGGGTGGTTTAATAAATAGTATGATATAACACCGTAGAATATAATTAATGTCCCCTTAACATGTAGTTTGTATTTATTTCACTGAACTCCTACCATGTAAGAGAGTATTAGATCATGGTGTAAGAATTTATTTAAATTAGATTTATGTTTTAGAAGATAAACACGAATAGTCCAGTGCACATATCACAACAGTATATTCTATAAAAAATGTGAAATTAATTGGAAATCAAATAAACTATGTACATTATACCAAGGGAGTTCTAATCATTCATTTGTATCCTTTATATCTATCTGAATAAAGACGAATCATAAGATTTTAATAACTACATGCAGTGATGGTAAAAAAGATTTAATTTAATTATAATTCCAAAAAGAAAATATAAATGAAGGAAATATGAAAGGGGACTTGATAGATTACTAACCGTTATCCAATATGATGGATTATTCATGAATCACAGCTAATAATTAAGGGATAAAATGATCCCATGAAGAGGCATAGGATCTTCATCAGAGATCTTGGATTTTGCATGTTGTGTGAAGAAAATAAGGGTTTGATCCCCTACTATCTTTTAAAAAAAACAATAAAATATGTTCCAAATCGTGAACTAGTTTCATGACTTGAAAAAGGTCATGATGTAAACCAAATAAATTGTTTAAATTATATAGGTGAAGAACCTATAATTACACGTACAGAATCCATCAGGCCACTCCCCATGAAATATTTTCATGTCATAAATTGGATTCCTGATGTGAATGGTCCACAATAGTTGTTTCCAATAGCTAGAAATTATCATTCCTCTTTTAGTGTTTAACCAAAAACATATGTCATCCAAAAAATAATTACCAATTCCTATATAAATCATTTATGAAAATTAAAACCTTGGGAATCTCACATTTACTCTCAAAATTAATAATAAACCATCCTCAATTGGAATATTTTAAATTACTTTGGAAAAATTAACATGGTTCGAATCATGTGATGTTATAAAATCAATTGGGTCATGTATCCTTTTCCAAAATAGCATTTTTATATTTTAAACCCATAGATCCTACCATGATCATCATTATGAGTACATTAAACGTGTTATTAAAACTGTAGATAAAAATAGTATTCCAAAACTGAAAATCAAGACAGAATTAACTTCATCCCATCCAACCCGATACATGATCCCATCATCATCAATTTAAGTATCCAAATAATTGTGATATCTTCCATATGTTTCTAATTAAATGGATAATTATTACCAATGAAACATCTACTTTCATAATAAATTATGTAATCATGACCATTCCATTCCAATGACGTTGCAGTCATGATTTTCAACTTGTCACACTGTCGATTTCCAATCAACCAAAATTACCCTAGCAGTGCCATATATTCTATAAACATCCACACATTACTGTTAAAACCACTTGATTCATCCCAAAATCATTTCATATGTGGGTCGTCATCAACCTCATTATGTAATAAATTGGGAATATTTTTTTTGACAATACCGTCAAAAAATCATACAAATTATTGCTTTTGCATCCGTTGCATCAAAACGAAAGCTCGATTACATTTATCCATGGAACTCAAAATTTCTTCATACATTACCATATAAAACCATAACCATATTTATGTGATGTATCTTACAAAAAATTATTTTATTTTATCAATCAATATCATGAATGTGGGTGTATGAATGCTCCAAAACCAATGAATCCGAAAAATAAAATTAAAACCACTGTGAACGAATACATGTCTAGGGTAAACTCATAATCATCTATTGGTTTACAAGGTGCTCATAAAAGTTATTACATAATCCATATTTAACATGAGAGGCATTGGTATCCATCCATGATGTTTACATATAAAAAACACTGTCTTATCCTAATGGCAGTACCACTATGGGCGATTGATTCAAATAATTTTTTAGTGTCTATGAGTCCTTCCATGGACTTCCTTAATGAAAATATATATGTAAATTAGTACAACTATTCTCATATAATTATATATGGTCCCAATGATAAACTCTAAAAGAATCCATTTATTGATCAAACTAGGGGATTAACTACTTTCATTAGCTAATTGCTTAATCAATGCTATCCCAGTGTACTGTATAGGATATCAATATAAGAGATTTAATAATCTATACAAAAAGAGTCTCATAATGTATTATCAATGATTAAAAATAAGTACCACTACCTTCCAATAATATCCAAGATGAAATTTAGATCCGAGATTACAACCAACTATATTCCAAAGTTGATATATAAAACAGTCAATCCATCACTGGAAGGATTATTTTGAAAAACTCATCTGGTCCTACTAACTTCTCATAATTAACCATCCATAATGACTTTCTGGCATGATGTATACTATGTACACTAAATAATGAGAACCAAATTTCAACCTCATTAGTGGATTATTCAATGATTTCATAAATATCCTTCAAAATCACCATCATGTTTCCTTGTAGGAATCAACATATTTTAAAACATGCCATCCCCAATGGGAATTTAGATGTAGTTTTGAAAATTTCCATGTAGTAATGTACTGTTTTGTTACCTCTGTGTGGAAGGATACACTAAAACCATTCGAAATGAAACTTCCCCCATCATGAGTGTCTAAATAATCGTTTATTGAGAATGTGAAGTCATAAAATAGTTGGCATTCCATCAAACATTGTCCATGGGTCCTACACATTTCAATCAAGCTGTTAGCAAGAAACATTTTCAAAATGGAGGATACAAAAAACTTGAATTCATGAGAGATTAGATTCACCATGAGGAATATACAAAACACTCTTTCTGGGATATGTAAACACACTCCTAAACAACATGACTGATATAGTAACCAACCTGACCAGTGATGTTATTCACCTAGTCCTTTTACCGGATCATCTCAAACTATAGGATGAGTTAGATATCCTTTAACGCCCAACTAACTCTACATTGGAGATGAAATGTTATTGAAATGTAATAGATCAAGGCTGAAAATAAACCACTGAACCCATATAGTTCTCTGCACCATTTTCATGAAATCAATGTGTATTGAATATACTTATGAGTACTACCATGGGATTTCCCAATATTGAAAATGGGGTCATTATCTTCCATATATTTTTCAGGACCAATAACAACATGATTCTATGAATAGGATCATATTAAATGATCTCACAAGAAAATGAATATTCTATAGTAATTTCAATAAACCTAAAACAAATCATTATATGATGATCATTCACTTAACCAAGGTCAATTAACTATATAAACACCCCTCCATCCATGGTGTCTATTTATATCTAAAAAGATAACTCTAATTAAACAACACATGAATTGATCCTGACATCTGAAAATGGATCCCATCATTTAGAAAGAAATTACACTCTGAGGGTCATACCACAACCAAGTTATCCACTCCCATCTTAACTTATTTCATTGAATCACTAAATTAGGGTCACTCCATTAAAGATAACTATGATTAATGAAATAATTTCTCTCTCAACCTAATATAAATGGAAAAATATACACATGTAATATCCATTTTCATGTTCTAGGAATATCATAAAGAAACATTCAATTACCCATTACCTAATGTTCTGGGATGAGAACAACACTAAAATGATTGATTCAATCTATTTCTATTGAATTAATATTACTTTTATTTATATAAATATACATAATTTTGGAAATTTCATGTACTAGTTATCAGAGATGACTATACTTAGTACATTATTTCTCTAATGACACACAAAAACAAAATGATGTTTTATTGAAAATCCCTTAAAATCTTACTTATTCAGATGAAATTGTATAAAAAATATGAAAATTATCTCATATGTGGGTATTACCCATTTTAAATATCTACAATGTTCTAATAACTGAAAATATATCAAGAAACATTTAATCCCAATTTGAATATATAAACATTATTTTAGTTGAAATTACATTTTAATTTATAAATACCTCATATATTTATCTCAAAATCCGACACTAGGGTCTTTTATAATTTTAAATGGTAATTGGTTAAGTGTTATTTTACCAAACACCTATATGTATCACCATATTACAATCTATAAACTCTTTAAATAACTATTCAATATACCATATGTTAACTAATATGGTTTAAGCATTATGACATATGAAATATTAATGCTAACTATAAGGGCCCATAAATTATACCAGGATTCAATTACACACTTAGTGGGTTTTATATCAGAAGCAAAAGGAACCATTAATTTCCTAGATAGTTCAAGTCAAGTGTATCTCATATGAAACATGAACCAATTTACCTACACATGTCTAGTTGTGATTCTAGAAATTTATTCCCATAGTTCATTATCCCCATGCGATAGAGTTACAAGACATTATATAAGCATCCATTTTTTATGAGTATTACATTCCATCATACATATATATGCAACACATTTTAGTCTGATGAATTACTATTTCCATTTTAAAAAGATGCATTCACATAGAAATTATAATTGGAATTCATATAACTATACCAAAATTTTGATATTATTTTGAAAATAAAAAAATTTTATAAATAAGTATTCAATTATGTGGGAAACCATTCCTAATTTATAAGGTCCCATAATCTTTATAAATTAAAATTAGTTTCTCAATAATCACATCCATAAATGTTTCATCCCATGAGACAAATGGTCCATGGCTCAAACATGTCTAAATAAGTGGGTTGAATAGAATTACACCATCATGATTTTCAATAAAAAACCATTTTAGAGGTTTATTACACAATATTTAACCATGAAAAAATGAGAATCATAAAATGGTATGTTGTACAAGAGATATATACAAGAAAACAAGGAATTAGTCATGGTGATACACTTCTTTAAAATGACACCCTAAAATAATTGTATATAAGTAAATATAATAAATAATCACCAAATAATGATAAAAAATTAAGCATACTACTAAAATAATTGGAAAAAATATGATATATATTTACAAAATGAATAAATCCCACTTTAATGGAATATATTATTCATGTCATGTGGATCAATATGCACCAAAAATAAAGCAGGTACTAATAATACCATTATATACTTGGATAATGATAAATTATCATAATATAATGAATTTGTAAGAAAAAAAAGTTACACCATTCAATAAATTTTACATAATAATTAATACTAATAAAGAATAACATGAACAACTATCCCATACTATGACACTTGGTTTTTTTCCTATGTGTGAGGTGACCACTGGTAGACATGATTATTTACTAGCTTCCAACACATTCCTAGTATCATGTCTACCATTCCAAAAAAATAATACAATGAAAATAAATCCAATGATACATCTTTATAAACACTTTTCTTGGGAACCACAAAATTAGTGCATTGATCTGATCAGTCAAATTTTCTCAAGCATGACTCTCTATGTGATAGAGGCTACTGACTAGCTGTAAAGGTCAAATGGTGGAATGATGGTGATAATATATCATCAAGAAATGAGTATAGAAAAGGTATAATAAATAATGAAACCATCAATAGAGGAATAAATATAAAAAAACTTAATCATATGATAAATAAAATAATTGATAAAATTAGCAATGCTAAATACAATACCATGCATGTCTATATAGATCTATAATATGGAAGAGCACATCTTATAAAAGTTAATATATATCAAAATATAAAGAATGGAAAAAAGAATCAATGGATGTCTCCACAAGCATCCTGATATTTGGATCAATCTTGTTCTCATATTCTCTAATGTATAAATAGAATAGAATAAGTATGATCCAGAATCCTAAACATGCAACCTTGTGGTCAGTTTAGGCACCGCACGAAAATGGAGGCTTAGATACGGTGTTAGAAAAACTCAATAAGTCGCCACCAATTGTGTCTAATTCAATATACTCGATGAGTATGAAATAAAATATTTTGATGGTATATTATATAATATAGAAAATGAATAACTAAAAATTACTCATCTCATGTTCCCCAATGAGACATGAAAAACCATACATTCATCATCTGAAGACGAAATATCACAGAACCATCCCACATGTATATATAAGAATATATGTATAAATATATATATGTATATATATATAAACATAGAAATATATGTTCTATAATGACCCATACTTTACATACATTGTTAATACTTCAAAATTGAAGCATACTTATTACAACATATAACAAAACCACGAAAGGACCGTATAGGTATAGTGTCTTTAGAAACTGGGAAACATAAACAACTGGTTCATAAAGAATAAACTTTACCTCCCACTTATTTCATAATATCTAGAGTCCCTTTTTGGCATATCCTACTTAATAACATTCTTACTGACCTGGGGAAAGAAAACATACAAAATGGTGAGCTCAATTGCTCAGTAAGGGTAAATAAAAGAAATATCAATCACATCGTATACACAAGCACATAGCTTTTGGAAATCTTAACCTGCAAAAGAGATCATAATTTCATAACATGGGATAAATCATGGTAGTGAAATGTAATCACAATAATCATAACATAAAACATGAAACTTTGTGGCATACACACATAATCATAGAGAATCATTTCTTGTTAGTCAATACTCATTTCCAAGACTATCTTAGTGGACAAAGTCCATTTCTGAACCGAGTCACCCTCGTTTCAGTCCTGTTTCACTGAACTGGTATAACCTACCATTCCATCCATGTCTATCTCATGAGATATAAAATCTTTACCCAATGCATTGGAGGGAGATATAGGTCCCACCCATCTCATAATGATACCATGATTATGTGTGCCACAAAATCATAAACCATACATCATTGCATAACCCATGTAATAAAAATGGGAATCATAAACATCGTGACATCATAAAACAATTCATATAAGATAAAGGAATTCATAAAAATATTTCCATAAAAGCATAATCAAATCCATGTAATAATAGGGATAGAAACAGAACCCTATATTGTCTTAGAAGGAAAATAATTTTGTTAAAACTCTTGAACTCCATTCTTGAGGAAAATATCCTTTCTGCTTAAAAAACACTTTTACTTTCTTAACATGTCATAAAACTAAAAGAATTTTATTAAAAATAAACTTGAAAACTTGTAAAGGAGGCTTCTTAGAAATAATGTTTTAAAAATCCATTCATGCCGTATAAGTTAAAAAAAATTTCTTCTCGGACTTTTGTCGAAAAAGTCAAAAAGTACCTCGTACGAGCAACGAAAAAAGATTCCTTTCACATCTTTTACTAAAAACTCACCGAAGGGTAAAATAGGATTTAAACAAAGGAAATAATATTTCATATTTAGGGAACGTGGACGTGGATGATAAAATACACCCCAGTAAATACCAAAGTATAAACAATCTCGGATAAAAATGAGATTGTGATATTTCCCTTACCTTAGGTCCGACTTGCTTTGTAAGTGTCTAAACCTCCTGTATAATGATTTAAATAATTTTATTGACTTATTCCAGAATCATACTTATTTTTATAATATCATATATGGTCATATTCTTAGCTTCTTAGTAGTAATATTTTATTGCTACTTGTTATTTGGGTGTTTATAACTTTTTGATCTTATGCGTGTTTTGTCGAATAAATTCTTATTCTTTTATTTAGGTTTTATATACCTCATTTCTAGAATGGTATTAGTGTAATATATATCATATTAATTCATTCAATTCATTTATATAATCATTATGAAATGAAGATCATGTAGAACGAGTCGCATCACATTGTGGAGACGGTATTCCGTACGTACGCACGAGTGATGATATCGTTCCTATGATCGTGGAATTGTATTGGAGTATATTAATACTATTTCAGAATCAATATCACATTATAATAGTCATATATAGTCATTATTTACACCATTATACCCATCCAAGTAAGGTGGTGGTGGAAAATAGTTTACACCACGGCGTGGAGACGGTATTCCGTACGTACGCACATGCGGTGATTTCTTTTTCCGTAGGATGGATAAATGGTGAAATAGGGTTGTTTCATAATTATAATAACATATCATCATATGAGTGAAACTGATGTTACTACTTCATAATGAAACAAATAAATAATAAGAAGTGGAAGAAGAAATAAAGATGAAAGAATCGGTAACGGACATTACCTCTTCTTTGAAGTGCTTCTTTGAGACCTTCTTTTAGGGAACTAAAATTGGTCTTTGAAGAAGACCAGGACCTCTAGGATGTCTCTAGGGAAGTGGAGAGGAGAAATTGGCAGCGGTTTCCTGAGCTTTAAGGCTCAAAGTGGTGTGGGAAGAGGGGGAGGAGGTGTCCTTTTATAAGGGAGGAGAGGGGAACCTTTGGAATAACTAAAAATATTATTTTATTATAAAGTCACGTTCGGTTTTAAATAGCTCCAAATTGATTTATTTAGAAGCTAAGGTGAGGATGGGTCGAAATACTCTCATCCAATAGAATTTCGACAAGTTTAGGTTCCTATTTTAACCATATCATTTAGATTTAACATTAAGTTAAATAAGTTTACTTTTACCGTGTCTTCTTGTGTTCTTATACTATAAGGTTAGTAAACTTACTATAAGCAGCGAAACGAAACCCAAGTTGTTTATTATTAATATATATAACCTTATCTAAGTAATTTGGACGAACCATAAATTTTTAGGTATAAAATAACAATTTCCAATATAATATTTGTTTTAAAAACTATTTTATGTCAATTTTGAAACTATTTAGTAATTGATTTTTGTGAAAATCATAACAGAATTATTAGTTCGAAAAAAGTTAATTAAATCAATACTAACATATCATATTAACCTAATAAATTACTGGTATTCATAAAAAGTCTCAAATTACATTTATTTTGGTGTTTATAACATCAATTATGTCAATATTTCATTAATAAGATAATTACTGCATCATCATTGTGTCATAAATAAATTAAATTTTTTAATGTCTAAAAATTAAAAATAAACTACCATTATGTAGGAAGTCTTTTTAGCTTTCTATGGAATATTTATAGTCGAATTTATCTTATGAATAACCCCATATTAAGAATTATTTACTTATTAAACTTTGATTTTAACTATTTTAACCCTTCTTTAAATAAATGAATATTAAATGTCCTAATCTAATCCAAGTGGGCCTAAATGGTCATATTTTATTCCTTAGTTTGTTTTTGGTCGAATTACACTTGTACAATCGAATTATGTCATGTTTTATGGTAATAATAATATCATCTTTACCATTAATTACCCTATTTACTTTTAAACGTGGTAAAAAAAGTAAAAAGTTACTATTCACCAAAAAATTATTTTCATCTCATTGAACCACATTTTAATTACTGACATCAACTGTGTCTCTCGGATTTTTGAAATTCCATTCACAGAGGCGGTAAAATTACGTTTTATGAAAAATTCAGTTTTTTAACTACCACTTAGTGGTTTCACTATTCATCAAAAATTTAAAGTTTTCAGAAAAATACAAAAATTTCACCGTAGGCTAATTTAGATTTTTCGAATCCAAAAATGAAGTCCATTTTGAAAAATAAAATTTATAAAATTTCAAAAAGTGGTTATTACTATTCATAACGGCTAGTTTTAATAATATTTTAATAGCATATCGTTGTTTAGTGAAACTCGGTATTGCGTACGACACAAGCTATCGAGGAAGGTCACGATTTCGTGTAAAGCAAGCCAAGAAAGTGTTGTGTAGAAAAAGATTCCTTTGATGATTTATATAACATAAAAGTCTCAGGTGTTACATGTTCAATGATAGGGAATTGAGGTATAATTCCCTAAAATCCATATAAAAGTAGCCTGAGGTTAATTTATATAATTAACACAATCAGATAAGTCATCATAGCCATGTTAACCCAATTAAGGCGGAAATGTGTAATAGTTATATAGGAACATTGGTGAGACTGTGGTGCCCATGTATACCTGGTGGCTCGATACCATTATTCTATTCTAGGTTTTCATAAACATATGAACAAAAAAATATTACTTGGTTAGGGACTCTAGGTACATATCCAAGGTTTCATGGTATAATAATCAATATAAAGAGATAATATTGGTCAAATGTTATAAAAAATGATATTAGTTCTTTCCATTATGAGACCATCTTTGTTGTTTTACAAATAGGAAACCCATGTATCACCAAAGAGTAACATAATTATATTTATTATTTTGAGTCTATTCATGGTGTTACATAAAGTGGAAACTTTAATATTACTCATAACCATTAATTTTTATATGGGACCATCTAATGTGCTCCCTAAAAAAAACCAAAGTATGAACCAGGGAATCAAGAAAATATCTAGCCTTTAGATCATGAAAGGCCATCCTTGAAATGGAATCCCATGTATTGATAAATGGGAATTCAATATCATTTAGTCTATGGGGCATTTCTTTGTGTTCCATGAAATTGTAACCAAAGTATCATTCAATGATGAAGATAATTCAATTATCCTGTGATCCCATCCAGTTTATTTCATAATAAGGAAACATGTATAACTCATGGTACATATGCTTTTAAAAAACCAAATTGGACATTATAGGATTACATAAAATGGATCCTAAGTATCACCAATGAAATACTTAATTCATGTTAATCATTTGAAATTATGTAAAAAAAATAAATGTCTTTAAGCATTCCTCGTCATAATTAGTAGATGAGTAATACATATTACATGTAAAAAAGAATTCCATGACACTTTCCATGTATACATACACCAGTAAATTCCCATTTATCATTTCAAATGATTCATTAAATTTGAAAAATTTTATTAAATAAGAAATAGAATTTTATTGGTTGTTTTATTATATAACATGGTCATGTTATTCCTCCCATACCATGTTGTAAAAATGGGTGTCCTAGACCAAACCTGACTAGAATGTTTCAATTACATTTTTATATATAAATTTAAATATGCAAGATTTTTACATACTATTGTAGTGTATATATTTCTATATCAAGAATATAATGGTAATTTACATAGATTAAATGTCACCTCAAAGTGTTATAGCAGATCCTAGGTAAGAAAGAGATGCTTGAAATACTATGACATTAGTCTTTAACATTTTTCCAAAGGTCTAGATACATCATACTAACTGGACAAGTATAATGTATGAATATCAAGTGCATCAAGATCATTATAATTGGGAAATCATATCATAATGATCTCACATTTCGATCTAACATAGTTGTGAGAATGAGGACAAACCAGCCAATAGGAACACCAAATGTTTTCGGTATCATGGTATGTTACTATCTACATACATGTGTATTGCACACCCAAATTGAGATCATAAAAATTGTTTTCCATTTGATCTTATTCTATGATGCATGTTTGACCCCATGATAATGAAATTGTGGAATGGAATATTATGTTGAGTACACCGTTGGTGGAATAGAATTGGTTGATGGTTCAAGATAAATTATTTTTTTTTTGATTTAGGAAGTAATATCTCAAGCGAGGTGGATATGGATCTCATAAACTTAACAGATCCATGGTAATGGTAGTTGAGGGTGATTTTTTCCTGTTAGATTAGGAAATAAAAAATAATGAATGGGCAATGACAAAAGTGTGTGTCCAGTATTATGATATATCTAAAGACAAAGTGATTGTATTGTAAATTGAATGTTCGTATGCTGGTTTTCATTGTTATGACAAATATTTATCTTTTTAGGCGCCATCATATGTTACTAGATTCCACTATTGGTCTATGAATGTTATTAAATACTATTGTTATAAGGTTATAGAGGGTCACACACAATAGTTTATTCAATAATCTACCCTATTAAGGTGAATAGGTTTATAGTACATGATAGGCCCACCACTGCAATCTAAGATTTATACAAGGATGTACGATCACTATAGGAAGAAATATATTCATATTATTCACGTTATGAATAATTGTCATGAAATTTATTTATTAAATATATTTACACGTATTACATTAAATACCTGAAAAACATTATACTACTAAATATTAGTTTAAAATATTCATGATTCATTTTATATTTTTTTGGAATGAAGAGTCGAGTTAATAACTCATGTATTATCATGTAATATATTTATTATATTATAATAAATTGATAAAAAATATGAATTATAATTATAAAAAAGTAAAATATTCATAATATATCGTTTAAATATTGTGTAAAAATATTCAGGTGCTAGGGAGTCTTTTCTAGGTAATTTCATCACACACTATAAATAGATATATATATTAATAACATGTGTACTATTAATTATGATCTATTGAGATCTATTGTATACTCTATCACATTATAGAGAGATAAGAACTAAATAGTAATTAGTGAATCAATTTCCCACTCATGCATTGATGGTACATCAATGGTGTGATCGTTGGGGCATCAAAGGAGTCTCATGATATCTACACAAGCACCTAGAATTTGTTGATCGACACTCCCAATGATTTTAGAATTATTTTTTGATGAATAGGAGGAATTAAACTTCACATTCATGGAGTAGTGATCACAAAAAATGAGTGGATGGAAAATGTGTAGCATGATATTAAACTGGGTATTTATTGTTTATTTTTGTGCATAGACACTGTCATGTTTGATCCCCAATATTAAACAGAGTTTTTTCTTAGCTGGTGATGATGTTGTAATGTTTATTGCTGGTAAAAAACATATCCCCAGCCTACCGAATTCCACTCCATGACCTTGCACAATCAATCTATATCCTTGGGGGAAGTGAAAATTTATTCTAACAGAATAATTAAACATTCAATAAATTTTAAATGGGCATTGTTTTGTTATCAATGTTGTCGACAGTTGGTCAATCTGTGATCAGATGTATGAGTTTGAGTCATAGGTGGTTCAAATTATGTGTTGAAATAGTTTATATGGGTTAATTTTAAAAAACATATAATTTTATTGTATATGGAATTTTATCCCAAAAACATCATCGTTAGAGTTGAATTATGATGAACGAATAATTTTAGTAAACCTGATTTCCAACCAAAATATTGGTTTCCAGAATAGTATGATCTAATTGGAGAATTTTTTCCAAATATGTGAATTTTTTAAAAAAATTAGAATTATATGAAATAGTATTTTAACATTTTATGCATAAAAAAATGAAGAGCTACTATGAGGCGTTGGGGAACAGGTCGTAGGGTTGAGTCCCCAGGCATATTTATTTCTATTGGATTCATTGTAGTGTTGTGTGCCTCTTGGTATTTCTAACCAAATTTTTAAAAACAAGAGCTACTAGGAGTCTATGTCAGCAGACCTAAAATAATTACATCATGTCGGGTGAATGTAACCTAATAAAATAATGACATGGGGCTTATTATGGAAGCCACATATGATTCTCCTTTAGAAGGTGCCATTATGAGAGAGATCCAGCCACCCCTCCCTCTAGTGGATGAGTGGATCTGTCCTCCCTTGGCCACCCAAAATAGCTACATCACAGGAATACCCACTCCACTCGAATAGATACTCCCATCTAATGTTCTCATGTTCCTTATCCTGGTCACCCTACCCTAAGCCCCACCATTCTCCTCATTCACCCTCTATTAGCCTCAATTGAGTTTGTTGGTACCCTTCCTTCATAACCCATGCTTCCACATCATCCAGACTAGTAGTGAATTACATTGTGCTGATCACATCCCAATTATGATGGCCACCACATATCTCATTTTTCAGATCTGTCCTTGTTCCTCTAAACTCCACAGTCATCATTTGACCCCTCTTGTAGGGTTGTGCCATTCGAGTAGTGATGTTTCCAGAAATATGTTTTGGAGACTCACTAAACCAATGTTTAACTTACTAAATGTGTGATTGTTGAAAATCTATTCAAAAGATACAAAATTCATAAATATACTCTTAGGGTCTCAGTTGGTTAATTATTCACACATTATACCAATCATTAGTATCATATCATTACCAATTTTTCTAATTTTATTTTTGTAGGTATTTCTATTTTATGTATGTTATTTTTTATGTTCAATCACATAGAATAATGAAAACAATGCATAGATATAATTAATATATCATGTGATGAATATTGTATAATTGTTGCATGGTTAGTTGGGAGTGAGATCACATTGTACTTACTTTTTAGAGATAAAATGATTACATTTCACCGATTAATAAATAAACCTCAAAAAACATTAAGTAAAAAAAGCCTTCCGTTTTAAAAATTTGACTGCAACCAGGTATCTGTGGTGCTCAGTCAGCCATACTTGAGGGTTCCTGTTACAACTGGGTGGTTTTATGAGAAATATGGGTTGACTTAACTGAATATTGTATTAAATGAGTAGACCAATCTATTGTGGCGAAACATTATAGGTATGATTCGACTAAATCGTATTTATGATTTTAGATGTTGGGGCATCACTCAATAGTTCATTGAGACATGATTCAATGTAGGTTTCTTATCATGTTCATACACTGAATTCTTTGAGTAATGGTGTAACCATAGTTCATAGAATGTGAGGGAATGTTCTAGGATAATTTCCACTAGAATAATCAATTTACTAATTATTCGGATTCTAGTACAAATGATTCAAAGAATATGATAAAATAGTGGGTGACATTTAATGATTTAATTAATTAATTGATAATTTCAAAATTAATAATCAAGATAGAAGTACTAATTTGGTTGATGTTGTATTTGTAGAAATTTCAAATAATACTAGAGTAAATACTTTGATATCAAATGGAAAAATTAAATATCTACATTAGAATTATCTTCTAATAGTAGTACATTCCTTTTCGCATAATACTATGACATCAGAAATTCATGGTTCTTATGTCTCAATCATCTGTTAAGACACCAGAAGAAGAAAGTGTGTTAAAAATTCAAACAATAGACTCTTGTATTAAGAATATGATGGTTTTCTTATAATGTTATCATCGTCATCTAATGTAATTTTTGGATACAACATCAAGAAATGGATGAGTTCACATGGTGTATCATCTCTATGAAACCTACATGGAAAAAGGATTGAGTGATTTTGATTGGCGATAATTGTAGTGGTTTCATGTATGTATGAAATATGGATCCTTATCATTAAATACATTCCATTAAAACAAAATTTTCACTTAAATTATTTAATATCATTTAGAAATAAAAAGTCCAAAATAATGTAGAAAATGCTTAATTAACTTTAATGTATGTTTTTTAATGAAGTAAGAACATCAAAGGAAGAATCATCTTTAGTTCTTATGGAGAACAAGGAAAAATACAAATGAAAAAAGTCACAGAAAAGTAACCTTCATAACATTGTTTAATTAATGAAGGATTACACTATTGGATATTTTTTTTCATATCATGAAATAAATATATGGAAGGTAAACACAATTTAATACGTAAGTAATCTCTTCTTCTAATGTGAATATTCATTATTGTATGTAATGTTTCAGTTCATTGGTATTAAATACATTATGCTTACTATATTTGTGTATAAAAATACATTAACCATGTAACTATATAAACATTTCTCGAAGTATGGTGAATTATCAAGAGGCTGAGAAAGGGGCATTCCCAAGTAGTATTTAGAAGCATACAACATCTAAATTTTCATGAATATGATTCAAGTATGACTTTTACCGATTATAACCAATAAATTATCTAATGTATCCTTTTTCAACAGGAGACATTATTCTAGTTTTGTAACGAGTGTTCATTATGGTTTAGAATACTCAAGTGATAGTTTTTTGATACAATATTCATAGAAAACACATGATCAATGTAAAATGTAAGACATACATTCCCAATCATGTTAAGATAATACTTTTTCATGAAAAAAAGTAGTTTTCAAGGATATACCTAATATGGTTTTAAAATATATGTAGTTAAAGACTATAGGAATTATGAAAACATTTACATATTTATTTTTGGATAAGTAAACCATTATAAATAATGGAACACCACAATGATTTTCGAATTAGTTCATCTATATAGTGTGGACTATTCCACGATATGCTAGAGGTATATTCTCTATATATCATAAAAATAATTTATGTTCTTATTTTGTAATATGAAAGTGATGTATGAGATATGAATTATTAGAATATAAAAGATTATTCGGCTGGCCTAGAGAAGAATATCTTGACAAAACATTCAACTATCGATATAATGTTTCATGAAGTAGTTCCAAAATGCACATTACGTTATTCACATCAGGGAAATGATGAAAATCAATTGGATTACTAAGGATTATTTCATGTTATGTATTAATAATAAATTATAGTGGATTAATTCCTAAACACACATTTCCTTGTACACATTAGAGTCCTGATGTATGAAAAAGGAACATCAGTTCTAAAACTCATGAATTACATATATTTCCATTTCTCATGAAAATATTTGAAAATAATAACATTCTCCCATAAAAAATTCCAAATATCTTAAATAATGGATATCATATGATTTTTATTAACATGTAATACATAATTCCATAATAAAATATATTTATATGAAAAGCGTTTTTCAATATACAAGCAAAATTTCATCAAGAAAAACACATTGTACATCTATTGAATTCATCCTATAGTATTTGTAGGATAATACCATAATTCTTATGATAGAAAATATATACTCATGTTATAGATAATATTTATATATAATGGATCACATATCTAATTGAGGTAGTTGTAGCAAGATTGATAGGTGTTTATTAAATTCTAGAGAATCACAAGTTGTTGGAATAATAATAAGATACAAAAAATCATGTGGAAGAGAATGATCCATAGACATCCTATATATGCATGATAAAACCATGGTGATGGTATTTTATTTACCAGGGTTAGTGAAACATTATTTATGGATAATAATTTCTAAATGTAATAAATATATTTAATTAAACTATGATTTATATGATCAATTAAAAAACATAGATGGGTTCTATGTATCGACACACATGGGGCATATAATTTTGAATTTTATGGTGGCTATTCATGTTAGACAATATATAAATCATAGAATCATGGTACCAATAAGACTCGATTGGTTATACAAAGGAATTACGACTAAATTTAGTATAATTTTAATTTTATATATAATTTATAAGATCATTTTATTGATAATTGGATGTTAAGACAAAAAATCATGGAATGTGTCTATATGACTCAACAAGAAAGGGTTGGTCACATCATACAATGAAAATATGGTTTCAAGTTACTATAATATAGGTCAGTATTAAACGTAAGAAACAAAATATTGATATATTCATTTAAAATGAATATTTTCCATGTGTCTACCATAGGTTAGTATGAGCGTCATTTTTTAACTGTTAAATATATTTAGAAAAAAATGGAAAACCCCTATTGGTCATATAGTTATTTAAGACCTATATATGTGTAACATTATAATGATTAACTTATATTAAAAACTTATGTTCTACATAATAGAATCTAATGAGATAGATGTAATGGTTTGTTATACAATTTAAATAATACATATATTGGAAACATATTGAAAAAAACATGTTGAAAATTTTTGAGAGAGAATCGTTACCAATGTCACATGGCATAAATCTCTACCAGAATACATAAAAGGGAATCAGAGTAGTTTTATGTGGTGATTTTAATTCAAAGGAATAGATAAATCACATACACCATGATATGTACATGATTTCAAATTTCTAATATATAATTTATAGTAGGAATATATCAGATATATCAAGGAGAACTACAAGGAATGAATTACCAACTGTCAAATTGAACATTATAATTAAGAAGGATTTGTACTTGGTATGTGGAGAAGAAATGATTAAATTTTTCAGGAGGAAAAACTAGTCTTCCTTAGATCAATGTCATATAATATCACATTCAGGAGAAGGGAATCAGAGATACAAACTCTAAAAATACAGTTGTAGAGATACATACAAAAAATTGAATACATTGCAGCATTTAAGGCACCTAAAAATCAGTTAATAATGAAATGATTTATTATAGTTCATGGAATCACACCTTGTATGTAGTGTTTTTTCATTATGATAATTCTATTACTAGAAGTATAAAATATGTCAAAATAGAAATTAGACCAAAGGATATATGCTTAGGGTTTTCAAATATTCAGATGTTTTACATTAGAATGTCAAGTCGTACATAAAAGAATATCCATGCAATATAAATGTGGATGTATAATTAGATAAATATGTGCTTTAGTAGAAACATGATTTTAATCATATGATGGATAACAAAGGTGGTTTGTGGGTTTGATTTAGTATAAGATAGGGTGTTTTAAAAGTGTATGAACTATACCCAATAATAAAATTACATTTTGATTACAATTTCATGTATATAGGGAGATATGCATGTTGTTTACATGGAATTATAATATTGACATTTCTGCATCCAGTATTTAAAGGTAACTTTTTTAGATTAATTATTGTATCAAAATATTATAGCAGATCCCATGATATTTTCATAACCTTGAGATAATATGACATTAATCATAAACATATGTCATGTGGTCTAGATGCATCATAATGGATAAAAAATGCTGATGTCTTACTATCAAGTGCTTGGGGATCGTTAGAATTTAGCATTATTCTACTAAAGTCCACACTTGGTGATCTATACTATATGAGACCATGAGGGTAGACCCGCCAATTGTATCCCCACATGTTTTGTCTCATTGGATGTTTCTATCTATAGACATGTGTATTGGTCTCCTAACTTGAGATTATTATCATTTTGTTCTAGTGGATCACATACATTGACGCAATGAAAAGACAATTATAATGAAATAGGGATGCAGCACCTTTTTTTGGGCACATCATTGGTGGTATGGAATTTTTTGAATGTACATGATAGGATTATCCTCTTCCAAGTTGAGAATGTAATATATTAGACCATGTTGATCATAATGGTAGTACGTTCATAAATCTATGACCATGGTAGTGAAGGTAAATGCATCTAGTTAGATTATAAAAAAAATGTTTGAAAGGAAGATGAAATAATTGAGTGTCATTATTTAGAATATATCTAAAGGCAATGATATTATATTACATAGTGTGTGTTGGTAGGTTGGTTTTCTTTAATAGGAATACACTATCTGTCTTTAGCGATCATTATGGGTTTAATGAATCTACTCTTGGCCTATAAATGGTAATCAATCCAATTGATATAATGGACTATATGGTCACACACAATTGAAAATTCAAGAATCTTCACTATTCAGGTGAATACGTATATAAGAAAATACAGGCCCCATCCACGGTGTCTGGGATTTGTCCAATGATGTATAATCACAAATGGAAAAAATGTATTTTTATTATTGGATTTAATGAAAAGTGGTATTAAATTTATTTAGTTAATGTATTTAGAAGTAATAATGTAAGTACATGTGATATATTATATCAAAAAATATTATTCTGAAATATTCAAGGTTCATTTTATCTTTGTGGGAATGACATGTTGACTTAATGGATTGAGTTATATAACGTAATATGATTATTATATTATAATAATGTGATAAAAGTATAAATATTACTTATGACTCGATATAGTAGTCATAATAGATTTTTTATAGAGTAAGTAAAAATTTTCAAGGGCTAAGGATCCATTTCTAGGTAATTTCATAACACAATACAATTACGATGAGAGAGGGTCTCTCTTGTTAACTATTCACTTTAATCCCTTAAGAGATTCTCTCCCCTCTCCCACTATAATGTGTGAGAAGCAACAATTCTAGGTGATCAGATAGTTCTCCCCCTCATGAATCAAAATTATATAGATGTGGTGATTTCTATAATGTCAAAAGCATCATTAGATATCAATTCTAGTTCCCAGAAATTCAACATTGTATTATTCATGAAGAGATGGTGGGAGGAGAGCTCATGATGGGGGGAGCTCGCGATTACTTTCCCTCTTCTTAACGGTCACGGTAACCATGCTGGACCCTCCCCAATCCATTGGGGGAGGTTCCTCAATCATCCCCCAAGGGAATGGAGTCATTCTTTTCCCCTTTGTTCAATCCCGAGATGCGATATACTTTTCTGGAATGCTCTATGCACCTGAAGGTCACATATTTGTACAAATTAAGTCATACTGTTCCATTGTGGCTTGAAAATTTATACTATGCTTCAGTGTTGATCCACCAGACATGGATAGTTCGATATTCACATGAGAAAGCCATCAGTGGACACCATCGATAGATTTTTCTTAGGTTCATTGGATTTACATGATTTGTTTACAATTAGATTTCTCGACAATAGAAACATAATGGTTAGCTTCCCGTCAGAGGAAGACTTTATCATTTCATAGTCGTGTGTGCCTCACATATGCAATAGGTTCATATTCTACCAACATAGATGTACATACAATTATCACATGTGACGATAATTCCCTTCAGTAGTGATTTGGTTGAGTTTTCTTAATCTCCATCTGTCGTTTTAGAACTAATTGATTTTTAGGATGGTGGGTAATCTTATTGGAAGGTTTATGTGTCCTGATAGTCATACAAAGGAAGTGTGTAACCCAGTAAATCAAAGAGTGTGTTATGAGGGTATTTTTCATGAAAACCCATGAATTTTATTTTCATTTCCATTGGGGAGGAATGTTACAATAGTAAATAGGTAGTTTAACAAACCTAGTGGATGTTTGTTCTAGCTACAATGGTTTAGGATACTCAGTGGAGGACTGTAGACATGGTTCGAGGCATCATGGGGTTTGGACCAGTGGTGTGGATTGGTCCTTAGCTTAGGGTTAAGGGTTAATATAGGTCTATGAGGATACATATGGTGAACCTCGTGCTGGGCGGAACTATTTACAGACACTGGATGAAGCATTGGGAGGTAAGGGTAAGGGTCATGATAGAGGATTCATGCCTAGTCTAGATGTGTAAAATACAAAACCTTAACAGGGAGGTCTTATCTCCAAACACGATAGGAATCTTGGGTGAATTCATTTTTATCTATACGAGGTTTGGGCGTTGGTGGGCCAAGGGTTGACTAATAATGCAGGATGGGGTGTGCCATCTTTTGCATCTACATGCCCAAGTAATGGAATTGTAGTTTCTCTTAATAAGGATGCAATGGATGTGTCCACTGCATAAAAATATATTGAGTATAACCTCGATGAAAAGGTCTAAAACGGAAGGGGATCTACAAATTTTGAAGGCAGTAAGGTATGGGAAAAGGAAACAAGTGGGGTGGGATTGGAATGATCCAATACTAATGTCAAATTATTCAATAATTTTTATTGTCTTGAAGATGATTTCAAGAGACCTGATTTGGAGGGGTGGTAGGTCTCGAGAGTCTACTAATAAAGAGGACCCAGAAACACAACTTCTAGCTTTTGAGTTGACGGAGGTTCATGAGGTTCACATTGATGGAAAGGTCATACATTCTGACTCACAACATTCTGGCCCCAATGCGTATGTTCAACCATCAAAGAGCTTAAAGATACTAACGATGTAGTTAAGGAGATGGAATAGTTTTGGTCTGTCCCTCCTTGGAAGGGCGGAAGGGAATCCTTAAGGATATAAAGGATTAATCATTCATACCTCCTCTTATAGAGGCACAGTAATCGTAGAAATTGATAGACAACTAGTTGGACTACCACATCAAGGTAGGTATTGTGCTCGAACAATCATTGGATCTTCTAATAAGATATGAAGATGAAATAGTGGATGATGTTTTAAATCGAAACTCAACTGAAGTAGAAGCCACTGAAGTGACATGGATACCTCTAAAAAAGACTCTCAATAAGGACAAATATGATGGGATATACCCGTATGATGTTATATTATTTGGGGGTTTCAATAATGGGAAGACCGGTCTTGAGGTGTATATTTAATCTTGATAGAAGAATTCCCTCTGATTAGGAGGGATTTTTTCTGAATCAACTACAACATATATCTCATATTTTTCTTTGAAATTTATTAGGGAAACAGAATTAGGTAATATCATATTAATCTTTTAAAAATTTGGTCATGTTAGTGGTTTTTTTGGCTTGGCTGAGAGGAATTATTGTTCGCGTTATGACATATTGTCAATTCCTTTTCATTCGATGTTGTGGCGACATTTTCCACTTCATTTTGAGAAATCTACATAGATATTTTTCAAAAGAGGATTAAAGCATGAAATCTTCATAGGTTCTGGCCTTTTGTATTTGGATGCTTGAGTGGGTGTGGATTCTCCATTTGTTTCATGCCCGTGTAATTTGGAACGAGACTATTTGTTGAAGGTACTTACTTCGGTGAAGACTGGACATCATGGAGCACCAGATGGGGAGGGGCAGATCCTATAGTTTTTTCTATGTTTTTCCTCTCATGGGTTGTTTATTTCTTTCATAAGGGACTTCTAGGTTTCTCAATCATTCCATAAAGTGATCTAATAATAAAAAAAGTAATTTTATGTGAGTAATCTTCATGAAGGGATCTAAAGAAGAAAGTGTATAATGAAAACATTTCAATAGATCAAACCATGTATTTATTGATTAATGTTCTTTCAATACATTATCAAGCATGATCCTAGGGCTTAAACTACATATGTGTTTCTCAGGCAATGACATTCTTACCCAGATCATAAAGGGAGAAAATTAAATCATCATCAAATCGACTTATGAATCACTCCCATGTACACTCATATAAGTATCAATTTCAGTATGATATTATCCATTCCATTAATATCAATATTAACTCTATTGTAAAATAAATGTGGTGTTTGACATTACAACATGCCTCAATGAATGAAAATTCCAAAAAAAACCTATGTCTTTCCTGAATCATCACGTACATTGTTTATTTAACTGAATAAAAATATTATGTTTAATATTTACATTATAACAACATTTATTAATTTTATTATTCTTTATATAATATTTAATAAAAATATTATTTAATATTTATTAAATTAATTTCACATCAGGCGTTTTGATGATAATCAGTTCATATGTCCAAAATGGATCTGGTAGTTTTATTATGGAAAAAAGAAAATTATATCATCATATACAAAATAATAATAAGGAAATAATTATAAAATTTATACATTAATTAAAAAATTATAAAGGATTTAGGAAATATGTTTATGAAAAATTATCTACATTATAATCACAAAGGCAGTATATCGTATGTACAGCTAAGTAACCTTTCAATTTTTCAAGGATCATTATGGAATGAACATATTTATTATTTTATATTTATAGGATGATAATTCAAACATAAATATATTAAGAGTTTTTAGAAAAATATTTTATATATTATTGATGTGTTTTTAATGAAAAATAATTAATATCACTTCGTAGTGGTAGTAATCCACTCATATGCACACGAAAAGATATCCTTTATAAATAAATATAAATGAAAAAAAATTTATGATATATTATATTTATATAATTATAAATATTTTCTGTATAATATATTTATTTTAAATCCATCATTAAAACCAGCAATGAGTGGTGGTGATGGAAAAAATTACATTGGTTCGTGAGGAGGTAGTCTATTGTAAACAAAAAACGTTTCTTATTTTGTTGAAGTTGAGATAGAAATATTATATTAAAATAACAAAAAATTATCAATTTATATGGAATACACAGATTTAATATTATTTTAATGGATTAAGTATATTTTATCAAGTTGTATCAATAAGGAATTCAATAATCCTTGATTATGAACTGAATATATTCATCTGACAACCACTTATGGTTTACACCAAAATCCTTTATTGGAGTGTTTCATAATCAGTAAAAGGCCTCTATTATGTGGGTAGGGATTTAAAGAATTGGATTGGGTAGGGATTTATCATATCAAATTGTTCAAGAATTGTATAGTTGAGAGGATTTGTGGTGATCTTTTTAATGAGAAGGAGTGACATTTTTGTAAATACCACAAAAAATTCAATAATGGGATGTCACTCTCAATACATGTGCAAAACTAAATTGATATATAATATATAAGATGATATATAAGGTCAATAAAACTCTCCAACACTAAGAAAATTAAAAAAAAATTATTTCATAATATTTATGGTTACTCACTATTACTATAAATGTTTTAACCAAAGTAATTTTTTTAACCTAGGTAATTTGTCTATTAACATAAATAAAATTATTTTAATTAAATTTTTTTACTAAAAGACTATAAATTTTAAATCCATACTATCATTTAAAAATCCTATGTGTGTGGATAATTAATTTTAACATAGGTTCATATAATGTGAATACCCCATTTTATCCTAAACTGTAGTAATAACATTTTCAAACAAAAAGAGTTTTAATTTATATTAAAGATACAAATAGAATTATTAATGGAAAAGGATCAAACTGTAGAAAAATATTAAATGAAAATTTTCATACTTTCTTATTTTAATAAATATTGAAATAAATTTTTTAAATATTATTTAATATAAAAAATAATTATTTTAAATTTTTACAGTATTTATTTATTTTTAATTTGAATGATTCATGATAGAAAATTTATTTCAAAATTTTTATTCACAAATTACTATTATGTTTTATTTATATATTTAATTTTTATTAAAGTATAAATTATTGAAATTATTATAATTTTAATATTTTTTGAATTATTTTTTGTCTAATCTTTTAATTTAAAAAATATTGTGTTACAAGTGCTTTCGAATTTTAGTTATTTAATCAACCACTGAAACCCAAAAAATAAATTAACATGAAAAAAATTAATAAATTATGTTCGAAATAATATTTTATATTTTTTTATAACCTAATATTATCTTAATGTTATCATATATAATAAAATCAAAGAATGTGAGTGAGGTTTTTTAGTATTCTCTATAGAAAATAATTTGAATGTCCCTGCCAAGAGAAAATTGACTCAAATTTGATATTTTTCCAAACATAGATGATATAGAATATATATCTGGCTGGATTACAGTAATTAGACATGTTATTATGTAATTATTACACTAATATATTTAGTTTAACCCTACATAAACATGTTTTAACCTTAACCATTGTGAGAATATTGTAATATTTTTACTATGATATTTGATCAAAAAGTAAGTTGGAATACTTAACTAATATTATTTATTTTGAATCAAAATAAGTGGACTAATTTACCAAATTAAATTCATATAATTAGAAAGATTTAATTAAAAATTGAACTCTAAAAAATTATCAAAAAATAGATTTTCAGGAAATGTATTTTTCCTGAATAAGATGATTTTAAAACAAATCCATGATGAGTGTTAACCATTGTATGAATTTAAATTAAAATTTTTAGATATATGATTTATAAAATTAATTTAAATAATTCTTTAATGGTGGTTATTTTAATCACATAATATACATAAATATTAAAAAAAATTAAAAAAATTTGTTTTAAGCTTATAAATAAGCTTAAAGAAAGCATTGATACAAATATGAATAAAACTAAATTAATTATAATAAATATATCAAAATATTAATTATATTCCTTAGAGTTAAAATTAATATTATCATAGTAATTTTAAATTACATAATTTATTGAAAAGATATAATAGTATTACATAAATAATTATTTTATCACTATTCACTAATGAATAAATCTTTTTGGAAAAATCCAAAAAATGTTCTATAATTCTATTTAAACATGATTTTTTCAAAAATGTTATTCATGTACTAGAATAAAAATTATAATATTAACATAAGTTAAATACAGTTATTTCTCATATAAAGAAATGAAAAATATTTTAAAGAAAACTATATTTTTGAAATGTGTATAGACATTACATAAAATACAGTCCTTATATACCAAAATATTGGATCCATTTAAAATATTTATGCATACATTTCAGGAAGATTTTATTCCTATTAATACGATTAGTTTTATAAGCATCATTAAAATGATCACATCTATATTCTATATCACATTTCATTTAGGTTTGTTTTTTAAGTCCAATATGCTTTTGAAAGTATTGTTTTTGAATTAATAACTATAGGTATAATTGGAAAGGCCAATGGGATAAAACCCATAATCATTATAAAAATGGGGTAGAACTAAAAATTATCCTACAAGATGTTCTGATTCGATCATTAATTATATTTAGATTTTTGAAAACATAACTTTTACTATAATTTTTATTCTTTTTTACACAATTAGATTTATTACATAAATATAATCTTTTTATTAATAGTGTTATTTTTAAATTATTTAGGTAATTAGGACATCGAAATTTAGTTTTTAACTATATATGATATATATTTTCATTGTTACTACATTTAAACATACAACCATTGGGGGTGATTTTGTAATACATTTTATGTGTAACAGATGATAAAATAGATTATTAAAGGTAAGTATTATGCTATTATGCATTTCTGATTTAAATTATTATCCATTTAACATTATAATTATTGTTATATTATTCAGCGTATATCTTTTCTTACTCTACAATTTTTATTTTTAAAATTTCAATTACCATGTTTCATAAAAGAAATGAACAATTATTTATATCATTAATTTATAATAATACATTTACAAGAATATAATATCCAATAATGTATTAAAAAATACATTATATATAGAAAATAAAATAATTATAAAATACTATGATGGAAAAATTAGATTAATTTGGTATCTTTGGATTATCACAACTAGGAACAATACATTAAAGAAGAAACAAAACAATAGAAATACAATTTATTTTTTTCAACATAATTAAAATTTAACCTTTATTTGAATTATAAAAAATAAATGGTGATATTTCTATGACATATAAAATTAATGTGATCATTTGAATAGTATCTTGATAATTTTAAAAGGAAGATTATGTCACAGAAAAATAATTTTTTATGATAATAATTTAATAATTTTTTTAATTATTATATTTAGAATTTAATATTGATAAAATGGATCTCAATTTTTTAATTATAACAAAAAAATGTTATGGTGAATTTTTGGGATCATTATGAAAAGTTAAATTATAAATTTCATAAATAGTAAGACTTTTATAAAATATTTTGGATGGAAATGTGAATTTTCTTAGGAAACTATTTATTAAATAATTAATTTTTTATAGAGTAATGTTAGGAATGTAATATTATTTATTTATTTTTTGAAACCAATGTTTTTAATTTTTTAACCCTAGTTATATTTTTACTACAAATAGTTGTTACACTTTTTATATGTATCATTTTAGAATTTTTTTAAAAAATAAATAAAATGAATTAAAAGTGATTTTTCTTTTGGGATTAGAAGTCAGTATTAATTAATTAATGGTTCTTTATTTTAATTTAAAATAAAAATTTACTGGGATAAAAAGGTTTTAACCATGATAAATATAAACTAATATTAATTATTAAAATTAAATGGTTAAGGCATAAAATACCCAAAAATAACATAATTATATAGGTATTAAATGTTTTTTTAACCTCAAAAAATTCCAACATTGATTATCCACCAAAATCATTAAAATTATTTCCTGAATGTAGTAGATGCCTTTATAAACATGATAATTAATAATTTAAACTTTTAAATACCCACCCCTGTTCTTATTTTCCCACAACAATGATTTATTTTTTATCATCATAGTCCTCTAATGTAGTAACACTCATTGTTCATTATTCAATCACAATGTGTATATACCTCCAACATAGTATGCCCTTGTCGGTGTTTACATTATGTAATTTGTTCTAGAAATGTGTGATTTCATCAAAAATAATCATGTAGAATATTAGTATTAGGAAACAGGATGAATAATTGAATATCACATAAAATTTGAAGGAAAAAATTATAAATAGTCTATTTTTTAGGAAATAACAATTTTGATTAACTTAACCTTTCATATCAATCAAAACATATTCCCAGGAAGAACTAGGAATGATAACATAATAAAGGTGGAAGATCAGATGACCATCTAGGGTATTATTATAGAGGAAGCTATCATAATCCACATGGAAAGGTGACTAACTAAAAAAAATTCATTATATCAAAAAAATAAACATGAACAATAATATTTTGAGAATAAATAGGGGTTAAATAATTCCATATAAATAATCACATGTCCTCAAAACTATTATATGGTTATAATAACCAATCACGTAATCACATGGATATTAATAAAAAATATCTTAAATAGGGAATTCATAATTCTATATATCATAATCACATCATAAAGGCCTTATTCAATGAAATATTATGTAAATGATTAAATATTTTTCCAAATATCTAATTTGGTTTGCGTCATGAGACCTACCTATATTGTGAGCGGTTATAAAGGATCATTCTATCCAATTAAAAATTCCAATTAATTCATCATATAAATTGATGGAATTATAATGATGATGATACAACCATATTTGAAATTAGATTATTTTTTAAATAATTTTCTTTATTAATAAACAAAATCTTAAACCATAAAAATTTATATAGATAATTTTATCAAAAATATTACATCCACAATAAACCTAATAATAATCCATATAGGGAAATAATAAAGATGTTATTGTTACAATATATTCCCAATGGATAATATTAAAAATTATGGTTTATGTCATTTATGTATAGAAATTCAATAAAAATTAATTCATAATATTATTGAGGAAAATATTCTTTGCACATTGAAATCAGATTTAGAAAATAAAAATTTACATAATAATAAGGGGAAAATATTGTATGAAAATAAATAAGGATACTTCTAAAATAATTTTCATTGTAAAGAGTAGTCATGATGTTAGGTTATTGATTACTTTAACGAAATTAAATAATTCTTTATCGCTATTGTAAAATGGCCAAAAGTGAATTTTTTAGAAAAACGGTGGATTACATTCAAACCATTTTTTTGAAAATTTAAACTTGGGTATAAATTTTTATCATAAATTATATTTAAAATTATGAAAATAATCCAAATTGTTTTAGAAAATATTTAAATGAAAAAAAGGATTTTCAACCAAACAGAGAAATTGTGTTATCTTTCTATGAAAACATTTGAAAAATAATTTTATGTACCAAATAGAGGAAAATGATGCTATTAAATATGATTTTAATGAATATGTAGATAAATTTTTTTGTAGATATAAATATCAAATAATTCCCCTGGTGGGGACATAAACATAATAAATCCTGAATAATGTTGATATTGTGAAATAAACCCTTACCACTTCTGTAAATTGTGAATCATAAACCCTATGAAATAAATTAAATAAAATTTAAATTTAAATAACTTGATGATAAAGATACATTTTATATAACATATAAAAATATGATTATATAATCCACACAAATTATATAGGAAGTGAATATGGAATATGTATCACAAATGTAAAAGTTATACGAGAAACCCTTACTAGAGGTTTGAATTCCATTATATGTGTCTAAACCTATTATATAATAAATATAGATATATTATAAATAAATTATATAAGAATAATAATATATATCAAAACCTATATTATGTAATTATTTAATATTATCATCCTTTTATTGACAATTCTGTTTTCAAATCAATGTTTCGGGCAATAACTGCTTCATTTTTCATATATGTTTTGTTTCATTAATTATTTTTCTATAACATTGATCATTGTAACATAATATTAATAATTTTTAGAATGATATAAATATAATTTATTTTAATTATATAATGTTTTATAAAATTCCATATAGGTTAAAGATACAAAAAGTCATTGAATCAATCTTGTAGTTGATAAGTTTTACGTACGAATGAAAATTGTATCCATTTTTTAAATAAATTGAAAAAAATAATTATAAATAATATATCACACTTATAGAACCATTAATATATCATATATACCATATACATATATATATATATATATTGATTAAAAATATACTAATTACCATAAATGTCCAAATAAAATTAAAAACATATGACATCAACATGTGGATGTGGTAGTCCAAACGTAAACATGAGTGACGTTACAATTTTACAGTAGCTTGGATGGTAAGAAAAAAATGGTATATTAAAATTTAAATAATATTCTTTTATATAAATATCATATATATAAATGAAATACTTCATTATATACATCTATCAATGGTTATTATAGAAAGAAAATTTCATTTGTTAGTAAAGATAGAAGTATGTTGTACACAGTCTTCTAGATTTTGTATCCCATTTGATAAAGGAAGGGACATGTATACGTTATTACATTATATGTAATTAATTAATAGCATATCTAATATAATGGTTATATTATTTCATCATATTGTTTAGATTATTTTATTCGGTAGAGGACAAAATAATATAAATAAACATAGTAAATAATTATACATATTTTTTGGAGAACATATTTATATTTATACCATAATCCATTCTATTGTTTTGTGATAAAGAATGAAAATTGATCCTTGGTATCAATTAGAGGAATTTATTTGGTAACATATTTTCTGAAACAATGATTTATTGAACTGTGAATAAGATATGAGACTGCGGATTCCTTTTATAAGTGGGGTATAGGACACCAATGGAATTTCTGAATAGAATAAAATATACTAACATTTTAAATAAGAAAAAAGGATCCAAAATCTATCATTATTAAAACTAATATGTTATAATATATAAATATGGCCATAAAATAGATATTAAAATTTATTCTCAGTTATTTTAGTCTTTATTTTTTTCGATTTACTCTTTGTAAAAACGTTTTAACCATAACAACGTTAATTTATTTCTAATATTATTACTAATAATCTGACTAAAAATTAAGTTGAAATTATAAAAAAATAGTAATTATTATATTTAATAACATACAGACATTTTTTTTTCAAATTAAAATCAAATTACATAAAAAATTTAGTTCAAAATTAAATTTGGAAGGGTAATGAAAACACAGTTTTTAGATGAAAATGTTTCTTGTGTGAATTTTATTTATATAAATATTTTCATTAAACTGATGGAATGACATAGAATATATTAATAAAAATAAAATGAAATATTTTTTCTTTTAATCAATTTTAAAAAAATCTACCATTTTAAAATCATTGAATAAAGTGGCATTGTTTAAGAAAAATCTTCTTCTTTTTACAACTCTTCAAAAAATTATGCCGTTTAAAAAATTCTGAAAAATATCCTCTAAAATATTTTTTTAATGTAGATTTATATAATAAAATTAATTTTTTTATTTTCTTAATTTTTAAATAATGATTTTAATATAATATCACAATATGTGGAGAAATGACTTTTTTGAAAAAAATAGTTTTTAGTCATAAATTACACTTATTCTTACTCCATTCCTTAAAAAATTTTTGATGAATGGAAAATCATTTGAAAGAAGAAATAAAATATAATTTTTCTTAAAAAAAATCACCAAAAGTAATTAATTTAATCTTTTAAGATACAACACACACTACACATATAAAAGCTCGTATTGATAAAAAATATATTCTTCATTCAATTAGTTCTTATATTCATTCCAAAGCGATTTTAAACCAAATAAATTATCCCTTAAATTTCTAGGCCATATAATTTTAATAATATCTAATTACTATTAATACACTCCAATTTTATGGTTATTTAATAGTGGCATAAAATATTTTGGTTCATTTAGGATTGGGGTTGCATGTATCATATGTTATGTAAGAGAAAAATATTAAATAAATATACTATAAAATATAGTGGAGTGAAATTATAACCCTCTTAAAATTTTCCCCCACATAATTCTATTTTGGATATTAGTGGACTCAAAATTGATGTATAACCATTATATAAATGGGGTTAATACATTTTTGAATTGATTAGAGTGAATGGTATTATGGAAGATGTGTAGATTATAAAATTACTAGTTTTATATATTGGAAATTAGTAGAGGTATGTAAAAATATATACATTTGAAATTCATAAATAATTATTGAGAGTGACACAGATCATTGATCCAATGAATGGGAATAATAATGAACAATTCATGGATAGTAAATCAATAAATCTGTGTTCAGCGAGAAGACCATCGATTCATATTAAATGAAGGAATATTTATAACACTTTATTTCCAAAATTCTTATCCTAATATTGATGGATTATATATTATCATGACGGAGAATACCCGAAAATGGGTAATATTTGTATCATTTTTTCATAAGCACTATTTCAAAATTTGGTTGTTGTTTGATCAATTTCTACTTCATTTCTTAATCCATGAAATGAATTTCCAAGATAATGTTTTGTATTTTTATTAGGAACTAAAATTATTTTTTAAAGGATCAAAACATCCATAAAATAACGTCAATTAATTCCATATTTCTCTAATTATATACCAAATACTTAATTTTTTAGACAATGTATCGAATATATCATATAAATATCAAAACATCAACATTAACACTGATGGTTAAGCATAATCGCATCTATAAGTATTAACACATAAAACAGTTCAAATTAAATTTCAAAAAAATATTGTAGAACTCTTCCCAAATGATCCTTTACATTAAAAATAATGGTTTAACATACATCAAATGAAAAATAAATATATTTAAATATCTTAATACCATTGAAATCTCTAAAATATTTTCTCTTATAATATTATTCCCAAAACTAATTGAATGACAATCAATATATATTTTTTAATAAATTTCATATTAACAATGTCATTATAACGATCCAAACATTTATTAACGAAGATGCCTCTTGATCTAATTAAATTTATTATTTGTAAAATATTTATAAAAAATATGAAATTTCTTGGTTTTATGTTTTTGGATTTCAAAATACCAATAATAATTATTACAATTTCTAATATAGATGTTGAAGTGTGTTCACATGATTTTTATAAATACATGGCTTTAGCAAATCTAAATTACTCGGACAAAGGAAGTGATGACCTCATCCAGTAGAATTCCTCCGTATGAAGCCCATTTTTTGGAACTCAGAATTTAGTGTTCTTAAATGGGATTTTTCTTGACCAAACCAAATATGAGAATCAACACATTAAGCTCGAACAGAACTGCCTACCCAAGATGTGAAAGTGGATCAAGATTACCACCAAATCGATGTTATCTGAGCCACTCCAGTAGCATGTCAGCATTACACACCTTACCATTAGATTATATGCAGGTGTTATAAGGGACATTGTAACAAGACCTTAACACTATAATTATGTGCTTTATTTTTTTTATATAATAAAGAATATGCATTCATTTTATTATTGTTACTTTGTAAATAAGTTTTTAACCACAAATACTCTTTTTAGTCATTATTAAATTAATTAATCTATTTTGATGAAATAATTTATTTTTTTGGAATAAAATAATATTTTATTTAAATTTAATTATTACAATATTACTATTTATTAAATATAAATGATCATATAATTTTTATGAATTCAATTGTGATTTTTATTATAGTTTGGGGGCTGTTATTATCAAAACCCATGAATTTTCGATAAATATTGGTTATTATTTTTAAAGTAAAAAATAAAAAATTTAGAAATTTTAATAGATAAAATGAATATTATTTTTGGAATAAGGATGTATAAATTATCCAACGATGAATTTTTCATAATTTTCTAAGATAGTCGAATTGATGGGTAAAAATTAGAAAGATTTTAATTATATAATGTGTTTTATGACATCATAATGACCCAATTGTTATGTAATAAAGTCTAATAAATGAGATATTTGGGAAATATATTTTTTACCATTAAATTAATCTGATTTTAGGATATTTTTATTTTTTTAACAAAGCATTATTGGTCCATAAAAAACTTATAAAGCATTTTAACTTTTTAAATTGATTTCCTGAATAGTGTGAGTCAGGTCCACATATGCAAGCCTAATATTTATAGATGTTCTGGAATTTGACATATAAAATAATCTTTTCATGCACCTATGGAAAAACCCCAGGGAAAAAACCATGGTATGGATTGTGATTTTTATTCTTTTATCGTGTGGAGTCCAAAACCTAAATAATAAAAAATTCCTTCTCTTTTCCTATATAATCCCACCAATGCTCCCGCTTATTCTTACTCAATGCCTTTAGAGACTGAAAAAACTCTTCCCTCGTCATACTAGAATCCTCCCATGTTACCCCAAGAACCCAATATGCCTCTCTCAAGCCTCTCTCTTTCCATTGGGATCACATTTCCATGTAAGGTATTTCTTTATATCTCATTTTGGTCCAAATTTCATTATGTTGTTTTGCCCTTTTATTTTTATTTAAAAAATTTTGGGTATTATTTTCCTCGACCACCATATATCCTTTTTTATTTTTTAATAATGAGATACCCCTTTACCTCTCATAAATTCCTCTCATGTACACCTATTATCATACCAAAGCTCTGTAAGAAATTTCTCTCTTTTCATTTACATTCCAGAAATCATTTTTTGTAATGAATCTAAATTCCATTAAATATGTTGGGACATATTTATATATGACCCACTTACTGTAAATTTTTTGTAATTATTATGAGACAATCAATTCCATATAATCAACCATTTTTATGAATTCTTATGTCACATTGTTCTGCTGTCGAAATTACCCCATGATTTCCGACACAAATTCATTGTACAGTGAATACTATGCCCATTTCTCTAAAAAGGGTATTCAAATTTATGCTCAATTACTTATTTATTATATAGTTTCATGTATTAATTACAAATTCATTTATCATAGAATAAATTAATATGTTCAATGAATATGTGTTATATGATCCACAGGGAACACTTATGTAAGAGGTAAAATGATTATAAAGGGTGTGCCCTGATAGCGGTCCAATGCATTGGGTATAGATTAGTTTCATGATACATCAAAGTGAAATAATGTATTACTCAAGATAATTCATGTTAAATGAGGGATTACTCAAGCTCCATGTGAAATGGGCCATGTCTCATGTTAATACTATGTTACGTGTTGTTTCCACATTTCAATGTAATGATAATCATGATATATCATGCCTTTATGTTCATGATTATCTTATGCTCCACTGATATTACTATTTACTAACATGAACTATATTCTTCAGGTTATACCTTTTACTCCTATAATGGGATTTATAACTCACCATTTTATTATGTATGTCCTCAAGTTATCCAATGAAATACTATGTATGTAGGAATGATGTTGTCATGTAAAAGACATTTTCAAAAAAAAAACAGTGTGTTTTATATTCTAAGTTGCTATAAAATGTTCATAATTTCCTAAGAAACTATACCTATAAATAGTCAATGTTTTATTAAGTGGTTTTTATGTAATAAATCGGGTTTATTTATGTAATAAGGATCATAGTTGTTATAGTTGGTATCAAAGGATAGGATTGGTTGTTTTGGGATTAAGATTAGAAAACCCTGCTGAAAGCCATCATGATAAAACTAATTATTATAAAAACATCCTTAAATTTGTGTGAGTATTGAGTAAGTTTTTATCAAGTAAATACATCCCTGTCTGGATATGGCCTCATAGAGGCAGCTCTAGCATAGATGTATCTATGGGTAAAAACCAAAAACACTAATTTGACTTAGAATCGAACTGGAACCGGTGCAGGACAATGTGCCTTTCGACAATGTTGTTTATGAAACTCCTAGGGGATATGACATGGTAAATTCTTCTGCTTATTACAGTCCATTATTAAGTAAAGTATTCCCTTATGAATATATGTTGGGATTTAGATAATGGATAACATTGATTGAAGATTGTAAATTTATAATTTAAGAAAATAAAAGTAATTTATAATTCTTCAATTTTTACCTTTGGATTACCCTTAATGTGTTACTTGTATGTTTCCTTTTATTATATCCAATGGATATAAATATGAGGACTGGGTCCAACAAATGATGGAAAGATAAATTTAATGACTATTCTTATGATATTCCCAATCCAATGTCTGCGGGAATCGTGAACTTTTTCATAATACTCTCTCAGTTAACTCATGTTTTCTATATAAGCATGGGTAAAGAGGATAATTCACCCCCCTAAGATAAAATATGTTGAAATTGAGAGAATAATGTGATAAAGGCCTCCAACATTTAATATCTAATCGGATCCCTTATTTGATGAACAATAGATGAACTCCATTGAAAATATCTTCCCAATCCTTTAATGGTCCGAACAAGAGTTGGATATTCTAGATTCTTATAGTATAGGGGATGAAGATGATCAATGGTAGACATTGATAAAAAAATATGAATCATGAAGAGGAGTTTGAAGTTTTGGAATAAAAGTATTTCTGAAAAAAAAATTGATAAATATATTCCTCACACCCTCTGTCTTAAGATATAAAGAGAATTCCTTGACCTCAATCAAAAAATCAATGAATCCATTGAATAATACAAGGAAACGTTCACAGGTCATGCATGATATGCCTCTAGATTTTCCATTACTTAGGAATTTATGGTTTACCACTTTATTAGTGGGATAAAACCTATCTTACATAAATCCCTAGTGATTCGTGACATTGAAACCTGTGAGGAAATTTTCTGATGTTCCCTCAAAGTCGAAATGAAGATCGAAAATTCATAGGTGTATCATGGGGACATGAAGTGAAAGGTGAAATTCAATTTCAACAATCTGATAGTTAAATTCAAATGTGCTATGAAAATCCAACACCCCACCAGCCAATGGTGTGTAAAAAATCACCATATAAATCGCATAGAGGGGACGAGGAAATGCATTAGGGGTGGAAGAGAAGGGATCTTAGCCGTTAATTGTCAAAAAAAACAGATAGCTACATCATTGGAATGAAATGATCTGTTTAACCATCAACACATTGTTCAATGCATCAACTAAAAATAACCGGGACACATTGCAAAACAGTGGCCAATGCCAAGGGTTTTTTGAGGCAACCAACAACCTCCATGCAAGCAAGGATGATATTTTCCCATCACTACCTCTAAAGTGAACCCGACCAATGAAGTATTTATAGGTACACAAGCAATTTATTAAACAATAGAGAAAATACTTTTTGATTCATGTTCTACTCATTCTTTTATATCCTGAATGTTTAATAGAATAATACCATCACCACCAAAGATCTTAGAATTAAATATTTTAGTGAGTAAAAAAATGTTGCAATCATTTCATCACATCCATATAACCTCTCCACTATCATAATATGTGGATTGAACTTCCTATAGAACCTCGTAATGCTCACACTAGTGGAATTTTATGAAATTCTCGCCTTGGATTATATTTCTCTATATAAAGCCAACATAAATTTTTGTTAGAGTGAAATCACTCTTTATATGGAGAGTCGATCCCCGATTCTTTACAGGTCCAAGAAAGATGATAAATCTTCATTTGAACCATCATCTCAAGAATAGATATTACTTACCTATGATCTTGCATATTTAGATTAGATTATTGAGTTTAATGAAGAAACCATTCATGAATACATTCCTGTTGTGTAGAAAATTGATGAAGTGTTTACTATGGAATTGCTTGGTCTTACTCCAAGAATAAATGTTGAATTCTCAATTGATCTTATAGCTGGAGAGTTTCCAATATCCAAGACTCCATATATAATGGTTGTTGTGGAGCTTGAGGGGCTAAAGATAATAACTACATGAGAATATGGAGAAAGGGTTTATATTCCTGATGGCATCACTATGGGGTGTACTAGTCTACATCGTCACGAAGAAGGATGTGTCAATAAGCCTTTTTATTGATTATCGTGAGCTCAAAAAAATGATGATAAAGGACAAGTATCCTCTGCCATGAATTGATGACTTAATTGATCAGCTATATGGAGGAAAATACTTCTCCAAGGTGGAATTGTTGTTAGGATATTACCATGTAAGGGTAAATAAGGAATATATCCCCAATACTACTTTTTGTACAAGATACATGCACTGTGAATTCATAGTAATGCATTTTAGAATAACTAATGGTTTAGAAATTCAAACGTAATTGATGAATATAGTCAATACAGATTACCTCAGAAAAATATTTTTAGTCTTTAAAGACGATATTATAATATAATCCTAGACCAAGTAGGGTTATGAGGAGCATCTATAAACTATACTAAAGAATATGAGAAAGAATAATCTCTATGAAAATTATAACAACTGTGAGTTCGAGTTGAAGTAGTTCTCATTATTAGGTCATATAATCACAATCAATGGGATATCTGTGGATCACTCTTGGATAGTTTCAATTGAGGGAAGTTTAAGGCCCACATCTGTGACACATATTCGTAGGTTCTTGGTTATAGTTGGATATTATTGCGGATTTTTTTGAAATTTGTTACGATTTTTCAACCCTCTTATCAAGCTAACTCAGAAAGGATTAAAGATTACACGGACTGATGAATGGGAATAGTTCTTCATAGAGTGGAAAAAGAGGCCTATCTTTATGACCTTACTCACATTACCTATAAGTAGATTAAATTTTTTGGTATTAAATAATTCCTTGTAGAAGGGCATGGGCTGTGTGATAACAAAAATTGAAAAATTCATTGTGTATGCCTTAAGTAAATTTATTGTTCACAAGAAAAAAAAACTATCCAACACAGGATATGGTGTTAGATGCAGTAATCATATCTTTGAAAATATGGTGGCATTAGCAATTTGGTGCTAAGTGTGAAATATACATGGACCACAAAATCCTCAAGTATATATTCACATAGAAAGAGTTGAACATGCACCAACAAAGATGGTTAGAGCTAATCAATGTCTATGACATCTCAATCCATTACCACCATTGGAAAGCTAACAATGTGGTAGATGCTATACGTAGAAAGGACTTGATGATTCAATCATTGATAATAATCGAAAAGGATCTAATTTTATTAGATTTAATAAAGATATAAATCAGAATCATAAAAAAGGGAACATCATCAATCCTTTCAACATTGATTGCTCAACCATATATTTTGGAAAAGCTATAGGATGCTCAAAACATTTATCAGGGAATTCAGAACAAGGTGGAAAATATATAAAATACTAAAATCCTTTGAGTTACATGTAAATGAATAATGAATTGTGCGATTTGGAAAAATACATTGTGTTCCATCTAATCTAGAGTTAAAAAAAGAAGTTTTGAATGATGCGCATAGTTCAAATTTAATCATTCACCCAGGAAACTCAATGATATATCGAGGTCTCGGAGATCATTATTGGTGGGATAACATGAAATATGATATCACTGATCATATATAAAAATGACTTCTATGTCAGCAAGTAGAGGGTGAGAGGAAGAAGTCTAATGGGATGATGCAACCATTACCCATACCAGCATGGAAATGGGAGAACATCACCATGGACATTATCAGTGGACATTTGAAGACATCAAAAGAATCATTATTATCTGGGTTATGGTGGATCGTCTTAAAAAGGCTCCACACTTCATTGCAATTTGAGAGGATTTCTCATTGGATCAACTACCATGAATATGTATCATAGAAGTGGTATGGATCCATTGAGTACCACAATCGATTATATCTGATTGGGATCTAAGATCCACCTTTATGTTCTGGAAGAGTCTCCAACCCACTCTGAATATTGAGATGTACATCAGTGTGACTTATCATCCTCTAACTGATGGCCAATATAAGCAGGAAATCCAAACACATGAGGACATGTTGAGACAATGCTCAATGGACTTCATATGATTGTGGGATCAACATCTCCATCTAGTTGAGTTTTCATAGAATAATAGTTTCCACTCAATAAATCATATGGCTCCTTATGAAGCCCTTTATGGGAAGATGTGCTGAACACTGGCATGTTGGGATGAAGTTGTGGTGGGAGAACTCCTTGGTCCATAAATGGTCGTAGAAATGGTATAGAAGGGTATGACAATCCAATAGCACATTAAAGCAACTCAATGTTGAAAAAAGAGCTATACTGATAATCATCAACAGGACCCGGAGTCTGATGTTGGAGACATGTAATTCTTCTATATATCACCATAGAAAAGAGATATGAGATTTTGGAATAAGGTAATTATTAGTCCAAGGTACAAAATCCCTTTTGAGATCCTTGACCGTGTTAGAGCAGTGGCCTATCGACTATCACTCCTACCAAACATTTCTCAAGTACATGATGTATATCATGTATCACTCTTGAGGAAGTATATACCTATCCAATTGTTTTTACTAAATATATAGGTGGTACCATTGGATAATGACATCTCATATGAAGAGAATATGTTCAATAATTTATAATTTATGATAAATGTTCCTCGATATAGGACAATTACCCTAATTATGTATTTGTGAAAAAACCACATGTCTGAAAAAGAAATGTGGGAATTAGAGGATGAAATGAATCATAATTTCTTGTATATGTTTTAGTGTAGGAAAAGTAAATTTTTTGGGTGAAATTTCATATGGGTAAAGATTGTAACGGCCCAATCATTCTTTAATGAAAATTATTATTGATCTAATTACATGTATTATTATTTAAAATGGTTATAAAAAATATGCACATCGATGGTTTTATGTTTTGGGATTTCAATATAATGTTAATAATTGTTAACATTACTAATATATTCATTGAACAATGATCACATGATTAGTATAAATATTGGGCTGTAAGAAATCAACTTTACTTAGAAAAAGGAAGCAATAACATCATCCTGTAGAATTTCTTCATACGAAGCCAATTTGTCGAAGCTCGGAAAGGAGGTGGTGTCACTGGGATTCGCTCATTACTAAGACCAAGCCAATATTTAACACATTATTCTCCAACAAATTTTCTTATACGAGAAGGGGATGTTGATTGATATTACCACCAGAGCTATGTTATCCGACCCACCCCAAGAGTCTGCCACTATCGCACACCTTACCCTTAGGTTATATATGAGTGTTTTAAGGGGTTATGTAACAAAAACATTAAACTATGATTAAGTGAATTATTTTTTGTATATAATAATTAATAAACAATCATTTTATTTTTGTTACCTTGTAAATAGTTTTTAAAGCACAAATAGTAATTTTAGAAAATATTAAATTCACAAGTATATTTTGATGAATTAATTGAATTTTTGAAGATAAATAATATTTTAATAAAATATTATTGTTAATAAATAATATTTAATTAATTATAAAACATCATATAATTTATATGAATACAATTGTGTTTTTTATTATGGCTTGAAATCCATTTTTATCAAAACCTAGAAATTTTATATAAATGTTGTTTTTTGAAAAGTTAAAAATCACATATTTATATAATGATTTAGATAAAATTAATATTTTTTTTGATATTAAGATGTCAATATTATACAATAGTTAATTTTTTTTAATTTTCTAGGATAGTCGAGTTTTGTGGTAAAATATAAATATAATTTAATTTTATAATGTGTTTTATGACATCATAATGACCTAAAAGTGATTTACTAAAATAAAATAAATTTATTTTCTTCACAATAATTTATTTACCATTAAAATAATCTGATTTTAGGTCTCTTTCATTTATTTTACAAAGAATTTGTGGACCCCCCAAAACATAAAAAACATTTTATCATTTTGAATTGGGTTCCTTGATAGTGTGACTCATATCCACATAATAAAGACTTATATTTTAATATTTTAGGCCATTGGACATATAAAATAATATTGTACAATCCCCTTTTTCAAAAACCCTTAGAAAAAACCATTGGATGGTTTGTGTTTTTTATTAGTTTAATGTGTTGTGACCAAAACCTATATAAAAAAGAATTCGGTCTCTTTTAATATATAATCCCAACCATGATCCTAATTCCTCTTCACTCAAAGCCTTTGGAACTCGACCAACCTCCACCCTCACTCTAGAATCCTCAAATGGCTCCCCAATCTTCCATGAATCCCTTCTCATGCCTCTCCAACAACTTTGGGATCACACATCCAAGTATGGGATTTCATTCCTTCTAATTTTCTCCAAATTTGTTTATGTTGTTATGCCCATTTATATTCAATTAAAAAATTTTGGGTATGAGTTATATCCTCCCGCATACATCCCTGATTATATTTGAATGATGATATATCCCTTTATATCTCATTAATTCTTCACATTGATAGCTATTACAATGGAAACATTCCGTAAGGAATTTCAATCATCTTATTTAGTTTAAAGCAATTATTTTGTATTATGAATCAAAATTATATTACATATGTTGGGAAATGTTTATATATGACTCCATATAGTCTATTTCAGTTATATATGATCAATCACCCATTTATCTCCTATCATCTATTTTTATGAATTGTAATGTCACATCACTATGTTGTCGAAATTGCACCATGATTTTCCAAGCCAAAGTCACCATGTAGTGAATACAATTCCCATTTATCTATAAAGAGTATTCTCCTATTTGAAAATTTTCGTATTGATTATATAGTTTTATTTATTATTTAATAATTCTTTTATTATGTAATTAATGTTGATGTTTATTTAATCCTTTTTATCTGATCCATGTGGCACACTTATACACAAAATAAAATGATTATAAAGTGTATGCCATGATAGCACTCTATTTCATTGGGTAATGATTAGTATCACGATATGTCTAGTGAAATGGGGATTTACTCATTCCAATTCAAGTGATATTATGGTTTAATCATGATTTATTTTTAATGAGCATTGGCTCATGCTAATACCATATTAATTGATGTTTCCACATTTCCATGATGTGATAATCATGCAATATCATGCTTCATATTCCGGTATCAATTATGATCCATTGATATTCCTATTTCCTAACATGTAATTTATTCTTCATTTTATTTGTTTTACTCTCTTACTGGGATTTATAGCTCACCCTTTTATTATGAATGTCCTCTGGTTATCCTATACAATGCTATGTATGATGGAATGATGTGGTATTGTAAAAGATATTTTGAATAAGATGTCGCGTTTTATGTTCTACATTGTTATGTAATGTTCCTAATTTCCCAAGACATAAGACCTCTCATTCCTCAAAGTTGTCTTAGGTGAATATTTATGTAATAAATCAAGTTTCTGTGTGTAATTAATAGAATGGTTGTTATAGTCATCACATTGAAAATTGGTATCCATGGGGCATTTATTTCCAATTTGTTGTGGTTTAAATCACTTTATCCTTAAAAATGGTATTTTTTTCATTTTTTAAAATACTATATAAATATAAATATCATAAAATTCCCAAAAACATGATAAACATAATTATAAATATCAATAATCATAAAAAATAATTTTAAATGTATTTTTATCTATAGATATTATATTTCCATTAAATATAATAATATTAAACAGAAATGCTATAAATACCATTAAACTAATGTCCAAAAAAATATAAATTCATTCTTCCTCAAATAAAATTTTCCCTAAAACCCAGACTAATACCATGGTTTATATTGCAATAAATGTTCCCCAATATACTCTTAACAATCCTGGACATCTGTTACATAAAACCTCAACCAAATTTATGTAATAATTTTAAATAAATATCAACTATATACTCAAAACCCTATTATGGTATCTATAACTCTTAATTTAAATTAGACAAAGTTATATATTTTTCCAAAAATTATCTTACAGCATATATAAATTATAAAAATTCTTATAAAAAATTATATATATTGAAAACTTGTGCAACATAATTATTGGATCCTAATACATAAATACATCAAAAAATTAATAACAATGATTGGTATAACATATATATATCCTTGTTCTAGGAGTTAACCATTAAATGTTGGAATTTACTAATATATTTACAATGATACCCATATTTTATATAATAAATTATAAATGGAACCGTAGCTTAAAATTTGTTTCTCTCCATTGAACACATTCTTTTTCATTGAAAATTAATTTTTCCATGAAATTATTTTTCCAAAATAGTAATTTTTTTTGTTCCTTTTATGAATTTTCCTAGGTGGAACTTTCTACATTTCTCTCATGAAATAAAATTGAGGCATAAATCCTCCATGGTTTCCAGCATAAAAACTCTTCATAGTCTCTGTCATTTAATTATTTTGTAATTCTGAGACACTTATGGATAATGTTGTTAAACAAATTTCATGATAATTTATTATGAATAATAAGAATATATTTCAATTATATCATCACCCAATATGTTTTCTCATAATCACTTCATTTTTTATCACATATACTTTTTACATGATTCCTCATGATTTATTTAATAAATAAAAAAACGCATAATATGAGAAACAATATTCATTAGTGAAAACCACATAATTATTTATAGAATGTATAAATTGTGAAAAAAATTTATCCATAAATGAATCCATAAAATTAACCTATATAATATATTCTCATTATTTATGTACTTTATAATTTCACATAATGAAAGGTGAGTTAACCTAAGCATTTCTGCAGGGAGTATCAAATAATGTGTACACTAAATATTATTTAACCCTACTTTGTGATGATATGGTTGAATCCCAGTGTTCCCATATGAGAGTTTTTACCCCTAGGTACAACATTAATAGTGCCTTGTCCTCATATAGTATTCATAAAGGATATATTTCTAAAAAAATCAATATAATCTATACCTTACCAAAACATTAAAATTTTATCTTATACAAAGGATTTTCCTCAAGGTTAATTGTATGGATATATTTTCTAATAAATTTTTTTCAATATATAGATCCAATAATTTTAACTAAACTATCTCTAATACCATCTATAAATACCCCATCCATATTATCATAGAGCTACTGGTTAATTATTTACATTGGTGATTGATAGATGAAATTTCATCCTAAAGGATTGGATGGTTTTTAATCTTGGAAATATATATATATATATATATATAATACTAAGGTAAGACTCGAAAAAAGTTGTATTATGAATAAGATATCCACTATTGGATTCTTGGGAGCAGGAAACATAAAAAATATATGTGATCAGATGCTTAATAAGGGTATGGGTGCATTATAAGATATCATAATCAATATTTCAAGATAAAAAACTAAACACATTCCATTAAATCAATATATTGAACATGAATAATAATATGGATAAAATAAATAATTTTAAACTAATTACATATAAATAACACATGATCATGTATCAAATCCATGGATATTATATCTAATTTCATAATCCAATGGATGTCATTATCTAATACCATAATGAGGTATTGTATAAATCCCAACATCATAACTATATTTTCCCGTCCTTGCTCTAATAAATCTTATATAAATGGGTAAAAACTCCACCAAATTCCAAAGCTAGTTTTTTTTATCACAAGACCTTTTGATTCATCGAGATGAAATAGGGGGTCATTCATAGTACTTTCTATGTCTAAAAAATTCCATATATTATCTGGGAGAAAAATAATCACGTAAAATTTTTTACAGAAAAAATAAATTATGAAATTTTAATAACTTCCAAAATATATAAAAAAAATCCATGGAAACATTTTGTATGAATAATAGAATAATTTTTTAAATTATTTCTCTACTACTAACCATAATATGAAACCATATTGAATAAAATTAATAATGGTATCAAAGTAGTTTATCAGTACTTAAATTAATCAATATCAATCAAGTGAAATAATAAGGATGATGTCATTACATCCTATTCCAAATAGAGAATATTAAAAATGATGAATTTTTTATTAATTAATATAAATTTAATAAAATTTTTATTAAAAATTTCTTGTTGAAAATATCATTTTCCAATTGAATTTCAATTTTGAAAACAAACTATTTCTAGAAGATTAATATTTTTTCCCATAAAATAAATGATTCAAACTTTTAAATTATGCAATAATGAAATGAGTGATCACAATGGTGGGATTTCCAAACATTCAAATAAAAAATATTCTATTCTTTCTGTTATAATAATTTCATGAAGACCTTATCTGTAAAATGAAAATAAGATTCCTTTCTAAATATTTTTTAGATTTAAAAAATAGGGAAAATTTATTTAATAAATCGTTCGGAGAATGTTGATTATACTTTCCCATTTTCTAAAAAAATATGGATATAGAATAAAAATAATTTTCAATCAAAGAGAAAAATAATCCATCTTTACAAAATTAAATTTTTTTCAATGATTAAAGATCGAAAGAGAAGAAAATAGTACTATTACATGAAATATTCATTTATTAAATGATGAGAAAAAAATATTGGTTTTATGATAGAATTATCAATAAATTCCACCAAATAAGACAAAATCATTACAAATCATCAACAATGAATAGATTGTGATATAAATCCAAAATGCATTAGTGTCTGTGGAATAATTACACCCATTAAATAAAGGAAATAAAATAAATCTTTTAATATATTAAGGATATATATATTCATAATATTATAAATCAAAGGGGTCATATATACACCACCCAAATGAAATAATTGTGGAATAAGAAATATAGCTCATAGATTAAAAAGTGAGACAATAAACTCTTTCCCCAGGATCGACTTCCTTCATATGTGTGCAAAACTCTAATATAGTATATATAGATTCATCATAATCTATTAATGTAATATACACATATATATCACAACTTATATTATATAAATATAGTATTTTGTCACCTTATTATTAAAAAATATTTATTAAAATCAATGATTCATGTAATAATTTCTTATTTTTTAATGTAGGTTTTATTTCAGATGTTTTGAAAAAAAAATTGATTATAAAATAGCTGTGTGAGCCATGTTCAATCCCTTTTTAGAAAACATATATTTTTAATCCTAGATAGATATTTATTCTTATTCCATGACTAAAAATATTATATGAATAAAAAAACATTTTTTTGAATATATAATATTTAAAATTTCATTATAATCATTCATGAAAATCAACAAATTTATATTTTTATGATGAAAAACAACACTCTAATAAATTTTCTATGAACAGTGAAATTATTTTTATATACATTTCTAATATATAAATAAATAAGGAATTTATTTCAAAATGATTATGCTATATAATTTTAATAATTTATTTAGTTCTATTTACATAATCCAATTTATCATCTATGATATAATGACGTACCACATTGTAGTTAACTTGGACTCAGGGCTTCATGTATCCCAAGTGGTTGAACAAATTACATTTAAATAAAAATAATTCAAATTATCATCAAGTTATGTAATGTGTTTTTTTGTTCTACTATTGAGCTCTAACATATGACCCTCAAGAGGGGTGGGGGATCCTCAATCATCCTCTTACCTTTTCAAGAAAAATACATTTTTTATAATTTATTTATATTTTTTTCATATAAACCAATTAATAATATTAAATTTTAAAATATTATTTTCAATATATTGTATATTATAGTTTTTAATTTCCTCTAATTATAGCATTTTCTTATGTTGTTACTCTGTGAAATAAGGGTTAATTTCCCCTCAATTCCAATTATAATTGTAATCCTTTTAAAATTAAATTTAATTTTAATAGGAATTTGAATTATAAATATTTTTATAATTTCTATACTATTTTATTAATGAGTTACTAGAATTAGATCATATTATAAAACCATAATAGAATAATAGAACAATCAAACATTCTTATATCCATTAAACCGTCCTCAATTTGGTAATGAAAATTGTATGATATTTTCCTAAGAATAAAATAATTATGTGGATTCTACATGTGGATGCAATTTAAATAAGATGTATCAATGGGTAAAAACTAGTAACATTGTATTCAATTAGTTAACTCAATCATATACTAGTCTATAGAAAATATTCTATCTTGAAAACTAGTATTGAAACTCCCACAATATTTTAATATAATAATTCACATAGACTTTGTGATCCGTACTAAAGAATTTATATATATATATATATATTGAGTTTTACATTCAATAAATAACCTTTTGCATTGAATGTAAGGTCCCCTAAATGTTCTTATCATTGCTTATATTTTGTTAAAACCCTTTTCATTATGAAGAACCTGTAGTCTATAATGTTTATTGTTTCCCATTCACTATGAAAATTACAAAAATCCATTGAAAGGGGTAGTTTCCAAGCAGTTTTGTAATGTATCTCTTTTTCTCTATCACTGTATATATTTCTTTTGCATACTACATTCACCATGTGATTCCATTATTTTATATACATGTGGAATGTTATAGATGAAAATTAAAGGATCAATGAACATTCACTTCCATTTTCTTGCCTTATAATCAACTACGCGTACACGTATATTTTAATCCAATGTTTCTCTTTGTGAATACCCATGCATGATTCATCTTTTTGATTGGTATTCTCATAGATACAAAAAAATTAATTTAATCAGAATATTATTGAAAAAAATAAATAATTCATTATATATGTTTTAAATACGTCATATTTCATTATCTTTATTGATTGATAATTTCTTAAATAGATACATATTTCCATTGGAAACCCATTTTTTTGAATGAGGATATCTTATTATTGTTTATTTATTTATGTATTTCGATATCTATATGTAATAAATGAATTTATGAATATGATGTGTATACCCTGATAATACTATAATTTATTAATAAATAATTTATTCTGTTGATATTAAAATTTTATGTTACATTGGAAGCATTATTTATTAATGTTTTACAATACCCTGGTTAAAATATGTGGTAATATGTTTTATGAAACATTCTTATAAAAAAAGGTGATATTATTAGGAATGTACCATGTTTTTTATACCGAAATTTCCATGTAACAGTTTATGTTTATATGTTCATGAATATAGGTTATACGTCATGATATTATGTCCATGTTCTTATCTCATGTGTCTTGATTTTATTCTTCCATTTATTAATGATCAGTTCACATAGCCTATCATTTAATATGAACTATATCTCACACATTCTGATGATTCCCATATCCTATGGAATGTCAATAAAAGGGTTTCATATAAGAATATTACATGGGTAGATAATATTTATTAATGAAATGTTAATTGTAAAATTAATATATATGGATATGTAACATGTAACCAAAAAAGTTGATTTTTTATCATTAAAGCTTTCTATAAATCTAATTAATTATAAAAAAAGTATGCATCAATAGAACAATATCTAAATGTATGGGTCGACAGATTATCAATGATTCCTTATTTATCATGACTATTATTTATTTGATTCCATTATATACCTCATTTTTGTCTCTAGACACATTCTATTTCCTCAAACCATTGTTTGAGATGTTTATTTTTTATATTCAAATTAAATCTTAGTGATTTAATATTTTTTATTCCATTTCCATTGTTGTAATAATTTTATAAAAATAAATGTAACGAATAATTTAGAAACTAATTTTACATGTATAGTTCTATGTAATTTATATATCATATGTATAATGTTTCCAACAATCCATTCATTAATGATCTATTTTCATAGTTTATCACTTATTAAAATATATAGCACAACCATTCTTATATTTCCATTTTTCCGAAAAAAAATCATATAAAGGTTTACATATAAGATAATTACAAGTGTTGAAAACAATTATTGAAGAAATATTAATTGTAAAATTAATTTGGATGGATAATTACAAAGTTCATAAGTACCCTAAATATTTGATTAGGGAATATCACTATAAATCTCAAAATTTAATATAAAAATCTAAATTTTTAGAAAATGTTCAGAAATTTTTGGTTTGGGTCATATGAATGATTCATTATTACACATGAGTATTATTTAGTTGATTTCATTATGTAACTCATTATTATCAACAAAACAATTTTTATTTTTTGAAACATTACTTGTGAAAATTATTTTTTAATACTCCCTTGATATCTCAATGTTATGATGTGTAATTTTTTCTTTCCATTAGAGTCTTAGTTTTATTAACATAAATTTACTTAATGTTATATATAATAATTTAATAGGTATTTTATTGTGTACATTATATAAAAGTATTTAATTAATTTTTTTGAATGATGAAAGGGATTTGTGCTTTTATAATGACTTTATTATATTCTCGCAATTATAATAATTTAATATTGTTTTTATAAAAAGGATATAGCTTGTCCCTGTATTACATGTAGATGGTAGTAATTTTATAAAAATATTTATAGAATGATGTTTAATTTTATTACTTATTCAGATAAAATCCTTCACCCAATTGATATTTCAAAAATTCAATAATGAATTATATTTTAAATGTTATTGTAACAACTGATTGTGAAAATACAATTTGAAATGATTAGATCACACTATTTATACATCATTATTTGTATGTATATCCCACATTTTTATTCAGTTTCAAATGAACTAGTCTCAATGATTTTTATTTCCATGTTATGCAATTATTAACATAGTTTATATCTGGTGAATGATCGAGGGTCACATGAAGGTTTCATTGGTGTTATTTGAGTTCTGTATCACATATATGTTATTTTAGATTTAAAAATAGTCTAGTTTATTTTTATATTTTGTTTCCTTTTATCTTCTTCTATTGTATTTCATTTATTTTCACTCTTTAACTTATGTTTATATAATTGTTATATATTTGTTTTGTTTATATACTTATATCATCTCATTTGACATTCATGGATGTCCAATGTCATGATTTTCCATGTTAGATTCATCGTAATATTTACATAAAATTTTATAATAATAATTATGTGTGGAACCATTCCCAATACTATATTCTTGATCCTCAATCACTACTTTATATATTGTGGGTGACAGAGATTATGTTTGGGCCAAGTGTAAAATTAGATATATTGATATAACTACTCAACATAGACTGGTACATAGAAATATTTTAAGATAAAACGTTTTTAAATGAACTAAAATCTTGAGTAACAATATTATTATTTGAAGAGTTTATTACTATAGAGTTTAGATAATATAAATTTAATAGGTTTGTGCTAGGAAAGACTAGATGGTTATTTCCCACATAATTCTTTGAGATTGAAAGTGTGGTTGGTTGTGGATTCTCAAATTTGGGTTCTTATATTTTTAATGATATATTTTATACATTGTAATGGTCTTTTTCTGATTAAATATAGGGAATTATTTTAGGAATATATTATTTTAGAGATAAAATGGTGGAAGAAAAAGTCTCTTGATTAGCTCAAAAAGTCTATATAACCATGCAGATCTAGTTCATATGGTTCATTTAACCATTTTAGATATCATTTCATTGATGGTGTATGATTTTACAGCCTATGAACTTTATCCGATAATTTATTATTTCTCCTGGGAATTTTTGTTTTAGAACCCATGAATTCTAAATTGACCTTGATGGTGTTTACTGTTGGTTTGACATTAAATTAGGAACATACCTTGTTATGTTAATATCATATTATAAAGTTTTTTATAAATTCAATAATCCTTCGTTGTTTTCTTCCAATACTAATGAGTCAAAATAGAATTTTTAGATACTAGTTTTAATTGTTAAAAATTTGGTTGTATGGTTTAAAATGTTTTTGAATGCTGTTTTTTTTGGGTAGAAAATATATTATTTGACATGAAAAATAATTTTTAAGTGATTAATCATCATAAATCAATTGATTTGGGATATTTTATATTAATATAAAAGTTTATTCTATGAAATTATTTGTTTCATGAAAACAGGTGTTACATATTATATAAAATAGATATTATTATTTCACTGTATTCTTTATTGTTTAAATTTAATTATGATGTTTTGGGGACCCATTTGAAGATAATGAATATTTTATAGAAATTATTTAAAATAAATGTTGTCTTTCATGAATGTGATTTTCAATAGATGTGAGTATTATGGAATTATAATATTTTATTATAGAACCTACATAGTTTTTTATAATTAACCTGAAAAATTATCACCTCAAGTTAGTTCATGTTTTAGTGAATTTTTATTTTGTAAAGAATATGGGAGAATTTTTAAAAATAACATTTGGATTATTTTGATGTAACACCTCAAATTTTTGAAATAAAAAAAATTAGTTTTGATAGAATATATGAAATAAAAAACCAATATCAGATGATAATATAACACCCTACAACTATATGGTAGATTTTATTAATAAATTCAATATATTATATAGTTTATTATTCACGTAACTCCGAGTAAAAAAGGAAACTCAATACCCAATTAACATATTATTATTCTAAGTAATAACCATTATAACTGATCCATTTTGTTTATGACTATGAATCTGATTAACTAATTTATTAAAATATGTAGTCTACAAATGATAATTGGTCTTCTTATTAATATAAATAATAATAAATAAAAATTGATAATAAATGAAATGTTTTTAGAAGAAAAAGTTTTTTAAAAGATATATTAGTAAATATTTGTGAACATAATTTAAAATTAATATTTAACACATTAATAGAAAAATATGAATTCTATATAAACTTCAATTTTTTATTTCTAGAAGTAAAAATCAATCTTTGTTATGTTTTTTACAATTTTTTGAAAATTAAATTTTTTATTAATAATGAAAAAGAATGTTTTCTCATGAAAAATAATTTTTGATATAATTAATTTTATAGATAAATTACATTTGAAATAGGTTTAAAAGTATAATTCATTAAAAAATGTTAGAGTTAGAATAATTTTGATCAGTGTAATTAATTTCATTATTAATTCTAATATAAATACATTTTAATCTATTTAAAATATTTTATTGTAAAAGAATATTTTTATGCATACACGAGTTTAATTTTAAACTAAATTATAAAGTCAAATGTTAATTGAATATTGAAAAATTGATTCTATTTTAATAATTTATTTTATTTAATTTATCCATTAATTTAAATATAATCTTTTACTATTGTTAATATTAAATCCATGTAAAATTAATAACCACTAATAAGGTAAAAACAAATTTACCTTGTGGATAAAGAATGAATATAATTAATAAAACTACACTAAAATATATTTAAAAACAATTTTATTTCAATATACAAAACATTTTATGTGAAATTTTATATAATTTTCTATTATGGGGACTTTTATATTGAGAAAAAATTATGTACATATTTTTAAAAAAATTCAATGTGTGTTTAGTCGCCCACATACAAAAGGTTACTCCCTCCCTTCAGACGTCACACATGTCATGCTATTTGGCCTTATTGAACGCTATAAAAATATCTTCCAAAAAATCATTATAAATGATCAATTTATTATTTTATCCCCATAATACCACCCCTATGGTCATTAAGAGGATATCCAAAGAAGGTTTCTCTAAGATATGTTATCTATATTAACAAATCTATTTCATTTTCCTTCTAATATTTTTACATTCAATTATATTCAAAATACATAAAATATAATAAAAATAGAATCTTCTATAAAATTGTTTTTTATGGTGTTGATGGAATAATATATATCTTTTTCCACATTAATCAAACATGAATTAACTTCCTCGATATTTCTTATAGAGGACTTGATCCATGCGAACAAATGTAACTCATTTTCCATCACCAAATATCAATATTGTATATAATTATGGATATAATTTATACAAATTATAATGAATATATTATTATACTTATAGAATTATAAAATGAAATATACCTTTCAATTTTCTATAATGTTTAAATAAATGATAACAATGCTCGTGTGTATGCTGGAGTACTTCCTTGTGAAGAGATGGCCTTTGTTTTTCACTTATAATTTATAAGGAAAGTAATAAGGATACATAAAAGGAATATATGTGACATATATGTCATAAAATTAATTCCTAGAATTTAATATACAATCCACTTCCATACTCTTTCACTCATTATTGTAATTATATTGTCACACGTGCGTACATATGTATTATCATCTCCCTGAAGCGATGCGATGAATTTTTCGTGTCCATCCTTCAAGAATGATTATAAAACATTTTCTAATGATTATGTATAATATAGATATTATTATTATAATTTTTCATATGATGTATTTATATCATATGAACAATAAATAAGGGATTCACAAAAAAAATAGGGAGGAGAAAATTAGGAAATTAACATTTGGAAAAATGAATATAATGAATCATTTCTAACAAAAAGGGGGAAATAAGTTATAATTAGATCATATTTGAAATTATAAATATTAAAATGATTCATGTATAATTTAAAATAAATATTAATTTTAGGTGTTTGATGTATATACGACCCCATTTTCATTTAATATTATGATTGATTAATAATTCAAGGTACTTTTAAATTTAATTATATTTTTTAATCCAAATTTATTTTAAATTAAAATTTCCAAGTGATAAAAAATTTCATAACTAAATTTCATTTCATTGGGTAATATAAATTCCTAACTATATTAGATTATTTCATCCCCTAATATAAAACTCTACCATTTCTCCAATTTAGGATTGCTAGTATAAATCAAGCATGTATTATTGTATATCAAAAGCTATCAACTAGAAATGGGGTTGTAGAGAACATTGAGGAGATACTTCACCCCTAGTACTGAGTTACAATACAAAAGAGATAAACAAATAACAGAGTAATTAATAATTAAAAACATAGTACACTATACAACTAGGAGATAAATGATAAACCAAGTAAACTATTTAATAATGAACCATGCAATATCATGTTAAAATGTAACTAAATTACATGGTATAATAATTATAGATAATGAACCATACAGACACAAATAAACTCAAAATACCCTTGTCATGAACCCCACGATCGTCCCATCTCTATGATCTGAACCATCCATCAAGAAAAAATAAATAAAATGGTAATTTTCCATTTTACAAAACAAAAAACCATGTTATATACTCATATACAAAATAGAGTCCTGAATTTGGTGTGAAAAAAACTAAATAATATGATACCACTATATCTAAATCGAACCACTCTAATAAAAAATTCATGAAAAAAATTGTTAATAATTATTATAAATTAATCTACTTATATGATACAAAAATATGCCTTATTAGGAACCATACATTAATATATATGATAATGTATCACAACTATACCAACCTAACATCATTTCCGATTAATAGTTATGTAACAGGGAAAAAATACCACTCTATAATCATTTCCTCAAAACCAAACCATTTCCTCTTTATAATAATTTGAGAATAATTAGGTCAAGACCCTAATATAATCAATTAATCATAACTAGATGATGCCCATTATATAATATTTTTAGAGTAACTGGTCAAATCCCTTTACATAAACATTTTATCACAACTAGAACAACCCCATTATATAATAATTTCATCATAACTATAAAAATACGTTTAGAAAATTATTTCATCACAATCAATTGAATATATGTATAAAAAAATTTCAAAAACATTAGTCAAAGAAAATTATATACGAATTTCAATATGAATAAGAATAGAAGTCATAATATAAATAATAACACAACATTATATCATAAAACACTATGGTAAAATCTTCCAATTTGAATGTTTTGTTCCATTACCCATTTCATAATTTACATTTACCTAAGTCATTACCATGACTATTTTTTACGGTTGGTTGTGTTCGGGTCAACGACAAGAACACTATAATTTATTCAAAAAATTATTGAGTATAAGGGAAAATTATATGAGACATATTGTAGGAAATTTTTGGTGTCTCAAATATAACAGGGTAGAAAATCTGAAGGAAGGAAATTCCACCAAATAAAATTGTGAGGAAATCCTATTTTGGAAAGACCACTGGAAATCTTGTTCCCTTCACTGAAGCTCTAAGTGGCAATAACATTCATATTCATGAGCGTGTTAAGACAATCAATCTATCAGGAGGAAAGAGTCTAAGAAAGATGAGAAACCCCATTCCAAATGGATTTCACTATAGTTGTAGAGTCTCTCTCAATCCATATGTTGTTCCAGTTTTACTTTTTGTAAAGGGAAATGCCGTGAATAACACCCATCATTTCAGCCCCCAATGAACAAGAGAGACCGCAAATTCCATATAAACATCCTAGGACCTGATCAAGATAGACTCTAAAGATGCCGCCATAGCCCGAGGGTCCTGGGATTCCATTTGATTCTCCGTCCAATTTGACATTGATGCAGCTAGTAAGAGGATCTTACCAGAAAACTTCAATACTATTTTGGGGATTCAGGTAGTTTCCATGATCTCTGATACGGTGAAGGATCTAGAAATTTTTAACTGAGTTTTTGCAGTGGTCCTTTTTAATTTAGGCATCCTTTCTCCTAGAAACAAGAATCCTCATTTTACCTGCATTTAATATGAATGAGTTTTTGTTAAAGATAAAATCATATCTAGAATACTAGAGGATTTTATGGTGCTCCGGATCAACTATGAGAAAGAGTTTTTTTATTTGAGGGGACCCTGGGAAATCAACGTTCCATTTTAACTAAGAGAAAATAATGTTATCAAAAAGCCATAAGAACTCAAAAAGATCAAAAAATGTAATGCCAAAGATCAGAAGTAGTGTCACAAGATAGGAAAAGATTATTTTTGTCCTCATGATTTTGTTTACACATTCTACATTTAGAAAAAATATTAATACCATATGATTGTAAACAGTTAGCAGTAGGAACTTTTTGATGCACAATCTACGAAATAAAAGTAAGACAATATGTTTTTAACCATGATTTGCTGATGATTTTAACCCAACATAGATTATTGTCAGAGTTGGAAAAGCAGTTGTTATAAAAAAATTTGAGTCAATATTTCAATTTAGAGCAGGCTCCCAAATCAAAAGATCATCATCTAGTGTGAAAGAGTAATTCTTGACAATCTCTTTAACATTATTAGACAAATTTAATCTTTGAGAATTAACTATATACCTAATGGTTATATCATTGGAGACAAGGGGAAAAGAATTAGGAACCTTTGAAATGAAGGGGGTCCGGTCTACTTGTCAAACCAAAAATTTAGAGTACAGTCCTTGGTGACAATCAATCTTGAATTATCCATAATGGAGGAAAAAGCAGTTCTGATGGAGGGCCAAATAGAATAAGGCAAATAATGAATATTACCATTCTTATTCTTATCAAATAATCAAGGCCTATGAAAATTTTTGGAGTGAGAGTTTTTATTTATAAAAGACCACATGAGTCTTGCTTGGAGAGAATTGTTGAATGTGTTCAGATTTTTTATCCTAATTCCTCATTTCTCTATGGGTTTGCAACAGGTAGACCAGGTGACAGTTACCAGTTTTCTATTGAGAGTACATCCACCATAAATAATGTTCATTATAGAAATATTAAGATGTTTTAAAAATCCCGTCGACCATTTATAGACCATCATAGAGTGAAAATATTTAGATACTATAGTGGATTTGACTAGGATAACTCTTACCACCATTGAAAGGGTTTTACCTTTCCATGTGGAAAGTTGCCGATGAATATGATCAAAAATGTGATGGAAATAGTTGGATTTGTGTTGGCCATAGAAAATGGGGACACTAAGATCGGTAAAATGGAGGGAACCCTCCATGACCCCTATCACATTAATAATATGAGTTTTTTTATTTTTAGGGAATCCTTTTACAAAGTAGATAAATGATTTGTCCCAATTGACATGTTGACCAGAGACTTCCTTATAGTGAAAAATTGTGGTTTTGAGGTTATTAATATTTTTTTCTTCCTTGGAAAAATAAAATGTTATCATCAACATAATGAAGATGGTATGGGGCGTTTAGGTTTCTAGAGGCCAGAATCGATTTGATCCTTCCTTGATCTACAACTTGAGTGAGTAATCTACTCAGGTAATCAAACATAATATTTTTAATTCTATTGATAAAATTTACATTGAAACCAAAACTTTATAAAACATTATACATAAAGCTCTAATCAATAGTATCAAAATATCTAGTGATATCTAATTTTATGGAAGAATTCCCGCCTCTAGATTTTCTATTTAAACGATTGGTGGATTCAGAGGTGAGACAGATACAGTCTTCTATAGATCTGCCTTTGATGAAGCCAAATTGGTTCCGAGATACAATTTAATTACTAATGTCATATATTCTAATAGAAATGATCTTGGTAATAATTTTCAAGATATATTTTTAAAGGGAAATGGGTCTAAAGAGATGGATTTCATCATCATTTTCCACTTTATGAATAACTGTATGGAATTGAGAGTTTAAACCATGAGGAAGAATGCGTTATTCAAAGAAAGTTCTAACCATAATACCAACATCATTCTGAATTACATCCTATTGTTTTTGAAATTTTTTTTTATTGAAACCATCTGGACCTGGGGCACTATCAGGGTTAAGTCCAAAGACAGTGTCCTTGATTTCATTATCTATAGGGACACAATTAAAGAAATGATTATCATTAACTGTTACCATATTCAAGATGGCATTAGGATAGAGATCTATGTCGATATTAGGTCCATTAAATATGTCATAAGAATAAGAAACATCCTGATTAGATATCCATTCACATATTGTGTTGGTTCAATCTCAAATGGTGACCATAGTTAATAAAATAGAGATATATCTTCAGTTTTCATTATTGAGAACCTTCATTTATTCATTGATTAAAATAATAATCAAAATTGGGACACAAATGTGGAACAACGGTGAATGATATCAGAAGAAAATTCATATACCACACTATATCAGAAACTAGTTCAGAAATATAATGGAAATTACACTATGATAATGGTGAACAAGAAAAAGGGATGAGAATATGAATCTAATAAAACTCAAAAAAGATTAGCTGCTAAAACTGGACTTCTAGTTGGGAAGGATTCACTCGAAAATCACCTTCAGAGTCCCTAATTTTCGAGGTAGGAGGATTGATGATTGAAGAAAAAAAATAATTATCACATCATTTTTTAAATCACTGAGTTTGAGATATTCACGATTATAACCCATTTCACGATGTGAAATTTTCAATTATAAGATATAATAAAATCATTCGAATAAAATATCCATGATTAAAACATTCATGATGCGAACCAATTTCACAATGGTAACATTTCATTCTCTAAACCAAATCATGAAATCATTCTAATTACAACTTCACAGCATGTGAACTATTCCTAATAGGAATGTTTGTTGCAGATAGTCCATAACCTAGATTCTACAGAACAACATGAAGCACCTCTAAACACATAAAAACATCGAAATACCTCATAATTCTTCAAAACATATATACCCGGAATCCATAAATTAAATCAAAAATAATTTCCAAATCATTAGGTAATTTTATCCAATAAATTCATTATATCCTTAAAAGGAACATGACCACCAATGTTTAATAAAGAAAAACTAAAACATAAGTGGAATAAATAAAACACAAATAAAGAAATAACTAGACAAATATTTTATATTACAACCTCATCAAGCTATAATAGCTTGTCCCAAAGATGCTCCAAGTATCACTGTGTGTTCTCAGAGAAAATTTATATAAACTAACCATGAAAATATGATTCACTCATCATGTTCTCCACTTTAGAACACCAATGGTTTTTGTAAACTCAATGTAATCCTATATTACTTCTGCAGAGACACATTTCACTACATTCCACAGTACATATCAGATGCTCCTTAAAGAATGCATCTATAGAAAGATCAATGTCATGAACGTCTACTAAATGAGAAGGGTTATGTTGATATACATGATGCTATGATATTTGAAACACAAAGTGCATGGAACTATAATGACATTGACAGACCAATTGGTATTACACTATACCCACCCTTCCGACTATCTCGAACGGTCCAATAAACATGGGCACCAACATCACCTATTTTTTGATATTGTTTTTTGAGATCCAAGAATATACTAGATGGCAAACATAATGACTAACCAAAAACTCCATGTTCAACTCTAATGGTCATCATATTAGTTCTTCCTACTCTTCATGGTTACTAATCTACTCATGATTAGATAAACATACATTGAAATCTCATTCATGATATTGGGTCCTACAAGCACTGACTTACATACCTCCAACCGAAAAAATATATGAATGACTTAGTCTTCCATACAATGCATAAAATGAATACATTTGGATATATTCCAATATGATGTTATTAAAATATTACTCTATGAGTGCTAAAGAATACTACAATGAAGAACTAAAATAAAAAAATGCTTACAAAGGATCCAATAGAATACAAACTATCCATTTATATTGGTTGTGATATGATATAGTCCTAAGGAAATGTGATCCCACGTATTTATAAAGAAACATCATAGAAGGCCTCTAATACTCAGCTTTCACCTGCTGTTTTGTAAAATATATTACTATATTCCTAAAACCTACTTATGATTTCTTATCATCTAGTAATATCTACGAATATTAAGATACATATATGTCATTCCCAGATGTGCCTCCCATTAAGAAACATAAAACACTCTCTTCACCTCCTCACACAAGTACATAAAATCATATACACTTAATAAAAGAATAAAACTTCTACTACCAAGAAACCATCTTGATGGAGGCTCCCCGCCATAAAACCATTCTCTTCGAGCTAACCCCTATTGAATAGATAATTTCACTATCATGATCCGATCACAAATTCCTCAATATATCCTAGAAGAATCCCTCTAGTAGTTTGGGTGTAGAGAAAAAACGGATTGACTATACCCCTAGTATAAAGTTACAATACAGTGGAAATAAATGAATATTAGGGTATCAAATAATAGATAAAAATTCTTCAGCATAATACTAAGAGGTAAATGATAATCCAAATAAAGCAAATAATTATGATCTATTTTATGTAAGTCTGAAATAAAACTAAATGAAATGATTAATGTAATATAGATAATGTACCAAGATGACACAAATAAAATCAAAATTCCACAATCCTGAACCCCATATTACTCCCATCTTGAAACTACATCCCATCCAACAAGTAACAAAAAAAGCAATGGACATTTCCTATGTCCTAACTCGTATTCATGTAATCTTCTCATGTACCAAAAATAATCCCAAATAAGGTGTTAGTAAAACTATGTAGTTCGACGCCCCTATGTATAAAAAACTATGTTTACAAATAATTGAATGTAATAATGTGATAATAATGTGTAGTAATTAATAAATTAATATGATAAAGAAATCTACCTACTCCATAAATATAGCATGATAATTATGACCATGTTACACAACCATGCCAACTATAACTACATGCCCAAGGCATAATCATTTTAATTTGGTAATAGACCATGGTATATGTATTCTATCATAACCTGACCACGTCAACTATATAAAAATTTTAGACAAATTTTGTAAATCCATTTATATAATAATTCCAGCTTAATCTGGACAAGCTCTTTCTATAAGAATTTTCTCATAATAGTACAATGCCCATTATATAACCATCTCAACACAACAGGTCAAAGAACTAAATATGTTATTTTTTTATTGATAGGTTCATTCCCTTAATATAATAATTTTTTTATAACAAGGATGCTCCTATTATGCAAAACAAATTCACAATAGATCAAATCCCATTATACAATAATTTCATTATAAACACATAAAGTGTAATATATAATTATTTTACAATGAATCATAACACATGTCATAATGGAAATAATAACCAAAAATAATATCATAGTCAATAATGATCAAATGAATACATAAAATATGTCTTTAAATTATCCACATTCAATTATTATATTTTATCATAGTCTTTATCATGCCAATGTATATACCCATAACATATCAATTAACATTAGTCCTTTCAATAATCAATTAACATAATTTTCAAGGTGAATCTATCCAAAGAAATCACATGAGGTCTATTGTCGTAAAAAACTAAATTTAAACCATGGGAATGTCATTTATTGATCCAGGGTAAGCTCAACCTATGGGTAGCTATAGGCTGGGTTATAAAACAAATTGATTCTGAAGGGATGTAATAAATAGTCCAACGACCTGATTATCGTCACCTGATATTTTTTTATTTAACACACATGTTCTTTATGGATAATTTCATAAAATTTCACATAATTAAAAATTATAAAAAGAAATTTGGGATTTGATCTAGGCCCCCTTTATTATCTCATGATTTAAGAAACACTCTAACCGGAGAATCCAAATAAATAATGAAGGTGAAGGATATTAAAAGTAACAAACCTACATCACTCATGATCATACATTACTCAACAGTGGTAAATACATTAAACTAAAATAATATATAATAATTGGAAGAGAGGAGAAAAAAATAGAAACAACTCATCAGAGATCATCCTCTAGAACTAGATATCTTGAAGTGAATAAATTGCTACAAAATATTATTGAGTCTCCTATGGATTTCAGAGAGCAGGAATCATGATTGATAAATAAAATCATTATCACTTCATGAATTAAAATCTATTAGTCCTAGATATTCAAAATTTGAAACCCATTCATGACATGAAATTATAATTTTTTATGATATGCCAAAAAATGCAACCATGGGTTATAAAATCCCTGATAGAATCATTGACGACAAGACCTCATTTCAAAAAAATTATCTTCTCACTTTCGGATCTAGATCACAAAATCTTCATTGTTAAATGGTCATATTTTGTAACATGATCATGATGTGAATGTAAAAATTAGAAAATTCACAACCATGATTATATATAAACAACCCAAACAACATTTGAAGACCACTAATCCTTTTAAATCCCACATAATATGGTTAAATTTTTATAACCATATTAAATTAATTAAAAAACATGCATATCAGGAAATTAGTTTATTTTCTTTATCTAATGGTCTCTATTCTAAAAAAGGTACTCAACCACCATAGCTTAAAGAAGACAGAAACCCCATGTATAATAGGTTCATCTAAAATACAATGTGGTAAAAACATAGAAAAATAATGGGTTATTAGAATAATATACTAAGCATATTACTATAATGAATATTGATTATCTTATGTTGTATTTAAACTGAATTTTTTATTTTTAAATGTGATAGACCTAATCGATTCACTATTTAATTTTTATAAAAACATTATGAACTTTAATATGGTTTAACTAAAAACATATTTTAATTAAAAGAGGTATCAAAACAATACCAAAGAAATCAAAATATTTGAAGTTAAAATAATAAAATAGTATATCAATGGAATGGTAGATTTTGTTTTGATATATTGTGAGAAATATCAATAAGAGTTATTGGGTTTTAAGGATGAAAAATGTGCTAGATTGGAAAATGACCAAAAATCAATGTCAGGAGGTACATTCAATCTTGGTGGATTGTGTATTTCATTGCTGAGAAAGAAAAAATATTACATTTCATTAAGAACTATATACGATAATTATATTGCAGCTACTCAAGAATCCATAAAATTATTTTAGATGAAACAATAACTTGATGATATGGGAGTTGATGTGATGTCTCTGCGGGGAATCCATTATGATTATTACAATTTTATAAATCATAGAAAAATAATAATTTATCACTCAAAGATGATGAACATTGAAATTAAATACCATTTTATGAAGGAGATGGTGGTGGGGAAAGGACTTCTGAAGTTGTAGTATGTGCTCATAACTACAGGTTGCAAACATAATGAAAAATGCCCTGCACAAAGTAGCATTTGATGGGCATCGACAGGCTCTAGGAGTTCAATCAAATCCCCAAAATTAAAAAAAGTGTAGATGTGGGACCTCCTCTACCATATATATGCTGTGTTTTTACATAAACTGAAAAATATTTGTTCTTTACCATTTTTTAGACTTAAAATATATAACATTTGAGTTTATTGAAAAAGTGGGATAAATTATTTTATTAAAGGGAGAAAATAGACTTGTTAATATACTTCGAGAAGATGATAGGTGGGCGTAAAAAAAGGAGTTGAATCTATTAGGAGGAGTAATAAATCTATCAATTCTATAGATGATAAATCAATGAAAATATATATTGAAAATTGAGGTTTGTTATGAAAGGAGAAGATCAGTTTTTTATGAAATTTTAATTATACTATTCTTTTTCACACTGAGCATTGCTCATGTGGGATTAACGTGTGTGTATAGAAAGACATTGATCGCTATATAAATATCAATATGTGAATGGTGGATGAATATGGAATGAGATTCAATAGAGTTTCAAAATGTGAAGCGTTGTCCCCCAAACCCAAAGGTGGAGATTGTTGGGAAAAATTAATCAAAGTAACATTGCAGTATTTCTGGGTTGATAGTGTTTGTTGACAAATTTGGATTACAATGTATGTGGTGGAGCCTAGTAATATTCTTGAAAATTTCTGTTAACAATGATCCAATATGAAGGAATTAATTCCATGGAAGTGTTATAGGAAATTGTTTCTACAAGGTGATGTTGTTACCTAGTGTTTGCAAATTGTTTTGGGTCAATAAATTAAAATTTTAATTTCATCATGAAAAGTGAATTTTCATGTAGTCCATAATATAATATGTCAATGGAATTAATTTCAGGAATATGGGATTTATGAAGTGTTTTTTGTGAATGTTGAATGTATTGTGATGGTGATCTCTGAGAATAGTGATGAGCATCTCGAACGGAGAAGGTGAGGAGCATCACTAATAGAGAATGATGGAACCACAATGGTTTTTTGGTCACCATGGTGGTTATTGATGTAACGAATCACAATTTCAAAAACCATTTTAAATGGGACATTTTCACCGAGCTTCATGAAAAAGGGTAGCATCATAAAGGAAATGAAGGAGCATCGTGAAATGATAACGATGTGGCCCGAAAGGTTCTGTAATCTGTGGAACTTCTGTAAAAGGCTTCTACCCCCTTCAGAATTAGTAGTGATACTTCCATAAAATATTATAGCTCTGTATTCGCGAAGGAGGTTCATGAAGTTGGTATATGAAGAAGTTATCAAAGGTTATAATCCAACATAATGCTCTAATCATCACAAAATCATGGAATTTTGGATGATTATAAAAAGATGATAGAAATGTTTGAGCTTCGTGAAGGCTAGTAGATCTTCAAGGAATAGTGTATCTTGATGAAGTCTAGTTTGAGCTTCAGGAAAGAAGGTGCTTCATGATTTTTAGTAGATATTCATGAAATAGTAAACTTCTTGTAGGTAGTGTGTATCTTTAAATGTGTTTAAATTGGGTATGTAATTACATTTTTGGTAATGTGGTATTCATAAAATCAAAGAAAGTGTTACATAAATAGAGAATATACCTATACTAGAGAATTCATTCATTTGACATAATTTTTGGACATACATGTATATAAAAAATTTATGGATCTTCTGAAGAAGCATTGAGAAAACATCAGTTGAGAGATAAATGATCATTCCAATTGTGACTGGTTTCAAATGAGGGATAACGAGCTTCCACCAAACATTGTAGAAAAAAATGTTCTTTTAGTGGATTTGTTACATTAGTACACTGTTGTTGTATTCCCCTTATACGTGTCCCAGTGATGGTGATAAAATTAAAATCACTATGTCATGTTCATGTTTTCATTTATATTCATACCTTTCTATGGGAAAGATAGACATGTTTGTATTTTTTTAATGTCAATAGAAAATCTAGAGGGGATGTTTTTTAAATGTTTCCTACCTTGACTCACCCCCATCTCATGGTATTTTATCAAGTTAGACTAAAAATTGATTTTATTATTCTTCACAGAATTACTTAAAAAGTATTAAATTTAAAAGATAATATTCATCAAACATATATAGACTTTATTAAAAACTATATTCTATATTACCAATGTGATTTATTTATATAAAAATATTTAAAATAACATTAAAAAAGTTGGTATGGCTATTCATATTATGATATTCAATGACTATGTCATAACTATCATTTTTTAATAGTAAATATATTAAAAATGATTCTTAAAAACATTGTGTTTCAAGTAAAAAGCCATATCAATGTTGCATTCCATGAAATATTATCATAGTGTAACATATAATGAAACATTAATATGTTTTATCATTCAATGAAAACGTTAATGAAATATTATTTTTTCAAAACATTGGTTTTAAAAACACAGGGTGTTATATTATAGCCCCCTTAAAATGAATTTCCCCCTCAAAATACATGAGGGGTATCAAAGTATAATACTGGAAATATTATTTCGTAGAAACCCACATCGTAAAATTTAATACTAAAACATTCCTCTACATGGGAGTGTTGAAAACATAATGAGTACCCAATGAAACAAATAACAAGGTTCCGGCATTAGATAACATAGGTGGAAAGTAAAAACATGGACATTTAAGAGAAATATTACTATCAAATTCTATTAGAGATTAAAAGAGAACATGGATATGAGAATGTTAACAATTAGAAATCCATTACTAAAAGTTGAATGAAAAGGATATTGATATCATAAAAAATTATTATAACCTGACAAAATATTATTTCAACACTATTTTTCTTAAATCTGAAAATTTTTAATAAAAATAAATACTTACATGATCTCAGGACAAACATATTCATTATCAGGACTTGATAAACATCCTTTTCATCTATTATTCCAAAAAATGAAGATTCATTTGTCTATATATATAATTATATGTCATTATATATGTCATTATGTAATAAATAGGCTATCAAAAGTTATCAAATATGTGTAAACACATATATCTAATGATAATAAATTAATTTCTAAATTCACATCTGAAGATTTAATTCAAAAATTCCATAAATGCTTTGCCTTATAGCCCACTAGAAAATGACGTTTTATTCATTAAATAATATATTATCTTACAACAAAAACATTTTTATTTAATAACGGGTTTATCATTGCCCCACTATAATAATAAATGTGATTCAATTATTCCAAAATCCATGTAGTGGGTGATAATCACATGAAACATCAGTAATAGATAAACAATAATATTTTCATTGGGGTTATTTATATAGACTCAAATTTAAACATACCCACTAATGGGGAGGATAAGTATGACCTTATTATGATGATACACTTCATCCATTTTCATTTCATCATCTATATATTTTTTCTTTCCCTCTCAGGTTTTAGTGTCTTATAATCCTTATAAACCTATTTATTAGGGAATTCATTCCCATTAATCAAAAACTCTTTGTTGTTGAAATAGTAGTGTTTCAGTTGTTTATTTGTTGGAATTCCCTTCTCTCCCATTACATTAACCTCTACATTAATCGCATTTCATCATTTCTAGATTTTCTGACCTACCTTTCCACATTTAAATAACCTCCAATATCCATTAAATAAATTCAACTAATTATTATTATATAATTCCTAGAATATAGTCATAAAGAATTTCATTCCACCATTTAAGTTCTCGTGAGACTCAACCATCAATTTCTTAACAATCCCAAAGGAATGGATGAAATTAACAATTCCTATTTCTAAATTCATTGCACATCGAACAAATTATTTATAAAAACTTAATTATATTTTAGAGAAGGACTTTATAAGACAATGTTTTTGGCCCCCAAATAATTGACCTATTTCGATTTCAAAGCTGATGAACAGACCATAAGAGTACCATGAATGTCGTATAAAATTAAAATCATCTGCACCAACAAATTCATCAACCTTTTTATTTTAACATAATGAAATACTTCTCCATAATTTTTTAATAATATGAGGGAAATACATAATGATAAATATCCCCTTACACTATTCTAATTCCATATATTCTATTTCATCTTGTTCCCTTATGTTCTTAATAACAGTCAACCACTGATCCACATCACATTCTAATAGATAAGTATCAAGAATGAATTTTTTATTCTTCAAGCACTGAATAATAGACTATATATTTTTAGTGGAACTGATCTCTTTCATAATTGACAATGGATCAATAGAACCACTAAAAGAAGGTGGGTGTTTCTACATGATGGAAAAAAATAAATGTTGCATCCTCCTTTCGTTTTTTGAAGTTCAACATGTCTCTTATCATGGGAATGATGATAGAGCATATCAAAAATATTTTTTATTATATCTCCCATATCATTTGGTTTCCCATGAAGAAAATCATCACATTTTCCATTGTATTCAGCATTTACATGATTCTTTCAGTTTCCACCCATCGAATAAAAAATGAATGAAAAGTATGAAAATCACATAACATGGAGGAATTCCACATAATCATGAAAATGTAATAATATGTTGTCTAAATAATAACACATAATCCTCTAATCTATAAAACCTTAGGATTATCCTTAGAAACATCCTTAGACATAACCTTGGAAATATCCCTACAAATATCACAAATTCTTTCTCTTCCTAGTTTGTGATGGTTGCATAAACCATTCCTTTGATACCAACTTTAGATACCTTTCCATAAAAAACATATATATTATATCATTTTAGATTAATATTCAACACATTATAAAAATACATGGTTTAGGACCATAACAATTTAGTTTATTTAGAATTATAGAAACATAATATTCTAACATGGTGAATGATATTCAACATCTCCATTAAATATCATCCCCTATAATATTCCTACTTAAAAACATTTCTTAATAACTTGTGGAATGGAAACATAAATTAAGATGAGATTAGTTTCTTAGTAAGGGTTAACAGGTTGGATGTAACACCCCAAGTAAATATAGAATATGACATTTTCATATTTATCCATATTTGTGAATAAAATATTAATATGACTTTAAAGGGGACGCTATGCTCGATGGCGTACCCAACACGCAACAACGAGTTTCTTGGGAATATTACATTGCACTCTAATAATAAAATAATATTATTTTAAATGGAAGTTAACAGGTAGCCGTTGTATTGGCGGGAATGGATAGAAATAACTAAAATATGATTTTATATGTTTTAAAATGTTTTTACTTTTATCTAATAAAAAATAAAGGCTTAAAATATGGAAAGAATTCAATTTTAGGCGTATATGCCCTAGTTTTCACTAAAGGTTCACTTATCGCCTTTTGATGGTGAAACGTCATTAAATATATTTTTGTTCACTTTTATACATCCCTTTGGACCAAATAAAACTTTTCTTTATTATCGTGACATCAAAATTTACTTTGTGTAAATTTTTGGTATCTTTATGGTAAATTTTATTTTTTTAATGAATAGTGTAAAATGTTGTATTTTAATTCAAAACCTCTTTTTAATCTAATTTATTTATATGATTATATTATCTTTTTAATTGGTTTTAAAGTTAAATTAGAATATATTTTTACCATTAAATCAAATAATGGTCGATGGAATTAATTTCACTTTGAAATCGGAAATAAACTAGTGTCAATCTTTTGATACTTATTGTTTCATAAAAACACGCTATTTGTCTTGACAGTGGGAATTAATTATTAAATTAATTAATGTGACTTATATTTTTTGAATTTTTTAAAATAGACTTCATTTTTGAATTCGGAATATCAGATATAGCTTAGGGTGAATTTTTGGTAATTTTCTGAAAAACTTCATTTTTTGATGAATAGTGAAACCACTAACTGGTACTTATAAAAACTGATTTCCCATTTAAATGAAAATTTTCACCTTTGTGTTTTGAGTTTCAAAAATCTGACATACATGTTTTTCATTAAGAAGTAAAATGTGGTTCAATGGGATTAAAATAATTTTTTGGTGAATAGTAACTTATTAAATTTTTTATCGTGATTAGAGGTAATTAGTGTAGTTTAAGGTAAAAATAATGTTTTAATAATATGAAATGAACATTAAACATGTCCTAACCTCATTGGATGTGTCAGGGCCGACCAAGACATGCCATGGGTCAACTCGAAAACCCCATGGAGCCACATTGGTTGGGAAATGACATAAATAACTTTTTATTTAATGTTAAAGTAAAAATGACACACACATGAGATATTTTACTAAAACAATTTTTACATGGGGTTATACAAGTCAGATTTTTGATTATAAATAGTCATTGGAAACCTAAAAATCTTTCCTAAATCATAGTATTTTTTTTTTAATTTTTAGACTTTAAATAAATTAAATTATTTATGACATCATGATGATGCAGCGATTACCTCATTAATAAAGGATTTAAATAAAATGGAAAGATAATGTAAAATCTAAGACCTACACATGGAAAAAACCAAATGGATTAGTGTATTTCGAACCCTTATCAGCTTATCCTCAAATTATATCAATGTGGGACCTTTTAAATCCGAAACTCATTTTAAAATAAAGTAATTTATCTTTACTTTCCAAGAGTGCCCCTCCTCTCCTCTTATAAAGCCCCCCACCTCTACCTCCTTACCCACACTCCCAAAGCCTTTGTCTCGGCAAACCCCTACCCATTTTGTCTCTCCACTTCCCTCTGTTACTCCTTGAAGCCTCACTTTGGGCAGAAGTCTTCCCAAGGAAGCCTTTGAGCTCAAACCAAAGGGAGTTACCCGATTTTAAGGTATTTGGTAAATTTATTAACTTATAATTTGATTTAAAAAATGGAATCAATTGATATAAGCATTATATTTTGTCCCCTATGAGACCAAAACAAAATTGCGTGGTTGAAATAAAGTATAGTTCAATGACTGGATCAATGCTTATAGAATTTAATATTACTTTATATTTTTGAGTAAACTATGTAATTTGATATCAACATTTTTAAAATAGTGTATCAATTAGACCATTTGTAAATAATACCACATACAAACTAATTAACAGGATTACACCAAATGGAGTATATTTTTTTGAAAAATATTTATCTCAAATACCAAATATAATTTGTAAAAAATTAATTCTAAATGTAATGAAGGAATTTTTTTAGGATATTTAAAAAGAGTAAAATAATAATATCTTCTCAAAAATCGAACAATACTTGTTGGGGATCTTGTATATATTTGGTTAAATAAAATTGACAATGACATGAAAAATTATGATTTAATCAAATATAATGAATAATATAGGGAATTCAATTTTGGTGAACATATTGACCAAGAAAATGAGATGGAATCGTTTGATGGGGAAAGTATATATTCTCAAAATGATCATATTGAAGTGAATAAAATAGAAACATCATCTAACTCAAAATGTAATTTGAAATGTTGAATTTGGTATACGAATAAGAAAATATGACTTAATTTTCTTGGAAAATTATTATTTTATTGATGATTTTTTATTATTATTAATAAAACATTAATTGATCCAAATAGGATAAATAATGTACATAATGAATTAAATAACTCAAAATGAAATAATGTTTCTTTTTTTTGAGTTACATAATGATAATCTTGTTTTTGGAACTAAATTGATGTTTTTATTATGTTAGTGGATGGTGGAAAGATAGATCAAAATAGAACTATACTAGTATATCTAGGTCATTCTTATGAAGAAGAAGTTGATAAATATATATTGTTTCTAGGATAGAAGATATTTGTATATTAGTATCCTTTCTTTGTTTTTAAAATATAAAACTATTTCATATGGATGTTAAAATGCATTTATAAATGGAATAAAATATATAAAAGTTAATGTTAATCAACCCCCTGGATTTGAAAATGATGAGTTTCAAAATAATTTTTTTTAACATAATAATGAATTATATGTTATTAAGAAGGGTTATCATGATTGGTATGAAATAAAAACACAAAATTTAATATAAAATGACATTTTATAACATAAATTTGGATAAAAATTATTTATATTATATTTGTTTTATAAATATTTATGTTGATGATATACCATTTTCAACCACTAATGACTAATTATGAAAGGAAATTTATAAAATAATGGAAATTGAGTTTTAGATGATATTATTGGGAGAAATAATATTTTATATTAGTGTTTAAATTAATCAAATAAAATATAGTAATATCTAAAATCAAGATATGTCTGATAAACAACAGATTAATATGTTTGGGATTGACTCATATAATAATATAAAAATAGCAATGACTAAAAATCCCAATGTAGAACTGGGTAAATCTGGAAATTTTAGATGATATTAAACCCTATAGATTCATGATATGATGTTTATTAAATATAACTACAGCTAGACCAAATATATTGTTTTTTGTATATTTATCTTCTATATTTCATAGTAACCATATGAATATTCCTCAAAAATGTTTAAACGTGTAATTTGAAATATTAAGGTAACTATTAAAAATTGTTCGTATTATTCAAATTATAATATTTTTTTTATTTACAACCTTATTCAAATTATGAATTTTTTATTTTTATGATTGAGGAGAATAACATAATAGGTTTGTTCCATTTCCGGGATAACTGTTTTATTTCATAGTGTTCTAAGAAAATAATATCTGTTTCACGGTCTAAATTTGAGGCATCATATGTTTCTTATGTTTTTATTGTTCCAAAAGATTATATATTAAACCAGAAATATGATATTTAAATAGTTATTTTGAAAAAAATTCTAATATTCAATGATTATTTTTGTGGAATTAAAATTTATAAAAATTGAATGAAACACTATGTAATGAAAATTCATATTTTTGATTTAATTTTTCGATGGATCATTCATATAACAGTCATATTTCTATATAATATTTCCCAAAAAAATTTGAATTGAAGTATTCACTAAACCTTTATATTCAATCAAATTTCAGAAATTTATGTTCGATATGTTCTGTTTATAAGATGATCATGCTTATTTAATATAATTAATAATTAGATAAGACAATGATATATTTTAAATTCAAAATTATATATGTACTATAAAAAAATTTAAATTCTTATAAAATTATTTTATTTTGATAAAAATATGTTTTTAATTCCATTTAAGAGGGAGACTATTTTAATGATATAATTTATATGTACGTTTTTTATATATTACAAAAAGGGGTAAAATGTTTTGTAATGTTTTATATTTTAATAAATGTTGGTTTTTTAAATTTAAAAATAGGGGAGACTTTTAGGATTTGACCTATGTATAAATATTTTAGTAGTTTTGTTTTGATAAATTATCATTTTCAAATAGTTTATTAAAATAAATATAAATTACAATTTTAAAACATTTAAATGAAATTTAATTTATTTATAAGTGTATTCATTTAATTTTTTGTTCAATATTTTTTAAATATTAACGGCTTTATTATTATTTTATTTTATATTATATTATATTTCATAATCAATTATTTAAAATATTAATTTCATATATAGTATATTTTGTTTTATAATTCCTAATATTATTATTTGGGGGCTTATTGTTAATAATTTTCCAATAATGGAAAGCTCAAGGGGCCAGCCTTTCCACCACTTTAGGGTCCCAAAAGTCAACCACATGGGAGAGCTATAATATGGGATCCAATCATTGAGGCTTGGGTGATGATAGGTATATGCATATGACAGTGATCTCACATGGTGCTTGCATGATGTCCACTCTAGGTTTTATGGGGTACAGTGAGTCCCACCTGTATATGTGTGTAAGTGGTCCAGTTGCTGACCTTGGTGTCAGATTTAATGAACATCCAGAATTGATTTTAATATAAATCCCCACTTTACCTTGACACATTTACAGTGAGGGAAAAAATATGCACACACGTTGTTAATTCGATTAAAAATATTCTAATTTAATGACAACAAATTGATGAAATCTATACTTACCCTCCAATCAAGCCCTCGTCATCATTATATTTTGGACTTGTCAGTGTATACCAGTATCATTAGAGCTTATCAAGAACATCTATTGGAAAAAATCAATTTCAATAGAGGTGTTTTATTATCAATCAAATGAGGTGATAAGACCACCAACCTCATTTCATGAGTGAGAAAAATCTGATGATGGAATTATAATAGTGGATAATATAGTTACACTATGTGTGTTAATTCATGGTTGTATTGGTATTGTCTATGCTCATTCATAGATTCTAAAAATGGTATCATTATTGGTCAACCATTCAACCAACTTCACTAGAGTACCAAAATCTCTCATTAACATATGCACATTCATATGTGGTAGTATCACTCTCCATTTTACAATGGATGTTTGAACCAATGTTCTCTAGTAATGGTAGAAAATATCATTTCTCGTGGATGCACCACTCGATGATATCTCCTAATGAAATATTTCTTGATGGTAGTTGTTTCCTCTTCAGGGATTGTAGAATAATCTACCATTCATTGAAGATAACCATATTTAGTGGTAGATTAATATAACACTAGATAGTAGGTTTTTTCCATTTTTCATCATGGTATCAGGTTAATAAACCAACATTAGTTTTACCTACCATTGGAAAATATGATAGTATATTATCAATTCTAAGAAACAATGGTGGCACCATGTTTTTTAGGTTGTAGATAATGGTCTATTGTTGTATTTCATGTAATGATAGATCATTTTAAAGGGTACATTTCAATGATATCAACACTATGATATCGCCATGTAATATTTAATCATTAGTATAAACATTTTTCGTTATTTATTTTAATTGTAGTGATTGTAATAATTTTTTTAATAACTACTTTATTATTATTTATTATAAAAATTAAATTAAATGTCCTGTAAAATTATTCTGATAAAAATTTCAATGATACTTTGTATTAGACACATGCAATTTATATCTTTCATCAAACATTGTTTTTTGACACTTTTAATATTTTATTTAACAGTAAATCTATAAATATTATTTTTTTAATATTTTTAATTTAAATTGAATATGGTTCTCTTATTGATCATAATAAAACCATTTTTATGTTATTTTATATATAAATAACATGTTATATATTTCATTGATATTGGGGGGGGGGTTACCAAGAATTTGTAATTGTATCTTTATGTTTTGTTATACACGAAATCATGAAATACATTTATTGGTTATTTAAATTTTTTCAATGAATATTTTTAGTGACGTGAGATTAGAACGTCGCAAGATTTTGAAGTGAGTAAATTAAACTCATACACATTATTAACAAACAAATTTCATAACTAACTAATGTCTAAGATTTCATGTTGCACATTCGATCAAGAACCTCAACGACATCAATTTCATTGATGAGACCAAAAAGAAACGGCAAATGTTCCATATAGTACTCATGAAGTGGTAATGATTTTCAAAATTCATATTAATCATCATCTATCATTTATTGTGGTTTTCATTTTATTTTTTAACTTCATGTGATATTTTTTAACTAAATTTAATTTTCATTTTCTATTTTTGTCTAATAACAAGAGAGGATGAATATTGGTTATTATACCTTTAAAAATAATTTTTGGGTTGTAACTCCATAGTGAAATCCATTTTAATTTCTAGGATAAGAATATTTTAAAAATTATGGGATTTTTGTTCTAGGTATTAGTATAAAATAGAGTATAAAAAATGTTATCACACATCCCAAATACATTATCATAATGTGTATCAATCATCATACTATTTATACAAGAATTTAAAGTAGAGTGTTCTCTTAATGATACGAACTACTATAAAAGATCATTGTGATCATTCTAATTATTTATGATGGAATTTATGAAATTAACACATCATTCTATATATAGTTATTTATTAGTAAAAATTTAATTTTTTTCCTTTAAAATTTTAATCATCTACTACCCCCCTATATTAGTTATTTTATTCCATTAAAATCAACAATTAAAAAAGGAAAACATTTTAATACTATATTTTTCTACACAAAGACACATATCTCTAGTGTCTCCATACTCATTGTAGGATATCCCACTAGTCTATCAAGCCAAAGGCTCATCCCAATCATTAACTACACCATGTTAGGTCTTCCTAGGTACCCATGTTTCATGTCCTACATAATTTGGTGTGTAAAGAGTACCAATATAAACATTTATAAATAATATATTAATATCATAGTTTATTGCTTACATCCTAAAATAGTCACACAACTCTTGGTCATAACTTTTTAGTGTTATTGATATTAGAAACATAAATAAATAAATTTAAAAAAATGTTAAAAAAATCTCCCTAATCAGGATTCAATGATCCATTTATAGATTTCCTACATTATACAATTATCTTTCGAAAATTGGATTTGAAATAGAATAAAGGTATGATATAAAAAATATTGTAATGTAATATATCTATCATAATGGAAAATACTATAATCGTGAACAGGAATATGAGAATGATATAAATAAAAAATAAAATTTCAATAGACCTTGGATAATATTCATCAAAAATGATGTTACAACCTATGATCTTTATAAGATCATTAAAGAAACATAATATAAATTACATGGAATAAAAATGAAAAAAATATAAATATATTGGAGAAAATATAAAAGTGATGAATACATTAAAAATATGAAATAATCATTAAAATATGGAATTACATGATAAACTACTGGAAATGGTTAGACAATAAAAAATATTTGATTTCTTATCATTGTGAACATGGCTATTCACCACCCTATTAATATCTAATATTGTGAGTAGATTATAAAACCTTCACAATCACACTCTATTAAGCATGAGTGTTTTTAAACAATTCACATGAAAAATATTTAGTAGTCACATATAACATTACAATAACCCATTAGGACCTTAGATCCTTTCTATCATATTCAAACATATAATTGTTGTTAAATATTAATTCCTTCACACTCATCCTTCGTTTTAATTAATATTTTTTAATATATTAACATATTAAATAATTATTAAATCATAAATACAGCATGCTAACCCAGTTTGAACTTTGTGTCTTTATATCATGTTCTCAAATAAAATATCAGGTAGAGGATAATAATATCAAAATCACACCTGCTAAACGTAATTAACTGCAATGGGATTCAAAAATAAAATTGTTAATCAAGTTTAATGTCATAAATATCAACCTTTTTCATCATAGATTTTCTAAAACATGTTCGCATGCACATTTATGAGTTATGATTAGTTTTATCAGATTCACCATTATTGATCCTAGGTACTTGAAAATATGTTCTGATTACAATTATACTAGATATATATAATCCTTTACCCAAAATATATTTGGGAAATATATGTTTCACACTTCTCATTATCCATACATTTGTGAGACAGTTGGAAATAAATGATTCATCATCTTATAAAGAACGCATTGCAAAATAATGGGTTTATTAAAACGTTAATAATGATAACATAACATGAACATTAAATAAATATAATATATTAATTTTTTTAAAATCATATAATAATAATATACGGGTGGAAGAAATAACAATTCATGAAAAATAATCCATGGAGGGTAATTACATGAGAAAATAAAAACTTCCCTAAGTCATTTTTATATCATTAAATTTCATATTACATTAAAAAAATTAAAGTGAAATTGATGAATTTTAATAACCAAATTATAAAGAGATTATATTAAATATACAAGAAAAGATTAATTGGGGAAAAATTTATATATAAAAGTTATTTAGAAAAATTTATATTTAATAGAAACATGAATAATTTAGTCCTGAAAATTAAATTTTTTTTATTAAATGATGGGTAAATACATTGAAAATATTAAATTTTAAAAAGAAATATTAATAATTCTTACATGACATATTCATAAATATTTAAATAAAAGAAGTTGAGGTACATTAAATTCTATTACATATTGTAAATAATGTATAATAGTTAATTCAAAAATATATAATAGTAATAAAAATAAAATGTGGAGTAGATGATAAAACAATTTTTTATAAATCGATAGAAAAATATTTTGAGAATTTTGAGAAATTATTTTTTAATGTAGGCATTTTAAAGGTAATTTTATTAATTCAAATTTAAAATAAGTGAAATTGAAAATTATGTTTAAAAAAATATCAATATGAGACAAAATTGATAATATTTTTCAAAGGAATGAGCATATTAAATATCATGGTGCATTCACACATTTCATAGATACAAAATTTTTAGAACGGTGTTCAAAATAAAACCACTGAGATTGTGAAATATTTAAATCAAAACTACTAAAAGATAATGAACAAGAAATGGAATATGTAATATAATGGATAAATAAATAATACATAGTATTTTATATCATATATATTATACACAAACTAATTAAATTTAAATAGTCAATTAAGTCAAATGATTTTTTATTTAATGTTATATTAAAGTGATAATTCCTTACACCCTTTTGAACATCGGGACAAAAATCCCATGATAAATTTAAAATGAATTGGGGAATTGAATTCCATGAAATATAATATAATAATCATGATATAAATGTTACAATGTGGTTTTAATTACACAATATATAATAAAACATGGTATAGAACATAAACATGTCCCAATTAAGTGAGATAGAGACTAAAATCTATAATTTATTTACTTTATTTGTTAATGACACTCTAACGTCATTGGATAATTGATTATTCCAGTATAAGTTCCCTTGAAATTGATCTTTGGTGTCTAATAATGAGTGAGTGGGAGCATATGTTAATGGGAGAGGATTGTACAAAGAATAAAAGGTAATTGCATCAATGATAAATTCAATGTATATGTATATCATTTATGGGTAGTAGTGGTGATGTTTTATAAGTGGACAAATGTGACAATTTTGGGAGCATACATCATTTTTATGGATTTTATGACATGATTGTATGATCAATACTACATATTTTAGAATTTAGAGATTTTAGGGTGTATTTTTGTTGATAAAGGTAAACCATTTGTTTCTACTGATTTCTAAGAAATATTATATGGTTTTGACCTTTAAAACGTAATTTTTTTTAACTTTTTTACATTTAAACTATATATATTGTTTTTTGAACCATTTGATTTTTTAATAAACATATATCATAACCAGTTCCATAAGAAATTTGGTTTGATGGAATTAATTTTACCTCTCAATTAATCAAATTAAAATTATAAATATTAAAATATATACATTTATATTATAACAATAATTATGTAGAAGTTTTATATTAAAAAATGACATTATGGCCATTTATGGTTCGTACTTTGTTTTAATATTGATTAATAATTCAATTATTATCAATATATATATTTATATTATCATAATATTCTAATTATTTAAATAATTTCATTTTATTTAATTTGAAATAAATTCATTGATATTAACAATGTAATAGTTTTTTAATAATCTTTTCGATATTATCATGGAAAGTATCATTAATGCTAAATCCCTTATTTTTGTATACATAATAAAATTTACATAGTAAATAATATTAAAATTATACAAGTAGTATATGAATAATATTATCAAATTAACAATCTATGTGTAGTTAAATTAATCGTAACATTATAGAATCTATCTCATACAAACCCATATTTTGAAAATTTATAATTTAAAAAATTTGATTAGTATAGAATTAACAGTGAAATTGATTCCGATGAATATAAAATAATAATTATCATTCATAGATTATTTATTTAAATCATAATTGATATCAAAAACATAATTTAATAAAGGCATAATTATTTAAAAAACTATATTTTTGAAAATAATTTAAATTAAAATAGTATAAATTTTTTCAAAACAATGAGCATCAGTTTAAAAACTCAAAATTATATTTTATAAAATACTAAATTTGTAAATATATAATGTTTAGAGAAAAATTTATAAATACAATTAAATTTATTCATATATATAAATAATTTTTTTTAATGTTATGAAATTAATATTTTTTCCAATATTCACCCAAACATTAGTTATTTTAGAAAAGTCTCATTAATTCACCCAAAACAATTATTATTATGAGGAATTGGAAAAATAATTTTAATTTCTAAAATTTATATTTAAATATAAGTAATTTTAATTTTTAAAATAAAATGTAAAATATGATGAAAACTTATTTTTTGGAAAATACATATTTATATGACCTCATGTTAATAATTTATTTTATATTTATAATAACTTTTATGATTTTACTATATTACTATTTACTATAAATTTATTATTAATGACTTATTCTGTAAATGCAGTTATTTACATTTTGTGTCGAATGTACCATATTTTGTAGAACATTATGTGTTATTTAAATGGTTCAAAATTTAGGGTTGTTACATTCTATACCCATTTAAAAAATTAATTATTAAATATTTTAAACATTACAAGATAACAAAGATAGTTAGGGGTATCCAAAATATTGAAATAACCCAAAATATAATTTCCATCATGGTATCTACCTGACTTATTTAAGTTAAACTATGATATACTAATATGGTTTCAAAGAACTATTAAAAATATTTAATTTATTCCTAACCGTTTTGGTTAATCATCTCTACTAATTAACTGTCATTTCTCAATTATGTGAATTAATTTTCCTTGAGGTTCCATAGTCATCCTTTTGCTGTTATATAGTCATATTTTTTCTTAAAATAGAAAATGTGATTTCCCAATATTATTGATTATAATGTTTTCAATATTGTGATAACAAATGAATTTCAATGATAACGTAGAATTTTATCACGAGATAGATAATAAGAATTTCATGATGAATATTATATATAAAAATTGAGATATAATATTTTTTGGGGAAAAGATAATATCATTTGGGTGTAGATTTTATTATTTTGGAAAACATCATAGGATGACATGAGTGGAAAAGACTAGAATACATTTTTGATATAATAATATCTAGAGAAGATGTGGATGGAAACAATAACTATTCTTTTCCAAAAAATAAATTCTAATAAAGATGCAGGATAGGATTATCCATGTTTACTTGGATTTGTAAGTTGGTCATATTTTTTATCTATGATAGTTGTTTACTGATAGAGAAATTGTTTATAATTCCTTAAATACTTAAATTTTAGTAATCGATAAATTTTCACCTCTATTTTATAGATCAAATTCTTCCTCTAAACATAATAATATTGTCCTTGATTTTAAATCCTCTCATACATAAAACACATTAATGTTACTATATGATTGTAACATGGGAGAATATTTCCACATTTTCGATACAAAGGAAGTTATAACATTTTTTTATCATCCATGTTACCCAATACTTGTGGAATCATTATCATTTTCTTATTTCGTGATTTTTTTCTGACTTAAAATATTCCTGTTATTAATAAATACATTAGATAGAATGGTGAGATAAAATAATTGGTTTCAATTCCAACTTCTTTTCTCGTTACTATTTTTCCATCACATCTATTATTGATAGGAATTATCCTTCTTCAAACTATTAATAATAATTAAAATTTAATCACCTGTGATCAATTGTAACATTCAATGAAATTTAGGAAATAATAAACATCAATGTTTTTTACTCCTTGAAAACGTCACACTATCTTTTTCATTAATTTTTTTCATTGTTAGATCAAACAATGTTTCATCATGTTGTGTTTTCCCATACACAACATAATTATATAACATAATAAACTCCTTTTAATGGAATGTATAAAAAATTTTATTAAATAAAAAATATACTCCTATAGTTTATTGCTATAGGTGAAGTATTAGGTGTACTCATTATGTAGGAGAGTGATGAGAGAATCAATTTTCATCCAAACCATGTAGGGTTGATTAACTTTTGTTTCATTTGTAGTACAATCTCATATTTATTTTAGAATCAAGGGAATTATTTCTTTCTAGGAAAACCACTTACTCAAGAATTAATAATTATATTAAGACATCTTCATACACATAGATTCACATATAGGGATTTTATTAATGGTAACTAAACTAATACCGAAGGGAAATAAACAAATATTTTAAAATATCTAATCTAATCCTAAAAATAATAAAACAATACTTTGATAAACCATGAATAAACCCAGTATAAACATAAATAAATAATATATAAATAACATTTAAAAGTCACTACATTCATAAAATAGTTTCACAACCCCAAGAACTAAGGGTTTAATGTCATATATAATAGATAAATTAATAACATATTTTATAACACTCACGATAATTGATCCATAATAATTATCCTTTATTCCCTTTCAGGATATCTTAGGTGATAATATTTTCATCATATTCTAGGGATTAGATAATTTAGAAAGGTATATAAAATTGACCAATAAGGGAAAATGAATATCATAATATATTAGATCGTAAACATAAAGAATAATATACAAAATACTTGAATAACATAATGAAATAAAAATATTCAAAAAATAATAATCATATAACTATATGGATAATTATAGTGTCATTAAATAACATTAAGTAAAAATAAATTAATTGACACTTCTTATAAAAACAGATATATAACAATAAAATATATGTGAATAATATAAATATCCAGAATAAATTAAAAATTTGTCATAACTAAGAATTATTGGCATCCCATTTTAGGAAACATTAAAATTTATCACAATAAAAAACATAGGATTTATTATCATTATAACCCTAGATACGCTCCAACATATAAAAATTCAAGATTATGAGTTGATCATAATGCCTTCATAATAATACATTTTCATCCTAGACACTTTCTAACCAATTAACATGTAAAATTGTGAGTAAGAAAGAATTCCATCTCACTCACACTTTATTAACCCCCCAACTTACTAACACATTCACATGTAAAATTTTTATTACATCTTAATACCATCAGACTCACGCATTGTGAACCTCATTACATTATACCCTATTCTGATGTAAAAAATTTAATTAGATCATAATGAAATTAAAATCACATTTTGTAAACCTATAAAATTTATACCATATTCACATGTATATATTTTATTATCACATAATGAAATAACACTCAACCTTTGGGAACCTTGAAATTTGTTAACCAGTTCAAGAATAAAATGTTGACAACTGTTTAATAATATCACACTCACCCTTTTTGAACCTAATAACATATTATCCATTGTGAATATAAAATATTGTGTAAATATTAATTCAATCAGACTCACCCTTTGTGAACCAATAAACTAGAAAACCATTTTACATAATATTTCTATCTCATCATATTTAATCCTTTACCTAGTGAATTGAAAGTTGATATACCTCACATCCCTTCTCATAATCCATAAATATTTATGAAACTATAAAATTGAACATTTTATACTCTTATAATGATCCATTGTAAAAAATCAAGGCTTTCATTAAACATTCATAAACAAAAAAATATTAACAAATAAAATCATTAAATGATAGAAATATCATTTTAAAAATGAAATTATATCATAATAACATATAAAGGGACACAAAAACACAACATAATGATACATAATCCTTGTATTGTAAATATAATAAAAATAACAATGCATTCAAAAATGCAATTTTAAAACATTGAAGACAAAATTACATTCAATGAAATTTTTAATGATGGGAAAAAAGAAATTTTTTGAATGACTAATTATTATGGATTCCTAATAAAAAACCTCTTTAAAAATTAATTGTTTCAAAAATTATAAGTGAAAAAACATTGAAGTTTTTTCCATTTAAGATAATTATTAGTAATATAATAATAATGAAAAATAATGTTTCCTATAAAATTATTGAAAATAATTTGTAACAGTTATCAATAAAAATAATTTCTATTAATGGAATCATGAAATATATATAATTTTTTTAACTAATTAAGATGTGATATATTTGACAATATTACATTTAAAAAGAGCCCTTAATAATGGAAACCTAAAAAAATTATTACATTAATCAAAATGAAATGGGGAGTTTTTGATAAAACATTTATTTTATAAAGGATATAAAATATTTTTTACATTTAAAAAAGTCTGTTATGGAAAAACACATTTCCTAAATTATATTAAAACATCCAATTTAAAATAATGTAATGAAAAATTGATGTTTACTAAAGAAATCAAGAGCATAAGAAAATGATAGAATATTTGTAAATAATGTGCATATGAATTCACATAATATATTTTCATATTTTAGAGGTATTGTTTTTTGTGAAGGAATATATAAAAAATATTTTCTGCTTCTGTATCATTTTAATAAATACTCCTGTAGGATTGTTTTAGGGAAAAAGAGCTTATAATTCTATAAAAATGATTTAATTCATTATATGATATAACTTATTTTTATTATAAAATCTAATTAAATGTAAATATATCTATAACAATGATAATATCTCAATAAATATAAAATTACTATTAGAATCACATGAAAACTATGGAATATTTGAACAAAAATTCCATGGGCATGTTAACATAAAATGAGACTTTAAATATCCTGATATATAATACTGTCCTGATATAAATTTTATAATTGGATATTAATTTCATTGAAATGAATAAATTATGGTATATATCATACACATGTATAAATTAATGATAATTGATACCTAAAACCAATCTATTATTCATTTCGTAGAAGATGACAACCTAACGTCTTTTGGGACGTGGTTTTTTCTATAGATGTTCCTTTGAAATTAAAGGGATTAGGATAAAATGAGATCAAGGGTATTATGTTTATAGTAAGTATATATAGTGAAATTGAATGATTATATTTTAATGTTTGAACAAGAAATATATGTCTAGCTTTTAATGGTGGTTAAAGAATAAATTTTCTAAGAGAGAAAATGGGGACTTTTAGAGATAGATTTCATTTTTCAATATTTCCATGATAATGTTACAATGTTTTATGATTTAATATTTATAAAATTCCATGTATTGGGTTTCTTTGGATTAATCATGTCACAACCAAGAACGTTCACAATGGTCATAATCATTTTATAGGTTTTATAACATTATTTCAATTTATTTAACTTTTTTACTTTTAAATTAGTTAACATGTTTTTTACAATTTCAATTTATTATTTATTAAGAATATAAAAAACCAATTACCAAAATTTGGGCAATATGGAATTAAATATAAAAAATAAATAATCCTATTCGAAATAGAAACACTATAAAATAATCTTTTAACATAAAACATATAATGTTTTAAAAAAATTATCTAATTACAAAAATGAAATTGTGGCCATTTCAGATTCTTCATAATATGAAATATTTAATAAAAATTAAATTAGTTTAGATATATCTATTCACATGTTTATACATCATATGATATTAATTATTTTTTATTATTTTTGTTTAATTGATTCAATAGAAATTTCACGATGTCAATAAAAAAATAATTATTAAATGATTGTTTCATAAATTTTGCTTTAATTATCTATGACTTGACCGTTAGAAGTATTGTAACCAAAAATTAAATTATCCTTATTAAATAATTTTAAAAATATTATCCCAATATTAATAATTAATTTGTAAAATCACCATTATATTGGTAAAGAAATTAATCTTTTTGATAGAGCATATAAAACGTAAAAACCCAATTTTTTTAAATAGTTTATTTTTTAGAAAAGTGATATATAGTTATGATATATCTATCATTTTTATCTATTAAAACAAATTAAAAATATTTATTATTATTAAAATATAATTTATTTTTAAAAAAATAAATTAAAAACATTATTTCTTCTTTATATAATTAATTGAAGAAAATAGTTGACAAAAATATTAGTTAAACCATACATACAGATTCAAAATTTGGAGCATGGATTTATAATTTCAAAATATAATTCTAAATTCATTATTCTAAAATATAATATAATATTTTACAAAAAAATGTTTCTAAAAATCAATTTACTTATATGATAATAATATTACATAAAATTGATAACATTAATCTGTATTTTTTATATTTAACTGAAAATCATTTATATTATAAAAACAAAAAACTTTATTGTATTTTAATTTTCACATAAGGAATTAAAAAATGAATTGGAATTTACCAAATTTAAATTATTAATTTATTAAAAAAAATTAATATAAAATTTTTAATATAATAAAAAATGATTTTATTGGAAGTAAACTTTTTAATATTAACTTTATATAATTATTTACCTTCTAAAGGTACTTAATTGTAATTTTTTACCATATTAAATATTATTATAACTATATTAATAATTTCTTGTCAATATATATATGATTTGTTTACTGTAGGTGTAGCATTTGAAGCATTTTATAGAACATTTTATATCTTTTAACGGATCCAAAATCACAGGGCTTTACATTATATCAACAAAAATAAATTATTTCTCCCTAATTTATTTATCACTTATTGATGAATATTTTTTGGGGTATCCAAAAGATTAATATTCCCTAATATATTATCATTGTTGTGATATCAACCTTTCTAATACATGTGATAACACAAAAATCATATAATCCTTTCCATGAGGTATAGATAAGTATATGTTTTCATCATATGAATATTAGATAAATTTCCCTCATAATTAACAACCATAACTCTTATAATGGAATTAGTATTCCTATAGAGTTTATAGTTAACATTATAATGATAAATGACCATATTTTTGTATGAAATATGAAATTTTATTTCCATATTTTGTTGATTACTATGAATTATTTATTGTGTTAACCAATACATTACCAAGATAATATTGAATTTTTCCAACGGATGAATAATTATCCTTTTAGGAACAGTATTTCATAAAACACAAATTAGGATACAATAATAAAATATGATAATATAAAATAATTAGTTTGTATATATCATTCACTTATGAAACATCTTAGACCTACTAGGTTATCTACAACTAGATTCTTGTTGAATATTCTCAAATTTATAGTGGATGTAGGGTTTATCTTTTATCCTTATTTTTTATGACATTCATTCATAATTTGGGGTGTCATAATATTTTTTTTATATTCAATATTTCATAGATTGATTTTAGTTTTTACCACCATTATCTATTGAGATATATAATTATTTTTCATGATTCACTTAATCCAAACATTTTAGGCATTTTACATTCTTTAAATATAATTTATGGATCGGCTTATTTATATCATATCAATAGTTATGAGATTTATGAAAACCATTTCACACTTGAAATGATTTCTTGGTCAACTTATTAATTCCCATGGGTGACACTTCCAACATTAAGAACGGTGGTATGTCAAATTGTTTTTTCTATATCATTGTATTAACATGATGTTCTTTTTAACATAATACTTTTTTAGTTATAATGATTGGATTCATAGATATATTCAATTTATGATCTATAAGTTGATATATTTAGAAAAAATAAAATTCATGTTTTTTAATTCCATATTATATCATACTTTGTTGATCATTACTATATTTCCCATCACATCCATTATTGAAATTGTTTCTCTTTGGATGATCCTTTACTAAAATAAAATAATTTAATTATTATTGAGGAATATTTTTTAGATATCCCAACCCATGGGGACCCACCCAACCAGCGATAAGCCGAGTGTGAAAATCCTAAGATCATCCCTAATAAGTCATGGTAAAGACACATGATCATAGTAGGCATATACAATCTATTTGATGAATTTTCCTATATACCTACACACACATATTTATAAAAACTCATACTAAAAAAAGGTAAAATAATAAAACTAATTCAAATGCATGAATTAATATAAATCCCATCATAAGAATATCACCAAATATATAAGGAAAAAGTTGACAAATAAAATCCAACCAAAAAATTCAAATGATTCTAACATACTCAGAAGGATATTACTACTATTAAAAGTAAAAGCAATATGATCCTCAGTACATTTATCCCTAAAAATAGGCTTTACCTAATCTTGGTCTTCCCAAGGCTCTATTAAAGTCCATGAAATTTACATAAGACATTAATTGTGTCGGAAGATCGCATGAAGGGGTGAGTATCTGAATCCCTTATTGGATACTCAAAAGACACTAAACATAAAGAATCAAGAGTATTTATCTAATCAATATTCATGTATTAAAATCATGATAAGATACATAATGGTAATAAATGGTAATCCTATATATTCTCTTTATATAACCCAAGTCTTGAGATGTATCAACCACTTCCCTATATTGGATTATTCTCAAGTAATCTAGGTAATAATCAACTAGGATTACTCACTCCCCCAGTCATATTCTGACTTACAACACTTATCCATGATGTCAATATCATCTACCCTCACTAATACATACTCATAAAAACTCTAATGATATTAGTAAATAGATTTGGTATCATATCCACAACCATTGAGGGATACAAAAAACCCTACTGTATTATCCCTCTAGATAGGGGATCCATTATTAGGGAATGGTGGTCACACTAATACCTCAAACATGACCTAGGATAAGGAAAGAATGAAATACTATTCATTAATGGTCTTACACAGGGATACACCAAACTCTATCTAATATGAAATTTGTAGAGGGATCACTGCCCAATGAAAACAATGTTATGATACATTTTACCATCATAATAATGGACCAAGGAATCCCACTCAACTAAACCATTCCTATAATTAATAAATAATGGGATCCATATTATCTTATTGAATGTAAACTTGGTGGATAGATGTTATATAGTGTGTACCTCAATTCATAGACCTGATTATGTCTCTACCTATGATCCTTGTCTTGTGCACCCATTCACCATGTTATTCCTATGTTTTTTGGTCATTACGATGTACCAATTCATGTCATATTACATGTTTGGGACCTGGTACTCTACATATGACAATGTACCCATGTAGTACACGATGGGTCTCTAGCCATGGGTCTCACATTGTGTGATGTGTCAAAAAATGTGTGATAATTTATATCATTTGAAACTCATGACTTATAGCCACGTTCCCCACAAGGGGTAGGTTCAATGGGGTACACACATAGAAATTTTGTATTCTATAGAATCAATGGGTTCTTTATGTATCATTCGATTTCTCTTCCACCATCACTATATAGAAATTGATCATATCCAAAAATCCTAGATCAGGCCTTGATAGAGCCTTACTATCAATGGTCACCAAAATCTCGTCATCGACCCACACGAATCTCCACTGATGTCACACCACACTATCACCACATACCAAACAAAGAAAATTAGGGATATCCAATTTGATCCAAATCCATCTATAATCTTTCATTGTCATATTCACACCTATATCACACCATTGATCAAGAACCATTCCCATGGTATTAATATTTTATTATTAAATAATGGTCATTTAATGATTGACTACTATGTATTTGTCGAACTTATATCAAAATTGATTTAAATATAATGACGTGGGATAAAATGGATGTCAAATTTAAAAAAATGGAATGGACATTAATTGTTTCATAGGATTCCCCCATTTAATTGTCATTAGATTAAAAAATCATGATTTATCAAATTAATAACAAAAAATTATCAATCCCATGAGATTAAACAGAATATCAAAATCATGTTCAAACCAAAAATCAAACCATTAGAATAACATATTCAAGAACATCATTGGAAAATCAAGAAAGGTTAAATATAGCTAAATTAATATCCTAAAACCGGTTTCAACCAATAAAAATTTAACAAAAAATCTATGTTGTCATCCCTACTTATATCCCTGAAACACACTAGAAAAAGTATTTTCAAGAAATCCATCATGGTCCAGGATTATTTATAATTTACCATGATATAGTCCAATGGTCTCCACATATAATTTTAGATTCATTTGTCTAGACCTAGGGATTTAGTGTATTGGTGATTAAATTATCATAGGATTATATAATTAAACTCAAAATAAAAACTAAAGAAAAAAATTTATTTATCTCATTAATTGAACCCACTACAAATTTTTTACCAAAAACATGACACAAACATAGTATATTTAATATAATATATAAAACCCTTACACCAAACTAAAATATGGTATTATATTTCTCATATGAGTCCTTTTATAAATGTTATTCAACTATTTTAGGAAAAATTTTGATGTCTAAGATCATGGATTTCTCATTAAGGTTTTTTCTAACTACGTTTCTGTTTAATCCGTTATTTTTTGTAATAAAGTTCATACACAAGTCCCCAAGGAGGCTTGTGGGTGTTCTGAGGGTTTAGGACCAGAAAAAAGGACAAAATGGGGATTTTTGTGTTGGTCTGATAGTCTATTCATGGTTAGTGCTAACCGTGTGGATATCCCATGAAAACTGTGTAGTTTGGTGGTATTTTGGATAGTGGCATCCGCATATTTTGTACACATTTCACAAAATTATGTTGGTAAACCGTGTAGCCCCGAATATTTTAAAAAATTACAAAACTCCCACTCCTGATTTTTAATGTTCACTCATGACTTTTGTATTCATCCTCTGTTGTAACCTTAGGAATGAACCAAAGGGTCCCAGAGCTTCCAAGTATTGATCTTTATTGATTCATGACCATTTCGATTGTCGTTGGATGAGAATCGTGGATTCTGGTGGATATAATCATCTCAATATCTCATTTTTTTATTACAGCTCATTTGTTTTGGGAGATTTGGATTTGATTCTCCCAAAACACTATTTTTTGTGAGATCTTGTTTGAGGCATCAAAGGGGTGTTCAATCAGGATCTATGTCCTTGGATGAGATGAAGTTCATCAATGGATTCCAGGTAGGTGGTCTACGTGTTATATCATTTGATTTTTATGGAGATGTGTGCATGTAGGGTTTGGATTACTTCCCTCTTGTGATGAGTTCATCAAAAAACTATTGTGATGTGATGTTAATGGTGTTTAAAAACATAATATAACCATCATGATCCCTATGAGATGCATGGAGGAAGATGTGACTAAGGTAAGGGTCGCCCATGGGGTGTGCCCACATTCGCAGACATAATGTTTAGCTAAGAAAATCTAGGTACATTGTGTTAGAACATAGAGCCCAAGGTGAATATGATATTAAGCTTGAATAATTTGAATGGGAGTCATAATAAGACACCTTGTTTGTGTTGTGACATATGTGGGTGTTCGTTTTGAATTAAACAGTTTTAAGTGAGATAAGGGGAAATACTTAGGGATTAACCTCATTCCTAATTATGATTAGTGATATAGAAATGTGAAATTGGAAAATGGGGATGAATTTAGTGGGTATGAAATAAAGAACGTGTTAACGTATTGTGGAATAATTTCCACTCCCATTTATTGATATTGTTTTGATGTTCCTAATTACATTTGAAATTCTTGGGTGTGAATTGTGGTTGAATTTTGATGAATGTTAAAACAATCATGTGCACATGGCATGGTAGATTAGGATATTTACTTGAGGATCTATACCCATGGGCCTAGTTTTGACTATGGTTAAAAAATACACCCACTAAATGAATTAGTTAGGGTACGAGAGAGAGTTCTATTCCCCTAACGGTTGCATCCACCTAGACTGAGGCTTCAAGGTGAGGATAATGAAAATTGTTGGGTTATAATGCCTAGTGAGATAAGACATTTTTAATTATCTAATTTTGTGAATGTTAATCTTTATTAATCCATTGAATAAATATAAAGGGTGAATTTATAATTAAATTATCTTCGAATGAGTGTAGTTTTATTGATAGGTTAACTTAAAAGAACATAAAGATTATTGGCCTTATAATCAGTTACCTTTACAATCTATTGTTGATCAGAGCATGCACTATCTCGAGGCTTCATATTTCATAGACACCGTTGGTGGTGGCCTATTGAGTTTTAATCACACCTCGCTCTGGCCACCATTGGGTACCAGGGAAGATTTCAAGGATGTAGGTCTGGAGAATGGAAAGGGCCAGATGCTTGTGAATTGAGTCGGGATTTCAGATGAGCTTCATTGAGGTTTGAAAGATATTTCCAGAACTATTTTGTGGATTCTGCCATTTGTCTTCAATTTGGTTTCTGTTCACCTTTCACTGTAATATGGCATGACATATATATTGTTGGTCGTGTTGTACCAAGATGGGGATGAGATATTTATGTATTGTGTTTTTTGTTTTATAGTGTTTCTTCTATTTATGTTATATCTAATATTGATTACTCTGGTTAGGGGGGTATATTCTCCACACATGACTACATAGAACCTCGTTGTTATTCGGTATGCTCTGGCATATGGGGTGGTGCACTTGTGGTCATGGAACCACCCATCTCAGGGAACATGTTAGTGGATCTTAGGTCGGGGTCAATACATAGTGGTATTAGAAGAGGTCATTTCACTTTTAAACTATATTGGGGATGTGAGAAGGAGGATAGGAAGGTATCGGGCATTTATATTGTAGTCATTCATGGGAGTAGATAACCCATGTATGGGGGAAAACACCAATCTCTCTTCGTGGGAATTAATATTCTTGTTATGTGATGTTACATTTGATGATATTTAACCATCGAGTGATGCACTTATTGTGTTATTTAATGATTCTGTGATATTTAAGTTGTGGCCAGAATGGAATGAGGTTGTACATTCATGCATCATCCTATGCTCTAATGAAGATATGTAAAATGTTTCAAGGTAGACACACACAAGGAATGAGTGTGAGGGATATAAAGGTAAAGATGTATTATTTCTATTTAAATGTGATGAAGTTATGCCAAATAAGATTATGCGATTGGGTAACAATAGGTTTAAAAATGTAGGGTGATAATCACAGATCGTGTATAATAAGAATGTATAGTGATTTACTATGTTGTTAAAGTAACATGTAACGTGGAACAGTTTAAAATGTTTCAAAAAATAAATGTTTTCAACTGTGTGAGTTAGTTAACCATATTGGCCATTATCCTAGGTGGACTGGCTAAGTGAAATGCCTCAGATGTGATAGGCACAGTGGAATGGTGTGTACAAAATGGTTGATTATTACTAGTTTTGAGCCTTCATAATTTATCCTTTTTTTATATCATTAGTGTTCCTTCTAAGGTTGTGTTTGGAATTATAGATAAATTCCTTCGTAAAGATGCGAGAAATTTTGGTGAATAGAAGTCATTGTTGAGAATGCACCTCTGGTAGAAAAGTAGGGGAATCTAGTGGTTCAGGGTGAAAGGGAAGTGTAGTTCTATGATAACATCACTCATTTTATGTAGATGATGGAACGAGACCCAGGGTGGGTTGTGCCGAGTATGTTCGAGATGACTATAGTGTTTCAACTACAGTACCCTCCATCCTTTACTAGATAGGGTGTGATAGAGGATGTAGTGTTCTGGATCAAGACTATTCAGACTATTATTGATCTTCTAGAGACTCTTATTTAGAATAAATTCATGTTGGTAGCTTGTATGTTGAGAGGCCATGTGGAGTGTTGGAGGGATCTCATGGTCCAAACAGAACATGTTGTGGAAATTATATGGAAGGACATACATGATATGTTTCTTGAGAACATCAATCTAGAGCCCCTGAGATAGAAAAATCTGGTGGATTATATGAGTTTTACACATGGGACAATATCAGTGATGGACTACACTAGTCATTTTGATGACTTGCGTTTCATCGTTCTATCTTTTACGGGAGATGAGGAATTAATGGACAATGATTTCAAGGGTGGGTTCATACAATATATCAGGTCTTAGGTAAGAATACTTCATCTGAAGTGGTTTTCTAAAGTGGTAGATCATGCTACAATCTGTAAGTGGAACATCAAGTGGGGATCAGGTATTGAGCTTATGGGGGAAGCTAGGAGGAGAATTAGTGTGACTTTATAGGGCAGTAAGTGTAATTATGGAATCATTCACAATTTTTTAAGTTCATAGAGTAGACAGAATAGGGGAATGACCTGTCAGATTGGTGACCAGATCTTTTGTTACCAGTGTTGATATTTAGGGCACATTCATGGAAACTATCCCCAACCACCAATCCAATGTTTGGGAAGCGGCTAGTTAGGCCATGTGTAATAGTTCTGTGAGATATTGCGGCAGTTGTAAAATTAAGAAAGTCAAAAACTGATGTTGAGTTCATGCATGGGTTTAAATTCCCAATACTAGGGTGGAAGTTTGAGCTCTACAAGTCGTATTGATTGGGGTGGTGGGCGTGGAAATCCAGGGCAAGACCATTCTTATGGTCAGGGTACTGCAACACCAGGTACTCAGGTTACTGCATACAATAGAGGGTCTAGTAAACTCTGTGTGGTTCATACTATGCCTGATGGTGTTGAAGTAGGATCATCCAACGTTCGAGGTACAATTCATGTTGCTTCCACTCTCTCAAGTGAACTATTTGATATAGGTTCTACGCATTCTTTTATTTAGGTTCAGTGTTTAGTAGTGTTCAGTTTGACTGAAGAGAATTCATGTAGGGTAATGTCATTTGATACTCCATTGGTTGTACAAGTCGATAACCTCTAGAAATTTAAGGGTTCTCTTATAGGAATTGGAGGTTACTGTTTTATGTGGGATCTGTTTGTGTTGGACATGTAAATTTTCGACATGATCATGGAAATGGGTTGGTTAGTGTTGTATCAAGCCTATATCAACTCTTATAAATATTGGGTAATGTCTACATATCTCGATGGAGAAACCAATATCTTTTATGGTGACTAGGTTACTCGACCGGTTAATGTGGGGCCTCCTTACGAGCAGTTTGGAGATCATAGGGCCCAGGTATCATGCCTTGATCATAATGACGGGGAGAAGGAGTAGCTAATATTACTATAATAGTGGATCAGTTTCATGATGCGTTTCTTGAGAAAATATTGGGGTTACTACCTAAGAGAGTTGTTGAGTTCACCATTGTGTTTTTACCTGAAGTATAGTCAGTCTCCATTCCACCATATCATATAGAACAAACAGAACTCTAAGAACTGAAGGTTCAATTGGAGGAATTAGAACACAAGGAGTTTATTCGTCCTAGTATATCACCATGGAGATCACTTGTTCTCTTATTATAAAATGGATGATGGGTCACATAGACTCTTTTTCAATCATAGGAGGTTGAACCAGATGATGGTAATGAATGGATCCAATCTTCTTAGAATCAATGATATTTTTTACTAGCTCAGAGGTGCTTCAATGTTTTGGACGATCGATTTGATATCAAGAAACAATCAGTTAATGATGATACCTTCTGACATACCACGACAACATTCTAAAGCATGTATGGGTTTTATATATTTTTGGTGATTTTGTTTGGATTGACCAACGCACCAGAAATTTTTTATGCCTTTGATGAAACAAAAATTTCATCCCTATCTAGACCCGTTATTTTTGTTTTTGATGATGATATCTTAGTGTACTCCAAGACTCATGGTGATCATTCCAAATATCTCAACATCATTTTGAGTACACTATTTGTGCCTATGGTTTATGCCAAGCTATCAAGGTTTCTATTTTGGGTTGCCAAGGATCACTTTTCAAGACACGTCATCTCAGAATCAGGTGTGTCAGTGGATCCAGTGAATGTATTGGTTGTGGTGACTTGGTAACATCCCACGAGCATTTACGATGTTCAGTGTTTTTATGGTGTGTCATGCTATTATCAGAGGTTCATTACGTACTTCTCTTATTTGGCAGCACCACTCTCTGATCTGACCAAAAATGGAGTGAATTCTAAATGGATAGATGCATGTGAAGGTTCTTTGAAATGTTTTTGGGAAGAAGATGACTAGAACACCGATTCTAGTTTCACTCGAACCATGCAAGAAGTATACCATGTTATGTGATGCATCTTTTGTTGGATATGGTGCAGTGTTGATGCAGGATGAGCGGGTTTCTTCCTATGGGTCAAGGTAGTTGAGACCACATGAGTGAAATTACCCAACTCATGGCCTTAAACTACCCGTATTGGTTCTTTCCTTGATGTGTTTGAGGCATTACTTATGGGGGTAAACTTTTAGTGTTTACTGACCAAAAAAAACCAAGTAATTATTATCTCAACAGTTTTAGAATCATCGATACTAAATGTGGGTTGAATACCTAAAATCTATTGATTTTGAGTTGGTTTAAAGACAAGGACAAGATAATAGTGTTGCTGAAGAAATGATCCTGAAAAATAAGAATCACCTGGTCCGAGAATCATCACTAGAGTATAGATTGAAGAAATTGTTTACTGAGATGCACCTAGAGGTACATGATCAGATGGGGTTGATGAATCTTACATCCATTGAAATTGAATATACACTATTGATCTAGATTAAAGATATCCAAATAGTGGATCCATAGTGTTTATCATTGATGTAATGTCTTAAAGGTGTGGATTCACCTTTTAGATGGGTTTTTTGTCACTGATGGAGTTTCTCGTGTTCATGACTATGTTGTGGTACTGGTATGAGTACGATAATAGTTGATTCACAAGTTACACAACAAGAAGTGGATATTAAATTCAAGTTTTCAGAAGATGTACCATGGCCACCACATGCTGTTTTGGTGGCTTGGAATAAAGAAATATGTTTCTTACATCATGGAGAGGTACCTTACCAATTATTGGGTGAAGGTTGAGCACCATCATCTAAGAATATTTTTGCAGTCACAACCCATTCCATAGTATAAATGGAATGATGTAATGATGGACTGCATTGTTGGTCATACAAGGAAGACTCATAAGAGTGGATGAAATTTGGTGGTTGTGGATTGGGTAACGAAAGTGGATCATTTATTGACAATCCATGGGACCATTATTATTGATCTGCTAAGAGAGTTATATGTTTGAGAGTTAGTACATTTTCATGGTGTTTCAATGACCATAGTTTCAGATTGTGATCCGTGTTTCACTATTCAATTTGGGAAGGGTTTATAAAAGGTGCTTGGAACACATATATTGTGTATTATATCTTATCACCCATACATGAAAATGCAATCAGAAAGAACGATTCATGTGTTAGAGGACATGTTGAGAGCTTGTGTTTTGGATTTTGGTGGCTCATGGAAGAAACAGTTTCCTCTAGTTGACTTTTCCTATAATAACCATTTTTAGAAATCAATTCATATTGAAAATTTTGAGTAACTCTATGTGATACTTTGTATATATCTTCTTTTTTGGTTATAAGAGAGATAGTCTGGTTTATTGGGACAAAGTCTCCCTAGGGATGTGTCTAAAAAGGATAGTTTTATTCCGAAATGTAAGAAAAGATAACGAAATAGGAATAAGTATTACACATATCGGCATTGTAGACCTATGGAGTTCAGGTTGGGTGATAGTGTGTTCTTCCGGGTGTCGCCAAGGTTGGTTCATCATCGAATTTGGAATCGAGGAATATAGGAACTTAGGTATGTGGGTCCATTTTATTTTGGGGAGAGGATCAGGATGGTGGATTATTTATTGGTTCTTCCACAGTGGTATAATATGATGCATTATTTGTTTAATATTTCATCGGTTTGAAAATATCACCTTAACCCATCTCATGTTCTAGATGTTGATGATGTCGAGCTTGATGTTGATGCATCGTTTGAGGAGCATATGATTTGTATCATTGACCAGATTGAGAATTTTTTGTTAGTCAAGGTTGTGCCGTTATTCAGTGTGTTGTGGAAGCAGAAAAAACATCAGTAGGAGACTATGGAGGAAGAATTTGATAAACGGGTTTACCGACATGAACTCTTTTCATAGAAACTCAGCGATTCTTGGAAGAGAGTATTGAGGATGAGTCATTATATAGTGGGTAGGTTGTATGATTTTTTATTTCTCCATAAGGTATACTCTACAAATGTTTTATTTTAAGACCGTAATTTTTTGGTGAATTAAGTGGTTACTGAAGTCATAAAGGAGGTTTGGAGGTTTTCTGAGGGTTCAGGACCTGAAAACGAAGTGAAAGGGTTTTTTCCGGGTAGGTAGAATAGTTTGTGCATCGTTAGTGATAATCATCCAGATAGCCCAAGGAAACTATGTAGAATGTTAGATTTTGGATAGTGGCTTCCGAAACTATTTGTGCATAGTTTTGAAAACCGTGTGGGTTAACCGTGTGACCCAGAACCTTTTAAAAAATTTCAAAATTTCCCAATTGGGGTTTTTATGTTCTCTCATTATTTTCTTAATACTCCTCCCTTTCAACCCTATAAACAAACTAAATGTGCCAATACCATCCAATGATTGATATCCTTTGATTCTTTTCAGTTTTGAATTACGTTGAAAGATAATTGAAGATCCATGTGAGTCTAATCTTATCCTTCTATCCCATTTTTGTTTAGGTATTTCATTATGGAATATTTCCATCTGATGCTCTCAAACCTCTCTTCTTCAGTGATATATTTGTTAAGGATTTAAAGGGGTTATGAATAAGGATGTAGTGTTCTGGTTGAGAGTGCGTTCATCAATGGATTCAAGGTTTGTGATCTACAATTAATATCTCTTTAGTTTTATAGTGATTTGTGCATGTAGGGTTTTTATTCCTATCCTCTTTTGATGATTTCCTTGTGACATTATTGGGATGTGATGTTTATAGTGTCTAAAAAACCTAATTGAGCATTCATGATCCCCATATGATGCATATAGAAATATGGGAACTATGTTAGGGCCACCCATGGGGTGGGCCTTCATTCATGGACAAAAGGTTTATCTATGTAAATGTAGGAACATTGTTCGATAACATAGATTCTAGAGAGAATATGATATTAATCTTGAAGGATTTCAATAGGATTCCTTGTAACACACCTTGGTTTGGAGGATACCTATGCGGGTGTTTCGTTGGCTTAAAAAGATGTTATGTGAGATAAGGTGAAATGATAAGGGATTAGCTTTATACATAATTATGATTAGTGATATAGGCAATGTAAATGTGAAAATATAGATGAATTTTGTGGGTTAGAATTGAAAAGTGTGTTAATGGGTTGTGTTATAATTTTAATTCCCATTTCTGGATTTTTTTTTATAATGTTAATAATAACATTAGAAAAGCATGGATGTGAATTTTATTTGAATTTGATGAATGTTAAATAAAGAATGTGAACATGGATTTGTAGTATGTGGTGATGACTTGAGGTTCTATGCCCACAGGTAGAGTTTTGACAATGGTTCCAAACTCAAACCAAAAAATGCATGAGTTAGATAACGGTGGGGAGTTCTATTCCCCTAATGGATTCGTCCACCCAGACTGAGGCTTCGAGGTGAGGATAATGAAAATTGTTTTCTTATCATGCCATGTGAGGTATGACTTGTTAAATTAAATCATGTTTTCAATGTTGATTTTGACTAACCCATTTTTACACATTAAACAAGAGAATAGAATATTAAAGTATATTTTAATGAGTATGGGTTATTTGATAGGTGAACTTAAAATAATATAATTAATATTTCCCTTTTAATATGTTTCTCTTAATTGAATTATTAATCAATGCATACACTATCTATGGGATGAATATTTTTAGGCATCATTGGTGGTGGCCTACTGAGTTTAACTCACACCCATCTTAGGACACAAATGGGTTCTCAAAAAGATAGCATGGTTTTAGCCTAGGAGTTGGGGAAGGGCCTATAGCTTTGGAATTGAGTTGGGATTTGAGATGAGATAGGTTGAGGTTTGGGACTTAGTGGCAGGACCATTTTATGGATTCCATTGTTTGTCTTTAATTTTATTTTTTGTTCTCATTTCCACATAGCATGGATTGACATAATTATTATTTTTTCGTGTTGTACACAATTTTGAATGGCTTATTAATGAAATGTGTAGGTTTTTTATAGTTTTTCGGCTATTTATATTTTTATTGTTGAATCCTACTCTTGAAAAGTGTGTGGGGGGGGGGGGTATAGTCTCCCCACATGAATACTTAGAACGTCTCTACAATTCGTAGACCTATGGTGTACGAGGAGGCATTCTTGAGGTCAAATAACCCCCCAGATTTTGGCACGCGTTACTGGTTCCACGGTTGGGGAAGTTACAGTACGTGTAATAATAATATATTTAATAATATTATAATAAAAATTACATTCCCACTAGGACTTTGGGTTTTGCACCATATTATTGGATGGATATAAATATATTATTAGATATATTCCAATGATAAAAAGGGATAAAATAGTGATGTCACGTAATCCACACCGTAGGAATTGTTTTCTAGAAAAGTGAAAAAAACTACTCCAAATTAAGTGGGTACTTAGTACGCATATGGGCCTCCCAATCCTAAGTATTTTCATGAATATTCCCATGCTACAGAAAAACATACACCAAGGGAATCTATCACCCATTGAGGATATTGTCAATACAGTAATTGATTTCAAGTAGGATCTCATCAAAGGTATCCCCACCCTCGATTTCTAGCATGTCAATGATTATAAAATGAAATGTGTCGTGTATATACCCACCTTAGCAATGAAAAATTGAAAACGTCATGTACCTAGTCCAGTTGCGGTGGTATGAAAATGTGGTACACCTCCATGAAAACCATATTTCATATCTATAAAGGGAAAATGGATGTTAAATAAATATTATTACATTGATAAAATCTCTATAATCCTTGTCATGGTGAGACCCTTAGTAGCATATGTTCTCCCTCCACTACATACAGAATCCTCTTTCAGCGGTAATTATAAGACTTGAAATGGATAATTGTAGTAATCATCCACTTATAGATGATTTTAACCCCTTATATAATAGTACATAAAATATCTAGTCCTTATAGTGTCGAATCACTAAATTAGACCAAAATAGGGATGACAAGTAGGATCGACCATAGAAAGTCTTAAATGGTTCTACACTGATTGATAAATGGTATCTATTGTAATATGAACATTTCACCAATGGTGGGTGAACCTCTTCTATATTGAAAATTTCTGACAAGTAGGCTAGAATAATTCCTTACAGAGCAAGAATGATCTCGACTTGGGTGAGAAATTCCATTATAAAATGTAACTGAGTCCCAAAGAACTCCTTCAATACTCCCCAAAAGATGGATGTGAAATGAGAATCATGGTTTAAAATGATCATTGAGATAACATCATGTTTAATTACAATCTCCTACACATATATTCAACCAATGATCACTATTAAACTATTCTCTTTGATAGCGTGGAATTGGCCTTACATGGGGAGTCACTATATGATCACCCATAAGGTGGAATGTCTTATGGACAACCTTGGATGTCCAATCAATAAAACCAATGATATATTTTCTATCCCCCACTATAGAAACTCATGTGGTTGATATAATTCCACTTGAACCTAGTGTTAATCCTTAAACATAAATCCATTGTGGCATTGAGAGACAATATCTTATACACCATTCATTATCCCAAGCTACCTGGATTATAGTTAAATTTCCTAGTATAAACTCTAAACAACTAGACGTACATCTAAGGGTTATGTATAAATATACCTCAAAACCTCATAAAAAATTTCATTTGTACCATCATCATCACATTGATAAGTATAACATGACCTCCAATATTATAAAATATACTTTATAAGAGAACACCTATTGAATATCATATCAGGTGAGGTCTCATAGTTGGTATTTCTATACTAATCCTTCCTAAAAACTATAAAAGAAGATATAAAATAATCATTAAGTTCATATATTTTTCATAAATACTCATCTACTAAGGAAATATTCAGAGAGGATAACTTCTTGGAAAAATCACTTAACAACCTCGAATAAGATCTCTAATTGAGAAAATCGTCTACTACATTCCTATTATGATGGGTATATAATATCTCAATGTCACAATACAATATAACCCAAGACATTTCCTATATATCAATATAATATCATTATGGGATAATATATAAATGACACTGTTATGTTGATCATTGATGATAACCCACAGACCTATAAGTTTGTGTCACCATATGTTCATGGACAAGACTACTACTACCATCTATATATCATGGGTGACATAATTATATAAATTCAGACTTATATAATGAGACCCATATGAAATTACTTCATAACTCTTCACTATAATTCAATAAATCTTGGTCCTTGGGGATTGGAGAACAATAAATACTTGACACACACCTCTGGTTGTTTCATGAGCGAAGTACTCTTTAATATTTGTTTTAACTCATGAAATGCCTGATTGAACATTACAATCCCAAAGAAAGGATTCCCATTTAGATCAAATAATAAAATGGTAAAATATCCTATATAAATTGGTAACAAATATCATATAGTAGTCATCTAATCTATGGAATATTTTTTCTTTTATCATGCTCTAGGGTCGATCCCATGATAAAACTACCTCAACCATTATTGTGTCCACTACTACACCCTCTTCTCAGAAGGGATGTCCCTAAATTTAGACCTCCATAATTGATAAAATAATCACTATGAAATTCCTATAAATTGGGGGATCAAGGATTATATCCTGATCCATCGTCATGTTCCTTTTTGTGGTCCTCCTGGGATTTTGAGTACACTAGAAACCCATCAATGAAGACCACCATACAATATTATTATTAGAAAAAAGATACCATAGATGAGTCCCACTAACATTATTATAAAACATATACTATTTATGTTCAACACAATGAAATCATAATTACCATAGAGACATAAATAACCCGTCAACAATATATCATCTTCCCATACTTCAAGCTAGTGATAGCCTTATCTGAGGTCAATCATCAAGAACTATCAGGACCCTCTTAACTGATCGAATGGGATACCAATTCTATATACTGAATTACATTTCATCATGGTAACCTAGTTAAAGAATTTAAAATATATAATAAACATATGGCTCCAATTCACATTCTTTTTGAACATTATTGGCGCTTCCTTTGGGTAAAAATTGTATGTGATAATTCCCTTCAATTCTTTTCTATAAACTAAACAAACAAGTCATGAAGCTATGTATGAGACATCTTATTTTCAAGTGAATATATGGAGGAAGTATTATGGTGGATATATATAATGAATTATATCTATCAAAATCTTGGTAATCTTGTATCATCTTTTATACAATTTTTATTCTTACTCCTATACAACATTGAGAAACAAAAATCCCATATAATAAACTAAACCATGGATTATAAAAGGCATGTTTTGTATAATAAATAGTATCCCCAACATATTATCTCATCCTACTCTTTCTAGGGTTCCTTCTCAAACACAAAAGAAAACATTTTTTGATCCCTTCAAAAACAACATTTCATATTATAATAATAGTCAATATAGAATTGAAAATTAGATACCTAGTCACTAACTAATATGATTTCATAATTCCCCATCACTACTATGAAGAAATTACATGGTAACAAATATCCCTCATTTGTCAGTTCTAAAAGTATACAAACGTTTGTGATCACTAAATAAACTATAGTTGGATACTCTAGGTGATATAGTTGTGCCATGTCCTCAACTAGAATATCTATGTCTCAATCTTAAGAAGTGAAAAGAATATATTTATGTAATGGAAAGTCTATTATTACTATAGCTGAGGTTTAATAGAAAAATATTGTACCTATAATAATCCTAGGATACTTCGGGTAATAGGCCTTAACTACCTATAATGTTCCTTTTCCTTATCCACCAGCTCTATAAGCATTATACATACCTCTTGGAGGGGTGGAGGAAATAAGCCCAACCACCTATCACCTCCATCTTCACTACCTACTTTTATTCCACATCTGCTACCAATTGGACCTCGTTTCTCAAACCATTCCTTATATCAAGTATTTAAATCAACCATCTCCCTATTATATTAACATTTTTTAGGCAATCATAAAAATGATAACCCTATCCATCATTGGAAATTAATCGCCTCACTCTAAGATGATTTGGTCCATCCTTAGAGCCCTAATCTACTGATGATCTAAATTGGGATTATTATTGAATAGTACCCCTAACCAAATCCCTATGACATTCTTTGGATACTAGATAAAAGTATAATGGATCCTATCTGTGCACAATGATCACCTTTGGTTGGAGTGAGATATGTTGGGATGATATCTACAAATAATGTGTCCTAAAGTACTCAAAAATATGTTAGATTGTAATTATATATCAGAAAATTCATTACATCTCATATTAGGTCCCGCTCAATGGTTTTTTTATCAAATTAATGGATATTAAACCATATATAGATATTATAATAATAGTTTAGTGAATATCTCTTTATAATATTATGTGCTCATACTGCCTTACTGAAAATGCAGATGATCTTGAATGCAGATTGATCGATGCATAGCCAGATAAAACCCATACCTGAAGAGAAACTCAAAATAAGACTACGATATGTTTTTATCAACATGTGACTGAGTCACCAAAATAAACCATTTTCCAATGGATTAATGAGTAACACTCTCTACTAGGATAACCATACAATCCATATATGTACTCATAAAGAAGAAATAATTTTTGACTACCTCTATCTAGTCCTATGCAACCTGGGGGTCCTTCTTTCAATGAACTTGGGAGTTTTCTACACATGAAACACAAGATTTGTTCTCATAATAAGAAAATCCAAAACTGTAAGCACTAGTAAAATATTCAATTCAATAATTGTTGGAAAACTAGAGAACAACACGAAGGATAAAAATATTATATAGGCCCATGTACTAAATCATAATCGCTCAATGGATAATCCTCATGAATACATTGTGGAGTCCTTTTTCTATATTCTTAGAGTAATCCTAAAATTAACATGATGAACCATGTACAACATCAAATTTTAGGGAAAAAACTCAAATATTTCAAGAAACACGATCTAATTATTTTATGATTCAAGTAACAATGTTTTCCTTAGACCGGGTTCCTATATTAACCAAGTAAATAAGAAGGTTTAAAAATACTTGTGAATATATTTTTTGGACTCAGTAATGAATTTAGATTCCATAGCTTGAAATCCAAACTCAAAACACATTATCACATGTGCTATAAATCACAATCCAAACCTCACAGCTTGATAATCATGAAACTCATATCCTAATATTAGTCTGAATTCTCTTATATGAGTCAATCATGTCCTGTTCCATTGGAGTCCACATGTAAGATGATGAGGTGAGTGTGAAAACCCCAAACCACATTCAATAGGTCGGAGGATAACATCCAACACTAAGAAAAAATATTTCACATATAGGATGTAATATCCTTTGTACTTTTACAAAATGTACACATATGAAATCTCACATAATGATGAAAGGTAAAATAATAGAGTTGATTCCAATGTATAAAAACAACTAAAGCACACCATAAATGAACCACAATCTACAAATAGTAAAAATATGAAAATATTAGCCCACCGAAAACTATTATTGAGCTTATCCTTCTCAAAATGAGGGGACTCCTACCAATGTTTCACTAGTATGATCCATGGTCAGTATATCCTTGAAACAATGCTTATCCTTCTCTTATTAATTCAAAGACTCTTGGAAAAAGAATTTCCTCTATATAAAATGGTAAAAATTTTAGGTATATCCCATTCATGGTTGATTAGAATAATATGAAGATGGATACACCAAAATCAGAAGATATAAATCATCAATAGATTTCATCTTGTCAATAAAAATGTATGTAAATCAATATATATGATATAACATTAATCAAAGGGTAACCCAAATATACTCATAACAGACACCAAGTATCAGGAGGCATCTAGAACTATCGTCAAACAAATTCATTAAAATGATTATATGTAACGGTATTCTAGGAGAACTCACTCAACGTGTCATATTTTCACTATCATCACTAATCCACATTGTTGTTATCATATGAGATAAACAAGTAGTAATAAATGGAACTCTTAAGATATTGATATATAGATTCAACATCCAATCATGGAACAATAGGGGACACCTCAAACCCTGCTTGATCAATCCACTAGATAGAGGATCGATGCCCTATTAATAGTGGTCATGTCGATACCACAAACCCCATAAAGGATAAGGAAGTAGTGATAGAGGATTCAGAACTAGTCACATAAAGAGATACAAAAAACTCTATATGATACCAAACATGTTGAGGGAACCACATTCAGTTGTTGAGGGAGTAACATAGAATTGTACCCTAATAAGGATATACCATGGAAACTCAGTCAACATAATGTGGTCCATGTTAAGGAAATAGGGACCTCAAAACAGACTTAACGGATATACATGGTGGGTATAGATCATACACATCATGTAACAATAATCGTCATCCTTCAAGTTTCTATTATAATGTTCCTCTCCCAGTTATAAGGTAATAATAGAAATGCACAAGTACTGTGTTTGTGTCCATAGTCTAGGTCGTGTCTGAGTTGTAAAACATTATCAAGTAATGTAACCATGTACGTGTCATGTTTATTTTTATGTACACGTGAATTATACACATGACCACAAGAATCAGATCCCATGGAATGTGAAACATGTTATATAATGTGTTATATGTTAATTAATTTTTAATACTAAAACTACAGCTAGGGACCCCACATGGAATGTTTTCTTCAGGGAATATGTCATACCAAATTGGATTTTATGTAGTCTATCAATTTATCACATATATTTGGACATTGTATCTTATTCCATAGATACAAGCCTGGTCACACCAAAAAATCATAGAATGGGAATCAAATGTGACTTCTTGTCACATTCCTCTAGAAATAATCCATTAACCTTCTACAACAGCTACTACCATTGCATCCTGACTACACCACATGAAAAACTGGGAAATAAGGGACCTCTAATCCGATCTTGGTCTATCATCAGTCATCCACCATTTTCATCATAAATCGATCAAACCCAAGATCATGAATACTTCCCACTAATTGGATGCACCAATCTAAATAATGGACACACAAGGACAGAATAGTTGGTATTTGTCCAACCGCCAACCAGAGGGACTTCTTATGATGTACATATATAGAAACATATGAGAAATAGTGAAATAAAAATATGAGGAATCATCCTAGTAATTTTGTCATGTAAACATAGATTAATTTAGATTATATTAATGAATGACGATTAATTAAATAACCAAAAAATTCAGCAATAATACTAGAATTAATAGAAACCCAAAATAATGATCAAACTGTTAATCAAACTGTTATAATAATTTATTTATGTTCACTATGGGATAATCAAATACAGTTAAATATATATATATATAATAACATCGCCCCTAGTGTTTGGATTGACCAATGTTAAAGAAATAGTCTGTTTTTTCATCATTGGAATGATCCAAAAACTCTAATGGTAAAAAGATCCATAGAAAGTCGATCATGATCGTTAATCTGTTGTAATTTTCTAAGCCCTCATCCAATGGTTCCCTCTCTTGGTTCTAGGGATATAAATTTTACCCTATTTATTTTGTGTATCCATTATTATATAAAGAGGGGGTTATGTCACTTCACTGAAAATAGTAAATATATATATATATATTTATTTAACTATTTTATCCCATGATAATATTTTAACAAAATGATTTATTTTGAAATAGGATATGTCCGCCACATGTAAAAACTAATTTCAAAACACAATAGAAGAATCATATATCTCATGAAAGTAATTATTATGGATTTATTACAAAATTTCATAAAAACGATGCACACATGATATTAATATTTTAAATATCTTCATAATATCAAAAACATATTTCACTAGGCCGTTGGTTTCAAAGTATTAGTATTTTTATCTACGAATATTTTATTCCATATATTCCATAGCATTGCTAAAGAAAAAAATATTTTTCAATGTATATTGCAAATATATTATAAAAAGTATAATGTAATGTGTGTTACTCATTGAAACCAACACACAATCTCTTAGTTTAATGTAAATGAAACATAATTTATCCTATGATTTATTACATTGTGTTCTTTCATATATTTTATAATTATATAAATTATTAAATTCAATGTAATGAACTAAAATGAGATTGTGATTAACTATAATATATCCCTCAAGAGAGTTAATGAAATTAAGTTGTTTTAGGCCCACTCAACTATCATAAATGTTCAAATTAAATCAATTCTGAACGAAACCTTTTCAAGGTTATTAACCATAAGTTAATCTATGTTGTATCTTAATCCACTCTCTAGTATCCAGATAGGGATAAGTTATTAGTAAAACCACTTACTCAATACATTACTAATATTTTAGGATATAATTATATACTTTGACTCAACTATTGGGTCTTTTCAAATTTTCATTAACCAAATACGATAGGTTACGAAACTAATATCCAAAAACTGATAAACTGATATCTAAAAAAAACCAAACTATGATATGATACCAATTAAAAAGTCTCAATATTAACATTAATAAATAAGAAATTATATCATGAATTAGTCTTTAGATTTATTGATATTCTCACAATATAAGGACATATTGTTTTAGTGTCCTAAAGTATCTTACTTTACAATAATTCCAATATTATTATCCAAATATCTAGCCTCTTTACCTCTTTTATCCATCTCTCATGATAAACCCATCTTCCTAACCTATGGATTGGAATCATAATTGGTGAGATCAAATGGTTTGTAAAGTAAAAGACATATCATAATTTATTAGTTCGTTATCATTAATAAGAATATGTGAATGGTATGAATTACCTAATAAAATCACATAATTCCATGGAAAATTATCATCAATATTGATAGATAGACATAAAATCATAATAATATCTTTAAGTGATAATAAAATAAATCACATAGCTTAAAAAATATCAATCATCCAAAAACATGTGATATTAATAGTAATGATTATAATTATTTTAAAATAATGCATAATCATAAAAACATGGTATAACATGAAAAACAATAAATAAGGTGTCATAATATTAAACTTAGGATTTAAAATCCTTATGTACCTTGCTACTCACTAACCTACTCACATGTGAAATTATGAGTTGATATTAATGTTTCACATTAACCCTTTTCCATCAGAGTGACTTTTAATCCAATCCACATGTAAAATTATAAATAGATTATAACACCTTCATAATCACCCTTTGCGATCCTAGAGATATACTACTATGTTCACGTGTTATATTTAAATTCGAGATTAACTCTATCATACTCAATATTTATGAACCTATATTCTTGATAACTGAGTAAAATATATACTTTTTATAGGGTCTCAATTCCATAAGACTATTCATTTGTTAACCAATATAAATTCTATCATAATCACACATAAAACTGTGAGAGGTTTTGAACACCATCATACTCACCCTTTAGGACCCTTACCCCCTTCTAACATTTTCACATGTAGATGTGTGATTAGAGATAAAATCCTATACACACACCCATTCCTAACCTAGTGACACTGCAAATTCTTTACACATATGTTTGTTAGTATGTCTTAATGCCATCACACTCACCCTTTCATAACCTAGTAACATTCATCCCTTCTCACATACAATTTATAACTCATGATACATAATCATAAACCCTAATCATTATATGTATATATGTCTCCCTCCCTTCTCATAATCTATCAATTCTTGTTCCCCTTTATTACTAGTCATAAAAAATCACATACGGAACTAATGTAAAAAAAACGAGTCTCTTAAACAAATCATAAAAATCACATAACATGAACTTAATAAATCAATGATTATTAAAGCTTTCAATTATTCAAAAAATTATAGCATAATAAAATATAAAGGGAAAAAATAATCCCATCCAGAAAAATAATCCTTAGAGTATAAATTAATGTAACAATAAAGAATATTTATAAAATCATTTTAAAAAATCTATATTAAAATTACATTTAAAATCCTTTTTTGTAGGGAAATAGAATAATTTATTAAACACTTTTATAATGAGTTCCCAATAAATATTATTTTGAAGTAAAAAGTGATTGAAAAAGGATACGTGAAAAAAATTAAAATGGCAAATTTTATGAGAAGCTTTAAAATTTAAATATAAAAAATATCTAATTTTTTCAATACAAAAATTGAATATTCTTGGAAAAAAATAAATTTTAAAAAGATTATTTAATAACATAAACAACAAATATTATTAATTGCATCTATAAAATATCCTCAAATTATTTAAAATCTTTTAAATTTAAAAAATACTCATTAATAATGGAATGTTGAAAAATAAATAACAATAACCAAAATAATATGTTGAGTTGATGATAAAACATTTATTTTGAATAGGATGGAAAACATTATAATTAGTGGAAAGAATCCATTTTGAGAACAAAAATTTAATATATTTTTTTAAAATCATTATTTAAAAAATAGGTAAGAAAAAATTAATCTTCACCAAATATATATAGAGTAAATGAAAATTATAAAGGATTTAGAATGAATTATCAAAAAATTTACGAAGATGGATTATCAAATACCGATGGTCTAAAATTATTAAGAGTAGGTTAAAAATAAATCCTTATTTCTTATGAAACCTTTTAATCCAAACACAAAAAATCGGTATCACCAAGAATATTACTAAATAATACCATGAATTAATAATTAATCATTAAAATAGTATATAATTTCAAAAAATTATATACCACTTAAATTAAAATGAGTTTTTAATACAATTATTTTCACAATGAAGGGTAAATTGAGGTGTAAAACCCTTCCATTCTCTAGAAAATTATAACCCAAATCCCATGAGAATGTAAATTTGAAATTAGATATTGGATATAATTATTTATTATATATTCATGAATATACATCTTATAAAGGGATAGTAATTACATGATAAATAATTACAACTATTATAACCTAAAAATGATTCCTAGAATGTAAATTGAGACTGAACAACTACATTTTTTCATTTCTTATTTGATGATATAAAATTCTCATTAGATAATTAACTATTCCCTTGTACGATAACATAATATAGATATTCATAAAATGAATCTAATATTCTTAGTTATTATTTTTTTGTAAAAGAGTTCTATGAAATAGAAAAAGGGAAGATTTTCATGGTGAAATTTTAAGGACAGTTGTATCTTTGAAGGCTGTTCGTGATATACTATTATAAAGGGATTATATGGTCACTTTTTAAAATACATATAATTTTTCAATAAATCTTATATCATATTTAAATATTAATGGTTCCAATTTATATTTATTATTCAGTTTAGGGATTCATATTTTTGACCAAGGAACAACCTTGTGTTTCCACACATGTTTTAAACATGTAATAAGTTCTTTAAAATTAAGTATTTTCATTTTAAATTTATACTTAAAACTAGATAAATAGATTATTAACCACATGATTTTAATTTTTTTAAACATATAGCATAAATCATAATAATTGATTGATGTGTCATGGATCTAAATTTTTATTTTTTTATCCAAATGAAATTATACCACCACCACCAAAATTATTTTTTTACTAAAAATAGAAAGGGATATAGAGATTACATAGAAAATTTTAATGGGTACTAAAGTAGTGAAATACAATAGAACTGGATCAAAAAATGTTTTTAAACTCAATGGGAATTCAACGAAGACTAGAGAAAATAATTAGTTGGTCATTCATATATGCTTGAGAAGAATGACAATCTTCCACGGAATTCCCCTCCCTCTAGGTATGGATAATAAAAATGTAATTATTCATGAAAAACTAGAAATTCCAGATTGAATATTCAATAGAACAAGGGATAATACCTTTACCAAAGATAGAAAAATAGAGGCGATCAAATAAGTCTCAATATAAATAATAGGAATTCCCCTCTGATTTTATAACTAGTGTCCTTAAAAAATTCCATGTGATTTCTCAGGAAGGGAGTCCCCACATTATTAAATAGATTAAAAGGCGGTAATTATAAAGCCCATAACATCTATTAAATCTCCAACCCCTCACATTGATCCAATAAAACAAGATCCATCACTATTCCACTAGTTCCCAAAAACTGACATATTATAGCTAATCAACATTCCTTAATATATAGAACTATAATTAAGGGATTCATGTAGAGGGAGAACATTCATAAAGGAAGGTGCATTCACCATGACTTTGTACATCCTTTATATATACATAATTATATTCTTGCATTTTAATATGACACATGATGTGAAATTTATGAGGAGATGGTGTCGTGTCACATTTTGAGCTGACCAAATGATCCAACATATAACAATAAAAATTAATGCTCTATCCTTGTTCTCTAGAATGGGTCAATCCACCACCTGGAACCATTGCTATAGGAACACGTCCGCATAAAATTTCCAGTTAGACCAACCTATACGTTTTCAAAAAATATATCCAAATTGCTTTTGCCCAAACACTGTTAACAAAAAGTTGATATATAGTTTCAAATTTTGTCTCCTTATAAAAAAACATTTCAAAGAGATATTTATCACTTTGTGTGTACATTATCATTAGATGGGAAGAAATTGTGCTAAACATGCCAAGACATTAATATTATTTATGATGGGATTTTCATTACACCATAACATGTCACCAACATGCAAATGATGAATATATAGAGTGATGTTTTTGAAACTGATTGATTAAAAAGGATATTTCAATAGATAATATGAAGATGTAAATATCAGGATCATTGTTCATTATAATACAGTCAATGATATGTTTGTGGTTATCATACAAGGTGGCACGATAGAGGTTTGGTTGAACTATGGCCTCCCTAAAAGTGATTTTCAAAGATGGTATATTTTGATCGCCGATACATCCCACAGACCAGTTATGATGCCAAAAGATTATGTCCACATTTCCATTTAACCACCAGACATGCACTAAAGGAAGAGAAGATGAGGATGGATTGTTTTTAAATAATCTTGGGATTATACATGAAATAACCCTCAATACTATAATATCATTTCATGTTCTTTCCACATGGATTGTTACCCTCAATTATCTCCCAAAAAATAATGTAATGAAGACCATTTATTTCAACCAAAACACTTCTTAAGTTAAGACCTCATTCATCTGCAATTTTTTCCCAAATATTCCATATTTCTTACTGGCATTTTCCTTTTAGGTTCCCACCCCATAATATGGATATCAATGTGGATTCAATGATAGAAATCACCATCTTAGAAATAATAAGAGTGGAAGAAATGTGCTTTTGAATGGAGGTATGAACAAAATTGATTAGCCTAATTCTCCCTCCAAAAGACTAGATTTTTTTTATTACTGATAATTAGCCCTATTATTTTATCAATGACCATGTCAAAATACATGATTAGAATGGTGTATGGGGACATAGGTTCACCCAAATAATTTATATGCAATAATCATTTCTTCCTACCTATATACGATTCCAAAGTCTATATTTTTCACTCTAAAATTTATTTAGAGAAAATAAAATTCTCCTCTCTCAGTTAAAAACTTGTCCACTCCAAGAAAAATAGAAATCCAGATCCTTTTTAAACACATATAAGGACATTTTATTTCCATTATCAAAATGATGTCTTCATCTGGTGAAATTATATGAAAGATACCCCTAAAGGAATGCAATTTGTGTTAGATGGTGATTATACCGACATTAATGAAATGATTAATATAGAGACTCAAGGTATATTAAGCCAAAATAAAAAGGGAGGGGGATATAGGGTCCACCATTCTCAATACAGTAACCACATTGAAAAAACCATATTTTATTTCTAGGAACGATGTGTCCATCCATGGATAACTAAAACAAAAAAAGGGAAAATCAATAACGTAATTATCAAACCCAAATATCGAGAGGACACCAATGTAAAATATGCACTAAAATGTTTCATACTAATTGTACATATCAAAGTATATTGACTAATTTATACAAAACATCATCGTGTTAATGTCACTAAAAACATTCCCAGCTAATGGAGATGATCTTTCATTCACAAAACCATGTCATTCCTCAGACACCCAAATTAGAAGGAACGGGCCAACCCCTATGTTAAGAATGAAATCCATGACTCTCTAGGGAATGTTACATGGACTATTGATATTATAATTATTTAATTATAGAGGTACTTTGTGAATACTCTTTTATAATAATTAAATTAATATTCTATTTAATTGCTTCATTGTTATCATGGTAGTTATCCTCAATTAAAAAACTCTATTTTTTACACACAAACAATAAAAGTATATATATTATGTAATATCAAATTATTTTATCAAATATTAAAATCATTTTACCAAATTAAAATTCTATTTTTAGTGAATTTAATCTATGTTAAATGTTTGTATTGTATAAATCATGTTTTTTTGAAATGTTTATTATTGAGAGAAAAATCTAAATTTAGGATATAACTATTAATTAATGTGATTATTATGATATTGAAATAAATATTATCAATAAATAAATATATATTTAAGAGTTAATTAAATTTTAAATTCAATTTTATAATCTTATGAATTATAATAAATAGTCGAAAACACAATTTTCTTTAAAATGATAAAAATATTTTAAAAACGTTTAACATGGGTATATAAATTAGAAAATTTATTTTAAAAAATATTACAATAGTTCATAATATATAATATTATGTTTAAATGTATTCAAAAAAGTTCAATTATTTTATATAGTAAAATAATTCCATTAATGTGATAACATGTATAATCATTTTTAATACACTCATCAAGATAAATAATTTCAGAAAAATCTCTTAATTATTTCTATCATAATTTTTTCTGAATAATTAAAAAAATAAATTTTATTTGGAAATTTAAATGATAAAAATTTTATACTTCATTAATTCTAAAAAAATATATAATATAATTATTTTTAAAAAAAATTATATATATCCATTCAAATATTTACTCGTATTAATTATATAGTATTTAATGGTAATATTTATTAATGGTTTACATCATGGTTTTTTCAATAAATTTATTAATACTCTCTTATTAATATTTTTGGTGTTCTTTTACATCAGGTGTAGAATGTGACATTATTTATAGAATATAGTATTTCTTTTTTTAATGATCCACCATCTCAATCAATTTCAATGAGAGTACAACTCAGTTTGGTTCCTCACATAAGGTCATATACCTAACTACTAAAATGTTGTGTATGAATGTGTAGAAAAATATGTAATAAGTAAAAATGAAATAGAAAACCACCCATGAATTAATTTAAATCCTAAATTCATAAGAAAAAAATAACTATACAGATTTCTTGTGGTCATAGGCTCAGTAACCCACTATGATCCCTAGTTGTACTATGATTGGGTACATTCTCAACAGATCAATGACCATCCTCCTAATACACTCCACTATGTTGGATAGTGAAAAATCATAAGTGAAATATCCCCATTTAAGGGATTTCCCAAAGCATGTAGACTAGGGCTCAGACACATCCCCCATCGGGGACTAGTCTATGAGGATCAACCTACATGTTCAACTACATGGGATAACAAAAAACAATACGATATAATATATTAATAGTAGATCATAAAAAATTTTAAATTAAAATTATTTTAGAGTCCTCATAAAACAAATGTAATAATTTTAGGTGAATGTCATAGTATTTCTTATTCTAACATCATGTCATAAAGAATATATATATGTATCATGGGCTACACATACACACACATGTTATTAAGGTATCAATCAATGTCTCACATGATACAGATGCACACTACATGAAATAAATCAAGCATGGGTCTTATGGGTCCACAACCACACACACACACAAACTTTGATATAAAAAAACCTAGGCTCAATGTCAATTAATGATAGGAAATGAAAAGTTAGTAATTACTCATCCATCAATGGCTAGGAAACAAGCCAACACACGTGGTATAACATGGAACCTATAACATTTTCAATTTATTAGGAATATTAAAACTAACTAATTAGGATATTTAATTTCTTAAATAAATATATATGGATCTAGGCCACTCATATTAATTGTTATAGTAACATAATATTTGTGAACTCAATTTAGTTCATCTAAAAATTAGGAATTATGGATCTCTCTCCCGTTGTGAGGAACATGAAATAATAATCCATCAAATTCTACATAATATCTTAGAGTATAGTCAACAGAACCACCTAACCCAAATGGATAAAAATACCAATTAATAATATCCCACAAGCATTTTTCGACTCTTCTATGTACATTTATTCATAATAGATCACTATCAGTTCATAACATTTTTCAAATATTTAAAAATCAATTAACCGTGGCTATATTTTAATTAATTAAATTATTAAAATTAAATTCCAATTCATTTGTGAAGGGAATACATTCTTAAAAAACATACCATCTGTCATTTCCTAGACAAAACCCTGACAAAAATCCCATAGATGTTTCCAACACACTTTCGAATTCTTTCCAAGAAAAATACATAATTAATAGTGAAAATAAAAATGACAACATAATATAATAAAATTGACACAATTTAGAAGAAGAAAAAAATTGTTATACATTAGTTGTAATGTTGTCTGAAAATGTGTGGAACACTCAGGACACACTCTCGATCATATGTCATTAAAGAAACCATATAAATTCTATGATATAATTTATGATTCAACAAAACTTATAAAAAACCATAGAATACTTCACCTTGGTTTGTAAATTCAATGAGAATCCCCTTAATGACACACACTCATCACAACGGTATACCATCTCACCCTGTAAATCAAAACCCCCATTGTTCCCAAAATACTCCAATATGATCTAGTGAAATCAAAATACAATTTATCAAATCATAATGAAGATATGATAAAAATTAATTTTAAAATAAAGGGTCATAAATTGATTTCATTTGATGACATATACCATGAGGAATACACCAGAATAAATAAAACATCTATCAGTAAAGTAATGAGGTTGAAGGATCACCAAAAGGCCAAAAAATCAATCTTATCTCAATTTAAAGAAGGGATTACTAAATCTGAAATATTTCATTTTTGTATCATGATAATATAATTAAAATAACCATAAAATTTCAATTGATAAATTCACAAGATGAAGCATGGTTTAATGTCATTAGAATTGAAGACATTACCTCACTGGATCCTAGCAATGACTATTCAGGGAATGATATAATATTTTATGTTATGAATCCAAGTTGTATCTCCCAAATATTTCAAGATCCTTGGATGATTAATAAAAATCACTCCTTGAATACCATTATTCTTCATAATTACCTAAAATAATTTTTACATGAATTTGAACCCTTATATTACCAACATGATCTCTAGTTAACAAAAAGAGCTACCTAAATTATTGAAATTATATATATCCTCAATGATTTCGAACACATTGTTAATATAAACATTATAGTATCCTTAACTATAAGTATTCTCATCCTCTTTTTTTTGGTGAAAATGAATCATTCTTACAAATAATCCTTGTTCAACTACCATAAAATGTTCCACATAATACATAACAAGACTCCAAGTCCCCGACCCAATGTGAAGCACATTTATAAATTGTTGTAATGCTATTGATAAATGTATGAATGAATAAGCATTAATAGTCAAGCCAAAATTTAGTTATTTCCCAAATCATAGAACATAATTGCTACATCTATATTACTCAAAACCCCATAGTGTCCTCGACCTATTCCTTCAAAAGCATCAAGATCACCCCCCACCATAGTAATCTGTATACAATACGTAACATCATATGTACTAAGACACCTCCATTGTTGTATAGATCCATCATCATCAATCAATCATATGTAATGGATTAATATTAAATACCAAAAACATTATTCATTATTGAAAAACAATCCCAAGGAGTAAAAGGCTTAAAATGAAAAAAAATACAGAAATGACATTGTATGATTTAGTGACACCATAGTATAAAATGATACAATGAGATTTATGATGTTACAACCCATAAAATGTTTTTTCACAATAATACACTATCCAATATTGTTATATTAGACAACCTACAATGATAAATGACATAAAAACATACACTATATGAAACCACCAATCAAAATGAATTAAAAAATGAACGGATTTTAAACCATCGAAAGTCTTAACTAATGTCTAGACAAATATTAAAAGATTTTTTTGGATGATTACCAAACATATTTAACCATGAAAAAGTATCAAAACCAGCAATTTATTTACCAATTATCTAAATCCCACATATATTAAACTAATTTATCATTTTAGTCCAATTCAAACATATGGTATAAAGTCTAGCACTAGATCTGAGTCAAATAATACACACTCAATGTGGAAGAAAATCCTTTTAGTAATACAACTTATCAGTCTTCTAAAGTCACCACAGTCATCTTATATTTTTTCTTAAATGAGACCATATGATTTCCAAAATTTATTTTAGTTTCCATGGGACAGTTCAATTTTTCAACCATAATAGTATACTAATTTTTACCATGTACTACTTGCATCACCGTTTTAAGGCCCTAAAAATTCATCACCTAACATGGTAACTATGTATCACCATCCATTAAAACCCATTATTCCTGAAATAAATAAGATTTTCTCACACGTAGATTAATATAACATAGTTCTTTATGTCTAATGATCCATTCCAAATTTGAAAACCATCCCCCATTAGCTCATCTTGGTGCATCTACAAAACATGGAACATTATCAATGGTCTACTCACCAGTCTATATCCAGCATTTCAACTGAATCAACACATAACTAATTCATGAACACTTATGCATTAGTGATTAAAATATAAAGGGTCAAAAAATATACTATTTTTTAGGGAAAATGATTTCTCCATCATTCAAGTACCTCTAACCCACACTCACAACCAATATTAATTTTTTACACAAAAATGTGTCACCATCACCCAACATGATCACTCAACTCTGTCCTTCTTATAGAAGGAAACTCCTTACTACCATGTTTTACCACACACCACTCATCGCATTGGTGTCAGTTTAGGCCACCTATTATTCACCAAATATATATCATTTATATGACCATACGCCTTTGATCATAAAACATCATTCAATAAAATTTATATTTAAAACAATCATGTTTGGAAACAACTAATCCTAACCTCTAGTTAATAATCATCTATAAACATCAAAAATATATTGTATCCGGAGTAATATCACTCAAGGTCCTCTATACTATGGGGTTTTAAGACAAATCACAAGGCATTTGGTAAACAAAATCAATTTTTTTTCACACTGCCATATCATTTTAAAAATTGTAATGTAACCCACAATATTAATCTGGACTATCCCTTTCACAATGAATATTATTACATGGGTTACCTTCCGTAGTACACTACACTTACTCCCTGGTACCTAAAGTTACATTTCAACATAAAAAGGTGTTACAAAAAACCTGGTTAAGGTTAACAAGGGGGTCATAACCCATGGATTGTCACTAAAAACATCTCCAAAGATATGTCATGATTAATATTTCCTTAGACTACCCTCATCATTTCCAATTATTCCAGATTTATTAAATCAGTATTCCTCTAGTGGCTATATAAAAAATATGTAGATTATATTTTTGGTACCATAATCCAGAAGACTTATCCAAATTCTAATTACCCAAGGTTCATACTATGTAAATTAATTCACATTAATGACCCGATAAGGAACATTGTTCCATCTTCATTGAGACGGACTACACAATTATCATTAACAATGTGTATCTCATGTACATTACATTATACAATATCATGAACTTCTATAAAAATAGATTGAATGTATGATTCATCTATAAATAACATCAGTGATAAGTTATATATATAGAATTGTAATAAAATCACCTGATAGTTGAATCCACCATCATCATTAAAGTCACATAAAAGCATTATTTATGTTATCACATATTCCAAAATATGACACATAAAACATCACTTGTAAATATGGCCTATAGTCAAGAACAAATGAAATCATACAATATATATATATATTTTCATTATAAAAAATGAAAAAAACTAACCATAATATGGAAAATAAATAACATCAATCCCTTTACATAATAACCTGAAGTTTCATTAGAAATGGTGTTTTGATGCATAAGACTATGTTTTATCACATAATATGATGAAGACCTATGTATCCAATTTAAAAACACTCCAAAATAGGAAATAAATGGCCTCTTTTCCAATGATTCCCTTTTTTTACATTTCATCACGATTAACAGGGTCTATTATTGGAAACCATAAGACCTTGGTCATACACCCCCATACTCAAGGGGAAAATAACTTGTAACGAGGGTCTATGATCACTTTTGGGGAACTCTATTACCCCACCAAAGTAAAAAAAATATAATAATAAAGTATCCAAACATGTATCTAGTATATAATAATTGAATCTGGAAACCAAAAAACCACTAAGAATAAAAATGAATCTGGATAAAACAGACCCAATAGTCTAAATTATAATCATGTATCCCACTTAATGATCACAATCATTAATGAAAATGATAAAATTTTATTAGGTTCAACTAACACTCTAATACACAATTCATTATAGTCACTGAATCTATACAATATATCTCATTAGGTTATATATTCTAGTTCTCATCCCAACATGCAACTACAATAAGTGAGGGTTTCTCATTTACCTATGATCCCTAGTCACCATAGAATGGAGTTAGTTTAACACAGTAGGCTACCACCAATATGGTTATACACCTGAAAATTAATGTAATAAGTATGATTGTGTGATAATATCAATAGAAAATAAAAATGCATTATTGAAAATATTAATTCATAATATATAAACACTGATACATAAGAGAACAATAATAATCCATATATTAAGCAGTTCTGTGCTCACTAAGCCACTAAAAACCCTACCCATAACTAATTTTTATACACATCATAAGGATCAAGGAATATCATCCTAAAACATTCCCTTATTGAGAAATTATAAAAATATTACTCACATATCCTACTTAAAGGGATAATCCAACCCAAGTTGAACAAGAATCTAACACATCCTCCTCTGGGTAATTTTCCACAGGGCACAACCTACACCCGCAAATTCAAAATAGAAGAACATCATAATATAATACAAGATTACAATTTAAGATCAATATTCACTTAAAACTAGGAAATATTCATAGTCATCATAACCCTTATGAAAAAAATATAAGAATAATTCACATCATTACATTTTCATAGATCATGTGATAAAGTTTCATCATAGGTCACATAATATATGCACACATGCACATGTTATCAATTAATAAATCATATAATAATGGGCTAGAAACACACACCACATTCATCAAATCATGAATAGCTATCTCCAGGATATGCACACACTCACACATACCCACCATGTTATAAATCATCTACATAATCTCAACATTATAAGGTAATAGTTAATACATAACATGTGAATCCTTGACCAAAAGTACCTATAAAACAGTACAACACGCAATATCTAATGAAATGCTTTTAAATTTTTTGATTTATTAGGAATATTTCATATATTTAGTTAATAAGGGGAATTCACAAACTAGTTAAGAAAAGATATACATCTCTAAACATACCTGGTTTGGTCAATGAATTAATATTTATTCAATTTTATTCATTTATAAATTATTAAATAAGGACAACTTACTATAAGAGGAGAATCTCATATCACATTCTAATTAATAGAGTTAAATAAAATAGGCCATATTATATAGTATATCATACATAAAATACGAAAAAAATTCCCCATAATGAAAATCTTAGTATCTTTTTTAGTGCTTTAGAATTCCATTTCCCCTCTATCGATTACAATGTGCTCTTAACTCATTACCCTAAATTAGAAAATATTTACTTATACATAATTTCTAATTAATTTAATAATTACATGGAACCATAAATTTATATAGTCAATTTAATATTTTCAGTATGTTGTACTGGGTGCCACCATCTAGATTAAACAATCACCAACCACCCATGGAAGGGAACAACACGCTTCTTCAATCATTAAAAAAATACATATTTCCTAGGTATAAGAGAATGTACAATTTAAAAAAATTAAACAGAAACCCTTTATTGTAAATATTCCAAATGATGTACCATAGCTGAATTATTTCCCAATGGATACCAAGGAACCCATGACAAGCTATTTATCATATGGTTGGAAAAAACCTGATCAATTTCATTTTATATGACTGATTAAACTCAATTACTCTATAAGGCATAGAATATAATACCATGGGATTTAAATTCAATGAAATTGAAAACATTGACACATGTTCATCATTACATGACACCATGTCTCTATGCGGATCAAATTACCCATTTTTCATAGGAAATTCCCTCAACATCTGGTATAATTTTAATTTTATTTCCCTAATCATAATCAAACAAAAAATACATTGTAATTTCAATAGAATAATAGAATAAATGAATGAATTTTTTTAATCAAAAAACTTTTGGGGAAAAAGTGAGAAACCAAAAAATAGATCATTACATCAAAAACCCATTAAAATGTATAATTCAAACCAAGGATATAAAATATGTCCCCCCGAAATGATTACTCCTAGGTGACAATCCATCACCATCGCATGACCAATCAACAAGTAGTTTCGTGCAGAGTTGCACGGGAATAGAACTGATGTAATATTCATAACCTATCAAACTTACAAATCCAATTGGCATGAATAGGGGAAGGATTGTTACTTTCAACCTCATCTAGATAAGATACATGTAGAAATTTGGTTGCAATAACTTCCAATATACACTTCATTCGAATTAAAACACAATCAGGAGCTTCTGTTTTTTCAAAACATCCCCTCCCTTTCATCAAAAAATCACCATTGTAACACCATTAGGATCTTCTAATTCATCAAGACACCACCACTACAAACCACCACATGTTTATAAAAATTGAAAACTCTATAATACCATATTCAATATGACCAGGACAACAAAGCTGAAATTTGAATCCAAAAAACCAGCAATCATTGAATCACCAACTCATGAGAGATGAAGGATCATGTCCAACCATCACACAACACAATGAAATGAGATACCTGTATATTTTTCATTAACAACACTCAAATGTATAAACAATAAAACATAACATACATGTGAGAAGTAACAAACAAATCCAAATTAAAAAAAATAAGGAAAAATTTCGACGATGGAGAGCCTCATTGTAGAATTCCCCCCCCCCCCCTCACGGCGGCTACATTTTTTCTCTGATTTGATATCTCTTCCCCTCCGGCATGGCTCTGTTTGTGTTGGCTACCTCTGGTTGCATCGATGTAGGTGCGTATTGGAAACATCGCTCGCCGTGGGTTTTTGGCATGGTTTGGGCGGTTGATTTCTGGTTTGGTGTGACTGTCCTCCGTTTTAGGTGTCGCTGCATCCTGGTTAGACGTCGGCCTCTCAGCCATTTTGACGCAGCTCCCTTCGGCGGCTCTTTGCTCGGCACAATTCTGATTTTGCTGCGACAACATGGATCTGGCTTCTCAGCTCGGTTCGGGTCGGCGCAGTCAGACGATGCTTATGGCGTGCATCCACTATGGGTTGGCATGATCTAGCTCTCAGAGGGGGAGGATCTCTTTATTTTTGCAGTTTTGAAGGGTTTACATGGAACTGTCGCCGTTGGTGTTCCCCTGCTCTTCCTTTCTGTTTCCTGGATTCATGACCGATATAGGACTGGGCGGCTTGGATCAGATCTTTCATATGGTTGGAGATGTGGCAGGGGACTTCCTGGCAGTGGCTCTGGCGGCCAGTGCGGATCTGCTGGCACATTGTTGGGAGGTTTTCTGAAGATTCAATTGTTGAAGTTTTGTGGATGTTTTTAGTGTCTGGTTCGTTCTCGATGGTGGGCAGTGCAGGTGGACTCGATTGCAGGATCAAACCCCAAAGGAGGAATTAGAGCTAGAGGTTCATCATTGCAGTGCTTTTTCGAATCGGTTGTTGAGAGGGTAGTGTCATCCATCGGATTGGGCTCGTGCTTTGACATGGGAAACTTTTGCTGATTAGCCCAGTAACGATGATAGGCTTCATCATGATCATTGGCTGGGGAGGGGCTCGTCTGGTTGATAGTCTGGTTGTACTCCTTTTTTTCCTTTGTGTTGATTTGTCTTTAATTCTATGATTTCCTTTAGTTCCCTCCCTTCTTACATTAAAAGGGTGATCTATCTATAATAAAACAATATTTAAGGCCTTCGGGCTATTGGATGGAAGGAAAATGTTTGACGATCATGAACCCATCACCATTCAAAAGACCACCCGAGCACCAAAGTCCCCTAAAAACACTCAAACCATACCATTGATCCCATTGTCGTGATCCAAAATCTTAGAGACCACAAAACACTACCCAACGCACACACCAATGATTAGGTTTCAACCCTATAGCGCGAAATCTAGAAACCGACCTCTCGACCATCATCATGCCATGAAGTTAATCCCTATCCAGCATAGGTGGAGTGCAGCATGATGCATGCCAGCGTCAATGGGGAATGCCAAGGTTGGTAGGTCCATTATAACTCCCCAGCCTTAAACCATACTTAATATTGAATAAAATGAATAATTCAAATTGAGGATCTTTTCAGGTATAGAATTTTAGAGAATTAGGACATAACTATTACATCTCAAAAGATTAAAAAGTAGAAACTTCTACTAAGTATCCATAAAATAAAAACTCTTAAAAAGAAACATGTCTTGTTCTGTGTTTTAGATAGCATGACTTTCCCTTGATCCCATCCTTTACACTATTCCACATTAAGTCCTGTGAAAAACATTTCAAAAAAACTTGGGGTGAGCATAAAATGCTCAGTAAGGGATACTCAACGAATGAAAACTGTTAGTTTTTCAAACATCAAGTAAACGATGTATACTTTATCAAAGTAATACCTTCACCATCATGAAGTAGTAAAAACTCTTCACTGAATAAAATATCATTGCATACCCTTTTGTAACCAAAGGATTACCATAAAACCCATATAAAGAACACATAATATATAATGGCAACTTGGGACATAAACATACTTAAGTGTAATAACCATACAGTCGACTTCCACACATATCACTTAATAGAATAGCTATACGGCCATCTTCCTTACATACTTAATGGAATATCCATACGGCCGTCTTCCATACCCAATGCATTGGAGGATATAACGTAACCACCCATCCTGGTATTCACGGCACCAACCTTCATATGGTTTACCATGTAACCACCCGTCAAATGTCCAAGTACCATTATAAAATCATAAGACATAAAACAAATATAATGGAAAGAAAACATTTCCACACTTTGATCACAATATATCACATAAATATTTTGACATAACAAATCCATTATAAAAACCATTTTCAATACCAAAATATAGAAAAGAGTATATGGTATTTATTTCATTTTAAAAACATTACATCTTGTTGAGGAAGCCAAAGTACAAATAATACTCGTGGTGGCGTAAAAGGTCGTTGTCACCGCGTACGATAAAGGAAACATTGATTTTTTCATTTAGAAAAACTCTTCATAGAAAAAGATACCTTTTGTATAAAAGTAAAAGTCAAAGGGGTTTATACATCGTATAAGAGATAGTTGTGTATAAAACGAAATATGCCTCAATGAAAGGAGATTGAGACGAAGTCCCTTACCTCGGGTCTGACTTGACTCGATCGTTCTTTAACGTCCTGAATAATAAACATGAATTAATTTATACTTTCTTAAGAACCTTTTTAAAGCTTATTATTCCTTTTATATCACTTATTTACATGGTATAAACATTATGTAATCATTTAAGTTACTAATGATTGTTTTGTCGATATTTGGTTCTTAAGTCGAATGTGGACTTCTTACAATTACATGTTGTTCGTGTGGTCAAAGGTTCATTATATCCAGAATGATATACATGATTTGGATATCATATATATCATATATATCCAGCATATACATGTAATTATAATATTACATAATCATTTATAGGTAATAAATAAAATCCACCGTTAATGAAGACGGTATGTCGTACGTACGCACGAACGCTAGTTTCTTTTCCATGTCATATTAATAGAATTAAAACTAAATGAGAGGTATTTATATTGTAATTACATAATTATATTCATCATTTTGATGTAACATAGATCATATATATACATTATATATATATACTTATAATAGTACATCACATTTGGGGATAAGAAATGAAATGCACCGTTCATGGAGACGGTAGGCCGTACGTACGCATGAACGCTACTTTCATTTCTTTTTCATACTTTATTGGAAAAAAAAATAATGATATAAAGGTATATTATAATTCCAGTATAACATCATATATAATAACTTTAAATTCATCCTTTATACGTCCCACATATGGAATTAACGAATCAAATCACTTTGAGGGGGCGGTAGTCCGCACATCCTAAAATAAAGATATCGCGTATACCCATAATGGAAGCCACAAAGGTATGAAATAAAATAAAAATACAGAAGCTTAAGGAGAACATAAACATATTATATATCATATATAAATACAGTGACATCTTAATGGCCACCTTTGAAGGTGTTAGAAGAATATTGAACAATCATCGTTTCGTGAGGCAGAAATTCGTCATCCACAAAAACAGTATGTTATTTAACCATTAGATGTAGGTGTGTGTATGTGTAGCTCTAATTATTCTTATAAAAACATCCTAGTATATTTAAGATACTGGAGTTGTTACAAAATAAATGAATAAAAAGAGTTTAGGGGGGTGGAGAAGCAAAATAAAACAAAAGAACACAAGTGGAGACATTACCTTAAAATTGGGTAACTCTCTTAGATTTGAGCTCAATGGCTTCCTTAGGAAGCCTTCCGCACAAATTTAGGCTTCTAGGAGTATGAGAGGGATGTGGAATGACAAAATAAGTAGATCTCGGCTGAACCAAAGGCTTGAGAGGTGTGGGAATGTGGGTAGAGGTCGTGGCCTTTTATAAGAGGAGAGGAGGGGCACTCTTGGAAAGTAAGGAAATGATACATTATTATAGAATGAGTTTCTGATTTTAATGTTCCCACATTGATGTGTTCCGATGATAAGGTGATAAGGGTTCTAAATCCACCCATACAATAGGTTTTGGACGTTTGTAGGTCTTAGATTTTACATTATCTTTCCATTTTATTTAAATCGTTAAATAATGAGGTAATCGCTGCATCATCATAGTGTCATAAATAATTTAATTTAGTTAATGTCTAAAATTTCCAAAAAATACTATAATGTAAGAAATCCTTTTAGATTTCTAATGAATATTTATATTAAAATATATGACTTTAATAACCCCATTTAGTAATTGTTTTAGTAAAACAACTCATGTTTGGGACATTTTAATTTTAACACTAAATAAAAAGATATTAATGTCATTTTCCAGCCAAAGCGGCTCCATGGGGTCCCCAAGTTGACCCATAGATTGTATTGGTTGGCCATGATGCATCCAAAAAGGGTACGACATGTGTCAAGTTCATTTCATATTATTAAAACATTATTTTTACCTTAAACTACACTAATTACCTCTAATCGTGATTAAAAACTTGAAAGTTAATATTCACCAAAAAATATTTATCCCATTGAACCACATTTTACTTCCTAATGACAACCATGAATGTTGGATTTTTGAAATTCAAAACACAGAGGTGGTAAAATTTCATTTAAACGAAAAATGAGTTTTTATAAGTACCACATAGTGGTTTAACTACTCATCAAAAATTGAAGTTTTTTAGAAAAATACCAAAACGTCACCCTAAGCTATACTTGATATTCCGAATTAAAAAATGATGTCCATTTTAAAAAATTCAATACATATATGTTGCATTAATTTATTTAATAATTAATTCCCGCTTTCAGAGCAAATAGCGTGTTTTTATGAAATAATAAGTATCAAAAGATTAACACTAGTTTAAGTCTGATTTCAAAATGAAATTAATTCCAATGAACACTATTGGATTTAATGGTAAAAATATATTCAAATTTCACTTTAAAACCAATTCTAAAGATAATATAAGCATATAAATAAATTATAATAAAAAGTGGTTTTGAATTAAAATACAACATTTTACACTATTCGTTAAAAAATGTACATTATCGAAAAAATACCAAAAAATTACACAAATTAAATTTTGATGTCTCAATTCTAAAGAAGAGTTTTATTTGGTCCAATAGAATGTATAAGAGTGAACAAAACTATATTTAATGATGGTTCGCCATAAAAAGGTGATAAGTGAACCTTTAGTGAAAATTAGGGCATATATGCCTAAAACTGAATTCTTTCTGTATTTTAAGCCTTTATCTTTTATTAGATAAAAGTAAAAACATTTAAATAACATATATAATAATATTTTAGTTATTTCTATCCATTCCCGCCAATACAACAGCTATGTGTTAACTACCATTTAAAATAATATTATTTTATTACTAGTGTGCAACGTAAGATTTCAAATAAACTTTTTTTGCGTATCGGGTACGCTATCGAACATAGAAACCCATTTAAAGAAAAATTAATATTTAATTCGTAAATATTAATAAATATGAAAATGGTTTATTCATTATTTACCTGGGATGTTACATCCTTCCCCCCTTTTTGGAATTGCGTCGTCACAATTTTATTCACTTATCAAAATAATTGGGGGTATTTATCTCTCGTAGCATTTTCAGATTCCCACGTTGTCGCTTCAACCATATGGTTTCCCCACAAAATCTTTACCCGGTGAATCACCATATTCCGTAACAATTTCTCCCTATGGTCAAGAATCTGGACCAGCTGTTCTTCATAAGATAGGTTCTCTTCTAGCTGAACTACCTCTGGACTCAAAACATGAGATGGATCTGGCATATACTTTCTCAACATCGAAATATAAAAAACATTGTGTACCTGAGATAAACTCGGAGGTAATGCCACTCTGTATGCAACTGATCCAACTCTCTCTATATTTTCATATGTTCCAATGAACCTTGGACTCATCTTTCCTTTCTTACCAAATCGCATCACACTTTCCCATGGAGAAACCTTGAGAAAAACATGAATCCCTACCTCGAAAGATAGATCCTTCCTCCGGTTATCCGCATAACTCTTCTTCCTCTCTAAGCTGTTATCACGTGTTTCTGAATCAACTGAACATTTTCTGCCATCTCTTCTACCAATTCTGGTCCCATCAGCTTCCATTCACCCACTTCATCCCAAAATGCTGGAGTACGACACTGATTCCCATATAATGCCTCAAATGGTGCCATCTGTATACTGGAATGAAAATTGTAATTATAAGAAAACTCAACCAAAGAAAGATGTTGGTCCAATCTTCCCTGATAATCAATCGAACAAGCCCGTAGAATATCCTCCAAGGTCTGAATTTTTCGTTCTGACTGCCCATCTAATTGAGGATGAAAACCTGTACTAAAATTTAATTCAGTACCCAACGACTTCTGAAAGCCTTTCCAAAAGTTAGAAGTAAACCTGGGAACACAATCAGATAAAATGTAGAGGGGAACTCCATGAAACCTGACTATCTCTTTAAGATACAATCGAGAAAGTTGATCTAGAGAGAATGTATCTTGAATAGGAAGGAAATGAGAAGATTTAGTCAAGCGATCAACAATAGACCATATTGCATTAGTACCTCTAGATGTATTCGGTAATCCCACAACAGAATCCATGGATATATTTTACCATTTCCACTCTGGCACTGGTAAAGGCTGAAGCATCCGTTTTGGTAACTACCGCTCCGCTTTAACCTGCTGACAAGTCAAACACTTCATAGTAAAATCAGCAATATCTCTTTTCATTCTATCCCACCAGTAATACTCCCACGGATCTCTGTACATCTTCATACTGCCAGGATGAACTAAAAATGGGGAACTATGAGCCTCACATAACAACTCATTCTTTAACTCTGAATAACAAGGCACACATAATCTCTTCCCAAACTTCAAAACACAATCATTATCAATGTTGAATTCAGGCAACTTACCCTTCTGAACCAGCTCTACCTTTTTTTGCCACTAACTGTCTTGCTTCTGTGCTTTCTTAATTCTGTCTGATAGGGATGATCTCACTGATACATGAAACAAAACATAAGAACTTCCTACACCAACAACTTCTATTCCAAAGTTCATCAAATCTTTAACCAAAGAATCTCGTTCCAAACTTATCATGGTTAATGAAGCATTACTTTTTTTGACTCAAAGCATCAGCTAATTTATTTGCCTTTCCCGGATGGTATTGAATGGTACAATCATAATCCTTGATTAATTATAGCCATATCCTCTGTCTCATGTTAAATTCTTTCTGAGTGAATATATACTTTAAACTTTTGTGATCATTATATATTTCACACTTTACTCCATAAAAATGATGCCTCCAAATTTTAAGAGAAAAAACAACAGCAGCTAATTCCAAATCATGTGTAGGGTAATTTACCTCATGATTTTTCAACTGACGTGAAGCATATTCAATTACCTGATCATTATTCATAAGGACACAACCAAGTCCCTTCAACGAAGCATAACTGTATAAAACAAACTCACCATTCCCTAAAGGAAGTGCCAAAACTGCAGCATTCACCAATCTTCATTTCAACTCTTGAATCCACTGAGCCATCACTGCAACAAACTGTTTAGTTATGATTCTGACCATCTCAGGATACTGATTTGAAAGGTCATTTCCCACTGTATGCCTTCCCAGAAAAGCCATTCTATTTCCTCTACAAAAAAGCATTCTTATTATAGAAATATCTTAGGTGAAGCAACATGGTAATCTTTAAATGCTATATCATTTAAATCATACCATAAATTAACTTATAATTTAACACTTTTCTAACTCCTAAAGCTGTCTAAAACGACCTATGATACCAACTATAAGGCCACGGCCTTAAATCTCACTTAATATTGAATTAAATAGAAAATTCACATTAAGGATTTTTCAGGTTTAGAGTTTTAGAAAATTAGGTCATAACTATTACATCTCAAAAGATTACAAAGTAGATATTTCTACTAAGTTTCCATAAATTAAAAACTCTTAAAAAGGAACATGTCTAGTTCCATGCTTTAGATAGCATGACTTTTCCTTGATCCCATCCTTGACCTTATTCCACATTAAGTCCTATGAAAAACATTTCAAAAAAACTTAGGGTGAGCATAAAAATCTCAGTAAGGGATACACAAAGAATGAAAACTATTAGTTTTTCAAACATCATGCAAACCATGTATACATTATCAAAGTAATACATTCACCTTCATGAAGTATTAAAAACTCTTCACCGAATAAATTATAATTACTTACCCTTTTGTAAACAAATGATAACCATAAAACCCATATAAAGAACACATAACATATAAAGGTAAAATGGGACATAAACATACTTAAGTGGAATAACCATACGGTCGACTTCCACACATATCACATAATGGAATAGCCATACGGCCAACTTCCATACATACTTAATGGAATAACCATACGACCGACATCCATACCCAATGCATTGGTGGTTATAACGTAACCACCCGTCCTGGTATTCTTGGCACCACCTGTTATATGGTTTATCACGTAACCACCCATCAAATGTCCAAGTACCATTATAAAATCATAATACATAAAACAAATATAATGGAATGAAAAAATTTCAACACATTGATCAAAATATATCACATAAATATATTGACATAACAAATCCATTATAAATACAATTTTCAATAACAGAATACATAAAAGAGTATATGGTATTTATTTCATTTTAAAAACATTACAGCTTGTTGAGGAAGCAGAAGACCAAATAATACTCGTGGCGGTGAAAAAGTTTGTTGTCACCGCGTCCGTTAAAAGAACCATTCCTTTTTGTTGTTTAGAAAAACGCTTCGTAGAAAAATATTTCTTTTGTATAAAAGTAAAAGTCAAAGGGGTTTATACACCATATAAAAGATAGTTGTGTATAAAATGAAATATGCCTCAATGAAAAGAGATTGAGATTAAGTCCCTTGCCTTGGGTCTGACTTGACTCGATCGTTCATTAACATCTTGAATAATAATCTTGCATTAATTTATACTTGCTTAAGAACCTTTTTCAAGCTTATTATTACTTTTATATCACTTATTTCCATGTTATAAACATTATGTAATCATTTATGTTACTAATGTTTGTTTTGTCGATATTTGGTTCTTAAGTCGAAAGTGGACTTCTTATAATTACATGTTGTTTCTGTGGTCAAAGGTTCATTATATCCAGACTGATATGAATGATTTGGATATCATATATATCATATATATCCAGCATATTCATGTAATTATAATATTACATAATCATTTATAGGTATGAAATGAAATGCACCGTTCATGGAGACGGTAAGCCGTATGTACGCATGAACACTACATTCATTTCCATGTCATATTAATGGAATTAAAACTAAATTAGAGGTATATATATTGTAATTCTAGAATTATATTCATCACTTATATGTAACATAGATAATATATATCCATTTTCTATATGTACTTATAATAGTTCATTACATTTGGGGATAAGAAATGAAATGCACCGATCATGGAGACGGTAGGCTGTACGTATGCATGAACACTACTTTCATTTCTTTGTCAAACATTAATGGAAAGAAATAATAATGATATAAAGGTATATTATAATTCCATTATAACATCATATATAATAACTTTAAATGCATCCTTTATACATCCCCCATATGGCATTAACGAATCAAATCACATTGAGGGGGCGGTAGTCCGCACTTCCTAAAATGAAGATATCGCGCATACCCATAATGGAAGCCACAAAGGTATGACATAAAAGAAAAATACAGAAGCTTAAGGAAAAAATAAACATATTATATATCATATATAAATATAGTGATATCTTAATGGCCACCATTGAATGTGATAGAAGAATATTGAACAATCATCGTTTCGTGAGGCAGAAATTCACCATCCACAGAAACAGTATGTTATTTAACCATTAGATGTAGGTGTGTGTATGTGTATCTCTAATTATTCTTATAAAAACAACCTAGTATATTGAATATATTGGATTTGTTACAAAATAAATGAATAAATAGAGTTTAGGGGGTTGGAGATGCAAAATAAAACAAAAGAACACAAGTGAAGACATTACCTTAAAATCAGGTAACTCTCTTACATTTGAGCTCAAAGGCTTCCTTGGGAAGAATTCTTCCCAAAGTTAGGCTTCTAGGAGTAATAGAGGGATGTGTATAGACAAAAATAGTAGATCTTGGCCGAACCAAAGGCTTGAGAGGTGTGGGTAAGGTGGTAGAGGTGGGGGCCTTTTATAAGAGGAGAGGAGGGGCACTCTTGGGAAGTAAGGAAATGTTACTTTATTATAGAATGAGTTTCGAATTTTAATGGTCCCAAATTGATTTGTTTTCTAGGGTAAGGAGATAAGTGTTCGAAATAAACCCATCCAATATGTTTTGGACATGTGTAGGTCTTAGATTTTACATTATAATTCCATTTTATTTAAATCGTTAAATAATGAGGTAATCGCTGCATCGTCATGGTGTCAAAAATAATTTAATTTATTTAATGTCAAAAAATTATAAAAAAATACTATGATGTAGGAAATCTTTTTATCTTTATAATTAATATTTATAGTAAAACATATGACTTCTATAAACCCATTTAGTAATTTTTTTAGTAAAACAACTCATGTTTGTGACATTTTAATTTAAACATTAAATAAAAAGATATTAATGTCATTTTCCAACCAAAGTGGCTCCATGGGGTCTCCAAGTTGACCCATGGATTTTATTGGTCGGCCATGACACATCAAATAAGGGTAGGACATGTGTCAAGTTCATTTCATTCTATTAAAACATTATTTTTACCTTAAACTACAATAATTACCTCTAATCGCGATTAAAAACATAAAAGATACTATTCACCAAAAAATTATTTTAATCCCATTGAACGACGTTTTAATTCTTAATGACAACCATGTTTTTCAGATTTTTGAAATTCAAAACACCGAGGTGGTAAAATATCATTTAAACAAAAAATCAGTTTTTAAAAGTACCACTTAGTGGTTTCACTATTCATAAAAAATTGATGTTTTTCAGAAAAATACCAAAACTTTACCCTAAGCTAAATTTGATATTCCTATTTCAAAAATGAAGTCCATTTTACAAAATTCAAATCATATAAGTTTCATTAATTGATATAATAATTAATTCCCGCTGTCAGAGCAAATAGCGTGTTTTTATGAAACAATAAGTATCAAAAGATTGCCACTAGTTTAATTCTGATTTCAAAGTGAAATTAATTACAACGACCACTATTAGATTTAATGGTAAAAATATATTCAAATTTCACTTTAAAACCAACTCAAAAGATAATCTACTCATATGAATTAATTATATTAAAAAGATGTTTTGAATTAAAATACAACATTTTACACTATTCATTAAAAATGAACTTTATCGGAAAAATACCAAAAATTTACACAAAGTAAATTTTGATGTCCCGATTCAAATGAATAGTTTTATTTGGTCCAATAAAATGTATATGAGTAAACAAAACTATATTTAATGACAGTTCACCATCAAAATGCGATAAATGAACCTTTATTGAAAATTAGGGCATATATGCCTAAAATTGAATTCTTTCCGTATTTAAAGCCTTTAACTTTTATTAGATAAAAGTAAAAAATTTAAAAAACATATATAATCATATTTTAGTTATTTCTATCCATTTCCGCCAATACAACGGCTATGTGTTAACTACAATTTAAAATAATATTATTTTATTACTAGTGTGCAACGTAAGATTTCAATGAAACTCTTTGTTGCGTATCGGGTACGCTATCGAACATAGAAACCCCTTTAATGTAAAATTAAAATTTAATTCATAAATATTAATAAATATGAAAATGTTTTATTCATTATTTACGTAGGATGTTACATCCTTCCCCACTTTTGGGAATTGCGTCCTCGCAATTTTATTCACTTATCAAAATAAGTGGGGGTATTTATCCCTCATAGAATTTTCAGATTCCCAAGTTGCCTCTTCAACCATGTGGTTTTTCCACAAAACCTTTACCTTGTGAATCACCTTATTCCATAACACTTGCTCCCTGTGGTCAAGAATCTGGACTGGCTGTTCTTCATAAGATAGGTTCTCTTCCAGCTGAACTACCTCTGGACTCAAAACATGAGATGGATCTGGCATATACTTTCTCAACATTGAAACATGAAAAACATTGTGTACCTGAGATAAACTTGGAGGTAATGCCACTCTGTATGCAACTGATCCAACTCTCTCCAGAATTTCATATGGTCCAATGAACCTTGGAATCAGATTTCCTTTCTTACGAAATCGCCTCACACTTTTCCATGGAGAAACTTTTAGAAAAAAATGATCACCTACCTTGAAAGATAGATCCTTCCTCCGGTTATCCGCATAACTCTTCTTCCTGCTCTAAGCTGTTCTCATGTGTTTCTGAATCAACTGAACTTTTTCTGCCATCTCTTCTACCAATTCTGGTCCCACCAGCTTCTTTTCACCCACTTCATCCCAAAATGCTGGAGTTCGACACCGCTTCCCATATAATACATCAAATGGTGCCATCTGTATACTGGAATGCAAACTGTTATTATAAGAAAACTCAACCAAAGAATGATGTTGGTCCCAACTTCCCTGATAATCCATCGAACGAGCTCATAGCATATCCTCCAAGGTCTGAATTTTTCGTTTTGACTGCCCATCTGATTAAGGATGAAAAGATGTAATAAAATTTAATTCAGTACCCAATGACTTTTGAAGGCCTTTCCAAAAGTTAGAAGTAAACCTGGGATCACGATCAGATACAATGGAGAGGGGAACTCCATGTAACCAGACTATCTCCTTAAGATACAATTGAGATAGTTCATCTAGAGAGAATATATCTTGAATAGGAAGGAAATGAGCAGATTTAGTCAAGCGATCAACAATAACCCATATTGAATTATTACCTATAGATGTCTTCGATAATCCCACAACGAAATCCATGGATATATTTTCCCATTTCCATTCTGGCACTGGTAAATGCTGAAGCATCCCTTTCGATAACTTCTGCTCTAATTTAACCTACTGACAAGTCAAAAACTTCATAGTAAAATCCGCAATATCCCTTTTCATTCCATCCCACCAGTAATACTCCTGCAGATCTCTGTACATCTTAGTACTGCCAGGATGAACTGAAAATGGGGAACTATGAGCCTCACATAACAACTCGTTCTTCAACTGTGAATCACAAGGCAGACATAATATCTTCCCAAACCTCAAAACACAATCATTATCAATGTTGAATTCAGGAAAATCACCCTTCTAAACCAGCTCTACCTTTTTCTACAACTCACTGTCTTGCTTCTGTGCTTGGTTAATTCTATCTGATAGGGATGATCTCACTGATACCTGAAACAAAACAGAATAAGATCCTGCACCATCAAATTCTATTCCAAAGTTCATCAAATCCTTAACCAAAGGATCTCGTTCCAAACGTAGCATGGTTAATGAAGCATTACTTTTTTCGACTCAAATCATCATCCACTTTATTTGATTTTCCCGGATGGTATTGAATAGTAAAATCATAATCCATGACTAATTCAAGCTATCTCCTCTATCTAATGTTCAATTTTATAGGAGCGAATATAAACTTTAAACTTTTTTGATTAGTATATATTTCACACATTACTTCATTAAAATTAGGCCTCTAAATTTTTAGCGCAAAAACAACAGCAGCTAATTCCAAATCATGTGTAGGGTAATTTACCTCATGAGTTTTCAACTGACGTGAAGAATATGAAATTACCTGATCATTATGCATAAGGACACAACCATGTCCCTTCAACGAAGCATCACTGTATATAACAAACTCACCATTCCTGGAAGGAAGTGCCAAAACTGAAGATTTCACCAATCTTCTTTTCAACTCCTGAGTCAACTGAGCCGTCATTGCAACAAACTGTTTAGTTCTGATTCTGACCATCTTAGGATACTGATTTGAAAGGTCATTTCCCACTGTATGCCTTCCCAGAAAATCCGTTGTATTTCCTCTATGAAAAACCATTCTTAACACAGAAATATCTTAGGTGATGAAACATGGTAATCATTAAATGCTATATCATTTCAATCATACCATAAAATAACCTATAATTTATCACTTTTCTAACTCCTAAATTTGTCTAAACTGACCTCTGATACCAACTATAAGGCCCCAGCCTTAAACGTTACTTAATATTGAATTACATGAAAAATTCACATTGAGGATATTTTCAGTTTTAGAGTTTTAGAGAATTAAGACATAACTATTAAATCTCAAAAGATTACAAATTAGACACTTCTACTAAGTTTCTATAAAATAAAAAATCTTAAAAAGAAACATGTCTAGTTCCATGTTTTAGATAGTATGTATTTCCCTAGATCCCATCCTTGACCCTATTCTACATTAAGTCCTGTGAAAAACATTTCAAAAAAACATGGGGTGAGCATAAAATGCTCAGTAAGGGATACACAAAGAATGAAAAAGGATAGTTTTTCAAACATCATGTAAACCATGTATACTTTATCAAAGTTATACCTTCACCTTCATGAAGTAGTAAAAACTCTTCACTGAATAAAATATCATTACTTACCCTATTGTAACCAAATGGGTTACCATAAAACCCATATAAAGAACACATAACATATAAAAGTAACTTGGGACATAAACATACTTAAGTGGAATAACCATACGGTTGACTTCCACACATATAACTTAATGGAATAGCCATACATCCAACTTCCATACATACATAATGGAATAGCCATACGACCGACTTCCATACCCAATTCATTGGAGGTTATAACGTAACCACCCGTCCTGGTATTCACGGCACCACCCGACATATGGTTTTTCACGTAACCGCCCGTCAAATGTCCAAGTACCATTATAAAATCATAAGACATAAAACAAATATAATGGAAGGAAAACATTTCCAAACTTTGATCACAATATATCACATAAATATATTGACATAAAAAATCCATTATAAAAACCATTTTCAATACCAAAATACATAAAAGAGTATATGGTATGTATTTCATTTTAAAAACATTACATCTATTTGAGGAAGCTAAAGACCAAATAATACTCGCGGCGGTGGAAAAGGTCGTTGTCACCGTGTACGTTAAAAGAAACATTCATTTTTTTCGTTTATAAAAACGCTCCGTAGAAAAAGATTGATTTTGTATAAAAGTAAAAGTCAAAGGGTTTATAAACCATATAAAAGATTGTTGTGTATAAAATGAAATATTCCTCAATGAAAGGAGATTGAGACGAAGTCCCTTACTTCGGGTCCGACTGGACTCGATCGTTCTTTAACTTCCTGAATAATAAATTTGCGTTAATTTCTACTTGCTTAAGAACTTTTTCAATATTATTATTCTTTTTATATCACTTATTTCCATGTTATAGACATTATGTAAAAATTTAAGTTACTAATGTTTCTTTTTTCGATATTTGGTTCTTAAGTCGAATGTGGACTTCTTACAATTAAATGTTGTTCATGAGGTCAAAGGTTCATTATATCCAGAATAATATGAATGATTTGGATAGCATATATATCATATATATCCATCATATACATGTAATTATAATATTACATAATCATTTATAGGTAAGATCTGAAATGCACCGTTCATGGAGACGGGAAGCCGTACGTACGCATGAACGCTACTTTCATTTCCATGTCATATTAATGGAATTAAAACTAAATGAGAGGTATGTATATTGTAATTCCAGAATTATATTCATCATTTATATATAAAATAGATCATATATATCCAACATATATATGTACTTATAATAGTACATTACATTTGGGGATATGAATTGAAATGCACCGTTTATGGAGACGATAGGCTGTACGTACGCATTAACGCTACTTTCATTTCATTATAATAGTTTAATGGAAAGAAATAATAATGATATAAAGGTATATTATAATTCCAGTATAACATGATATATAACAACTTTAAATTCATCCTTTATACGTCCAACATATGGCATTAACGAATGAAATCACTTTGAGGTGGTGGTAGTCCGCACTTCCTAAAATGAAGATATCACGTATACCCATAATGAAAGCCACAAAGGTATGACATAAAATAAAAATACAGAAGCTTAAGGAAAAAATAAACATATTATATATTATATATAAATAATGTGACATATTAATGGCCACCTTTGAAGGTGATAGAAGAATATTAAACAATCATCGTTTCGTGAGGCAGAAATTCGCCATCCACAGAAACAGTATGTTATTTAACAATTAGATGTAGGTGTCTGTAAGTGTAGCTATAATGATTCTTATAAAAACATCCTAGTGTATTGAATATATATTTATTTTTTACAAAATAAATGAATAAAAATAGTTTAGGGGGTTGGATATGCAAAATAAAACAAAAGAACACAAGTGAAGACATTACCTTAAAATCAGGTAACACTATTAGATTTGAGCTCAAAGGCTTCCTTGAAAAGACTTAATCCCAAATTGATGCTTCTAGGAGTAATAGAGGGATGTGTAGAGAGAAAAAGTGCAGATCATGGCCGAACCAAAGGCTTTAAAGGTGTGGGTAAGGTGGTAGAGGTGGGGGCCTTTTATAAGAGGAATGGAGGGACACTCTTGGAACGTAAGGAAATGTTACATTATAATAGAATGAGTTTCGGATTTTAATGGTCCCAAAATGATTTTGTTAGAGGATAAGGTGATAATGGTTTGAAATCCACCCATAAATTAGGTTTTGGACATGTGTAGGTCTTATATTTTACATTATCTTTCCATTTTATTTAAATCGTTAAATAATGAGGTAATCGATGCATCAACATGGTGTCATAACTAATTTAATTAATTTAATCTCTAAAAAATATAAAAGAAATACTATGATGTAATAAATCGTTTTATCTATCTAATGAATATTTATTGTAAAAAATATGATATGTATAAACTCATTTAGTAATTTTTTTAGTAAAACAACTCATGTTTGTGACATTTTAATTTTAACATTAAATAAAAAGATATTAATGTCATTTTCCAACCAAATTGGCTCCATGGAGTCCCCAAGTTGACCCATATATTTTCATGGTCGGCCATGACACATCCAATATGTGTAGTACATGTGTCAGGTTCATTTCATATTATTAAAACATTATTTTTACCTAAAACTACACAAATTACCTCTAATCGCGATTAAAAACATAAAAGATACTATTCACCAAGAAATTATTTTAATCCCATTGAACCACATTTTACTTATTAATGAAAACCATGTATGTCGGATATTTGATATTCAATACATAGAGTTTGTAAAATATCATTTAAACAAAAAATCAGTTTTTATAAGTTCCACTTAGTGGTTTCACTATTCATCAAAAATTGATGTTTTTCAAAAAAATACCAAAACTTCACCCTAAGATATATTTTATATTCCAAATTAAAAAATGAAGTCCATTTTACAAAATTCAAATCATATAAGTTGAATTAATTAATTTGATAATTAATTCCCGCTGTCAGAGCAAATAGCGTGTTTTTATGAAACAATAAGTATCAAAAAATTGACACTAGTTTAAGTCCGATTTCAAAGTGAAATTAATTCCAATGACCACTATTGGATTTAACGGTAAAAATATATTCTAATTTCACTTTAAAACCAATTCAAAAGATAATCTAATCACATAAATAAATTAGATTAAAAAGTGGTTTTGAATTAAAATACAACATTTTACACTATTCATTAAAAAATGAACTTTATCGGGAAAATACAAAAAATTTACAAAAATTAAATTTTGATGTCCCGATTATAAAGAAGAGTTTTATTTGGTACAATATAATGAATAATAGGGAACAAAACAATATTTAATGACGGTTCTCCATCAAAAGGCGATAAGTGAACCTTTAGTGAAAATTAGGGCATATATGCTTAAAATTGAATTCTTTCCATATTTTAAGCCTTTATCTTTTATTAGATAAAAGTAAAAACATTTAAAAAATATATATAATAATATTTTAGTTCTTTCTATCCATTCCCACCAATACAATGACTATTTTTTAACTACCATTTAAAATAATATTGTTTTATTACTAGTGTGCAATGTAAGATTTCAAAGAAACTCTTTGTTGTGTATTGGGTACGCTATCGAACATAGAAACCACTTTAAAGTAAAATTAATATTTAATTCGTAAATATTAATAAATATGAAAATGTTTTATTCATTATTTACCCGGGATGTTACATCCATGATGTCACATGAAACCACCTTGAGAGAGATATAGATATAGAGAGATAAAGAGCGATAGATTCCATAGGATAGCTGGTTAATGCCAGGGTATAGAGTCTAGCCGATCTAATGCATGGGGGGGGGGCTACATTGATAGGGGGAGAAACATGGGGTTACAACACCCCTTATAGGACCATCCATTAAACCACCATTCATATGGAATAAATGTATTTTAAGGCATGAGACATACCATGACGAATCCATTATAACATATAACTTCAATCAGGGGGGGGGAACATTGAACATGAAACTAAAAAAACAATGACATGTTAAACTGAAAAATTACTATTTTAACAAATGATAAATAAGTCGGTATAAAAGGAAGAAACCATATTTTAAAATCTATGAAGGAAGTAATTTATTTGGTAGTGGTTTTATCCCATTTGAAGTTTATTTTTACAAACCATAAGGGATGAATCATTAAAACATTTTTTCAAGAAAATTCTTAATATGGACTCCCAATGTACATGTTGAGTGAAATTATTATTTAGGGAAAATAAAATTCATTGAAATTACCACAATAATGATATTAGACGGATCATCACCCTATACTAGAACTAGTTCATTTTTTATAAATAGAACTTATATATGATATCAAAGGGATATATAACTAAAATTTAGAATGATATGATCAATATGTTATTAATAAACTACTGTTTTTATCGATTATATTTAAGGAATTTTATATTTGATATTTTAATATAAATTATTGTTTTTATATTTTAAAAAAACTTTTTGATAATATATTATATATAAAATGATATATATAATAAATTTATAATTTTTATTTTATGAAACTGTATTCATTTTATAATTAGTCATTTCAATATTATCTCAGGATGAATTTTTTAGATTTTACTAAATTAAATATTATTTAGGTGATATTTGAAAAATTAATTTTTTTTTAATATAGTCACTTTTTTAAAATTTACCAAAATAAAATAATGAAATTATTTTTTTTAAATCTATTTTCTATGAAAAATATAGCTAAAATAAAAAAAAATATACTTATTTAATATACCCAACTTCATCATTTTCAAATCTGATGTTGAATTTTTCTCAAAAAAATATAATTGAATTTATAATATTTGAAATTAGTTTTCTTCACTTTTGGACTATAAATCTATAAAAAAAATATTGTATTTATTAAAAAAAATATCCTATTATATATTAAGTCTAATTTAATTTTGGGTAATAAAAAATTAAGAATGATAATTTTTGTTAAGACCACAATAATGGTAAAAATATAGTATTAAATGAATTTTATAGTTAATATTTTTAAATTATAATATAAAAAATTTAATTAATCACTTATAAAAAAATGAATTAGATATAATTTATAACCCTATAAATAAATATATTATCAAACATTCAAATAGTTGAGAACACAAAATGTGACTAAATCATTTAATGTAATCAAATTGTCTAAAAATCATTTTTAATAAATTCAATTGATTACATTAATAGTAAATTTTCAAATAAATAAATTTAATTGGACTAAATTTTTGTTAAATACATATTTATCATATAGAAATTTGGTAATATTTTTTTTCGTTTTTACAATAATAGATTTCACATATGTAATAATTAGATTCCAAGTTAAAATTAGTAATTGAAAAAATATAAAAACCTCATACTGAATGACTTAAGACATGTTAAGAGAAAGATATATAATATAAGGCCCCAGCCTTAAACCTTACTTAATCTTGAGTTATTACAAGATTACACATTGAGGTTCTTTTCAGGTTTAGAGTTTTAGAGAATTAGATCATGAAACTTTCATTACATTCCACATTTAAACAAAGTGGTTACATAAAAGACAGTATTCATTCTTCCCATCAACGGAAACATATTTAAAATATAACACGGATTCTTTCTTGACAGATCCTTGACACTATCATCACATCATGTACCTTTCCCCTGACCTGTAAAAAACATTTCATAAACTTGGGATGAGCACAAAAAGCTCAGTAAGGGATATAAGAATATGGAAAGGAAACATGGGTACACATATACATAAGAATGAGTTCATACTTTACCCATAAAACATGAGCACTTTATCATACCTCATCAAATCTTGAATAAATCATAGAAAAAATAAGACATAAAGGTAACTTGGGGCATTCATAACATTCTTACGTAGGGAGTAACCCTCTTGGTTATGTTTGGAATACCCATCACAGTATATTCCAAAAATCTATTCGGAGAAACCTTAACATTTCACTCCTTCACGTTACCCAATGCATTGGAGAGCTATATCGGGCTCACCCGCCCTTAGTTTATCACGGAACCACCCATTTTCATAACAATTCCCAAGAACCATAACATAATTGTGTCACATAAAACATGCATAAAGGAAACATAACATTTCCACATTTCAATCACAATATAACATTTTAGTATATTGAGATATTGAATCCATTCAAAAAGAAACCATTTCCAAAACCATTTAAAACATTTAATAAATAGATTTTTGAATCAAAGTGTCCCATACCACCTTGAAGCTTAAAATTTTAAACCATTTATATCCATATAAATAAATCCTTAAAACCATTTTGAAAACATGGATATTAATAATAACTAATAACTAAAACACTTAAAACGATATTTTGGTTAAAGGGGTTTTTACCAAAATTAGAGACACTTGAATACAATAATTGAGGAATAACATTTAGTCAGAACTTTATAATATCATGAGAATAAATGGATTCATGATATAATACTCCAAAGGACAGTATATACACCATATAAGAGTGAATTGGTGCATAACAACAATGGACCCTCAACAGAAATGTCCAATGCGATGAAATCCCTTATAAAGAAGGTATCCTTAAATTAAGGACACATCAATCTCAAAAATATGAGTGAAAAATATAAATACACCCAATATAAGTGGATATTAAGTGTAAAACAATAAAAGGTCATTCACACATATTCAATGGATGACATACTCAATGACAACATGTTGAACCCAAAGAAATCGAAATTGGGTTAAAAAGTTCCCTTGACAGCCTAACGACATCACATCAAAATGAGTTGATGAGAGATAAAAAGTGTATCTCATCACTTGGACATAAAATATACATCAATAAGGATATATGAGAACATATCCCAACATAACAATATGTAAATTAAAAGGCCCAACAAAAGAAGTCTTTTAAAAAAAGAGGAGGGTGAAAGGTTCCCTTACCGACTTTGGTGTCTTTCAAAACATACACCCCATGAAAGAAGGACAATAGATCATTGATGTAAATACTCATAAACCTAAGTATATGACACAAAGAGTAGAATAATGGACAGTACATACACCACTCAATGGAATTTGTGGCAAATGTAGCATAAATCTCACGGGAATAAAAGTGAGATGAAAAATCTCTTACGAAAACTCGGCAGCCTAACGGCACCACATAAAACATCCAAATATGGATTGATGAGATAAAATAGGGTATCTCATCACATTAAAATAAAATTTACACCAATAGGAATATATAAGAACATCCCCCAACATTACAAAGAGGATATTAAAAGAAGTGACATAAAGGAGAGTACTTAAAAAGAAAGAGAGAGGTTAGATCTCTTACGAAAGTTCGGTAGCCTAACGACGCCACTCAAAACATCCAAAATGGATTGATGAGAGAGAATAGGGTCTCTCATCACATGAACATAAAAATTACAGTAGGATTAATATAAAATAACATCCCAATCATAAGAAAGATGAGCTTAAAAGAAATGACATAAAGAAGTGTACTTAAAAAGAAAGAGAGTTGTAGGATCCCTTACCTCGGGTCCGACTTGACTCGATCGTTCTTTAATCTCTGGAATAATAAACATGAGTTAATTTCTACTTCCTTAAAAACCTTTTCCAAGTTCATTATTCCTTTTATATCAATTATTGACATGTTATAAACATTATGTAATCATTCAAGTTAATAATGTTCATTTTGTCGGTATTTGGTTCTTAAGTCGAAAGTGGACTTCTTACAATTAAATGTTGCTCGTGTGGCCAAATGATTATTATAAACAGAATTGTATTCATGATGTAGATATCATATATGTCATATATATCCAGTACATTCATGCATTTATAACATTACATAATCATTTAGGGGTAAGAAATGAAATGCACCGTTCATGGAGACGGTAAGCCGTACGTACGCATGAACGCTACTTCCATTTCTATTTCATTGTTTATATAATGGAATCATAATGATATAAAGGTATATTATAATTCCAGTATAATATCATATATAATATCATAGTTCCATCCTTTATACGTCCCACATATGGTATTTAACGAATCAAATCACTTTGAGGGGGCGGTAGTCCGCACTTCCTTAAATGAAGATATCACGTATACCCAGAATGGAAGCCATAAAGGTAGCACACAAATGAAAAATACAGAAGCATAAGTAAAACATTAACATATTATATATCATATATAAAAATAGTGACATCATAATGGCCACCTTTAAAGGTGTTAAATGAGTATTGAACAATCATCGTTTCGGGAGGCAGAATTTCACCATCCACAGAAACCATATGTTCTTTAACCATTTGATGTATTTGTGTGAGAGTGTAGCTAGAATAAATATTATAAAAACATCCTAGTATATTTAATATTCTGGTGTTGTTACAAAAGAAGTAAATAAAAAGAGTTTAGCTGGTTGGAGAAGCAAAATAAAACAAATGAACATGAGAGAATGAATTACCTTTAAAAGTGTAACTCCTTTTGATTTGAGCCTAAAGGCTTCCTTTGAAAGTATTCTGCCCAAAGGGAATCATCTAGGATGAAGAGAGGGATGTGGAGAGAGTACATGGGCAGGGGTTGGCCGAGCCAAAGGCTTTTGGAGTGTGGGAAAAGAGTTAGAGGTGGGGGCCTTTTATAAGAGGAGAGGAGGGGCACTTTTGGAAAGTAAGAAATATTACTTTATTTGAAAACGTGTTTCGGTTTTAAAAGGCCCCACATTGATATAAGTCGTGGATAAGGTGATAAGGCTTCGAAATCCACTCATACAATAAGTTTTGGACATGTGTAGTTCATATATTTTACATTATCTTTCCATTTTATTTAAATCATCAAATAATGATGTCATCGCTGCATCATTATTATGTCATAAATAATTTAATTTATTTAATGTCTAAAAATTATAAAAAAAATACTATGATGTAGGAAATCTTTTTAGATTTCCAATGAAAATTTATAATCCAAACGATGACTTGTATAACCCCACTTAAAAATTGTTTTAGCAAAACATATCATGTTCGTGTCATTTTTACTTTTACATTAAATAAAAAGTTATTTATGTCATTTCCCAACCAAAGTGGATACATGGGGTCCCCAAGTTGGCCCATGGCTTGTCTTGGTCGGCCATGAATCACCCAACAGGTGTAGGACAAGTTTCATGGTGTTTTCACATTCTTATAATATCATTTTTACCTTAAATTACACTAATTACCACTAATCGCGATTAAAAACTTAATAAGTTACTATTCACCAAAAAATTATTTTCATCCCATTGAACCAAATTTTACATACTAATGACAACCATGTATGTCGGATTTTCAAAATTCAATACAAATTTGTGGTAAACTTTCATTTAACTGAAAAATCAGTTTGCTTGATTACCACTTAGTGGTTTCACTATTCATCAAAAATTGGAGTTTTTCAGAAAAATACCAAAACTTCACCCTTAGCTATATTTGATATTCCGAATTCAAAAATGAAGTCCGTTTTAAAAAATTCAAAACATATTAGTCACATTAATTAATTTAATAATTAATTCCCGCTGTCAGAGCAAATAGCGTGTTTTTATAAAACAATAAGTATCAAAAGATTGACACTAGTTTAAGTCTGATTTCAAAGTGAAATTAATTCCAACGACCACTATTGGATTTAATGGTAAAAATATTTTCTAATTTCACTTTAAAACCAATTAAAAATATAATCTAATCATATAAATAAATTAGATTAAAAAGAGGTTTTGAATTAAAATACAACATTTTACACTATTCATAAAAAAAATGAACATTATCGGAAAGATACCAAAAATTTACACAAATTAAATTTTGATATCCCGATTCTTAAGAAGAGTTTTATTTGGTCCAATAGAATGTATAAGAGTGAAAAAAACTATATTTAATGATGGTTCGCCATCCAAAGGTGATAAGTGAACCTTTAGTGAAAACTAGAGCATATATGCCTAAAATTGAATTCTTTCCGTATTTTAAGCCTCTATCCTTTATCCGATAAATGTAAAAACATTTAAAAACATATATAATCATATTTTAGTTATTTCTATCCATTCCCGCCATTAAAACGGCTACATGTTAACTACCATTTAAAAAAATATTATTTTATTATTAGAGTGCAATGTAAGATTTCCAAGAAACTCGTTGTTGCGTGTTGGGTACGCCATCGAGCATAGCGTCCCCTTTAAAGTCATTTAAATATTTTATTCACAAATATGGATAAATATGAAATGTCATATTCTTTATTTACCTGGGGTGTTACATCCTTCCCCCCTTTTGGGAATTTCGTCCTCGCAATTTTAAAATTGCGCTTGGAAACATCCTTGAAAGTCCCACATCGGAACAAAAGTCGGTAAAAAAAACACTTTAAAATAAAGAGAGATAAGTACAAATGTCACCTGAGTTAACCCATACTAGGATTCCAAGTATGAAAATATGGTCATGGAGGAAAAAACAAAGGGTCATGTTCTGATGGAGAGTGATAGAAAACATGTTTAGGAGAAAGTTAACCACGAGAAAATCACAAACTTGTGATGGGTTAAACGGTGTTGGGTTCCCCAGTAGGAAAAGTTAATAGACAACATTTTTGTTTTAAGTTACTTTTTATTGAGGAATTTATTCATAAGGAAACATAATCACTTATCATATTGACTTTCAACTTTTATTAGATTCCTTACACAAATTCATATTTTCTCCAAAAGACGAGTATTTAGGAAGACTTGTTCACATTAAGAGTATTATAATCAACGTCTAGAGAATCACCTAATCCAAAAAAGAGAACTATATACATCCCATGTCTTTAGACTTAAACCAAAACAAAAACCAAAAAGGCTAGTACACGATCAGATAATCCAGAAAAAGATAACCCCTTATAAAAAGAAAATCTATTCTTAATCTCCAAAATTTGTCCAACAAAACCCAAAGTTCAATGAGGACCATCCGATAAATAATTTGTCCATAAAATTATTCAAAGTAAACCAATATAAGATTGAAACCCAAATATTTGAAGGATTTAGTCACATAGTCTTCCAATTTAAATCATAACATTTATCTCCAAACAACATTAGTCGCTCCTAAAGTCTCGCATTGAAAAGTAATTATCCTAATCACATATCCTCCATGATAGGTTAATCATTTTCATAAATAACCCAAAATCAACTTACTCTTAATTCATAAAATCATATAACTAGAAATAATCAATCAAACTAACTAGGGACTTCACGTAGTCCAGTGGTAGGCGATAAATACCAGTCGCACTTTGGTTGTGGGTTCGATTCCCGCAGCTTTGTCCGACGCGACGGGTAGTCACACGGTCTGCGTGTTGTCCTTTTTCCAAAACTATATAATTCTTAAAACATTCCCCAAAATGAGATAAAATCTTCAAAGATGATCATAACATATTTTAACCTCAAGTTTATCTCATGCCTTTCATTTTCCATCATAACATATAGTAACCCATAATTACCTCAAAAGTAAGGATCATATAAACCCAAATGGTTACCTTAATAATTATAACCTGAATTTCCACATCGAGTTGGCCATTTCGTACATGATGCATTAGAGAACTCACCAAGGTTGAAGTGGTTGATCAAGACTCCTTGATATTTGGTTTAGAATAACCATGAGTTTCCTCATTGAATCCTCCATTTTATCTAGTATCTTAATCAGAGAACCACCACAGTTTCCTTCAAACCTGTTGTCTCTTTGGTGCCTTCTAGATCCATCCATTCACTAAAAATAGAAATGTCAGTGTGAGTATATCAGAATAACCATCATGTACTAATGAGGAAGGTAAACACTAAGATACACTTACTCATTCACTTTATCTAAAACTAGGACTCTTTCTGAAATCCTAACCATTATGGTAATGTCACTTATGCTTAAAGAATACCCTAACCTCTAAAGTTATCTAAACCGACCTTTGATACCAACTATAAGGCCCCAACCTTAAACCATACTTAATCATGAGTTATTACAAGATTACACATTGAGGATCTTTTCAGGTTTAGAGTTTTAGAGAATTAGATCATGGAACTTTCATTACATTCCACATTTAAACAAAGTGGTTACATAAAAGACAGTATTCATTCTTCCCATCAACGGAAACATATTTAAAATATAACACAGATTCTTTCTTGACACATCCTTGACACTATCATCACATCATGTACCTTTCCCCTGACCTGTGAAAAACATTTCATAAACTTGGGATGAGCACAAAAAGCTCAGTAAGGGATATAAAAATATGGAAAGGAAACATGGGTACACATATACATAAGAATGAGTTCATACTTTACCCATAAAACATAAGCACTTTATCATTCCTCATCAAATCTTGAATAAATCATATAAAACATAAGACATAAAGGTAACTTGAGGCATTCATAACATTATTACGTAGGGAGTAACCCTATTGGTTACGTTTGGAATACCCATCACAGTATATTCCCTAAATCTCTTCGGAGAAACCATAACGTTTCACTCCTTCGCGTTACCCAATGCATTGGAGAGCTATATCGGGCTCACCCTCCCTTAGTTTATGACGGAACCACCCGTTTTCATAACAATGCCCAAGAACCATAACATTAATGTGTCACATAAAACATGCATAAAGGAAACATAACATTTCCACATTTAAATCACAATATAACATTTTAGTATATTGAAATATTGAATCCATTCAAAAAGAAACCTTTCCAAAACCATTTAAAACATTTAATAAAGAGATTTTTGAATCAAAGTGTCCCATACCACCTTTAAGCTTAAAATTTTAAGCCATTAATATCCATATAAATAAATCACTAACACCATTTTGAAAACATGGATATTAATAATAACAAATAACTAAAACATTTAAAACGATATTTTGGTTAAAGGGGTTTTTACCAAAATTAGAGACACTTGAATACAATAATTGAGGAATAACATTTAGTCAGAACTTTATAATATCATGAGAATAAATGGATTCATGATATAATACTCCAAAGGACAGTATATACACCATATAAGAGTGAATTGGTGCATAACAACAATGAACCCTCAACAGAAATGTCAAATGCGATGAAATCCCTTATAAAGAAGGTATCCTTAAATTAAGGACACATCAATCTCAAAAATATTTGTGAAAAATATAAATACACCCAATATAAGTGGATATTAAGTGTAAAACATTAAAAGGTCATTCACACATATTCAATGGATGACATATTCAATGACTACATGTTGAACCCAAAGAAATCGAAATTGGGTTAAAAAGTTCCCTTGACAGCCTAACGACATCACATCAAAATGAGTTGATGAGAGATAAAAAGTGTATCTCATCACTTGGAAATAAAATATACATCAATAAGGATATATGAGAACATATCCCAATATAACAATATGTAAATTAAAAGACCCAACAAAAGAAGTCTTTTAAAAAAAGAGGAGGGTGAAAGGTTCCCTTACCGACTTGGGTATCTTTCAAAACATACACCCCATGAAAGAAGGACAATAGATCATTGATGTAAATACTCAAAAACGAAATTATATTACACAAAGAGTAGAATAATGGACAGTACATACACCACTCAATGGAATTTGTGGCAAATGTAGCATAAATCTCACGGGAATAAAAGTGAGATGAAAAATCTCTTATGAAAACTCGGCAGCCTAACGGCGCCACATAAAAATTCCAAATATGGATTGATGAGATCAAATAGGGTATCTCATCAAATTAGAATAAAATTTACAGAAATAGGAATATATAAGAACATCCCCCAACATTACAAAGAGGAGATTAAAAGAAGTGACATAAAGGAGAGTACTTAAAAAGAAAGAGAGAGGTTAGATCTCTTACGAAAGTTCGGTAGCCTAACGACGCCACTCAAAACGTCCAAAATGGATTGATGAGAGAGAATAGGTTCTCTCATCACATGACCATAAAAATTACAGTAGGAGTAATATAAAAGAACATCCCAATTCTAAGAAAGATGAGCTTAAAAGAAATGACATAAAAGAGTGTACATAAAAAGAAAGAGAGTTGTAGGATCCCTTACCTCAGGTCCGACTTGACTCGATCGTTCTTTAATCTCCTGAATAATAAAGTTGAGTTAATTTCTACTTCCTTAAAAACCATTTCCAAGTTCATTATTCCTTTTATATCAATTATTGACATGTTATAAACATTATGTAATCATTCAAGTTAATAATGTTCATTTTGTCGGTATTTGGTTCTTAAGTCGAAAGTGGACTTCTTACAATTAAATGTTGTTCGTGTGGCCAAATGATTATTATAAACAGAATTGTATTCATGATGTAGATATCATATATGTCATATATATCTAGTACATTCATGCATTTATAACATTACATAATCATTTAGAGGTAAGAAATGAAATGCACCGTACATGGAAACGGTAAGCCGTACGTACGCATGAACACTACTTCCATTTCTATTTCGTTGTTTATAGAATGGAATAATAATGATATAAAGGTATATTATAATTCCAGTATAATATCATATATAATATCATTGTTCCATCCTTTATACGTCCCACATATGGTATTTAACGAATCAAATCACTTTGAGGGGGCGGTAGTCCGCACTTCCTTAAATGAAGATATCGCATATACCGATAATGGAAGCCATAAAGGAAAGACACAAATGAAAAATACAGAAGAATAAGTAAAACATTAACATATTATATATCATATATAAAAATAGTGACATCATAATGGACACCTTTGAAGGTGTTAAATGAGTATTGAACAATCATCGTTTCGGGAGGCAGAATTTTGCCATCCACGGAAACCGTATGTTATTTAACCATTTGATGTAGTTGTGTGAGAGTGTAGCTCGAATAAATCTTATAACAACATCCTAGTATATTGAAGATACTGGTGTTGTTTCAAAATAAGTAAATAAAAAGAGTTTAGGGGGTTGGAGAAGCAAAATAAAACAAATGAACTTGAGAGAATGAATTACCTTTAAAAGTGTAACTCCTTTTGATTTGAGCCTAAAGGCTTCATTTGAAAGTATTCTGCCCAAAGGTAATCCTATAAGATGAATAGAGGGATGTGGAGAGAGTAAATGGGCAGGGTTTGGCCGAGCCAAAGGCTTGAGGAGTGTGGGAAAAGAGTTAGAGGTGGGGGCCTTTTATAAGAGGAGAGGAGGGGCACTTTTGGAAAGTAAGAAATATTACTTTATTTGAAAATGTGTTTCGGTTTTAAAAGGTCCCACATTGATATAAGTCGTGGATAAGGTGATAAGTCTTCTAAATCCACTCATCAAATAAGTTTTGGACATGTGTAGTTCATAGATTTTACCTTATCTTCCCATTTTATTTAAATCGTCAAATAATGATGTCATCACTGCATCATTATTATGTCATAAATAATTAAATTTATTTAATGTCTAAAAATTATAAAAAAAATACTATGATGTAGGAAATCTTTTTAGAATTCCAATGACTATTTATAATCAAAACGATGACTTGTATAACCCCACTTAAAAATTGTTTTAGTAAAACATATCATGTTTGTGTCATTTTTACTTTTACATTAAATAAAAAGTAATTTATGTCATTTCCCAACCAAAGTGGATACATGGGGTCCCCAAGTTGGCCCATGGCTTGTCTTGGTCGGCCATGACTCACCCAATAGGTGTAGGACAAGTGTCATGGTGTTTTCACATTCTTATAATATCATTTTTACCTTAAATTACACTAATTACCACTAATCGCGATTAAAAACTTAATAAGTTACTATTCACCAAAAAATTATTTTCATCCCATTGAACCAAATTTTACATAATAATGACAACCATGTATGTCGGATTTTCAAAATTCAATACACATTTTTGGTAAACTTTCATTTTACTGAAAAATCAGTTTGCTTGATTACCACTTAGTGGTTTCACTATTCATCAAAAATTGGAGTTTTTCAGAAAAATACCAAAACTTCACCCTAAGCTATATTTGATATTCCGAATTCAAAAAATGAAGTCTGTTTTACAAAATTCAAAACATATGTGTCACATTAATTAATTTAATAATTAATTCCCACTGTCAGAGCAAATAGTGTGTTTTTATAAAACAATAAGTATCAAAAGATTGACCCTAGTTTAAGTCTGATTTCAAAGTGAAATTAATTCCAACGACCACTATTGGATTTAATGGTAAAAATATTAAATAATTTCACTTTAAAACCAATTAAAAATATAATCTAATCATATAAATAAATTAGATTAAAAAGAGGTTTTGAATTAAAATACAACATTTTACACTATTCATTAAAAAAATGAACATTATCGGAAAGATACCAAAAATTTACACAAAGTAAATTTTGATGTCCCGATTCTTAAGAAGAGTTTTATTTGGTCCAATAGAATGTATAAGAGTGAAAAAAACTATATTTAATGATGGTTCTCCATCAAAAGGTGATAAGTGAACCTTTAGTGAAAACTAGAGCATATATGCCTAAAATTGAATTCTTTCCGTATTTTAAGCCTCTATCCTTTATTAGATAAATGTAAAAACATTTAAAAACATATATAATCATATTTTAGTTATTTCTGTCCATTCCCGCCATTACAACGGCTACATGTTAACTACCATTTAAAATAATATTATTTTATTATTAGAGTGCAACGTAAGATTCCCAAGAAACTCGTTGTTGCGTGTTGGGTACGCCATCGAGCATAGCGTCCCCTTTAAAGTCATTTAAATATTTTATTCACAAATATGGATAAATATGAAATGTCAAATTCTTTATTTACCTGGGGTGTTACATATAATGAATTTAATAAACCTTCATGACATCATCCCACTCCAAAATGTAGTTTTTCTCATATTTTATATCTATTAACCCTTAAATAGTGTTATTCCATTATTGAAAAATAATAGGTGTTCACAAAAGTTCTATTCTCTTCTATTTCAATGCGAATAATAATTATACCACTCCATGGTACATATATTAAATTGTTTGTCTTTCTAAACCTATAATATTTTTATCCTATTAGAATATAATCTCATTATTATAAAATTTTGTAATAAAATATTTAAACTAATCCCAACATTTATAAAGTTAAATTCAACAAGATTTTATATGGACCAATTAGGTCCAAGTGATTTAGTGGAAGTCTGTAATTATATTAAATATTTATTTTTTCATAGTTAAAAACACATGACATGTGGGTTATTGTGCACCATCATTCATATTATTTGTTTAATTCATTTCCATATTTTCACTCGAAAATTATAATTATAATTAATTTCATTATAATTGAATTTTCATTTCATTGTATCCTTATACTATTAATTTATTATTAACATTCCATTATTAGAATAAATTTTTTAACCGAGCTTATATTATTGTGTAAAACTTATTTTTGTTATAATTAATTATTACCTAATTTATTACTTTTACCCATGGAATTAATTTCATCTTATATTATCTTCCACTCAATGGAAAATGTCAATTTCCATTAAAATTAAAATCAACAATGAATTTCATAACTATAAAAAATATATATATTTCTAATAATTTCTAATGGGGCGTATAAGTACATGTTGTAGTTCTAAACAAGTTACAACCTTCTAAAGGTAGGTTTCCTTCCCAATATTATTAGTGATTCTATATCGTTGATTGAAACGGGATGATGTGACGTCAGCTCCACCTTCCATGGATTCCTCCCCGGAACTCGTTTCATCGTCCGAGTCATCATCAAGGAATTTTCTTAGGTTCATGAAACTTATTACCAGCAAAATCTAATGGTGGATTATGGTTAAACACACTATTTCATTCTCGATAGGAAAAAGTAATTAATTAATGTCAATAGTAACATTGGACATGTCTGAGAATCTCTTTATATTGTGAATGTTAGGAATATAAAAAGTATTCATCTATTGGAAAAAATATCATGTGTGAGAAATCATATGCATGGAACCTAAGGAATGTAATATATACCACGTGGAAGTTGATTCTTGGAGCATAGGACATATGATTATTTTTACAAAAGGCACCTCATGTTTATTTTTTTCGGTAGTTCCATGTGGATTGTAGGTTTAACATCTTTTAGTGACTTGATTATGGTTATATGTGTCCCTATGGGAGATTATCATAATTAATGGATTGTTAAAGTGTGTACTTAGGTGGATGATTTCATACTCAATGTTTTGGTTAAGTGTATCCGGAGTGGGGAATATTTTAAATCTATGGATTTGGTTATGTGTGAACCCATAGAAGAATATTTCACACTTGTGGTCTTTTTCAATGTATTGCAAGTGGGGGAAGATATCACAATTGAGGGTTTAGTTATGTGTGTCCCGAGGGTGGATATTTTACACTTGGAATTTTTATTAAATTTTTTTGTCTGTGGATTAATCCTTAAGGAGCTACCCCATGTGTATAGGGATGTTGGGATGGGGTTGTCCAACACCCCCTTTTGGGAAATAGGCTTTAAAACCAATGTAGTTCGATGCACTATTTTATGGCCATGATATAGTACAGGTCCATGAATTTTAACAACATGTTGTAAGGATGCCAGTGATATTTATTCAACATCAATGGGAGATTGTGTGGGGATTATGCATATGTGCCACATGTGATAGCAACATCATCACCCGATGGTGGTGGAGGTGGCATATCAAGATTATTGTACATGAATCATCATGTGATTGTTACATAGGGTATAACGTGTGGGTCCATACCATTATATACATAGATAGGGAATCATCCACTCACTATACAAGGTAACGATATTTCATTATGTCATGTGATAAGTACATTTTTATTTAGTTTAACTTCACATGATTAGAAAATATTGTATGAGTAGGTCTTACGCAACCAGGCTACCTATGTTCCCCTTGAAGTAGAAATGGTATAAATGGGGTTTTTAATCCCATAACTACCCATGAGAATCTAGGAGTTGAGATGGTGTGTATAGGGATTACAAGTGGGAGTTTCTTGGGTTCTACAATGAAGCAATGATGATTTAGTTAGGATTTATGCGTTGATGATTATCGGGTGCTGCTAGAGTAGTGAATGTATAAATAGATAATACACTTGGGAGCTATGTGGGAGATTTAAAGAGAGGTGATGGTTTTAAAAGGTATTATGTGTGGGATCTACCATTTTCTACTTTGTGAAATGATGGTACGACTCGGTATTTCATTGGGGGTCATATAGGGTTATTCTAAAAGGGTCAATGATATGAATTGGGAATAAACATGGGTGATACACTAGTACTTATAGTAGTATAAATGGTATGAATTTTACTTAAACATGTGATATTCTTGAGTAAAACTAGGATAAAATGTGAAATTTGCGTGGCTTACACAGCTTAAAATCCTAGGCACTTAAATGGTGAAGTGATGGAATGAATGGGTATTACTTTTGGGAGTTTCCAATGTGCATCAATGTTTCAGTGATGATGTGGATTTGGGATAATATGTATTATCCAATAGTGTGCTTCTATGATCAATTATGGTAGAATAGGACGTACTCATGGGTGATGCCTACGCCCCTCAAAGAGAAGAGATGTCATGATTATGTCTTAGTGTTGGATGCTTACTAGAGGATGGAGTATCTTATTGTGAATATCGGACGAGGAATCAAATTCACATCACACAAGTCATGTTGTGGTTATTATATAGTGTATCTCATGTTCAATTCATGGGGTAAGGAAACATATTATCAATATGTAAAAGGATGTTGTTTAAAAATATTACACGTTGAGATTCCATATCATTTTTATTTATGTTGGGTCATTAGAAAATATTGACATGATGATTGGTCAAGAAATATGATTGGCGAATTAAGCCTATGATAGAGGACTTTTGTGGAAAACAAGATGAAGTATGGATTTATATGGGGATTTAACTCTATGGAATATAATTAATCCCTCCTCATTTTGGGCTGAGAGAGCATTTCTACCCACAAGTGGGTCGAGGAATATAATTGGGTCTGACGCCTGATGTGGAGGACCATTTTTATTGCTTGGTGGTCATCAATTTGATCATTACATGAGGTATATTACAGTTCACACATAAGGAATTTCATTCATTTCATTTCAATTACCATACACTCAATAGATAGGGTATAGTAAAATTTAATACCATATAGTGGGGACTACTTGGTATAATATTCCAAGAAATGACTGGTGTGGGGAATACATTTTAGAAAACCATAATAGTTTTACATACTATAGGAGTCAGGTGATTATGTTTTAAATTTTTTCCTAAAGAGTGTTTTAAATCCTGGTCAACATGTGGATCCAGAGGAGAATCTCCACTCATGGAATGTTAAATGGACCATGAGTAGTATGTTGACTCATGGTATTTCATGGTGTATGTTGGGGTACCTTCGTTCATGGTTCTATATGGTGTAGATTTTCGGGTGGTATATGTTTCATCCCATAGTGTCCTTGAACTAGCCTAGAACGTTTATAGTTGCAGTGTACATTATTCATAGGGTTCAATGACAGAATATACCGGATTGAGGAAAAGGCCTATAATGCATTCTGGCACTGATCCCGAGTGGGGAGCTGAGGTTATGCTACCGTGGTATATACAATCAGTCATGAAGGTTGTAGTTTCATGAAATATTAGTGCTTAAATAATATGATCAACTTTAACAGAATTGTGCAGAATGAAAAATGAGATCAAAACAGATATCGACAACAATATTTTGTAAAATGTTGGGGTTTTAATAAATTTGGAGTCTCATGAGGAATGAACAATTTCCATCATTGATATAAATTTAGTGAAACATCGGCAAACACAAACCCATATATGTAAGGGATTTTATGAGAGAATTAATGTAGAAAACACCATTGGTGAATTAGTTAAATGATTTTGTGAAACACATTGGATTTTCACCTATTGAGAAAATTATTTCATTAACCATCATGTCCTCTTTCTGGTGATGACTTTATGGATGTATTTATATCTTCCCGGGTCATTGGAAGATATATTTCAGGAATTTAAGATTCATTTTTGAAAGGTTCGGTTTCAGGGATCATTGGATTATATTCTTGAAATATTGATTTTTATAAATATTTGAGTTTTATAATGATATTGTTTTTTTGAAATGTTGGATTTCATGAAATTTTGATATTCCTGAAATTCATTACATTGTTGCAAAATCTACCATGCTAGATATTTTTAGAAGACAAAATTTATACCACCATAAATTTTTATCCATATGTCCATTTGGCCTCCATGACCACTCAAATCAAATAATATATAAATTACAATTCTTCTGACCTAGGTACCTTAATGTTTAATCTATTCATTTAAAAAAAATTCCCAATAAACACATATTCATAATGGTGTCCAATGAGGAGATGGAGGGAAAGGAGGAATATATTCTAATGAAACTACTGAGTTAAATGCCTCAACATGAGACGCATTGTATCTTAATAATGTTAATTACATAATCCAATAAAATATAAAATCATATTTGGGACTTTATCAGTGTTATAAAAAAGACACTATAAATTATCATTCACCAATTGGTGAGTTCTATAAATGGGCAGATGTGTTGGTATCAGAATTGTAAATTTATAACTTTTTGGAGTGTCTTAAATTGGAATGACATAGTTTACGTGTGAAGCTATAAAAAGATAGAAATATTCATAATGTGAACATTTTAACAAGTAGGAATACTCATGGATTATTGATTTTTTCCCAATGAATAGGGGTTAAAAAGGGGTGTGAATTGTAATGCATTAGATCTAGAACACAATGGGTGATAGGGAGATACATGATGACTACAAAAAATATTTGAAACATATATTCCATTTTCATGTCATTATGGATTGGGAGAAACAAATGTGTTTTGACTGTTGATATTGCTCATAACATGTGACCAATCAAAATGTCATCATAAACACTTGAGATCATGAGCTTGTGAATATAGGTGAGCCAGTGTGGCTAGATACCCTTACCATTATGTGTGGAAACAATTATAATCTAATGATGATGGGGATCCGAATATAAGAAGACAAGAATGTTATTGATGAATTGAGGTAAATTTTTAATGGATTTCAACAGTTGAAGTATTACACAACCATGTTTCTGAGCACATTGGGTCGTCATATTTGCTAGGATGAAGGTCAAAATTTTCTTCACTGGGAAGAATCTTCTTGGATGCAAAGATAATGATGAAATATAATCATTCAATATCTGACCAACATCTAAATGAAGAAATGTATTCTCAAAAAGGGGACTAATATTATTTGTATTCTAGCATCATTTCAGTGGGGAAAAGTGAGTGCAATTTGACGTCAATTGAAAAGGATGTTGAATGCCCAGGTTAGTGGATTATGGGGATAATGATGAATTATACAGTTTAACATCAAGTGTTTATTAATTATTTAGTTTACTGTAGTGTCATTTAACTAATAATTAAGAACCATTTCTAGTAAATACCATGTGGTAAAGGTAGATGAATGTAGGTGAAGGACATATAGTAGGTATCTCCATTTAGAGGATCTAATGAAGTAGTGGGAATCTATATTTTTCTAGAGCTTCTTCCAAAACTAATGAGTATAGTGAGCATATCATGGTCTTTTTAGGCCTAATAATAAAAGTCATAAACATTGAACATTTTTCATTTACTCCATAATTTGTCTCCATATCTTAATGGTGGCCAGGAGGGTGGAAGTCTAACAATATTTCATATATCCTCCAAGGGAATTCAAAACAGAATACAATATTTCCTCTTATATTGGAATGTTTATGTTCATGATTGTTGACTAAAGTATTATAAAATAGTTTATGGTCAAGTTTCATAGTCCACATTTTGATACTCTATGAAATTTTGGATGGTTTAAGGGGGTTTGAACCCCATTGATAAAGGAGGGTTCTAGAGTCACTACACTGTATCTTGCATTCCAAATTTAAGTCCTTGTAATTAGAATAGGGAGGCTAACTTTTAACTAATATGACCTCATCTGGTAGGTAATTAATATTTATTACTGACTAAACAAATGATTATATGTCGCTACATTTCTCATGGGATAGGTAATGAATCCACCCATAATAATAGAATGTGGTATGGTGGGAGATCAATTCCAGATTGGTGGAATTATCTATTATGAGGGCCAATATCTCACATTTCCAATTCATTTGATTGGGGAAATAGTTTTTATTTCATCAAATGAAAATAAAAAGTGGAATCTTGGTTTTATACATGGTAAAGAAATAGTTTTATGTCATGTTCTAAGGAATTGTTCTCTTATGTTTTAAGTCATATAGCTCAAACTAATAGGTTGTTTCTTTTTTGATGCATTATATCTAAAACCATAGGTTCTTTGTTTATGTCCATATATATTTTAGCATATGCTTCAACTAGTTAAATGTAATATTTCTTCAACAAATATCAAAAGATGTGTATCCTATTAATTCATGGCGTACTGGAAAAAAATAATCCTGAAATTAAAAGGGGCTAACTGGGGGTCCCGTGTCACATGACATAGCTCAAGAAAATTCATACATAATTTAAGGGCATGTTATTGGGAACATTATTTATACCCATTTATGTAAAATTTCTCAGAACAATGGTTAAAAATAGATTAAATTTTTATTTCTTGGAGAAAAAAACTTCAAAAATAGTTTTATGTCATAATTCATGGACTTCTTCTCATATTTTGTATTCAAATCTTTCAGACTAGAGTGAGGTAAATTTCAAAAAATAACATGTGATGCTAGGATGAGTGGTAACCTAATGGGAATTAATGGACATTAAATCCCATCACCAGAAAGTAAATTTGTAGGGAAAAGTAAAAATATTTTAAGATCATGATTTTTTGACATGTACAACAATTTTTTGGTCATATACTTGGGAATAAATAGTCAGGTACATTATTTAAGGATTTCTTCCACAGTGGACATTTAAAGAGTGAAATTCCATCCCCATTCCTAAGCATACATGAGTCATACTCTCTGGGAACAACAATGAGTAATACAGAGTATCAAATATCTATAGGGATGAACACAATAAGGGGAAAATTGGATGACTAATGTAATTCAAAAAGGTTTCTAACTAATTTAGACACCGTAAAAAACATGTGGTAGAATGAAAAATATGGTGATCAATGTTCATACAAATGAAAATAATTGTGTAATGTAAGCTCAATATTACATTCCATGATCTTGAGAAAATAAGATAGAAAATAATTCGGAAAAACTAATACAAACCATATTTAAATGAAATGTTCCATAGAGACACTGGTAATGGATGTGGATAAAATTATTATGGAATATTGACCACATCTGAAACATTAAGACCACCACGTTTTAATTGAGCTGTGTATGCCATGGATAGTAGTTGGTCTAATTTTGACACACCATTTTCAATTAAGAGATCATTTTGAATCAGGTGGACAATGAAGATGAAAATTCAAGGAAGAAAAAAGTATCAAAGAAGAAGTAAGGGATTTGTCAAGGGAAAATGATTTGGGGGACCACTCAACCATGCACTAAGACACCCTGGACGAGGGTATCTAGGAGAAATAATTTTTCGAATTTTTTTTGGGATAGGGACCAAAGGTAGTCAGTGGTTGTTCTGGACCTAGAATATGTGGTATGAATGTTATTGTTTATACCATCGGTTTGAGAATCAATCGTCACATAGTCATATGATGTGGCTTAGTATATTAAAATTGACAAGTAGGTGGAGTTAAATTTGGTAAGGATGATGAATCATCTCATAGTAGACTTCTGATGTATCATGTGATCATTACAAAGGTTAAGGCTACAGTTTAAAAATGTGTACTAAGGAAATTGGTTTGGGTCATCTCATATTTTTCATATAATTTATCCTATGTTTTCCACACATCATAAGGATATAGTTTAATGTAATGTTGGAGGATGTTAGTTTCTTATCATTGTCAATAAATGATACATCCCATGTACATCACATTATGTAAGGATTCAGTTAAGCATCATGTGAAGATGATGTTATATATAATAATCTATCATCTATAATATGTGGCATGAATCAGAGGGTTTTTTTTATATTTGGAACGATTTTTTTACATGTTGTAGTCATTTGGTTTATCTTAAATAGGCGTGTAGGTGTCTTGTAGTCAGAGAAGGATTAGATTCCACATCCTAGGTTTGTGAAGTTGAGGCAGTGAGTATTGAAAATGTGAAATCATATGCGGTTGTGATGTATCTACTCTAACGTACTAGACCTAGTTATCCTAATGCTGATGATGTTATCAAATTTCATCTCCATAATGATTGAAAGTTTCCTAAGAGATTTATGTTGTTCATATCTCAGTCTAAGGGGTCATATCTTCTTGGTACAAGGAACCGAATTTAGGGACTCAGATCCCCATTTCATTTCATCCGAGACAATAACATGTCTCTCTTAGGACTAAGACACCAATGTTTTTACCCAATCCTACATATATCTAAACGATAATCCACCAAAAATGTTTCCAAGTCTTAAAAATGTAATGGATGGAGTAGATGTTTAGGGGGTGGAAATGGTGAGTCAGTGGAACAACATGATGATTGAACAATCCCCTATTATGAAATCTACAAAAATTGAGGCATTGTTAGCTGAGTCCCCACTATCTCTATAAGAGAATGAGGAGGATGGGAAACTCAATTTTTTCTCAAATAATAGTCTGTTTATTGGAATGATAATTCTTATCGATGGTGTAGACTCTCGAGTAAATTCTGGGAGAATTATGAAGACTTAGAAAGATTATTCATACCTTCGAAAACTAATGAATACACAATCTCATGGAATGGGTATTAAATTTAGTGATCCTATTCAACCTACTCGTGATGGTGATGATTGGGAGGTTTATGGTGACAAGGTAATTTTTTATAAAGGTGGAAGGATTGAGGAACATAACTGATTGGATGATCTAGTGCGATCTGATGGTGTCCACATGGTGGAAAGGTAAAATATTTCATACCTGAAGCATCTAATACACTCTTATGAGGAGATTGAGGATTTTTTTTTTGATTATAATGATTCAAAGAGAGAAGAAGATAGAATGAATGGGAGATCAATTCAACTTGATCATAAATAATTGCAAGTATATTGGTTAAATAATCAAGATCATATATTTGATCATGGAATCTATGGGGGGTTATGAATGTTGAAGAATACATCCATACCTAGGATAGGTTGTCCTACCACATCTAGGATCTCATAAAAGACAATCATGATATAAAAGTAACATATATCTCTTGGATCTTACAAATGGTGATTAATTAAAACGTTTTAATGTATTTTTTAGAATATTTCCATATTTTCATATGAGTATTGAATTGGGTATTACACTTAATATTTTTGGGTTTCTCACCTTCTCTCAAAAGTGATTTCATAAATTCAAAATTTAAAAAATAATGATCAATATTTTATTTCCTACAACTAATGATATTGTTATTTCTTGTTTATGTCCATTAAACATAGACCATAGGGAAGAATCTTTTTTTATAAATTCCAGACAACAACAAATATGTTAGGGGAAACGTTCACCATGAATCCAAATCCCACGTGACCCATGCTCTATGATAAAAATAGAGTGTGGAAAAATTTTACTTCACATAGAGGGAGGGAATGATATGGTGTAATAATATATGTATTGATAAAATCCTAATGAATCAGACATTATTTCTCATTTAGAATGATTCCATGGAGGAATTACACAAATGGTGTTGGAGTTTTACAAAAACAAATTGAGGTAGAAAGGTGGAAAATTAGGACATCGAGGATATGGTCAATAAAATAGGAGGAGGAACCCAGGAAAAATAGATTAGAAGAGCAAAGATGTTCATGTGGAGAACTTGAGTAAAAAATTAGACACTATAGGAGCTATTCATCAATGTATGAGAATTGGTGAACTGAATTTAGACATAATACTAAGTGGAATTGACCTAAAATATTTGATTGGTTGGGTTGGGTCGGGGACCTGATCATATAGAATTCCTATGAATCCCCTAAGGCTATGAATCAAGATGTATTTTGTTTTAAAATATTTCATAGTAGGTGACTATACCTAAAAATGGGGTTCCCACATAGGTTAGGTGAACATGTGTTATTTATTATAATATCATCTGACTAGGATAGAATTATTATGGTTTATGGTTGAAGTTTAAATGATCGAATAACAACTGAGGGGGGGGGGTGAATTAGTGGTTAACATTATCTATGTTTTATAACATTACAAATCATAACCCATGAACCTATTAATATTTCATCCTTATCAACATGTATCAAATAATTAAGCATTTAATAATTGTACATAATGTGAGTCCAACTTGATTTCCAATGTTTGACCTCAATGTGAGAACCAACATCCTTGCAATAACCAATTACGTGGGTCTATAAAAATCCACTATAATGAATATGTGAATAAAACCTGTCAAAAAACCCATTATACACCTTATATCTTCTGATAGAAAATATTATTCTGACTCCCAACAGATGAAAATTAATTCTCAAAGAACAAAATATAGAAACAAAAAAATAAAAACATTTTCAAATATGCTCTACAAATGCTCAGTCCGAATCCTCAGTCCGGATAGGCTAATTCCAATATGTATCGGTAAGGTAAAGATTGGTCTAATTATTCCATTATTTAAACAATAACTGGAAATCATCTTCAATCGTGGTGAGGACATTTCACTATGAAATTCCAAGTGCTCATGATTTTGTGTGTGTGTAAAGGTTACAGATGAGTGAATAATCTGAGCACATATTTACAAGAAACACAAAAAAACCATTGTGGAAATATTGAAAATATTTCCTGTTTTCTCATATATCAAAAACTCTGCAAATATAAAAAATTTAATATTCAATATTTGATGTCTTAAAAACATATTAAAATTCTTTGACATTTATGCAATATTTAATTTCATGTTTTCTTTCTTGAACACATCATATATTTCTCAGAATGATAATGTTGGATCATAGATACAGTTTTCTCAAAAAAATGATCATAAATTAGGCTCTAAATTATGTAGAAATTTTGATCCAAATTGTTCAGAAATTAGGTTCTGTATTACTCAAAAATCAGCATCTAAATCGTAACGAATTCAGGTTCTCAATATTTCAAAATTCAGGATCTGGTTTTCTCATAAATCATATTCATGTTTTGTCAAAAATCAATTTTCAGATTGTTCGGAAATTAGGTTGTAGATTTATCAGAAATAGAATTCATGTTTTCTTAGAAATAAGGCTGTAGATTGTTCTGAAATTAGGTTCCAGTTTTCAAACAAATCAGGATCCACCTTTCTTAGATATTAGGTTCTGGATTGTTCATAAATTAGGTTCCAGTTTTCTATGAAATCAGGTTCTTGTTTTCTCATAAATTAGATTCAAGATTGGTTAAAAATCACGTTCTAGTTTTCTCTGAAATCATTTATTGGTTTTCCTAGAAATCAGGTTCCAGATTGTTCAGAAATCAGTTTCTTGTTTTCACTGATTTCATGTTCTGGTATTCAAAGAAATCATGTTCTTGATTTGTCAAAAACTTGGTTCCAGATTGTTCAAAAATTATAATATGGATTTATATGAAATAAGGTTCCAATTTTCATAGAAATAAGGCTCTAGTTTTGTCATAAATCATGTTTGAGGTTTTAATGAAATCATGTTTCAAATTTTCTTAAAATTATTCTTAATGAAAATCTTCAAACTTCTTCACAATTTATGGAACAACTAATATCATGTAAAATTTCCAGATTTATCATATCTTTATGATCAGAAAATCATCATTGGATTTTGTTTAGACCATCTGAGAAACATTCTATATTCTGAATCATCAAAAACATTTTCTATCAATATTATTCAACAACAATATGAACATAAAATCATCTTTTAAACAGAGAAATTTTATATTTCTCACAACTTTTAAAAGCTTCCTGCAACAAAGAACTCTATCTTTTGGAATATCAAAAACATTCTAAAAAAATGGTAATTGTCAACAAATAAAAAAATTTGTTTAAAAAACTCACCACATAGATTCTTTAATCCCCCCCTTTGGATTTTTTGACAACCATTGTTAACAACTTCTTCAATTATCAAAATTTCTCACCAAATCTAGTTTTTTTATAAAAATAGTGCCTTTCACAAAATAGAGTCCCTTGACACCATACTACTAGATAAAGTAATGTTTATGAATGATTTCCATCCCTCAGTGACAAGAACATTTTTCTACCAGGTAATGATAAACTCCCCCATACTCACCACCCCCATTACATTTATCATTCTATTTCTCTCTCATTTTTTATTTCAATATTATAAACCATTTACTTTTGGAGTATAGGGATAACTATTCTAATGATTTATATAATGATTTCTTAGATATGTTTCAAAATTATTGATTTTGATATCTGTACCATTATATGATCTCAACTTCATTATAGAATCCTCCAATTATCTCTCAAAATATTTTCTAATGAATTTGAACATTTCAACAGCCTCTAATATTTGATTCTTAAACTTGATGATTTTCATCTGAGTGAAATCATAAATAAAAGTGATAAATTACTAAATTTTTTTTTATTGATGTCACATGGGCCCACACATATCAGAACTAATAAGATAATGAAAAGATTATCTCGAATGTATTCATCCCCATATATGATGACATATTTTCTTCCATCAGAGACTTCTTCACGATCTATCTTCACTAATATTTTTTCATTCATGAGAGATTTTTTTTGATGAATACAAGAATAATTTTTAGATCTGATCTAATACTCTCTATATGATTCTTCATCACCCTCTTCACTCTCTAAAGAGTATTTTGTATTCTAAACTTTTTAAATAATGGTTCAGAGTTTTTGTGAAATTTCATCTTTAGATGAATCATTTCCATTTGATTTTGATTCCACCATATTTCACAACCTGTTTATATCTTTTCTGATAGACTTATTCAACAATTTTTTGGAAGACTTATCATCTTTATTTATTTTTCCCAACTTCTTCCATCGAGGTTTTTCATCAGAATCATCTGGACATTCATTAACATTCTTCTTAGGGAAAGTCATAGAAAAGTGCCCGATTCAACCACATTCAAAACACCTAGGGGGATGTTTTCCTCCACACATTTCTCTTCCTCTGTGATAGTTATTTTATATAAGATAAATGATGTTTTCATTAATCTCATCATCGTCTTTTTCATTTTATTCACAAGGATCGAATTTATCACTATCATTAATTTTCATATTTCTCATGGAATCAAAATACATTTCAGCCATTATGTTATTCTAAAATATTTATGCTTTATACATTTCATAAGAAACAATTATTTTATTCAATTCATCACGTGTTAAATTTTCCTTATCTTCTAAGGATGAAATTTCAGAATCGAACGTGTCTGGAAGGTTTCACATAAGATTCTTCACAATTGTTGAATATTCCAAGTCATCATTAAATACACTAATGTTTCATACTATATCATTAATTCTAGTGAAGTATTCATCAATTTTATCATCATCTCTCATTCTCATGTCATCAAACATTCAATGCCAGATTTGTATCATGGATTCTTTGAATTTTATAATTGCATCGAAAACACTATACAACTTGTCCCACATGCTTTTTGATGTTGTGGGACACATCACCTCATGATAATTTTTTGATAAGGGAATGATAATAAAATTTATAAACTTTCCATCAAATTCCTTGTTTCTATTATTAAAAAACATTATTGGAGAAACTTTCTGAATAGGTGCACATCCAAAAGTAGCAGCATCAACATCTTCAATGACAAGAGATAAAAGATAAATAATCGTCCTATTTTTTCATAAATAATAATTTATGCCATCAAATGCAGTAATTCCTATACTATTGTCTAATTTATATTTTCCATGATATGTATAAAACAAGGGAACCTCCCTATGATACCACCTGATGTTCTAAGGATCGAGTAACAACTGTTATGGGGGGTTGGGGTAGAATCAGCTTTTCACTTTATCTATGTTTCAAAAAATTAAGAAACATAACCCTGGTAATTTGTTAATATTTCATTCCTTATCAACCTATATCAAATACTATAACACGTAATAATAGTAAGTAAATTACGGAACCCACAATTTACAAGGTTCAGCCTCAAAGTGATAACATACATCCTTATCATAGCCACTCCTATGGGTGAATGGAAATCCAAAATAATGAATAATTGAATAAAACTAGGGTCAACTCTGATAAAAACATTTTATCTTCTGATAGGAAAGATTATGATGGCTCCCATCAGTTTAATTTGTTTTCTTAAAGAACAAATGAGCCAAATAAATGAATGAAAACATCGTTGAATATGCTCCCCAAATGCTCAGTCCAAATCCACAGTCCTATTTGGATGATTTTGATCTTCTCATCAAGGTAAGGATTCATTGGATTATTCCATTCTTTAAACACTCAAAAAAAATTTATTCAATCTTGGTGGAAACTTTTAAATTGAATTATCCAATTCTCCGCCTTTTCCGCATGGGTAAAATTTACAAATGAGAAAGTTATCTGATCACATATCTATAGGAAACTAAAAAAACAATTGTGGGAATCATGAAAATATTTCTGGAATCCTCAAATCTCAAAATCTCCATAAATCTCTTGAATTTAATCATCAATCATTTACTTCATCAAACTTCCTTAAATTTCTCTCAGATTTATGCTATGACGATATTTGGGTTTTCCTTCATGAACTCTTAAATTATTTTTCTAATTGATAATGTTGGATCATAGTTTCATATTACATAGAAACATGCTTAGAAATAATGTGTCAATTTATAATGAAATTTGTTATCGAATTTTTTAGAAATCAAGTTCCAAATTACTCAAAAATAAGGTTTTGAATTGTGTAGAATTTAGATTGAAATTTTTTCCGAAAATAGGGTTGTGATTTTCTTATAAATCATGTTTTGGTTTTTCAGAAATAATGTTCCAAGTTGTTTAGAAATCTTGTCCTCATTTTCCAAAAAATCAAGTTTCAGTTTTCTCAAAAATTAGTTTCTAGATTGTTCATAAATCAGGTTCTAGTTTTCTCTGAAATTAGTTTTCGATTTAAATATAAATAAGATTCCAGATTGTTAATAAATCATGTTCTAGTTTTCTCTGAAATCATGATCTAGTTTTCCATGAAATTAGATTCCATATTGTTGAGAAATCAGGTTCTAGTTTTCATTGATATCATGTTTTGGTTTTCTCATAAATATGGTTCTAAATTTTTCATAAATCAGGTTACACATTTTTCAAAAATTAGGATCTGATTTTCTATGAAATCAGGTTTCTATTTTTCACCTAAATCAGGTTCCAGTTTTTTAAGAAATCCAGTTATTGATTTCATAGAAATCATTTTTTGGATTTTCTCAAAATGTATCTTAGTTAATATCGTTAAATATATTTACCATTTCTTTGGAATCTTTTATCATGAAACGTTCCATGATTTTAGATAAATTTATGTTTAATAAATCGTCATATGATTTTTTTAGAATGTTTGAGAAATAATCTATCTTCGTAATCTTAAAAAACATCATCTTTAAAGAATCATCAGTAAAAAAAAGGATATAAGAAATATCATTGAAACATAGAAAACTTTTAATTTCTCAGTAACATCAACAAACATCCAGCAACAAAAAATTCCATCTTCTTGTATGTCAAAAATATTCATCAAAAAAATGTTTCGATTCCAACAAATACACAACCTTTTAAAAAACCACCGCATAGATTCTTCTCATGTCCCTCAACAGTGACAACAGTCTTATAAATTTTAACTTCATTTTACCATTATTTTGTATAGTGGTTTAGCATTATCTTACTTAGATGACATTATACAATTTTTGTCATTTAATAAAGACATAATATGTTCTTTTTATGGTCATGCACTTTGGAACAACGATTTTATGTTTTTTAAACATCATGTTGTAGTGGCATAGGATATGAATTTTAATGCAATACATATAGGTATAGTAATTTTATGTAGTTCAAGATCATGAAGCAAGTATATAAGATGTTCCTTTTATATACAAGCAGGTATTACCAGTAATGAAAAAAAATTAAACATTATGTAGAAAGAATGTTTGATATGCCTTTTATGGTCTTGAATATGGTATAAATGATGATATATAGTTTTAGACTCATGCATCATATATGTGAGATGTTCTTTTTATTCCCATTCATGTATGAATAAAGATTCAATTTCATTTTAACATTATGTTGTGTGGATGTAGTAAATTCCTTTTAAGGTCATGAACATGTATTCAATGACTCTATGAAGTATAATGGAGTGCGTCAATGAAATTCAATGTTTGGTTTATAGTTGTGTAGGTTGGACCGATAATGATACATAATTTTAATGTCACGTTTCAAGGATAAATTAGGTTTTTTTATGTTTTTTCATGTATGACCAATGATTCTACCTTATTTAATTTCATGTATCATTGGAAAATTACGGGCCTTTTAAGATCATGATTGTATATCCAATATTTCTACAAAATTTTAACATCATTCATTATGGATAAAATATGCAGATTTTATGGTCACTAATAAGAGATTGATGGCGATATGAAATTTAATGTATTGTACAAATAATGGAATATGAACTGCCATAATTAATATTTAGATTCAATCCCATGGAATGTGGTGGATGATTCATGGAAATATCTACCCATTATAATGGTTTGGGAAACATATGGATCACATGTGATCCTTACACTAGATTCCGCTGAAATTACACTACCAAACATGTAGATGTACTCTATGTAATAAATGGCATCCCTCATGGGGAATATTCAAATATCAATTTTTTGGGATACATAGTGGACTTTTTGGTTAATTTATATACATAAGAGGTCCTCCTTAAAGGATGTTGGTGATAATAAAGTAATGTGGATTCAACCAAAAACACTTCAAAGATGGTTTGTGTCTTGATACTAGTCAGATTGAAAATTTTTTTTATATTGTGGTTGGGCCTACACCTAATTCCCCAAGAGTACTTGGGACAACATCAGATGTGGGAGTGAGTTCAAATAAAGTAGGGATACTAGTCATTCCCCTCCCATGTAACATCTATTATGACAATGGCTACCATATTGGCCAGTTGTAGAGTAGGTATATCTTCCTTCCACCATTTTGAATTTTTTCTCCCAATACACTTCCCACTGTAATATTTATAGTACATTGAAATTATCATTCCCCCCCCCCCCAAAATATTTACTCATTAAATGGGGGGATATTATGAATGAATGGTAGTAATCAATCATGATATTAAGATTGGGTGGTGGAACAAGGAGGTGCAGATGCATCTCCTCCTATATTAAGGGCGTGAAAGTACCTAGGAGCTGTGGAATCATATAACTCTGAATGAAATGGGTGATGGTTCACTTGATGGATGGAACACATTATTCCAAATTAATATGGAGATAGGACCCATGAGGGGAGGATGTCTAACTCATCAGATGTATGGGGTGATGGTTCCCATGATGTGTGGATTCCGTCCAATATTTATCAATAGGATGATATCTCCACGGAGGAGTGGAATATAATATCATGGAATGAATTGGAAAATTATTCCCAAGAGGCATGGAACCCATACACCCTAGATAAATGGTGTGATGGAATTTCATTGTTATCAAAGCCTACCAGTTCATATGATCATGGTGATGATTCCAATGTGATGTGGATGTATATCATGATGGAATGGTGGAGAAAGGATTCATATAAGTTATGTATTTCTATCTCATCAGAAGGAGGAGTGATAGTGACCCATTGAAATGGATTCCTATCTCAGTGAAATGAAATTTTTGGGGTACCCATGAGGTATGTATGACTACCTAATAAGAATTATGGTTAAAGGGGGACTAGGATCTATGGATTCTTGTCTTGTATGATTGACAAAGAAAGGGTTCTGATGTTTTTTGGAAGCCTTTATATATTTGTTGATGAGAAAGGGTTTCCTAGAGTTGTGGATATCAAACTCACTAAAATTATGGGGTGAGGGAACCCAAGAGTTGTGGATGAATATTTCACTAGAATGATAGGGTGTGGGAACCTAGGATGCATGGATACCAATCCCACAAGAATGATTATTGAGGGACCCAATGATATGTGGATGTTGAACTTAAAAAAATGATGTGATGATGGTTCCTTGAATTTATGTATTCCAATACAAATGGAATTATAGGGTAGGGGAACACATGATTTGATGATGTTATATTTTTATATGAATGGGTTGAGGGGGAACAAGTTCTGTGGATGCCTAACTTAATAGAAGGACAGGGCAATGGATCCCTGATGTTTTGGATTCCTATCTTACTAAAATAACTTGGTTCAGTCACCTAAGATATGTGGATTCTAGTCTTAGAGATATAATTAGTAAAGGGAACAAACGATCTATGGATAAAAAACTCTCTAAAATGACTGGATGAGGAAATCTTAGAGATGTGAATTTCTACTTCTCCAAAATGATTGTTAGAGGTTACCCCAGAGCTATGGGTGCATATCTCACCGAAATGGTAGAGAGAGGGTGTCTAGGAGTTGTGGATACCTATTTCACTGATACTGTGGGGAAACGGCATCCATGATGTGTGAAATCATGTCTTAGTGAAATGAAGGGCCAAAGAAACCCAAGTTATATGAAATATTATTGAATTGACAACTTATATAGTGGTGAAATGAGAGTAGGGATATGATTCTGAATGTTGTTTTCAGGGATCCTAGACTAGAGAAACCGTATTTGGGTATGATAAACTTTCTTCCATTATTAGGTTGAGATACCCTATAAAGGTTGTGTTTAATTATTTTGGAACCTTCAATGGAATATTCTTGGTGGTTGTGGTGAATAATTTATAAGAATGTTCAAGAGAAAGACTCTAATGTCAAAAGATGGTTCTTGGATGAGGGCCCAGGTTGTGAAACATGGGATTGCACATGACTATTTGTGGTAGTCCTATTATTGGGTATATTAAGCTCATACTTCTTAATGAACAACCAGTTTCCTCATTTTATGGGGTGTAGACATGCCCCATGAAATAGTTATAAGGGAATGTGTAACACCCTGGCCCCATTTACCTAGAGTCGGTGCATTATTACATAACATTGGCATGATCACAAGAAAGATCAAATCTCGAAATACCGATTGGTTTAGTAGCCTTGGAAGCACTAGATATATTTATAAAGTTTTACATTACATCATAAAATTAAAACAACTACAACAACATAATTTATCCATAGTCCACACTATTATCCCCTCATAAAATCTCTGCAGGTCATTCATAATTTACTTCTTCTCATCCTGGGAAAAATAAAACATAGAAAAGGGGTGAGCTCAAATGCCCAGTAAGGATAATAAATAGTTGAAACTTTCATAAATAAGAATAAACATTTAAGGCAATGTATAACAAAAACCAAATCCTTTTAAACTTGAACTTCAACATAGTATGGCAAAAGTAAAATGAAATAATTCCATTTACTTATTCACATGGATATTCTACTAATCGAATAATCATATGAAATATCAATAACCACTTTCATAATGATGGAATACATAATGCCAGACAATCATAACCACATAGACAAAGCCTCGTGCCAAGACTACAAATAAGATTTTTTCAAGGCCTTGTACCAAGACAATAGTTTGTCCCATGAGACCTTCCAATTCATCAAGGATCTATAGCGGGCTCCACCCGTCACATATTAAGTCAAATGCATTCCCATATGAAATGTTTTAAACATAACATAAATGTTCGTATTAAAACTACCATTCGAATTGTAAATACTTCATCCAAAAACTATGAATGGTATAAAAATAAAACTTCCACAGTCAAACATATCACAAAACCTTCAATACAATATAGAAGTTTTGTATCATAATAAATCAACATAAAATAAGCGCAAAATCCATCAAAGGATGTTGACATAGATGAAATCAAAGCTCTTTTTAGAGAAATATCTATTTCTATTTTGAAATCATTTAAGAGTCATATATGTATAAAATAAAAATTTTCAATGAAAATATTCTTATAATCTTGTAAGGGAAGCTTCAACGATTATATAATGTCAGAAAATAGCTACACCCACTGTATATGTTAAAAAAACATTCTTACCTTAATTTTGATGAAAAGGTTAAAAAGCACCTTGTTTGAAAAATGACGGAAATATTCTTTTATAAAACTCTTATAAAAAGTTAAACAAGGGTATAGATGACTTTAACCCATATCATAGTATATAGTAAATTTTTTTTGAAATACATTTTTAAGAAAAATGGATGTGGATGATAATGAAATCCCAGTAGATTATTACGTATAAACAACCTCGGAAAATGAAGAGATTGCGAAATAAACCCTTACCTTTTACTTTTCCTTGGATAAGGGTAGGTTAAACTCTTGGATAATGGTGAAATAATTGTTATTAGATTATACACGAATCGTATACATTAGTATTATATCATATATGATCTTTTAACATTGATTTGTTAATAATATCTTAGTATTATCGTTGTTTCGGGTGTTAACTCACTTGTTTTCTTTTACATGTTTTGTTACGTAAGCTATGTTTCTCATGGATAGGTTGTATCATAATCATATCCTGAATGATATCAAGTCCTTACATACTATTATTAATCATCAAATGATAATTATACTTGAATGGATACGATGGAGAATGAATACTATCGCGTTCATAGAGACGGTAGTCCATACGTATGCACGAGCGACATAATCATTCTTTTGATATTAAAATAATATATAATTGGATGTTATATCATATACAAATAATAATTATCTTGTTATATTTATTATTTAAATGAGATAATCATCATTATTATACCCATCCAAATAATAATTATTGAATAACAATTACATCACGACTTGGAGATGGTAAGCCGTACATACGCACGTATGGTGACATGTTATTCAAAGGATAGATAGAATACTGAATATGGTTTTACCATATTTATAAAAATATTGCATTATATAGGAGATACTGGATTCATTATTTTGGAATGGGAATAACAAAGAAAGAATAAGTGGAAGAAGAAAAGAACTTGGAAAAATGTGGTGAAATAATTACCTCTTCTTCGGGTTCTTCCTTTTGATTTGATCAAAAGGGATCCTTAAGTTGTCTTTCTGACTAAATAAAGGCCTCTAGGATAAATTGAGGGAAGTTGAGAAAGTATTTGGTCAGGGTTTGGCAAAACCAAAAGGCATTGAAGGTGTTAAGTAATGAGAAGGGTGACTGCCCTTTTATATGAGGTGTGAGGGGCACCTTTGGAAAAGCTAGAAATATTATTTTATAATAAATTCATATTCAGTTTCTAATGGCGCCAAAGTGGTTTATTTAAATGTTAAGGTGGGTATAGGTCTAAAACCACTCAAAAAATATAATTTATATAGGTTTGGGTCATCATATTAACCTTATCTTTATGTATTAACTCTAAGTTAATTAGTTTCACTTTTACAATGTCTCTTTGTATTTTTAGATTATATGGTTAATAAACATACAATATACATCCAAACGACCCCCAAGTGGTCTATTAATGATACAAATATCATCATATATGTCTTTTGGTAGAACCTTGGATTTTTACGAATTTAATATCAATTAATAATAAAATATTTTGTTTAAAAACTCTTTTATGTCAACTTTGACACTATTCAATAATTTATTTTTTTGAAACACATAACAGAATGATTACTTCGAAAAAAAATCAATTAAATAAATTATAATATGTCATATTAACCTATAAAATTAGTGTAATTCATTAAAAGTATCCAATTATATTTATTTGGGTATTTATAATATCAATTATTTTAATTTTACACTATTATGGTAATTACTGTATCATAATTGTGTCATATATAAATTAACTTATTTAATGTCTAAAAATTATAAATAAAATATAATTATGTAGGAAATCTTTTTATATTTCTAATTAATATTTATAGTCGAAAATCCAATCTATATAACTCTATTTAAAAATTGTATTTCTAAAAGATATATGCTTTTGTCATTTTTGTACTTATTTTAACTTAATTAAAATAAAGTGTCCCTATCACCTAAAAGTGGCTCCATGGGGTCCCAAAATCGACCCAAAGATTCCCATGGTCGGTAATGTATCCACCAATATGGTTAGGACACGTTTTAGGCTAATTTAGTGTTATTATAATATTATTTGATTAACACTTATTTACCGGATTTACCTTTAACCCTGGTAAATAAAATATTTACGACAGTAATTATTCAAAATGTATAAAAATAAAAGTTACCTATTCACACAATATGAACATACTGATTCCAAATATGGAATCAATTTTTTCAAATTCAAAACACAGAAGTGGCAGAAATTAATTTAAAATTAATTCCCGCTGTTAAAATAAAAAGCTTGTTTTTAATATATAACAACTTATCAAAAGATTGATACTTGTTTATGTTCGATTTAATTGTGAAATTATGTCCAATGACCAACATTGTATTAAATGGTAAAAATATATTTTAAATATACTCTAAAACCACTCAAATTCATAATTTATCACTATTAATTATTTTGATTTTGAAAGTTTTTTTAATTAAAATTTAATAATTGTCACTATTCATCAAAATATTAAAGTTATCCGAAAAGTACCAATGTTTCACCTTAGGCCAAATTCGATACTCTGAATCCAAAAATGAAGTTCATTTTGAAATATAAAATATATATAATTTAAAAAATTAGGTATTACTATTCATAATGGCTTGTTTGATCGGTTGTGGTGTGTGTTAGAACTCGATGTTGCGTACAACACACGCTATTACATTATTCAAAGGGAAAAGTACCGTAGAAGCTTGGGGTGTCACATTCTACCCTCCTTCAAATAATTTCGTCCTCGAAATTTCTAGAATACTACTGCATGAAAAGACTCGGGTTTTTCTTCATCATAATTTCCTCGGGTTCCCACGTTGCCTCTTCCATCTTATGGTTTCTCCACAAGACTTTTACCAGACGAGTCATCTGGTTTCTCAGTACTTGTTCTCTCATATCAAGAATCTTGACGGGCTCTTCCCAATAAGGCAGATCGGGTTCCAGTTTTAATTCCTCATAGGTGAGTACATGCGTTGGGTCAGGCATGTATTTCCTCAATAGAGATACATGGAACACATCGTGAACATTGGAGAGACTTGGCGACATTTCCAATCAGTAAGATACAACCCCAATTCGTTCTAGAATTTCTAAAGGTCCGATGTACCTGAGACTCAATTTACCTTTCATACCAAAACGAATGACTCCCTTCCATGGAGATACTTTCAGGAAAACATGATCACCGACTTGAAATTACAAATCCTTCCTTCAATTATCGGCATAGCTCTTCTACCTACTTTGAGCTGCTTTGATATGGTTTTGGATTACCCTCACCTTTTCCATCGTTTCCTCCACCAGTTCTGGGCATACAATTTTTCTTTCACCAACCTCATCCCAACAGGTTGGTGTGCGACAACTCTCTCCATATTATGCTTCATATGGTGCCATCTGAATACTCGAATGGAAGCTATTATTATAGGTAAATTCTACCAGAGGTAAATATTGATACCACATACCCTGAAAGTCAAGTGAGCAAGATATCAACATGTCTTATAAGGTTTGAATAGTCCGATCTGATTGTTCGTCTGTCTGAGGGTGGTTGGCAGTGCTCAAATGAAGTTCTATATCCAAGTATTTCTGAAGAATTTTCCAGAATAGTGAAGTAAAACGGTGATCATGATCAGAAACAATCGATAGGGGTACTTCATGAAGTCTCACAACATCATTAATATATAGTCTTTCTAGACGTTCTAGTGGTAGATCTTCCCTTCTAGCACAAAAATGTGCTGACTTAGTAAGACGATCAACAATAACCCATATTGCATCATTCCTTCTAGGAGTCTTTGATAGCCCCATGACAAAGTCCATCATAATATTGTCCCATTTCCACTCCGGTATGGGAAGAGGTTGCATGACTCCTCCAAGATGTTGCCTTCCAGCTTTCACTTGTTGACAAAGCATACATCTTGTCACAAAATCGGCAATCTACCTCTTCATATTGTCCCACAAAAAATGTTCCTTCAAATCACTATACATTTTTTTGCTCCCAGGGTGTATAGAGAAATTGGAACTGTGAGCATCATCTAACAATTCACTTTTTAGATCAGGTATATCTGGAACACAAAGTCTCTTCCCAAATTTCAAAATTCCATCAACATACAAAAAGTGTCTCAATCTCCCATCATTCACATCTTTAATCTTCTTTTGAAATTATTCATCATCGGTCTGAGAACTCTTAATTCTTTCTAGTAAAGTTGGTTTGGAAACCATTTGAAAAAGAATTTTTGTTTCACCTTCCATGGTTATTCCCATGTCCATGTTCACTTGATCCATGAAAATTGGATCCCTTTTAATTCTCATATTGTTCAAAACTCCATGGTCATTTCTACTCAAAGCATCTTCCACCTTGTTTTCCTTCCCCTGGTGGTAGTGTATCATACAATCATAATCTGTGAGTAATTCAAGCCATATCCTTTGCCTCATGTTGAGTTCTTTTTGTGAGAAAATATACTTCAAACACTTGTGATCAGAATAAATCTCACATTTTTCACCATAGAGGTAGTGCCTCCATATCATCAAAGCAAAGATCACAGCTGCTAACTCGAGATCATGAGTATGATAGTTTTGCTCTTGAATTTTCAACTATCGTCATGCATAGGCAATAACCCTATCATTCAGCATAAGGACACAACCAAGTACATTCTTCGATGCACCACTATAAATAACAAACCCATCATTCCACGATGGTAGAGTCAATATAGGAGTGTTGACTAATCGTCTCTTCAGTTCTTAGAAACATTCTTCACACTATTTTTTCCAAACAAATTTAACCCCTTTACATGTGTGTTTCATTAATGGGTTTTCCAATCGGGCAAAATTCTGGACGAAACGTCGATAATAACCTCCCAGACCAATAATACTGCGTACCTTAGTTATACTCGTAGGAGCTGGCCATTCTTGGATTTCCTTGGTCTTAGAAGGATCAACAGAGATTCCATATTTAGAGACAATATAACCCATAAAAGAAATCTCCTGAAGCCATAATTCACACTTTCTAAACATCCCATATAATTAATGTCTTCTCAGAGTCTTCAGGATAATGTGCAAATTATTTTCATGATCTTCATTGTTTTTAGAGTATACCAAGATATCATCAATAAATACCACCACAAATTTATCGCGATATTCCTTGAAAACTCTATTCATCAGATCCATGAATAAAAAGGGTGCATTAGTCAATCCAAAAGGAATTATAGTAAAATCGTAATGCCCGTACCTGGTTCGAAATGCTGTCTTCGGAATGTCTTCCTTCTTCACATACAACTGATGGTATCCAGATCGAAGGCCAATCTATGAAAAGTATTGAGCTCCACGCAGTTGGTCAAATAAATCATCAATGCGAGGTAGGGGATACTTGTTCTTTATTGTTATATAATTAATCTCCCAGTAGTCGATACATAACCTCATAGATCCATCTTTCTTTTTCACAAAAAGAAGAGGGGATCCCCATGGAGAAACACTAGGGTGAATAAATCCCTTATTACTCAATTATTCTAGTTGTTTCTTTAGTTCGACTAATTCCACAGTGGCCACTCTATAAGGGGGCTTCGATATAGGCCTTGCTCTAGGAATTTAATCAATGGAAAACTCAACTTCTCATTCTGGAGGATGTCCAGATAAATATTCCGGAAATACATCTACATATTCTTTCACAATAGGTACATCCTCTATTTGAACATTCCTTTCCTCACCCACAGTCATTTCATTCTCTTCCTCCCCAATAATTGAATTTAGTTGAGCTACTGGGGGTGGATCTAGATAAGAATTAGTTGGTGACGATTCTCCTCTAAAGATAAGGTGTTCCTTATCGTCATCATAAAGAATTGTAACCTCTTTCTTCTTACAATAAATCTTCGCATCATAGTCTAAATGCTAGTCCATAGTGAGTATTATATCAAACTCAATCATAGGTATGATGATGAGATCAGCAGATAAAGAACATTTACGTTCTCTAATGGGGACCGATTAACAGAACATTGTTGCAATGATACTTCCCTTAGGAATTTTAACTGAAAACTCCCTTGTAAAATCAAATTGGAAATATCTAATTTTCTTAGCAAACTGGGAAGATATGAAACAATGCGATGATCTAGAATCAGATAATGCATTTTCTAAACTTGAGTAAACCATTAAATTACCTGCCACCACGTCTTTCGGAGCTTCTACCTCAGCAGTAGTGATAGCATAAGCTTGGCCTTGAACCCTTTTCCTTTTCTGAGGTAAGTTCTCCTGATGATTAGGAAATTCATTTGCATAATGTCCCTTCTCCTTTCAATTGTAGCAGTAATCATTGGCAGCTTCCTTCTTCCCTTTGCAATCATGATCTTGGTGGCCTTTTTCACCACACTTGTAACAGACTCCCATTCCCTTCAAGCAAGTACCGGGGTGTTTCTTCCCACATTTACCATAGGATGAATATTTAACCTTTCCCTTCTTACACTTATTTCTATTTCTAGATTGATCAGCAGATCTCTTCTTATCTTGCTTTGCTTTAAAGTCATAAGACTTAGAGAATTACATTTCGGTCTTGATAGCACATGAGACAATGTCTTCATATGACGAGAAGGATTGTGAGACTAATGCTCGATGGAGAAATGGTTTTAACCCATAAATGAAATGATCAATATTACTTCTTGGGTTACGTATATAATCTCCAACATACCTTTCTAGCCTTGTAAATTTAGCCTCATAATTTGCGACATTATCATCCTCCTTTTGTCTCAGACTCAGAAATTGCCTTTCCATATCTGCTCGATGGTCATGAGGAATGTATTTTTCTAAAAACAGATCTTTGAACTCCCTCCATTCCATATTTTATACTTCATTATCTTCCTTCACGTTTTTAATCAATGATCGCCATTGATCAGCATCTCCAGTGAGGCGGTAAACTACCATGATAACTTTTTCCCTTTCACTACTCCACAAAGCCTGAAATATTTTCACTAGGGAATTTATCCATTGCTCAGCTACTAAGGGATTTTTACTCCCACTGAACGTTGGTGGTTTTTGCCTCATGAATCGATATAACATTGATCTTCCATGCTGCGGATCAGGGTGCTCTATACGGGTAAGGTTATTATTCATAACCTAAGTGAGTTGTTCTAGTATGGTGATTAGCTGATCGGCACCAGTTTCATCACTGGCTCTACTATAATTATGTTGAGCAGGAGATAAATCCCTAAATGGAGTGCGTTCATTGATTCAATTTCCATTTCTTCCATTAGGCACCATTTATAAACAATGGCACAAACTAGATCTATTTATGAATCAAAATATATAATCCGACACTTATAAAACACTTAACATAAATTGATCTATTTATGGATATTATCCATAATCATAAAAGAAGTTTCTTTGTGGAAGTATATATTCATAAACCCTTCATAATTATTTGTAAATAAAATAAGAGTTATCCTAAGAATATCCCCTGAGAGTGTCGTAACCAATAGTGCAGCAAGGCTCGTTGTCATGCACCAGTTCCCGTTCGAGTCTAGCTCAAAGCGGTGTTTTCGGGTTTTACCCCTAAGTACATCTATTCCAGAGCCGCCTCTACCCGGTCATATCCAGACAGGGATGTATTTCTCAGAAAACTCACAAAATCTCTACAATACTAAAAATCTAGGAAGTTCTTCTATACTAATCCTCAAAGTCCATCTTAAATCTATGTGCTCTAATCAGAGTTTATCTAAATCTAGCTTCCAAGGATTGTACTAATCTTCCTTTGATACCAACTGTAACACCCCAACCCCAGTTACCCAGAGTCGGTGCATTATTACATAACATTTTCATGATCACAAGAAAGATCAAATCTTGAAATACCTATTGTTTTAGTAGCCATGGAAGTACTAGATATATTCATAAAGTTTTAAATTACGTCATAAAGTGAAAACTACTACAACAACATAATGTATCAATAGTCCACACTATTATCCCCTTATAATATCCCTGTAGGTCATTCATAATTTACTTCTTCAAATACTGGGAAAAATAAAACATAGAAAAGGGGTGAGCTCAAATGCCCAGTAAGGATAACAATATAGCATAAACTTTCATAAATAAGAATAAACATTTAAGGCAATGTATAACTAAAACAAAAGCCTTTTAAACTTGAACTTCAACATAGTATGGGAAAATTAATATGAAATAATTCCATTTACTTATTCACATGGATATTCTACTAATCGAATAATCACATGAAATATCAATAACAACATTCATAATGATGGAATGCATAATTCCAGACTATCATAACCACATAGCCAAGGCCTCGTGTCAAGAATTCAAATAAAATTTTTTCAAGGCCTTGTACCAAGACAATAGTTTTTCTCATGAGACCTACCGATGCATCAAGGAGCTATAGTGGGCTCCACCCGTCACATATTAATCCAATGCATTCCCATATGAAAAGGTTTAAACATAACATAAATATTCATATTAAAACTAGTATACGAATTGTAAATAATTCATCCATAAATTATGAATGGTCTAAAAATAACAAATCCACAGTCAAACATATCACAAAACCTTCAATAAAATATAGAAGTTTTGTATCATAATAAATCAACTTCAAATAAGCGCAAATTCCATCAAAGGATGTTGACATAGATGAAATCAAAACTCTTTTTAGAGAAATATCTCTTTCAATTTTGAAATCATTTAAGAGTCATATATTTATAAAATAAAACATTTTCTTTGAAAATATTCTTATAATCTTGTAAGGGAAGCTTCGAAGATTTTATAATGGCGGAAAATAGGCACACCCGCCGTATAAGTTAAAAAAACATTCTTACCTTAATTATGTCAAAAAGGTTAAAAAGCACCTTGTTTGAAAAACGACGGAAAGATTCTTTTATAAACCTCTTATAAAAAGTCAATAAAGGGTATAAATTACTTTAACCCATATCATAGTAGATAGTAAAAATGTTATGAAATACATTTTTATGAAACATCGATGTGGATGATAAAGAAATCCCAGTAGATTATTACGTATAAACAACCTCAGATAATGTAGAGATTGTAAAAAATAAACCCTTACATTGTACTCTTCCTTGGTGGGTGGTAGGTTAACCTCCTATATTGTAGATACCTGAATCTTGACGTACATGGAAATTACATTACTTCTGCGGAATACTTAGTACATAACAAAAACACACACACAAGGATCATAATAGTTTAGTGTCTTTGGAAACTCGGAATATAATCTTCTAATCATGGTGACTGATATTCAACATCTCCCATAACGATCTTCCCTTTTTTTTCTTAACTAAAACTTTTCTTTATATCCTAGGGAAATTAAAACATAAAAGGGTGAGCTCAAAAGCTCAGTAAGGGTAAACAAATGAAAAATCAATCACATCATATTCATAAGAACATAACATTTTGGAAATCTTAACCTGCAAAACAGATCATAATATCATAACATGGGATAAATCATAGTAGTGAAATGTATTCCCAATAATCATAACATAAAACATGAAACATTTTGGCATACACACATAATCATAGAGAATAATTTCCTATTTGTCAAGACTCATTGCCAAGACTAGCTTAGTGGACAAAGTCCATTTCTGAACCGAGTCACCCTCGTTTCAGTCCTGTTTCACTGAACCGGTATAACCTACCAATCCAGCCATGTCTATTTCATTAGATATAAAATCTTTACCCAATGAATTGGAGGGAGATATAGGTCCCACCCATATCTTAATGATACCATTCTTATGTGTTCCACAAAATCATAAACCATATATCATAGCATAACCCATGTAATAAAAATGGGAATCTTAAACATCGTGACATCATAAAACAATTCATATATGATAAAGGAATTCATAAATATAATTCCATCACAACATAATCAAATCAATGTAATAATAGGGATTGAAACAGAACCCTTTATTATCTTAGATGGAAAATAATTTTGATAAAACACTTGAACTCCATTCTTGAGGAAAATATCCTTTCTGCTTCAAAAACAATTTTCATTTCTTAACATGTCGTACAATTATAAACTAAAAGAAGTTGATTAAAAATAAACATGAAAACTTGTAAAGGAATATTCTTGGAAATAATGTTTTAAAAATCCATTCATGCCGTAAAAGTTTAAAAAAACATTCTTCGTACTTTTGTCAGAAAAGTCAAAAAGTACCTCGTACGAAAAACGACAAAAGATTCCTTTCATATATTTTACTAAAAACTCACTGAAGGGTAAAATTGGATATAAACTATTGTATAAGGATATAAATATTACATATTTAGGAAACATGGATGTGGATGATAAAATACACCCCAGTTAATACCAATGTATAAACAATCTCGGATAAAAACGAGATTGTGATATTTTCCCTTACCTTAGGTCCGATATGCTTCGTACGTATCTGAACCCCCTGTATAATTATTTAAATAATTTTATTGACTTTTTACAGAATCATATTCATTGTTATTATATCATATATGGTTCACTTATGACTTTATATTACCCGTTCATTTGTAAATTCATGTTAAAGTAGTGTTTTGGGTAAAATTGTCTCATTCATTGTTCGTGTTTTAACTTGTAATTATTCATATGATTACTTAGATCATGATTACTTAATTCTAGAATATAAAACATGATTTATATATAATATATATTCAGAATATAAAACATGATTTATATATAATATATATTCAGAATATACATATATATAATAGATCGATAAATGGAAATAAATACACCGTTCATGGAGACGGTAGGCCGTACGTACGAATGAACGCTGTTTTCCATTCCTTATTTAGTTGAATGAAGTTAAGTAGATGAAATATATATATATATATATACATAAATCCATTAGCTTTATAATTTCATATATTTCATTATTATTGCTTATATATACTTTATAATCATTCTTAAATGGTTAACATGGATAATGAATCTCATCGCGTTGTGGAGACGGTAGTCCATACGTACGCACGAGCGTTGATATCGTTCCCATGGTCGTGTAATTGTGTTTAAGATTATGTATAATATTTCAGTATCAATATCAATTTATAATAATCATATATAGTCACTCATTACACCATTATACCCATCCAATTAAGGTGGTGGCGGAAAATAGATTACACCACGGCGTGGAGACGGTATTCCGTACGTACGAACGCGCGGTGATTTCCTTTTTCCGTAGGATGGATAGAAGGTTAATTAGAGTTGTTTCATATTTATAATAACATATCAGTATATAAGAAATACTGATGTTATTACTTTATCATGAAACAACTAAATAAGAATAAGTTGAAGTAGAAAGAAATTGAAAAAGATCGGTAATGGATATTACCTCTTTTTGATGCGCCTTCACGTAACCTCCACTTAAAGAACTAAAGATGGTATTTGAAGATGACCAGGACCTCTAGGATGATACTAGGGAAGTGGAGAAGAGATTTTGATAGGGGTTGGGCGAGCATGAATTCTCAAATTGGTGTGAGGAGGAGAGGGAGGAGGTTCCCTTTTATAAGGGAGGAGAGGGGCACCTTAGGAAAATATCAAAATATTATTTAATATTAAGGTCAAATTCGGTTTATAATGGTTCCAAAGGGTATTATTTCTAAGCTAAAGCGGGGATGGGTCGAAAGCCTCTCATCCAATAGTATTTAGACAAGTTTAGGTTATTATTTTAACCTTATCAAGTAGATTTAACTCTAAGTTAAATAATTTAACTTTTACTGTATCTTTTTTTTCTTACACTATATGGTTAATAAACTTACCATATTAAGAAAAACGAATCCCATGTTGTTTATTATTAATATATATATCCTTATCTATGTCATTTGGCTGATCCTTAGATTTTTAGGAATTAAATAACGATTAATAATATAATATTTGTTTTAAAAACTAATTTATGTCAATTTTGACACTATTTGGTACATGATTTTTATGAAATTTATAACAGAATGATAAGTTAGAAAAAAAGTTACTTATATCAAAAATAACATGTCATATTAACCTATAAAATTAATGTAAGTCATAAAAAGTCTCAAATTACATTTATTTGGGCATTTATAACATCAATTATGTCAATATTTCATTAATGAGACAATTACTGCATCATCTTTGTGTCATAATAAATAATTATTATTTAATCCCTAAAAATTCTAAATAAATTCCTATGATGTATATTCGTGTATTATATTTCTGGAGACTATTCTTGTTCGATGTTCCATGGATTTTATCACTAAATTAAAATTATTATACTTATAATATTTAAGAAAGTGACATGTTGTCACATTCTTTGTTTTTAATAATAATTAAATTATTTTCCTGGAAAAAAGTCCATAAAATGAATCTAATCTGACCCTTAGGTTATATGGGTCTACTTTTATCCATCCAATAGGATTTTTTCAATTGTTAGGGTAATATTATTATCTTATATTTACCCTTAATTACACGATTTATCTTTAACTAGAGTAAATAAAATTTACCGTAGTTACTATTCACAATGCCCAAAAATAAAAAGTAGCTTATTAACATAATTTGGACCCAATGATTACAAATATGGAATCCATTTTTACAAATTCAATACACAAAAGATGCAGAAATTAAATTAAAATTAATCCTGTTGTCGAAAGAAAACAGGTTTTTGTTTAAAACATTGCAAAAGATTAAATTGATTCAACCTACGAATTCAATGTAAAATCAATGATAATGACATACATTATATTAAATGGTAAAAATATATTCTATTTATACTTTAAAACCATTCAATATTATAATTTAACCTCATAAGATATTACGATGAAAAAAGTTGTTTTTAATTAAAATATAACATGTTTTTACTATTCATTAAAATATGAAAGTTATCGGAAAAATATAAAAACTTTATCTAATGTAAATTTTTATATCCTGATTCAAAAGAAGAATTATATTTTTTCAAATTGAACTTATAAACATGTCAAAAACTAGATTTAAAGTGGGTGATCCATCAAAAGGTGGCAAAACTGTATTTTTTGAAAAATACTTATTTTACCTGAAAAATTTATTTTGTTCTTATATCATGTTCTAGAAATGTGTAAGATGAATAATAATGTTATAAAATTATAAATTTAGTCAACAATATTCATAATGGATAGTTTTAATAATATCTTAATAGCATATCTTTTTTTAGTGAAACTCGGTATTGCGTACTACACACGCTATCGAGTAAGGTCGCGATTGCGTTTAATGCAAGGCAAGTCAAGGATGCGTGTTGTGCAAGCTCCTTTTGGTGTAGCGTACAAAACAAGACATTAATGAAATTAAAAAAAATATTTTTCATAAAATCTCGGGGTGTTACATGTATAATGGTGAAATAATTATTATTAAATTATACAAGAATCTTATACATTAATATGATATCATATATTATCTTTTAACATTGATTTGTAAATAATATCTTAGTATTATCGTTGTTTCGGGTGTTAACTTACTCGTTTTATTTTATATGTTTTGTTACGTAAGCTATGTTCGTCATGGATAGGTTTTATCTTAATCATATCTAGAATGATATCAAGTCCTTATATACTATTATTAATCATCAAATGATAATTATACTAGAATGGATACGATGGAGAATGAATCTTATCGCGTTCGTGGAGACGGTAGTCCGTACGTACGCACGAGCGACAATATCATTCTTTTGATATTATAATAATATATAATTGGATGGTATATCATATATACAGAATAATTATCATGTTATATTTATTATTTAAATGAGATACACATAATTATTATACCCATCCAAATAATAATTTATTGAATAACAATTACACCACGACGTGGAGACGGTAAGTTGTACGTACACACGTATGGTGACATGTTATTAAAAGGATGGATAGAATACTGAACATGGTTGTACCATATTTATAATAATATTATAGTATATATGAGATACTGGAATCATTATTTTAGAAAGGGAATAACATAGAAAGAAGAAGTTGAAGAATAAAGGAACTTGGAAAAGGGTGGTGAAATCATTACCTCTTCTTCGGGTTCTTCCTTTTGATTTGATCAAAAGGGCTCCTTATTTTGTCTTTCTGACTAATGGAAGTCCACTAGGATGAATTGAGGGAAGTTTAGAGAGTATTTGGTCAGGGGTTGGCCGAACCAAAAGGTTTGAAGGTGTGAAATAATGATAAGGGGGAGTGCCCTTTTATATGAGGGGTGAGGGGCACCTTTGGAAAAGCTAGATATATTATTTTATAATAAATTCATATTCTATTTTTAATGGCTCCAAAGTGGATTATTTCAATTTTAAGGTGGGTATATGCCGAAAACCACTCAACCAATATAATTTATATAGGTTAGGGTAATTATATTAACCTTATCTTTATGTATTAACTCTTAGTTAATTAGTTTCAATTTTACAATGTCTCTTTTTATTTTTATATTATATGGTTAATAAAATTACTATATACATATAAGAGACCCCCAAGTGGTCCATTAAGGATACAACTATCATTATATAAATATTTTGGACGAACCAAAGATTTTTAGGAATTTAATATCAATTAATAATATAATATTTGTTTTAAAAACTCTTTTATGTCAATTTTGACACTATTCAATAATTGATTTTTGTGAAACTCATATCAGAATGATTACTTCTAAATCAATCCTAATATGTCATATTAACCTATAAAATTATTGTAATTCAATAAAAGTATCCAATTATATTTATTTGAGTATTTATAATATCAATTATTTTAATTTTTCACTATTATGGTAATTACTACATCATGATTTTGTCATAAATAAATTAAATTATTTAAGGTCTAAAAATTATAAATAAAATATCATTATGTAGGAAATAGTTTTAGATTTCTAATGAATATTTATAGTCTAATATCCAATATATATAACCCTATGTAAAAATTGTGTTTCTAAAATATAAATGCTTATGTCATTTTTGTACTTATTTTAACTTAATTAAAATAAAGTGTCCCTATCACCTACAAGTGGCTCAATGGGGTCCCAAAGCCGACCCAAAGATGCCCAGGATCGGAAATTTATCCACTAATAAGGTTAGGACACAGTTTAGGGTAATTTTTTATTATTATAATATTATTTTTTAACCCTTATTTACCAGATTTACCCTTAACCATGGTAAATAAAATATTTACCGCAGTAATTATTCAAAATTTCTACAAATAAAAGATATATATTCACACAATATGAAGATACTGATTCCAAATATAGAATCCATTTTTCCAAATTCAAAACTCAGAAGTGGCAGAAATTAATTTAAAATTAATTCCCGCTGTTAAAACAAAAAGCGTGTTTTTATGATATAATAACTTATCAAAAGATTGATACTTGTTTATGTTCGGTTTAATTTTGAAATTATGTCCAATGACCAAAATTGTATTAAATGGTAAAAATATATTCTAAATATACTTTAAAACCACTCAAATTCATAATCTATCACTATTAATTATTTTGATAAAAAAATTTGTTTCTAATTAAAATTTAATATTTTTCACTATTCATCAAAATATTAAAGTTATCCGAAAAGTACCAAAATTTCACCTTAGGCTAAATTCGATACTTCGAATCCAAAAATGAAGTCCATTTTGAAATATAAAATATATATAATTTCAAAAATTAGGTATTACTATTCATAATGGCTAGTTTGATCGGCTGTGGTGTGTGTTAGAACTTGATGTTGCGTACAACACACGCCACTACATTATTCAAAAGGAAACGTACCATAGAAGCTTGGGGTGTTACAGAATGAGCTTTAATGGTGATGGAAGGGGGCACAAGACATATTAGATATTCCACTTAATATGGATGTTAAAAAAGGATTCCCTTGAAATCAACACCAGGTGTTCTATATAGGGACATGTGGAGCATGGAAGGGATCATCCTTGAATTAATCCTATATAGTTAGTATGGATTGTTGTAAATACTTGGTAGGATCCCCCTAGATAGCTCTAATATTGGTACTTTGATTGGTATAGCTCAAATGTTTCTAACCTCTATTATGTAGGGGATTGAGATTTTGGAACACTATAGGGAGAAAATCCAAAATGATTTCTATCAATAGTGGGGGGGGGTTCCCCATATGTGGATCCTAATGGAGGTGGTATTTTCATTTCATCACAACCACCAGGTATTTTCACACTCAATGTTACACACCCCTCATATGTGATGTATACGAGATTCAGATTTTGATTTCCTAAATTTTAACTTACCCACAAATTTTCAACCACTCACAATTGAAGGAGAAGAGATTTATATGGGGATCAACATTTTTCTATACACTTTCTTCCATAGGTAATCGATACATTCTCTTTATTTTCTAAAATTCTATCATTCCAATGTCAGGTGACCACATCCAATCTGATATTGGATCCTTATTTGAAATGATGTATTGGGATATGAATACATCTTTACATTGATAACACTATATATCTAATTTCATATTTAGGGTCTCCCTAGATTGTTGGATTCATGTTAATGAAACTTGTTCTCGGTTCCATGTCAATGTGGATGAGATATATTTACACTACTTCATTCAAGATAGGGGTGCATCCTTTGGTTAGAGTATTAATTAATATTCAAATTTTATTCTATCACTCGATGTTTGTAATTTTGGAAATTTGGATATTTTTACTCAACTGGATTAAATATCATGTCTGAGGCATATTAGGCATGAAACATAGGTAATTATGTATCAAACAGAGTGTAACTCAAACCATGGACTTAAAGGACCTACAAATTTTCAATATAGGCATCCCATGATTATTATATGGGGTAAAGGTTTAATGTGAGTAATATTTTTAAGATTTTTTGGGGAATGATTGGCTGTTATATGTATTCCCATGGGTTGGGGGAGATGATCACACTTATGGATTTGGTTATGTTTTTCCCTGGTAGTATCATTCACAATTGAGGGTATGGTTAAATTTTTCCGTTGTGGGGAATATTTCACACATTATATATTAGTTACCTATATATAAAAATGAATATTTCATACATGAGTGTTTTTTAATGTTGGTACCTACTATGGAGGATTCCACACATGTGGGATTGGTTAAGTGTGTCCCAAAAGGTGAACATTTCACACATTGGATTTAGAAGTAATAATGAGAGTTCCAAAATTAAACCGCGTAGAGGTAAACTATGGGAATTGTGATGATTGGATTGAACCTCATAGTGGATTCACATATATCCTATTGGGATACATGGAAAAATATATATGTAGTTGGATTTCACAATTTATTGTTTTGTGATAGGACAGATACAAGGAGTTTAATATAATTTTATATTGATGATCATGTCGTGGATGGAGCAATAATGAGGGATAGTGTGAGGATTATTCATTTTGGATATTGTAGGTAACTTCTTTAAACATTGGTGGGGGGTAGGTAGAATATCATGAAGATAATATCTGAGGATTCCAATATTCATCACAAAGGGTTAGAGGCATGGGGTCATCCCATATCTTCAATACATGGGACATCCTACAGTCACTTCATAAGGTAATAATATAATTCAATGTCATGTGACAAGTATGCGTACATGAATTTTAATGTCATAGCACTATAAAGTTGTATATAACTGGGTATTATGCAAATTTTATTCACGTGTTCTCCTTGAAGTAGGGATTATATGTATTGGGATTATATAGCACAATTTGTCAATGTTCTTGTTTGAAATAGAAATGGTTTGAATTGGTATTACATATTGTAGTTTTTTGAGTGGTGTAATTGAGAATTTATTTGTGGTTGGGCATTATATCTGGAAGCTACCTAGGCTATCCTAGCAGTAGGGTGTTATCAATTGGGATTACTCAGGGGTTCATATCAGGTGCTTCTAGGATAAGTGGTGTTTTAAATTAATATTATCCATGGGTGATGATCCAATGCTAATGGGAGAAATTATGGAATAAATGTGGCTTACACATTTGATATTAATGGGAACTAATTTGTTGAGAGATGGTATGAATGGGGATCACACGTGGGAGATATCTAGGTTCTTCTAAATTGTGATGGAATCAATGGGGAATACACATATGATATTTTCAGGTGCTATTAGGAGAATTTTTTTTAGAGGTGGGGTATACAAAACTAGTTTTTTCCAGTACTATAATGGGGAAGTGAATAATTGGGAATACTCAAGGGAGATTTATGAGAGCTTATTGGAGAATTAATTATATGAATTGGGAATACTCATGGGAACTTCCAAAGGGATGAAAATAGAAACGATGGTGTGATAAGGGATTACACGTAAAAGATTCTAAATGGATGGATTATTATCTCATGAATATCTCAAGAGTAATATCATGATCATCTAATTAGGCATCACAATAATATTACATAAGAATTAACCTTCTCATTACATATGGTATGGCCACTATTTAATATATAGTCAAAAGGCATTGTGTGGTAGACATACACATTGAGAAACTAATTCATTCTTCCTCATGTAAGGTATCAGGGTCATATTGACCTTCCTATGGGCCAGATATTGTTATTGGGCCCCTTCACCTGATGAGGGGACCAGATGTTCTTCCTGAGAACTATAGGGATATATGTGTGGCTTAAACACTAGGGGTTTCCCGATATTACCTCTTCATGTCTAGTAATGAGGACATCTTGACATGTTGGTTGGATGTGGAATATGATTACGGATTAAAAATAATTAGGAGTCCCATGGTGATCGATTGGTGGTCGTCTCAAGATCATTACTTGAGGAATCATATGCTTTATAAATAAGGAATGTGATTTTTTCATTGGTTGTATCATATTCTTGAAAGATAGGGTATACTAAATGTTAACATAATTTCATGAGGATAAAATTCTGTAATATTCCATCTAATGGATTGTGTGAGACTTAATCCAAATTGGACCATTCTAGTTCAACCTACTGGTGTAGTGATATGATGATTATTCAGGAAATGGTTGATGGGTGTTTCAACAAAATAAATTCTAGGGGACTCAGAGGAGAATATTAACTCATGACAACTGAATTGTGCTAAGTTGAGTATATCAAATCATGGTATTTATGTAATTATACAAGAGTATCTTGGATAATGGTATTATATAGGGTGAAATATATCGATGTATAAGTTCAAATGAAAAATTTCCACAACATTACAAGAAATGCACATGGAACATATCATAATTTTTTATAGGGTTAAGTGATGGTAGAAAATGGACAGTGCCTCAGACCTAATACCATATTTCATTATTGATTTGAAGAAGAGATATGGGGGATACTCCCTTATATTATGGGTTAGTGGGCCCAAGGGTATGATTTTTGAAAAGTAGTTTTTTGTATAAAGATTATCAATGCTCTAAAATATTATACCATGGGAAAGGATTGATATAAATATATATATGGAAAATTGTGCATCAGTAAACATTAAGGTTTGAGGAAAATTTGAGTTTTTAATGGAATTCAATTATATTATGAATCATGTACTAAATTGATAAATTCTTATTGAGACATAGTTACACTTTAACCCATATATGGATGGGATCATGTGAGGGAATTCATGAATCATTATTCTTGGGGGGGCCTGTTGTGAATTTTTTTGAAAATTATTATATTTTTATAAATTGATATTGGAATTTCATAGCTCAACATTACAAATTTATAATGATGACATTATAAGGTATTTATAGTCATAATGATTGGTAGAAGATTCAATTTTTTGAATGTTACCATTATTAGTGAAATATTCAGTTTCATGGGGATTCGAATTATGATCAAGAAAAATTGGATTTTGAAAATGTTTCAGTATCTTGAAGGATTTTCTATTATAAAACTCCCGGATCCATGAATGATTGAGTTTCATCAAATTTCATTGTTTTTTCCAGAATTTCCCTTTCTAGTAATTTTTAGAATACTGAATTCTAATAGAAATAACTTTTGAACCATCAGTATATTTGGGCTCTGTAACTAGTCAAATGAAATCCTGGAAAAATGAAAATTCTTCCAAATTAGTTTTTTATAATATTGTGAAATTATTGGATTCATATTTTATTGAAAAACATATATTATTATTATAAATAATTATCATACTCTCTAATGATGGTTTCTCATCTATGTCCATATTTTATATTCCCTAAAATGTACTCCATTACATTCAGAAACATAATTATGTTTTATCTCATGTGACTTTTATATTTACCATATCATTTATTAAATAATAATTTTTAGTTACTATTTTTATGTTGTGGGTTCTCAACAATAGTTTTTCAACCTTTTAAAGGGGATTTATATTATTTGGACATAAAAAATTCAACCACTCAACATTAATATTAAAACCCATTATGATAAAGGATATATTATTGATTCTAAATGTAAAAAATATATTTTACCAGTTTTTATAATTATAATATTTAAAATTACATTCAAATTATATCCATAAAATTTTCATTTATAGACAATTTCAGAAAGTTTAAAAAAATATTTTATCAATTTTCATCTAATTTCATATGTATTTCAAATGTATTTATTTCCAGGTAAATTAATTTTCATGACAAACATATAAATATTCATATGAAATAATATATTAGGGTTATTTTTTTACTAGGTACTAAAAATTTCAATTATTAAAGTCAATTATGTTGATTCCCTTTAAAAATGTTATGAATCCCATTTTTCATTATTTTTGTTCTTTGGGATGTGATGAATGATGTGTTTCAATTGAAAAAAATATGCAAGGATGATTGTTGGGTAGTTTTATGGACCACCTTCACCAAGATGAGAAAAGGGACAACAGATTTCTAGCCCCTTCCTTCTTCATGTTGAAGGAGAGATAATGACTCTTGAAACCCACCATCAATCGGTCCCAGAGTGGTGACTTGCACCAAGGTTGTATAATCACAAGAAAACATGGATGAAATTATCCTTTTTATTTAGAAGGGTCAGGATATTAGATAGCATGTCCCAAAAAACACCAAATCTAGAAGTAAAAGTATAGTGAAAACAATACCTTCCCATATGCATGTATAATAGTATGTGCTACCATAAAAGAAAACTCCAAAGTTAAATACCAATGAAAAGAAAATAGTGACATCATCTATCCAAACATCCAAACTAGTACGGTCTTGCATGGTCCTTATTGTCCTCCTTGAAACCTGAAAGAAGTTTTATATATGTAGGTTGAGTATACATGTATACTCATTAGTGAAAACCAAAAGCTCTCGTGGACATGTGGGGAGGAATTCTAATGCCCATTGAGAAAAAGAGATAACCCAGCCCCTAATAAATATACTATCCACCCAAACCACACTAAGGAACACTACCCAAGTAAATCAAGCTATGAAAATTAATAGTAATAACACATCATTTTTTGGGTACCCCAAATCACTTTCTCATTGGTTATTGAAGTCATCATACGCTTCAGACCTCTTCCACTATTCTCACCGTAGTCCCAGTGCAATTCCTTGCCTACACAAACCTGGTATACCACAACCACGCATCCGGCCTACAAAAACCAAGGCATGAATCATCACATGTACCCACACTAGTAGACAACTAGTCTAGAACAACTACAACCATACCTGAAGACACATGGGCTTGAACTACTACTACTATGCACATAGACATCAGGGCCTCATCCCGAAGACAATAGGGAAACCACCAGATCGCACACACCTAGGTTAACCACCAAAAATACTTTACACAAAGAATATTGGGCTATAATGGACCTCAACACAGCACATCCTTCCCGAATTGTCTTGGGATTCTTGGGAAAGGTAGAAAAAAATGACTTAATATCTAGCCACTCATAAGAGTGTTTGGGAAAATACCCTCCCACATGAAATGGGGGTGTTCGACACAAGGTTCTCAACATGGGTGGGGTGAAAATAAGAATCATAAGATCTAAAATTATACATATAGGTAAATAATACCTCATCACAACATAGGGGATCCAAAACCAACCTATTCACAAACATTGTCGTTATGATTCATTTATAAAAAGCACAACACCCATGGCCATGTCACAACTCATTTCCAGAAACAATTTCCCATGAAACCATTCATTTTTTCATATTCAAGTGATTATGTTAAAGAAATTATTTAATACTAGGAAACTAACTGGCCTAGACATAAGCAATGGAAAATAGCCATACAGTAATTTAAGCATTCACACCCTATTCTTTTGTAATGTCACGAAAAGAAAGGGATATGTGAAATACCTAAATGTACATGAACCAAACCAAGCCCCAACATGCAGTCCCCACATGGCATTATATCCACTAACCAAAAAATTCTCCACAACCAAGAATCACATCCCCATCCCTTTCCCCCACATGCATCAAGCAGAATAACCACACACATTTCCAGGACAGAGTAATGGAGTTCCAGATTCAACATATCTTTAATTAATTTTCCATATTCCATTTAATTAACCAGCTTGACCAAACAAGGATTATTATTCATTTGGAATCAATTTAATCACCAAAGTTTACATTATTAACCAATTTCCATGTCATATCCTTTCAATCACCCAAATATCCAAAAAATAGAGGTTCATTAGTGAACAAGAATGAACCACCAAAGGCCACAATTTGTAGTCGACATAACCGCATACAATTCACAACATGCAAGAAAAGATAAAAGAGTACAAATTCATTATTAAACACACCAATTAATTCTTTAAATTTATTTTTATTATCTTAAATAAGGTTTGGTTTCATCCATCCTCGTAGAAACATTATCATAACATCCATGTATGATACACAGTTAAGAGAAACAATAGAGAACCCTGCCTAGATGATCAACGATCAAAATTTCTCTCCACGTGCCAAGAACTGGTGATGCATGATTTGAAAAGGATGAAATCTAAGGGTTATAATAGTGGGAAGGAAAGGATCTATCATAGAAACACCACAAACTTTGAGAGGGGGAACTACAAACGCACTGAGGATGTAACACCCCAAGCTTCTACGGTACGCTTCTCTTTGAATAATTTGATAGCGTGTATTGTACGCAACACCGAGTTCTAACACACCATAACCAATTAAACTAGCTGTTATGAATAGTAATAACTAATTTTTCAAATTATATATATTTTAGTTTATTTAAAATGGACTTCATTTTTGGATTTGGAATATCGAATTTAGCCTAAGGTGAAATTTTGGTACTTTTCAGATAACTTTCATATTTTAATGAATAGTGAAAATTACTAAATTTTAATTTAAAACAACTTTTTTAATCAAAATAATTAATAGTGATAAATTATGAATTTGATTGGTATTAAAGTATATTTAGAATATATTTTTACCATGTAATACAATTTGGGTCATTGAACTTAATTTCACATTTAAACCATACATAAACAAGTGCCAATCTTTTGATAGTTATTATCTCTTAAAAACACGCTTTTTGTTTTAATAACGGGAATTAATGTTAAATTAATTTCTTCCACTTCTGTGTTTTGAATTTAGAAAAATGGATTCCATATTTGGAATCGGGATGGTCAAATTGTGTAAATAGGTAACTTTAATTTATAGACATTTTGGATAAATACTTCGGTAAATATTTTATTTACCATGGTTAAAGGGTAAATCCGATAAACAAGGGTTAAAAAATAATATTATAATAATAATAAATTACCCTAAAACGTGCCTTAACCCTATTGGTTTATACATGGTGGACCATGGTCATCTTTGGGTCGATTTTGGGACCCCATGGATCCACTTGTAAGTGATAATGACACTTTCTTTTAATTAAGTTAAAATAAATACAAAGATGACAGAAGCATATATCTTTTAGAAAAACAATTGTTACGTAGGGTTATATATTTTTGATTTTAGACTATAAATATTCATTAGAAAGGTACAAAGATTTCATACATAATGATATTTTATTTATAATTTTTAGACATTAAATAAGTTAATTTATTTATGAGACAATGGTGATGCTATAATTACCATAATAGTGAAAATTTAGAATAATTGATATTATAAATACCCAAATAAATATAATTTGAGACTTTTGTTGAATTAAACTAATTTTATATGTTAATATTACATATTATTATTGATTTAATTAACTTTTTTCGAAGTAATCATTCTGTTATGTGTTTCACAGAAATCATCTATTGAATAGTGTCAAAATTGACATAAAAACGTTTTTAAAACAAATATTAAATTATTAATTTATATTAAATTTCTAAAAATCTATTGTTCAGAAAAAAGACTTATATCATGATAGGTATATCATTAATGGACCACTTTGGGGTCTTTTTGATGTAAATATTTAGTTTATTAACTATATAATATAAAAATACAAAGTGACATGGTAAATGTCAAACTAATTAACTAAGAGTTAAAACTAAAAGATAATGTTAATATAGTGACCCAAACCTGTCTAAATTCTATTGGATGAATGTTTTCCGACCTATCCCCACCTTAACCTTTGAATAATCAACTTTGGAGCCATTAGAAACCGAATATGAATTTATTATAAATTAATATTTCTAGCTTTTCCAAAGGTGCCCCTCACCCCTCTTATAAAAGGTCACTCCTCCTTCTCATTTCTTCACACCTTCAAAGTCTTTTGGATCGGCCAACCCCTGCCCAAATACTCTCTCAACGTTCCTCACTACAACTGAGAGGCCTTATTTTGATCAGAAAGCCAACGTACGCAGCCCTTTTGATCAAATCAAAAGGAAGAACCCGAAGAGGAGGTAATGTTTTCACCACCCCTTTTCAAGTTCCTTTCTTCTTCCACTTCTTCATTCTTTGTTATTACCATTATAAAATAATAAATCCAGTATCATATATATACTGTGATGTTATTATAAATATGGTACAACCATATTCAGTATTCTATCCATCCTTTGAATAACATGTCACCATACGTGCATACGTACGACTTACCGTCTCCACGTCGTGGTGTAATTATTATTCAATATATTATTATTTGGATGGGTATAATAATGTTGTGTAACTCATGTAAATAATAAATATAACCTGATAGTGATTCTTTATATATGATATACTATCAAATTATATATTATTTTAGTATCAAAAGAATGATATTGTCGCTCGTGCGTACGTACGGACTACCGTCTCCACAAACACGATAAGATTCATTCTCCATTGTATCCATTCAAGTATAATTCTCATTTGATGATTAATAATAATGTTTAAGGACTTGATATCATTATGTATATGAATAAAATACAATCTATCAATAACAAACATGTCTTATGTAACAAAACATATAAAAGAAAACGAGTAAGTTAACACTCAAAACGAGGATAATTCTAAGATATTATTATCAAATCAATGTTAAAAGATCATATATGATATCATATTAATACATATGATTATTTTATAATTTAATATCAATTAGTTCACTATTATACAGGAGGTTAACCTACCCCCAACCAAGGAAAAGTACAAGGTAAGGGTTATTTCACAATCTCTTCATTATCCGAGGTTGTTTATACGTAATAATCTACTGGGATCTCATTATCATCCACATCCATGTTTCTTCAAAATGTATTTCAAAACATTTTTAATATTTACAAGAATATGGGTTAAATTCATTTATACCCTCGTTTGACTTTTTATAAGTGGTTTATAAAGGAATATTTCCATCGTTTTCCAAACAAGGTTCTTTTTAACCTTTTCGACCGAATTAAGATAAGAATGTTTTTTTAACTTATACGGTAGGTGCGGTTATTTTCCACCGTTATAAAATCGTCGAATCTTCCCTTACAAGATTATAAGAATATTTTCAAAGAAAATTTTTATTTCATAAATATATGACTCTTAAATGATTTAAAAATAGAAATAGATATTTCTCTAAAAAGAGTTTTGATTTCATCTATGTCAACATCCTTTGATGGTTTTTACGCTTATTTGAAGTTGATTTATTATGATACAAAACTTCTATATTGTATTGAAGGTTTTGTGATATGTTTGACTGTGGATGTGCTATTTTTATACCATTCATAGTTTATGGTGAAAGTATTGACATTTCTTATGCTAGTTTTAATACGAATGTTTATGTTATGTTTAAACCTCTTCATATGGGAATCCATTAGACTTAATATGTGGCGGGTGGATCCCGCTATAGCTCCTCGATGCATCGGTAGGTTTAATGAGACAAACTAGTGTTTTGGCACAAGGCCTTTGCAAAATCTTATTTGTAGTCTTGGCACGAGGCCTTGGCTATGTGGTTATGATAGTCTGGAATTATGCATTCCATCATTATGAAAGTGGACATTGATATTGCATGTGATTATTCGATTAGTAGAATATCCATGTGAATAAGTAAATTGCATTATTTCATTTTATTTTTGTCATACTATTTTTAAGTTCATGTTTAAAAGGATTTTGTTTTAGATATACATTTCCTTAAGTTTTTATTCTTATTTATGAAAGTTTCCGCTATATTGTTATCCTTACTGGGAATTTGAGCTCACCCCTTTTCTATGTTTTATTTTTCCCAGGTAGTGAAGAAGTACATTATGAATGACCTATAGGGATATTATGAGGGGATAATAGTGTGGATTATGGAGACAATATGCTGTTGTAGTAGTTTTTCACTTCATGATGTAATGTAAAACTTTATGAATATATCTAGTGTTTCCAAGGCTATTAAACCAATCAGTCTTTCGAGATTTGATCATTCTTGTGATCATGCCAATTTTATGTAATAATGCACCGAATCTAGGTAACTGGGGTCGGGGCGTTACAGTTGGTATCAGAGGAAGTTTAGTACAAACCATGGAATCTAGATTTATATAAACTTTGATTAGAGCACGTAGAACTAAGATGAACTTTGACGATTAGTATAGAAGAACTTCCTAGAATTTTGGTATTGTAGATATTTTGTCAGTTTTCCGAGAAATACATCCCTGTTTGGATACGAGCAGGTAGAGGCGGCTCTGGCACATATGTACCTAGGGGTAAAATCCAAAAACACCTCTTTGAGCTAGACTCGAATGGGAACTGGTTCACGACAACGGGCCTTGCTGCACTCTTGGTTACGACACTCCCGGGGGATATGCTTAGGATAAATCTCACTTTATTTACAAATCATTATGAAGGGTTTATGAGTATATACTTCCTCAAAGAAAACATTTTTATGATTATGGATTATATCCATAAATAGTTCAATTTATGTTAAGTGTTTTATAAGTATGGGATTATGTATTTTGATTCATAAACTGATCTAGTTTATGACATTGTTTAGAAATGGAGCCTAGTGGATGAAATGGAAACCGTATCAATGCACGCACTCCATGTAGGGATTTCCCTCCTTCTCAAGATAATTATAGTGGAGCTGAGGATGCAACTGGTGTCGATCAGCTAATCACCATATTGGGACAACTCACTCAGGTTATGAATAATAACCTTACCCGTATGGAGCACCCTGATCCGCAGCGTGGAGGATCAGTGTTAGATCGATTCATGAGGCAACAACCACCAACGTTCAATGGGAGTACAAATCCCTTAGTAGCTGAGAAATGGATATTTTCCCTAGAGAAAATATTTCAGGCTTTGGGGAGTAGTGAAAGGGAAAAAGTTATCATGGCAGTTTACTACCTCACTGGAGATGCTGATCAATGGTGGTCATCGATTCAAAATATGAAGGAAGATGATGAAGTATCAATTATGGAATGGAGGGAGTTCAAATATCTATTTTTATAAAAATACTTTCCTCACGACCATCGAGCAGATATGTAATGACAATTTCTGAGTCTTAGACAAAAGGAGGATGAGAATGTTACAATGTGTGAGGCTAACTTTACAAGTTTAGCAAGGTATGCTTGAGATTATATACATAACCCAAGAAGTAATATTGATCGTTTCTTTGATGGGTTAAAAACATTTCTCCGTCGAGCATTTGTCTCACAATCCTTTTCATCGTTCGAAGACATTGTCTCATGTGCTATCAAGACCGAAAAGGAATTCTCTAAGTCTTATGACTTTAAAGAAAAGAAAGAGAAGAAGAGACCTACTGATCAATCTGGGAATGGAAATAAGGGGAAGAAGGGAAAGGTTGAATATACATCATGTGGTAAATATGGGAAGAAACACCCAGGTACTTGCTTGAAGGGAATGTGAGTCTGTTACAAGTGTGGTTAAAAAGGCCACCAAGCTCGTGATTGCAAAGGGAAGAAGGAAGCTACCAATGTTCAGTGCTACAATTGTAGGGAGATGAGGCATTATAAAAATGAATGTCATATGCATCAGGTGAACTTACCTCAGAAAAGGCCAAGGGATCAAGGCCAGGCTTATGCTATCACTAATACTGAGGTAGAAGCTCCGAAAGATGTGGTGGCAGGTAATTTAATGGCTTCCTCAAGTTTAGAAAATGCATTATTTGATTCTGGATCATCGCATTGTTTCATATCATCCCAGTTTGCTAAGAAAATTAGATATATCCAAATTTATTTAACAAGGGAGTTGTCAGTTAAAACTCTTAAGGGAAGTATCATTGTAACAATTTTTTGTGGACCAGTCCCAATTAGAGCACATAAATGTCCTTTATCTACTGATCTTGTCGTCATACCTATGATTGAGTTTGATATAATCCTCGGTATGGACTGGCTTTCAGACTATGATGCGAAGATTTATTGTAAGAAGAAAGAGGTTACGATTCTTGATGATGATGATAAGGAACACCTTATCATTAGAGCAGAATCGTCACCACCTAATTCTTATTTAGATCCACCCCCAGTAGGTCAACTAAATTAAATTATTGGGGAGGAAGAGAATGAAATAACTATGGGTGAGGAAAGAAATGTTCAAATAGAGGATTTACCTGTTGTGAAAGAATTTGTAGATGTATTTCTGGAAGAATTACCTGGACATCCTCCAGAACGAGAATTTGAGTTTTCCATTGATTTAATTCCTAGATCAAGGCCTATATCAAAGACCCCTTATAGAATGGACACTGTAGAATTTGTCGAACTAAAGAAAGAAATATAGGAATTGAGTAATATGGGATTTATTCTCCCTAGTGTGTCTCCATGGGGAGCCCCTATTCTTTTTGTTAAATAGAAAGACAGATCTATGAGGTTATGTATCGACTACAGGGAGATCAATGCTATAACAATAAGGAACAAGTATCCCCTACCTCGAATTGATGATTTATTTGACAAACTGCATGGAGCTCAATACCTTTCAAAGATTGACCTTCGATCTGGATACCATCAGTTGTGTGTGAAGAAAGAATACATTCCGAAGACAGCATTTCAAACCAGGTACGGGCATTACGAGTTTACTGTAATGCCTTTTGAATTGACTAATGCACCCTCTATATTGATGGATCTGATTAATAGACTTTTCAAGGAGTATCTAGATGAATTTGTGGTGTTATTTATTGATGATATCTTGGTATACTCCAAAAGCTAAAAAGATCATGAAAATCACTTGCGCATTATCCTGAAGACTCTGAGAAGACATGAATTATATGGGAAGTTTAGCAAGTGTGAATTCGGGCTTCATGAGATTTCTTTTATTGGCCATATTGTCTCTAAAGATGAAATCTCTATTGATCCTTCTAAGAACAAGGAAATCCAAGAATGGCCAGCACCTACAAGTATAACTGAGGTACGTAGTTTTATTGGTTTAGCAGGTTATTATCGACAATTCGTCCATAATTTTTCCCGATTGGCTATCCCATTAACGAAGCCCACACGTAAAGGGGTAAAATTTGTTTGGACAAAAGACTGTGAAGAATGTTTTGAAGAACTGAAGAGAAGATTAGTCAATGCTCCTATATTGACTATACCATCGGGGAATGATGGGTTCGTTATTTATAGTGATGCATCGAAGAAAGGACTTGGTTGTGTCCTTATGTAGAATGATAGAGTTATTGCCTATGCATCACGACAGTTGAAAAATCATGAACAAAACTATCCTACTCATGATCTCGAGTTAGCAGCTGTGATCTTTGCTTTGAAGATATGGAGGCACTAACTCTATGGTGAAAAATGTGTGATTTATACTGATCACAAGAGTTTGTGGTATATTTTCTTACAAAAAGAACTCAACATGCGGCAAAAAATATGGCTTGAATTGCTCAAGTGTTATGATTGTACGATACACTACCACCCGGGGAAAGCAAACAAGGTGGCAAATGCTTTGAGTATAAAAGACCATGGATTTTTGAACATGATGAGAATTGAAAGGGATCCAATTTTGATGGATCTAGTGAAGATGGACATGGGAATAACCAGGGAAGGTGAAACATCAATGCTTTTTCAAATGGTTGCCAAACTATCTTTACTATAAAGGATTAAGAGCTCTCAGACCGATGATGAAGAATTTCAAAAGAAGATTAAAGCTGTGAATGATGGGAGATTGAGAGACTTTGTGTATGAAAATGGAATTTGGAAATTTTGGAAGAGACTTTGTGTTCCCTATATACCTGATCTAAAAGAATAATTGTTGGATGATGCTCATAGTTCCAATTTCTCTATACACCCTGGGAGCACAAAAATATATAGAGATTTGAATGAACATTTTTGGTCGGATAATATGAAGAGGGAGATTGATGTTTTTGTTTCAAGATGTATTGTTTGTCAACAAGTGAAAGACAGAAGGCAACACCCTGGAGGAGTCATGCAACCTCTTCCCATACCCGAGTGGAAATGGGAAAATATTTCTATGGACATTGTCATGGGGCTACCAAAGACTCCTATAAGGAACGATGCAATATGGGTTATTGTTGATATTCTTACCAAGGAAGCACGTTTTCTTGCTATAAGAGAAGATCTACCACTGGAACGGCTAGCAAGACTATATATTAATGAAGTTTTGAGACTTCATGGTGTACCCCTATCGATTGTTTCTGATCGTGATCCTCATTTTACATCAAGATTCTGGAAGAGTCTTCAGAAATCCTTGGATACTGAACATTATTTGAGCACTGCCTACCACCCTCAGACATACGGACAATCAGAAAAAACTATTCAAACCATAGAAGACATGTTGAGATCCTGCTCACTTGACTTCCAGGGTATGTGGGATCAGTATTTACCTCTGGTAGAATTTTCCTATAACAATAGCTTCCATTCGATATTCAGATGGAACCATATGAAGTGTTATACGGAAAGAGATGTCGCACACCAACCTGTTGGGATGAAGTTATTGAAAGAAAACTTGTAGGTCTATAACTTGTGGAGGAAACGATGGAAAAGGTGATGGTAATCCAAAATCACATCAAAGAAGCTCAAAGTAGGCAGAAGAGCTATGCCGATAATTGAAGGAAGGATTTGGAATTTCAAGTCGGTGATCATGTTTTCTTGAAGGTATCTCTATGGTAGGGAGTCATACGTTTTGGTAAGAAAGGTAAATTGAGTACCAGGTACATCGGACCTTTCGAAATTCAAGAACGAATTGGGGCTGTAGCTTACCGATTGGCAATGCCGCCAAGTCTCTCCAAAGTTCACAATGTGTTCCACGTATCTCTGTTGAGGAAATACATGCCTGACCCAACGCATGTACTCACCTATGAGGAGTTAGAACTGGAACCCAATCTGTCTTATTGCGAAGAGCCCGTCACGATTCTTGATATGAGAGAACAAGTACTGAGAAACCAGATGACGCGTCTGGTAAAAGTTTTGTGGAGAAACCATAACATGGAAGAGGCAACGTGAGAACCTTAGGAACTTATGATGAAGAACCACCCGAGCCTTTTCATGAGATAATATTCTAGAAATTTCGAGGAAGAAATTATTTGAAGGAGGGGAGAATGTAACACCCCAAGCTTCTACGGAACGCTTCTCTTTGAATAATGTGATAGCGTGTGTTGTACGCAACACCGAGTTCTAACACACTATAACCAATTAAACTAGCCGTTATGAATAGTAATACCTAATTTTTGAAATTATATATATTTTATTTTTTAAAAATGGACTTAATTTTTGGATTCGGAATATCGAATTTAGCCTAAGGTGAAATTTTGGTACTTTTCGGATAACTTTCATATTATGATGAATACTGAAAATTACTAAATTTTAATTAAAAACAACATTTTTAATCAAAATAATTAATAGTGATAAATTATGAATTTGAGTGGTTTAAAAATATATTTAGAATATATTTTTACCGTGTAATAAAATGTGGGTCATTGAACATAATTTCACATTTAAACCAGACATAAACAAGTGCCAATCTTTTGATATTTATTATCTCTTAAAAACACGCTTTTTGTTTTATCAACGGGAATTAATTTTAAATTAATTTCTGCCACTTCTATGTTTTGAATTTAGAAAAATAGATTCCATATTTGTAATCAGGATGTTCAAATTGTGTAAATAGGTAACTTTTATTTTTAGACATTTTAGATAATTACTTCGGTAAATATTTTATTATCATGGTTAAAGGGTAAATCTGGTAAACAAAGGTTAAAAAATTATATTATAATAATACTAAATTACCCTAACACGTGTCATAACCCTATTGGTTAATACATGGTCGACCATGGTCATATTTGGGTCGATTTTGGGACCCCATGGATCCACTTGTAAGTGATAATGACACTTTATTTTAATTAAGTTAAAATAAATACAGAAATGACACAAGCATATATCTTTTAGAAAAACAATTGTTACATAGTGTTATATATGTTTTATTTTAGACTATAAATATTAATTAGAAATATAAAAAGATTTCCTACATAATGATATTTTATTTATAATTTTTAGACATTAATTAAGTTAATTTATTTATGACACAATGGTGATGCAGTAATTACCATAATAGTGAAAAATTAGAATAATTGATATTATAAATACCCAAATAAATATAAATTGAGACTTTTGTTGAATTACACTAATTTGATAGGTTAATATTACATATTAGGATTAATTTAATTAAATTTTTTTGAAGTAATCATTCTCTTATGTGTTTCACAAAAATCAACTATTGAATAGTGTCAAAATTGAGATAAAAGAGTTTTTAAAACAAATATTATATTATAAATTGATATTAAATTCCTAAAAATATAATTTTCGGCAAAGAGACTTATATCATGATATTTATATCATTAATGGACCACTTGGGGGTATTTTGTATGTATATAGTTAGTTTATTAACTCTATAATATAAAAATACAATATGACATGGTAAATGTCAAACTAATTAACTAAGAGTTAAAACTAAAAGATAAGGTTAATATAGTGCCCCAAACCTGTCTAAATTATATTGTATGAATTTTTTTCGACCTATCCCCACCTTAAAATTTTAAAAATCAACTTTTTTGCCATTAGAAACCGAATATGAATTTATTATAAATTAATATTTCTAACTTTTCCAAAGGTGCCCCTCACCCCTCTTATAAAAGGGCACTCTTCCTTCTCATTTCATCACACCTTCAGAGCCTTTTGGTTCGGCCAAACCCTGCCCAAATACTCTCTAAACGTTCCTCACTACAACCTAGAGGCCTTAGTTTGATCATAAAGCCAACCTATGGAGCCCTTTTGATCAAATCATAAGGAAGAACCTGAAGAAGAGGTAATGTTTTCACCACCCCTTTTCAAGTTCCTTTCTTCTTCCACTTCTTCTTTCTTTGTTATTACAATTACAAAATAATAAATCCAGTATCATATATATACTGTGATATTATTATAAATATGTTACAACCATATTCAGTATTATATCCATCCTTTGAATAACATGTCACCATACGTGCGTACGTACGGCTTACCGTCTCCACGCCGTGGTGTAATTGTTATTCAATATATTATTATTTGTATGGGTATAATAATGATGTGTAACTCATGTAAATAATAAATATAACATGATAATTATTATATATATATGATATAATATCAAATTATATATTATTTTAATATCAAAAGAATGATATTGTCACTCGTGCGTACGTACGGACTACCGTCTCCACAAATGCGATAAGATTCATTCTCCATCGTATCCATTCAAGTATAATTCTCATTTGATGATTAATAATAATGTTTAAGGACTTGATATCATTCTGTATATGAATAAGATACAACCTATCCGTAACAAACACGGCTTATGTAACAAAACATATAAAAGAAAACGAGTAAGTTAACACCCGAAACGACGATAATTCGTTGATATTATTAACAAATCAATGTTAAAAGATAATATATGAAATCATATTAATACATATGATTCTTTTATAATTTAATAACAATTATTTCACTATAATACAGGAGGTTAACCTACCCCCAACCAAGGAAAAGTACACAGTAAGGGTTATTGCACAATCTCTTCATTATCTGAGGTTGTTTATACGTAATAATCTACTGGGTTCTCATTATCATCCACATCCATGTTTCTTCAAAATGTATTTTAAAATATTTTTACTATTTACAAGAATATCGGTTAAAGTCATTTATACCCTCGTTTGACATTTTATAAGTGGATTATAAAGGAATATTTCGGTCGTTTTCCAAACAAGGTGCTTTTTAACCTTTTCGACAGAATTAAGGTAAGAATGTTTTTTTTTAACTTATACGGTGGGTGCGGTTATTTTTCACAGTTATAAAATCGTCGAAGCTTTCCTTACAATCTTATAAGAATATTTTCAAAGAAAATGTTTTATTTCATAAATATATGACTCTTAAATGATTTCAAAATAGAAAGAGATATTTCTCTAAAAAGAGTTTTGATTTCATCTATGTCAACATCCTTTGATGGATTTTACACTTATTTGAAGTTGATTTATCATGATACAAAACTTCTATATTGTATTGAAGGTTTTGTGATATTTTTGACTGTGGATGCGGTATTTTTATACCATTCATAGTTTATGGTGAAAGTATTGACATTTCGTATGCTAGTTTTAATACGAATGTTTATGTTATGTTTAAACCTTTTCATATGGGAATACATTGGACTTAATATGTGACGGGTGGATCCCGCTATAGCTCCTCGATGCATTGGTAGGTCTCATGAGACAAACTAGTGTCTTGGAAGAAGGCCTTGGAAAAATCTTATTTGTAGTCTTGGAACCAAGCCTTGGCTATGTGGTTATGATAGTCTAGCATTATGCATTCCATCATTATGAAAGTGGTTATTGATATTGCATGTGATTATTCGATTAGTAGAATATCCATGTGAATAAGGAAATGGCATTATTTCATTTTATTTTTGTCATAATATGTTGATGTTCAAGTTGAAAAGCTTTTTTTAGTTATATATTTCCTTAAATATTTATTCTTATTTGTGAAATTTTCCTCTATATTGTTATCCTTAGTAGGAATTTGAGCTCACCCCTTTTCTATGTTTTATTTTTCCCAGGTAGTGAAAAAGTAAATTATGAATGACCTGTAGGGATATTATGAGGGGATAATAATGTGGATTATGGAGAAAATATGTTGTTGTAGTAGTTTTTCACCTCATGATGTAATGTAAAACAAAATGAATATATCTAGTGTTTCAAAGGCTACTAAACCGATCGGTCTTTTGAGATTTGATCTTTCTTGTGATCATGCCATTGTTATGTAATAATGCACCAACTATGGGTAATTGGGGTCGGGGCATTATAGAGGAAGGAAGAAGAGACCAGCCTAGAGTAATAAATAATTCCCATACGATAAAATGGTGAGATCCTGGAGTTATCGAATATCAGAATCATGAACTGATTTAATTGAAGACTGTGTTTTTACCATGTGGTTGGTCATTTACACAATAAGGAATTAATTTTCATTTAATAATTCTCATCGGAGATGTGGCCATAACAAGTGTTCATTAATTATTTTCCTTTAATAGAGGAAAATGTACAACAGGGGCAGAAATCGAAAGTATGGGAAAAAGGTGTGACACTGAGTAGAAGACACACATTTTGGTAAACCTAGTGTAACTAGGATCTTGGGAAATTATAGGTATTATTTTTGGGATATAAATGGCTTGGAAAGGGGTATTAATAGACTCTTACGTCAAAAGATTTGATGCGGGAGCGGAATCGGGAAAAAGTTGGAAAACAGAAAAAGGAAAAGGCTAAAAAATAATGAAATGGTACCAGCATAATGGTTCCATGTTCATGGTTCCATCGCCATGGTGCCACCAAAGGTGGAGCCACCATTTTGGTGTGTGACCGTGATGGTTTGACCATTATGGTGCCACTGTCATGGTGCCACCCTCATGATTCCACCGTCATGGTGCCACCATCAGTAGTGCCACCACTTAGGTATGTGAGCATAGAGGTGTGACCGTTATGGTGCCCCCTCACGGTGCCACCTCCATAGTGCCACCCTCATGGTGCCACCTTCACGGTGCCACTGTAAGCGGTGTCACTGTCTATGGTTCCACCATTTCGGTGTGAGACCGTGACAAGTGCCACAGTTTCAGTGGAACCGTTTGATAGGACATTGATTTTTTGGAATATTAATAGACCAGGAGGGCCTGAGCCATTACAAGAAGGGTCATATATTCCCCCTAAATGAATTTTCATATGTTTATATATACTGATATATGAATTTTATGCAAGGAATGAAAATTTCAAAATTGTACGTGTGGTCATTTTTTATCTCGAATAAGATGTCAGGTCATTTAGTTTGTTCATAATATGAATTAATGAAATTATTTTATTCATGATGTTATAATTTCCATAAGATAATTTTTGATCCAATGTTCATAATAGTTTTATATTTTATGATATTCATGTATTTAATTTTCATATTCTTATGGAATTTCTTCATGCCTCATGTTTACCATCTTACAATTCTACCAATCTTTTATATGGTATATTATTTTTCAGTGGAGATTATTTATCATTCCATCATGATTTATGGAAACATATTATTCTTCAACGATATTTATAAATGAATCTTTATACCTTGTGTATGTTTTCTAAAAAATATAAGATCAAACAGTTGATTATATATTGATATGTTTTCCATTATTGAGCATTTCTGAACAACCCCTTCATACGACTTTATTCCAAAAGTTATGAGGATGACTACAACTGATGATAAATTAAGAAGGGATTCTAGAATTTTTATATTATGGATAAATGATCACATGTATTTTAACATAAGTTCCTATTTAAAAGGTCATAAAATACAATAAACTAAAAGGTTCTTTTGGTTGTTTGAGAAAATTTTGAGATCTAATACTACTGTGATATTTTTGAATTTTTAGTTTGGTATATCAAAAATGATATCAATATAAATGTATGAATGTATTATTTTGGACCAAACCATGGATTATGGATCATGTACACCTCTACTTGTACCATAAGATCGTTTAGTTTTTTTGGGGGTAATCCTAGTTATTTTTTTTGAATAAGATATGTTAATTGAAAAGTGAAGGATAATATAAAGAGATAAGTATATGTATATGATATAACAATAATTTGTTGGTAAATTATAGATTATGGGGTTCTATTAATAATAAAATGCATCTATTGATACTAATATTTAATTTGGGATCCATTTTAGATATATATAGGGTTTATAAACCTTAATAGAAAATATTATATAATAATATGATCATCACCAAGTGAAAAATATAGTGATATAACTACACAATAGTTTTGACACACCTAAGGGATATTATATAGTTCATTAAAAATTTCACTCACATATTATTATTGATGATTTTATTAAAATTTTAAAAATTATGCTTCAAGAACCAAATTGGAAAATGAAAATTGATGGAAATGGTTTAACAAAGTTACTCATATGTTAAAACAAATGTATAATATTTTTGAAATAAAAGTGATAGTGGAAAATAAATTCTTATATTATGTATTAATATTCAAGTATTTAATATTATGAAAAAAATTCATTATTTAGTTAAAATAGGATCAAAATAATTAAGTAGAGAAACATTTGTTTCTAGAAGAATTTTTGCCTTATAACCTAATAAGAGATCGTACGTAAATGTTTGATAATATTTGTTGACATCTTTTATGATAAAAAGGTCCCAGTATTACTTATGTTAGTGATTTTGACATATTAATAAAAAAATAATGATACACGTTGTTATTTATATAATTATTGTTCGTCTGTAGATTTGATAAAAATAATTAAATCATATATTGGAAACTATCAATAACTTTGAAATGTGATTTTATGACTTGGTTATATTTTTTGTAGTTATCTATCTGATAAAACATTATTAGTGGATGGATAACTCTTTGTTTTAATATACGCTTTATGTGGACATAATAAAGGGTTGATTAATAATAAAAAATTAAGTATGAAAGAATAGGATTACTTTGGATGATAATTAATTAATGATATTTTGGGTGATGTTCATTGGATTTTGGGATCTATGGATTATATTCGATAATATGATATTTTATGAAATATTGGTTAACAACATATTATGGAAAAAATAATGTTAGTTTCTATTTGATAATATTTTTTCATTGTGTTTAAACATCTTAGTGATTCATACTTTTATAAGAAATTTATATTTTGTATGATGTATGATTAGGTTACACACATCCATCGGAATATGAATGTGTTGTTGATTAATATTCTTCGAGTTAAGATATGAAACCTGACTAAGACTAAGAGAGTAAAGAATATTTATTGTTATAAGTTACTTCTCATATTATAAATTTGTTATGAATACCCCAGACAAATATTAATTTATGATTGATAATTAAAAATGTAATGATGTAATTAATTTAAGGGGTTAGTATTTAATGACAAGATATTTTGGAATATTTTTTCTCAAAATTAATATGATTCTAAATTGATTGATTCAAATGAATTCAAAAACTAACAAAAGATACATGAAAATATAAAATATTTCCATTATAATATATCAAATAAATTTGATAATTTAAATTTAGGTAATAATATTATGAAATATTTTATACAGTGAACTAGAATATAGTACCAAGAGTCTCCCATATGAAGCCCATTTTCAGTAAAATATAGAAGAGGTTGATTTAATATATTTTTCTCAAGATGAAGCACAACAGGAACTCCTAAAGTTACAATATGAGTGATATCATATGTTACAGAAATTCAAGCTTTTATGAATTACCAACATACCTATACTCACATAATCACCAAAATCAACTACCAATAGAAATTAAAATAAACGTAGATCTTACACCGTGATATTTATGTCCTATGTAACCATATATTAGTGTGATATAATTAGCAAATATATAATGTAAAATGTTATATATGACATGTATTTTTGAAATTTAACATTTTTTTTATTTTTAGTAAAAGGAATGTTTTCCTTAATATAAAAATAAACACTATCTATAATTCGTTTATAGAAGATAATTAAATAAATTTTAGATAATCAAACTACTAAAAAATTAATTTTTTATATTTTCTCTCAGGATGACTTTTTTTGTTGTTTCTTAAATTATTTTTTTATATGATTAGTGTAAAAATATTGAATTGATTAATATCATCACATTTATGTAATTATGATAATATGAAATATACTCCACTATTTTTAAATCATTATTCTATAAAAATTAAAAAAAAACACCCCAAAATCCTTTGATTAATTTATAAAACCCATATTTATAATTTTTAAAGCATATGTATTATTTTACTATAAAACTATTTTAATCCAATTATATTATGTATCGTTTTTTTTCTTATTTATAAATTAAAAATTATAAAAAGGACTTCAATTTTTTTATCAACATTTCCATAATATGTAATTAGGTTAATTTTTTTCCGGAAATCTTTAATGATAATATTTATCTTAGTCAGCAAGATAAGGGTAAAATTTTATTTTTAATGAATTTTTATCAATATAATATAATTTTAACAAAATAAATTAAATTAATTTGTTCTAAAATTGATTTTATTTTAATATTTAGTACTACTTGTAAATATTTTATCACTAATTAAAATGGTAATCAATACTAAATCAGATTAAGAAAACATATTTTAAAATAACATTTTTTATATTAGTTGCCAACATTTTAATTTTTTTAATTTAATAGATATTTTTCTAATAATTATTACCTTAATTGTATTAAATTGATGATATATTCATGTTCAATATAGTGAAATATAATAAGTATGGTTATTTTATATATCTATTAAACCATATATCACTTTACTAACAACATGTTACCTAGGTAAAATGATAATTTCAAAATGTATAAATTTAATTTTAAATGACATTAATCATGAATAAAAAAAGTATTAGAATTTGTTTTAGATTCATTACTAAACATATCCATACCAAAATCCATTATTTAACTCTATTGGATCCTTTTTCTTATAATATTGGAATTCCATTTTTTATAAATGATGGGTTTTTGGAAATTCTCCCCTTTTATTCCCTCGTCGACGGGGGACACCTCCACCACATCTTTCCCAAAATATTTCTTCAAATTTTATATTGTAAAATTTTCATTTTTCTCCTCCTATAATTATATATAATTTTATTAATTCATTGGTCTCAATTGTTTATTCAAATTCCTTCATTTCAAAGGATCATTTTAATTGAGTAATCAAAAAACCAATAATATTCTAGTGATTTAGTGGATTCTATGAATTATAAGAAGGGTTCATTTTTCTCATTTTCAAATCCAAAGATATTTTTTTTATTTTTCTCATAATTTATATTATATAGTGTAATAAATACCCACTTTTCTGCAATTATAATCAATATCATTCATTTTATGACAATTGAATTTTGATTTCGTGGTACCCCCATTTTATCCTTTGACTCTTACATTACAATTAATGTAGTAGTTTTTGATAACATAAATCACATGATTGAGTTAAAATTAAACTTATTTTAAATCATTCTTATAAGTGTCACAACCTCTAATTTTATATTATATATCATGGTATATTCTTTTTCTCTCTAGTGAAAATTAAAATTCTGCTTCTAATATTCTTCCTCAATGAGTTTCATACCCATAAAATATTACATTATTGTTGAGAATACATCCAATCCTCATTAATGAAATTTTCACCTCTTGTTATATATATCTTATTCCCAATAATATATTAATTAAATTTTTGAATCATAATAATGTAATATCTCTCATGACATTCAAATTTTCCTTCTGTTGCATTAAAAATATTCGTTTGTTAAATTTTTCCCCATGTTGGTTTTAAAAAGCATTCACTGATTTTTTTTAAATCCAATATTTTCTAATTAAAATGATTTATATATGAATAAAAAATTATCTTTCATAAAAAAATTATTTTAAATCATTTATTATTGATAATTCCTTTTAATAACTATTGTTTAATAAAATCAATTCACATGTCTAAAAGTGATATTTGATTGTGATTTATAAGTTCTTATTTAAAACTAATGTTAAAAATGTTTTTTTAATATTTTATGGTTCCACTATTTTCCAAAAAAAAATTATCTTGTAAATTTATATTCTTGGAAAATATTCTATATGAAATATATTTCAAATTAATATATGATATATACTTTTTGGTAATTTGATTTTGGGTGTTAAAATTTTTCATTATTGAGGTCAACTTTTGTGATACCATATCAAAATGATATGAAAGCATTTTTTTACCGATATGTTCCTTAAGAAGTGATGTAATATTACATTCAATTGGAAAAAAATATATATGGATAATTTGGGGGTTGGGTCATATATCACCTTTCGATGATTTTTGTGTGTATTTTTATCTCATGATATAAGGATTTAATGCATGTATATTTTGATTGATCACAATATAAAGTTATTCAATTTGGTTTTTCAATAATTGGAATCCATTACATTTTGTTTGACCATCATATAAGTAATATAATTTTTCTATTGATTATTTTACAATTACCATATAATAATATTTATGCCAATGAACTTTTTTATTCAACGTTTCACGGACATGGTGGATTTCAATGTTATATGAATCTATATATGCTTCCAATCCCATATTTATTATCTCATTTATATATAAAATTGTCTATGGTATATGTTTATTCATATGAGAATACATTTCCTTTAATTAAGAACTATAGACAAATATTATTATTCCATGTTCTTATGAGTATTAAATTTATCCCCTAACCATGTATTTTAATATGATTAACATATTACCATTGATGTCATAATGATATTTTTCCCCTTACTAATCATTTTAGCTCAATATATTCTTACGAATCAATACCATCTGTAATAATGATCAGTATAATCTATTGCACATGTATAAGGGATTCATTATTGTATGATTATGGATAAATGTAGGCATGTTTTTAAAAATTGTTATCTAATGTAATTGTTCAACAATGAAACTAGAACAAATGGTTTAATTAGTTTTATGTGTTTATTTAAATATATAATATTGATGTGATTTTTTGAATGTTTATCTTTAATCATCTAACTTTGTATCAATTTTTTCTCAATAATATGTTTTTAAAACCAAAACAATGATTAAATGTATTGGTAACCTCATAATACTATAATCATGAACTTTGGAGGATCTCATTTTAACAAAAGATAAATATTATTTTGGTCTACAAGTACTCTATCCACAAAGATGATATGTCCCAGAAAGTAGAGCACACTAATATAGAATAATAAGATATATAATTTTCAATAAATATGATGTTCTGGAAACACATATTGGACCATTCCAAAATATTTTTTGTTATTAGCTTCCAATTGTTAGTATATGAGGAATCAATCCACAATGAACAACACAAAATAATCTAGAAAAACATAGAAGATACTACTCATGAAATACACAAATATTATTGTGGAATTATTCTTGCCTAACTAAATCAAAATGTACATGTATAGACTATAATGATATCATAATGTGATCATCGATATGTCCTCCTCGTAAACCATTAGTTTTTTATAACATAACATGGTTTTTATTTTCAAAAATAGATTCAACCATTTTTGTTGACATGATAGTATGAAATTCATGGAATTGAATATTAATTTATATTTTTTACTGAGTTCATGTGAATGTAATCCACAAAAAACCCCATCCTATAGTCATATTACATAGATAATAATATTAGAGATGTATAGGGGTACACAATTTTTCTAATAAATAATTTCTTCTAGTGGTCCAAAAATTGACCCCTCTACTCAAAGCATAATAAAATAAATATTATATTAATTAGATGATATCCATGCGACTCCTTGATATAAGTAATTATAATATTTAACCTATTAATGAGGTAGTAAATGAGGTATGTACTCATGCAAATATGATGGTTACACCTCAACCAATATATATAATTAAAAATATACTAAATTTAATAAACAATGATTTATCCAATTCAACTGATTTGAAATTTAATGTAATCTCTTGACCTTGAGAATATCCATCAGTAACTATAATTCATTATCAACAGTAAAATAATTTCACAACATGTCTGCTAGTGTATACCACATCCACTACAATAAACAATCAATTTAGAATATATCATAGATAAAAATTCCATACAATGAATGATTTCAGAATGAATCATCGGTATTATGAAATTATCCCATAAGAAATTTTCTCCTCTAGGGGCCACGTCACACTATTGATTGAAAGATTTTATTAAATAATCGCTTATATAAATAGTCTCTAGGCGTAACGGTCAATGTAGATCCTCATATGGAATATACATTTATTGAATAAGGGATAATTAAAAACATATTGGATTGAGATTCTATCTATAAAAACAAATGATAAGGTATTTAATACACGGATTATATCATGGATCATGTTGATAGACTATATTTAATTAGCCTCCACAACTTACAAATGATGATTTCCCTCACTAAAAGATACTAAATATTGATGGGGACCACCTAGAGTTAGTCGAGGTGTTATTGAATAATAAAATTATTAACCTCTAGTAGCTATGCCAACTCCTCTACTATGCTTTCCTCCACATGGATCTCACTGCTCTCCTCAATGACTCTATCTCAATGGGATATCAATTTTTTACTTATCATCTCTTGTTCAGTGTTCTGGGTAGTTATGTGTGATATGTTGTTGACCCTCACATATTATCTATCTAATATACCTTGTATGACTAATTGATATATACTTACCCTGCATTAATGATCAATGCGTCCTATAGTTATCATTTATACTCATCTTGTATTCCAATCCCCCATCATAGCATCTTTCAGCTATATATTTTTGAATCTTCAACATGATGGATAATTACCTCCCCAACAATTGAATAAACATTGGCTAAATTTTCCTCTAATTTTCTGACATGCTCCATTTTCTCTTATTATGTATAAATTCATAGAGTTACTATTATAACTCAAAAAACTAGGGGAAATATGTTCTCAAACATACACAATATAATAAATCCATCATAAACCATGTCATGGGAGTATTTCTTGATAATGTTAAATCTCGATAACCACTAAATTTCAAATATGACAACATGACAAATCTCATGTATCTTATAGACAATCCCTAGTCATAAATGAATAGTAAATACTCTTTCTAATAGTGGTTTTTGATAATAATCTACGGACGTGTCATCACATCATGAGATTAGGTCACCAAAATATGATGTCATCTTATTAATCGATGGATTGGTATTGAAACTATAACCACTATCTATTCAGGGAGGTCGTATTGAGGTAGAATGCCTTAACAATTACATATATATTTCTATCTACTTATCGATGGTTCGATACAACCTAAAACCATGGTGTATTATGTATTTGGGACTCTTAAATAATGTTCATTTTATTTGTTTAATAATCATAGATAGGGGGAACAATATGTCACAAAATGGAAGAAAAAATATCAATCTACACTGCTGGGGTATATCCTGCTACACCTTAATGGTTGGATGTATTTCTCATAGTAATATAATATGAACAACCTCATGTGAAGTCCCTTTAACTAAGGACTCATAAATAAAATTATCATCATCACATTCATATAATGGTTTTCTTTTTTGGATTCATATATGGTGGAAATCTATAGTAGATATTATTCTATATGAATAAAGATAATTTTTGGAAATCTGACATAAGAATGATATGGAAAAAAAATTATTCTTATGTAATGCGAGTAAAATTTTATTTCTTAGAAACCAGATTCCAGTCCATAGAGTAAAAAAAATCATTACTATCCTTGATAATAGGTACATTAGTTACCAAAGCATAACTAAGATCTCTTACCTATGAACTGAACTTAAAGAAAACTCACTACTATTTCTCTTTTAAAAATATAATCTTCACAAATTAATATGAAAATTATTCTTATGAAAGTGTATAGTCTAATAATATATGATGTTATTCTACAAGGATTATACATAGAATAGATGATCAATTAGACAATAAATTGGGACTTTGAAAAATATATAAAAATATTCAAAAATAAATAATGATAATATACATATATATATCGAAGGGAGAATACATAAAGAAATAAATAAACCAATGACAAATGTATTTGGCATATCCAATAGTTATTAATGTAAATTGAATAGAACAAGATGAAAAACCATCAATAATGACTAAATTATTCACTATTACAAAATAATTGTAAAAATTATAAGTTAATAGCAATATGATTATTATACATGGATTCAATAGGATGGTTTTGATTTATGGTTATAAAAGATCATTAAAACCATTTATATTCCAACAGTAATTTTGAACTACCTTGATACTAGATAAATTATTAATAAATAAAGATTTTATGTCATTAAAAATGATGATTTCTATTGATTCTGATAACTAATCCATGAACTTTACTCGTTCATCATTGAAGACTCCCCATTATAAGGATCTACATCACTCTCAATCTCCTTGGGATATGTGGAAATACCTATAGAATTTATATAATGTGAATTATAAAGATAAGCACTAGGTTAAAAATTTTAGATACAAGAATAAATTAATAAATTAATTTATTCTATTTATTCTTTATTCCATTTAATATCTTCTTGTGATAGTTAATCGTATCCATCCAAAATATTATTAAGACTAATGTTTCACCAAGGGTAAAACAGTCATTTCATATTTTATGGGAGTCTTAGTTTCTTCATTAGAAAATATATTTTTCAAAAAAATATTTCTAATGAAATGATGTTAATAATTCTTTTAATATATTTAATATTTTTATTATATCGACTTTCGTGTTATACAATGCTTGAATCATTACACCATCAACATGAATATATCATAATGAATAATTTAAAATATTATAAGGATGTAATCCCAATATCTAGGGCCATTAAAAACATATAAAAACAATATTCACAATATAAATTACTCAAGCATTGTAAAATGAATAATAGGATGATACCATTCATGTATTTGGTTTAACCATCCCAAGAATTTTCATGCTAAGTAAATGAATGATTACGAATATATAGTTATATTATCATAATATCATTGTGATATAGGTATAATGATGTTATGATTAAATCATTAAATATGTAAATGATATTGAAAAATATTGTAGATGATAAGGTGGTTGAAAAATATGTAGCTAAACACATCACCTACTCTGATGAAATCATTCCTTCTCGTTTTTTCATCCTTATAAATGAAGTATAGTTTAATAAATATTATAAATGATATATTTTGTGCTCTTTATTGTGACTAAAATATGTAATATATCATATAATGATTGTTGATGAGGGAATTTTGTTAATTATTTTAAACAAATAATAATAGCAAGTGCAAGTGATGATGTTTCAGTTGAACCACATAAGAACACTAAGATGGTCGTGAATCATTGTTCACTTATTTTATTTTATATTTTTTCTATAATATTAATCAAATATTTCTATTAGGACATATATCTCAGTTATGAATTATGGATCTATTAATGCATACTAAACAATACAGATAACATGAATTGTAGAGAATAAAAAAATATCACATATATATTTTTACAAGGTTTGGTCTTGTTTTTGTTACATAATACATAATTGGTTTGGATCCTTCATATATATATTTTATTGGTATTATAATTTATTTATGAAAAAAATAACGGGAAAGTATTCATCAAAATCATAGTGAACACAATGGTGGTAGAGTCTCATTATAATGTATAACTTATTCCCAAAACATTAGAGGGGTCATCGAATCAACCTTGAATCTTGGGCACATATTATAAACTCCATGAATGTTTTATAATCATCCAATAATATACCTATTATAATGATAATAATGTGAATAGACCATACTGGTATCTTTTAGTTCATTAATGGTCCTCCTCGAGAAATCTGAAAATGTATCGTATTATCTAAAATTGATTAAACTACATCAGAAATATAAGATCTACATCCAAAAAGATATTTCATCAAATGATAGAATATATATTCTAAACTAGTAATATGCATGCCAAAATTATTTCTTCTAATTCTCAACATCATAATGATTAAAAAAAATCACACATTAACATATTCTTATGTCTTATAAAATATAATTTTTATTATTGGTATTTTATATGAATTCTTCTACTTCATTGATGACTAATGGTAGTTAATTATAAATAATTTTATTTTCATCTTCTATTATACATAGATGATATTTAGGAAAATAATATTGGTTAACCTCTATTTCCTCTTTGAATGCTATAATATAGAAAACATTAATAAATTCATATCTTTCTTTATTTTTATACAATATTTATACACATATATTCACAATAAATGTACATATTATCTTTATAATATCTAGGTTATTATTTCTCCTACATTTATGCTCTTCATGAATCATTTTGAACCTATACAATCATGTTTACTCTAATGAACCAATTTTTCTATCAATCATCATATAAAATCATCACACTCTCTAATCCATCTCATTTCCATAATTCAGAATTTCCAATATATTTTTAAATTCTTGTCTCTGTAAAATAATGCACAAAATATACATTATGTGTAATAAAAATTTATAGTGAAATACATACATATAACATTTTTTTGATCAATCCATTATGATTGTAATTAACTTTTATTCTCAAATATATTTTTGGGAATTTTATTCACTTAAGAGGATTGGATGCATTTAATTTCTCTTATATTATCAGGAATCACAATTAACATCGAGATAACATGTTTCATATTTTTGGAATGAATAAATAAGAGATCACCCTCTTTGAATTATACATGTTTCATCTAAAAATTCTACATCTTTACAATTTTCACCAACTATTGAATTTTATCAATTTATAAAATCACTTATATAGATATATAAAATTAATCTTATGAAAAATTACTTATTCTATTTTCGATTATCTATTTTATTTAACTCTGATGGACCATCTATATTACTCATAAAAAATTATAATATAACTATAATGAAAATTATTGGGTTTTTCAATTTTCACTATAGAGCTAGAATAACTCTTACATAATATAGGTGAATCTATATTATTACACCCTTTTAATATTTTTAAAATGGAATCATCCAATTGTTATATTATAAAATATCCATTGAACTCTATAACCTATAAATGATTTTCAAGTAACCATAAAATGGTTAAAAAATATCAATATATATAGTGAACTATATTAATATTTCAAAAAAACACCAACCAATTTTCAAAATATTTACAATATATAAGAAATCATAAATTTGAATTCCAAGAAAAATTTACTACAATGATTATTATATATTATTTTATTATTTTTAATCTTCATCTAATGGGATTTATTATCATATATTACTATCCCAAATTACTGATACTCTATTGATGGATTCTAAAAATTCCATCATATTAAAGTCTTAACTATTGCAGCACAACATCCCTATATTACCAATTATATTATCCAGAATAAGTAAAGTAAAATACAATTTAGGTTAGTCCAATTTTATAAACCTGTAAAAACATGTTAGGATTTATTTAATGCTCTAAAAAAAGAAAACATTTTTTATACATTGTATGATCATATCCATAATTATCACATGTGTAAGATGTTACATGGGATGTCACAATCCGACTTCTACATGATGAGGGAAAGAGTGGAAAGATTCTCTTATTTTCTTTTTTATAGTGTTGGAGAGTTAATTATCCCTCGAGTCCCACCTTCAGTAGGCCCTAATGTATAGACTATCCCCAATTGTATTGAATCTCACACTAATGGATGGAATTACTCTTTTTTTGAACAATATTGGGAGATAATATGTAATATCCTAGAAAAACCATGAATTAATGTCAAAATTAGAGAGAGGTTTCCATTACTATATTATTGAAAAATATTGAAAACCATACAATGTACAATAAATATTATGAAGGAATGTACCAAAATAAAAAATAAAATGGTAGCAAAATCAGCTGTCTCGGTGCCCAAGCTAGTTAAAACCGACACAATTTTCAAAATCCCCCTAGAAACAAAAATTATGTTATATATATATATGGTGAATATACAGGTACAATCAGTAGTGAAACCAAAATCTCTCATTCACAAATTGGAGGGCATTCTAATTCCCCCTTAGAAAATAGAGGTAACCAAAACACCTATCTAGGAAGAATATCCCCCCAGCATCACTATGTCACAATACCAAAATAATACAAGTCTGGTTTAATAATAGTAATAGAATGTTTATATTTGGGTACCCCAAACTACTTTACCATGGTTAGAACATCATATGCATTAGACCTCCCCCCCACAAATCACACTGCTATCCCACTACCACCCCCAACAACAATCATTTAGGTTGTCCCAACCACACTTGAATCATGCCCGTAAACACCTTGGGCACCACAACCACACATAACCATGGCCAAATAAACCAAGTCCACGATAACCAATGCCATTCCTGAATACATATGGTCCATAACAACCACTATCAAACCTGAAGACACCTATGCCTCATCTCGAAGACACTTTGGAAACAAACTTACCCACATACACCTAGGCCAACAAACCAAAACACACACCACATTATGTTTATTGGGCCATAATGAAACTTAGGATATCACATTCTTTCAATAGTGTATTGGGAAACTTTGGAGAGAGAGAATCATGGATAAAACAACTAGCCACTCAAAGGAATGTTCAGAGAACACCCTCACCCAAGAAGTGGGGGTGTCCAGAATGAAGATCTCAAAATGGTTGGGGTGCGTATAAGAAACAAAAGAACAAATTTTTTTACATATATATAATCTAGAACTCATCCCAGCCAATGTGTACTGAAAATAACAACCACTCTTGCTTCTACCATTACACACATAATAACACAACATCCACAACCAGCACACAACCCATTTATGGAAAATATTTCCCATTGTACCTATTCTTATTATCTTTATCAAGAGATTATATATAAATGTTTTTTCCCTAAATGAAAACTAAAACGCATAACCACAAGTCAAATCATTATCTGAAAGGAACCATACAATAAGTAGTTTAAGAATTCACCTCCAGTTCTCTTGTAAATAAAAACATCAAATTGGATTCCATGATATCTCTTGATGTACTTGAGCCAAACCAAGACCCAACATACTGACTCCATGAGGCCTCAAGATCAAAACATAACAAACTCTCTTCTAAAGATAACATTCCCCTCTACATCATCCCATAAACATTTAACAGAACAACCTTGTATATCACGTGAACGTAGAAATGACGTTTCATGATTTATAGAACACCTTTAATTATGTTCTTTCTTTTCTTTTGGTTATCCATGGTAATCACACATGTGTTTTTATCCATCGAGCATCCCTTTAATCAACCCATATTACGTGATTAATCAGTTTCCATGTTACAGTCATTCAATCACAAGATTATCCAGAGAACAGAGCTTCATTAGTGCGCAAGAAAGGTCCACTAATGACCATGATTTTCAGTGGATTAGATATCATACCATTAAAAATAGAAAAGAAATGTAAAAACCCCAAAATCATTATATTTCACATCCCCTCATTCTTTAATAGTCCATTTATTATTATTTTATTGTTGGTTTTATCTAATTTTTAAGGGAACATAATCATACACACCTCACATGATGCATAATAATGAGAGATGAAGTAAATCCCCTATATGGATGATAAAGGAACGATGTTTTATCCTTACACCATGAACTTGGGTCGCACAACAGGAAACACCATGAAAGACTGAATAGGAGGGATATCCTATAGAGACGAATCGTCTATGGAAGAGGGAATCAAGCAACATATTGGGAAATGAAATAGACCAAGGAATATGAAGATCTATGTTTTATAAAATGACTAATCATAGAGTTATAAGATGGGAAATATCAAAGTGCCAGAAAAGTGGATCATGAAATGACCACAGGGATGGACGGTTGCACACATTAGAATTAATTGAGATATAAAAATTACCTTGGACAGAGAGATATAGACCATCGCATGACAAATAGTTGATTGGATACATTAAAACTGAGAGAAATGCATAACTAGAGCATTACTGTAACTACGAAAAATGGTGTTAAACTGATTTAAGGGAAACATGTTTTTGTTTGTCAATGGTCACCCCACTCTTAGAGGATTTATGATATCCTTTACCGGACATTAAATGTTAAAAAATCACGTTAAAATGGTTTTTAATACTTAAAAGAGATGTTACAAAAGGGAACTAGAAATGAAACAGGACACCCCACAGTGGTACTTTTTAGGTGCAGCACCAATATGTCACACCACAATGACACAATAGCGACACCCTCTATCCAAAACCAATTCCCTCCTAACTAACCTATGGGGTCCAAGACACCCCAAACACCCTAATTTGGAAATGTAATGGACAAGGAGGGTTCATTCCATTACATAATATACCTCTCAAAATCTTCATTCCCTCGAGTATTCAATAGTAATCCCAATGAAATGATAGGTGTCCGAACAACAACCTTAGATGATGCATCCTAATAACTAACCACCATTTATTTGTTCAAAATACAGATTAATACATCAACAAACATGAAAAAAGTCTCTTAATTATATCCTGAACATCTTTAGAAACACTATGTAATCACACGAACACAAAAGTCACACAATCTACACATATGGAATAGGGAGTTGATTCCTCTATGTTAATACAATATTCATGTTGTCCATCTCTGACTTGATCACATAGGTTTAATCGAATCAATAATAATTCATCTTGATTATAGATCATGTTCTCACCTCCACACAATAAGTACATTTCACACAGAACAAAGAACAAAGAAACAACATATTATACATTAATAATGGTCAAACATACTTCATAAGAAAGGCACAAGTAAAAATCAAGATAAAAACATTGAGTAGCTCAATGAAATGGGCATGCACTTATGCCCCCATGTTCCCCTATACTCTTCGTGAGGACAACATACCTCCACAACACACGAACCAATGAAATTGTTTGTCCAAGAAGCACTTTCTCCTAACGATCCTCGATTCTCACTATACGCTCCATGAATGTCTCATCACCGTTAATAACCAACTCTCTCATTTCAAGGATGTGGGAGTCATTGTTTAGATACCGATGTAGCTGAGATACCTAAAAAAACGTTGTTGATCCTATCCAACAGTGGTGGTAATGCCTGTTGATATTCCACCTCGCCGACTCGTCCCAACACCTCAAAGGGTCCGATGAAACTAGGATAGAGAATTCTCTCTTTATGAAATAATTCCTTCCCATGTCAAGGGGAAAACTTCCAGAACAAATGATATCTATCCATGGATTCCATGGGTTTCCTCCTATGATCATCATAATATTTCATCTGGTTATGAGATGCCTTCATACTTTCAAAAACAAGCTAAAGCTTCTACTTCGTGTTATTAAATATCTCGGGGATAGGAAAACTAGCCTCCCCAAACTCTGCACAACACATGGGTGAGCAGCACAACCAATCGAATAGGTCTCTGAATGGTGTTATTCTAATAGTGGAGTGATAGCTATTTTTCTAGGAAATTTATATCAGAGGCATGTGTAATATCTATATTCCTTAGAAGTCTAGAATATATGCATGAAGCATATCCTCCATTGTCTAGATGATTCTCTCCACCTTCCCATTCATCTGATGGTGTAAAGTAGTGAAATTTCATAGTTTTGTACCAAAATAACATTTTAATCCTTTACATATTCATGATGTAAATAGTGTGTTTGATCTGAAACAATTGTTCTAGGAACTATTTACATTCGCACAACATCACCCACATACTTCTGTGCTAAGGCATCCACTGCGCTCGACTCCTTATGTGCTAAGAAGTGAGCAGATTTCGTTAATCGGTCCACCACTACCTAGATGGAATCATATCCTCCATCAGTCATCAGTAATCTTATGATGAAATCCATTGATAAGTCATCCCACATTCATTCAGGGAAGTCTAAGGGATACCACATACCAGGGGGAAAATGATCTTCCTTCACCTACTCACATATGAGGAACTTTTCTACAATATTTTCCACATCACACTTCACTCTATCCACCAAAACTGACCTCTCTTTCTCTGGTACATCTTAGAGATTCCTAGATGTATCATGAGGGTTGATTTATGGAACTCACAGAGAAACCCTTCGCACATTGCCATGACGATAATTTTCTTCCAATAGAACATAATTTAATTCTGACTATCCTCATACCATCCCTCTAGTGCCTCACCCTGATAACGCAAACAATCATCAAATAAACATCTGAGACTCCCCACTAGAACTCCTATACTTATTTTACCAAGGAAGACAAGACTATCATTTGAAATAGATAGCCCTAACCACATTCCACCCATGTATCTAGGTGCAAGGTAGTCAACTACTCCTTTGCCTTCCACGAATCAGCTGACTCCTGTTCCGTATCCATTTATGACATTCTTCTCAAGATATATACCTAAAAATTTCACATTATTGAGGTGTAAAATATATCAAAGTCATATTCCTGAGGAAACTCTATCCACCTCTACTTCCAGAAGATCAGGTCTCACATGGAGAAGATATACATCATGATCTTGTGATCTGTGGGGACCACGAAGCGTTCCTCGATGAGGTAATGCTGTCAAAACTTCAGTGCGAGCACCACCAATGTAATCCCCATGTACTGGGTGGAATAGTTACATTTGGTAGGGCGTAACTATAAAGACCCATGAGAGATCATTCCTCACTTATTCATTAGCACACACTCCAATCCTAGACCAGAAGCATCATAGAACAATTTGAACGTCATCCCTTCCTCTGGAAACCTTGGCATTAGGGAACTGGCCATCATCCATTTCAGATAAGTGAAAAAAATCCTAGAATTTATCAGTCTATATAAAAGGCTAGTATTTCTTGTTCAATGTCATCAAAGGTGGTGAAACTCGAAATAATTCGGATAAAAACCTCTAGTAGTAACCTTCCAGACATAGGAAACTACAATCATCTTCCACATTCATTGGTGCTACCCAAGAAACAACTGTTTTGACCTTCGATGGGTCCACTGCAACTTCTTGATTGGACAAAATGACTCTATGGAACATCACTTATCGTGTCTAGAATATGCACATGAAAAACATCCTATAGAGATGGTGGTGTCAGAAGTCCTCCAAAACATCCCTTAGATGTTCTGTGTGATCATCCTTTGATCTTGAGTATATCAAGATGTATTTGATTAACACGTCCATAAAATAGTTTGTTATTCATGGAAAACAAATTTCATGAGCCCCATGAATATAGCCAGTGCATTCGTATTGCCCAATAGTATGGCCACGAACTCAAAATGCACAAACATACACTTGAAAGTAGTCTTCATGATGTCACCCACAATCACACTCAACTAGTGATATTCTTACAACAACTCGATCATAGAGAACCAAATTTCTCACTTCAAATGGTCAAAAAGGATGTAGATCTTTAAGAGGGGGTATTGGTTCTTGAACGTTACTAGATTCAACCGTCGATAGACTATGAACAAACTAAGACCAGGATCGGACTTGTTTCTGAACATGACTCGAGTACCCCATGGAAATGTGCTTGGTTGGATGAAACCCTTCATCATCAGGTCACCAACCAGTCTGAAGGCTCCATCCGATTGGTAGACATTTAAATAGAATGGGAAACAGGTTGAATGTCTATCATGAACTCAAAATCGTGTTGATGAGGTAGAGTCACAATTATTTTGGAGAAGACATCTGGGAATTTACTATCAATTCCCAGAACATCCACCATCTCTGATTCACCGTATTCCACTTACATCTCAGCTATCAAGGATAGAAGGGACTATGCAGGCCTGATACCCTCCTGGCATCCCTTCTTTACAATGAAGCTACAAACTAGGTGCCCATATAAAAAAAACCCTTCACTAGAAGAATTTGATAATAGAATGCACAAAAAACTAACAATACATTCCCAATAAGTCATTTTATGGAATCATTTTTAGTAGAAAAAGATCACTAGTGGGTTTATGTGGCCCCAACAAGAGTCTTTATTCTCGAAATACATCTAACAGGTTGGTCTGACCTCCAATTGGCATACTCAACACTAGGGGTATGGAAATAATCTATATTTCTTAACCCAATACATGGTCTTGACTACATCAAACAAAGGAGTGCAAAGATTTTGAGTCAAATAAGTCACATACAAGATTACTAAACAGATTGCTCGTACCTTGAACATCCTTGGGCCATACTAGAAGTGCTTACTCTATAGAATTGAACTAAGAACACCCAAATCCTATTCCCCTTGGCTGCTGTCAGCCTCCCTGACCATGCCCTTGTTAATGTCCTTGAGGAGTGCTCGGATGTCTACCTCCTCCGACACTGTCCTACCTCGGTGGAGTTGTAGCTCGCTTCCCCTGCCGTTGGAAGGGATTAGGTGGAAACTATAGTTTCTATTGTGGTCACCAGACTATCCCACTACCACCGTAAAACACTATTTCTTTGAATTGATTTTAATTATTCCAACAACTACCACATACAAATAACCTCATTCCTAGGCCAGTGGAGAATGGGAGAAGTCCGTGAGATTAGAATTAGAACTATTGTGGTCTACTCCCTATCGGCTGAAACCCGGAAGACACTGATACTGGAGGACTTCTACTGATGACCTAATCCTTTGATGAACCAAATTGGCTCCCCTCTACAGTACACCTCTTAGAATGTGCATCCACTCCACTACATCTGACAACTTATGAACCTCCAAACATGTCGGTAGAGTGATTGGAGAAACATCATATTGAAGCGAATATAGGAGTGCCACCTCTAGGTGTCTTTCCTGTGACTCCTAATTCGAGTAGGGGTCTGGAGGGAATTAGAAGATATCCTACAACATGATCCCCATTTCCCTCACTGACATACTCCCATGAAATAGGGTTAGTAGATCATGCCTCTTATCGGCCTTCATCAAGGGAAAATGGAATTCTTCCTAGAACCCCCTCTTAATGTCAGTCCATGAAACACATGTCTACATCCTATCTCTAATGTACAATTTCCACCATGGATGTGCACCTCCCCTCATCTAAATAAAATATAATGGGACCCAATACTCCCTTGATTCTTGGATCATGGTTGAGGTGATCTCCAACTCCTCAGGCCATCCCTCTGTCTCCATGTCCTGAACATTTCCCTCGTACTTTCTATAGAGTCTTCCGCTTGAAGGCAAAAAAATTTTCTACCAATAGTCATCCACATCATCTTGATCATCCATATACTAATCATTCAGATCAACCTATTTGTCCTTGACTTCCCTTACTACCCGTGGACGATGTCCGGGCTCGAAATCTTCAAGGAAAATAAGGAGAGCCTAAAACCGAGTAGTAAAGAATTTTAATAGGGTCCTCTTTTTTTATTTACATCAATTTTTCCAAGACACCCCAATTCATGAAGTTACATGAGTAATTATGATTCATGTACCTTTCTTATGTCTCTACCATGAAATACACGTAGTCTCACTTTTTTATTCAGTGGGCTTAGATTCCATGAATCAGATCACGAGGGTAGGGGGCTAAAATCCCATGTCCTAATGAGTCTTCAATGGCCTATTTCAAACACAAAAATTTCATGCCAATTTTTCTATACCATCCATTGAAATCCTCACTATTCTTAACCTTGATCGCCATCAAATCTCTCAAACATCACCTCATATATCATTTTTCATGTCCCACCTTCCCCAAGATAATGGGAAAGGAGGACAAGATGCCATAACCTTTCTCATTAATGGTAAAACGGAGATAATGGCCCCTAAGTCCCGCCTTCATTATGTCGTTGAGTGAAAAATAGAACCAAGGGTATTGAAGATCACACAAATGGAAGGTATTATGATTTTTTTAGAAAGAATATCATGATATGAGATGGAAAATACTAGCTACAATAAGGACTAAAAAATGTAGATTCAAGAATCCATTCTTGTAGGCATTTCAAAAAAAGAAAACAATATTAAGTATATGAAAAACTCTGAAAGAATGCCCCAAAAGAAAATAAAATAAGTAAAATAAATTTTCCTGTTTACTGGGCTAGTTTTTCATGCACATTCCTCGAAATCAACATGAAATCATGCATGAAATTTTATATACATAGTTTGTGTATACATGTACACTCAGTAGGGAATCCAAAATGCTCTCGTGCGCAAGTGGGGATAAATTTTAATTCACTGTGAGAAAATAGTGGTAACCAAAACACCTAGCAAGAAAGACTATCCACCCAGCCTCACCAAGGCACACTCCCCAAATAACACAATCCAAGTAAAATAATATTAACAACAGATCAATATTTGGGTAACCTGCACTGCTTTACAAACTTTTTAATTAGAACATCATATGCCTCAGACCTCCTCTACCCCCAAATCCCACTACAATACCTCTACTGCCCCCAACAAAAATCATTTGGGCAATCCAAACCCCACGTTTATCCCACACACAAACACCTGGGATACAAAAATCCCACATTACCATTACTACATACATATGTACCACAACAACCTTTGTCACTCCTGAAGACACCTGGGTTAGAATAACCACTTCCATGCTTGATGACACCAAGGAATCATATTGAAGTCACATGGGATAAAAGCCTTTCTACATACCCCTGGTCTAACCCACCATCACTCACAGAACATAAGTGTTATTAGGCCATAATGAACAGAAAGCCTTCACATAAGCTCGAAGAGTATTGGGGTACCTAGGATAAAGAGGATAAAGGAGATATAAATAGTCACTCATAATAATGTTTGAAAAAACACCCACCACCATTAAATGGGGGTGTTTGTAATGAAGTGCTCAACATGGGTGGGGAGTTTATAAGAAACACAAGAACTATATTTTATACATATAGATAATCAAGCACTCATCCAAACCTAAGGGTCCCAAAACCGAAAACCATCCCACACACAACCACTCATTCTTATACCCTTACATGAACAAGAACACAACATCCACATATAAATCACAAACCATTTATGAAAACCAGTTCCACATAGTAATCATTTTCATTAACATTTTCAAGTGATTCTATTTAAATATTCCTTCGCTACCAGTCAACTAACTGGTATAACCACAAGCCAAAAAAAAACAACAGAAAAGAATCATCCAAGTATAAATTTAATCATTCACCCATAGTTCTCATGTAAATAACAACTTGAAATGCGATTGTGTGAGATCCATCGTTTTAATAGAACCAAATCATAGCCCAACTTATTTTCTCCACACAGATATAGATTCACAATCCAACAACCTATAAACCAAAGATTCTATTCCCCTCTATGTCATGCCATTAATATTTAACAGAACTACCATGCCTATCACCAGAATGGAGGGAGGTTGTTTCTATATTTATCCAACACCATTCTTTAAGTTCCATCATTATTTTTCGTTAATCAAGGTGATCAAATGAGTGTTCTTATCCATCAAAAATCGATTTAATCAACCATTTTTAGCTAAATGATATACTTTTATGTTACTTTCATTCAATCACAATATAAATCAGAGAATATAGTTTCATTATTTCACAATAAAGGACCACCAATATCCACTGTTTTTAGTGGACATGAGAACATAAAATTTACAATGTAAAACAAAAGTAGAAATAAACATCATCATCATCTTTCCCACCCCATCATTATTTAAAATTTATTTTTTATCTTTGTTAAGGATTGTTTCATCAATGTACCAAGGGTAAATCATAATACCCACTATGAATAATTCATAGTAATGAGAGACGAAGGGAAACCCCTACTTTGATGATCAAGGATTGATGTTTTCAACATGTTCCATGAACTGGGGTCACACGATAGAAGACTCTAAGAAGAATCAAATGCGAGGGCTCTCACGCTAGCCCAACTAGTCACTAGAAGACAAACTCCATGCCCAAAAAGGGAAAAGAAATTGATCAAGGAAGCTGATGGTCATGGTGTGATAAAAGCCCAATCATGGGGTTATGGTTTCTGAAATATCGATGTTTTGAAATGTGAATCCTTGTATGACCACACAACTGGGTGGTTGAAGATGTTGAAATTAATTGAGATTCAATAATTCCCTTGAAGACAGTGAGATAGACTATCAGATGGTGGAGAGATTATAGGTTTAAATTAAATCAAGAAAAACACATAAGATGTGTGTAACTGGAATCTAGGAAAAGGGTGTGAAACTGATTAAAATGCCACATGTTTTTCTTTGTCAAGGGTCGCCCAACACTTAGAGAATTTAAGATATCATTTATTAGATATAAAATGATCTTAAACCACTTTAAAAGAGTTGTTAAAAGTTAAAAGAAACATTATGTGATGGAACTAAAAAGGAAAACCTACACCCCATAGTGCCACCATTCGGGTGTGGCACTGAGTAGTTAGATTGATTGGCGAAACTGATAGGTGACACCACGGTGACACCCTACAACTGACACTAACACCCTCCTGACTCACCGATGGTGTCTAGGACACCCAAACACCAGATTTTCACAATGTAATGCACATCTACGGATCATGATATTACATTGGATTTATTGTAGTTGGAACTATTTTGAGGATAAACTCTAGTAATCAGTTGTCCCATATGAATAATATTCATCATTGGTTGTGATGAAAAATATAATCTTCAGTTATATAAAACAGTACCATAAATATCCCTTACTTTATTCTCTTTATCCTACATGAAGTCATCTTGATTAGTAAATAACATCATATATTCATATTTCTCCTTAATTTTATATTTACGAAATATAAAAACATTTAATATCTTCATCAAAATGAAAATTGTATTCCAATCTACCATTTCATACTCTCTTTCAAAATCTATTTTTTTAATGTTGCTAATTTATCTCCCACTTATTTAATACAAATTAAAGGGGGAGGATGTAATAGAAAGTTATAATAATTTGATTCTTTTTTATAAAATTGAAAAACAGTATCCAACCCTATATTAAAGGTTGTATAATATTTAACACTTTTGAGAAATCTGATATCAAAATTCACTTAGAAAACTATTCATCAATTAACTAACACAATAAACATAATAATAATATTTTTTTATAAATAAATATTGATTAACCATGACCCCATACATGGATAAAAATTTTAAAACTTGTGGTATCTAATAAAAAATATACCTATATGGTTCGTTTAAATAGAATATTCATGAAATTTTTATATTCATCACATATTCATCAAAAAAAATAAAATATCTAGGTAAAATAACGTATCTCTCATTATTTAGATCACCAATTATTCTATCTTTTAAAAAATTATAATAACACTAAGATATGTAAATTATTATAATACTTCATTATTATCTTTATCATTAACTCTCTAGAATTTTATGGTTTCCATGAATGAATAAAAACCAGAATATTTTTTTTCTAATCAACTATTCCCCATGTGATTATCTCCAACATATCCTCATTATGTATAGTATATTAAAAAATAATCATCAACAATATTCTGATATATCTTTAGATAGTGTATGGAGTCTTCATTATCTTAATGATGGATAAATTATTCATGGTGTGCTTCAATTAAAACATTCATATATTTCATTTATTTAAATATCTTTTTCAATAACAAGAATTAAAATACTCATAAACATATAATTATGAATAATGCATGTTTTTAGTTTACTCATTAATGAGAGAGTCATGGACGATAATATATTTTAAACTAAGAAACAATCTTCTTTTCTTCTATATATTATTATAATATCTCTATCCTATCACATCCATAATATTACAATTTATTTACATCTATAGGATAGATGTGATTCTTTATGACATTAAAATTACTCTAATATGGAAAAGGATTTATCACATCAGTTATAAATGATCATCTAGTAATTTATGATATCTATATTTTCATAGTAAATTTCTTATATGTTTGATTGATAGTTGTGAATTATTTTGGAACATGATCATCCTTTTTTATATATGTAGACTACTATTTAAAAATGAAATTTTGTTATATGAATTAAGTGGTACATTTTTTCTTTTTAGTGCCTCCTTTTTTTCATTAATCCTATAATACTTTTGAATTTATTAGGTTTTTATAATTTTTCTTTATGAATGCAGAAGTTCTTTTATTCATTTTATTGACTCCTTTTTGTCCGTGTGAAACTGTAATACATTTTATATCAATACACACAGTCAATTTACTCTTCTAAAAGGATCATTAATATCTTTAAACTATATACTCTATAGAAACATTTTAAAATTATTCTTATAGGAAAACTATAACTAAATGGATCCAATTATCCTTTTACTTTATTGATTTAATTTCATTAAATCATAGCTTCAATATCTTATAGACCTGTACAATTTAAAAGGATTCTATATTTGGACTAATCATTACCAATGCGAACATATTTTCATAGATGTGACATCCTTGACCACATAATTTGTGGGTTTTAGGAAATTCCCTGAAACCTGTTCTTTTGCATCCAGAAAAAAATAATAGTGTTTATTATTTATAAAATAAACTTTAAATGATATAATCTATTATAAAACATACGATCTTTTTAGTTTTTGGATTTAGATGAAAAAAACATATACTATGGATTATCAGAGTTTAAGAAACAAATAAGTAGTTATCGATTATATATTCCATATGCTAGCTTCTAATAAAATATAATATCTTCGATACATGTAAATTACCATGATTTTTTTAAAAAAAATATCGAATGAGAACAGTTTCTCAGAAATATTCTTTTAAAATACTATTAAAATCCATTTTGAAAATAATTTTTTTAAAAGTCCATTGAAAACATTTTTATTTATAAATAATTCTATATTAAATATATATAGTTTTCAAAAAAAAATTCTATGGTTAAAAAATATTTATATTCAAAAAAGATTTATATACTTTGACAATAATTACACTATTGAATAAAATAATTTTAAACCAATTTTATAAGATATCATTGAAATTTATTACACCTTGAAAGCATTAAAATTAATTTTATAATAAATATAATATGAAAAAAATTTAGTAACATTCAAAATAATTATATTTGAAAATATTATAAAACCCTTGAAAATAAATATACATTGAAAAGTATTTTATTTATAAACTAATCAAATGATATTTCAAAAAATATTATGTGAGATTTGAAAAAAACCATGGGGCCACATGAATCATTAAAGGATATTTAATAATTCACATTTCTATAGAGAATGATTCACTCCCCAAATGTCTATCTTGTTTACAATGTTAATGTTCTTAATTTTGTAATTTTTTTTGATATTTCCCTACCCAAACACACATATAAATATATTATTCAATGATGTTTTCACAAAAAACATGACATTGAAATGTGACATATTTACATACTTCTGTTTATATATATATATAAAATTTCAAAGGATAACACTTTCCTAACATGGTAAAACTTAATATCATGAAAAATAGCCATTTCATTCATGCATGGGATGTTATTAAAGGAATGATTAACATCCATTTATTTAAAATTAATATTCATTTATATAATTACAAAATCCATTTTATTGAAAATATAATGTTAACTGATAAACAATATCATTTATAATTCATCCTTGAATAATAAATTTAGATAATTTAATACTTATTTGAAAATTATATTATTTGAAAATATAATTTTTTATATAAAATAATAGTTTGAATGTAAAAATTATTCACATATAATTATTGTAATTTTAAAATTACTATTCAAAATAAATAATACTCTTAACATTATATATATTTATTCTTGATTTATTGAAACATTCATATGAAATAATAAATTATACTCATAACATTTAATTTTTAAATAAAAATTATAGTATACAAATAAAATTACAAAAAGTAACATTTTTAATAAATCATTCCATCATTCATTAATATGAAATTATCAACATGAGTGGGATTGAAATTCAAAAAAATATTCATGAATGATTTCCATAGTTATTCAAATCACGAAATAATATATATATATATATATATCTGTGTGTCTGTGTATGTATAAATACACCAATATCCTAATCATAAAAAATATTATAACATTGAGAATAATTTCATTGTTACATAAAATATAATATGGTTTTAAATGAAATCCCAACATCTTTATAATTTATGAAAAATAAATTATATATACATATAATAGTTTAAAATAATGAAATTACCTCACCAAAAGTAATGAAAATTTAATATTGTAGCTCCAAATATGATAAGTGATTGATTGAGCTAAAAGAGAAGAGATTGACATAAAGTGAAAAAGATAGATAGATGTATTGGTCTGGGTTGTGCTTGGAGTGAAGAGTGGTTATCCCTGTAAGAGGAAAATTTTATATTTATATATAAAGGATTCTATTTTTATTGAAATAGTTGCATGGTATTTATTAATAAGTTATATTATTTTAAGGTTATGATTATATACCCTAAAATAATATTATTAATGTTCTAATTCATCAGGTGGATCATGATTTATACATAATTAATTTCGTATTTGGTAAAGCCATAATTTTTTAGATTTATTGTTTAATATTTATTTATTTTCCGGTTTGTCCTTTGTGTTTTAAAGAATAAGGAAACCCATAGAGTATACGTTTATTAACTAATTTTTCATCACATCAGGGAAATTATTGTGGGGTTCAATCATATATATGGAGGATGGAAATATAGGTAGTAAGATAATGTTAATAGGTATTACATATAGAAACTCATTTGTTTAGGAGTATGAGAGGAAGAAGATGGTGATGCGTGGATACTATATTTGGTATGGCTTATAGATGATGATAGTGAACACATAAAAGGAGGTTAGACTTGATTTGGAAGATGAATGCAGAGATCATATGGATGTGATAATTTTAATCAGACAACTATGATATCATCTTCCATTTTAAAATAGGTGAATACTAAATGGGTTAATTGACCCCAGATCGAAAGAAAACACAGTTCTCCATTCATATATAAGTTAAGCTCTCACTGGTGTAGGATAAAATCACCTAACAGGGTGAAATACCGATTGGCCTTTACACAGGTCTATGAAGGTGTTTCGCCTAACATATACATGCTATTTGGAGCTCTCATAACCTATACATATTCCTGATTTTTCCCATATATTCTTCATACGAGGTGATATGATCCTCTATCATTACTCCGGCTAGTCTAGGGTCGATCTCTCCACATAGTTAACCCACATTGGTCCCAAAAATATGATCAGGGGTCCCCTAGTTTTCATATAAGTTTGGATATATTATGTAATACAATGTATAATTTATTAATAAAATTAAAAATGAAAATTAAATAAACTGTTTTTTTGTGAAAAATATTTATTTTTTTCTTCTAAAATTATTTATATCATTCATACCATCTAATATTTACTAATTAAAATTTATTATTATTTTTATTTAGTAAATTATATATTATATTGGCCATTATAATTTCCAATTTATTACATTTTTAAAAAAATTACCAATGATTAATTGTATAATTATATTTTACAATTGGGTTTATAATAATAATAATTATTTTTATTATATATTATGATATTATAAATATATCAAAGATAACAAATTTTTTAAATTTACAATAACATGTATATAAAAACAATTTAATTTATAAATATAATTAAAATAAATAATTATAATTATAAAATATATATTATATATGGTGATAAAAATTTGAATAAATAAACATACATATAAAGAATTTTTTTTAAAAGTTTAAATGCATTAAATACATATAATATTACAATAGGGAGTTAAAAAATAAAGTAGTTTTATATAAATAATCATATAGTTATGACTATTTTTTAATTGAAGTAAATTTTTGTAATTATTAAATATGTTAATAAACATATATATTCCTTTATAAAATAAATGTAATATTTTATCTTAATATTTAAAAATCAAAATTTACTAAGGAAAAAAATTATTTTTATGCAATATTTTGATTTAATTTATATTATTTATAGGAAAATATATTTAATAAACACTTTTTATAATAAAAAAAATTCTTCGGATGGTACATTATTCCCCATTAAATGGAATTTCAGAATAGAAATTTTATTTTCCATTTTTAGAATTTAGAAAACAAGATGTAAAAGAATTCTATAATCATAAAGGATACATAATTTCCTATGAGTTTAAAAGTACATTTCTCACTATTATATTTGTCTTCAATATAAAATGTTATTAAATATTGATTTAGTAAAATAATATACAAAAATAAACCTATTTTAATCTAGACTTCTTAATAATGAATGTTATCTAACATATTCCATTGATACCTACAGTAAATCCCCAAGACCCATACATTACAATCCGATTAGAAAAAATATTTTATAATTATTTAAAAAATAGAATGAAAATATAAAGTCCTTTATAAAAATGGGGATTATCTCTAGTCAAGGTTTTAGATGAATAAGACTATAAATAAAAATTATTAGTGTTTAAAAAACAAATTTTAAGTCATATAATAGACATTTCTTTTTCTAGGTCCTTATGAAATCTAATCACTATGAAATTTTTAAATGAAACTAATTAAATTCCAAAAAAAACATTTGCCGAGAATAATTACCCAGTATGTGATTTTTAAAATCCAGTGACAAATAGTTTTGAAGTCACCTATTTGATTACTCCTTTGAAAACATTTTTATTTATTTAAAGAAATATATTTGTTATATATATAATTTTAAAAAACTATAGTATCTATGGTTTTCAAAATATATTATTGTTAAAATATTTAAAAATCAATTGAAAATATTTATAAATTTTAAAACATTATTTTCAAAACACATTTCAAAAATATCATTAGAAATTATTATTCATTGAAAAAATTATAATTCCTTTGAAAATACATAAGCATTGATAAAATTATAATAAATTTCAATTTAATTTTTCTTTTAAAATATATTTCACAATAAAATAATTAGGTGACATTTAAGAAAATACTATGACTTCATTGAAAAAAATTGGGGGCACTTGAAAAATTGAATGTTTTCCAGGACAACCAACTTATTGCGGGATGAGTATACTCGCCAATTACATATCATGTTTAAAATGATCTTGTGATGAATTTTATAAAATTTTTTTTTCAATAGATACATATATATATTCTCTGGTTTTTCACATTAAAAACATGATAATTCAACGTCACATACTTGCATACTTCAGTTTATGTAAAAAGTATATATATTTATATATGATCCTTAATTGGATGCCAACTTAAAAATTTGATTGAAACAAATATCATGAAAATTGAGTCTGTATTCTTACATGGGTTGTAATAAAAAAAATGAATGAAATATATGTATTTGAAATAGAAATTCAATATTAAACATATAAAATTTAATTTATTATAAACTTAATATAAAATGTTAAAATTTCTCCTTTAAAAATATCCCTCAAATAAAAAAATGAGATAATCATTTAATAAATTTAAAATTTGATGCTTGAAAATATCAATTTGTATATAATATATTAGTATCATGGTATGAATAATTCACATATAAAAAATATCTAAAAAAAATTTATTCTCATTAAATAATATTTTTTATAATACATATATATATTATTTCACTCATTCAACAATCATAAGAAAAAATAATTTTTATCGTTGGCATAAAATTTTGAAAAAAATAATTATAATCAAAAAATTAATAAATATATCAATTTAAAATAACAAAACCCAACCTTTCATAATTTGAAAATTTAAAATTGAATAGGTTCAGGATTTAAAATTTAGAAAAGGAATACATAATTGTTTACACATTAAAATCATAAAATTATAGCTAAATTTTTATATATTTGTAAAAATAGACACATCTCATAAGTATATAAACAATTATCCCATTGAGAATAATAACATTGTTAAATAAAATATAAAGTGATTTTATGTGAAATCCTAAATCTTCTATAATTTATTAAAATGAGATTATACATAAAAAGAATATTTTTAAATATAAATTGAAACCAAATAACAAAAATAGTAGAAACTGAATCTTGTAGTGTCTATTCTTCTATGTGGGTTTTCCAACTAGTGGGTAAGACAGGGAAATATAAGAAAAAATTATTAGGAATGTCCTCATACTTGTAAAGGTTTTAAAAGAGGATCTACCTATAAGAATATTATAAATATAATGGTCTATACAATTTTTAAATTTTCACAAGACCATTCTTTAGAAATAGGGATATATTTAGTTGGAAAATTTATACCCTAAAAAAGTCTTCCCACTATTCAAATTATTCAAGTAGAGATTTATTTATTTAAAATTCTATAGATATTTTATAAAACCTAATAATTTTTTTAATTTTATTTTTTAATTTTCTAATAATTTTTAGCCTCAACATTGGTTTTCATAGAAAAAGGCATCCCTTAGTTAGTAGGCAAAAGAATATAGGTTTCATCGATTCGTGGTAATGAACAAGGAATTACCCAATCTTATAATTGATTATAAGTAACATATATGTTAATATATTTTTATTAGGTCTTATATATGTAAATTTCATTCTTAAGAAAGAGGATATTAAGTCCAAAAAGACGAGCGGATTGTGGATTTCATCTGGGTTTTGGGAGAAGTCGATGAATAGTTCAATTGAGCCTGGATGTAAGGAGGAAGAAGACTATGGAGGTCCAATGGAAGAGATAAGTCAAATGAGAAATCTATGATATAATCACTCATTTTCAAATTGGGTGAAAATTATCCATGTTTTGGAATCTCATATTGAATGAAAACATAGTTCTCATCTCCCATATAAGCTCAACCATGAAAGATGTGGCCCAGAATCATCTAACAGGGTGCATTCCCGATTGGCCTTATACATAAGACCTTGTAGAAATTTTGACTAACCTATACATGCATTCTAAAAAACATCATATCCTATGAACAAACATGGTTTAGTCTACGCTAAGCCTTGAGTGAGGATACCAGATCCTTTGTTGTTAAATGGGCTATGATGGGGTTGACCTCACTACGTGGCCGACCCACTTGGTTCCAAAAATTGTATTTAGGGGTCCCTATTTTCTTTATAAGGTTAGTTATATATTTTTTTGTACAGAGTAATATTTAATAAAATTAATTTATAAGTATAAAATGTTAATTATTTTAAGATTAAACATTTTTATTTTTCCATAAAATATAATTAATATCACATTTAAACTCTGATATTTACCAACTAAGAAGTATTATTCATTTTATTGTTATTTAGTAAATTATAATATATATATATAATTAAAATTAAATTTTTTTAATTTTTAAATAATTGTTAAAATTAATTATTATTTTATAATATTTCCAAATAAGGGGTTAAAAAAACAATAGGTACTAGAAATTTTTACTCAAATTTAAATACTACATATTAATAAATGATAATAAATATTTTAAATTTACAAAAATAGTTAATTATGATTTCATGATTTTATAAATAAAATCAAAAATAAATAATAAACATTAGAATGTAAAAAGTATATATGTTTTTCAAAAGAGAATTATTATATATTTAATTTAATTCTAGTTCAAAGGAAGTAATGAATTCAAAATATATAATATTAAAACATCATGTTTTAAAAATAAGTATTTTAGAGAAAATAAACATATATATGAGAATTTAATTAATAATATTATATTTATTTAATGAATAAATATATTAACAATCTTATATATTTATTAATAGAATGAAAGAATATATTATATTATTGTACAAAAAAACGAATTTGATTATAGAAAACAATTTTGTTTTTTGATATATTATAATTTAGTTTGTTTTTCTTATAAAAAGATATTTTATAAATATTTATTAAAATAAAAAAATTATTTGGATTTTACATTTAGTTGGTTCAATATTAATCATTTATTTCTTCCTCATTGGTGACTAATCATTTTTTATTTGTTTCTTCTATTGATATGGTGTTCATCCAATTTTTTCATAGGTATATTATTGGATGAGTTTTTACATAAATTTTAAACAAAATGATATTTTTTCTAAAATCACCATCGAAATTATCTTTATATTTTATTTTTTATTTATATTTAGATTCAAATTAGCCTATGAACATTTCTTTAATACAATTGTTAATTTTTTATCATTAGGTCATCTCCACCTTTATTTAGGCCTTCGAGGAACAATAGGAAAAAAACTATAAAAAATATAGAAAGTTGTTCTCTAAATCATCAAAATCACTAATAAAAGTCAATAAACCTTATTCTATTTCATATTTTCTCAATTAAAAAAATTATATCCTTCAAATTTATTGAGAAAAAATATATTCATTAATGGTTTCAATAGGGATACAAAATATATTCTCTTCATCACCTCAACCATTTATGATATGGTTGATTTTAAAAAACAAATTATCTGTCTCAATTTTCCCAAATTTTTTATTTTAATAAATTTATGAAATTTAAAAAAAAATTCGTTCTATTAATAGTTTATAGGACTTATATTACCATTATATAATAGAATATATATCCCTTTTCTATATATGATCTAAAATTCTTATTTCTTGAAAGCAATTTTTTTTAGTAGAAATAATTTTTTTAATAGATTGTATAATAACATCACATCAATTAAATATTTTTTAAGTCATAGTATGTTTCCCCACTAGATATCATTTTTCTCTAGATAAAAACAATTAATGATAAGAATATATTTATCCTCTATATTTTACAATAGTTTATCAAATTATTCCATTTTTATATATTGATAATGATATTCATTAATCTTAATTGCCTATGTTAGATATTTATCAGGCTCTATTATTCTCATTAAATTAATTTACAACTAAGATTTATTGAAATGAATAGTAGATATTTATAGTTATTATAATGAATTTATATTAAAATAAATGATTTTTTTAATATATGATTTTACACTATATTCTCTATCTAATACATCTTCAGTCACAAATATATTTTTCCCTCCAGGTATTAATAATTATATCATGGAATAAAAAATACGAGTACACGTTTTTATCTTTTGTAACATCATTTCAAAATCATTATATATATCTATGGTGTCTAACATTATATAAAATTATTTAAAAATATATTATTTTTAAAATATAAATTTATAAGTAACAACTTCAAAAAAAATTTTCTCAATATAATAATTTAGATCATATTAGTATTCTTAATCTATTTCAATAGATTCACTATACAAATACAAATCAAAATATTATCATGGTAATTGAAAAACACATTTCTCAATAGATTTAGAATTTGATAAATTACCACATTGATTTCCCTCATTTTAGTGTATATCATCAATTTCATTTGATGTTTTCATTATATTTTTAAACATTATTTTATTCAAATTTTTAAAAGCTTTGTTTGGAAAATAAATATTTTCACTAATAGAAATAAATTTATTTGTATTCACTTGAACAACTCTAAATACTTCATAAAATAAACACATTGTCTGGAAAATTCTCAAAAACTAGAACAATAATAGATTCAATAAGTTAATATATGATAATATTTTGCAAATATGGAATTTCTCGTTGAACAATGTAAAAAAATTGATATGGGTAAATAAATTCTCCCCTTTTAAATTAATTTCTATTTATCATACAATTATTATCATCTCTTTTTATTTTAACTATTATCTCAGTTAACGAGTTTATAATAATTATTTCATACTCATAAATCACAAAAACATTCAATATATAAAATATAAATAAATTGTAGCATGCATTTTTTTAAGGTTTGTTCCAAATATGGGTACATAATCCATTATGTGATTGATTCTTTTGGTGAACAAAATAATGATAATTATACTATAGTGATAAAATAATAATAATTGGGTATCATTCAATTCTCAATTCTCATCTAGAGTCAGAAAGTATCATCATTTTCCCAAATAATTTCCCTACATTTATTTGGTGTTATAAATTCATCCCAGGTCGTTAGGTAGGTATCATCCATTTACCCAACACAGTATCTTACTATTCATATGAATTTAGTTCTTAAATTAAGTTGCTTGGAATAAATTGGTACAATTATGTTACAGAATGTTCTTCCATACATATTCTTAATAAATATACTATTACATGCAACAAATGATCTATAGTAAAAATTAAATATCTTATTCATCATGATGAAATCAATTAGAACATGTTTTTATTCTTCAAAATTAGTAATCATATCAAAAAGTTTCTATCAAAATATCAACAATAGAATTATCATTAGCTATCACTAGTTTGATGAATTTTACCTTCATCCATTAAATATTCATTTATAATAAAGTGTTATCATTTTACAATTAATTCTTCTTTTTCACTAATGTGAATGAAAAAAATATTTTAAATATTATCATATTATTCTCCTTGAAAACCTATATTTTATATTAGGATAAATTATCAATTATCTTCTAAATCATTATGCCTTATAGAATATCATAAATTTAGAAACATTGTTAGATGATTAATTAATTTTAATATAAATATTGTTATATATATTTACAATATTATGTAAATATTATCTATCTAATAATTTAAAAAATAATTCTACTATATACTTGATCTTTATGGAACATTTAAAACAAGGCCTACAAAATACATCTTCAGGTATTGGATTTTAAATTTATATAATATAAAAACTTATCAGGGAAAATATTTATTTATCATTGTCAAACATCATCAAATACCTAATTTTAGATCATTCACATATATATATAATCATTTATTGAAATTTCTTGGTGTCACATCATATTTCATAGGGAAAGACTCTATTGAAACATTTAATTAATCTTTCAAACTTGGGGTGGAATTTAATTTTATTCCTATAAAACATCCACATAATGTCCATGTTCCCCATTTCAAATAAAAATCAATAATCTCATCTTATTATTTGTAAATTTTATGTTTAATTCATGAAATAACTATTTAACTACAATCTATCTGATATTTTTTATGTTTCTTTAAAAGATTACCATATTCAATCATTTCATCAACTATTTATTTTTAAACATTGATAATGTTACAAACATGTTCATATATAGCGACTCTTGTGAAATGGATACATAATATATATTATAATATATGATTTTAGTATTATCTAAAAATTGTATATATGAATTTTATTTAAATTCTAGATCAATCGTATAAAAAATAACTACATAACTTATGAAAATTCTAAATGACATGTAAAAATTTGTTCCACTACAAAATTTATCACTATATTTTTGAAAGGATCGTAATGAATTATATAAATTTTTAAAAAATTACCCCTATCATATTTTGAATAAAATATTTCTCATTAGGATTCATAGTTACAAAAATTTAGTTTATCTCTATATTTTCTCAATTATTTTTTTAATTCCACCATAGTAACTCAAAACAGTGATCTTTATTTAGAGGATATTGGAAAACTTATAATTGCATTAAACCTGAATTCCAGAGTGTTGTTACATATTAATTGTCAAATATTTTTATTTAAATAATCCTTGAATGGGTGTTTAATTTTATAATTTTATATTTTTATTTAACTTCATCTAGTATATATTCTTTATAATTTGTAGTAACAAAAATTTGTAATAATTCATGCATAGAATCTGAACCTTGTAACCAACAATGGTCTTCATATTAGTAGTTTAGGAGATATAATATTCCAACTATAACTTCCAATCATCTTCAAACCCCCTAAATATCAACACATACTACTTTACCGAGTATTTATAATAAAATTATCATTTTTACCATTATTTATGAACCAATAACACTCATCTTTTAGTCCAATGAGATTAACTCATAAACCATCAAATGTAACGGTATATATTATATATCATTTATGATAGAAGTATAAGTAGTATACACCCTATTATATAGATTATAAATATGAATAAATATTTATTAGTTGATTACTATATAAATAGCATCTTATAATATTTATATATGTCTCTCAAATATAAAAAATCATTGATACTCTCCATTAGTCTTATTGTTTACAGCATTAACCAACAACTGGATATTTGGACTTTTGGGATCATTGATATATTGAATCATTTATAACTAATTTATCACTTTATCATAGTCAAATTATGATCTTTAGATGGTTTGGGATGATGTGGGGTCCTTCTAATTATTTGAATGAGTCATATATTTTCAATTTCACAATCATTAATAGCGAACGATGGTCATTTTTATATGGAAATTAAATAATTAGTGAAAAATTTATAGTGGCCAAGATTTTATCAATTATTAATATATTTTTATAAGTTATATTCATCATTAAAAATTTATATGGTATTTTACCATTACTACTATTGACCAATTTAATTTAATATTCTCCTGATAATTTTCTTTTCAAAGAAATTAATTAAATCTCTACAAATTCTTATTCCATAATTAAAAATATGAATACCTTTTTATAAAATTCCTTCAATATATATATATATATATATATATATATTAATGTCTAAATATATTATGATGTATTTATGAAGAAGACATTTTCAGGATTATAACTAATTTTTTTGTGATGAATTGTTATCATTGAGTTACTATTTTATCATAGTTATATAATTGATGTTAAATATTTATTATAAAATATTTATTTATTATTTATATACATTATTCATTTCATCAAAAGGGTTCTATTTTTATTGTTATAATTTATATATCTCCATCAAAAAATATTTTGTTTATATGACCCATGACCACTATAAAATATCCATATAATGCACATGTTTCCCTTTTTAATTAATTTTTATTACCCTATATAATTCCCTAAATAAATATTTATTATTTCACCGCATTTTCATCCAATTTTTTTATTATATTTTTAATGATTTTAATTCATTCTAAAATTTTCATTGATGGTGAAATATTCATGGGAGATTGTTATGATTAATATTTCAATGTACATATATTTTTATTACTATATATTTTTATTAGAATTTTTATTTTTTATATTATGAATCATTTTTCTATTTTTAATTCATTACTACGTATTTAATTTTAAATTTTTTCACTATATATTAATGTGAGAAATCTAAATTCATTTTAATTTATTTTTTTGTGTAAGAAATATAGTCTAAATCTTGGAATACATTTCAGGATTAAAATATTGAATGATACACTATCCCCCTAAAAAATTTCATTCACAAAATATAATCTAAAATAAAAAATATATGAATATACTTTTACTTCATTGTATATGAAGGTTCCCACATGGTTTCTGTAAACCTATTATTTTTTATGAATATATTTCTTATGTGAATTGTTCTCTTTTTTATACATTCTCTACACAATAAAATATATACACAAATTGTTCCTTATAAGAGTGATCATGTTGATGTTATAAAACCTAAATGTTTAAAAAATCTGATGGATAATATATTTACATCCTCAAAAAATATATGTGGAACACGTAATTATTTTTTTATATGCTTGATGTAATTCTGATGTCATAATATATTGTTCAAATGGGATTGGAAATATCAAAAGCGTAAATGTATCAGTGAGTCAGGTTTCATTTCATACCAATTCTTTTAATTCATTTCAATAATGATATAAAAAATAATACTATTTCTATACCCTCAATATATATATCTTTTCAATTATTATCATTGTTTCACTTCAATTGACATTATATTTTATCAATATTCAACAATTAGGTTTGTATTATCTCTTCTATCTAAATAGAATGATTAAAACCTAATGGATTTCCAACTATTAATTTATACCATATTTTCGGTGTTTGATATCTAATTCCATATATATACACAAATAGTTCCACTTGAATACATGAGATGATGTAATTCTAGATTTATATTTCAACTAAGGGAAAATATTTATATCAACCATCATTAAAATCCATTGAGAGATACAATAACATAACTTTAATATATATAATATTTATTTCATATTTACCAATAGTTTGAGAGTCCTAATCCATTTTGAATGTAATTTTCATAATAAATTATTATTAAATACATCTCCAATACATTGTGGTACACCATGTATCTCGATAATATATAACTAAAATTGATTCCCCAAATAGCCTTACTACATATATTATATTTAAAAATTTAACCAAAACAATTTAAAAACAAATAATATTTATAAGGAAATGGAAAGACTGTTTATATTGATAAATCAAATCCAAAATAGAATTATTACATTCATTGTTTTTGGGAATACATATTACTATAACAATGGTATTGATATCCCATTTCAAGATGTGTATATGTAGTGGTTTAAATATCCCCTTAGATTTATGATTATTAGACATAACATAATGGAATACCTTTCATCATTATTTATACTATTCAATATATTTCATTATGTTTTCCCATTTAAAATTCTCCTTAAAATATTAATACATAATTTTTCATCCTTTTTTAATAGAGATTTATGTGATATGTGATTAATCCAACATATCAATATTTATTTATGTTATAAAGTTTAATCAAAATAATTTTAAAAATATTGTGAATCAAACATTATTAATAATACAATTCATAATATATCACCCAATTTTCTATATCAATATATAATATTGTCATTCTCTTAGATCATTATTGGGATTGAAAGATGCATAATAATTTGTAAAAGGAAGCAATTATCCCCTTTCATTATGATTTGTAGGTACATATTTTTCACATCTATAGAGAAGGGATCCCTTTAAATCCTTATTATTGATATTTTAGGTTCATTGTTTATTACATAGATAATTATCTATGTTTTTTTAATATGGTGGTAGTCTGTTAAGAGTTTATAATACATGATCAACTCTATCCATGTCCAAGGGAATATCTCTACAGGTACATGATTGCATACTTTATGCACTTATGATTTATATATTAAAAGCACATATATCAATGGATATAATACCTATAAATATTTTATAATTTAATTATCACTACTTGATCCATATCATGCATAAAATAGTTTTTCACATGGAACATTAATTGACCTCAAACAGCAGATACATTATTTTCATTTTTCAAAAGGAAAAAACCTAATTACATATTTAATTAATATCTAAAAATCACCATAAATTATCTTTTATAGTATTGTATGAGTTAATGTTTAGTAACAATCATTAAATATACTACACTATATTTGACTCCACATCCTTCTATCTAGTAAAATTAGACTCCATTTTGAGATATATTGGTTATTATAATTGATAATAAATTTTTATTTCTCACAAAACATTGATAATATATAGTTAATCCACGAAAAGAATAGAAAAATGTTATAATAGTTAGCATGTTCCATTCATTATCCACCACTTTCATTGAACGATAAAAAATTATTACCACTTTTTTGATTAACTTTCCATGTAATTATACTTTATCTATCAGAAATTATCACTTCCCAAAATTTATAAAAAATTTCTCCTTGTATATGGTCTTGAACAAAAAACACGTATTTTCTTTATATTACTATTTTCAAAAAAAATAAATGAGAATATATTATATAAACATTACCATTATTTTTTTGACATAATATCTAATACATCATTCCAAAAAATCATAATAAAATTCAGTATGATTTGAATATTTAGAAGACCTCCAAATAAATGAAAAATTATTATGTCTTATACCAAAATATTTCACAGGAATGTCATCCCTCTTAACCCTTATCATGTGATATCCCAATTTGTGTTCCTCCATTGAGTAATATAAATCACAAGTAAGATGATATAACATGTCATCATTAAACTATATCTTATACTTGATCTTGAATATAAACTTCTTATTCTTGTAGTATTCACTAAAAACCCCTGTAATAAGTACTTTTTATTAATAAATATCATAGTTTAATTCTATAGTGAACCATTTAGGTGTATTATATACTTATCTAAATTTTCCTATTTATTAATGTTTAATTCCTCAAAATCAATTGGGGTTATTCCATAATAATTCTTTGATATTGTCCTATAACAAGGTATTGTTTCAATGGAAAACTCAACCTCAATATCGTGAGGAATAAAATGAAAATATTTGGATAGTACATTATAATATTAACGAATGATAAGAATGTCACAAATTTGGTGTTTATCTAAAACCATATGAGGTAAATAACCCTCAATATTTTATATTTAGACACATATAATGTGCGATGTTTCCATAGATGTTCATATCAATCATTTAAAAAATAAGTGATCGACATATTATTTGGGATATGAAATATGATATATATGTCTAGAATATTGATTTGTTATATAGATATGTAGATTGAATTAATACCGAATAAAACTTTCAATTACCAAAAAGAGAGAATAAATGTATTTTTAGGACGTATGTTCTAATAAATATAAACATAAAAATATTTATAAATTATGAATGATGTTTGTTTCCAACTGTGTTTTTTAATAAATAATTCAACTTCAAATCATTTTTGTAGAGTTTTGAATATAATGAAATTATTTATATATAAAAATGCATGTGTAGAATAGGAATCAGAAAAGATGTTTTAAAATTTTGGATTAATATTTATGCTTACCTTTTCCTAATATACTTTCACTAGTATTGTAATAATAATTTTACTAAACCCAAAATGATTAGTTTTATTATTAAAATAATATAAATATTAAAATACAATATGAAAATGAAAATAAATCTTATTATGAACTAGTATAGAAAACCCTAATTTAATCCCAAGAATCTTTTTGGATATCCCATTACACTATTACTTCACCATTTAATACTATATACCCAAGATATATCAACTTTGGTCTGGAATATATTACATTTGGGTTCAACTTATTATTCTTCTACACATAAAAATCAAAATTAAATAAAGGCCAGACTAATACCAATTTATATGACCAAACCATTATATTCATATATATTACATCATTAAAAAATTTACTATAAAACTCAATAATAAGACAGAAACCATAACCTGATGGTTTTTGTATTTATGCATCAATCAAATAATAACATAGATTATATTACTATGTAAACTTCTATTGAGAAATACATTTAACACCCTTCTTGAAATATCATATATATTTCTAATAGTCATTTAATATGAAAATATAGACATAAAAATCAATACATTTTATTCTTAGTAGGGTGTAGAAATGAGATATCAATGAATTCCACATAATTCTTCATAATTAATATTTTAATGTACTGTTCAAATTATTAATAAAATTAGTGTAAAAACATAATAGTAAAAACATACCTAAAAGAGTAAAATGAATTTTTTTCCTCAATAATCTAATAATCGAGTAGATTTTGTTTATAGATTTTATTTAGGGTATAGAAGATGTTCATTGGATTCGGAGATATAACAAAATGTCAAAAGACCATTTACACTATAAATATAGAGTTTATACCATAAAACTAGTTTTTACAGCTTCAGTTTTTTATTTTTTACATCTTGTGTAAAAATGAAGCTTAGTTTATTGATTGGGATTACAATATTGGAATATAAAATATGTTATAAGATATTTTAATCTCATGGCACCATATTTATTACTAAAAAACGGATTATTTTGTAAAAGTTTGTTTTACGACATAATTTATTTAATCCTTTGGAATAAATAATTTAAAAAACTATTTCATTAAACTTGTGAGTTACACCCTATTTAAATCTGGTTTCGACAATTCTATGATCATTCATATTCTTTCCCATAATTTTATGTGGTTGAACCCTAGGATTTTTTGAGAAACCATATATCCCTTTATCACTCACCTATATTTTTTGGTTGTTGGGGTGGTGGTTCAGAAATCAGTGGATTGTCATTCATGAATTTTTTCTATTTTTTTGTTTTTATTCTATTATTGATCCATGGAACATTTTTTTTTATAATTGGGGGTGATTTAGGTTTTATTTTGATGATACCCTAATTATTTTTAAAATTATCTATGTTTTTCTTTTGTGATTGTGTGTTGGTAGTTTTTCTTCTTCACCTTGTGGTGCACATCATGATCCAAAATCCCTTTGGTGTTGGGTATCCTCATTGTCACCTGCTTATGTTCTATATGTAGGAATTACATGATTTTTCTTTGGGTGGAAAATCAGGGTTAGTGTAATAATAAAATTAATTGCTGCAATTGAAATTGATGGTTATGGGAGAGATATTTCTTTCTTTACAGCTTTGTTATATTTTGTTTTTTGGTGTTGTTCTCTCTTATTCATTGTACTAAAAATAAACTATATTTATACCATTTTATATGCTACATATTATATTTATTGATAACCTTATAATGTTTTTCATAAATTTAATCCTGAATAAAACAATTATGAATTTATATATTGATAATAACTTGTTTTCCCACGAAAACCTCATTTCTATAAAAATATGTATAGTAAGTAATGATATAATTTCATAAAATCAATTAAATAAATTTTCAATTCCTGATGAGTGATCTTGTGTGTGATTATTATTATTTTGTTCCCTTACATGGTTTTTGATGTTATGTTGTTATGGTAGTGATTGGATTTCTTGTATGATACATGCAATTTTGAAGCAATTTTTTATTTGAATGATGAGATGTGGGATGTTGTGATGTGGTTGTTGTGTGATGTGTTTTGATTCAAATTGGTGATGATGTGGGGTGTTTTTGTGTTCTGTATTTATTTTTTATAATATTTATTTGTGTGGTAGAAGATACATGTGGATTTCATGGTTATATAGTTTTTCATAGATGGCATGGAGACATTATTTAATTTAAGAGGGTCATATAGTTTTGTGGTTGTAGTGTCCATTTCAACATTATCCAGGGAAATAAATTATTATAAAAGGACAATAATTATCCTTTAAAATAAATTGGATGGGATAGGGAATTGATGTGTGGTAAATGGAATAAATAATTTTCATGTTAAATTAATGGTATTTTTAAATGGGAATGAAGTGTCTTAATAAATAGATGTGGATTGTGAGTATTTTAGGTTTTTTTATAGTGGACTGAATAAAGTAGTTAAAGTGGTTGTAATGGTTTATTTGTAATGCAGTGGTGGTGGAAGTGTAGAGTTGTGCTTCTGGTTTGAACTCATTGGTTAGTTATTGTGTGAAATCTAAATAACATGTATTGTATTGTTTTTCTATACACCCACATCCCATGTTGTATAGCCTTACCAACAATAAATGTTTTTATATTCTTGATTTTTTAATTTACATCAATATTTCAGGTGATATGAATGAATTGATACCCCTCATTCCCCAATCTATATTCAACAATGTTGTCCCAAGTGAATGTTTTTGAGAAGTGGTGTGAAGGAAAATGTTTGTTCAGGAAATATGAGGGGATGATGGGGTGATGTGATGTGATATCCTAGGATTCATTGTGCATGATGTGATGGGATGCAATTGTGGGTGGTGAATCATGCAGGGTAGGGAGAATGAATTTGATTTATATCATGTATATGATACCATATTTCTATTATTATGTGACAATATTTGGTTTGATGACCCAGGTGTCTTCCAACGATATGTGTTGTGATGGCCTAGGTGTCTGCAGTTGAGAGATGATATGTTTATTCCTGACTCCATCATTTGATTTTATACCTTGATAGGGTGTGGTAGGTAGGGATTAATTATAACCCACATAAAAGATTAATTATATGTTATGTGATGTTATGAGATGTGATATTTATGGATGGTTTTTGGAGAACAATACCTTATCTGTTGTGGTCAAACAACGATAAATTACTGAGGTAGTGGTCGAGGAGTGCCTTTCTATTTTAAAATTTTGATTGAAATATTACAATAATGGATTCATGATTTGGTGTGTTCTCCAAGAATATATTAGGGTTGTTCTGTTGAAATATATAATTTTTTATTGGTTTTGGATTTTTTTCTCAGGGGAATATTAGCATGACCGTTTCACATATTCACTTGGGACCATTGGTTAGATTTTTCTAAGTATAATTTTATGTTGACCATACAATTAAAATTGGGTTTCAGGTTACTATAAGGACATTGAAGACCATGGTAGATATTTATATCTTGGTTCAGATATACTATTGAGTCTCCAATATAGTACTTTTCTTTCTGTATAATAATATGAATACTTTAATTTGCATCTAATGAAATTGTACATGTATTGTGGGATAATTATGGGATTAATTTTTTATTTTATAATATATTTTAATGTAAGATGTTTAATCAATATCATGATCATGATTAAATATATTGATTAATACCTCCCATTTGTGATATTATTATATCATCGGTTCTTTTCTCCATATAGGGTCCCATAGGAGGTCATACTCGAGGGTTAATTATCTATCTACCTTCTTTTCCAGCCTAAAAGGGGTATCTCTGTAGATAGGGGTCATTAAAGAGTGTTATCAATTGTATTTATTGAGTGATAAGATGTATTTTAGTGTTATAAATAGTGAGTATTTAAATTTTTGATAGAAAAATGGGCTTTTTAGCATGTTTGATGACATATGATTGGTATATCATCTGGGAAAGAGGATTTTTAACCCCCCCGATTTTCTGTACAAACACTGATCTTATTAGATGGCCATGTGAGGAGAAACTGTTTACAGGGTGGAGGCCTAGTAATGGTACATGAACCATGAATTACTATATTCATTCCTTAATTGTGTGTTTTTTGAATTTTAATAGAGGAAAATTTTAAATTAAACAATCAGAAGATAAAATTCAATACAACTAGGCTTAGGATGTTCTCACAGATTCTTATGAATTTCTCTCGGTTGTCAAATGATAGTATCTATTGAAGTTTAGGATCATCATGATAATTTTATTGATCATTATATAGTATATGTGATAATGAATGATGAGGTTTATAAGAGTTCAACGTGTTCCTTTCAGGGGAAGATTTTGAAAAAGTATGTGGGGATAATATCATATGTGGATACCCAATGCTGGTTGGATATGTTAGGAATATAATTTTTGGTCTAATAAATTTATAATATTAGATATATATTCTATTGGTATTCATTTCGATATGGGGAGTTTTTCATTAGTTGTGGATATTGTATCTTGGATATTTAATGTAGGCATAGTGATGTGTTTATACATTCAGAACGTGTTTTTTTGAATTCCTACTATCAATTAAAAATTTATCACTGTGGAATATGTATATCTCTTTCTATCTAGGGTTACTGAGGATGTATGATCATGGGTTTAGGTTAAATAATAATTGACAATTACGTATATGTTTTTTCCAAATAAGGAGTCCAAAACATTGAATCTAGAGGGGGGGGGGTTTAACCCTTATATTATGTATGATGTCACTCTATTAAATCTTCTATTATATTAAGAGGTGTAGAATAAACAAAAGGTTATCGAGTGAATTATTTCTCTAGTTGTTGAACCTACTATTTGTTATTGTTAGGGAGTCTCGAGGAGTATAGAATTAGGAAGTGTATCAGTTGTTTCTATGAATGTAGGGTGACATCAATTATGGATAAAACTATGGTAAATCTTCATATGTGCATCCTGGGGGTGCCCGAATTTTTTCTTTCAATGATGGGATGCATTAATGTAAAGTTGTGTATAGATTATGAGATGTTGAATCAGCAAATGGTCATGAATTGATACCCTATTTCAAAGAATAATTAATTATTTGAACGGTTTAGAAAAGATGTTCAGTTTTCAACGTCCAATCAAATATGTAGATACGACTAGTTAATAGTAAATGATAACGATATCTCAAAGAAAACCATGAGCTTCATTTATTGGTCCATAGATTTCATTTTCAGGACATTCGTGTTATGAACACACCAGCTACGTTGAAGGGGCATATTAACTCTATATTATATTGTATCATGGATCAGTTCGTCGTAGTATTCATTGATGAAATCATAATATAATCTCTATGAACAATAGAGAAAAATGATCAACGTAGATATTTTTTTTGTTCTTCAACAAAATCAACTCAATATAAATCTATATAAGTTTATGTTTGGAATTTTGGATGTGCAGTTCAACAGTAATGTGGTTTCTTAGTAGGGTTGAGTAGAAGACTTGTTGATGGTCTATATGGTTGTTTTTTTGGATTCCCCTAATAACATAGAATAAGTTCATAGGTTTTTTGTTCGTAGATGATATTATCAGAGTTTTGTGGCCAATTTATCACATTTTATAGTCCAGCTAAAAATTTTGACTATGAATGAAAAGAATTTCAGGTGGAATTATCAGTTTAAAGAATTATTCAGCTACTTAATAGAGATGTAGGATAGTGCTCCAATTCATAGGATTCCTATGGAGGGAGTACTGTCTAGGGTCTTTTATGATGTGCCCCATCTAGGAAAAGTTTTCATTTTGATTCATAATAGAATTTTAATCTCTTATAGGACTCAATAGTTACATCTGGATGAGAATAACTATTCCACATAGGATCTGGTTTTAGTTGACGTAGTCTTTGTGCTAATAATATAGTGGCATTACCATATTGTTGAGAACATTGAGGTTTTCATGAAACATACGACAGTCAAATAATATTTCTCTATGGAGAATATGAATTTTTAAAAGCATATGTTTATGGCATTTCATTGTGATTATGATTCTGAAATGTCTTACACCCCTATAAATGGGATTTTTTTCTGATTCATTGAGATGGATGTCCCATGGGGTTGTGGATTAGTAGTATGAAGATGTTGAGAAATGGATTAACGGGAATTAATTGAAGAAACATGACATCAAGGATAGTGGTGGATGAGTTTTTATTTATCAGTTGTCTGTGATTATTTATTTCTGTGTTGAAGAAGTAGGAGTAATAACAACGATACTTTGAGGCATGGTTGATGCATGAATGCATTCTTTATGGTGATTCTATGGAGGTATAGTTAATGGATATTCATAATTATTCATTTTTTTTGGTGTGGGTATTTCCATTGATGATACATGATGAGGTTCTAATGATTTCCATATATAAATAATGTTAGTGAATACTTCAATAAAAAATAGGTATCATGTTTTGATGGGATAGATTAGGCGGTTGGGGATAATATTATTAGTGGTAAAGTTTGTTCCAATGTGTCTGGTTTTTTATTTGTTAAAACCATAGAACCATGTTCCTAGTGGTATGTTGTAATGATTTTAAGTTCAAGGGAAGAAATATAATTAAATATTGATGGATTTAATAAATGGTTAATCATAGGATCGGGGATTTTGTGATGTATTTTGAATTATTGGGGATCAACTAAATATGTAATCTCATTTTATGAAGATCAGTGAATCAAGTGTCATAAATGTTTTGTAAGGTGGTATGTGGGGGAGGTTGATATATATTATTGGGTTACAAGGACCATTATCTCTGGTTAAGATACTCATTTTACCTAATTATCATTTAATATTTTTAAGAAAAAAATTGTCTTCTAGTTTTCCTTAGAAATTCACTCCACCATTTGAGACATGGGTTGACGGAGTGGACCTTATTGACACTGGAGGATATGTTACAAGCTTACGTACAAAAAATTAGTGGATCAAGGGTTAAGTACATTCCCCTAGTCATGTTTTCATACAATAAAATATTTAAATTTTTTATACGTATATATATATATATATATTTGGGGAATTTTTATTGAAATTGTGTCATTCTCCATTGTGTTGGATAGGGTTTGGGGAGTACAAAACTCATGGTGCTAATGTTGTGTACAACATAATTGAGAGGATATACATTTTTAGAAAAAGGATGAGGGTATTTAAGGGAAATTATATTTCATATGCTGAAAAAAAGGAATATTACCGTGAAGTTTATGTATTGAGACAATACAGTTTTGGGAGTCTCCCCATGATGTGGGTAGTGAAGGTTGGGCAGGTGGAGTAACTTTTCCCCTGTTTTGTTGGTCTCGTTGAGGTGTTGTTCTGAGTTCACATGGTGATTTTTTTTCAAATCCACCATTACTAGTGATCATTCACTATGTCTTCCTTGTTTCTTTCCATCATCAATACCTTTACAATGACACCCACAAATTTTAATGGGGAGAGTTACACACTCTGGATGATGAAATAATTGTGGAGTGGATAGTAGAGATCAAGGGTTGTTGAAAGAAGGTTTTGTTTGGATGAACAATTTTATTTGTTCGTGTGTTATAGAAGAATAATGGCTCTAGGATAGTAGATGGGAGAAAGAGACAAATACACATTTCTATTCCCAAATTCTATTACAACTTTTAACATTTTTTATTGATTATTTTATGTTTAAAATTTTCTATTTTATGTGATTTAATATTAATTTAATGCTGCTATGATTGATAAAGATTAAAACATATAAATATTGGAGGGAAAAAAACCTAATAAAAATATGTTATGATAGAAAACAACTAAAACTATATAGGTGAGTCAATTATTCCATGATTCGCTAGAATATTTATATGAAGGATGATATTACCCGATATTTTTATTGGAGATATGATTTCTATTAGTTATGAATGTCATATGATTAGGTTTTTAGAGGTTTATATATATGTATGGGTGGTTATAGAAATTTGATGTTATATATTTGGTGTCGAATGATTTGTTGGTTTGACGGATGACAAGTGACTATCTATTCATACAAGGTTTTTTGTGGTCATTTTTGCTGGGATTATTTTGATAGTGGCTTCATTGAGTTGTATTTATATCATTTCCCAATAGCTTATGTGGTGGATGTTCAATCATTTTTTTTCTTAGTTTTTATTATTTGGGATGATATTCATTTTAATGTTATCTCATGTAATGATTATTTCATTCACTTCTTGATACTTTTAGTATTTTATCATTAGATAGTGCTCTAAGGAGCCTGGATAGGGATCAGTGAAATTATAGCTGTATCATACCATTTATAATGTAAAATCAAAATTTATGGGTTTTATCTATTTTATAGAATGAAAATATGGTGGTTTATATATTCTATTCTATGAGGGGATGATTATGAAGTGGGTTTACACAATAATAAGTGAATTTATAGTGTTAGTTTATTCCATCATAATGCATAATTTTTTTCCTTCTATAGTGTTTTATCGAAAAATATTGGTATTATGGTGTGTGTTTTATAAGACCTTGTTATTTATATTATAAACATGTATTTTTCACTATAAATAGGGACAATTGTATCATATTAATATTTTTTTTCTAGAAATTAGATTATCATTTGGACCTCGTACCGTATTTGTTTTGTCAGTGAAACATAGATGATTTATTCATCACCAATATCATTGGGATTCAAAAATCATTTTTTGACAGTTAGTGGTTAAAAATATCAATTTTTTAGTTTCTTTCTATAATAATTCTCTATATGTTCCACTGTAGTGTTTTGTTTTTTTGGTGATGATTGGGAATTTTATTAATGATTAATTGTTGTTGTGTACATTGATCCATGGTTTCTATTTATGGTTTTGAGTTTCAGGTTGTTTCTTCTTTTCCAAATGGTGTGCCATGAGATCAGAATACTTATTTTAATTAGGGGGTTCTAATTATCACCTATTTACATGAAATATGTGCATATTTAATTATTATTCATTCAATATGGTATAGATTATGGGTCTGTGTCATAATATAATTAATTATAATAATTTAAATGATGGGTATGGGAAATATATCTCACGATTTATTTCTTTGTTAAATTTTCGTGATTATATTATGTATACATGATTCTAATATTAAATGTAATATTTTTTGGGTATCTCATTTATGATATATATGATAGTTGGGTAGACCCTTTTTTGTTATTATTTATCATAATCTAAATAATTTTATAAAGGGGAAATATTTTTCTAATATATTGGTTTCCCATTCAAACCTGTTTTATGAGATAATATAAATTTTATTTAAACAAGATATCTAATTATGAACCTTGAATAAATATGGAATTTGGGATGTTTTTGTTTTAGTATTATATTTTTTTTGATTCCGTGTGTGGTTTGGGTTGTTGTGCAGTGATTGTGGTGACCATCTACAATGTGTGATGCCTTAATTTTTTATTCGATTGCTTGTTTTCGTGGATTGCATGTGGGAAATTGTAATGTTGTTTTGGTACATAGTAGTGTGATGTGTGTTGTAATTGATGTGTGGGGGTCTTATTATTTTTGGTGGTATTATGTGATGTGGTCTTGTTTTATGTTGGATTTGGAAATTTGATGTTTTGGTTACGGTGGTTCTAATATGTTGTAGATTATACATGTGGATTCGATGAATATATGGTTTGGTTCATATAGTATTATGATGATAGTTGAAGTGAGATGGGAAACATTTATAATTGAAATTGTGTTAGATTCATGGTTGGTGAAAGAATAAATTTTTTATGATAAAATTAATAAATAGGATGTTTAAATAATAATACAGGATGGAAACAGATGTGCGCTAAAATTATAAAATTAATTAAAAAATAAATTAATGGGTAGTGTGAATTTTAATGAAGTTTCATAGTAAATGGATGTATAATGTGTATCATTTGTGGTGGTTGTGTTGTGTGTTTCATATATTTGTGAAGTTATTTTTGTTCGTTCATGTATGGTTTATTGGTAGTAGAGGTGGGAAATAGTGCTATTATTGTGAACCCAATGATTGGTTATTTTGTTTTATTGATATATTATTAATGGTATGTGATTTAAATTTGTTCCCGACTCAATTAAGAAATAAATATAAACAATAGAGGTTCTGGTGGGTGGTGGCGATAAGGTTGGATGAATACCACCTCTTCCCTAAACATTCTTTAGTAGTGCTAGGCTATGATTATTCAGGTGAAATTTGGTGTGATGCCCCATGTCAATCTGGGATAGATGAGGCAATAAGGTGGTGATATCATGTGATGCACTAGGTTTATTCAGGAGGCGTGTGATGGTAAGTGATATGTGGTGAAGTTCATTCATAGTATGGGGAGAGAAAAAGGTTGATTTCATTAATGTTCATGATATGTTAAAAGGCTAGTTATGTGATAAGATATGGTGTAATGGATGCATGACAGTTTGATCGATAGTATGATAGGTATGATATTGAATGTAGTATCAAACTATGGTGTAGATACTCAATATACAATAGAGGGGATAATTGTATGCTTTAAAAATTCATTAAGGAAATTTTGTATAAAAAAAATTCAAAAAATCTCTATGTTCTATTAATTTACTTTATTCCGGAAATGAAACTTAAAAAAGTTTACAACAACATTGATTCTACCTTAATGCATATAGAATCCTATATAATCAGAGTACAAGTATAATGAAGTATAAGATAGTTATACATTCCTCAACAACCATAATTACAACGGAAACCAATATTGAAACACTACAAGTAACAAGTAGTATATCTTTTAACCCAAATAAAAGGGTATCCAACAACCTTGTATAAGGTCACTTGATTTATAATTTCAATAATGGATGTATTACCTAAATCCAGGATATCCCTCAATCCAAAGAGCGATATCTGTCTTAATATCCCAGAACACCCTCAATTTGTACAGAAATCAGCACCTATGACTTGACAACCTAGAGTCTCTGATTTTAAGGAGATCACACCTTTGTACAAAGCAATTCTGCATGAATCAAAGTTTGAACATGTCGTTTAAACATTCTTCATGAAGACTGAGAGTTTATAATAGCCTATCTCTCCTAAATTCACTTCAACATCATGTATGCTCTATATTTCTCAACATTATATGAGATTTTTTAAATGAGCTCTTATTTAGGGGCAAAACTACAATGGTTGGCTCCCTCCTCCAACTATAATATTTATCATTGAATTTCAGAGGGACCTATACACATGTCACTAAAACAATGATTAGTTATTATCTGAATGAAAAACATCTTTTTTACATCCAAAACATGAGTAAGAAAAAAATTTTGTTACTTAAGAAAATTCATTTTTCAGAAGGTAAAGCAAAATGAATGTTCGGAGTATATCCAAATATACATTTGGTATCTATAATATAATGACATTCAATTTTTTTTTCCAAGGAATTCACAACTTGAATTCTATAGAATTCTGATGTCTGAATTTTAAGGAAATTTGGAATCTGTATTAAAAAAAATTCAGAACCTGACCTTCGAATGTCCAGAATCTAAGTTAATAAGAATTCAGAGTTTGAACTCAGAAGATTTTGGAATCCGGATTCAGAGAGTTCAGAGTCAGAACTCATAAGAGTTCAGAGACTGAATCCAGAGAACTCAAAGTCAGAACTCATAAATGTTCGGGTTCTGATTTCAGAGAACATGGAGTCAGAACTCATAAATGTTCAAAGACTGAATTCATAGAATTCAGAGTCATAAGTCATAAGAGTTCAGAGTCTGAATTCATAGAACTTGGATCCTAAATTCGGATCCTAAAAATATAATTCTTTATACCTAAGTATATATATTATTCTGAGGTTTTTTACATGAAACTTAATTTTATACTTAGAAAAAATGAACAATGAACAACATGGTAAGCATAAATTTCCTTGGGAAAGGAAAATTTTCTATATGAAAGTAAAACATAGGGTAAAATGAAATTTTCACTAACATAAGGGATTTTTGATTTTCAAAACTATAGGGAATGGAAAAGTCATAATGAAACCTTATTGACCCAATAATTTCCCCAAACATGAAGGAATTGAAAAGTCATAAGGAAACCTTATTGACTCAACAATCTCCCCCTTTTTATAAAGCACAAACATCCTTACGAAAAAGAATATAAGGACTTAAAAAATATTTTTCTAGACATTGAAAAGGAAACATATATCTCCGATCACATGAGCAATGATGAATATGACTAAATCCCCCTTATGCTTTGGAATAGTAAGGATTGTATTATAGATTTCTGGAATGGGATTTTTCATTGTCTTGAATATGGGAGTCATTATAATGAAAAAGACCCCTTAGATAAATTGTCCCTTACAAAGGGATATTTTAATCATTTAATATATTTCTTTATCCTTTATCCCCCTTTGTGATTTTCAAAAAGGAATTTGAGGGAATGGAAATAAAATTATTGTACCTAAAATATTAGTAAATCACATCAAAATGACAAGTATGCAAATATTTTATTATGATAGGATAAATTTATACATGGAAAATTTAACAAAAGATCAGATTGGGTCTATCATTGTAACACCCCGAGATTTTATGAAAAATGTTCTTTTTAATTTCATCAATGTCATGTGTTGTATGCTACACCAAAAGGAGATTTCACTACATGCGTCCCTGACATTGCTCGCACTACACACAATCACGATCATCCATGATAGCGTATGTTGTACGCAATACCGAGTTTCACTAAATAATGATATGTTATATAAACTAACCATTATGAATTGTAATACCCTGTTTTTGAAATTTTAGTTTTAAAAATGGAATTCCTTTTTTGATTCGGAATATTGAAATTATCCTAGGTTGAAATTTTTCTATTTTTCTGAAAACTTTCGATTTTTGATGAATAGTGAAAACACTGGGTTACTATTTAAAAACCTACTATTTATATAAATAATTATTTATTTTATTTAAATTTATTTTTGGTCAAAATTGATACGTAATTACTATATATGTTCAATGTAATTCATTGGAGTCATTTTAAAATAATTTTAGATATATAAAAATTTTATTGAACTTTTGACCGTCTTTTACCAATCCTCTAGGAGAATTTGAAAATTTACATAAAACATAATTTTACCGCTTCTGTGAGTGGAATTTAGAAAATTTGAGAGACACAATTAATATCAAGGAGTAAAATTTTGTTCAATAAGATAATTTTTTTTGGTGAATAGTAAAATTTTACTTTTTTTACCACAGTTAAAAGTAAATAGAGTAATTAAGGTTAAAAATGATTTTATTATTACACTAACACATGTCCTAATTCTATTGGATAAGTGTAGTTCGACCAAAAAAACCTTAGGGATAAAATTTTACCCTATAGGTCCACATGTATTAGATTAGGACATTTATTATTATTTTATTTAAAGAATAATAAAAATAGTTAAAATCAAAGCTTAATAACTAAAACATTTTTAATATAGGGTTATACATAAGATAAATTTGACTATAAATATTAAATAGAAATATAAAAATATTTTCTACAGAATGGAATTTTATTTATAATTTTTATACATCTAATAATTTAATTTATTTATGACACAATGATGATGCAGTAATTACCTTATTAATGAAATATTTACATAATTGATGTTATAAATACCCAAATAAATGTAATTTTATACTTTTTATGATTTAAACTAATATTATAGATTAATATTACATGTTTTTATTGAGTTAATAAACTTTTTTCTAATTAATCAAGCTAATATGATTTTCACAAAAATCAAGTACCAAATAGTGTCAAAATTGACATAAAATAGTTTTTAAAAAACATATTATATTATTAAATGTTATTTTATTCCTAAAAATATAAGGTTCATCAAAATGACATAGATAAGTATATATATTAATAATTAACCACTTGGGGTTATTTTGTCTTATTATAATATGTTTATTAACCATATAATGTATGAAAACAAGAAGACACGGTAAAAGTAAAATTATTTAACTTAAAGTTAAATCTACATGTTAAGGTTAAAATAGTAAACTAACTTGCCTAAAATATATTTTTTGAGAGTATTTCGACCCATAACCACCTTGGCTTAGAAATAAATCAATTTGGAGCTATTAAAAATCAAATATAACTTAATTATAAAATAATATTTTATGTTTTTCCTAAGGTGCCCCACTCCTCCCTTATAAAAGGGCACCTCCTCCCTCTCCTCCTCACACCATTTTGAGAATTTAATCTCGTCCATCCTCTGCCCATTTAACGTCCCCAATTCCCTAGAAACTTTATAGAGGTACTGGTCTTCTCAAAAGACAATCTATAGTCCCCTAAGAGGACGTTCAAAGGAGGCACTTTGAGAAAGAGTTAACACCATCTACCGATTTATTCAAGTTCCGTTATTCTTATAATTCCTCTTATTTAGTGGTTTCATTATGAAGTAATAACATTAGTATCCCTGATATACTGATATTTTATTTTAAATATTAAACTACCCCATTTCACCTCTTATCCATCCTACTGAAAATGAAATCACCACGCGTGCATACGTACGGAATACCGTCTCCATGCCATGGTGTAATCTGTTTCTCCACCACCACCTTACTTGGTTTGGTATAATGGTGTAAACAATAACTATATATGATTATTATAATGTCATACTTATTATAAGATATTATATCATCTACTCCTATTCCATTTAATAAATTTGGGAACGATATCATCGCTCGTGCGTACGTACGGATTACCGTCTCCACGAAGCGATGAGATTCATTTTCCATGTTAACAATTCAAGAATGATTATAATGTATATATAATAAGTTATAATGAAATATATGACATAATAATTCTACTAGATTTATGTATATATATGTATGTATGTCATCTACTTAATTTCATTCAAGTCAATAAGGAAAGGAAAACATCGTTCATGCGTACTTACGACCTACCATCTCCATGAAGGGTGTATTTCATTTCATTCATCTATATATTATATATAAGTATATACTGAATATATATGATATATAAATCATGATTTACATTCTGGAATTATGTAAATCATGATATAATTAATAATAATATCAATAACAACAAATAAAAACATGTACGATAAATGAAACGATTTTACCCAAAAAGCTTCTTTAAAATGGAATTTACAAAAGAACAAGTATTATAAAGTCATAATTGAACAATATATGATATCATAACCATGAATATGATTTTTTAATAAGTCAATGAAATTATTTAAATCATTATACAAGAGTTTCGGATATGTAAGAAGCATATCAGACCTAAGGTAAGAGATAACTTTTCCAATCTCGTTTTTATCCGAGATTGTTTATTCTTTAGTATTTACTGGGGTTATATTTATCATCCACACCACTATTTTCTAAAAATGGTTTCATGTATGTTTAAAGTCATTTTTACCCATTTTTTAATTTTACTATATGGTATGTAAGGAATCTTTCTTTGGATTACCATATGAGGTACTTTTTGACGTTTCCGGAAAAAGTACGAGAAGAATGTTTTTTTATCTTACACGGTGTGAATGGATTTTTACGGTTTCATAACGACTTATTTCAATGAATATTACTCTAAAAAATTTCATGATTATTTTCAACAGTATCCTTTTATTTTAAAATTGAATGTAATTTTTTGAGAATAAATTGATTTTGAAGAAGAAAAGATATTTTCCTCAAGAATTCATTTCAATTGTTTAGTCAAAACTATTTTCCATCCAGGATGACATTATTTAGTATGATTATATGTCAAGTATAATGTCTCTATTATCTTCATGGGTTGATTCTTTTTATGATGAAATGATATCCATTTATTTTATATGGATTATGTTATGATGGGATGATGTTTATGAAACCCATTTTATTAGTTGGGTTATTATGAATGATTTATGTTTATTTTATGGCACAATTACGAATGGTTTCATTATGTTCATGTTTTTATGTTCAAATGTATGTGGTTTTTTTATTTTTTCCATGCTTACCCTTACTGAGAATTTGATCTCACCCTTTATATGTTTTATTTTCCCAAGGATATAAAGAAAGGATTTGGGTATGAAAATAAAGGGGAAGATCTTTATGGGAGATGTTGCAGATCTTTCACTATGATTAGAAGATTATTTTTATGAGTTTCTAAAGACACTAAACTATTAAGGTCCTTATGTGTTTGTTTTTCTTATGAATTATGTATTCAAAAAAGTTAATGTAATTTCTATGAATTTCATTCTTTGGGTCTCTACAGTTCTTATCAGAGGAAAGGTATAGTCATCCTTTGGAAACTAGGATGAAAAGGCCTTAGTAAGAACCCTAAGGGTAAGTCTAAGAATAGAAGTAAATTGTAGTGTTTTAAAATAGCCATGAATAACCTATTATAAGACCTTAAGTGTGAAATTTTATTCATTATTATGTCATTTTCCTATTATAATTAGTTTTTCTCACACTATTATTCTTGGTTTTAGTCAATGGATGAAACCCGAAGGAAACGTGTTAATCAGGAATGCGATGGGAAATGCAATGATTGTCCCCCTCAGAAACCAAACATTTTGGGAGCTGGAATGAAAAATCTTCTAGCCATGATCACACAACATTCTAAAGCTATGAATCATGTAGGACTTCCAAACAAGAAAAGGAAGGAGAAAAATTCTGTTGAATCCTTCAAGAGGTAGCGTCCTCCCTCATTCGCTGGGTCTATTGATCTATTAGTGGCTGAACAGTGGATTAGTACCACTTAAAAGATATTTTCATTTCATCAATGTTCTGAACATGATAAAGTCATCTTAGTAGTATATCATTTGGAAGGTGAAGCTGATCAATAGTGGAATCTTATCAGAAATATGTGGCCAAGATATGAAATTGAGTCCATGGAATGGAAAGAGTTCAAGAACATATTTATCAATAAGTACTTCCCTCGTATTCTTCGAACAAATATGGAGAAGGAGTTTCTTGAACTAAGGCAATAGGATGATGAATCTGTTGGTACCTACGAAGAAAATTTTACAAGACTTTCAAGGTACACTTTTGGGATTGTTCTCCAACCTGAGAGTAAGATCGATCGATTATTTAGTGGCTTAAAACCAAGTCTCTGAAGGGATTTAGCCATAAGGGACTTCAATAGCTACGAGGAAATTTTTCAATGTTATCTCAAGGTTGAGATGGATATTAGAGTAACCCATCAGTCATATGAGTTTGATAAGAAGTGGAAAATAGAATTCAAAGGGAAATGTAAAGAGCACACTGAAAAGAAGATGAGTTTTCCCTTATGATCAATGTGTGGAAAGAAACATGGAGGGAGTTGTCTTAAAGGGACAAGTAAATGTTTCAAATTTGGAAAAGAAGGTCATCATGCATTTGATTTTTGCAATGATGGGAAGAAGATGTCTAGTGATGTGAAGAAAGAAAAGGCTACACAAAGTGAACCTCCTACACATCAATGTTACAAGTGCAAGGAAATGGGGCATTATTCTAATCAATTCCCTAATCCAAGGGTTGATGATGATGATCGACGTAAATAAACTCTTAAGGCTAAAGACAATGGAATGTCACATACAATTTCTATCAGTGATGTGGAGTATGATAAAGAAGTGGTGAAAGGTACACTTACCATCCACTCTAATGTAGAAAATGATTTATTTGATTCTGGATCTTCCCACTCTTTTATTTCTTAAGAATTTTCTATGGGCATCACCGTATTACCTCAACAATTAGATGTTGAGTTAGCTGTGACAACTGCTAATGGCACAACAGTCACATCAAAAGTTTACAACTCTTCCCCGATTGTAGTTTGTGGGAAAGTGATTCCTGCAAATCTTGTGATCATTCTTATAGTGTAATTTCATGTGATTCGTTGTATGGATTGTATTTCTTTATATTGAGCTTATATAAATTTCCAAAGAAGGGAAGTCACATTTCATATTCCAGATCAATCTATGATTGTCTATCGATGCAAGGATGAACATAACCTTCCAGTGGAACTTTCTTCCATTTTATGGGTCTTGATTCCACTAAATGAAGGTTATTTATCTCAAATGGTTGTATAGAAACTCACAATTAATAATATTCCCATTTTATGGGAGTTTGATGATGTCATTATGGAGGAATTGGATGGTCTTCCACAAAATCGGGAAGATGAGTTTTCAATAGAACTCAAACCGGGTGCTATGCCCATTTCAAAGACACCTTATAGAATGGCCCCAATTGAGTTGCAATAATTGTAGAAGAAACTCCAAGAGAATATTGACAAAGTATTCATATGCCCTAGTGTGTCACCTTGGGGAGCACCTATTCTTTTTGTTAAGAAGAAAGATGGATCAATGAGCCTCTACATTGATTATCGAGAACTTAACAAGATCACGATCAAGAACAAATATCCTCTCCCGCTCATTGATGAATTATTTGACCAACTACGCGGAGCTCAATACTTTCCCAAGATTGATCTTCCTTCGGGGTATCATCAATTAAGGGTCAAAAGGGAGGATATACAAAAGAGGGCTTTCTGTATAAGTTATGGAGAATATGAATTTATAGTGATGCCATTTGGTCTTACTAATGCCCCTGCAATCTTCAAGGATCTAATGAGTAGAGTCTTTAAAGACTATCTTGATCATTTTTTTGAAGTCTTTATAGAAGATTTTCTTTTATATTCAATGATCAAGGAAGACATTGAAGATCATTTCAGAATTGTATTGAAGACCCTTATAAATGAGAAGTTTTATGCCAAATTTACCAAGTCTGAATTTTGGCTTTAAAAAGCTGCATTTTTGGGTCACATAATCTCAAAGTAGGGGATATTTGTGGATCCAAAAAAGATAGAGGTTATTGAAATATGGTCCAGACCAACAAAAGTGACTGAGATCCAATGTTTTCTTGGTTTGAATGGATATTAGTGACCTTTTTTGAATGATTTTTCACAATTATCTAACCCACTCACCAAGTTGACTCGGAAAGGAGTTAAGTTGGTTTGGACAGAGGAATGTGAATATTATTTCAAGGAGTTAAAAAGAAGATTATCTAGTGCACATGTGCTCACACAGACTTGTAGTGGAGAAAGGTTAGTGATCTACAGTGATGCATCCAAGAAGGGATTGGGGTGTGTTCTCATGAAAAACGATATGGTGATTGCTTATGCCTCACGACAGTTGAAAATCCATGAGAAAAATTATCCAACTCATGATTTGGAGTTATTTGTGGTAATCTTTGAATTAAATATTTCGAGGCATTATCTTTATGGTGAAGGGTGTGATATTTATACTGATCATAAAATTTTAAAGTATATTTTCACACAGAAGGAGATGAATATGCGCCAAATAGGATGGTTGGAGCTGATTAAGGATTATGATTGCTCAATTCAATATCACCTTGGGAAAGCAAAAAAGGTGGCAGACACATTAAGTCAACAAGACCTTGCTATCTTATCCATGATGAGGATCACAAAAGATCCAATATTTATGGATTTACAAAGGATGGATCTTGGAATTATATTGGAATGGGAAAAATATTATCTTTCTCAAATGAATGGTAAACCATATATACATGTGAAGATTAAATATACACAAAAAAATATGTATAGTTACAAAAGAAGGTGACAAATGTTCCTTAATTCAACCTTGATTGTGATGAGATAATGAGGTTCAAGAATCGGGTTTCTGTTCCTCCCATCCCAGAATTAAAGAAGTAGCTGCTGGATGAGTCACATAGTTATTCATTCTCTATTCTTCCAGGAAGCACGAAGATGTATATGGACCTGAAAGAGTACTTCTGGTGGGATGGCATGAAAAGAGATGTTGCTGAATATGTCCCTCAATGCTTGGTTTGTCAGCATGTTAAATCTGAGGGACAGAAGTCTAAGGGGATGTTACAAACATTACCAATACTTTAATGGAAATGGGAAAACATCAATATGGACTTTTTCACCGGGCTTCATAAAACATCCAAAGGATATAATGATATCTGGTTCATAGTTGATCGTCTTACAAAGTCCACACACTTCATTGATATTAGAGAGGATTTCTCTCTATATCAGCTTTCCAGGATATATGTGGATGAAGTGATAAGATTGCATGGAGTACCACTTTCCATTATATCTGATCGGGATCTGAGGTTTACCTCGATGTTCTGGCGAAGTCTTCAGCATACTCTGGATACAGAGTTGAGTTTCAGCACTGCTAATCATCCTCAGATAGATGGTCAGTCTGAGAGAACAATTCAAACTCTAGATGATATGTTAAGAGCATGCTCTATATATTTCAAATGTTGTTTGGATCAAAACCTACCTTTGGTGGAATTTTCTTATAGTAAGAACTTTCACCCTAGTATTCATATGGATCCTTATGAAGCTCTATATGAAAATAAAAGCAGAAGTCCAACTTTCTGGGATGATGTTGGGTAAAGAAAGCTATTAGGACCTGATCTTGTCGATGAGATGGCAGAAAAGGTCAGATCTATTCAAAAACACATAAGAGCAGCTCAGAGTTGACCAAAAAGTTATGACAACAACCGAAGAAAGGACCTAGAGTTTGAAGTGGGTGATAAATTGTTCTTACGAATATCTCCTTGGAAGAGAGTAATGAGATTTGGAAAGAAGGGAAAGCTAAGCCCTGGATATATCAGTCCTTTTGAAATACTGCATCGTTTTGGGAAGGTAGCTTACCGATTGGAACATCCACCGAATCTCTCTCAAGTTCATGATGTTTTCCATGTTTCTCTCCTAAGAAAGTAAATACATGTTCCATCAGATGTACTCAGCTCAGAAGTTGTACCGCTGGAGCAAGATATTTCTTATGATGAACAGCTGATAGAGATTCTGGATCATAGCGAAAAAGTCCTACGGAACAAGACCACTCTCTTGGTGAAAGTTTTATGGAGGAACCACCAATTAGAAGATGCTACATGGGATCTTGAGGATATGATGAAAGATAGGTATCCTCATACATTTGTTACAACGTGACGAATTTCGAGGGCGAAATTCATTTTTAGGGGGGTAGAATGTAACACCCTGAGATTTTATGAAAAATGTTCTTTTTAATTTGATCGATGTCATGTGTTGTACGCTACACCAAAAGGATCTTGCACTACACGCTTCCTGTACATGGCTTGCATTAGACACAATCGTGACCGTCTACGATAGTGTATGTTGTACACAATACAGAGTTTCACTAAACAACGATATGTTATATAAACTAGCTATTATGAATAGTAATATCCACTTTTGAAATTTTATTTTTCAAAATGGACATCATTTTTTGATTCTGAATATTGAAATTAACCTAGGGTGAAATTTTGGTATTTTTCTGAAAACATTGAATTTTTGTTGAATAGTGAAAACACTGGGTTTCTATTTAAAAACCAAATTTTTATATAAAAAATTATTTATATTATTTAAATTTATTTTAGGTCAAAATTGATATTTAATACCTATATATGTTCAATTTAATTCATTGAAGTCATTTTATAATAATTTTAGATATATTAAAATTTTATTGAACTTTTCTCTTTCTTTTACACACCTTCTAGGAGAATTTGAAAATTTACATAAAACATAATATTACCGGTTATGTGAGTGGAATTTAGAAAATCTGAGAGACATGGATAATATCAAGGAGTAAAATATGGTTCAATAAGATAAAAATAACTTTTGTTGAATAATAACATTTTACTTATTTTACCACGGTTAAAAGTAAATAGGGTAATTATGGTCAAAAATGATATTATTATTATCCTAACACATGTCTTAATTCTATTGGATAAGTGTAGTTTGAACAAAAACAAAATTATGGATAAAATATTACCCTTTTTATTCACTTGGATTAGATTAGATCATTTATTATTATTTTATTTAATGAAGAATTAAAATAGTTATAATCACATTTGAATAACTAAAACATTTTTAATATAGGGTTATACATAAGATAAATTCGAATATAAATATTTAACATAAAGATAATAATGTTTCCTACACTATGGTATTTTATTTATAATTTTTAGACATTGTATAATTTAATATATTTATGACACAATGATGATGCAGTAATTACCTTATAATGAAATATTAACATATTTGATGTTATAAATACCCAAATAAATATAATTTTAGAATTTTTATGAATTCCACAAATTTTCTAGATTAATATTATATGTTAGTATTGATTTTATTAACATTTTTTTAAATAATCATGCTGTTAAGATTTTCACAAAAATCAAGTACCAAATAGTATTAAAATGACATAAAATAGTTTTTAAAACAAATATTATATTATTAATTGTTATTTTATTCCAAAAAATCTAAGGTTCGGCCACATAACTTAGATAAGGATATATATATTAATAATCAAACTTTAAGGGTTCGTTTGGCTTGTTATAGTATGTTTATTAACCATATAGTTTAAGAAAACAAGAAGACACGGTAAAAGTAAAATTATTAAACTTAATGTAAATCTAAATGATAAGGTTAAAATAGTAAACTAAACATTTCTAAAATCTGTTGGTTGAGAGGATTTCGACCCATCCCAACCTTAGATTAAAAATACAACAATTTGGAGCTATTAAAAACCTAACATGACTTAATTATAAAATAATATTTTAAGTTTTTTCCTAAGGTGCCCCTCTCCTCCCTTATAAAAGGGCACCTCCTCCCTCACCTCCTCACACCATTTTAAGCCTTGAAGCACGGCCAAACACTGCCCATTTCACAACCTTACTTCCCTGGAAACCTTATAGAGGTACTGGTCTTCTCAAAAGACCAACTATAGTGCCCTAAGAGAATGTTCAAAGGAGGCACTTCGAGAAAGAGGTAATACCATCTACCGATTCATTCAAGTTTCTTTCTTCTTAAACATCCTCTTATTTAGTGGTTTCATTATGAAGTAATAATATAAGTATCCCAAATATACAGATATGTTATTATAAATATGAAACAACCCCATTTCACCATCTATCCATCCTACGGAAAACAAAATCACCACGCATGCGTAAGTACGGAATAACGTCTCCACGCCATGGTGTAATCTCTTTTTTCCACCACCACCTTACTTGGATGGGTATAATGGTGTAAATAATTACTATATATGATTATTATAAAATCAAAATGATTATAAGATATTATATCATCTACTCCAATTCCATTCAATAAATATCGGAACGATATCATTTCCCGTGCGTACGTACGAATTACCGTCTCCACGATGCGATGAGATTCATTTTACATCTTAACAATTAAAGAATGATTATAAATTATATATAATAAGTAATCATGAAATATATGACATAATAAAGATACTGATTTTTTATATATATAGATATGTATGTCATCTACTTAATTCCATTCAAGTCAATAAGGAAAGGAAAACAATGTTCATGCGTACTTATGGCCTACCGTCTCCATGAACGGTGTATTTCATTTCATTCATCTATCTATTATATATAAGTATATACTGAATATATATGATATATAAATCATGATATACATTCTGGAAGTATGTAAATCATGATATATTTAATAATATTATCAATAACAAAAAATAGAAAAATGTATTATAAATCAAATGATTTTACCCAAAACATTGATTTAACATGGAATTTACAAAAGAACGGGTATTATAAAGTCATAATTGAACCGTATATGATATAATAAAAATGAATATTATTCTGTAATAAGTCAATGAAATTATTTAAATCATTGTACAGGAGGTTCAGATACGTATGAAGTATATCGGACCTAAGGTAAGAGATAACTTTTCCAATCTCGTTTTTATCCGAGATTGTTTATTCGTAAGTATTTACTAGGGTTATATTTATCATCCACGACTATATTTTATAAAAATGGTTTCATGTATGTTTAAAGTCATTTTTAACCATTTTTTACTTTTACTACATGTCATGCAAGGAATATTTCTTTTTTTTACCATATGAAGTACTTTTTGACGTTTCTGGCAAAATTACTAGAAGAATGTTTTTTATATTATACGACGTGAATGGATTTTTACGGTTTCATAACGACATATTTCAATGAATCATCCTCTACAAAATTTCATGATTATTTCTAAAATAATCATTTTTTTAAATTTAATGGTATTTTGTGAAATGAAAATGATTTTGAAGAAGAAAGGATATTTTCCTCAAGAATTCATTTCAAGTGTTTTGTCAATACTATTTTCCATCTAAGATGACATTATTTAGTATCATTATGTTTCAATTATAATGTTCCTATTATTTACATGGTTTGATTATTTTTACTATGAAATGATATCCATTTCTTTTATATGGATTATGTTATGATGGTATGATGTTTATGAAACCCATTTTATTTTTTGTGTTATTATGAATGATGTATGTTTATTTTGTGGCACAAGTAAGAATGTTTTAATTATGATATGGGTGGGACCTATATCTCCCTCCAATTCATTGGGTAAGGATTTATATCTCATGAGATAGACATGGATGGAATGGTAAGTTAATCTGGTTCAGTGTTACTGGACTGAAACGAGGAGTGAACTCGATTCAGAAAGGGACTTTTTCCACTAAGATGGTCTTGGAAGAAATGCCTTGGCTACCATGGAAATCATATCATGTGCTTAATGTTTTTCCATAATTAAAAGATTTATTTCCAATATATTTTATCATGATTTATATTACATTATTATATATTCCTTACGTACTACCATGTTTTATGTCATTGCTCAAGATTTTAATGTTTAAACATCATGTTCATGTTTTTATGTTCAAATGTATATGTTTTGTTTTGTTTTCTCCATGCTTACCCTTACTGAGCATTTGATCTCACCCTTTATATGTTTTCTTTTCCCCAGGATATAAAGAAAGGTTTTAGGTAAGAAAACAAAGGGGATGATCATTATAGGGTATGTTGATGATCTTTCACCATGATTAGAAGATTATTTTTTCGAGTTTCCAAAGACACTATACTATTACGGTCCGTGTGTGTTTGTTTTTGTTATGTATTAAGTATTCCGAACAATTAATTTAATATCTATGTACGTCAGGATTTGGGTCTCTACAATCATCCTCACTTTTAATTGGGCATAAAATTATTCAAAATTGTGTTTATATTTTGGAGATCCTTGTGATCTTCCTCAGATCGATTTAGAATCTAATCTTAATCCTCACCTTTCATCTATAATGATTTTATTCTACCATCCTAAGCCTTAAGAACCTTTACCAGAGCCTTCAAAACTTCTTCTTGTTTGAAAATATTTTCTTCTATCTCCATACAAATATCAATTTCTTACTTCCAGAATTGAGCCAATGAATACTGTTTTCTATTCAAAAACATCACTTCTTGACTATGAATTTTTTTTCCAGAGTGAGGCTCTCCTCAAGGCTACTTGTGATATCCTTTATCATACCATATTCAATTTAAAAATTACTCCTTGACACTATATTTGAACTTAACAATATCTCTCATATCTTCATATATCTTCTTTGACCATCTAACCATTATCTTACAAGACCTTTTGAGGGAATCATAGTTAATGAAAAAATTCTTTAAATCAGCTTCATGCTTTACAGACTTATTAATCACTATGGATACTGAATCCAATTTCTGGTTCACTGTGTTTTGAAGTATCTGACATATCGAGTCAGTGCTTGGAAAATTAGAAATGGTGGCAACAAGATTCATCCACGATTGAACAAAAAAATCATGTTAAAGAGATGATGATTCCATATCTAATACTTTACTAGGTGAGGGATCTTTCTCTAGCTCAGCAAGTTTACTCTTTGATGATTCACCAGCTTCCTTCTTCTTCACAGCATGTTTACCAGGGCTCTCAACAACCACCTATTTTCCCTTATCAATTCTCGGACTAGCTTCCTCATCTAGAGATTCATTTTAACTATCAGAAAGCTGAACAATTTTGTCTTCATCTAGCTGCTCTTTCTCAGCTCTTGCCTCAACATCCTCAAGGTGAATAAAATGATGATTAAAACTTTTTCTTCAGACAACTTATTCACTTCTTCTTCAACCTTGTCATCTTCACCGTTCTCGTCTTTCCCAGGGGTATCAAGAGTTGATGATTATGCTTTAGAAGTTCAGATTGAGAGCATCTCAGATGCTCTTTCTTTTTCAAGGAAATCTTCTACTTGCTTAATCAACTTTGCAGTTTCACTACTACTTTCTAATTCTTCAACTTCTTCTACTTCTCTAAATTCTTGAACTTTTTCCAGAGTCACAAATTTCATTCCTAGTGTTTCAAGAAAATCTTCTACCATGAAAATATTTGGTATTGGAATACTCTCTGATGCTTTCTTAGTATCCCTTAGAAGGGATTGAAAAATCACTGCATCAGTCATCTTTATCTTTAGCTTATTTTTATTAGCTTTCTTTTCAAGTTCATCAGTTTTCTTCTCTTTTAATGATTTTTCTATAGTATGATCCAAACCAAAACATGGATTCCCTACTTTTCTATTATGTTTATCTTCCCTCCACTTATGAACTACCTCATCCAGATACTCTTTTTTCAACTTATGTTTTGGAGGTGCAGATTGGATTTCCTCGGGCTCTGCAGTTTTTCCTACCACTACTACTTCCTTCCACTTCCTCTTAATTTTTCCCTTTTTAGATGGTTCAGAAAAATCTTGTTTTTTAGGAACAAATTCAGTTTATTCATCTATTAATTCATAAAATTCTCTATAGTTTTTAGAAAAGCCAATGTTCATTGTCTTCAGTGTATCATAACTGACTAACAAGACATGGAAATTCCTTGGATTCGAGCTGCATGGAATTTTAAAAGATTCTAAACAAAAAACAATTAACATGGAGAGAATGGATGGACACGTGATTATCTGAGCCTTCATGTTTCCATTCTTAATATTCTATATCGTATGGAAAATATGCTTAACCAAATTATCCTTCCTCAGGTTCACTAGAAAATCTAAAATATACATGTCGCATTTCTTCAATGTTACTTTGTCTCATTTCCTCAGAATGATGAATCTATTAATTGATAATTCAAGATTCTGATGTTTTGAAGACAAATGGGAAATCATTGGAGTCTTTACATCTATAAGGCCGAGGCAGTTCATTGCTTTCTCCATAACAAAACTTACTTTGACATTAGGTAACATATAAGAACAGAACTTAGCTTCCCCATCGTTTGGAATACCAACCAAACTGGCTGCCTTACTATATAAATGAGAATAAGTCCTTCCTTATCTTTTGAACGAAAACATCTCTCTGCATATTCCATAAAGAAACTTATTGACTCATAAAATCCAATTAGAAAATCTGGATAAAAAAATCTTGAGCCCCTGGCTTTGATACGCAAACACTCTCTCATCCATTCAGCCCAATGTTATTCAAGATAATAGAATCATACCTATTGAAGATGTTGTGATGCACCAACCATTCAATATAGACTTCCCACTCTGAGATTTATTTGTCAGTAGATAGATCATTCTGAGAGGGTTCTTCTACAAACATTCCGAATTGAGAGAAATTTGAAAATCCTGAATGAGCATATGTAGAAGGGTAGAACTTCAGCATGCGAGAGCTTTATATTTGATGTAGGACAGCCATTGTGGGGGTCCTTTATATAGGCGTTTTATGTGATAGTTCATCTTCCAAACTCAATCTAATGGCTAAAAAACCTTCTAATCAGATCTGATGGTTGATATTTTAGCCACACAGAAATCTTGGCACCAATCTTTTTATTTTTTTAATAAAATCATTCAGATTCAAGGATAAGGGAATCCGAAAAACTTAAATCCAAAAGAAACTACCAGCATATAAAAGATGATTATGAAAACTCAAGAAAGGATACATACCATTTGGATTTCTTGCAATATTATTCTTAATGGGGAAAATTCATCTTGAAGAACTTTAGATTCAATAAAATTTGATTATGATAATTTGAAAAACATACTATGAATTTTTAAAAAATTATGAAATGATTGGAAAATATTCCTTACAAAAATTTAGAAAATCATCATTACGAAATAATAGAAAACATTCCGTACAAAAACGTATAACATCTTCATTGTGAAAACATAGATAGATTTCATTATGATAATATAGAAAATCTTCTTTATGAAAATCATTACACTACAAAAAATAATGACTATGAAAAATTTTATACTACGAAAAAATTTAGAAATACTTACTAAGAAAATTTCATTATGAATTTTTCGAAAAATATGACTATGAAAATTTCAATTTCAAAGGATTTAAAAATTTTGATTATGAAAATTTGTATTACGAAAGAATTGAAAATTATGACTATGAAAATTTTTATTACGAAATATTTGAAAAATATGACTAGACAAATTTTTTTTACGAATGATTTAAAAAATCTGACTACAAAAATTTTCATTACGAAAGATATAAAAAAACTAACTAGAAAATATACTCCCCCTATGAAAATGACTTTATTACTATAAATAGATTGGTTTCATAAAAATGTTATCTTGGTAGATTACCTTATGATTATGATTCCTAACTTTTGTTTAATGTATTCAAATATATCAGAGGGTAATGATTTTGTGAAAATATCAGCAAGTTGATCATGTGTTTTGATAAATTGAATAATGTTATCCCCTTTTAGTGTTTGATCCCTAACAAAGCGATTCCTAATATATATGTGTTTTTTATGATAGTGATGTGAAAGGTTTTTACTAAGGGAAATGGAACTAGTATTATAACACATAATTTGTGTTTTGGTAAAATGTCCACCATTGTCTGTGAGTGTTGGTTACATCCGCAACACATGAGCACAACAACTTCCTGCTGATAGATATTCAGCTTCAACAGTGGAAAGTGCTATTGAGTGTTTCTTCATTCATGACCAAGAAACTAATAAATCTCCTAAGAAATGACAAGTTCTGGATGTACTGTTTCTATCCATTCTACACCCACCAAAGTCATCATCCTAAAAATTTTAGAACAAATTCATTTCCAGAAGTATAAAAGAGTCCTAAATCCATGGTTCTCTTTATATAGTGAAAAATTCCTTTCACTACCTTTAAATAAGATTCCATAGGATTGGATTGATATCTTTCATATAATCCTATAGAAAACATTAATTATGGATGACTAGATTTCATGTAATTTAAGCTTCCTATCATACCTCTAAAATATGTTTGATCTACTGGTTTACCAGCGACATCAAGATCAAGTCAATTTGAGGTACCGATGGGAGAACTTATACACATAGTGTTGTCATATCCAAAATTTTATAGAAGATCTTTAATATACATATGTTGGGATATATAGGATCCTTATTGTTTTTGAGAAATTTGAGAACCAAGGAAAAATGTTTACTGCCCCATCATACTCATTTCAAAATCAGATTTAATTAGATCCCAAAGGAATAAGTTAAAAATTGTTTAGTTCAACCAAATAAAATGTCATCAACACAAATTTGAACAATAAAAACAGTTTTCTTATCTTTATTTATAAAAAGGGTCGGATCTACATTTCCATTAACGTGTTTACATTGATTCCAAAATCATGTAAGCCTCTTATACCAAGATCAAAGGGTCTGCATAAGTCCATACAGGTATTTGGTAAGTTTATAGACATGTTCAGGATGGTTTGTATCTTAAAAATTAAGAGGTTGTTCAAAAAAAACTTCCTCATGTATAAAACCATTAAGGAAAGCACATTTCACATCATTTTGAAAAAGTATGATGTTGATGGATGTTGTAAAGGAATGTAAAATATGAATAGATTCAAGTCTAGCTAATGGAACATAGGTTTATTCATAGTCTATTCCTTCTTTTTGGTTATATCCTTTAGCAACCAATATAGATTTATTTATAACTATGATTCCATTTTCATCACACTTATTTATGAAGACCCATTAAACTCAAATAACAGATGTTTATTTAGGCCTTTCAACCAAAGTCCAGACATTATTCCATTCGAATTCATTCATTTTATCTTGAATGGCTTTTATCCTATCATCATCACCTAAATCTTCATCAGTGTTTTTTTGTTCTAATTGTGAAAGAAATGGTAGATGTTATACTTCATTCCTTAAGTATCTTCAATTCCTTACAGGTTTATTTACATCACCAATGATACAATCATTGGGATGATTTTTAAGAAACAACTAATTTAGGTTTTGTAAAAACTGTTTATCAACATTAGGTAGGAAATCTTCTAGGGTAAATGCTTCAGAAACATCTTCTTGGGCATTTTCCTTATCCGAATGATCATCTAAAAAAGGTTGAAAAGAAGTTTTTGAAAACACATCCAAAGATGTAGCTTGGGGTTGTTTAAAAACAAAAGGATTAGTTTCATCAAATTTTACAAGTAATCTCTCTTCAACAGTACAAGTGTTTTTATTAAAAACTCTATAGGCCCTATAAGTTGTGGAGTAGCCTAAGAAAATTCCTTAATTAGATTTTGGTGCGAATTTGTGTAAATTATCTTTAGTATTCAAAATTAATACCTTGAGACCAATAACCATGATGTAATAATGTCTAAGTTTTCTACCATTCGATAAATAATAAGATTTTATATTAATAAAAGGTCTAATCAAAACCGGATTTATATTATAAAAAAGAGTACCAATAGCTTCTGCCCAAAAAAGTTTGTCTATAGAACATTCACTCACCATGGTTCTTTTTATCTCTTGAATAATTATATTTATTCATTTAGTAAAAACTTTTTTGAGGGGTTCTTGGTGATACGAAGTTATGAGTAATGCATTTTCTAATACAAAAAGTCTCAAAATCAGAATTTTGAAATTCTCCTCCGTGATAACTATGAATAGTTATCAGAGGAAGGTTTTTCTCATTTTAAACATGTTCTCTAAAACATTATAAATAAAATAAAGCTTCAAGTTTCATTTCTAGAAAATAGACTCACATAAATTTAGTGTAATCATCAACTAAGTCAAATACATAACATTTTCCTCCAATGCTTCCAGTTTGTGTGGGCCAAAAAAGGTCCATATACACTAAATATAGTGCATCAGTTGTTGAGACTTCACCGACTAATTTAAAACTTTATTTATGTATCTTACTAAATTAGGAAACAAATTTTTTTTTGAATAATAGAATCTAACCTACTATAAATCTTAAACTAGTCTTTTCATATAGAGTTTACATAGGTTCCTAAGAATACAGTGTCCTAAACAACAATTCCACAACCAAGAATGATCTTCTATTGCACTTAGGCAAGGTAGATCTTAGTTCCTATGGTCTTCTATGTTTAGTGTGTAGACATTATCTTGCCTATTGGTAGAAAAAATAAACTCTTCCTTGGAATTGTTTCTAATAACATTTCATTCCTAAAATTCACAAGGTAACCTTAATCACATAATTGACTTATTCTAATGATGATGTTCTTAAGAACCATAACAAATAAAAAATTTGAAATAAATTCTTTTCCATGAATAAAAATGTTACCTATAGCATCAATTTCTCCCTTAGCATTATCTCTGAATGTTACTTTCCATCATTTTGTCTTGATAATCTTTTCAATGTAGTTTTTGTTACCAGTCATATGCCGAGAACATACAATATCCATGTACAAAGTATTTTTGTTGGTACATTCTTTATTTTCATGAAAATAAGAATGTTATACATTTGGACTCCAAACATTCTTGGATCTAGAATTCTTAGTATATCGAATTTTGGGATTCCACATTTGTTTAGAAAAATAAGCTTTATCAAACCCATGATATTGATCATTATTCAATTTTTTTTCCTGAATTCTCACCACTTTGAAATTTAGTACAAAAAGGAGCACTAGATGGAATAAAATAGTTGATTTTAAAACTTGGTTTTCTATGAGTATAACCTACTCGAGTAGTATTTCCTTAAGGTTTGATTTTAGAATACATTTATTCAAAATTTTTATTACAAGTCGTAATGTTTGAAAGATGTATGTTAATGCAATATTTTTTAGATTTTAGTCTTATGACTAAATTCCTGTCCTCAGAAATTTTTTCCATAGAGTTAAATTTTTCCTCAAAAACATTTATTCATAAAATAGAATTATTATTATCATTATAATGTTTTTAATTTTCATAATTTACTTCCTTATGGTCTTTAGAATGTTTTTCTAGAAGCTCATCATTATCATCAATATTTCTAGAGTGGTCTGAAATCTCTTTTGTAAGAACCCCTTCTTTAGTATTTGGATTGTATAATTCCCTATAAATTTTACAATTTTTTTCTTCTATAAACATAGAAAATCAAGATACTTCTTCATAAGAAGGTATTTCTTCATTATCTAAGGATGAAGTATCTTCATTAGATGTAATATCTTCAGAATAGTAATTCATATCAAGAGGTATATTTTGTAAAGTCTCGGCACAGCGTACCTTGCCCATATGACATGTATTGGGGAAATAAGTATTAGAAAGGAATCTAATAGTTTTTTGTGCTGATGATTCATATTCAGAAAATTCACTTCCTAAAGAGTCTCCATAGCTATCACTCCATGTATCGTTCGCTTTAGGACTTTTCTTGTGCTTCGAATGATAGAACTTCTTCTTGTTTCTTTCTGAACTCCATTCCTTCTTGTCCATCATTTTCAATTGAGGGAAATCAATTCTAATATGAACTGTTCTTATACATCAAGTAACTTCCCCATATTTCTTTTCTTTTTATTCTCTTTTCATTAATTTATTTTAATAGATCTTCTGAGATAAAATTTCATACATTCTCCGAGAAAGATTGGCTAATTCTTTCTTAGACTTTTCTATGTCAATAGATTCTTACTGAATAGTATCATTATTTGGCTTTGATATGGTTACTCTTTCTGGAGTCTTGAATTTCATATTTTTATAAGTAATTTTAAAATCAACTCCTCCATTCCCATTTTCATTTTGAACATTATTATCATCTCTCTTCATTCTAGTATCATGCTGAAGAAGAGTTCCAAAAATCTCATCCAAGGAAATCTGGGTGACTTTCCTATTCTCATCAATTGCTGTCCTCTTGGACTCCCATTCATTTGGCATAATGTCTATGATATTATCCAAAAGGGCCTCATCATCCAAACTTTTTTCTCCCATAGAGTTTAAGCTACTCACGATAGTAATAAACCATTTTTGAACATTGCTTATAGGTCCTCCATAGGTAAATTTAACACCATTTGATTTATCTCTCAACATAGCGCTTCATATCTCTCCTACATTAGAAGTACCAAAATGTGTAACTTCGCGTTTATTCTAGATACTATTTGTAGCTTCACTTGATGATATTCGACTATAGATGTTCCTAGTCATGAAACATTGAAAAGTATTTCTGACTCTGAAATTTTCATGAGATTTTGATTTCTCCTAATTAGTAAAAGTTCTCAATTACTTATCAAGAATCTTATAGTCTCCTATCAGCATCAAGTAGTTATCAACTCCAGTGTTAATAATGAATGTCTTCATCCTACCTCTCCAGTTCTCATAGTCATTTCCATCAAAAATAGTAGGTATGGTAGGATATATATTGTCGATAGAAGTAACATTTAAACATTCCATATTAAGGAAAATAATTCCACATAAAATTATTGGTAATATAAGTTTTGAAAAAAAAATTAAGAAAGGAAAATAGAAATAGATTATCTCTATGAAAAATATGAATATGATCATTATGTGTCCAAAAATATGATTCTAAAAAAGTGAAGAAGAAGATCTCTCTTCTGAATCTAATGATGAGATTAATTTAGATTGTACCAACCCTCTGATACCAATTGTTAAATTGATAGTATGATAGGTATGATACTTATTGTATTATCAATCTATGGTGTATATACTCAATATAAAAGAGGTGGGTGAATTGTATACTTTACAAATTCCTCAAGGAAATTTGGTATAAACAATATTCACAACACCTCTAAGTTCTACTAATTATATTGATTCCAGAAATGAAACTTAACAAAAGATTACAACAACAATGATTATAAATTAATTCATATAGAATCCTATTTAATTAGAGTACTAGTATGAGGAATTATATGGTAGTTATAAAGTCCCCAAAAACCAAAATTACAGCGGAAAAAAATATTAAAACACTACAATTAACAAGTATTTAATCTTTTAACCCAAAGATAAGGTTATCCAACAACCTTGTATTAAGGTGCATAGATTTATAATTTCCAGAAATTATATCTTACCAAAACCCAGGTAATCCCTCAATTTGAAGACTGGTATCTATCTTGCTATCCCCTCAAGCCTTTGATTTGTAAGGAAATAGGAACCTCTAACTTCACAACATGAAGTTTCTAATTTTAAGAAAATCACATCTCTGCACAGAGCAATTCTGGAAGAAGAAAAGTTTGAACAAGACATTAAAACTTTCTACATGAAGTCTGAGTGTTTATAAGATACACTCTATATTTAAATCACTTCAATAGAATGTAAGCTCTAGATTGATTAACTTGTTATGAGCTCTTTCAAGTGATATCCTATTTATAGGGACAACTTCAATGGTCAGCTCCCTCCTCCAACGGTCATATGTTTCCTTGAATTTCAGTGGTACCTAGACACGTGTCACTCAAAAAACGGTAATTTAGTAACTGAATTCATGACATCATTTTATAACCAAAAATTGAGTAAGAAAAAATATAGTTACTTAAAAAAATTCATTTTTCATTAATTAAGAAAAAATGAATTTTAAGAGTCTAACCAAAAATACATTCTGAATCTATAATATAAGGATATTAGGATTTTGTTTTCCAAGGAATTCAGAACCTGAATTATATAGTATTCTGGAGTCTTAGTGTCATAGAAATTCCGAATAGGGATTCACAAGAATTCATAACCTGAACATTGAATGTTTGGAATCAAAATTCATAAGAGTTCGCAGTCTGAACACAGAAGAGTTCGAAGTCTAGATTCAGAGAGTTCGGAGTCAAAAACTTAAGATTTCAGAGTATAATTTCAGAGGTCTCAGATTCAAAACTCATAAGAGTTCGGAGTCTGAATTCAGAGAACTCGGATTCAGAACACAGATGTGTTCAGAGTCTGGATTTAGAGAACTCGGATCCTAAATTCACTTCCTGAAAACATAATTCTTTATACATAAGTATATATATGATTATGATATTTTGGATATTAAACCAAATTTTATACATTTACAAAATGAACAATGGACAAGATGGTAAGGTTAAATTTTCTTGGGAAAGGAATATTTTCCATATGAATATAAAACATTGGGTAAAATGAAATTTTTTTTAAGATAAGATGTTTGTGATTTTCAAAACAATAAGGAAAGGAAAATTCATAAGGAAACCTTATTGACTCAAAAATGTCTTCAGGTTAAATGGGTTGTGATGGACTATGTGTATTTCGATGATATGATATTTGGTAATTCATAATGCTAGAGCATAATAGTATGCCTCAAAATAGTAGGGTAAGTAGGGATGCATCCTTAACCACATAAGAGATGGATGGTAAATTATGGGATGTGATGTGATCTACATAGAAGGGATGGGATCATATGATATTCTATTTTTATTCATGAGAGTGTGAAATTAGTGGAGAAGTGGTTCCATGTAACCACAATTTGTTATGAATATGATTAAAATATTACTATATTGGATGTGTGATTGGGTGATTGAGACATAGTGATGTTGAGGATGGTTAATTGACATTTTTAGGCACTTATTTTTTATGTCGTTCGTTCACTGACCAATTAAAATTCACTTTTCACATGTGCACTTGAGAAATTGGGTATGATATTTATGACTATAATCGTATGCTAAACCTAATTATATAATCATATTTAATGTATCTAGAAGTACTATAATGATCAAGATAGAGATTTATATCTTGGTATTAAGCTTCTATTGAGTTTCTCATATAATAATTTTCTTTTTGTATTTTACCTATGATTTATTTATTTATATCTATTGACATTTTACATGCATTTTGGGATGTTTTGGGGTATACATTTATATTCAAATATAGAGATTTGTGGGGTTTTTTCCTTTCTCCAAATCCAATTTTCATATATATTTTAATGAATCTCATTTTTAATATTTTTATACCCTTGGTGCTTGTTTCCAACCCCAGGTCCTACTAGAGGCAGGTCATGGGGGTCATTACCTATCTTATTTCATTGATACCCTAACGGTGTTATCTCTATAGGAAAGGATGTTTTAAATAAAAACAATTGAATCTAACTATAAATATATTTAAAATGTTTTACTATAACAATGGAATATAAAAATTACAAAATCATATAAAATAACAATGGATTTCAATTCTCTCTACCACGACAATAATTAAATAGAGGAATAACATGTCCCATAATATGTTATACTATGATAACCACTAATGTCTCCTATAATAACATCTCATGAGACTTACAGTTTATAAAATTCATTGAAATTCTATTTAATTAAATTAACACATGTCACATAATGATTAACAATAATTATTTTTTTCATCATAAACATGCAACTAATTATAAATCCATCAAATAATAATTAATCCATGAAAATAAAATATGTTAAATAAAAAATTACAAGACATAAAATTAAAATTCTTGTGGAATAATGTGTATGATTCTATGGAATAATATCCAATGTTTATACATAACAAGAATTTAATGATTATATCAAAGAAGGTTGTTCATATATATTAATATTTCTGTAGATAAATATATGATATTTATAAAAAATATGACATGAAATATACTTTAAATTATTAATATTTTTCTATTTAAAATTATAAGTATGTTTATATCTAATTTTAAAATTATGGATTATGGAAGAAATAAAGAATCCCAAAGTAAGATAACATTTAATAGAATCTTTATAATGAAGATAAAATAATGCAATGTGGTTAAGAGACTGGTTAAAATAATTTAAGGAAAGATATGGATATATATTAACATCTAACCATGTTAAATATGTCCAACCCAATAGAGAGATACCATAAATATTCTTGAAGTAGATGAAGCCATATATAATAAAAAAGTAAATATTCAGTAATAAATAAAAAAAATTAAATCATGAATCAACTGAAATATCTAAAGAATCAAAAATTGAAGCTACCATGATCTATCATAAAAGGGGATTTATGTGTTACAATATGCTTATAATGGAACCCCATCCTTGTACATGCTTGTTTCAAAGGGTTTATGCACCTTGTTTCTACCACAATAATCTCACCCACTGTATATATAATAATCTCCAAAATGATACATGACTCTATCATCTTAAAACTCCGTGAAAGAAAACATTATATTAACATTAGACATCCACCACCCTATTAAATATTTATTATATATTTGAATACAAAATTGAAGTGTCCAAATATATCAAGTACCTGATATGAAATGAAAAAACTTGTGAGGGCTTAGTAACATTCGATTACTTTATCTACATGGTGTGTTGATCCTCTAAAATTTAATGTAAGAGACACATAAGATTGGTTTAATAGATACATGTTGTATTCTAATATACACCCTAGTACATAAATACAATGATTGTGTGTGGAGTGTACATTGGTACATGTTGAGGAACTCATTCTTGAATACATGACATATGACCCCAGGCCGCTCAAAATTTTATATTTATAAAAATATAAAATAAAAATCCTCTAATTGAGAATGAATCATTTCAGGTGGATATAGGGGATGAATTTATTATAGTCCATATTTACAGATCCAAACATCCATTCCATCCATGTTTTGATTTATACACATCACCACTCATTTTTCTAAGGATATTCAGTTAATTCTTCTTGAGTAAGAAATTCATGTATCCTTATTTAATCCTGGTTATAAAATCATCATATATACATCTTTACTCTACTCATCACTAATTTTTAATAAATAAAAATTGAATTTGAGATTCCTTTAAAACCATATCAATCACATAAAGTATCACATAATTCTATACCATCATCCACCATCTATCGTTACCACACGTAACCATAATTTATCCTTAGAATAATTCTCAAGGTAATAGATTTTTATGATTCTCTTAAAATGTGATTCTTAAAAATAAGAATCATGTATCACATTCATGTTATTAAAATAAATATATAAATTTTATTGGGATAAATTCAATAATATGTGATAAAATATTCACGGGAATTTTTCATGACCAATATTTAATTTTTTTTGTGTGAATTGTTTATTTAGAAATAGAAATTTTTAATAAGTACTAAAAATACATAACAATAAATAGATCTTGAATATTGTAATTATGAAGTACATATTTCATGTTAATAATAACATTTCAATATCGATCAAAATAATATATTAAATGAGGAGTTATAGAAATGAAGTATGGTTGCCAATTTTTTTATTCTATATGAAAATAATTAAAATATTAAAAATATTCTAATTTAATAACCCAATGTTATATTTATTAATATTTTTAATTCTTTATCACCTCTAAAAATTTAATTAATTTAATTTTGGAATAAATAAATCAAAAATTAAAATAACGTGGTGAAAAAAATATTAAAATTTATGACCATGATGTTCTTAAATTAAATCATTGATGATCTTGTTATAACCCAAGAATATCAAAAAAATTTACCCTGAATAATTATACATTGGATCATGATGACTTCAAATAAACCCGAATGTATTACCCAAGAAAACTTTATTATGGAGGGATCACCCATGTGATGTAAAAGTCTCAAGATCCTCTATTGAATTGATGTATCTCTAAAATAATATCTACACTTATAGTGATTGAGAGATAATAATAGGAAGAAATGAATTTGAATGATGATTTCCGCATTTATATCAAAATTATGTGACGGTATTTAACATACCGACAATTCATTTGTATTTCCTTTGAAATAAACCTGAATTGTTTTGGATATTTATTTACATGAATCCCTAAGTCGAAATGAAACTGTGATATAGTACACCATTGTAACCTAGTTCATTGATAGGATGGTATGAATAAAATTAAACAAATTATAAAATATAGGTATATATTTTATCCAAAATTAAATTTATTGATGAATCCATGTGAAATAGTTATTAATTTTTCAGTAAAATAAATTAATTATTAAAAGATATATTTTTCAAATAAATTTATATTTTCTAGATGTATTGTATAGTTATTTATATTAATAATTATTAAAAAATTTATTGTAATAATATCTATTTTTATTTTATTAAAAAAATTTGACAAATTATTTATCGAAATGTTTTAAATCCTAATATTTTCATTTATTGCTAAAAAGAGTTATATTTCAAAAAACAATTATTACATGTGAAATGTGTTTTTTTTTCAATAAAAACTAATTCAATATTTAATTAATAATATTTTAAAATGATTTCATTGATTATATATTAAAAAAAAAATATCAACACATATTTGATTGTTTTTACTTCGACGAAAATTAATGTTAATTTAATTTTGAGCCTAAATTGAGATTTTTTAAACAAGTTTTCATTATGTTTTGCAAAAATATTATAAAATTAATTCTAAATAATCATATGGATTTAATATTGTAAAATAGATTTGAAATTTATTATTATAACATATAAATTTAGAAATGAGTAAGATTATAATTTTTTATAATGAATAGTAGATATAGTATTCAAATTATCATGGTTATGGTTGAAACAAATTTTTCCTGAGGTTAAAATAAATGAAAAACTAATAATTCCATAAAAATTTAATTCATATTGGATTCTAATATTTTGAATTAATATTTTACTACATTATAATTACAAAAAAATTGATCTAATTAAATAAGAATATAACTTTATATAATTTATATCATTTATATAATTCCAAGATAGTCTTCTCCTCTCTTATAAGATAGGAATCTCTTCTCCAACCCTATTCATGAAGTGTTTTCTATATATCATTATCAATATTCGAAAAATAATTTATATATACCATCCCTTCATCTGACATCCCTTATTCATCTCTAAAGGCCTATTTTTCATTGCATAAGGTCTAGACCAAAGAGGTATTTCAAAGAAGATATATAAATTCTTACCGAGATGTTTCAAGATTATGTATCCTTTAACATTCTATAAACCTATAGTATGAATAATAATATATAACAAAAGTATCATAAATAAAATGAAATATTATTAGGATGGTTTTACAATATTTTCTATATTTCATCCATTAAACGGGAAATGAATGTATTACTGTTGTGTAGCCATGTACTACAAGCTCCATGTAGTGATATGATATATTTTAAATCACCACCTTTCATTTATGAAAAAAATTAATATATATTAGTTTTATGATTTAGTAATGATTCTAAAATGTTAATGTTAGATATTATAATTTTTTATTTTATTTTCAAAATGAATATTGCATTTATGTGTTTGTAGAAACTACCATCCCGCTGAAGAGTGTAATTCATTTCAATATATAAAACAACTACATATGGATCCATTCTTTTTATAATTAACATATTAGATATTATTATCATTATTAAAATTATTCATATTATGGAACAATTAACCCTGAAAAAGTATTCGATCTTCTAAAAAAATAAACAAGATAAATGAAATAGTTAACACCCAAAAAATGATATTAATAATGAATTGTTCCTAAAAAGTTATTCAAATGTTATAATTTGATAATATAATATATTGTATGTATGAATATAATTTTTTTATAAATTTTTAATAATTTAAAAATCATTTACATAAGTATATATTGCATAGGATGATGGTTAACTGTGTGGTAATTATTATTCGTCTCAATATTTTTTCGTTAAGCAATGTTTATGGTTTTGAAACTATTTATATTTTTGATGTGTATATACTAACCCATTGAAATATTTTATCATTTATAAATATTAATTCACAATATTAAATTTTACTATTCAAATTATTCCATCAAAGGAGTTTTTATCTATTTGTTTCCAAAGTGATATGGGTTTTGCGTTATATTCTTATTTTTATCAAGATTGTTGGTGATTAATTTTTTGATACTGTTATTATATTATATATAACTTATCAATATCATATATTTTGTTCTCCTTTAGTTATTTTTGGTGATTACATTTTTTCCTTTCATATTCCAGTATCTCTATACTCAATATTAATTATGACTATTTTTAGGAAAACCATACATTAATATTCTCTTCAGTTGGGAATCATTTATTCCATATTTGAATTTTTCAAAATATGTTTTTCATAATTTTTCTAATATATCCCAATGATTGTTTTAATTCATTTTTTCACATGATTTACATTCTATGAAAAAAAATTAATGCAATCTTTTGGTATTTTTCCAAATGAGGTACTTTTGTATTTTAAAGAAAATGATAAAAAAAATTAAACGTATACCATAAAAATGTTTTCCCCTATAGTATGAATACTATTATATATGATTCTTCATTTTCATGCTTCCATAATAATTTTTAATGAAATTATTTTCAATTACAAATTGAAATTATTCATATTTTAAATAATTTATTTAAATATGAAATAATTTTATTTACCATTAAATTATCATATGTTCCTATGAAGGATTTTTTTATTATTTGATATAATACTTTGATGTAACATATAGTTCATCTGGTAAAATTTTCTATAATATCGTCATTATTTATCTCTACATGTTTTATAGTTATAAAGATGAAATATTGATGAAACTAATTGTATTTTCCATTTTTTATGAAATTATGAAATAATATATTATTTCATGATCTAGAGTATTCATGAACCGTCCCTCGAGGCTCTTACCAATACTACACCATTCCTGCATCCCAACAGCCAAGAGCTGGTGACTAGCACCAATGAAATAGCCTATATATGGGTGGAATATTTCGAGTACCTGTAATGGTGACAGAGTAAAATCCCAATAAGGAATAACTAAAAATGGCATTGTACAATGTCTTATGAAATGTTTTTTGTAGAAAACCCTTCTTGAAGGGTAGGTGAAGAGTGACTACAAGAATATGTGGGAGTTTACCTTGTTGGTCTATGCTCCTTTGGAACCATCAGGTCCTAGACTGCGAAGGTCTCTATCAATGCATCAATCATCTTCAGAAGACATGTCATCTGAGTGCGAAGCCTATGCAGGTTTCAATAACATAATAATCAATAGGGACCCCAAACTACCCTGAAAAACCAAAAAGGAAAGGAACACAAGAAGCAAAGGATAACTCACACAAGTAGAACCTTTTTCATAGAAAACATGTTTATTAGTTGTAATGTTGAATATTTTGTACTACTGATGGTCCCATCCTTGATTCGTCACTATGTTCTTTCAAGCCACTGAGATCTACTATACTATCGATCCACTGAGATCTGCTCGGTTGCTCATCTTCCAGGCTACTAAAGTCTACAAGGCTACTCATTTGTAGATCCACTGAGGTCCCCACGTCTATTCATATTCTAGGCCATTGATGTTGGAAAACTATTAATCTATCCAGACACTGAGGTATTCATTGTTATTCATATAATTCTATGAGAATATACTCCACATTTCATCAGTCATAACAAAACATCCACTTAAATTCACTTGGAGAATATTTAAAGGACTGATCTGTCGCAAGGGTCCCAATGCCGCAAATAGTTCTTTAATCAGACGTAAATTTTTCATGTTAACATTGATTTACACAAAAGGGGTCAGAGGGGTCTAGATCTGGTCTAACCTAGTTGGACAGACTAATAGGGCATAGCCCGCTGTGAGCAGGCCCTCCTGCTCTAGTGGAGACGCAGTGGCGAGTAAGGTTTCCCAAACACCCTGCGGTTCACTACGGGATCCACCGCTACCACGTGGCATGGAAGGACTGCCGCAACCATGTGTCCCACTTACAATAGAAATTGTTAGTGGCCTACTCCATTACATGTGGCTTTATCTATGTTCCCCCTTATCACCGCTGAGGCGTGCCTCCCACATTCCACCTCGACACTATCGTGACCATGCCCACATGACACGGTGCCCCACCGACGCTGGTAACCCACACCACTGATGTCTACTATCTTTGTCCTCCTCCACTATGGCACACCGTTTCCACATGCTACTACAATCCTTCAAGTTGGAGGCCCAATGGTGCCTCCTGTCGGGGTATCGGTCTTCTGCTGCTGCGATCTGCTTCTATGTTGTCAACATTGAGATGTTTTAGTGACAATGATCAGAGAAACAATGAATGGGGGGAGATTCATACATGAAAAAAGGTGTAAATATTAGGCCTTATTCGTGTTGGCCTTGATATTTCCATGTAAAAACTTGAACGTGGATAAAATAACATTTAAATTATATTATTGGTTCAAAATATATCCATTTTCATGATGTTTAATAACAGAATCAAACCCATCCAACAAAGAAAAAATGTCATAATTATCTACCTCTTAGTGATTTGATATGAATTAATTGTTTATGAAGAAGTAGTGGTGAAAATACAATTTAAAAATAGAAAACACCTACCTAAAGATGGATAGTTTATTAGTGATGATCGAAGTCACTATGTTCGTCATTCCACAATCCGTCATTGGTAGTTGTTTGTCTATCGTTGTTTTGCAGTGCCAAACCTCCAATAGTTTAGAGTCATTCTCCAATGATCCAACGGTTGGACCTTGGTCAATCCATTAAATATAGGAAACATATATATATTATGTTTTGTTGCAGAATCATTATACTATTACATTTATGAAACAACATTTCATTTATTCCCATGTGGAAATGTTTTTATGTTAAAATGATTTCAAAATTCAAATAAAATAATATGTAACATTTATTTTATTTTTCTTAAGAAAATAATGTTGTTTTATTTTACATAAAATATCCAAAAAAAACAAAATTTTTCTCTCAACCCATAGCGATAATGGTTTTTTCTGAAAAAGGATAGTTCATTGTTTTGAACACAGTAGAGCCCTTGGATTTTTAATCCAAGCTACTGTTTAGATGTTTGAAAAAACACCTATGTGACCTATCGTAAGTAAAGACAAGTTAATGTTCAAAAAATGATCCAGGCTAACTAGGCCTCAGAATCAAGATCTATTTGATCACCAGGTCTTGAAATAATCTCATATATCATCAAAAAATCAATAAATTTCAGGACATTACATTGCCCCTACCTTTTGGGCATGACATCCTCATATGCCAAAAAAATGAAAAACAAAAAAATGGGGGTAGTAAGAAAATATCCAATCCTAACACTTCCAAGTTCTCTAATAGATATTATAATGCTTCCATAGAACACACAGGTAATGAATCAACTAACCACGAAGAACCCACTACTATCGATCCTCAATTTCGTCAAAAAACTCCACAAATTTCCCCCTATCGTCAATGTCGAACTGACCCCAATCAATGGCGTGCAGAAGATCACAATCCTAACTCCTCATCTTTGATAAATGTATGAAATTATGATCCCAATGCATCTATGGGGTGAGAGATCGATGGTATGCCAACTTGCCAACTCTGCTCATAAATTTAAATAGGCGATGAATCATGGAGAAATATTTCCACCTAAAACAAATATATGACATCCGCATTGAGGTGAGTCCTAGAGTAACACATTGTATCCCTACTAAACTCCAAGTTTCTCTACCTCCAATCATCATAATATTTCTACATGCTCTGGGGAGTCCTAATCCCCTTCTAAATGACATGTACCTTTTTGGTGTAACCCCTTTTCAACTCTGGACCCATGAGTGTTGAATCCCCTGGGTTTTTCCATTATAATAGTGATCTTCATAGTCAATCATAAAGAACCTCAAATGGTTCCATACCAATGGTGGAGTGGAATTTGTTATCTTATGCGAACTCGACTGGTGGTAGGGGATATTACACTTGCGACCAATGTCCATGATACAAGCACATGTCATGTATTCTAAAACCTGTATTTTCCACTCTATCTGACAATATATCTGGGAGAGGAAAGGTGTGCTAAAATGATACGAAGCCCCAAAACACCACTTGAAATCCATTCCACAAAGTGATGAAAAGAGTGTTTCTTGATATGAGAATATTATTGATGGACCTATGTGGAGTCGAACAATTTCTTGCACATAGAGGCATCTGAAGCCCTCTACTGAACACTGATCCCCGAAGGGTAGGAAGTGGGTCGACATGGTGTGTATATCACCAATCTCCCATATAGAATCATGCCCCTAGATGTGAAGGGTAAAACCATCATGAAATCCATCAATATACAAAGCCACATCCACTCTAGCACCTCAAGAGGCTGAGTCAAGCCAACTGGAAGCTAACGCCCATCCTTCGTGTACTGAAAAGTGATCCACCGAGAAAAAACCATTCCCCTTTCATCAACATCCCTGGAAACCATTAATATCATTGTATATCATGAAACAAATATTTCTCTACTGGGTGGACTGCCATAGGGGATGTGTGGAACTCCCTTTTAAACTCCTTATGTAACAACACCTATATAATAGTGTGCACACTAAAAATGATGTAGTGCTCCCCTACTATTGAAAATTCATCAGGACATTGTCCTCAGGATAACTGAGGACATCAGTCCTCAAAATCAAAATCCAAAAAATGTGCCTCCATAAGTCATTATATGATTGGGGGATTGAAATCCATTGAATGAATATAAGATGCTTCATCACCATCCATAATGGATATATGTATCGTGGCAAACTGGCATGTTGCCTCACTCAAAAACACAAAACCAGACCTCTGACTGAGCATGTCTTCCACAACATTCTCCTTCCCAAGAGAATTGACTATCTAGAAGTCATTTACCTAGAGGAACTCATCCCACTACTCCTGCATCAAGTTCATGTACTTTTGGGAAAATAAATAACTGAGATTTTTTTATTGGAGTAGATGGTAAAATGCTCACCCATCATGTAGTGCCGCCCCATTTTCAAATCCAATATCACTACTACTAGCTCCAGATCACGAGTTTTGTAGTTATACATGTTTTTCATCATCTATCATTAACCGTTGGCAATAAATTCTTTCTTTTCATCTGGACACATCCCAGTTTAGTCGCTGACGAGTTGCAGAAAACTAGTTACCAAATTACCTCCTCTAGTCATCTCAATATGGGGGCACTCATTACTATCTTCTACTACTCATATAAACTATATTGGAATCTCTCATACCACAAGAAGGGATTTCCCATTCATTTTAAAGCTGATAAGGGTGTTGCGACCCTGAAACTGTCAAGCATGAACCTATAGTAGTATCCTTCCAAACCCAAGACACTTTGCACCTCAGCCACGCTCCTATGGAGATCCTAAGAAGCACTATGTAAATATTTTCTGGATCCACAACAAATATTGGAATTGATATAACATGTCCCAGAATGTGGAATTATTCAATCTAGGACTGAATATTTGAGAGCTTACTATATTGTTGGTTCCCTCAGAGTGATTTTAAGACAACAAATATGTGTGTCACGTTCTACCCCTTAGATGCCAAGTACACCAGGATTGCATCAATGAAGTCCAAGATAAAACAGTCAAGTTAAGACAGGAAGATCCTATTAATGAGTCCCATGAACTCTAATGGGCACTGGTCAAGTTGAAACAAATCATCAAGAACTCATAGTGTTCATACCAGAATCTAATGTATGTCATCAATACATCTGCATCCCGTGCAAAAAGATAATGATATCATGATTGGAGATATATCGTAGAGAACTATATCGCTCCATTAGTTGATTGAAGAGGTCTTAAATCCATGGCAGCAAATGCATTTTCTTCACAATCACCTGGTTCAGCTGCTGGAAGTCCATGAACATCATCAAACTCCCGTCTTTCTTCTTGGAAATCACTAATGGGGATTCCCACAACGAAACATTGGGCCTCACAAATCCCTTATTCAGTAATTCCTCACACTTCACCAATAAATCACAAATCCTTGTGGATGCATCCGATATGCGAGTGTAGATATTGGGGTTGTCCCAGGGTAAAAATCAATGACAATTTATACCTCTATCTAAGAAGGTAATCCAAGAACATCTTTTGGAGAGATGTAATAATACTCATCCACTACTACAGGAATATGTAGTGTCATTACATCCACTACACTAAGGTTGAGGCTACCCAACTTGTTAGTGGTCGATTGCACCATCCTTGGAGAAAGTCCATCCTACACTGCAAGTGTTCCCCTCTCATTAAAGATGGAAAACCAAGTCCTGTCTCCATGGACACATCACACTCTACATCCAAAGTAGTTGATATGATCATGAACATTGGATAACTAGTCCATACCCAGGATGACGTCTTAAGGAATATACATCTCTACAAGAATATCTTAGCAGAAGATTTCACATCCCAAAGTATGCTCACACTATCATCACTAGTGTGTGAACATCAAATCCCACCACATGGGAGCATCCAATCATAAGAGTCGATTAAACAGCTCCACCAGAATCTCCAAGTACCCAATAAGGTCCATGGAATTGGAAGAGTGATTGTAACCTATGTCATTAAGAACTAAAAATATGGTATAGAATACACATATCAAACTATTAGTCATCTATGTAGCGCCATGGTCGAAGGCCTCCATTTCATGTAGTTGGTCTCACCCATGTCCACCACCTCCTGGAACCCATGGTAGACTGCCTGGTGGTGGTGGTGGTGGCACATAAAACATCATCCCACCCCTTCCACTCTACCCACTCCACTGCCACATGATTCGTCATGCTAACCCCCTTGAATGAACCTATGCCTTTTCCTCAGCGGTCCCTCAACCGTCTCTCAATCATCTATTTATTGTGTTGGAAAATCGCGATCCATGTGTCATTTCCCACCACATTAGTAGCACATCCTACCCCTCTGAGGACTCTGTCCTCCAGGGGGGTGTTGTAACATTGAACATGCATCTCAATGCCACCCCTCAAAATTTATAGCCTGCTTGGGCATTAGTTTCATATCCTCTCTACCCAGAGCATAATACTCCACCACCCAAGGTCTACTGGTAGCGCTTACTATTGTTAAATTCTATTCCAAGAATCTCTTCATTCGTATTGATCACTTCAGTTCCACGACCTGAGTACGGATACTAAGAAATACCCTAGATTCCTTGATCTACAGGCGTATTACCTGCTCAAAAATTCATGCCCGAAATAATGGGTCTCAGACAATGTTTGTGGATTAGAACGAAATCTCGTTGAATATCATTGAGTACTCCTCCACTGTCATGCAACCCTTTTTTATGTGTAGAAGCTCCTTTTTTTAAAACGAGAGCAATGACCCTAAAAAGAACTCATCTCTGAATAGGATCTCAAACTCTATCCATGTGAGGGTTTCCTCTCTATATTTTCAAACTCCACCATCTCTTCATTGATCCATAAATAAGTCACATTTCTATGATCTCCATCTATTCACGAGGCATCCTCACTAGTTGGATGACACACATAACCGCCTCTAGCCAATCCTCTACTACCCGGGGGTCAATCTCACCACAGAACCAAGGCGGTCCCTTACTCTATAACTCTTTTACGTCCCTGATCTTACATGAATCCTCTAATGGTAGCATCAGTACCCACTACTGAACAACGTGTGGTGGAAATACTTGTGAATATCCCAGCGGGACCATCTAAAGTATCGATCCGTATAATGATTCATTATAAGAGGAAAAAACAACCTCATGGGAACGCACTTGAATCCTTACTGGCTATTTGCATGGTGACAGTCACATATAGAATGAGATGAACCACTGTCAATAGGTTATACCTGGTGAGATGATTCAAGGACAAGAAATAAACAATAAAAATCATATATGATGCAGGAAACAAATGGTTACATTTACTGAGTCGACTTGTAGATTTCAGTGTCCGGATGTATGGATTTGTCGGATGCTACACCTATACAGGACTCCCTATGTCTGAAATTTAAACTCGAAACATTAAACAGTGTTTCCACCAAACAAAAAAACAATGGAATCTTATTCTTTATGGTAGAACCAACCTTCCATTGATACAATTTTTTCATGAACCATCCCCTATGGCCAATGCCACAACTACACCATGCCTACCTCTCAATTGCTAGGGGATGGTGATTAACACCAATGGTAAAACCCTACTAGTGAGAAGAATTTACCATGTAACTATACACATGCACACTCACAACCCTAACCCAAAAATCAGAGGGGAAAATATATGCCACTAAGAAAAAAACTAAGGAATAAAGTACAAGTTAAAGGTCATGGGTCCAGAATACATGCCCGACAAAGATACCAAGAAAATAGGAATGTATAATGGCCACATAATAATTCATCCATAGAAAACCCTATTATATGTGTAGGTGAAGAGTAGCTATAGGAAGACATAAGAGTATTACTCATTTGTCAAACCACATTGAAAATTGTCTATTCTTGGACCATGAAGGCCTCCTTCAAATAGTTGATCTCATCTACAAGACAAGTAACATGGATGAGATGTCCATCTCGGGGGAGTGACACACTACTCAATATGGATAACAGACCCCAAGGAAACCCCACAAATGAAAAGAACACATAATTAAAAGGATACCTCACCCAGGTTAAACCTAAAGTAAAGAATGAAATTTCACCTGTCGTAATGATGACAAAATTTTACTATTGAGGGAATAATCCGTGATGAATTACTAAGATTTGTTGGTACACAGAGGTCTGATCACATTCTAGGCCCTTGAGGACTGATTGACTACTAGTTTTATAGGAAACTGAGTGTTACAATATTATTCATCCATCGAGAAACATTGGTACACACGAATATACATCTATGGAGCCATTGAAGTCTGCATGGCTATTCATCTAAATCCTAGTAAATATAATCCTCAATTCATTAGTCATAACTAAACCTCCAAGTAATATAACTTGTATTATATCAAAAGGACTATTTCCTTGGTAGGGTCCTAACACCAGAAATTGTTTTTCAATCCTTCATAAGGATTTTGAGTTATGACTTTTTTACTGAAAAGGGACTGATTGTGTCTAGGTCTGGTATGACCTGGTTGGACTGACCTGACCCGGATTTGACCCATCCTGCTGGGCCTGACCAGAAATGGATGGGCCATGGGTCTATCCCACTAGGCTCCCTAGCCCGCTGTGAGAGGATTGTCTTGATCCAGCTGATACAAGGCGACGATATGTGTCTCTCGAACACCCAACTAGTTGTCGTGGTATTGATAGACCATGACCCTCCAACCACATGATGTGGTGCGGCCTACACCGGTCATTTATGGCCGCCTGCTCCACCCCTCATTAATTCCACTGTATTCCCCCTTCTCCTTATCATAGGGTGCAACCCCTACACCATTGTGGCTCACTAGTTTTGACATTCTCCCCCTAAAATGGTTCCCCAAAAACACCAGGATCCTAGACCGCTATGGCTTGATGGCCATGACCTCTTTCCCTGCGGTGTGCTGCCTTCCGCCTATGGCTAGTTCCATATACAGCCGTGGCCTCCACCGCCATCCTTCAAGCTAGCAGTCCCATGTCTTTGTAGCCTCCTAATGGGGTATACATTTGTTGACTCCACGATATATCACCATGGTGAAAAAATTTTTTACTGTAGAGAAGAAGATTAGAGAATGATATAATGAGGGGATTACATGAACACCCAAGGTTGACAAATCTGGCCATGTTCGTGTTGGGCTTGATCATTCCATGTATGAATTTATAGATGGAGAAATGATGATTTAAAAAAAATCATATGTTCAACACGTATCTATTTTCCCAATGTTTTACCCTATAGCAAAACACATCCCACAAGAACAAATGACCCACATATCAACCAATTAGTGGGTTTATACACATTAATTTTTTAGGAAAAATGAACTAGGAAATTCTAATTTGTAATGATCAAACCCTTATAGGATGTTAGATCATTCCATGGTGATGATTAGTGTTGCTGTGTTCGTCAGTCCATGATCCATTGTTCACAGTCTTTCATCGATCATCGTTCAGTAATGTGAAGCATCCAACATATCAGAGTGATTTTCCAACACGCCAATGATTTGTGCTTGGTCAATCCATTAATAATATGAAACAAATTGTTTTACATCGTTTTTCATGTTCATTACACTGTTTCATTTATAAAACAGCATTTCAGTTACACCCAAGTGGCAATGCCATTATGTTGCAATGATTTCAAAATTAAAATAAAATAATCATTATGGAATAATTCTTTCGTTAAGAAAAATATATTATTTCATTTATATTAAAAAGTCCAAAAAAATAATATTTCCCCTCATCCTAAGCCGGTTAAGGATATGTCCTAAAATAGGCAAGGTCATTGTTCCGAACGAAACATTATCGTCAGATTTTTAATATGCAACTCTATTTAGAATTTACGATAACATCATATGAGTGATATATTAAATAATAAAAAGAATCATTTCAATCAAATGATTAAAGCTTAGTAGGCCTCAGAATCAATTTCAGTCTAAGCATCTGGTCATGAAATAATCACATTTATTTGAACAAAATCATTGAATTATGGATCATTAAATGACTAATAAATATGATTATAATATTTGTAGGTACATTATATGACTCCAATTTATTGAGTATATGTTATTGATTTATGAGATCCAAGGGTATAGAGGTGGTATTCCCATGTAACAACCTAATTTCACTTCCATAATTAAATAGTATTTTTGGGAATTTCTCTACATGTAACATCCAAAATAAAAAAATTTAAATTATTATAAAGTATTAAAAAAATTAGATGAAATATATAATAACTACATAATTATGAAATATATAATGTTTTATATTAAAAAACAAAATAATATTCACATTAACTATGGACACAATTAGTACAAATATCTAAATAATTATCTATTTTCTTATGATTAAAATTACTTTGATAAATTGATATTTTTCATATTAGATATATTTTTTAATATTATTAATTTAAAAATATTAGTTAAAATAATAAGATCATCTCTTATGGAAATAGGGGTTTCTTTTAATTTTATGATTTTATTTTAATGCTACAGATATAAATTTTAGGATATCGATATAAAAAATTTTTAAAAAATTGGATTTATCATAGTCATATTTTATTATGATGAATTTCTTGAAACTTTTGGATATAATAAATTATATGTAGAATGTTCAAAATATTTATTTTATTAAATATTAGCACTTTTATGATATTATTATATAAATTGAATACACATAATGTTTTTTAAAATATTATTATATTAATATAAGTACAAAAAATTAAAATAAATTATTTTAAAATATTATATTACATTAATATACCCATTCTCAACATTTATAAAATTTATTTGGAGTTTTAATAGATTCTATATTTAAGTTTTTTTGTGTTGTTATTTTAGAAACTGATGTAATGAAGTTACTGATACATATTTTTAAAATTAAATACTATTACAATAATAATAATTGGTTTATATTCTTTAAAATTATAAGTAATTATAATTTTATCGTAATTATAAATATTAATTATTAAAAAATATTTTTCATAAATTGAGTTTTCTTGTAGTTTCTGTAAAACGTATTCGGTAAAAAAAATAGGTTTTTTTTAATATTTGTAATTAAATATTTGTAATCATTGGATTTAAATTATATTATAAAGATCATTTTATAATATGTCACGATTGATAAAATTCTAGGGTAAAACTTCTTACCAAGGTATAAACTAAAATTGAATAATTGACTAACCATACATGTAAACGAAATAACATGATGAATTTTTTTAGTTTTTAGTGGATTATGATTATATAGTCCTTCTATTCCCTCTAATAAATTAATTTTTAACTTATATTATTAAGGTATTCTGAATATTGAATAATTTTTAGTAGAAAAATTATTGTCCTTTTAACATTTAAACGGGGCACCACGCTCTACAAAAACGATTAATCCAAAACCCCAAAATACTATCCCAATACCTTATATAATCAATTATTCACCATGAAGAGGAATTGGTATTCAAAAATGCAAACACCCAGAGGAATAATACCCATTATAGTGTTCAATATCTATGAGGTCTGGTATAAGTTCATAGACCACTCAATCTTTTATAAAATATTTATACTCATATTTTTTCTAAATTCCATTTCACCATTTTAAAATATAAAGATACTGTAATTATAATAATAGTATGTTTTTATAATTATTTTATAAAAATTAATCACCCTATATTTTTCCATTATGAAAAATTAAAATGTGAATGGGCTCTAAGAAGTGTTGTCGCAATCTCCTAGTGAGTAGATACTTTCTCTTAGGGTTCAGTAGAGTACCTCATAACAGCATGAATCTAACCTCCCATCTATTCATTTCAGTCACAAACAGTTCATGATTTAATGGAGGAGGATGGAGTTAGATATCATATTTGGATCTGCACTGCTACCTCACTTTTCTCCTCTCCTTTTCCTATGATTTAACATTTTGAATCAATGTGTGTTTCCTATCATCTGTCCTCTAATTTTTTTCAATAAGTCTCCATGTTTCAGTGATGATTATAGCGACGTCCTATTAATTAGTATAGAGATTTTATCTAATCCTTCTCTTTAATATATTTTTTCTCATTTCAGATCACGTTTTGTAGTTGATGTGGACTTCATGAAGAATGTTACTGGGTCATTTCAAGTTGCATGGGTTCATGTGTGATCTATGATTATGACAACCCTTATAATTATTACACAATAATATATGATATTTGATATATGTTTAAAATTAATTAAACATATAAGATTGATATGTATTGTTTCTTCAGGTATTTGGTACATTATTAATTAATTTTAAAAAGAAAAATATCATATTTATTGCAATATTCCTTGACATGCTCAAACATTAAACTACATTGGATGACATGGGGGAATTCGTAAGAAAGGGCTGAGTTATAAATCTCAAAAAGGTAATAAAATTTGAATAACCTGAAAATTCTATTACATGTTATACAATAGTCATATTAATGGATCACAAAAGGTATTGGAAACATAAACATGTACAATGAGACATGATATTGGATGATAATCATAAACGAACATGGGAAATGTGGAAACAACATAAAACACTACATCATAAAAATTGGTTGAGGATAACTACCATTAAATAATGATTGAAAAGACTCATACACGAATCAAGTTTACTCTCTATCTAAATATTATGTCTTATGAGACTAAACAATAACCAATGAATTGAATCACTAAATAATTTTAGGTGCACCCATCACATTCAATTCATTATATAGATCATGTGTTTCATATATATGATACAACATGATTTCAACCATAATCATATTAAATTACAAAATAATGGAGTGAGAAATTTATAAACATATTTCCCATGTTAAATAAGTATAATTTTGTAAAGTTGAAACCCCTAGATATGAAATGGGTATGGTATTCACTAAATAATTTTTTTGGTATAATAATATCACGGTGATATTTTAACCAAATAACGACTTCCCATAACGATTGATAAAATATTTTGATGAGGTAGAAATGGATCCCTCATCATCGGTACATAAAATGTTATGTAATTGGGACATGAAATTTTGTAGCATCATATACTCACCTGTCACTTAACCCGGACCTTGGGCCTAGTTGTCCACATGATTTATGCCACGTCTCCCCATATGCTAGAGGATTATGACTCGGAGTAAGGGTGTGATGGAAATAAAATGGAGGGACTATACCTTCATGTTATATTATGTCTACATATACAGTAAATAAAAATTTTAGTGAAATTGTGATATAATTATAAAGATGTAATAAATAGCTGAAACATAAAAATCAACAAAATAAACAAGTAGATGGTGAAATAAATCAAAGACTAGCTGAATAAAAATGCCAACTTCCTCAATGGATGTTTCAAATATAATGGTTCATTACATGGTGATAATAATAAAAGGGAAACCCAGATAAAAGTATGATACACAATATTTAAAAAGGAAAAATGAACAAAACAACTTTACAAGCATCTCAATCCAAAGCCTGATCCAATACTCTTAAGGTCCAGCTATATAGAATAGGTTGAAAACCTACAAAAGGTCCTTTACCTTTAACAGTACCTACATAACATAGTCTATTATCATGCCAAAGGTAAACCAAGAAGGGTTAGAGATAAAAATATCAATAGTCTACCACCAATGGTTTCAACCTATAATCTGAGTAGGTGGTCAGGAGTAATCAACGTGAAGGTAATAACCTAAAAGAAAAACAGTAATGAATAATAAAATAACCTCCTGCTTAGGTTCCTAAGCGACACCATGTGGGTCTACCTAATTTAGCCCAGGGATGCTATGCTTGATCATGTTACTTTATATATACATTGAAACAATATATATATATATATATATATATGTGTGTGTGTGTGTATAGGGAATGATTGGGGTCTAACCCATTATCATACACATCTGATGGTTTCCCCTAACCCAACTCCAAGAGCTCTAACTATATCTTGGAATGAACATACTGGGAGGACCAGGACCTAAACCATTATCATCCATCACTAAGGGATCTATTATGGTCTATTCCAGGACTCCAACAAGGAAGCTCATATATTATCCCATTCCATGTCCTCTCACGGTCCCATAAATCCCCATCTAATATGGCATCAAGATTTTTCATATATATAATACACGAGTAATTAACCTCTCATGAATTTCATTATAATTTATTATCATGTTAACATTTAATAAGTTGATCCTAATGAATTTCCTCTTCTATCATGTCATTTATCCATTCACTATGAAACCAATGCATGATTAAATATATCACATGACACATGAGGCAAAAACTCTAATGTGATCCATTAACATTATAAAATTCATTCAAGGAATCTCATTTTGTATTTAACAATTTAATCAAATTATTAACAAAGGCATGGGTTCCTCATCCCTAAATGAAGTTAATTTAAAATAATAATCCATTTTATAGGATTCTGTTCTTTATAAAACTAGAGAAATAGGGCATGTCTATGCCACCCCTTGAAAAAATTCCATTTGAAACCTTGTCATTTATAAGGTTTTAGAAATATTACCCTTTCGAACCAATACAAGAAAACCCATGAAATTGTCCTAATCAGGGAAATTTTGATTAAAAGGTATTGGGGTCAAGAGTAAGGTCATGTAACAACATAATTTCAGATTTTATAAAATCCAAATCAAGTAGATCTAAACACATTTCAGTCACCTACGAATACATAAATAAATTATTAGTGAATAGATATTAAAATTATAATTCAATCGGGAATATAAATTTGGTTTCCTGCATTTTGGTTCATTGACTCAAAATGAAAAAATGTCAAGTGGCACAACTATGGGAATATATAAAAAGTATATATGATGAATACACACCAAATCAAGGATCATTTAAAAATTTTCAAGGAACTATAGTCATTTATAAATGATTGAACAAAGACAATATAGATTCTCAACAATGGTTAACCTATATAAGAATACAATAAATACCAAACAACCAAATCTAAAATGGAATATTTTGTGCCCAACTACATTTGGCACGTAGATGATGCCTCTCTTGATATCAACCTCATATTTGATATGGGTTATAATCGATCTGAGAATTAATCAAATTCACTATATTTAGGGTAAATAATACGACATCTGAATATTGTAATAGATGGAAACATGTATCGAGTTATTAAGTGTACATCAGGTTATCCAAACCATAGGCTATCAAAAACGTCCAACTGATTAACAATCGGACACCGGACAGAGCAGTAGTAGAATATTGACGTAAGAGGAGGGTTTTTCTCAATGTATAGAAGAACCCACTGCACTTTCACTAAACCTAAGTTAAAGAAGAAATAATGTATTTAGAATTAAATGGTTAAAATTGTAATTTTACAAAAAAAACAATTGGGGTCATATTTTTTATGTGGACTATTGGAAGAACGTGGGAAAAGGATGCAGAAAGGCTCTTCCCAAAATCAGCAATCAGTCACATAAAAAATAACCTAGACCCCAAAAGTTGTAGAATAACCAAGAATTCTTGTAAGTGAACTTATCTATAGCAGCATAATTTATGAAAGAAACATATCCTAGGTCGCACGGTTTCCACTAACTATGCAGCCCATCCTATAACACAAATTTCTACGACATAGAGATCCATAAAATACCTGAATTCTCCTCAAACAATCACGACTTGATTAAGGCTCATAATTAGGTCTATTTTAGTTATTAAAAATGAAAAACTAATGGTCCATACATTTGTTAAAAGGACGTGTCGTTATAACCCCCCTTCTTTATAGCTACTGACCCCTAATTTGACCATATGATGGATAATAGGTACTATTAACAACGAATTCTCGACATTGATATCATATATAAACTTCCAATTCATAGGTATTGTCCTATACTATGGCCAATCATCCATAACACCTATACAAGAGAAACAGACCTACCATGGATTGTTTTCATTCTTTGATCAACAATATGAATCAAATACTCCTCAAAAGAAGTATCCATATCAGGATTATCCTCATTAGGGTGAAAGAAGTTTGACCAGTATATAATATATCAGTGAATCTAAGATATAAGAAATACATCATGAATAGATCGTCATCTCTACAAAATGTCCTACTTATATTCCACAAGTTTGATCCATTTCAAAATCATTAATGTTCTGATAAATATCATTGATAGCTTACCATACATCTGAATACATCAATGAAAAACTATGAAGAGACTTGCAATAAAAACCTTGTATTGAACATTAAATATAGAGGTATTCTCTTTATGTTGGCCTAATAATTCTATCTTGACCTAGCTATCATCATACAAATTGTGATTAGTGAGACTTTCTTGGTAGTCCTCTGCATGAGATGTGGTCAATACATAGATGCTTCCCCAACCTCAATCTAACAAAGAGGTGAGAGACATGATCAACCATATATTGCTTCATAGTCAGCCATATCAATGATATTCTATAAGATATTTTCATAATAAAATTGTACAAGAGGTGTGTTTTTCTCCCATTAACCTCCAATGTTATATAAAAATGATTGATTTATGTTCTCTATAGAACAAGAATTTTATGTTTCTTCTATCCATCAATCTATGTGTTATAATCCAATCGCAGAAGTAACTGCATAACCAAGGCCTTCAAAAATACATTCCCAAAACATTATGTGAAACTAGAATATCTATCAGAAATGATTGAATGGGGGGGGGCTCCATGAATACATACCACCTATAAGACGTATTGTATTCCTATATCGTTTACCAAGAAAGATTCTCACACAGGTAAGATGTGTGATACATTCATTAAATGAACAATGACATCCCAAACTAGGTCCTTTTGATGAGATGATCTAGGTAGACCAATAAAGGATTACAATAATAAATCATCCAATTTCCACTCAAGAATGTAAAATGACAATAGAATCCAAGCCAGATGTTGATGTTCTACCATCAACTATTGATAGTTGGAAAATTTAGTGATGAAACTAGATATATCACATTTCATTCTTGGCCACCTATATTGACATCATAGATCTCAATAATTTTTTGAAACACATGGTTGAGAAACCCCTACCGAGGCATGGGAATCCCCCATCAACTTTTCTATGATGTCTGCAGGGAACCATACACACCAACAAACAATATAGTAAGATACCCATCTAGTTTCTGAGCAGAAAATTAATTGTGATCATTGAACCTTTCATGTAGGTCAAGGGATTTAGGATCAGATATATTTCTCATCCTTACTCATTTCCAATATTTATATGTCACTACCAATTAAGAGATGATAGTATTACCATGATCTTAATGAACCTCATTGTGAATCATTGAGAATAAATCCATATGTTTCATTCATCACTGGATTCTTGAATTGCATGTGGCTACGTCTTCTAGCTCAGAGCATCATCTACTAAATTCTTTTTCCTTGGTGTGTAAGAAAATTTGAAATCAATTTATTATTGGGACTTGACCCACCTATGTTGTATTAGATTCAGATCCCACTGAGTGAATATGTACTTTAGGATTTTCTGGACTGTGAATACCACACAATGCTCTCCAAGAATATAGTGTCTCCAATATTGGAAGGCATGAACAAAAAAAGTGATATCGAGGTCTTGAATTTGTTAATTCATCTTGTGGGGCCTCAAATGATAAAAAACATACCCAATGACTCACTTTTCCAACATTAGAATATATCCAATCCCGAAACATGATGCATCAATGTAGACAATATATTCTCTTGATGGCTTTGTGAGAATCAGGAATGAAACTATTGTTAGTCTTCATTTCAAATCTTGAATTTCTAATTCATATGTTTAGACCATTAAAATTTCCCATCCTTATTTATCAATCCCTTAATAGGAATTTCAAGGAATGATAAATCTAGGATGAAGCATATGTATTAACAAAAAGTAACTAATAAACTCTAAATATCAAATATGTTCATGGGATTTAATTAAAAAACCATAACTTTAACATTATAAGAGTCAACATAACCTCTTTACATAAGGATGATGTGACCTAGGATGTGTACTTCATCAATATATAAGTGGCATTTATAGATATTGTAATAGAGCTAAACTCTAAGCATATTCATCAAAATTTCAATATGTGTTGCATGGTCATTTTCAAAGAAGAAAATAACCATGTTTTTTTCAAGGAATAGAACCAAAAATAAATATTTGTATATATATATATATAGACGAGTGGAAAACTGAATTCATAATGGCCATAAAAACTATAGGATTGTTTGTGAGTCCGAACAACATAACCATGTAATCATAGAGACCATACTTTCTCCTAAAATATTTGTGACATATATCTGAAGCCCAAAAGTGATCCAATTGATAGAATGACCTCAGTTATATATTATAATGAAACTTATATCCTTAGAGGTAATTAAATATTTCATCTATTATAGGAATTGGATTCCAGTTCTTAATTGTTATCTGATTCAACCTACAATAGTCCACAAAAATCCCGAGGGTACTATTCACCATATTGGTAAAGAAGACTGGTAAACCCTATGGAAATGTGTGGGGGTGTATAAATATTTCCAACCATATATCCTCCATGTGATTCATGAGATTATAATTCTCTTTAGGGTTCATACTATAAGGAGTAACAACCACTCATGTTGTTGCTGACATAATCTCAATAGTAAACTCTATCTCTGTCACCGGCGATTGATTAGAGAAGTCATTAAGAAAATGATCTATGAAATTCTCCTCTACTTGGTTAAAGATAGTGAATCATGGATCATTTTACTAATGTATTAATACAATCATAATGCTTTTTCAAATTTTTCATTATTCAAATTGTTAATTTTACTAAATGTAATGTCATTTTCAAATAAAAAGAGACATATTGAGTTATAATGGTCACTTTTTCTTTTTGTTCAGTTTTGAGTAGTTTAGTTTCTCAGATTCCAAATATATTGACAAAAGTCATTTCATTCATAGATATAAAATCATAGTATATTAATATTCTTTACAAAACATATTGATCCATGATAAATTATTTTATGTCTACTTATTTTTGATGCATGGAAACAAAATGAACTAGTTTATAATAGTATCTCATTAAGATATTCATTACTAGAAAACAACTTTTTCATATAATTTATAAAACCATTATTAACAACCTAATGATATAAAACATATGAATGGGTGATCATAGATTCTCAAGAAGTGTAAACAAGGATGATAACAATGATCATGTAAGGATTACATGAACACAATGATGCTATAATGTGTTATTAACATTATAATTTAATACCCAGCATATCATAGATCATAATCATCCATCATGGATCAAATCATGGTAGTTTAGAAATCATTAATATTAAAGGAGAAAATAATATTAATATTTAAAACATACACATTGAGTTATACCGAGCAGACTGTGTATAATATTGAGGTGTGGCTGATTGACTTGTTGCTGAATACATCACTTTTCAAGAAAATAATCAGGATAAATATTTTGGGAAGACATAAAATGTGTTAAACTAAGGAAAAATAACTTTTTAGATTCATCCATACAATTCACATCAGGTTTCATGCAACATGGGGTTTCATCTTCCACTTGAAAGGAACATGTTCCGTCATTTATGTCTTGTTGAAGATAGTTGAAAGGAATGATTTACTTCCCAAATGGTATGTAAGAATACAAAATATGTACTAGATGAATATGATGTGAAACTTAACTATAAAATAATACAAAAATTCTGAAAAAAATAATTAAATAAATAAAATCAATCACTTTGAGTCTCACTGGACACGTCGTGGGTTACTATGCTTTCCATTTGATTTCGTTGTAAAAATAGAAACACTGAACTGTTAAAATTCATTACTTTCCATCATGTTACCTCTACTTCCCTTGAAGGAAATTATCAAATAACGTAAATGTATGGGTGACAAGTATTTGAGGGAGAATAGTTAGGTGGAAGTCATTATAGACATGATTAGTCGAGTATAAAATTTATATTATGTTAATGTAGTAGATAACATATAATATTCTGAGTAAATAAATTTTATATAAAAAACATTGTCTCTTTGAATTTTGAGTTGCAGCCTCGAAGTCGAATCTCTCACGAGTATTATTAGTTTCTAACGAAACCCCACAACTCAAAAAATGTAAACCACCTCAATAATAAAACAATTCTTATATGATTAATACTAAAATAATGTAAATTAAACATAAATGAAAAACAATCCAATACTTTTATAGAAGTCACATCTTCATGATATTTCTATATATACTTCCCTTTGGTTTGTTTTATATTCATTTCTAAGAACATCTATATCATCTTGTGAATAATTTTTACCATTATAGTATAACTTGAAAAACATAAATACAAAAATTACTAATAAATATTTTTTGTAAAATAATAATTATCTTCAAAAATAAAACTTCGGAAATTCTATTTTTTTCATATAATATGATCTCACTCCAAAATTTACAAACATAATGATCATAATCATGTATATTGGTTTGTTTCAGACACTTTAGAAATATTGAGTAGATTATGTCATTTATTTGATATGTGTTTGGGAAGTGAAATTTTAATGTAGATACCCTAATACTCTTCCAATCATAGAACATATCATTATCCTCATGTTTACCCCCTATCTTAATTCTTTTTATTCATGATATTTATGAATAACACTATCATAAAAGAGTCCTCATTAAAAGATAATATAATATATATAAGTTGTTGTTATGTTCTAAGATGATTGATATGATGTTTTAAAAATTGATAAATTCCATCATATGTGGACGGTTTGTTGAATATTCAAGCATTGAATCTAGGAAATAAACCGTTGGAGTATCCAAATTTACCAAAATGAGCATTCAATGCAGCCTAAAAACATAATAAAGAAAAATTAATGTCTGAAATGATAATATAGTTGACATGAATAATTGTATAGTTTTACCCCTACATCATTGGTATTAAATAAGGTCATTTTAAAAAAAAATCATTCATATTATTTGACTAGAACTACAAGCACTTTGTTCTTTTTTGGGTATATATTTTTGGTTGTTTTGAAGAGGTGATATGAGGACGAACGAGTCCAAAATAAATTCACAAGAAAATCCCTGACATTATTTATCAATATATACAACATCGAAAAAATACCAAATTTCATTAGTCATAATTAACATTGTTTATCATCTTTTGTAAAATAAAATCATGAAAACATTCCTCATAAATACATATACAACCGATCCACTTAGTCAGTCATAGTCAATGATTTAACATACAATCTCAACACCAATGAAATATTGAACATTTTCTGCATACACATTTCTTGAGAATCAACTATGTGACTATGACTATCTTTTAACATCATATCCACATTAACCATCAGTGATAATAAATTAGAATATATAACAGGCATGGTAATGGTGTTTTTGACAGATCATTTTTATCTGTTGGTTGATCCTTTATATGGATTTGAGTTGGTATTTTTTTCCTCCCCTTACCTTCGTCAATATATAAAAATATTCATAGGTTCAAATATTTTTTCATTAATTGTAAAAGGTTTAGCTTGAAAATTAAATTGAAAATGGATACCTCCTTATCCACTTGTTTTTTACAAGAAGTTATGGTCATGGGATGAGTGTTCCAAAATCATTTTTCAGCCATCTGAATACCATCCTCATCAACTAGAATAGGTATCTCATTACCTAGCTCATGGGATATTCTAATAGAAACACTCACATGAACTATTGGTGGTGGTCTACTATATAGCATGATTTTTTGGATATTGAACATTGTGACCCTCGCTAAAAAGAAATCGGTGGGTGTTGAAAGATATAAATCAAATAAATTATCACCAGGTAGAATATTAGTAGAGGAAATGTATCTGTTTCTGTATGATACACACATTAAAGAAATTTTTTTTATAACATTGATTACCTCATGTATGGAATCTCATTAAGGGTAATGGACTTCCTCATAGCTGGTGGGTGGGGAAGGATCTTTACACGTGGGTTATTCTTGAGTTCTATCTTATCTTTGATTCCCCCATCAATGTTTCAATCCTCTATCTATGTCATTTGAATTTTTATTATAGGGGTATCTAGTCTTTATCTTATCAGTTTCATTTCATCACTATTATCCTTCTCTTCTATTTTTGTAAAAATATTTTTGGGGTTTCACATCAAAACATGAGCCTCGGACAAGACCACATTGTTATGGTTGTTTCAAGGAAACCGATAGAATGTGTTCATCCATTAAAAGATTTACTAATTCATGTGTCTATGTCAAATAAAAATATATAGAAAAGTATTTTATCATGGTTATGTAATATTTATTTAAAGAAACAAAATGTTTTATTATGTAATACCTTGAATTTTTTCTCACACTTTTTGGGAATTTTCATCTATTAGTAGACCATATTTATTTCAACATTCCTCCTTACATATCACATGTAACAGGATTGAAGTGGTTTTTTTTGGATTCATCAGTCTAAATTTGGAGGAACAGAAATATGGTGTTTTTTATGTCACATAAATAAATTACTTTATATTTAAAATTAATAAGAATTTTATTATAGTTAAATGTATCCTATCCTTTTTGTAGGTTACTAGTAAACTAGTTTTGATGCTCGATCTTTATTTCCAGCACTAAGTTATAGTTTCATAAAAAAACATAAAATAAATGTGATGAATAATTGTATCATGAGACACTATATTGGATTCTATAATGTACCTAGAATGACACATCTCAACGATGACTAGTAAACATATCCCACACTTCGTGGGTTATTAAGTCTGCATATATAAGAATTGGGGTAGGTTTATGTTCAATTTATCATCTTTAAGATGATGTAAGATAAAATTGTGAAAAATACTTTTTAAATCCTTCAATAAATTATAATAGATATTTCTTATTGTAGTTATCTACTATAAATACAACATACAATGGATGAGGAAGATTAAGTCGATGTATAATTATTGTTTTTGGGAAAATTAAGAAATGATATCATAATATTATTATAATATCTTCTTGCGTTAGTTTCTTGAGAACTATCACAGTTGGGAGCACATAATCTCCATCAATCAGCACACATTTCCAAGTAAAGATTTCAATGTAACTGTTGATCATAGAATTTTAGGTTTAATACATTGGTCTCGCACATTTTATGTGACCTCATAATTGATGTCATCGACTTTCACCTTAGTGATATTTTCTAACACTATAAAACTACATTGATCATGTTTTTTCAACATTGTCGGGGCTTCATCGCCTACCATTCCCTGGATTCAACATCATCAATATGTTTTTATGGAGTATTTTTATCTACATGTGCATATGGATGATATACCACTGTACTAGGATAAGAAGTAGGGTGAAGGTCTTATTGGGCCTCATTATTAGGAGAACCAACACATGAAAAAGGTTGTTGTTCTTATGAACTATGAGCATTAATAGTTTGAGAGACCAGTTGTGCCTTAGGATTGGGATAACTAGTACACACAATAGTTATTATCTACAGAAGTGGATTACCATATAATTTAGATTACAAAAGTGATTAACTGAATGCATAATAACATGAGGTTACATGATGTATATTAAAAAAAATATGAACTGATTATTTACATCTCCTTTTATTTTTTATATGTTGATGGGATTTGACACCTCTATCAACTATCCAAATCCATTCATTGTTGTCTCGTCTGAAAACCAAAACATCATCTACATTGGGATCACTATGAAATGATTGCAACGTCACAATGAAAAGGTAATACTTAGTTGAATTTTGATCCGACCCTTTCAATGGTTTTGTTAGATAACATAAAAATTTAAAACATTTGTATTATAGGATCATGATCATAAAATATGTATACTCTCTAGGATTCCATTATAAATGGTTAATTTTTATAACCTTCCTTTCTAAAATCAGGTTTCATTAATCATAATTAATTATTTTAACAATACTCCTATTATCAACACACATTAAATAAAACATAATCACTTGAAATGTTTTCTAATCCAACATCCTTATTTGTTTGTTGATGCCAAAGTACGGCTCATTCATATAAATTTTATTTATGTCCTTAGATCTTGATTCTTGCATCAATTAAACTACATGTGTAACTCAACTATTTTTTCATGGTACTATCTTCATCATGTTCTTTTTTATAGAACATATATCCATTAATTACCTTACTGTTATAAGATAATACATACACACTTGGTACTCTAGCTATACATTTATTTCTTTTTAAAATTGAATCCATATTTTTAACCAACTCCAAAAAAACATAGTCTTAAAACTATCTTATAAATTGTTGATTATGTGTATATGATATCAGTATTTCACTCATTTTTTATTCAAATGACTATGATTTTATTAGTGGGTTTCAAAAATTATGGGATTCCTCTAAAGTGTTATGAAAAACATAAAAGTGTTCTTTCCCTATATATAAAATATTTATTGAGAAAACATCTCTTTTAGAAATTCCTTCACCGATAATAGACCCAGTGTGACAAGATTTCACGATACCAATGCGTCCACACAAAATAGGTGTTCTATACATAATTTGATGGATTCTCAATAATATATCTCTCTATAATTCATACCTCTATCTGAAATCAATTTTATACATACCTATTCAAAATATTCATATATCATTTAATGGGGTAATTCGATCTATAGTGTACAGCACCACATAGTCCAATCTCTCTCAAAAAGTGAACCGTGAAATGAACCATCATATCAAAGAATGTTGGCAAGAAGAACATTCCAATTCCCAGAATATGATGGGAATTTCTATTTCTATAGTTGAATTTTTATTGGTCTATAACATTTATTCATATAGAATTGATGAAAAAACAGAGGCTGGTAAATATCTAAAGGAAATTTTGTGGAAAAATATAACATAAATATATATGAATTATATCATTCATCAAAACACGGATGTCATGTGATTTTAGACCCTTCAATTTTAATATTGTTAAATGACATGATTTTCATGATATTAGATGAATACCAATCTTAAATGATTATATTATTTAAGAATTTACAAAAAATTCAGGTCCCCCCCACATAAAAATTTTGTTAAAATCTCGTGTAAGAAAGGTTCACTTTTCACACTTCACTGACACCCAACTCTTCTCATATTCTCATGTCAACCATATCGAACCTAGACATTATTCCTCATTTTGTTTTGTTTATTGAAATTATCAATGTGTTAATGACATTATCATATACATTATATTCACAATACAAAACATCATGGAAATTTATTATCTATAGAAAATTCTAGCATGGTAAATAAAAATATAACTGATCTCTTTATCAAAACAATTTTTATATGGTTGTTTTAAAATGGATTAGAAAAAAGAGATGTCTGCATATATTACTTTCTCAAACAACTGATCACCTATTAGTGTGGATTATGTGGCCATTATTCCTAAAATGCATCAACTTTTCTCATCTAAGATCAATAATTATGCCTTTAAGGTTGAAATTTGTGATGTCCTCATAACATTGTTTTTTATGAATTATTCCCCATAATTGATTGTTTAACTTGTTCTCACATGTCCCACCATTGAGTTCATTTAATGGTATATCATAAAATTTTTCCTAATGTAGGAAACTAATTTATCATTCCATACAACTTGGATCTCAATATGAAATATTCATTTTTTGAACATCATATAACAGAAAAATTGAATCCTATAGTAATTTAAAATCCTTGATCAATAGAACATAACAAAAATCAACATAATTAACCAGTTATTTTGGTCCTAATATAAGCATATATAACATGATTTTTTTTTTGTTTCATTCATAATCGTGTTAGATATTTTTAATTTACGAACATAATCAACCATGTACTATGTGTTCTTCTTTGAAAACCAAAGAGATTCACCCCATTTGTTGATAATGCAAGATAAATGTTTCTCAGATATTTTAAAACATTCATGATACTCATGAAAAATTACCTTTTACTAAGGAGAGTCATCCAGGTGATGTAGATTCCCATATTTAGTTCTTGTATCTGTGTGCAATGTCAATTTACCTACAATATCCTTACATCGATATAGGCACATAAAACATAGAATGATTGGAAAGTACTATAAAAAATTCCTAGGATCGAATTCAATTTTCTTGTATTCATATATTCCACACTTTGGGAATTCTGTAATTGATTTTTGGTCCATACAATGTAGTCTACAATCTTTCAGGCATGCATGTATTCTTTCTGAGATCATACCCATCGAGTGTGTATTTTGTTTACCGTTTTATGTACATCTCAGGAGACTATTATCTTATAGATGCTTGTAATTAAAGTGATAAAGTAGTTCTTTAAAACTGGTGTAACGCCATATGTTGTCAACATTAAAATTATACATCATTAGTTTGGCTGACAATGTTGTAAATTTAGTTTAGCAAGCATACAATGGAATCATTTACCAACTCTATTACTTATCAAAAAACTATGGGCAATCACTATATTCATATTGAATTATAATAATCATCTCCTCAATATTATATTAATTACAATCCACATATGCAATCACATCCTTGATATAATCTTCTTCATTATACACACTTGTAATCATATCAGACGATACATAAAACACAGTGATATCTCATCCACTAGGTACATTCACATTTTATCTATTTTTATTCAAATATTTATAACTTTGATCTCATTTGTGACATATTAAATGTTCGTCCAAATCCTCTAGACTAACTTTCATAGAATAAAAACAGCGTAAACATGGATAAAACCGTTGAGAAGGGTCTTATTCCTGAAATTTTTCAAACATCATGAAGTATTATACTCCATCGTCATACTCATTTTTCATACGATTGGAATCCATCCATTATTTATTCATATTTATCCTATTTGATTGGGTAATATTAATATTCAAAAAAAATATACACAAAGGGGCATTTTAAATAAGGGGAACACAAAATATTAAAGATATCTTTTCTTGATTTTTGTTGCCTAGTACTCATCCCCTTATATACTAGTATCAAACCAGAAATAATATGTAATTTCATAGGACTCCCCTATTTTAAAACATGCAAGTGATTTTGGATAAAACATAGGTATTAGAGTTTAAAAGGGGTATAACATTAATACACCTTTTTTGGTAGTGAGGTCTTTAGTGTTATCCTATGGATTTGATAGATTTAGTATCATTCCCCAACTATGGTGTTATTGTTGATCTAATTGTCTTGCATTTATAATTTAATGATTTTCCAAATTTAAAAACAAATATAAACTAAAACATTACAGAAAAAAGAAATTCTATATGTCCTTTGGAAACTATTTAAAAACCATACATGAATACCCCTAAAAAACCAACCTTATATATAAATTACTAATTAAATTAACACAAACTTTTTAAAACAAACCCATTTGTTCAAAATACTCATTCACAAATCAAAAATTTTATTTTTAAAATAATATAAGGAAACATCATCACAAAACAATAATAATGCATTAAAATGAGCAGAAAACAATTATATTTTTAGATATTTCATTAAAATAATAACACACCCCTTGTTAAAATTATCCAATCATTAAATAAGAATTCAAATTATTCACATCCCTTTATAAAAGAAAACATGGTGAGTTAAAAAACACATGGAACGAAACCTATGTCCATGCCATGTGTTTAAATATTTTTAAATATTTTTAAAACAAAGGATATGTAGAACACATATAATTTGTTAAGAAACATTTCAAAACACTTCAGTCATTTTAAAAGAGCCACTTAAGGATTTTCCCGAAGACATAAACTCCTTGATTATAACATTATAAAAGATTCCTGAATTAAAATTAACTAACTATTTATAAAATATAAATCTATAAATGTTTTAGGATGTCAACATGGTATAATATCCATTGAAGCATCCACTTACACATCAATACCCATAATTAAACATGATAAAATTTCAAATTTTTATTGTAAATACATAGATAAGAAACACCTTAGATCATTCCAAATCATTCAGTTTTGTATTATTCCATCACTTTATTCCAAAGGTTGTTTAAATAATAGTATATTCCATATTCATTTGATATTGTGCTACACGCCATTTGATATTCTTTATCATGGTCCATTGACCATCATCATGCCTAAATTATACTTTAACCCATAAATTTTAAATGATAATATTCAATAGTTAGAAAAAATAATCCTAAAACAAGAACCTTGTTATATGTTATGTCACGCCTAGGGAAAACACTACATTACAAACTCAAGAATGGCATCAGATTTAAAATACAATTCATTGTTCAAGAGTTATTCAGATTTTAAAAAATAAAATAAAATAATTTTATTATTAATGGTTACGTCCTTGGGGGATTTTTCTAATGATTAAATCTGCCAACCATGGTTAGGTCCTTCCTAGAGTAAAACTACCATTCTACGCTCAATGGTTCCCATAGACTTATTATTTGAGCACCTGTTTAAGAGTTATTCAAATTTTTCATGAAAACCACATCAACATTCTATTAATAAATTTTATATTTTCAAACAATTGTTCCAAGAACACATGGACTCGTCCTCGCACGCCCTTTTTGTTCCTAGTCTTAAAAATCATTCCATATGATATTTTAAAATAGTACATGGAAAATCAGATATGTAACAGTTGAAATGCATAAGATTCAATTACACTAAATCAATTCAAAATTATTGATATTTGGTCTCTAAATTATCATACTAAAAGTTAAGAATTACACAACATCACCTAATATTGTTCACCAATAGTGTCTTATTAAGGTGTAGTCTGACAAATGATGTGATTGGATTAATATACACCATTGGAAGGAAATATTTCCTATATAAACCTCCAATCATCATGGTTGTAAAAGACAATTTTACAAAAAATGAATAAGAAGGATAACTTTTTAATATATATTTAAATTCAATGATCACTACATCACATTATTTGTTAACATTTATTATGTATCCAAGAACTTTTTAATCATTATATTTGCAAATATCAATAATTATAACCACCCAACATGAGAGTTTATGGGGGTCATTACAAAATGAATATGGTTCTGCATCATGCATGTCCTTTTCAAAATTTCCAGAATAGTTAATCATATACATATCTATAGTTGGAATCATCCCTTTCATATTACCAATATAATAAATATTATTAAAAATACATATATTTATATTTTTACAAAAAAATTGATATGTGAATCCCCCTAACAACCCCATCTAAAAAATAAACATTCTAATAAAATCATGAGGATACCATGATCGCATAAAAATTTTGTGCCCCTATTGAATTTTCAAAATATATAAATAAATACAGAAGTCAAAAACTGATGCAATCATTATCCTAGAAAGAATATATTCATTTTGATCTTGGATTTATATTTGGTAATATGTGAAGGTAATGTAAACTGAGATTTCTATCTTTCTCCAATTGATGATGTTTGATATATTAGTAACATACTACCTAAGGTATGATACGTAGATGAATTTGTGAATATAATCCTTCTATGGTGGTAATTCTCATAAATAATTATCCTCACATGCCCTGATGATAAACCAAAATGGCATGATGAATATTTCCTAGATCATTCATCTATGACCGTCTTCCTCATGATGGTTCATTAAAATATATCCTAAAACATATAATTACCATATAAAAAATTCCAAATTTTTCAATATTCTATCTATATAATAATTATAACAACAATATTCAATCAACATATGATGAGGGATCACATTCATCATATCCCACACCAAATGTAATAACTCAATCCATATACAAAATAACCACTTATCCTTTTTCTAATAATGTAGTGGCCTTTTCGTTCACCCATATAAATATTTGAATGGTTTCAAAAAAATACTTGTGTTCTGGATACTACTTTAATATAAATTACAATAGTGATAAGTTATCTCCTTATATATTTAACAATTTGAGCACGAAATATTGAAACATAAACATAAGAACTTGTATATTTATATTGATCATAAGGTACATCTAAGGAATAACTATAATATAAAAAATAATTTTAGTCCCAAAATAATATAATAAATTTATTGAATATAGAGATATAAATTTAACATTGATTTTACAAATAATTTTCAAACAAAATCATGCAATATAATGGTCTCATTTTATTATATATGTCTCAATATCACCACTAAACTCCACTGATTAATAGGATGTAAATTATCAGAAATGGTCAACCATTCCATGACCCCAAAGTAAGTGTGATATTCATTGATTGAATGTGTATTTTCAATTTCCAAATTCTTCGATACAATATCTAACATCAACATGCAAATTGCACGATGTTTTCTAAAACATGTTATAATTTATTTCTCATACTTTTCAATCAGATAGGTTGAGCACTGTGATGTGATATAAAATTTTTCTACATGTTTGTCAACAATGACAAACTCTTGATATCTTAGAAATTCTTAATATTTCATAGGTATTACAAATGGGTGATGTGTGAAATTACAACAACATCTCCTCTTGTTTTTTAATAATAACTTTCATTTTACCAATTAAAAAGGATTATATGATCCCCACCATCAGATAATCCATTGAGTGTATCAGCTAATGATATATATTCACATGATATCTCAAAATATATGTATTCCACATAATAATACATCATCAAGTAAAGATTTTTGGGGTCCAACAACATTGATTATAGGTATGTATATTCTATTCTCTCCACAAAATCCAACCATAATGAGACAAACGTCTTATACCCCTCCACTACCAGCATTGAATGACATTTATTATTTTGGGTAATAGCCAGAAAATTTACCATACAAGCATTACTGATTATGTAAAAGTTATTTTCCATCATGAAATCTATTTAATAAATTTCCATCAAGATAATATCTCTTAATAAGAATATATATCTTAGAATATTGTTAGCTATAAATACAAGGTATAAAATCATTGAGAATATTTTGTTTTAGATTAAATAATCAAAACACTAACACATCCATGTCCCAGAGATGGGTCATGTAATGATATTTATTTGGTATCATTTTATGAAATGTATATGTAATTAATTATTTTCTCTACATCACCACACAACATTTAAAAAACAATGAATCATTTTATGATTTAACATAATTAACTAAATATTATTAAAACAAAATTTTTAGTGAACTGGTCAAAAAATTATTTAAATGCATGAAATCCCTCTATGAAGGGTTAGACCAGATGAATTTATCCCCATTTAGGTTGTTTTTCAGTAGATAGAATATAAACTAGGAGAAGTAAAATATTATGTTAAGTTATTAGGATTCCATATTAAGGAAAAATAATGTCTATATGATAAAAATAATTCAATAATAGAGAATTTAATATGCACACATGAGCTGGTATATTATTACAAGATATGGAATTTTATTCAATGTGTGTGGATTGAATTCCATTTCATTGAGGTATTTTTACAATTATTTATTAATTCCCATAATCAATTAGTTTTAGGTATGTCTTGTGTGAAATTGACAATATATCTCCCTTCTCGAGCAATGATTCATATTAGTGAAATTATCATAGGAAAAATATTGATACCAATATGGAATGATGAAAATTGGAAATCAAAAGATTAAAGAAAGGCTACATAAAACTTTGGATGTTGAAATTTTTGTCACCAATAATTATATGAAATTGATTCTAGCTAAAAAATGATATAGGTTGGGTGGAAATGTAGGAAATGATCAATAGAACATTGGATAAGGGAGGGTGATCATAACACTATTTTTTCAAGGAAGACCTTAAATAATTGATGGTGTACATGTAGTTAAACATGAAGATATATGATGAGTCATATGTTAGGGTTATTAAGTTGGATTGTTCCATTGATTCGAGTCTCATTTGGGATATTCTGGTAGGTATAATGACTATTAATGCAGAAAATAATGATGAGGATACATTTTTGGTGAGTTTTATTCAATGAACATCAATGATTGTGGGGGAGAAAGGTAACATGGAGGTATAAAATAATCAAGAAGATGATGAGATTCTGAAGGAAGTCGTTTGCAAGAAAACAGAATTTGATCTTGGGGTGGATGGGTTTTCTATCTCATTTTTCATAGATGTATTGTATATAATCAGGGTTCATATTAGTGATGTAGTTTAATGTTATTTTAAAAGAGGGGTTCTTTTGAGAGAAGGTTGTGCTTCATAGGTGGTGTTTGTACTGATGATTCACAATCCTATATCTCTCATCCAAAATCATCCTATATGTATTTTCAATTTTACATATATAATTTTGGTATGTCTTAGTAAAATCAAACTAACTTGGGTGATTTAGTTACTTTTATCATATAAATACCATTATTTTATTCATAGAAAGAGTATTCACGGTTCAATATGGATAGAAAAAGAATTGGTGGATGACATTAACAATATGATGATTGGATATAATATTATCATCAAAATTCATATGGAAAACAAATATAACAGGTTAGATTGGAGATTCATTGTTAGAGTCATGAGAAAGTTCTTGTTTAATGAATGGATTTGTAACTGGTTTTCATGTGTTTTTCCTCCCCACAACTTTCTAATTATTTAATTTGAATGAGAATTAGTTGTTTTTAAAACTGCTCATGGATTAATGAAAGGTTATCAAGTCTCACCAATATTATTTATTTTATCGCTTGAAGAACTCACACTAAATGTAAATAGAGGTTTAGATGAGGGATTTTCTCTTCTATAAATGTCAAGGTCTAAGGATGGATTAATTTTACATTTTATTTCTGTTGATGAATTTTTTCGTGTTAAAAATAGTGTTCTTAGGTCCATAAAATGACATAATAAAAGAAAGGAAGAATATCGAAACCAAATTGGAAAATGTATTAGAATGATGAATTTTATTGCATCTCATTAATAAAAACATTTCTACACAGGCATAATAAGATTATCTAAAAATAGATTGAAATAATGAGTGGTCAACTCTATATGGATTATCTTGGTGATACCATTTAAAAGAAATAATAAATAAGGAAATATTTTGAGTAATCATAATCAAATCATGATGTGTATTTGTTACTAGAAAAATTTATTTCTCTCATTTGGAGGTCTCATTACAACGTGACAATAATTCTCACTTCTATATCAATGCTTGTTGTATCGATCATTAAAGAGAATAATGGGGATATTTAGATACATGATAAAATATTTATATCCATCATATCAGATTAAAATCAAAGGGGAATATTTAATAAGGTAACATGGGATAGAATGTATATGTCCATTGATGAATGATGAGATAACCTATGAAAGGAATATTAATCCTTATAGGGGATTCATTCCAAGATATCAAGAGAAATCTATGAAGGGAATAAAATTTAGGCACGAATAATGCGAAATAGATTTGGGGATGACTAAAGGTAATGGGAAGATAGGCCCTGATTTCTTATACGTTATAAGTTGTATGATTGATCATCTAAATATGTTTTAAGGGAAGTTTCTATGGTTGGTGGGTTATAAAGAGATCAACTATTGGCAGGAGAACTAGGTTGCTGAACAATTATTTATTCCAATTTATTCTGTTACAAAAATTTGTTTTATGGAAGTAATTTTGTTTTCTAAATTTATTAATTCTATTTTAGATCAAAAAAGATAGTATCACCTATGAAAACAACACATTGAGTTAGTTTACAAACAAGTGATTTTTTTTCTGATCCACCTCTGGACGGTTCAGCAGTGGGAACTTTTAAGTGATGATGCATGCCTGAAGAGGAAATGATGACTAGGTGGATAATATTATTTTAAAGAAGAGACATTTAAATTTTAACTACACGGTATGTTATTTTAGGAACTATTACTTTCCAACTGATAAAAATATTTCCAAGAATTTGGTCTTTTTTTAACCCATTGTAGCTGTTGAACGACTATGAATTTGAAATCACAATGGAAACTTTTGGTAAAATTGGATTGATTTATTGGTATCCTGAAACACTTTAGACACCAAATTGGACTTTCTGGTCATTGTGAATATATTTTATAGTTCTTATAAAATTCTATTCAAGTAGTGGATATTGAAATGTGGAGATTAATACATGCAACATGATTTTACTATGAGGTGCTTGGTGATTTGGGATTCCATATACATAGTGCAAAATAATCGATAATAATTAGAAATTTTTATGAATCATTAATAGAAACATGTTGTAGAAGCACTAAGAGTTCTCACTTATGGAGGAGGAACATCTATTTCACTTTGGCATATTATCATTACTGTGGATACAATGTAAAATGAAGAGAATGGTACAACCATCGGAAGTGGGATTCCCTAAAACCATCATTGATGAGGTTAAAAATAATATTGATGTCTCTTGTCTGGATATGAAATTGGGAAGGGATCCTTTTGATAGATAAAATAAGCTTTTTTCTCCTTGGTTTCGAAATATTATATGGTCCAAAAAACTCCATTTCTAAAGAGGTGAGGGAAATTGTTAGTGGACTATCCTTATGACGATTTAACAATGTTTTCACCTCAGATGTTGATTCAGATTCAGAATTACTGGTTGACCATAATTTAAAATTGGATGTTACACCTTGGGAATTTATATATTCTATTGGATAATTATGGATGATTACCGATCAAAATATTGAGGTTGGGAACACATGTTGGGAATGAAAATTTACAATATATTCTATGGAAAGAAAAGGGGGACACGGTGAGTGTATCATTTTATTTTTCTTCACAACATCTATAACGAATGATTTCAAACACATAATAAGGGTTGACACTCTTGTTAAAAACAAATTTCATCCCCAACCCCATGTTTTTGTATTATAAACCTTGTAATTTAAAAATTAATAATAATATTTAGTTCTCTGTGAATGCCTCTATCAAATACGTCAAAGATTGATGGAAAATTAGACTCATTAGTCTCATGAATACAATAAGGGTTTTTTAGGTTGAATAAATCAAAATATTCACAATGGAGACACTTGGAGAAATTCATTATTACATCCTCTCATTGAACAAAAACACATAGAAACCCAACTATGATATTGATTTTATAAAATATATTTGAACCGTTAATATGGATAAAGAAGATCATAGATTCATAGATGAGTGAATGTTTTATTGAATCTCACCTATTTCATGTGGTGATAGAAAATAAAAAGTCTTGGAATCTTATCTACCTACATATTAAAAAAAATCAAATCTCTCTATGAAACAAATTATGTCAAATAAATCATTTTTCAAAAAGTTCTTCTAACTAAACAATCATCACTAAACTATCGGTTGGAGAAATCCAAAATATCCAAAGCGTAAAATTATTAGATAATAAAATAGTAGTTTTTAAAATAAAATATAATCTGGGTATCCCTTGATAATAATTACTAGGGGTCCCACTCATTAGATAGGGTTAATCTCAATCCATGTACATGAGAGGATTTGTGTTTATAGAGATTGAAATACACCAAATAAAATACTCTATGTAACACATCGATGTCATGTATAACCTCACAATGTTTCAGTTCCTCCACAATGACATAAGTCGAATATTTATCTCTATTAATAGTATGCTCACACATATAAAAAATATAGGATAAGATCACCTATATAATGGTACTCCATCTTATATGGTTGTGGTACATGATCATCTATAATCTCCGACTATAAAAAAAATTCTTTATAAGAAAATAGTGAATTATAAAATTAAAGAGGTATAATAGAGACATATAATTCTTAAAAATAATTCATATTTCACATACTTTATTCCTTTCATTTGATGAATATATCCTATTCCATATCCTCCATCCTTATTTTTCTTACATGACTATATTGAATGTAGTTTTTATGAGATAAACTAATTTATTTATCCACATCTAGATACTACTTCAAAACCATATTATAAAATAAAACATTCTCTTTGTTGTAAAATTAACTCACTTTGGGGAAACCTTGGAATCTATACCATCTTTTATGGAGATTTCAATCCACTATACCCACATAGTTATACTCTATTACCCACCTAGTGGGATGAACACATTCTAAATTTATTCTATACTATATGTATAACATTATCTATCCGAAAAACTAGATGTATCCAATATTAAACCCCTCCACATAATATCTTAGAGGTAGGTTTTGAGAATACTCCAAACATAGATAAAGAGATATAGACTACTATAATCAGTGAGTTACCACATGTTACTTTTATCGACAACACACTTGTTATGCTTATTCTATCGGTTTTTAATCCACTACGAAGCCCTCAATCACTTTGAAATACACCAAAACATTGACATTTGTTTTAATTATCAATTTTATAGTCCCATTTAAAATCAAAAATGTATTCCACTATCAAATTTCAAAGCATGAAGATATACATCATGAATCTCATCATATGAGTTACTTATTAGACTTATGAATATAAAAATTTATTAAGATATTAAAAATATTGTTTATATATGGTATAGTTTCTTATAGACTCATACCATCCTCAATGTTTGAAATTAGTAACCATCCTAGAATGATCACTGTATATTTTTCATAGTAATCGTAATTTCATAATGAATATATCCAAACAATAACCACCAATATATTATTTCATTGTGAAGATGGCTTCTTAATGAATTATAATTTTTTCTAGGAAAATGGTATGAGATGCCAACTCTAAGCAGTACAGTACTGGGTAAGGATTTGACCCACCGTATTATATTTTTTACCTATATCTCAAAAACATATGAAGTGATATATATTTTATTGTTGTCTCATATTTATATTCATTGATGACTTTATATGATTTTGGTAGGTCTTCTATATTCTCAACTAGTGGGGATAAATACATTATATTATTAATATTGAAATCATATCCCTATATAGTTTTAATAATGATTCCACCTCAATCAAAATATTTTTATATAAATGCTTAATTCATGGGACATTATCATAATCACACTTACAATAAATCTATAATTTCTATTCGAGAGATAAATAAACAATATTTTATATGAAAAATATTTATTCATTAATATATATGTTGAATATATGGTTGATGAAAAAAAGTATTGAATTAAATGTGATATTTTTCATGCTGCTTTTACCCTTCCATTAAACCATTTAACAATTTTCTTAGTGTATTGACTCATCCAACAGTCTGTCTTGGTCCTATTGAAATGATAAATTAGAGTCCCATATAAATAATTTGGTTTTCCCGATTACTAACTAAACATGAGAATCCATAACAATGACTACATAAATATACCACATAAAGCCTCCCTAAAATACCTGCTATATAATCCTTCCATTGAACTGAGACCACTCATATACAATTTGGAAATTTAATAACCCATCAATACCCCAGCTAAGGATACATACCAGTGGAGTATTCCACCAATATCCAACAACCATTTTTTTGGGGGAATGAAACTAACAGCATGAGAATTTTATAAACTCCGATATCCCTATGCCTATATAAGTACATAAAACTACATGTTTCTTATAATATATATATTAAAAAATCATATAAATATAATAAGAAAATATAAAATTCCCAAGATACACTAAAAATCAACATAGTATGACAATACAATCTCTAATATGTAATGGTGTACTATAATGTCCAATATTATATTTTAATGATTGATCTTGAAAATATGCGAATGATGTAATCCAGTATATTCTAAAAAAAGTCTTCCCTCTATAATCAATAATCACCATTAATCTTATCTATGTGATATCTCCCGATGTATTATTCCAATATAATAGTTCAGAGTGTGCAATTATGTTTCACATGTGTGAACATGGGCCACGAATTGGGGAGCATAACGAAAAAATCATATGATTCAAAAATAATAATAATATAAAATAATATATCACGTCAATAAAATATATGGGGAATACTGGATATTAAATTAGTGACACTATAATCTAATGTACTTGAAATGTATGTTTATACCTATCCATCTCATCTTTAATAAAATGGTACCCTGAGGGGATCATTATTACATAATATATTGTAAAACCTAAGAACCCAACATACACAACTAACAATATATTATTAGTATCAGAATATATATGTATTGGGGTCCCTATATATCATGAAATAACTCATGTTGATTGGATGGGTACCAACAACTATGGAGGATATTTTCCTCATTGTATTTTATATGGTTCATTCATAGAGGTTACATTCTTTATAAATGGAGGACTCAAACCCAATAAAAAGTGTAGGATACTAAATCCATAAAATATAAGAAGAAAATATAGATATTAATAATATGTTTCTATGTGGATTACTAACCCTTTTTGTACTTATCCATTTCACTCTCACTCTATCACTATCTCTCTCTCCACAACGTAAATATTTTTTATTAACCTATATATATTCAGTCGTGACAAATTTCAAATCTCACTACCAAGACTATCATTATATAATAGATCTAATATATATACCCATGTCTCATAAAATAATGGATCAAGAAAACTGACCCACATCTATTAATAATATTTTGTGATATAAATATTTACCTTCTGCATTGATTGGAAATATCTGGACATCCAATCTTATAATAATAAAATTTACAAATGTGTTCCATAAAAAAGTAATCATACATCACATAATTAAGAACAAATAAAAAGAGTATGGGTTACATAATTTTTTTGAATATTATAATATAGAAAAATGTTATCAAATTGGATGGGTTGATAGAAAATATTTAACCCAAAATAATGTATATAATACAACAATTTAATGGTTAAATCATGAAACAAAACACTATTTTTGATAAAGCATGTTCTGATAAACAATAAAAATGAATAGAATATTTAATAATATTTTTCATTAATGTTTTTTAATTAAATACTAAAAATATTATTATAAGAAACTTTAGAAATCCACATCACAGGGTGAAAATGGAAATTCATTATAATAATTTTTATTGAAGTCCCAACAATGGATCCTTGAAAATAAATAAATATAAAAGGGATAAAATTTAGAGAGGTAGATAAAAAAATATACCAAATTGGAATGAAATTAATTTATCTCTCGTCAATATTTTTAGGAAATTCACGCTGATAAAAAAAATATACCACCCTTTATAAAAATTGATTAGGTGAAATAGGAATAAATTATAAGTGTGTATATATTTTTATTCAATATATGAAAATATATCATTTATGGTAATAAAAATCGGTATGGAGGAGTGATATAGTAAATAAAGGGGATGATAAATATTCTCAGTCAAAATTTTTTTAATTAAAAAAATGAATGAATTATAAAATTATATTAATATATAATTTCAACATATATAAATTTATAATAATTTTTGAGAAATATTATTTCAGAATACATCAATAATTCAACAAAATGATAAAATAATAAGCATTATGACTAATGGAAAATATACTTTTCCATGAAAAACCTTTACCGTAGATTATATCATGATCATACATGATCTAACCACATATATTGTAAAACCACTTGATTTTTTGTTATGATTCTTTTTAAATAAATTTAATCTCTTCAATAGCTTGTTTTTCACACAATACCATGTTGAAATGGAATTCTATCTATTATTATATGATTGTTATGACACAATCCTTATTATAGAAGAAAATATATTATGATAACTAAATTTTAAGAAATATATAGTTTCCAAAATTATATATTAAATGTTTTTTGTGATCGATTGATTATAAATAATAATATAATAATAATAAAAGAAGTATTTTTCTTAACAAAATTTGTGCACTCAATATAGTTATATTATAGTATATTAAATTATTCAATATTATTGAATGATTTTTACAACATTTATATATTCTATATTCTAAATTTTTTTAACATTCATAGAATATTTTTATTATGATTGAGATAATTATAAACCCAATTATATTCTTAAAAACAAAATATTCTTAAATTGATTTTTATCATGTTTTGGGTAATTATTTTATAATTAATTTATACCACTAAATGGTATTGAATCTGATAAAATTAATTACATATTAGGAATCATTAGTCTCAAGTTTTATTAATTTGGTTCCTTTTAATTTTATCCAAAATGAACTGAAACAATTGTAAAATTTATCACCATGGCAAAGAGTAAATGGGTTAATTTATGTTAAATATAAATGATAAATCCATAATTATTATTCTTAATTATTATTGGATATAGGGGTTTTTAACCATATCACCTAAGGCTGACATTTTAGTTGATTAATTTTCACATGTCCATGGAAATGACTTATATATTAATTAAATAAATGATAGATACAAAATGTCACTCTATTTTTATTTAATATATTTCATTTGTCCACGTAGGTATAAAATAAAAATAATAATGAATCTAAATGCCTCATTTGGTATTAATTAAATTAAATTCATTATAATTTTTTTTTTGTTTTTATAAATAATATGGTCATGTTAAATGCTTGTTAGATACAATTTTAAAATTTATTTACTTAATATAAAAATATAAATAAGAATTTTGAAAATATTAATTTTAATATAATATGAATTATTTATGTTCATAAAAGAATTATATATATCCATATTACATATTAGAGATATTTTAAATAATTATTTTATAATTCCTATATAATATTTTCTTATTTGATATTTAATTAAACAAATACTGATGAAAATAACATTAAAGACAATTTATCAAAATAATATTTTATTAAATTATTTAAAATTCATAAAAAATTTATCTTCATCTTTGAGAATTAAATGTGGGTTAAAATCATAAACTGTTCATTTATATATATTTTTTTAAATTATTAATAAAATGTTAAACCTATTTGGTTTAAATTTTTGTACCACGATTAACCAAAAACATAATTGACCAAGGTGTTAATCAAAATGATTTGGTTTATGGTGAAAACCTAGCATGTATAAATTATAATTATTATTTGGTATGCAGCCCTATTTAATATTATCTGAAAACTAGATTTCATTTAGATTCATTTGGCATGATAACTAAAATTACTATAATTTAATATTTTGGAGAAATTCAAAAAGTACATCTAACCTCAATTATAAAAGGGACCATATTCCCTCACATATTAACTCCAAACTCATCATTGAATCAAGAACAAAACATACCCATTTTTATTTCTAATATACTTATCGATGTTCTATTTTTCACGTTACTCTAAAATGTCTGACACTAGATCCATTAACAATAGATATAAAATATGTTCTTTTAAAAAGAGGTAGTCATTTTTACCTACTCATTCATGTTTAGGTCTTCTAATAAATCCAATACATGTGATGCTTATATAATAAATAAAAATATATACAATAAAAAATATACTTCTATTTTATTATGATTATGGTAATACCATATTACATTTCTCTACCAACTTTTCAAAAATGAAAACATCATTTTTGTGTGTATTACTTACCGTCTCCACGTACATGATTAATTAAATTTTCATTACCATTTTTAATAGATGACTATAAATATTGAAACAATAAATATGACTTATTAATGATTATTTAAATATCATTTACACTTTTCATATTTCACATTCCCTCTATAGAAAAATAATAAATAATATTCCTGTGTACGTATGGTCTGCCGTCTAAATGAAATATGTAATTATTTTTCAATTATCTATCTCAGTGGATGTAATTAATAATAAATATATTTAATAAATATTATATTTAAACCATAAATAATATATTTTTGATTATGTAAATAATATAAAATAGTAAGTACTAGAACTACCAAATTAAAACCTACATGAAAAACAAAGCAGTTACCCCCAAAAACTGAGAATTTATAAATGGATTGATAATAAACTAGTGATAAAATATTATAATTAAATAATATATTGTATGATATGTATGCATATTTTTATGGAATATATTTAAAATAACTAATTATATATTAAATATTTTCTATTAACATGTACAAATCAATCCGAGCCTGAGGTAATGGTTTATTTTAGAATCTCATCATTATTCAGGATTATTTTGTGTTAAGTATCTAGTAGTGAATATTTCAATCACACATCAATGTTTTATAAAAAATATTTTTTTTCATATTCTCCTAAAATGTTTTCAAATAGTATAACACATTTTTTAGCTTCTACAAAACCGTTTGAATATATTTTTTCCATTTTCCAAACAAGGTACTTTGTGACTTTTTTGACTAAAATATATAGAAGAAATGTTTTAATAAATATGAAATGTGAGATTATTTTCAAAAAAAATCACCTTAATGATTTTAATCATACATTAAATATTAAAAAATATATTTTCTATTATAATTTTTTTACATAAAATAGCATAGTTTTTAATAAATAAATGATTTCATGATGAAAATTGGTGTTTATATTCAGAATTTTCCAATGGTAATACAAGAGTATTTTCATATTTTTTAATATCATTCATTTAATTATATGATTCATTGAGATTGATCTATTATTATTTTAGATACAATAGTTGATTTTATTTGTTATGATAATTTGGATAGAGATGTTATATTTTGATACCATTCTTCGTATTTAGATGTATGGTTTTTGATTATGTTTTGTGAATTGGGAAACTTTTTAACTTTTCATATTGTATTTAAAATATGAATGTATGTGTTTATTATTTTGCACAAAATTAAAATGAGTAATTCATTATACAAAAATGTGAGGGGCATGGCCCGATATTTCCCATTGATGCAACAATATGTATAATGACAAAACCTAGTTTGGGAATTGGACGAGGCCTTAAATAGTTATTTATGATGCCTTGTTAGAATACTTAATGGTTTGATTATGGTGTATAGCGTCATTAATACACTAATTATGGTATTTTTTGTTGATTCCGATGAGATTATACGACTAGTTCTCATATTTGTGTACATTTTTTAACTCATATTATTAGGTAATCGCTTCATTAATATTTATTTCTACCATATTATTCCCATGTTATTTGATAAATAGGAGGTGTTTAAAATATTTATCCTGTCATATTGTTAATTATTTTTTATTCTTGATGTCTTATACTATCTTAATACCCTTACAAAGATTCTGATATCTCCCCTTTATATTTATTTAATTTTTATGTGATTGTATAAAACATATTAGGACAAATATGTAGGATGGAGCATGCATAATAATAAATTTTTCAGAGTAATTAAAATGTTATATAATAATGAAAGATTATATTATTGATCCATTCATTATTATATAATAAGAATTTAGATTCATTGGGATGCCATTAATTTTAAATTAGGCCAATTTAATAATGTAACCACCAACTCTGGCTATGTGGGTCTGGGTATTTACAGTTTCCAACATACAAAGTATAAAAGAAACATTGAAAACTAGATTTATTTTCATATATATTATGGTTATATAACCCAATAAATAACATTTATAATTTTATAAATGTTTCTAATATTTTCATTTTGAAAATAGTTATAAATAAATATTCAATTTTTGTTTTGTAATTTAATAGATCAAAATTTTACATTATGTTTTAAAATCTAATCCGGTGTATGATATTTTTTGAAATGGAACCTAGTTTATCGAATGGAAACCATATCAAATAATAATAATCCATCTTGTGATTTACCACTTATAAAAGATAATAATGTAGAATCTAGATCTACAACTAGAGTTTAATAACATCAAATTATACTGATAATTTTGACTCTGATTTTATGAAATAAGTTCACCTATACCTATCAACATTATCTTCACCGTGGTGTAACAATGTTTGACCAATTCATGGGAAAACAACCTCCATCATTAAATGGTACTACAAATCCAGTATTAGCTGTGAAATTGAAAAGTCCTTTAGAAAATTAATTTCAGACATTGAAAATTATTGAATGTAGGGATGTAGGTCAATGTTGTTCAATGATTCAAAAAACTAAAAAGGAGGGTAAAATTGAAAACATGGAAGGGAATCATTTTACTGAATATTTCTTGTGGAATTTTTTTCAACTTGAATAATTAATGGATATGGAGGGGCACTTCTTGAGTATGAGAAATGAAGGGATAAATTTTTTTCAAAGAATAATGAAAATTTTACAATATATCAAAGGCATGATATAGACTATAGACGTAATACAATGAGGAAGATTGACAATTTCGTCACTGGTATTATTCCAAATCTTTGTATGTAACTAGTCTACAAAACTATCACATTATATGATTATTTAATATGTTATGAAACCAACACAGAGAAATAATTCTCCTTGTATTACCGTTTTGGAGAACTGAATGATAAGAAAAGGTATATTGAGTTCTTTCTAAAAGGAAAAAATGTAATGGGAATGAAAGTAAATATAGAATCTCTATCGTTCAATAAATGTGGAATGAAAAATAATTCATCATGAATATTGGGAACTATATTTTTATTCTATTTTGGAGAAAAAAGGAACCATGAATCTGATTTCAAGGAAGAGAAAGAATATAGAAATTGGAAATTTGTCACATATAAATAGGTGGGACATTATGAATATGTTTTTGAAATAATTGATTAAACATTCCAAAAAAAGACAATAGTGAATGAAAGGTTGATGGGATCACATTGCCTAAGGATTATTTCTCTAATGATATAGTTGCATATAGTTTAATAATATCCTTAAAATTTTATAATTCTCTAATTTATTTTGAATCAATGTATACACTAATATCTTCCCATTTTTTAGAAAAAAGGCATTTCCCACTAACATTAATAAGGAAGTTTTCATTCAAAACACCCAGTGGATTCCTCACTGTAAGAAAGATGTGTCAAGAAGATCCTATTATGAAAAAACAATGTGAGATAATTCATCATTTTATTATCATACATATTTTTCAATTTGATTTCATATTGGGTACATACTTTAATTGAAAATATAATCCAATAAATTAATAAAAATTTAAATAAACTATGATTCGTGAGGAATATATGAAATTTATTATCTTTATAGGGTAGCTTTAATCATATTTGTTGTTTCTAGATCCTCCTCCAGTAGATATTCAAAATGTGATTCTATAAGAATAAGAGAAAAAACATTTTACTGATGAAAAAGGAAATCATCCAATATATTATGTACGTATTATACAAGAATGCATTGATGCATTTCTTGAGGATTTACCTGGACATCCACTAGATAAGGAAGTTGGGTTTTCCATAGAATTAATCCCTAGGGAAAAAACTATATCATTGAATATATATATATATAATGATAAATGTGGATGTAGAGGATTTAAATTAAAATATTTAAGAATTGAGTTTATCATATTTATATGCAATATTGTTTCTCCTTGGAGAGATCATGTTATTTTCATTGAGAATACTGACACATCAATGAGGATGTGAATTGATTATAGGGAAATCAATGGTATTATGATAATGAAAAATTATCATCTTCCTCAAATATATGACATATTTGACCAACTCCATGGAGCTCAATATATTTTAATGATTTAGCTTTATCTTGGATATCATCAATTTTGAGTAATGACGGTAGATATTCCCAAGAATTCATTTCAAACATGGTATAGAGAATAAAAGATTACAGTAATGCAATTTGGATTGACAATTTAACCCTATATATTTATAGATCATGTGAATATACTACTCAAGGAATATCATGAATTATTTTTGGTATTAATTGATGCTATATTGGTGTACTCCAAGAAATAATAGGATCATGAGAAAAAGTTTCACATCATTCATGGTAACCATAGTGAAAAATCATGATATGGTAAATCTATTTAATGTGAAATGTAACATTAAGAAGTGTATTTTCATGGTCCAATGATGAAATTTAATTAGATAATGTGAAGAACATGACAGTCCAAGAATTGAAATTACCAACACTCTTTACCAAGGTATGTAGTTTCATAGGTTTTATAGGTTAATATCAACGATTTTAAAAACTTTTATCCTGGTAGGTGTCTTATTAACCAACATTACTCATAAAGGGGTTTGGTTTATTTATAAAATGTAATGTAGAGAATGATTAGATTAATTTAAGAGGATATTTGTGAAATATCTGATCTTGACTATATCGAATGAAAAATGGTGGATTTATGATTTGTTTTTATACATCAACGAACATCATTTTGTCCTAGAGAAGAATAATAGTGTTATTGTCTATGTATCAAGGTAGATAAAAACATCGGAATAGAACTATGTAAATCATGATCATAGGATAGAATCTGTAATATTTTCTCTAAAAGTATAGGGACACTATCACTATATTTTACATTATGAGATATATGCAGATCAAAATAATTTAAAATACATATTATCATGGAAAGAACTCAACATGAGGAAATAGAAATGGTTTGAGATAGTCATGGATTATTATTTTTCAATAAACTACCACCAAAGGAATGAAAATTACTTAATAGGTTCATTGGGTAGAACGAATCATGGATTTCAGAAAAAAATGAGTATTGATAGAGGTCCTTTAATCGTGGATAAATTTAATTTCAATATAATAATTAATGAAGAAGGAGAAATATCAAAACTTTTTCAAATGGTTTCAAAACCTTTATTATTAGAAAAGAAACAAATGTTCTCAGTCTAGGGATGAGAATTATTAATTGGGGAATAAAGCTATAGATAATAGAAAATTTGTAGACTTTATATATGAATATGGTGTTTTGAAATATATATAAAGAGATTATGTGTTCCCCATATACGTAAACTGAATATGGAATTATAGGATGTTTCTCATAGTTTGAATTTATACGTACAGCCAAGTATCACCAAGATGTATATAGATTGGATGGAAATTTTTGTTGAATAATATAAAGTAGGAAATTGCTGATTATGTGTTAAGATGTTTAGTTTTCCATTAGATAAAGGAAAATAATACAATATCATATAGAAGTAACTTAACCTCTACCAATTCCTAATTGGAAATGGAATGACATTACAATGAATTTTATCATTAATTTTTAAAAGAATCCAATAAATAATGATGTGATAAGGTCCATTCTTAATTGACATACCAAATCTAGATATTTTAATTCTACATGGTATTATATTCCACTCTATCACCTTGAATGAATTTATATTAATCATGTACAAAAGCTTCATGGTATATGAATTTATATTCTGGGTGATCATGATTGATGATTTGATATGAAATTTTGGAAAATATTACAGAATGATCATGATGATGATCTTCATTTGAGAATATCTTACCACCATAAAGCTGATGGATAAACCAAAATGACTATCTGGAAATTAAAATACATGTTACGGTTCTTCTCACATTACATTCATGGTTTTTAGGATCAGGATTTAGCTTTTTTATTATTTTTAGTTAACAATGTCATCCATTCAAGAATTATAATGGAATCATATGAGAAATTATATGGTAATATATTTCAAAAATCACGTTGTTGGGTGTATTATGTGAAAAGAATGTTATAAGCCCCAAACGTGTTGAATAAACACTAGTAAAGTTAAATTATATTCAAAACCATATCGAGGTATCTCATATTAAGAAAAATATTTACACTAATAACCATGGAAAATATTTGGAATTTCATTTTGGATATAACATTTCATTGATGGTATTTAAATGTATGGTTGTTATAATATTTAGTAAGAAACTATAACTGAGCCGCATATATATATAACCATTCAAAATCATTGAATGAATTTGAATGGTGTCTTGTTGTTTAAAAATGATTCCTAAACATTCTAAAATATACAATGTGTTCCATATGACTTTTTTACGGATATACCTACCAGATCGAGCATATATTCTCAATTATGAATATATATAATTGCTACATGACTTATCATATAATGAAGAGCCTATCCTGATTATGAATAGTATAGAACATGTGTTGGAGAATTGGAGATATTATTGGTAAATGTTATTTATAAAAATAATAGGATTAAATAGGTGATGGGGGAACCTAAGGAAATAATGATGAATATCTACCCAAATCTAACTATGAGGTGATATTTAAGAAATTTCAAGGACAAAATATTTTTTTGTGTGTATGAATACAACAACACAAAATTTTGTGGAATGTATATTTTTAAATAACTTTAATCTCTTTAATTGATTTTTTTTCAAAAAACAACATGTTCAAATAGACCATGATCTATTATTATGTGTGTATTATAACATAGCCGTTAATGTTGTGGGAATATACAATAATAAAAAAATATCTGAATATTTAACACTTATAAATATATAGAATAATATTCATTGATTATTAATTGATTAGATGTAACGCCCCGACCCCAGCTACACGGAGTCGGTGCATTACTTCGTAACATTGGCATGATCACAAAAGATCAAGTCTCGAAAGACCGATTAGTTTAGTAGCCTTGGAAACACTAGATACATTCATAAGTCTTAAATTAAATCATAAAGTGAAAAAATAATAACAAAGTCTTCATAATCCACACTCATATCATCTTCTATCTATCCCTGCAGGTCATTCATAAAATACTTCTTCACATCCTGGAAAATATTAAAACATTGAATGGGGTGAGCTCAGATGCTCAGTAAGGATAACAATATTTCAGAAGCTTTCATAAATAAACATTAACATTTAAGGCAATGTATAACTAAAAAAAGCCTTTTAAACATGAACTTCAACATAATATGGCAAAAGTAAAATGAGATAATTCCATTTACTTATTCACATGGATATTCTACTGGTCGAATAATCACATTCAATATCAATAACCACTTTCATTATGATGGAATGCATAATGACAGACTATCATAACTACGTAGCCAAGGCCTCGTGCCAAGACCACAAATAAGATTTTGTCAAGGCCTCGTGCCAAGACACTAGTTTGTCTCATGAGACCTGCCGATACATCAAGGAGCTATAGCGGGCTCCACCCGTCACTTATTAAGTCCAATGCATTCCTCATATGAATAGGTTTAAACATTTCATAAACCATAACATAATCTTATCACATAAAAAATGCATAATGGAAACATATTATTTCCACATTTCAATCACAAGATATCAATACAACACATTGATATAATAAAAACGCTTTCAAAACCATTTTCAATACCAAAATAAAAGAATGTTAAAACTTTGTATTTATTCTTCGTTAAAAAAAGTGATGGCTTGTAGAAGAAGCCGAAACTCAAATAATGGTCACGGCGGCGGAGAAGTCGTTGTCGCCACATATGTACGGAAATAAAAACATTCACTTTTTTTCATTTAGTAAAATGCTTTGAATAAAAAAGATTCCTTTGGAATAAATGTAAAAGTCAAAGGGGTTTATACACCGTATAAAAGAAAGTTGTGTATAAAACCAAATATGCCTCAATGAAAGGATATTGAGACGAAATCCTTAAAAAGATCATTTTTTAAATAAAATAGATCTATTATGTGTATTCACTATAGGTACACATAAAGAAAGTAAAAATACAAAATAATACATAATAATATCATGACATAATTTGAAAGTAGGAGATTAACCCAAAGAATGGAAGTTGGGTTAAGGAATTACCTTACATTGTGTCCGACTTGACTCAACCGTTCTTTAACCTCTAGAATAATAAAATAGAGTTAATATATACCTTATTAAGAACCATTTTCAATTTCATTATCCTTTTTATATCACTTATTACAATGTTATGAACATTATGTAATTATTTATGTTAATAAAGGTCGTTTTGTCGATATTTGGTACTTGAGTCAACAATAAACTTCTTATAATTACAAGTTGTTCATGTGGTGAAATAACCATTATATCCAGAATTATATTCATTATGTAGATATCATTTATATCATAAATATTTTGTAGATTCCCGAATCCTAACGTACATGGACATTACATTACTTTTGCGGAATACTTAGTACATAACAAAAACACACTCACAAGGATCGTAATAGTTTAGTGTCTTTGGAAACTCAGAATATAATCTTCTAATCCTGGTGAAAGATCTTCAACATCTCCCATAAAGATCATTCTTTTTTTATACCTAAAACCTTTCTTTATATCCTGGGGAAAAGAAAACATAAAAGGGGGAGCTCAAATGCTCAGTAAGGGTAATCAAAAGAAATATCAATCGCATCATATACATAAGCACATAACTTTTGAAAATCATAACCTATAAAAGAGATCATAATTTCATAACCTGGGATAACTCATGGAAGTGAAATGTAATCATAATAATCATAACTTAAAACATTAAACTTTGAGGCATACACACATAATCATAGAGAATCATTTCTTGTTTGTCAATACTCATTTCCAAGACTATCTTAGTGGACAAAGTCCCTTTCTGAACCAAGTCACCCTCGTTTCAGTCCTGTTTCACTAAACCGGTATAACCTACCGTTCTATCCATTTCTATATCATGAGATATAAAATCTTTACCCAATGAATTGGAGGGAGATATAGGTCCCACCCATCTCATAATGATACCATTCTTATGTGTGCCACAAAATCTTAAATCATACATCATTGCATAACCCATGTAATAAAAATGGGATTCTTAAACATCATGCCATCATAACAAAATCCATATAAGATAAAAGGAAATCATAAAAATAATTCCATCATAACATAATCAAAACAATGTAAAAATAGGGATAGAAACAGAACCCTATATTATCTTAGATGGAAAATAATTTTGATAAAACACATCAACACCATTCTTGTGGAAAATATCATTTCTACTTCAAAAACACTTTTCCTTTCTTAAAATGTTGTAAAATTATAAACTAAAAGAATTTGATTAAAAATAAACTTGAAAACTTGTAAAGTAAGCTTCTTGGAAATAATGTTTTAAAAATCCATTCGTTCCGTATAAGTTAAAAAAACATTCTTCGTACTTTTGTCAGAAAAGTCAAAAAGTACCTCGTATGAAAAACGATAAAAGATTCCTTTCATTTATTTTACTAAAAACTATTGTAAGTGTATGGAAACAATATTACATATTTAGGGAACATGGATGTGGATGATAAAATACACCCTAGTAAATCCCAAAGTATAAAAAATCTCAGATAAAAATGAGATTGTGATATTTTCCCTTACTATAGGGTCGATTTGCTTCGTAAGTGTCCGAACCTCCTGTATAATGATTTAAATAATGTCATTGACTTATTAAAGAATCATATTCATTGTTATGATATCATATATGGTTCACTTATGACTTTATATAACCCGTTCTTTTGTAAATTCCATGTTAAAGAAGCGTTTTGGGTAAAATCGTTTCATTTGTCATCTGTGTTTTGACTAGTAATTATTCATATGATTACATAGATAATTGTTACTTAATTACAGAATATAAAACATGATTTATATATATATATTCATAATATACATATATATAATAAATCAGTAAATGGAATGAAATACACCGTTCATGGAGACGGTAGGCCGTACGTACGCAAGAACGCTGTTTTCGTTTCCTTATTGAGTTGAACGGAATTAAGTAGATGACATACATATATATACACATAAATCCAGTATCATTATTATTTCATATATTTAATTTTTACTTATTATATATACTTTATTATCATTCATGAATGGTTAAAGTGGAGAATGAATCTCATCGCGTCGTGGAGACGGTAGTCCGTACGTACGCACGAGCGTTGATATCGTTCTCATGATCATGGGACTGTAATTGGAGTGTATGTATACTATTTGAGAATCAATATCACTTTAAAATAATAATATATAGATATTATTTACACCATTATACCCATCCAAGTAAGGTGGTGGTGGAAAATAGATTTCACCACGGCGTGGAGAAGGTATTCCGTTCGTACGCATGCGCGGTGATTTCATTTTCCGTTGGATGGATAGATGGTGAAATAGGATTGTTTAATATATATAATAATATATCAATATATGAGTGATACTGATGTTATCACTTCATAATGAAACAACCTAAGAAGAATAAGTGGAAGAAGAAATAAAGGTGAAAGAATCGGTAACGGAAATTACCTCTTCTTTGAAGCGCCTCTTTGAGACCTCCTCTTAGGGCACTAAAATTGGTCTCTGAGGAATACCAGAACCTATAAGATGTTTCTAGGGAAGTTTAGATGTTAATTTTGCAGGGTTTGGCCGAGCTTGAAGGCTCAATGTTGTGTGAGGAAGAGAGGGAGGAGGTGCCCTTTTATAAGGGAGGAGAGGGGCACCTTTTGAATAACTAAAAATATTATTTTATTATAAATTCAAGATCGGTTTTAAATAGCTCCAAATTTATTTATTTAGAGGATAAGGTGGGGATGGGTCGAAATAATCCCATCCAATAGAATTTAGACAAGTTTAGGTTCCTATTTTAACCTTATCAATTAGATTTAACTCTAAGTTAAATAATTTAACTTTTACCGTGTCTTTTTGTTTTCTTACACTATATTGTTAATAAACATACTATATCAAGAAAAAAAAACCCCAAGTTTTTTATTATTAAAAAAAATATAATCTTATCTAATTCATTTGGCCGAACCTTAGATTTTTAGGAATAAAATAACAATTAATAATATAATATTTGTTTTGAAAACTAATTTATGTCAATTTTGACACTATTTGGTACATGATTTTTACGAAATTCATAACAGAATGATAAGTTCGATAAAAGTTACTTAAATCAACAATAACATTTCATAGTAACCTATAAAATTAGATTACGTCATAAAAAGTCTCAAATTACATTTATTTGGGCATTTATAACATCAATTATCTCAATATTTCATTAATAATACAATTAATGCATCATCTTTGTGTCATAATAAATTATAATTATTTAATCCCTAAAAATTATAAAGAAATTACTATGATGTAAATAATTGTATAATAATTCTTGAGACTATTCATGTTCGAAGTTTCATGATGTTTATCACTAGAAAAAAATTATTATACTTATAAGATTTAAGAAAGTGACATGTTGTCACATTCTTTGGTTTTAATAATAATTAAATTATTTTCATTGACAAAATTTAATTAAATGAATATAATCAACCCTTAGGTGATATGGGTCGACCTTTAGTCATCCAATTGGATTTTTACATTTGTTAGGGTAATTTTAAAATATTATATTTACCCTTAATTACCTGATTTACCTTTAACTATGGTAAATAAAATTTACCGTAGTTACTATTCATAATTCCCAAAAATAAAAAGTAGCTTATTAACATAATTTGGATCCACTGATTCAAAATATGGAATCCATTTTTCCAAATTCAATACACAAAAGTTTCAGAAATTAAATTAAAATTAATCCCGTTGTCGAAAGAAAACATGTTTTCATTATAACATTGCAAAAGATTGAATTGATTTAACCTACGAATTCATGGTAAAATAAATGCTAATGTCATACATTATATTAAATGGTAAAAATATATTCTATTTATACTTTAAAACCATTCAATAGTATAATTTAACCACATAAGATATTACGATGAAAAAAGTTGTTTTTAATTAAAATATAGCGTGTTTTTACTATTCATTAAAATATGAAAGTTATCGGAAAAATATCAAAACATTATCTAATGTAAATTTTTATATCCTGATTCAAAAGAATAATTTTATTTTGTCAAATTGAACTTATAAACATGTCAAAAAATAGATTTAAAGTTGGTGCGCCATCAAAAGGCGGCAAAACTGCATTTTTTTAAAAATACTTATTTTACCTGAAAAATTTATTTTGTTCTTATACAATGTTCTAGAAATGTGTAATATGAATAATAATTTTATATAATTAAAAATATAGTTAACACTATTCATAACGGATAGTTCATGAAAATATTATAATAATATATCGTTGTTTATTAAAACCCAGTATTGCGTACAACACACGCTATCGAGGAAGGTCGTGATTGCGTGTAATGCAAACCAAGTCAGGGTTGCGTGTTGTGAAAGAATCCTTCGTTGTTTCGTATAACATAATCCAACCATATTTCATGTATACATTTAATATATATATATATACTCAATGTTGCGTAGAATAACTATTATCAAAATTGTGTGTAACACGATCCAAGTATAGTGTTGCGTATACTGCAAGCTAATACGGTGTGTCGTATAGCACAAGGTAATCTTGGTGTAGAATAAAACAAAAGACATTTATGAAATTAAAAGAATATTTTTCATAAAATCTCAGGGTGTTACATTCTACCCCCCTTAAAATGAATTTCTCCCTCAAAAATTGTTGGGGATATAAATGGTTTTCTATTCAAAGGTTTCATTAATAGAAACCCGCATCGTAAAAAGGAATACCAAAGCCAATATTTAAAATCAAAAGTATGAAACATAAAGGTTACCCAAATAAACTAATCACTAGGTTTCCACATAGGTTAAAATATGGATATGGAAGAGAAATCTAACCATCATGTTCTGATGGAGAGTGGTAGAGAACATGGCTATGAAAAACCCAACAATCGCAAAGCCCTAAATTTGTGATGATATAGGGTACCATCTGATTCATCAGATATAAGATCACTAGGACAACATTTTTGGTTTTCAATATCATTTCCCTAATGTTGAAAATTTTGAATTAGAAGAAATACTTACTTGATTTTGGTACAATCTCACTGTTGTTCGTGCTTTGAACTATTTCCACTTCATCTCTTAAAAAAATGAAGTTGAATTTGTTATTCGTGAAGTGTTAACAGATCATGTGATAGAATGATGGGTCATTCCATCTGTTTCAAACAAAAGTTTAACAATAGTTATCAAATATACATAAGTCCATATTTGGTGAGGTTTATCATATATGATTCCAAAAATGAACCTATACATCATATATCATACCGCATAATAAAATAAAACTAGTTTCTACTAAACAGGGACTTCCAGTAGGTCAGTGGTAGGTGATAAAGGCCAGTCGCACTTCAGTTGTGGGTTCGATTCCCACATCCTTGTCCGCCGTGATGGGCTGTAGCCCGTCTTGCAGGTTGTCCTTTTTCTAAAACTATATTACTATAACATCCCTTCAATAATATCGAAAAAACTTTCATCCTAACATATGTCCAACATATTCCAATCTTTAGGCTTATCTAAAATACTTCGGTCCAATCTCATAGTATAAAGAAAAGGATTACTTGAAATTTCATCAACCAATCATTATTTATCTCCCATTATCATGTTGATCACATTCCAATCATGTGAATACTGCAATCATGTATTCTCTTGAAAAATGAATACCCATTAAACCTTAGTGAAAACATGAATGCTGTAAAAAGTTAACACTTTCCACATACCAAAATCCAAAAATTATATATAGTAAAACCATGATATAACCTTCTCCTTATATCAGTCATGAGCTCATGAATACTATCAAACATTTAATTTTCTCCTTATCCCTTCATTAAGCGCATATCACCTACTTTCCAAAAATACTGGTACCATTCATCACATACTTTCAAAACTTAAGGAAAGACAACATTGTAACAATCCTTAGATGTCTCTTTATTCCATAGTACCATGAGATTACTTAACATTACACTTGATAAACATGTAATCATTCCACTACATTCTTAAACCATTGACCGAGCTTCAACAATTCTTTCATCTCACATATCATTTGTAATTTCATCATCATCAACAACATAAATACTACCCATATGACCATACTGATTCTCTTCATGAGACTTTTCCCTTAGGGCATTGGTTTGCATAATGCCCGTACATTCCACATTTAAAACATTTAACCATTGTTGATGTCGTAGCAATACCATCATCCTCATCCCTGGTGTTAACTGAACCTTTTCCTTTGCACTTAATGGCTTTGTGTCCTTCTTTTCCACACCCAAAGCATCTTCGAGTTACATTGAAACATTCTCCTTGATGCCTCTTCCCACATGATTTACATAGGGGAAATTGAACTTTCTTTCCTCTACGATCATCATGAAACTCCATCTTTCTCTTATTAGCTGAGTCAGGAAACTTACCCAATTTTACTTTATTAATCATATTATGAGATTACTGATTCGGCATAATAATGATGTTTGGACTTCCAAATCCCATTTAATTTGGTTGCTCGTTAAGAATATCATTCCATTGTCCATCATATCCTCCATTATCGTGAATCATCTTGTTTCCAGCCATTTTCTAAAACCCAAAAAGAATAGTGTGAGAGGCAAAAATCATAATAAAGGGGGAGTAACATCAATATGTAACATCTTTGGTTTAATCTATTATCGTTACCATAGTTCTAGGACTATATCTTATACATATACTTATCCTTAGGTACATCCCTAGATATACCTTAGAAATATCTCTAGGGATCTCACTAACGTTTTCGCATCCTAGTTTCCAATGGTTGACTAATCTTTTCCTCTGATACCAACTGTAGAGACCCGAAGCCTGACATACATGGACATTACATTAGTTTTGCGGAATACTTAGTACATAACAAAAACACACACACAAGGATCGTAATAGTTTAGTGTCTTTGGAAACTCGGAATATAATCTTCTAATCCTGGTGAAAGATCTTCAATATCTCCCATAAAGATCTTCCTTTTTTTATACCTAAAACCTTTCTTTATATCATGGGGAAAAGAAAAAATAAAAATTTGAGCTCAAATGCTCAATAAGGGTAAACAAAATAAATATCAATCACATCATATACATAAGCACATAACTTTTGGAAATCTTAACCTGTAAAAGAGATCATAATTTCACAACCTGGGATAACTCATGGCAGTAAAATGTAATCACAATAATCATAACTTAAAACATTAAACTTTGTGGCATACACACATAATCATAGAGAATCATTTCTTATTAGTCAAGACTCATTGCCAAGACTATCTTAGTGGACAAAGTCCCTTTCTGAACCGAGTCACCCTCGTTTCAGTCCTGTTTCACTGAACCGGTATAACCTACCGTTCCAGCCATGTCTATCTCAGGAGATATAAAATCTTTACCTAATGTATTGGAGGGAGATATAGGTCCCACCCATCTCTTAATGATACCATTCTTATTTGTGCCACAAAATCATAAATCATACATCATTGCATAACCCATGTAATAAAAATGGGATTCTTAAACATCATACCATCATAACATAATCCATAAAAGATAAAAGGAAATCATAAAAATAATTCCATCATAAGATAATCAAAACAATGTAAAAATAGGGATAGAAACAAAACCCTATATTATCTTAGATGGAAAATAATTTTGATAAAACACTTGAACACCATTCTTGAGGAAAATATCCTTTCTACTTCAAAAACACTTTCCCTTTATTAACATGTAGTAAAATTATAAACTAAAAGAATTTGATTAAAAATAAACTTGAAAACTTGTAAAGTAAGCTTCTTGTAAATAATGTTTTAAAAATCCATTCATGCTGTATAAGTTAAAAAAACATTCTTTGTACTTTTGTCGGAAAAGTCAAAAAGTACCTCGTACGAAAAATGATAAATGATTCCTTTCATATATTTTACTAAAAACTATTGTAAGTTGATGAAACAATATTACATATTGAGGGAACATGGATGTGGATGATAAAATACACCCCAGTAAATACCAATGTATAAACAATTTCGGATAAAAATGAGATTGTGATATTTTCCCTTACCTTAGGTCCGATTTGCTTTGTAAGTGTCTGAACCTCCTATATAATGATTTAAATAATGTCATTGACTTATTACAGAATCATATTCATTGTTATGATATCATATATGGTTCACTTATGACTTTATATTACCCGTTCTTTTGTAAATTCCATGTTAAAGAAGCGTTTTGGGTAAAATCGTTTCATTTGTCGTCCGTGTTTTGACTTGTAATTATTCATATGATTACTTAGATCATGATTACTTAATTACAGAATATAAAACATGATTTATATATATATATATATTCAGAATATAAATATATATAATAAATCAGTAAATGGAAATAAATACACCATTCATGGAGACGGTAGGCCGTACGTACGCATGAACGCTGTTTTCGTTTCCTTATTGAGTTGAACGGAATTAAGTAGATGACATATATATATGCACATAAATCCAGTATCATTATTATGTCATATATTTCATGATTACTTATTTTATATACTTTATAATCATTCATGAATGGTTAAAGTGGAGAATGAATCTCATCGCGTCGTGGAGATGGTAGTCCGTATGTACGCACGAGCGATGATATCATTCTCATGATCGTGGGATTGTATTGGAGTGTATGTATACTATTTGAGAATCAATATCACTTTAAAATAATAATATATAGTTATTATTTACACCATTATACCCATCCAAGTAAGGTGGTGGTGGAAAATAGATTTCACCATGGCGTGGAGACGGTATTCCGTACGTACACACGCGCGGTGATTTCGTTTTCCGTAGGATGGATAGATGGTGAAATAGGATTGTTTCATACTTATAATAAAATATCAGTATATGAGTGATACTGATTTTATTACTTCATAATGAAACAACCTAAGAAGAAGAAGTGGAAGAAGAAATAATGGTGAAAGAATCAGTAACGGAAATTACCTCTTCTTTGTATCGCCTCTTTGAGACCTCCTCTTAGGGCACTAAAATTGGTCTTTGAGGAAGACCAGAACCTCTAGGTTGTTTCTAGGGAAGTGGAGAAGATAATTTGGCAGGGGTTGGCCGAGTTTGAAAGATAAAAGTTGTGTGAGGAAGAGAGGGAGGAGGTGCCCTTTTATAAGGGAGGAGAGGGGCACCTTTGGAATAACTAAAAATATTATTATATTATAAAGTCAAGTTCAGTTTTAAATAGATCCAAATTGATTTATTTCGAGGATAAGGTGGGGATGGGTCGAAAGCCTCTCATACAATAGAATTTATACAAGTTTAGGTTTCTATTTTAACCTTATCAATTAGATTTAACTCTAAGTTAAATAATTTAACTTTTACCGTGTCTTTTTGCTTTCTTACACTATATGGTTAATAAACTTACTATATCATGCCAAAAGAACCCCAAGTTGTTTATTATTAAAAAATATATATAATATTATCTAAGTCATTTGGCCAAAACTTACATTTTTAGGAATAAAATAACAATTAATAATATAATATTTGTTTTAAAAACTAATTTATCTCAATTTTGACACTATTTGGTACATTATTTTTATGAAATTTATAACAGAATGATAAGTTCGAACAATGTTACATAAATCAACAATAACATGTCATAGTAACCTAGAAAATTAGTGTATGTCATAAACAGTCTCAAATTACATTTATTTGGGCGTTTATAACATCAATTATGTCAATATTTCATTAATATGACAATTAATGCATCATCTTTGTATCATAATAAATGATAATTATTTAATTCCTAAAAATTATAAATAAATTTCTATGATGTATATAATTGTATTAGATTTCTGGAGACTATTAATGTTCTATGTTTCATTAAGTGTATCACCAGATTAAAATTATTATACTTATAAGATTTAAGAAAGTGACATGTTGTCACATTCTTTGGTTTTAATAATAATAAAATTATTTTCATTGAAAAAATTTAATTAAATGAATCTAATCCAACCCTTAGGTGATATGGGTCGACTTTTAGTCATCCAATCGGATTTTGAAATATTTTAGGGTAATTTTAAAATATTATATTTACCCTTAATTACGTGATTTATCTTTAACTATGGTAAATAAAATTTACCGTAGTTACTATTCATAATTCCCAAAAATAAAAAGTAGCTTATTAACATAATTTGGATCCAATTATTCCAAATATGGAATCCATTTTTCCAAATTCAATACACAAAAGTTGTAGAAATTAAATTATAATTAATCCTGTTGTCGAAAGAAAATGAGTTTTCTTTAAAACATTGCAAAAGATTGAATTGATTTAACATACGAATATAAGGTAAAATCAATGCTAATGTCATATATTATATTAAATGGTAAAAATATATTCTATTTATACTTTAAAACCATTAAATATTATAATTTAACCACATAAGATATTACGATGAAAAAAGTTATTTTTAATTAAAATATAGAGTGTTTTTACTATTCATTAAAATATGAAAGTTATCGGAAAAATATCAAAACTTTATCTAATGTGAATTTTTATATCCTGATTCAAAATAAGAATTTTATTTGGTCAAATAGAACTTATAAACATGTAAAAAAATAGATTTAATGTGGGTGCGCCATCAAAAGGCGGCAAAACTGCATTTTTGGAAAAATACTTATTTTACCCGAAAAATTTATTTTGTTCTTATACCATGTTCTAGAAATGTGTAAGATGAATTATAATGTTATAAAATTCAAAATTTAGTTAACACTATTCATAATGGCTAGTTCATGACAATATTATAATAATATATCGTTGTTTATTAAAACCCAGTATTGCGTACAACACACGCTATCGAGGAAGATCGCGATTGCATGTAATGCAAGCCAAGTCAGAGTTGCATGTTGTGAAAGAATCCTTCATTGTTTCGTATAACAGAATCCAACCATATTTCATTTATATATTGAATATATATATATATATACTCAATGTTGCGTAGAATAACTATTATCAAAATTGTGTATAACACGATCCAAGAATAGTGTTGCGTATACTGCAAGCTAATACGGTGTTGCGTATAGCTCAAGGTAATCTTAGTGTTGAATACAACACAAGAAATTAATGAAATTAAAAGAATATTTTTCATAAAATCTTGGGGTGTTACATATCCAGTATATACATTCATTCATAATATTACGTAACATTTAGAGGTAAGAAATGAAATGCACTGTTCATGGAGACGGTAAGCCGTACGTACGCATGAACGCTATTTTCATTTCTATTTCATATTTAATGGAATGAAATCATTATGATATAAATTTATAATATAATTCCAGTATAATATATCATATAATACCATTTACTCCATCCTTTATACGTCCCACATATGGTATTAACGATTCAAATCACTTTGAGGGGGCGGTAGTCCGCACTTCCTAAAATGAAAAAATCGCGTTTACCCATAATAGAAACCATAAAGGTATGCCATAAATGAAAAATAAAAAATCATAAGGAAAACAAAAACATAATATATATCACATATAAAAATAGTGTCATCATAATAGCCACCATTAGAGGTGTTAAATGAGTGTTGAACAATCATCGTTTCGTGAGGCAAAAATTCGCCATCCACAGAAACAGTATGTTCTTTAACCATTCGATGTAGGTGTGTGTAAGTGTAGCTCGAATACTTCTCATAAAAACATCCTAATATATTGATAATACTGTTGTTGTTACAAAATAAATGAATAAAAAGAGTTTATGGGGTTTGAGAAACAAAATAAAACAAAATAACATAAGGGAAGACATTACCTTAAAATCGGGTAACTCTTTTGATTTGAGTCAAAGGCTTCCTTGGGAAGCATTCAACCCAAAGTAAGGCTTCTAGAGGTAAGGGAGGGATGTTTTGAGAGTATCTGGGCAGAGGTTGGCCGATCCAAATGGCTTGAAAGTGTGAATGAGGTGGTAGAGGTGGGGGCCTTTTATAAGTGGAAAGGAGGGGCACTCTTGGAAAGTAAAGAAAATTCACTTTATTATAAAATGAGTTTCGGATTTTAGAGGTCCCCCACTTATATAATTCGAGTATAAGGTGATAAGGGTTTGAAATATACTCATCCAATAGGTTTTTGACAAGTGTATACCTCAGATTTTACATTATCTTGTCATTTTATTTAAATCGTTAATTAATGAGGTAATCGCTGCATCATCATGGTGTCATAAATTATTTAATTTATTTAATGTCCAAAAATTATAAAAAAAAACTATGATATAGGAAATAATTCTCTCTTTACAATGACTATTTATAGTCAAAACTATGACTTTTATATCCCCATGTAAAAATTGTTTTAGTAAAACATTTCATGTTTGTGTCATTTTTTACTTTAACATTAAATAAAAGGTATTTATATCATTTTCCAACTAAAGTGGCTCCATGGGGTCCCCAAGTTGACCCATGGATTGTCTTGGTCGGCCATGTCACATCCAATGAGGGTAGGACATGTGTCAAGCTCATCTCATATTATTAAAACATTGTTTTTACCTTAAACTACACTAATTACCTCGAATCGCGATTAAGAATTTAAAAGATACTATTCACCAAAAAAATATTTTAATCTCATTGAACAACATTTTACTTATTACTGACAACCATGTATGTTAGATTTTTGAAATTCAAAACCCATAAGTGGTAAAATTTCATTTAAATGAAAAATCAGTTTTTATAAATACCACTTAGTGGTTTAACTGTTCATCAAAAATTGAAGTTTTTTAGAAAAATACCAAAAATTCACCCTAATCTATATTTGATATTACAATTTCAAAAATGATGTCTATTTAACAAAATTCCAAACATATAAGTTGAATTAATTAATTTTATAATTAATTCCCGCTATCACAACAAATACCTTGTTTTTATGAAATAATTTATATCAAAAGATTGACAATTGTTCATGCCCAATTTCAATGTTAAATTAATTATAATGACCACCATGGGATAAAATGGTAAAAATATATTCTAATTATACATTAAAACCACTAAATAGTATAAATTATCACAATAAATTATTTTGATTAAAAAAGTTGTTTTAAGTATTTTTCACTATTCATAAATAAATTGGAAGTTCTCAGAAAGTTACAAAAAATTCAACATAGGATAATTTCGATATTACGAATACAAAAATAAAGTCCATTTTGAAATATAAAATTTCTTTAAATTTAAAAAGTCGTTATTACTATTCATAACGGCTACTTTGATTAGTTCCGGTGTGTTAGAACTCGAATTTACGTACAATGCAAGCTATTGCATTATTGAATGAGAAGCGTATCATGGAAGCTCGGGGTGTTACATTATCCCTTCCATCAATAAATATCGTCCTCGCAATTTTATTTTTTTTTGAAAACAAAAGGTTGAAAATAGAAAATACCTTTGTGGAAAACCCACATCGGAAATAAGGTTAATAAATATATAACAATAAAATAAAGCAAGATAAGTACAAAGGTCACCGAGATAGCCCATTCTAGGATTCTATGAAAATATGGATATGGAGGAGAAACAAACCATCAAGGTCTGATGGAGAGTTATAGAAAACAGGATTAAGAGAATGTTTAACTACAAGAAAATCACAAACTTGTGATTGGTTAAACGATCATTGATTCCCCAGTAGGAAAAGTTAACCAACAACATTTTTGTTTTGAGTTACCTTTTAAAAAGTTGAGGAATTTATTTAGGAGATTTACTAAGAACATGAGGAAATATACATACTTGTCATGTAGACTTTCATGGTTTAATAAATTTTTACCACAAACCCATCTTTCACTCTAAATGGTAATACAACTCAAAAATATTCTATTTATCCTAATTGTATAAGGTTCCAAATATTAACACATACCATTTAGATTAGTAAAACTATTTTGTAATAACCAGGGACTTCCTGTAGGCTAGTGGTAGGTAATAAAGGCCTGTCGCACTATGGTTGTGGGTTCAATTCCTACAGCATTGTCCGACGCGACGGGTTATGCCCCACCCTGCAGGTTGTCCTTTTTGTAAAACTATAGTATCATAGTATTCCAAAAATAATCTTCAGAAATGTTTTATCCTTAAACAATAGTATCCATGGTACAACTTAATCCATTCCAACCTTAATAGTTATCAAAAATACCTCTGTCTAGACTTTCTCTTAAAGGTCTCTAAATTTCAAAATCAATTGTATCCTCAGATTCCTCAAACAAGGTAAAGTTTCTCTTTTTGTTACATACAAAAATATTATTACCTTCATCATATTAAAACCATAATGAAATCAACATGTACTGCAGTACAATCCTTATATATATGTCACATTATTCTAATAACCATAATATATTCCATGAGTCCAAAAGCACCAAAACAATTATTATTCCGCTTCAACTGTAGTCACATCATAAGATTCACCTTGATCCCTTGGCCTTTTTTGAGGTAAGTTTCCCTGACGCTTAGGACATTCATTTCCATAATGACCCATTTCCCTACAATTATAGCATTAAACATTGATAGCCTCTTTCTTTCCATTACAATCATGAGCCTGGTGACCTTTTTCTCCACATTTGTAACAAACTCCCATTCCTTTTATGAAAGTACCAAGGTTATTCTTCCCACAATTATCACATAATGGAAAATCCTTCATTCCCTTTTTCTCTTTATTTGTCTCTTGTTCCACCGTTCTCTTATTCTCTGGCTTTACTTTGTTGTCATAAGATTTAGATAATTCCTTTTCTGTCTTGATAGCACATGAGACTATATCCTCATATGTTGAGAAAGATTGTTATACTAAAGCTCGACGGAGAAAAGGTTTTATCCCATCAAAGAAACGATCAATCTTACTTCTTGGGTTACGTATATAATCAACATCATGCCTCGCTAACCTTGTAATGTTAGCCTCATACTTTACGACATTATCATCCTCCTTCTTCCTCAGACTCAGAAATTGCCTTTCTATATCTCCTCGATGGTCATGAGGAAAGTATTTTTCTATGAAAAGCTCTTTGAAATCCCTCCATTCCTTATTCGATATGTCATCATCTTCCTTTGTGTTTTGAATCAGCGACCACCACTGATCGACATCTGCAGTGAGGCGGTAAACTGCCATGACAACCTTCTCCCTTTCGCTACTCCCCAAGGCAAGGAATATTTTCTCTAAGGAGTTTATCCATTGCTCAGCTACTAATGGATTTGTACCCCCATTTAATGTTGGCGGTTGTTGCCTCATGAAGCGGTCTAACATTGATCCGCCGCATTGTGAATCAGGGTGATCCATATGAGTAAGGTTATTATTCATAACCTGAGTGAGTTGTCCCAATATGGTAATAATTTAATCAGCACCAGTTGTATCTCCAGATCCATAATAATTATCTTGAGCAGGAGGGGAATCCCTACACGGAGTGCGTGCAATGATACAGTTTCCATTCCATCCACTAGGCGCCATTTCTAAACAATGTCATAAAATAGATTAGTTTATGAATTAAAATACATAATTCCATACTTGTAAAACACTTAACACTAATTGAACTATTTAGGGATATAATCCATAATCATAAAAATGTTTTCTTTGAGAAAGTATATACTCATAATCCTTCATAGTGGTTTGTAAAGAAAACGAGAATTATCCTAAGCATATACCCCGAGAGTGTCATAACAAAGAGTGCAGCAAGGCATGTTGTCGTGCACCAGTTCCTGTTTGAGTCTAGCTCAAAGCGGTGTTTTCGGGTTTTACCCCTAGGTACATCTATGCCAGAGCCGCCTCTACCTGCTCGTATCCAGACAGGGATGTATTGCTCGGAAAACTCACAAAATCTCTATAATACCAAAATTCAAGGAAGTCCTTTTATACTAATCCTGAAAGTCTATCTTTGGGATATGTTCTCTAATCAGAGTTTATCTAAATCTAGATTCCAAGGTTAGTACAAAACTGCCTCTGATACCAATTGTAACACCCTGACCCCAGCTACCCAGAGTCGGTGCATTACTTCGTAACATTGGCATGATCACAAAAAATCAAGTCTCGAAAGACCGATTAGTTTAGTAGCCTTGGAAACACTAGATACATTCATAAGTCTTACATTACATCATAAAGTGAAAAAATAATAACAACGTATTCATAATTCACACTCATATCCTCTTCTGTCTATCCCTGCAGGTCATTCATAAAATACTTCTTCACATCCTAGAAAATATTAAAACATTGAAAGGGGTGATCTCAGATGCTCAGTAAGGATAACAATATTGTGGAAGCTTTCATAAATAAACATTAACATTTAAGGTAATGTATAATTAAAACAAAAGCCTTTTAAACATGAACTTCTACATAATATGGAAAAAGTAAAATGAGATAATTCCATTTACTTATTCACATGGATATTATACTGGTCGAATAATCACATGCAATATCAATAACCACTTTCATAATGATGGAATGCATAATGCCAGACTATCATAACCACGTAGTCAAGGCCTCGTGCCAAGACCACAAATAAGATTTTGTCAAGGCCTCGTGCCAAGACACTAGTTTGTCTCATGAGACCTGCCGATGCATCGAGGAGCTATAGCGGGCTCCACCCATCACTTATTAAGTCCAATGCATTCCTCATATGAATAGGTTTAAACATTTCATAAAACATAACATAATCGTATCACATAAAACATGCATAAAAGAAAAATAACATTTCCACATTTCAATCACAAGATATCAATACAACACATTGATATAATAAAAACGCTTTCAAAACCATTTTCAATACCAAAATAAAAGAATGTTAAAACTTTGTATTTATATTTCATTAAAAAAAAGTGATGGCTTGTAGAGGAAGCCAAAACTCAAATAATGGTCACGGCGGCGGAGAAGGCATTGTCGCCGCATATGTACGGAATGAAAAACATTCCCTTTTTGTCGTTTAGTAAAACTCTTTGTATAAAAAAGATTCCTTTTGAATAAACGTAAAAGTCCAAGGGGTTTATACACCGTATAAAAGAAAGTTGTGTATAAAACCAAATATGCCTCAATGAAAGGAGATTGAGACGAAGTATTTAAAAAGATCATTTTTAAAATAAAATAGATCTATTATGTGTATTCACTATAGGTACACATAAATAAAGTAAAAATACAAAATAAGACATAATAACATCATGACATAATTTGAAATTAGTAGATTAACCCAAAGAATGGATGTTGGGTTAAGGAATTCCCTTACATTGTGTCCGACTTGACTCAACCGTTCTTTAACCTCCTGAATAATAAAATAGAGATAATATATACCTTATTAAGAACCATTTTCAATTTCATTATCCTTTTTATATCACTTATTACAATGTTATGATCATTATTTAATTATTTAAGTTAATAACGGTCGTTTTGTTGATATTTGGTACTTGAGTCAACAATAAACTTCTTATAATTACAAGTTGTTCATGTGGTGAAATATCCATTATATCCAGAATTATATTCATTATGTAGATATCATATATATCATATATATCTATTATATACATTCATTCATAATATTACGTAACATTTAGAGGTAAGAAATGAAATGCACCGTTCATGGAGATGGTAAGCCGTACGTACGCATGAACGCTACTGTCATTTCTATTTCGTATTTAATGGAATGAAATCATAATGATAAAAATGTATAATATAATTCCAGTATAATATAGCATATAATACCATTTTATCGATCCTTTATACATCCCACATATGGTATTAACGATTCAAATCACTTTGAGGGGGTGGTAGTCCGCACTTCGTAAAATGAAAATATCGCGTTTACCCATAGTGGAAACCATAAAGGTATGCCATAAAAGAAAAATACAAAATCATAAGGAAAATAAAAACATAATATATATCATATATAAAAATAGTTTCATCATAATGGCCACCATTAGAGGTGTTATATGAGTGTTGACCAATCATCATTTCGTGAGGAAAAAATTCTCCATCCACAGAAACAGTATGTTCTTTAACCATTAGATGTAGGTGTGTGTAAGTGTAGCTCTAATACTTCTTATAAAAACATTCTAGTATATTTAGGATACTGGTGTTGTTACAAAAGAAATGAATAAAAAGAGTTTATGGGGTTGGAGAAGCAAAATAAAACAAAATAAATAAAAGAAGTCATTAACTTAAAATCGGGTAACTCTTTTGATTTGATCCAAAGGCTTCCATGGGAAGAATTCTGCCCAAAGTGAGGCTTATAGGGGTAAGGGAGGGATGTTGGGAGAGTATTTGGGCCGAGTTTGGCCGATCCAAATAGCTGGAAAGTGTGAATGAGGTGGTAGAGGTGGGGGCTTTTTATAAGTGGAGAGGAGGGGCACTATTGGAAAGTAAAGAAAAGTCACTTTATTATAAAATTAGTTTCGGATTTTAGAGGTCAAAAACTTATATAATTCGAGGCTAAGGTGATAAGGGTTCGAAATCTACTCATCCAAAAGGTTTTTGATAAGTTTAAGCCTTGTATTTTACATTATCTTTTCATTTTATTTAAATCGTTAATTAATGAGGTAATCGCTGCATCATCATAATGTCATAAATAATTTAATTTATTTAATGTCCAAAAATTATAAAAAAAATACTATGATGTAGGAAATATTTTTATATTTCCTATTAATATTTATAGTAAAAAAAAAGACTTTTAGAACCCCATGTAAAAATTGTTTTAGTAAAACATTTCATGTTTGTGTCATTTTTTACTTTAACATTAAATAAAAGGTATTTTTGTCATTTTCAAACTAAAGTGGCTCCATGGGGTGCCCAAGTTGACTCATGGATTGTTTTGGTCGGCCATGGCACATCCAATGAGGGTAGGACATGTGTCAAGCTCATCTCAAATTATTAAAACATTATTTTTACCTTAAACTACAGTAATTACCTCTAATCGCGATTAAGAACTTAAAAGTTACTATTCACCAAAAAATTATTTTAATCTCATTGAACCACATTTTACTTCTTAATGAAAACCATGTATGTCAGATTTTTGAAATTCAAAACACATAAGTGGTAAAATTTCATTTAAATGAAAAATCAGTTTTTATAAATACCACTTAGTGGTTTCACTATTCATCAAAAATTGAAGTTTGTCAGAAAAATCCCAAAAATTCACCATAAGCTATATTTGATATTATTATTTCAAAAATGATGTCTATTTTACAAAATTACAAACATATAATTTTCATTAATTAATTTTATAATTAATTCCCGCTGTCACAACAAATAGCGTGTTTTTAAGAAACAATTTATATCAAAAGATTGAGAATTGTTAATGCCCAATTTCAATGTTAAATTAATTCTAATGTCCACCATTGGATAAAATGGTAAAAATATATTCTAATTATACTTTAAAACCACTAAATAGTATAATTTATCCCAATAAATTATTTTGATTAAAAATGTTATTTTAAGTATTTTTCACTATTCATAAAAAAATTTGAAGTTCTCAGAAAGTTACAAAAAATTCAACTTAGGATAATTTCGATATTACGAATACAAAAATGAAGTCCATTTTGAAATATAAAATTTCTATAAATTTAAAAAGTGGTTATTACTATTCATAACGGCTACTTTGATTAGTTGCGGTGTGTTAGAACTCGAAGTTGCGTACAATTCAAGCTATTGCATTATTGAATGAGAAGTGTATCATGGAAGCTCGGGGTGTTACATTAGAAATTAAAATATTATAACAATAAAATAAATATTTTCCTAAAAAAATATCTTCATGCACACAATGTAAGTATAAAATAATAAACTAATTGTGTCCCTATTGTAGAATGATTTTAATTAATATTATATATTATGTATTTAATAAAATTATTTAAGATTCATACAATACATTTCCTCTACATGTGATAAGAATAAGTAAAATTTTATTCTTTAAAAATATTTTCTAAAATGTGAATTGAATTTCTATTTATATACATTTTTTAAAATTATTTTATGAATGAATGTGGTTTTTAATTTGAAAAAATTGATTACATATTTAGAATTAGGAGATTAAAATTTTAAAATAAATTCCCCGATTATTTTTCCTCAAAATAAATACTAATATTTGCAAAATTTAACAACAATGTAAATTGTAATTTTTTTTTAATTTAGGTCAAATCTAAGTGATAAGATAATAATTTTTATCATAAATCTTATTAAATAAATATGATTTCACACTTATCACCAAATGCTCAAATTGCAATTTTTTAATGGATACATGTCCACGAAAATGACTTATATTTTTATTAAATCAATGAGTGTTGCAAAATGTCTATCTCTATATATTTAATATCTTTTATGTGTCCACAATGTGACACAATAAATATAATGATGAAACTAAATGAATATTTTTATAATAATGAAATTGGTTTCATTCTAGTAATTTTCTCTTGAATTTTTATAATTTAATTAATTTATTTATATTCTTATGCAATACTGAAAAATTATTATTTCCACTAATAGAAAAAAAATTATTTAAAAAATATTAAATTAGAAATAATATTAATTAGATAAATTATGAAAAGAATTCTACAGATCTAAATGTGATTTTATAGAAGTTTTAAATCAACATACTGTAATTTTCCATTGGCCTTGATGTATATATTTGAAATTAAATTTATGGTTAGAAAATTAAATTTAATGATAAATTTTTAAAATAATAATTTATTTATTAATTTATAATTCAAAAATAATAATACATTATTGCATGAGAATAAAATTTATATAAAAAAATATTTCATGTTACATGCAGAATCCATTTTTTAATTTATAATATAATTACTAATACGTTATGATTAATAATAGTAGTTACTGCGATTAAGAACAAAAATAACTAACGAAAGAATTCATAAAAATGATAAGGTTTAAAATGACACAAAAAAGTTGTCTAAATTTCATTATATTATTGTATGAAAACCCTATATGATCAATTTTTTCTAATAAATTGAATTTTAGGGGAATTTTACTAGATAAATGGATTTATTATAATTTAATCTTTTATGAAACTGAAAATGTGATGCTCACCAAAATTATAAATGGACACCACCTCTCTCACATCATTGCACAAAATTGATCATTATAGCTCAACCAAAACTATATCATTTATCATAAAAAATCCTTATACATGTTCTGGAAGACCTTTTTTTCTAAAAATCCAATCCCCTGATCCATTCTGTATAGATATAAAGGGAGTTCTTCAAAGAAAAGATAATCATTTTTATCAACTTATGGAAGTTTATATCTTCTAATATATAAAAATCATGTGTTTTTTAACCAAAAATTATTAAATAATTTAACATATATATATTAATATGTTATTATGATAATGTTATAACCACATTCTATTTTATCCATCCATCAAAAAGTGAAAACATCAATCGTTCGTATGTATGGCCTCCCCTCTCCACGTAGCAGCGTAATTCATTTTCATCACCACTTTACATGAATTTTTAAATAGATGTAACAAATTAATATATGTAATATATTTGAAAAATTATCATTCCTGAAAATTTAATTTTTTTACCATTGTTTCCTTCAATAAAAAATATATAACATCGTTCATGCGTAAATAGAATCTTTCATCTATATGAAAAATATAATCCATTTATCTATATCTATCTCTATGGATAAATATAAAAATAAATATGTATTTGTTATATATTGTTTTACCCCAAAAATAATATTCATCAGATGAAGTAACTATGATAATAGTATTAGAACCAGATCTAATGAATCATAAAATACATGAAAACCTGAGTAGTTATTAAATAAAAGAGTGATTTTAACTATTGATTGAAAAAATGTGTGATAAAATCTTACAATTAAATAATATATGGTATGGTATATGTGTGTATGGTTTAGGAATACATGAATTATAAATCTAAATTTATTATATATGAGTTTCAAACATGTACCAAGGATGTTGAACATGAGGTAAGAATTTATTTCACAATCTCATCGTTATTCAAGATTATTTCTCCTTGAGTCTCTATAGGGGAATATTCTTATTTGATGTCCAGGTATTGTAATTTTTTCCACAAAAATCTGTTAATATTCTACAATAATGGTTTAAAATAATTTTATCCATACTTTACATTCTATAAAAAATGTAAGGGGAATTTTTTCATTGTTTTCCAAATTAGGTACTTTGTGACTCATTTCAGCGAAAACTTTTACCGAACAATTGTTTTTATAAATTAATTATTGGATTTATTCTATATAATGACATTGTAATTTATATAATATTACTTTTCATGAATACATGTTATTTTTAAAATAGAATATTTTCTTTTATAATTACAATGTTTTTAAAAAAAATAAATGATTTAAAAATGAAAAGGTGCATTTCAATAAATAAAGTTTCAAGGATCGTACATGATTATTTACATCTATGTAAACATATTTATTTTAATTTTATGTTTCATTGAGGTTAATATCATATTATACAATCTAGAAATTTTTATTCAATGGTATATGATCAATTTTACTTAGGTTGAACTATTTCTTTTACCATTATCCCTATTTTATTGGATAGTTTATGATTATGTTTACGGATTGGGGAATGTAATTAGAGTTTTATATTATAGTCGAAAAAAATTTATATGATGATTATTTTTCACCCAATTCACATGATAAATGTATTAAACTAAGTAAGTGGTAGGAATGCCCTGATACATCCCATTGATTAATTAGTAGGTCTCTAGAGAAAGAACTACTTGGGTATTGGATGATACCTTAAATTCTTATATATGATGGCTTGGGTGAAGGCTTTAAAATATTTTTATGATGTCTGATACTTTTCATTCCCTCATTTTGAGATTACTTATGGTCTCTGATGTGATTATCTGATTACTTTTGATATCCCTGGTTAATATTTATTTCATGTTATCAAAAAATTATTTGATTTATATTTATTCCTTCCAGATTAGTATCAAGAGAATATTTAAATGGAATTTTTTTTCAATTATTTACCTTTAAATATTATTTATTCTAATTTATTTTTAATATCTTACATTGTATACATACCCTTACTATGAATTTGAGAGCACACCATTCTTATGATTTATTTTTTACAATGATTCCAAGAGGTTTATTATAATTGATATGTTATGTTAATATAGGATAATAATAGGGATTTTAAAGGAGAAAACGATGTAGTATTATAATAAATTATTCAATAATTTATCTAGTTTCCCAAAATATTAAAAGGATTGATAATTTAGGATGTAAATATTTAAAAATTATGAAAATGTAATAATGATACCATCGACTCTATAATACTTGGGTATATATATTTGTATTTATATGTAGTTTAGTATTATCATTAACATAGAAAATTAAATTATTTATATTTAATTTTATTAATATATTCCATTTATATTTTATTATTATACATTTATAAAAAATAATATATAATATAAATAATATGCATCTTGTTGTCCCATTTCATCCATGAAAGCATTTGTATGATAAGTCAAGTCCATCCTCATTTCTAATGTGTTTATGACTTCCAAAATAGTTATAAAGTTATCATATATTTATGTATATGTTTTATGTGTTCCATGATTGATTTATTGATGTTATAGTGACGTTTCCTATTGATTTATAGAAAATTGCTAATTTTGTGGTATTGGATCTAAAAAGTGAATTGATTGTATTAATAAAAAATTTATATATTATATAAATATGAAATTGTAATAAATTATTAAATTATTAATTATGGTGACTTATTACCATTATATTTGTTATTATAATCATATGTGACGTAAATTTTGTTACATCATTCATTTAAGTTATAAAATTGATCAAAACAAGTTCATTCTATATTAAATGATTGATTAAGAATATATTATTTAATTATTGCAATATAATGTTTACCAAATAATAATTATTACAAAAATATTTATTAAAATAATAAATCAAATATATAAATAATAAGGTGATTATGATAATTGAAAACTATTAATGAAATGTTAATAATATTTTTTCTATTTTGAATTTTCGATTAGAAAACCTCTTTGAAATTAAATATTTTTGGCTTCTTCTTGTGAGAAAAATTTTCCTAATATGAAATAGGTTTAATAGAGTTGAAATTTTGGATATTTTTGTTGAAAAAAATTACATGTGTCCATATTTTTTATTATTATACTTTTTTTAATGATATTTTCAAGTGACTATTGATTCTAAAAGTTCTATGAAAAGGAATATTCATTCCACAAAGCATTTCATACACCATGGAGATTAGTTTCATAAATATAATTTTCATTTTATTATTATTCATTCAATATTTAAACAAAAATATCAATCCATTAATGAATATTTTGTAATGTTATTCACCCAAGTGTGTATAGTAATTTTCCAATATAATATTTTATTTATTTTGTCACATAGAAAGACACAATCGACATTCCATGAGCGATTATTGGGTGTTTTTTAATATTACCTGAAAAATAATGTGATTTGTGATTTTTTTTGGTCATATGAAAATGGTATTCATGTTTTTTATAGTGGATAAATTCATTTTATCTGAGGTTTCTTAAAGATTATAAATTAGATAAAGTCTTAAAAAAATTATATATATCAACGGTTTTCTGATGTAAAATTTCCACATGAAAAATATTAAGATCCATGATTTTTAGTTTCATTTTAAATTTTAATTATTAATAAGATCACACCATGAAGTGTTAAATCAAATTGTGACTCATCTACTAGTTCAATATAATAAATGAACAAACTTGTCAATCACTCCCATAAGAGGAATGAAACATTTTAATTTATGTTTTCAATAGAATTTGAATATAAATTAATATATAAAAATAGCATGATAGTAGGATGTTTATTATAGATACTGATAAATACATATTAAACTTAATAATTATATATTTGATTCAATATTATCCATGGGACAAATAACATATAAAAGATTTGGAATGATTGCTATAGTTTTTTTATTTGATATTCAAATTTACCTTGTATATAATGGGATTTTATTTGATGAGAAATTAATATCACACATAGTTATGGATGAGATAAACCATGAAGACCAATATGTATAGAAATAGAATTAGACTTCATTGAATACATGGGTTTATGAAGTGATGCTTGATGAATATGTGTTTTTATTTGAGGTTAGTTATAAAAGGGTAAAATTCTATACATGTTACCTAAAATAAAAAAGATAATATTGATGAATCATAGAGAAAATATTTTTGTACGATGTTGTTTTTTTATTAATATATTGCGAGTTCATCTTATATGTCGACTATATACATTTATACCGCTTGAATATATATGATGAATGATAGAAAGTTCTCATGGACAATGGTTGAGTTTTGATCAATATATAAAGATGAAATAAAATATGAGTAATATAATATTTTAGTTGAATATGAACACAGAATCAATTTTTTCATGGAATAATTAAATTTTCTACAATTAAAAAATCATTTAATTTATGCGTCTATATATTTCATCAATTGTTTTTTATGTGTGAAAAACATTATTTTTTATTTAATTTGTCTTCAATAATTTTTATAAAAAAATGCTTCATATAAAAGGATAAAAGTAAATGTAGACATTATAATTCACCGATTGTGATTTATCAAGACCATAAGGTACAACATGATGTACAGAAAAAAAAATTATTTCCTGAATTTTTATATGGAAAAGCTATTTTCTTGGATAATGTTTTTAATTATAAAAGAGTAAAATTATTTTATCGTTGTAATGATAATATTTGGAATGTAGTTATAGATAACATATTGGATATCAAATGATATATGTATATTCAAAAGTTGTTCATCAAATTATTGTTAGAGATCTCACCTAATGAAAAATTGTGGAACATAATAGGTAGCTGTTGACTAATGATATTAAGGATCAAAATGATTTATTTGGAGAATTCCCTAATCAAATATATATTAAGGTGATATATTATATATGTTTATGAGGTTTTTTAAAAAAATTATAATATTTATAAATATAATATATATGTGAAAAAAATAAGTGAAAATTTTTTAAAACGCATTTGATGATATACATATATTTCCTTATGAAAATGGGGATGTGATATTTTAATTTATCACAGTGGTTTTTTATTTTCTAGGTGGACCTATACATGAGATCATTTATTTCTATATCGTAATGGATGTTTTCAATTGGTTACCACTAATGTATAATGGGAATGTGTCAGTACATGAAGAAATGCTTCTTGGGAACTTATTTCTTGATGAATCACACACCAAATTACGATGGGTATAAATTAATGTTGAATCCATTGAACTCTTTTCAATAATCAATACATATATTTCCTTTAAATATTTCCAATAAAAATAGTTTTATCACACCAAAATTATATAAAATGTATTTGATGATTTCATATCACTTAAAGAATGGTAGTTCATAATATGATATGGAATATTTGAAGGGAACATACCATTTTCATGTTTTCTTTGTGGGATGGTTGGGAACATCACATCTTATATTAGAAATTTCTTGATAAAAGAGATTTTGAGAATAAATTCACCCCAAATTTTATGAATATGATTCCCTAATAAGGAATTTCAATTCTTGAAACTCAATTGGAATGAATGATTCTGCGAAACAATATTTTAGAATAGAATAATATGGTGTTTTAGAAGACACATTGGAAGGCCATTAAAGTAATAGTTTTTATATATTAATGATTTAATTATGTCTTTTTATGAGAATTATTAAGCTAATGTGGAATAAATTGATGATTAATAGGTGTTTATAAAAATAAAATTGGATTTAATAAATAACTAAAGGATATTGGAAAATATATTAATATGATTATAAAAATGATAGGTTTATTGAAAGTATTATCCAGTTATATTGATTATATTTGATAAAAAATCATTTTAAAAAGCATTACATATATTTTTTGTGGAATAAAATTATATATAATGATGATGTGAATTACATATTAATGAATGATTAAAATTCCATGATATTTGAGGGACATAATATTCTTTTCAATGAGAAGGGTACGAAACCTGAACAACTTGTGAAGGAAGTATTATCATTGATGAAGAATGTTGAAATAGTTATTCAATATATGATTTTAGGAAGAATAACTATTTTTTTCAATTCACCATTTTTTAAATAAATGTTGTATCATGAAATAAAAATATTTTATGTAATTATGAGTGCTCATATACATAATAAAATGGGAAAATATAGTATTAGTAATGAGGCATGTACATCAAAAACTATTACAGATACTGTGATAATAAGAGTGAAGAAGTGTATAGAAGTATGGTCTAAACAAATTATAATTTATCAATAAGAATATAGTTTCAAACACGTTTGACCTATGTTGGATGGTGAAAAAATAATATATTTCAATGAATATTGTTTTGGTTTTTTGATTTTCGGTCGACACAATATATTGTTAAATGTAATACAAATTTTCTCTATGCAGTGAATATATAATAATATGAAATAGAAGTCTTGGAATGTACATATAATTTAATATTATATATTATTTATATTGTTAATTTTTTAATTATTTAATCATTAGGCATAAAGTTGATGAATATTGGCAGATGAGAGATAGATCATCTTATGAAAGTTGTAGAATATTGAATAAAATATAGTTCAATTCATTTCCTCTGAGAACGTATTTTATACTATAAAATATGAAAAAAGTGTTCGTATAGTATTTGATGAATAAAATTAATAGATATCAACATAATTCCCAAATCATTTGAGAATATATTTGATGAAAATGAATGAAATTGACAAGTTTATTTTAGATGAAATTTCCATGAACAAATTAATGACTATTGTCACCTTGATTATAGAATGTGTATACTCATATTAAATTAATGATAATATAAAGAAATTGAATAATATGAATGGTATTTCTATGTAATAGTTTATTTAATTAATTTTTGATCATTAAATATTAAATGCAGCGGATGGTCCGGATTACCTAGTAACGAATTGATGAATTCTAATTTACAATATATTTAATGTCTTAGTCACATAATAGTAGAGGTTGTTTTCTATTGGGAATCTAGTTTGGATGCCACATTTAATCATAAAACATACAATATGAAATTAAAAGAAAATAAATATCTTTCTAAAAGATATAGTTCTAATGTTAATCATCATCTGGTTGATATCAATGAGAATTCAAGACTTTAAATAGTGAAATAAGAAATTATTTTATAGAAATATGGACTTGAAAACATTGATTAAAAATGAATAAAAAATTCATCATAAATAATGGATGATTTTTATATTACATTACTTAATATAAATAAATATAATTTTTGTCATTATTTCCTATGATGAAAAAACGTAATAAATCTAGTTCATTATAAGAATAAGTGACCTTTGGGTTTACCGAATTTCTACTTTAAAAATAAATATAATACACTTAGGATACAATATATTCTTATATGTAATTAATTTTAATTTTTGATTATATAAAATGATGTGTTGTTTTAAATTCACGAGGTCAAAGAGGAAAGTTCTAAATTACCTAAGATAAATTTAAAATAGGGAAATGTATTGACTAGTAATAACTCTAATGATTTTGAGATTAGATATATGATAATAGTACGCATACTATGAGGTTAAAAATTATCCTGAAAATAGTTATATTAAGAATGATATATATTCAATTAGAACTCCATAATATAATGGGGTTGTTGAAAGGATATGCTCTATATTGAGTAACATGGAAATAGCAATATTGATAGAAAGTGGAATCTAATATCACTGATGGAAATAATTTGAATATATTTATTTATATACAAACAATAATGATTTAATTAGTATATAATTAGGGAATGTAACAAATCTATCCTAGAAGATAGAAAAACCATTGCCCTAAATCAGGTCGTTACATGACATCGGGTATGCTTCCCCATATGCCAGAGGCTTCCAACTCGAAGAAAATTTCTAAAGTAGAACATGTGATGACTATACCAACATAACAGAGTGAATCCACAACATAAGTAACAAAAACAGATATATTAAACACATGAATAATATATGAGAATCAATATTTTAAACCATTTAGTGATCTTGCATATATGCTATAAAATAATCTAATGAATACACTAGATGTCGGACAATCATACAATGTAATCAATGACCAAAACTATCAAATGAATCTAAAACCAATTTTGTGTCCCAACCCGATCTCATCCTCCATGATCCTACTCGTCATCACAAGCACACCAAACACTGTGTTCTTCTCAAGAACATATACTTGAATCTATTAGCATCTTCTAGGGTACCCATGTACCATGGCTGCTCATGCAGTTTGTGAGTATAAGTTAGTTGGCCACCACTAATGGATTATAATGAAATAGAGAGTTTTTATAATGATGTATGAAGTTAACAAGGGAAATTAATAAACAAGTAACATGTCTATCATTTAATAAATTATCTAATATCTATTTACACATTAATTTCCATAGATTCATCCAATCAATGAAACTAACATAGGTCACGCTGGGAGTCTAAGGCAAGGAATAGTGGGTAACTCACGCAATTAACCATATGAGATTTAACTACTCACAACCCATCACATACCCATTATCTATCATAATTATTTAAGTAATTTTCGTCATTATTACCATTTCATCACTTTTGTTATCTTTATTATTAAATACCTCTTCCCCTCGTGTTCTATGGGTTAGAAATTTTTATAATTATTTCAATAGAATAAGCTATTTATTTATCAAGAATAAGGGGTTAAAAAATTTTCTCCTCAAAAAGAGTTTACGAATAATATTTATCAACATACAATGGTGACTAGGATATTTTAATGTGTTTGTGAAGTGTATTTCCTCTGTTCGTAATACCAATTAACTCCATGACCTTATGTTTTGAAGCATATAGCCTTAGTCTGATATACTAACCGTCATTACATAACACTTATGTTGGAGTCTCAGTCTAGGTAGTTTCATCCAAATAAACCATTAGGGGTAGAACACATCAGTGTAACTACCAAACCCATGCATTCTTGGGTGTGGTTAGACCATAAGTCCAACCAGACTTGTGGGAGGAGCCCAAATCCTTTATTCCACATCCAATCTATGTGAAAATATTTAATTATCCATTTACCACATATATCATATCATAATACAAGAACAATTAGTACCGGTATAATACATAATTCATAACAATAAACATGGTAATTAATACAATATCATAACCCATTCCCGCATTTTTTCATTTATAATACATTCTCGTTTTTTCCAATTACTGTTCCGTATGCCTAATATCAGTATGAATATTCAGTAATTCATATTCATTAACCCATTTATAATATTCCACAATTTCTATAAGTTTATTTAATTATCCCATTCATAATTTCCCAATTATTAACCAAATTTTAATTTCAAGTTGGAATTATAATCCATTATCACATTCTCATTAATCCTATTTAAAACTTTTTCACATCATTCGAAACACCGCTTATTTTGTGTCATCAACTAAGTCCATTATTCATTTATTTCATTTCAGAGTCTGTTAATATGACAACATAATAGTATGGTTTAAATCTTACTAACCCTCATATCCCTTCAATTACTATGGTCCCACCAGATTATTACAAATACATTATGGAAATAAACACAATTCTCAATACTCATCAAAAACATCCTGAAACTACCCATTAAAACATAGGTATTACCCTTAAATAATTAATGAAATTCATATGGATTTAATTTCCATATTAAAAATAAAAACAACCATTAAATAATTTTCACAAAAACTGGCCTTACCTTCCTTTCAAAAAACAATTTCCATTAAAAAATATCTAATCGGGTCAAATCCCCAATAAAAACCATCAAAACAATTTCAAAAAAATTAATAATTTACAAAATCCAAAACATATTTAATTAAATTAAACCCTAGACCAAAATCAATTACCAATTAAAAATTTACTACCCATTATCACCCATAACACCCATATATCAATGGTTACCAATTTTATTCACCATTGACATGTGTTTAGCTTACCCATGGCTATTCCTAGGTTCTATCTCAGTAACCAATAAATCCACATGGTCTGGTCCATGAAGCGGATTACACCCCGATCTAAGTCCCAAATCAATTTACAAAATCATTGAAAAATAAACACCACTAGAATACACATTGGAACAACATCATAATCATATAAAATATCATGACTATAATAAAACATAATGTCCACCTACATACTCTTAGTTAACTAACACAAAATAAATATCCAAATTTAATTCAAGATCAAACCTCCAATAAATCCAAACCCTAAAATTTGTAAGAAAAGTAATAGTTTTTGGGATTTAGATGAAGAGGAGAGATTATACAAGCCCTAATCCAAAAAATGGGGAAAAGATGATTTTTATACTCAGAAGGATCTTTTATTTGAACAAAAAAGCTCTCTAAAATCAAAAAAAATATTCAGTAATGATCCAAAGTCGATGAGGGGGATACCGTTTCATCACTGAGGTTAGAGGAGGTCGAATTGGAGGAAATATTGTATGTGGATATATAAATCCTCAGATGGAAAAACATTAAATTTTTAATTTATAATGGGTTTCATAGTTTTTCTACATGGTTTACCAAAATGTGATTATAATTTGTTCAAGAAATATTATAAGGGATGTTTGGTTGCATGACAATCTAGGATAGGCACAGTGTTTTGAAAATCATGTGACAACCGTGTGTTATCCCTCTATCCCAAATGGCTCATATGCCACACAGTTTCCTAGGCCATTAACATGGTTCTAACTAACTAAGAATCAACCATGTTTTTTTTACATTTGATCAATTTTTTCCTCCTTTCAGGCCCCACACCATATGAACACTCCCAAAACAACTCAACCACTCCTAATCCATTTCTTAACCTTAAAGAATAGTATATCCAATATTTAAAAATAGGACGTACCTTCACAAAATTTTGGTATTATACAACCACCCTTCCATAAATTAATTAATCCTAGAGCAACAATTCTAGGCATTCCCAAGATATCATGTCCACAATAATCAGACCACAAACCCACATATAAACCCTAATTTCTAATGTTCATCCTACACAATATTATTGCATAATAATTATTAGGTAAAGAAAACAATACAAAAATGAAAACATTTCCCTCAACACAAAACCCTATCACAACATTATTCTCTATGTAGATACATCCACAACAACTCGCCATGACAGATAATAATAATAAGATATGGTTCAGTAAACATTATTGGATCATCGCAAGAAATAACACTAAAAATGCACTACATTACCCTGGGAGAGTCAATTTATACAATTTTAGTGTGATCATCTCTATAATACATGGTCCAAGAGAAGCAGTTCATTATAAAATGGTCAGAAATAAAAATCGAAACATACTTTTCATCTCATGGTACTCAACCGATCAAACCCCAAGCCAAATACCATCACCAACACCATTTCACAAAGATGGATCACATTTGAGTCCATCCAACTCGACCCACCATTTACATCATTAATCAATCACATGTCCACTGTGGAACTCCCCAAATATATTATTTACCCCATCACCAAAATTTATATTATATTGATCACTACCATTATAGAAAAAGATACCAATATAATCCCATCTATACTTTCATAAAATACCCAACACATTTCACCACTCACCGCAATTAAATATTTACGGGCATCAAACCACAATAGTATTCTTTTTATCCAATGAAACCACCAGGATTCGACATTGAAACCATCCATACTCATTTGAGAGAATCATGGTGTTTATTAATTGGCTATTATAATTTACAAAATTCGAAAATTCGTCCAATTTTTATCATATGCAGCTCACAACCCACGACATCTATTCTAGTTTTCCCAGCTAACATTGGTTTCCCAGTCATCTCATCAAATTTCAGTTTCCTTCTGGATGTCTTCAAATCCACTTCATAAGTGGATTCTCACATCCAAGAGATAAAATGACATTCCTCACCTTAATAGTATCATTGTAACCACTTTCAACAAGCAATTTCGACCTCCACAGTTTAGACATAAAAACATTATGAAGACAAAAATTTGGACGTAGCAGTCTATCATCCTCAAAACATCTCCCACAATATGTTCCTAGCTTTTGAGAACAAAACTCAGGTCATTATTTAACATATTGTCAACTCTTAAGAACTCTTACACAACTAGAAAAAAATTGGTACATTAGAGTTCTACGTTATCTCCCACTAGGTTATCCTTGATTAGAACCCCTATTAGACATATAATAAATAACATATCTTACTAATATAGGGAAAAAAACCACAAAAAGGTGCGATCATAGATGATCAGTAAGGGTAAACAAGGGAGAAATGTAATCATAATCATGAGCATAAGGGTATGATACCATGATTAGGAAAACATAAGATTATAACATTCATATCAATGATTATAAACATGATTCATGTCATTAAAATTAGCTATTCATAAAAAAAGAATCATTAGTAAATAAATAACATAAGCCTTGAAATCATAACATTGGAATAAAACCTGGAATTATGGAAGACACATAATCATATAATATTATTTCTATAGTATCCAAGAAATCATTTCCAATACCATCATGGTAGTATGGTTTCCCTCCCTATACCATTTAGGTAGTCATGGTTCACTCCCATGGCCATCTTAGTTTAATTATATCACTCTTAGAACAATCTTAGTTGTCAGTGTTCAATCACATGGACATATAATCATGAGTTCACTCTTCATACCATCTTGGTAGTCATGGATTACTCCCTTGTCCATCTTTGTAGTCAAGGTTCATTCCCAAGTCTGTCTTAGTCTATCTCATGAGACATTAATTGTACCCCAATGCATTTGAGGGAGATATATGACCCACCCTTCTCGTAATTCAATTAAACGTACATGTTACACCTAGTCATAAATAATAATATCATAACCCATTAAATTAAATGGGTATCATAGACAAATAATCATATAATAACATATTGAAAAAATTTATCTTCATAAGAATTCCATCCAAAGCATAACCCCATAAGGAGAAACACATTTCATAAACATATAACATGTGAAAGAGAAATAGCTTTCATAAAGACCATTAAATTAATAATAACCCACTAATAGAAAGAATATTAATTGAAAAATATTTTTACATATATTTTAAAAATATTTCTTGGGGAAAATATCATCTCTTCATTGAAAATAGATGTTTAAGACATAAAATAATGAACAATTTATTTTCGTATAAAATAACATGAAAGCACATAATGAACACGTGGAATAATTTTGAAATCCTTTTTCCTTGAAGAAATATAAAATTATAATAATAAAATTTTGAAAGCAATTTTCTCTTAGATAAAACCATTAAAACATAAAAATGAAGTCTTGAAAATGTTATGAAATTTTTTTTACTAGAAAATGTATGAAAGAATCATGAAAATTCAATTTCGTTGAAAATATTTTTAAAACATTAAATAATTCATGAAAATATTTAAAAAATACTTTTTACATGAAAACATATGAAATAATCTTGAAAATGATTTTGAAAACCATTTCATTGAAAATACATTGAAAATGTATAAAAATATCTTGAAAACATTTTGAAATCAAATTTCCTTGAAATTTTTATTTCAATACATTTTTATAATGATTAATATTTTAAAATTTCAACGGATTCTACAAATTTATTATTACATGTATTTTAATACATGTCATTCGTGGTAAGAAGAAGATTACTTTGGAATAGTAAACATGTTTGAAAAATGACTTATTAGGAAAGAGATAAGTACTTTAATTTTAAGATATTGGTAAAATAATAATGGGTAAAAATTTATTTATGAGATTATATTTGAATGATATAATATTCATGGAAGCCCTTTTGTAAAACTATCATTTCCATCCGAAGAGTGAGTAAATCCAGGCTTTCATAAAAACACATTATTAACTATCCTAGGTACCAAATAGTTGAAAAATGGTTCCAATAAAAGAATATATCTTCTATAAACAGAGTATAGAAATACTCATGAGTTTTCTTGAGAGATATTCCATAAAATTTCATCTATGGAGAATAATAATGAACATTCATGAGAAGCGATGAGATTGTTTCAATTAACACATACCACTTTGTTACATTGGATCATAATATACATGTAAAAAATTTAATTAAATGAAACATAATATATCATGGAAATAATTTTTTCCATTACATAACATGTAAAATTAATATATATACACCATAAAAATTAATCTAGGTTAATAACAAAATATGAGTCTCAATGAAGGCATATTGAGACAAAACTATTTTACAGATTTGGAAAATTTTAAAACATAAAAACCATGAATGAATGATCATAAAATGGATATGTATATTATAATACATTTATGTATATAATTATTAGAAAAAAATCATGCTCATTAAATAAACCACAAAAAAATGAATGATTTGTGAGCATTTCATGTATCTCACAGATATAAAAACGAGATGAAATCTGCATACCATATGTCTTGACTCTATTCATACTCATACAAGAATCTAATATAATAAATATAAGTTTTTTATAAATATTATAAATAATGATATTATTATTCATAATACCATATGTGGTATTATTATGACCATATATTAACATAATTTTAATGATTCTAAGTTAACGTTTCACGTCATATAATATTCGCTATGTTCTTCACATGAATCTTATATTGTAATATAAATTTTTCTTATACATATATCATGATTAAGAATGTAAATAATGATATAAATATCATTGTCATCAATTGAATGTTTATTACAAAAATATATTTCATAAATAAGTATGAAATGTATTACACCGTTTATTGAGATGGTAATCTATATGTACATAGTAATGATGTTTCCATTATTGTTATCATATTAAAAATATGTATGTAAGTAAAATGTGTAAGTGTATATAATTATATACATATATTATTATTCCCATATAATTATTAAATAATATAAGTTTTCTAAACCCATCTTTCATACATTCAATGTGGTGTGTGAACAAATTACATTACTTTGAGTGGGTGGTTATCCATAATTCCTCAAACGAGAATAGCGTATTAACACCAAATAGAATGTAAAAAGGTATTGGTATTAAAATGGATTTAAGAAGGTTAAAATTTAATAATTATTATATATGACTTATATAAATAGATTATCCATCATAATTTCCACCACGATCAGTGTTAAAGGAAAAAATAAAAATTCATCATTTAGTGAGAGAGTTATTCACCGAACATAGAAACACTATGTTTGATATCAATTAGATAGAGTTGTGTGTATGAGTAGGTATAAACCTTATAATATCAAAATACTACAATATTTATAATATTGGTGTTTTATTATTATAATTTAATAAACATAGTGGAAGGGGTGGAGGAGGAAAATAAATTAAAGAAGATTGATAGAAGACGTTACCTCTTAATTGGGTAACTGTTTTTTATTTGTGACAAAAATATTTCTTCATTTTCCTTATACCATAAAAAATGATTCTAGAATTAGGTGAGGTAATTTTGGAGATATTTTTATCATATTTTTGGTTATTCAATGGACAAGAATTTTGGGAGGAAGTCGGTAGAGGTGGTGGCCTTTTATAGGGAAGGGAAAGGACACAATTTTCATTTTTTAAAACAAATTAGGTGTAACAATGATTTTACCTAAGAAAAGTCATACCAAACCATAAATTTTTTTTAATTGACGGTTAATTTGATATGAATTTATAGAAATAGGATTTTGGAAAGTATATATGTTTTTTCGGGTCTTATATTTATGGATTACTACTTTATTAACCTTTTTTCTCTCTAAATTGTTGTATTTAATTTTAATCCTTTTCCCAAATATTTTTGGGCCAAAACATAATTGAACTTATTAATACTTATAAATTATACTGATTACAAAATATAGAATCATTTTTTCCAAATTAAAATCATGTAAGTGGTAGAAATTAATTTAAAATTAATCCTACTGTCAGCTCGACAATTTGGGGGTTTAATGTAAAAATTATCAACATTTTTCTATGTTTTTATCTTGAATTTTAATGTCAAATTGGATCTAATGATTTTCATTTTTTAATTGAAAAAAGTAGTGTATAATTGAACTATTCATCAAAATAAGAATATACGTTATCACTATAAAAAATTGAATGAAAATATGTTTTAAATTAAAATAAATTTTGATTAACTATTCCTTAAAAATGAAAACATATGGAAAATACAAAAAATTTATCATATTCTAATTTTTATTTCATGAATCCAAATAAAATATTAATTTTTACATATTAAATCTATAAATGACCAAAAAATTTGACTTAAAACGTTTCTCTATCAGATTTTTTTAAAATGCCTTAATAAAAATATAGGGGTCTAAGCATAAAATTGGGTTTGTAATTATATAATATCTATAAAATCTTTTGGAAAAATTAAAAAAAATTATTTAATATGATTTATATAAACTTTATTATGTTAATATTAGTCACTAATTTTAATTATTTTAATTTATTAGGTTAAAACAACTTTCTGACCATAATAATATTTTCTTTTTTATTCAATTGGTTTTCATATTCATTTATAATTAATTGGTAACCTATGAATTCATCTATTATTTGTGTAAAAAACATACTTTATTAATTTATTAAAAAAATTTAATATCTATTAACGTAATATATAGTTCATATCTCATTATAATAATATTATTTATAATATATTATTTTTATCTAATAGTTTGTCCAATGTATTAAGAAAAACACCCAAAAAGGTAAATCTTCTGTGTAATGTATGCTAACCTTGTTGCTCTATGTAATATACACCATTTTAGTGTTGTGTATAACATATGACAATCCATTTTTATTTTAATTGAATGTATGGCTTAGTGAATAATAATTTTTAGTGATTCATCAAATTAAAAAAATAAAAAGAATAAATTAATTCAAAAAAATCACAAAATAATAGGGTGACACATTTTAACCCACTTAAAATTAATTTCACTCATAAAATAAGATTTCTTTTCCAAATGATTAATAATTTCATGATACATGAATATAATAACACATCTTAATAATGAATACAAAAAAATCCATTGAAATGAAAAATTGTAACCATAACAATTAACCTATGTAATATATAAGAGGGTTTCCAAGTAAGTGAACATAGGTTGGGAGTGAATATTAGACATGGAAGGAAAAGAATAAATATATATAGGGAGTAATTGAGATCATTAATTATAAAAAATTGAATTATAAATGAATACTTGTGGTCCTCAATGTTTTAAAACTATGATGATTTATAAGGCTTTTAGTTCAACAAAATTTAAGGTATTAGGGAAGCCAATTATTTTAGTCATTATCCTATTATTTAGTAATTATTCTACAATAAAATAATATAAGGATATATACTTACCTAATATGTTTCTATAAAAAAAATCATTCTTTGGTTATGCATTTATTTCTTTCTAATTCATCCATTACTTTAAGAAATGGATGTACAAAAATTATCTTTATAGCCTGATGCACTAAGATACCATTTAATCAAATCATAAGCCCAAAAAATAATTAAAATTATTAATATATATCTCTGAATACAAAAAAAGTATCATTAATCATAAAAAGAATCATTATAGTTTCATCATAAATATTTATGCACCAAAATTAAATAAACTTTATCTAGGACATCATATTGGCAAGTGGTAGGCCTGAAACCCTTTCTATCCATCTTTTAGGGGTTCGATATTTCTATCTTCTCTAGACCTGATTGAATTTCACTCAACATACATGATTTACTTATCTAAAACCACACTAATATAATATCCAAAATACTAAATATGGACATCCTTGATGTATGTTAAATCACTAATAACCTTTTAACTAAGGATTTAAGTACAAAATCAGTTCATAAATACATCCTATAATGTTTTACTTTAAATATTCATGAATTTGTAACCTTATCACCCATCTCAAATATGAAAATAAAATACATTAGGAAGAGTCAGGAGAACATTTTTACATTGATTCCCACGTATATCACAAAGTTGTCCCATATTTTATTGTTCCAATCATGTGAACTACCATAAATACTTTTGGAAAACCTGAATTCTTCCTTATAATAAATATTATTTAATCTATTTCAGAAACCCAAAAAAATTTTAATCCATATAAATGGTAAAATAAACCACATGTCAATAAGAACATACTTCATTCAAAGGTATTCAGTACCATCCAATTTACATATCCATATCCCCATATCTTTATCCATTCAACATTATCAAATCAAAAATAATATATTAAGGGTTATCATCCCATAGTCAAAATATAACCATTTAATTAAATCACTACACGAGTCCACCAGGATCATTCAACAATGAATTTTAAATACTAAGCAACAAAACAACTGTTGGACAATCCATTTAGATTTTTTCACTTAAATTATTTTAATAAAAATTCATAAAACATTAATTCATTCTTAATACACTAACAATTTATCCCCATCATATTACATAATACCTCTTTTATTTAAAATTTCATCTATAGTCTCTTCATCATACATAGTGTAACCATTAATCACACCACCTTACTAATTCTCTTCATTAACTTTGTTATTGGGACATTGAGTTTCATAGTGACCATTCACTATACATCTAAAACACATAATAATTGATGATTTCTTTGGGAGGACAATATTCTCATCCATTTCATTAACCAAACACTTAAATTTTCTCTTTCATCCGCTTTTTATGTGTCCCTATTTTCCAAAATCAAAAAATTATTTTTTTCTTTTAAGACATTAAATTAGGATATTCTTCCCACATTCATGACACAAAGGAAACCAAATAATCTTTCCACCATGGTTTCCATTACCCACACCCTCATCAAACTCCTTATTTCTATTCCTTGGTGAGTCCAAGAGTTGGATGAGGTAAACATTGTTAATAATGATCTGTGAAAAATTATTAGGAATGATAACTAAATCATTCACTATAGTGATCAATCCACTTCATAACTCATATAAAAATATTCCATCACATTCAATATTAAATTGCTTCCTTCCAGTTATCGTCTTTGGCTAAAACCAGATGCCTAGTTTGTGCATTTCATTTCATAGTATAAGACCAAATAGTCATCAAAATAATTACTTATAGGATTTTTACATAATGAAACCTTACATAATATTTCATAACCTTTGTTCTCTTTTAGGTTATTTATATCCTAATTATATTTAAATCTATCATAATGTTTCATGAAGATATGTTAATTCCAAATATATATCCCTCGAGAGTGTCAAACCAGGTGTGCAGCAAGGCCCATTATCACAGTTTACTCCAATGTCCATCTTATTAGTATGGGTTCTCTACCCATACCATCTTGGAAGTCATGGTTCACTCTCATGGCCATCTTATTAGAATGATTTTAGTACTCATACCATCTTGAAATTCATTGTTCACTCTCATGGTCATCTTAGTAGCATGAGTTCACTCCTCATCTTGTAGTCATGGTTCACTCCCATGTATATATTAGTATAAAATATTCATTACCAAGACCATTATAGTCTATCACATGAAATATAATTATTTACCTCATGAATTTGAGGGAGATATAGGTCCCACATATATAATAATAAAACCATACATACATGTTCCTCAGGATCATAAATAATCATATTATAACCCATTAAATAAAATGGGTATAATAAAAAAGTAATCATATCAAATCCTATGGAAAAATATTGGCATCATACTAATTTCACCAGTAAAAAACCCAAGAAAGGGAAAAATATTTCATAAAAATATATCCAATGAAAGATAAATAGGTTTCATAAAGACCATGACATTAATCATATCCCATTAATAGAAATAATAAAAATGGAACCATTTCATCATTTCTTATAGGGGCATGAGTAACATCAATATATGTCATCATATATGGAAAATGATTAATATCATTCAATAATGGTTCTTAAGGAATATATACTTTCTTCATTTAAAAAGTGAATTTAAAACATAAAGTCATTTAAAAATATATTTGTTATAAAATACCTTGTATACTTATAAATATGTCTTCAAATAAAATTGATAAACTTTTACCTTGAAAACATATAATCTAAGCTTCAAAATATTTATAAAACCCTTTTATTCTAAAAATATTTGAATACATATGATTCAATATTGGAAATGATTTGAAAAACTTTTTGAATTAAAAAAATTAATGAAGCATTAAAATGATTTAGAAGCCATATATTATAAAATATTGTAAAACTTATAAATAAATCATTAAAAGGTTTTGAAAACCTTTTTTACATGAAATCATATAAAATAAGCATGAAAATGTTTTAAAACTATTTATTTTCAAATAATTTGAAAACATATAAATAAGGCTTGAAAAAATAATAAAAAAAATTTCAATGAAAATTATATTTCAATACATTTTCTTTCAGATTATACTTTTAAAAATGAATGTGATTCTTCAAGGTAATTATGGAAGGTAAGACTATATATGTTTTATTTCATTTGAAGAACATTCAATTATAACAGTAAAAAGGATAGAAAAATTCTTTTTTTTAGAAAGTGAGAATAAGAGTACATTGAATTGGTTTGTAAAAGAAAAAAAATGTTAAATGTTTATTTTTGAAATTATAGGATAATTTAATAATATTCATGGAAACCCATTTTAGAAAACATAGATTTTTGACCAAAGAGAGAGAAAATATGGACATTATTAAAAAGAAATTATTACATATCATATGTACAAAAGAGTAAAACATTGTTCCAAAATATGTAAAAATATTAAATAAATATAGGTTAAGGAATATAAATATTTTTCTTGAGAGAAGGGCCATAATATTTCATCAATGAAGCATAATCATTAACAATCTCCAGAAGCGATGAGATTGTTTCAAAAATATTGTAGCACTTGGTTACATGGGATCATACTATCCATGTAATAAATTAAAATTATATTTTTCTTATAATACCATGAAAATAATTTTTTTCATTATAGAACATGTAAAATGAATGTATATACATGTTAAAAATGAAACAATGTGAATAGAAAAACATGAGTTTCAATGAAGGAAAATTGAGATGAAACGATTTTACATTTTTGGTAAATTTTGTAACATAAACTCCATGAAAGAATGATCATAAAATAGATATTTCAATTATAATAAATTTATTTTTAAGATAAATATAATACAATTATGGTTAGTACATACGATACCAAAATTGAAATAGTGGTGAACATAGCATATATATCACAGAAAAAATTGAGATAGAATCCTTTTACGTTGTGTCTGGACTCTCTTCATACTCGTTGAAGACTCATTTATAATAAATATATGTTTACTATACATTATTTTAATATTAATATAATTACACATAAAAACATATATTGTTTTATTGTTACTTTATTTTACCTGGTGGTTAACAATACTATGTAATGGTTTCCTTTAAGGTAATATACACATTGTTCATCACATTGTCTTAATTTATTATATAATTGGTACATATACAAATATCATGATTAAATAATGTAAATAATGATTTAAATATCATTTATATATAATATATTTATATATATATTAATAATATATATCGTGAACTAGTATGAAATTGAATAAACCATTCATGGAGGTGGTAACCGTTTGTATGCATGAATGTTGTTTCTGGTTTTATTGTCATATTGAATGAATTTATGTAAATTAAATGTGTTTATATAAGTATTTATATATATTATTATTATAGTGGCATGATTATATCATGTAAGGTTACTAAATCCATTCTTAATACATTCCATGTTGTTTGGTAATGAATCACATTGCTTTGATGGGGTGGTAGTCCACACTTCATCCAAAAAAATTATCATATTAACACGAAATGGATATTTATTAATGTATGAGTATTAAAAAAGAATTAGGAAGATTAATGACATAATAAATATTATATATAACATATATAAATATTTTTTCTATCGTAATGGCCACTATGTTTGTTGGTAAATGAAAAATTAACAATCACCATTTCATGAGGGTGTAGTTCACCATACACAAAAATAGTATATTCAATATCTATTAAATAAAGGTTTGTGTATGTATAGATCAATAGAAAAGTGAAAAAATATGCTATTATTTTTTGGATACTTTTTTTCATATAATAATTTTATAAATATAGTGGAGGGGTGGATAAGTAAAATAAAGGGTATGAACATGAGAGAATATGTAACCTCTTAATCTGATTACTCCTTTTGGTTTGTACTAAAATCTACCCTTGACATTTTTTCTAAAAATTTAAAGGATTCTAGAAGAAAAGGAATGAATATTATAGATTATTTTTGTAGATTTTTGTCAATACAGGGGGCTTTATTGATTTGAGAAAGTGTGTAGAGGTGGTGGCCTTTTATAGGGAAGGGAATAGACACAATGGGTATTTTTAAAACAAGTTAGGTAAATCCACACTTTTATATTAAAAATATATAAAAATAGAAATAAAACACAATAATTGAATTTTCTTGGGAGGAAAATGTCTATAAAATGGGTTTTGGTTATGTTTCTAGGTTTTCTTGGGTCTTATATTTATAGTTTAGTACTTTATTAACCATATTTTTTTCTTAACCGATATAAATTATTATAATAAAATTCAATAAATGTTTTGGATAAAAATAATGTCTTACATATTATAAATATTTTATTATGATTATTCAAATTAGGTATCCATTTTTTTGATCTATTATCATAGATGTGGAATAAATTAATTTAAAATTAATCTCAGAGTCGGTTCGACAATGCAAGTTTTGATGTCAAATTGATAAAAAGTTTGATCTATTTTAATATTAAATTAGAATATAATTTTTTTAATGACCTAAATTGTATTAAATGGTAAACATATTATATAAATAAACTATTAAACCAGTTAAAAATATAATTTAACCTTGTAAAAAATTTAGATGAGATAACAGTTTAGAATTAAAATCTAGAATGTTTGACTATTCATTAAAAAATTAAACCTTATAGAAAAATAACAAAAAAATATATCCTAAACTAATTTTTATGTCTCTATTAAAAATATGATGTTTTTTACATATTAATTCACAATAAAATCAAAAAAATGGATTTAAAATGGATTTTCCATTAAAAGGCTATAAAATGATTAAATAAAAATAACTATTTTTAGCATAAAATTGGGTTTTTTGTTATCTTCTGTCAATCTAATATATTGGATGAATTTAAAAAATATTGTATTGAATATATATCATATTTAATATATTTATATTAAAAAATAATTTTAATAATTTTAATTTATTAGTATAAAACATCTTTTTAACTGTAATAATATTTTCTTTAATATTTAATTGGTTTTCATATTATTTTCTAAATAAATTTTAACCAATTAATTCATAATATATTTTTTTAAATGACAAATTGTTATAATTTAGTTAATAATATTCATATCCATAAACATAAATTCTATATTATATATCAGTTTAATAATATATTTAATAATATTTTGTGGTAAGGAAACACTTGGTCTTGTTTGTTATGCAGGACATTAGGGAAGGTAAATCCTACGGGTAATGTACACTAACAATATTACTCCGTGCAATATTGACCAATTTAGGGTTTCGTATAAAATATTTCATGTCATTCCCATGTGAATGGAATGCTTGACATAGTGAAAACCTATTTTTAGTGTTTCATGAATTAAAAAATGTAAAATGATTAAATTAATTTGAATCACAAATGAAGAAAATATCATGCTATTACAAAAATACACTCAAGTCCCTAAGAAAAAATCTAGATCCTTATCAGTGAACCGAAGATGATATTAATATATTAGACATGATCATCACAAGTGAAATTATATTAAAAAGTCATCGGTGGTCATCGACACAGACTATCCACCACTATTGTCCCCTCTCACTATGAAAAAACCTCAATCTACCAAAGGTATTGGGTTTCATAGGATATAACGGTCTAATACACAGTATAAAATCACAACCTTATAGGGTTTTACAAACACACCACCTAATGGCCCTCTACCTAGATTTCATGACCCAATATACATTTTTTCATGATTATCATTTCCTCACTCGAATCCTTCTGCATGGTCCCGCTGACCACAATACGCACATAATGATATACTACAATAGTCCAAACAGAATAGCTTCTCACACTATAAGGGCCTTTCCACATTGATTAAATTGGGATCATGTTTCCTTAATTCTATTCCTTTGAGCGTGTATCTTAGTGACATCATCTACTCCTAACATTTTCCCATCATTCAACACTTTTTTTCAGATCCATTAAGGTCTCACACTCTCCTATGATAAAAAAACAACTCATATCTAACTCACATGAATCATTCGTTCAACCTGATTTGTAAGATTCATTAAAATGACAAATTTATCCAAATTTCACCCCACGACAAATACTTCGACAAATATCCAAACCACATGACCATCCTCCACAAGCTGTTATAAAAAATCACTCATCCACGCCTACTTCACCCTTTTGACATCCTCCTAATGTCAACATTTTATTACTTATCAACCTCCAAAAAATCAAGGGTCCATGTCTTGGAATGATCCTTCCATTCAGAAAAACTCTTAAATTAAACGTAAGCACCCATGTGCATCCTTATGGGAAATCCATGGAAAAACTATGCAGCTTCACCAAAAATATTGGGAACCCATAATGTATCTATTTCAATATTGAAGAGTCTACTTGTGCAACAGGAACATATATCACTAACACCGTGAACAAACTATTTCATATAACACACTCAAAATCCAAATTATACAAACACTTCAAACCTTAGACAAACAAAGAAAGGGTCACTGGCCATCTATAATCCATCCACTATAGTTCCAAAACAACTATCTATTCACATATATCATCCTACCATTGTTAAAAAAACTGAATTTAAAACATGAGAAAAAATTTAATGTGTCTTAAAACAAAGATACTCACACCCATACACTATAACCATGTACCAAACACCCACTATAGGGTTCAAAACCCAACTCACAATGTCTTAGCTCCGAAGAGTTACCACATTAACTTTATTCAATAACATTTCAAGCCTTCATTGTCAAAAATGAATCACGCGCATAAAAAACATTACATTTCATTAAAACATAAAACTAAAAAAGATATTACACTCCATAACATGAAATCTCAAACTATGGAACACTATCTTTAAAATCCATTCATACAAATTTCAAAAACCAGCATTAGAGATAACATCCACTTTTGTCAATAAGAGTTCAATAATTTTCATAGATCTGTTATTAATTAGACGTTACCATTTAAAACTGGGAGTTCTCTTTTCAAAAGTTTTCATTTTCAAAACCAAATAATGCACACAATCATACTACTTTTTGTTATCCCATTAAATCAAAAATCATAATTTTATTCAAATCACGTTTCAATACATCTCCTCTTTTTAAACTCCATGTTTTACGTTAATCCAAACAATATTATAACCCACCTTTTAACACCAATTATTTCATTCAATTACACCTTTTATACCCATTTTTTTCATCATCATATCGGTCACATGTAAATAAAAGGGAATATACTGATGACCAATCTATACAATGTTCCTTGAATTTTTATTGAACTCAAAACACTCTCGTGCCAGGTTTATTCAATTGATTAAATATAATAAATCAATAACATCATATCCAAGTGCCCCACCAATGGTTAAAATAACATCTATGTGTAAATACAGAAATTAGAACACCTTTTTCCCTAGAAACACATATTTTCCCATGTGTGTGAGTATATAGGCATAAAAGCATGAGATCATTTACAAGTCCTTACAAGATATCATTCACCTATATAACACAACCAAATAGTATGAAAAAATGCGACATCAACTGATACCAATTTTTAATGTCCTGGCCTGAAAGTGACTATATCTAGAGCCTTGATCTGGGTCATCACATAACCTCAAATGTGCCTCTTTGTATACCCTAGGCTGCCAACAAGTAGTGAGAGTCTAAATAAGAATATGTGTAGACTATACCTTCTTATTAGAGTGAATCAACAACATAAGTAAACCCTATTGATAAAATAACCACAAGAACAATATATGGACAACATGCAACATAAAACAATTAGTGACCCAATGTATATGATATAAAAAAATCTAATGAAAACAATTCATGTAAAACTATCAGAAAATGTATACCATTTTAAAACCTATCAAAAGAATATAAACCCTGATCTATGTCCCAAAATAGTATTGACATATATACTCCATCTCGTAATCCCAAGAACAACCAATAGCAGGATCCCAACCTAAACTAGTATTGTAAATAAGTAGCATATGGTCGGGCACCCATGTGCCTTAGAGACCCAGGTAGGTTGTAAGTAATTCTTTGTAGGCCACCACCAACAGTGTCTAAAAAAATATCTAGTCTGAAAAAAAATCTATGTAGGAAACATGACCAATGAATAATCATGTAATAAGGAAAACATTTAAGTAATTATCTAATATCCATTTCCCATTAAATTCACAATAATTAACCAGACAATGAAACTAACATTGGTCACCCTGGGATTCCATGTAATGGCCCAGACCCTCCTGGCCCATTACTTTTCCAAAATTAGGATCCACCAAAACAGTGGCACCGTGACAGTGGCACCGTGTCCTCACAGATCCCTCCGTTTTCTTTTTCCTGTCCTACTCCCACAACATAATTTTTTTGACTTAAATTAATTATTTTACTATTTTTTAAAATCCATTTAAAGACTATAATTAATTCATAAAAATCCCGAGAAACCTCCCTGATGTGGGTATTAAATAATATCTTAATATCATAATGTGTAACTGCCCACCCACGTAGGAAACCACAATCCAACATTCCAGGCGTTCAAAATTCCATATCCCGTAATTGCAGGATCTTTTCATTATACCTCGCGCTAGAGTTTCTTTTTTTTCTTCTCGGTTGGATATCATTCTTCTCCCTAGTTCACCTAGATCTCTTCTCTTACCTTTGCTTGTGGTGCGCCTTTGCTGGAGGTTTCTCCACCTCTTGAAGTCCATTGAATTCCTCTTCTGCAAGCTACACATCCCCTATTCTTGGAACACGGAGAAAAACTTTGATCCTTGATCAACTATGTAGGGATTTTCCATTGTCTATCCTTACTTTGTATCATGTGGGGTGGGTACTCTATTGTTTCTATGGGTATTGATGAAACCAAACATAATGAAGATAATGAACAGACCTTTAAATAATGAATGGGGGGTGTGATCGATGTTCTGTTGTACTCTTTTCTGTTGATATGTGTTGTGAATTGTGCGGGCCTATTCTCACTAAAAATCATGGTCGTTGGTGGTCTTTCCTTGCAAACAAATGAACCATGTCTTCTATGATGATTAAATGACTATAACGTGGAAATTGTTTAATCACTTAAACACGACTGGTTAAATGGATGCCCAGTGAATATCAACCCTTGTGTGGTAACCCCAGTTAATCAACAGAAAAAAGAAGCTATTTAATTATTTCCTTGAACCTGGAAGTTTCCCTATTCTATATCGGTAGTGGGTGTGTTTCCCTACTAGATGATTATGGGGGAAAGTGGGATGGGATGGGATCTTTTGTTGTGGTACGGTTGTTGGTTGTGAATCTGAAGCTATATGTTTTCTCTACAGTGACACGAACTCGGGTGGGATCCTCTATTGTTGAGAAATCATTGGATCCAGGTTTTGGGGACATGGGGCTATGTGTCAGGGTTTTCATTGTTTCCAGTACATTGAGAGATCTCAGTTATCCATTTTGTGAGGTTTTAATTGTTTTAAGTACTTTAAGGGATCTCACATATCCCTTTTGTGAGGTTTTCATTGGTTCCATTACTTTGAGGGACCTCACTAATACTTTTTTCTTGTTGTAACTTTATAATAGAATCAGTTTTGAATTCTTAAGTTGATGTTGGTTGTTTACCTTTTTCTCTGGCTTATGGATACGCATACTAGTTTCCCATTAGTGTATAATTCACTTCAATGGATTTCTTTGAACATGAAACCAGAATGATTTAAATGGTTAATTGATTTTGGGAATGAGTCGTGACTTGGCTATGAGTGTTGAGTTTCTTACGAATGAATAGTCACAAGGCTATTTGTGTTTAGGATGGTCTTCGGAAACCCTAGGCTAGGATGAGTGCTTGTTACCTATACCTATAAATGTACCTTTTATGTTTCTTATTCATTCCCCAACCAAGTTGATCACTTTAGTGCCAAACACCCCCATTTCATGGAGGAGGGTGTTTTCCCAAACACTATTATGAGTGGCTGGTTATTAGATCCTTTTCTACTCTCTTTCCAAAATAGCCCAAGACTCTTCGGGTAGGCTATGATGGCCTAAGGCCCATTATTAGCCCGAGAATCTTTGGGCAGGGCAGTTGTGGGGCTTGGCCCAGGTGATTACGAGCAGGTTGTTTCCCAAGTGTCTTCGAGATGAGGCCTAAGTGTCTTTGGGCACATTAGTAGTTGTTCTAACCCATATGTTTCTAGGTGTGGCTATCCATGGTGGATGTGGCCCAGGTGTCTGCCAGAGGGATGTGCGGTTGTGGGCCAGGTGTCTACGGACGAGATGTGCGGTTGCGGCCCAGGTGTGTGCGGGTGAGGTGAGGTAGTGGGACTGTGATGAGAATGGAATGATTGGTTCGATGCGTATGATGTCTTCAATAACCAGTGGTAATGTGGCACGGGTTACCCAAATATCGATGTGCTATTACTATATTATACATGACATACATTATTTGGGGAGTGTGCCTTAGTGAGGCTTGGGTGGATAGCTTTCCTTTCTAGGTTATTGGGTTGTCTCATATTTCAATGGGTCATTAGAATGCCTCCCCACTTGTGCATGGGAGATTTTGGTTTTTCCCTACGGGGTATACTCGTATTCTCACCCTACATATATAAAACTACTTTCAAGATTCTAGGAGGACTTCGGGGATTGTGTGGGACCATACTAGCTCAAACCTTAGGGTAGTTTCTACAGTCATTTCCCTTTTTCTTTGTACTTTACCTTTGGAATTTTTGTGCCTTGTATAATTTACTATTGAACATGAATATGGGAATGGGTTACTTTTGGCTTTACCTTTACTTTCATATTTGGTATTGTTGGGGTCCCTATCTTATCTCTCAATCCTATTAAAAATAAGAAGGTTAATGCCTTCCATTTTGTTTGAGATTCTATACCCTTGGTGCTAGTTGCCACTCCGGGACCTTTTGAAGGCATGTTTCAGGGGTCATTATATCTCCTTCAACAAAAATAATGAAGAGCTTGGAAATCTACTATCCCTTCCCTCCTTTTGGTGAAGGCGGGTCATGACAGAATGGTATCAGAGGATTGAGGTTGAGAGGTAGGATGGAGTCTGGAGTTAGGCATAGTGAGAATTTCATGGGGTGTTAGGGAAATAGTGTTCGGTGACCATGGTGTGTGAATTAGGCCAGGGAAGACCTGCTAGGACACATGATTTTAGGGCCCCCGTTATCGGATGCAAGGACTCTAGACCTACCAAACGACCAAGTGAGGCTACACTAATTGCAGGGTAGAGACCCTAGGAAAGGTACATGCATCATAATGACTTGTTTTCTTATGTTTCATTAGTGAACTGAGGATTCAAAATAAATAAAGAAGTCTAATAAAATTTAAGAATAGTATTCTACACTACTCGGGGTTACGCATTCCTTGTTTACCCTGCAGCTATGGCACCTGGGAGGCGACCACGAGTAGTGCGGGCGATCGAGGCTCAATAGGATGAATTTGCCGATCGGTAGAGGACCGACCGAGAGGAGGAGGATGATCAGTGGAAGAAGACTCTTCAAGCCTTTTAGTGACAGACCCTCAGGATGTACGAGGGAATCATGTCAGATATGGAGACAGAGAGGTGGCTAGAAGAGCTGGTAATAGCCTTCATCTTGATCCGGGCTCCGATGGAGTACTGGGTTCCTCTGGCTGTAAGCCAGATGCATTGAGAAGTGTGTCAGTGGTGGATACTTTTTCTTGGGGAGAAGATAGAGACCGAGGTGACATGGGTTGACTTCGAGAAGGAGTTTCGGGTGGAATTCCTCTATTACACAATTAAGGCAAAGAACAGGAAGGAATTACTCTCCCTCTAATAGTGGAGTATTTCAGTGAGAGAGTTGGGGATCAAGTTCAATGATCTCATTCTCTTTTCTCCCGACCTCTTTTTGGATAAGGATTCTCATGCTAGACATTTGGAGGAGGCACTTCAACCTTCTCTTCATTATGTTGTTACACCCTTCACCCTACCGACCTACATGAAGGTCCTTAAGAAGTTTGAAGTGGTGGAAAGGAAACACATACTGGGAGGTGTTTCATGAGAAGGAATCTAGTTGGGATCGTCAAAGATGAAGGCTCTCAGTAGCAGGCCTCCAGCATCAGGTCCCTCTAGGATTCAACCAGCAAGGAGTAGGCCACATCAGTTCCAGTTTCGACCTTTCGGCCCTCTCCCTTTTCATTCGGGCCTAGGGCCGAGATGCTTCATCTATAGAAGCCATTAGAACCTTCTAAATTAGTGCCTAGACATAGTATAGTACAGTGGGGGTTGGCATGTCCAGCACCCACCTCTGCAGCAGCAGTTCCCAGCTAGGCCCTTTCAATAGCAGCAGCAGGGGCAGTAGGCTCTAGCTGTGCCGAGGGCAGACATTGCAGGAGGAGGATGACCTCAGGGTGCTCCTCAGGGACCTCGAACTGAGCGTGGTCGGGGAGGTGGCTGATATCCAATAGGGAGAGGATCTGGGCGTGGGCAGTTGCATGCTGCGGGGCAGTAATTTCAGCAGAGCTAGTGGTCGTTAAAGGTATGATATGCTTATTTATTTCCCTTGCATGTGCCTTGTTCGATACAAGAGCTTCTCACTCCTTTATTACACCCCATATGGCCCATTCTCTGGGTTTAGATGCTGAGAGACTTCCAGTTCCTTTGGTGCTCAACACACCAGTCGGAGGTCAGACTAACTTGTTGTATGTTTGTCGAATATGTAGACTGATGATAGGGAAACATTAGTCAGTCAGGGATCTTCTACTATTGCAGATACAAAGATACAATATCATCCTAGGCATTGACCAGATATTCATTGTATGTTCCATCATTGACAGGTTCTGGGAAAGGGTTGTGTTTTCAGACTTGGGTGGCTGACGAGTGACATTCATCGGCGAGCGGAGTTCTAGAGAAGCACCAGGCGTGGAGAACCCCTCCTCTCCTTTTTATCCAAGCTATCAGTGGAGTCGGGGGATGCCGAGATGGTGGAAGTCCCTCAGATCATCAGTGAGTTTATGGATGTATTTCCTGAAGAAGTAGCAACTCTAACCCCTCGATGTGATATCAAGTTTGGGATAGACCTGCAACCTGCTGCTCGTCCGATTTCGATGGCTCTCTACCAGATGGAACCTTCTGAGTTGCGGGAGTTACGAATTCAGAATAACGTTCTGAGGAAGAAGGGTTTTGGTTGAAGAAGTGCATCGCCATAGGGTGCTCTGGTTTTATTCACCAGGAAGGAGGATGGTGGTCTCATGATGTGCATATACTACAAAATACTGAACAAGGAAATGATCATGAACTGTTACCCCCTTCCGAGGATAGACGATCACTTTGACGTACTGAAGGTAGCAGGTTGGTTCTCTAAGATTGACCTGTGGTCAGGATACCACCAACTGAGCGTGAGGGAGGGTGACATCTCGAAGGCTTCCATCAGGTGCAGATATGGGCACTTTGAGTTTTTGGTCATGCCATTCGTCGTCACGAACACTCCAGATGTGTTCATGGGGCTCATGAACTCCATCTTCTAGGAATACATAGACCGGTTCATAGTCTTGTTTATTGAAAACATATTAATTTACTCAAGATCAGAGGAGGATCATTCTGAGCACTTGAGAACGGTTTTAGAGATCCTCTGACGACACTAACTCTATGGGAAGTTGTCCAAGTGAAAGTTCTGGACGTGAGAAGTGCACTTCCTTGGGCACGTAGTGTCCGAGCAGAGGATAGTAGTGGACCCATAGTATGTCGAGGCAGTTGTTTCTTGGGTAGCACCCAAGAACATGGCGGAGGTTCATAGTTTCTTCAGGCTAGTAGGTTACTACAGGAGATTCGTGCCCAACTTTTCTCGAGTTGCAGCACCTTTGACAGCTTTGACCAAGGAGGACCAGGATTTCTTGTGGGATGAGCAGTGTGTGGTGGACTTCAGTTATCTGAAAGAGAATTTGGTTAGTTCCCCATTGTTGCGGTTTCCAGAATAAGAGACAGTGTATGAGGTGTTATGTGATGCTTCAGGGTAAGGCCTCAGATGTGTGTGGATGAAGAGACAATGTGTGATATATTATGGGTCTAGGAAGTTACACCCCCATGAGCGTAACTATGCCACCCATGATCAGGAGCTTCCATCAGTCGTGTTCACACTATAGTTGTGGAATCACTACCTCGTTAGGGATCACATCATGGTATTCACCGATCAAAAGAGCTTGAAGTATGTCTTCTCTGAGCGGGACCTGAACTTACAATAGGGAAGGTGGATTGAATTCATTCAAGACTAAAACTTCAATATTTCCTAAACCTAAGTAAAGGGGAATGTGGTGGTTTATTCCTTTAGAAGGAAGATGCAGAAGGATGCAGTTCAAGAGTCGACTGATGCTTAGAAGGCAATGGAGGAGTTGGTTGCCCTGCACCTGGATGCAAGGGTGGAAGGTAGAAGAGGTTGCCTGTATCAGATGACAGTGAAGTCTTTTCTATTGTGGCAGGTGGAGGAGTCTCAGTGGGGAGACTTAGAATGCGAATTGGTGTGTGACCAAGTTAACCATGGTGATGTTTCGGAAGGGTGGAGGGAGAATGATCAGAATTGGGTGTTTTTCTGAGGAAAGTTGTTTGTTCTAGAGGCCATGCATGAGATAGTTCTTAGTGAGTTCCACAACTCACCTCTAGTGGTGCAACCGGGAGTTTCCAAGATGTACCAGGGACTTAGGAGACAGTTTTGGTGGCCCGGGCTGAAATGGGCAGTATCAGAGTTCGTAGAAAAGTGCCTAGAGTGTCAGAAGATGAAGGTTGAACACCGTGTTCCAAGCAGCTTTTTGCATACATTCGACGTTCCTGAGTGGAAGTGTGATGGAATCTCTATGTATTTTTTCAGGGGCTACCCAGGGTTCAAGGAGGATGCGACAATATTTGGGTAGTGGTGGAACGATTGAAGAAATCTGCTCACTTTCTTGCGATGAAGGAGTCAGGAGCAGTATATGCCTTATCATATAGGTATGTGGATGAGGTGGTGTGATTCCACTAAGTTAAGAGGTCTATATTCATGGATAGGGATGCACGGTTTAGATCCCGATTCTGGCGAGGATTTCATCATGCTTTTGGCACCCGGCTACATCGTAGAATTGCTTTCCACCCCCAAACAGACGGACAGACATAGCACTACATCCAGACGTTAGAGGACACGCTATGGGCATGTATTCTATATTTTGGGGGATCGTGGGCATGAAACTTGTCTTTGGTAGATTTTTCATACAATAATATCTATAACTCTACCATTGGAATGGTTTTGTTCGATGCTTTGTACGAAAGGCCATGTCGCTCACCCGTGTGTTGTACTAAGATTGGGGAAACAAGTGTTCTTGGTCTGGAGGTGGTGCAGAGCACGACAGAGAAGGTCTAGCTTATATGAGAGAGTATCAAGGCACCTCAGAACTTGCAGAAGTCATATGCTAATAACAGGAGGAGACCCTTGGAAATCAGGGTCGGGGACCACATGTTATTGAAGGTCTCCCCCTAGCATGGGAAATGGAGGTTTGGTAGAGAGAGTATGCCTTCCCCCAAGTTTATCAGATCGTTCGAAGTGCTTCAGCGGGTCGGCGGGGGTGGCATATCAGCTGGTGTTGCCACCACCACCGCAAAGGGTGCATGACTTCTTCCATGTTTCCCAACATTGACGAAATCTACAAGATGATTCACACGTCCTCGACTGGGGAGAGCTAGATATCGGGGATGATGCAACGTTATTAGAGCGACAATTTATGATCGAATGTTGTGAAGATAAGGGGATTCATGGAAGAACCATTTCTTTGGTTTGTGTGTTGTGGAGGCACAGTGGACTTGAGGAGAGTACCTGGGAACGGGAAGCACAAATGTGTGTCAAGTACCTTGAGTTGTCTTGAGTTTTGCACTTTTATGTTTGTACTTGTTTGTGATGGAACGCTTTACCTTGTAGGATATGAAATATGTGGTTTTACTTATTATCTAAATGTGTGTGAAATGTCCTGGCTATGGGGAGGGGAGGACCTGATCCCAAATCAAGACGCATTAAGGTGGATGCGATTAAACCCGTTTGGGAGAGTCACCTCCACCCAAAGTGGATAGTATCATGACATGGTGGAAGAGACTACCCAACCCATATGACTAGGCTGTTTTACCCTTGTATGTTGCCTAGTTTCTTGAGGGAGAGGTGTTTCTAGATGATGATGAGGTTCAGTCTTAAGAGGTATCTTTTGAGGTGGTTGTACAGACCCTCTCTTTTCTTGTGGTTTTTTTTATTCTAAAGGGAAAGAATATTTTATGAGGTGTCTAATGTAATGTCCCAGAACCTCCTGGCCCATTACCTTTCCAAAATAAGGCTCCACTAGAACAGTGGAACCGTGAGGGTGGCACTAGTCATGGTGGCACCGTGACGGTGGCATCAGTCACGGTGGATCCATGATGGTGAAATCGTGACGGTTGCACCGTAAGGGTGACACCGTGACGGTGGCACTGTGTCCCACCCCATCCCACAATTTTCTTTTTCTAGTCCCGCTCCTGCAACGTAAATTTTTTGATGTAAATTAATTATTTTACTTTTTTAAAAAAGCCATTTAAATCCCATAATTAATTCCTAAAAATCCCAAGAAACCACCCCAATGGGGGGTATTAAATAACACCTTAATACCATCATGTGTAACATTCCACCAGTGTAGGAAACCGCAATCCAACTTTCAAGGCATTCAAAATTCCATATCCCGAAACTGTAGGATCTTATCTTTATACCTCCCGCTAGAGTTTCTTTTTTTCATCTTGGTTTGATTTCTTTCTTCTCTCTGGTTCACCTAGTGTTCATCTCTTCCCATGGATTGCTTTTCACCTCTACTGGAGCTTTCTGCACCTCTTGGAGACCACATAATTCCTTCCCTGCAAGACGCGCATCCATTGTTCATGGAGTGCGAAGAAAAAATTTGGTCCTTGATCAACCAAGTAGGGATTTTCCTTTGTCTCTCCTTACTATGTATCATGCGGGGTGGGTACGCTATTTTTTCGGTGAGGATTGATGAAACAAAACTTAATGAAGAAAATGAAGAGACCTTTAAAGAATGACGGGGTGTGGTGATCGGTGTTCTACTGTACTCTTTTATGTTGATATGTGTTGTGAATTGTGTGGGCCTATGCTCACTGAAAATCATATCCATTGGTGGTCTTTCCATGATCATTAATGAACCATGTCTTATGTGATGATTAAAAGACTGTAACATGGAAATTGGTTAATCACTTAAACTCGTCTGGTTAAATGGATGCCCAGTGAACATCAACCCTTGTGTGGTCACCCCAGTTAATCAACAGAAAGAAGAAACTAATGAATTATGTGCTTGAACATGGATGTTTCCCTATTCTATTTTGGTAGTGTGTGTGTTTTCCTACTAGATTCTTATGGGGGAAAGTGGAGGAGGATGGGATCCTCCGTTGTGGTATGGTTGTTGGTTGTGAATCTGAATCTGTGTTTTTTCTTTATTGTGACACGAACTTGGGTGGGATCCTCTATTGTTGAGAAATCGTTGGTTCCTGGTTTTGGGGAAGTGGGGCTGTATATCAGAGTTTTCATTGTTTCTAGTACTTAGAGGGATCTCACTTATCCCTTTTTTGAGGTTTTATTTGGATCCAGTACTTTGAGGGACCTCACTAATCCCCATTTGTTGTTGTATGTTTACAGGAGAACCAGGTGTGAATGATTAAGTTGATGTTCGATGTTTCTCCTTTACTCTGTCTTATGGTTACACCTGCTAGTTGCCCAGTAGTATATAATTCACTTAAATGGATTTGATTGAACATGAAACCAGAATGATTTAAATGGGGAATTGATTATGGGAATAAGTCGTGGCTTGGTCATGATAGGTGAGTTTCTTACGAATGAATAGTCACAATGTTGTTTGTGTTTAGGTTGGTCTGTGGAAACCCTAGGCTGGGATGAGTGCTTTATACCGATACCTATATCTGTAGGTTTTATGTTTCATATTCACACCCAACCCATGTTGAGAACTTTAGTTCCAAACACCCCCATTTCATGGGGGAGGGTGTTTTTCCCAACACTCTTATGAGTGGTTGGTTATTAGCTCCTTTTGTGCTCCCTTTCCCGAATTTCTAAAGACTCTTCAGGCAGGCTGTGGTGGCCTGAGGTCTATTATTAGAATAAGAATCTTTGGACAGGGTAGTTGTGGTGGTTGGCCCAGGCGTTTGTGGGCAGTTTGTTTCCCAAGTGTCATTGGGATGAGGCCCAGGTGTCATCGGGCGCGACAGTAGTGTTTCTGTCCTAGGTATTTGCAGGTGTGGCTATATGTGGAGGTTGTGGCCCAAGTGTGTTCGGGTGGGATGTGCGGGTGTGGACCAGGTGTCTGCAGGTGGGATGTGTGCTTGTGGCCTAGGTGTGTGTGAGTGGGGTGTGGAAGTGGGACTGTAGTAAGAATTTCGGGATTAGATCGATGCATAGGATGTCTTTAATAACCATTGGGAAAGTCGCACGGGGTACCCAAATATCGATGTTCTATTACTGTACTTTACATGACATCCGTTATTTGGGAAGTGTGCCTTGGTGAGGCTTGGGTGGATAGTTTTCTTTGCTAGGTACTTGGGTTCTCTCCTTTTCAATAGGGCATTAGAATTCCTCCCCACTTGTGCATGAGAGCTTTTGGTTTTTCCCTACTGGGTATACTTGTATGCTCACCCTACGTATATAAAACTGCTTTTAGGTTTCCAGGTGGACTTAGGGGATTGTGTGGGACCGTACTAACTCATAACTTGGAGAGGTTTCTGTTGTTATTTTCCTTTTTCTTGGTACTTTAACTTTGTTGTTTTTGTGGCTTGTATCATTTACTGTTGAACATGAATATGGGAATGAGTTACTTTTGGCTTCACCTTTACTTTCAGATTTGGTATTTTTGGGGTTTCTATGTTATCTCTCGACCCTATAAAAAATAAAATATGTAATGCCTTCCATTTTGTGTGAAATTCTATACTCTTGGTGATGGTCACCACTCCGGGACCTATTAAAGGTAGGTTTTGGGGGTCATTATCTCTCCTTCAACATAAAGAAGGAAGGGCCTGGCAATCTGTTGTCCCTTCCTTCCTTTTGGTGAAGGCGGTTAATGACATTCCATAATAATGAATAAAGGGCCACACACATGTTTAACCATAAGGGTTTTGACAACACATAACTCATTTCATGCATATTATTTATCAAATTAATTTAATCCATTTTCATCATTATTACCATTTCATTACATATAATATCATCATTACTAAATTATTCTTCATATCATATTCCATGTGTTAGTAATTTATATCATTTACCCTATAGACTAATCCGGTCATTTATCATGAATAAGGGGTTACAAACCCTTCAACTCATATTAAATTTTCTAATTATAAATATCAACATATCCCAGAGCCTTAGTCATATGATTAGGCCATGTCTATGTGTTTGGGAAGTATAGATCATCATTTCATCATTAAAACCCACACCTAGAAATTATGTTGGGATGCATGTATCCTCAGTCATGCATCCCAATATTCATTACACAACACATACCTTTGAGAGATAGTCAATGTAGTTTCATCAATTAAAAACATTAGGTGCATTGAGCTTTAGTATACCTCCCAAAATCATGCATTCTCATGTTGTGTTAGATCATTAGTCCGTCCCGACCTATGGGAGGAGCCTCTGTGCATTTTCCCACCACCCAGCCCTATCCACATTCTTATTTATACATTTACCACATATACCATATCACAATCCAGGAAAACAATATACCTATAGTAGAAATAATCCATAAAAATCAATATAGGAAATAATAATATAAAATAACCCTTTGAAAATTTTTTCCATATAGATTACATTTCCCTTAATCTGAATTCTCATTACATATTCCTAAACTCATTAAATATATTCTCTAGTCTGTATACATAAACCCATGTATCATAAACAAAATTTTGTTAACTAAATTGACTCATTAATCATTTCCTAAGTATTAACCACTTAAAGAATTCATGTATGTATAGAAATTCAAGAGCGCATTCACATTAATACCATTTAACCCCTTTTCATATCCTTCCAAACACTCCTTAAGATTTTTCATCAACTAATCCCATTTATTATTGTGTTCATTTAAAAATCATGTTTACATGCCAACATTATTGTATTCTTTATATCCTATTAACCCTCACATCCATTCAATTACTATGGTCCCAATAGACTTTTATAAATACATCATGGAAATAATCAAAATTCTTAATACTCATTGAAAAAATATTGACTCCACCCTATAAAACATGGGATTTCCACTTTGAAAAACTAAGACATTCCCCAATTCATTTATTTACATTCGAACCATCCAAAAAACAATTAATACATTTTCACAAAAAGTTATTTTCCCTTGTTTGAAACTTCATTTTCCCCCAATAAATCAGTAATCAGGTCGAATCCCTAAAACATGCCATAAAAACCATTTCAAAACCAATGAATCATCTAAAAAGGCCAACACATATTTATTTTAATTAACTCAATGTCCCTAATCACATATCGATTACACTTTTACTACTCATTTTCAGCCATAAATATCTTTTTTAAATGTTTTCCAATTTTATTACCCATTAAGAAGGGATCAACCATCCCTATTGGTAGTACATGGTTCAGTTTCACTCAATAACCATCCCATATGGTTTGTGAAGAGGTTTCACACACCAATCAAATGCCCAATTAACATTCCCAAATCAAGGATTATGAAATTAAAAAAAAATCACATTTCATAACCAAATTCACATGTAGAACATCAAGATGATGGGAAAATGATTAAAGACCACCTACCTCATTTCAATGGATGAATGATAGCCTAGTCACAACATTTGATTCAAGATCAAACCCTTGATAATACAAAACAAAAAATATACTTGAAATTTGATGGTTTTAGGGATTCATTTGAAGAGGATATATTTTAAAATCATTAATATGAGAAATGGATCAAAGGGGAGTGTTAGAATTACCTTGATGACCAATTGACAGCGAAATACACTCCAAATTCCCATGAATTGAAGCACAACCATCAATGGAAGAGGATGAGGAGGTTGGTTAATAAACATGGTTAGATATTGTAAAATGGGAGATAATATTGATTTGGAATATATAGATAATGAGATGAGATTACAATAAATTTTGAACTTTTACTATTGTGCATGATATAACCATTAGGATTACAAAACAATATAAGAACTATGAATATAAAATTGTTTAAGAGAATGTTTTGTCATATAGTTAACTAGGGATGCCAACATGGTTTATAAAATAATGTAGTAACTCTTCCCTGTCAAATATGTAGGTAATGGATCCCATGTTGTATGGATTCTAGGGCCATTTGCATGGTTTACACTAACCGTTTAATAATCATGGATGATGCACTACTTGGGAAAATTTTCTCCTCCTTTCATGTCATGAACCAGTAAACCACCTGTGAAACTCTTAAAATACTCAAGAATATGTTCTTAACCATAAAATACAGCTTTTTAAAAAACAAGTAAATACCTTAAAAATTGGATGGGATCTTACAGGGATGATACCATTTGTCATGTGAAATGGAAGGAATCCCACAATAAATCATCGTATAAAAAATGGATTAAAATTAATAATTACAAATAAAGAAGAAATTATAAGATATAGATTTATTAAATATTATAAAGGAATATTCGTAGGTTACTCATCAATAACTAAGTCCAATATTTTTTCAAACTGAAGGACAAAAATAATTATCAAAGTAGTGGTGTGAAAATTTTTTAGAATAAAAATAAATAAATTTATATAGTGATTATTTTAAAAAAAAGTAACATGAAGAATATGATGATATAATGTTTTCATTATGAAAATCTCAGAATATTGAAATTAAAGAATATTTTGAAGTAAAATTTACTAAATGTCAAACTGAATATGAGTGTCAACCTGCTTCTCAATTAATTTGAAAAGGTAACCAGTTGATACGAAACATATTGTTAGTGGTAAATATTCTCTAAAAAACTTAGAGGATAAGGATAGGAGAGATATATGATATATTAATAAATATATAAACCAAGTCATTTTAAAATTTTAAAAGGTAATTAATTTAGGTAAAATAAGTGAATAAAAAATATCATATAATTGATAAAAATAAAATAATGGTGACTTTTAGAATATAAATATATAATAATTTCCTAGGTAAGACATCAGTTTAATAAAAAATAAACATGAAAATAGATATGTTTTTAGTCAATAGAAGGATTGGTATGAAAGGGTTTTACATCAGTTGAAGGGTAAAATATTATCAAAAATCCAACAGTAATGGTAATAGTGGATTCTATTATGCTTTTTTAGCAGTGTATATTCAATATAATTTCTAATTATTCAATAATGATGTTAAGATTGCATTCATGATAAACTATTTTAATTAAGAGGTATATATATAATAACAAGTTGGATTTTCTGACTTAAATGATGATTTAAAAAGTGTATATTCTGAAAAATTATTTTGATAACATAAATAAATAATCATATAATTGGTATATACAGTAGTATTATTTTCTATGATATATATAGGGTAAGATAAGTGTGGTTGATCATAGCCTCACTATCAAACCTTTATATGATATTTTTTTATTGATGGATTATATGAAAGACAACGTTTTTTAGTCAAGAGTCATAATTTAATTGATAATTCTACTAAATTTATTTGAAATGATGTCGACATGACAATGATTAGGGATTTGATTTTTATTTGGATATAAATTCATTAATATTATGAAAATATATTTATTTTATATGTTATATGTTAAAAGGATGAGTCCATGAAATTATGAATGGAATATTTCATTCCATTATCATCCTAGATAGATATTGGAACTAAATGGGATAACATAAGGTTAATGGAACAGTATAATCAAGTAATTATTAATGAATTATTATATGTTTGTATTATAATATTACATATTTTTATAATATTTTGTATATTTGTATCTTAAGAGAATGTTTCTAATATTTTCGTATGAAAGATAATACATTAATCATAAAAATAATAATTTGAAATATTCAAAGAAAGATGAATTAAAATATAGTGTTCAAATATTAAATTGATCAAGATATAGTGGATAATTATAATATTGTTGGGGTTGGTGAAATTATGGGTATAGAATATATAAGTGGAAAATCGTTTTACATGAATGAAAGTGTTCTCTTTAGTTATGTAAGAACCAATACTATGTTTTATTTATCCTAGTGTAATAAGTTTTCATTTTAGTAATCAGGGATTATACACAGCTAATATGGATAATGATACTAGTAGAATATATTGGTGTAGTGGATAAAAGGATATTTTTTAGTATGATAAATGAAATTATTTAAATTGAAAATGAATCAGTTTCATCACTATCAATGAAACCATTTTGAATTTTTTTTCATTCATAAAGGAAATGGTATTGAACAACATTTTGAAGACCAAATATTTTTGGACACAATGTTAAGGTGAATATATATTCACCACACCATTGGTTGTACATGTTTTATAAAGAGATATATTTATCCTTGGTGTTGATCCAAATACCTCAATCAAAAGTGGTTTGATTGAATACCATCCCCTATTAGATTTAATGTTATATTTGGATTATTTTTGTTTTTTCATGATATTATAATGTAATGGATTAAATAAAATAAGTAGAGGAACTACCCTTGTGTTTTTATATTATATTTATAAATTTGATGATTTGATATCTTATTAGACTTCATTATACCACTCTATTATGTCATGTACTTCCAATAATGAGTTTTAAGTCACATAGGTTGAGGTAAATAGTTGTATGATCATTGTGATTTTATTAATAGTAGTGACATTATGATTTGAATTCGTTATGATGAAATATATTAATTTTATTATGTAACTATGAGATACATCATCAATTCTAGGGGAGAAACCTTATAAATCTAATGATTTATGAGAAACATGATTATAGATTTCAATATAAAAAATTAAAATAGGGAATTTTTAAAACATGGGTTGTCATATGTAATTTCATTCCATTTAAAAGATTAATATTTATTTTATTAGGTAATTTAATGTAAATGGTTATGTCAAACCATGAACCATTCACCATACTATAAATATGATTTTTATAATAATCATTTGGATTTGTTTAATATTCATTCACATCGTGAAAAAAATGTTATCCCCAGGAATAATGTTCTTGTGTGTTTGATCTTATTATTTCATAAGGATCAAATCATTTTCCATATTTGGGGATTTATGATAAATTTTAATTTCACATACAACAAAAATTAATGTATTCATTAGTGATTTTCAATGTGAAGGGAATGAGAATACACATCGTGATATGTTTTTCCTCTCTGAGAAATAATTAAATTGATTCTTAGCTTCCTTTTTTAATGTTATCATAGACCATTTAAATTGAACCTACCATGATTGGTATGAATACTAAAATAATATTTTATGGTTTTTCACAGTGCCCACTATGATAAAATTATTAGGCCTTAATTTTTTATTGTTGTATTTTTTTTCTATTATTAATAAGATCACAACATAAAGAGTTCAATATATTAATGGTTTATATGGTTATTTAAAATAGTAATGAAAGAAAAAAGATATCATATAAAAATAATTATTTTGAGCCACAATTAATGTTATTTTGATATTTTTAACATAATTGAATATGTGGCAGTGTCCGGATGTTCTGGTTGTTATTTGAGTAACCAAAAACATTGTATTCAAATAAAATGGTTTATATTTAATGAAATTTTATTAATGAGATACATTGTACCCACTGTTTCTATTATGTAACCCTTAATTGAAGATTTCATTGTTAAAGTGTTTATGGGTGATGGATGGGAGAGTCGGGAGAAATTTGGATGTTCTTTTGGGAAAAAATGGATGTCGCACAGGCGACGCATGGTTTGCCAAAATGTGCGGCCAAACCGTGTGTATTTAGACCTCTTGAGGTGGTGGTTCTAGCACAGATAGAGCATAGTAAGGGATACCATGCGAGGAAGTCATGCTAGGGTCCACCTAGGTAGTAGCTAACTCATGGTTAGCATACGATTTGTCAAACCATGTTAACTAACTATGCTGGTGGTTTTAGTAATATCCTGAAAATTGGATCTGAAACGTTTTTTATTTTAAGTGTAATTTTTTTTCTCCTTAGTGGACATAAATCTGTATTTCTCTTCCTTGAATGTAGTAGAACTTATCCAAAGCGTTTTGGAGTCAATCTTATGGCTTTCCATGGTGAATTAATATAGGATTCTTGAGGAAAGTGATCGTTCTTATTTGTTCTCGATTGGTTTCTTTGATATTCTTTGATCTACATATTATATTTTCATGGTATCCTAGATATATGCACTTTATTTGTATATCCTGGTGTTTGGATTCAAAATATTTTGATATTTTTTCTGTAACAGTCTTGGAGAAGAGATCTATAGAGGGTTCAAGGAGTATCAACCCAGTCTTCTTGTGAGTTCATCATTCAATGAGGTTTTTTGTCAAAACAATCGAGGTAGGAGGATTGAATCTCATCTAATATTTCTAGAATTTGGTGGATTAGTTTAAAATTAGTTATCTTGAATGGTATTGATTGTGAAATATTTATTTAATTTTTGGAAAAAATCTTTTTTATTGGTTATTTATGGATGTTCTAAAATTGTGTAATATTAATGAATTGTTGTGCAATGTGTTTTTAATACATATATTTATAATTATGATTTTTAATTATTGATTCCATAGATTTTCTAAATGATTTTATGGGAAAAATTATATCAACTGAATTTTTTTATAGAAATGGTTGGGCATTAAAATTAATTTTATGGAATGTGGTTTTCAATAAAAATGTGATTCTATTAAAAATGTTTTTTGGAATGATCCATTGGAATATTGTTGTGTGTGTTCATATTGAATTTTAGAGCATTAATTTAAATATGACATTGTGATCAGTTTCAAAAGTCATCCATTACATGAGATGTAATTACCTTATGATGGATTGGTATATCGACGAGAAAACGTTCATGAGTAAGGAATTGACATTACATAACAAGCATGTTCAGTTGCATGGGTTTGTAGAATGGTTGGGATATTCCATAAATGGATATTCTGAAATGGATTTAATGATCTAAGTAGTTATTTTTCTAGAAAAATATGTTTTTAGAAATTGGTTTCATTTTGTTTTGGTTTCACTTGGTCGCAAATGGTTTTCAGATTTTATTTATATTTGGTTATAAACTGTTTTGGTAAATTGTTTTATATGAACAATTTTAGATAAATATGGCTTAATATTCTACCCTAGTTGCATGAGTAGGGACATAATTGGGGAAATATTACTATGTTTTATAATCACCCCTTCTTTTTCACTATACTGCTTTTGTAGATGCTACCTTCCATAACAGACAAAAAGGCAACGTTTTTCAGGTTTTTCACCCTACCTCATGATCATTGGGTTGTTTTGTGATTGTGGATCTTGGATATTTTGGATCATGGAGTTTTTTAGTATCTTAATAGTCTTCATTTTTTTATCCTCTATTAACTCTAATAATGGATTAGTCATCCAATTTTGCACACTTTGATATGGTTTTGAGATACTTGAAGTTGTTGAGTTGTATTTCTTTTGTCCTTGAATCATTTAGTAAATGGTTTGGTTATGGTTTGTTGGTTTATTATTTTATTTTCAAAAGGGTAAATCATCCCAAACATGTATTCGAAACCCTTCAACATTTATTGCAAGCCTTTGTTGCCTTAGGGATGCAACTTAAGGAAATGTAAGGACTTGTTGTTCTCTGAAGCTAATGAGATTGAACGAGTCATTAAAAATTGTATCGGTCGGGTACTTACTTTTAGGTATAAATTGTATTATATTTTTCAATCCTTTCATACCCAGTTTTCATTAGTGTTCTTGGTCTTGGAGTTGAAATTTATTCTTATCTGTTCATTTGGATGGAAACTTATAAAAAAGTAGGATTTTCATGACATAAAATATATAGCATAAAAAGACATAACTAAGCCTTTTATGCTTAACATCAAGTTACTAGAGATATTGGTAAATATGTTTTTGGAGACACATCTAGGATCATGGAATCCCATTTTCAGGGGTTTATCCAATAAGATGGGAATCTCTAGCATTGTTATGTAATGAACTCCCACTAGGATTGCAAACATAAATTTATGTAATGATTTATTTTGATAATATGTATGGTTTTTTGAAAAAGTATTAATATTATTTAGAAATGATATATTTTGAAAAAATAAATACATAAGGTATTTTGAAAATGGTTTAATATTATAAAATAAAGCTGGTGGTTTTCTAAAATGACTGAAAATGAAAAAATATTGTTTGTTGAGAATAGGGTTGTGATAGTTGATGTGAATGAATTTGAAATGTTAATCCACCAGCTTCAACAAATAAAGAAATACAGATTTTGATTTTTGTTTAGAGAATGGAACCTGATAGGGATCATAGAATCCAGTCGGATGAGGCCTTTGAGAATGCAGTTGCAACTGAACCATAGCTGAACCAACACATGGTACAAATCCTCACTCAGGATTTTAAAACCATTAAGTTGGGAAGGAAATAAGATACAATATTTACGATATCTATCATTATTGAAAATCCAAGTTGAAGAAGTACATTTTACTTCACTAGAGGATCTGAGAACTCTAGCTCCATGAAAGAGAGTAAACCAGAAACCTTTTTTCAAGTTGGAAGAACACATCTTAATCGGACCATAAGAGAAATTAACCATCCTCTAAGAACCATTAATAAGCTTCGATGATTTCACTATAGTTCACTGAGTAACCTAATGAGGGAGTGTATTTCATAATTGAGATCATGCCACAATGGAAAAAAATTGGACACCATAAGCTCTTTTTCACATTACTCCAAGGTCTGGTGTCAAGGACACTACCACGGTGTCACTAACACAATATGATTTGATAGAATGAGTGAAATCCCAACATGGAAATAAATAGAAAAGTGCGGAAACAAAATTATTATATTGATCTGAGCTGCTGACTGTCGATGACTGGGAGGAACCTTCTAGTGTGAGAGGTATGATTATTTTGAATTATACCTTTGTGTACGTGTTTTTTCATATTGGTTAATTTCATTATTTCATTACATATCACGCAATTGTTATTCAATCTTTAATGTTAGAATTTATTACTTCTATTTTAAACATGGAAACTCTTCTAGGAGAAAGGGAATTTCAATCCGTTATATGTAGATCATGAGTTATAATTGTAGATGAAGATGATATGAACTGGATATACTCACTATTGGCCATGGATGTCTATGTTGTAATCCTAGTTATTGATTTTTTTTTAAAATGGTTAAGTATTACATCAACTGTTATAGGAGATCAGTTAGATTCACAATTGAGGATGACATCAAGTATCCAATCTATAGAGAGATGATAGAAAATAAAGTGGAAAAGTACTTATTTACACTAACTATGGGAATGATCTCATATCATTTGGATATGTTGAATTTGGAATTAATGGAAGAGACCGAGGAAATTATTTTTCTTGTAGTAGTGAATATATTTCCAAATGTATTTCCCCATAACATTTTAGGGTCACCACAAACAAGGGAAGTATAGATTATGATTGATATCTATCATGAGACCATTCTTATTTCCCTTACAACTTATATGATGGAACCAATAGAGTTAAGGGAATTGAAAGTGAAGTTGTAGGAGCTATAAAGCAAGGGATTCATTAATCAAAATACATCTATGTGGGAAGCACCAGTCTTGTCTCTAATGAAAGATGATATATCTCTTTAGTTGTGTGTTGATTATTATAAGATTAATCATGTTATGATAAAAACTATATATACACTTCCATGAATTTATGATTTGTTCGATCAGTTTTGGGGAGCGTATTGGTTCTCCAAGATTGATATGCGATTAGGATATCACAAATTGAAAATTCAGAAGAATGATATTCCAAAAACAGTTTTAAAAGATGATATGGAGACTATGAATATGAAATAATTCCTTTTGGTCCAAGAAATTCCCCTGTGGTATTCATGGATTTGATGAATTATATATTTCAGTAATATATATAATATTTTTTCTTCATGATTGTTGATGTCATCTTTGTATATTGAAAGGCAAGGGATGATCCTGAGGAGCATCTAGAAATAGTGTTACAAATCTTGCGAGATCAGTGTTTGTATACCGAATTGTTAATGTTTTATTTTTTATACAAAAAGTACATTTTTTGGGCCATGTCCAATCTGAAAAAAGATTTTATATTGATCCTAAAAATATTTAAGCTGTTATCTCTTGGAAACCATCATATAATGTCATCATGATATGATGATTTTTGGTCTATCGGGTCATTACCACCAGTTTGACTTTGATTGTCACTATTATCTTTGGAAATAATAGTACTGACATAGAACAATTCTCCATTCAAATAGACATAAGAAATTCATAATTCTTTCCAAGAAATAATAGTTCATCTTACATTGACACCAATCTTGATCGTAACAGAATTACGATAGGTGTATGTGGACTACTGTAATGCTTTCGGATTAGGGTTGGATTGTGTTCTCATGAAAGTAACCCATGTGGTTTCTTATGGTACAATGAAGTTTATGGTTCATGGGAAGAATTTACTAACACATGATTTGGAGTTAGTTGTAGCCATATATACCTTGAAAACATGGAGAAATTATATCTTTGGTAAAAAATTTACTATGTTTACTGATCATAAAATCTTGAAACACATTTTTCTCAGAAAAAAATTTATATCTGAGACAACGGATATTGATGTAGTATCTTCAAATGTTTGAATTTGACTTGATGAATTCTTTAAGAAAAGTGAATTTTTTGGTTGATGAATTAATAAGAAATTAATATTCTCAATTAGAGAAAGAATCTTTAGATGAATGCCAGATGTTGCTGGTACTGACCGACTTTCATGTGGAATTTCAAAACAGAGGAGATGTTGCAGGTTTCATTTCTGAAACGATTGTTCATTATTTCATAAAAAGAGTCCAAGAGGCAAAATCATTTGATGCATAATGTCTTTTTATGTGTCCAATACTCAATGGTGTGAAGACCATTGAGATCATAAATCTGGATGGGTGTTACGTTTTGTGTTTTAGATATTGGATGGTTGTACCTGTATCTTGTTTGGAATAACATCTCCATGCTTACCAATAATTGAGATGGGATGTACATCAAGGTATAGAGAAGCTGTATAACGCATTGAAAGCGTAGTTTTTGAGGAATGAGATGAAAAAAAGATGGCAGAGTTTGTCTCAAAGTGTTTAACTTATCAGTACGATAACATAGATCATTAGAGAACAATTTTTTTGTAGTCTTTACCAATCCTACTATGAAAATGGGACTACATAGTTATAGATTTTGTTAATGGTCATGCAATAATAGTATGGAAACTGGATTCCATATGGTTGACAGTGGATCGATTACCAAGTCATCTCATTTCATTCCAATTCTTTAATCTCATATGGTGTAGGATTTGTCTAAAATATATATCCAAGTAGTGGTATAGAGGCATGAAATACTAGTGTCAATCGTCTCAGACAAATATCCAAATTTCACATCTTAGTTATTTAAGATCCTTATAGAATTCACTTGGGACTCATTTGACCATGAGCACAGTGCATCATACTCAGATAGACGTCCAGTATGATAAGAAAACATAGATGTTGGAATGCATGTTGTGGGATTGTGTGATTGATTTTGGTGGCTCATGGAAAGAGCATATTCGCTTGGTGGAGTTCTCAAACAAGAACAACTATCAGTCTTTGGTCAATATGGCATTGTTTGAAGAATTGTATGGGTGCCATTGTCGTTCTCCACTATGCATAGTGGAAACAGGTGAACCATCACCAGTTGGGCCATGCCATGTCCATGAAACAAGGGATAATATCCAATTGATTGTAAAAAGGATGGTGAGGGCTCAGAGTCTTCATAAATCAGACGATGATCACCATTGAAGACAATTTTCTTTCGTTTTTGGTAATCCTATCTTTTTGATGATATCTCTATGGCATGGACATTACCATTATAGGAAGTGGGGAAATATATCTCCCCGATAAAATGGACCTTTTGAGATAAATTAATGGGTCAGGGAGATGGTATATCAGTTAGCATTACCACCATGGCTCAGTTTGATGCATAATGTATGCAATATATCTACGTTTAAATATTATTAGCCTGATCCTAACAATGTGATGAAATGAGATCACATTGAACTAGATCCAGATGCTTCAATGACATATATACCGAAGTATTTTGTGGAATGGTGAGAGAGTGTCTTTAGTGGAAAAATACATGTTCTACTACGGGTTTTATCACTACATGGTCATATTCAAGAAGAGTCTTGGGAATGCGATAAGGGGATGAATGAGGAATGTCCAAAACTTATTCAGATTGGTGAGGGTTTTCTATATTAATATGATGGAAATACCAAGGGTGGAGATAATGTATTAGCCCTGGTTTATGGTATGTAACCCTTACCTGATGATTTCATGGTTATAGAGTATAAGGTTGATGAATGGGTGTGTTCAGAGAACTTTGGAAGTAGGGTTGAGAAAAAATAGAATTCGCATGGGTGGCACATGATTTTACTAATCGTGCATATGTGGTCCTCTTGAGGTAGTGTCTCTATTATGGTTTTAGAATGATTAGGTGGACCAAGTGAGGAATTTGTACGATGGTTCATCTAGGTAGTTTCTATCACACGGTTAGCACACCGTTTGTCTAACTATGCAAACTCACCATGGAAATGGTTTATGTGAGATCCTAAAAAAGTGGATCTCATGTGTTTTTCCATTAAGTGGATATTTTGTTTTTATAAGATTCTATAACTACTGATTTCTCTTCCATGAAGGTAGGGGAATCTCTATAAAATGGTTTTGATTCATTTAAAATGATATCATTGGTGAATCGAAGCTCGATTGTTGAGTTATGTGATATTTCTTCTTCATTAATGATAAGTTTCTTAGATCTACTTAGATATACTTCTTCTAGACTCTTTGTTTCTAAGTTATACACTCATTATGGGAAGATATAGGTGTTTTGATTCCAAATATGATGTGATTTGTTCTTGATATTTCTCTGTGAAGAGATCTATGGAAGGTTCTCAGAGAACCGACCTGGTTTTCTTCTGGGTTCTTCTTTCATTGGGTTTCTTTTTCAAAACCTTCGAGGTATGTGGATTCAATATAAATAGCTCTTTATTTAATTTATTATATTATTTTCAAATTAATTTTCTTTAAATAAATTTGTTGTGAAATCTTGGATTAATGTTTGGAATATATCTTCATTAGTTATGATTTTTGGTTTTGGTGAAATTTTGTAATCTTGGTGAATTGTTGTCAAAACATAATTAATTTCATGGATTTAAATTGATGAATTTAAATTATAGATGTTCTAAAATTTTTAAACGATTTTTGGAGAATATTATTTCAAAATAATTGTTGTTTTATTGAAATGGTTTGGCATTGAAATGATTTTGATGGAAAATGGTTTGCATAAAAAAGGTGATTTTATGGAAAAGGTTTTTTAGCATGATCCTTGAGCATATTGGTGTGTGTCCATATTGAATTTATGAGGCATGGTAGAAATAGGACCTTGTTATTAATGCCAAATTTCAACTGGCACATGGGATTTAATTACCATATGACGACTTTGAAGATAGAAAAGAAACCTCTCACGAATATGGAAATATCGTCATGTATCTTGAACAATTGATTTTATGGGATTATGTAATGGTTGGGGAATGAAAAAAAGGATATTTTAAAATGTTTTAAAGAATTTATTAATTTTTTTGAAAATAACTTGTTATAAATGGTTTCGATTATTTTTTTTCCATTTGGATGCAAACAATTTTTTGAACATGCTTATATTTGGTTATAAAAACTTTTGGTAAATTTTTGTATATAATATGTTTTATATAAATGTGGACAACTTTTCTAACCTAATGGGGTGATTAGGGACATCATTTGGGAAAACTACTGAGTTTTATACTCACCCATACTTTGGCACTTTGGGGATTTGGCTGATGATATCTTCTAGGATAGGGTTAAAGGTACCATTTCTCGGGTTTTTAGATGTACCTCATGATCATTAGAATGTTTGGTGATTGTGGAGATTAGAGATTTTAGAGAATTGAGTTATTTAGTATCTTGATAGGCTTGAGTTTTTTATTTTTTGTTTACTCTAATACTGGATCATTCTTCTTCTGTTTCACACATTGATATGGTTTTGAGATACATGAAGATGATGAGTTATATTTATTTTGTCCATGCATCATTTAGTAAATGGATTGGTTATGGTTTGTTGGTTTATTGGTTTATTTATTAATGTTTAAATAGTCCCCCACTTTTATTTGATACCCTTAGTTATTTATTTCCAGCCATTGGCACCGTGGTGCTGTCACTTAAGTCCATGTAAGGACTTGTTCTGTTGTCAATCCGATGAGATTCAGAAGGTGCTTACAAGCTAGTTTGGAAAAAATAGATGTCACAATTTAGTTATTTATTGAATTTAATATTAATAAATTATAATATTACTAATATATAGATAATCATATTTTATAGATAATGAAATATAATTAACTGAGAATAAATTGATGAATATTGAGATCTATAATCAAAGAATCAAACAAAATGTTTATTGAATACATGGTATTATAAATTGAACTGTAAAAATTTTGAGTTTCATTAAAGAATGGGTTTGGATGGAGATCTATTATAAATATCAAAAAAATATAATAAATTGAAGATGTCGTCAATGTGCAGAACTCCCTTAATATTAGGGGTTGATTCGAATTTTATAATATCTAATGTGATTGATCTATAAGAAGGATAAATCGTCAACCCCTCTTGGAGGAAGTGAATGGATTAGTGAAAGGTGACTTAAACATTATTTGAGTAGTTGTCCCTTTCTAATGTTAGAATAACATTTTAGTGATTCTGTATTTAATGGTAATATTGGAAAACTGATGATATTTTCTCCATTGATGTATCCCTTTATGGGTGAACCAATTAAAATTTTAAATGGTGAAGCATATTTAAATTTTAAATATCAGTTGTGGTCTATGAGAAAAACATCTTTCCAAATTCATGGTGTCATTGCTGACATAAATAGAAGAAAATGTTATTATTGAAAAAAAACTATTGACACCATAACTCTCTATTTCCTTTATTCAGGTGTAGTGGTACCTTAATGTATAATTAAACAGTACTCTTGATGTGACTTGTAAATTGTTGAATGTGTCCCATTTTATTGAATATATCCCATAAAATTTTAATAAATTTTCAAATAGTACGGCTTATTAATGTCATTTTCATATTTTATGCAGAACATAAATGCTAAAAGAATATATTTGAAACCATTACTCATCCTCACATGAATCAAGATATCAATTAATTAATTTTTATTAATTTTTCAATTATTCTTACCATTGAGTGACAATTTAATTCAATTTTAGTGTCAGTCATATAGTTTCTTATTAAAAATATATACCAAATAAAGGTACATATGTTATGATATTTGTTCATTTTTTCATGTCATATTATTCTATGAAATTTGGAAAAAAACATAATTCATTAAAACAATATAAATTTACATACATAAAAAGAATTATTTTTTTATTATTATTCTCCCTCTGCAAACATTGAAATGTCACTACCTAAGAATTTTTTATAAGTATCATATTAATTATTATTTTAAATATATTATTTAAATTAATATAATATTTTTTGATAATTAATATATATTAAAACCACTCATAATTTATTTATTCCATTTTATGTCATGAAAAATTTAAGGATATGAATTTTGAGTTTTCTTACAATCTTCATGAACGAGGGTTTTATTTGGATTATTAACTTATTATATAATTTTATAATTACAAAATATTAATCAACATAATTAGTTATTCATCAAATTTTCTTTTAAATCATTGAATCAACTTATCTTATCTCATTTTTATCTCTTAATCCATCAATTTTGACTTTTCCTACGTTGTGAAATCAATTTTTATGAACCATAAAATATTTCCACATTAATCACGAAATAAAAAATGAATTGATATAAATTGGAAAAAAAATTATGTTATCATGAAAATATTTTAATGTAACAAAAAATAAATCATTTTTAGTAATGTTTTGTATCAGTTTAGATTGAAATATGATAGTTATGAGTTGATTTCTATTTAATAACAAATTACCATTATATAAAGGAATTTGAATTTAAATATTTTACTAAAAATAAAAATCATTTAATTAAAATATTATCACTCAAAATAAATTTATTGTTTCATTAAAAAACCTAATTTAAAATAAAATAAAATATTTAGTATTTTAAGAAAAATTTCAATAAAAAACAAATGTTGACAAATTTTCTATAAACTATTATATCATATTATTTAGGAATATTTTTGACATAATTTCATCATTCTAAATTTGAAATGGGGATAAGAAATATATATATTTTTTCTATTTAAATAATTTTAAAATTTCTAATGATGACCTTTTAATGTAAAAAATAAATATATATTAAAATAATATATTTTTTTTAAATAAGTTCCAATTTTCAAAAGAAATGACATATTCAATTTTCAAATTTTTTTAATATTATTTAAAATATTTTAAAAACAAGAAATTTCAAAATGAATTCGTATAATTAACATTGTATTGCATTAATAAAATATCAGATAATTACATAATTAATTATATTGAACAAAATAACAAATCCTATCATAAATAATTTACATTCTAAAAAATATTCTTTTATATCATGAAGTAAATATATAAAATTAAATTTAGAATTACAAAATGATAGATCACAATTTGTTTATCTGGTCATATAATGGGAGTCTTAACTCTTATTTCATCGATCATAAAATGGAAACCCTTATCTTAATGTATTGGATCCCCACATTTTCTAAAAAGTAGTAAAATATTACTTATATATTACCTTAAACATATATCTCATTTGTTTCCAAATATATTTATCATATTCTTAAAATTATACAATTTTCTAAAATTACTATGAACATATAGAAAATACACTACAGACTGGGAAAAATAATGTTATAATCCCACAATATTTATATTTATGTAGTTTTTAATCCTCTTTTAATTTTTAAATATTTATTATTTATCTATCATGTAATTTTACATTAAATTAAAAAAATTTAGAATAATTATTTTTCTTCAGATTATTTTTTTTATTTTAATAAAAGATATTTAAAACATTATAATTACTTTCATAAAATAATAAACTAAAAATATATTCTTATACATTCTCACCCTTAAAAAACTCTTTCCTATAAAAATCATTAATTGGTTGAAAATATATGAGGGTACTATTGTGTCGTCACATTTTAGGTTCCCTTTTAGAGTCTAAAAAATATAGTTTCTCTATAGAACATTGACATGGTGTTGTTCTATATCCTAATAAATTATATATTAGATAACAAAACTCAAAATATTTTTCTACATAATAGATTTCAGGTTGTAACTATATAGATTTTGATATTCATACATATGATTGATAAATTGGGTCCTTCTCTATTTTGATACATGAATTTAATTTTATACATCATGAAGACATAATGAAAACTCTAATTAATAAAATAAATTCCCAAAATGATCATGAATCTCTATGGGCCAATATATCTTTTCCTTACCTTTCAATTTTCTCAAATCAAATAAACCGCTTCCAATATGATGTTCAAAGGAATACATTTTTAGTGACTGGAAACATCATCTATCATTGATGATTATTGGTATAACACTCATTCTATCATTATGTTTTATTTAAATGTTTCTAAATTGTTTTAACCTATTCCTTTAATTATTATGAAGTAATATGTCCAAAAAATATCTCTATAAATTTATCCAAACATGTTTGAGTTTTTATATCTTCTAATAAAGATCCTAATATTTTTTCCAATTGAATAATGGAGTATAAATTATTGTTATAATAGAACATGATTCGAGGAAAATGATGAACCCAACATTAGTCAAAATCAATCAAGTGTGATCTTAACATAGCATTCAATGTCAAAGTAGAACATTTAGATTCACCATTAGTTTGGGGATTAATATTCGTAATGAAATGTATAAATATACTAGTTTCTAATTAAAGAATTACCAATTACATTTATTTAGTCCTTTGATTTTAATTAGATAAATTTTAATTATGTTTTCCATGAATAATTCCTACTCCTCTATTATATATTTTCATATTTAATGGGGGAGAAATATTTTCAAATGTAAATGATGAGTTCCAAATTTGAATGTTGATTCACCTTTTCACAAATGAAATTTCTACCACTATATTTCTTGGAAATATATTTGAAAAAATACATGTTGATGTTCTCCTATTTCCATACTTGATTAGGATACAATTTCATCATTACCTTTTAATTTTTGATATTTTTCTTCAAAAAGATGAGGGACCAAAAACTGAGATATATACTCTACTATATCCATCTTATTTTTTTACCATAAGAAGTTATACTTATGTTCTATTCATGTCTTTTTCCATGGTTTGTTAATATAAAATAATGAGTTACGTACATTTTTTAACATATCATTCTTTGATTTTGGTATCAAAGGGACACATATTAACATTCCAAATGAATTAATTCTATCAATACCATGGTCATTATCTTGTAGATTTCTTACCATATTCTTTATATGCATACATTTTTTTTGTAAATGTAAATTATACATTGATTTATTGTTTATGAAAAAATTGGGCAAGGACATATTTTATTCCTTCCCTTATGATATTTGTATGAATACAGTGTATACACTTGAATACTAGGTCTCTTATTATCCTTATAATGGATTATAAATCCTGGTATTTATAATTAATACAGAAATATTGTTTTAAAATTTTATGATGGTAATCTACTAATAAATCATAATCCCTAAATAACAATAACCATATCATTTGATGCATATTTATCACATTTTGATTGAATTTTTTTTTCTCTTATTAACACCTTATATATCAAAAAAACTATCAATGAGATATTTCATCGTGATATCAAATGAAAAAATTACCACTTCTAACTCTAGGTTATGTTTTGGGTAATTTTTTTCATGAGACCATAATTGATCTAATCTATAAGCTATTACATTCTCATTTTTCATAACCACTGATCAAATTTAAATTATTCAAGAATCATTTTATATCAAATTAAAATATCCACTATAGCGTATATAGAGAATATTATGGTTAATGAATCACTTCCTATACTCTATATAACTATCTATACATTCTTCAGTCTTGAGTAACATTAGTCCATTCCATGTCTTCCGGGTTGAATTATTTGAAAATTGTTATAAATTTGAATGAATCATTGTTTATAATCCATACAACTAAATAAATTTATTGATATCTATTAGAGATTTTTTTCTTTGGTAATTTCAAATACCAAATGTCATTGAAAGGTCTATATATTTACCCTATATCATGAATACATTAACAAAGAATGATACTTTCTTTAAAAATAATTTACAATTTGAAATTTCCAAATACGATTACCCATTTCGTTGGGTATTTAACAACAACCTAGTACACTTTTCATCCCATTCAGATTATATAGATTAAATAAAAATATAATCTATATAAACTAAAACAAATTGGTTTATGGAATATCTATTGACTATATTCACAAAAACTGAGAATAAGGTAGGTGATTCTTTAACTATGTAGACTAACATTGAATTCATAGTGTTCATTACTTCTATAGAAGTATATATTTGTTTTATAAATCATCTTCTATCATAATTTATGACATCAATATTTTAGATCCTTATTTTAGATGAATAGAAATTCTTTATGTGATTGAAAAAATTAACAATTTTGGTAAGATGATAATTTTTTTGATAATGATTTTATTAAGATCCTGATAATCATTTAAATCATGTCTGGACCGATCCATAATTTTAACAACGAGAATTGGAGAACCCCATGAAATGTCACTTTATTGTAAAAACCTTATCCAACATCTTATGTTTTTTCATATTCTATTATTATTACATAGAGGTTTCATTATCTACAGACTCTTTTACATAAGAATATAATAAAAATTGAGTTCAATTTAAAACTCAACATCATGTTCTAACTAATAACCTTGAAATTAAATTATAAATACATCAATAAATTATTATACAGTTATCATGTAAATAATTTAGAGTTCTTATAAATGTATTTGAGCCAAATATACATCATTAAAGAGCATGTTGAACCATATTAATGAAATAGTTTCTAATAGATATTTATAATCATCCATTAAATTATATTTTATGATATGATAATTTTGGATATTAACTGAGATTTACCTATATTAAAAATTTATATTAGATATATATGTATATAGACAAATATTTCCAAATATTACATAAATTTACACAAAGGGAATAATGATAACATTTTTTAGAAGTATATTCCCAAAAAACACTATGGTGAAATAATTATATACATTGGATGATATCCTTTTACCACTAAGAGGTTTCACTGATAACTAAATATGTAATCATTTAGGTTGTGAATCAGTTAACCCATAAAATATTCAGGATATGATGGAATTAAAAGAACCATAATAGAATAATACATTTTCAGTTCTTGGTTAGATATTTATTTTTTCCTTTTACCATTTTTTAACTATAATCCAATTTTGTTGTAGTCATTCTATAATATCTTAGATGATCAAATAGGTCAAGGGTTTTTAATGTCGATTCTCCTCATAATGTTGTATATTCATGCACTTATTTTAAAAATTCAAAACTCTTGATAAATATAACTTTAATGTGTTCCAATTTCATTAATCTATAAAATTTACAAAAATATTATTTAAATTATTCTCCTTATATTTAATTAATAATTATGTGCTTCATCGTCTATTCGACCACACACAAAACAAATTCCTACTCCGTTGAGAAATGTTCCAAGTTTCTTATTCCCACTCATTCTACATTTAACGAGTTTCATATTTAATACTATATGTGTTTTTTCAACTAAGTCTCTATAAAAATACTTTTTTTTATTTGATGTCTCTAAATATATTAGAATAAAAGGTGCTCGGAATTTCATTTTTCACCTAAATAGATACTCAAACTATTTCATCATGGCATCCACAATCCATAAAATAAATTTTTTTTTGGAAAAATAGTTCTACGAAACAAATTAATTAATCTAATTTATTTTACCAATGATTAATAAATAATTAGGAATTACATGAACGATTTATGAATTTTTACCTCTATGAACTAGTATATTCATCCAAAATTTCCATTTTCGAATGAAACTATTACCCTCTATTAATATTAAGGGGTTTTTAAAAATCGTTTCTGTCAATGTGTATTAAAATATGCCCTTTCTATGGATTAGATTTTCCCTTGTCGCACTTTTTAATTATCATGGTCCACCATTGGTGGGTTTCACCTTAAAATATGAATCCATATAATGCTATCTTTTAATTCTCTAGTAATAAAAATAAGTTCTCTTCCAAAATTAATTCATTCAGTTAGATTATTGGATATCAAGATCTACAAAAGGAGGATGTTCTATTAACATGAATGAATAAATAGTAATTTTATTCTTCATTTGTTCATTCTATATATCAATGTTATTTAGTCTCTTATTATTAACCTATGATTGAGTAAATTAAAGTTTTTTAATCCATATCATATCCCATTATATTTCATATAAGTACGATTTATATATTAAAAAATTATTTTATTATTAATTCAATTCTTCTAGGATGAAAAAATTTTCTAGATCCAAAATTGTTATCAAGAGTGATGAACAATAGTATATTATAAAAATAGATTAAATAATATTATTTCAAATAAAACAAACACAATGAATTCTTCTTCTCAGTATATAAAATTAATTATCAAACCTAGTCTGTTTATATTTATTTCACATGTGCTTCTCAACCTAATAAAAAAAATAACTATACCCCATAGTGATTACATCTAATGTGACCTAAGCCAAAAATAAATATATTTTACATCATTACACATAATATAATGTTTAAAAATAAAAAATTAACATATGTCAGAAACACATAGAATTGTTTTATTGAAGATTATATGCACAAATGACTTGATACATAGAATAGATCATCAATCTCTAAACAAAATTACCACACCCATGACATCATCCTTGATATAGTTGATTAAATAATTTCATATGGAGTTGGGGAAGAAAATAAGATGTGAGATAAAACACTTTGTAACGAAATACCACATTACTGAATCATAGATGATTCAATCATATCCATATAATAAAAGAATAAAAATACAAAAATACAAAATTATGAGGATAATGAGATGATAAGAATTGTTCATAATACATGATAACATATTATATATCACATCAAGGTAATATAGGACAAAAAAATCAATATGAAATCATAAAAAAATATGGCACAAAATCATCAAAAAAATGATAATCCACTGCAACTAAACATTTTTAGTTTGGTATAAACATACATTATGAAATTCCGGAATTATTTAAAATCACTCTAGCTATACCATAACCACATAGTTGATCAAGTGTCACTACCAATGTATTATATCCAAATTGATCAATCAATATAACCTTCATTTTGTAGTAATCACATGATATTTATAGATATAAAAAACTTATTAGAGGAATGTATTGAACTCATTTATTAGACAATGTAAAATTTTACACATATGATCCACATGAAATCAACCATCCAACTTGTCATTATAACCCATGAAGATAATATGGGTTTTAAAACAATATTAAATTTTATAAAATTTTATGAAATAATGATTTGGATTAGTTAATACCAAATACCAACCTCCCATAAGCTTTATACGAATATAAGATTTTCAGGGTATTATTGAAAAAAAGCCATATGAGATTGGACATTAAGAGATAGTTAAGAAATTGGATAATCTGTTATAAAAATATCATTTAGAAATAGTTTTCAACATTTTTAATTAAATGAAGATATAAGACATGTTAAAATTTTATTTTAGGGGGGGAATTATGTACTTTAAAAAACATAATTTTTAACAATGAGCCAATAATGGATCCTTTAAAAGAAATAATTTACAAGTGAAGAAATGTGAATTGGTACATAGACACTATACAAAAGTGGAATGGTTTGAATTTTATTATTTTAAATGGTTTTAAGGTATCCCACATTCATTAAAATATAAAAAATATTATTTTAAATAGAGATAATGTTAAATATAAACTGTTTAAAATAGAATGTATATATATTTATCAAAATAATAATAATAACTCATTTTTGGTATAAATTAATTTAGCCATAGTGTAGGAAATTAATCAACCAATAATTTGTGAAATATTCTTAATAACATCATATTTTTTAAAATAAGAAATATATCAAACTAGATGAAGAAGGAATAAAGATTAATCTTCATGATTTAGAAGGAGGAAAAAACATTTGGTAAAAATAATTCTATAATATATCAATCAAATTACATCATATTCAATTATGAGAGATTATGACTCTTTGAATGAATATTAAGTCAAGACAACACCATATCTTACATTCCTCATCTTAAATAAATTATCTAAACACATGTATAAAAAATATATATTCATCATTCACCAATTTAGAAACCTCATATGTATTAATTTTACATAATATCATCAATGTATATTTAATTGTTATCCATTTATTAATCTATCATTGATAAAATTAATATTTTTGAGTTATTTTTCATGTTTGTTCTACATATTTTATGGTGTGATAGTTTTGGACCCCAATCATCGATCATCAATTCAATCAATGAAATTTTTTATAAAAATAAAAAACATGTTCTTGTTAGGGTTATATTGCTTCATTGTATTTCTTGTTTGTGTCTCGACCCGCCCTCAGGGCCCATGCCGTGACTACACCATGCCCGCCTTCCATAGGCCAGGGGCTGGCGACTAGCACAAAAGGTGTATTCCGTATAAAAAGAGAATGCATTGCCTTTTAACCTGTAACACACATAGCCTGAACAAAAGAAACAGAGTAAGAAACTGAAAGTAAACACTAACTAAAACTTTATAAAAAAAGTAAGTGCTGAAACGAAAGGGTTCGGAAATACAAGCCCAACAGTAAAGTACAACAACTGTAATGATAGTACAACTGCAGAAAGGTAAACTGCAACTACTGAGTCGTCCTCTATGAATCCCACATGAAGGGTTGGTACATATGGCCTCCTCAGCATCCCAGGTCCGTCCGTCCTCTTTGAGTACATCTCGCCATGTTATCCACCTCTGGGTATCGTCCAGCTCCACAACTGACTACCTCAATCAGTAATGTCCGTCGTCTACAACCAACACAACGATGTGCGGGCATAGCTCATGAAAGGGTGCGTATAACGATACTCATTAGGGGACCCCGAGACCCCTGCTGGTCTCCCAGAATCCACAAAGGATAAACCACATAATAAAGATACAATCATGAAGTATCAACCAACACGACATAGGTATATTCCCATACATATACCTATGTTACCAGTCACAGCTCGACTCCATCTCTCGAGCCCAATCACAACCCTATCCACATAGAAAGTAAAGTCAATCAAATCGATGATAATGATTGAAAGACAAGACTCAAATAATATTGGTATACATCTTTCATATAGTGAGAGAGATGATCAGATGTAGTCTCTCATTCATCTAAGTTGTCGGACCCACACATGATACAGAACCAGATAAGTTGTCAGACCCACATAGGATACAGGACCAACTACTCTATCAGACCCACACAGGATACAAGAATAGAAGTCAGAACTGTCGAATCAATGTAGGATTTCGGTACAGTAGTGATCACTGTCGAACCCATGTAGGATTCTGGTACAGTAGTCATCGCAGTCGAACCCACAGAGGATTTTGGTACAGTTGTCGTCACCGACAAACCCACTGAGGATTCCTTCATCTTTGTCGTAGCAAGCTCTAGGGTTCATGCACACAGCACGGTCGATTCCCGGAGGGTCCGCTCCTCGAGTCAAGTGTGGATATAGAAAATATCAATAATTCCAGAGTTTATGTAACTTGTAGTTCAGTCTCATCAAAAGGAACCCAATTAAATAGACGAAGTGTCAATCAGACGCCCGGTCTGTGACATTTTAGCATTACCGTTCGAGGGGCTCGATTTTATTTACCCTTGTTCCAAACCTGACTATGTTCCAATGTTTTCCAAAACTCACTTAGATTATCGCAAAAGCACCACCTTGGCGTGAGTGTCCCATTGTAGCAGGCGGCGTGTCATTCGAACGCGAGGTCTTAAAGATATTCAAAATTAAGAAAATTCGGGCCTGGCCCGTCAAGCCCGGTGGGCTATTAGGTCATCCCGACCTTGATGGGGGGTCGGCCCGGTCCGGTTTTTTGGGTTCAAACCGACTGGGGGTGGTTGCGGCATGTTGGGGTGCGACCAAGCTGTAGACGCGGCCTGCAGAGTGGGCCGGTCTGGTTCGCCCAGTGGCGCCATACGACACCGCATGTCCCCTGTCCGGATGGTCGTAGTAGGCCGGTTCCTCCTAGAGCATGTGGCCCATTGTGTGTGCCGCCATTCATCCCACATGGTGCCAAGTGGCGCCAAAGTTCTTCAACCTGGCCAGCAGTCGGCCGACGACCCGAGGAAGCGGCCCGTGGTTCCTCCACCGTACTCAACCTGCAGATGCATCGATCATCTAGCCTTGATGCTCGTAGCCGACCGGTTCTCATCCATCCAAGAGGCCCACGGTTCCTGGCCATGGTCCTTCTCCACACGTCGCATTTGGGTGCCGCGGTCTTGCAGCGGGCCGACCGTTCCGCCAGCCAGTCGCCCTGCTGCCCTACTCCTTGGCGGCCGGCTCGGTCGGCCGCATCTTCACCTCCCCAACAGAGTGACAACACCTCCGACCCGGTACCCTCCACACATCACGATGGCACCACACCACCTTCACCTCTGACATCAAACAATATAAACCAACGGAGGGACGTCGGGCCATTTTTGATCGGCCCATACCCTCCATGTTATATGATAAGAAAAGTCCACCGTCGAACAAAGTAAACATCGATGAATAAAGGATATAATTATATTCATTTAAAATTAAACAAATCACCTTAGCTCTATTTATGAACGTTATTTAAGTTGCGGAAGATGGTGTCGTGAAAGATGGACGTTGTTCCATCAACGTCGGAGGAATTTCATTGTCGTTGGTGGCATCCTTTGTGAACGACGTCTTTTCCCTTGTCGCGGAGGAAGAAGAAGAAATATGGGTGTTCCTCATGTGTTTCACCTCACTTTCGTTCCCCGGTTGAAGAAGTGGAGGAGATGTTCTTCGTGGGAAGAAGTCTCTCCCTCTTCTCCTTATCTCTCCACAAAGATAAGCCAAAATAATAGACACTATTCTCAATTATTTTTATGGTACAACAAGTCAAGAGTTGTCTCCCATTAATTGTGAAAAAACATTAGATTAAATGTGGAGGGATGGATTCAAAATGATTTGAATTAAAATTGAATTAATTCTCTTCATTAATGGCGGGGTGTTCGCAATAATTAAACCATAGAATTCCAAGAGTTTAAGGGGGTTCAAGTGATTTTAATGGGGAGGTGAAGAGTTTGAACATGTGTGGGACCCACCACATAATATCCTCTCATGGGAGATGATGTGGGGGTGGTCCCCATCACCATCCTCCCTTTGGAGAATTTAACTACCCTTGATATAAATTTATGCAACACATAATTTTATTTAAATTTTACCCAGAAACCCCAAAAATTAACTACCACTCCCGATAAAATGAAATTTGGTAATGTTTTTCATAAGAGAATAATGGTGATGCAAGTTAATTGGTGTCCACAGATTTCAAATCCCTGCAATGATTCAAATGATATAAAAACCCACATGTAGGTTTACTGAACGTACCCAAACTAAATATCAGAAATTGATTCCGAGCACACTGGGCCTCAGAATCAGGTGCTGTAAAAAACAATAGACTTGTAAAAATCACATGTATTTAAGAAAAAAATTTCTACTGGATTTTTGATTCTTCACATACTCCCCACTTCAAATATTTACGTCCCCACAAGTTACAACACATACTAAGGGAACAATTGGGGGTACTGAGCATGCATCTAAGCCTCCCTCTCCCATGTGGTCTCCAAGAGGTTCTCGTGCTTCCAACGAATGTGCACCTGAGGAATCGACCGTCCATGTAGGACCCACTCTTATCGATCATCAATATCCAATAGAACCTCTGTGTATGTCTCCTCGTCATCAATGTCTAGCTCCCCATGGTCGATGATGTGGTACAGTTCGTGCACTTATCTCCTCAACTTAGATACGTGGAAGCTATCGTGCACCTGGTGCAACTGAGGTGGAAGTGCCCGGTGGTAAGTCACCTCACCAACCCTATTGAGGACCCGAAAAGGTCCAATATATCACAGAGACAACTTTCCACCTTGTCCAAATATCTTTAGACCTCGTCAATGGGAGACCCGTAGAAAGACATGATCACCATCTTCAAACTCTAGTGGTCTCCGTCTCCTATCAGAATAGAAGTTTTGTCTGCTCTGTGTAGCCTTCATATGTAACTGGATGATCTGCACCTTCTCTGTCATATTCTACATCCTATCTAGTCCAACAAGTGCTAACTCCCATGGGTCATTCCAGCTTAGTGGTGATCTACAAGGTCAGTCGTACAGTGCCTCGTAAGATGTCATCTCGATGGTGGAGTGGTAGTTGTTGTTGTATGGAAAATCCAACAAGGGTAATTGATTCTTCCAACTCTGACAAAAGTCAAGGACACATGCATGGATCATGTCCTCGAGAGTCCGAATGGTACCCTTAATCTATCCATCTGTCTGAGGATGGAATGTAGTGCTCAAGCGAAGCTGCATCCTGAAAGCCTCCTGCAACCCCTTCCATTGTCGAGAAGTGAAACAAGCATCCCGATCGGAGATGATCATTGATGGCACACCATGAAGCCATAAAATCTCATGTATATAGAAGAATCCCAAGATCTCTACTGAGCCCTGCTCTTTGATCGGTAGGAAGTGGGCCGACTTGGTGAGTCGGTCGACAATCACCCAAATCGAGTCATGTCCTCTAGATTTACATGGAAGTCCTGTCACAAAATACATGGATATCTCATTCCACTTCCACTATGGGACCTATAAGGGCTAAACCAAGCCTGTTGGAACCTGGTTCTCTGCCTTCACTTGCATACAAGTGAGGCATCGTGAGACAAAATCTGCTACCACTTTCTTCATACCCGGCCACCAGTGCTTTCGTCTGAGGTCCTGATACATCTTTGCCACTCCTGGATATACCGCTAGAACGGAAATGTGGAACTCTGTCAACACCTCCTCCTATAGTGCAACTACTACCATGGTATGTCCTTTGAAGAGGATTTTGTGCTCCCCACCTTCAAAAATTACATCAGGTGGCGACCATATAAATATCTGAGCATGTCGCATCTCACAGTCAACATACCCACAATATGCCTCTCAGACACACTGAAGAAGTGGAGGAGTGACTGTGAGAGACTGTGGAAAGGCTGCTCCATCTCTATCCACAAAGGATATCTACAACGCGACCATCTGCTCTATCGCCTCTCCTAGTAGTTGAATGCCCGATCTCTTGCTGTGATCTTATGCTATAATTTTCCCCTTCCCAGGAGTATAGACTATCTTGAAATCATAGTCCTGGAGGAACTTGATCCATCGCCGCTCTCTCAGGATCAGGTCGTTCTGCGATAAGATTTACCTGAGACTCTGGAGGTCATAGTAGACTGTAAAACTCTCTCCCATCAGATAGTGTTTCCATATCTTCAAGGAGAAGACCAATACTTCTAACTCCAGGTCATGGGTAGCGTAGTTCAGCTCGTTCTGTCTCAACTTCCATGAACTATATTCAATCACTGCTCTCTCCATCTTCAGGACACACCCGAGTCTGGTCCCCAATGCATCGCAGTAAAATACTTACCTTAATCCCTCCTTCGGTAGCCTCATGAGCGGTGCACTGTTCAACCTCTGTCTCAGCTCCGAAAAGCTCTGCTGGCATCAATATAACCACACAAATTGTTCCCCGTCTTCGTCAAAGATGAAAGCAGTGATTAAATCTGGAAAAGTCTGGAACAAATCACCGATAGTACCCAGCCTTTCCAAGAAAACACCGAACCTCTGTCACACTCTAGGGTGGCTCCCAAGCAAGTACATCCTCGATCATCGCTGGATCAACTGCAACTCTAGCCTCTGAGATGACGTGTCCCAGAAAGTGAACCTCTCAAATCCAGAACTAGCACTTCGAGAGCTTACCCAAATTATGGTGCTTTATGAGTGTATCATGTACTGCCCGAAAATGGTAGGCGTGCTCCTCCTCAGTAGTCGAGTAAATAAGTATGTCGTCGATGGAGACTACGAGAAAACAATTGAGGTAAGGCTAAAAGGATGTCTTATGCACATCCTTGTCTCGAAATCTGAGATGGTGATAGCCTGACTTCAGGTCTATCATCGGGAACCATCGTGCTCCCTTGAGCTGATCAAAGAGGACGTCAATCCTCAGGATTGGGTACTTATTCTTCATGGTCACCTAATTCAGGTGACGATAGTCGACACATAGTCGCAAGATCCCATCCACCTTCTTGATGAACAAAATCAGTGATGCCCATGTTGAATCACTAGGTCAGATAAATCCCTTCCCCTACAAGTCCTCTAGCTGTACCTGCAGCTCACGAAGATCGGCTGGAGCCATCCGATATGTCGGAGTATATATAAGTGATGTCCCAGGGTATAGGTAAATGTAGAAGTATACCTCTCTACAAGGAGGTCATCCTGGAACATCATCAAGAAAAAATTCCGCGTACTGATCCACCAAAATAGGAATACTCTGACTCTGTACATCAACTGCTCCGAGGATGAGACTACCCAACAAGTGTGTGATCGGCTACCCTCTCCTCTGCGGAAGTCCATCATGTGCTACAAATCCTCCCTTCTCACCTGTGAAGGTGAACCTGGTCCAATCCGTGTGGATACATTGCACTTTGGGCCTAATACAGTCAATCTGAGCATGAACTATGGATAACTAGTCCATAGCCAAAATGACGTCGTAAGGCCTCAAAGCCACTGCAAGAAGATCCCAGCCGAATCTCTCACCTCCTAGAGTAAGCTCACACTGCTGGAACCAGTGCGTAATCATTGATTCTTCTTTCGTTTGAGTCTCTAGCTCTAAGGATCGAGCCAACGACTCCCTCAGAATCTCTGAGCTCCAATTGAGGGTAGTGGCTATAAAAGAATGACTCGCACCTGTGAATATAAGTATTGCAGCAAGGGTGTAGTAGAAACAAATAATACCTCAAATCATCTCAGGTGTGCCATGGTCATAGGCCTCGACTACATGGAGTTGTGCCCGCCACTGTCTTCCATATCCGTGTGGTCGGGGTGGACCTCCTGGTGGTGGTCGTGGTAGAGCCTTGAAAAGTCGTCCACCACCCGCTGCTCGGCCAGCTCATCTGCCACGCCCGCCTGCTCCTGGAGGACCACCACGGTCGAACCCTTGCCTCTGCCTGGGAGGTCCCTCTACTGTCTGCTGCTTATCTACATAGAGGGACGGCTGGTCATGAGCCATGTGGCCCTACCTGCCGCATTCCATATAACTGTCTGCCACTCGTATAGCTGGATCTGTCTCATGTGCCTCACACAACCGAACCTGTATCCTGGGGTCGCCCACCTGATGGCCTGGTCCTCTTGAACCTCTAATTAATCTGTCTACTTCCGGCTGCAGAAGACTCCACTATATGTCTCCATGTGATGGGTCTCACCGCTGGTGATTGCTCAACGAGAAAACTCTCCACTATTAAGGGTCTCTCTAGAACCCCCTCCTACGTCAGAATGCTGAAGGGAAAAGTAAAAGCCCTAATCTCAGGTCTGAGTCCATGATCAAAGGTCTGGGACCTGAATAATTGGTCTCGTACCATGTCTGTGGAGTAGCGTGAGAGGTCAATTAACCTCACTGGGTACTGAGCTACTATAATGCTACTCTGCTATAGATGAAGTAACTCCTGAATCCGCACCACATAAAGGGTGGCCAGAACAAAATCTGAGTGAAAGAAACTCTCAAAGTCTGTCCAGAGTAATGATTCCTCATCATGCACCTGGAGTGTGAGTCTCCACCATCTTCATGTTTCTCCATGTAGGAGACATACAAAAAGGATCACCATGCGGTCGGCTAGTGTCCCTACCAATCTGAAAACTCTCAAGACAGCCTCCAGCCAATCCTTAGCTGTCTGTGGGTCCGTCTCTCCCGCGATCCTGGTTGGCCTTTTGAACTAGAACTCATTCAACATACTCAAGAAGAATGCACTCTCTGCTTCTAGTTATGGTTGTATCGGTGGCCCAACGCGTAGTGGTACCACTGGTACCTCTGCTGTGATGGGGCCCTACACCAAGGCCTCATCGCTCGGTGGGCTACCATCTCATATGAAACTCAGAACACTAGCTGGCCGCCTTCATGGGCCATCCTGGAAAGAAACATTTTCTCCAAGGTTAAAATAGTATACCTGTTGTGCTGAAAAAAAGTAATCAAAAAGAAAACTTTTCAAAGGAAACACACACGCAATCAGTTTTTTCGTGCACTGGGTCGGATATCAGAAGTCAGAGTCCTAGTGTATGGATACATTGACCGCCTCATCAACACCGATTTCCCTAAACTGAAAACCACACCCAAAAAACTTAATATCATTTCTGTTAAAAGAATCAGAGTTCATGTTATAAAATAGAACCTCCCTATGATACCAATTTATCATGACCCGTCCTCAGGGCCCGTGTCGTGACTACCCCAAGACCGCCTTCCCTAGGAAAGGGGATGACGACTAGCACCAAAGGCATATTCCCTATAAAAGGGAAGGAATTTACTTTTAACCTTTAACACACACACCACCTGAACTTAAGTAGCAGAGTATGCAACTGAAAGTAAACACTAAGTAAAACTTTATAAAAATTTATGTGCTGAGAGTAATGGGGCTAGAAATACAAGCCCAACAGTAAATTACAACAAATATAAAGCTAGTAAAACTATAGAAATGTAAAAACAAATAATGAGTAGTCCTCAAGGAATCCCACATAAAGAGTGGGTACAAATGTCCCCCTCAGCACACCAGGTTCCTTCATCCCCTCCGAGTACATCTCGCCAAGTGATCCATCTCTGGGTACTGTCCATATATACAACTCTATGCCTTAATCAGTGATGTCCGTCATCTGTAACCAATATAACGATGTCTGAACATAGCCCGTGTAGAGGTGAGAATAACAATACTTAGTTGGGGACCCCGAGACCCCCTGAGGTCTCCTCAAATCCACAAAGTATAAAAAATTGTATAGAGATACAATCACGAACTATCAACCAACCATAGTTAGGTATATGACCTTACATATTCCATAGTTACCAGTCACAGCCCGACTCCAACTACCATGCCCAATCAAAACCCAATCCATGTAGGAAGTAAAGTCAACCACATCGATGATAATGATTGAAAGACAAGACTAATCTCAAACAGGTATACATATTTCATATAGAGATAGAGATGATAAGATGTGTTTACTGATTCATCTATTCTATAGGACCAACACATGATATAGGACCAGCAATGTTGTAAGACCCACACAAGATACAGAACCAGAAACTCTATCGGACCCACACAGGATACAAGAAATAGTAGTCAGAACTTTCGAACTCACATAGGATTCTGGTACAGTAGTCATTGTTGTTGAAACCACGTAGGATTATGGTATAGTAGTCATCACAGTCGAAGACACGGAGGATTCAAGTATAGTAGTCATCACTTTCTAACCCACAGATGATTCCTTCATCTCAGTCGTAGCCAGCTTTAGGGTTCCAACACATATCATGCTTGATTCCGGGAGGGTCCGCTCCTCAAATAATGTGTCAAAAAAACTATCATGAAGTTCTAATGTGATGTATCCCATAGTTCCGTCTCATCAAATGGAACCCAATGCGACAGACGACACGTCAATCAGACGCCTGGTCTGTGACTTATTAGCATTTCTATTCCCGGAACCTGGTTAGATTTACGATCATTCCAAACCCAATCATTTTCAAAAGTCATTCAAAACTAACATAGATTATATCAAATTGACTGCCAATTCCTGAGGGTCTCAGATCCACAGATGGAGCATCGTTCAGATGCATGGTCTTGATGATATTCACAATTAAGAAAAGTTGGGCCCCACCCGGCTTGGCAAGTCTGACCCGGCTGGGGGATCGGCCTGGACTGGTTTGGAGGGTCTGACCCAGCTGGGGGGTTGGTTTGGCCTGGTGGGGTGAGGCCCACCTACGGACCTGGCACAAGGAGCAGGCCGGTCAATTTTCCCGGCAGCGCCGAGCGGCACCGCCTCTCCCCGGTCAGGCCGGCTGTAGCGGGCCAGTTCTTCCTGGGGCACGCAACCCGCTGTGCAGGACGTGTTTCTTCCCATGTGGTGCCATGGTTCTTCAGCATGGCCGTTATGTGGTCAGCTGGTTTTTCCCTCCTTGCGGCCCACAGAAGCGGGCTGCGGTTCCTCCTTTGTGTGGTTCCTGCGGGCATTGCGATCCTCCAGCCCAGCCAGCCATAGTCATCTGGTTCTTCCATCTCAGCCAGAATGAGGCCCTCTGGTTCTCCACCAGTCAAGCAGCCCGCTGTTGCGGGCTGCACTCCTTCTCCACACGGCACCTTTGGGGACGCGGTCTTCCAGTGGGCTGGCCGGTCGGCCGACCGATCGTCCCGCTGCCCAGCTCCTTGGCGGCCGGCTCGGTTGCCCGCCTTCACACCTCCACCACGGCGTGACGACGCAATGTTCCTACTACCCTCCGCACGACACAATGGTGTCGTTCCACCTCTGCCTCCGACATCAAAAAATATAAACCAAAGGAGGGACGTCGGGCCGTGTTTGTTCAGACCGCACCCTCCGCGTTGTATGATAACAAAAGGCCACCGTCAAACAATGTAAACATTAATGAATCGTGGATATAATTTTATTCATTTAAAATTAAACAAATCCCCCTACATCGATTCAAGAAATTTGTCGATGATGTGGATGAGGGCGTCGCGCAAGATGGACGTCGTTCCGTCAACATTGAGGGAAAGTCATTGTCGTTGGCGTCATCCATTGCAGACGACATCTTATCCCCTTATCACAGAGGAAGAAGATGAAAGACTGGCATTCCTGGTGGGCGTCGCCTCACATTCATGCCCCGGGGGAAGAAGTGAATAAGATGTTCTTTATGTTTTCGTGGGAAGAAGGCTCTCCCTCTTCTCCTTATCTCTTCACAAAGTTATTCCAAAATAATATAGATTATTCCCTATTATTTTTATGGAACAACAACACAAGATTTTTCTCCCATTAAATGTGACAACACATTAGATTATATGTTCAGGGATGGATTCAAATAGATTTGAATTAAGATTTAATTATTTATCTTCATTAATGGTGGGGTGTTGGCAAGAATTAAACCATTTAATTCTAAGAGTTTAAGGGGGTTCAAGGGTGAATAAAGGTGAGGTGATGAGTTTGAACTCGTGTGGGCCCCACCATATAATATCCTCCCATGAGAGGTTATGTGGGGGTGGGTCCCACCACCAAACACCCTTTGGAGAATTTAACTACCATCCAAATAAATTTATGCAACACATAAAATTATTTAAATTTTACTTAGAAACCCCAAAAATTAACTACGAGTCCCCATAAAACGCATCTATGGTAAAGGTCTTCTTAAGCGAATACTGGCAGTGTGAGTTCATCGGTTTTATCAGATTTCAATTCCAAGAATTGGTTCAAATGATTGAAAAACCCACACTTACGTTTACTAAATATACCCGAACAAAACTTTAGAAATTTATTCTGGGCACACTGGGCCTCAGTATCAGGTGCCTTCAAAAACTGCGGACTCGTAAAATTCCCATCTATTTAAGAAAAAATTGTCCACAGGATTTCTGGGTCATTACAGTTTGTTACATTGATTATGTGTAAATTCCTTAACCAATGTCACCCAACAGTAGTGCTTCGATCCATGTCATCACATTACCATAAGCATGCCTCCCAATATGTTGGATGTCACTGACTTGTAGCGAGGGCCATGATTAGTACAATGGAGCGAATATACCCTCTATATCATAGTAAGCCACAAGTGATAAAAAAAATAGTGATGAAAATACGAAACAACCAATTACATACATAGCCAAACAACTCCAAAAATGCGTGCAACCACAAAAAAGGATAAATATGTTATATCATGCTAAAATTCCAAGTGAGAAAAACCCAAAAATATAGACAACTGGGGAATCCCCAAAATGGTCTGGAATCCAATTTGGGAACTTCATCCATGCATGTACCATTTTAAACTCAACTGCCTATCATTGGTCCTTTTCCCTTGTTAGGACATGCATGCATGAAATCTCCTTGGGTTCCCAAAGGGGGCCTGATCATGGCGCGATTATAACTCAGTAGGGCACCACCAATAGTGTCTAAAAAATATCCCACCTAGAATATAGTGAATTCAAGTATAAATAAATATAATGTAATTGATAGATCGTTCAGGGGTCCACTCATTAACTGTTCTATATATTTCTATTACTATTTGAATGATTGTTCCACATTCATTATGCACATCATCTCGTCATTTAGTTTATCGTCAGTACGTAATCCATAGGTCATCCATTTAACTTATTCACTCAATATTAATAAAATTTATCATTGCACATAAGAAAATAAGTTATTTTCATATAACACTATGGATGATCATATCATGTAATCGCCACACATACATTGGAGCCTTAGTCTAATTATTTTCATTGAATATAACCACTAGGGGATTACAACATCAGTCTAACTCCCCAACCGGTTAATTCTTGGGTAAGAAGGAGAATTAGTCTAACCCCACATGGGGGAGGATAATCAGTCCATTATCCAAAAAACAAGCCATGTACACATTATTATTATTTACATTCAAGGCATTTATAAATACCAACCAATACAACTAATAAAAATAACAATCATGATTCAAAATCATCAAAAGGGGATTCAATGTTATGCCATATCATGTTCAAAATTCCATTTATGAAACATAACCCATTATTTCAATTTTCATTACAATGTATAATCCCATTTACCATATTCATCAATTCCCAAGCCATTACCTATTCCAAATGTTAAAAAGTTCATATAGCCTATCCATTTTATGTTATTCAACATAATTCATTATCAATATGCCACAATCCACAGTTAACGAATTTATCACATTTTTATTGCCATGCCAAAAAATCCCTTAAACATTTAATAGTCATAGGAAAAAACCAATAATTCATTTCACTACAATAAAAATTTTAAGTAAGATTATCAAGCGCTACACATTGTCACCAGACAACCTTTCACATACTTAGATAACTTCTAATCTAGAATGTAATAGTGAACCACATTGGTGGATCTAAAAGTGTCAAGTCAGCCACTATGTTTCCCATGGGGACCATGAGGATTTCCATTCATAGTTTAGAAAAATATAACACAAAATATCATGAAAGTATCCAATGAACAAAAAGTGGTAACCATGATATAATACCAATGATGAAAAAATATCAAACGAAACTAATGGATATAACATATAGACCACCTACCTTGAATTCAATAACAAAATCACACATAATAAAACTATTGGATCCAGATTAAACAACCATTTGAATTATCAACCTTGATAATGATAGAAATTTTTTAGAGGATAATAAGGAGATAAAGATAAAATGTGAACCCTAGACCAAAAATATAAGAAATAGGGGAATTAGCCTTACCTGGATATTAGAGTCGTAATAGACCGTAATCACTACTCGAAAATGGACCTATCCCCACGGTTATCCCCAAAACCGTGGGGATAGACCCCCCTATACCCATGGTTTTGAAATACCATGGATATAGGTGAATTTTGAAGACCTATACCGACGGTTTTCCAAAACCGTGGGTATAGGGGGGTCTATCCCTAGTGTTTTCCAAAACCGTGAGGATAGGTCCTGAGAAATGACTTATCCCCACGGTTTCCCAAAACTGTGGGTATGAGGGTACCTATCCCCACGGTTTTGGGGAAAACCATGGGGATAGTTCTGGGCTAAAATACCTATACCTACGGTTATGAAAAACCGTGGGTATAGGTCACTTTTGTGTGCGTGTGGATTTTATTTTTCACGGGATGAAAATTTATTTTAGAGGGAACCCTATACCCACGGTTCTTCCCTCTATACCCACTGTTTTTATAACTATATTTAACTATATATATATATAAATATAGGTGATGTTATGGTAGTGTTTAGAGGCGGTGTTGGCAGTGAAGAGGTTGCGGGATTGAAACTCGGCACCTGCATTATTTTTGGACCTATACCCATGAGTTTGAAACTGTTGGTAAAAGCCATTGACACCGTGGAAATTGCCTATTTTTCGGTGACACAGTGGTAGGACACCTATACACATGGTTTTTTAAAACCATGGGTATAGGTTGGGGACCTATACCGACGCCGTTCTAGACTACAGTTCCTAAAACCGTGGTTATAGGCTATACCCACAGTTTTGGGGGCTATACCTACGGTTTTGAACTATAGGTATAGGCCATTATGGCAATTAGTTAATGCAATCAACCAAGAGATGGGGGAAATTCACATTTATAAGCTCTTGTGTGATCTTCCTCATCACTAGTTTTAAAAATGGAGAAGAAATGTGAAAATCCAAGGTTTAGCTTAAAATCTCGTATTTGCATTTATTTTAAATTTATGAAAATTACTGGGATGAACAGATTATCAACATGGTTTTCCAAACAATGTGAGATATAATCTCACAAAACACCCCTTAACTATGGTTTCCGCAGAATTCAATATGGTTAGATTAAACAAACAATAGCCATCTTCTAGCCTCTATCCATGGAGGCTTGGTTACCTTAGATGATCTGTATAGTTTTCACTAACCATGTGTAAATTGGAAAACATGCTAAGAAACTCATTTTTCTCAATTATCATGTCCCAACCCCCCCATCACTTACCTGACCGATCTCATGAACTTTGGGATATAATTAAAAAACTAAAATAAAGCACATAAATAAAATCATAAAATAGAATACACTATGAAAAATCCTATATAATAATTTTTTTAGTAATTTTTATGAAATTATATTTTTGTAGAAAATAAATCAATTAATAGAAATTAAAATCATTTGTAAAAATTATCTATATGTTACGATTTAGAAAAAATATAAAATAAATTTTACAGTTATAATGCATTTCTTTCTAATATGTATTATTCCTAATAATTCATGACGTAATTGTTTAAACATTGTTCATGTTGTAGTAAAACAAATATAAACTAGATGATGTTAAAATGAATTAATTACTTAGAGTATATTGTTATATTTTGGTAATATATATTTTATATGATTATAATGATTTAAAAAACATTTTTCAAAATTTAATAGTCATATTTCAAAAGATATATTTAAAAATGAAAAAGAAAAATATTTATTGAGAAATTAAGAATTTCATTGATGGTTTGAATCTTCCCTTAGAAAAAATCTAAAGAATAATAGATTTTGGGATCCATATTATAGACACAAGAACCCATGTTTGGAAGATAATTTCAACAGATAAAGGTTTAAAAATATCATGGGGAAATAATAAATTTAAATTTTTCTTTGAAATAGAATAATGTGACACTAGTAAGAAGGAATAATAAAAATCATTTTCAAAATTTATGAAAACATAAGCTTTATGAATTTAATTTACAACTATCATGTCAGGAATAAATAGATAATAGAATATATTTTTTCTTATAAACCATCAAAAATCAACTTAGTATGAGAATTTATTTTTATTTATTAATTTTAAAATAATTTTTAACATTAAATTTCATTTAAATTATTTTTTATTCTTATTTTAGTAATATGACATAAAAAAATATATAGTTTACTATGAAATGAAGATTTGAGTAATAAAGTACAATCATAAAAATAATAATATCATCCAAAATCATTATAAAAACACAAATAATCTAGACCGTTGATCATTAATTATTTTTAATCATTTATTTTTTTTCCTAATGACGGTAAAAGTCCAATGTCGACACTATGTAAGCCTTACTGTTTATTATCCTATCTTTTATTTCGAAATATAAATTTATAACAGAAATATAATTTATTGTTCATAATTATAAAAACAATAACCGATTTAGAAAATTAATAATTTCAATTTATTTCATGATCACTTTTTAAGATATTATTTTTTACTTTTCTTATATTATGCAAGAATTCGGTGTTCATTTGAATAATTAACTTATTATATAATATCATAATTAAAAAATATACATTTCTAGAATTGATTATTCATCATATATATCTTACCAAGTCATGAATCACTTAATCCCTTCTCATTTTCATCACATGATCTATTAACCATGAATTGTTTTATGTTCCAAAAGAACTATATGATCCCCAATAAATGATTTGATATAAATGTTGACATAAAATATTATTTATATTAAATGTTAAATAAATTTGTATCATTTAGTATATTTTAATATATTACATGTTAAAAAATATTTGATACTGTTCTACACTATTTTACATAAAATATAGCTTTAAGATGTTGAATGTAATATAATATCAATATCATAATTTTATTTGAATTTGAATAATCACTCATTAGTAACCTTATTCCCCCATATAATTTGAATATTTAATTCCCAAATAATCTCATAAATATATGAAAATTATAAGTCAATGTAATAATAATTTATGACCATTTAATATAAATTTTAAATAAAAAAGTGAACATACATTCAATTTATTATATAGTTTAATATACAACTATTTTCAATATTTTTACAAAATAACAGCTACCAAATTTTTACCTAAATATTCTATATTTACATTTTATTTTTAAAATGTTAATAAAAAATTATGGGGGAAAACATTAAATATAAGTCTCCTAATATGTTAAAAAAATATTATTTCCAAATAAATTAATTTATTATAGTTTCATGCATTCTTAAAATTATTTATAATATTTTCATCATAATAAGTATCAATAGAATTTTAACTATTTAACATATATATTCCTTTAAAAGAACTAATTATGAAATAATTATTAAATAGGGGAAAAATAATGTTTGGATAATTAATTTATTAATAAAATGATTTTTTGTCAATAATTGTACATATTAACATTAAATGTGTGATGAATATTGGATAAATCCTATTATAGGATTCTAATCATATATGGGTATCTGACCTCTAATTTTAGGGACAATATAATGGTCTCCCCAATGGTCATATAACTTCTACTTGTGATGGCTACCCCAATGGATATATAATTGATAAAAATAGATAATATTTTCCTGATATATAATGTTACATAAGTCATTTTTTCATTTATTTGTTAATATTTTTGTCATATTTATAACTTTATATATAATTTATATGGTTATTATAAGTTGAATTAATTTCATGATGATCATGTTGAGAAATACCATGATATCATCATATCATTATTTACTTTTTGTATTTATTATTTTTTATATTTTTATTAACTATTTTTCATTTATCTATTTTATAATTTTCTATTCCTTTATAATATTTTAGACGAATGGAAGAACTCATTTTTCAACTATGTTTTCGGGTGTAACGTAGGAGATCCTATTTGGTACATAAAATTAACATAAATGATATTTTAAACTAAATATTTGGGACAGTTCATTTAAAACATTTATAAACTATTCCAAACTAAAATAAATTGTTGTTCTAGGGGCAACTGTGCTGTTAAACATTCCATTTTCATGAAAATATTAATAATATTATTAAAAATTATATATAATGTGTCATTATCAAACATTCAAGTCATTGTAATTTATGATTAATAGTGTTTCATAATTTGTGAAACTATATTTATATGAATTGACGTATTTTTATAAAAACAATCATCATTATACACATCATAATATATTATTTAGTGTTTTATTATCATATATAATGATTTTTTTTCCAATATTATCCCTTAAATATAACTCTATTAAATTATTTATTCATCCTTCAATACCATTATCCTAATCGTTATTTATTTATATTTAGTGTTTGAATTAAATTTAATAGTCTATGACGAAAAAATAAGCTTATCATCTCATTCATAAAATTTACACATATTTTAACCATGGATTTTAACAATAAAAGAGCTTCCAAAACACTATAACAGTATAATGTTTCCTCTTTTCAAGACACATATCATCAGTAATTATGATATATGTTCTGTCAAAGAAAATATTAATATTAATTTATGATTTCTACTACTGCGATATTCATATAAAAATTAATTGATTCAATATTCATTAGTAACATATTTCATCTCATTTCAAAAAATCATTGCTTTTTTATTCGACCATTCCATTTTATTAATTCTAATATAGAGTAAAATATCAATTAATTTTTTAAAGTACATCGTAACAATATTCTAACAATATATTTTTATATCATATATTCTTTAGATATAAAATATTTTACATTATGCATCCAATTTTTTTAACATAATATTAATATAATTTAAAACAATATAGAGGATATGTTTTACTCAACATAAATGAAATACATAGAACTAGATTAAATTCATTAATAAAATTTACTAAATAAATCCATACCACGATTATGTTACGACTCAACATGATATAATATCTGAATTTATGAGTCTCAACAATCTATTTGTTTTTATATCCATATGTTTGTAAAATGTTTTCACCATATATTTGTAAATGGATTAAAAAAAGTTTATTCACTTATGTTTGAGCTTTAGAATATTTCTCACAAAATAAAATCGAAAATGTATTCTCACGTACTATTTTATAAAATTACCATGTATCTAATTCCAAAATTAATTTTAATATCTTTTGAATGCATAATAATACTTTTCCCCTTAGAAATATAAAAAATATTTTCACTTCCTCATTATCCTATTAGTATAATATTTCCAAATTTCTACCTTACAATGAAAAATACAATATTTCAGATATTTATAAAAATCTCATTTTTAATAAATTGAGATACAAAAGAATATTATGTGTCAAATGATCAATGAATACAATTTTCATTAAAAATATTATCTTGTCACCATTTTATTTCATTTCGTTTCCTTGAAAATATTAGGTGTGATGATTTCCAATTTTCAAATCACTTTCATCATATTTTTGAATGACATTAAAATTATTTTTATTTCCACCCATGTGTCTCAAGAAATTATTATCAAACAACTTGAACCATTTACAATTTAATGGTTTCCATGAAACCACAACAACATTTTCATATTTTTATTTGCTCCAATTGTTAGGATATATAAAATTGATACATTCATTAAACATTCCATATAGTATCATGAAATAATAATTTTAAATTTTTGATAGTTTTTCAAACATAACATAATTAATTATAAGTGCATAAATGATATTATCGAACTTTTGATTCATTTATAATTGTTCTTTTTCTTTCCATTAAAAAAATATATCAATTTAATACCTCAAAAACATATCAACAATATTATTTTGAAAATAAAATGTTGTATTAAAAGGAATATTACTTTTATCCATATTAAACACATCACCAATATATTCATTAAAATTAAAATATCCTCATATAATGAAAATTATATTCCATTATTTATTTTCAATAGTTATAAACTCTATTCTTAATGTAAATATTATCATGTTTATATGTGGTTTTATTCTCAGTATATTTCCCACTATGTTTTAAATTACACTCTTTCTTTAATCAAACACCATTATTATTTTGATTTTTAGCCTATGAACATGGTTTTTTCTTATCTGTAATGCCACTAATAAAAGAAAAAATCTATAAATTTTAAAATATTAATTCCATTTATATGCCTAATTAATATTATAAATTAATTTTAAACTAAATATTAGAACATCCATTAATGTTTTTAACATAATAGAAATAATTTGTTAATTATTTTTATTTTTTTACAGATGTTTTTTCTGTATTTCAAAATAAAATACAATTATCTTACAATAATTTTAAACATCATCTTTAATTAATTAAATTTATTGATTATAAAATTTATACTAAACAAAATAGTACTTATATATTCAAAAATCAAATTCATTTCACCAATAATGACCTTGAAATATTCAAAAACCATTAATAAATCCCCCTATTTCATAGCATAATTTTTTATACTTGATAATTCCATATATTTCCTGAATTATAAAATCTCCATATATAATTTCAAAATATTCTTATTATAAATTATGAAATCTATTCATTGAATGTTCTCTTTATCTAATCCGTGTTCCCCAACATCTATATAAATATTTTCATATTAAATAGACCACATATTGAAATGTTTATATTATTCCATTAAATAAAGAACACCTTTGTAACACCCCAAGATTTTATGAAAAATTTTCTTTTAATTTCATTAATGTCTTGTGTTGTATGCTACACCAAGATTACCTTTCGCTATATGCAACACCATATTAGTTTGTAGTATACGCAACACTATTATTGGATCTTGTTACACACAATTTTGATAATAGTTATTCTACGCAACATTGAGTATATATATATATATATATTCAATGTATAAATGAAATACGGTTGGATTATGTTATACGAAACAATGATGTATTCTTGCACAACACGCAACCCTGACTTGGCTTGCATTACACGCAATCACGACCTTCCTCGATAGCGTGTGTTGTACGCAATACCGGGTTTTACTAAACAACGATATATTATAATATTATTATGAACTAGCCATTATGAATAGTATTAACTAAATTTTGAATCTTATAACATTATTATTTGTCTTACAAAATTTCTAAAACATGGTATAAGAATAAAATAGATTTTTCGTGTAAAATAAGTATTTTTTAAAAAATGCAGTTTTGTCGCCTTTTGATGGCGTACCCATATTATATCTAGTTTTTGACATGTTTAAAAGTCTAATTTGACAATATAAAATTAATCTTTGGAATCATGAAATAAAAATTTACTTTGGATAAAATTTTCATATTATTCTGGTAACTTTCATATTTTGATGAATAGTAAAAACACGCTATATTTTAATTAAAAACATCTTTTTTCATCGCAATAATTTATTTGGTTAAATTATAATATTGAATGGTTTTAAATTATAAATAGAATATATTTTTACCATTTAATATAATGCATGTCATTATCATTGATTCTACCTTGAATTCGTAGGATAAATCAATTCAATCTTTTGCAATGTTTTAAAGAAAACCCCGTTTTCTTTCGACAATGGGATTAATTTTAATTTAATTTCTGAAAATTTTGTGTATTGAATTTGGAAAAAAGGATTCCATATATGGAATCAGTGGATCCAAATTATGTTAATAAGCTACTTTTTATTTTTTGGAATTTTGAATAGTAACTACGGTAAATTTTATTTACCGTAGTTAAAGGTAAATCGGGTAATTAAGGATAAATATAATATTATAAAATTACTCTAACACATGTCAAAATCCTATTGGATTACTAAAAGTCGACTCATATCCCATAAGGGTGGGATTAGATTCATTTAATGGACTTTTTTCCATGAAAATAATTTAATTATTATTAAAACCAAAGAATGTGACAACATGTCACTTTCTTAAATCATATAAGTATAATAATTTTAATTTATTGATAAACCTAATGAAACGTCGAAAATGAATAGTATCCAGAGAGATAGTACAATTATATACATCATAGGAATTTATATTGAATTTTTTGGTATTAAATAATTATCATTTATTATGACACAAAGATGATGCAGTGATTGTCTTTTTAATGAAATATTGACATAATTGATGTTATAAATACCCAAATAAATGTAATTTAAGACTTTTTATGAATTAACCTATTTTTAGAGGTTAATATGACATGTTAGTATTTTTTAATTAACGTTTTTCCAACTAATCCTTCTGTTATGATTTTCAAAAAAATCAATTACTAAATAGTGTCAAAATTGACAGAAAATAGTTTTTAAAACAAATAATATATTATTAATTGTTATTTTATTCCTAAAAATCTAAGGATATACCAAATGTCTTAGATAAGGTTATATATATTAAAAATAAAAAACTTGGGGTTCGTTTGGCTTCTTATAGTAAGTTTATAAACCTTATTGTATAAGAACACAAGAAGACACGGTAAAAGTAAAATTATTTAACATAATGTTAAATCTAAATGATAAGGTTAAAATAGGATCATAAACTTGTCTAAATTATATTAGATGAGATTATTTCGACCCATACCCACCTTATCTTCGAAATAAATTAATTTGGAGCTATTTAAAACCAAACTTGACTTTATAATAAAATAATATTTTTAGTTTTTCCAAAGGGGCCCCTCTCCTCCCTTATAAAAGGGAACCTCCTCCCTCTCCTCCTTACACCAATGTGAGCCTTCATTCTAAGACTAACCCTGCCCATTTAACTTCCCCACTTCCCTAGAATCATCCTAGAGGTTCTGGTATTCTTTAAAGACCAACCCTAGTGCCCTAAGAGGAGGTTAAGAAGAGGCGCTTCAAAGAAGAGGTAATGTCCGTTACCGATTCTTTCATCATTATTTCTTCATCCACTTCTTCTTATTTAGTTGTTTCATTATGAAGTAATAACATCAGTTTCACTCATATAATGATATGTTATTATAAGTATGAAAAAACACTATTTCACCATCTATCCATCGTACAGAATAATGAAATCACCGCGCGTGCGTACGTACGGAATACCGTCTCCACGCCGTGGTGTAATCTATTTTCAACCACCACCTTACTTGGATGGGTATAATGGTGTAAATAATGACTATATATGACTATTATGAAGTGATATTGATTCTGAAATAGTATAAATACACTCCAATACAATTCTACAATCATAAGAACAATATCATCACTCGTGTGTACGTACGGAATACCGTCTCCACGATGTGATGCGACTCGTTCTACACGATCTTCATTGCATAATGATTATATAAATGAATTGAATGAATGAATATGATATATATTAAACTAATACCATTCTTGAAATGTGGTATCTATAACTTATATATAAGAGTAATAATTTATTCGACAAACACGCATAAGAACAAAAAGTAATAAACACCCGAATAACAAGTAGTAATGAAATATTACTAATAAGAAGATACGAATATGACCATATATGATATCATAACAATATGTATGATTCTGGAATAAGTAAATAACATTATCTAAATCATTATACAGGAGGTTCGGACATATACGAAGCAAATCAGACCTAAGGAAGGCAAATATCACAATCTCATTTTTATCCGAGATTGTTTATACTTTGAAAGTTACTGGGGTGTATTTTATCATCCACATTCATGTTTCCTCAATATGTAATACTATTTCCATCCACCTACAATTTTTTAAAACCTATTTTACCCTTTGGTGAGTTTTTAGTAAAAGATATGAAAGGAATATTTTGTCATTTTTCGTACGAGGTACTTTTAGACTTTTCCGACAAAAGTACGAGAAGAATGTTTTTTTAACCTATACGGCATGAATGGATTTCTAAAACATTATTTCAAAGAATCTTCCTTTACAAGTTTTCATGTTTATTTTAAATCAAATTCTTCTAAAATTGTATGACATGTTAGGAAAGGAAAATGTTTTTGAAGTAAAAAGGATATTTTCCTCAAGAATGGAGTTCAAGTGTTTTATCAAAATTATTTTCCATCTAAGATAATATAGGGTTCTGTTTATATCCCTATTATTACATTGATATTATTATGTTGTGATGGATATATTTTTATGAATTCTTTTATCGTATATTAATTGTTTTATGATGTCATGATGTTTAAGATTCCCATTTTTATTACATGGGTTATGCTATGATGTATGGTTTATGATTTTGTGGCACACATAAGAATGGTATCATTATGAGATGGGTGGGACCTATATCTCCCTAAATTTCATTGGGTAAAGATTTTATATCTCATGAGATAGACATGGCTGGAATGGTAGGTTATACCGGTTTAGTGAAACAGGACTGAAACGAGGAGTGAACTCGGTTCAGAAATGGACTTTTTCCACTAAGATAGTCTTGGAAATGAGTCTTGACTAATAAGAAATGATTCTATATGATTATGTTTGCATTCCAAAAAGTTTCATGTTTCATGTTATGATTATTGGGATTACATTTCACTACCATGATTTATCCCATGTTATGATATTATGATCTCTTTTGCATGTTAAGATTTCCAAAATGTTATGTTCTTATGAATATGATATGATTGATTTTTCTTTTGTTTACCCTTACTGAGCATTTGAGCTCACCCTTTTATATTCTCCTTTCCCCAGGATATAAAGAAAGTTTTTAGTTAAGAAAAAAAAGGGAAGATCTTTATGGGAGATGTTGAAGATCTTTCACCATGATTAGAATATTGCGTTCCGAGTATCCAAAGACACTAAACTATTACGGTACTTGTGTGTGTGTTTTTGTTATGTAATTAGTATTCCGCAAAAGTAATGTAATGTCCTTGTATGTTAAGCTTCGGGTCTCTACAGTTGGTATCAGAGGAAAGGTTTAGTCAACCTTTGGAAACTAGGATGCGAGAACTTTAGTGAGATCCCTTGAGATATTTCTAAGGTATGTCTAGGGATGTACCTAAGGTTACGTATAAGTATAGGTTATAGTCCTAGAATCGCGCTAACGATATTAGAATTAAACCTAAGATGTTAGATATTGAAGGTACTCCCCCTTTATTATGTTGTTTTCCCTAGCATGATTTTTTCCTCTCACAATATTCTATTTGGGTTTTAGACGATGGCTGGAACCCGAAGGAACCGTGTTGATCAATGCAATGGACAATGCAATGATTGTCCTCCTGAACAAACAAATGTTATGGGAGATGGAGTGAAAAATCTTATTGCTATACTTACACAAGCTATGAATCATTCTGGACTTCCAAATGAGCAAAGAAGGGAACAATATTCTATTGAGTCCTTCATGAGGCAACGTCCACATTCTTTCAGTGGGTCTTCTGATCCACTTGTTGCTGATCAATGGATCTGTACTACTGAAAAGATATTTTCAGTTCTTCAATGTTCTCAACATGATAAAGTCATCATAGTAGTGTTTCGTTTGGAAGTTGATGATGATCAATGGTGGAATCTTATCAAGAATACGAGGCCAAGAGATGAAATTGAGTCCATGGAATGGGACCATTTCAAGAACTTATTTTTCAATAAGTACACACCTCATATTCTTTGAACAAATATGGAGAAGGAGTTTCTTGAACTAAAGCAAAAGGATGATGAATCTGTTGGTATATACGAAGTGAATTTTACAAGGCTTGCAAGGTATGCATCTGGATTTATCATCCAACCTGAATGTATAGTTGATCGATTCTTCAATGGCTTAAAACCAAATCTTCGAAGGGAATTATCTATAAGATACTTCAGTAGCATTGAAGAAATTGTTAGTTGTGCTATCAGGGTAGAAATGGAAGTTGATGTTACTTATCCATCTCATAGTTTTGACAAGAAACGAAAGATGGAGTTTAAGGAGAAATCTCAGAATAATGGTGAAATGAAGATGAATGTTTCCTTATGCTCAAAGTTTGGAAAGAAGCATGGTGGAGATTGTCTTAAAGGGACAAGTAAATCTTTCAAATGTGGAAAGGAAGGTCATTGGGCATTTCAATGCCGCAATGATGGGAAGAAGATGTCTAATGATGCAAACAAAGGAAGGGATACACAGAATGAAACTAATACACTTCAATGCATCAAGTTCAAGGAAATGTGGCATTATGCTAATAAATGCCCTAATCTAAGGGTTAGTGATGATCGACATGAGCAACCACTTAAGGAAAACGACAAAGGGAAGTCACATGCGATCACCATTGGCGATGTTGAATATGATAACGATGTGGTGGAATGATTAAGTAATGTGATTCCAAAATAATGTTGTATATAGTATCGTGGAATATTGGAATATTTATGTATTGGTCTGTTGTGGTTTTTGATAATTTTATGGTACCGGTAACCATGTAAAGTGATTGAGATATTTTTGGAAAAAAGTTTATATGCGCATAATGAAGCGAAAACAAGAAAATGAAATATTTGACAGTATTCATGAGCTCATGATTGATATAAGGACTAAGTGATATCATGGTTTCAGTATGTAGAATTTTGAGGATTTTGGTATGTGGAAAGTCTTAACTTTTAAATGCATTCATGTATTCACTAAGGTTCAATGGGTATTCAAGAGAATACATGATTAAGGCATTTGAATGTTTGGAATGTGACCAACAAGACATATCTTATGATATATGGGGATCAACGATGGTATTAAATCTCTGGTAATCGTTTTCACTATATTATGAGAGTGGAAAATAGTATTATGGATAAGCCTATAGATTGGAATAGATATTGTTGGACATAAGTTAGTATTGTTTAAGGATAGAATTTTTTCGATATTATTTATGGGATGTTATAGTAATGTAGTTTTAGAAAAAGGACAACCTGCAGGACGGGCGACAGCCCATCGCGTCGGACAAGGCCGTGGGAATCGAACCCACAACCGAAGTGCGGCTGGCCTTTATCGCCTACCACTGGCCTACAGGAAGTCCCTATTTAGTATAAACTAGTTTTATTATATTAAGAAGTGTGATATATGAAGTACAAGTCCATTTTAGGAACCATATATCATTAATCTCATAATAGATGGACTTATGTGTTTTTTGAAAACTTTTCTAACCTTTTGTTTGAGATAGAGGGAATGTCCCATCATTATATCACATAATCTGCTAACACATCATGAATGACAAAGTCAACTACATTTCTTTAAGAGATTAAGTGGAAATTTTCAAAAGAACGACCAACGGTGAGACTATACCGAAATCAAGAAAGTATTTCTTCTAATTCCAGTTTCATCAACTTTAGGGAAACGATCTTGAAAACCAAAAATGTTGTCCTAGTTCTCTTATATCTAATGAATCATATGGTACCTTAGATCGTCACAAATTTATGGATTTGTGATTGCTGGATTTTCCATAGCCATGTTCTCTTCCACTCTCCATCCGAACATGATGGTTAGATTTCTATTCCATATTGATATTTTCACATATGTGGAAACTGAGTGATTAGTTTATTTGGGTAACTGTTACCTTTCATAGTTTTGTTTTCAAATATTGGTTTTGGTATTCCTTTTTATGATGTGGGTTTCTATCAAAGAAACTTTCGAATAGTAAACCATTTATAACCCCGACGAATTTCGAGCGCGAAATTCATGTTAAGGGGCGTAGAATGTAACACCCTGAGATTTTATAAAAAATATTATTTTAATTTCATTAATGTCTTGTGTTGTATGCTACATCAAGATTACCTTGCGATATATGCAACACGGTATTAGCTTGCAGTATACGCAACACTATTCTTGGATCGTGTTACACACAATTTTGATAATAATTATTCTACGCAACATTGAGTATATATATATATATATATATTAAATGTATAAATGAAATATGGTTGGATTATGTTATACGAAACAACGAAGGATTCTTGCACAGCACCCAACCCAGACTTGGATTTCATTACACGCAATCGCGACCTTCCTCGATAGCATATGTTGTACGCAATACCGGGTTTTACTAAACAATGATATATTATAATATTATTATGAACTAGCCGTTATGAATAGTACTAACTAAATTTTGAATCTTATAACATTATCATTTGTCTTACCCATTTTCTAAAACATGGTATAAGAACAAAATAAAATTTTCGGGTAAAATAAGTATTTTTAAAAAAATGCTGTTTTGCCACCTTTTGATGGTGTACCCACTTTAAATCTAGTTTTTGACATGTTTATATGTTAAATTTGACAAAATAAACTTCTTCTTTGGAATAATGAAATAAAAATTTACTTTGGATAAATTTTTCATATTATTCTGGTAACTTTCATATTTTGATGAATAGTCAAAATACTCTATATTTTAATTAAAAACAACTTTTTTCATCGCAATAATTTATTCGGTTATATTATAATATTGAATGGTTTTAAAGTATAAATAGAGTATATTTTTTCCATTTAATATAATTTATGTAATTAGCATTGATTATACCTTGAATTCGTAAGATAAATCAATTCAATCTTTTGTTATGTTTTAAAGAAAAACCCGTTTTATTTCGACAAAGGGATTAATTTTAATTTAATTTCTGAAAATTTTGTTAATTGAATTTTGAAAAATTTATTCCATATTTGGAATCAGTGGATCCAAATTATGTTAATAAGCTACTTTTTATTTTTGGGAATTATGAATAGTAACTACGGTAAATTTTATTTAACATAGTTAAAGGTAAATCGGGTAATTAAGGGAAAATATAATATTATAAAATTATCCTAACACATTTCAAAATACTATTTGATGACTAAAAGTCGACCCATATCCCTTAAGGGTCTGATTAGATTCATTTAATGGGATTTTTTCCATGAAAATAATTTAATTATTATTAAAACCAAAGAATGCGACTACATGTCACTTTCTTAAATCTTATCAGTATAATAATTTTAATTTAGTGATAAAATTCATGAAACATAGAACATGATTAGTATATAGAGATCTAATACAAATATATACATCATAGGAATTTATTTAGAATTTTTAGGGATTAAATAATTATCATTTATTATGACACAAAGATGATGCAGTAATTGTATTATTAATGAAATATTGTCATAATTGATGTTATAAATACCCAAATAAATGTAATTTAAGACTTTTTATGAATTAAAATAATTTTAGAGGTTAATATGACATGTTATTATTGATGTAATTAACTTTTTTAGAACTAATACTTCTATTATGATTTTCAAAAAAATCAATTATTAAATAGTGTCAAAATTGACATAAAATAGTTTTTAAAAAGAATATTATATTATTAATTTTTAATTTATTCCTAAAAATCTGAGGTTAGAAATAATTACTTATATAAGGTTATATAAATTAATAATAAACTTATTGGGGTTTGTTTGGCTTCTTATAGTAAGTTTATTAACCTTATAGTATAAGAACACAAGAACACACGGTAAAAGTAAAATTATTTAACTTAATGTTAAATATAAATTATAAGGATAAAATAGGAACATAAACTTGTCTAAGTTATATTGGATGAGAGGATTTCGACCCATACCCACCTTAGCTTCCAAATAAAACAATTTGGAGATTTTTAAAACCGAACTTGACTTTATAATAAAATAATATTTTAGTTTTTCCAAAGGAGCCCCTCTCCTCCCTTATAAAAGGGAACCTCCTCACTCTCCTCCTCACACTAATTTGAGCCTTAAATCTAGGAAAAACCCTTCCCATTTTACATACCCATTCCCTAGAATCATCCTAGAGGTTCTGGTCTTCTTCAAATACCAACCCTAGTGCCCTAAGAGGAGGTTATGAAGAGGCGCTTCAAAGAAGAGGTAATTTCTGTTACCGATTCTTTCATCTTTATTTCATCTTCCACTTCTTCTTATTTAGTTGTTTCATTATGAAGTAATAACATCAGTATAACTCATAAAATGATATGTTATTTTAAGTATGAAACACCCCTATTTCACCATCTATCCATCCTACAGAAAAAGAAATCACCGCGCGTGCGTATGTACGGAATACCGTCTCCACGCCGTAGTGTAATCTATTTTCCACCACCACCTTACTTGGATGGGTATAATGGTGTAAATAATGACTATATATGACTATTATAAAGGGATATTCATTCTTAAATAGTATACATACACTCCAATACAATTCCACAATCATAGGAACGATATCATCACTTGTGCGTACGTACGGAATACCGTCTCCATGATGTGATGCGACTCATTCTACATGATCTTCATTGCATAATGATTATATAAATTAATTTAATGAATAAATATGATATATATTACACTAATTACATTCTGGAAATGAGGTATCAATAAATTAAAGAGAAGATAAAGAATTTATTCGACAAACATGCATAAAAACAAAAAGTAATAAACACCCGAATAACAAGTAGTAATGAAATATTACTAATAAGAAGATAAGAATATGACCATATATGATATCATAACAATAAATATGATTCTTGAATAAGTCAATAACATTATTTAAATAATTATATATGAGGTTCGGACACTTACAAAGCAAATCAGACCTAAGGTAAGTGAAATATCACAATCTCATTTTTATCCGAGATTGTTTTTACATTGAAAGTTACTTGGGTGTATTTTATCATCCACATCCATGTTTCCTCAATATGTAATATTATTTCCATCCTCCTAAAAAATTTTAAAACCTATTTTACCCGTTGGTGAGTTTTTAGTAAAAGATATGAAAAGAATCTCTTGTCATTTTTCGTACGAGTTACATTTTGACTTTTCCAACAAAAGTACGAGAAGAATGTTTTTTAACTTATACGACATGAATGGAATTTTAAAACATTATTTCCAAGAACCTTACTTTACAAGTTTTCTTTTTTATTTTTAATCAACTTATTTTAAAATTGTATGACATGTTAATAAAGGAAAATGTTTTTGATGTAGAAAGGATATTTTCCTCAAGAATGGAGTTCAAGTGTTTTATCAAAATTATTTTCCATATAAGATAATATAGGGTTCTGTTTATATCCCTATTATTACATTTATATGATTATGTTTTGATGGATATATTTTTATGAATTCCTTTATCTTATATGAACTGTTTTATGATGTCATGATGTTTAAGATTCCCATTTTTATTACATGGGTTATGCTATGATGTATGGTTTATGATTTTGTGGCACACATAAGAATGGTATAATTATGAGATGGGTGGGACCTATATCTCACTCCAATGCATTGGGAAATGTTTTTATATCTCATGAGATAGACATGGCTGGAACGGTAGGTTATATCAGTTCAGTGAAATAGGACTGAAACGAGGAGTGAACTCGGTTCAGAAATGGACTTTGTCCATTATGATAGTCTTGGCAATGAGTCTTGACTAATAAGTAATGATTCTGTATGATTATGTGTGCATGCCACAAAGTTTCATGTTTTATGTTATGATTATTGGGATTACATTTCACTACCGTGATTTATCCCATGTTATGATATTATGATCTCTTTTGCAGGTTAAGATTTCCAAAATTTTATGTTCTTTTGAATATGATGTGATTTATTTTTCTTTTGATTACCCTTACTGAGCATTTGAGCTCACCCTTTTATGTTTTCTTTTCCCCAGGATATAAAGATAGGTTTTAGGTAAGAAAAAAAGGGATGATCTTTATGGGAGATGTTGAAGATCTTCCACCATGATTAGAATATTATGTTCCGAGTTTCCAAAGACACTAAACTATTACGGTCCTTGTGTGTGTGTTTTTGTTATGTAATAAGTATTCCGAAAAAGTAATGTAATGTCCTTGTACGTTATGCTTTGGGTCACTACAACCTTTGTCCTATGATTATTTATCTTACTATTATATTTCAACTAGAAATTTAAAAAATTAAAATTTATATAAAAAATTACTATTTAAGACTAATTGATATTCACCTTTAATTTATAGAAATTACATTAATTAATTTAATTGATCTCATTATTTTTCTACATCATTGTAATGTTAGGATGATTATCCCTACCCATCATAGGATTCATCTCATTGAATTTAGATATATAATGTCTAACATAACAGTAAGTAAAATTTATAAAATAAAATTTATCATCTTACACACCCTTAACATTATAAAATCCTTTATATTTAAGTGAAATACATTCATTATAATTTCTTCAATATCTATCCAAATAATATTCGTCATTTAAGAAACTCTTTTTTCATTGATTTTTAATGTATTGAATGTTTTACATAAATTTTACATTAATATTCTACCATGTCTCTAAAAATATATCCTTTATCTCATATCGGTATAAATACATTTTTTTTTCAATTTTACTAATCATGGACTAGTATAAATCATGATCAAGAAGTTTTGAATTTTTTAAATAAAATTAATCTAGTGAGATTATCATTAGTTTTATCCAAAATTAAAAAATTTCATGTGTTTCTATATAACAATAAATAATGAGATAATTGTTCTTCTCAAGTTATTATAATTTATACATTGATAAGTAATCATCTATCTCTATAGCCCTAAATATATAAATACATGCATTAATTTAGAACTCTCCCACCTTCATAACACTTTCATGAAGAAAATGTAATTTTTTTCATATGAGGATGATTATTAGGGAAATTTTGACATAGGTTTATTTCTTCTTTGAGAGTATCATTAGAAAAATATTTAAATTTTATTTATCAAATTATATACACTATTATTTGATCAAAGATTGACACACATTTTCATAAGGAGGAATAAAGTTATTTTTCATAATGTTTTCAATGTCAAATAATATTATAATTATGAAATAATCATATAATTACATAGAACAATTTCAATAAATATTTGACATCACCTAATTAAAAAAACATACTCTCTAAAAAAATAGAATTAAAAAAATATATTATTAATATAAAAACAACTCTAATTATTTAAGGATGATTTTGGGCTATAATATTGGTTGATTTAACTGTATGAGAATGAGGACCAAAGAAATAGGGGTGTTATCAACCCACTAAAAATCAAAAATATCATTTATACAATGAAAATTTGGTCAATATGATTTCATGTACACGTAGGAATTATTTGAAACAGTAAAGTAATAAACAAGAATATATAATCTCCAACAATTCTAAGGGGTTAAATGACTCTTTAAGAATGGCCATGTCTTGGAAATTAGAGGATAATGTTCCAAATCTCACGGTATTGCAGAATAGTTGAAATATATTATTCAAATACAAAAAAATATTTATATTTATTATAAATTACTTCATAAAAAATTTTAATATATGAATAATATTAAACAATATATTTAATGATCAATAATGATAATAATATATCAAGTATGATATTATTATTTAATTTGTAAGTAATTTTGATCCTCTGAAGAGATGTATACATATTCATCAATTACATATCATTCATAATCTCTTAAGAATCATCTATAAAAAATATTTGTTGTCATATTTTGCCTTATCATAGTGAGTATTAATGAATTTATTGGCATTTAAAAATCATGGTGTGATGCATTAAAAATGGGGCAATGGTTGGTCAATAAAATCTGAAAAATTGGGATTATTTATTATAATCAACCACATTACATCATTATGTAAATGTAAAAGAAATATTCAAATATCAAATTCAATACCATCTTGTAAAAATAACATCGTGCAAGAATTTTATTCCCTAAAACCATTGATATTAAATTACTACCTAATCCTTACATTATTTATATTTTAGTAACCTAGATGAATTACATATGGAAATATTTTTAAAAATAAAATATAATAAGTTAAAAATATGTTTTTTCTCAAAAATATATTATTTTATTCATATCATACTGATTTGATATATTATTTATATTGTATTATTATGTTAAAATTGAAATTTATTGTGAAAATGTAGTAGTTTTCAACCATAGTAGTTGCACAAACGTTTTCATTAATTCTTGATCCTATTAATTTATACAATTATTAAAAATACATCATGGAACATGAATTTTGGATTAAATTCCCTCCTTTCATAGGCCTTCCATAGCTCATTAACTTCATCAACCATATAAAATTCCTTCAATACTATAAATCTAAATAAAAAAAATTCAATAAACATTATATAGTTTTTATATAATGATGTTGACATTTTTATTTAGAAATTTATTATTACACCATTTACATGATAATAAATTACCATTTTTATTAAGATACTATAAAATGGAAATGAGAAAATTATATACTGGGTTTTTATTTTGAATGAAATATGTATTTCTCTATATTATGATCATATTTATTCCACCATAATGAAACCATGTGAATTATCATAATTGATTCAATATGAAAACAATTTTATATCTCTTGAATCAATAACTAGGAAAACTATTTCATATTATTTCTTCTATGTTAATTTCATCTAAATATCAAATTATATTATATATTTTTTTGAGAAATAATTATCCCACAATGTGAATAATTATACCATGATTGATGTTTAATATTACCTAAATGACTCCTCAATATAATCTTTCTTAAAAAAATTGAATGACCCATTAATGGATTATGTTTAAATTAATTTTATATATCCCCCAACGTATAATATATAATTACTTTTTTTTTATGTTTGATTAAGAAAAAGTGTATTAGCTCCTTCTAATTTTATATAAAAGGCAAGGTTTCGATAAATCTTTTGAAAATAATGAATTTTTATAAAAATTTTAAATAAATTTAATTCACTCTCCCAATCCAAAAAACTCAAACACACACCAATATTATCTCAAAAAGGGTTTTATAAATATGATTTATTAATAACTTATAATAATGTATATTTTTAAATTTCACCTTCCACTCATCATCTATGTAAATATTCCTACTCTTTTATAATTTATATTAATATATCATGGTTTCATTTAAGTATCCTCAAATATATATTCAATATAGTCCTTTTGAAATGAATAAAATATTATTTATAAAATCAACAGTTAATGAAACTTTTTTAAAAACTATTCCATTAAAATAAAATCATTTTAAAAATAAAAGATATGTATTATTAACATTAAAAATGATAATAATACTCGATGAACCCAATTCCTTGTTAATCCAATTTTGTGTAAGTTTCATTCATTGAAATAATAAACGAATCATTCTTTTATATATTATTCGACCACATTTTTTACATGGATTCTGATGAATCTAGGTCATTACTATCACGAGGTTTGAATCACTTTTTCATAGGTAAAATTCAAGTTTATAACATCCTATCTCCAATAAAACACTTGGTTTCCAATAAAATATTTAATATTCTTCTTAAAATAACAATTTATAACTTATTATCATGATTAAAGTGTTTGATATCCATGTTAGAGATTTTACACAACCTCAAGTGATATCCCCAATCAAAAAATGATAAAAACCATTATGAAGAGATATAACAAAAATAGTTAGTAAATTATTTCCCCATATCATAAAACAAAAAGATTAAATGGAATATAAAATTTATTATAATTCAATTCTATATTAAAAATATTTATTATAATCCATAATATAGGATATATAAGAATTTTTTTTCAACACAAAAAAATTATAAAGTAAAACATTTTGTTTTGATCTTAAGAGAGTCAAAATTCCCCACTACATATACAATAAATCTATAATACATTAATCATATTTAATATCACATATATTCTATTATTCCTGAACTAAAAAATCATCTCATTTTCAAAAATAGAAATAAAATAAATATATATACACAGCAGATAATTCATTCCCTAATTTAATTTCCCCAATTAATACTAAAAATTGAGTTTTATGATCAATCATAAAATTTTTATGAAATATATTATTTTATTAAAGTATAAATACATAATAAAAATATCATTTTAGATAATAAAAGTACATAAATGGAATACATTATTTTCATACAATATTGGAATAATCCTACTCCACCAATACTTTTATAAAACACTAAGAAACCCAACCCAAATATTTCATGTCAAAATGAAATTAAACTCAACATCAAAACTTATATGAAATATTTGAACATCATAACATGTCATCAGAATATAGAACTACATGTGGAAATAAATATAAATTATTATCTATATATATATTCTCATCCTCAATAGATCATCATTCCATAAAATTTTTACCCTCATGGATCTCTATAACAATGATATGATTATTCATACTCAAGCAATCCCAGATTTTTCAACAATGTTTTCTGACACTTCTTGAATATATTTATAAAATTCCCATATATATATATTATATTCATCAATTTACAATTAATTTCCCAACATGTTTATCAATATATTATATATATAATCATTTATAATAAATCCATCAATTTTAAATTATTATCTACCTTAAAATAAAAAAATTCTTTCAGGAAAATAAAATTTTAAATTTTAAAAATTATTGATCAGCTAATTTCATTAAATGTCTTTATTTTTTATAAATAAATTCAATATATGACATATGTTATTGAAAAAAACATAAACATTACAGAAATGTATCAAAAACCATCATTGGATTGGATAAAATCCATCAACATTATTTGAATCATATAAATTTCATTAAATATTGTACCTTGGATATCATGATAAATTATATTCACCAATACCTATTAACATTGAAATAATTTCAAAGATAAATTAAAGACCTTTTTTAAATTCACATGATATAGCTCCTATACGATAAATAACAATGAAATACTAGATATTAAACTGATGATAATATAAATAATATTTTACACCATCAACTATGTTTTGATCAACACAATCCATAAGAAAAAATTACAGTTTCATATGGAATATCATTTAATGCGACCCATGGTAAGGACTAAGTGTCTTAAACATTATTTTATGAATTTAATAATGTTAATTGAATAATAATTGAGTATTTATGTCTAAAATTATATTACAACATATAATTTAAGAAATTATTTCATACCCCACAAAACCACTCCTTCCCTAATTTGAAAAAAAAAGTATAAAATAGAACACCATCCTACATGGATATTTAATCATGAACTAAAAAAAACATTCCCCTATATATCATGTTTTGTAAAATAATTTAATTAAACATAGTTTGTCAAAAACAAAAAATTAATTGTGAATTGATAAAAAATGTATTCTAACCTATTTTATATGAAATAAATAAACTCAATGGAATATTGTATACTATTTTGAGGGTATTATAGTTATCATATTCAAGGATGGACACACATAATATCATTATAATTCAATTATCATTATGATAATCATATCATGGCTTATAAATATTTATAGAAATCCGAAATCATTAAAAAATACACTATACTAGTTTTCTATTGTCAAGATGTATCTAAAAACAACATGAATTGTTCATATAATAAATAGTTTAATATATTTATTAGGTTTTTATTAGTATACCAAAATGTATGTTAAAACACAAAAACTCATATATTGATGCCTCATGTAATTTACTCAATATTCAATGTATAATTTCACACAGACTACCAAATATATGAACTCACCAAATTTTTGGTTATAATTCATGTAAAAAATTAACTAATATATTTTTTTAAACTTTTTACACCCTTTATCCATTTTTTAAAATAACTAAAGCATACCAATAACACACAATCATTCATTATTGATTGATGAAAATCTTATATTATTAATTTTTCATTAGAAAATTCATCCATTAAAAAGTATAATAACCCAAGGAGGGTGAATGTTAAATTATATTACATACAATACCCAAAACAAACATTCGAGGAATACTCCTGGAAGTTATAGATGATCCATAACATTAAATATCACCCAAAAAAAATAGACTATATCATAAACATTACTTGGATTATAACAATAAATCATTCATAAAATATACAAATATATTCTTCCCCCACAGTAAACCTTCAGAAATTTTAATTAAGTTAAAGATCCAAACATACGTGATAAGTTTTTGATAAGAAATATGGTCACCAAAAACAATTATTCTCCTATTTTTCTTATAAATTAGTTTTAAGGACTCCATTTTGTCATTATTAGGGAAATATTTATTTAAAAAATGACATGGGAGGGGGAATAGTTGTTAATTGTGATAAAGATAGAGATGTCAACTACATTATCACATAAAAAATCTGTGATCATATTTTTATTTGGATTAATAAAATATTTTAAATTAATATATCAAATTTCAATTAATTATTGGTTATGAACTAACCAATTTTTATACAATAAAATATATAAAAGCAAAAATAATGGTCCCTTGTCCAAAAGAACAATTTTCATAAAGGGTTCATAAGAAAAATATTTGAATGTTGAAGTTTATTGATCCATGTTTAAGATAATTAAACTCAATTGCATATCATTAATAATAATATTTGAGTTTATAAATACAAAATTTTTATAACAATAAGTTATTTAGTGGCGGAGAATAATTTGGAAGCTGTTCAAATTGATTCCATAATAGATGTACTACCACTTTATACTAGTTCTTTCATGGTAAACCACTTCATTTAATTAAGATGAATATTTAAGGGAACCATCATGGGATATCATTTCATAACAAATATGAAAAAAAAATTATAATCATTTTTTCCATGATGAAAAATAATTATGATGCTAGTCTATAATTTTAATCTTTTTAAAAATGATTTCAGTTTGAAAATTAAAATACCTTCAATAAATAACATGAAAAATTCTATTGATCGAAGGGATAACGAAATAATAGGATGTATCAAACATAAAATTTCATAATAGGATGAATTATATTACATTACATTAATTATGATCTTCCAAAATATAAGAACCAAAAATAAATATAACAATTATATTCTTGAATATTTGACCATTTATTAAAAAATTATTACAGTTATTAATTTATTATTTTTTCATATTTTATCAATATTTTACATATTCATAATGTGATTTTTATAAATACATATTTATAAATAAATGGGGATGATCAGAACAAGTATTCAATTTAATTACTAATTTTTTATGACAATATCATTTAAATCTATTTTTTAGGATTCAAAATATAATGATTTGGGACATAAAAAATCCATTGAAATTAATTAACCATTTTATACATAAATATGATATGATAATTAAATTATTCATCACACACTTAAATTTTTTTAATAAATCTCTACTCAATTCTATCATATATATTATTGTTAAAAAGGAAATTAAAAATATAGTAAAATTATTCTACTAAAATCCCTACGTTATATCCCAATGAGGATTCCTCATAATCAATGTTATTTATGTGTCTTTTTTTAATTTTTATATATATTGAGTATTTTGTTTAAATAAAACAATTGGAATGTAAAATGTTTTTTTCTATAGTGGGATTTTATACAAAAATATTAGTATTAATAGAAACATTTATTACTAATTTGAAGTATTGAAGTGGAACATTAATGATATTTAGTAGGTCTTTTACATCCTATCGATCAAAATAATTTTCAGTTTTATTAATTCTTCATCAAATCTATAATTATATTAAACAAAATTCATGGTATCTTAATACTATTATTTTAATAAAATTATCTCATTACATAAAATAATGATGTGATTTCCTTTTTTAATATTCATATGAATTGTTAAATTGTTACCGTAAGAAATAATTTGTCAAATGTCATCGCAAAATAAAGTTATTAAAAACAGTACTCAAATGAAGGAATTAGCGATAATGAAATTTTAATCTTGAGTAATATCCCCAAACATATATATCTACAATAAAAAATCCATCATGATCTGATATATTAAACTCATATATATAATGAAAAAACATATAAAATGATAAAAATTGATCCTTAGAAAATATGATAAGAATTACATATTTTATAATGTGAAAAAGTGTTAGAAAAAAAACATGTTATATTCTCAAAAAATATAGATGTTTTATAATAAACATTATATATAATAGTATGAAAATAAATATATATGTTTGATCAATATACATAGATTCCCCTTGATTTATTAAATATAGTTATTTTTTTATCTGTATAACTAAAATAAATATTATGGATTATATAATAAATAAAACAATAAAATACCATATTGTATGGTTCCATATCCATGTGGTCTAAGCCTTTGTGATTTTTCGAGGCTAGTGGTGCTTAACGGACAAATATATGTTTTCTGGAGTGGTTTTTCTATCAATCATTAAAATCGAGGTGCTTTCACACTCTGTAAGTGTGGTCCATGACATGTGTAGGGCTATATCATAATGGGTATATTTTGTAGGTTAAATAATTAAAAGGAGAATTATTTTCACCAAAAACTAAACCCTAAATATTACCCGTTGTGAAATGAGATTACATGTTGTGTAAATCCCAAATGTTTGTTGTCTCTTAATGTTTCAAATTATTAGGTTTTTCATAAACCCCACCAATACAATGCTTCCTCTATTTTTTAGAGACCATTGGATCATATTCTTAGTGTTTCAATATCCCTTCAACTAGGGATTGACTATATCCTTCTATCTTTGATTCGAGGGGACACTAGTTGATCTAAGGTGTGTTATTACATTGTTTTCTAAAAGATTATCTTATTTTAGTCTTTATTACCCATTTATACTGTCCAGTAAATGTAAAATGATCTCTAAAGTATCAAACATGGCTTTTCTGTTGTTTTTTGGTGTAGTTCTGCCACAACATCTTCCAATGGATGCAGTTCCTATGGGAGAGGTGATCAAAGATCCATAATTTTTTCTATTCTCATTCCAAAAATGTTTATGTATTTTAAGGTGGATAATTAATTTTTTCTCATTTATTTATGTGAAATTATAATTGATCAAGGTTGATCCATTTATATAACATCCATATTAACCAAAAAATCATTGATCTTTATTAAATAATTATATTATAAGCACATATTGAAGAATTTAATTCTCCATACCATGATTGAGGGTTTCCGCAAGATTTTCTATATAGTGTGATATCTATTCCATTCATTATTTCCTGGTTGATATTTCTGCAACATATAAATAATTCTATGTTTTAAATAATTGATAAATTATTTTTCTTAATAATAACATATAAATTTTAATGAATTTTTTTCTTGAGTCAATGTTCTCGTTTAATTTATTTGATCATCCAAATGTTTAACTGGAATTGAGAAATTTTGTGAAGTGTGATTCTAATTTTTTTTTGATAATAACTAAAAGGTCATTCTAATGCAGAATAGTACTTTAATAATGTTTTTGAAACATGAATAAATACAAAGATAATGTTTTTTATGGTTTTATATATATTGATACCTTAGATTTTTCATAGATGGTACTTGTTAATACATGAATTTTTTAATAAAATATTGAATAATAATTGGTGATGTGACGAATAAATATTTTATTGGAAAAATATTCCAATTTTCATGGTTATGTCATGTTCCTTTATTGGATCTATTAGAGATCATTTGCAAAAGATGGTATACTACATTATTTTGAGGTCCTAGTTTCACTATTCATTGATTGTCTATTTTATTATGTTGTGTTGGGTGATCTGGGTATAGATAATATAGAAAGTATGATGTGTCATATTTGGTTGGTATGCCCGAGTGTGATTTTATCCACGTACTAATGAGCCTATTATAGATGTGGAGATATGTATGGTCGGAGTCTTATATGATGTGTAACTAGGTGACACCTCTGATGGTGATTTTCATGGTTATATTATTGTGGGTGGTAGGATTAATCTGGAGGTGAAGGAAGTTATTAAATAAAGGCTTGAATATTGATGAGATGTTAAGAGATAGTTTTCTCACATGATTTTTTATTGATGATGGAAAAGATGCATATATTATCCTCATTCTTTTCTGCACAACATGAGGGAGCATGAGGATCTTGATTTCATGTCCCTTTTTTTGATATATTTGGATGGTTTTCCTGGATTACCTAGTTATATAATGATTCAAATAATGAATAAATAATTTTTTAACCCATGGGGTTTGTTAGTACAGAAATTCAAATCATTATAATATGTTAATCAAATTAAACAATAGACCGTGTTTGTTTATTCATGGAGGAAAACGAAATTACATTGATTAGTAATGTAATATAATGTGAAAACATTCTACTGTTTAAATAATAATTATTAAGTAATTAATATAAAGAAGTTATTAAAAATGAATGAAGAAATTATTCTTGGTCTTTTATTTTCTTGCCTGTATATATGATATATGACCTTAGTAGTGGTAGTTAGATGTCTTAGTGATTTTACCTATAGTTGATTCTAAGACTAGTAAATTCTATAAGTTTGATTATGATATATATTATATCATATATATTTTTTGATTCTATACACTACCCACAAATATTGGTTAGTGATTCTAACACATAGTGGAAACTATGAAGGTTTTTCACCAACATCTCAATGGGGGTGGATGGCTAACTACCCCATCTTTCCTTTCTCACTTCTCTTTGTAGTTACTTGTGGTGTGTGTATGCATAAAAGTTAGTTTTCCCATATAAATTTGTTGTGGGTTATGATGTATTGTGGTTATTTTACAAATATTTATTACCTAATATAGTACCCAAATGATTATTATAGATATTACATGTATATTATAAGATACCATGTTGTACTTATTGTATAGGGTGTAATTGATTTTGGTATAATACCCTATGTTTTATATTTTCCAAACAGGATATCATAGATTCCCAAAACTACTGGATTACTATATTTGGATGTTTACATTAGATGTTGTAGTTAAGTGATGTAAGAAGTGCATGTAGTGATGCCTTACCTAGTATTCATTAGGTTGGATTACATTTGGGGAGAGATGTATCATGACAAATTAAATTTGGGAATAACAAAAAACCACTAGGTATGTTGATGTGAGGTACCCATTATTTTTCATTAGTATATTATTTTATCTCTTCTTTCATTAAATATTGAGGTTTAGCCAAAGTGAGGTTGGGAACATCGCAGACCTATTTTGGTGATGAGTTATTTTCACAACAGTTCATTTTTCTTCAGCATGAATTATTTATCAACTTCATGAGAGGATACAGGGAGTATCTTATAGTGTATATTGTTATTCTATCCCTATATATATAATAACAATTTTTAGGTCTTCCCAAGAATGTTGGTGATCATGCCGAAAATTATTTTCTCAGGGTTCAGGATCTGTTTGGGCTATATGTTCACTATTGTATTTCCATTTTTGGTACCTATAGTTCCATTTTTAGTGATTTTTTACTCTATTACATTTCACATTTCACTTGTATTTTAATTTATATATCTATTTATGAGTTTTTTTGCTTGATTTAACCTTTTTTCTATTTCTTACTCACTTTCCTTGTAGTGGGTAATCACTCTCATTTGGATGTTTAATATACCCTTTTTTCTTGTCCCAATATCGAGGCCTACTGTAAGTGAGAATCACGTAGTCAGCTTCTCACTCCCCACATTGTGGTATCATTGTGTAGAGGGGGTCATGATTGAGTGTTATTAGAGGATCATGTTGACGATTTGATCAAGATTGAAGTTTGGAACATGTAAGGTTTCATTGTTTGGTAAGGAAATAATGTTAGCTCTGTTTAGTTGGTGATGTAAACATGGGAGACCTGATGAGACATGATTATTTAGTGCCCCCTATGATCTAATTCGTAGACCATTAATTTTACTAATCTCACTAAATGAATTGTTACTGGTAATATATAGGAAACCTAATAATGGATCATAAATCATTATTCTTTATGATAGTGTTTGAAATTGGTAGACATTTTTTTAGGTTAAAACCATAACCAAACAAATTATTTAAGTAGTTAATTAATGTTAGATATTTCACATTCTTAGTTTAGGACCTATAAAATTTTATTCATTGTTTTGTCATGGCTCAAGGTCAACATCATTATCAGGTTCATACTAAAGATGTTCAAAAAGATGTTCCTAGAGAATGTTATAGGGACAAGTTTGATGATGATGTAACCTATATGATGAAATCCTAACAGTTATATCTATATTGTATATATAATTATGAGGTCTCCAGACACATATGACTGGTTGGAGGAGGGTGATATTGGTTTCAGTTCGATCGATGCTTGATAAGAACATTGGGTTTTGTTGTTTGTAACTATGCTGAATGGATCATTGAGGAAGGGGTGGTTCTTGTTCCTAGAAAAATATGATTGTTAGAAAGTCTCATAGGAAAAGAGTTTAGAATATTTTTGGATATAGTATATTCTTTTGACCACAAAGGCATCCAGTTTTCATGAGAAGATTACCAAATTTTAAGGTAGATCTATTGTTCGAGAGTCATGGATCTATTTTAGGACCATTCTGTGGTGTGATTCATATCTATTTATAGGTTATGAGTCTAGTGTGAGGAATTTCGAGGTGGATTTTCATTTAATGATGTAGTTCCCAATCACATAGTTTATGATTAATATGTATCATTGGGTGTTGGGGAGAGCATAAAATATAGAGAGGAAGCTAGCCGAAATAAAATTTTCATGAGAGGGGAGCAATTGGGATTCCTCAATATGTATAGTTGTGGTAAGGGGTTCCCACATTTTAGGAATGAATAGTTTTTTGTGACTCAAATGTTGGACCTAATCATAAAAAAATTATTTATCTAGGGTAGGTGGCAAATACTTATAACAAATGATCATCAAACATGTTTTAATTGTGGATTCCAGGGTCATGATTGAAGAGAGTGTCCAACCATTCTGAGTAGTCAGCATGTTCATGGTGTTTAGATTACGTTACCTCCATTTAATATGTTTCAGCCAAGGGGCATACATTTGGGTGGTCCAGTTTGGGATCAATATGTAGGAGGTAGGGATAATAGAAGACACCCATGCAAAACTCCTCATCCATATATAGAAGAGAAAAACCCTTGGAGGTGGTCTTTATAAGAATCCTCAAGGTCATGGAGTGGGTCATGGTTTTAATCATTATTTATCAATTCTAGCATAGGTCAATATATTTGTAAATCAAGGTTCTCTTTTTTTGTTATCTACATAGGTTCATGAATTATTAGGGTTATAAGAGACACACTCCTCTATATCACCTAGAAGCATCCATGCATGGGGAAATTTGTTATAGAGGCTTCTAGTTCCCCTGGTATTGACTATGATAGTTTCACTTTAAACAATATTGTATCAAGTATGTAGAAAATATGAACTAATAATGGGGAAACATCACTCTTTGGGACATTCTCCATGTTTATGGATACAACCATATTACATCATCTTTGACGTGGATTGGATTTATTTGTTGTAGGATATAACTGATGGATTCAATTTTTATATTTTGTTCTATTATGTTGATGAAGATCAATTTGTGATTATTTTTTATTAATACCCATGTGTGGGACAAAGGAGGGTTCCATCACTGTCATCATTGATGGAAGAGAAGATGTTGGTTTTGTTGGAGGATCAGATGTTGGTGTTCTATATGGTTGTGGAGGAGTACCCCTATGTATATCCAAAAGATGGTTTTGTGTTATCCCCTTGATGGGTGATCAATTTTGGTATTGAGATGCAGCCAATAATGTATCATATATTGATGATTCCATATTGGATGTCCCTTATGAGTTTCATGAGATGCGTCTATTGCTCGATGATCTATTGTAACATCATTCTGTTTGACTGCCTGTGTCACCTAGGGGTGAACTGGTTTTTTTGTGGAGAAGTTTGATGATTTTTTGCAACTTTAAATTGATTATTATATCTTGAATCAACACATTGTAACGAAATTATAATGTCTTCCATGGATTGATTATTTATTAAATCAGTTGAACAGAGAAATTTGGTTCTAGAAGATTGATCTTCTACCATAATTTCTTCAGATTTGGGTAAAGGATGATGATATATAGAATCCTACATTACATTTTCATCATAACCATTATGAGTACATTGAAGTGTTTTTTTGTGTGATGAATGCTCCGGCAATGTTCATTTTGTTGATGAACATAATGTTTAGTGATTTCCTAGATGACTTTTTGGTGTTTTTTAGGGAATCCATGTGTAGTCCACGTATGCGTAGGAGCATACAAAACATATGAGTTACAATTTGGGGTTTTTCTTTATGAGTATCTATTCAGGTCATTTTCAAAGTATGATATATGGCCCCATGAATTCAATTTCGTATAGAATGTCCTATCACATTAGGGAGTCATTGTTGGTCCGTTGAATATAGTGGATGTTGTGTCTTCAGAATCTCCAATGGCAGTAGAAGAGGTATGGAGTTTATTGGATTTTTAGGATATTATAGGGTTTTTAGCTTATTTCTCTTAAGATGCGACTCATATGACAACCTTTAATATTAAGGATCATGAATTCTTTGGGACTCACAAGTATCAGGTATATTTTTATTACCCAATGACAAATTTTATATGTGATCCAATCCTTTTTTCCAATAGAGGGAGTTTAGTTCGATGTTTTATGTGATGGATTACATTTTGGAATGTGTTGTGTTCTAATGTAGCAAATATTTTTTTTCATATTGGATTGGGATGTTATTCATCCATGATCATAACTATTCCACAAATGATCTTTAGTCAATGAAGTGGTGTTTTATTTATTATTTTGGCGGAATGAAATCAATGGTCAGAATTTTTTTTGTTACTTACCATAAAATCATGATGTATGTATTCTCTAATAATGGCTTGAACTAGTTCTAGCATTGGCGTATATAATTATTATAGGAGTATGTCATTGATTGTTCGTATAAATCATGATAGGGAAATGATTTAGCTGATTGCTGAGTAGGAAGTCACGTGGTGATTTAGTATGAGAATTTGCAGATTCATGTAGAGTAATAGAAAAAATCTCTATGATTAATCTTAATAAGGGACAAGGTTTAGATTTATGTTGTATTTGATTGATGATAATTTAGTTGTATTTGGTAATGTATGTGGAGCAATACCATATAAGGGATTCCTAAGTGAAGGTCTAGATAGACTAATTTATTTTTGGTGATTCCCTTGATGGTTTGTCTGAGGATGGATATAAACACAATTCCATTATTGGGAAGGATTTTTATTCCTTCGGTAATATGTGAGATGGTTCTTCATAACTTCCATAGTTATCCTCTGGTAGTACATAATATTATGATGATGATTTAACAAGAATTGAGCGGTTTACTTTGGTGTCCAGCATTGAGAACCATGTTCTTGGTAGGATACTCTAGCCATTAGATATTCCTTAATAGAAGTTGGAGGAAATCATAATGAACTTTGTTACCGTTTTAGTTAAAGATCATGTTGGCTATGATGCTATATGAGTGATAGTGGACCATTTTTTTAAATCATCGCACTATGTAGTGATTTGGGAGTTGATATCATTGTCGGATTTGTCAAAAAAAAAATTATCTAGAAGAAGTTGTGTGACTCAACGGAGTCTCTATTATAATCATATCTGGTCGATATAATCATTTTACCTCTTTGAAGTAGAGAGGTCTCCATCCTTATTTTGTTTCATAGCTTTTACTTGGAACTTCATTTCATCTCTATAATGATTCTCATAAATACTGGACCATCTAGACCCTAGAAGACATGATTCACTATTATGTGTATGATTTTAGAGTTGCAGGGATGAACAACCTAGTTTTGGTTGAGTTTTCATGAAATAATAATTTCCAATCCACCATTTATAGGGAACCATATATTGTATTTTATGACCATTAATTTCATTATACTTTTTATCAGGCTTGGGTTAGAGATTCTAAAATTATCAGGCCGAAAATAGTATAGAACATGATAGAGATGGTTCAGGTAATTTGTGAAAGGATGACAGTAGAAAATGATTATAAGAAATCACATGGAAATCATCAGAGAAAACTCTAAAGTATGATGTTAGAGATCCCATGTAATTAAAGGTGAAAATTTATTCTGTGCAGTGACAGTTTTGTCATGGGAGTAAGCTTTCGCCCGTATTTTTTGGTCCTTTGGAAGAGTTTGGACATATGTAGAGGGGTTGTATCATATAGAACTTTTTTATAGATGAGCCAGGTACATGATTGTTTTCCCATGACATAACTCTATTATTTTCATTATGATGACTCTCATGTCATCAATTGTTGTGATATTGATTCCATAAATGATGATACTTTTGAAGAGTGGCCTCTGGAAATCCACGACTACCAAGAGAAGGGGTTTCATGGTCATTCTATAATAGTGGTCCGTGTCTTGTGGAAACATAGTGTAATGGAGGAGATTAATTGGGAACATGGGTCATTGGTACAAGCATTTTACCCTAAGCTATTTGATGTTTATATCTTTTATAGTAATGATATTATTTTTTATATTATTATATTTACAGTTTATGGGATGGTTTTATTTGGTTTATTTTATTGATTTACTATCAATTGGTGGTATCTTCTATGGTTCAGTGTTAAGGATATGGTTGTATCTATTTCATGGTTCTATAATTGTTCATTTGAATAAGGTGGTTGAGCTACTATGGCATCGAGATCATTAACAAGTGTCTTGTGATGTAGCTGTTTTGATGACCCCTTTTCATTTCCTACTAGTTTGTTGTTAATTATCATGGGTGAGAATTGTATGATAGGAATCTAATGTAAGGGTTCATATCTGGTTGCTAAAAAACCCCTTGTGATATTATGATGTCAGTGGATCTCATAAAAGGTAATGAAGTGTTATGAAGAGGATTGGTTGAGAAATAGTGGGAGTATGGAGATTACATTACATGTAATTGATGTTAACGACTTCAGAAATGCATGTTCAACATGTTTATATTTTGCGGATAAAGAATAAAAAATATATGAAAATTTTTGTGAAAAGGGAACCCCAAGGATTACATGATGTGATAGTGGATTAAATGTTGTGTTATCCATCAATGTTTAATCTCTTGAAATGTTTCATCCACTCGGTTTTTTCATAACATAAATGGATTTATTTTCTCTCTCTATAATCCTCTATCTAGTGACTATCCTTCTTGTTATTTTCATACACCTTCAATTAAGGATCGATTGTTTCCTTTTTTTCTTTGATCCACGGTGACCCGAATTGAGCCAAGGTTCACTATTCCTTCATATCTTAGAGGGTTCCCCCAATATATTTTCATTTCCACCTTTAGATTATTCTAATTGATGATAATGGAATTTACCTAAAAATTGATGAACTAGATTAATTAATTGGAAAGTGAACACATGTGGTCAATGTTTTTAATTTATATCATGATATCAGGTTGCCTCATGAATTTCTAGATAGAGTGACATATATGACTTTTCTTGTTGTCATGTTTTTCATGAGGGATAATATAATGTAAAAAAATATGAAATTAATTCATAAATTATTTTAATTGTGAATAATAAGCCATTATATATGAATATATTTTTGATGAATTAAAATTTTTTGATTGATTTGATATTCCAAAAAAAAATTAATTGAAAAAAATGTGAATCAGGAATATTTTTTTTTCATTATAAATTTATTAGACTTGTTAAAAAAGAATGGCACTTATCAATATTTTTAGAAGCAATAATGAACTCTAAGAGAATGTCTTTCCTTGATATATTTCTATATATATATTCCTTAAATTTCACACAGTTAGAACTAGATAACAAATGAATCAATTAGTTCAAGTTGAAATAAGAACTGATCATTCGATAATGATAATATATTGGGGCATGAGATCAACATTTTACTAGGAAGTCCAAATTACATTTTTTTGAGCTGTGAGATCTCCTTTTCATGAGAAGGATAAAAGACTTGTTTATAGAGCCCAATTTTCCAGTTGATTTCTTGTTTGATTCTTGCTACTATGTGATGTGAAATTTTTAAGGCTAGTCCTGGAGGGATGATGTGTGATTTGGGGTGAGTTGAATTAGATACATTGTGAGCCTGGTATAGATGATACTAGGTTCACTGTTATGATATGTGTGTGGGGAGGCCCAGATTATGTGGTCACAATTGGATACTATGACAAAGAGATACATTGTTATATTCATGTGGGTGGTAAGGATTGAATATGAGGTGATTAAATGGGCTAAATACGGTCTTACATACTGAAGATATTTCAATATGTATTATGATTTCATGAATGAATTTATTACAGGATGGACAAGTTTCTTGTTTTATTTTCGTTACATTCTCCACTACATGGGGTAGCTTGATGTGCTTGACAACATGTTTCATTTTTTATGGAATATAATTATTCTTTTCCTAGAAAACCTAGATATGAAATGACTCTAATAATGAATAAAAAATCTTGTGTCCCACATAGTTAGTTTTTGTGGAATTGAATTATTTAAACGATGTTAATCATGATAAACCTTGGACATAGTTTGGTTATGCCTCGAGGAAATAGACTATACTCGGATAATTAATGTTATGAAATATAATGCAATGTAGAAATATTATAATAGCTAATTAATGGAAAATGATTTCAAAATAGAAGTAAATAATTAAAAATTAAATTAGAAGTTAATGTATCATTTCTATAAGACTGTTTGTTTATTGGATATATAGTCATACCAGTGTTATATGGGAGTCCGAGCTAAAATAGAGGCCCTTGAGTTTATGACTAGGTTATTCAAATATTGTGGTAGTGGGATATATTAAATCATGTATATTTTTTTATTTCAAACACTACACCACCCTTGTTAGTTAAAGAAACTAAAACAATGTGTATTATAAAAGGGGGTTTTCTATAACATCCTAGTGCAATAATGGATGGATGACTACAACCTATGGACTTTTTCTATACTATTGGAATATATATGTGCCTGTCTGTAGGGTAGTTATTTTTCCCATATATAAAAATGTGTATATGGAAATAATACCTCATAGTTATTTCAAAAAAAGTATTAACATATATTTTATCCAATGTATTATTATTGGTATGATCTGTATAGGCAATGACGACATGACATTCTTGGTGAATGGGTTTTAATGGCTTGTGGAATAATACCTAATGTTCAGTATACATCATTCAAGTTATGGTGGCTCCCAAATTCTACTTGGTTTCCATAATACGTTATGTTGATGGGATGGTGTGGTAATTTGAGGAATTATGATTATCTTTTGATGACTTTCTCAGGTGTCTTTAGGACGAAATACTTTTAGAGAGATATTTCCTAGGATGTATGATGTTGGGGAAGTGTAGAAAAACATTGGTGAAGTCGGAGTGTGGTAACCATGACACCTTATTTCTATTTTATATTTCATCTTTTTTGTGTTTCATGTTGAGTCTTAGCCATTATGGGGATGGGAAATAAGTATACCTATTTAGAAGAGGAGTTTGTTTCACTATTTTTCACTTTACTTTAGCTTGATAAAATTATCTTTTTCAAGAGGGGATTCCGATAGGATTGTTCATAGTATACTTTTATCCTTACCCTATGTATATATAAAAAATATTTTTCCAGGTCAGCCAAAGTTGGTTGGTGATTGGTCTGAATATAACAATTTTTGGGTTTAGTAAGACCTATTTGGTGTTCATAATCAAACCTATCTTCTCTTTTGGGTACCTATAGTTCCCTTTTATTTTTGTAGTATTGTATGAAAATTAATGTTTCACATGGGTTTTGTTTTATTTTTCTGTGTATGAGAAGGTGTTGGTTTTAGTATATTTCTTATCTCTCTTCCCTGTGCATTTCTCTTAGTGGATAATTCTTTCCAAATGCAAGTATAATGAAATTTTATCAACAAAAATTCTTCATTAAATTGAATCAATTTCATATATGGATTGATCATTTTTTTTAAATTCTGACCCTATATATGTTATAGTGATGAATTGTGGATTTTTAATACTTAACTAAATTCCAAAGGATAATTAATTCAAAATAATTTAAAACATAACTATAATACTATCAGAATATAAAAAATAATTTTTTTTCGAAAATCCAATATTATAGAATAATAATAGAATTATTGTTTTATGAAATTTTATAGAATATAATGGATAATATAATTATATCAATTTTTTCATGATCAAACCTAGATCAACCATGATCTAGTTACATGAGTCGACCTGGGATAAGGCCCAAGAGGCATTCCTAAACCCCCGGAGCTAGCGAAATTTTCCAAGGTAATAAATAGTGTAACATCCCAAGTAAGTAATGAATAATAGATATTTTTATCTATTTCTATTAATGATTAAGATAGTGTTATAGAGGCTTAAAAATGAAAATAAATCCAATCTTAAGCATTGAATACACTAATATTCTTAAAAGATTGTTTTACTGCCTTTTGATGGCAAACCCTTTTTAAATCAATATTTTGAAAATTTTATAATATATATTTGTCAAAATAAACATATTAATTATTATTTCAACATTGAATTTTACATTGGATAAATTTTTGGTATTATTCTGACAATGTTCATTTTTTAATGAATAGTGAAATATACTGCATTTTACATCAAAACTTCTTTTTAATCTAATTTATTTATATGATTAGATTATCTTTTGAATTGGTTTTGAAGTGGAATTAGATTATATTTTTACCATTTAATCCAATGGTGGTCATTGTAATCAATTTCACTTTGAAATTGGACTTAAACTGGTGTCAATCTTTTGATACTTATTGTTTCATAAAAACAAGCTATTTGTCATGACTGCGGGAATTAATTATTAAATTAATTAATGTGACTTATATGTTTTGAATTTTGTAAAATAGACTTCATTTTTGAATTTGGAATATCAAATATATCTTAGGGTGAATTTTCGGTAATTTTGTGAACAACTTCAATTTTTGATGAATAGTGAAACCACTAAGTGGTACTTATAAAAACTGATTTTTCCGTTTAAATAAAATTTTTCCATCTTTGTGTTTTGAATTTCAAAAATCCGACATACATGGTTTTCATTAAGAAGTAAAATGTGGTTCAATGATATTATAATAATTTTTTTGGTGAATAGTAACTTATTATGTTTTTTAATCGCGATTAGAGGTAATTAGTGTAGTTTAAGGTAAAAATAATGCTTTAATAAAATGCGATGAGCTTGACACATGTCCTACCCTCATTTTTTGTGTCATGGCCGACCCAGAAAAGCCATGGGTCAACTTGGGGACCCCATGGATCCACATTGGTTGCGAAATGACATAAATAACTTTTTATTTAATGTTAAAGTAAAAATGACACAAACATGAGTTATGTTACTAAAACAATTTTTATATGGGGTTATAAAAGACATATTTTTGACTATAAATATTAATTAGAATGTTAAAAATATTTCCTACATCATAGTATTTTTTATAATTTTTAGACATTAAATAAATTAAATTATTTATGACATCTTGATGATGCAGTGATGACCTCATTATTTATCGATTTAAATAAAATGGAAAGATAATGTAAACTCTAAGACCTACACATGGCCAAAACCAATTGGATGAAGGGGTTTTAGAACCCTTATCACCTTATCCTTGAATTATATCAATGTGGGACCTTTTGAATCTGAAACTCATTTTAAAATAAAGTAACTTATCTTTACTTTCCAAGAGTGCCCCTCCTCTCCTCCTATAAATGGCCCCCACCTCTACCTCCTTACCCACACTGCCAAAGCATTTGGCTCGGCCAAACCCTGCCATTTTGTCTCTCCACTTCCCTATCTTACTCCTTGAAGCCTCACATTGGGCATAAGTCTTCCCAAGGAATCCTTTGAGCTGAAACCAAAGGGAGTTACCTGATTTTAAGGTAATGTCTTCTTTTGAGTCCTTTTGTTTTATTTTGCTTCTCCAACCCCCTAAAATCTTTTTATTCTTTTATTTTATAACAAATAAAGTATCCTAAATATACTATGATGTTTTTATAATAATTATTAGATCTACACTTACACACACCTACATATAATGGTTAACGAACATACTGTTTCCGTGGATGGTGAATTTATGCCTCCCGAAATGATGATTGTTCATCATTATTTTAACACCTTCAAAGGTGGCCATTAAGATGTCACTATATTTATTTATGATATATAATATGTTTATGTTTTCCATAAGCTTCTGTATTTTCCTTTTTGGTCATACCTTTATGGATTCCATTATGGGTAAACGCGATATCTTCATTTAAGGAAGTGCGGACTACCGCCCCCTCAAAGTGATTTGATTCGTTAAATACCACATGTGGGACGTATAAAGGATGGAACTATGATATTATATATGATATTATACTAGAATTATAATATACCTTTATATAATTATGATTCCATTCTATAAAATACGAAATAGAAATGAAAGTAGCGTTCATCCGTACGTACGGCTTACCGTCTCCATGAACGATGCATTTCATTTCTTACCTCTAAATGATTATGTAATATTATAAATGCATGAATGTACAGGATATATATGACATATATGATATCTATATCATGAATACCATTCTGGATATAATTAATACATGAACAACTTGAAATTATAAAGGGTTTATTTTTGACTCAAGTACCAATGATCATTAAAATGACCGTTATTAACTTAAATAATTACATAGTGTTCATGACATGGTAATAAGTGATATAAATGGAATAATGAATTTGAAAAAGGATCTTAAGCAAGTAGAAATTAACTCAATTTTATTATTCAGGACATGAAAGAACGATCGAGTCAATTCGGACCCGAGGTATGGGACTTCGTCTCAATCTTCTTTCATTGAAGCATATTTTGTTTTATACACAACCTTCTTTTATACGGTGTATAAACCCCTTTGACTTATACGTTTATTCAAAAGGAATCTTTTTTATACGAAGTGTTTACTAAATGACAAAAGGGAATGTTTTTTTCGTACGTGTGCGGCGACAACGACTTCTCCGCCGCCGTGACCATTTTTTGAGTTTTAGCTTCCTCTACAAGCCATACTTTTTTTAAAAGAAAAATAATTACCATGTTTTACTTTTCTTTTATTTTGTTATTGAAAATGGTTTTCATAATATTTTTATATCAATTTTTTGTATTGATATCTTGTGATTGAAATGTGGATGTTTTATGTTTCCTTTATGCATGTTTTATGTGATACGATAATGTTGACGTTCTTGGGCATTATTATGAAGACGGGTTGTTCCGTGATAGACTATGGGTGGGTGAGCCCTATATAGCTCTCCAATGCATTGGGTAACGTGAAGGAGTGAAACGTTAAGGTTTCTCCGAAGAGATTTAGGGAATATACTATGATGGGTATTCCAAACGTAACCAAGAGGGTTACTCCCTACGTAAGGATGTTATGAATGCCTCAAGTTACCTTTTTGTCTTATGATTTCTATGATTTATTCATGATTTTATGTGGTATGTTAAAGTGTTTATGTTTTATGGGTAAAGTATGATTTCATTCTTATGTATATATGATCTTATGTTTCCTTTCCATATTTTTATATCCCTTGCTGAACTTTTTATGCTCATCCCATGTTTTTTGAAATGTTTTTCACAGGTCAAGGGAAAGGTACATGATATGATGATAGTGTCAAGGAAGTGTCAAGAAATAATCCATGTTTTATTTTAAATATGTTTCCATTGATGGGAAAGAAGAATACTATCTTTATGTAACCACTTTGTTTATATGTGGAATTTAATGCAAGTTTTATAATCTAATTCTCTAAAACCTTAAACCCGAAAATATCCTCAATGTGTAATCTTGTAAAAACTCAAGATTAAGTAAGGTTTAAGGCCGGGGCCTTATAGTTGGTATCAGAGGCGTCAGTTTAGATAACTTTAAGAGTTAGAATTCTATTAAATGATTATCCAAAATTATTATTTTTGAAATGGTATAGCATTTGAAGATTACCATGTTTCTTCATCTAAGACATGTTAGTTTAGAATGGTTTTCCGCAGAGGAAACAGGGAAGCAGTGCTAGGAAGGCATACAAAAAGAAATAACCTTCCGAATTAGCATCTTGAGATGGTCCGAATTGGAACTGAACAGTTTGTTACAGTAATGGCGTAGTTGACTCAAGCAATAAATGGCGGTGGTATCCATACACGAGATCTGCCAGATCAACCGTGGAGGAACATGTCAGTGGTGGAACATTTCATGAGGCAACATCGCCCATCATTCAGAGGGTCATCTGACCCAGTGCTAGCTGAAGGGTGGATTAAAGCACTGGAGAATATTGTTGATGTCATGGGGTGTTCAGACAATCAAAAGGTTAGTCTTGCTATTTACCGTTTGGAGGGTGAGGCAGATCAGTGGTGGTCTATGGTTAAAAATATCAGGGACGCCGATGAGATTGAAGCTCTTGACTGGGTTGAATTCAAAGGTATGTTTCTTGAGAAGTACTTTCCTAAGGCTGTTCGACATAGGATGGAAAATCAATTCTTGGAATTGAGGCAAGAGGAAGACTCAGTGGCTACCTATGAAGAAAGGTTCACTCGATTGGCAAGGTATGCTCCAAATTTTATCCGAGACTTTGATAGTAAAATCAATCGTTTTTACTCAGGATTAAAGCCAAAATATTGAAGGGCATTAGCTTCTCGTGAGTTTAATAGTTATGAAATGCTTGTTCGAGGTGCTGAGAAGGTAGAAATGGAGTTTTCCGATGATCAAGTGTTCTATAACAACCAACAGAATAAGAGACCAAGGTGACATGAGAAAGGTAAGAATTTTTCAAAAAAGTCTGATGGAAAGAAAACTAAGTTTTCAGTTTGTGATAAATGTGGCAAAAGGCATGATGGGGAATGTCTTCTGAATTCTGGAAAGTTCTACCGATGTGGTAAGATGGGACATAAGGCTCGTGATTGCACTGAAAAGGATCAAGGTAAAAGTAAGACCAAATTTGATTTACAGTTAGTGAAATGTTTTAAGTGCAATGAGATGGGTCACTATGCAAATGAGTGTCCGACAAAGAGCTTGAGTGATGGGAAGCAGTTAGACTACAAGTAGAAAGGGGTGGTGAAATCCTTTGCAACTACTTCAGCAGATGTCGGGCCATCAAATGAAGTTGTATCAAGTACATTGTTTGTTTTTTCAGATTATGCTACTGTGTTGTTTGATTCGGATTCTACACATTCATTCATCTCTGAAACCTTTTCTAGTAAAATGGGAATACCATCTCAAGAAATGAATCATGAACTTTTGGTAAAAACACCTGGGGGAATGTTGAGGCAAAAATAATTTAGAAGAATCTTCCCATCCTTATCTGTGGAAAGAACCTACTTGCAAACTTTATTGTTCTACCTCTAGTAGAGTTTGATGTTATCTTGGGTATAGATTGGCTCTCTATTTACCATGCTAAGATTGACTATAGAGAAAAAGATGTTTCTTTTCAGAAAGTCTTTCAGTTTCTGTACAAGAATGAACCCTTACTGTTGATAACTTATCAAGAGGCCAAGAAACATGTAAAATATGGAAATGAATGTTACCATGCACACATTGTTGAAAATAAAGGAACTGTTCAGATTAATGATGTGACAGTGGTAAATGAGTATCCTGATGTTTTTCCTGATGAGTTGCCTGGAATAATACCAGATCGGGAAGTTGAATTTACTGTTGACTTAGTTCCTGATGCTAAGCCAATTTCAAAACCCCCTTATCGAATGGCTCAAATTTAACTTTTAGAGTTGAAGAAGAAATTGCAAGATTTATTAGAGAAAGTTTTCATTCGACCTAGAACATCATTGTGGGGTGCTCCTGTATTATTTGTTAAAAATAATGATGGTTATATGAGACTTTTCATTGATTATAGAGCCTTGAATAACATCACTGTTAAGAACAAATATCCTTTGCCTCATATCGATGATTTGTTTGATCAGCTCCTAGGAGCTCAGTATTTTTCAAAGATTGACTTGAGATCGGGGTACCATCATCTGAAGGTAAAGAATGCAGACGTTCCGAAGACCGCGTTCCGTACAAGATATGGCCATTTTGAATTTGTAGTAATGCCTTTTGGGCTAACCAATGCACCTCCTGTATTCATGGACTTAATGAATAGAATTTTCCATGAGTTCTTGGATAAGTTTGTGGTGGTTTTCATTGATGATATTTTATTGTTTTCCAAATTAAAGAAGAGAATGAAATACATTTAAGGGTTATCTTGCAAAACATAAAAGAAAAGAAATTGTTTGGGAAATTCAGCAAGTGTGAGTTTTGGTTGCAAAAAATTTCTTTCCTTGGTCACATTGTTTCTAAAGATGGGATAACTGTTGATCCTGCAAAAAAAAGGTTGTTGAAGAATGGCCAAGACCCACAAATGTAACTGAGATTCGTAGCTTCCTTTGTTTGGAAGGCTATTACCAAAGGTTTGTTAGAAATTTTTCACGGTTATCTAGTCCAATGACTAAGATAACTCGGAAGGGTGTTAAGTTTATCTGGACAGAATAATGTGATGATTGTTTTCAGGAATTAAAAAGAATATTGGTGAATGCTCCAGTTTTGGCACTACCTTCCAGGAATGGTGAGTTTGTTATCTACAGTGATGCTTCATTGAAAGGACATGGTTGCATCCTAATGTAGAATGATTAGGTAATTGCTTATGCTTCACGATAGTTGAAAACTCATGAGGTAAATTACCCTACACATGATTTGGAATTACCTGCTGTTGTTTTCGCTTTAAAAATTTGGAGGCATCATTTGTATGGTGTAAAGTGTGAAATATATACCGATCACAAAAGTTTAAAGTATATATTCACTCAGAATGAATTGAAAATGAGACAAAGGAGATGGCTAGAATTAATCAAGGATTATGATTGTACAATTCATTACCATCCAGGATAAGCAAATAAAGTGGCTGATGGTTTGAGTCGAAAAAGTAATGCTTCATTGGCAATGTTGTGTTTAGAACTTGATCCTTTGGTTAAGGATTTGATGAACTTTGGCATAAAAGTTGTTGTTTCAAGAAGTTCTTCTGTTTTGTTTTAGGTATCATTGAGATCATCTCTATCAGATAGAATCAAGAAAGAACAAAAGCAAGACAGTGAGTTGCAGAAAAAGGTAGAGCTGGTTTAGAAAGGTAAGTTTCTTGAATTCAACATTGATAATGATTGCGTTTTGAGATTTGGGAAGAGATTGTGTGTGCCTTGTGATTCACAGTTGAAGAGAGAGTTGTTATGTGAAGCTCATAGTTCTCCGTTTTCAGTTCATCCTTGCAGTACTAAGATGTATAAATATCTGCGGGAGTATTACTGTTGGGATGGAATGAAAAGAGATATTGCTGATTTTACTAAGAAGTGTTTGACTTGTCAGCAGGTTAATGCAGAGCGGCAGCTACCGAAAGGGATGCTTCAGCCTTTACCAGTGCTAGAGTGGAAATGGGAGAATATATCCATGGACTTTGTTGTGGGATCACCAAAGACATCTCGAGGTAATAATACAATCTGGGTTATTGTTGATCGCTTGACTAAATCTCCTCATTTCCTTGCTATACGAGATAATGTTTCCCTAGATCAATTTTCCCGTTTGTATCTTAAAGATATAGTCAGGTAAAATGGAGTTCCTCTCTCCATTGAATCTGATCGTGATCCCAGGTTCACTTCTAACTTTTGAAAAGGCCTTCAGAAGTCGTTGGGTACTGAATTAAATTTTAGTACAGATTTTCATCCTCAATCAGATGGGCATTTAGAACGAACAATTCAAAACATAGAGGATATTCTACGAGCTTGTTCTATGGATTATCAGGGAAGTTGGGACCAACATCTTTCTTTGGTTGAATTTTCATATAATAACAGTTTTCATTCCAGTATACATATGGCACCATTTCAGGCATTATATGGGAAGCGGTGTTGAACTCCAGCTTTCTGGGATAAAGTGGGTGAAAGGAAGCTGATGGGACCAGAATTGGTAGAAGAGATGGAAGAAAAAGTTCATCTGATTCAGAAGCACACGAGAACAGCTGAGAGCAGGCAGAAGAGTTATGCGGATAACCGGAGGAAGGATCAATCTTTCGAGGTAGGTGATCATGTTTTTCTCAAGGTTTCTCCTTGGAAAAGTGTGATGAGATTTGGTAAGAAAGGAAAGCTGAGTCCAAGGTTTATTAGACCATATGAAATTTTGGAGAGAGATGGATCAGTTGCATACCATGTGGCTTTACCTCCGAGTTTATCTCAGGTACACAATGTTTTTCGCGTTTCGATGTTGTGAAAGTATTTGCCAGATCCATCTCATGTTTTGAGTCCAGAGGTAGTTCAGCTGGAAGAGAACCTATCATATGAGGAACAACCAGTCCAGATTCTTGACCACATGGAGAAATTGTTACAGAATAAGGTGATTAAGCAGGTAAAGGTTTTTTTTGGAAAAACCACATGATGGAAGAGGCAACATGGGAATCTGAAAATGCAATGAGGGATAAGTACCCCCATTTATTTGATAAGTAAATAAATTGTGGGGACACAATTTTAAAAAAGGGGGGAAGGATGTAACATCCCAAGTAAGTAATGAATAATAGATATTTTTATCTATGTCTATTAATGATTAAGATAGTGTTTTAGAGGATTAAAAATAAAAATAAATCCAATCTTAAGCATGGAATACACTAATATTCTAAAAAGATTGTTTTACTGCCTTTTGATGGAAAACCCTTATTAAATAAATATTTTGACAATTTTATAATCTATATTTGTCAAAATAAACATATTAATTATGATTGGGACATTGAATTTTACATTGGATAAATTTTTGGTATTTTTCTGACGATGTACATTTTTTAATGAATAATGAAAAATACTGCATTTTACATCAATACTGCTTTTTAATCTAATTTATTTATATGATTAGATTATCTTTTGAATTGGTTTTGAAGTGGAATTAGAATATATTTTTACCATTTAATCCAGTGGTGATCATTGTAATCAATTTCACTTTGAAATTTGACTTAAACTGGTGTCAATCTTTTGATACTTATTGTTTCATAAAAACACGCTATTTGTCCTGACAGGGGGAATTAATTATTAAATTAATTAATGTGACTTATATATTTTGAATTTTTTAAAATATAATTCAGTTTTGAATTTGGAATATCAAATATAGCTTAGGGTGAATTTTTGGTAATTTTCTGAAAAACTTCAATTTTTGATTAATAGTGAAACCACTAAGTGGTAATTATAAAAACTGATTTTTCCGTTTAAATGAAATTTTTCCATCTTTGTGTTTTTAATTTAAAAACTCTGACATAAATGGTTTTCATTAAGAATTAAAATGTGGTTCAATGAGATTATAATAATTTTTTGGTGAATAGTAACTTATTACGTTTTTAATCGTGATTAGAGGTAATTAGTGTAGTTTAAGGTAAAAATAATGCTTTAATAAAATGAGATGAGCTTTACACATGTCCTACCCTCATTGGTTGTGTCATGGCTGACCAAGAGAAGCCATTGGTAAACTTGGGGACCCCATGGATCCACTTTGTTTGGGAAATGATATAAATAACTTTTTATTTAATGTTAAAGTAAAAATGACACACACATGAGTTATGTTACTAAAAGAATTTTTATATGGGGTTATACAAGTCATATTTTTGACTATAAATATTCATTAGAAAAATAATAAGATTTCCTAAATCATAGTAGTTTTTTTATAATTTTTAGAGATTATATAAATTAAATTATTTATGACATCATGATGATGCAGCGATGACCTCATTATTTAACGATTTAAATAAAATAGAACGATAATATAAAATCTAAGACATACACATGGCCAAAACCAATTGGATGAGTGGATTTAGAACCCTTATCACCTTATCCTATAATTATAGTAATGTGGGACCTTTTATATCCGAAACTCATTTTAAAATACCGTAACTTATCTTTACATTCCAAGAGTGCCCCTCCTCTCCTCTTATAAAAGGCCCCCACCTCTACCTCCTTACCCACACTCCCAAAGCATTTGGCTCAGCCAAAACCTGCCCATTTTGTCTCTCAACTTCCCTATATTACTCTTTGAATCCTCACATTGGGCAGAAGACTTCCCAAGGAAGCCGTTGAGCTCAAACCAGAGGGAATTACCCGATTTTAAGGTAATGTCTTCTTTTGAGTCCTTTTGTTTTATTTTGCTTCTCCAACCCCCTAAAATCTTTTTATTATTTTCTTTTGTAACAACTCCAGTATCCTAAATATACTAGGATTTTTTTCTAATAAGGATTCGAGCTACACTTACACACACCTTCATCTAATGTTTAACGAACATACTGTTTCCGTGTATGGTGAATTTATGCCTCCCGAAACGATGATTGTTCAAAATTCTTTTAACACCTTCAAAGTTGGCCATTAAGATGTCACTATATTTATATATGATATATAATATCTTTATGTTTTCCTTAAGCTTCTGTATTTTCCTTTTTGGTCATACCTTTATGGTTTCCATTATGGGTAAACGCGATATCTTCATTTAAGGAAGTGCGGACTACCGCCCCCTCAAAGTGATTTGATTCGTTACATACCATATGTGGGATGTATAAAGGATGGAACTATGATATTATATATGATAGTATACTGTAATTATAATATACTTTTATATCATTATGATTCCATTCTATAATTTACGAAATAGAAATGAAAGTAGCGTTCATGCGTACGTACGACTTACCATCTCCATGAACGGTGCATTTAATTTCTTATCTCTAAATGACTATGTAATATTATAAATTCCTGCATGTACTGGATATATATGAAATATATGATATCTATATCATGAATACCATTCTGGATATAATGGATACATGATCAACTTGTAATTATAAAGGGTTTATTTTTGACTCATGTACCAATGATCGTTAAAATGACCATTATTAACTTAAATAATTACATAGTGTTCATGACATGGTAATAAGTGATATAAAAGGAATAATGAACTTGAAAAAGGTTCTTAAGCAAGTAGAAATTAACTCAAGTTTATTATTCATGATATTAAAGAACGATCGAGTCAAGTCGGACCCGAGGTATGGGACTTCGTCTCAATCTCCTTTCATTGAGGCATATATTGTTTTATACACAACCTTCTTTTATACGGTGTATAAACACCTTTGAATTTTATGTTTATTCAAAAGGAATCTTTTTTATACGGAGTGTTTACTAAACGACAAAAGGGAATGTTTTTTTCGTACGTATCTGGCGACAACGACTTCTCCACCGCCGTGACCATTATTTGAGTTTCGGCTTCCTCTATAAGCCATACTTTTTTTAAAAGAAAAATAAATACCATGTTTTACTTTTCTTTTAATTTGGTATTGAAAATGGTTTTCATAATGTTTTTATATCAATGTGTTGTATTGATATCTTGTGATTGAATGGTGGAAATGTTATGTTTTCTTTATGAATGTTTTATGTGATACGATTATGTTGAGGTTCTTGGGCATTATTATGAAGACGGGTGGTTTCGTGATAGACTAAGGGCGGGTGAGCCTGATATAGCTCTCCAATGCATTGGGTAACGCGAAGAGGTGAAACGTTAAGGTTTCTCCAAAGAGATTTAGGGAATATACTGTGATGGGTATTCCAAATGTAACCAAGAGGGTTACTCCCTACGTAAGGACGTTATGAATGCCTCAAGTTACCTTTATGTCTTATGATTTCTATGATTTATTCATGATTTGATGAGGTATGTTAATGCGCTTATGTTTTATGGGTAAGGTATGATTTAATTCTTATGTATATATGAACTTATGTTTCCTTTCCATATTTTTGTATCCCTTACTAATCTTTTTATGCTCATCCCATGTTTTTTTAAATTTTTTTCACAGGTCAAGGGAAAGGTACATGATATGATGATAGTGTCAAGGAAGTGTCAAGAAAGAATCCATGTTTTATTTTAAATATGTTTCCATTGATGGGAAAGAACAATACTATCTTTATGTAACCACTTTGTTTATATGTGGAATGTAATGAATGTTTTATGATCTAATTCTCTAAAACTCTAAACCCGAAAAGATCCTCAATGTGTAATCTTGTAATAAATCAAGATTAAGTAAGGTTTAAGGCTGGGGCCTTATAAATAGAGTTCAATAGGGTAATGGTTTCACCATTGTAAAATAAGTAAGGAAAATAGGATAAAGAATGATTAAAGACAATCTCAAATTGGTTTTCATATTTCACTTCATTTACACATAAAATTATGTCACAACAAAACTAAGAGGAAAACAAAACCAGAATAGCCATATTAAACCTGACATCAAATAGAACCTACATGATAACCTAAGGGTTACTCTCCAAATCCATAACCAACTATCACCTAAGGTTATCGAACTAAATCTAAATAATACAACATAAATAAATACAAGATAACACTATAATCGTGAGTATTATAACTCAGTAGGCTGGCCATGATTTATCTATTCCTAATGCACACCCTATAAATAAAAATTCATTAATTTTATAGAATTATATACAAACTATAAACATAGGATTGTGCATACTATACTTTTAATAATAAACAAAACATGACCTATTTACCTCGCATTTAAAAACAAGAATAATATAAGGAGATAAGTAAGGTTTATAGGGGATATGTATAAAGGGGATCATACAAGAATTTCATTTATTTTACATCATAATGAGAAATTGTGAAAAGAGTTGTCTATTCACCATTTCATTCTTGAATCCTTCTTAAATAAAACTACATATTCTCAAATTTTCAAGATAGAACCGAAAACCAATATCTATGGTGTATAGTCATCCAACGAGGGCAATGGCTGTTAGTATTAGTGATAGCAAAACATGGGAAATCCAAGAAACTCAGTGGATAACCGGAGCATGCTATATGTGTGACTAATCCTGAATGCATGCCCTACATGATGAAATAATATTTCCCTAATAACTAAACCTCTACCAACACAACCTAGTCTACGAGCCCAATCCCATAGTAACAAACCCATGTATACTCATTCTATTGGCCAATAGATAGTACAATAACCTAGAATAGTGCATCAAACATTCTTAGAAATTCTCTTTGCAATGTTAGGTTCACATGTTATTTTTATATGGTGTTATTCCAAACATTTCAAACAATAATTAAAACACACACACATATATATAGTATCACAATCCACCAAAACATGAACCACCCTGAGCTCTCGATGGATCATCCCATGCCTTAAACAATAATCACATTGGTGGAGTCCCATTCCATTTACAAAACCACCCCTTTATCATCCAACTAAGCTATGAATCTCACCTATAAATGATTTATAAATAAACCAATTCAAGACAACAAATGGGCCTTGTAAAATTTTCACAAAAATAATCCATTTTATAAATAACCACACATAAATCATTCTCTCAATAAATCACACCTTTGAAACCCCATTTCACAGTCCAACCCATAATTTAATAAAATCAATCCTTTATAAGGGAAAAGGGGGAATAACCTTAAACACTTATAGTGAAAAACCCATCTAATGGGTCAAATAATCATTTACAACGCCAAAAATGTGTTTATAAAATCCAAACCATTCCATTATAAATCGTCAGTCACATTAATGAACCTACTAGGACATTTTTAAAACACATTCAATGAAAAATCCTTTTTAACTATTCTATACAATCACTAATAAAGGGGGAAAAACTAATTTCACATGATATAATTATTATAATAAAATAGGTATCAAATTATCCATTAAAAGTGTTCAAAATTTCATGAAATAATGTTAAATATTACATTAATGGACACATGAAATTTGTTCCTACCTCAATAATGAAAAAAAATCTAGAATCTTGGGTGAAACATCAATCACACCACCAATTCACATATTGAAGTCATGATCTGTCCTATGAAATTAATAATGAACCCAAAATATTAGGATTCAGACATAAAAATTGGAACCTTAGCTGAGGGAGAGAGGTAAAACCATGTAAAAGTACAAGAAATCCCTAAATAGAGAGAAGGAATGAGGGAGAGGTATCATACATGAGTATTTGAGTAATAACAACCCAAATCAGGTACCAAATTGCAGCCCAAAGGGTAGAGAATATAAGGTTATGTGTTCATAGGGATGATGACCCCTATGGAGGGGAGAAATGATTGGTGATGGGGGTTTAAAATTGGAGGAGAGAAAAAAATACGCAAATTTTTAATAACCTGGTAGGCCGCAAAAAATAACAGAATATAAACCTAATTCATTCCACACCACTAGGGCTCCCTTAATTATGCACCAGCTTCACCCCAGGACCGATGGATGGAGCAGTAAATATTTAAGCATCTCCAAATTCATAGTCATGTTTTAGAAACCCCAAAACAATACACAAAGATCAAAACTTCACAATAAACACTTACATAGAAATATGACTTCCCAATGTTTTAGCAAAAACCATTCTTAAAACTAAAAAAAACTAACCATAAAAATACTCCACTGGACATGACTATTATAAAAGTTAATATTGTAGTGAATTAGATGCAAAATTGAACTCCAACCATGGTCCTACACATACAAATATCATGGGGTGTCCTTTGAAAAGTAGATTATGACTTCACAGTGCTTCTTGGATGAACCCTCATAGAACCACGTTAGGTGACCCTAGCATCCTCATGTTCTATATATTCTTGGATGACTCGGGCATGATGGTCTCTTAGGAATACTCCTTCAACACTGATGGAAGGTCACAAAATTGCACCTAGAAGAGGATTAAATGTGGTCAGAAGGCCTCTTTAATCCCCTAACAACATAGCCACCATCCATTATATCCAATTATTTTTACTGGAAATCTATTTTCCACTTCCAGAGACCAAAGGAAGATCGACCCTCTCAAGTCCACCTTATTTCCAAAATTCAACAAGTAAGTCATACCTCAGTACATTAGAGATTGTATTTAGGTTTACATATCCCACCTTCAATTGCATATCAGAATTGAGACCAAGATCGAAATTCATGGGATCATTGGAAACATACCCTGTACCATACAGTGTCTGGTCTAAGAAGTGATGATAGAATTATCACATAGATCCAACACCTTACTGAAGACCAAAAAACTCCATCCTCTTACACACCGTCATCATCTCAGAAAATCACAATTAGATGAATGAATAATTAAATAAATCCCAATTGATATATTTATGAGACTCATATTGAGATAAATACTTCAACCATTTATATGATCAATCGTCGACTATAATGGTGGAAAATATTAAGATCAATTTATCAGGAAACTCAAGGAAACTGATGTACCTCTCAATCCTCCCGATCCACTACTATACCTCAAGATTATACACCTGACCATTGAAAAATATGTATTTATCTTCTGCAACTCAGGAACATAATGTATTGGTTGATCAACAAGTGATCTCACTGAAAATTGTACCACCCAAAGTTGAATCTTCGGCATCCTCTTATCCTTCGTTGGGGTGAATAATAAGAATATAGGAGCTCGATTAAAACCAACCTAACAACATGGATCCTTCAAATCAAAATCATGAATGAAACATCATTATTCAAAATACATGGGACATGAATCAACACCACCACCTATCAAAAAATAATCTTCTTCCATAAAACACATTCATAAAGAAAAAAACCAGGAAATATTTCTAAACCCACGAATGGTGTCCCATGGCGTCACCCATGCACATTATCATTCCATATTGGTCACCCAAACATTTCTTTACAATCATCTATGGATGTGGTCACTAACAGAAACACTTATGGTAAATTATTTAACTCACCCTTTCCTTCAAATCCATGAATTCTATTTTCATAAACAATTATTCAAAAAAAAATTAAATCTAATGAAAATATCACAAAACCCATTTCAAATAAATACCAAAAAAATAAATAAAAACACTTTTTTCATCATTTCCCAAAGAATATAAAACTTTTAATTTATATAAAATAAATTAAAAGACCTCCCAATAATTTACTAACCACCTAATTGTATTCTATTTTAATTTCACATTGATGATTCGTTTCACAAAACCACAATTTTACATTTACCAAAACAAAGTCCTTTCCATTTTCTTTTCAGTTATCCACGATTTTAAAACCTTAATTTTTGAAATAATTTTCAGAATTAAAGGATACCCAAATGATTCAAAAAGGGGAACTAGGGTCGATAGGTGTCTACGTCATATGGATGGTATCCATATGCCAGTCACGCCACTATCACGGAGAGAATTACCTACTAATTTCCATGACTCCACATAACATTCCAGGATCTACAAGCTCCCAAAATCCACTTCCAAACTCCCTTTTCATTTCCCAAAAGAAAACTGACCAAAGACACTAATAAACCATAAATCCCATGGTGACATGAGGTTACTAACAAGAAGGAGTTTGTGATGCTCTATCACACCCATACGTCATGACCAATATTTATACCCCTTCTACCTTGACATCCCCAAGTAATAATTGGGACTCTAAAATAAATATTTGGAAAAGATATGACCATCTCTCATGCCATTTTTTCACATACCATCCCAGGTCAACCATGAACTGGATACCTGGGTCGGCCCGTGATAAGGCCCGATAGGCTATCCAAATTCACCCAAGATGACGTAAAACAGAAAGGGAATCAATTTAGTACAACAGTGGAACAGATTTGTCCAAATAAAATAATCATGGAAAAAGTGTAAACAAAGTGTCAAACAAAACCCACATTTATTTCCAGATTTCACATCATTTAAACATTCCAATTAGTTGAGAAAAAAATGTGCAGTATACAAAACCAAAATAGCCAAACTAAAATAGAAACTAAATAGAAACACCTTGAGACCCCGATGGTCACACTCTAAATCAAAAACCAACTATCTCCTGAGGCAATATATCCAATGAGGAAGCCTTAAAAAGAAAAAATACAGAATGTTATAGACACGAGTATTAAAACTCAATAGGTAAGCATGGATTAATCTATTCCCAATACATATCTGTTAAATAATGCAACATTGATTTTCATATTTGAAATAAAAAAATTAATCATAAATTTTTACATAAGTTACATTTAAACATAAAAATACACGATACATTTACTTCACATTAAAAAACATGGCTCATTTATGGAGATAAGTTATGTTCATATGGTGGAAGGATAAAGGGAACCAAACATGAAATATATTATTTATCATTATAATGAGTAACATGAAAAAAAATTCTTTATTGACAAAATAATTCATGAAACTATTTTAATCAAAACTACACTTTCTTAAATTTACAAAATAGCACCCAAAAATAAAAATGAATTATAGCTGCACGACAAGGGAAATAACTATCAATACTAGTGGTATATAAACACGAAAACTCCTTGGAACTCAAAGTAGAACTAGAAAATAATATATGTGTGACTAATACTGAGCGTATTACCAACTCGATGACATCATAAATCCCAAATTCTTGACCATAACTCTACCTGGCCTGGTAGAGGGGGTTGATCCCATTTCAATAAAACCATGTATCCACATTCTATGGGCCACTAAATATTAAAATAACCTTTACTAGTGCTGAAAACATTCTCATAAATCCTTTTTGTTAAGATAGGATCCCATGTTACTTTCATAAGGGGGTGTTTTAATCAATTCAAACAATGATTAACACACACACACACACACATATATACCATCACACATCACAACAACCAGAACCACCCTGACCTCCTCATAGAGCTTCCCATGGATTGAATAAAAATCAAATGGCTGGATTTCCATGTTGAGGACCACCCCATCCCTCTATCATCCAACTTGGCAATGGCTCTGTCATGGAGTGGTTTTACGAAGAAATCATTTAAAGATTCAAAACGGGCCCAAAAATGTTTTAAAAAGAATTAAATTTTATTAATAACCACACACAATCCATTTTCACAACCAAACATATCATTAAAACCCCAATTTATAATCCAATCCACCTATCGATCAAAAACACACATATACAAGGGACAAAGTGCCCATTTCTAAAACCAACGTCATGTGAAATTGTTTCCAACTATTCTAAAGCATCAAAAATAATTGGGAAACCATCTAAATTCACATGATATAATTATTATAAGAATATTAGGTATGTACATAGAAATTGAAGTGGGAGAAAAAAATTCATGATATCAATGTAAAACATTCTTTAAATGACATATGTAATGGGGTCATAACTTCAGATTGGAAAAAACATTAATTTGGTGTGAAACAACAATTGAACCACCACCACACCCAATAATTATAAGATCTATCCTAATACATTAAGGTAAAACCGATGACTTCAGGATTAAAGTCTTAAAAGCAGAACCATAGACATGGGAGAGAGGGAACACCATGTAAAATTTTATGAACTCTCAATATAGAATGAAAGAAAAGTGATGGAGGGAACTTGATGAGTCAAAGAATGTAGGGTAAAGAGGGTTAAAAAGAATAGGAGAGGAAAAAATACCCAAATATTTGTGGACATGGAAGGCCATTGGGTCAGTCTGTATAGTCTAAATTACCGTTCATAAATCGTGTAACTACCTCTATCGAAGGGGAAAATGGTTCATACTTACATTGGCCAAGGCATATGGACATACGATGGCTCCGTGGTCGGTTTTGGCTCTTACAACATAGTTTCTAGGGGTGACAAAAAATTAATACTAACTGTGAACATATACTGTGCAACCAAAAAAATTTCATTTTTCAATGAACCATCAATGGAAAACCAATGAAATAAGCTAGACCAATGAAACATATAAATAATACATCAAAATATTAAACCTACCACACCTGGTTCATGATAGAAATGGTCAAAGACCTGACCTGAATCGGAATAATGGCAAGATTAAAACCTAGGTGTGACATATTTCATTATACTATTTATTTTTTGATCTTATGATAAATCAATGTTTTTATAAATAATTAAAATTTAAATCAATATATTATACCAAATTGAACAATTAAATAACATATTCAGTTAAATTTAATCATTGGTTTTCTTTGATTAATTTATCTGTTCAATTAATAAGAAAATTATATAACAAAATTATATATATTTTAACATCTAATTTTAATACATATATTTATTACAATCCTTTTTACAAAAATGTTTTATCGCATCTCTAATTAGAAAATATATTAAATTTTTTATCATTATCATTATAATGATTTATTATTATATGCATATTATGACAATCAAATATCTACATCAAATATAAAAATCATTACTATTGAATTTAAAATGTTTTATAAAGGTTATAGGTTGGTGGTAACTTATGTTAAAATTCAAAACTTCTATATAGAGGGTTGAATAATAATTTTTTTGAAAATTTTAAATTATCTTACTCTATTAAAATACAACTCATGTACATCATATTTAATGTAAATCATATATTAAAATATATTCCTCGTTTATTACAATGAAATATGAATCAAATCCATATAAATGTGATTGATTCATCCTATTTATTCACAATTTTAGTTCATTTCAATTTTTTCCATAAATTTATATATACATTTCATAATTTTTTTGATTATAATAGAAATTTGAAGACATTAACTAGAATTGACTATACCGAATATGTACACCTTCTTTCATTTTGAAAATTATAACACCTTTACACCATTTATTTTAATTTTTTTCCAAATTATCAATATATTTATAAATTATTATTTTCAAAATTTTAGTAAGAGGAAATGGTGAAATATATATAATAGATATGTTGGAAAAGATATATTATTCTGAATTTTTTCTCACCAAATGTGGTTTTTATAAATTCTAAACAAATAAAATGGAGATATAATTATCATGGTATACTTATTTAGTTTTAGGGGACTGAAATCAAAAATCTTACTTGGTTATTATAATATAATTTATGGATTATAAATTTTTTAAAATTGAATAAAGTCAATTTATATAATATAGTATATATCCAAACATTATCACATGAAAAGAATGTAGTATGAAAAATATGTATATATATTTATAATACCTATTAATGTGTGTAAGTAGAAATTAAAAATTTGCTTAAGATAATGAATTTCAAAAATAATCCTAATTATTTTAATTGTGAGATAATTTATCTAAAATTATGATAAAATATCAAAAATATATAATAACATTTTTATTTTAATTGTATAATACTTTTTAAATGAATTATGTTTTAATATGGTGTTATATGGAAAAAATATTATAAAAAATTATGAAAACACAATAATAAATATTATTAGAAAAAATAATCTATATATGAATTTGAAAAAATTACCAATAAACTAATGAAATAATATTTACCCACAAACATATATATTCATTAATTTTTCATTCATATAAACCATAATATATATTATAGGAATTTTAAATAAATAAAAATTTGTCTGTAATTAAATTATCATGATTAAATGAGACAACCCAATGATCTTGTTTTCCATTAATTATATGGAAAATTAGAACCTTCTCTATTTGGTTTAGAAAATAAATGCATTATATATTGTATCCTTTTTCAAATTCTCTATACAATATCACATTGCAATTTATCATCTATACTCCATTGAGAAATAAGAAATGAAAATTATTAGAATACCAATTTCAGTCCATAATTAGTGAATATTAAAAGATATTTCCATCACGTTGGAACTAAATTATGATAATAATCCATATTTTGAAATTAATTCTCCAAAAAAATTATTGTAATTTTTTTTTTGGAACTCCTTTTTAAGGACTTGAGTTCTCAAAAGACACCCTTTATATTTATATCATTTATCACATTTTAAATTTTATTAGATCACCACAACATTATCATCTATTTAATATTTAATAACTGCATACTAATGAAATTATTTAATTTATTCCAGATTAATATATATTTTCATTTAAAAGATTTTTATTATGAATTTATTGTGACAGTTTTAAAATTATGTTTAGTGTATCATAGATCTTATTTTATCCTTTTACACTATTATATTTTATTTTTACCGATAATACTTAGTAAAATAAATTTCAATTCCCTATTAGACCCTTAATATTATATATTTATTTATAGGTGGTATTGTATAAACATATTATAATAATAATTAGACATTATCATCACTCTTCCAATGATTCTTCTCTAAAAATATATTCCATGGTTTTTAATATTTATTTTTTGAATTCTAAATTATTAAAATAATTGGAACCTAATAAAGTATACCCCTACAAATGAATAATTATTTTGGGTGGCCAATATAGTGGAAACTTTGAAAAAAATTGACATATAAAAGTACATATAAATATATCACATAAATAAATAATGAATATTTCCAAAACAAAATCAATACATAATAAAAAATACATATTATTTATTATAATAATTTTTTTTTATTGAAATATCTCATGTATTTAGGATAATTTTCATTATAATGTTATCTTATACATATTTTTTTATATCAAACTCTTCTTTAAACTTGGGTTTTATAGTAAATTAATTATGTTAACAACATTACATAATTTAAATAGGGAAAACACTACCTTTATAGTATAATTTGTTACAAAATTTAAGCATATATTGAATTATAGGAATAAATAAGAAGCATATAATTTTAAAAAAATAAATAAAATTATACTAGTATAATAATTAATTGAAACACTTAATTGATCCATCCTTCAATTTCAATAATTTATGTCAATTTTAACTATTAATAAATTAATAGATGGCATAGAAGTTTACTATATCAGAAAACATTAAATGATTATTTGATTTTTTTTATATTTTATCTCCTAGATTTAAATCACGCAACATTAAATATTTTGTATTTTTAATGTAACAAAGATACCAAAATATTCCATTAGACTTAAATGTCCCCTCATTATTCTAAAGCATGTTCCAAAATTTTACATGAAAAAAATTTAATGTTTGGGTGTGAGTTATTCAATTGAAATTTGATTATCCATATTTAAAAGAAATGATTACTAATATATAATTTTACTAAATAAACAAAATAAACTATTTATATAGCATACATTAATAATTTTGTTTCTTTTATTCTATTTAGGACATGTTATACTACTATAAAACATAAATCATCTCATCAATTATATAAAAAAAATACAAAACACTATACATATAAAATAATCAAATAGTCAGACCCAAATAAATGTTTATTTTATGGTGAAATTATTCTTATGAAAAATCTTAAAAATTTGTAGAAAACTACACAAACCACATCCAATTAGTGTCTAAAAATATTACAAAAATCATATTCTAGGTAACTAACCATCCATGGAACTATCCACATTAATACATATACAAAATTAAACATGTCAAATCGCATGTCCATATGTGTAACATATAGATTAAGAGCCTATAAACCTAATAGGATTAATGAAGGGTCCTGAAATTCCATAGGTTAGTAATCAATCCATTAATGTGCATGTATTAGTAGAAATTAGATATGAATAAAAAAATTTAACAAAATTTTTTATATCAAATATAACATTACAATGATCTCCCATGTTAGATAACTATATAATTTCAGATAAATCATTCACATCAAGGATGATCCAGAGCTGATAATCCTTAGTATTTGAAGAGATTATAGAATAATTAGTAATTTAAGTAGAATAGTGGAATAAAAATATATAAATTGAGATATTATTAATATTGTTTTTATATTTACACAAATTTTTTTAGATCACTTCGAAAAATAATTCAATATAATAATGTAGTTTCTATGTAACACTCAAATATTGATCTTTCTATGACTTATTTTTTTGAGATAATTGATATAATAATTTTCTATATTGATTTGATGTTTAACTTATTATCAATATTTTCATGAATGAGTTGTAAGTTATTTTGATCATGTATTTTAGAAAATAAATGATTAATTTATGATTTGACATATATTAATCCATATTTTTTTTACTAAATACATCCTGGTTATTATTATAAAAATGAATAATAATTAGTCTAATGGAATATAAATATATTGTCAGTCATGGTTCATTATAGGTATTGATTATACCAATTGTAATGCTAGATTTTACCATAGCTTTTTTCTTTTATGTCATGGTTTATATTTAAAATTCTTATAAAAAAACATTTCATGGTTTGGGAGAATAATAATAAGGAAATAAAGTTTCAATGTGATGATATATAAGGAAAATAGAAGTAATATAACCCATTATTTTAATAAAACCCATTACCAGTTTACACTAGCTTTAAACACTCATGGTTTTCTCATTTTTTGTTCAAGTTGTGTAATAATTTTACATATGGTAATACACTAAACATTGGTGACTGTAAATTATATGATTAGGGGAATGAAATCAGTCAATGATATTTAATGAAAACTATGGATATTTAGTCATGTAATTTAGATTTTTCGTTAAACAAATACACCATATCATGGACAAAATTTTTAACACTATGGTTTATTAATAATTTAATTAAGGATTATTCTATATTATAATGAGAATTGAAAAATTTATATAGGTAAATAGACAAATTTGGTAGAGTTACTGAGATATTCATTTAATGTTTAAGTAGAATAAAAAAGTTACACACTTTAATTAACCTTGTAAAAACATAGATTAAATCGTGGAAGACCATTTAACATCATGATACTTCTTTTAATTTACTGTTCATGGAGTTCATGGAATATAATTGTACTCATTTTTTTCAGATTTGTAATATTATTTTAATAATTCTTATGGGATCATAACTATAAGGTAATATGGATGAAAAAATTTATATAAATTGTATACAATGTAAAAAATAGGTTTTTTCATGTGAATTATTTCTCACCCATTAACATTAAATATTATTTATTGGTTTCTTTTGATTATCATATGATTAAAATAAAATATTTAAATTAGACATACTAATTGGTATTTTTATTTTTTTCCAAATAGATTCTTCCCCCGATTTCTTCTTACTATTAATTCCTAGGTCCCACTAAGTGGTGCGAGAGCTGAAGTTAGTTAGGAGGATCTAAATTAGTTATTATTAATCAGATTATTTGGATTATTTTTATATAGATAAAATTATTTTCATCAGTGAAAAAGGTTTTATAATGTTTAATGGATGATTATTTATCCTATGGAAAAAGTGGAAGGCCTTGTTGGTTTTAAATAAAGGATATGAAATTAATTATATCACTATGATTGTTTTTTATATCCACCATGTTATGAAAATTTTTACATTATATGATTTAAATAATTTTGAAGTCAGTGGGAGTGTTCTCAATTTTTTCCTCCCATTAAACTATTAAAAAAACTAATAGAAGTCATTATTTACTAGAGAATGAATGAAATGTAGATGAAACATCATGATATCAATAAGAGAGATGTTAATGTCAAGGATTTATGAAAAAATTATTTCATATGAAATATTAGGTTATTTTAATTATTAATGTTTAATTATTCAATGAATTATCCATTCATATGTCTGATATTATTTACTCATTTTAGAGTCATGTTGATTTTCTTGATAACATTATCATGGATAACCAATTGATGATATGTATATAAATAAATAGATGGAGAATATATATTCCCGTTATTGATCAATAACTAGTTAATTTTCTCATATATATGATTAAAAGTATCATTATAGAATATTTGGTGAGGATTGAGATAGAAAAAAATAGTAACGGAATATCTAAGAAGGGGAATAGTTTTAAATCCTCTAAATAAATAACATTTAATCTAAAAGGTCTCATGATAGGGAATATGATGTTAAATATAATATAAGAAACTTCTATAATATCATAACATTTTCTATAAATTCACCTCCGTATGAAAGGTTAAAAAAGAGGGGAAATAGCATATATATATATATATATATATATATTATTTTGTTATTTAATGACTGAATGCAATTTTACATTGTTTCCTATAGAAGGAAGAAAGAGATAAAGAGGAAGATCAACCAAAAAATATAATATATGTTAAACATTGTACCAATATCTCAATGCAAATGAATATTCATCAACAAGAATGTTATGTAATAATTTTTAATGGAATGTAACGTTTTCTCAATGAATCATATTAAATATTATGATTAATCATGTAGAAGATAATTTTAGGACTCATGGGATAAAGCATTATTAGATTTTATTTTTAAATCCAAACAATCCAAAGATTACTATTGTAATGAAGAAGGTTGTAGGAAGTGGACATTAATGACATGGTAAAAATAGTTTTAATTAGGAAGGAAATATTTGAATAATTCAATTAAGACATAAATCATGAAAGATAAATGAAATCCTTAATGAATTAAAAAGACTCATTAGAAAAATATATTGATAAATCCAATGAATATTGATGTTATAAGATTGAAATGGAGTTTTTGAGAAATATTGCTGGTCAAAATTTAAATCCTCATGTGGTATATATTACTTTTGAGATAAGTATAATTAATATTCTTATTAAGAATAATTATGTATAATTAGATGAGATTTTTTTTGTCAAAAATGTAAATTCCAAGAATATTTATCAATTAGATTTTATTTGTTTTCAGATAATTAAAAAATATTATAAATTGGTATAAAATGTATTTAAGAAAATAATAAGCATATGTATATAGAAATTGTTTCCATAATAATAATTATCGTCACATTGGATTTTAAAAATAATATTTCATTATTCATAAGAAAGGAACTATGATTTTTACATCACTAATTAAGAAAAACAGCACAATTGTAACCTAAAGTGATGGTGCAATAATATATAATTTGATAAGACATAAGAATAGAATAATATTGAGAATAATACTAATGTAAAATCCAGGTTAACCGAATATTCTCATAATTATGATAATAGAAATTAAAATTTATAAGGTCAAAATTTTGAAAATAATTAATAATCATTTTTTAAAAAGACTTTTTAAAAATGGGGAGATTTTAATTAAAATATGATATTGGTACTTTGTACTAAATTGATGTAAATATTATTATTTTTTAAAATCATATTTCAAAACCTCAATGAAAAATATGTAATGAATTTATAGTGATAAAATTTTAATAACTATTAAATTAAATGAAAGAACACCAAAAATGAAAAATTAAATTTTGAAAAATCTTTTCACTATAATTAGAAAAAACTTACGGTATCTACTCAATCAAGAAACACGTCTAAATAGTACCTCATTTTATTTCCAACATTGTTCACGAAGAGTGGAAAAATAAAATATATTAATAGGATATTCATAATTCCTTATTCTATGTTACCTAATAAAAGTCATTTTAGTGGGACAAAAACACATTACACAAGACCTCTATATACTAGAGGTTTTGGACCATCTATGAGAGTATGTAACCAACATTTAAGAAACTAGAATATCATTATAATAAAAAATATTAAAACTAATAATTAATAAATCAATCATATAATAGTATAGTAAGAACATATAATTATTTCTAATAGATATATATAAATAATATACAAAATCTAGATTCTATAACATGATAAACTCGTGTTAATAATATAAACATACACTGTAAGTGTCACGAACCAACCCAGGTCGACCCTGAACCGGACACCCAGGTCAACTGAGCCGGCCCGCGACATGGCCTCAAGCGCGTCTCCCCTTACGCTAGAGGTTGCCGACTAGCGGTGAGGGTGTAAGGTGAGTCAGGGGGGAGACTATACCCTCTTATCAAAGTGGAACAAAGGGACCAAAAAAAATACAGCAACAGAAGTACTGTAAATAACAATAAGAAAATAGCGGAAAACATTATTCATTTTTAAGGTTTGAATAAATTTGAAGAACGGCAGTTTATATAAGAGATGCATGCATGACATGGTAATGATACAATGAAAGCATTAAATCACGCGACATACTTACACATCAATGCAGAAGTAAATGAACAAAAGTCTCCAGCCCTGAGGGAGATCTCCATGAGCATCCCGAGCCCCAACTTGGTCCTTTGCTCCTAAATCCAAGTACAATAAACAACAACAACACGGTCCTGCAACCAAATAGAGTCTACTCGGGTACCCCAGTGCATTGGCGGCCCGAGTAGGGTGTGAGATATATATATCTCAGTAGGCCGGAACCACCGGGGTCTAGCCCACTCTAGACCATGAAATATAATTAAACAAAGTGCTGGTATTTTCGAACAATAACAACACAATGCAAACAATAAATGCCCGTCCAGGTTCCAGAATGGACACCTGGCGGCACTACCTACTTCAGCCCATAGCCGGGAAGAAAACCTGTTTAAAACAACAAAAGTAAATTCGGTTCAAGCATAAAAACACTTTTTATCATTTTTCTCACTTACTCTATTTATTCACTTATCATTTCAAGTCAGACTGGAAATCCACTCATTCTTACCTTTCTTTATTTGATCACAATTCACTCGGTTTTACCCACCTCTCTCATTCTTTTCATAAATCATCATTATCATTCGTTCGGTGTAGATCGTCAGGTCTAACACCCCGTATCACATTTGGTGTAGATCGTCAGGTCTAACACCCCGTATCACATTTGGTGTAGATCGTCATGTCTAACACTCCGTATCACATTTGGTGTAGATCGCCATGTCTAACACCTTATATCACAAGATTGGATAACCATTGGGAAGGAACGCCATGTCCAAACCCAGATTTTTAAGTCGATCTAGAACGCCATGTCTAGGACCCAAAATCTCATTCAGTGTAGATCGTCATGTCTAACACCCTATATCACAAGCTTGGATAACCATTGGGGAGGAACTCCATGTCCAAACCCAGATTTTAAGTCGATCTAGAACGCCATGTCTAGGACCCAAAATCTCATTCATTTATCACTTAATTAATCAATCCACGCAATTCTCATTTCATGATTAATCCTTCACGTTCAGTTATCCAAATCAGATCTCAACTTTTTATAATCAATTCTCATAATTAACTATCCTTGTTCAACATTCTGGGACTTGCACGAGCAATGGAAGGTAAACAAAAGCATATGGCACCAACATGCCTCTATGTTAGGTGATTAATGACATTAGATGGTACAAGTACAAGCATGCCATTGATCAAGTATAATGTCAAGCCTAAAGTGTCATAAGACTTTTAAGCAAGCAATCACAAAAAATGAAATATGCTACTACACGTTTATTTTGAAGGCAGCTCACCTCCATTGGAGGAGTTTTATTAGAAAACATGTCATTACTTTATCAAACAATTCATTTAGTGATATTTAGCATTTACTTTAAAACTCATTCAACACATAGAAAAGATAAGAAGCCACACAAGAAGGAAGGAAATCATGGAATTTTATTGCTACATTTTTAGATTGAAGGCAGCGCACCTCGAAAGAGGGGTTTTATTATTAAATCGTTAGTTTAGTGACCAAACAACCTATTTTATCTTATTCCTGGAATTCACACGATTTGCACAGAAGCATTTAATCAGAACAATACTTGCATAATTAAAATACTAACTGCAATATTAAACTCACTATTACTTTACATAAATTTAAAAGGGCAAGGAGAGGGACCCTACCTCAAGGTGGATCCATCTGTCCACTCCGGCTCTTGGCGCTTTCTAACTAAAGCTGTCGTAGCTTCTCCCCCACGAGGCATATGTGATTTCACATACGTATAAGGACACCTAGACCCTATGCACTGTAGAGACCCGAAGCTTATCGTACATGGACATTACATTAATTTTGCGGAATACTTAGTACATAACAAAAACACACACACAAGGATCGTAATAGTTTAGTGTCTTTGGAAACTCGGAACGTAATCTTCTAATCGTGGTGAAAGATCTTCAATATCTCCCATAAAGATCTTCGCTTTTTTTACCTAAAAACCTTTCTTTATATCCTGGGGAAAAGAAAACATAAAAGGGTGAGCTCAAATGCTCAGTAAGGGTAAACAAAAGAAATATCAATCACATCATATACATAAGAACATTTCCTTTGGAAATCTTAACCTGCAAAAGAGCTCATAATATCATAACATGGGATAAATCATAGAAGTGAAAATGAGATCCCCATAATCATAACATGAAACTTGAAACTTTGTGGCATTCACACATAATCATAGAGAATCATTTCTTGTTAGTCAAGACTCATTTCCAAGACTATCTTAGTGGACAAAGTCCCTTTCTGAATCGAGTAACCCTCGTTTCAGTCCTGTTTCACTGAACCGGTATAACCTACCAATCCAGCCATGTCTATCTCATGAGATATAAAATCTTTACCCAATGCATTGGAGGGAGATATAGGTACCACCCATCTTATAATGAATCCTTTCTTATGTGTGCCACATAATCATAAAACATACATCATCCCATAACACATGTAACAAAAATGGGATTCTTGAAACATCATGACATCATAAATCAATTCATATAAGATAAAGGAATTAATAAAATTTTTTCCATCACAACATAATCAAATCCATGTAATAATAGGGATAAAAACATAACCCTTTTATTATCTTAGATGGAAAATAATTTTGATAAAATACTTGAACTCCATTCTTGAGGAAAATATCCTTTCTACTTTAAAAACATTTGTTTCCTTTCATAACATGTCATATGACTTTAAAATAAAAGAAGTTGATTAAAAATAAACTTGAAAACTTGTAAAGGAAGCTTCTTGGAAATAATGTTTTAAAAATCCATTCATGCCGTATAAGTTAAATAACATTCTTCGTATTTTTGTCGGAAAAGTCAAAAAGTACCTCGTATGAAAAACGAAAAAAGATTCCTTTCATATCTTTTACTAAAAACTCACCGAAGGGTAAAAATGGATTTAAACAATTGTAGGTGGATGGAAATAATATTACATATTGATGAAACATGGATGTGGATGATAAAATACACCCCAGTAAATACTTACGAATAAACAATCTCGGATAAAAATTAGATTGTGATATTTCCCTTACCTTAGGTCCAATTTGCTTGGAATGTGTCCGAACCTCCTGTATAATGATTTAAATAATGTCATTGAATTATTACAGAATCATATTCATTGTTATGATATCATATATAGTTCACTTATGACATTATATTACCCGTTCTTTTGTAAATTCCATGTTAAAGAAGCGTTTTGGGTAAAATTGTTTCATTTATCGTAGGTGTTTTGACTTGTTGTTCTTGACATCATTATTACTTATATCATGATTTACTTACTTCCAGAATATAAAATATGATTTATATATCATATATATTCAGTATATATATATATATAATAGATAGATAAATAAAATGAAAAACACCGTTCAATGGAGACGGTAGTCCGTACGTACGCATGAACGCTGTTTTTCTTTCCTTATTGTCTTGAAATGGAAGTAAGTAGATGACATACATATGTATATATATACATAAATCCAGTAGCTTTATAATGTCATATATTTCATTATTATTTCTTATATATACATTATAATCATTCTTAAATGGTTAACATGGAGAATGAATCTCATCGCGTCGTGGAGACGGTAGTCCGTACGTACGCACGAGCGATGATATCATTTCTATAAATATTGAATTGAATTGGAGTGGATTATACAATATATCAGAATCAATATGATGTTGTAATAACTATTTATAGTTATTCTTTAAACCATTATACCCATCCATGTAAGGTGGTGGTGGAAAATAGATTACACCACGGCGTGGAGACGGTATTCCGTACGTACGCACGCGCGGTGATTTCTTTTTCCGTAGGATGGATAGATGGTGAAATAGGGTTGTTTAATACTTATAATAACATATCAGTATATGAGTGATACTGATGTTATTACTTTATAATGAAACAACCTAAGAAGAAGAAGTGGAAGAAGAAATAAAGATGAAAGAATTGGTAACGGTAATTACCTCTTCTTTGAAGTGCCTCTTTGAGACCTCCTCTTAGGGCACTAAAATTGGTCTTTGAGGAAGACCAGAACCTCTAGGATGTTTCTAGGGAAGTGTAGAAGTGATTTTGGCAGAGGTTGGACGAGCTTGAGTGCTCAAATTGGTGTGAGGAGGAGGGAGAGGAGGTGTCCTTTTATAAGGGAGGAGAGGGGCACCATAGGAATATCTCAAAATATTATTTTATATTAAAGTAAAAATCGGTTTATAATGGTTCCAAAGGGTCTTATTTCGAATCTAAAGTGGGTATGGGTAGAAATCCTATCAACCAACAGAATTTAGACAAGTTTAGGATATTATTTTAACCTTATCAATTAGATTTAACTCTAAGTTAAATAATTTAACTTTTACCATGTCTTTTTGTTTTCTTTCACTATATGGTTAATAAACTTACTATAACATGCCAAACGAACCCCAAATTGTTTATTATTAATATATATATCCTTATCTAAGTCATTTGGCCGAACCTTAGATTTTTAGGAATAAAATAACAATTAATAATATAATATTTGATTTAAAAACTATTTTGTGTCAATTTTGACACGATTTGATATATGATTTTTGTGAGAGTCATAACAGAATTAAATGTTCGAACCAAGTTAATTAAATCAACATTAATATTTCATAGTAACCTAAAAAATTAGTGTAATTCATAAAAAGTCTCAAATTACATTTATTTTGGTGTTTATAACATCAATTATGTCAATATTTCATTAATAAGATAATTACTGCATCATCATTGTGTCATAAATAAATTAAATTATTTAAAGTCTAAAAATTACCAATAAAATACCATTATGTAGGAAATCTTTTTATCTTTCTAATTAATATTTATAATCTAAAATCCAACATATATAACCCTATGTAACAATTGTTTTGCTAAAAGATATATGCTTGTGTCAATTTTGTATTCATTTTAACTTAATTAAAATAAAGTGTCATTATCACTTACAAGTGGATCAATGGGGTCCCAAAATCGACCCAAATATTCCCATGGTCGACCATGTATCAACCAATGGGGTTAAGACACGTTTTAGGGTAATTTAATATTATTATAATATTATTTTTTAACCCTTATTTACCGGATTTACCCTTAACCATGGTAAATAAAATATTTACCGCAGTAATTATTCAAAATGTCTAAAAATAAAAGTTATCTATTTACACAATTTGATAATCCTGATTCCAAATATGGAATCCATTTTTCTAAATTCAAAACACAGAAGTGGCAGAAATTAATTTAAAATTAATTCCCGCTGTCAAAACAAAAAGCGTGTTTTTAAGAGATAATAACTATCAAAAGATTGACACTTGTTTATGTTCGGTTTAATTGTAAAATTGTGTCCAATGACCAACATTATATTAAGTGGTAAAAATATATTCTAAATATACATTAAAACCATTCAATATTATAATTTATCCACATAATATATTATGATGAAAAAAGTTGTTTTTAATTAAAATATAGCGTGTTTTTACTATTCATTAAAATATGAAAGTTGTCGGAAAAATATCAAAACTTTATCTAATGTAAATTTTTACATCCTGATTCAAAATAAAAATATTATTTTGTCAAATTGAACATATAAACATGTCAAAAACCAGATTTAAAGTGGGTGCGCCATCAAAAGGCGGTAAAACTGCATTTTTTGAAAAATACTTATTTTACCCGAAAAATTTATTTTGTTCTTATACCATGTTCTAGAAATGTGTAAGATGAATAATAATGTTATAAAATTCAAAATTTAGTTAATACAATTCATAACGGCTAGTTTATGACAATATTATAATAATATAACATTGTTTATTAAAACCCGGTATTGCGTACAACACACGCTATCGAGGAAGGTCGTGATTGCGTGTAATGCAAGCCAAGTCAGGGTTGCGTGTTGTGAAAGAATCCTTCGTTGTTTCGTATAACAGAATCCATCCATATTTCATTTATACATTTAATATATATATATATATATACTAATTGTTGCGTAGAATAACTATTATCAAAATTGTGTGTAACACGATCCAAGAATAGTGTTGCGTATACTGCAAGCTAATACGGTGTTGCGTATAGCGCAAGGTAATCTTGGTGTAGAATACAACATAAGACATTAATGAAATTAAAATAATATTTTTCATAAAATCTCGGGGTGTTACATTCTACCCCCCTTAAAATGAATTTCGCCCTCGAAATTCGTCCGGGTTATAAATGGTTTACTATTTGAAAGTTTCTTTGACAGAAACCCACATCGTAAAAAGGAATACCAAAACTTATCTTTAAAAACCAAAGTATGAAACTTAATGATTACCCAAATAAACTAATCACTGGGTTTCCACATAGGTGAAAATATGGATATGGAAGAGAAATCTAACCATCATGTTCTGATGGATAGTGGTAGAGGACATGGCTATGAAAAAGCCAACAATCACAAAGCCATAAATTTGTGATGATCTAGGGTACCATCTGATTCATCAGATATAAGATCACTAGGACAACATTTTTGGTTTTCAAGATCATTTCCCTAAAGTTGAAAATTTGAATTAGAATAAATACTTTCTTTATTTTGGTACAATCTCACTGTTTTTCATGCCTTGAAAAATTTCCACTTCATCTCTTAAATAAATGAAGTTGAATTTGTTATTCTTGAAGTGTTAGCAGATCATGTGATAGAATGACGGGTCATTCCATCTGTCTCAAACAAAAATTATATACATAAGTCGATCTATAGTGAGATTAATCACATATGGTTCCTAAAATGGACTTATACTTCATATATCATACTGGTTAATATAATAAAACTAGTTTCAACTAAACAGGGACTTCCTGTAGGCCAGTGGTAGGCGATAAAGGCCAGTCGCACTTCGGTTGTGGGTTCGATTCCTACAGCCTTGTCCGACGCGATGGGCTGTCGCCCGTCCTGCAGGTTGTCCTTTTTCTAAAACTATATTACTATAACATCCCATCAGTAATATCGAAAAAACTTCTATCCTTAAACAATACTAACTTATGTCCAACATAATCCATTCCAATCTTTAGGCTTATCCATAATACTGCAGTCCATTCTCATAACATAGTGAAAACGATTACCAGAGATTTAATACCATCGTTGATCCCCATATATCATAAGATATGTTTTGTTGGTCACATTCCAAACATTCAAAGTCCTTAATCATGTATTCTCTTGAATACCCATTGAACCTTAGTGAAAACTTGAATGCAGTTAAAAGTTAACACTTTCCACATACCAAAATCCTCAAAATTCTATATACTCAAACCATGATATCACTTAGTCCTTATATCAATCATGAGCTCATGAATACTGTCAAACATTTCATTTTCTCCTTATCCCTTCATTATGCGCATATCATCTACTTTCCAAAATATTTGAATCACTTTTCATGGTTACCGGTACCTTAAAATTATTGAAAACCACAATAGACCAATACATAAATATTTCAATACACCATAAAAGTACCTCAATAACATTATTCTTGAATACCAATACATAAACACTTCAGTCCATCCACTTCAATGATTGTCCTGGAATATGTCCTTCCTTGATTTAGAAGTAACTTTTTAGGTCAGGGCATTGAGTTGGGTAATGCCCATGTTCTCCACATATAAGACATTGAACTCCATAACAGTCTGTCACTCTATGACCCTTTTCTCCACACAGATAACATCGGTCCCTCCATTTGAGGTATTCCTCAAGGTTCTTCTTCCCTTCTTTAGAAATCTCAATCTTCCTTTCTTTATGCTGCTCAACATGAGAACATGCATAATAGTCTATCTTCCTCTTCTTTGATGAATTAGGTATACCACTAAATTTCACCTTGTTAATCATATATCGCGATGACTGATTCGGCATAATCACAATATCTTTCTCTCTAGGCATTACATAATTTTGGTGCTTATAGTCACCAATTTGTCCATTAGATTCAATGTTAACCGAATTCCGTCTGGCTCCCTCCATTAACTAGAACACAAAAAGAATTCATTGAGAGGAAAAAATCATGCTAGAGAAAACAACATAATAAAGGGGGAGTACCTTCAATATCCAACAACTTAGGTTTAATTCTATGATCGTTAGAGTAATTCTAGTACTATAACCTATATGTATACTTATCCCTAGGGACATCCCTAGACATACCTTAGAAATATCTCTAGGGATCTCACTAATGTTTTCGCATCCTAGTTTCCAAAGGTTGACTAAACCTTTCCTCTGATACCAACTGTAGAGACCCGAAGCTTATCGTACATGGACATTACATTACTTTTGCGGAATACTTAGTACATAACAAAAACACACACACAAGGATCGTAATAGTTTAGTCTCTTTGGAAACTCGGAACGTAATCTTTTAATCGTGGTGAAAGATCTTCAATATCTCCCATAAAGATCTTCACTTTTTTTTACCTAAAAACCTTTCTTTATATCCTGGGGAAAAGAAAACATAAAAGGGTGAGCTCAAATGCTCAGTAAGGGTAAACAAAAGAAATATCAATCACATCATATACATAAGAACATTGCCTTTGGAAATCTTAACCTGCAAAAGAGCTCATAATATCATAACATGGGATAAATCATAGAAGTGAAAATGAGATCCCCATAATCATAACATGAAACTTGAAACATTTTGGCATTCACACATAATCATAGAGAATCATTTCTTATTAGTCAAGACTCATTGCCAAGACTATCTTAGTGGACAAAGTCCCTTTCTGAATCGAGTAACCCTCGTTTCAGTCCTGTTTCACTGAACCGGTATAACCTACCAATCCAGCCATGTCTATCTCATGAGATATAAAATCTTTACCCAATGCATTGGAGGGAGATATAGGTCCCACCCATCTTATAATGAATCCTTTCTTATGTGTGCCACATAATCATAAAACATACATCATCCCATAACACATGTAACAAAAATGGGATTGTTGAAACATCATGACATCATAAATCAATTCATATAAGATAAAGGAATTCATAAAAATGTTTCCATCACAACATAATAAAATCCATGTAATAATAGGGATAAAAACAGAACCCTTTTATTATCTTAGATGGAAAATAATTTTGATAAAATACTTGAACTCCATTCTTGAGGAAAATATCCTTTCTACTTTAAAAACATTTTTTTTCCTTTCATAACATGTCATATGACTTTAAAATAAAATAAGTTGATTAAAAATAAACTTGAAAACTTGTAAAGGAAGCTTCTTGGAAATAATGTTTTAAAAATCCATTCATGCCGTATAAGTTAAAAAACATTCTTCGTATTTTTGTCGGAAAAGTCAAAAAGTACCTCGTATGAAAAACGAAAAAAGATTCATTTCATATCTTTTACTAAAAACTCACCGAAGGGTAAAAATGGATTTAAACAATTGTAGGTGGATGGAAATAATATTACATATTGATGAAACATGGATGTGGATGATAAAATACACCCCAGTAAATACTTACGAATAAACAATCTCGGATAAAAATGAGATTGTTATATTTCCCTTACCTTAGGTCCAATTTGCTTCGTATGTGTCCGAACCTCCTGTATAATGATTTAAATAATGTCATTGACTTATTACAGAATCATATTCATTGTTATTATATCATATATGGTTCACTTATGACATTATATTACCCGTTCTTTTGTAAATTCCATGTTAAAGAAGCGTTTTGGGTAAAATCGTTTCATTTATCGTAGGTGTTTTGACTTGTTGTTCTTGACATCATTATTACTTATATCATGATTTTCTTACTTCCAGAATATAAAATATGATTTATATATCATATATATTCAGTATATATATATATATATAATAGATAGATAAATAAAATGAAAAACACCGTTCATGGAGACGGTAGTCCGTACGTACGCATGAACGCTGTTTTTCTTTCCTTATTGTCTTGAAATGGAAGTAAGTAGATGACATACATATGTATATATATACATAAATCCAGTATCTTTATAATGTCATATATTTCATTATTATTTCTTATATATACATTATAATCATTCTTAAATGGTTAACATGGAGAATGAATCTCATCGCGTCGTGGAGACGGTAGTCCGTACGTACGCACGAGCGATGATATCATTTCTATAAATATTGAATTGAATTGGAGTGGATTATACAATATATCAGCATCAATATGATGTTGTAATAACTATGTATAGTTATTCTTTATACCATTATACCCATCCATGTAAGGTGGTGGTGGAAAATAGATTACACCACGGCGTGGAGACGGTATTCCGTACGTACGCACGCGCAGTGATTTATTTTTCCGTAGGATGGATAGATGGTGAAATAGGGTTGTTTCATACTTATAATAACATATCAGTATATGAGTGATACTGATGTTATTACTTTATAATGAAACAACCTAAGAAGAAGAAGTGGAAGAAGAAATAAAGATGAAAGAATTGGTAACGGTAATTACCTCTTCTTTGAAGTGCCTCTTTGAGACCTCCTCTTAGGGCACTAAAATTGGTCTTTGAGGAAGACCAGAACCTCTAGGATGTTTCTAGGGAAGTGGAGAAGAGATTTTGGCAGAGGTTGGCCGAGCTTGAGTGCTCAAATTGGTGTGAGGAGGAGGGAGAGGAGATGTCCTTTTATAAGGGAGGAGAGGGGCACCATAGGAATATCTCAAAATATTATTTTATATTAAATTCAAAATCGGTTTATAATGGTTCCAAAGGGTCTTATTTCGAATCTAAAGTGGGTATGGGTCGAAATCCTATCAACCAATATAATTTAGACATGTTTAGGATATTATTTTAACCTTATCAATTAGATTTAACTCTAAGTTAAATAATTTAACTTTTACCATGTCTTTTTGTTTTCTTTCACTATATGGTTAATAAACTTACTATAAAATGCCAAAAGAACCCCAAATTGTTTATTATTAATATATATATCCTTATCTAAGTCATTTTGACGATCCTTAGATTTTTAGGAATAAAATAACAATTAATAATATAATATTTGATTTAAAAACTATTTTGTGTCAATTTTTACACTATTTGATATATGATTTTTGTGAGAGTCATAACAGAATTAAATGTTCAAACCAAGTTAATTAAATCAACATTAATATTTCATAGTAACCTAGAAAATTAGTGTAATTCATAAAAAGTCTCAAATTACATTTATTTTGGTGTTTATAACATCAATTATGTCAATATTTCATTAATAAGATAATTACTGCATCATCATTGTGTCATAAATAAATTAAATTATTTAAAGTATAAAAATTACCAATAAAATACCATTATGTAGGAAATATTTTTATCTTTCTAATGAATATTTATAATCTAAAATCCAACATAGATAACCCTATGTAACAATTGGTTTTCTAAAAGATATATGCTTGTGTCAATTTTGTATTCATTTTAACTTAATTAAAATAAAGTGTCATTATCACTTACAAGTGGATCAATGGGGTCCCAAAATCGACCCAAAGATGCCCATGGTCGACCATGTATCAACCAATGGGGTTAAGACACGTTTTAGGGTAATTTAATATTATTATAATATTATTTTTTAACCCTTATTTACCGGATTTACCCTTAACCATGGTAAATAAAATATTTACCGCAGTAATTATTCAAAATGTCTAAAAATAAAAGTTATCTATTTACACAATTTGAAAATCCTGATTCCAAATATGGAATCCATTTTTCTAAATTCAAAACACAAAAGTGGCAGAAATTAATGTAAAATTAATTCCCGCTTTCAAAACAAAAAGCGTGTTTTTAAGAGATAATAACTATCAAAAGATTGACACTTGTTTATGTTCGGTTTAATTGTAAAATTGTGTCAAATGACCAACATTATATTAAGTGGTAAAAATATATTCTAAATATACTTTAAAACCATTCAATATTATAATTTAACCACATAATATATTATGATGAAAAAGTTGTTTTTAATTAAAATATAGCGTGTTTTTACTATTCATTAAAATATGAAAGTTGTCGGAAAAATATCAAAACTTTATCTAATGTAAATTTTTACATCCTGATTCAAAAGAAGAATATTATTTTGTCAAATTGAACATATAAACATGTCAAAAACCAGATTTAAAGTGGGTGCGCCATCAAAAGGCGGTAAAACTGCATTTTTTGAAAAATACTTATTTTACCCGAAAAAATTATTTTGTTCTTATACCATGTTCTAGAAATGTGTAAGATGAATAATAATGTTATAAAATTCAAAATTTAGTTAATACTATTCATAACGGCTAGTTCATGACAATATTATAATAATATAACATTGTTTATTAAAACCCGGTATTGCGTACAACACACGCTATCGAGGAAGGTCGTGATTGCGTGTAATGCAAGCCAAGTCAGGGTTGCGTGTTGTGAAAGAATCCTTCGTTGTTTCGTATAACAGAATCCCTCCATATTTCATTTATACATTTAATATATATATATATATATACTCATTGTTGCGTAGAATAACTATTATCAAAATTGTGTGTAACACGATCCAACAATAGTGTTGCGTATACTGCAAGCTAATACGGTGTTGCGTATAGCGCAAGGTAATCATGTTGTAGAATACAACATAAGACATTAATGAAATTAAAATAATATTTTTCATAAAATCTCGGGGTGTTACATGCACACGCTCCGCATGGCCATGAGCGTGCGCAAGAGGATCCTTACACATATGCTTATACACATAAGCCTGTCTCCACTCACCTGCACAGGCACTTTTAATATATGTAATGGGGACAACTAGCCCCGTACGTGTGTATATTCGCTGCCATGGACAAATATACGCACGCCGGGGGAACCCACGTACATATAAATATGTACCTATGCATGCGCAGGTGAGTCGCCTAAACTCCGGCAACCCGAAAACATACCGAAACCTCCAACGCACTCAAAGACAACCACTACGAACCTTAAGACACAAAGATAAACCAATTTAAGTGAGGCAAGACAAACCAACGGTATTAAATCCTTACCTCGGGCGTTGGCGACAAACCAAAATGAAGGAGAACCCACACCCCAAGCTCAACGCACTGCCAACAACAAACCAGGGACTCATAAACATCAAAAGCCCCAAATTTAACAAGTGCAAAACAAGGGGAAAGGTGAAAACCTCACCTCGAAACCATTCCAAAACTCGAACGGACTAAACCAAACCAACCAGGAACCTCTAAAACAACCCGATAAATTAATTTAGAGGCTGCGAAAACCAAAAACCGGTAGAAACCTCACCTCGGAAACCAACCGGCGGACCGAAATCACCGCAAATCGCCTCGCCTTCGGCGGCGGACACCAAACGCGCACCCACGATGTCCCGAGAGACCTTCCGCATAACCCTAGAGCAGGCGAAACAAGAAAAAGGAAAGAAATCAAAAACTAACCCCAAACTAGGGTTCGGCCGAACCTCACCGGGCGCCGATTAGGTCAAAATGAAGCCGGAAACGGGGAGGAGAAGGGAGAGAATAGCTTACCATGATGATTCGGAGTGAAGCCGAGAAGAAAAACCGGGAAGATGGGGAAGTAGGCGGCGCCGTGGAGGGGGGGGGGGGTCGCGCGCGACTCGCCAGGGGAGAAGGGAGGGGGGTCGCGGGTTGAGTGAGCGGAGGGAGCTAGTTTGGTTTTTTTTAATTTTATTTTATTTTCTTTGATTTTAATTTTAAAAAAAAATTAAAACACACCTAACCCGCACGGTTTTATCCGCACCGTCAGAAACACAGTGTGCAGCCCGCGCGCCTGCAACCGGATACCCGGGGTACCCCGCACGCCTGACCCGCACGGTTAAACCTACCGCGTGTGGTCCGATATCGCCACTTAAAACGGCTCCATACCTCGGGACCTCATTCCGAAGCTCGGTTTTAAAAACCGACCCGTTGATAAAAGAAAAAGTTCAAAAACCTTTGCATTTTATCCGCTCTAAAAAAACGATTCGTTACAAACTACCCACCAAAAAAAACTTCTCATCCCCGAGAAGCCTTCGGAAAACAACGAAAACATCACCCGACCTACAAGGGTCGTGAAGTTGCATTCAACCGGTCGCATTGCGTTTCCAACGCCCAATGCACCTTTAAGCACTTTCTAAGAAAACTGCACTTAAGCCTTTACAACTCGAGTCAACGCTCACGTTACAACTGAAACATCAAAGCAGAGCTTACATCCGAGGCCATTATAGGGAACTCAACCCATGAAAACGGTTGAATCACGATCGACCAACTAAAATTGGTCACACAAGATTTCCTCAAAAGACATCACCGACCCGAGATTCACACTCGCCCTTAAACTGACGACATGCTTTTAAAACTGTTCTGTTATCAACTAGCGTACACCGAAGTCCTTACACGACCTTTGGTGACATTCGCAAGTCAAGCCATCACAAGACTATTATAAATCTATCATGCCTCAGCACGAAGCGTAACTCCAATAAACCGTGCATCCCACGCACAACCAGAGAGAGATTACGAAATAATCAACAACTTTTAAACTTTAGTGCGGTGTATAACCGACACTATCTTAGTGTATCCAAGACGACGTCAAGATGGGGGACATGCTCGTCTCATCCAGCAGAGTAAACTAAGATTAAACCAAGGTCGCTGAGAAGATCATTCGGACCAGCTCTGATGCCTATACCACCCGAGGCATTCATATACGTCCAAGCTTAACCACTGAAACTCTTCCCGCACTAACGGAGTTTCTAAAGCGTTGCGCACACAACCAACCTTATCACAGTCGTGCTTCCAAGCAAGCACCGACATGAAAACAGAAACTCATGCAACACTACCCACCTTAGGAGTGTCCATGTCGTCGTAAGAACTAGCCGCTCACCGGCGTGCTATGTTTGAAACACTTTAACGCACGGGTGGCGTTCCTCGAACTACGATCACCACATCATAAGCTCACACTGAAAACAGGGCAACTCAAGCTCTAAGGGTACTACCTAGCACGGGCCAGTCCCTTACGAAGCACACACGTCGACCCTAACTCTTGGTCCCGCAAAACAAGGATTACTAGTCTCAAAAACCACTTTCCATTTTATCCACATCATCACTTATTTTCAACCTTTAAAACATTTAAAGAATTTTAATCAACCCACAATTACTATTTCAAAACTAATTACTTGGTTTTTAGACAATGCCCCATGGAAAAACAGACAAGCTATAACCAACTTCCTCTTTAAAAAAAAAATTAACACATAATGTCATCCAAGCATAAACAGGTAATTTAGCATCTAAATTCCTTTTAACAAAGAGGCGACCTCATAAGGTCCCATTCATTCAAACTAGGTTCATCAAAATGAAACCATATCAAAGTTCATTTCAATAAAACATGCCCCAACTGACCCACTCAGTCCAGTTGAGAAAGTTTAAAAGTACACCAAAATTTCAATCAAAACTCAACAGTTTTACATTTATAACCATTTTCCACATGCAATGGTTAAACAAGGTTCAATAACATGGGTGGCCACCTACCAATCGATAAGGTGCCCATACACCTTACCGCTAGAATTTGGTCCCCATTTATCAGATAAATTTTTCCATTTAACATTTAAACTTCAGCAGCCGTATTTTAAAAAGTTTGAAAACACGATTTACCATTTTCCCAATTATAAGGCGCCCATACACCTTATAATGGAAAATTGGTTCCGTCATAATCGCAACCAACAATTTCAGCCAAAACAACCAAGCTTTTACTAGCAAGCTAACAAGCCACTACAAACAGCTAACACAAGGCAACAAGCTAACAAGCTGAAATCACTAAAACATGCTATAACACAGAGCATGACACACAAGCAAGATAGAAAAAAAATGACATGTTCTCACCCAAACATGTTAATTATCACCGAAACATGCTTTCTAAAGAGACGTGCTAAATAAATCCAGACATGTCATATTTCCAAGGCACACAATCAAAATCAGTAGGCATCCTACAAATGCAACTACATGGCATGGCACATATGCATGACATGTGAATCTATAAGTGTCTAATATGATGCATGCAAATGAAAATTTCTGGCCATATCGGGCCAAGGAAAAAAAATTCAAAACCTCTTCATAAACAAATAAGTAGTGGAAAGTACAACATTCACCCAAGGTGAAATCACATCAACTGTAACAGCAAACAACATGAACATCAATTCCCAGCCTTGGCCACTTGGTCATTTACCGTAAGTGGGGTGATCAGTCCCAGACACGGCTATTACCCAAGCGCCGACACATTCCTAATCTCCTGTCTACCAATCCCAAAACAGTAAGACAATGAAAAGAAAGAAACCTCCTTTGATACCATTTTGTCATGAACCAACCCTGGTCGACCCTGAACCGGACACCCAGGTCACCGGAGCCGGCCCGCGACATGGCCTCAAGCACGTCTCCCCTTACACCAGAGGTTGCCGACTAGCGGCGAGGGTGTAAGGTGAGTCAGGGGGGAGACTATACCCTCTTATCAAAGTGGAACAAAGGGACCAAAAAAAATACAGTAACAGAAGTAGTGTAAATAATATTAAGAAAACAGCGGAAAACATTATTCATTTTTATGGTTCGAATAAATTTGGCGAACAGAAGTTTATATAAGAGATGCATGCATGACATGGTAATGATATAATGAAAGCATTAAATCACGCGACATACTTACACATCAATGCAGAAGTAAATGAACAAAAGTCTCCAGCCCTGAGGGCGATCTCCATGAGCATCCCGAGCCCCAACATGGTCCTTTTCTCCTAACTCCAAGTACAAGAAACAACAACAACACGGTCCTGCAACCAAATGGAGTCTACTCGGGTACCCCAGTGCAATGGTGGCCCGAGTAGGGTGTGAGATATATATATCTCAGAAGGCCGGAACAACCAGGGTCTAGCCCACTCTAGACCATGAAATATAATTAAACAAAGTGCTGGTATTTTCGAACAATAATGACACAATGCAAACAATAAACGCCCGTCCAGGTTCCAGAAAGGACACCTGGCGGCACTACCTGCTTCGGCCAATAGCCGGGATGAAAACCTGTTTAAAACAACACAAGTAAATTTGGTTCAAGCATAAAAACACTTTTTATCATTTTTCTCACTTACTCTATTTATTCACTTATCATTTCAACTCAGACTGGAAATCCACTCATTCTTACCTTTCTTTATTTGATCACAATTCACTCGGTTTTACCCACCTCTCTCATTCTTTTCATAAATCATCATTATCATTCGTTCGGTGTAGATCGTCAGGTCTAACACCCCGTATCACATTTGCTGTAGATCGCCATGTCTAACACCTCAATAATCGTTCGGTGTAGATCGTCATGTCTAACTCCCCGTATCACATTTGGTGTAGATCGCCATGTCTAACACCTTATATCACAAGATTGGATAACCATTGGGAAGGAACGCCATGTCCAAACCCAGATTTTTAAGTCGATCTAGATCGCCATGTCTAGGACCCAAAATCTCATTCAGTGTAGATCGTCATGTCTAACACCCTATATCACAAGCTTGGATAACCCTTGGGGAGGAACGCCATGTCCAAACCCAGATTTTAAGTCGATCTAGAACGTCATGTCTAGGACCCAAAATCTCATTCATTTATCACTTAATTAATCAATCGACGCAATTCTCATTTCATGATTAATCCTTCACGTTCAGTTATCCAAATCAGATCTCAACTTTTCATAATCAATTCACATAATTAACTATCCTTGTTCAACATTCTGGGACTTGCACGAGCAATGGAAGGTAAAAAAAAGCATATGGCACCAACATGCCTCTATGTTAGGTGATTAATGACATTACATGATACAAGTACAAGCATGCCATTGATCAAGTATAATTTCAAGCATAAAGTGTCATAAGACTTTTAAGAAAGCAATCACAAAAAAAAAGAAATCTGCTACTACACGTTTATTTTGAAGGCAGCTCACCTCCATTGGAGGAGTTTTATTAGAAAACATGTCATTACTTTATCAAACAATTCATTTAGTGATATTTAGCATTTACTTTAAAACTCATTCAACACATAGAAAAGTTTAGAAGCCACACAATATGGAAGGAAATCATGGAATTCTATTGCTACATTTTTAGATTGAAGGCAGCGCACCTCGAAAGAGGGGTTTTATTATTAAATCGTTAGTTTAGTGACCAAACAACCTATTTTATCTTATTCCTGCAATTCACACGATTTGCACAGATGCATTTAATCGGAACTAAACTTGCATAATTAAAATACTAAGTGCAATATTAAACTCACTATTACTTTACTTAAATTTAAAAGGGCAAGGAGAGGGACCCTACCTCAAGGTGGATCCATCCGTCCACTCCGGCTCTTGGCGCTTTCTAACTAAAGCTGTCGTAGCTGCTCCCCCACGAGGCATATTTGATTTCACATACGTATAAGGACACCTAGCCCCTATGCACACGCTCCGCATGGCCATGAGCGTGCGCAAGAGGATCCTTACACATATTCTTATACACATAAGCATGTCTCCACTCACCTGCACAGGCACTTTTTATATATGTAATGGGGACAACTAGCCTCGTACGTGTGTATATTCGCTGCCATGGACAAATATACGCACACTGGGGGAACCCACGTACATATAAATACGTACCTATGCCTGCGCAGGTGAGTCGCCTAAACTCCGGCAACCCGAAAACATACCGAAACCTCCAACGCACTCTAAGACAACAACTACGAACCTTAAGACACAAAGATAAACCAATTTAAGTGAGGCAAGACCAACCAACGGTATTAAATCCTTACCTCGGGCGTTGGCGACAAACCAAAACGAAGGCGAACCCACACCGCAAGCTCAACGCACTGCCAACAACAAACCGGGGACTCATAAACATCAAAAGCCCGAAATTTAACAAGTGCAAAACAAGGGGAAAGGTGAAAACCTCACCCCGAAACCATTCCAAAACTCGAACAGACTAAACCAAACCAACCAGGAACCTCTAAAACAACCTGATAAATTAATTTCAAGGCTGTGAAAACCAAAAACCGGTAGAAACCTCACCTCAGAAACCAACCGGTGGACCGAAATCACCGAAAACCGCCTCGCCTTCGGCGGCGGACACCAAACGCGCACCCACGATGTCCCGAGAGACCTTCCGCATAACCCTAGAGCTGGCGAAACAAGAAAAAGGAACGAAATCAAAAACTAACCCCAAACTAGGGTTCGGCCGAACCTCACCGGGCGCCTATTAGGTCAAAATGAAGCCGGAAACGGGGAGGAGAAGGGAGATAATATCTTACCATGATGATTCAGAGTGAAGCCGAGAAGAATAACCGGGAAGATGGGGAAGTAGGCGGCGCCGTGGAGGGGGGGGGGGGTCGCGTGCGACTCACCGGGGGAGAAGGGAGGGGGGTCGCGGGTTGAGTGAGGGGAGGGAGCTAGTTTGGTTTTGTTTTTAAATTTTATTTTATTTTCTTTGATTTTAATTTTAAACAAAAATTAAAACACACCTAACCCGCACGGTTTTATCCGCACCGTCAGAAACACCGTGTGCAGCCCGTGCGCCTGCAACCGGATACCCGGGGTACCCCGCACGCCTGACCCGCACGGTTAAACCTACCGCGTGTGGTCCAATATCGCCGCTTAAAACGGCTCCATACCTCGGGACCTCATTCCGAAGCTCGGTTTTAAAAACCGACCTGTTGATAAAAGAAAAAGTTCAAAAACCTTTGCATTTTATCCGCTCTAAAAAAAACGGTTCGTTACAGTAAGGATCCACCATTGGGGTGATATTGTATAAAAAATAAAAGGATAATTTGAAGATGAAATATAACCATAAAATCATTATTATCAACTTTATCTCATCCCATAAATTCCATCAATACACCCCATACCCATTTCTTGTATAACCTATATATTTCCCTAAATAATAGATATAAGTGATTCAAATCCATTGAGGTGCATGTGTAGGCTATGATCATTAAACATAGTAGGATGCCACAAAATATATCCAATATATTTTATGTAATATATACATTTTTATGTAAACGAAAGGAAATATGAAGTGACATTAAACACTTAATCCATCATGTTAGGTGAGTGTGTTTTGACAAGGCCACAACAATACCCAATTTGTTCTACTTTTTCTAATGTTAGTTTTTTTTTAATATTACAGTAAGATATCATAAAATGAAGTTATCATGAAAAGGAAAGGAATATGGATGTGGAAAAACATACCAAGACTTAGATTATATGTGAATTTGGAGGACATATTACTCACTGTTGATCATCCATTGAATATAGATACATAAATTTTGAATGGTGTTTCATATTTAGACCGAAATACAGGAAATGATTTTGTGAAAGTCATAAAATACCAAAAATCAATTGTAGAATACATTAATGGAAAGTAATATCATAGCTATAAAAACAACAATTAAAATTTTAGATAATATCACTCATTCGTTATCTCCTCAAAACACAATGAAAAATAATAGCCTTGGAAATATAATACGAAACATTGATTTACATGTCCCTCAGAATACACCTCCTTAGTAGTTGATTTCATATAAACCATGTATCAATATATTCATGTTGAAAAATATACCATACATATATATATCGGATGCTAACTCTACGATAGAAATATATACAGACCTATTACTTTATTAGAGTGTTACACATATGAAATATCAAGTAAAACTAATAATACTCAATCCCCCTATACAAATTCATTCTGATATATCCCATAGATAAATATCATAACCCTATTAGTTAATTATATTCATATACCCTAATTACATACGTTACATTAATTTCATATTCAATCTCATTTAAACTAATTACTAAACTCATGACTTGAGATCATATCTCACATGAGGTCACTATGGCATTTTTAGAAACCTCAATGTCCATAAAAACACCAAAATCACCATTTAAATATACGTAAAATATTCTCTAAAATTTTTCCACACATTATACATTTATGAAAATTATGTGATTATCACATTTTTCTACCCATAGGGATTTTACTCTAAGGAAATTTATTGAACGTACATGAAATCTATAAAAATTATGCTTATAGAGGTATCCCAAAAATTAATCATATACTTAAATCCCCATATGTGTCACACTACTGTGAAATTTAGTATTTCATTCCACTAACATTACCCATGGTTGATGTCAATGAATCAATTAAGTCTAAACATAGACACTATAAAACTCACAATAATTCAATTCTTATTTGTAACAAAATCAAACAAGACCTCCCACTAAGTCTCCTACCTTCGAAATAAACGATGTTTGAATTTAAACCCAAAAAATTATATCCTTAACACTTTACACCTATCATGGGGACTTCAATGTTAATATGATTTTCCCAAGACCATTATCACATAAATACCTTGGTTCATCATTAACTGGGACATATAATAAATAACATAAAACATTAATATCCTTTAAAAAGTCATTATGTCTCTCCATACATGATTTATAATGTATTATATGAACAAAAAACTTATTTGGGGTCCATCATGTTTAACTATTGTTTGTGTTTGTTAGTGGAATAACCATGGGGGATATCTAAAATCATAGTATCATGAAAAGGATATCTTCTATATTTCATATGGAATTAACCCTACATGTTTATCAATTTACAAGTCACCCAGTATCAATGAAGAGTTTATGTACATGTAACGTAATTCAAATGTATGACTAAAAAACACAAATATATATATAATATTGATAATTATTAAGGGGTCCAACTAACCTAATATTATATATGTTAATATGATAGGCATATATTTTGTGAGAAAATAGATAAAGTTGTTTAATTTGATTGATAAATAAACAATGATGTTTTAGTAGTAGTAAATTTTTAGGGAATGATGAGGATGTTGTTATAGAAAATTTGAAATAGAATAAATTTAATTTTGTGGTGTTGTTTTATACACTTTCAATGCATTTTCATCCTGATAATACAAAGTGATCATGGTAGGGAATATTGAGTTCACATTGAATACTGTGTGATCATGAAATAGTCTTTTGAGACTTTGTAATAAAACCATTTTTATTATAGATATATGGATTATATTACATTCTGTATTGAACCAATACAGGTTTCCATAAAAACCTGAACCCGACGAGAACTGTTCCATACTTGAATGAATTCTCAATCCCAATAAGAGTAAGAAGATTGTGGAAACAAGAAATTATAAAAGTAGAAAAAAATCCAAAAGACATGACTATCTGTAAAGGACACTTCTACAAATTTTTCCTTTATCTGCACTAGAAAATTCATTTTCAAACAAAAAATATAGAGTTGTTAATCTGATCGAAGATAAAGGGGGGAATCTTTTGCATCTAGAAAAAAATGATAAAGGGACCTTTTATCATCACTAAAAAATACATGAATAATGGGTCCATTATCAGATTATTTTTCAAAGTGTTGATAAATGGGTCCTATATCAATACATTATTAAAAGCACTGATAAATAATATGAACAATAAAAAAATTCTTCAATTCAAGAGAGTCTTTAACAGTGCTTGAACCCCACTTTAAAAGCACCCCATCCTAGGACACATCCTCCCCATGTAGCATTTAACAACACCCCACCCACCCTTTAACAACACCCCCACCCGCCTTTTAACAATGGTATCCTTTATTCTACCCATAATTGGGACCATCCTCGCCCTGGATTCGAACTCTTAACCTGTTGTCTGCGCACCCAATCCTTAACCACTCCACTATATTACATTGCTATTAATTTATTAATATATATATATATAGTTATATATACTAATATATTAATATATATTTATTTTAACAAATGTATATTTTCATATTGATATATATATATTTATATTAATATATATATATTCATATATATATATATATAAATATATAGTTATATTTATTTATTTATATATTTATTCAATTATTTATAAATATTTAAAAGATAAAATATGTTTTCTTGAGTGGGTTTATAAATAAATAAATACAAATATATAACACACTCACACATACATTTTATGTAACACCCCAAAATTTAATAGTACGTTATCTCATTAAAGTAATTCAATTTCTATTACTACACGCAACACCAAGATCAAGCGCACCACAACTTTATAAACTAATAGTTAATAAAGAGTTTATGTATAATATTAACTTAATTTTGAATCTTATATACTATATATACTTTTAACATTCATATTATTGTTTTATTAGACATAATATAAGAATAAATTCATTATTTGTTATAAAATAAGTATTTTTAAAAAATGAAATTTTACAAGTTTTTAATGGTAAATCATTTTTAAAACCAATATTTGACACTTTGATATATTCAATTTAATGAAAGTAAATTCTTATTTATAATAGGGATATAAAAATTTAGTTTCGATACATTTTTGGTACTTTTTTTATTACATTAATGTTTTTATGAATAGTTAAAAATACTATGTTTTAATTGAAAACAACTATTTTAATTGAAATAATTTATAGTGATATATTAATCATTTGAATGGTTTGTAAGAATAATTAGATTATATTTTTTATCATTTAATACAATGTAGGTCATTAGAAGTAAATTCACATTTAAATTTGACATAAACACATGTCAATATTTTGATTGTTTTTTTACTTTTAAAAACCCCAATTTTGGGTTTTGTCAAAGAGAATTAATTTTAAATTAATAAATGAAAGTTATATTTTTTGAATATGGTAGACTAGTATTTATTATTGAATTAGGAATATAAAAATTAGATTAGGGTAAATTTTTAGTATTTTTTTTGAAAATTTCGATTTTTTATGAATAGTTAAAGCACTACGTTATTATTTGAAACCAAATTTTTATTTAAAAAAATATTTATTTTATTTATTTTTATTTTAAGTCAAAATAGATATATAATACCTATATATGTTCAATGTAATTAATTGGTTTCATTTTAAAATTAAATCATATGAATAAAATACTATTGAACATTTTATCCTCTTTTTCCGACCTTCTAGGCACGTCAGCAAATTTGTATAAAACATAATTTTAGCACTTATGTGAGTTGAATTTAAAAAATCTGAGATTCACGTTTGACAATAGTATGTAAAATTTGGATTAATAAGATAAAATAATTTTCAGTGAATAGAAACTTTTGACATTTATTTACAACGATTAAATGCAAAGAGGGCAATTCCGTGTTAAAATGAAATTATAATTACTGTAAAAAATATCATCAATATATTGGTTAATTATAAATCAAAAAAAACCTAGAAATAAAATATGACCCCCTTTGGCCCACTTGGATAAGATTAGGACATTTATTATTATTTTATTTAAAGAAGTGTTAAATCAGTAAAATAAAAATTTTAATAACTAAACCATTTTTAATATAGGGTTGTACATAAGATAAATTTGACTATAAATATTCATTAGACAGAAAAAAGGCATACATAATGTCATTTTATTTATATTTTTAGAAATTAAATAGTTTAATTTATTTATGACAAAATAGTGATGTTTTAATTACTTCATTAATTAAATATTAAATTAATTTATATTATAAATATCAAAATAAATGTAATTTGAGGCTTTTGATTAATTCTAATAATATGTAGGTTGATATGACATTTTAGGTTTGATTTATTAATTTTTGTTCGAAGTAATCATGTTGTTATGATTTTTACAAAACCCAAATACTAAATAATGTAAACATTGACTTAATTGAGTTTTTTTAAATAATATTACATTATTAATTGATTTAATATTCTTAAAAATATAAGGCTCGGAAAATGGACTTAAATAAGGTTATATATATATATATAAAGAACTAAATGGGGTTCACATGACTGGTTATAATATTATTATTAACCATATAACATAATAAAACAAAGAGACATGGTAAATTCCAATCTAATTTACTAAGAGTCAAATCTAAAAGAAATAGTTAATATAATGTCATTAACCTATCTAAAACATATGGTTTGAGTGGTTTTGACCCATATCGACCTTATCCTCTAAATAATTAATCTTGTAGCAATTAGAAACCGAAAATTATTTTATTATAAAATTATATTTCAAACTTTTCCTAATGTGACCCTCACCTCTCTTATAAAAAGGAACTTCCCCTTCTCTTAATTTCACACCACCATAGAATTTTTTATCAGAAAAACACATAACAAATATCCTCCAAACATTCATACCTTCATCCTAGAGGCATTTATTTTGTCATAAAGACAACTTATGGAGCACTTTTGATCAATTCAAATGGAAGAACCCAAAGAAGAGGTAACTATTTCATCACCTCATTCAAGTTCTTTTCTTCTTCCACTTTCTCGTTCTTTGTTTTTTCCATTATAAGATAATAACTATAGTATATTATATATATTATGATGTTATTATAAAAATATTACAACCATTTCCATTACTCTATCCATCCAATAAATGAAAAATCAACCATATTTGCGTACGTAGTGATTACAGTCTCCCTTTCGTGGTGTAGTTTTTTATTCAAACACTTAATTATTTGGATGGGAATAATAATGAGTATAACTGATATAAATAAAAAATATAACATGTTAATGATTCTTTATATATTATATACCATCCAATCACTTACAACTTCAACATCAATATAATGATATTTTCTCTCATTTGTACGTACAGATCACTGTCTCCACTACACGATGAGTTTCATTTCCACGTACACCATTCAACATTGATTATAAAAATATATATCATTATTATGAATGTAATATATGACATAATAATTCTTCTGCATATATATATATATATGTACTTTCATATATCTTATTCACTTAGTTCCGTTCAAAACAATATGAAAACAGAAATATCTTTAATGCGTACGTACGACCTACCATCTCAAAAAATAGTTTCTTCCATTTCATATTTATGTCTATTATATATATTTATATTTAAAATATATATGATATATAAATCATGTTTTATATTCTATAAGTATTTAAATCATGATCTATGGGATAAAATAAAGAGTAACAAGTTAAAACTCGTAGGATAAAGAAAACGAATGTAACCCGAATGTTAATTTAACATGTAAATTATTATTAAATGGGTAATATAAAGTCAAAAATGAATCATTTAAAATATCATAAATATTTATATGGTTCTATTATAATTTAATAACATACTACGGTCTTTATTCTTGAGGTTAAATATTCCCTCGACTAAAATAAAGTATAAGACGAGGGTAAATTTCACAATATCATTATTATCCGAGATTGTTTTTACGTAAGTATATACTGAGAAATATTTATGATCCATTTCCATTTTTAATAAAAGTGTTTTGTAAGGGATTATATTAAGGGAATTTTGTACTAAAAAAATAATTTAATTGTTAAAAATATTTATTCTTCTAAATAATATTTATTAACTTCCATGTTTTAAAATGTGTTTTGAAGATTTATTTATATGGTCATTAATGTTTTTATAATCGAAGTTACATTTAAAAGTTTCAAAGTGGTATGGGACACTTTGACTAAAAAATCTCATTAAATGTATTCCTTTCTAAATTGTGGGACATTTAAATTTTTTCAAGAAAAAGGATATTTCTCTTCGAGGGTTTTACAAATCATTTTCATATATGTCAACAGTATTTGGTGGATTTCTAAACTTATTTGAAGTTGATTTATTATGATAAAAATCTTCCATATTTTATTGGAGGTTTGGGGATATGTTTGATTGTGGATGTTTTATTTTTATACCATTCATGGTTATTGAATAATGTATTGACATTTCTTATGCTTGTTTTAATATGAATAATAATGTTATGTTTAATCCTTTTCATATGAGGAATGCATTGGACATAGTAAGTGATGGGTGGATCCCTCTACAACTCCTCGATGCATCAGTAGGTCTTATGAGACAAACTAGTGTCTTGAAACAATGCCTTGACAAAATCTTATTTGTAGTCTTGGCACATGGCCTTTACTATGTGGTTATTATGTCCGACATTATGCATTCCATCATTATGAAAGTCGTTATTGAAATATCAAGTGATTATTTCAGTAGTAGAATATCCGTGTGAATAAGTAAATGGAATTATTTGATTTAATATTTTCTATGTTATGCTGAATTTTATGTTTAAAAGGATTTTGTTTTATTCATATACATTGCATTAAATAATTATAGTTTTTTAATAAAGACTCTACTTTATAGTTATCCTTAACGAGCATCTGAGCTCACCCATTTATATGTTTTATTTTCCCAGGATTCCAAAAAAGTGTATTTTGATGGATAAGCCGGGTTAAGCCAGGGTATTAATGGAATTATCTAAGGATCATTAAAGTTGAGTTTTATTTTTTAATATATAATGTAACGTTCATATATTTAATCAATTTTCAATGATTGTTTAACTAATTGGTCTTTCGAGACATGTTTATTAGTAATTATTCCAATGTATTATTATAATGCACCTACTCTTGGTAACTATAGTTGGGGCATTACAGTTGGTATCAGAAAAAGTTTACCAATAACCTTTGAAACTAGATTTAGAAAAACTATGATTATAAAACATTACCCTAAGATATAATTGACGATTATTATAGAAGAGCATCCTAGAATTTTGGTAACCAATTTGTTTTCTGAATTTTCCATGAAATACATCCATATCAGGGTATGAGTAGGTAGATATGGCTCTGAAACAGATGTACCAAGTGGTAAAACATGAAAACAACACTTTGTGCTAGACATGCATTAAAACTAGTGCATGAAAATGGGCCTTGTTTCACTCTTGTTTAAGACACTCCTGGGGGATATACTTAGAATAATTCACATATTCATTACAAGACATTATGACAGAATTAGGAGAAAATACTTCCTCAAAGAAATTTATTTATGATTATAGATTATATGCATAAAATTTTCAATTTACATTAGGTATATTACAATTTACGTGTTTATCATCTTCTCTACAGGTTCTATACATGAAATGTAAATATTTAATTTTTCAATATTATAATGAATATTTCCTTCGTGTTCCTATAATTTAAAATTATTTTCCATCTCTGGAAGGGCTATTCGTTGTTTATGTTTTAGTGTAGGTTCCTCTAATACTTCATAAAATAAATCATCCATTACCTTTTCCCATTTTTTTTCTTTCCCTTCATTTTTTATAGGTTTTTATATTTTTCCTATTGAAATATTCTAATTTCATGGTTATACATGGTTAATGTCTCATATCTAAAAGATATTGAAATTAATTATACACATGGGTAAACCTCTATATAACATTTAAACATGCCTATATGACTTTCTTTATTTTTTGTAAGAAATGATCCCAATATAGATTATCATATTATATTATAAAACATCATAATCATTCTTGAATTATTCAGACATGTATATGGTAACTCCTCCGAGAGTCATGAATGTAGGGAATATTTCATGTAAAATATTTATATGGGTTTTTATAACCAGAATTATGGTTTTTGATAATCCAAATCACTCTATAAAAATATATTAATGTTTTTTTGTTTTGGTCTCCAATATAGAAATTTATTTTGATGTACTTAACCAACATAATTTACTTATTCATTATATGTACCATGTGGTTTGTGTTGAGCTACCATGGTTGATATATTATTGGACAAGGGTTTCATTTGTGATAGAATCCATCAATTGAAATGAACCATGGAGACTCCCTGTTTTCACATTCATAGGATATCCAATAAAAATATTTCATGTAATCTCATAATGTATATCATCTCACTCATCCAATGCCTTTGTCAATAGTGAACATCAAAAAAAATTCTACAATAGAATTTTTCCCAAAATAGGAACCCATATAAAACATCATAATCATTAAAAAAATATAATTTTATGTTTTAGTTTTTTATTAATATTTTAACCACTATGATTCATTAAAAATTATTTCTTCACTATATTTATTTTAATATATAATTTTTTATGTTAATATCATAGAATATTATAAAAGGAATAATCTAATAATAAAAATGCATGCCCAGTAATCTATTTTATTGATGAATGAGGTGAAATAATGATAATCTATTTCTTTTCTTTTCAAATTAATGAAACAATTTACAATCTCAATTATACTAAGTCAAAGGGATCGTTTTGAAACTCAAAGGTACCATTGATTGTAGAAATATGGAAAAGTTTGAGTTTGGAAACTAATGTTGCATCATAATGATCTACATGTAGTTATATATAATCTATATGAAGTTTTGATTGTTATAAAATTGGAATTTAATATAATATTTAAATGAATTATAGACATTAACGCCATGTTGGGTATTATTTCAATGTCTATGAGCATTCTCAAGCATGAATCACTTTATTTCAATCATAAAATTCTATATTCACTTTGATTAGAATGATCCGTGCATGTGTGAACTTAATTTATCTCATAATCAATCATTATTCAATTGTTAATCATGATCATGATTTTCCCCTACCCTTAATTAGAATGGTCACTCAATAATAGAATTTTATATTGAATCATAGGATTAACTAACAAAGGGAGATATATAATATTAAATGCTAAAATGAATTAAAAATACAATAACAACCCCTAAATCTATAGTTTATGTTTCTATTGCTTTCACTAGGGTGTTCACCCATCATTCAGGGATGCACTGACTATTTCCCCACATTCCCAATTTCCATAGGTGGGCGACATCTGTCGCTTATTCAATGATATTTTCTCTTTGATCGAAATAAGATGATGGGATGTCAGTTCCTCATTCCATTGATTCGTCCTCTGATCTCATCACCTAGTTAGGGTCACCCTTATATACTTAAGACGTTTTTCATGAAACTCTTCCCAGTTCCATATCTTCATGAACACTGGTTAATTACACTACTTCTGTCTTCACATCCCAAGGGTTCAGGTCAAGACAACAACCATCGGTCAGGGGAGTAGTCACGTTGGACATCATTGGCATGTCTAGAAGATATAACACTCACATTTCAGGGTTTCTTCACCTTTTTATAGGGATTCTTGATGGCGCAGAAGCCCGAGGAATCCCACATCGAGTGTAGTAAATTATATGCCATAGGAATTTCTATGAGGTTTTCCTCAACCTTCAATGTTTAACAAAGTTTATTCCACAATTTTAATGTATAACAGAGAAGGATAAGACTGATATGAACAATAATTTTAGTGGATTATATGAGTGAAAATTCTTGAGGGAACACCGATTCAAGGGATAACATGTGGATAGTTACCTAAGTGCTTCTAAGAGCAGTAAAGATGTGAATTGGCATGATCTCACTGGGATGTGGTGGCCCAGGTAAAAGTTAGGATGGATGATGGAGAGTTAAATGATGTAGTGGGGGATGAGATGGAACCCTCATTAATGTGATGATAACACTAGGAATGATCCTTGAATAGACTTCCTTCGTATCACCATGGCAGGGAAGCCAAGTTCAGGTTGTTCGGCGGGGTGATGGGACTCATTAGGAGGCGACCCGTATGGATGGAACCTGAAGGAATTGGAACCTCCATGTTGAGGCTTGACCTTCAAGGAACACATAGGCTCAAGAGAATGACCAAGACGAGACATGGGTGATGGGATTGAACCTCAAAGAGGTTTACTATGTATCCCAATGGAAGGGAATTAATGTTTACATAGTTTAGGGCATTTGAGGAAGAATTTGGCCTTGCAAAGAGGACAATAACCCGTTGATATACTGGAGATTGTGCATGGTTAGTAGCCCCATGTTGGTCTGACACCACTGGGGCGGATCAGTGATGTAGGACCCAAAAAAGGAGAGGACAATAGCTTATCATCGATTGAAGAGTACAACTACTTACTGTTGGTTGTGGAACACCATCTTTCCATCAATTGGGGATCACAACAGCTTAAAAATAGATGGGGTTCAATGAATTACCATTGATTGGGGATCACAATATCTTATCACTGATTGGGGTTCAATGGATTACCATTGGTTGTGGATCACATGGGCTTACCACTGGTTGGGGTACAACAGATTAACATCGATTGGTGATCACTACAGCTTACCACAGATTGGGGTTGATCCCCAAGGAGGCTTCCAACATAATGTGTCTAAGAGATAAGGAATATATCCCATGTAGATTGAATGGGTGTAATTTATTTTTTTGTTGGATGAAAAGGGGGCGTACAATTTAATTTATTGTGGGATGAGGGTGGACTGATGTGAAGTGGTTGGGACCAATGAGTGTTTTAGTCATGATCCTCAATGAGGATTCCTAATTACCTTTCCTTGACTAGGATCAATGTGTACATAGTTTGGAAGAGGTTTTGGTGAACCTACATTAAGGGGTTCGGAACCAGTAGGTGTTGGTCTTGAACCTCAGGGAGGATTCCTATGTATCATGCCTTGACAAGGATCAAAGATAACATAGTTCGGAATTGGAGATCAGTCTTACACAATAGGGAGTTCAGAAGAGGATTTCATGGCAATTCTTACTCTAAGCCCATGTGAGTCATGTTCAGTGTGAGAGAAATCAGTCAATAAGGACTTGATGATCAAATCGTGGAAGGTGCTTATGTGGGAAGTGTAGTGGGGCATACACATTGTTAGCATCCCAAAGAGGATACATGGACATAAGCATTATTATCAGCCTAGGGAGATGGAGATTGGGACTTACTCCAAGATGGAGGCATGGTGGAGACAAAGCCCAGATGGAGACGGATAAGATGATAATGGTCCTGGTGCCTACCCCCCATTAGGTCCTTGACATGCATGAATAATGGATAAGTAAGGGTACTACCTCCTTCATGAATGTCTAGGGGGATTACACCAAGTTTGGTTCCCTTCCCATGAAGATAGACGCCACTCCAGTAATGATGATCTCATTCCATTGGAGGATGATTTCACTCCCATGGTGGAAAGTGGGTGTGGCAAATGTCTGAGATGGTGAACCCCGCGTATGATGAATTGGGAAGGGTCGCAATTTAATGTCATGTGATGGGGATGATGGTTCTTGGTAGTTTATCTTCTTGTAGCTCTGTCGAAGGGGGTTCTCTCTACACCCCTAGGACTTACATAACTGATACTTTCCTTCCCTTGGGGAAGGAAATCCATTACCAATGTCATTTTGATGGGGTGTTGTGTAGTGATACATTTAGGGGCCCATGTTAGCATGGATATGTGAAGAAGATATAGTTGTTAGCAGGCTTGGGATCTTCTATGGAGTTGCAATGATGGATGTGGGTTATGCATGGAAGCATCTCGAGTGCCACTACTGAGTGGCAATGGTGGATGGGGCTTATGCATGGAAGTTGTCCATAATATCTTCCTTGTGTATTTACATGATTGCATCCCAACTCACTGGTGAGTTGAGGCATATAATTGAGGACTACATGTATGTGTTCGTGAACAAGAGGGATAATGATAAGGGGACTAGAATTAGTCCAAACAAAGGAAAATGAAAATTGTGATTCACATGCCCGAAATTCAAAATGCAGTGAGGTGTGCATGACGATTTAGGATAAAATTTGAACATGTTCTAAACACATCTTCTTTATCACATTATCTAGAAATGGGGACAAACAAATGAGGGTTAATGGTTTTCAATTTTTGAAACATTGGACTTGACTGAAAGTGACATCTAAATACATCCGATTTGTTGGCCCAGAATGGTAGGTGTGATGAGGAGGCATGAGACCAGATTGTTAGGGGACCCCTTCATACATGAAAGAGTATGATGATCCAAATGAAGTACATGCTAAACATGAGGATGAGTGAAGGAATGTTTGAAAAAATTCAAACTCTGTTGAAATTACACCACTGTAGTCATGATACGAGGCGTCTTATGCTTAGCACATAAGGGATATATTATTTAGAATAAGAGGTATCTTATTATTGAATAATATGGTGCACTATAGTTCATATTCATGTAGATAGTATAGTTGACATCTTATGCATGGCGCATAAGGCATATCTAGTTTAGAGAAAGAGGCATTCTATGTTTTTCATATAGGGACTTGTACGGTTTAATGTCATGTAGTGAGTACTATTTGCATATTATGCATGTCACATAAGGCATCTCTTTTTTAAATAAAGTGGAATACTATATTATTCATATAGGTTTAGCTATAGTTTAATGTCATATAGATAAGTCTATTATGAATAAGGCTCCATACAAGGGGTGGTGTTGGAATGTACGCAAGGGAAACCCTTTCTATTGGATCCTGAGATATGAGTCAGGTGATAGGGTTCAGATTAGTTGCTTGAGGAATGGTTCAACTCAACGTACTCATGGAATTAATGATGACAATATCAACACAAGACATGGGAAATGAACCAAAAAGAATATGTTGACTCAAGATGTCTCATGAAGTGCATTGGGCTATCTCAAATCATTGTATTCTATAAGTGGATGTGTAAGAACCCGGTTCGTATTCATGATGTACGAGTTTCATCTTTTCATTTTCCTTTAGTGTTTTTGAGAAAATTATAAAAATGTGGCCAAAATCAGAAATTTATGGGTACTCACCATATACTTTTTTACAGTCCTTGTACTTTAGTCGTGTGGGATTAGATTATAGGGCGTGTAGGATTGTTAGCGATTTAGGGTGTAAAAACTAACTACACACCTTGTACATAGTAATACACAATGTGTAATCAGTCGGGAACTGAATAGTAATGTGGTGGAGATTATGAACCAGATTAATAGTAAAATGGATAGTACACTCCATGTACTTAGTATTACACACCATGTAATCAGTCTTCATATGTACAACAAGTCGGTGGAGAGTTGCTACCAGTGAATAGTTAAAAAGAAAGAACACGTTGTGTACATGAGTGTACATGAAATGTAGTTATGTTTTTTTATTGAGAATAGGCAGTAGCTACCTCATTCGATAGAGGAAGAATGAAAAACATTAGTAGCACTTGAGAGGAGGTCAAGGCTTGGAGGAGCTCCCGAACGCTCACCAGAACACCGATCATTCCACTGACAATCTCATTTGGACCGTGCGGGTAAGACCATCCCTCCCCTTGAGCCTTTTCTTACAATTAAATCCATAAATGAAGTTATTTGAGGCGTCGTTCACATATATCCATCAGAGGAGATCAAGGTTGGTGGTCTGCTGCTTATTTCCAATTGTCGAGTGGTTTTTGTGTACCATTGTGCTACACTCCCATGTTTGGGGGGTCGTATGGATGATTCCTTGACTGTTAAGATACTCATAATTTCTTAGGTAATTTAATGAACATGTATAAACTATTTTTTGGGATCATTTCCATAATCTAGGGCCACCCCGTGGGTGCATTTCCCTTGTTTAGCCTTTTGTCCAGAATACCCATGGGTATGACCTGATTATTGTATGATTTGAGTTTTCTGAATAAAAATTATGTATGAATTAAATGCTTATGTGTTGGGCTTGGTTGGGTACTTTCTTGGCCTGAGGGAATTATTTTACTTAGCATGAGGGAAGTGTTTTGTTTAGCCTGAGGGAAACTTTTCTTATGCTTGTGGGATGTAGCTTCTATGCCTAAGGGAAATATCTCATATTCTTGAGTGAAATAATCAGTATTACTTAGGGAAATAACCTGAGGGTTTCAATTATGGTTACCTTAGGGTATGGTTTGCATCTGTGAGGACATTTTTTACTTTGAATATTCATTGTGGTGATTTCTTATGTTATACCTACAAATCTAAAGCACAGGCTTGGCCAAGTTATTACCTTATACATGTTAAATAATCTGTTGTGGTTTTTGTTGCGGAAAATTATCTTACATTGACGGTCTAGGGTGAGTCTTTGAAGGCTTATAATTCTATTATATTTTAATTGTTAAATAATTATTAAAATCGAAATATAACTATAAGGAATGTTTACTCTTGAGTACTTTCTATTTTACTGCATTTAATTATTGCACACTGTTGTTGCACATTTTCACTGAATGTTGGGCAAAGGCCTTTTGTGGTTTCTAACAAGGATTTATTTCTCAAACCCTGTTTGGGTCATGTATTCGGATCAAACAGATTATATTGTTGTAGGTGACGATAAGGGCAAGTGTCCCTACCCAGGTTCACGATTTTTGAATAGGAGTAAGAGAGCATGGGACCGAGCGTAGGATTGTGATGCTGCTAAGTTTCTGTTGCAATAATTTATCTTGTTTTGTTGTAATTTGTATCTTGTGATATATTAAATTAGATTTTAGTGTATCCTATATTGGAATATTTCTTAGAGTAGAGGGACGTTACATCATTATATATGTGATTTTTGGTTATCTTTTACTTCAGATCTGTTTTCCATTTGATGTTTATCTTGTTTACTACATCCACTTATGTGTTTTTATATTTATTTATGCTATGGAACACTTTGATAAATGAGGGAATAGTTTTACCACAATCATTCCTAGGACCTCACTTCTAGTCGGCATCCTCTCCCATTTGGGGAAATGTGCTTGAGGTCTTGTGACCAACTGGGTTCAGGGAACCCGTTGTGTCGCATCCAGATATGGTACGTTAAAATGTGGTATCAGAAGACTTTTATTTTATCTATGTTATCTTATTATTTGGAAGAAATAGAAAGAGAAAGATTAATAAGGTATTTGTTATTAAACTATGACCGAGAGTAGTTACCCTATGTACAGGTAAAGTCTAGAATGATTTGAATTAAATTTTGATATTCTATTTATGATTATTAAATATGGTTTGATTTTCACCACTCGGTGACGCACTTGTGGTGTGCTATTTATATTTTTATACATGGGTTCTATTTAGTTGCAACCCAATGAGGTAAGGGTATTCCATCTCATGCATCATTTAGGCACATGTTAGAATCGCACACCATGCATAGTTTCCATGCCATGTAGGTGCATTAGAAATTCCTTGTAGTTGTGATAGTTTTTTTGCTATAAAATTCATGGTGTTATGATAGGAACCGTGTTAGATACACCTACTATTGAATGGGTATTGGTACATGTTTTGGTAGGGTTTATGGACGCTAAAATTTGATTCCCTTGATTTATCGTCTCACTTGCACCAGAATTTAGCGGATCATGATCCAACTTTTTGTTGTGTTTTGTACAATAATGTGAAAGGTTAGGAGCAAAACATTTTTTCATGGGTTGTATGGGCCACCACAGATCAGGATTTGGCATACTGATGCTTTATATTAATGAAAAATGGGATATATATTTGTTTAAGAGGTTTACTTTCCAGAAACCCAGACAACACGGTGTCTGGTTCTATGATCCCATGCCATGTACTCTTCTCTTCGGGATGAAATAAAAATTATATATTGGGAGAACATTTTGTGGTGTTTACAGACCACCAAATTCTTATATATATAGTTACCCAGTGTGAATTTAATTTTATATAGTGACGGTTGGTTTAATACCTTCAGTTCTTCGACATTGAGCTTGCCTATACACCTAGTAAGGGTAATGCAGTGGCTGATGCAATGAGTAGGAGGACTCAGATACATGCAATGCAGGAGGCCAGTGGTGAGTGGAAACTTATTGATTCAATCTCTGAGATGCATTTGGAGGTGCACGATAGTAAGGGTTAAAACTATTTTAAATCCTTAGCTGTGACTTCTACCCTAGTAGATAGAGTGAGGATAAGACAACAATTAGATTCAGAAGGCCTAGTACTATAGGTGTCCGTGGAAAGTGAGGACCCTTCTACTAGTTTGACAATAGGTGATGAAGAGGTACTGCATACCCATGGACGCGTTTGGGTTCCAGGGGATATAAGTGAGGAGTTGATATAGGAAATTCATGCATCTGCTTGGGCAGTGCATCCTGGAGTAACCAAAATGAACCGTGACTTGAGACGTTAGTATTGGTGGCAAGGTATGACAAGAAAGGTTTTGTTTTGAGAAGTTCCACCTATCAGTATGTGAAGGTGGATCATTATAGGCAAGATGGACTGTTACAACGGTTACCTATTACAGAATTGAAATGGGTTGATGTCGCGATGCAATTTTTGGACAGGTTGTTGAGGTCACCTCGAGGCAATGATGTCGTATGGGTTTTTGTGGACAGAATTACATATCAAGCTCATTTTTTTCCGATCAAGGAGACCTTCAAAGTTTACTAGCTCAAGATATTGTATATCTGATAGGTAGTATGTATTCATGGGGTCCCTTGTTCTATAGTTTCACATAAGGTAACTCATTTTTCATTTTGTTTTTAGCTGAGTTTTCAGAGGGCACTGAGTACACAGGTCTTTCTGAGCACAACTTACCACCCTCAGACTGATGGGCAGTCAGAGCATATGATACAGCTACTGGAGGACTTGCTTCATGCATGCGTCCTAGAATTTGGGGGCTTTTGGGAGATGCAGATACCCCAGGTCAAGTTTTTCTACTAAAATAGTTTTCAGGAAACTATTTATATGGAACTTTATGAGGCTTTATATGGTAGGCCATGCCGATCACCCTTTTGGTGGTTGAAGGTAGCTGAGGCAGCATTACTAGGACCTCGTCTAGTGTATAAGACTTTAGAGAAGGTCTAGTTGATTGAAAAGCAGATGGATACTGCAAAATTTCGTCTGAAATCGTATATTGATCGTTGCAGATGACCATTGGAGTTAGTGTTCTGGGATCATGCTTTCTAGTACGTTTCACCGATGTTGGGACACAGGAAGATCAGGAGACATGGTAAACTCTCACCAAGGTATGTAGGGCCGTTTGAGATTCTTGAGAGAGTCGGTTGGGTTTCCTATTGGTAGTAGTTACCACAGAGGTACTGGGCCATGCAGGATGTCTTCCACATAACTCAACTGCATCATTATCACTCATACATGTCTCATGTTCTTCAGCCCGAGGAGGTTAAACTACATGTTGATTCATCCATTTAGGAGAATCTGATTTGTATTATTGATTGGAGCATGAAGGTTCTCCGAGGTCAATCAGTTCCTCTCGTACTGGTGCTATGGTATCATGGATGGGTGCAAGACGAATCCTAGGAGTGGGAGACCGATGTACATGCTCAGTTTCCAGAGTTGTTCTCTGCATTATCTTCACTACCCTTTTAAGGGAAATTCGTGGATGAATTTCTTTAAAGGGGAAGTGTGTAAGAAGCTGGTTCATATTCATGAAATAAAGGATTCTTCTTTTCCTTTTCCTTTAATGTTTTTGAAGAAATACGGAAAATGTGGGAAAAATTAGAAATTTATGGTAACATGCCATGTACTTTTCTACACACCATGTACTTTTGCCATGTGGGATGAGAATATGGGGCATGTAAGATTGTCAGCGATTCAGGGTGTAAAAACTAACTACTCGTCCTGTACATAGTAATACACGATGTGTAATCAGTAAGAAAGTGAACTGTGTGGTGGTGGAGGGTAGACGCTATATGAACAATAAAATATATAGTAAATGTCTTGTACATTGTATTACAAACCATGTAATTAGTTGGCAGATGAACAGTAAGGCGGTAGGGAGTTGCCTCCAGTGAACAGTTAAAAAGAAAGTTCATGACATGTACTTGAGAGTACACATTGTGTAGTTATGTTTTTTTGTTGAAAATAGGCAGTAGAATTCTCATTCGGCAATGGAGGTAGGAAACTTTGTAGTAGCCAGGAGAGGAGTCTGAGGCTTGGAGGTGCTCCTGAATGCTCACAGGAACTCTGATATTTCCGCCGACGATCTCGTTTGGACCGCATAGGTAAGACATTCCCTCTCCTAGAGCCTTTCCTTCCAATTCCTTCCCTATGAGAATTTATTTGAGTGTGAAAGGATTAATGTTTATCCCAGATAAACGTCTTTCTTAGTTGTTTCATGAGGTGTCGTTCACATATACTGATCAGAGGATATTGAGGTAGGTGGTCTGGGGTTTATTTCCAACTATCGGGGTTTTTGGTGTACCGTTGTGCTAGCGCCAATTTTTGATGATTAATATGGTTGAGGGAATGAATTTTAAGATACCTATAATTTTTTAGGTTATTTACTGAACAAGTATAAATGGGTGTTGGGGATCATTTCCTTGATCCAGGGCCACCTTGTGTGTGTGTTTCCCTTGTTTAGCCATTTTGCCAGGATACTTGTGGGTATGGCATGATTATATTATGCTTTGAGATTTCTTGAGAAAAAATATATATGAATTACTTTCTTATGTGTTGGGATCGATCGGTTACTTTCATAGCCAGAGGGCAGTGTTTTTCTTATCCTGAGGGCAGTGTTTCGTTTATCCTGAGGGAAACATTTATTATGCATGTGTGCAATAGCTTCTGTTCCTGAGGGAAATATCTTGTATTCCTGAGGGAAATATTTGTTATGCCTAAGGGAAATCACCTATTTTTTTCGATTCTGAATACCTTAGGGTAAGGATTTTCATGTGTGAGGACACTATTTTCATTGAATATTATCTTTGGTGATTTCTTATGTTATACTTTCCAAGCTAAAGCCCAGTCTTGGCATGGTTATTACCATATACGTGTTAGATTACTTGTTGTGGTTTTTTAATATGACACTGTGTAAGATATTCATAGTCAAGGCTGAGTATCTTGAAGCTTATAATTCTATTTTATATGAATTTTTATATAATTATTAAAATGGAAATATAACTAGAAGGAATGTTTACTCCTGAGTACATCCTAGTTTTCTTCATTTCATAATTTCACACTGTTGTTTCCCATTTCCACTGATAGCTGGGCACATGCCTTTTGGTGGGTGCCTACTGGGAATTAATTCTTACACCCTCTTTGGGTCATGTCTAGGGCCCAAAAATATTATATTGTTGTAGGTTTCCATTTTGTAAAGGGTCCCTACATAGGTACATGATTATTGTAGAGAAGTAGGAGAGCATGTGGTCGAGCATAGGCTTGTGATGCTGTTGAGTTTCTCTTTCACTACTTTTTCTTGTTTTAATGTAATTTGTACAATTTAATTTATTACAATAGATTACATTGTATATAGTTTGGGATGATTTCTTAGATTAGAGGCATGTCGCATCATTATATATGTGAGATCTCACATGAGGGATTCCATTCTTCCATGCAGGTGCGAAAGAGGCAGTCTTATGCCCAGTCGAGTGGAAGCTGACTGCTGGAGACCTCCCCTGAGGGGTGGGGGATGCACTTTTATTTATAGGTGAACCCAGGAGAGGATTTGAGTACGATTATAGGCACACAAGTGATCTTACGTGCAACCTACTATGGGTGCATGCGCTAAGGGGAATTTGGTATTTCATGGGGCATATAAAAATCTTGCATTGGATAAGAATCATGCACACACCTCTCGAAACTAGTGTGAACCTTACTTGATTGTTTTAATGGTGAACTATGTGCACGATTACATCTAATTGGGTGAGTAAATGGTTTGTGTGACATGTTACAAGCAAAATTTTACTATTGCACTCAAAATTCCATTCCTACATGAAAAAAATCCATTCTATCATGCATGATTTGACATCTTGCACGCCAAACCATACTTTTCCCCAAAATTATCTTGGATAACCATTTCGAATAGCCTGACATTGAACGACCCAATATCTGGATCTTTAACTCCGTTCAGGATCGACGTCTAGTCGAGTCATAGCTTTCAAAATGTGATCTTCTCCAATATCATGTTCATAATCATTCTAGGAATTATGTGGATGCGTTTTCCGATGCCAATAGTGTATCCCTCACTATAAATTGCCTCATAAATTGATATACCCACAATGTGTGGACACATGCCCATGAAAAAGGCCAATTTAAATAAAATATGTTTTTAAACCTTACAAACTCTGAAAAATAAAATTTCGTATGTTTTGGGCAAATATCATGTGGAATTTCGAGTTAAATTGACAACTCCTAAATAACTATAATGAAACATGAGTATTTTTGTGATTATAGATCACAATTTTATTATAATGAAATAACTATAATAAATTCTACAAAAAATGTAATTTAATTATAGACAAAAAATTGAGGGTGAAAATAGTTGATGAGGGTTTCAATAAATAGATTCAGATAAAATTGATTATAATATAGTCATATAAAAACGCTACATAATAAATAAATATTATTGATACGTATATTGTAATTTACCTTGAAGCCATACTATAATTTTGATTCCTCATAGACAGAAGAATTATTATAACCTAAAAGCATTATGATTTGATTTCAACTACATGTGAATAATTGTATCCAGTTTTAATAATGCATTTCCTTAATCATATCTAATTAATTAGTTATTAAAACTCTTTATTAAAAGATAAAATGGTTTAACGAATAAAAATACAATGAAATCACATTAATATTTTACAATGAAATTTATGAGGAAACAAGAACCAAAAAATATTGGTCTACTCCCAATGTAAGTAGATATTATTTCACCAATTCATGCTTGGAATCATCTTTGACTATTCATTTAGGATGAATATGCATCATACGATTAAAGAGATAATATAATAGATATAATTAATATTTAGTTTAATTAAATTTGAAAATTTTCATCAATTATAGCATAATATTATAAAATATAACAATATACAATAATAAACATAACTATTCTCTTCCTTCATGAAGGAAACATATAAGATAATCCATGTGGTTTAAAGATCCTATCCTCAATGGTTGAATCCCATTTTAAGGGCATAAAATCACACTCAACTTCTCAAGGTCATTATCACATCTGATCCTAATGATGATATTGGAATAATTTATCTTCCAAATCTAGATACATGTAATATTAAAGTTTTGAATTACTACCCCACGATTTTAATGGCCTAAGGTTCCTTCCAAGGTTGTTTTGTCTCATAATTTTCCATCATAAAAATTTATTCAGAGTATAAATTGATAAATATGTTCTTCAATATTTTGGATAATATTTTTTTAAAAATACATTAAATTCTATGATTTAAAGATTTTGATTTTATATACTTTTACTCAAAATTGTCATGTTGTGAATTAGTGTTCATGTTATAAATTGTCTTCCTACTAGTGGATAAATTTTTTGAATGAGTTTCACGATTTTATATTTTTTATGATATATCTAAAAAATTGTATTCTCCCTTATACATGATTGGACTTATTAATCATGTTGCGAATTACATCTATATCTGATTGACTTCCACTACTCCAACCCATTTTTCTGATGTTGCTCTGTAAAATAAACTCTGATAATTTAACTATTATGTCTTTTCTAAAACCCATTTTATATTTATTATATGTATGAAAAGAAATTCATTGTGAAAAAATTGAGTAAGGTATATTCAAATTATCACTAAAATTACAATGAAAATATATATGAAATCAGATGGAAATTTTTACTCAAAATTGAAATATCATGTTATTTTAAAAGATAAATCATATTTTGAATTAGAATAAATATCAATTCTAATTCCCAAATTTTATTCTCCTCAGTCATATGATATATTTGTTGGTAATTGATATACTAAATGCTAATATTTATTTATTTGAATATTTAAAACAATTTCAAATTGTTATAGGATCAATGAGATTCTTGGTGAATTTCAGTTATTAAAATAGTAATAGAATATATTTTTTAGAAATCAAAAAGATGTCTTGTTAATCAATAGATAATGATAAATAATTTTTGATGATGATATATTATTGTAATTCAATCATATTAAATTAAATTTTATTCCATTACCCATCACCACTACTCCTAATTGGTGGTATCAATTTGAACTAATGTGTGAGTCTAGTGATGTGGTTTTTGGAGTATTATTTTAGTAAAGGAATGAGAAGAGATTATATGTGGTGTAAAACTCTAGAATGTTTCTATATGAATCGAAAATAAATTACACCATAACTGAGGGGGAACATTTCGATTTAGTTTTTTCACTTGATATTTTTTTCTAGTACTTAATTGGATACATATTTATTGCTTTCCTTGACCATTAAGACATGATTTATCTAATATCGATGAATGTAGATAAACAAAGAAAAATTATATATATAAATTTTCTATAGAAAATTTATTAAGATATTTGAGATAAATATATTGTTTAAAATATATTGATATATAACAAGTCTTGGTTGTCCATCATCCAAAATGATAAAACCATATATATTAATTCCTTATTTCAATAGGAATATAGATTACATTGTCAGAATAATAGTAATCATGGTTTTTATACATTGGTAAATTTTTAACTATTAGAATCATTCCTAAATAATATAAAAATGATATGTTAATAAATTCATTTATCAGATAAAATATTAATTTTATGTAATTGTATTTTCAATGACTAATAATGGACTCCTTATGAGGTGTGTTCCTATGAAAGAGATGATACCCATTAATGAATTATTTTTTATTTCACTATGAGGTAGACATCCTGGGGTTATAAGACTATTCATAAAGTCTTACATGATGGATTTTATTTGGAATTTATTTTTATATATATTAGGAATCTTGTAGTTTCCTTTGAAAAATTTTATTGGTTAGGTAATACATGTAAGAAATAGGATATAAGAATAAAAAAAATTAGAGGTATATGGTTTTGATATTTTGTCCTTTTATTTTATTATACCATGTCTATCTTAACATGTTAATAAATAAATTATTGTAGTGATATATTATGTTTCCAATTGGACATTGGCTATAAAAACTCATAATAAACATGGTAATTCTATTTCCAAATTCAACTTGAAAATCATATTTTCCATATTTCATATACAATTAAAACTAATATAGGGACTTATCCTTATAGACCATTCATTGGTATAACATTTCATTTACATGTTTTTTAGTATCATATTTTTTCAGGGAAATAATAATTTTATTTTTAATTTAAGGGTTAGAGGATAATATATTTTGATTTTTGAGATAGATTATATTTATAAAGTATTTTGAAAATTATTTGATAAAGAAGAAAAAAAAATCATCAATCCTTTTAAATAAAAAAATAAAATATATATCCAGAAAGATATTCATTTAAATTATAGAATAACAAATTTTCTATTGGAAGGTGAAATATAAGTAGTATGGTCACTTCACCTTCAAATAGAATTTGTTAATAATGATATAGAACATTTAGGGTAGTATAATGTAAAATTTTAATTTACTAAAGAGGGTATCAATCATATATTTTTGGGGAAACATGATGGATCAGATTCTATCCTTGATCATGATAGTTTAGTTTTATTTGAGAATAATTGAAGAAAAAAAATTCAATGCTTCATGGTAGAAAACCTATAGTCCATTAGTTTGATTTTCTTTTACATATTTATTTTAAATTCAAAAAATACAATTCTGTTTTTATATGTATTCCACCAATATCATTACAGGTTTAATTTAAAGATAATTTTACTATCAAATATTTTAAGGAATATAAGTTTCAATCGCTAGTGTTAGTATTTTGATTTATATAGATATACATGGAGGAACTGCATGGTGGAGGAAGTTAGATCAGTTTCCCCTTTAAATTATTCTCTTGGGTCCACTACATTTTATCTTAAACTATTGCAATCAAATTATATTTTTTAAAAAAATTTATGAACTAGAATTATGAATCATGAAAGTCATTTTTCATAGAAAAAGATGATAATACTTTTCATATAAACATAATGGATGGAGATTTTATATCATTTAAGATTATATTAGATGCTTACCCCTTATTTATTCTAATATAGTATCTTGAATGTAATTCTACTATTTATTATTATATACATTCTAAAAAATATATTATTACAATATGAATTTTTTTATAAATTATATATGCTATTATATTTTCTCTAATTTAATTTTTATGAATATTATGATACTATATGCTTGTTTTTTGTATTTTATAAAATAAATTTAAACACCTCATGGATTAGTCTTTTATTGTTCCTAAAATCATATTGTAAAATGTAATTTTGTTTTAGTATCTAGAAAGAACATATTACTACATTATTTGAATATATTTTTTTAATTTTATTTGGGATTATGATTCTTAAGCCGTCATACAACATATTTAATATTAATTTTAACCACTACATATTGAATAATTTTTTAACTATATCTATTATAAATTGATTCCTCCACATTGATCTTCAACTGTAGGGAAAATAATGCGTTTTTAATCATTGAGATAGGTCTAAATAATATATTAAACATTACATAAATTATGTTAAAATCAAAATCCGATAAAATGATTCAAATTTTTAAATTTTTTTTATTTAGAACCATCATTTGGTTGTAATTTTACTGAATGGTGAGGTATATCTTTTAAAATTGATTGTAAAATATTGTCAATTACCTTTAATATGCTTTTTTTCAATAAATAAGACTATTATTTTTAAACAAAATTGGTTTTTGTCTTTCTCCAATTATTTTTAACTCAGATGACATGCATAATGGTGTGGTATTAGATGAACTCTTAATCATTGTGAAATTTTTATTCCTTAACCCAAATAGGTGATTGAGTTAATAATTAATAATTTTTACTAAATTTATTCATATATTGCATTTGTATAATTTTTTATTAACAATGTTTGTTTGTTTATCTTAGATAAAAAATATCTATACTAAAATTTAGATAAATGAAAAGTGATGTTTTTATAATTAATTCTTTCCAATAATCATGTTTTCATAAAATAAATAATGATTTAATACATGTGAAATTATATATTGTGAAATACTTATGTAAGCCAACTCCTTATTAGAACATCCATTTATCATCATTGGCATCTATTTCCTTCTATTTAATTTCATAATATAATTTTTTAATAAATTAAATTAATTAATTTTGTGGGAATTTTAGGTTTTATTTGATTGATACTTTATTTCCTTAAGTTTATAATTAATTAATTGTATTTTAATTGGAAAATATTCTTATAATGGGGAATTATTGAATATTGGTTTGTTTTTTATTGAATTGGTTATTCATTAAATATCTTGATAAATGTTTTTTTTATTTTTATTTGATTAATGTTTGTTTTTTTATATTAATGTATTCTAATTTAATATATTCTTATTGAATAATAATATTAATTTAATTCCCATTTTTTTATGATTTCAAGATTTCATATTTAATATTTCCTCATTCCATATTTCAATATTAATTGGGGAATAAAATATTTTTTAATTCCTTGATGTTTGTGATTTTGTGTGATTCTCTATAAAATGGAAAATTTTCATAAATTTCATTAATTATTATGGATCATAATTATTCTAAAAAATAAATTTAAATTATAATAATTGTGTTAAATAAATCTAAGATAGGATAAACCAAATTTAATTAGAATTTTCATTATAGCTTGCTGATAAAGGATAAACAACAAAAACAAAAAATAATATATTTGATTATAAAAAATTATAAATAGAACTAGTGTTTTAATGGAGAAATATATAATGACTTAACAATCAATGATGATAAGAGAGTATGACCAAATGTGGGATTTGTATTGGGAAAAAGACAAAATAATATTGAAATAGAAAATTGAATCCTAATTAATGATTATAAAAATTAAAATTGGAAATATTAGATTGTTTAAATGAAAAAGATGATTTTAAATAGAACTGCTAACATCATTCTATAATTTTGGGTGATTTTTAAAATATTAGTTTATTTTTTATATTTTTAATGCATGAATGTGAACGATGAGACAAGGACAACTGAAGTCAAGCTATACCTTTTTGAGTTAAAATTGTAGACATATGATATATGGATTGTTTCAAATGTTGGATCTATTTGAAGTATAAAAAGTGACATGATTATTAATAATTTATATGTCTATATATATGTTGATTGAAACATAGTGGGTATCTTATAGCATTTCTACAATAAGCCATAGTTTCTTGTGCTGTAATTTTTAGAGGTTGGACTATCACTATTTTATAGTTGGTAATCTATTAGCAGTGTGAATTTGGGATCTGATTTTTAAATTTATAATTCCATTTAGATGAATATTAAATTATGATGAGATTTAGTATCTAATGTTTTTTATTAACTTCAATGGCAAAGTAGGATCAATAGTCCTAGATAAAATGTTGGCTGATGACTTAGTGTAACGTTGAACAAAGGGAGAAACATAAATTCTATTGAAAATTTTATAAGATTCCCTCTTTTTATATATAGGTTGATGGAAAGGATTTTATAAATAATCATTCTTACATAATGTTAGTCAACTATGTAGAGTTTATTCAAAACAAGTGGAGGGTGAGTTCCATGGAAAATGTCTTGGTTGATGGGATCTCAGGTAAGAGCCATGTAAAAGATATGTATACTATTTTTAGGGGAATTAGAGTGATGATAAGGATAAATAAAATACCATAATGGTTTCCAAACTATTTTTATAAATTATTAATGTACATGTAATTAATTATTGGAATAGGAACACAACTCTTACAATATTTAGATAATGAAGGAAGATACAAGTTATTAGTTAATGATTTCTTTTAGGCCTAAAGCCAATTTTGAAATTCTAGTTGAATTTTTAATTCAAGTGGACAATTTATTTTATATGGGTTACTTTGGTGGATATTTACAACACCTCACAATTTTTAAAATCTGATAATTATCTACGATAGCATACATAATATACAAATCTAATCATAAATGGTTTCAAAAAAATATTATTTAACTATGAAAATGACAACATGACTGTAAAAATGGATTAAATGAATAAAACTAACAAAATAATGAATATTATAATTTTAAAAAACTATAAATAATTTCATTAGTTATCAATCAATTAAAAATGAAAATAAATATCATTTTAATATCGAATTAATATTTAAAAAAAATATTTCTATTAGGGAAATATTTTTATCATTATTTATTAAAGTATTAACAGTGGATAATTTATTTTAATAAATTTTTTATAATATATATATATTACTAGATTTTTTATCATTAATATAATTTATTTTTTCTAAAAATGGGATAATAATAGTCCCACATTCATGTTAAAAACACTATTTTTTTAAAATAAGATTTCATTGCTTTTGGAACTTATTTTTTTAGAAAAACTATTTTAATTATTTTAGAATAATTATTTGAGAACATAAAAATAAAAAATAAAATAAAATTTTCAAAATATATATTACAATTAATTTTTGATATTTTTCAGAAAAATATTATTTTTTTCGATGAAGATTGAAAGAATGATGATTTTTATTTAATATATATTTTTCAATTAAAGAATTATCAAAGTATTATTTTGTTTTTAAATTGTATAAAAATAAATATTAAAAAAAAATACTAAAAATAATCTCATTTTGGTTTCTTTATTCACTTTTATGTAGAGTTTTGATATTAAATGTTTTATTTAAAAAATTTAGTGTAACAAACCATTTTTAAGAGACTGGGGGTAAAATTATGAATTAAATTTTTCCACATATGTTTATATAATTTTAAAAATATATTTAATATTTGGAATATGAAAATTCAACATTATTTAATATGTTACACTTATTTTTTTCATAATTTATATGATTCAGTGTAAAAATTAATTACAGGTGTTATGGTTAAAACATGTTTACAAAAGGTAAAACTAAAATGATAAGTGTAAAAATGACCTAGAGTTATATAAAATTTATATAATTTGAATATAAATGGACCTTTTATCATATAAGGTTCTATTGTTTTGAAATATATTTCCATTTGGTGAATAAAAAATGTGGTTATAGTTTATTAATTTTTAAAAATTCCATGTGTCTTATTCCAAAGAAGAGGTATAGTTATTAACTATACATTTTTGTTCTATTTATATTTATAACTAAAAAATCTTCAAAAAAATGGTTAAATAATAAAAATAGTATCTACCAAATACTTGTATTTTATTAGGTTAAATATAGGATCTCTAACTATCTCATTTCCCTAAAATGGAAAATAATGTTTTTGATCATTTGTACAATGGACTACCACCTCACAAAGAGACATAATTTGTTTTCCACCATAACCTCTCAAAGATATATATATTTATATTTTTAGTTTTTATATAATATATTCATTATATAATTTCTATTATGAAATTATAATATCACACTACTAACATACCTTCTAATCAATTAGAAAATGATAACGTCGCTCATGAAATTGTGTGAACTAACAGCTCCACGAAGTGATGTGATTTGTTTTTTATTTTTTTCCTAGATGATAATAACTATTTATTATATGAATATATCTAATTTATATGGTATAATAATTATTTTATAGTGTTTAATTTTTTTAAGCTTTAATTAATTTTATCATTCAACAAATTAATAATAAAATTACATGCATACATACTACCTACCATCTCCATGAACAATGAAACTTGTTTTTCAGTCTGTAACATTTATGGATTACTATATATATTAATATATAATAAATATTTACTATATTAATATAATATTTAACATTATTAAGATTATTCATCCAGGATCAATGTGCAATAATTAAAACATCCAAATCAGAACATTAGTAAAAAATTAATCATTTATTACACGAAATAATGACATTTATGAAAATATTGATATTAAATGAGTGATAAAATATTATGATCAAATAATAAATTGTGTGATATATGTTTGAATTTTTCTATAAAATAATTATAATATAAATATATATATTAAGTAGTCTGTTCGAACACATAAAATGATGTCATGCCTGACGTAAGGGTTTATCATCACACTTTTACAACTATGAGACAAATACCATATGTAACACTTATTTATATTTCAGTGTCTATTTAAATAGAATTGATTTATTTTTATATTAATATCCTAAAAATATGGTAATGAAAATTTTCTCCAATGATTTTTAATAAATTTATGTTATGATCCGAATGATACCAATTTGGTAGGGGTTTATTTCACAATGTCATCCTTATTAGATATTTCTTTCATTTTTGTCTTTGAAGAGAGACAATTATCATATTTATTTTTTTAATATAATTTATATTCATTTAAATTAATTTTTTTAAATAATGATTTTTCCATTCAATTACCTTTTTATGTACTCAATATATCAGCAAACATATTTTTATGAAAAATTGATTGGCTTTCCCCTTTAGTCAGTAATGTTTTTACTATATTTCCATGTTTTCTTAAAATTATATAATTAATGTTGTTAAATTTAATATATTATTTAATAATTTAATTTACACCCATTATTTAATTTTTATTATAATTTTTAAAATGAATATTCCTATCATTTTCTGATTGGGATACTTTTGGGTTTTTATTCATAATGTGAAATGAATATTTAATCAATGACATCAGAAAAAATAATATTTCTTAATGTCATGAAAACTAATTTGTAATAAAATTCCATTTATATTTTATATTATTATATTAAAATGAAAATATTTTATTATTATTCTAGAAATTTTTAATTTTCCAAGGAAATATTCAAAGTGAAAAAGGTTTTTTCTTAAAAAAATGTTTCAAATTTTTTTCATTTATTATTTTTATTCATCAATGGAAAATATCTCAATTTTACTTATAATCTAATTATTATATGTTTTAATGATTCAAAAATTATTATTTCTATGGATATTTTAAAATAACATGAATTGGGATGCAATATTTTGATATCATTTTCGATATTAAAGTGGATGGTTTGTGATTATTTTTATTGATTTATGAAATTATTAGCCATTAATTTGATAGTTATTCAATAAAAATATTTATATTAATTATGTTTCTACTATTTTAAAAGTGTAATTAATTGAATAATTAACTGATGATAGATTCCCTCTATAGCCCCTTGATGCTTCAGCTGGTCTCGTGAGACAAACAAGCTTGCGAATTTGGATGATTCATTGAACATTTATGTAAAATATATTGGATTAAGGCCCTAAATGTTTTTTTACGACTATCAGAGTTATGGGTTCCAACATTTATAGGTTAGTTATTGATAACCATATGATTATTTCATAAGTTTTGTCTTCCATGGATTATTTAAATGACAATGTTATTAGTTATATGGAATTATTTTTCTCTCATTTTCAATTTACTTATTACTATAAAGGATCATGTTATTGATTAATGGAATTGGGATTTCAGTTATTTAAATTTATTTATTGATAATTACTTATATCTTCTTGATATATTCCAATGTATGCATAATCTTATTGACAATATGAGATAACCATTTTTTTGTAATTTAGTTACTAATAATATCAGGTAATCTGTTATGATTTATATGAAGGGACATACTTAAGAGAATAATGGAGTTCTCTAAAATAATAACATGTTTCGTTTTATGTTTTTTAATTTATTTTAGATTTAAATTTGTTATATATTATTACAAGACTACTAAACTATTTTTTATATTAGGACATTAAAATGTTTATCAAGATTAAATGTAATAATGTAAACATTGATTATGGGATACTAGGGTCATGATATTTATAGTTGGGATTATAGAGATTACATTATAAAACATGGTAAATAGATTTAAGAAAACATGTATTAATGAATATATCCTTATTATGAACATTGATTATTTGTATATGTATAATATGAAATCTTAACGTTCAGTAATGTAGATATAATGTTGTTTTCTTATTAATGAATCTCTTTCTAGAAACTACAAGTGAATTTGGATTTAGATTAGATATACCTAGGTGTAATAGCTTCAAAAATATCACATCGGGAATGAATCAATACCTAAATGTTTCTTAAAAACATGCCTTAATATACACATTGCATGACACTATTGGGGGATAATCTTGAGTTAATTCATATTTTCTTTATGAACCATCATAATGGATTTATACAAATGGTGACCATGTATGTCATTTGTTCAAAATATAGTGTGTAATTTTAAAAGAATTGTGTCATGATTTTGACATATTACAAATGATTATATTTCTTTACAGTAATATTATTATCATCCACACAATGTTTTTGGGTGTTATTCAATGAATAGAACCTAAAGTAATCATGTTATAAATGAATATAATATAAAATGTACGGATTACGATCATCCTAATGGGATGAATAGATGAGTAAAATACATCATGATTATTCATTATCAGTAAAAATGATATATTATTAACTACCTAGACCACAAACTACTCTTGGAATTACGATTTAAAATAAGAAGATACTTCATTGAGAGATTAGGTGTCGGGGACCAAAGAGGAAAGAAGGATAAATTTCCTACATCATTGAAATGTTGATAGAGTAAACGAATAGAATTTTTTAAATCCATGTTAAAATTTTTTATGTATGCAATGGAATATCAAAAATCAATCAATTTATATGGAAAATGAAGGGTATTATTGGTATAAATTAATTTCATCCCAATAATCCTTTTATATTTCATTGTATTAAATATGGGGACATATGAAATATATAATTCAATACCATATATTAAAGTTTTTCTCCTCAACCAAGTATGGGTGTATGTTATAATTATTATTTATGTAAAATATTGGAAGTATTTATGTGTTGAGATTCATTATTTATCTTGTAGATGTGTTCTTTTCTATGGTATTATAGTTATAAGATTCAAGATACATTTAAGGATTATGTTACTTTTTTGTAGCATTCATTCCTTGTTCTACTATTTTCATAATATATATATACCATGATGGTTTTACATGTATATGGTTTATTATATGTTCAATGTATTAGACATCCCTTTGAGGTTTTAAATTTTTGGGTTTTCATGTAATTTTTGACATTTTGGGAGACAAGTAATTAGGTAGAGGAAGATGAATCCCTTAGGTTCAAACTGATGTTTTATTTGAGGGTGAAGGATCTTATCATATTATTAAATATACTAAAAAAATAGTGTTAATATATCGACAAATAATCTACATACATTGTTATTACTTCAAAATTGAAGCATACTTATTACAAAATATAACAAAACCATGAAAGGACCATATAGATATAATGTCTTTTGAAACTAGGAAACATAAACAACGAGTTCATAAATCATCTATGTTGTCTCCCACTTATTTCATCATATCTAGAGTCCCTTTTGGCATATTCTACTTAATACCCTTCATTCAGACCTAGGGAAGAGAAATAATACAAAAGGGTGAGATCAAATGCTCAGTAAGGGTAATGAAAACAAATATCAGTCATATCATATTTATAAGAATATAACAGTTTGAATATCCTATCCTTCAAAAGAGATCATAATATCATAATATGGGATAAATCATAGTTGTGAAATTTAATCCCCATAATCATAACTTAAAACATGATTCTCTGTGGCATAAACACATAATCATAAAAAAAAAATCATTTTAGTCAAGACTCTTTTCCAAGACAATCATAGCGGACAAAGTCCATTACTTAACTGAGTTCACTCCTCGTTCCAGTCCTATATCACTAAACTGGATTAACTTGACATTCCAACCATATCTATCTCATGAGATATAAATCTTTACCTAATGAATTGGAGGGATATATAGGTCCCACCCATCTCATAATGAAACCATTCGTATGTGTGCCACAAAATCATAATTCATACATCATAACATAACCCATGTAATAAAAATGGGATTCTTAAACATCGTTCCATCAAAACATAATCCATATAAGATAAAACGACATCATAAAATTAATTACATCATAACATAATCAAATAAATTTAAAAAAATAGTGATAGAAACATAACCCTATATTATCTTAGATGGAAAATAATTTTGATAAAACACCTGAACTCCATTCTTGAGGAAAATAACCTATATACTTCAAAAACATTTTTCATTTCTTAACATGTCCTAAAATTTTTTAAACTAAAATAAGTTGATTAAAAATAAACTTGAAAACTTGTAATGTAAGATTCATGGAAATAATTTTCTATGAAATCATAAAAATACATTAATTCCGTATAAGTTAAAAAACATTCTTCTTGTACTTTGGCCGGAAAAGTCAAAAAGTACCTCGTACTAAAAACAACAAAATATTCCTTTCATATCTTTTAAAAAAAAATAACCAATGGGTAAAATTATATTTAAAAAATTTTAGGAGGAAGGGAATTATTTTACATATTGAGGAAACATGTATGTGGATGATATATATTCCCTAGTAAATTCTGAAGTATAAACAATCTTGGATAAAAATGAGATTGCTAGATTTTCCCATACCTTAGGTCTGATATGTTTTGTACGTGTCTGAACCTCCTGTATAATGTTCTAAATAATTCCATTTACTTATTCCATAATCATAAAAATTGTGATGATATCATATATGGTCATATTCTTGGCTTCTTATTAGTAATATTTCATTGCTACTTGTTATTCGGGTGTTTATTGCTTTATGTTCATATATGTGTTTTGTCGAATAAATTCATATTCTTCTTTTTAGGTTATAGATACCTCGTTTACAGAATGGTATTATTGTAACATATATCATATTTACCCATTAAATTAATTTATATATTCATTATTCAATGATGATCATTTAGAACGAGTCGCATCACATCGTGGAGACGGTAGGCTGTACGTACGCACGAGCGATGATATCGTTCTAATGGTCATCGAATTATATTGAAGTGAATGTATAGTATTTAAGAATAAATATCTCTTTACAATAATCACATATAGTTATTCTTTACACCATTATACCCATCCAACTAAGGTGGTGGGGGAAAACAGATTACACCACGGCGTGGAGACGGTATTCCGTACGTACGCACGCGCGGTGATTTCGTTTTTCATAGGATGGATAGAAGGTGAAATAGGGTTGTTTCATATTTATAATAACATCTAATTATATTAGTGATACTTATGTTATTACTTCATAATGAAAAAAATAAAGAAGGGAAGTAGAAGAATAAATAAATTTGAATGAATTGATAACCGATATTACCTCTTCTTCGACACGCCTCTATGAAATATCCTCTTAGGGCACTAATATTGGTCTTTGAGGAATACCAGGACCTATAGGATGTTTCTATAGAAGTGGAGAAGAGAAATTGGTAGGGTTTATCCGATCATGAAGGCTCAATGTGGTGTGAGGAGGAGAGGTAGGAGGTGCCCTTTTATAAGGGAGGAGAGGGGCACCTTTGGAAAGTGTGAAAATATTATTTTATTATAATTTTATCTTCTTTTTCAAAATGTCCAAAAATAATTAAATATGAATATAAGATGACTCATGGTCGAAAAAAAATCATAAAATCAAAATTGGGCATGTTTTGAAAAATATTTTAATCATTATAATCTTATTTATTTAAACCATTTATTAATGCGGTAAATACTGTATCATTATTGTGTCATAAATAATTTAATTTATTTGATATCTAAAAATTATAAAAAAAATATGATCATGTATGAAATATTTCTATCCTTCCAATGAATATTTATAGTCGAAAATATAATTTATATAACCCATTATAAAAATTAATTCTAAACAATTTTTGTTTATGTCAATCTTGTCTTTACATTAAATTAATTAATCCAAATTGTCACTATCACTACCAAGTGGCTCAATGGGGTTCCAATATCGACCCAAGGATGGATATGGCCGGCCAATACTCATCCAATAAGGTTATGACAAGTTTCAAGGTATTTTCTATTTATTATAATATTCATTTAACATTGAATTACCCTATTTACCTTTAAAGGTTGTAAATAAAAATCACCGTAGTTACTATTCATAATATCAAAAAAAAAATTTACCTATTAACATAATTTGTACCCACTGATTCCAAATATGGAATCCATTATTCAAAATTCAAAACCCATAAGTTGCAATAGTTAATTTAAAATTAATCCCATTGCTAAGCAAATGGGTTTTAAAAGTTAAAACATTGCCAAAAATTGAAATGTTTTACCTATGAATTCAATGTAAAATTAATGATACTGACATAAATTATATTAAATGGTAAAAAAATATTCTATTTATACTTTTAAACCATTCAATATTATAATTTAACCATATAAATTATTGCGATGAAAAAAGATGTTTTTAATTAAAATATAGCGTGTTTTTACTATTCATCAAAATATGAATGTTTCCAGAATAATATGAAAAATTTATCCAAAGTAAATTTTTATTTCCTGATTCCAAATAATAATTTTATTTTGTCAAATTGAACTTATAAACATGTCAAAAACTAGATTTAAAATCGGTGCACCACCAAAAGGTGGTAATACTGTATTTTTTTAAAAATACTTCTTTTATCTGAAAAATTGATTTTGTATTCATACATCATTCTAGAAAATGTATAAGATGAATTATAATTTTATAAAATTCAAAAGTCAGTTAATAATATTCATACCGGATAGTTTATAATATTATAATAATATATCGTTTTTATGAGAAACTCGGTATTGCGTACTAAACACGCTATCGAGGAAGGTTGTGATTGCGTGTAATGCAAGAAAAGATAGTGTTGAGTATAGTGAATGATTTTTTTGAGTATAACATAAGAAATAAAAAAAATTCTCATAAAATATCTGGGTGTTACAGTTAATATGAGGATTGTCTTTAAGGTAATAGTAGTCAATTACGATTTCATGGTTTTTTGAAAACAATTATGTTGTATAGAATACCTTAGTTGTTAAATATAATTTAATGATTATGTTTATAATTAAAAATGTTCAAAATATATCTATTTATGTTATAATAACTAGATTAATATAGTTTATATTAAATTTGACACCCTATCATATCTGTAAAATTGGTATTGAAAGAGTAATTCATGTTTCACCAGGGTGTAGAACCCATAACTGGCCTACATGATATCATAATTAGTATAACATTTTTTAAATAATTTTATGGAGGAATATCAAGTTTAATTTTGGAATCAAATTATAGGGTCTAATATTTTTTTAATTTTATTGATTTATATGGGATTAATAATATTTTTGTAGACGTTTTATTTGGTTGAGTTATATATAACAATTATGTTCAAAAGTGATTATTTGTGAAGTACGACATTACAATTTTGGTGGAGTCAGATGAATGATATAAGATAAATTTGATGTTAAAACATTAATTAATGATAAGGTTATTCATGATATTGGGATATATGTATATTTAATTAAGGAATTGTATATGTTAATACCTTTGTTTTAATATTGAATTTTTGTAATTACAATATGATTGTTTATTAATTTTTAATTATTAAATTTATTGTGCTAAACATTTATTGTTTTGTAAAGTTGGGAGGAACATCTTGTAATACTTTTATGGGTCACATTATCTATTATATGATTATTTTATTTTTGAAAAAAATTAATCTTGGATATTCCTTTTATAGAATAAGAAATTAAGAGTAAATTGATCAAGGACCAATCAATGTTAAAATTGTTCTTATGAAATAATAATTAATCAAATTATTATATTTTTTAGTGTTCTCTATAATCATATTAAAATAATACCTCCATTATTGGAAAATTATATTCAATTAAAAATATAGTATATTTAACACCATTTCTGATGAATCAATGGTGTTTTACTACAATATAGATTTATGAAAATGTGGTTGTTGAGATGATCTTGATCATCCAATTTATTGTTATCAATGACCTCTTTCAGTCTCCAAAATTATATACGGTTTAATTTCATGTCTTTAATGTCATGTTTCATTAATGTATTTCCACTTGTAAACCCATTTGTGTGCTATTCTATATGACTATCATAGTTTTATTTAACTCGTATCAAGAATTTGTTTTATTAACCCTTTCTAAAAATAATCTCTTCATCAATGGAATTTTGAAATTTTAACCCATTGATTTTTAAGATCAAAATAATATCATGTGGATTTAATTAAATATACGCTGGTTTAATGTAACACAATGGGATTTTGAAATAATTAAATGATGTTTGGTCACATATAAGGAACACACCACCAAGCCTAAATTACTCATGAAATATGTTATTTAAATATAACAATCATAGTATTTGCTGTTAAAATGGTGTGTATGAAAAAGAAAACCTAAATAATGAATAATATAATGTATAAAAAAAATTCATTACTTATTAATCCAATATGTTTGAAAATAATAATCATTTGGAATTATATTAATTTTTTTGGAATCTAATTTTATTCATGTATATTTTTTTATAAAACTAAATAAATCAGTCACTTTTCATGATTTATTAAAAATATATTTATATATTATTTATTACTTATTTTCCCTTTATTATATATTTTTTCATAGCATGGAAGAAAAATAATCACATTTTTATAATTAAAAAATTTATATTTCGAATAAAATTATTTTTTCCAAGTTTTGAAAACTTATTTTATTTATTTTTTTCACATTTAGAAAAAGTATATGATATAATTAACATTACAATTTTTATATTTTTACTGCAAAATGTTTTGAAAAAAAAGTTATATGATTATTTTTTAGTTTAATTGGGAAATATTACTGATTTTATTGAAAACTGTATTTTTATTAAAAGTATTTACAAAGAAATGTGTTGTTTTAATATTATTTTAAAATTTTAATTATATTAAATATATTATATAAAATAAAAATTAGGTTATTGAAATTATTTTTTATATAAAATTATGATATACATAATAAAATTTTTACTTTCAAAAACTATTTTTTGACCCATAATCGTGTATGATTTAAAATTAACATCCACCAATTATTGGATCTCTTGTATATAGATACAATATAATAATGTAATCACCAACTCTAGGATATTAATTTGAGGTTCAATATAATATTATATTCATTTAACATAGATGAAAAGGTGATAAAAATTGAAGTCTATCGTAGTGAGAAGGGAAATGCTCGATCAAGAGTGATGGATAAAAGGGATAAAAAACCAATCTCAATGTGGAATATTTCAAAACAAACTATTTTATCTATATGAAATTGGTTGAATTAGATTAATGATTTGTATTCAATTAAAAATGTTACATTTTTTAATTTACTTGCTGAAATATATTGATCATATTCATATACACTTCTATATACATTAATTTCATATTTTTCTAAACATAATATATTCTCTCACCAGTTATTTCACTACAAAAATATTATTTTATTTAATAATTTAAAATCTTTATGATACATGATATTAAATAAAAAAAACAATTTATGGATAATTTCGTCTCATTATTTGATTATATATAGTTTTTCGTTTTTGATAGTAGTATGATATAATCAAATAAATGGCCGTTTGTGGGGAAATGAACATCATAATTTCTTGTGATTATGTAAATTTAGAAATTGAGATACTATGTAATTAATTTATTATCATTTAAACCATCCATATGGATATAGATAACATCATTATTTGGGTTATTGAATCAATAAATTTTTAGATGAATGTGGGAATTTACCTTAAAATCTACACTATAAAAATAAATTATCATATCGATTATTCTTCACTACTTATTTACTTATTTTTTAACTCTATCACATCTAAAAATTCGCAAAATTTGTTAATTCTACATATTTAGAATAGTAGCCTCGAATTAATTATTCAAGATCGAGTATATACATTATAATATCGATAAAAGATATGAGGAATCTCATCCAAAAGGACAGAATAATATTGTATAGTCGGTAAACATGATAAATAAATGATTCTCATAATACATTTTAAAACTAAAATTACTTCATAATATTTTTGGGAGTAATATTATTCATTATACTGAATCCTATTATATCATTATTAGTAAAATTATAGCATTATTGTGATGAGAAATTCTAAAAAGGGTGAGCTAAAATTCATAGTAAGTGTTTAGAAAGAGGAAGCTATCATGAATCAATAAACATAATCAGCATGGAACAAAATATAATAAAAATGTGACTAAGATAAAATTAATTTCATGATAAGATATAAAATATTCAATATGGAAAGGTAAATAAATGAAATATCATGTAATTTTAAAAAAAACAATACTATCATGATTGGATAATGAGGAATTAATATGAAATTGTAATTTACAAAAATAAAAAGTCATAAAATAAATAAAATGAGAATGAAATGCATCTAGAGATAATATAGCAATGAAAATACTATGATAAATATTAATTGAATTAAGGGAAAATAAATTCTAAATTATTGGACATCATGGTCTTAGGAACATGATACATATAATGTCGACACCTTATTTAAGAAAGGATAAAAATGATTGGTAGATATGCACTAAAAAACCATTTAACTAAAAATATCCAGCTAATTCATCTCATAATACCGATGACTCATTGATTGGAAATATAATTATGGGTCCCACCCAATACTGCATGTCCAATTAATAGTTCATATATCTAAAAATTGATTCAACTCAGTAATATTATACTTTGTAATTAAATATCATTATAGATTAAAGAATACATTATTATCATTATTTCTCAATATAAAAAACTCACATTAGATCAATATATGATGAAATTAAATAATTATTATGAAATAAAAACAACAATGATAAATAATATGGATATTTAAAGGAGCTTTAATGCAAAATGGTAACACGAATTTGAATATTTCAAGGTAATTTTAAGAAATAATAAAATGAATCAAGAAACTAATTATAAATACCTTCTTTAGTCAAAATTATCATTAACCATCCAATTAATGAATTTGGATGATATCAATACAACATATAATTAGTGGATCATATGTACTATAAGTGTCTGTTGTCGTTGATGAATAAAAATATCATTAAAATATCATTAAAATCATTCATGATGAAAATATACATTTTAATTATAAAATAATTTTAATCGAAATGATCAAAAAGATATTTATTAAAAAATAACCCCTGAATATTATAGAATAATTTTTTATTCCCCAAGTTCTCACGACGGAAGGAAATTCTATACATTCTTAATATGTTAAAAAAATATTCCATCAATATTTAAAGTAAATAAAAAATGAGACATGTTTTGAAAATGATAGGAATATTCATTTAATTTTTTTAAAAAATTTAATTTTTTTTCCTAATTTCATCAAAAAAATAAAATTTAAAAAGATTAAAAAATAATTTGTAAACATTCTTATAAGAAGTGTTTTGAAGAAAAACTATTTTTCGAAAACATAGAAATAATGTCTTCTTTTCTAAAATATATTCTGATATATTTTAAGTACCATAAATTGAATATTATGGTCCCATTACATGATGATATCATTCATAAAAATGATAGAGAAAATGGAAAAATAATTATTAAAAAATGATCACATAATTTCCCTAAATAGATTTTTATGAAGAAGAAATATCGAATAAAATGATATTGTGAAATAAAACATTTCATTGATCAAAACATTGAAGTGAGAATTAATTAATGAATAATTTGTCTGTATCAAATTTGAATAAATATAATTATAAAATAAATAAAATATAATAACATAATTATTAATTAAACCCATAATATTATAATATCAACACTTATGAAGAAGTAATATGACCCAAAAAAGTTATATTGAGTTATTAAACTCATTACCACGTTGTAGAATTTATGTCAATTCCCCCTGGATGATAAAATTAAAATTAAAACATAAAATACAATGAAATATTAATGAATAATGATATTAATTTTAAAACAGGTAATATATAAACCATTTTGATTAAATTAGTTTCATAACATTACAATATGCATTAATAATGAAAAATTGAGACGAAGTCCCTTGGCTTGCATATGAATGGTCACGTAAGTTCATTATCATGTTGACTAATAAAATTATGTTAATTATTTACTTTTTTATGAATATTTTTAAATTATATTATTGATATTATTCTACTTATTTCCTTATTATATAAAATTATATTATCAGTTATATTTATATCGGGGTTTCGAGGATATTTGGCAAATGTGTCCGAAATGACATTAGTAGGTAGATAATTGGTCTAAGAGGTCACTATTTCAACATATATATAATAATAATCATGAAAATATCATTATATTTATACATAAATTATAATTTTAATATCAATCGTGAATGTAGATTTTGAAAAATAAAGTAGGATATGATCATGGAGATGGTAGGTCATACATATGAATGAGTGATGTTTCCATTTTTCAAAGATCATTATGAAAATGTGGTAAGTGATATTTAATATTTATATAATTATAATAATAAAATAAATTTCATATTTTCATAAAAATAAACATATATATATCATATGAATGGTCTGGTGATGAAAATATAATATCATCAATTCCTGAAGGTGGTATTGCACACATACATGTACAATGTTATCATCATTTAGTGAGTGAAAACAGAGGAAAGAAAATTGAATATTACTATTTATTAATGATAAATATTTCATGAATATAACAAATATTTCATGAATATAATAAATATTTCATTTATATTACATATATTAATTTACATTTTCCCTATTACCCTCAATGTAATGATTAAGTGAAAAAATTTGCATCACTTCACAAGGTAGTAGTTTGTCGTACACATGAGCGTTGTTATTGTATCCACTATAGAAAAAAATATATATATGTGATAAAATTAATCACGTGGTATAATTATATATATATATATTTCATATACATATAAATAGATCTATAATCATATCCAATCATGAGACTTTTCACATCAATTCACGATGTGGTAGTCCGCCGCACACATGAGTGATATTTTAATTTCCAATATGAAAGAATAATATATAGGTATATGTCATGAATGTTACATATTAACAACTCATTATATGTTAGATGTTTTTATAATATAAAACCATTAATAAATATTATTTTAATGCATTTGAATATAAAATAATACAAAAAAACCATGTTAGTAATTTTACTTTTTCTTGGCCACCTCATATAGAATGTTACCTAATGTATTTCAATAATTAATTTATGAAAAATAATTGTCTTCTAGAATTAGGTTATGGATGTTATGATATTTTTTTGGAGGGACATTTCCATGCTATTTTTAATGAATATTGGAAGAAGAAATGAGCATGGGTGATCTTTTATAAGTGACGTGAGTGGAACACTTGTAATTTTGGAATTAAAAAAGATGTAACCTTATTTTCACAAGTCAAAATGTTAAAATAGATAATTATTTATCCTTATACTTGAAAATTTCAAAACATACCTATAAAATAAATTTTATATGTAAAACCATTTTCCCTTAACATTGTTAAATAATTTTAATTATTTTTCTATACATTGTGATTATAAATTATATATAGAATATAAAACAAAAAAATATATACTGAATAAAAATATGTGTTCCGATTTTTTACATTTAAATTATCCAAAGTGATTGAATTCAATTTATAATTATAAAACCTAACACGATGAAAAAACAGGTTTTTAAAGGGAAAATTGTTGTAATTATTGAATTTTTTAATATAAAAATTCAAAATGAAATTGAATATAATGTTCTAAAATAGTTACATTATGATATTTTTGATATATTTTTAACTTTAATGAAACATAAAATATAATTTTCCAAATATAAATTATTTAAATGATTAAAAAATCATTTAGAAAAAATTAGAATCATTCACTATTCATAAAAAACTGAATCATTTCAATAACAAATCTAAAAATTGACCATATTAAAATTTTATTGTTATGATTTAAAATTTTAAAACAATTTTATATTTTTTTTCTTAAAATTTTAAAAATTTAATTTTATAATTAGTGTGAAAGAAGCGAAAAAACTATTTTCTTTTACAAAATGATTTTCAAAATAATATTTTTTTATATGATATGATTCTTAATATATATATATTCAATATATATATATAATTTATTTTATAATATTATAAATCATTTAAGTTTACTAATTATGATACTTATATTCATACTGGAAAATTTAATGGCTAGTATTTGATGGCATCTTATATTATAGTTCATTAAAATTAGTGGATGTGGGTTCCACACAATATTAAATAGAATATATTTAATGAAATATATTTCATTTTTTTTATGCATAATATTTATGGGAACAACAATATTGAATAAAATAAATTTCATTGATAATTTTGTGATGTTACATTCTTCGTACCTTAAATAAATTTTTACCATGCAATATGATCTTTCACTCAATACTAAATGGTTTTCGATTTCAAAATTCCATTTTTTTAATCCCCACAATAGAATAAGGGATGATAGAAACATATCTTATTAATAAATAAATGTACGTAAAATGGTTTTATAAAATTAAACATAACTAGAATTTATGCTAGGATAACACTGGAAGAATGTTAAAATGTGGACATGAATGAAAAAAATAAATAACTTTTGAGAATGATAGAGGACACTAATCACAATAATTTGAATCATAAATAGAATACTAAGGACCCTAAAACCCTAAATATCTAATTATTTAAATGTGATCAGAAAATATTTCAAAAACAATGCTAGTTATTTTATTGTAATTCCAAACTCTCTCCTACCATTATTGTGCCCCTGATCACCCTTGGGGGCGGGGGTTCCCAGCTATTGTATGTAGATCCCCATCTTCCCCATTCCCAATGCTAGTTAGTCACTACTCATAGACCCTATCATTTAATTAATCCTACATGACTGGGTCTAGATCACCCTCCAAGACAATTGATGAAATATGATCTCCTCATATCATCTACCAATAATGCCCTCTTCTACCTCATTTTATGATAGTGTCTCTTGAATCATATAATTATGGTATGATGGATGAATCTCTAGTAATGACCATTCCAGCCTCTACATTTGAGGATGCATCGAGACTCCCCTGGTGGAACTTGGTTGCAATCATTAGTGTGGATAACGATCCAAAGGTTCCCTTATTATAGTATTTGGGATTCTAGTATTTTGTTATACTAGACAATTTCTTCGATCTATATAAGAATTAATTTTTTGATTCCCTATATTATATTGATTAATTCATAAATACATGGTTTCAGAGCCATATATATTTCATTCAAAAGAAATTTCAGTTTTTTTATTGGCCATTGGAGGTCTATAATGAAAAATAATCCCCAAAAGAGTTAGTGTCCAATAATCTTCATAGTCTTTCATACACTTTTAAAAAAACCACACTTCTCAAGAAGACATTATAATTAGATGAGGAATTATTATGCCTGTATAGTTATAAATGTAGACTCATGGAATCATCGGTGGCTCATAGTTTTATCTACATGGATCATGCTTCTCTTCCACCATCGTAGCTTCTCCTCCTGGCAGAAGAGTCAGTGGAATTAAGGAAACCGCTTGTTTAATATTTCACCCCATAAACTATGGGACATGTCACCTATATAGACAGTCAATATAAGTATGTAGAAATAAGGACCCGAATCAAAAAAAAAATTCATAAAATAAATCACTTTGTTAGTAGTATATTCTCATTAGTTACTTATGTGAAAGTATGTCCTTCTAATTGTATGACATTGCTGTTTTGTTGGGAAAATGTTATATCATTAAATATTCCATCATATTTCTATCCACCATATTCTAATATGGTCTAGTGGTAGGTGGATCCCTCACTCAACAATTTCATAAATATCATTCCATTCCTACTAAATAAATCCCCACATCAATTGGATATCATTTGATCTATGAAGTATCATTATAATATAACTTTGAAATGTCATGGGAAAGAGACAGATTTGGAATCTCCCCACCTCCATGCCATCATCATCCATAGATCCATGGAACTTTGGTTTATTATTTAGTCACAATATTGAATAAATTATGTGCATTTCAATATTAATATGAAATAATAACTCACCAACATCCAAATTACTCATGCTAATAGGGTGATTTTCATTCAATATAGGATGAGCCTTTGACCCCCCCAATCCTTCCACGAATTGAGTATGCACTAGGTATTATTCCATTGGATTTTTTTCTCATTCCAAATCTCATGGTAAGAATCATAAAAAACTAGGGGAAATAATCAGGTTATTATTTTTTCAATGATATTATTTGTCATATATAATGCTCAGGTCCCAGATTCCTGGGTAAAGATTAATTTCCTCCACAATTAGGTTTCCAAAAGGGTAAATTACCCTCTTATGGTTTCAATCCAAAACAATGATCTTCTATGCTTTTGTAATTTTCTAATAATATGGGAATTAATTCTTTTTTCATTTTGATCTTACCAATAACAATATTTTTCTCTTCTGTAAGTCATCTACCTCAGTATAGAAACATAATTTTTATAATAAAAAATTGTTATACATTATTTTGTTTATTTATCTATATTATTTCTTTTTTCTATTCCAAATATGATTCTTAGTTAAGGAAATAACTTGAGTGTGACCTTGATTCCTTGATCATAGTTGAAATATCCAATATGGTAGGAGGAAACATCAACATAATAAAGTATTCATATGATAATACAGCTGATGGTATGTATCATTGAGGGGATATAACTAAAGTATCATTAATTTCATCCTGGAAGGGACTACTTGATATGAACCTCTAATGTGACAAGATCATTTGGTGAAATAATCATTAAGGTAGTCATTATAGTGTTCATGGTTGGACCATTTCCATTCCAATATATATTACATATCGTTCTTCTCAAATGCAGTGGGGTTCCATCAAGATCAAATATTTTCAAACCACTCCCCTCTTATAATCAACTTGATTTCTAGGAATGGCAGTTGAAAACATTTGATTTTCTCTAACATGTAGAATAATCCACCCGACTATAAAAAATATGTTTAAGATTCCAAGACAAACCATAGGTAGGGAATTATATTGATTGGGTTTTATAAAAAACTGCATCATAAGAAGAAATACTTTTCTCCCTGGGCTACCTCTCAATCCTTCCAAATTAATGAACTATATTCCTCCAAAATATTTATTTGGATCAAGGATTATAGACTGGAAGAGAAGTGAGATGATGGCAGATTATCCTCCCTAACCCTTAAAATAAATTTGTTTAATGATATATTTCATGAGAATGATAGAATCCTATGTGAAAGGTATGAAGTGAATTGGATCCAATAAGGATACTATAATATTTTTTTCTATGTATGATAAAATAGAAAAAAGAAATATTATAGCACCGAATAACCTATTTGATGATGGTTTTTTAATATTGACCCAAAGGTGTTAGGAAATATGGTCGAATATTTTTTCAAATCATTACTATAAAACTCTTACATGCACTAGCATGATATATAACCTTGAATCTAGGAGGAAATATTAAATTCTATATGACATATGGTTTCTTGGACTGTGAATGCCCTCTTTGAGAATAGAGCAATTTAATATAGGTATTACTATTTTAATAGATCCCTTAAATATGATAGTTTTTTGGACCTAACAAATTGTAGAAACCATTTTATGTGAACACTTAGGATATCATCAAGAACGATCTAGTTAAGACCATTTATGATGATTTATTTGATGAATCTATTTATAGTGTTTAATGTTCCACAAATATGGTCCTTATTTCTACTATAAACAAACTCTCATCTATAAGGTAATTCATTTCCATAACATGTGTAATTATCCTAGTAAATTCTAGGATTCAATTCTCAACATGAGGCTCTCTCATTTCATTTACAACTATATAATATAATAGATGTATTGTTTTATAAACATATTATCCATTAATGAGACAATTGGTATTGATGAATAGAATATAAGATATATTAATAAGAAGTAATTTGGTTCAATGTTGTAATTAATGCTGATATAGACATGTCATATAATAGGATCAAGAATAATTTCCATCTTTAACTGATGTGTTTCATGGATTTCTAGGACTAGGTGGATGATCTATTATTCCTCTAATAAATCCCATTATTGTTCTCTATTATTTTCAAGGGGAGGAAAAGTGGATTATTCAGGTAAATTAGGGGTATTGACTGGGGGTCCCCTTGACTCACAACATCTTAAATATGGTTCATGATACACATTATAGAGACATTTTTTCTTGAATGCAACATGGGACATCCATCCCTACCTCAATAAGACACCCTTAAATGTGGTTTCCCATCTCCAATTTCCCAATTAAATGGTTCTCTTTATCAGTGTTGGAAGCTCTTATATCCAGGGAATCATTATTATCATAGAGGATTATTCTAGGTTGAGTGGTAAAACGATCAATCATGATAGAATATCTATGTTTATTCCATCCTTGATCCTAGAAATATATGTGTAATGATTTCAATCCTTGTTTTGAATTCATTGGATGAAATTTATCATGGACTACCTAGATGACCAATTGATATAGTAAGAAATTGTAGCATTCACTTCAGTGTAGTGGCAGACGAGGTCATGAATTGAATAAAAAGAATTAATAACATTGTTCCCTCAATTATATGGACAATTACCCCCATCAAACATATCATTTCTCCCATTCACATTCACATTATCTTATTTATCATGGTGCATGAGTTATTTATGGAAGATATTGAGATCCTTTTATCCTAATTTATATTTTATTCCAATATTGTAGAAATATTTTTTTGAACAAATTGGAATAGGCCTTCTAGAACATTGGAAAATGGAGGTGTCAATGTGAGGAATAATTGGGAGGTGATGAAAAACATATAGGAAAAATTGCATTAAAGATCAATAAATGTAACTCTATTTGGATTACGATCATCATTCAGAAATATAAAAACCATCTAAATTTTCAAAGATAAAATTTATCCAATGTAAGGATATATCTCTAAGGTCATATACTACTGTATCAATACCAATCTCATTATATTATTAGATGTGGGGATATTAATATCTCAGATTTCAACCAGGTGGGTCATGTGTTGGAATATCTAGGATGCCACATGCTAGAGATGACCGTCATCAAGATATCCTTTACCCATCATTAATTTTTTTGATCTTGAACCCCAACCAATAAATTATAGATAATGATATCAAGATAGAGAATTTCCTCGGCGCATGTAAATTCATTGGTTCTACATTTTGTGAATTCACTTCTATGTCTTATAGATGCTTGATAAACTCGCCTCATGACCTTGATGTGTTGGGTGATCTCCTATTGTTCAAGGATATTCTAGGTAAATTTTAATTCATTGCATTAAAAATATTTAACCATTCAATATCAAATGATTTTTTTGTAAAAGGACATGTATTTCTATTAGGATCAATGTGATATTTATTTTTATTTCACAAGGAGGAATATATCATGAACATATTTTTTCAAATAGAGTATGAGGTAGTGACATTGATTACTTTTGGAGAGTTCACATTTTTTACAGAATAAATTAATTCCTTTGAGAATTCCCTCTAATAATTGTTCAGTGGTATCTATAGAAAAACACATCAGGGGAAAGAGAATACTCTCCACCACAAGTCTCGATATTGGTGTATCTAGGAAGCAAAGAACATCGTTGTCCCAATGGTCCATTCTATTATGGAATAGAATATACGGTGAGGATCATATAGATCATTATGAAGCTCTAATATCTTATAAAAAATTGGGTTGGGATAACCACTCTTTAAAATTATATGGTTAAAATAAATCCTTTACATAATTTCAGACACACTACCTCAGGGCCTTGGGAATTCTACGATACTCCAACCATTGGACTTAATCTCAATGTCACTAGATCATGTTGTAGTGGGTACAATATGGCGGTGTCATAATTCATGATTACAAAGAATAATTGATATTTTAAATTAGTGTGTTCTATGGGAAATGTGAATCCCTTCAGGTGAAGGATGATTCTATCGTAAGTGGCCTCCACTTATGGCGATCAAACCAAATTTCTATTGATACAATGCTTAAGGACTCAAAAATCTTATTTATCTCTATCAAATAATATCATCACTACACCTTGTAAAATCATAATTTTTTCCACAAATAAATGTCCTATGAAAAATAAAATGATGATCCAATCCACATGTAGCATGAATGTAACTGTGTGACCAACATTCTTATTGTAAGGGATTCCAAGGAGATCTCACTTGTGTTGTTTTTTTCCTATGGATCCATTCCCTTTGGATGTGTCGAAATTGTTATAGGGGATTATCTAGGTCATCTCATTAATAGACCTCCTAATTATTCATGCGTGTAGGTTCGTCTTTCCACTTATCAATAAATAATCATTTCATATTTTCTTTTATTGTGATGATTTAAAAAACCATTTTATTAATCGAATATAAATGTAATATAATATGTTTTTGGATCAAGATAATTTTCCTCGAGTGAAGGGTTTCTGTTATTGTCTATGAATATAACGAAATATACTTAGTTAACATTCATCTATTTCATAATCATAATTTTAACATTTTGATATTCATCGACCAATTTCAAATTATTTTTTATACTCTAATAAATAAATATCAAAAAATTAATTGATTATTCATAAAGAAATATAATTAAATTTTAAAGGATTTTTTGTTATGTAAAAGAATAAAAATTCTTTTGGTATATCTCTAACTATTATCTAAAAAAATATTATTACCAATACTTATATAATATAATAAAATAATAGATAAACATATGTTGTTCCACCAATGGTACATCATTAATATTTATTAATAAGATTAGTTAACAGAAAAAATGACATAATAATAAGTTCATCATGTATTCTAGAGGTACTTAATAAACCCTTATCATCTTTATGTTCTGGTTTCATTCCATAAGTCCTTCATAGGATGCAATGAGCTATCTCTGATCATGTGGCTTGACATATTTTCAAATGTATTTTCATATAATTCAAATATAATTCCCAAATTTTGAATCCCCATAATTAAAAAAAACATCAAAGATAATAAAAATCATTAAGGTTACCAATATTTTTAGTCTTATGTCCAAAATATTCTAATGAATTATTAATTATATAATTCATTCATTTACAAAACCACTATATTGTATTCTGATAAATTTTTTCTGAAAAAAAAATATTCATAATCAATTAAAACTTCTATAATATAAAAGATAAAAGGAGATCTTAATAACATTTGAATATGACCAACATTAAAATCCTAACAAATCAAGGTATACAAAATTATTATGTTAAGAATGGAATATACAGTTATGAAGATATACACATTCCATAGACATTCCAGGATTCTGATTACAAAAAATCCCATGGGTAAAAAACATATACAATTTAATTATAAAATACCCAAATTAAATAATTCATCTATTTTATTTCGATATAGGTACTTTCATAATATATTATATACCATTATAAGTGATTATTGACTCAAGTAATGACCAGGATCTCCCCACATAATATGATGAACAATAAATGAATCCCTTGGATGAGATTTACTTCATCCCATTTTACAATTCCTTTTTCCTTGGAAATTATTTTTCATTAATCCATTATTTTAAAATCATAAATCATTTTCCATTTCCATTTGGAAACCTTCTAATGTGTCTCTTTACACATTTAAGACATGAAATAAATAAATCATTCCTTTCTACATGGTGTCCATTACATGATCTCTTAGAAAACGCCCTTCATATCTTCATTGATGTGTCATAGTGTTGGTTATAGTATCAATTTTTAATCGCGTTTGATAATAAATAATTAGGAATAATCATAATATATATCACTAATTTCATTATCCCATTGGGATTCTCATTGTAACCAGATTCATCTTAATGTACAATGTTAACATAATTAATTGGGGTTCAATCCATTAAATAAATCTTCAAAATCATAGTGTGAGAAAAAAATCATAATTGGAAATCCGTATAATAAATTATTTTATGCCAAAAAAATAATATCTAATTTTCATTCTAGTACACATTTGGTTTACCCAAGATAATTCAATGTCATCATCTATTCAAATCCATTAAAAATGTTTGTAAACAAATTTAAATTATCCTATTCATTTCCTTAAACAATGTTAAACATGTGCACATAAAGGTCTATTTTAATAGTAATGGTGGTGATCGGGTTAGGCTTAATAATACCCTTTTTAGAGTTATTATCCCTAGGAACCTGTATACCAGATCCACAACAACCTGCAGTATTTAGGTATGTTTTTACCATTAAAAAACATAATATCTTACTTAACAAACTTTATGAAGTTATTATATACTTATTCTCAAAGTATTTTATTGTATTATTTTACATATTCATTGTTATACTTGATCATGTTCTCATTGATTCTGCTAAAATTTCTATCATACCAACGATGGTGTCCTTGATCCCAATATACAAGAATCAGTGTCTACATTATTACACTGACATAGGTAACATTAAATCATATCCCAATGGAAAAAATGTATTTTCTTAGTCTATATAAACTAGAAACATATATGATTACAATGTTATATATAAATACAAAAATTTTAGCATAACTAAATTTCACACATGAAATTTAATGGAATTGGGTGTGTAATTTTTTTTAAATATTATATATATTATAAAATAGAAATTATAAATAGTATACCTGAATTGAAACCATGTGATATTGTTTAAGAACTAATATGGCACATGGAAAATGAATTATGGAATTAAATTATAATGTAAGATAATCTATGTTAATAAAATTAAACAATTGTTTCCAAATATAGTAATCAAATTTTCATAGAAGGAAGTATGAAAATCAAAATAATTTGAAATCATTTTGGATGCATGTGAATTCCAATTATAAATATTTTAAGGTTTATTATAAAAGATAAATTCATTAAAAAGAATAACCTAGTGAAAAAATAAAAAATAAATAAACAGATAAAAAAATATTATGCTTTGAATATGAATTTAATTTTATTAAAATGAAATATAATTTTCTATTTAAATTATAAACTTTAGTTAAATATTTATTTTTCTTTAAATTTGATATGTTCAAATGATACAAATATTTTAAACTAATAATGAATTATAAGGACATTACAAAATTTAATGAAATGTTTAACATTATAATTTTAAAAAATATCATAAATATATTTGTTTTCTATACTTATAGATTTTTTATGTTTCAAAATGTATCATTATGAAAAATTATAATATGGACATTTAAAAACTGAAAATATATTACAAAATTTTACAGATGATACCGCACTAATGGGATATATGTAAATAATTTAATCATCATGATTGTATATTTATTAAAATTTAACATATTTTAAATCATATATAATATTTTTTAAGAAATACACCTAATGAATATTTTAATTTTATAATTCCATTAGAGATTGTATCACTGGAAGTGTAAAATATTATATCTAGTTTATTTAAATTTATGTTTCCTTATTCAAAATACAAAATCTGAAAATTATCTTCTACAAGATAATAAACTTTATAGAACTAAAAATAAAAGTGGAATTCATACCTACTTTTCAAATGTTGGAGTATCATATACTCATAAAACATTTAAAACATATTTTACACATATATAATTGAATAATTTATAAATATATATTGTATAAATCAAGTATATAATATATTAAATGTTTATTTCAATACATAATACTCACTCAAACTAAATTTAAAACAAACACATGTCTATGAATCAATCATTAATAAATATTTCATGGATTTTATTGTTTCCCACATTAATATACTATAATGAAAAATACTAAAAATTACCTGATAAAAGAAGAAAAGGAGTTACAGATTTTAAATATAATTAATTTGCATAACAATTAATTTAGTTTTATGATCATAAATTATATTTTACTAGCATATAATATTAATTTATAGGATAACTAAATGGATTTTGCAGCAATATTATTTTCCATGTAAACTCCTAAAAAATACCACTGGTTATCGTATACAAAATAACATAAATCAAACAATTACTATTTCTCATTTAATGGAAAATGTATTGATCTAAAATATTTCTATGAAAATAGTCTATTTAACCAACAAATATGATAAATTAACCAAAATCCCTTACCTTCCAATTTTAACTAGTCGCAATCATTCTTTTCAAAATATGTATTTAATTTTCCTAAAATAAAATTCATTATATTAGTCATGCCAATTTACTAAGAGAAATATTTTAAAAACTAAATTTTGTAATGTAATAGAAATTAGTTAACAATGTATAGAATATTATAACTCATAGTGAAAAACATTAATCATCAAATGGTGGTTATTTTAAAATGATTTGAAAAATTGAATCCATATTGTTTATGATCCTATAAAAATGATAATGTTTCACAAAAAAAATGTAATTCTATTTTTTATTATAATTATCTGATTGAAGTTATAAAAAACATCAATATTTCCCTAAAAATGGTAAATATAAGTGTGTACCAAATTTATATAAGTTTTTGTAGTATCATCGTCAATTTAAATATTGAGATATTAACTAGGAATAAAAAATATACATGAAAACATAAGATAATGTCTATAGAATAACATGACTACAATGAATGAATAATCTATAAATATAGAGGGTATAAAAATTAAATAATAATACATACATATTTTGTTATATTGTAATAATGTATTAGAATGACTTGATTTTCAAACTTGAGGAAACTATAATTGTAGAGGTTTGACATATTAAATATTGAATGATGATTATTATGATAAATTTTAATATACTCATAATAATTATTACTAAAAAACTATATAGTGTGTCGATATTAAAACATGAAGGAAATATACGTCATCCCTAACTTAATAAGGATTAATTCCTTCTAATGTTACAATATGATAATTATTAACACCAATTCCATGCTGTTTGCAGGAATTTTAAAAACATCTTGTGTGAGAAATAAAAAATCATATTAGCTTACAACACTTGAATGTAATAATAATATGAATTATCGAACGTGACTCACAATTTGATAATTATCCCATATATATTCTCATATTGGTTTAGTCATCTCAAATAAAATGGCAGAGGCCTATTTAAATATATTTTTTTTACTTATTACATAGATTAGTTATGAATATTTTGAATGCAATTTTGGAAATTTTGATTCAGTGAAATTTTAATATTTAAAAGAACTAAAATGTTATCAACCTTATAAATAAGATGTAATTTGTATAGAAAATTATATAGATGAATGAACGATAAATAAAATTTCCATCCTAAAAACATACACTATGATTTATAGTTTTTGAAAGTTTTATTAATCACATTGTCAACAAATTGATCATTTAACGTCATAAGAAGATTGAGGTGATGAATTTAAGGGGGTTCAGGGAATGATTTATTAGGGAACATTATATAATATATTAATGAAATCAGGTTTTGTTAATATAAGACTCCATATATCACATGGTTTCATAAAAAATTAATGGAATGATATTATAAATCATATTTACTAAATCATTAAAATAAATGGGATATGTAGTTAGGGAGATATGTAGGTGGGAAAAGTAGAAAACTGAGAGTGATATGGGTAAAATATAAATTCCATTTACAAGAAGTATATATATTAAATAAAAATTACAATATAGATGTTAAAAAATGATTATAAGTTTATCGCTTCTTTATTGAAGAAACACATCTCAAAGAAAGTCCTGTACTCAATTTCATTACCCATAGTAGTTAAATGAATTAACAGACTAAAATTTGGATTCGATCATCTACATCGCCCTTACATTATCTTTCTCTATTTTTAAACCATGAAATACATTATCAAATACTTCGAGTGATATTTTATATATTTGTTTTTATGAATATATGTTGATTTCAATACATAATATATGAAAATGGGTTATATTTTTATTAGAATATTATAAATATATTCAATAAAGATAATTTTCAGAAAGAGTTGGTATATTCATATATATTTTTAAAAAAGTTGTTATAAAAATAGAATCATCAATATATTAATGGGTTTGAAAATGTAGAAAAAAAAAGTTAATCTGATTTTGGAATCATAAAAATACAAATGTATGAATTAATCACATATGAAAATGAAACATATTATAATCCCAACACAATTTGAATACTATCAACCATCTATTAAAAAATTATTTGTTTCTTAAATTCTAATATGTGATTGAATGTTTATTTTTAGAGATGATCTAAGGAAAAGGAATAATATTTATAAAATATAATTGTAAATGAAATTTGAAAAGTCATTAAATCAATAAAATACTTAACACATGAATTTTTTTTTTAAAATCAGGGTTTGTTTGTGAATATCATGTTGATGATTGCTAGACATTCACATTCAAAAGAAAATTGGATTTGAGAATTGTAATTTTTTATTAGGTATATAAACATAGTTAGAATATTACAATACAATATGGAGTACATGTTTTAAGAACCATAACATACAAGAATGTATCTAGGTTTTTTCAAAATAAAATAAAATGTAAAAAATAAATTTAATTAAATCTAAACTGTAAAATGTAAATTTAAAAATACTTAATGTCATAGGAATGTAATTCATCCCAAAACAATATATATGTGTATTTTCTCATCGTGAAATTATTTTATAGAATTTCATTATTTGAAATCACCTTTTGCTGGTTAGATAATTATGAAATTGTTTTCATGTAATGATAAGATAAATGGAAAGATATATCACTAATAGTAGTTATGGATTTTTATAATTAAATTTATTTGACTATATGTAATCAAGCCGTTGACATGAAATTTAAATATTTAATAAGAGGAATAACTAAATGAAAATGAAACTTATAAATTATTTTCATATAAAAAATGAAATGTTTTAAAAAAAATTAAACAAAACATGATGTGTTTTGAAAATACACAGTTTTCAGGAATAATATACACAACTATAACATAATGGGAATACGGAAGTGAACATAATTATCTATGAACATATTTAAAAATATTAATGTAATATTATTTCTGTGGAATGTACCTAGTTGGGGTATGAATAAAGGATTATCATGGGAGTACAAAAAATCATTGATGTTATTATTATGAAATAGATTATCAATGTATATAGAAATAATTAATTTGAACCTATCAGTAAAATACATAATATTTTGTAATCATGTAATGTATATCACATTGAATAGACCTAAATAATAAATCAGGGTGATTAAAATAACATCATATTATATATATATATATTGAGAATAATATGAAAAAATCACAATAAAAGAAATGGATTCAAAAATAACCTAAAAACACATATTCTCAGATCATTACCTATTAAAATTTATTCATGAACCTTATTCTGATTGAAAAATTCAGAGGAAAATAAATAAAACACATTTAGTGTATCGCGAATATAAATTTTAAATCCAAAAATAAAAAAACCATCAAGGTCGTATTTGAAAAACCAACTACATACCCTTCATTCATGTTGTGTGTCAAAACCATTGAAAATATATTCCTTACAATGATAATAAAAAACCATTTTTATAGAAAATGATATTCTCAATGAAGTTATATTATAATTTAAGTGTCTTAAAATTTAAATTCAAAAAATATATATTGCGGTAAATAAATTTTCATTCTTCCTAGAGAGATGCATAAGACCATAAGGCTATAGTAGGATCATGTAAAAAAATAATTAAATAATAGATGAACAAATATAATCTGAATAATGGAATAATTTGTTAGAAATATTTTTTATAGGGATAAAAATTTTAATGAAAATATTATATTTTTCTATGGAGATAAATTTTCAACATATTAATAATTATGGGTATAAGAATAATAATGTAATTATGTTTTTAAATTCACTATATTGAAGAAATGTTAAATTGATCACCATTGGGACCTTAATATTCTTTTACCATAAAATTGAATACCAAAATTTAGTCAATGATTGAAAATATAACATGTTTTTTGTTTTTGATATAAATTATCACCCCAAAACACCTTATATTGATGAATTTATGATATTCTTGCTAGTTATCATAAATTATAGGAAAACATTATATGTTAAAGTAAATAAGAATAATATATCATTACCTTATAATAATAAATTAGCCATAAATCATTTTCATTCAAAAAATATCATTTCCACGTAATGAACTTCCAACTACAATCATCATAATATAATGGGTTTCAAAATGAATAACGTATAACATGAATAACATCTTCTTGAAATTATAATGGAAATTTACAAAAGAAAAATGTATTACCAACCATGTGAGATAGATTAAAATCAATATACAAATTTAGAATATATTACATGGTTAATAGGTGAAAAATATATACATTTCCAAAATCCAATGTAAACATTTATCGATATGATACAATGAAAAATCATTTATTGGAAGGATTAATAATAAATTACTATAATAATTCCTTATGAATTAGAAATAAACCATGGTTATTAAATAATATGGTAAAATATTGTAATTAGGCTAATATAATTGAAATTTGGATTCTAATGGTTAATTGATATTCTAGAAATAAATTTTTATACACTGACTAAATTAATCGGTTGATTTAAAGTAAAAAGGGAATATAGAAAGTTGGTATGAATCATAAATATTCCTAATAGATATGTTTTATTCCTTAATTAATTTGTTTGAATTATTAATTTTCATCAATACAATGTACCAATTTTTTTAATAAAAAAGAAAAATCAAATAGTTATTTAATATTTGTAGATAATGGTTTTGATAATTTAAAAAATTTAATGTCAATTCTTATAATATAGAATATATTATTTTTAATAATATATAATATTAAATATTGTGAAAATATAAAAACATATATTGAACAATAAATAGATTCAATATTATAATAATATACAATCAACCTATAAGAAGGATAAATTTCATTAAATGATAATTTAGAGTGAATATACAATAAAATAGTAAAATAGTGTATTTAATGAAAATTAATTTAGTGAACATATTGGATTACACAAAATTATCTATTATTGTTGAATAAGAATTCATTAGGTAATTTTTTTAAAAAATATCATCCCCATGATACATGAGATACAAAATAAATAAAATTCAATGTTTTAAATATATTTTAGAGGGTGAGAAAAAAGGGTAAAAAAGAAAAATCTAATGGATGGAAATAATTGACACAAATGAAATTTGAATATTATGAGCTCTATAGATTAGTGGAGGTGTGAATATTAAATTAACATGAATATGTGTGGCCTAAATTTTATACATGTAAATCAGATTTTTTTTCATTATAAAATTAAAATTCTAATGAAATAATCAAACACAAAGAAATCTGAAAAAAAAATAAAAAAATCATAGCTGGTGTAATAAGTCAAAAAACTAAATACAATAAAATAAGAATCTGAAAATTAATAAGTATATAAATAAAATAAATTAACCTTACATAATTTATATCGGAGAGTACAAGGATATTAAATTTATGAAACCCTACTCAGTGGTAGAAATTTGAGGGATTTTGAAGAAGTATAACTATTTTTATTCATATCTTATTGACTAAAACAAGACTATACAAATATGTATTATTGAAATTCATATTTAATATAAACCAAATAGCATGAATATTATAGAGATATGGGTAAATATAACAATCAAGAAACAAAAAAATCCTACCACATGACTATAAAATGTGGTGGGCCATGGAGTGCTAATTGACGGGATGTGGTGGAACACAAAGAATGTTGGAATAATGTTTGGACATTATGTCGAGATTCTAATAGGGTATCCATAAAGTTGAGGGGGATATATATATGGAGGTGGTGGTGTTTGTAAAAGTGAAGGATGAGGGAAATGCGAAGGTGTGTTGCAGGTAGGTGGAGGTAGAGGTTAAGAGGTGATGTATGAGGCAATATAAGGAATGAGATGTATTTGAGTGATACAGAGATACCATGTGGTGGTTGGGATGGATGAAGGCAGTGGGGGAATAGATAATGGAGTCTAGTTAATTGGAATAAAGACAACATGACAATGGGCTACAAGGATATGATGAAGATTATGGGACATGACGTGGGAGAGAATAGGGGAACCCTGGGATGAGAGAGGGACGGTGTGGAAGAAAAAAATGGTGTGGAAATATATGTAGAATGTGAAACGGTTAAAAAATCCACATTCATTAGTAACAACAATATATTATTTCAAGAATAAAATTATTACCTCTAAATATCATTCCATATCATTATTATTACACATCATGGATTCCTAGGAAAGGAAACACAAAAATGTGAGATCAAATACTCCGTAAGGGATAAGTACACAAAATTTTATCATGAATAAATATGAATAACAGAAATGAAATTATACTTAACATATCATAAATGGGATTTAAATAACATGTTATTAATGATAAGATAATTAATAATATATATTAAAATGTATGTAACTGGAAAACCACACTCCCTTAAACCATTAACCTGGCTATTATAACATGATAATGAATAATCAATATAGAATGGTAAATAATTACGAAAGTATTCTATTTAATCAATAAATTAATAATGAAATGAATTTGGATATAGTATCTTTGAAAATTATAATTTATTATAACAACTAAATAATTGATTAAGGAAATGCTTAATTAATGGACTTCATGTTCTCAATAACATGATACATCTACGATAATGAACTTTTATAAGGTAGTTTAAAACTGATTGTTAGGAATGCACTAATAAAATAACTTACAAAGTCAAGCCAATTTATTTATATCTTGATACTACAGATACATCAATGGTATTTAAAATATAGGCCTACTAATCTTTACATATTAAAATAACATCTTGTGTTTTGAATAATTTATTTAATAAATGAACAATGTGAATTATCCTTAAATATCCATATTGAGTAGTGAATATTGATTTATTAAATTATGAAAAGATAAAAAACAAAATTTAATATAGAATGGATTTTGTTAAATGATTTATGATTAATTTAATAAAAATATCCACGATAAATAGTTTGGATATACAGTTTAAATTTATTGTTCAATTATCAAAGGAAAGTGAATATTTAATGGTAATGTTAATGAATATAAAAATGAATCAATACAGTAAATTTCAATACATTTCATGGTAAAAATAAACATAAACCATCCATGTAAAGAATATGGATGTTATCAAATAAACATAACCTGAGTGGATAATAATTTTAATAAAGGAATGATGTTGTCGATTAAAAGTGATACTCTAAAAAGTTCTTTTAAAACATTCTTTGTGAAAATAAAATTTTTAGAACCCACAACCCCAGTGTCCTAGAGCGTATGGTTTGTTTAGTACAATAGAATAAAATATAAATAATCCCATCATGAAGGACTAAATAATTTATTCATCCTAGTAAACAAGATTCTTACTTGAAATTCACAATATATTTTAAAAAATAAAATGCACAAATAATTAATTTTATAATTATATTATTCTGATTACCTTATCCTTTTATATAAATCATAGAAAACATCATAGAATCTTGGATAAAATATAACATAAGAAATGGCTGAGAACATATGATCATTAAGTGTAATGATATTTTGGATTATACAAGTAAATAAGTTATAATAAATATTGAATGGTACAAAAACACATAAACATTTATCAAATAAACTGAGCATAAAACAGGATGAATAAATTACGATCAAACAATTCCATATAAATAATTACTTTATAAAAGAAATTATCTGAAAAAATTATAACTAATCAAATAATCAAATATATTATCAATAAAATTATTCAAAATACATGAATTTATAAATTTAAGAATATAAAACATATCGTTGAGGCATTCTTCCATGATACCTAATACCATTAAATACTTGTTCCAATACATCTATATAAATGGTTAAAACTTCTACCAAAACGCAAAATAGATTCTCTCATGAGAGATGGCGATATATCGAGGGGAATAATGTGCAATTCCCATCACCTACTAATTCCAATTCATTACCTATATTAAAGGGGTGAAACATTATGTACATAAACATTACTCTTTAATCTATCATAAAAAGTGTGGATACTTTACTCAATAATTAATCTTAATAAAACCCATCAAATTTAAAATGGTGAGTGGTAATAAAATTATACTTCCTCAATCAAATTGATCATAAAACATCCGTAGAATATATATTATTTATTTTAATATAACATATCCTTATTATATCTTAGGTAAAATAAAGGTTTTATTTAATCATTGAATAAAAATAACATGATTATGTCTTTAATAACATTTTTTAAGAAAATAATTGTTTCACATTGAAAATCAATTTCAAAATAAACATTCACAAAAAAAATTCAAAATCATTTTATTGGAAGGTATATATTAAGTGTTTTAAAATAATATTTAAAAACTTGATTGTTCATGAAGGAAGAACAATTGTTCATGTTGTACATGTTTAAATAATGATTTCATTCATATTTTCGGTAGAAGTGAAAGCAAACATGTTTTGAAAATGACATGATGAATCCATTAAAAAAATAAATGAAAAAATGGATAAATATTTATTTATAATATCATTGGGTAATTGTTAAAAAATATTAAACATTTAAAAATAATAATTTCATGGTAGAAAAATTCTTTTTGAATGAATAAATAAATAATATATGATTTTATTAACATTATTTTATTAATAATTTTTAGAAGAATGAGGCCTAATGGAACTATTACATTAAATAGTTAAATAATAATCATACATTAACAAAATATATTAATTTTATGAAAAAATTGTCAAATAATAACCCTAATGGATACTTAAAAAACCCGAATAATGATATGATTTCCAAATTACCCTTACAAATTAGAATTTTTTTTATCAAAATCACCTTGAATGAAATAAAATTAAATGAAACATTATATTACATCATGATAAATTACTTCAAGATATAAAACACAAAAACTGAATCATATACACCACACAAAGAATTAATTTGTTATTAAGGCGTATGTGTCGCCGAAGTAAAAGTGAGTCAACAAACCATTACCTTTCATCTAACTCATCACATACATTATTTATCATACCTAATAATAATTTTATATCAATTATTTAAATTATTAATATCCTTTATAACGTTAATTATACCTTTCATCTCACTTATTGATATATTTTTTATCATTACATAGTCAATTATGTTTACATCATAAGATTCAATGAAATTGTTTGTTACACATCAAAAATGACATTGGTAGGTTAACTATGGTCAAAGTTGTAATTATTTAAACATATAATGAGAAATAATCATGGAATAATTATTATATTTATACATGTATTATATATTTAAAAAAATTATGAAATATTGTTATGAAAACTGAACTACGATAAAATCATGGATATGGTACACCATACGTATTCATGAGTAACATATCCTTTTTTTAATGATAATTAAAGTAAGATTCTTCAAATTATTTTATCATGAAATACTGATAATAAAATATACTTTGTAAAAACTTATTTTTTAAATATACTTACAGATATCATCCATGTAGTGTAGTGAGGAAAATAATGTATCATTGCATTATGATGGTGGTAGTCCACACTTATAAGAATGAATTTATCATTATTCGGTACAAGAAAAAACATTACATATATTTACTTTTTAATATTGATAATTTTTTCATAAATATCATAAATATTTCATCAATATAACTTATATTCATTTATATTATACTTATTGACTTTCATTGAATGTTTTAGTGAAAAATAAATCTAATCGCTTGATGAGGCAGTAATCTTTCTTACACACGAGTGACATTATCGTATCCCCTATATAACGATATGTGAAAAAAAATTGTCATGAAACCCTACCCACAATGTGTACCCCTCCTGGGTTGGAAATTTGAGAAGGTATATAATGAGCCCCCAAGTCCCTCCTCCAGTAGGCCCCAGGTTGGCAACTAGCACCGAGGGTATAGTAAACAAACAGATTTGAGGCATTAACCTCTATGAGAAACCATGCGAATGATAGAGATAAGATAGAAACCAACCAATTCCATCTCATACAGAAATATAAAAGAAATCCCAACTGTACAAATTTAATGTCATGGAATGCTACTACAACTGAAAGGGGAAAACTCCAAGTATCCCCAAAGAATGTAAAAATAATAGCAACCATTACCCAGAATAGCTCCTGCAACCCCAAGATAGTCGGAACCATCAAGATATCCATACTACTCCATGTGACCCGAAAATCAGTTTATATAAACATAGGGTGAGAACAATAGTATACTATATACGATCCTCCCCAAAGCCTCCATTGATAAAATAATAAAAGCATGATAAAGCACATTGAACAACAAGTAAAACTAAAACGTCACCTATACAGTTATACGATGTTACCAGCCATTCCATGGATACTCTCAACAAGTAACACATACAAGAGTATATAATATAATAATTAATATCAAGGGTACCCCGCTACTACTTCCCCACTGGTTTGCTGATCTGGCCCATCGTCACACATCTTAATCATCTCCCTCTATAACGACCCATACTTTACATACATTGTTAATACTTCAAAATTGAAGCACTCTTATTACAACATATGACAAAACCACAAAGGACCGTATAGGTATAGTTTCTTTAGAAACTGGGATACATAAACAACTGGTTCATAAATCTTCTACAGTATCTCCCATTTATTTCATCATATCTAGGGTCCATTTTAGCATATTCTACTTAATATCCATCTTCCTGACCTGGCGAAAAGAAAACATAAAAGGGTGAGCTCAAATGCTCAGCAAGGGCAAATAAAGGAAATAAAAATCATATCATATCTTTTTGAAAATCATAACCTACAAAAGAGATCATAATATCTTAACATGGAATAAATCATAGAAGTGAAAATGAGATCCCCATAATCATAACATAAAACTTTAAACTTTGTGGCATGCACACATAATCATGGAAAATCATTTCTTGTTAGTCATGACTCATTGCCAATACTATCTTAGTGGACAAAGTCCCTTTCTGAACCGAGTTCACTCCTCATTTCAGTCCTGTATCACTGAACCGAAATAACCTTCCGTTCCATCCATGTCTATCTCATGAGATATAAAATCTTTACCCAATGCATTGGAGGGAGATATAGGTCCCACCCATCTTATAATGAATCCTTTCTTATGTGTGCCACATAATCATAAACCATACATCATAGCGTAACCCATGTAATAAAAATGGGATTCTTAAACAACATGACATCATAAAAGAATTCATATAAGATAAAGGAATTCATAAAAATGTTTCCATCACAACATAATCAAATCCATGTAATAATAGGGATAAAAACAGAACCCTTTTATTATCTTAGATGGAAAATAATTTTGATAAAATACTTGAACTTCATTCTTGAGGAAAATATCCTTTCTTCTTCAAAAACATTTTTCCTTTCATAACATGTCATACGACTTTAAAATAAAATAAGTTGATTAAAAATAAACTTGAAAACTTGTAAAGGAAGATTCTTGGAAATTTTGTTTTAAAAATCCATTCATTCCGTATAAGTTAAAAAAAACATTCTTCGTACTTTTGTCGGAAAAGTAAAAAAGTACCTCGTACGACAAAAAATTCCTTTCATACATATTACTAAAAACTCACCGAAGGGTAAAAATGGATTTAAAAAATTGTAGGTGGATGGAAATAATATTTCATATTGATGAAACATGGATGTGGATGATAAAATACACCCCAGTAAATACTTACGAATAGACAATCTCGGATAAAAATGAGATTGTGATATTTCCCTTACCTTAGGTCCAATTTGCTTTGTACGTGTCCAAAGCTCCTCCATAATGGTTTAAATAATGTTATTGACATATTCCAGAATCATACATATTGATATGATATCATATATGGTCATATTCTTAGTTTCTTGATAGTAATATTTCATTGTTACTTGTTACTCGGGTCTTTATTGCCTTTTGTTCTTATGCGTGTTTTGCCGAATACATTCTTATTCTTATTATAAGGTTATAGATACCTTATATCCAGAATTTTATTAGTGTAACATATATCATATTTATTCATTCAATTCATTTATATAATTACTATGTAATGATGATCATGTAGAACGAGTCACATCACATCGTGGAGACGGTATTCCGTACGTATGCACGAGTGATGATATCGTTCCTATGATCGTGGAATTGTATTGGAGTATATATATATTATTTCAGTATCAATATTAATTTATAATAATCATAAATAGTTACTCATTACACCGTTATAACCATCCTTGTAAAGTGATGGTGGAAAAAAGATTACACCACGGCGTGGAGACGGTATTCCGTACGTACGCACGCGCGGTGATTTCATTTTTCCGTAGGATGGATAGAAGGTGAATTAGGGTTGTTTCATATTTATAATAACATATTAGTATGTAAGTAATACTGATGTTATTACTTTATCATGAAACAACTAAAGAAGAAGAAGTTGAAGAAGAAATAAATTGAAAAGATCGGTAATGGATATTACCTTTTCTTTGGAACGCCTCTTTGAATTCTCCACTTTGGGAACTAAGATTGGTCTTTGAAGAAGACCAGGACCTATAGGATTATTCTAGGGAAGTGGAGAGGAGAAAATGGCAGGGGTTGTCCGAGCTTGAGTGCTCAAATTGGTGTGAGGAGGAGGGGGAGGAGGTGCCGTTTTATAAGGGAGGAGAGGGGCACCTTAGGAATATCTCAAAATATTATTTTATATTAAAGTCAAAATCGGTTTATAATGGTTCCAAAGGGTCTTATTTCGAAGATAATGTGGGGATGGGTCGAAATCCTATCAACCAATAGGATTTATACAAGTTTAGGGTATTATTTTAACCTTATCAATTAGATTTAACTCTAAGTTAAATAATTTAACTTTTACCATGTCTTTTTGTTTTCTTTCACTATATGGTTAATACACTTACTATAACATGCCAAACGAACCCCAAATTGTTTATTATTAATATATATATCCTTATCTAAGTCATTTGTCCGAACCTTAGATTTTTAGGAATAAAATAACAGTTAATAATATAATATTTCATTTAAAAACTATTTAGTGTCAATTTTGACACTATTTGATATATGATTTTTGTGAAAGTCATAACAGAATTATATGTTCGAAAAAATTTGATTAAATCAACACTAATATATCATAGTTACCTATAATATTAGTGTAATTCATAAAAAGTCTTAAATTACATTTATTTTTGTATGTATATTATCAATTTTGTAAATATTTCATTAATAAGATAATTACTGCATCATCTTTGTGTCATAAATAAATTAAATTATTTGATGTCTAAAAATTACAAATAAAATACCATCATGTAGGAAATATTTTTATATTTCTAATGAATAATTACAATCGAATTTATCTTATGTATAACCCCATATTAAAAATGATTTACTTATTAAACTTTGATTTTAACTATTTTAACCATTCTTTAAATAAATTAATAATAAATGTCCTAATCTAATCCAAGTGGGCCTAAATGGTCATATTTTATTCCTAAGTTTGTTTTTGGTCGAATTACACTTGTCCAATAGAATTAGGACATGTGTTAGGGTAATATTAATATCATATTTACCCTTAGTTACCCAATTTACTATTAACTGCGGTAAAAAATAGTAAAAAGTTACTATTCACCAAAAAATTATTTTTATCTCATTGAACAACATTTTACTTACTGATATCAACCGTGTCTGTCGGAGTTTTGAAATTCCATTCACAGAAGCGGTAAAATTAAGTTTTATGCAAAATTCAGTTTTTAACCTACCACTTAGTGGTTTCACTATTCATCAAAAATTGAATGTTTTCAGAAAAATACCAAAATTTCACCCTAGGCTAATTTCGATATTCTGAGTCCAAAAATGAAGTCCATTTTGAAAAATAAAATTTATAAAATTTCAAAAAGAGGTTATTACTATTCATAACGGCTTGTTTTAATAGCATATTGTTGTTTTGTGAAACTCAGTATTGCGTACGACGCAAGCTATCGAGGAAGGTCGCGATTGCGTGTAAAGCAAGCCAAGCAAGTGTTGTGTAGAAAAAGATTCATTTGATGATTTATATAACATAAAAGTCTCGGGTGATACATTCTACCCCCCTTAAAAAGAATTCTCCCTCGAATTCATCACTTTGTAACAAACAGACGAGGATACTTCTCCCTCATCATATCCTCAAGCTCCCATGTACCTTATTCAAGTTGGTGGTTCCTCCATAAAACTTTCACCAATCGAGTGGTCTTATTTCGTAGGACTTTTTCGCTACGATCCAGAATCTCTATCGGCTGTTCTTCATAAGAAAGATCTTGCTCCAGCGGTACAACTTCTGAGCTGAGTACATGTGAAGGATCTGGTATGTACTTTCTCAGGAGAGATACATGGAACACATCGTGAACTTGAGAGAGATTCGGTGGAAGCGCCAATCGGTAAGCTACCTTCCCAACACGATCCAGTATTTCGAAAGGACCGATATATCTAGGGCTCAACTTCCCCTTCTTTCCAAATCTCATAACCCTCTTCCAGGGAGATATTCGTAAGAACACTTTATCACCCACTTCAAACTCTAGGTCTTTTCTTCGGTTGTCGGCATAACTTTTCTGTCGACTCTGAGCTGCGCTTATTTGTTGTTGAATAGATCTGACCTTTTCTGCCATTTCATCAACGAGATCAGGTCCTAATAGCTTTCTTTCCCCAACTTCATCCCAGCAAGTTGGAGTCCTGCATTTCTTTCCATAGAGAGCTTCATAAGGATCCATCTGAATACTGGAGTGAGATCTATTATTATAAGAACATTCCACCAAAGGTAGGTGTTGATCCCAACCTCCTTTGAAATCCATAGAGCAAGCTCTCAACATATCTTCTAGGGTTTGAATTGCTCTCTCAGACTGACCGTCTGTCTGGGGATGATAAGCAGTGCTGAAACTCAACTCTATATCCAGAGTATGCTGAAGACTTCGCCAGAACTTCGAGGTAAATCTCGGATCCCGGTCAGATATAATATTAAGTGGTACTCCATGCAATCTTACCACATCCTTTACATATATCCTGGCAAGCTGATCTAGAGAGAAATCCTCTCTAATAGGAATGAAGTGTGCAGACTTTGTAAGACGATCAACTATGACCCAGATAGCATTATTGTCTTTGGATGTTTTAGGAAGTCCTGTGACAAAGTCCATAGTGATGTTTTCCCATTTCCATTCGGGTATGGGTAATGGTTGTAACATCCCCTTAGACTTCTGTCTTTCAGCTTTAACGTGTTGAAAAACCATGCATCGAGAGACATATTTAGCAACATCTCTATTCATGCCATCCCACCAGAATTACTCTTTCAGGTCCTTATACATCTTCGTGCTTCCAGGATGAATAGAGAATGAAGAACTATGAGCCTCATCCAGCAGCTCCTTCTTTAATTCGGGGATGGAAGGAACACAAACTCGACTCCTAAACTTTATTATCCCATCACAATCAAGGTTGAATTCAGGAACATTTCTCACCTTCTTTTGTAACTTGACATCTTCTTTCTGTGCCTCTTTAATCTACACATGTATAGATGGTTGAACATTAATTTGAGAAAGATAAGATTTTTCCTCTTCCATTATAATTCCAGGATCCATCCTTTGTAAATCCATAAATATTGGATCTTTTGTGATCCTCATCATGGATAAACTAGCATGGTCTTGTCGACTTAATGCATCTGCCACCTTGTTTGCTTTCCCAGGGTGGTAATGGATTGAGCAGTCATAATCCTTAATAAGCTCCAACCATCTTCTTTGGCGCATATTCATCTCCTTTTGTGTGAAAATATACTTTAATCTTTTATGATCAGTATAAATATCTCACCTTTCACCATAAAGGTAATGCCTCCAAATATTTAATGCAAAGATTACCGCAGCCAACTCCAAATCATGTGTTGGGTAATTTTTCTCATGGATTTTCAACTGTCGTGAGGCATAAGCTATCACCATATCATTTTGCATAAGAACACACCCCAATCCCTTCTTGGATGCATCGCTGTAGATCACAAACCTTTCTCCACTACAAGGCAGTGTGAGCACAGGTGCACTGGATAACCTTCTTTTCAACTCCTTGAAATTCTCTTCACATTCCTCTGTCCAGACAAACTTAACTCCTTTCCGAGTCAACTTGATGAGTGGATTAGATAATCGTGAAAAATCTTTTACAAAACGTCAATAATATCCAGCCAAACTAAGAAAACATCGAATCTCAGTTACTGTTGTTGGTATCGACCATCTTTCGATAACCTCTGTTTTTGCTGGATCCACAGATATCCCCTCTTTTGAGATTATGTGACCCAAAAATGCAACTTTTTGAAGCTAAAATTCACACTTGGTAAATTTGGCATAAAGCTTCTCCTTTCTCAGGGTCTTCAATATAATTCTCAAGTGATCTTCATGCTTTTCCTTGCTCTTTGAATAGACAAGAATATCGTCTATAAAGAATACCACAAATTGATCAAGATAGTCTCTAAAGACTCTATTCATTAGATCCATGAAGATAGCAGGGGTATTAGTAAGACCAAATGGCATCACTATAAATTCATAGTGTCCATACCTTGTACGGAAAGCTGTCTTTGGTATATCCTCCCTTTTGACCCTTAATTGATGATACCCTGAACGAAGATCAATCTTGGAAAAGTATTGAGCTCCGCGTAGATGGTCAAATAAGTCATCAATGCGTGGGAGATGATATTTGTTCTTGATAGTGATATGGTTAAGTTCTCGATAATCAATGTAGAGTCTCATTGATCCATATTTCTTCTTAACAAATAGAACAGGTGCTCCCCAAGGCGACGCACTAGGGCATATGAATCCCTTATCAAGATTCTCTTGGAGTTGCTTCTTCAATTCCTGCAACTCAATTGGGGCCATTCTATAAGGTGTCTTTGAAATAGGCAATGCACCCGGTATGAGTGCTATTGAAAACTCAACTTCACGATTTGGTGGAAGACCCGGTAATTCCTCCGGAAAGACATCATCAAACTCCCGTACAATGGGAATATTCTTAATCGTGAGTTTCTCACCAACCATTTGAGATAAATAACCTTCATTTAGTGGAATCAATACCCATAATATGGAAGAAATTTCCACTGGAAGGTTATGTTCATCCTTGCGTTGATATACGATCGTAGATTGATCTGGAATATGAAATGTGACTTCCCTTCTTTGGAAATTGATATGAGCTCCATGTAGAGAAAGCCAATCCATGCCAAGAATCACATCAAATTCCACTAAAGGAAGGATCACAAGATTTGCAGGAAGCACTTTCCCAAAAACTTCGATCGGAGAAGAATTATAAACTTTTGATGTGAATGTTGTGCCATAAGGTGTTGTCACAGATAACTCAACATCTAATTGTTGAGGTAATACGGTGATACCCTTAGAAAATTTTTCAGAAATAAAAGAGTGGGTGGATCCAGAATCAAATAAAACATTTTCTACTTTAGAGTGGATGGTAAGTGTACCTTTCACCACTTCGTTATCGTACTCCACATCGCTGATAGAAATTGCATGTGACATTCCTTTGTATTTAGCCTTAAGATTTTGTTGACGTCGACCATCATCATCAACCCTTGGATTTGGGCATTGATTGGCATAATGCCCCATCTCCTTGCACTTGAAACATTGAAGTGTAGTAGGTTCATTCTGTGTATCCCTTCCTTTGTTTGCGTCATTAGACATCTTCTTCCCATTATCACAGCATTCAAATGCCCGATGACCTTCCTTTCCACATTTAAAACATTTACTTGTCCCTTTAAGACAACTCCCTCCATGTTTCTTTCCACACTTTGAGCATAAGGAAAAGATCATCTTCTTTTCCGTGTACTCTTTAGATTTTTCTTTGAATTCCATCTTCCTCTTCTTATCAAACCCATGTGACTGATGGGTTATTCCAATCTCCATCTCGACTTTGAGAGCACATCGAACTATTTCCTCGTAGCTATTGAAGTCCCTTATGGCTAACACCCTTCGAAAACTTGGTTTTAAGACACTAAAGATTCGATCGATCTTACTCTCAGGTTGGATAATAATACCAGAAGCATACCTTGCAAGTCTTGTAAAATTTGCTTCATAGGTACCAACAGATTCATCATCCCTTTGCTTCAGTTCAAGAAACTCTTTCTCCATCTTTGTTCGGATAATACGAGGGAAGTACTTATTGAAAAATATGTTCTTGACCTCGTCCCATTCCATAGACTCAATTTCATCCCTTTGCCTCGTATTCTTAATAAGATTCCACCATTGATCAGCATCTCCTTCCAAACGATACACTGCTAGGATGACTTTATCATGTTTAGAACATTGAAGAACTGAAAATATCATTTCAGTAGTACTAATCCATTGTTCAGCAACTAATGGATCAGTAGACCCACTGAAAGAAGGTGGACGCTGTCTCATGAAGGATTCAACAGAATGTTGCTCCTTCCTTTGATCGTTTGGAAGTCCTGCATGATTCATAGCTTGAGAAAGTTGTGTGAGCATGGCTACAAGATTTTTCATTATAGCTCCCATATCGTTTGGTTGCTCAGGGGGACAATCATTGCATTGCCCATCGCATTCCGCATTAACACGGTTCCTTCGGGTTCCATCCATTGACTAAAACCAATAAGAATAGTGTGAGCAACACTAATTATAATAGGAAAACCACATAATTCAAGAATAAAATTTTCATGCTTAAGGTCTTATCCTAGGTTATTCAAGGCCATTTCTAAAACACTAAGATTGTGTTCTATGCTTAGACTTATCCTTAGGGTTCTTACTAAGGCTTTCATATCCTAGTTTGCAAAGGTTGACTATACCTTTCCTCTGATACCAACTATAACGACCCATACTTTACATACATTGTTAATACATCAAAATTGAAGCACTCTTATTACAACATATGACAAAACCACAAAGGACTGTATAGGTATAGTGTCTTTAGAAACTGGGAAACATAAACAACTGGTTCATAAATCTTCTATAGTGTCTCCCATTTATTTCATCATATCTAGGGACCCTTTTAGCATATTCTACTTAATATCCATCTTCCTGGCCTGGGGAAAAGAAAACATAAAAGGGTGAGCTCAAATGCTCATCAAGGGCAAATAAAGGAAATAAAAATCGTATCATATCTTTTTGAAAATCATAACCTGCAAAAGAGATCATAATATCTTAACATGGAATAAATCATAGAAGTGAAAATGAGATCCCCATAATCATAATATAAAACTTTAAACTTTGTGGCATGGACACATAATCATGGAAAATCTTTTCTTGTTAGTCATGACTCATTGCCAAGACTATCTTAGTGGACAAAGTCCCTTTCTGAACCGAGTTCACTCCTCGTTTCAGTCCTGTATCACTGAACCGAAATAACCTTCCGTTCCAGCCATGTCTATCTCATGAGATATAAAATCTTTACCCAATGCATTGGAGGGAGATATAGGTCCCACCCATCTTATAATGAATCCTTTCTTATGTGTGCCACATAATCATAAACCATACATCATAGCGTAACCCATGTAATAAAAATGGGATTCTTAAACAACATGACATCATAAAACAATTAATATAAGATAAAGGAATTCATAAAAATGTTTCCATCACAACATTATCAAATCCATGTAATAATAGGGATAAAAACAGAACCCTTTTATTATCTTAGATGGAAAATAATTTTGATAAAATACTAGAACTTCATTCTTGAGGAAAATATCATTTCTTCTTCAAAAACATTTTTCCTTTCATAACATGTCATACGACTTTAAAATAAAAGAAGTTGATTAAAAATAAACTTGAAAACTTGTAAAGGAAGATTCTTGGAAATTTTGTTTTAAAAATCCATTCATTCCGTATAAGTTAAAAAAAACATTCTTCGTACTTTTGTCAGAAAAGTCAAAAAGTACCTCGTACGACAAAAGATTCCATTCATACATATTAATAAAAACTCACCGAAGGGTAAAAATGGATTTAAAAAATTGTAGGTGGATGGAAATAATATTTCATATTGATGAAACATGGATGTGGATGATAAAATACACCCCAGTAAATACTTACGAATAAACAATCTCAGATAAAAATGAGATTGTGATATTTCCCTTACCTAAAGTCCAATTTGCATTGTACGTGTCCAAAGCTCCTGTATAATGGTTTAAATAATGTTATTGACTTATTCCAGAATCATACATATTGATATGATATCATATATGGTCATATTCTTAGCTTCTTGATAGTAATATTTCATTGTTACTTGTTACTCGGGTCTTTATTGCCTTTTGTTCTTATGCGTGTTTTGCCGAATACATTCTTATTATTATTTTAAGGTTATAGATACCTTATATCCAGAATGGTATTAGTGTAACATATATCATATTTATTCATTCAATTCATTTATATAATTACTATGTAATGATGATCATGTAGAACGAGTCACATCACATCGTGGAGACAGTATTCCGTACGTACGCACGAGTGATGATGTCATTCCTATGATCGTGGAATTGTATTGGAGTATATATATATTATTTCAGTATCAATATTAATTTATAATAATCATAAATAGTTACTAATTACACCATTATACCCATCCTTGTAAAGTGATGGTGGAAAATAGATTACACCACGGCGTGGAGACGGTATTCTGTACGTACGCACGCGCGGTGATTTCATTTTTCCGTAGGATGGATAGAAGGTGAATTAGGGTTGTTTCATATTTATAATAAAATATCAGTATGTAAGTAATACTGATGTTATTACTTTATCATTAAACAACTAAAGAAGAAGAAGTTGAAGAAGAAAGAAATTGAAAAGATCGGTAATGGATATTACCTCTTCTTTGGAACGTCTCTTTGAATTCTCCACTTAGGGAACTATGATTGGTCTTTGAAGAAGACCAGGACCTCTAGGATTATTCTAGAGATGTGGAGAGGAGAAAATGGCAGGGTTTGGCCGAGCTTGAGTGCTCAAATTGGTGTGAGGAGGAGGGGGAGGAGGTGCCCTTTTATAATGGAGGAGAGGGGCACCTTAGGAATATCTCAAAATATTATTTTATATTAAAGTCAAAATCGGTTTATAATTGTTCAAAAGGGTCTTATTTTGAAGCTAAAGTGGGTATGGGTAAAAATCCTATCAACCAATAGGATTTAGACAAGTTTAGGGTATTATTTTAACCTTATCAATTAGATTTATCTCTAAGTTAAATAATTTAACTTTTACCATGTTTTTTTGTTTTCTTTCACTATATGGTTAATACACTTACTATAACATGCCAAACGAACCCCAAATTGTTTATTAATAATATATATATCCTTATCTAAGTCATTTGGCCGAACCTTAGATTTTTAGGAATAAAATAACAATTAATAATATAATATTTTATTTAAAAACTATTTTGTGTCAATTTTGACACTATTTGATATATGATTTTTGTGAAAGTCATAACAGAATTATATGTTCGAAAAAAGTTGATTAAATCAACACTAATATATCATAGTAACATAGAAAATTAGTGGAATTCATAAAAAGTCTTAAATTACATTTATTTTGGTATTTATATTATCAATTCTGTCAATATTTCATTAATAAGATAATTACTGCATCATCTTTGTGTCATAAATAAATTAAATTATTTGATGTCTAAAAATTACAAATAAAATATCATCATATAGGAAATCTTTTTAGCTTACTAATGAATATTTACAATCGAATTTATCTTATTTATAACCCCATATTAAAAATGATTTACTTATTAAACTTTGATTTTAACTATTTTAACCCTTCTTTAAATAAATTAATAATAAATGTCCTAATCTAATCCATGTGGGCCTAAATGGTCATATTTTATTCCTATGTTTTTTTTGGTCGAATTACACTTGTCCAATAGAATTAGGACATGTGTTAGGGTAATATTAATATCATATTTACCCTTAGTTACCCTATTTACTATTAACTGCGGTAAAAAATAGTAAAAAGTTACTATTCACCAAAAAATTATTTTTATCTCATTGAACCACATTTTACTTACTAATATCAACCGTGTCTGTCGGATTTTTGAAATTCCATTCACAGAAGCGGTAAAATTATGTTTTATGCAAAATTCAGTTTTTAACCTACCACTTAGTGGTTTCACTATTCATCAAAAATTGAAAGTTTTCAGAAAAATACCAAAATTTCACCCTAGGATAATTTCGATATTCTGAGTCCAAAAATGAAGTCCATTTTGAAAAATAAAATTTATAAAATTTCAAAAAGTGGTTATTACTATTCATAACGGCTAGTTTTAATTGAATATTGTTGTTTAGTAAAACTCGGTATTGCGTACGACGCAAGCTATCGAGGAAGGTTGTGATTGCGTGTAAAGCAAGCCAAGCAAGTGTTGTGTAGAAAAAGATTCCTTTGATGATTTATATAACATAAAAGTCTCGGGTGTACACCCTCCCAAAATACTTACCTACAGACACCAGGGCGAAGTAGCACAACATGCACATCATGCAAAAAAAGCACAACGTTCACACAAGAAAGTAACCATGTACTTTCTATGAGCACCCAGAACACTTATAACACACATCATACATCGAGTATAATATCCCACGATATTTCATCCCATACACCATGTAAGGATCCTCATGAAATCATAGTATATACACGTTACACCTACAGTAGTCCATAGGACACTATATCTAGAATATATGTATTTGAATAACCATGAAACAATACATCCCTCTACACACATATTTGAGGAAAACTAACCATTGTTCCTACTAGAAAAAGTAACTACTAAAAGAAGAGAGTGATCCCAAAAGGGGTAGTCATCCATCCATCCATCCACCAGAATGTTTGGGAAAATACCCATAGGGATCAGAATCCCCGGGGAGAAAGTTTCACTAACTGATGGGGTGGATTAGTGTATAGAAACAAAAAAAAGTGTATAATTCACTCTATCTCACAACCAAAATATGGGCATAACCTATTCGTAGAATCAACTAAAGAAAACCTCTCTCGGACTCCCATGTGTCACTTGTGAGACTAGGTATCCAACAACCACATAACCATTTAATGTGTTTTATTGCCTTACATCATTCACGTTTTATCAATTCCACTTTATGTTAATTTAATCATTGAAAATTAATTAACTATTAAAAATTCGACATTATATTTCAATAGCATGAGACAAAAATTCCATTGTCCCTTTAAAATTGAAATATCATCATTTCATTCCAACAAGCTCTAACCCCATGGGTTAAAATAATTTATTCAATTATTTATTTTCATTATTACTTTCCCATATTCCCATTCATTTATGAAAATCATTATATGCAACAGAACTGAAGGGGACAGAACACAGTGAGTAGATAACTACCCTTCATGTCTTTTCCACCTATAGTAAGAGCGTCGACACATCCTCCCTTGAGATGTTAGACACGAAAAACATGTGGCATACACCACACATCTCCTCCCCTTTCAGAAGAAGGGTATGCAAGACCAGCTGACTAAAGAAGTGTGGAATGTAAACCATACAACCAATCAAAGAAACAACAAGCATCAGAACATTCACTTCTAAATCGTTCCATTATCCTCAATGTCCTCTCCGACCCACACATGCATAAACTGATGCATCTCACCACTGTATGTTTCTTCTACTGCCACAACCAATAGGGCTCCCTAACCCCACAAATCACCACATCCACCCCGCCCCACATTACTATATAGACAATATGAAATAAAAACATCTTATCAATTGGGATCTTGGACATTAAACAAGTAAGAGGGTCCCTCAAATACCTTCAATATATTATCTTTTATCGAACGAGAAGTTAATTAATCCAATGTTTTTTAACCGATTTATTATTCTTAGGATCCAATACTGGGAAACCTAATCAGTAAGCTATCACTAATAATTAAACATGATGACAACACCAATTTGATATACATCAAATTACAAATAGTGGGACTAGATTCAATTTCATGCCTCTTTATCTTTATCCAAACAATTATCAATTAATTCAAGCTTTACATTTTTTATCAATTTCCCTTGGGAATGAAAAATCTATACGTAAAAGCATAGATATCAAAAAATTTAGAAAAAAAGTTTGCAATAGGATATGATCGATCTCAATTTATTTTTTTCTGTTCAAATATTTATTATGTAGATTTCCTTATGATCCAATAGGATAAAACATGCTCACTCAATACTTTCACATAACAGAAAAAAAAGAAGCAATGAATCCCCTACCTCAAACAGTTCATGGAGTTCTTTATAAGAGAATGAGCCACACAAAGGGTTATGATCTCCTCCCCTATGAAATTGTATCCACCCAAGGATGTAGTGACACCCTCACATCGGAAAACACCCTAGAAAATCTTGATAAGAACATGGGGATAATATTACATAAAAAAGGCAAGGAGAAAGAAGTATATGAACCTGGAATAATAAAGATAGATCATACCTTATTTCAAAGACTGGTCGATATTGCATGGTTGCATCAAAATAGAGCATAAAAACCCTCTGGAGGCATGTTTGATTGCACAAATCTATAGGTAAGGAATGAGATGATTGACCGTCTCACACCCGAGAACAAGGAGGAAAAACTTGGGAAGATAATTTCTCTTCCCTTTTGAAGATTTAATAGAGTAGTGGATTATGATACGTTGGGTTTTCTAATAAAAGTGGATCTCATAAAGCCACACAGTTTTAACAAGTATAAACATATTAATACATAGGATAAAGTAATATAGGAGTTACGGCCTTTGAATTGGCCTTTGATTATTTAAATTGAGGTTTTAAATGCATTTCACATCAAATGAAACGTTAATGGGTTGAAACTGTAGGATGATGGAAACACTGTTCATGAACTCCAAATTTGGCATAGGAAATAATTGTTCATGAAGCTCATTGTTGGAACCTCACCATTGGACCCTCAAAATTCTGGAAACACTGTTCATGAAACTCACCATTTGAAACTCACCGTTCTGGAAACAATGATCATGAACTCAAAATTTGGAAAAGGAAAAAAGTAACCATTGGGACCTCACCATTCTGAAACACTATTAATGAACTCAAAATTTTCAAAACAAAAAAGGTCACCATTGGAACCTCACCATTGTCAAAACACTATGAAACAAATCAAAATTTTTCAATGGAAAAAGGTCAGGGTTGGAACCTCAGCATTATGGAAACACAGTTCATGAACTCAAAATTCGAAAAATGTTTAACGTCACCGATGGAACCTCACCATTCTGAAAATATTATACATGAACGCAATATTTGGAAATGGAAAAGGTAACCATTGGAACCTCACCATTTCACTATTCACAGAAGGTTACCAATGACACTGTTCACCTAGGGTAACCTATGAACTATTCACATAAGGTCACAGATTCACTATTCATATAAGGTTACCGTTTAAACTGTTCATAGTAGGTCACCAATGACATTGTTCACATAAGGTCACTAATGTCACTGTTCACAAAAGGTCACCATTGAAATGTTCACATAAGGTTACCAATGACACCATTCTTCAAGGGCTACCAATGACACTATTCAAATAGGGATACCGATTAAACTGTTCACCTAGGGCAATCAATGCACTGATCACATAAGGTCACCGTTGCACTGTTCACAAAAGGATAACAATGACATAGTTCACCTAGGGCTAACGATGACACTGTTTAGCTACGTCTATGAATGAAATGTTTAGATAAGGTCACTGTTTCACTGTTCACATAAGGATACCGATGAAACTATTCACAAGAGTTCATCGTTGCACTGTTCAAAACGGCCTATCATTCGAACTGTTCACTCATGTAGCTATTCACATAATTTGAAATTGGGAAAAGTGTTAGGGATAAGAAACATTTACCTCCTGAAACACCTCATACACCATATTTTCGTAAAGGAATGGAACCGAGAGGTCCAGACCAATACATTAGATACATCTCAAAACATTCTCATCCTTAATAATTCAAAACCCACCTAAAGGGAAAATGAAACGGGGTCCGAACAACCACCCATAAAGATACCTCTCAAAAGAGAGCAAGCCAGAAGAAGCAATAAATGAAATCCATATTACAAACATGAAAGGTTGATAACAACAATGGATACATCAATACATGAATAGAGATAAACAGAAAACAACTCATATAAATGAGCACGTATCTGTGACTCATATTTCAAGGAACTCTCCTTCATGACACTATGTGGCCCCGAGTCATGATCCAAGGGGATAGAGCATTGCACAACATCTTCTATTTTCATTCATGGATCTCCACATGTCGCTCATCAATGGTCACATCATCATCTCCATCGATCTATCCCCAATTGATGACATGATAAGCCTTATAATGATAACGACAGAGTAGTGATACATAGAAAACATCATGTATCTGACTCGTCTACGTTGGTAGTGCTACTCAATATGCCACTACTCCAACATGAGATAACACCCTGAAGACCCAAAAAACCAGTGAGAAATATTACTCTCATGACCAAACCTTCGCTGCCTACAACGTGGAGTCACCTTCAGAAACATGTGATCCCCATCATCATGCTCTAAGGGTCTCCACATTTGATCGACATATGATATCTAACGATCATGTGATGTCTTCATCCTCTCATGAATCTCTTAAACCATCTCTATTTTATTCTGCACTTGTTTAGTTCCACGAATTGATAACTCTCCTACCCAAGTCCATCACTATGTAGAATGGTAAGGTTAGCTATTCAATGATTCAAATGAAGCCATACCAATAGTGGAGTGTAAAATATTGTTGTAAGAAAACTCTAACAAGAGTAAGTGCATCATTCAAAAGCCTCCAAAATCAAGGATATATGAGTGTGACTTGTATTCATGAGTCTGGATGCTTCACTCTGTTTGACAGTCTATTTGGGGATGAAAAGTAGTGCTATGGAATAGCTGATAACTAAAAGAAGGCTAGAGACCTCTCTAATACTTTGAGGTAAAATGAGGATCTCGATCAGAAATGATCATTCTTGGGAATCCATGAAGTCTCACCACCTCTTCCAGATACAACCATGACAAAAATTCCACTGATCTTTAACTCAATTATTACTATGAAGTGGGCCAATTTTGATAAATGATCCTCTAAAACCTAAATAGCATCCTGACCTCCGTGAGCTCGAGGTAAAAGAGTAACAAATTCCATTGAGATTCCCTCCGACTTTTATTGATGAACGTCTAACTGTTGGAGCAGACCACTAGGAACATAGTGTTCATCCTTCACCTTTTGGAAGACCAAACATCAATACACAAACACCACAACCGCATGCTTTAGCCCATGCCACCAAAATTGGTTCCTCAAGTCTCGATACATCTTTGTCATGCCATGATGCACCACTAATGGAGAACTATGGAACTCTTTGAGAACAGTATCACCCATAATCAAAGGAACAAATATACTTCCATGATAAAACACTGGGGTTTGTTCATCCACTGACCAACCATAATGGGACTCACTACAAACAACTCGGTCTCTCCATGCCTCCACCTCTAGGTCCCCCAACTAGGACTCTTCTACATTTTTCACCATAGATGATGACACCATCATCTTAAAAAGATAACATCTGCCCCCAAATTCAACCATATCATGTTATAAAGCTGATAGTTCTTCCATTACTCTCCAATAGTCACCATATTCACCCACTGCATCACTATGTGACTTCTGACTCATCACATCAGCTATAACATTCCCCTTACCAGGTCTATACGATATTTTAAATTTGTATTCCTTTAAGAACTCCATCCACTAACGTTGTCGTAATTTCAAGTCATGCTGGGAAAAAACATACCTCATTCTCTTATGATTCGTAAAAACCAAAAATCACTCACCAATGAGGTAATGTCTCCACAACTTCAAAGCAAACACCAAGGCTACCAGCTCCAGATCATGGGTGGTATAATCACGTTCATGAGGACAGATCTACTGAGACCCATAAGAAACAACTGATCATTGCTACATCAGAACACAACCCAACCCCATATGCGAAGCATCACATTAAACATTAAACTGAACTCCCTCGAGTGGATGAAAAAAAACTGGAGAACATTTTAAATTATCTTTTAGATAATTGAAATCTACCTGACACTGATCAGTCTATATGAAGTCCTGATCCATCTAGGTAAAAGCGGTCAGAGGACTCATGACTCATGAAAAATCTACTACGATCCTCATATAGTAGCCTACGAGACCAAGGAAACATCGCACATTTAACATTGTATTAGGGGTTTCCCAAGACACAAATGCTTTATCTTTGATGGATGAACATCTACTCTCTTATGGGAGACCACATTCCCTATGAAATGGAATTCTTGAGCCCAAAACTCACACTTCACCAACATCCAAAATATCTGATGTTGATAAAGAACTCCCCAAACGATATGTAGATGCTCTGCATGCTTTTTATCAGTAGTGGAGTATACAAGGATCTCGTCAATGAAAACTACAAAAAACTTTTCTATGAAGTCATGGAACACAATGTTCATCATTCCCCTGAACATAGCTGGAGCATGTTTCACGCTGAACGACATTACAAAGACCTCATAATCCCCATGAAGACATATAAAAGTAGTGTTCTGTAAACCCTCATCTATAACCCACATTTGATGATATTCTGACCACATGTCAATCACTAATAACAAACTATATCACTTCATTTGATCGAATAAATCATCAATTTTAGGAAGAATATAGTGATTCTTTATTGAATCTTTGTTCAAGTGATGACAATCAACACACAACTGCAAACTGTTGTCAACCCTCTTTACGAACAAAACTTGTGCACCCCACGGTGAAACACTCGGCCGAATAAAACCCCACAGTAACAAACCATCAAGCAGTATACATAGCTATAGTAATTCAGAAGCGTCCATCCAATATGGAGACAATGAAAAAATAGATTCCCCTGGTTGTAGCTCGATCTCATACTAGATATCTCATTGATGGGGTAATGTTGCATCCTCTTCTGGAAATACATCAGGGTACTCTTATACGACCAAAGGAAATGCCAGCTGCTGAACCTTTGATGAAATCAACATCATCTCATCCATTATGGTTGAAAATGATCGAACATGCCTATTTACCATCTAAGGATCTCACTCACCAAAAAACACCACCTTCTCTCCATCTGCACGATGAAAACGACCTTCTTCCTGAAGCAATCCAAGATAGTCTGCACCAATTACAACCAATCCATTCTACGGATGAAAACATATAGTTTATTCATTAACACAAGAAATTACAATAAGAGAAGCGCTACTCCAACACTATCTCATTATCTCTACATACTTCATACATGTCATCTCAACCTCCAACTAGCATAGTCAACACGAAGGACACAATAAGCCACTCTACCACAAGTCCCAAAGCCTAAACTAGGGTAGGTCAAATGAAATAGTGTTTTTCTAATGAATCAATAATGTTATACACCAAGGTAAAAAGAATGAATAGGGTACCTCGAACGATGTCTGGCTCACTAGGTACTTGTAAGGGTAAATCATGAAGTTGACCATGACCTCCTACATGACCTCCTTCAACCTAATGACAACCACCAATAGGGTCACACAATTCTCTATGAGGATGAAGAATGTCATAGGGATATCCTATGCTGACTCCATTAACCATATACTGATCTAAATATGGTGCAACCTCCTGTTGTTGCCTCTGTTGGAACTGCATCAACAGAGGAACCTGGAGCGGAACTCGTGGGCACAATTACGGATCTGAAAGTTCAGTTACTCCCACTACTGATGACCTCGAAGACCACATGAAAAACAAGAACTTGATCCATTGGAATAATCATGAGTGTTTCTTCCCCAAAGATACGAGATGTTGAGGGTTGGGACCTACCCCCAGCCGAATGGAAACTCTTCTCCCCTGAAAAACAGGAACCCTACAACATAGTTCTGCATCGTGAGGAATCATGAAGACTCCCCTCTCGTGATGATTAGGTTCAGGAAAAAGTCCTTTAGATGGCCTCTTCCCTTTCCAGCACTTCAAGATATTTCTTCAGCATAAATGTTGTGACCTGGTGCTGGATATCTGAATGAGAATCCTCCTCGAAATTCCTCTCTCTGGCCTCCTCATCTGGCAATAGGTCCGAAGCATATCCTAAAAGGTTCTTGAAACAGATTCGAAGCTCTCGCACACTAGAACTCTACTATCGAAAGGGTTGATTCTCCTGGCCACTGGAAGCCATTATGGCCAAAGAAAGAAACTCGACTCTAAACATGTCTCGAAACTCCTCCCGTGATATTGTTGACTCCAAATTATTCAAGAGGAACAAGAACCACCACTTTCTTACCGCTCCATGCATCATCTTCATAACAAAGGACACATAATTCTCCTTCTGATCATGGATCGAACTGAAGCATATATAGACCTCCTCCCACTTATCTTCCATGACTGCATCTAAAATGGATCCCTCATATTTCTACAGACTCTGGTGCTGAAAAACTCAGAGTGTCATCCTCCACGTGTCATTGTCATCAACCTCTATCATGCGACAAACTTCTTGGACAACCTGATGGACACCATCAATGTTATCCTGACGAGGACGTCGACCTGGAGCTATACATGTAAAATAACAAACATCCAGAGCTCGTAAAACTGTAATTTGGATGACTAGACATTAATTAATTAGCTATTTTCATTTATTCATTTTATGTTAACTTATCCCAAGGTCTACCCATTCAAACACATGTAAAAATAATAACGATCCATGATCCTTTACTATGTCTCTACCCTTCTACTAGTATCACCTCATTTAGTATCCATTTAAAACTTAATAGTCTGTACATCAGATAATAGGGGGCCCAAAATGCATATGTCTTGGCCGGTATCCAGTATTTACATTATTTGATAAACATGACTGACACTTTTTCCCTACCAACCCATGCAACCTCACATGTGCCTAACACCATACTCCATCCTATCTCTCAACTAGATCCCTAATAAAACTATGTCACTAACCCCTCCCCATAATGTGTATGCCTCCTAGAATGTGAGATGGGAGATAATGACCCCTGAGTCCCGCCACCAGTTGGAACCATGTTGTTGTCTAGCACCAAGCTTATCGTAAGCACACAGATACAAGGAGTTACACTCTAAGAGAACACATGTGAAAGAGAGATATAAGATAGGAACCAAAGAATTCCATCTCAGACTGAAATATAAATGAAAACCCAAGTGCACATATTTAAATTCATGAAATGCTACTACAACTAAAAGGGGGAAACTAAAAGTACCCAAAAGAAAGAAAAAACATCAAATTCCACATGCCCGAGAAGCTCCTACAACCCCAAGCTAGTCGAAACAAGCTTGATCTGCAACCTACTCCATTTGACCTAAAAATCTATTTATATAAACATAGGGTGAGTAAAACATTATACTCAGTAGGATCCTCACCGAAGACTCTTGTGAAATAGTATTGAATTCTTGCTAAAGCAAAATGATCAACAACTGAAACTAACTCATCACCTAAATAGATATACTATGTTCCTAGCCTCACTAGAGCATATGTCACCAAGAAACACATTAAAGAATACATAATATAATAAATAATATCAACGGTACCCCTCTACTACTCCCCCACCAGTTTTTCTCCTTTTCCCAATGTCACAAGACCTAAGCATCTCTCTCCAAAAAGGCTTTCCCGCAAAGACCTAGGCGAAGCACCACAAATGCACTTCATGCCACGAAACCAAAAAATCCACACAATAATGTAAACAGGTAGTTTTTGAGAGCCACCACTACTAGTATAATGTGTATCATACATCAAGTAATATACCCCTGCCATTATAGCCCATAACACGAGTAAGGATCCTCATGCCATCACAACCTATACACGTTACACCTATAATAGTCCATAGGATACTATATTCAGAATATAAGTGTGTGAAACACCACAAGACATTATATCCATCTACATAAATACATGGGGAAGACTAATGACTATTCCTATCAGCACAAGTAACTACCAAGAGAAGAGAGTGGGGCCAACAGGGGTAGTCATCCATCCATACTCCCACTGGAATGTTGGGGAAAACACTCCCCCATGGCTCTGAATCCTTGTGGTGTCAGTTTCCCTATCTAACCGGGTGGAGTGGCCTATTGAAACACAAAATGTACAGAATATATTGTATGTGACAACCACAATATGGGTAGAACCTTTTCTTTGACGTAACTGTATCTATCATCTCTTAGACTCCTGAGTCCCACTTCTAAGACTAAGTGTCCTATAAGCACACAACCATATAATGATCTTTATTTTATTTCTTTATTCCATTTTTAAAAGTTCCACTTTATGTTGAGTAAGTCATTAAACATTAATTATCCATGTACAATTCAACATTAAATTTCATTAGCATCACACCAAAAGTCCACTGTCCCATTAAAATTGTAACCTCAATATTTCGTTCCATCATGTTCCAACCCCATGGGGTAACATAATTTAGTCAAATATTCATTTACTACATTACTTTCCAATATTCTCACACATTCTATAAAAACATTCTATGCTACTAAACACAAGTAGGCTCAACACTGTGATTAGATAATTACCTATTGAGTCTTTTCCTCCTATAGCAAGAGAGTAGACCCATCCTCCATTGAGAAGATAAACAAGGAAAGGATGTGGCATTCACCATGAATCGTCGCCCCTTATCGAAGAAGGGTGTAGAAGACCATCTACCTTGAGCAGTGATCATATGTAAATCAGACAACCAATCAAAGAAACATCAAGAATCCAAATATTCACATCGAACACATTTCGTTATCCCTGTTGTCCTATCTGACACCCACATGCATAAACTGATTCATATCGCCACTCTAACTATCATCTACTACCATAAAAAATAGGCCTATTTGCCCCCACATATCACATAATCCATCGAGTCTTACATCACAACACTAGAAATAGGGAAAAAAAGATTCTTATCAATTGGGCTCTTGGACCTTGAACAAGAAAGAGGGTAACATAGAAACCTACAATGAATTATCTTTTATAAAAAGAGTACTTTAGTCCATCTTGGATTAATTGATTTATTATTTGTAGGTTCCAAAATTTGGGATCATAATCAGTAATATATCACAAATAATTAAACAAGAATACCGCTCCATTTTGATTAACATCAAATAACAACAAGTGGAACAAGATTCATTTACTTGACACTATATCTATAGGCAATCAATTATCATTAAATTCCGGATTTACATTCATTACCAATTTTCATAGATAATGAAAAATATAAAAAATATAGCATATATATCACACTATCTAGGAAACAATAGTCAATTACATATGTTAAATCATTTTTTATTTATCCTGTACAAATATTTATTTTGTCAATTTCATTATAATGGAGTGGGATAAAAAATGATAACTCTACAGTTTCACGTAACAGAATAGAGAATCAATGAATACCCGACCTCAAATAGTTCATGACATTGTTTATAGGAGAACGGGACACATAACGATATATGATCTCCTCCTCTTTGACAACTGTATCCACCTGAGGATGCATTGACACCACCACATCGACTAACACCCAAGAAAAGCCCATTTGGAACAAGGTGGTAAAATTCTATAAAACGGACAAGGGTAATGGAGGATATGAATCCAAAATAATGAATATAGATCATATCTTATACCAGTGACTGATCAATATTTCTTAGTTGCATCAAAACAGAGCGGAAAAAAACCTAGGAGGAATGTTTGATTGCACAAAAATTCTGGGAATAAATGGGATGTTCGAGAATATAATACTCAAAAAATAAGATGATGAACTAAGGTAGAAGATATATAGTCCTTTTAGAATATTTAATGGAGCAGCAGTTTAAGATACAATAGGTTTTCCATTAAAAGAGGATTGAATTAAATCAGGTGGTTTGACCAAGTAAAAACATCCCGAGCCTTAATAGAAATTAATATTAGATTTATAGCCTTTGAATAAACCTCATATTCCTTAAAATAAGGATTTAAATTCATTTTTTGTCAATAGAAATGTAAAGTAGAAAAACTATAGGAAACGAGAAACTGTGTTCACGAACTCGATATTTGGAAAAGGAAAAAAATTGTACATGAATGTCATCGTTGGAACATCAATGTTGGAACCACACCATTCTAGAAAAATTGTTCATGAACCTCACTGTTGGAACCTCACAGTTCAGGAAACACTGTTCATGAACCCAAAATTTGGCCAAAGAAAATGGTCACCATTGAAACCTCAACATTCTAAAATCTCTATTCAGGACTAAAAATTTGGAAAAAGAAAATAGACACCGTTGGATCTTCACTAATCTGGAAACGTTGGAATCCCATTAAATTTAATTAATAAAAATTAAAAATGTGTAAACATGTATTTATAAATTTTCTAAAATAATTTTAACAAATGTTTTAAAAACTTTATAATTTTTTTGAAAAGATAAATTTTATTCAGAAGAGATAAATGATGTCATTTTTTTGAAAAATTCCAAAATATTTAGAGTGATAAGGAGTATAAAATGGTATTATAACTTGAAAATATAATAACTAAATTGGGTAGGTGAAAATAAAATGGGATTATTAGGAAAATATAATGTAATTTCTTACAGTTAAAATTCAAGAATAAAAAATATCAATTAGAACGAGATTGTGAAATAAACACTTAAAATTATCATAATGTTGATGTGAATGTTAAACAATGATTCTATTATTTATATCAACTATAAATTTATATAATAAATGTAGAAATAAAAAATAATAAAATTAACAGATATTACACACATAGTCATGGAATATTAAAGTTTACTTAGAGTTAATATATCATAATGGAATGAAATTGAGTTTTGTAATTATTTAATACTTGGTAACTATTATATAAAATCCATTTGGTTGAAATATTTAAAATTGGAACTTAAAATACTATAAATTATTAAATAATCAGGATATTCGTTGTCATTGGGGGATTATATGCACCACATAAATGAATGTAGGTGGATTAAATAATTTTTAAGGGGGATTATACAAGAGTCGGTGAAACCACCCTATTGGGTTTGGGGATGATACCCACAAAGGGAAGGATATTTACTAAATAATTGACACATGGTTCTATGGAACATGTCGATTTAGGTACAATGGGGTATGGGGTAGTCGACCCTTTCATGAGTAGGTGACATCAAATCATGGTTGGTAATAAATATCTAGTAATCCCTCAATCATGGTTGATATCTCGTGTGAGTGTTCTAATTTTGGAATTATAGTCTATTTGGTTAAATATTGGAATTACATGGTTTATGGATAACCCATGATAAATTTTGGGTATGCTCGGGGCATGTGGGTGTGACATATTTGGGGATAAGAAATGAAACAATAGTTGTACATAATCACAATGATTTATTTTCCCTTCATTGATGATCAACGTGATGTATATAAGGACTAATAGAATTCCGACTCCCAGGACCCCCTCCCCACAATGTGTACCCCTCCTGGGATGGAAATGTGATAAGGGATATAGTGACACTTGAGTCCCAACTCCAGTAGAACCATGGTTTGGTGAGAAACAATGAGGGTATACTAATCACATATTTGAGAGGAATTGCCATCTAACAGAGCACAGGTGAATGAGAGAGATAAGATAAACACAAAAAAAAATCCATCTCATATTTCAATATAAAAAGAAAACAAATTACACATATGTAATGTTATGCAAAAACAACTACAATTTAAAAGGGAAACATCAAGTACCAAATGTAAGTAAAACAGAAGAAACCCTGATGCCCCAATAGATCCTGTAACCCCATACTATTAGTAACATGCATGTTCTCCAAACAGCTACATGTGACCTGAAAAAATAGTTAAATATATGTAGGGTTCGTAAAACAGTATTCTATTTAGGATCCTTCTTGGATACTATCATGCAAAGGTAACAAAAGCATACTAAAGATCAATGAACAACAAGTGATGGTTAATCACCACCTAAAAAGGTAAAATATATTCGCATACTAGCGATGGGAACTCACCCAGAATATATCATACAATAGTATATGATATAAAAACAAATATCGAGGGTACCACACTACCACATCTAGACCGGTTTGCTCCTTCGCCCTAATGGAAAACATCCAAATCAGGTCTCTCCAAATAGGATTGTCTGATGAAACATGGGAGTAGCAACACAACATGCTTCTCATGAAACAAAACCACTATGTCCATGTAACCAATTAACCATGTAGTTTTAGAGTTCCACCATATCTCGCATAACGTGTATAATACATCTGGCATTATACTTCAAGATATTACTTCCCATATGCCATGAAATGATCCTCAATACATCACATACTATACACATTACACATATATTATTCTATAGGATAATATATCCAGAATACATGTGTGTGGATAACCACAATCCATTTAAGACCTCTACACATATATATGGGTAAAAATAATTGTCATGCATACTTCAACATGTAACTACCATGAGAATATAGTGAGTCCAAATGTGGTTGTCATCCATCAAAAACACACCATAATTCTAGCGAAAACACCCCCAAGGGCAAAAAATCCATGGGGTGTAAGTTTCCCTAATAGATAGGGTGGATAAGCAAATATAAAGAAAAAAGGTACAAAATATAATACTACTCACAACCACAATAAAGGAAGAACCTTGTCTGTGACTCAACTGTGGATAATGACTCTTGACATCTCAGCTTCCAATGTTATGACTACATATCCTATGAGCATAATAACCATTAAACAAGTGATATTAACATACTAATACTTTTTTATCATTATCAAATTATGTAAGTAGTTATTTAACCATTAATTAACCATTATTAATTCCAAATTACATTTCATAATCATCACACCATGTTCCATGGCCTCCAAGAAGAACCAAACCAAGTATACAACTTCTTGGTGATATTACCTTAGAATTGCATCCCAACAAGCTCCAATCACATTGGTTAACATCATTTATTCAATCATTTATTAATATAATTATTAGCTTAAAATAATTCCAGGTGTTCTAGAATAGAATAACTAATGTACCAAACACAAGGGGCTCAACACAGTGAGTAGATGGACTACCGGTTGGGCCTTTTCCATATATAGATAGAGCATAGTCCCATCCATCATCGTTAAGATAAAAACAAAAAACCTCGTGTCATAGATTGTGCATCATTGATTCCATTAGAAGGAAGTTAAAAATGACTATCTGCCTTAACTAGTAAGGATTGTAAAGAAGAACAACAACCCACTAGATTCAACAAGCATATGACATTCATATCCGACCCAGTCAATCATATCTGGTGTCCACTGCAATTCCTACAAGCATATATTAATGGACCTTTCTATTCTATGCATCAAATATTTCCCCTAAACGAAGGCCTCCGTACCCCACATACCACAACAATCTCCCAGTCTCTGCCAGTCCAGGCTCACACCACAATATAAGCTGTAGGAAAACAATCAACAAGAAACTAGGCTCTGGGCCCCAAGGAAGGCATCTAGACTTCACACACAACGAGCACTCATGACTCCAGGAATAAGCCTATTGGCCTTTACAAGCAATATTGTAACTTAAAACCCTACCAAGAATTATCTTTTATCTGTTAACTAGTTATTTAATTCATCTTTAATTACCCATTTAATTTAAACATGCATAACTACATCCATTCGATTATCAATAGTTTACAATAGCAACAACATGATTCAATAACATGCCTCTTTATATTTATCTAGATAATTTACGATTAATACTAGATATACATTCATTATAAACATCCATAATTAACTACATTATAATAAAATCCACCATAGACATCACACAATCATAAAAAAAATAAGAGGATACATCATATGGTCGATACCAATTTATTTATTCAGGTCAAATACTTATTATGATAATTTCATTATCATCCAATGGAAAAAAACATGATAACTATAGAGTAGAATATAAAATAATAGATAATCCCTGAATCCTCTACCTCAAAAGGTTTTAGATGTTCATTGTATGAGTATTAAGAAAATAATATATCATGACCACCTATCCAGAAGGCTGCATCCACCTAAGGTTGGCGAGACACTACCACAACAACAATCCCCAAAGAAAACTCCATTAGAAACATAGAGATCCCATTCTATAACATGGAAAGGTTGAAAAAAAGGATATGATCTCAATATAATGGAATTATAACATACATCATATCGAAGATGAATCGACACATCATGGTTCAGTAAAATAGGGGGTGCACATGAATCTGGTGAAACTCTAGGGAAGACACAATCCAATGATACAACACTATGCATGACTCCTTCAAGAAGGATGTAAAGGTTTGAGTTTCTCAAAAAAAGTAACAATAAGTAAGAACAAAGGAGTAATATATCTCTTCCCTTAAAAGGTTTAATAGATTAGTGGTTTAAGTTATGCTGGATTCTCCATTTAAATCAGATCTTCAAAGATATCATGTTTTTACCTAGTAAAGGCTTCATGACTTTTATGGAAAATTAATATAGGAGTTATGGGATTTTAATCAGCCGTAAATACCATAAAACGATGCTTGGAATTCATTTTACTTCAAATGAAACATCAAATGGGTGAAACTCTAAGAAATCTAGATAAAATATTGAAATTTTATAAATGGAATGACACTGTAATAGAAACACTTTTCCTGACACCATTTATGTGCCATCATTTTAGTGTTCCCATTTTTGTGCCACTATTTTCATCCCACAATTTCTATGCCAACATTTCAGTTCCACTATTTTAGTGCCACTGTTTTTCTGCCACTATTTCGGTTCAACCACTTCAGTGTGACTATTTCCGTGCAACCATTTCTACGAAACAATTTAGGATATTTGGAAAATGAAATGACACAATTCGAAAAACATTGTTCACAGAATTGAAAATTTGGCAATGTGTTTAGTGTAAGTCATCATGACATCCCCAAACACCTTCCACACATGATTTTTGAAATAGAATGGAACAGAGTTGTCAAGGACATTAAATCAGATATTTCTCAAAACATTCCCGTCCTTGACAATCAAAAACCAACCCTATTAACAAAAATGGATCTGATCGACCACACTGCACAATACCTCTCAATGATCTCACCACCAAATGGTATCATCTTTTTTAAAAATGAACACACAAAGCCACATGACACCGGCAACCAGCTTCTAAACACTATGCCGAGGGAATACATTTCAAAAGAGAGAAATCCACACAAGAAACAATAAAAATACATCTCATAACCAAAAATTATGTAGAACTATGAACTGGACATCATTACAATGAAATGTAAGAACAACACAAATCATAGTGGTAATGAGTGCGTATATGTGACTCATGTTCGAAAGTACTCTCCTCCACACCAAAGTGCCACCCCAAGGTATAAACAATGGGAATAAAATGGTCATGAAACATCATATCCTTGGGGTCTTGGATCACTATAGGCCACTCATCAATGTTTCCATCAGCGTAACCATTGATCTCACCCCAATCAATGACTTGGGAGTAGTCCCAATGATAACGATGGAGTTGCGACACCTAAAAGTCATCATTTATACAACTCATATGTGAGGGATGTTCTCCCAGATACGCCACAGAACCAAGACGATCAAATTCTTTGGAAGTCCCAAAAAATTGTAGGGAAAGCATACTCCCATGACCAAACCATCATTTCCCATAATGGGGATTAACCTTCAAAAACACGGGATCCCCAATGCCAAAATCCAGAGGTCTCCTCATAATATATCAAACGAATTTTTAACAATCCTTAAATAGTTTAATCCTCTCTCCAATTACCTAAATCATCTCTGTCTTATTTTGTACAATCATTGGCATAAGAATTGAGGACTCTCCGAACCTAGTACAACACAATGGAGAATGTAAAGGTAAGTCATACAAGGCATTAAATAGCGCTATACCGATGGTTGATTGGAAACTATTGCTGAAAAGGAAATCATCCAAGGGATGTTGCATTATCCACGAACCTCCAAAATCCAAGACAAAAGAGCACGAAATTTGTTTAAGAGTATCGTTAGTATGCCATATCTGATCAACCTTCTACTTATGAAAAGCAGTACTAACGCATATTTGAGAACCAAATGCATGTTAGAATCCTCGCCACACCCTAATCTTAAAATGTGGTCTCGAACATTAATTATCATCATCAGGAATCCATGTAGTCTCACCACCTTCTCTAGATACTACATTGAAAAAGCCTATACATACTCGACTACATGATCATTATTATGTGGAATGATTTTTTCAAGCAATACACTACCACCCATATAAAATCATACACTCTTTGATCTTGAGGTAAATCGATAACAACATCCATCAATATATCCCACCACATCCACTGATGAACATCCAACGACTAGAGTAATCAATTGGGAACACAGTGCTCGGCCTTCACCTTCTGGCATACCAAACATCGAGGCACAAACTCTACAACTGTCCACTTCAACCCAGGCTCACATAACTGACTCCTCAAGGAATGGTTCATTTTCTTCATGTGAGGATGTACCGCTAAGGATAAAACATGAAAGTCCATGAGAATCGTCTCACATATTTCTAAAATAATGAAGATACTTCACTAATACAATACTCAATTTTGTTCATCCTCAGCCCATCCATGATGAGACTCACCACTAACAATTCAGTTTCTCCAGAACTCTACATCAATATCTCCTAACTACGACTCTTATTATTGATACACCATAGATAATTGTATATTGTTCTAGAAAAGAAAACCATTATCCCCGAATTTTCAAATGTTAAGATGGAACAACAAATGCACATGCATTACTCTCTAAGATTACCAGATTCACTCACTGCAACACTAAGTGACTTTCTTCTCAACACTTTAGCTACAACATTCCCTCTTCATGTTGTATATGAAATTTTGAAGTTTTAATCCTACATGAACTCCATCCACCGACACTACCAAAAGTATTGTCTTTCTAGGAGAAAAAAATATTCAATCTTATGAATGGTGAAATCCACAAAGTTCTCTCTGATGAGGTTATGTCTTCATAGATTCAGAGCAAACACCACTGCCGCCAAATCGAGATCATGGGTGGAATAGTTATGTTCATGGGGATTTAACTACAATGACCCATATGAATCAACTGATCATTGTTGCATCAGAAGACAACCTAAACCAAGACAAAAAGCATCAAAAAAATCAAATTGAACTCCCATTGTAGGAAGAAGAAGAACGAAATCGCTGACAAATTCTTATTCAGATACTCAGATTCATTCAGACACTAATCAATCAAACTGAATGACTAATCTATCCTATTCAATGCTATAAGAAGTGTTAAAACATGAGATAAATCATCCACAAACCTCTAAAATATTCATCCATACTAGGGAACATAGCACCTCTGCCACTTTATTAGTGAAATTATAATACATAAATGATTTTTTTCTTCCATAGATCCACATATAATCTCTAATGGGATACAACATGCCCCTTGAAATGGGCTTCTCAAGCCCAAAACACGAACTTCAATAACTTCCCAAAAAGATGTTATCAAGGAACTCCCAAAATGGAATGAAGATGCTCTTCATGATACTCCTAAGACATGGTGTAAACAATGATGTCTTCAATGAAAACCACCATGAACTTATATAAGAACTCCTGAAACACAGTGTTTATTAGCCCTATGGACTCATCTGAAGTATTTTAAAAAACAAATAACCTCACCAAGAACACGTAATGCACATAACGACCACAAAAAGTGGCCTTTGGAATATCCTCATCCTTCACTCTAATATGATGATACTATAACCATTAATATATCTTCTATAACCATGTATCAAAATTCAGTGGATCAAATAAATCATCAATACGTGGAAGATGATAGAGATTCTTCACAGTCACTTTGTTCAATCGATGATAATTGTTACACAACCAAAATAAACCGTCAGACATATTCACAAAATAAACTAGTATTCCCCTCAGTGACACGCTCAGGCAAAAAAAGTTAGACTGCAACAAACCATAGAGAATTATACATAGTTCCTATCACTCATAACAGTCCATTCTATATAGAGAGATAGAGATAAGAGACACTCCTGAATGTAGGTCTATCCGGAACATGATCTCTCATCGATGGGTTAATGTAAAAAATTCTTATAGAAAGACATTATGGTTATCTTCAACGGCCCTGGGAGACACAAAATGTGAAACATCTGATGATATCAACATCAGTTTAAGTATCACAGATTACAAAGAATGAACATTCCTCTGACCAATTTGAGGGTGTCTCTATCCAACAAACAACGTCGATTATCCATAAAAATAAATGAACTCTCTATGCCTCCTAAATCATTCCACAAACAGCCTTTACCAAATACAACTAATCCATACTGAAGATGAAATCATTTGGATTTATCCGTAAACATTAGAAATCCCCCCAAGAGTGGTGTTTCCAAGCACTACCTCACAGTCTTCACATTCTTCAAACAATCCCCCTCAACCTCCAACTGGAATAGTCAATGCAAATGGAACTACAAAACACATTACTTCATGTCCCAATGCATGGATATGGGAAGATGATATGAAGGAGTGTGTGGTTTCGGAGTCAAACAAGACATACACCCAAGAAGAAAATAAGTCAAGGGTACCTTGAACAACGTTTGGCTCAATTGGTTTTAGAAACGCTAAAACCGGAAGCATCCCATGACATGATCCATGTACTCTTTGATCCTAATTAATACCACCACTACGACCATGCACTACTGTCATAGTATGGGGAGTGTCTTGGAGATGTCACCTACCTTCTCCATCCCCTCTTTACTGATCCAATGCTGGGGAAACATATAATAGTTGCATTTTTAGGAACTACCTCAACGAAAGAACCTAGAGTGGAACATCTAGTGTATGATGACCACTCAGAAAGGTCAATTATTATTTGATCTGTTGTCCTCTACATCAACCAGAAAAAAAATCACATTTTTCCCTGGCATAGGCATCAGATCCACCCATAGATAAATGATATACTAAGGGCTGGGACCTACCCCTAGTCAAAAGTAAAATCTTATTCCCTAAAAATTGGTAACCCCATACAAAAACTATGCATCATTAGGAATCCTGATGAATCCCCTCTAATGGAGATTTGGTTCTTGATAAAAATATCTTGATGACCTCTTATTTCTGTATCACCTCAATAAATGTCTTTAGAATTATCGGGATGACCTAGATCTAGATATCTGGATGCAAAGACTCCAAAATTCTGTTCCATGCACTTCAGATAATCCAACTAGTACAAATAAATTTTGTAAAAGGTTTCTAAAATATATTACAAACACTCGCACACTGGATCTCTCTTGTCAAAGGGTAACACACTCCTAGTGATTGGATGCCTTCACTCTCGAAGAAATAAACATGACTCTAAACATGTCTTCAAACTCATCCCATGAGATCACTGAATCCTCATGATCCTTGAGGAATAATAACCACAAGTACCTCAATGAACCATGAAACATCCTTAAAACCAATGATACTAAGTGCTCCTTCAGATCATAGATTGAGATAAAAGCAATATAAACCTCTTCCAACCAGTCTTCTATAACTACATCTGAAACGGAGCCCTCAATCTTCTATATACATTAGCGAGGAAACTCTCTGATTGTCCTCCTCTATGTGTAATTTTCATTGACCTCCACTACATGGTGAACTACTGGCATTACCTTCTAGATATATTCCGTTTGAACCTCAATCGAATGTCAAACAAGAACCATACCTACAAAATAACTAATACAAAGAGATCATAAACCTTGAATATGGACGTTTCAATAATAATTAATTTTTTTAATTGTTTTCGTTTAACTGATCTCAAGGTCTACCCATTCGAAAATTGGCAGAAAGAAAAATGTTATGTGATCCTTTCCAAGGCCTCTACCCTGAAACAAGTATAACATCATTTTGTAGCTTCTAGAAATTTATGTGTTTGTGCGTCCGACAACTGGGGGCCCTAAATTCCAGTGTCTCATCTAGTCTATAGTGTTTACAACACATTCTAAACATGACTGACACCATTTCCCTACCCACCCATGCAACCACAATGTGCCTAACTCCAAACTCCATCATATCCCAAATACTCCCTATAATACCAATCGTTCAACACCCCCTCAAATCACAGATACCTCTTCTAGGCTAGAAATGTGAGAATGGAGATAATGACACCGAAGTCCCACATCCAGTTGGCCCTAGATTTGTGAATAACACTGAGAGAATAATAATTCCACAGATGGGAGGCATTACCCTATAAGAGAACAAATGAGAAATAGATAGATAAGACAGACACCATACAACTCATACTCATACATGAATATAAAAATAATCCCAACTACAAATAAGTAATATAACTCTAATAATACTACAACTGAAAAGAAAAAACTACTTTTACACAAAGGAAGTAAATTAGATGCTACCACGATGCATGACCAACTCCTGTAGCCCCAAGCTAGTAGTAACTAGTATGATATTCAAACTACTCCATATGACCGGAAAAAATAGTTGTAGACATAAAGGGGGATTATAAAAATATAAAAGTAGGATCCCACCCAGACACTCTCATGCAATGGAAATGAATGCATGAAAAAGTATAGTGAACAACAAGTGAAATGAATTCTCCACCTAACCAGGAATACAATGTTCCTAGCCTCAATATTGATAATATCACCAATTATCACATAGAAGATTATATATTGTAATAAAGCATATCACGGGTACCCTTGTGTCACTACCCCACTAGTTTTCCTCGTTTTCCCAACATCACATGTCATTATCCTCTTTCTCCAAAAAGGATTGCATGTAGATACAAGGGAATAGCACCACAACATGGAACTCGTGCAAACCCACCACTATTTACACATAACCAAGGTAAAAATTTAGTTTCTAAGAGCCACCATAACTCACATATTGTGTATCATTCGTCGAGAATTATACCTCAATCAATTACATCCCATATGTCGAGTAAGTATCCCCAATCCATCACATCCTATACACGTTACCCCTATAATAGTCCATAAGAAAGTACATTCAGAATGTATTTTGGTGAGTAAAGACAAGCCATTACATCCCTCTACAAAAATATATGAGAAAAAATAACTGTCATGCCAACCTGCACATGAAACGTCCAATAGAAGAGAATATGGCCAAAAGAGAAATTCTACTATCCATCCTCCCACCAGAATGATGGGTAAAACACACCCCCTGGGCACAGAATCCCTGGGGTGTTAGCTTCCAAAACCAAGAGGGTTATGTAGTGTTTAGAGACCCAAATAGTAAAAAATATAATATATCTCACTACCACACTATGGAAAAAACCTAGTCTTAGACTCAACTGTTGTTAATGTCTATCATACTCTCGGCTTCCACTACTAAGACTATATATCCTATAATCATACAACCATTTAAAGAGTGATATTAATATACATAGCCCATTTTATATTACATAAATAATTATTTAACCATTAATTAACCCTTACTAATTCCACATTACATTTCATTTTCATCACAGCAAGTTCCAAGCCCTTCATAATTAACTAATCCAAGTCCACATCTTCTATGAAATATTCCTCGCCATAGCATCCCAGCAAAATCCTACCCAATTATTTACCATCATTTATTAAATCAATTATTAAAAGATTTTTTACATTACCATAATTCATGGAATTCTAGAAAATAAAAAAAACTAACAAATAAAAGGGGATCAACACAGAGAGTTGATGGACTACCCATCATGGCTGATCTACATATAGTAGGATCATAGACCCTTACATCATTAAGAATATAAACAAGGAATGAATTTCGAATACCCCATGAGTCTTTACCTCCATTGAATGAGGGGTAAGCAAGAACATTTTCCTTATTTATTGGAGAAAGGTAAAGAAGACAAATAACTAAAAATATTCAACAAGCCCCAACATTCATATCTTACTCGTTTCATCATCTCTAGTGTCCTCCCGGACACCCATATGCTTAAACTAATGAATCTATCCACTATAAGATTCAACTGATTCCCTGACCTCTAGGCCTCCCTAAAACACATACCACAATAACATCATATTCTCAGCCATCCCATGATCAAAAAACAGCAAAACCAGTAGGAAAACAACAAACATGCAACTGGGCTCTCTTCCCCAAGCACGACATATAGCCTTCACACACAACGAGCACTCACAGCTCAAAAAATAAGTCTCTTACCCTTTAAAAGCATGGGGGTAACATAGAAACATTACATGAATTATGTTTTATCTTGAAACCCATTATTTAATCAATATTAAATTAACTAGTTCATTTATCATGCATAATTGCATCTGTTCAATTATTAACAGTTTACCACAGCATTAACCAAATTCCAAAAACATTTCTATTTATCTTTATCAAATTAGTTTAAAATAAATATTTGTTTTATTTTCTTTAATATTTTCCATAAATAATGATATTATAAACAATGAAATCCTAGATATCACACAATCAATCAAAAACAAGACACAACAATATATGATTGATGGAAATTTATTTATCTGGTTCAAATATTTATTATATCAAATCCATTGTGATCTAGTGGCCTAAAACATGAAAGCTCTATATTTTCATGAGAAGAATAAAGAAACCACAAATACCATCCATCAATAGGTTTCAAACATCATTTTCATTATAATAACCAACACAACAGATCATGGTCACCTATCCCGGAAGATAGATTCCACCCGAGGACGCACGTACACCACCACACCAACCAACACCTAATAAACTCGATTTGAAACATGGATATCATATTCTATAAAATGGAAATATGGAGAATAAGGATAGGAACTCATAATAATAGTGGGATAACATACCTTATACCAATTATATATTGGAACGTTTAAGTTGCACCAAAACAGGATGTGTACTTGGAGCAAGAATGAACTTTAGGGAAGACATGATTAAAAGGCTACAACACTACACATGACTCCTATGTGAATGAAGAAAAGGTTAGATCATCTCCCATAAGGGAAAAATAAGTAAATACAAGGTATAAATATATTTATTCCCTTTAGAAGGTTTTTAGAGAATTAGTTTATGATGCACTAGATTTCACATTATGATCAGATCAGTTAGAGATCACAATTTTTAACCGAGTAAACACTTCCCAAGTATTTTGAAAAATTAATATAAGAGTAATGGAATTGGATTTTTAATTGGAAATAAATCCCATAAAATATGGCCTTAACTGCATTTTATGTCAATGGAAATGTAAAATTGATAAACTGTTGGAAATTTGGAAAAATATGAAAATATGAAAATGGAAATAACCAAGTTTGGGAAACATTGTTTATGACACCATTTCGGTGCTACCCTTTCAGGGAGAACATTTTTTTACCGTATTAATAAGCAAATATTTTAGCTCCACATTTTCAGTGGCACTGTTTCTGTGCCATAGTTTCGGTGCCACCATTTCGTTGCCACTATTTTGGTGCCACCGTTGAGGTGGCACCACCTCAGTGGCACTATTTCGGTGCCACCATTTTAGTGAATCTATTTATGTGCCACTATTTAGATACCACTATTTAATATATTTTTGAAGGGATATGTCATATTTATTAAAAAAATATTCACAGAAGAGAAAATTTGGAATTGTGTGGGGAATATGTCATCTTGACATCCCTGAACACCTCAAAACCCGGATTTATGAAAAGGAATGGATCTAAGAGCTCCGAGCCATTACACCAACACTATTAGAAAAAAAAATTCACTATATATTTTCATTAAATATAAAATATGATAATAGCATGTTCTATAGACAATATCGAACTGATACATATATACACCACACTGAACTAAACCATAACTATGGTATATTTATATAAAAATTTAAATGTTAAAACATTTCTATAAAATTTATTGTTAGGAATTTGAGTAATATAATTTTAAATATTATTTATATTTGTAAATTTAGACAAATTTACATACATTATTTTCTGGATAATAATAAAATTTAATAATAGTTTTCTTTTTTATGTAGTGATGTTTTTATTCATGAAAAATAATTATATTATTGAAAAATTATCATTTTTAGAAAACATATTTTTTTGGATTGTTTCTATTTTATTATTTTTTATAGAAACTAAGAATAATGTGAAATAATACTTACAAATATATTTCCCAATGAAGATATTATATTATTATATATTATGATTTCATTTAATATGTAAAATTATAAAATTTTTGAATATCAATTTAAAAATCTAATGTCATTACTAGACTCACACAAACCATATTAGGTTTGTATAAGTCTTTTGTGGTTTTTAAAGATTTAATTTTTCTAGATTAATGAAATATAAAATATTTAAAAATATTGAATCTTTACTAACATTATTAGTATATATGTTTGAAATATATGTTTATAAGAAAATTTTTTCGATATTATATATATTTTTATGAAATATTGTAATATTGAAAATTTTTTATTCAGATTTCAATATTTTTTTGGCTTTTTAGAACTTAAGATACACTATTAGATAAAATATTTTTCAGTATGTTTTATATTTATTATTTTATATTTTAATTCATCATACTATTAAAAAGTGAATATGTTAAAATTGATTCAATATTTGGAATTTGATGTTCTATATTATCTAATAAATACGATGTTATTTTTTTACATATAAAATATTTATTAACATTATTATTAATAATTAACATTGTAAAAAAGAAAATCGGTAAAATGTACAAACCATAGTGGAAAAGGACTAATATTTTAATAGGCGTTACTTGTTGAATGGATTTATTGTGTATACAGTAAATATTTTCCTCATTCCATAACATTAATTTTTGGTGTTTTTGACATGTGAATCATTTTCTCCCATTATATTAAGATGAAATATTTACATGAATGACATTCTCATCACATTAAAAAGTGGCCTCTCACAACCTCATCAAAAGAACACAAAAATTCTTGTTTGCATTTTAAGAACAGAAATTTTCACATTCCTTATTTTTTATTTCCACATACATTATAATCTATTATAAAGTAGTTAGCCTACGTAATGTATTTCAAACGAGTAATATTAAGGAAAAGTATTGTTCTCAACATTTATACTTCTCTTTTGATAATTTGTTTTATCTCTGGGTTAATTTTACGAAAATTATTTTCACAATAAAATATAATAATAATATTATTCTGTGTGTACTTAGTTTTTTAATTCCATGATAAAAATCATTAGACACCTGTATCTTTATCATAAAATGAAAAGGAAAATGGAGTTCATGTGTATATACAGACTAAATCCTCTATGATGTATCATGATTCATGTTCCTAATCCACCATAAACAGATCGTCTAAATATAGGATTTAATAATTATGATATTTAGAAAATATTTCTCTTTTGAAATAACAAACTACATTATGAATTTATTTCATTTTTTTTGAAAATGATAACTTCATCCATGAATGAAAATGGACTGCAACCTCTGTAGAATGGTGTATTCAATATGTCATCAAACCATGAATGTATGGCCATGAGAATATTTTTAGTGGATAAACATGGTGTTAATGAAAATATAATTATTTTGGTAAATAAAGTTGGACATCCAATTAATAATATAGAGAATAATCAGTCATAATATTTTTAACCATCTAAAATGAAGGTAGTAAGTGGGAATATTTTTCATACAATATAATAGTTTTATATGATTAAAAATTATTCAAATTGCATGAAATTATGATTTATGACATTAATAATTAATAAAAAAATTACAAAATTTTTTTTTCTTGAATAATGATTTTACAATTAAATCACTTCATAATGCTTAATTGAATACAAATTTTTAATGTTTCGGTTGGTTATAAAATATACATAAAAAATTTTAAAAAATAATATTATGGATGAATATGAGAAATTAAATAATTATAGTATATGATATAAATAATTGAATAATGTTTTTTGTTTTTTTATATAATCATTAAAGTATTATTAATCTTTTTAATTAAGATATCAATTTATGTATCTTAAAAATAATTAAAACATCATCAATGATGATTTCCTCACTAGGGATCATAAAAAACATATATAATGAAATTATATCATATCTAATAATTTTAATGAATTATTTGTTTTTTAAAAAATTAGGCATGACAGAATTTTTGAGATGATTGGATAACAATAACACTATTACTATACATGTTCAAAACGTTCCATATTACTCACACATAAAGTTGAAAAAATATAATTACTAAATATAATATATTTAGAATGTATTTACTAAAAATTATAATAATATATATATATATATATATAAGGTTCTGATGTAGGTGATTAATATGTTTGATTTTTTATGCTAGATATACAATATCTTTACTAGAAGACAAGAATTAAGGTTTGAAGTTCTTTGTCTCATATTTAATTTCAGTAGACATATTTCTTATTTTGAACCACAACAACCATTACATGCTGTGATAACTTAATATAAAATTTATTTTTTCATAACTATTTAAGTCATGTGGTTTAATGATGCATATCATACTCTTAATTTAAATGGGATAAAAAAATATACACTAATTTTGTGATGGTTTTTAAAAACTAAATACACATTAAATAGTCATAATGATTCTTTTTGAACAACTTTATTCAATGATTAGTCTCTTCAACCCTACAATTGTATTCTAGGGTAGATTCTCTTCTTATATATTGTAAAAATAACATTTTAATACAAATATTTTTCATTAGAAATTTTTTTTCCTCTGATTGTATATTATTTAGGGGAAAATATTATATCATATATAATGAATGTTTCCCAATATAGTATATATTTTCCTTCATGATAATTTTCCCTATTTCTTTTACAAACCAAAATAATCATATCTATGGGATCACAACCTTTATCAGTACCACTTTTCTATAGTTTTGTTTCATTATCCATTTTATGATGTTGATTTCTATAAAGATTTTTTAAATGTAATTCCATCTATGATGATTTAAATTATTTTCCAGTATACATTTCCTTGATACGAGTATCATGTCAATTCATGTATCCTTTATTGAGGGTAATTTATAAATTTAAATGTTTTCCAATGCTTTCAAAACACCATTTAGATAAAAAATTATACATTCAAATTGACCTATAACTTCTTATTTTATGAGAATTTTAAGAAAAAACTAGAATGAAATTTATGTTTTCCCTTAAATTTTAGTTTTCTATCACATGAATATAAATTTCCATTTAAATTTCATTTCATGATTTACGCTATAAATTCTATATTATTAATTTAGGGTATAAATTATGACTCTATTAGTTATTTTATTTTTGTTTATAATTAATGGAATGTTCATTATTTTCTCCAATGTATTTATTTGGTGAAAACAAAATATTTCTTTCCTCTGATTGGTAGATGTTCAATTGGATTCCACATATTAATTCACATGGTTGATTATTTACATATTATTATACCCTTAATGTATATTTTTTGAATATCATATGAGGATTTTAAATATTGAATTATTTTACTTGAGAACATCCTTATTGACAATGGTTAGGGTATTTTATTGAGAAAAAAGACTACTATATGTGGGGATCTTTATTGGGTAGTTGATTTGGTAGAAATTAGATAATATTCATGTTTTTGGTGGTGTGAGAAGAAGGGTTGGTGAGCGGTGGTGTATATAGTGGAAGAGATGGTTGTTTTTTATTATTTTATTCAGTATTTTATTATTTTGCCTATATAGTTTTAATAGTTTTAACCATATAAATAAATATATTAAAATTTTTAATTAGTGTTTAATATAATGGGATTAAATTATCCATTCATCATCCATGAATCATCAAATCATGTATTTATTAAATACCGTAAATTTTTTCATTTCAATATTCCCCAATATTTGTCTTTTTTAAAAAATTAACAAAAATTTACTCCAAAATATATTCAACATGGATAATTAAAAAATTTACTCTATTTTATGAAAATAATTTTCTAAATATGGGAATCCTAGTTTTTTAATAAATTTATCATTTATTAAAAAATGCAGATATTATAATTATAACTGATTGTATGACACTTTGAAAAAATAATTACTGTGAAATAAAATTAATTTATAATCATATGTTAAAATAATAATAATTTATTGATAAATTTATGAAAATAAATTTTTATTAAGATCATTATAATATATATAAAAGTGTAATTAAATATTTATAATGTACAAAAATACCAACACATAATTTATCATTTCTAAAATGTTTATTTACCAATACCATGTAATAAATATTAATAAAAATTCATTCATAAGATTCCAAAATTGTATTTATAATTTAATAGTTGGGGTTACTATTCTCTTGACTTGATTACTATTCCTAATTGTAACAATACTATTCCAAAGGTAAAGTTAATATTTCATATGTATAGGTTTATTATCTTATAGAAATAAATTTTATTATATTCTATTTTCATTTATAATGTTTTTATTATGTAATATATATGATTTTATATTATTTATATTTAATTTAATAATTATAATATGGGAGTTTCCATTGAAAATTATTGGTTGTTAAAAGATGGGTGTGAGATATAATCCAAGTAGACCACCACCAATTGTGTCTAGATCAATCCAACTCATGCATATAAAATGACCATTGTTCCATCTTATGGGAAGTGAAAATAGTTTACATTTATATTCTTGGATTAACCAATCCATGACAAAATGTATTTTTCCATTACTACCTTCCATATCTATTTATTATGATATATTTAATATATATATATATTATTCATATTAAAATTATTTTGTTCCCCGATTTGGGAGGAACATAAAAACTGTGCTCTGGTCTAGAGTACCATTGGGATTAGCTGCACCACATGGTATTCCAATGGACACCAACTAAATGTGGGTATGTAAAGAGGTAATAGTGGGGAGACATAACCATCATATTGATAATTATAATGGTATATGTATATTCAATATAAAATGAAACACCTTAACATTGTGAAATCATAAAACAATAGAGAAATTATTATAATAATAGAATGAAAATTAGAATAATAACAAGCCCAATGGAAATAACACTCTATATAGAAAAAATTCTAAAATAATTCATACTAATAAATAATCAAACATGGATGGTTGATAATGACCATCAATACACACATGCATATATTTATAAAGATAATGTTTTCATGAACAAAATTAACCTCAATGGTATCTCTTGTTGATGCAAGAACCCCAATGGACCCTTTCTATCCATCACATGGAAAAGGTACCACAAAATCACTAGGGTCATCTCCATATATTGTTCCCCTACCTGATTGTAGAGAAATAAAGTATATACAAATCTTAATGGCCTATGTAGTTTTTTAGAATAAATCACATTACCCCACCACCAACATTTCCCTGTAAAATATCCATGATAATGTTGGTATATTAAATATTAATAAAATAGCACATGAACATATAGATATAAACCTACATTACTTTTGTTTTAAAGGAACAAATAAGTAATCAACTACATTGGACATCATCAGAAAAAATAAAAAAAATCACCTCATTATATATTTATATACATCACACATCATCTGTTAGAATATATATCACTATAGATCCAAGGATCAATGTAAATAATCCAAAATAATCCCCTATCGAAATACATCACAGGTGAATCCTCATGTTAAACCTCCGAAAACATAACATGGATCCTCATACGATTAATCTCAAATATGGAAACAATATGGAACCCCAAATCAATTACCTTGTCTCTTGGGCCACATCCCATAACATCCCCTTCGACTTGAATCCCATCACCTTATAAAACTGTGATGTCTATCATCAAAATAATATCCAACATTGACCCATTGGAATCATCCACACGCATGATGATATTCACCCCCTCAATGTTCTTGCTCAATGGCATATGTATCCAAGTGAGAATCAACCTAGAACTGACGGTATCATCACCATTAACTAATAGTCCATAAAAATCCACATGGATTTAATTGGTGAAAACATTTAGAAATAACTAGTGGACAATAAAATCACCTAATATAAATAGTATCAGGGTCCCTCCTCCCACCTGAGTGGTCCACACCTCCTTGATTTTATTGATATATATGTTTAAAAAATCCAACAGTACATCAGACAACATATAGTTATTGTAAATCTACAATGAATCATAATATACTTCACCTGACACATCATTCCCCTATGAAAATGTTGCTATAACTCAATGTTTAACATCATATCATGTATCAAGAGTCATTCCCTCAACCTGGTAAACTCATCATCTCAATCAGAACACAATCCCACCTCAATCTATGATCAACAACACTCATGAAACTCAGACCAATCACATCCTAATAAAAACTATATCCTCATTCAAGGGGGGAAACACAACATCAATCGTTGGGCCTTTCCCATCAATCTCCAATTAAACATATGAATTTTATATAATCATTTCAATTTAAAAAATATTGCATAATTACGATTATGCACCAATACTAAACAAGCCACTATGGTTCAAACACCTTACACAATTTTACAATGTGTATTTTAGTAATATATTTTCAATATGAATATCAACAGATCAATTTAACAATTTAAATATATGTCTTGAAATTATTAGGGTATCGCTCTGTGAATCACTTAGAGTATATAGATCGCACACCTGAAACACTGAATAATCCAAGAGTATGTGAGGAACCACATACCACATACTCATTGGTACTCTTTATCCTGATATTTTTCACTATATTTAGATGAATCAAAAAAAAATTCATACTAGATGAACTCATTGAAAATAAGGGAAAAAATATATCACATATTTAACACACCGTATGTTGAGAGAAATGAATGAAATATGATAGAATATTGAAGTCCTTACAAAGAGAAATAATTGTCCACCAATGTATTGATGATCAATGATCAGTTGATGGAGATATAATGATACCAAGGGGGATAGGTTAGAGGTGTGAAAGAACTCTTATGCATTTCCTCTTCTATCTATATAATAATATAAAATTTGGTGGATTATTCTCTTCGATATTTAAAAAAAATGATGAATGCAACATAGATGTTGTGAAAGTTTTTGTATTCCATGAATTTGGATCATTACCTTTTACATATTTACACATCATTTAATACATAGGTAGACCCTCACCCCCACCTGAGGCATCACACAATTCTATCATATATCATCCACAAACTATACATCAATACTCGAAGATGGTAACAAACAAACCCATCAATTAAAAAAATCAACATAATCTACCTTAGTTAGTCTTAGGTCAATTCTCCTAGAGGTTTTCACCACCTTAGTAATTTCTTACCCATTCACAACCCAACCCTAAATAAACATCTGATAGTCTATCGGCCATCCTCAGACTCTGATGTCCTCTCGTGATGCACCATAACTATTGTACCTCATCAGGTTCTCAATTAATTTCAATGTCAGATCCCAAACCCATGAATTCATTCATATCTTTAGATTCCAACATTATTTTGATGACTAATAAGAAATGATTTAGGTTCTATATATCATTATATACTTTAAATTTCCTTCAACTCAAAGGGTTCTCATAAGAAGTCCTAGGGAAATGCGACTCATACATAACTTTCGTTGCATCAATTCCTATATATATATATGAATGTCAAGTAACACATTTCTGACCTCGATTACCATAAATAAAAATTTTGAAATGAAAAACATATATATATATATATATATATATATATATATATCAACCATCATAACAGGTTTATTTCTATTAACAAGAAACATGTTAGTTCAAAATCATCATATCAGATCCTTGTGCTATAAAACTAGCGAAAAACAAATAAAAAGTAACCTAGTAACACCTAAGTTGTGGATCTATCTATAATATATTCCCCGAAAAAATTTACACCTGGTAGCTCTAATGCATCCACCTAGCCTGAATCTTGAATACATGAAGAATGGAATCCCTATAGAGATTCAATAGCTACTAGACCCTAACTTCCCTACTGGGTCCCACAATATCTTGCATGACCTATACATTTAGCTGAATTTCATCCACCAAATCCATGTACCACTCTAAATATTATCATAGATGGTTATTTCTTCCTCAATACACGGATCACTTATTTATATGAAGTCTTCCTCCATAATCACTTGATTTGAATATTCTAGTCACAAGTCGAATATATCTTTTTAAGATTCTCACTATTTGTCTGGACATGTCCTAGTTGTCTACATTGGAAGAAAAATGATGAAGAATAACTCCACATTGGTTTTCAAGAATTAGTGACATGAGTAACCTACAACGATTTCTCTCAAAAGTTCTTTTGGAAACCAAAAGCATAATTTTTAAAATCACCTAATGTTTTCACATAGCTCGATTAAGATTGTGTTATCAAATTTCCCCAAACAATCATCTCTTAGTTGACCTCTTATGATAATGAATTCAACATTAAAATATTTACTAGTTTATTTTTGGAATGTCATAGGCCATGCTAGAGACACCACACTCTGATGAATTTCTCCCACTATAGATGAAAAAAATGAGACATGTCTGTGAATGTAACATCTTAGACTATGACTAATGCATCCCCTACTAGAGATTCATAAACTCTTATGCTCAGTCCACCTTCTAAATGTAGGTGGAAATGTACCCAGAGAATATGGCATTGAAGTCCTTCCAGAACAATATTTTATATCTTCATGTATGTAATTATACTACCCAACAATGCTTCTTCAGTCCCCTCAGAATGTTCATTAGAAGCATCACTTTCATTCCTAGGGTTGCCACTATCGGGTCAATGATCATAAAAACCACCTTGATACTGTCTTCAAAAAATTTATGTTACAACCTCAACCAGAAATATTGGTTGGTGTTGCAATTGGAACAATCGATTCATGTATTTCATCGAAGGCTCATCTCCTTGAGATACCATGCCTAATCCCAAGATAACTAGAACCATACTCACCTTGAGCTACTAAAAAATACATGATCCAAATGTCTCCATATATCATACTTATCCCATACATTCCAAATCTTGAACATGTAGCTGAATTTATGGATCATGGCCAGTCAGAACCTACAGGGCCTCATATTTAACCTTAGGATCCTCATCAGGTGAACACTCATGCAAGACTATATCACCACCCTCAGAATCCTCCACTATAATTCAACTTGGTGAAATAACACTAAATAACATGACTAAATTTATAAATCCCTAAAATTAAACTAAGAAATCTCATATTAGGAACGTTGTAATAGGAAATGAATCTCACCATTCATACACTCCCCAACCACACCATGTCATAAGACATTTGACCTCAAGGGACCTTACCTATAGGTATCAGGGTGGAGTATCACATGTTACGTATCCTAGGTCCACCACTTCTTACCCACATCAGAGTTTAGAATCAAATAAATTCTGGTCTCATAGTCTATCAACATCCAATAACTAATTCATGCATCACATAACATCTGGGGATGCTAACTTGTATTCCACAAAATAAGCTATATACGAAAACACTATTTAGATTATTCAATGGCACTATAAAAATACTCACCCATATGATTACCCCTTCTAATCCGTATCATATTTATGACAATATACATATAAAAAACGGAATCAAGACATATATTTCATTATATCCACAAGCCTTGGTTAACTGAGTAGAATTCCACAAAAGGGATAGTATACAAAAAAACACCATCAGTATTTCCTTAATTTCATAATAAAAAACCCAACCCATGTTTGTGTAATATAGGTCCCAAATGAATGTAAATACCTGGAACATATACATATCAAATTAGTATAAATTCCTACAATGATTTAGAAACAATCCTCCCTTGACATACCAATCCATGGTTCCCATATCTTCTCCTTCCATCCTAGGAAAAGGGTAAAATATCATATAACAGATAACCATCAACACCATGTGTAACACTCAAGGTGGAAACCAAATCAACTATATATGATAAGAGAAGAAAATTAGTTTCCCATGACTATAAAGATAGTTTGTCCCTTATTCATGAGGCTACAATTACAGTTGCATGAGATCTACAACTGATTCAAAAACCCTAAAAGTGTACAATATACCAAGTCCTAAATAGTATGAACCAATAAATAAATATAAAAAATTTGATATAATATGTTTGTATTATAAATATTCTAATGATACCCGGTTGTGAACAAATTTGATAACAAGTGTAGTTCCTAGACATGTAACCCATTTATGAACTATGGTCCAAGTCGGAAGACTACTTGGAATTAGGTGTGCATCCCTATATGAAAATGGAAACTAACTAGAATTGGGTGTGTAAAGAGGGGGTTGATGGGAGACCATACACTGAGGTGGATAATAATAGTTTTCTATGTACATAAAAGAGTGGGTGAAATACCATAATAGTGTGGATTTAATAAATATCAGCAATGAGATAAACATAATACAAAAAATATGTGAATAATAACAAGACCAAAATAAATAACCTTCTATGTGGACACAATTCCATAACATTTCAATCAATGGAATAATAAAATTCAATTTCCCATGTCCAACCATCATTATATTTATATATATATATAAATCATTATAAAACAAGGAAAATCTAATCTAACTCCATATGATGCATGAAAATCCATGTTTCCTTACTATCCATCCCATGAAAAACGTACCAAATGATCCCTAGGGTCATGATATCATTCATATTACCTTACATTATAATAGAGACATAAATCTTACATGTGTCCTAAGGGGTCCTTGTAGGGTTTGAAAATAAATCATAGCAGGAAACCACAAATGTGTTCCTATCTTACATTAATGATAATTCAAGTGTATGAAATATAAATAAAATAATACAAGAACACATAAACAAATATCTACCCCCTTTGTGATTATTATATTCGAGGAAGTGAGCTCTAGTATTAGTCATCACCTGTAAATATGAACAATTTCCGGTAATTATATATATATTTGAATATATTACATTGTATATAAAACTAGATTGGTGAGGATCCATGGAGATAATGCCAAGGTATCCGTAGTCGGAAATTCATAATTGGTTAAACCTCTAGTTCCACATTAAATAACATAGCCTGACACTTTATTCCGTCAATCTCAAAGACAACACCCATACAACACAAACAAAAAATACATTGTTCTATAATACATAATCTAGAAAATCCTCACCATCTCAAAGACAGAATTAAAGTGGAACATCGATGTATGAACCCTAAAAAAAACCACTATTAAATCATATCCATCACCATGAGGTTGGAACATATCCATCCTCTCATTGTCTCAACTTAATGGACTAATTTTTGTAGATATGCTTCAACCCCCAACCAATGGTCTCATCACCGTCAAAAGATATTCTATCCCCATCCACATGGATTTCAATGGTGAGGACCCCAAAACATAACCAATGGCCCAAACCATCACCTTAGGTTCATATTATACAAGGGAATCCACCAACACATTTAGTTAAGACAACCATGATATGAGTATGTATTTGTGCACTACCAAAAATGTATCAACAAACATTCAGTGGACAGAAATCACCCACAAACCTAAGATAAATTATCTAGAACCTCATTCCACTATGATTGTGTCACTAAAACTCATTGGTTAACTACAATTGAAGTGCTAAGATCCATGCCCTCAATCTGACTACCTCAACATCTTAATCCAATTACCATGTCACCTTACCGTGTGATCAACATCTTCCAAGTAACTGGATCCACGAATGTCTGGTTTTATCCAATTTTCTGAGTATAATTTTCTCCCAACTCATAAATCTTCAATCCTTATCCACCACATTTCCATGTAACTCATCAATTACAGATAATCACTTCAATGTAAACAATTCCCTTAAATTAAAATTATAATCCCAGTGAAAACTAACCTATCTAATCCAATCCCCGTACTAGTATTGAACAACTGTTGCGTAGTAGGTTCATAATGATAGTTATCTAACAAGATAAATTTGAAAATTTAAGTATTAGAAGCTATATTATAAGGGCCTCACTCGGTCGATGTACCAGGATCATATAGAGTCCACCCATACAATAATTTAAAAATAAATTATAAACTACCAACCACCCTCTCATAATTTTATAGGATCTCACATATGATATTGGACTTTTAATTAAGATAAGTTGATAAAAATATCATTTTTATGGATTTCTCATAAAATAGATAAAAATGATCACATAGATTTAACACACCAAATGGAGAGAGAAAAATAAATGTGTCTAGAGGATTAGAGGCCTCTCCAAGATGAATCATTACACAAAAATAGACAAATGATCAATGGTAGTATGGAAGAGATATCAAGAACCCTTTGGATGAATAGAATCATATGAGACCCCTTGGTTTCTGCTTATTATTTCAACGAATGTGAAATAAAAATGAAGGGATCAATCCCCCTATCTATTTTAAATGAAAAATTTATGTAACATAAAGGACAGGTAGATATTTTCATGATGTGTATTGGGTTCATGATGTGTAACCTAGTTAAACATTTTTTCCCAAGTATAACCCCACAAGTCTTTACGCCGCATTACACCCCTTGAAAACATATTATATGTTTTTTTAGTGTTACACATTATGTATAAATGGATTGATCTATTTAAAAAATACAATTACATGTAAATAAAACTAAAACATGTTCTTGGGTTAAAAAACTTCTTGAATGAGGTTATGAATATCATTAAAATGGGATGGCCCGACCACTAGACACAAAAGTAAATATTTACCTGGGAAACAACCCACTCAAAACCCAATCTTAAAAATTATTTTTTTGAAAATTTAATATACCATCTTCTTTATTACATTTCCATATGATGAAAATTGAAAAAAAAAATCTGGATTATATGTACAAAAATATTTACATAGAGTGATGTGATTTATTTTTCTTCCCCACATCCCATAGAAGAAATGTATGATGTTTCCAGGTGTAGTAGAAGCATAAGATACATAATTCCAAACTTTTATTTCTATCATAATTGATTATTACTATGATATTTACTTGATAATAATCATCATTAGTAGGGGAAATATATTATATAATAATATATTATTAATAATTAGAACCATGATATATGATCATCACATAATATTTATAATTAATTAAATTAATATAAAAATTATATTTATATAATTCATACATCATTAATGGACTTGAATGCATTTATAAATTATACCATTATTATATTATATGTATCGTTGGTAGATTCCTTGCGTGGTTATCCCCACACATTATACAAACATTAGAATATCATCTTCGGAATGCCTAAGTCTAATCATAGTAGGTCCTGATGGTGACATTTTCGATGATGATCTCCTAGAGTGTCACATGAAGAGATATTATCATTGATTTATCATGACATGTTAGTGGTAGAAGTTGATGATCACTCATTATTATGGAGGTAATTCTTAGATATGTATCAATCTAGGACATTAAGTGAAATATCTAGAATTTAATTTTCCAAAACAAAATAAAATATAAAACCTCAAACAATGTAATATAATTAGGTTTTATACCTATAACATTAGAATATAATAATTATAATTGCACATAGATTTTTTCTAAATTTCCATAGCACCCCATGTCAATAATAAATTTATTATTATTATTTCCTCAAAACTAATAAGCACAAGTATTAAATAAAATGACATTTATTCTGAAAATATTCAATATATATATTATATATCACATACAATTATAAATTGTTCTCTATCCCTCAAAATTATTTATCATACATTTAACAATGAATATTTATTTAATAAATAAATATGACTACATTATTCAATAGTAAAATGATAAATATTATTCTTACTAAATAAAAAAAATATGGAATATAATGTTCATGGAAAATTCAATCAAAAAATTGATGGAAGAGTATTAGAGATAATAAAATAATTAATAATTATTGAAACTATTGTGGGAAAAATATCAATTCAACATGTTAAATATTAATTAATAATATTGATTATTTTAGTTTTTTGATAGACTTAGTGTGTCACCCTCTAGGACTCTTCCATTGCAGCTTTATGTGAAGTAGCCCAAATTCCAAGGATAATGTCTAGAAACATTCCGAGTTACCCATAGAGGTAAAAGTTTATGTATCAATGATATAAAATCACATACGAATATTTACTAGGTAATATAACCCATTTATATAGATATTTCTGATAAATGAGATTTCTTGCTGGTTCCACCCTCTTATTTTCTTGATGTATCTTTCTTTGACATCCAAAAAATTATTGTTTCATAAAAAACACTATAGACATTGATTTATTTAGGATATATCATTTTCATCAGTGGGCATGAGATACCACCGGAAGTTAAATAACAGAAGAGAAAAATCATTTCTCACATTATTCACTAATGAATTATTACTCATAAAACACATAATGTATCTATGTTAACGTTAAAAAATATGTTATCATGTTTTTTGTCAATATATATATGTGTTTGTCCCATAAAAACCATTAATAATCATCATATATAAGGACCAATTCATATATCCACAAATAGAAACATGAAATTATACATATAAATGTGGATTTTTCTATTGTGGGTCTCGTTCTCATAATTTCACACACTAGAAATTACAAAGGTTATACACAATGACAAGGTGGCTAAATTATTTATGATATTCCAACTCTAATAACCTATATCATTTATATCCCTTAAACTATTTCATTAGAATAATAACCATATTTTTGAAAATATTTTCATAAAACATCTTATTTTTCATCATATAAGGTATCTATAATGAACTTTTTTTGAGATGAATACTAATAGGAAATTATCTTATAATATGTCACATAGAAGATCAATAATGATGAGATAAAATGTTTAATAATTTTTAAATCAATGAATATATCCTTTAGTGCACTAAAATTTGTTATTGGGACCCAAAACCAAAAATTTATAATTTTAATTCAATATTTAATATGATATTTATGAAATAATAACCAATCAATAAATTTAAAATAATACATAATATATTTTTAAAATGTTGATTGAAAAATATAAACTTTACTCAAGTCTGTCTATGACCTTCCATATCCATGATTTTCCCATATTCATTTTTTATTAATATCATTCATGGTTTATTTTAAAATTTGAATTGATGTATAATAAATATAATTATTTTATTATTTCTGTTCTACAAATGATGGAATGATGACCTCTTTTACCATAGATAACATTCCAACGTTATGTTTGACATCTGAGCAGAATATTATCAAATCATCTGACATCAACTTAATTTATTAATTAATTATATATAAAATATTTACATATAATATAAATGGTTTAACAAACATGGAAATTGTTGTTATTAAAAAAATTACCGTAGTTTATTATTTATGAATATAGGGAATATATGTGATGATTCATACTCTTGGTAAGAGACACTATATCATAAAAACATGTTTTTAATTATTTTAAAATTTTTACTCTAAAATTATTATTTATCCATATCAATAATTATATAATTCTTAAATCGTTGTATTTATATTGATATAAAATATTTATAATGTAAATTTTATCACTATTTTGATATTATTTTAATTGTTTTTAATGGACTATTTTTAGATATTTTGTAAAAAAATTAATTTAATTATAAAAGGAAAAGGGAATGTTATTTTTTATTGTATACACTGTCAGTTACATTTTTCAATTCCATAAAATTAATTTTTTGAATGGATTATTTTACAATAACCCATTTTTTATTCAATGAAAAAGCATCATTCCAATTTTTTGGGTATCATATTTATAAAATAGGATTTTTAAAAGGAAAGGGTTTTATGATATCTGAAAATGTATTCATGTGGGTTAAATATAGTTTTTCAAGGGTTTTATCATTAAACGGACATTTAAAATTTTATTTCCTGTATAGTATACTTGATAATTATTATTGATGAAGGGTTATCATGATACAACTTATAGGGCATGTTAGTATGGTTCAACTTATACAACAGGTGAGCTTGATGTAGCGTATACAATGGGTGATCCTGATATTGATCAGTTGTGAATTGGGTAATGTTACATATCATAAAAAAAATAATGAGGTATATATCCAAAAATTCTTATCAAATTAAGAAAACTATGGTCTTTTTATTTATTACACGAGTATAACATGGGTTTAATATATGATTCTCTATGTTATCAAAAAGAGTTTATATTTTCATGATATTGGTTTTCAAGGATTTATTGGACCATTAAGTGTGTATTTATAGTTTTTATATTATTTATTTTATAAACTAAATTAATATTGTGGTAGAGGTAAAAATATTAACATTTTTCATGTTTTTCAAAGGAAAGAAATTCATTCTATTTTCTCCCTTACTGATATTTTTTGGGCTCATCCCACATTTTTAAATGTTGTTATTTTGTATTAATGATGAGTAAGAATAGATTATATCATGATTAAAAATATTTTTATTTTTCATGAAAATGATTTTTTTTATTCTAAAAATGTATATTCTGTGAAAATTGTCTATTGAGTATAATTGTCCACACTATAATGTGTGGGTGTGTTATGTAATGGTGATGAAATAAATTTCAAAATATATAGATTGAAATGTTATTTAGGAATTAAATAAGTGGATTAATGTATAAAAAAATATAATATTATTTATTGGGTATTTTCTTTATATAATTAGTTACCAAAATCCTGATGATAATCAGTTATGAGACACTACTATTCATTAGAATATCTCTATAAACATACACCTAATTCCTTATAAGTTATTAATTTTGATTGACTAGGGACTCTAGGAAACATGGAAGTATTATTCAAAATAATTTGGGTATGGATTGGTTGAGTAAAATGGACAATGAATTTTAACATATAATTGAGAGGATATTCTCTTTTATGATTGAGTCGGACGGAAATCATATAGAAACATTCAATATTAATATATATTATTTTTCAAACTCATTTAAAACAGGTCCAGATATATATATAGTATAAGATAAATAATGTAATTTCTAAATGAAAGTTCCGATATAAATTTATATAGGAATATATCTCTATGTAAAACATTTTATTTTGTATAACACCCTCATTAACCCCATTAAACATTAAATTTAGTGAAAAAAATTAAATCCTTGTGTTTTGTGAAGGTATGATTAAAAATACATAGTAGAGCATAAATAAAATATCAATGAAATTCTAGAAATATTTCCATACAATTGAGTTATTTTATGATTTTCATGTATCTCTAATGTTTTAAAAATAATTTCAATACGTTAAATATAAAATAAATTCAATTTCAGGACTATTCAAGTATTTTTACATAAGAGAAGTCAATATAATATTGTATTTAAAATTTAAACATGTAAATGTTATCTTATAATTCATATGTAATTAAAAATAATAATTCCATAAAATTTTATATAATAAAAATTTTATTATTTTTGAAACTATTTAATTGATTTTTCCAAATTTTTTCACAACTATTCTACTAATGGTGCAGAAGTATTATTAATAGTTACAATATATTTTCAAAATAATAAATTAAAATGAAAATATATTTTTATAAATAATTTTTCATATATTGGGTTTCATATAATGTATATTTACACTTATCGTAATCATAAAAACATATTTAAAAAAAATTATTCATAATGTCATTTTGATAAATATAACACTTCTATCCATTGTATAGAAAAAATATTTTAAAAAAACCCCCGTTGAGGATTATATTTTTATAAATCCCTAATATAAATAAATATAGGACTTGATGAGTTGTTTTTTCATTTTACTAATTCCATTTCAACTTTAACTTCAATTTACTATTAAAATGATAACTCATTTTTAACATGGTGAATATTTTTGTGAAAAATAATTATTCCAGTGAATATTGTTAAAAATAATGATAAAAAATTATAAATCCATTTCTACTCAATTAAATTAAATAAATCTTTTACAATTATTTTTAATATACTTTCATAAAATTAATTGAAAACTATTTTCAAAAAAAATACATGTGTTTCGAATACAACATTCATTTATAACAAAAGAAAATTAAATTTTGATTCATAAAAAATTAATTAGATAAAATTTTATTCAAATGATATTTTTTTTTAAATGAAGAAAAAAATATATAATGGTACTTTAAAATTACATTATTTCCGGAAAATAAATGAATTTTGTGAAAAAATCATAAATTATCCCAATTCACTAAAAAATAAATAAAATTAGAAATAAAAAAACGTCATAAAAATATTATGAGAATATTGTTTCTTATTTCACATAAATTCTTCAAAAAAATTTCAAAAGAAGGTAAAAATTTATTATTACACCCAGACACAAATTGAAACAATATCATTTTTGAAGAAAATATAATTTAGAATCCTAAAATTACATTATTATCATTCCTTTCAAAATAACCCTACATAAATGAATGTTTATTCGTTAAAATTATAATATAATGTAGTAATTTCATTAAAATAATTAATAAATAGTTATTAATTTAATAAATTAGCATGAAATTAAATAATGTACATAGAAATAATTGTATGAAAAATATCTATTTTAAAATTAAATTATTTTATATTTAATTTAGAATAATTTACAAACTATTATTTATTTATTATTAATTATATTAGTAATTATGATTCGATATATATTTTGTAATATGAATAATCATTTTTATACTAGTCAAACCCATATCTAGGTCATAATAATCATATTTAAATAATTATATTTTCATAGTATATCATGGTTTATTTATAATTTATATTTTGTGAACTGAAATATGTTGAATATTTAATATAATGTAAATAAATTTATAAATTAGTGTTTTTTCTATTCTAACCTCATATATAAATTTATCCCTAACAATTTTATCTTAAATAAACCAAAACTTATCATATCAATGTAAAAATATTAATATATTAAATTTCACCCAAAATATAATTTCTATGTTAAGTCAATGAAATATATAATTTAATATATATTTGCACCTATATGAAAATAAAACGTCTATATGATTTTATAAATTAATCCCTTGATATTTTAATGACAATAAATACATATTCCTTGATAGTTTTAAGAAGTTATTTGACCATCAAGATAGAGACATTATTAAGTTAGTCGGTCTAGATTTAATTCCACATTATAAGTTGTATTTCATCCTTCGATTTTGATTTGATTAAATTATACTTCTATAATATTTCTCACTATAAAAATTAAAAATTAATTATTATTTTTCCATACTTGGTTTAATAAAGTTAAAATTAAATGGAATAGAAGTTCCATAAAAAATAAAAAGTTATTCTACCTTTTTATCCATTAAACAAAACAAAAAAACTGTTACAATATGTAAACATAATATCTTATATGAATAAACCATCATATAAAAATAATGTTACATTAATCTCTAAATCCAAAATAACAAAACCTAATAATCATCATAAATCATGACTTGATAAGATTATAACACAAATATCGCAAATGTTTGATCACATGTTCTTTAGACATCAATTTTATATTTATCTCTTCAAACAATAACAATACATAAAGTCACAAACCCATGAAAATATTACCTAATCAAATAATCACCAAAATATGTTCATTTTTTTTATAAATACCATGTATCACATTAATGGGTTTTTACCCATATATACATCCAAACAAAATCCCACCATAGCTAATCATATTACCATTTACAATAATTTTATAATGATATAAAAATTAAATAACCATTTTGTCCCAATTAAATACAATTATCTCAAATTTAAAGATCATATTGACCATATAATTTCTAAACACCTTTCAATATATATCATAAAAATTTAAAATTATTATTCCTTAATTAATATTTTCATGGAAACACAAGTTAATCATAGGGGTTATATTCCAAAATCATTTATTAAAAATCAATAAATGAATCTTAATGTACACCCACGATGAGAATCTTAAAATAGGGTATAAATTACATTTTACCTATAATGAACCTTAGACTTATTAACTATATATGGTTTTTAAAACTCATAAAATATCATTATCTTAAATATAATAACCATTACAGTTTTATATACCATATATTTGCTACAAACTAAAAAACCTCATAACTTTAATAACCCATAATTACATGATTTCCACCAAGGGTTGAAAAAAATTAAATTTAGAGGATCTATTAAATATAAATGATTAAATAATTAGGTAAACCTCTTAAAAATCTATACCCAACAAAAAAAAACATGCATAACTACTAAATCTCTATTTTTCAAAAAAAGGAGGTATGTTTAACTTAACAACCCTATTTCATTCATTGCACACATTCGTCATTCAAGGTTAATTTCTGAAACATGAACTTATAGATAAAACAATTATTACATGTCCGTAAGCCATATTAATATCATATGAAAACGTTTTCTATGTGTAAAAATATCATTGGGGCATATAAAAATAATGAAACACGTTATTCCATTTAAAAATTCATGAAACCCCCTATGATATTTTTTCTTTTTCTAATAAGAATTGAGATTAAATAATTAGTTACCATTCCATGAAATAATATTATTTTTCTAAATTTTTAATAAAAAATCACATAAATATTCTTCTATAAAAATAATAATAAATACTGTTTCTTTTAAATCATGTGAGCTCATGAAAATATATTCTTGAAAACTGTACTTTTCACCCATAAAAGGAATATAGAATTTCCATTAATGATATGATAATTTTCATAGGTTAATATGTCAAAATACTTCAATGAAAACTCATTTTAATGAATATAATAGTTATTTAGGTAAATTGTGATAACATCTACCTATCACTATTAAAATAACCATTGTAAGAATAATTATAAATGTGATAACCTACTTACATAGTTCCATCACAGATTCCCCAGATAAAAAATTCATCATTGAATGAATATGGGAGTGATATTTGAATCTCATGCTTTTATAAACAATTTACATGGAACAAGTCAATCATAAACCCTATATGATGGATAATTTACATCCTAATATATAATAAAACATTCTGTTTAACAAATAAATAGAAACCCTTCTGGGATTCTCATAATAATGAGGAAAATCACTTTTTCATTTCAAAATAAAAAAAAGTTTCAAAAGGGAATAGAAAATAGAATATTGTTATAGAGAACCATTGAAAACATGTGGATAATTTTATTTAAAGAATAACTATCATTATTACGTAAGTTTTGATTATGTTAGATGCATTCAAATAGATTCATATCATATATCTGATAAAATTTCAAAGATTACCCACTTGAAAAAAATTTAAAAAAATACTATAAAACCATTATAAATAAAGATAATAATTCATTAAAAAATAACCTATGTTTTTGTTTATTAATAAAATACCTATAACATTTTAATTAACATGAATTTGTCAAAAAATATAACTATATATTTAAAATTTTTAAAATTATGTTAAAAAGAAAAATCTCTTACCTTGAATTTTACTCACCAAAAATTGACATTAACTAGAATATAAAAATATTATATTTATGTTTTATTTTATTAAGATAAATTTCTAGGATTAAAACCTTTTTATTATTCATTTTATTTTATTTATTTTTCTGCCTTATAATGTTACAATGTTAGTGAAGTTCATGTCTGATATTTGTTTGATGTTTGGTTAATAAAACTAAAACACCTTCTTTACATTGACCATTGTCTAATCAGATAGAATTATATAATTTTCATAAAAATTATAATTAAATAAATGTAATTTTTATACATTAACAAAAATTTGTTATCTAATAATGGGAGACTAACATAATAAATATATCACATTAGTTTACAAATGTTTTTGTCAAAATGTATACAAAAACATGATTATCTATTTCAAATGGATATAGAGGTTAAATGGTATGTAATATATTCTATATATATAATGAAAATATTTTCACAATTATATTACATATTAGTTATATCATTTATGATAATACATATGTGATATGGTGATGAAAAATTAAACACATAATTTTTCAAGGTGGTAGTTCATAAGTATTCTCGATCAATGTTTTCATTTCCAGTTGATTAGAAATGGTGATAAAAATGATTTTACATAAAAATGTAACTTCTAATTATATATTATCAGTTTTTTATTTCAGCATTGTTTTATAAAATTTAAATGATATTCAAGAAGAAATTGACATGATGAATCAATGTAATGAGTTAGAACGCTTAATTGTAAACCCACGTTGACTTATACATTTAGCCTTTTTGGTTCATTTTTTGGTGAGAAAAGAAATCACTAGGATATCAGGAGTGTTATAGGTTAGGTATTTTGAATGGAATTGTGGATGAATATATCATAATTTTTCTATAATAGATGAGATGAAATTCCTTTTAATAGGTGAGGTTGGTGGTATTCTTGTAAAAACGTGAAGTATTAATATATAACATGCATATAACCCTTGTAAAATGTATCAAAAATAGGTATATTTTAATATAATGAAAATAAGTTAACTTTTTGATCAATTATTAAAATTTATATGTGATTATCTGTCTTTTTAATACATTTTATTTGGATTACCCCCACTTTATCAATTTTAAAACATCACCACAAAAATAAATTATTCAATAAATATAAGTCATGATTGTACATTTAAAAATTATGTTAGTTATAAAATTAAACTATTAATGATATATTATACTTTCTCTTATAAAATATAGTTATGAAAATATTTTTATGATTTTTGAATTATATGAAAAACAATATTCAAACACTAAATATTATTTAATTTCAATTTCATGAATATTAACATATTGTGACTTTAGGGGAAATGGTAAAAATATCAATTTCAATTACAGTACATAAATATTCTTTTTTATTTAAAATCTATATAAAAAATCATTAAATTCCATGAATAATCTAAATATTATTTGTTTTTACATTATTAAAACCATTTATTTTATTTTTCCTACACATGAAAAAACATTTTAACGACATTGCATATGTTTTTTAGATAATTATAATATATTTAAAAAATTTAAAGAATATTCAAAAATAATTAAATTATTATGCATAATTTTTTCCTTCAATGACTTTTTATAATGTATATTTACACTTATCCATATCTTGAAAATATTTAAAAGAAATAAAAATAGAGAAAAATTATTTTTTTAAATATAAAACATATTTTCAAATATAAAAATAATTCAGAATATGGCTCCCTAAATTTTCCAATTAAGAGGTTACGTTGATCCACTGCCCAAATATTAAAATAATGGATATTTTAGTGGTATATTTAGTCTCTTTGACCTAATTTCTATTGATTTCTAAATATACTATTACATTGATAAGTTGTTTATTAACTCTATAACTATTTTGTTCACTATAAATATAATTTTTATACAAAAAACTAATAAATTAAAATTAAAATTATATAATTCAATTTAGCATATTTTATTCTTGTAAGTAGTGAATTATTTATTTAAAATATGTTTTTAAAACACAATGACACAACCATTTTTATAAAAATGCCCATTTTAATCATTAAAATGAACACATACCAAATCATAATATAGTTTTAATTCCAATTTAATTAATTAAATAATTATTATTAATATGAAAATAAGTTTACGTGAAAATGAATCCCAATATATAATTCGTCTATTAAATAATTATATATTAGTAAAATAAGTGACAATTTTTCAAAAAGTTTCATTTTCACTATTCATTAACAATCATTATTTTAATAAAATATCTAAAATTATTATATCATACTGATTGAAAAAATATATCAAAATATTAAGCCATTTTTTAATAAATTATATTTTTTTGTAACTTAATTTTTTATATTAATGGATAAAATGCAATAAAATGATTTTGGAATAAAATGCATTTTTGATGGTAAAACTGACATTATTCTCATTCAATTCCTAATAAACAAAATAAAATTAATATGAATTGATTAAATATATTATATTATTGTCTTATATAGTAAGAATCATTTATCAATAATTTCTAATTTTATCTATTATGATGAATATACATTGTGCACGTAACCAACATCTAACAAATGATGTTCATATATAAATAATAATATTTCTATAGTATAACTTACTCTATTTAAGATCCTTGTTTTATATACCATACATTATTGTATATATTAAATTTTTATGATAAATTATTAAAACAAGGGGTGTTATATTCTACCTGCTTAACGGAATTCAGTCACTATAATTTTAATTTTATCATTTCAAAATAAATTTATCATAACATATTGAAAAAATATTGTACAATTTTAATCATGAAATTTATTTTATAATCAATCTAGTAATATTATTAATCCTTAAATAAAAAATTGATAATTATAATGCTTTAAAATTATTTTCTAAAAGACACCTTGGATGATGAGTGATACTTTCTCCATAATAATATTTGAAAAAATATTTTACCTTAAAGATAAATATTTTTTGAATATATACATAATTGATTTCAATCAACATCATAAGTTTTATTTCATTTTTCATTTATAAATAAATAAATTTCTACAAATATATCACCTCTTACTCGATGAAAATAATTTTATACACAGTAAGAACTATAATTATATTTTAATGGACAACATGATCAACAAAAGGAATAAATTTTTTTCCTCTTATTGCAGACTATTTTCCAATACCAAAAATGGTAAGTGCATTTTAAAAATATTTTCCAATATGAATAAATCTACATAAAAATGAATAATATATTAACAACCAAATATTAAATAATAAATACAAATATTCATCTTAGATCAGCCTAACGATTTTCATTATATAAATCAAAATAGATTTGGTCACATTTTCTAGTGATTTAATAGAAAAATTTATCCCTAATAAATAATTTTAACTCATAATGTCATATATTAGAATGAATATTTAATAGTCATATAATTTGAAAAATATTATTAAAATTTCCATAAATAATCAAAATCACTATGAAGAATAAGTGAAATCACATATAATTCCAAATAAAACCACACCATACAAAAAACATTATTTCATTTAATCATATAATGTTCTAAAAAACTTGTAATAATTTTATCCCAATAAAACATAATTACCTCAACTTCAAAAATCACATCAAACCCAATAGTTATCAATATATTTTATCTTTTTTACAGTAACATTAAAATAATTCTTCCGCATGAAACCTTTAAAATATACCATAAGAACAATACACAGGTTATGTAAATCTAAAAAATTCTTTGAAACTCCATAAATTTATACGAAAGTACACCAATAAAAAACATCATTAGGGGTATCTATTCAATTAAAAGTATAATAAACCATAAATTTATTAACCCATGTTAATTTATAAAAATAAAAAAAATTCCAAATCTTAAATCGACTAACCTAAGATGATATATAAACCATTACATTGATTGAACATCTAATTCTAGATTATTTTAAAAAACCTATTATTACATAACTAATAAAAAATATTTCACATTATTAAAATTTTTGGTGATGTTCCATAAACTGTATATGAGAATTAGAAAAATTATTTTCATAACAAAACCATACAAAACCATGTGGAAACTTCTACTTAATATATATTATTACCAAAAAAATAAGACTCTTATGTTCACAATCATCTTTCAATCTAGACACATGCGATTCATTCATGAAAAAATTCTATTATTTGGCGAAAGAATTAATAATAGTTCCAATTCATCATTATGTCTAGAAAATATATCTAATACATTGTATGATAAAAAAATAATTACCGTATACCAAAATTATTGGATAACGTTAGCTCATTAGAAATAATAATATTAATTTCTCATTTAACAAAAAATTAAATTTCAAATAATAAGTTACATATAAAATTGTTGTGCTTTTGAGTGTAAAGAATTTGTATACTACATCTAAGGTTGAGGGTTTGAATTTGACTATTTACCATGAACCAGCCCTAGTTGAGCCTAGACCGATCACTCGAGCCGCTCTCAGAAATGTCCTGAAAGGTGTTCACGATCCTCTTGGGATGGAGAAAATCACTAAGGGCATAAATAGAGTACACAATAGAAAAATTTGGCAAAAATATGTATAATAATTCAAACATAAAATAGAATGGACATCCCAATTTACATTTATATAAAAATTTAATTGACATCATTTATATATCAATATTAATGGTACAACTGAACGGTGCAGCTAAACCTAGTAGTCTAGTTGAAAAAATAACTTCATGTGACCTCTTTGGTTAACATCCAACAAAAATGATCTTATATTGCTCAATGTGGCAGAACTGATATTGAAACCATTACAAGGGAATACACCAGTATAATATAATAGGACTAAGTATTTAAACTTAGTTGGTTAGCCCAATATTTTATTCCCAATGAACTTCCATTAACATAAAATAAATATCAATTTCATTTTTGGAATACAGTATAAATAATTTTTTTTCCAAACAAGGTTTCACGCTACATGAATTAAAAAATTAAATGCGAGTAGGTTTTCATAAATAGGAAATTCCTGTAACCCATTTCAAAGATATGCAACTTCAAAATGAAAATAACTTTCAAGAAGGATACGTTAAATAATTTACACTATTAAATAGAACACACATGCAGTAGAATTTTTCAACCAAACACGTCATATGCCGATAGTGATTATTAAATATCCAATGAACACTTGTCATTGGAACATTGCTAGAAACATGCTATTTGTGGGCCCTTTGTACGACATATGTTGATGAAATGTGACCATAAAAATATATGCTCTTGTGAATGAACAACTACAATTATGGACTTTAACAATGCTAGAAAAAGGCCTTTAAGAGCTCTATAAATGTGCAGTAAATGTTGGCGTAGATAATCAGGGGGGGGGTCCTCTTTTTCAATGATTCAAAAAGAGCTTATAAAGTACCCTTTTATCAGTACTAAAAAATCACTGATAAAAATGGGTCTTTTATCAGCACTAAAATGGAGTGGTGATAGATGTTAAAAAATATAATTTTTATTTACAAAAATCTTGGCATTCTCAGTGGGGAATTTTGACACTGCTTGATCCCCCCCCCCTTATCAACGCCTTCTCGCACCTCCAACGCCCCCACACACCCCCCTCCACCATTTATCAGTGCTATCGCCAACCCATTATCAACATTAGCTCCCATATTCCCCCATTCATGCGCTCCACTACCTCCACCTGGTTTTGAAATTGAGACCTCCCACCTGTGCGCCTAAGCCCTTACCACTCCCCTATTTTGATTTTTTTCCATTTCATGATATATATATATAGTTATATATATTCATATAGTAATATATATTTATATTAACATATATATAGTTATATTAATATATATATAGTTATATTAATATATATATATAGTTATATTAATATATATATTTATAGTGATATTAATATATATATTTATAGCTATATTAATATATATTTGTAGTTATATTAATATATATATATAATGAGATTAATATGTAGGTATATAAATATTCATATATTTTTATTTTAAATAAAATGGATATTAGTTAATATTTAGATAAATCTAATATATTTTATATGTAAATATATTTTATTATTTATATTTATAATTATGTTTTTATGTTCGAATATATAAAAAATATTTATATATTGTTATATATTTTATTATAAATAGCAGTTCATGATAAAAATCAATAAAATTTAAAAGGCATAATATCAATATGAATGTAATACCTTGGAATAAATTCATCCCCCACCTAAAAAATATCCAATAATACCCCCTTAAACGAGGTTGAAAACACACAAAATGTTAAAAAATCTGGGTATCCCGACAAAAAACTCAGTTTTGGGGGCGTTCTGGTCCTTTTTGGCATTGATAAAATATTGTTCGAGGTTCTTCCCTAGTGTAAGCAGTGTAATTATCGTCGCAGGCTTCGAATTGATATATGGTAGAGCTCAAATGGACACTCGAATCAAATGTTATGGCCATTTGAAGATCGAGTTGAATTTTCAACATATTTTGGTTCTTTATTTAATTTTTTTTGGAAGTCATCAAATTGTTATTAAATGACTGTTACTCCATAATAATTTGTAAAATATTAATTGAAAATATTTTATAAATTTTTTTAGAAGCCATTTTCAGAAAATATATTATATATTAAGTGTGACTACATATTTATTCTTATCTAAATATATTTTAAATTATATTTAAAAAATATAAATTATATTTATATCAATATAAATATATCTATATATTTAAATATTAATTTATTTTTTAATGTATTTTTTTTCAAAGTAGACTCTATATCAGTGCTTTTAAAAATAGAGCTTATAAGGACCCCCCTTTATCATCGCTACTAAAAACAGTGTTGATAAAGGGGCACCCTTTAACACCGCTAAAAAAGCGTTGTTAAAGGGGTTACATTTATCAGCACTAAAAAAAGAACTGATAAAGGTGTCCTTATATCTGGTCTTTTTAAACGTTGATAATGGTACTCCCCCCCTTTATTAGTGCATTTTCGTTAGCGCTGATAAAGGGAGGCACTGGACTTAGCCCATTTTGTGGTAGTGATGAACCACTTGTAAGAAATAATACCCATAACATTGTGGTCCCCAACATCATAATCATAGTTTAGTTATTGTTTGCATTGTCCAACTTGCTATGCTAAATAGGGATGAAACCACATTGTATCACACACATACTAGTACATTTCCACCCATATAGGTACTGTGGTTTCCCACTTTTTGATCAGTAATGTTCAACATGTTATCACATACACATTTCACATTAAAGTTTAATTTCCAAATCCTGCATTCACCAAACATCACTCAACCATGTTTCACTTATATTTCATGAGTGAATAAACCAAAATCAAATTTCTTAAAACATTTTCAAGAATTATAATGAGGCGTTTCACATAAAACCATTTAAAAATTATCCATTAAGGCCAAACACCCACCAATACCATATAAAACCTAATTTATCATTCCCAAAACCATTTAATATATCAATTTCATGAATCATTAAATCAACCCAAGTGATACTACATGGAATACAGCAGAAAAATAATTTTACAAGAAAAATGCCAAACGTGCCATTAAGCATTCATTAAAAAAAATATTTCTAAAAAGAACCAATTCCACTATTCATAAAGACTTGTAAAAAAAATTTGAAGAAAAAAAAAACGATACATAAATCACTAAAAAATTAAGGTCAAACATTCAAAAACCATCCATTTTTATAGAGATTTACAACTGGCCATTTATCATATAAAAAGGCCAAAATACCCTAAAAACCTAT